>JACCHW010000014.1:0-2659532 GCA_018907185.1 Platyscapa corneri
AGTAAGGACATCTTCGGTTTTAGAAGTGTTGCAAGCGGTGGGGGTAGGGAGGGGGAGGTTACTATATTTTAGCTTTATTAAATATAAATTGATTAATTTATTTTCTTCATTTTTTAATCGAAATACCTATTATTATTCTATTATGTATTTTTTATAGTACTTCAATTAATTAATGTAAATATTTTTCTTATTAGATATTTATATTACCATATGATTTTAAATTATTTTTTAAATTATAAATTGAATTTAATACGTAATTTATTTTCATAATTCTGTTAAATTAAAATATTATATTTATACAGTTACAGATGTTTTAGAAAAAATTTTGTTTTTAATAATTTGTAAATAGTTAAAGTTAATTATAATTAATATATTCATTATGAATTATAATAAAAAGAAATCATTTCGAGATAAGTTGGCTTCTTTAATGAAGGATATTACATTATTATGTGATCTAAGATATGATAATTCATAAATTTTTTTCATATAATTTTCTTAATATATAAAAGTTTACTTTTATTTTTAAATTAGTTATGTTTTAAAATATACAAAATATCCAATAATATAAATTTTATTAAGTTTCATATGTTTACCTTATTAACTTTTCTGTCTAATATTCTCATGAAATTGATATTGACAAAATTATTCTGAATTAGATCTTTTTTGAGATAATATAAATATTGAAATTGTAGCTGATTAATTCAATTCAACAAGTAAATAATTTTGAAAATATTGATGTTATAATAATTAAATAATATACAAAAATTAAGATTTTTTATAAAATTAAATTGATAAATGTTTTGACTATATTTTATAACACAAAAATTTTTTTTAAAGTGTTTATTATGATATGGATTGAAAAATATAAATTGAAAAAATTAAATTAATTTTAATAAAGTAAAATATATTAAGCAGTAATTTAATAAAAACAATTTATAAAATAGTACGTTACACGTACTATTGTTTTTCTATAAAATAAAAAAAGAAAGAATAATTTAAAAGTAGAAAAAGAAATATTATTGACTCTGGGATAAATAGTTTAAAAATTGTACCGTACGTACGAATCGAAAAAATACTTGTATTTTGCTAATGAAGAATTTCTTAATATTTTCTATTATAATCTTAAACGTATTTATAAAAATACTAAATTGAATAAAATTTGCTAAATCGAATTATTAAGATAATATAAAGTCTTCCATAATTCAAGAAAAATCTATAAAATAATGGAACTACAATTTTTATTCTACTTATATACGTGATTTAATATCTTTTAAATTGATCTTATGTTTTTAATAAATAAATTTTTTTCTTTAAAATTTAATAATAATTAATGATAGTTGATCGTGCAGATACTCATATAAATATATATCTAACAACTAGTATATGCAAACATAAGAATTCCATTTTAATGCAATACTTTTGTATTGAAATATTTTAAAATATTAATTTAAAAATCAATTGATATACAAAAATATTCTTATTTATAATACATATAATTTTTTGTTTATCAATCTTCTGATTATTAAAATTTACATAAGTTATGCTATAAATTATTTTAGAATAAATACTGTACTATATTTTAAAATACAATGTATACTTTCGATATATATATATATATATATATGTACGTATGTATATATATAGATAATGTTTTATTATAAGTCTTTATATTCCTTTCAATGAAAATAATTAAATATCATTAAATTTCTAAAATAAATCATAATGTCTATTTAAAAGTTTGATAAAGTATAGTCAACATTATTTTACAATATTAAATGTTTAGTTAAATCGAGAAATTAAGTGCAGAATTTCTTTGTTTAAAACTTAATATAATGTAAAATATACATTATTTTATTAATAATTTTTATTTGATAACTTTTTCATACTAAATATAAATAATTTATCCAAGAAAAGATAAAATATTTGTTTAAGTACAAATTACATTTGAAAATACAAAGGAAGAATTTTATTGCAACAACAAAAAATATTATTTTGTATTTAATAAACTTATTCTGATTTCATATGTTTTTCAACATTTGTAAAAAAGTAACCCCAATGAGGTTGTTTTTTAAAAGGACATTGTTATAAGTTAAATCCATAGTTTTTCTTATGTATATAAATCAAATAGTAGTAATATTATTTATTGCATCCATATTAATTTACATGAAATTAATTCTAATTTAAAAGTCAAAAATTTTTTCATAAATAGCAAAATTTTAATAATTTATGCTGGATATGATTCCAGAAATTTTAACACCTTTTTTTAACGCAAAAAACGAAATAATATAAACTGATGTATAGATAAATACGCTTGAGAAAAATTCAAATTATATAAAGTATCGTTATTGAAAAAAGAAAAGATGTATTGTATTATTAATTAAGAGAATAAAATTAATACGAAATAATAACAATATATAATCGTTGTTTTAAGCGCAGCAGTCCTCATGTAAAGGCGAACATTTCGTGTGTATTCAATTGTAAGAACTGAAACGTACTATTAAGTACTAAATGAATATGTAAAAAGAAGTATAGAACTACATAAATAAATATTCACCAGTTTAAATAAAAGATTAATCAATACCAAAGTTACTAATGTGCGTAATGGATACAAATTCATATTATTTGTAACAATTCCTATGTAAATATATTTGCAAATTTTTCGATTGAAGTTTCACTCTTTTCTTTACAGTAAATATTGTAAACAGAATTCATCTGTATAAGAAAAATTGTATGAAAAAAATATTTTCCCTTAAAAAATGGTTAATGAATAAATGTATAGCATTTTATTTCGAAATTAAATACTATTATTTTGAAAAATATTTTAAAATTAGTTATTATATTCAATAGTATTATCAAATAAAAATTATACTTTCACTTAATTCTTAAAGAATTATTTATCTTTTAAAAATATATTTTCAACATAATGAAATAATTGGATTTTCAATTTATATAAAGTGAATCAATTATTTTTCATAAAGAAAGTTGAATCGAACATTGTAATTTCATAAAAGTGAAACCTCCCTCTAAAAATTTACAATAAATATCATCTAATATTTTTAATTTAAACTTCGAAATTTATGAAAATTCAAATAAGACTTTTTATTTGTAATGTTTAATTTTAATTTCAGTAATTCTTATAAAGTTTTAAGTAGTAGTTTATATTAATTTATAAATGTATTGTGTGA
Source organism: Platyscapa corneri (assembly GCA_018907185.1). NCBI lineage: Eukaryota > Metazoa > Arthropoda > Insecta > Hymenoptera > Agaonidae > Platyscapa > Platyscapa corneri. The sequence goes on from JACCHW010000014.1 coordinate 3,186, forward strand.
GTCTAGTTTTAAATGTATAAAATGATTTAATTTGTTTCTTTTTTATTATAAGAATTAAACTTCTTGACTGTAAAATTTTGTATCATATATATACATATTTAACTATATAAATTATATTAATTATGCGTGATATTTATGTCACCAATAATTCTTTATAATAAGTGATCAAATCTTTTAATAGCAGATTAATTATATACTTAGTTATATAATTGATTAGGAGATATTGTGTGCTTAAATATGTTACTAGTACGATTAGTTTTATGTCGATCGATGGAATAAATTATGCGAAAAATAATTTTCCACATTGTATACCTTATCAATAATTGTACGTTATTTTGAAAGTATTTTATACAATAGATGCATTCAATTATAATTTAAATATATCTCTAACACTTACGATTATATTTTTTTCATTAATTTCTGTAGATGACTTCTAATTAAACTAGAACGAATTGATTGAAATTAGGTACAAAAATTTGTGAAGCGTCACTTTTTTGGTATAAAATCATGTAAATACTGAAATAGTTAGATTTAAATGAAAGAAAAATAGAAACAAATAGAATATTGTACATTAACGCAGGTTCGTTTATTTTAATTGATTTGAATTTTATTATATATAAAAAGTACGAAAAATCGTTGAACGATTTTTTTGCATTAATTATTTAGTTATTAATAAAATATCTTCCATGTCGCTACTCCGGGCTATTGTGCGCCCCACATAATTCTTTTCCTTCAACAGACTCGATCGCCCGGTGTCACGTTGAGCTTTTTCCCTCTCCCCGTTTGCCCCTTGGTACAGCTCCCCCACCTTTTGGTTAACACTTTTTGAATTCTCATTACGCTCGATCCTGTCAACTACAATCCGCCGCCGGTACATGTATTCCACTCTTCCCCCGATCCTCACTGCTCCTCCACGTCCCTTACTACTTACCACCCTTTAACGTTGTTATAAACCCTTCCTTACCGCCGTAATCCCCAGTTTCGCACCCATATGCTGTTTTTAGTTAGATAACCAGCTCATCCTCACCCCATTAGCCTAGTATCTCACCTCCTCCGAGGGTCCGCGTCCCTCCCTTCCTCCGGTCACTCACGATCCCGCAAATTTAGGTCCCATCCTAGCTGCTTATCTCCTCGCGAACAGTCTCCCTCAAGCACCTCGTGGTTTTGCCACCTTCGTCCGCTGCTTTTTTTCGAGCTCCATAGCTATGGCGCTTGTTTCCCTCTGCCACCATCTCCACCCATTTATTACGAACACACATTTGTTGTCAACCCCTCTGTTCTTCACTCGTCAGTCACCTCTCTTCCCCCCCCCGTTTTACTATCCCCCTTCATCTCCCCCTTGTTAGTTCGCCCCTATCCACTCTCCTTTGTTTATCTTCCACTTCTTCTGCGTGTTTTTGTCTTTCCCTCCTATCTGTTCTCTTCTATAATCCCCCCCTTCGATTTCTTTGTCGCCTATTCCTCTATTTCTTCATTCTACGCCGGCCCCCCACCGTGCTCTGCCACTTTTCCCTCGCCTTCCCGTTTTTCTGAAGATTCTGCCTTTTTTCATACCCTCCGTGTTTCCCCTCCCCACGAATATTATTCCACGGTCCTTCCCCCTTTGTTCGTACCCCACCCCCCCCTAACACCTTTTTCCTTGCATGAGTTTGTCTATATCCAGTCTTCCCCTCTCGTCCCCCGCTTCATGTCTTCCCCCCCCAACCTACTCACTTTACCTAGTTCCAGCCTTCCCCACTCTGTTCCTCTTCTCTCGTTTCGATTAGAACGTCACTCACTGTCACCTCCCTCATCAAACTCCACAGTTCCGTCCCAACCCATTCTTTTTCCCATCATTGTTCTGGCTGTCATGCTTTCGACTGTATGGTACACCCGGTTGCACTCTCACCTCACCCACTTCCTTCGTTCTATTCTATGGTGGTCATGTATTCCCTGTTCTTCAAAGCGTAGCCGCCCGCTCCGTCCTTCGTCCACTCCGGCCTACCCGCCCCTATCGGTCGTACTACACTAGCCAGCCCAATCTATCTACCATCGAGGCCTTATGCACTGTTTGTTCTGTGCATGTCCTTCATACAACGTATTGTCCACTTGCTCTACCTACGTCGTTCTTGCCCCCTGCTCTCTCCTTATGGCCCGACTTCTGCCTAACGATCCTCATTTCTCTTTCCGTTGACAAAATAGACTTTGATCTGAAATATCCTACTACTTGCCAATTTCTTTCAGTTCGATTATGTGTAATTCTTGACTCATTGGCTCCGTCACCACATTTTTATATGCAGCGGGCCTTTTACTACAAACTTAACACCCTAATAACACACCCCCCTATCTCTATATCTGTATGTAAACATCCACGCTTCCAACAAGTTGTTTTAAGGACCTTGTTTCCTCGCCTTTTATTACCTTCCCTTTTTCTTATTTACCTTGTTCCAAATTAAATTTTATCCTTTTTTTCCTATAATAGTAGTTCTCCTTAATTTTCTATTTCTTTTACGCCTTTTTGTCTGCTTGTTCGTCATTCTTCCCCTATTTCACGTTCCTTTAGGGTTTGTATTACGATACATATTGACACATAATTTTTTTTTTTTACTTGTAGAGAAAAAAATTTTTAAGAAATTAAATATTTTAATATTGTTTTTTTTAATTATTTTTTGATTACTTTAAATGATAACTCATATTTTTTAGAATTTTTACCTTTGGAGATAATTTATATGGTTTATATCAATTTAAAAATAACTATATGTAATCTAACGAATTAAACTCAACTAAAATTGAATCTTAATAAAAAAAAATTTAAATGAAATTTTTTTAACTCTCCTATTTGAAAGCAGTAAAATTCTTATACTTTATATAATATTTTCTAGGTGTAATCTAAAAAACCAATTATGTGTTGCATTTTCAACATAATTTTATTGATAAATTTAATAAAAAAAAAATGATTCTCAAATAATTCTTTGAAATAATATTGGTTTAGAAAATTTTAATATTATTATTCAAAATGTAATTCTTTTATTTGCAACAAAGCTGTTGAAAAAATGAGAAAATTATTTAAATTATTACTTAAATTTTTTAATTGTTAATAGAGTTATAAAAACTTTGATTTAAAAAAGAAAGTAAAAAAAGGAAAAAGTAATAATCAATCGAATTATTTATATTTCTGTTAATTGTTTGGTGCGTATTTATCACGAATCATAAATAAACAAATAAATATTTTTATTCAATACAATAAATTTTGCATATTTAAAATAATAATATTTTTACACTTTAAGCAACACCGTATACAATTATTGTACTATATTAATCTTATTTCTTTAAATAATTATTAAATCAAAATTCATTAAATTTATTCATAATGTATAAAGTTGTATGCGTTCTAGGTTCATAAATTAATTTAAATAATAAATGAAGAAAATAATATATTATACATATATAAACTAATATATACATTATATTAATTTTATTATATTTAAATATTTCATTACTTTTTATGGTTTTAATTTTCTTTCAAAGCATCTTATTTTTAGATGTTTAAAAACTAAAATTGAAGTATAAAATTCAATAAATTCCATATATTATGAAATCGATAATTTTTTCAAAAAATGTTAAAAATAACGTACTTAAATATATAAATCTCTTAGAATAATAATATAAATATAGTCTACATTTTTAAATCACTTTTTTTCTAAGTAAATATTTGAAGATTATAAATATAAAATATGTTTCGCATCCTTTGAAAACATTATGTGCGTCAATTACTTTTACTCAAACAAAACTTATTTTTATTCTATATTGTATATTTTTATTATAGTTGACATGTATCCATAATCTGAAGCAAGTATAAAACTCGGCATTCATCTTTACTTAACATTATAATTATTATTCTATTTATATTGTATGACTAACTTTAAAAATTACAATTTATACTTCGTAAAATGCTCAAAATATATACATTAAAAATATTAAAAATAGACTGTGAACTACTGACTGTAAATATTAAAATTTTACTTATTTATTTCCTGATTTAATAAATCATTTCATATTATCTTAATATCAACATTACAATAACGAATGAGTAACAAACGTTGACTAACAAAATTTTATTATTAATTTTACTATAAAAAAATAATTTTTTTTATATTATGTTGATAACAGAACATGTTATAATTATAAAATTCAATTAAAAAATTAATAATAATATGATAAAAATATAATGAAAATATTTAATTTAAATACTTTAAATAAATTATAAATAACTTCATAAACATATTATATAGTTTATGCAAAAAGTGTGGTTTGTGATGGGGGTTGAAAAAAAAAAAAAAAAAAAAAATTTTTCATTTGTGTTTGATTATATTTTTATTAATTTATAAGTTATTTTTTTAATGCAGAGGTAAGGGAGTTAATTTGATAAGTGAACATATTCCTTAAGTATAAAAATTTTTTAAATAATAATAATTTTATAGATTTTAAAGCAAAAAGGGTTATTACGCATATTTTTAACATTGTCACTTTTTTACAAAAAACGAAAACTGTCATACATAAATTTATAAAATTCTGTAAACCACATAATAATTAATAATTTAGACTACTATATGCAGTAGGCATTCACTTATAATTAATAATAATTATTTATTTATAAATGCAAGCTTCAAATTAATTTAGTGACTTTATATTTTTATACTCTATAAATATTTGCAGTAATAAAGTATACTTCTACTTATCATATCACAGTTCATATAATGATTTATATAATATTATAAATATATGTATAAAGTTTCTAACTCTCGTTAAAAATAAATTTTTTACTTGACGTGTAAATGCAATAATAAATTTTGTTACATTATTTATATAATTTGTATTTTTTTTATTTTTATAAAAAATTAATTATCATAGATAAAGCAGTAATTAATTAAAATTTTAATAATCATATATATATTTTTAACATATTTAAAATGAATATGAGACTATTTTTTGTACATTAAAAAATCGTTAAATTATAATAAAATTGAAGAATTATTTAATGAGAATTATTTTTATAATTTTTTCTTCTTTATCGTTAATTACGAAGTAAAATATTTTTTAAATTTTATTATGACGCAGATAAATTAATTAGAAATTGTTTCAAATTATATACAAACATAGTTACATGTTAAGAATGTCAGTTAAAGTTTTTTACAATTTCAATTTATTAAAATAATTTCTTATCTTTCATGTGCATGATGTACTGTATTCACTATAAATAAACCAATAAAATATCACATTTTAATATTATCATTTAAAAATGAAATAAAACATAATATACTGACATTTTTATAAAAATAAACTTATTTCTCATTCTACGTAATTAAAATTTGAATCCTTCAAAAACCAAATAAGGACTTTAAACTATTAAAATTAATAAAATATATCTAAACTAAATTATAAAAATATATCGATTGAAATCCATTTTTTAAATGAGATTGAAACAAAAAAATTTAATAAATTAATATTAATAATCGATAATAAGTTATAATTTATGTAATCTCTGTAAATTTTTTCAGGTTCATTTTTCTCATATTTGATAACAGATTAGCTACATTTAGAAAAGACGTATGTATAAATAATTGAATATTTATTCAATTATTTCCAATATATAAAATAAGATTATTTATATAAATTTTCAAATTTGTTTTATTATTTTTTGAATACTCTGTATTAGATAATATAAAACATATCACGGTCAGAATATCATTTTTAAAGTCAAAATCATCACATCAAACAAAAAGGAAAAAAACTTCATTGATAGTTCAATGAACATGTTTTAAATAAAGTTTAAAAATCATATTTTATAGTATTTAGTAAATAAAATTCAAAAACAAGTGCTTAATTTTTAAGTGACTTCCATATCAATGTACTTTTGACATTCACATGGTAACACAGCAATTGATGTGCCTGTTTCGTTATCGTGATAAATTATTAGTAAGCGGATGTGGTAACGTGACTCAAGTTGCAAGGAGTAGAGCTTCTACTATTGGGCGTTGTTGAGATACCAACACTACGGGCAAGTTTGTCAAGGCTAATGGGAAAACCGCGCGTTATCGCTGCGTGCTGGGGACCGATTATCGCGTCACCCATCACTCCCAGTCGCACTGCTTTTCCATGTCTGTGTAACGTTATCGATAGATCTGAAAGCAACGTGAAATGTCTTCTATTTATACAAGTAGGATGATTTAAGTGTAATTTTATTTAATAATTTAATTTGGTGCTGCATTTATCATAATTAGAAACAAATCAAACTGACAATCTTTGTATGAAAATACTCAAAATTATTATCATCAGAAAAAATAATCATTTTTATAATGAAGATTTACTTTTTCATTAGGCTTTCATTATATTATTATTATTATTATTATTATATTATTATTATTATTATTATTATTATTATTATTATTATTATTATTATTATTATTATTATTATTATTATTATTATTATTATTATTATTAATAATAAAACATTCTACTTAAAAATCAAATTATTAATCTAATGGGGTGATTAATATTTTAACTATAGACATATGCGATAACGCTTTGACTTTAATTTATTAAATTGTACATTCTGATATTATTCATATAAATAAGTAAAAAAAAAATCTTATAGAAAAAAATTAAGAATTTTAAAACATAATACATGAGTTTGAGACAATTTCGTATTCATTGCTTATCAAAGAAAATTTTACAATGATGTAACTCACTGCAATTTCCTTGTGGTGGTTTCCAAAATATGGCCGACTGCACCCCTTCAACAGGCAAATCACCGTCCACATGTGTCACTGATATTGAATATCGTCTTGTAAGATGATTTAGCGCTATCTTTAAGAATATCGATGGCAGACACGATGTCAAAAATCCTGAAGCTGATTCTGCAGCAGTTATAGCATAAATAGCCCTTTGTTTCCGCCTTGCTTCTTGAATATTTCTCTGAACAACCTATAAAAGAAAAATGCATACTTGAAAGTACATCCAAAATTTTAATTCATAAATAAATTATCTTACTAACAATTAAAAATCTGAAAATTGAAAAAATTATCTTTTTAACTTTTGAAAATTCAATGATTATTACTATAAAATAAAATAATATGTATTATTTATAATTTTTTATTTATAAATTTATATATGTTTAAATAATATGTTTGAATGATTTTAAAACATTTAAAAACAAAAATTTAATATGACTAAATACTAAATAACTTATATAACTATTTAACAATAATATTTTTATTTTAGAACTTAATATTTGATTTTATATATGTTAGTTTAATTCATGATATTAGTAATCGAAAACTTTTCTATTATATGTTTTAAAAACTTTAAAATGTATTAATATAATCTTTTCTTTTATTAAAATGTACACAATAATATTTTGTGTAAGATTTCAAAATTTTTTTTGAAATTATTTACTTTTGTATACTATACTTATATTTAAAACATTTAAAAAATAAATTTAATGTGACCGAACACCTGTATATTATTGTCTCAATATAAAAAACTATGATTACTTTTGTGTATGTAACTTTTTAATTATTTGAACGTTTTTATTCATTGATAAAATAATTATTTTTGTAGTATAAGTACGTGTATAGAGTTATTTACCTATATAACATTAAAAATTTTCTTAAATTTCAAAACATAATTTAAAATTCTTACAGATAAAAAAAGTTTCAATATTTTTTAATAATTCTAATATCACATTACATATGATTATTATATTATCAAATTTTTTCAATGATGTGTGTAAATAGATACATGCAAAAATATTAGAAATAGCGTGCATTTAAAATATGCTGAAAACATAAATCAAGTGCTGTATGTATAAATATACACTATTACCTAGAATAAAAAAAAAAATTTGAGAATCTAGTTGATAATAAAATCTATTGACATGAAAAAGAATCGAGAAATATTCGCGTAAATATGAATCATTTTAATTATATAGTAGATAAAATTTTCTCAGAGAATAATATATCATCAAATCATACAAATATAATAAAGTTAAACTTTCAAAGCATTTCTTAAAATGTAAATTTCAAGATTATAAAAGTCCTCTGAAGAACCTTATAAACATTAACTTTATATAAATATTGCTAACGTGAAAAAAATTTTATTTTATTTTTCAAATATATAAATGTATAATATTAATAGAGTTTAAGATGTTAAATAAATATATAATTATTAAAATCTTAATTAAGTTGCAAGTATTGTGAGTTACTATATAGAGAGCAACAATTTATAACTGACAATTAAAAAAATAAATTGTTCTATTCTTGATTAATAGAATATAATTTTAAGTAGTATATATTAATATTATCGTAAATCTATATTAAATTAGTAAAATACCCAAAATAATATTGAATAATTAATATAAAGCACTTGCATAAATATTACATCGTTCAATAATATATTCAGATAAAAAACTTTCTCTGTTTTTACTCTGTATGTCTAAAATTAAAGATTGAAATCTTTTAAATAAATATTAGAAAGTAAATACTTTTTTTCAAAAATTCTTTCTAAATATTATTAATAATAAATTGTTTCTATATTATAGTTTATATAATAGAAGTTATGAATGTATAACACATAATATGTCAAAAAATTAACAATTTTAAAATTTTAAGAGCCTTTTGATTTTTAATGTTTTTAAAGCAACTATTAATTTTAATATTTTAGTTAATATATATTTGAATTAATAAATTACAGTCAGATGTAATAATAAAGTAAATTCTCGAAAATATAAATGTTATTTGCTTAATAGCGCAATATTATTTTTTTATATCTATAATAATTATATAAGATTTATTTTATTATTATATTTGTGTATTTCCTATTATTTAAATTTTAAAGATTATTTTATTAAATACAAAATATTTTTACAAAGTATAACAAAAATAATATTCTTGAAATTGTTGGCTCAACAATTATTAATACATATTACTCTATTTTTTATAGAGCTATAGATTTTCAAGTACATAGACTTTGGCTCAATTTTCTTAATAATTTTTATAACTCTTCATATTATTTTATTTAATAGAAACATAATATAATAAATATAAATTTCAATAAAATATAAAAAATTAAATCAATTTAAGTAAATTATAAAAGTAAAAAATAAAAGTAACAATGGTACTTCACGATTTATAAAAATAAATTTGTGCATATATGTAGTGTTTCTATACATGTGTATCCTATATATATATCATTTTTATAAATATTTTTAATAATCAATTCAAGAAAAGAAAAGTTTTCGTGAAAATAAAATTTATAATCTTCAGTTTAATTTTAATATTTTGCAATATAATACTTGTCGATATGAATGAATTATTTGTATTTGTTGTATTAATTGTATTATTTAACAATACTTTAATATTTTTTAAAAAGTATCAATTGATTTTAGGAGAAGTAAAAAATTTTACTTCTAGTTAGAGATCAAAAACGTTGCTTTACAGTGACTGTACCTTGATATACACTACTGAGCGTGTTTCAAGAAGCTGATGCGTATTATTAAATAATTGAAATTTTATATATAAGAGATAACTAATAATACATATCCTTAATAAGCTATAATTAACATACTAAATTACAATAAATATTTTATACTTATTTTTTATACTAGACTTTTTACAAGAAATAGGACTTATTAAAAAATTTAATAATAGAGTTATTTAATAATTATATAATTATTTAGTTATTCATGAATCAATCATTTATTACAATTGAATAACAAGAATAAATCATAAATGGATAAAAATATGAAAATAAATATTTGTACTGTATTTATTGCAAGGTGTTTGCTGTAAAAAAAGTCGTAATACGAAAAATGTCGTTTGAGATTGAATCCCAATGTGACAATCAAAAGGCTAAAGAGAAAAAGTTAATATTTTGGTTTAAAGATTATTTAAATAAAAAATTCTTCAATATAAAATTGTTAAAAAAATTAAACCTATATGTAAATATTTAATTAAAAATTATTTAATAATCATACAAACAGATTAATACCAAAAATGTTAATAATATGGCATAGAACATATTATGCAAGTGTTTTTAAATAAAAAATTGATATTTAATTTAGTTACTAATATTATTATAGTCAATAATATTTAATTCTTAGTTTCAATGGTGGATTTTTAAGTATTATAAGAATAATGCAATTAATAGAAATTAATTTAGTATTATGCTATTATTTTATTAGTTTGTTCTGTTAATTATTGCGTATGTCAGATGTATTGAACGAATTGCAGGACGAATGCTAATTTATAGGTATCCTGCAAGAGTGGCAGTCATTCTCTAATTTATTAATATTTATACATTTACAAATAAATATTTATAATATTTAAGCTAAGATTAATTCATTATTTAGTTTTGTAATATTTATTTATAAAACTAAATTTTACAATTTATGCACATAAGAAGTAATTTCCTTAAATATCCTTAGGTGAAAATGATATGTATAAAAATAAACGTAATAAAGAATTCAGAAAAATTTCTACAACTTCATTATGCTATAATTTTGGAATTCGTAATTTCATTAAAAAATTTATCTATTTTACCTGAAGAATACCTATTAAATTATCAGGTTCTTCTAAAAGCGGCGTTTTCGTAGGTAAAGCAAGACACAACAAGCCCGTGGCCTCGCAATCACTCACATATAGCGCTTTTTGACTAGTAAATTTGGCAGTAGCTAGTACCTCCTTAGGTATTGGCTGTCCTGAACATCTATTATTGAATTTCAAATATTTCTAGATTATTATTGACGATTATTGAACTAAATATTTTATGCGTTCAACTCTTGAAAACTATTGTTTATTACGTCGATCTATTTTATATACTATATTTTAAATTTTAATACATTTTCTTCTTCTTGTTTAAAATGAATTTATATTATCTTCTATATCTTTTATTATATATGATTTTTTTATTTTTTTTTATTATATATTATCCTTTATTATAAATGATTTAATAAATTAAAGTAATTTTTAATCAAAAATTACAAAATATAAAACAAATATTAAAACATATTTTACAAAAATTAATATTTTCTCATTACTTTAATTAATTTATAAAATGATCAAATATTTTTTAAAGGTTTTATGTTCTAACTTTAATTTAAAATTTTAATTTTTTTCAATTGCAACTTTTCTATTATAACAATTATTTTAAACGAGTATTGCACGAATAAGACCAGTGTATTAATTAACTATTACAGTGTATTAATTAAGTATTACAGTTAAATGCTCGTTGATCATTAAAACTAAATGTTTTAAAAATTGTGACATTGTATTTCATCTTGAATTAAATAAAATTTATGGTGAATAATTTTTAATGCCATAAATTGTACAAAAGTTTTGTTTTAAATCAGTATAAAAATTGATAAATCACTGAATATTTATTTTATTTCAAATCTGAATACTTACGAGCTCATCTTACCTAAAATACTCCTTAAGCGAGTCAACAGTTGCAGAAAGAAGAATTTCAGCATCACTAGCTCCATTCATTGCCGAAATTTTTTGTAGCAAAGCCGTTTCGATTTCTTCAGACCAGGCAACCACTTTACGTCCACTCTGAGAAACGGTAGGAAAATCGGTGTTACACCGATTGCGGAATAACTCTTCCATAATAGCGAAGGGTGCACTTATGACTACTGTTAGGATTGATATTACCTCTAGACTTGCCTATATATATACATATAGATATAGGATATATTTATTATTATCATTATAGAGAATACAGTTTATTTATATAAAACGAGAAATAATTATGTATATAAATAAGACACGGATAAAACTTTTTTCATTTAATTTAAAAAAATTAACTTTTTATTTTTAACAAGAACAGTTTTAAAAAGTATTTAAATCTCTCTACTTACGAGTTTATCAAAACAACTTATTTTTTCTTCTATGTAGTAATAGAAGTTTTATTTATAATAATATTAAATTCGTTTATAAAATACTTATTTTAAAAATATAGAGTTGAGTCTTTTCAATTAAACTTACCCTAAATATTAGCGGCAGATAACAGGATAGAATAGAAATAATACTGTCGGGATAATAATGATGCTCATTGAGCAGACTGGCTGCGCGAATTTCTCTCCAGAATAATACCGGAGCCTTAAGGCTCGCGCAAACTGCCAAATACCAAATCCAGACGACTATTAGCCTTAAGATCTCCGCAGGATTAAAGAGACTTAGAAACGCATGAATTGCTACTGACCACCTGAAATTTCGCTTCCTTGCTTCGCGTGTATATACCTGCCAGAGTTGGCGTAAACGTAGACCTTCCTTTCTCCTGTTTTTTGTACATAAGATTATTAACTCATTAGTCTTATTTTATTTTACTACTGTCAGTGAACAAAAATTTTTTCTTGTTATTAAAATCTTTCATTGTTAAAATATTGTATGTGTGACTAAAAATTATTCTGTGAACAGTAGTTCTTTGTCTTTATATAAAAATATTATAGTTTTAAAATTGTTTGGTTAAAAAAATAGTTACCTAATAAATTTTCTATACATTTTATATTAATGAAATATTAATTTTAATCAACTGTATAAGCTCAATTGATTGAACTAAAATTCACTGAATTATTTTTCTTCATACAGTAATAACAATTTTATCTATGTCTAAATATTTTGATTTATTTATATCACATGTGCTTTAACGAATATTTTAGCTTTACTACTTATGAAAAAAAACTTAATCATTTTTCTTAACGGAAAGTTCAAGTATACTATAAAAGGTTCCATTATATTATCAAAATTCCTCCCAATTGTATGGTGATCAATGTTTACTTGGTGATCTCTTTAAGAGTGGAAAAGCAAACAATGATAGCAATCTTAGCACATTGCCATAGGCTAATCCTTTTCTTGAGTATCTCAGGGCGTTCAGTTGGATCATTGTTACAAAGAAATTCATTCCACACGTTGCTGAAGCTCTCGGTAAGCTTTTCATGAAGGCGTGGCAGAGCCGAAGGTTCGGCATAGACACTGATAAAAGGCGATCTTAGGGCTGGATCACGAACACTCGTGCATGATGACCAATGTGTGCGGCTAAGAGGTAGGAAATCGCCGAGAGTGAGTTGCTCTTGGTGCAACAGCAAGTGATGCACACGCACTAGGCAGTGACGGCCCAACTGCTGATCCTTACCAATTACCTGAACTTGCCACGGTGAGTGACTTGTCGCAAGGTATTTGGTACGTCAAATCGCTCACGTACTCCTGCACCATACAGAATATGCACCAACCTTTTTACTCGCATATGGCTTGGCTACTCTTTTTGATAAATAGCGCTAAATCAATGGAAATAACTATTTCGAATATTAACCGAGCAGACTTTTATTATACTTACGATTATTTTATCTTTATCTATTATATCATTTTAAATATATCGACTCACAATAAAAATATTTTTCATACATAATCTTATTTTTTATTCTGTATTCTTACTAATTTAAGGTCGCGTAATTCAAATTAATGCTTTCAAAACTAGTATCCACTCTAATTAAAGTTATTTTTAATATTTCAACATTTCATCTTGAATTCATTCCCCATTTAAGACTAAAATGAGAATTCTACTTAAATTAGAAATTGATAATTTTGAACAAATACTACTTTATAAATAATTTTAAACGAATAAGCAGTATTTCGTAGAAAAATGATTGAGAATGTAATGATTCGTTTTTGAAATTTTTTGAATTTTAGCTTCATTGTAATTACGTATTTTTATTGAATTAATTCAAATAAATCAAAGCAAAATACATTTTTAAGTATCACAAATACTTTTACGAAGAAAAATAAATAAAATAATAAAAAGTTTATAAACTTTATTTTGTCATTCATCATTGAATTACACAGTCGATATTGCCTTTATTAAAAGTGTATTAGTAAAATATTTTATATTTTACAAAGAAATATATTGTTGTTTAATGTGTTTATGTATAATTTATATAAATATATGTTACAAATATTTATATGTAATCTAATTATATTTCTATATGAACACATTATGCATTAAGAATTTTTAATTTAACATAGAGGTTCCATTACCGACTTAGAAAAAAAGCTAAAATTATTAAGAAGTTCAGGGATCCAAATTAGGGAGGTAAGAATAAAATCCCTTACGTACAGAAATTATATCGTAATAATTATGAAAAATGAAAGAAAATTAAGCAAATATTAAGCGTATTTAGTTATTACCCGAAGAAAAAAAAAGATTGTAATTAAAATTTTAAAAACAAGGGGTAGAAGACAAAAATAGATTTTATGGAAGAAAAAATGTAGAAATAGTCAGTTTAGATATTAAGGATACAAATTTAAAAAAGATAATAACGATAGCTTGCCCAAAAAAGTTGTGACCAAAAGAGCAAATACGAGGTTAGGAAAGTCTAGAGTATTACAGAAAGACTATTCAAGGAAGACTTTACAATTAAATGAAATTATTCAATGCTTGAATAGAAAATATACTGCTATAAGTTGATAAAAGATTAATTAGATTTGAAGGCAAATAATAAATAGCGAAGGTATGGAAACGATAAAATAATGTGTACAACAAGTTAAGTGTAATATCAAGTGTAAATATTACATACAAGACAAAGTTTCTTTAATTATGAGGAATTGTTACAAAATGTAAAATTTTAAATATAAGCAAAAGTGATAAAATTTAAGCGAAAAAATACAGAAACTGTATATGCATAGATTGTAATATGAGATTCGAGGTGTAAGTGTGTATATGAAAAACAAATGTATAAATTAAATCTTGTAATGTATTTATAAAATGTAATTTTATTGTTCAATAAATGAAATACTACATTAAGAATTTTTAAATAAAACAATAGGAAAATAATATGATTTCAGTACGAAAAACTGTTTAATAAATTGTTTATTAAACTTTAAATAAATCACCAAAATAAATATTTTAAGTAAACTTTAATATTTTTCATTTTTACATTTTTATGTAGTTATCACTTTTTATTCTTTAAGTTTTTTATAAAAACTTTATTAAAGATGCAGTATTTTAAAATATATGCAATGTTAAAGATATTTTATTTATTTATTTAATATTCGAACTAATTTATAATTAAAATAATTATCTTCAGTAAGAAATCAATCATTTTAAAAATTTTTTGTTTTCATTAATCTTTTGCCCTTTAATTAAATTTTAATAACTACAGTTAGTTTAAATAAAATTAATAATTATAGTACGTATTAAAAGATACTGAAAAACGCTAATTCTTATTTATAATATTATGTATTATTAAAAAGAAAAAATAAGATTAAATAAAAAATGTTTTTAAAGATATTAACTTTTAAAATTAATAAAATCAATCAATAGTCATAATTTTATCTAATTTTTCATCTTAAATAACGATAAGATAATTTATAGCTGATTACGATACTTATAATTGTAGATTTATAATTCAATACTTAGCAGGAGTTTATTTAATAAATAATAAATTTAAATAAAATGGTTCTTTTAATGAATTATATGTAATATATATTAATTAATTAAGAGGTATTGACAAATCAATATAATTTTTAAAATAATTTAAATAATTTTATTAATGGCTTTACTAGTTTTAATTAATCTAGCAAAAAAATTTACTATCTACAATGGACATAATATTTGCCAAATCTTAATGTTTTTTAAATTTAATAATTTTTACTTTGTAGCTAAATATTATTCCATTACATTTGTGTTAACATAATCTTTTTATTTCCATTGCAAATATGTACCTGTACGTTAGATTCAGTAATTGGTCGTCCTTTGAAAAAACTAGAAGATATAATCAAATGATTATCCACGGAAAAATTCTCAAGTTTTTCCCATGCATAACGACAACACTTCGTTGTAAGAGCCATACGCAGTAATGGTTTTGTGGAGGCCAAATGGACCAAATGATTTCTGAGATGTTCTGTTACGATCGATGGACACTCCACCAATAAGGTATAAATGCCCTAACATGAAAATCGACAAAATCAGTTATACATAATAGTTATAGTTTAAAAAAAGGAATTTATTTTTAATTTTTATATTAATAATTTTTATATTATTTAGATCATTATATTAGTTTTAAAGCGTAATTAAATTAAAAAATAACCGAATTTAATCGATTAAATTAAATGTGGGTATATTTATAATAAAAATAAATTTTAACAAATATTATTATCTTTCCTCTGTATTCAAAGCATTAAATATAGAAAATTATATATTAATTTGAAAATTCATATTTTTATAAGTAAAACAAAAATCATTTTCCATTTCATGTATATATCATTTGTAATGAAATCAAGAATTTAGAATAAACTCAAGTTTAATTATTTAAATAAAATTTATTTTAAATATCTCTAAAAATAAAAAATTAATTTTTATATTATAGAATTTATTATTGTTAATAAAATATGTGAGAGTTAAAATAAACAATAAATTAGTTTTTAATTTCTAATATACGTATATATGAAAATAAAATATTTGGATGCTATTTTTCAGAAATGTCGCCAGATATTTTACTGAAAACAACTATATAGAAGAAGCTTATACCATTTTGTTTTATATATATATTTAAGAAAAGATAAATAAATTTTAAAATATATAAAAATTATAATATCTTGTAAGTAATGTAAATTTTTCTGTATAATTTTACAATATTAAAATAACTGATGATAAATATATATACTCCTTATTTATAAACCATAGTTTTGAGACGATCATTAATCAAAAGTACTCAAAAATTAGTTACACATTATATTATAATGTAACCTCACATATAAATAAATACGTGATAAAATAGGATGTAGCAATATTAAAATACATATTAATTTGGTTTCTAAGGATGAAATTTATAAATACTTTTGTATAATAATAAAGTGATAACTATTATGTTTATATATTGAGTACAAAGATTTTCATTGTAATTTTATTTCGCTAATTAAGAAAACTCTTATTAATAAAATAAAACTTATAATTTGAAAAGAGTAATCTTTTAACTATTTTTTTAAAGTAATAAAATAAAAACAAATTTTAATTTAATGTTTAGAAAACTTTAAGGTTACAAACTTTACTTAATTACTATACATGCTATTACTATATATTAATATTATTATTAATTACATTATATATTACTATGCATGCGTTAAATAATGGATAAATTATTTTTCACTTGCAGGACAAAATCTTTTTAAATAAAGTAGGTCAAATAAATTATGTGTTTGTGTGTCTATCTATATATATATATAACATATTTTTAATTATATTATAAAAAATAACTACTAAAAATAAAAAATATAATTTTATAACATGAATATAATTATAAAAATTAGTATAATAATTATTCTTTAAAAAATAAATAAAATTAAAATTTTTTATTTTTTATAATTAGTGCGCCTAATGAAATGATATCTATGTTGGAATTATTTTAAGTTTAAAGTAAATATTAAAATACAAAATTTATATATTATAATAATACGTGTACGGATTGACATATTAATTACACAATAAATCAAATAAAATTACCAATTAAATGTATATATATATATATATTTGAAAATTGAAGTTGTTTAATATTTACAATAGGTGAAAATAATACCTTGTATGTGTATCGATGTTTTACATGAGAACTAAATAATTAAGTATTTATTGTAATATTAAAATAAATATTTAGATGCAACTTATAAAAGTTATAAAATAAATTTTTTAAGGACTATTTTAAGCAATAAATTTTTTTTTAATATTTTATGTTATTTATAAAAAAAGTCAACAGTGATATAATTCATTGCAAAAAAAAAACAATAAATTTTTCAAATTTTATTCATTATAATATTTTTTTAATTTCTAATGATATTTCAAAATTTCAATCTTATTATAGAAAAATAAGATCATTTTCTACGAGTTTAGAACCTGTTTATAAACACCTACGCAATACAAATTTATCAGACTAAATTCATTAGTTTTATCAAGTTGTTTTTAAAACATTGAATTTTAATTTTTTTATTAAATTTTTTGTGATAATCAATAGTTAGTTTTAAAAATTAAAGTTTTAACCTGACTTTTTAGTAATATAACTTACTTTTTAAATGGGATTTAAAGGTCGAATAAAAATAATTATCAAATTTTTACAAGGTATAAATTATACGTTGTTACTATGCGATACGAAAGTATAAAAATTATTTAAAATCTTTAGGTGAATAAATTTAAATCCCATAAATATAAGATACGCGCTTTAACTATAAACATTTACGAATTAAAAATTTATAACAAAATTTTATTTGTATAACAGTATTTAATATAATTAATCAAAAATTTCTTTCTGTTATCTTCTATAGAGATATTTTTAGTTTTGATCCACTTTTAGGTAACATGAAAGGTAAAAAGTCAAAAACAATAATAATTATACAATAAATCAGCTAATAATAATGAAAATAATAATAATAAAATAATTATATATTTTTAGGTATAAAATTTTTCTTTCACATAAGGAAGTTTCTTGAAATAATTAATTTTCATCAAATGTTTTATAGAAATCAATCGTACCAAGTCTTACGACGAAAAAATAAAATTTTTAGCATCACTATTTTAATAAATTTGTAATGCATCATAATTTTTAATAGTATTAATATGTAATTAAAAATAAAATTACTTGATTTCTTCCTTGATCTAAGATACTTCTTGTATTACTTTCTTCAACAACAATACAATTTGGATACTTCCATTTGACAAATCGTACCCAGCATCTCCTTGACCACTGACAAACTATTTATACAAAAAAATTATTATACCTAATGACAAGTATTTTAAATAATATATTAATAATTCATTTATTTTTAAAATTCCAGTACCCGTTGTTCAATTTAAAAAATATCTTAACTAAAAGGCTATAATTAGTCAATACTAAAATACTTTTTTTTTAAAGTAATTTTAATATTTTTTATAATTTATCTTCCAATTTTAATTATTTTAATTTAATATTTAAAAAATTATATTTAAAATACAATTTCATTTAATATCAATGTTACATATGTTTTTTTTAAATGTTTTTATTTTTAAACAATTTTATTTTACAATATGACTCCAAAAAATTATTTCAATTTGTTTAATATAAATTTTAATCTTTTATGGTATAATAAAAACGAAAAAATCGATACTCAAAAATTAAAATAAAAAAATCCAATGAATACTGAAAATAAATCCTATCCTTTAACTTAATAATGTTTAGAATAACTGATAATGCACGTTTTTAATTTAACTTTTATTTAAATATTTATTGAATATTTCTAAATATTATTTTATAATTTAAATATCGTATATTAAAGTTAAAATACTAATAAAACTAATTAAAGCAGTACTATCTAGAGTATCACAAAAATAGTAAAAAATAACCAATTTTAATTTCATATCTAAATGTTATAAGATTTATATTTTAAATTTTATAAATTTTCATTTTTTACTAGTGTTATTGAAAAGAGGTATTATAATTCATATAAATATGCGGGTTTTTAATCGGACAATTATATTAAAAATAAAAAGTATTACACTAATGCAAGTATAGATTTTTCATACCTGGATAGCTTAAAGCAAGAGTTGGCAATAGGACGACCGTGAGCAGTATGGCGATAAGGGAATCGATGACATAAGCAATGCCGATCAACGTGTCCGCCATTGTATAGCACCAAGTATGTACTCTATAAAATTTAAAAAGAGATGGAGCAATATATTTTCTCTCTTTTTATTATATTTTATTAATAAAATAGATATCAAAATATATAGAAAACTTAATAATTAAAAAAAAATTAAAATATTGTAAAAAATTTAAATTAATCAAATGCAATTAATAATTTAAACTTTAAATTATTAAAAAAAAACAATATTTATTTGTTTAATAGGACTATTTTTAATATTTCAATCGTAATTTTTATTAAATATAAGCTTCAAATATATATAAGCATATATGAACAATGAAATTATTGAAATTAAAAGTTAATACCTTTATTTTTATTGTTAATTAAAAATTCGTGTCAAGTTTTTAAAATATCTAGATTTATATTAAAATCTACTTTTTAATGGAGAATAATTTTTTTTTTAATATTAATAATCAATAATACATAAAATAAAGTTTACAATAAACCATTTTCTTTAATTTTCAGATTTTTTTGGAGACTTATTTTTCTTTATCTAACAACAAATTATTTGAAAATCAAAAAGATTAAATTGACTTTTCAGTTGACCTGTTTCGTTGTATTTCATTTTAATATCCAATAAGTTGCTTTTTTACAAAAGAATTTATAATAAAAATAGTGGACAATTAGCAGGTAAACTAAAAATGGTAGTAATGATTTCTCCAATTATTTACACATCAACCATTGAAACAATAAAATAAATAATTAAGTTAACATTTTAAATACATGAGCTGCAATTAATAAGAATTCTTTTATCACTACATTAAACAATTTATCTTTATTGTAAGCAAATTTATGAAAATAATTTATAGTACTATACATTTATTTAAATATTTACTTAAAATTTAATACAAATTTTATTTTTATTTAGGGTGTTATGCCAATCCAGAAATTCAAAACATAAACATTTTTTTAAAATATATTTATTAATAAACTATAATAATTATTATATTAATTTTTTATACAAGTTTATATTTTCTGTAAACATTGTTGCAATCTCTAACAATCTCTAATAATATTACTAATAAAACCACAATAACAAATTTCTAAAAATATTTAAAAACGTACTTTTATAACGTTTACAATGTTTTTTTGTAGTGAAAAAAATAGTTAATATATCTAAATAAAACAAAAAATAATTATTTAGGCATTAAATGAAGAATTTCGAGAAAAATAATTTTTTTAATTAATTAAATTTATTTTATTATGTTTTCTAAAAAATTCTATATGTTATTAAAGTTTAATTATGAGTGTTTTCTTTATAAATATAAAATAATTGAACAAAAATCTATTTGAATTACTTATTTTAATAATTTTCAGGTATCATGCTCACCAATAATTACTTTTTGCAAAAAATTTCCAAAAAAACATGTTTAAAATTTTCATTTGAGTGATGTCAATATAAATATTTCTTTCCTTAATAAATTCTTCAAATTTAAAATAATACTGAAATTGATACAAAATATTAATGTTACTTCAAAGAAAATAGTAATATCTAAAAATTATTTATTCGATGTAGTTGACATTTATTGGATATAAATTTTTGAAAAAATTAGAGTAAATTTTTTAAATTATTTTTTTTAACTGACAATTATTTAATCGATTGTTTTTAAGCATATTATATTATTAAAAATTATAAAGTATGTTAAATTGAGATTTTTAAGTCTTCTCTATTATTCTCAAACTATTAAATAATATTTCAAGTGAAACTTTATTGACATTATTCTGCTGATAAAAATAACACAAAAAATAAATGCTTGTTAAATATTGTTTGGAAATATTATTAATAATTAATTATTATCAACCTTGAAATTTCAACGTTAAATTATAAATATTTATTACAATCAATCAGGACTAATTTATATTTATAATATAATTAAAAAAACTAATCAAATATTAATTTAAGTAATTATTTATATATTAATTTATTGAATAAATTAATTAGTTACATAAATGTATTTACCTATTTACAAATAATTTTTTATAAAATAATTATTTATATATTTATTCATGTTATATAAATTATTTTGGTTTATGAATATATTATACTTTTATTGAAATTAAAAAGAAAATCTTTTTTTAAGAATTTATTGTTGATATCAGTAATAATAAAGCATCATGAATCATCTACTTATAAACTTTTTATAAAACAAAAAATATTTTATGTTACTATTACTTAATTTTTAAATCTTTATTATAGTCTAACTAATTTATCCTTTACTTTAATAAACTTATCAAGTATTAAAATTCTGGTCATTGAGTTATACATTGAAAATAATAATAATATAATAATAATAATAAACGTTCCATCTATAAAAGCTTCCCCATATTTATATTAATTTTTTTATCGCTAGTATTTGTTTAGATCCTATTTTAATCTAATTAAAATAAAAATTATAATTCACAATAACATCTTTATAATAAAATTTTTTTTCAATAAAAAATAAGTTTCAAAATACAATCGATTAAAATTATTAAATTTCTTTGTTTTTTCAATTTGTATAATGTTTTTATAAATATCAAAAAAATTGATCGATTAAATTTATAAACAAAAATTTTTTTTTAAAAAATTTTTTGTTATTATTAAATTAAAATTTTTATAAAAAATTATATAAACATTTATCAATAAATGTCATTTCATTCTATAATCATGTCATTTGGCACCTGTACTCCTCACTTTTTCCACGAACATGTATAAAAAAACACATTAAAGAAACTGTCGTAATTTGCTATTTTACTTCCCATTCTTAAATAAGCATCACATTGTATAATGTGACAATGCGATAAGCCTAATAAATAAGGATAACCGTATATCTTAAAACCGGATATAAATATACGAGAAAGATACTTCAATAAAATTATTACGAAAAAGGTTATACATCTATAGCGACACCTAGTTACACACTTACAAGTGAGTTTGCACAACGAATCGTAATGAAGATCTTCTTGCCCTTATGGCGATATTGACGAGACGTGGCTCCAGGTGCGAAGGTCCAGGCGAGGTTGACGAAACGCGGATCCTCGTGCGCGGGTCCGGGCGACGACTGGCGCGAGCTGTGCCTCCAGCGATTATACACTCCTCACAAAAGCAGAACCTTGACCCCCGGTGCACAGCCCGAGATTACAGCGTCGCTTAATTATCTGTATCGCACGCTCTGTCTTCTCAAGATTAGGGTTGTACTTCTGTCACTTATACTTTTGCTCTATTCTTGTATACGTAGTCTTTCTTTGTTTCTGGTTCCCTCGATCCTCTATTTTTGATATATCCTTTTAAGACTCTTTAGTTCGGATGTACAAAGCTGGCAAAATCTTTTAAATTACTTAAGTTTAAAATTATTTTACTTTAAAATTTTTAAATCCTGACTTAATTATAAAATTTTAGAATTTTTATAATTTTAAGAGCTTTTAATGATTATTAAGTGATCTAATTAAAAGTTCGTTTTAAATTAAAACTACTAAAAACTAATTTTAATAGAAAAAATACGCAAAATAAAACGAAATTTAATATGTTAATGTACATAATTTTATTTTTTTTAATTTTTACACTACTGGTTTCATTAAATGCCGATCTTCCATTTTTAAATGTTTATTTTTTTAATAATCTAATGATAAAGGATTATAAAATTGTTTAATTATACTTATATTGAAAGATTAATATTATGCCAAAAATTATCGAAAAATTTATTGACGACAACCTATTGTTATTTAATAGTGTAAAAAATTTCAAAAACTATGCTATTTTTAATTTAAAAATTCTCAAACTTTCTGATCTTGAAAAATACGACTTATATTCAAAAAAGTATAATGATCTTTCTATCTATACAAAGAAAAATTTTGTTATTGAATTTTCTGTTAAAAATTATATTTTAATATAACATTGCAAAATTTTCTTCGAGAATAATTTAATAATATGAATATTATTTAATTATTAAATAATTTAAATTTTGTTCACTATGATAAGTATTTAAAAAAAATAAAAAAGATATTAATTTTCTGAAATTGAAAGTATCAAAATATTAAAATTAATCTAACACTAACATAAATCTACGTTTTTTTAATTTGTCATTTATAATATGTTTATGCAAAAGCAATAAATAATCTAATCGAGTATTGAATTTAGATTTTAATAAGAGCCAGTCGAATTTTTTAAATGGAAATTTCCTAAAATCGTTTACAATGACAATGTATTACTTATATACAATCATTTAAAATGACAATGTATACATATATAAAATTACTATTTTTATTCACAATTCCCAGATTTATGAAGTCAAGTTTGATTCGGAAATATATATACATATATATTATAAGTGTAAAAAGAATATTTTCAAACAAATATACAGAATTTTTAAATAATTATCTTAAGTAAAATATGAATTTGTCTCAAAGTCAATCCCCAGAGGTAATTAATGCGATGACACATACTAAAATATTTTCTTAAAACCCTATTTCCTACGAGATATGTTTAGGTCTGGACATTCTCGTACACTCTGTATATTTTTAATGGCCCATGATAGACAATCGAATATTCATCGAATTGAAGGCGCATGTATAATAAATGTTATATTTGCTTGCAGTCGAACAATAATTAACGCGTGCTTGATGATAAGCCCGAGGCCGATAAACATTCCACTTCTCACCAACACATACACGCGTTTGTAGGTAAACATACTGAAATTAGAGGTCATGCTGTCAATAAATGAGAGCAATACTATTACTATACATAAGAACAAGATGGATTCAGTTTAATGATTTATAATAGTGTTTATACATGTGCTAGATTTTATGAAAATTTAATAGATTTAAGGTATCCCTGGAAGTACATTGATTTGGAATGCATAGACGATTGAGACAAGATTCCATGAAAATTACATGTATTGAACATGTGATCATGAATTATTCCTACTTTAAGAAAATGCTCATACAGTGAATTAAAAGAAATATAATTTATAGAAAATTCCTTAGTGGTGTTATAATGAAGTTTTGTATTTTGTAAAAAGTAAATAAAAATTATAAAAATATCTGTACTGATGTTATACTGAAATAATGTATTTAGTAAAAAATTCTCTATGTAATCAAATTTTCTAAATATTATGGTTTATTCTAAACATCGTTTTAAATTTGAAAAAATTTTGACAAATTGTGCTTTGATTTAAACATTATTTTGAATTATAATAATTTTTCGTCAATTAATTTTAAATTTAATTCAATACTATTAATAATTCAACAAGTAGCAATTTGATAAAAACAAGTTTTATTCAATTAAAATTAATATACTTTTACCTAATTGTTAATTTTTACGTAATATAATACAATTTTAAGTAATATCCAATTTGATTTCTCTAATTTGTTCTTTCATAACAATGAAATTGCTCTTTTTCTTATTTAATTACAGTAACGAACTTTTAATTATAGATAATGCAAAAATATTACAAAATTCTTTCACATTAGGAATTCAAAGCAATCTTATCTGCAAAGTTTAAAATGAATCATAGACTTTTGTTTGGTATAAAAATAAATATATATATCTTGATAACGGTTTTTTGTACGAAATAAAATATCGAGTCAGTCAAATTATTGTTGTTTTATTAATAAAATAGGTGAAAAATTAGTATTCTTGCGATTGAAATTTTATAATTGTATAAATTTTCTATATAAATAATTTTATAAATAATGAATTCTAAATACTTTTATAATAATTAACAAAAATAACATTTATCAATTCATCTACTTTGATTAGTTATATTCAAATTAGATAGATAGATAAAATCGTTTGATTATATTAAGGCTATACAATTTTAAAATCACATTTTCCATTAAATACACATAAGATCACCTTTTTCTTAAAATCTTCTGTATTCATTAACAATTTTATTTTAAAACTCAACAATTTAGATTATGCAGATACTTATTCACCCTATTTTAATAATTATAGGGTATTTATACTTTCAATTATTATTACTTTCAATTAAATTTAGTAAAGTAATAGTCCGTATATATGTAATTATTTTAATTATTTTGTATTGTTTCAATCCGCAATTATTTACCTTTATATTTTAATCAGCATTCCTTAATGAATTGAATATATATATATATATATTTATATTATATATATATATTTCAAACAAAATAAAAATTTAAATAAAATCTAATAACAAGATATATCAAAATTTTTCTAGACAAATCTTTCATTCAACTTAAAATGATTTGAAATATAATAAATAAATTTCAGATAAAAAGTTTTTTAATTCATGGCAGTTATTTAACACATATTAATCACAATAAAAAACACCAATAAAATATAAAATTAATGTCCTTTTGTGCACAAAAAATTGTGAAATAAAAGTAAAATTGAAAAATACATGAATAATATAAAGCACTGTAATTTCATTTTATAATCTACAGTATATTAATATAAAAATAAAATGATTGTAATGTAAAGATTTAAATAAAAATTTTTAAATTTACTTCTAGTTTTTAGGTATATTTATAATTACAAAGTAAAAAATAATATAGTATCTATAAAAATTCACAAAAATATGTATTCAAGTTTGAATTTAACAGACGCTCTTCGCTATATTATTCAACATTGATTTTTCAGAAATAAATAATAAAAACTTTTAATTGAATTTCATCAGTATTTTTTATATTGAAGAATGAAAATTAGTGGAAATAATTATAACATTATTTTTTGAGTATTAGCTATTTTTGTAACAACTTATTCTAAATCGGTGTTTTAAACTTAAAATTATGTATAAATCAAAATATTCTTTGCATTAATGCTATATAATTTATAATGAAATTAGTTGAAATATAATTCAATATCATTCATCTCTAAAACGATAAAAAACAAGAAGTATATAATATTGCATTTCTACATAATTTGTAAATTTGTCTTAAAATTAATTGTTTGTAAATTCACTATTAATTAACTATTCATAAAATTGTTTTAAAATACTTCGTTATATACTAAAAACAAATATATGTACAGGTATTTAATTTTTTAAAAACTGTTAAATAATTATTAAATAGAAAATGTATAATTTAATTATTATTATAAATCTAATTATTTTAGAACAATATATAATATATTTCATACGTGAATTAAATATTTTACTAATGTAATTTTATAATTTCTGACAATAAATACAATAAAATAAATTAATAAAAACAACAACTTTTCTTGTTCTTATCGATAAATCAGAATAAAATATTGTATTCGTAAAATAT
This sequence comes from Platyscapa corneri, assembly GCA_018907185.1. Taxonomy (NCBI): domain Eukaryota; kingdom Metazoa; phylum Arthropoda; class Insecta; order Hymenoptera; family Agaonidae; genus Platyscapa; species Platyscapa corneri. The sequence continues at coordinate 30,104 of JACCHW010000014.1, forward strand.
GTAGCTTAATTAAGTATACTATTTTATAAATGTATTATATACTACATAAAAAGTTACTATTATATTTTAATTTAATATTTAAATACTACTTACATTATGTGTAAATTTACAATCATATTTATAAATAACATTTAAAGTTTAAAAATATAACGTAAGAAACATATTTTTACAATGTGTAATCGAATAAATAAATTGTATACTCTTATACATTAATTATTTGGCTGTAAACTTATTATACTATAAATAGAATTTTTTAAGAATTCGTCAAATTTCATATTTTATAATTATTATAAAAGATAACTATAAAATATGATTTATACAATAGTTTTTACTTTACAGTATTTTTATTAAATTTAAAATTTGTTACACATCAACATAAGACCAGTATTATATTTTACTTTGTTCGATTTTGGTAATATATTTGAAAATTTATTTAAATTAATAATTGAAATATACACATTAAAATGCTATATATATAATATTACATAAATAATATCATTAGATAAATGAAAATTTTATAGAATTCAGGAAATTAAATTTGTTATCTTAACAATTTACAATCTTAACATACATACATATATGAATATAAATTTAAAAATTATATTTTCAAAAAATGTTTGACTATAAAGTATTATAAATATTATAAGTAATTAATATTTTTATATGTTTTGTGATGAAATTATATATTTAATTGTTTATCAAAAAAAGCTTCTTTTTATTCCAATTAAAAACGAACAAAATTTTATTAAGATAACAATAATATAAATGTCTGAATACATATGAATATACTTTCAATATTTATATTGCCACAGATAATTTAATTTAAATATAATTTGTTATATCAGTTTAGTTTAAACATTCAAAAATAAATTTTTTAAGGCTTAAATTTAAAGTCTTTACTAAATAAAATAATTAAATTTACAATAATTAACAGTATCTGTTAATTTTCATATTATTTAAATAAATAGTAATGCCATTAAATGAATTTACACTTAGAAATTTAATACAATATTCAAGGAAAAACTTTTTACACTTGATATATCTATTTAAACATGTAAATATCTTTAGTTATATAAGCTTTATATGTAAATGAAAGAATTAAATTTTCTTCGCTCGTATATTATTTGTTAATAATATACACAATTCCTGAGATTTAACATTATTTCTAAATTTTTTAATTTTTTTAATGCTATATAAACGTACATGTAATTTTTTATTAATATATAAGCGTATAATTAATTTTAAGTGATGTGTAAATATAGATATCATTTATATTACTATATTTAATTATCACTGATTATATATGTAATTAAAGTTTCGATGCGCGACATATCTTAAATTAAAATTTACTGAATTTACTTTCATTATCATTTGCAAACATATTAATATCTAGAATTAAATTAAAACTAAATTTTTTTTCTAACTATCAAACTTTAAAAATCTATTTTGCTTTAAAAATAAAATTTTACAAAGCTACAATTTAGAAATCTAAAAATAAATTATATTCTATAAATTCGTAATTGAATTCAATAGATTTAATAAAAAATGTCAACGTAATTAAGAAATAAAATAAATTAATACGTATTATCAGTACATATTATAAATAGAATATAGTTTTTATAAAAAACACTTTTATGTATTACTTTAAAAGGTTTATTTGTGCTAGAAAAATTATAAATAATTTAACAGTATCATATTTTATTTCCATTAAGTCTCTGATACTATATTATTGGAACATTGAGAAAGTGTATACTTCGTATATATTTGTAAATACATTATTTATATTATAAGTAACGCATATAATTTAATTGAAAAATATTTTTTATTAGTACATCAACTTTATAATATGATAATAACATTAAAAAAACAAAAAAAAACTAACTACTAACGTGGATTTTGCATAAAAGAGAAATTGAAATATAAATATTAACATTAAATTTTCCATGAATTACTTATTTTTATGATTTAAAATATATAAAATATATTACGAATATTTAATGTATTTTAATAATAATATTTACATTTAATCTATTTAATCATTTACAATTGAATAAATAATATTAATATTATTATTACTATTATCAAACACAAATTTTCTTAAATTAATATTTTAGAAACATAATAAGTTTTTAAAAAATATTTCTACTTATATATAATTTATTTTTGATTATATTGATTATTTTGATTATATTATATTGATATTTATTGACAAGAACTACAACCAAAAGTCTCAATGTTGTTGGGGAAACTTAAGATTAAGGAGTCTGTATAAATAAGAATACATATATATATATGTTGTATACACTAGATATCTATAACATCAAGTGGTAAATACTGCGATCCTCGTAGAAAACCTCTCCCATGATTTACAATGTAAATTCTGCTAAAAAATAATAACTGGTAATTAGTAATAAAGTGTAATTTTTTAAATCGGAAAATCCTCTTTTATTCTTGTTTTATTTAATAATTATAAATTAATTTTTAAATACGTTTAAAATAATTTTTAAATTACCTAGTGTTACAATATTAAATATAATTATTATTTATTGATATATCAATTAAAAAATTTTTTTTAATTTCTGCGTACTTAAATTATTAGTTATTTTGAAATATATAACTCTTAAAAATTTTTAATGAAAAATTATATTTATTAAATAATAATATATTATAAGTATAATATAAATAAAAAAAATTATATTAATTAAATTTATATATTATTATTCAACAATTGCATATATATATATATATTAACAAATTAATAATTTTAAATAATATTTAATAATATATATATTATTTTTTTTAATAACAATTATTATAATATACATTTTAAGTATAAAATGTATTGCTGAGAGATTATGGTAGTTGTAATAGTAGTTTATTAAACAATATATTACATTATTATAATACTGAAAAATTATAGTAATAAGAACATAATTTTTATTTGTATTGTTTTAACTTTGAATCAAAATCATTTATATTCACATTATTTATCTGTCACTTAATTAATAATCAAATCATATTTTATTTTTTGTTGGTAAAAATATCTGAACTTTCTAAAAACAAGTAAATGCATTTTATGCATATAAGAATTCCACTAATATTTATATAAATAGCGCTTAATCACAAAATTCATTTCTCTCAAATATTTACTATAAATCAAACAGGTAGTTTATTAATTATTACCTAGGAAAGATATATTGACACTTTTAAAAGTAAATCTGTACTATTAAGGTTATCCTAGTTACCTTCTAGTATCTCGAAAAAAAGCTGCTAGCAGAAATTATATTATTAACCTAAAATACTATTTGATGTGTAATGACATATAATTTTGTTTGAAATAAACTATACTAAATTTATTATTTAATTTTTTAAAAATAAGTTTAACATATTTTCTTTTGAGCATCAAAATTGGGTTACTATGAATCATTGTGAATTTATATAATCAGTAAAAAAAAATTTTTTCTTAGTTTCCAAATATATATTAGTTTAAAAAATTACAATCTAAAAATAGTCCCATTTTATTATAAGTTTAAATACGTAAAAAAAATGTATTATAAATAACTAAAGTTATTAAAATCATCAACTTTAATAAAGTTTTGTACCTCGATTTAATTGAATTGAAATTTTTAAACAATTTTTAATTTAAATATTAAATTATATATAACCATTTATTAGAATTATGAGTTATATTGAAAAATATATTAAATATATACATATATTAAAAAATTATATCATAAAAGTAAAATTGTAAAAAAGATTGATTTTATTATTACTTTCAAATTCTTTATAAGTTCTATTAAGTCTGTACATAATTTATAATTTTATTTATATAATTAATCAATTTTAATAAGTTTTATTTCTTGACAGTTTTAATTAGATATGTTACAAAAATAGAGAATAAATTTTAATAAATAAATAAATAGTACGTGTATACAATTTTTAATATAAAATGTTTATATTGTTATACGTAAAAATTATTATTATAAATTATATCATAATTGTCGAATATCATGCAAAATTTTACAGTGGTACGTGTGATTGACTAAAGAATTGCAAAAGTTCATTTGAGATTTTTGGTCTTTTATTGATCAAACTTCTAAACTTTATGAACAGCACAAATACATGAATTGTTAAAATAGAATATTTGCAGGCACCCGCAAGGACATAAACTTTTCGCAAAAGTACCGGGTACGTGAAATGCGTTGGCTTTTTAGAAAAAGAGAAGTTACGTCAGAAGGAGGATTAATTAAACGTCTGATCTACTCGTAACCACTTTACACATATTGCACAATTGAACGAATTTTTTTATTTATATATTTTCACATTTTCCTTTAATAGCATGCATCTATACCGTCACGAATTTATTTTTAATTTTTTTAATTAAACAATTTTTACCGCCTCTTAATTAATGTGCGTTTGATAACTTATCAGATGGTTTAAATCGTACGCAGCATATACATAAAAATCTTTCAATTAAGGGAATGCCATTGAAATTTATAATTTTTCATTATATAAACTTATATATTAATGTTATAAGCGAATGAAATGATCAACGAGAATTTACAAGTATATTTTTCATCATTTTCAGCATTTTTATCATCAGGTAGAAAACAGTAAAACTGTATAACACGAATTCCTTTATTTTTTATTTTAATTGCTTATTTGAGAAAGCACTTTTTTATCTACAAAATCATTCTTCTATTTTATCACAACTTTATTTTTGTTAAATGCGTATTTGTTAAAAATATGTTCCTCGTTTAAAATTAAATAGCAACCGATGACAATTATACAAGGTTGACTTTTTCCCTTAATTGACGATTTTGTGATACAAATTACGGTACAAGTATAATATTAATATGTAAACATAAATTTATTGATATGATAAAATGAAAATCTTACATTAAATTAATACGTCGTATAGTACATTATAATCTATCGTCACAAGGTTTAATGCAAAATCTACCATCGGACCATTAAAAATCCTAATAGTTGATTCCATTTATTTGTTTACGATAAATTCATCGATAATAAGACTATTGATAATTAAAAGTTTATTGCTTCGTCATAACTTTGCTACATCTCAAGTTGAGCATTAAAAGAGCAATAAGAAGATAATAATTAAATTTACATCAACCTATCGATTCTAAAATGAATTAATTATATAAAAAAATTAGTTTTAAAGTTAAATCGTTAAACAATTATAACTTAAAACTTTTTGTAAAAAATCTTTATACAGTATACATATTTTATAAACCGTATAGACTCACACACATTGTTTGTGAAATATTGATTTATGTATCTGTGTGCGTGCATGTGTTTTGTAGTTATGCATATGAGTATGGATGTACGCAAGTATGAATGCATATATGCATGTATTTACGTATGCGGCATATAAGAATGCATTTAGGTATTCCTGCATGTATGAATGTATTAAATGTGTTTTTATGCATGTTTTGTGTGTGTGTTTATGATGTGTATACATGTGTATGTATGTATGTATTCATGTGTATACATGCACATAATTTAAAAAAATTGTATAAACCCTTTAGAAAAATATAACTAAAATTGTAATAAAAATTTTATTAAATTTTCTCAATATCATAAAATTAATTCTACAATTATTTTTAAGCAACAACTTAAAATTTTTTCGCATTAAAAATAAGTAAACATTTTGCCCAGGTTTTTATTTGCCTTTGTTCAAATTACAGCATGGAACAGTAGCTCTTTGAACATATAATCTAACAAATCACATGACAAAGTGAACGCTCATAAAAGGGTTTTTAACACACGCTCACTGAAGGGCAGTTATGAATAAATATAATAGTAAATTTTTGATTATAAAAGAATTAACAGTATTCTAAATTCAACCTAGCATATTTCTAAAACTTTGAGTGGTTTAAAATTTCTATGCAACTACAAAGAGGTACGCATTATTCATAAATAATATTTCATTATTTTTAACCATGCTAATTATTCTAAATTTAATATTTATTACTGAATAATTAATTTGATTAAAATTGATAGTGTAGTATTTAAATATTAATGTTCATAAAATTTTTTTAGATATATTCTTTATAATAATGAAGAATAGTTTAATATAATTATGTTCAAATATAAATTTTTCACAGATAAGCTTTGAAATAACAATGAAATTTAGAAATTACTATTATATTCATTATATACAATAATGAATTTACTATTAAATTTATTCATAGAATTAGCTCTGTACACAAAAATATAATCCATTATGTTTATATACTTTGTCAAGTTACTTCAAAATTATAATTTTATTTTAAAATTTCGTTTACATAAAACATCAATATTTTTTGTTTAATGACGGTACTCCAATCTTGTTAGATACATACATGTTTACTATTGCATTCAGAATTTATAATAAAGGATTAAAAAAATAATTGAACATAAGAATCAAAGAAATGTACAATAAACTTCTTAAATTGCCCGCAAGTTACAAACATTTGGTTTTCGTTCTATTCTCGTATTGCTTTATCAACAATGTCGCTTATTACATTTCTATTGTTTTCACCGACATTATCTTCATCTTATCCATTCGTTTTTGTACGACAAAGTCCTTGCACTGACTCGATCTCTGTATAAAAATAGAACTCACTTTGAAAATAAACTACCTCTATGATAAGGAACGATTTGTAGAAGTGCCCTGAGAGTATAAAAGTACGACTGAGGCATCCTAATCATCTTGGGATTGGCGTTTTGTGACTCTGGATAGAAGCGGCGAGACGCCGATGGAGACATGGCCACGATGCGCTACAACTTCGTCGTGCACAACGAAATTTCTGTTCAAGTCTCCCTCCATGTGTTTTTACAACTTTCACGATGGCCTAATAAATAATAAATAAGTATAAAAAACAAACATAATAATATTACTAATTTCATTCAAATATTCTTTCTACATTTATGAATAAAATGCTTTGTTTTAAATAATGTACAAGAAATCTTCTATAAGCTCTTCTTTTAAACAATGGATACAAAAAGTTATGAATACTTTCATTTTTTTTTGTTTTATATAATTTTGAATCTTCAATGTATAATAAAAATATTCTAGATTTATCATAAATCTCTCTTAATAAATTCTTGATACATGATTAAACATATTTTTTAAATTTATGAATGCACTACGAAGAACGATTTAACACATTATTTATTTAAAATTCTTATAATTTTTGTACATTAAAACAAAAAAATTAATGAATTATATAAAATTAAATTTTTACGATCACACGGAACCACATTTTAAATATAAATATATATATATATATATATATATATAATAATTCTATAACATAATTGAATATGAATTATTTCATTTCAAGTATTTCATTATAATTAAAAAGTATTATTAGCCAAGATCTAAAAATATTTGAAATATTTAACGAGTCGAATATCTCATAAAACATCTTACATTGTAATTTTAAGAAATTTTTCTTGGTATTAGAAAAATTTAATTGTTTTACGCCTCTTTAAAATATGTTTCCTTGTAAATTTAAAATTTCCTCATATAAAAACATTTAGTTTGATTAATAAATTAATTTTTCTTAATTGTAAGTATTTTTAATTTATTAGGTATTTTGAATATTTATTTTATTTTATTATTATTATTATAATTTTTACATTTGAATGCCTTACCATCATTTGTTGATGTTCAGTCGGAGTCGCATCTTCTTCAGGTGGAATGATAACGGGTTCATCTGAGTCTATAAATTTGTTTTATATTTAATATTATAATAAAAATTATGAAGTATTTACGTATATATACGCTTATATTTTTATATAAAAATGTACATGTTTATTCTATACGATACAATACATTAAGTACAAAATCAAAAGGTTCTTGTAAATATTAGAAATCAATTAAGTATTTATTTATTATTTAATACTATAGTAAATATTTAAACTTTAACTTACATATGAGGCGTTGTGAGTCAAAACCAGCATTATTCGCTAAAAAATAAAAAAATGAATTCATTATGAATATTCGTTGAAATTAAAAATTATTTTTTTCATATGTTTACTGAAGTGTCAAGCAAAATTATAATAATAAGTAATATTTATAATGAAATTAATTCTTTATATATTTAAATAAAAGTTAAAAAGAAAATTATAATTATTTTTGTTTTCAAAAATAGAGAATATATGCAAAAATAGAATTTCTTTCTATCTTTTTTTCATTTACAGTTAAAGAATTATACCTGCATCAATCGCTTTACTAATAATATAATAATGATAGATTATGCAGGACTGATTTTTTGATAGTAATTAGTTACTCTGAAGTAAGAGGAAACCACTATTTAACTGTAAGAAATTTAGATATCAACTAAAATTCTATGTAAATCGATAATTTAACTTTATACTTACGCACGCCATACTCAATACTTTAACCTATGTACTAATGCAGAAATTTTAATTTCTTAACCGCTGAACTAATATAACTAAACGATAAAATTAAGTGAGAAGAAAATTTTTATTACACGATAACAGTTTCTAGTGAAAGAATTTCAGCAAATATTACTTACAAATATTTACTAAAAATTTTGAACAATAATAAACATATATAAAATATAATAAAAATATAGTTTGTTTTTAAGAAGATATTTGTTTCAGTTTACATTCTTCTGCAATAAAAAAATGTAATGGATGCTTTTAGAACTGATTTTAATATTTATAAATTTAAAAATTTTTCGAATTAATAGATTTTAAAATTTTTTTATATATAAAATATATGGAAAAATATATTAAAAAAATGGAAACTAGAAGAATGTTTTCTAAAAATTTTTTAAAAATAGTTAAGTCTAAATTTTATTGATAAATTTTTTTATTATTTGAATTAAAAACTATTTTATGTTTTTAAATTTAGCAACTAAAATTTAATAACTAAATTACATCTTTCAATACATTAAGTGTGAAGTTTACAATTAATTACTGTAAAATTAACGTATAACGTAAAAAAGTTCATGGAAAAAAGTAAACAGTATTAATAAAACGTCTGATATACTGAATGTCTACTACTGAAAAATTTATTTTAATTTCTATCTTCAAGCCAAATAAAGTATCTTTATTTATTCTATCAAATTTTTCGACTTATAAGAGACACAGAAATAAATAATGTTTGTTTTCATATTTAACAACAATTGCTACAATGTTTGGATTTATTTTTATTTAAACTTGTTATTTTATGCTTCACCTTATTTGAAATTAAATAGAGAATTTTAAATATTTTAAAATACTCGTATAAAACTATTTTAATAACATCATCCTAAATTATTACAGTCTTAAAATTTATTGTAAAACTAAATTAAAACTCTCTAAATTACAATTAATAAAAAACATTAAGAGATGTCACTTAGACAATGCTTTAAGGTTTCGAGTGTTGTTAAATGAAACTTCAATAAAATACATAAAAAATTTTATAAAAGCAATTTAAAAAGTGAAATAAGTAAATAATAACTTTATAAAATTCTTATAATTCTAATAATTTAAATAAGTGATTTTGATTGTGATGAAGAATTGTGATTTTGAAGGGTAAGTCATTTTAAGATACGCAAAAAAGAATTTTTTTTATAATCCAATTGAAAAAATGTTTAATAATTTATATATGATAAAATATTGATAACAAATAAAATTTTGATTTCGTTTTCAATTTTAAATTGTACGTGGCTGCATATTACAGTGACTCTTAATTTTTATATTTTTTTTAATTAACCAAAATTTTAATTAGTTTTCATTCATTTAATTTTTATTTTAACTACGTTTTCAAAGACATGCGATACATGTTATCTCGACTAGTTTATTTGTTATTAACCCATGTTTAATAATTTTTTACGGTATCACGGCATGTCACGCTCACCTTGAGTTTGACGATGAGCAGGCCTGACATTTTCCACAAAGAGAATATCAGGCGAGCGCCAGGGAGTACCGTAAGGTTGGAGTCTGTCTACGTTCCTACTGCTGCCTACAGGACCAAAGAGTGAAGTACCTCTCGGAGGTTGTCCTCCGGTTCTCATGTTGTCCACGAAGATTATTTCAGGAGCGGCCCAAGGACTGTTATAGGGAGCTCGCCTCTCATGTCTATTACTACCATTTCGGTTATGTAGCCAGAATCGGGGCTGAGATCGTCTCCCAGCCCCACTTTCCATGGACATGTCAGAATTGTTGGCGGGCGAACGCCAATTTAAGCTATCGTTGTAATTTGAGTGCCACATAGAGGAGCGAGGTGAAATACGTTCGTTTCGACCACCTCCGCTACCTGTGGGACCATTGGGTCCACTGGGGCCATTTTGAGACTGATTCGACAAAAGACCCGAAGTCGCTGTGGACGGGTAGTTAGAGCCCATGCCTCGGTGCGGCCGGCGCATAAACACCGGATTTACATTCATTTGGTTATTGAGATTAGTTGTTGATGCTGAGGACAAAGAAAGAATTTTTGTTTTTAATAAAAATAATTTTGTTTTTTAATAATTTTTTTCAAATCCTTCAAAATTATCGACATTGAACGTTTTCTTTATTTTAAAACTCAATTAATGAGTAACAAGAAAATTATATTAACGCAAGAATTTTTCATTTTTTTATTTATTGATATAATTAAAATTATTATTAATATTGCTTTATTGGTAATTATTTTCTATTGATATTAACTGTAATCAGATAAATAAGGTACTAAAGTAATTTAGTAATTGCAATATATTTCAAAATTGATTAATAAGCTAGAATAAAGCTATTTAACAAATTATATTTTTTTAATTGCATTGCTTATAATTCGTTTCAATATCATTGTTATGCTTCAATGGAAAGGAAGAAGGGCTGCTGGTAATTAAAAAAAGTTAAATGTAAAAAATAATCTTAGCAAAAAAATAAATATTTCAAAAATGTAAAACATCAGATAAAAATTAAGAAAACGATAGTTATAGAAATTTCAGATTACAAACTGTGATGAGTATGAAAAAATGTGATTATTTAATTTGAAAACTTATTTTTTAGAGATAATATTCTAAAAATTTTAGTTAAATATTTACTTATTTTGAGCTTATAGATACGAATTTCGTAATATTAATAATTTCTTGAATTTTAAGATTATTCCATTATTTTCATTTCCATATACTTTGAAACTTTTTGTTTCTATGATTATTTCCCTCCCGCTTTTCTAATGAATTTTATTAAAAAATTTATCTTTCTTACTTAATAATGTACTCGCACGATCGTTATTTAATGGTCGATTTTATTTGAAGTAAAACTTCAATTTTCAAAATTATAAATACTTTTAAATGCTTAGATATAGATATAAGGCAAGGATTTTTACCTGAATAACTTCGTTTATTATTTAATTAATTTAGATTTTTAATATAAATTTTGAAAAATAGAATGTGATTAAGTAAAGGAATCAATGTTAGTCTAAAGTGAGTAAAGTTTAAAATTATACTACTTTTATTCGTTGAGTGAGTTTATTTGTACGATCCGTGTTTTCGCTTCGTTACGTCATCGCAATTTCGATTATTGAAAACTTATTCACAATGTATTCTTGAACCCGAATTGAGCTTAAATGCAAAGTTAACATGCGAGATGTTAGCATTTTCGCGAACGTACCGACGCTGGTGTTGAGGTTTCTCTCGGCCTGCCTGACGGGCAAGCAAATCGGGCACTCGCTGACGGCGCACCGGTTCCAGTGATCGATAATCTCCTTGGTGGAGCCGCAGCAACTTATCCCGACCGGGCAGGTCGTAATGTGGTTCAGAAGATTCTTCGTCTCGCGACAATGCGGCAACGAGCACAGCAGCATCACGTCATTCTCTTGGTTCTCGCGCTCTTGGCACTTGTAGGCGTGGGCCAGTTGCTTTATGACCTCTGGCACTTCGTCCAGGCTCAGTGGAACCGCGCCTTGCACGAAGCGATCAGGAGGTACGAAAAGCACGAAGCGAAGGTCAGACGTTATTTGTATAATTGGCTTCGAGGGCTCGCGCATCGCGTGCCGGTGCTTGACATTTTGATCGAAGATAGTTTGAGGACATCGTTCAAATTCGGATCTTGTATCGAGAACGAACTTTGCAACTTTTCGCATCTATCGAAAACGTGGATTGTAAAGGTATCACATATCGGTTTTATCTTACTTTTTTATTTCTTGATCTCAGAAATAATTTTTTTAATATAAATTAATACAAAGTCAAATAAAACAGATTTATTTTTATGAATTTTCATTCACTAAGAGTTCAAAAAAAAGAACCCGAAATGTACCTTACCGATTTTCCTCATTATATGTTCCAGTTATATATTCATCAAAAAGTAAAAAATATACTACAACAAATCTCAAATTGAGTAAGGGTGATCAGACATACATAAGGCCAATTTCTTATTGAGTTAATTATTAATCATTTTGATAAATTGAAAACTACACGATTAAGTTAAATTAAACATACAATTTTTTTCAGATATAATAATTTTTAAATTACCCAATCCTTAAATAAATCATAAGCTCGTAACTCAATTTTTTTTATTATAAAAATAATGTATTTATTCAACAAACTAATTCAAACGTTTAAATTAGATTTCCAATTTCAATTTTATGTTTCATATTAGACAATATTTATCATTAAATATTAATAAATATTAATAAAATTAAAAAACGAATTTATTATTACTATCATTATAAATATTATTGATCAATAATCGTAACCTTCATGAATGGTATATTAATTATTAAACAATTGTATAATTGTATTATTATATTACATTAAATAATTATAAAATTGTATATGACAATACTTCATAATATCTCTTTAAGATATTTAAATAAAACTATTAAAATGTATAAAAATTGAATGATGGATTCTATATCTATTCTAAAATATTACCTTAATATTTTAACTATTGAACTCAAAACTGAAATATTTAATAACTTATGCATGAAAAAATTTTACATTTTTTTATTACTTTAAGGATAATCTATAGCATTTAATACTTTATTAAATATAAGTATAGAATTTTATTAATAATATAAAAATTAAGTATAAAAAAATTTTAATTTAATTATATAAACATATTCATCTGTGTAATTATTAATGTTGATCTGTTTTTATTAAAATTATTAGAATTTTTGTGATTATTTAAAAAATTTAGAGTTGATGTAGGGGCATCAAAACAATTTCTATTTTGGTATACTTTAAGATTGTAAAAAATGTGTATGTAAATGTAGGTCTATTCGACATATCATATTAAAAATATGTTTATAAATTATTAAATTTTTGTTGATCAAAAAATAAAATGTATATGCTGCAGGTTTATTTCATGTATTTACGTAAAAAATAAACATTTTATCCTAAATTTTTTTATAAAAACATTGATTTTATTTACAAAATAAAAATTTGTCATCATTAAATTTAATAATAATTTAATAATTATTCTTTGAATGAGCCTAATATGAAATTGGGAAGAAATTATTCAAATACTTTACTTATTGTTCGAATTGCTTTGCAACAATGTATATTAAATTTATAATATTTAAAAATTTGCTAAATATCTATTTATTTAAATAAATTAGGCTAACTTAAGAATTATTATGATCTAGCATGATAGAATGAAAGTTGTCAACGATTGGAAGCTTTGGGAGAACTTAACGATTAATGATGACTATCGAAAATTTCTTTTAATCATGATAATAATAAGCTCTCGAATTAAAATCATGCATTTCGCATCGAGTTTAGCGAACAAACACCTCGATCAAAATACTCATTTTGCGCCAGCTACGCATAAGCGCCACCTCTTATCAATACAATGAAGCATGTTAATCAAAATAAAAAAAAATTTAAAAAAAGAGCGGAATATTTACTTGACGTCGTGTTACTATCAGTACCAAGTAATTGATTGTGATTCGCTTGCTGAATGGCGGCAGCCTGACCCCGAGTGAAGACAGGACAATAAGGTAAGGGGGCACCACTCGCCGAGCCCATAAGATTCGGCATTACACCTGGTGGTGGCGGCACCTCGTTGCCATGTAATCTCATATTACCAGTTGAACCACTGCCGCCGGTATTACCAGTTGGACCACCACCTGGGAACGGGGAAGGGCCCATTGGATATGCAATACCCAGCGCCTCGTACGTCCGTCGGATATCTGATAAGTTGTAGTACTGAATACCCGCTTGGGTTGGATTTGCTAGATGTACAGAAAACAAAAATTGCATTTAATTATCTTTTAAATTTTATCTATTAAATTTTCTTTTATTAAACTAATTATTTAAGAGTATTAATTTAAAAGAAAAAATAAAAAATGTTTAGATAATATATATAGATCCTGAAAGGAATTTACGATTAAAACAAAGTACTTATAATTTTTGTAAAACCCAGTTACGGTTTTTAAATCTATGATATTTAAAAATATTATAATATAACTATCTTTGTTAAAACAGCTATTCATTTACTAAAATTTTATTTATAAAAAAATTAATTAATGTATAAACGTGTACTTTTACACAAATTAATCATTATTACACATATTATTTTAAACAGTTTTGGATTTAAATCTAGATCTAGATTTATATACCACTATTATTTAATTTCATGATAAAAACATTTTACCTCTTTCTTTTGTTATAAAGTGACATCGTTTGGCCATTAAATCATAATACTGTGTCATTGAATTGGCGGTTCTATACGTTTCATTTTCGACGCTAGTGGCAATAGAAATACAATTATGCATTCTGTTCTCTAAACTTCCTGCTTGAGGATCCGGAGTAGTAGAAAGTATTTGAGCCCTTTTTTTAAATAAAAAAATATTACCATACTTAAATATTCTCTAGTAATTACATAAAATATTATAGTATTGTTAAATAAGAATATTCTAATATATTCCATATTTAATAGTATAAATTATTAGTTATTTAATTTAGTACTTAGATTAATTTTTTTTTGAAAACGCTTACTATATAGTAAATATTTAATAAATTCTTTTAGTAAATTATATAAGTTATCAAAATATAGAAAGTACAAAAATTTAGTGAAATTTTTTGTTTGTATCTTTTATAAGACTTTTATAAAACTAGGGAAAAATAGTTCGTAAAAAATTATTTAATTCATACCTACAAAATATCGAATTTTATTGTATAAACTTTTAATCAAAACAAATTCCTTCATTAAGTTTATACATTTAAAATATTATAACAATAAATTTCATATTTTATTTATACAATGATGTATTTATTCTAAAAGAAATGTAATCATAATTAAAAAAACAAAAATATAATTATTATTTAACCAATATCTATATACAATTATTGATTAAATATCATAAAAGTGATATTTTTTTCAGATAAAGTAATCTTATGTTATATATATAATTTAATAAAGAGATAAAGACATACATTTTGCGAATGAGACGGTTCCTGACGTTGAAAGTTACGGATTTGTGCCATTCTTTGGACTGCAATCTACCAGGAATTTGTGAATTAATGATACTGCTATTTTCTGACAGTACTCCTTGCCCAGAGTCATTAAGACCGAATCGTTGCTGAGAATTGACAGCTGATGAAGGCATAAATTGACTAAGGGGGGTTGCCATTAAAGCGTTCATTGAGTGCAAAATGTTTGGAGCTAAAACTTGGTCTGTATTAGACATGAATTGCGTTGGATCACCTGAAATACATTAAATATTGTTTGAAGGCAAATATTCAATCTACTTGTGATTAAAAAAAATCTATTTTTATTAATACTTAGTAACACAAATATTCTTCTAATTACTTTAAACAATCGAAATTATTTTACTTATTTTTATTCTATAAAGTTAATGAAGTATATAAAATTAATATTAGCCTTAGTTTCCTTGAAATTAAAATTATATTTATTATTATGTATTCTAAATAAATATTAAAACAGTTCTTTTAATCCCTAATAATCTATAACATTATTAAGCTTTTTTAAATGAAACAAATTCAATTACATATATTCATTAGAAATGTTAATAAAATATGTTAATAATATTTTGATTCAGCTATAAACTTTAATTGTCTTATATTAAATTTTATATAATATATAATAATCCTACCAATTGGTATACTGCTACCAGGCACTTGATCATGAACCATTGGTCTAGGTCCTGTCTGTCTACCATTAAATGCTTCAAACTGTGGACGAGAGGATCCTATTGAACTAGTAACTGGTATTCTTATAGATCCTCCAACAGCTTCATCAGAGAATAAATTAATAGATGTTGCTGAGTGTGCAATGCCTGGTTGACTGTGAGACTGACTCGCTGTAACCAATGATACATAAACACAAAATACAAAATGAAATGTATTGAACCGCTTAATATTAATTTTATAAGTGTAATATAAATAAAAAATATTTTATACCTATTTTAAAATATGTACCTAAATGTGCAACTCGTCAATTGTGTTTATGTGTTCGTCTACTTTTTAATTTAGGTATTCCAAAGTAAAAATATTTATTTAAAATATTAATTTTTAATTTCACTTTAATTACCTGATTCTCCAAAACTGTTTGGTCCATAATTTTGTTGCATATTAACTAATTGTATGTTATTAGCAGCAGCAGCAGCTGAAGTTGTACTACTTGAAGGAAGAAATTGACTAGACATTGCAGGAAAACCTATTTTTCGAATAAAATTATACATTATATATAAAATACAAAAAATTTTAAGTTTATAATAAATAATATTATTTACCGTATCCCATTTGTATTTTATGAATTTCTTCTTTCACAAGGTTAAAATACTGTGCTCGAGATGTTGCTGTTTTGAATGCTTTGCCTTCAATTTTTCTGGCTGCAGCAATCCACTTTGGTGATCGATTATCTGAATTTTCTCCATTTCGCGTATTATGAATAAGCGCTTGAGATCTTTATAAAAAATTTTTAATTTATTATTTTTAATTTTAAAAAGTAATTGTATTAATTCATTAATTTTCATTAATTACCATCAAAATGAATCATAAAACATCTGTTAAGCATTCTAAATGAATTGTAAATATTTAAATTTACTTTAAAGTAAAATAAGTTCATTTAAATGATACAATAAAATATACGTTAACAATATTTTAATGTTAATTTTATATTTTCTTTTTAATATTATAAAAGTATTACTCACATCTTATGCACAAAACGATTTCTACTATCTGGAGGAATTGCATGGCGCCAGTCAGGTGTAGGAAGCTGACCAAAATCTTGTACTGGATTCAAAGCCAAATTACTACTCATTGACATTGCTGACATGTTCATATCTGCCTCTCTATCTTGGGTTGTAATAAATCCAAAAGGTACCATATTTGATCTTGCATCTACAAAAATTGTTAAAATAAATTTTTAGTCGTGTTTATTAGTATTCCAATTTATAAATAAATAGACATTTAGGTATACATGTACGTTACTATTTATGTAAACAGATAATTTAACAACTAAATCATATACGATACGTATAAATACCAACAAAGTAGAATGAATAGATCAAAGAGAATTTTCAACTGTATTCTACAATAATATATAGCTGAACACTAAGTAGAGCACAATCATTACCTTATTCGTTTAATTATTTTTATCACATCTATCATCTATTACCTTTTAAATGCGTAAGAAAAAATTAATTTTCTTCAAAACCTTTTTAAAACATTTCATTCTTAATTAAAAAATAAGACTATTTTTATATCAACATTTTTTATGGAAAAAAATCTGTTAAATTACTCAAAATGATTATTTAAATTTTTTACGATTTTTTAATCAATTTTCACTATTCTAAAAAATATTTCCAAATTTATATTAAAATTTTATATTCTATGATTTTAATATTTATACGTATTAAAAGCTATATAAAATAAAATTAATTTAATACATAAGAAAAAATTTAAGAATGTATGATTAATGATATATTTTATAAATTTTTATCAAACTAAAATTAATATAAACATCAATTACCAACTGAACTATTAAGTAAATTATAAGATAACAATTTCTTTAATTATAATGAACAATTACAATCACAAATAAAAATTATGATAAATGTGATACTTTTCTAATTTTTAAATATTTAAAACAATCCAATTTATTAATACAATATAAAAAAAATAAAATTTTATTGGAAATTTAGATGTAATATAATTATGCAATGCAATCTTTAAAAAATTAAAAATAGTAAATTTAATAACATACATGATATTATTAATAAAATTTATAAAATAATACTTCACATTTTAAATTGTTTTTATTAAATCCAATAAGAATATATTCCTTCTTTTTAAATACATGAAATATTTTATGAAAAAAATCTTTATTACAATAAAAATATGGATTAATGAATATAGATTAATATTTTCAAAAAATATTTGTTATCTAATATTAACTGATTTAATGTAAATTTAGCATTAATTTCAAATGCACATATACACATTTATTTTAAATATTTAAACTTCAAATATAAATTTGGTTATAATCATGTTCTAAATATTATATCAATATACATATATATGTATATATGTTTTTTACATATTTGCAAATCATTATATATTTTATAATAAAGTAATATAAAAAGTATATATTAAAAAGATCTAATTAAAAAAATTTTGATGAATTTGAATAATTACAATATGAAGAAGTTTATATAATATTTCAATAAAAAATTTTTATTATAATTGTAATTGAAATTAAAGATTTTATAAGAAAATAAACAATACAATTTTTTTTAACCAATTAAAAAATATTATAAATAATTTTTAAGAAAAAAAAAGTAAAATAACAGATAATACAATTTTCATGAAATTTAAAATAAAAAATATATATAGAACATATTTTTTTTTATTATTTAAAATAAAATCTTATTTTTTCTACCTATATTTCAGAATATGTATTTTTTATAATAATGACCTTTAAGGTAACATATAATTAATTGTTCTAATTTATCTTTTTATTTATATTATATACACACAAAATATAATTTCAATACATTAATTAGTTTTAAATTATGAAATGTTTATCATTAATTTTATTATGTTTATTATTATAATGAAAATGCAAAAGAAAAAGAAAATTATTTTACACAGTAAATATTTTTCTGTTGAATATTTTATATATTATTTGTTTTATACTACATTTTAAAGAACATATTAATTTAAATATTTTTAAGTTTATTTTTTTAAATTATATAAGATAATTTTTAAACAACGTTTTAATGAAATAAATATTAAAAACTAAAACTGTTAGATATTTTAAAATAAATAATGATATATAATTATTAATAACTTTATAAAAATAAATATAATATTTATAATTAAACTATACACAATTTTAATTTAAACATTTTAGTTTTCTACTCGATTTAAACATTTAAAACAAATTGAAAAATACTTTATCTGTTTGTTTGCCAAAATATTTTAGGAAAATAATAATTATTAAACCTCTAACTTTTTATATATCGTTATATTGTTATTATAATTTTTAATCTTGTATATTATTTAAGATAATGGATTTAAAAATTATTTGTTGTATTTATAAAAAATAAATGGCATGAAGATAATTTTTTATTTTTTTAGATTTAAAAAAACTAAACATTATTGTAAACAGCACCCTTAAATTCAGTATTTAATTATTTCTAATTACATATGATTTTATGAACTATGTGCTCACATTATTTCACTCTAGTAAAACACAAAAACTTTCACTGTGTACACTAATACCGAATAATCCAAAATCTTTTATTGTCCCAACGAATCCTCGAAGGGTCAAAAGCCTAACAAATTTAAGTTACACTTAAAATTTGCCAAAACATGTATGTATACTACAGTATCGGAAAACAGCATATCGATTATTCACCTAAAGCTGTGCCTCGTCGCCTGTCTTTTAAGACAAAAATCGCCTCTCGCCAGCTCGCAGAACCTCTGAACTCCCTTTCCCACAATCAAGGAATCAGAAACGTAAATTAGTTCAGAAAAATAATAATAAGTCGAAAACTACTGCCTCCCTTTCTTTTTACGTTATTGTTATCGTCCTCGATCGATAATACTCATAATAAAATGCAAGCGAACTACGTCGCGTGCAAAAAAACGAAAGAAATGAAACGCATATCATGCGCATCCGTGTTCGACTTCCTAGAGGAACGCTATCCGCAAGGAGTACGCGTAGCGCCCTGCCACGGTTCCGTCTCCACGTCCCCCACGACACGAATGCTCCCAAAAAAGGCTAGAAAGAGACGGTGCGAAAAACACATCAGCGCAGTAGCAACGCAACTACGCAACTATCCACTCCTACATAGACTATCTTTCTCACTTGTTATCTCTGTCCTCCTCTAACACATACACAAAGAGAAAAACTACATCCTCCGTCGATTCAAATTGCATTACTAAGGCATATATCCTTTAACTTTGTTTTTTTCTTTGTCAACGATACATGTATACACTTATCATAACTATTCTCTATCTTTCATTTATTTATTTTTATTTGCTTTTAAGCCTCAAGATGATCAGAACGTTGAAGCCAATGTAAGCACGAGTCAATCCTCACCCGAGAAATTGGCTGAAGTCTGAAGAGAGTCGCCGGGCCTCGATCGCTTGTAGGCTGGTGGCCCTTGCTGTAAATATTCCTCCATTTTTGTCTCTCTCTCAGTTTCTCTCGGGAAAGAGAGAGAGAGAGAACACCAGCGTCACTCCTCTATCTCTTTTTCTTTCTTCCTCTCTTGAAAACTCTTTATAATTACCGCTGTGTGCGCATATGTACGCGTACAAACGAGTATTATGTTGCGCAGCGCACGCGCACGGCTTTGGAGATTTAAAGAAGCTCCAAAGTTGTGTATATAACGTGCGACGAGCTCACATCCAGAACAACATAGAAACGCCTGTGTTGCGCGTTGACATGCACTGTACGCCAATGGCTACGTATCGGTGTGCACGAATCCCTCTTATGTTCTTTCTGCTAAGGTGCGCACTGCATACGTGCCTGCGTCAGCCCGCACATTGAGGTTTATCGAACTTCTTTATTTGACGTTCCTTCTTGCCTCCAGGTCTCTTGATTCAGCTTCCAATACGTCACAGTTACGAAAGTTATCGTTACATGACAACCCCCTCCTTATTATTCTTTTTGCTCTTCTATTTTTTCGTTTTCTTGGTGATCTACGTTTTTTGGTGATGCTTACCAAGGGCGAGCACACCACTCTCCGATTTTCTGATTCACAAACGCACGCAATGAATACACTTGTCTACAGCGCACTGTACACTCGAAGAATGAACGTTCAGATGCGCGCGTAGCAGAAGAAAAGAGCAGCTGCTTCGGATGCACTCCGTCTTTATCGCTCCTTTTCTTTCCGTGCCCGTGTCACTTTCTGCAGATTTGTATGGTACCACCACTCTTAACATGTGAGTTCATATGTATTTATCGACTCACGCACAGAGACACGCCACACGTGAAAATCCCTTTAAAATGTACTGTCGCGCGCGCGCACAAAAAGGCTCATTGCTTGTGTGCACATGAACACATATGCATGCGTAAACACATCCCCTACCCAAGAGTTACGCGTTTGATGGTGTGTATGCGTGTGTGCGCGCGCGCATATGTGTTTGTATGGAAAAATGTATGTATCAGGCTCACTCATGCACTCGCTTCATCGTCGCGGTGAGTCTTTTGTCGCACACGACCTTAAGTTTTTTCGAGGCGTGTGCGCATATTCGTTTTCCCTTTCTGCATGTGTACGATGCGTGCGTGTCCACAAGTATTTTCTTTCGTAATAGGAGGGCTCCACGGTGTATTTTCGAATGACGCCCCTTACGCGTACCACTTTTAGTGCCGCTGCGTTGAATGCCTGCACATATACACCCTACTGGTGCAGTAGCAGTACGATACTACATGGTTAGCAAACTTTCGTGTGTATCACTTTCAATGTGTGCATCATCGTGAATACGCGACTGTTGGTCGAAGAAGCTAGAGTGGGGGAAACTTGAGAGGCAGAGGAGCTGCGTTGAGCTCTAGCTTCTATATAGAGCTCTGCTACATATATGTGTTTGTGTGTATGTACACGCGATAGAGAAAGAGGGAGGAAGAGAAAACGAGAAAGAGTGAGAGAATGATAGAACGCGCGTGCGATTTGATTAAAGGGAAGAGAGGAGGAAAGTGACAGAGAAGTGTAGCAATATAATGTATCGTGAATAAGACTGACGTTGCTCTTTCGTTTCTTATGGAATATTTCTTATAATCCTCCTTTATCGTATTTCTTGTCAGTTTTTTTTTTATTATAGATTGTTACACAATCTCATGTTCCTTCTTGGCTTCGCTCTCTCTACCTCTGTCTCTTACGTGCACACGTTTATATATACGGATGCACAGAAATGTATAAATACATGCACGACTACGATTAGACGGTACATATGTGGTGTATATGCATGCGCGCGTGTCGCCTCAGTAATATCGTCGTCTCTTACATTCGCTCTCAAGGATGAAAGCGGAAACGACAGCCGAAATCGGTGTTTAATTACTTTTAACATGCTAAGGTATGGTTTGAATTTTTAATAGACAAGCTGTGAGTATCACACACAATAAAGATATCCAATAATCATAGCAATGTACGGTTATGTGTCGTGTATGCATACATTACAAAAAATTGGAGCACAGATACGCACACGCACGAACCTCCGTAACAAAGCACGCATACACGGGTACGCAACTGAAGAGCCAGGTGAGCTTACGCGCAGCACTGTGTCGAACTTGGTACTGAGGAAGTGAGGGACGGCTCACAGCTCTCTAGTTGCTACTCCTCGCTCAAACGTCTGTTTGCCCTGGTCTGGCTCGGCTGATCCTGCCTGCCAGTCCCAAGACAATTAATCCGCTACTCTGACGTTGAGGGAGTGCAGCCAGCGAGACAGAAATGGAGAGCGCGGTCCAATAGCCAATACACATTTTGCCATTCTGCTGCACTGGTATTGGTGTCGAGCCATACTTGATACTACGGCATAAGTCGTCATTCGTGCTGGCTCCCAGTTACCCAAATATTACCAATACCGCATCAATAATATTAAGCAAAATAGACTATTATAAGGTGCAATTTTACCAAAACATTATCAGTCACAACATAATATGTGCTTTAGGTTCACGTCATTTCTTTAAGATACCTTGTATCCGTATCTAAATTTTAACTTTTTTCAAAAAATTACATGGATTCCTGAAATAATTATAGAGGCAGTAGAAATTAAAAAAAAACTGAAAGCACAAATAATTCAATATTGGTTTAACGTACATTAATGCAACTAAAATCGATAATAAAAACAAAATTTATATATCTTCCCTAATTTAATTCATAAAAAATCATATTTTTAAATATTACGAAGATAAATTTTTATTAACATTTTTCTTTTATTTGTTTTTAACGATTATTACTCGCACGCATAAATAAATAGTTAAAAACCAAAAACTTAATTATAAATGATTTGGTAAATGCTTTTGAGCTATTCTAGAAATCATTTAACATTTTATAAATATATTATTTTAAATAATTATTACATATATATCTAATCCCTTTTTAATTTATATAACATATTTCTATTTATAGTTTATAGTACTTATAGTTTATAAATTAATTATAATTACAATATTTTAATAATATTTTCCAAAATATTTTATTTTATTGTTTAAAATATAAAATAACATCAAATCAAATTTAAAAATGTATCTTAATTATCTTGCAAACCAAAATCATGCAATAAAAAATACTGTACCTTCAATTAATAGCTTAAATTATCTTTTTAAATGATCTTTTTCTTCCACATTTTAATTAGATTTATTAGATATTTTTTTTAATATATATTTCATACAGTTGATTTTATTATTTAAACATACTTTTAAAATGTAACAAAAACTTTTTATGTTCAATTTTAATATTTTTATTTAAATTATTAAATTAAATATTATCATATATTATATGACAATTAGTCACTATATAAGATACAATTTGATTTTAAACTTTTTATTCTTCTATGATTAAGCAATACCCATTTATCCACAAAGATTTAAAAAACTAACACTAATAGGTATAAGAGAATAATTTAAACACATTTATTGTTATTTAAACAATAATGTTTGACAAAAAATTTTTTCATATAAATTCCTATATTTTTTATTATATAATTCTTGCAATATTTACCTAATAATTTTTGTATGTACCAGTTATTTATTATTGGTATTCGATTTCAAAATAAATATCAATAATTAATAGTATTTTTAAATTATGAATCATGTGTTATAATTATTGGTTTCAATTAATAGATTTTAAACAAATATCTTAGTTGAAACAAGGACTATTTAGCATTGTATTTTATATTTTAAAAGCAATTTTGAAATACTTTTTCTAAAAAAATATTTTTATATATGATTTAGTGAAATATTCTCGAGATATTAGTGATTTGGGCTGTTTTAATAATTGACTTCAATTATTATTAAGAATTTTTAAGTTAAATTAAACATTTAAACACATATGGAAATTTTTATATTTTAAGAAATTTCAAATGCTATGAATAAAAGTATTTTAAAATTGGTTAAAATTTTTCAATATAATTTAATAATTAAATATGTGTTTCATCTTTGCCTACTACATCACTGATAGTGTAAGGTCAAGAATAAATTCAAAAATATAAATAATATTTTCTAATTGTTTGATAAATAATTTATTTATTTCTGTGAATAATTTTGTTATTCTCAGAAATGCTAAATGAGATAATTAAATATAACATAATGTACTATTACGAAATCACCATTATATATCGTTATTACTCTTAAAGCTTTGATGCGATTGGCTATTGCCGTTGGTATTAGAAATTTGAGATCATAATTGACCAATCTTCTTTATTTACTTTTTAGATGGGAGCGCTGCTACTATTGGTCTAGATAATTATTAAATATCTAAACTTAAAATATATGCCAAGTTTTTGCGTTTGCGTATTACCTTCTACATAATTATTTATTCAACGCAGTATCACGTTTAGTTGTACGTATACAATATTAATATATGTAACATAATTTACTTACTTAATTACAATTTAATTATGATAAAAAATGTAAAAAATGAGATAATAAAAAGTATTTTCTTAGATTTCGTTAAACTACAATGTATATCATAACTAACTACATTATGTTATCCTAATTTTAAGGTGCATCGATATTTTTTCAGGTATAAGTATGCAGTGATAAAACAAAATGAAATTTGGAAGATTTTTAAATTTAAAAGTAATGAGAGATAGAAATAGAAATATAAAGAAAGAAAAAATCATCACAGAATAAAAGAACGAGTTAAAATGAGAGAATAGAGAACATAATTGCGTTGCTGCGCGCGACGCTATTATTGATTTCACGGCTTTAGTCTGTAGTCGGTAGTTGTGCGCCCTCAGGCCCGTATGAATACGAATAAGCTTATCCTTTGATTTTTTCTCTCTCTCTCTCTCTCTCTCTCTCTCTCTCTCCTCTCTCTGTCTCTCACTATCTTAATCTATCTTTCTCAAGCAATTAGAAATTGGCATCCACCCGCAAAATTGCAAAGGAGACAAACCTTTGGTTATAGAAGCTTTACAATATAATAATTTTATTATATTCACTTAGATAAATTTTTACTATTTTATTTACATAAAAGAAAAATAAGAAAGATGATCTCGTTAAATTAAAGTCTACACGTAGGTATAGAATTGCTAAAAGTTTTGCTTTGCATTATCTAATGAAAGGAAAACAGATTCATAAAAATGAGTATAGGGGTGAAAAACTAATTTTAAAAAAATTTTTCTAAATTCAAACTTGCAAAATCTCAGTTTCCCATTTGAAAGCTTAGATTTTAATTTTAAAAATAAGCATAACAAAATTGTTTATATTTCTTAATCAAGCTAAGTAGATTTATTTATAATAAAAAGGAATATATAAATTAATTAAGATCTGGCTTTCTTTGAAACTTTGAAGTTTAATTTAAAATTTGAAAGATCACAATTAAACACATTTGTATACATTATACATTAAACAAGCTTTTAGAATAAAAATTGCTTTTTAATAAAATTAATTGATTTTAATATTAAGGAAATTAGTAATTACTACTTTAAACAATATTATTCACAGAATTGGTTAAAAATATGAAAATTAAATAAAATAACAGTATATTGTATCTTGTATTAAAAAAGAAATTGAATAATTATGTAATACTTATAATTATTTAATTTTTTAAATTTATTAATACGGTTAAAGTTTAAATAAATTATACTTTATCTCATTTAGAAAGAAAATTATATCACTTCTTACCAAATTAATTATAAAAATTATTGTCGATATATATAAATTTAACCTAAAACATAAATGTACTGTTATATATAAAAAAAAGTAGAATCCATGCTTATAACCTAGAATTTTTTCAGACGCATTACAAATTTTTATATTCGAGTACTTATTAAGCAATATAAAAAACATTTTATAATTTGTGTTTCATTAATAATAAATATGTTTATAAAGTTATTTCCTTTATGATTTTTATAATTTGTGTTTTTTTAAGGAAAAAGGTTTAATTTAAATTAATTTTGACTACTAATTTAATAATTATCTATTTTTTAAAAGTTAATGTTTTCAGTGTCCATGATTATCTTATTTTTCTTTTCTGAAAATTGTCAATAGGAATTCAGTCTATTTATTTATTATAAAATTTTACATTATTTGTATTTATAGATAAAATATTATTAATTCAATGCGTGAGCTTTATTTCAATATAAAGAATGTTAAAAAATATTTTTTATTTAAATTTACTTTTCACTAGTAAAACATTTTGTATTTTAAAATAATAATTTTAATTATTTAAAAGTTTAATTTGTAAAAAATATTAAATTGATCTTCCATTTTAGTTAAATTAGATAAAAAAAGTTCGAACTTTTATTTATTTTTTAAAATTGGCAGTATCCTACAATTTATAATGAAATATAATAACATAAATATATTTTCCATCTCCATATTATTAATAATTTACATTGTGCAATAAAAATATTAATTTTAAAAAATTGAGAATAATTATCTAAATAAAAACATAAATATTTAAAAGTACAAATTTGTTTTGAAACAACTATTTTAAATGAATTTAGTATTTAACTTTTTATAGCTTATGTTTTATTTACGCGATCATTTTATACTTTACGTAACATATACATTTTTTAGAAATATTAAATTGCATAAAAATATATGCAATAAAAATTCTTTTGTACTGAAAATGTTATACATTATTTAATGGAATCATTTTCAATAATATTGAATATTTTACAGTAAGACGTAAATATTTTTAGAATATTTAAAAAATTTTAAACTAATGTAAATAATTTTTAAATAATTTTAAATGTCGATACATTTCCTAGCTAAATAAAATTAAAGTTTTAGTACAATTATAAAAAAATCCTATATTATCTATAACCTTCGTTAACAGTAACTGTTCGATTTTCTTTGTTTTTATATAGCCGATAATGTAAAGTGTTTATACTTCTAGTATTTCTACAACTAAATTGAAAGATTGTATGAAATTATGGTATATAACTTTTTTATAACTAATATTATATATTTTAAATAATGCATAAAAATTAAATGTACATTTGATCAAAAAAAGAAATTTTATTTTTAACAAAAATTATTGAAATTTTACCTTAACATTTTAAATTAGATGGAATATTAATTTAAAAATTGCATTTATTTTTCATTTTTATAATCTATATATTTTATATTTCATAGTAAATATAAGTAAGATATTTGTTTTAATATGTTTTATTTTTCAATTTAAAATCTATTATTAAATAAAGAATTAAAAATAAATATTATGAAAAAATATAAATTATTATTTAATAAGTAATACAATCGGTTAATATTTTTAAAAAATGATACAACTTTTATATTTTGTTTATATTATTTCAATAAATATATAAAAATTAAAATACAAAATATTACTATGATTAGTATATTTATAAAAATAAGTGTCATGCGTAAGTTCAACCTCTTAAAAGTAATATAGATTATTGCTTTTGTATTTTTTAAAAAATCATTTTTATTTTAATTCTAATTCTTTGTGTACAATTAATCAAAACAAACTACATTTACCTTTATAACGTTTTGAAGCAGAAAATAAAAAAAGTAATATTTATGTGTAAGTAATAAAAAAAAAAAATAAGATATGAATAATTATTTTTATATATACGTAGAAAAGCCGTCTTATACATAAAAGTTTGAAACCATATAATTAATATAATGTCTTTAAATTAAATCAAAATATTGTTGCATTTTAACCTGCATTCTTTAATTTTAAGAAATGAAGAAATTCTTGATCTCAGCTACATCTTTCTTGTTCATACTATTTTATTACCTAGAGCTAACGACAATTCCACTACGTATAGCTTCATTCAAAACTGGCGCGATTGAAATTATTAGATGTTTGTAGAATATTAGTTGTTAAAAAATTCTAATATTTGACAAATATATTTAGGTGATACCAATAATTAGGTGGTACCAATAATATCTCAAATTCATTATTATTTGTAGTTTTTTTAAAAGTTATTATTGTTTAATTTTGATGTAAATAGTTCAATGAATAAAAGTATTCTATATATTTGCTTAATTATTCTCTTATCCTATACCAGATTAAATAAAATAAATAATGTCGATATCAATCATAATACATACAGTAAATATATATACATTCATGAATAACTATTATGTAAACTAAACTAAGTGTATTAATAAAGATTAAACAACATGTGCTATCATAAAATTAATTGTTGTTTTCTACTTTATTATTTTAATAAATTTATATTTAAATAATTATTTAGTATTTAAATATTTTATTAATTAAGAAATCTTAAAAATTACTGTTCACGAAAAAAATTAATTTTTTTATTCGTGTAGAATATTAATATAAATATATACTGCTTACAAAGGTTTATATTTTAAAAGATAATGAGTTTTTTATGCATAAATACTTTAGCGAAAGTTTGTAAAATTATTATTTATGTAGAAAAAGTGTTGTAAATATGCATGAAACTAAAAATTTTTAATTAAAGTTAGCTTATTAATAAAAAAATATTATAACCTAATAATAAATAATAAATTAACGCTTTAATTTTTAGTTTAAATTTTATTAGTAATTGAAATTAATTTCTTTACTTGTCAGGATAATTAAAATATAAATTAAATATAAATTTTCATCGAATTATTAACCTTAAAATTAAAAAAAACCATTTAACTTTTTTAACTTTAAGAACAATTTCATGCAAATTTTATATAGAAACAAATTTTTTAATAGAAAAAGTTAAAAATATTGGATCAAATATGCTTTAACAAAGTAATAATATTATTTTCCAAACTACATAATTGTATTGCTAAATGTTTTTTTATAATAAAATATAAATAAGCTTTTTACTTTAAACAGAGACTCTTAAATTCCTTTACAATGTTTTAAATTATTATAAAAGTTGTACTTTAGAATTTTGAATATATTTTAAAATAAATTTTTAAAATTTATTATATTTAAAAAAATAAAATGAAAATATAAAATTAAAGTAGATTTACCGCTGTTTTATAAAAATTAATTATATATATAAAAAATATAAAAATGTATTAAAAATATTTTTTTGTGTAAGAAATGATCTGATCAATTTGTTAATTATTTTTAAAGATAATTATATTTCGAAGCTTAAATTTATATTTTGATTTAGTGATGCTATAACTTAATTTTTTTACACGAGACACAATGGCATATAGTTTTGGCTTAGTTTTTATTACACCATATCTAAGGTTTTTCTGTATCAACGTTTTTATGTTTTTATACATTCATGATAAGATCAAATTATTTCAATAAGAATTAATTGAACAAAAATTAACAGTAAAAATTCCTATTATTCTCTAGTTTCTTTAAGTAAATTTATTTAAAATAAGTTATTAAACTTATAATATTTTAAATTAAATTATTGTTAAAACTGTTATTTTTTCGTTAAAAACTTTCAGTCTTTTAAGGAATTCTTTTATAAAAATATATTTCATTTATATTCAATATAACTATTTATTATAATATGCTTTATTAACTAACTAACCTATACTTAATCTTTTCTAACTAGTAACCAATAATTTAATATTTTTGTTTATGCCATTACTATATGCTTATAAGCTTACACGCCACAGATAAAGCTCAGTGGGTATTTAATTTTCGTAGTACTTCGCCATTCTTCGTGTATTTCCGAGATTATCAACTGAGTCGTTCCTGTAATTAATTGGATAGTAGAAAAGCTCGTAGGTTGATTGCTATGAGCGATTATACATAAACAATAAAAATATTCAAGGTTTTTAAGACATTTAAAACTCTCGATTTGTTATTCCTTTTCGATTGCTTCGTTACACACATTGTGTATATATATATATATATATAATTTAAACACCAAAACAAAACTTTTTATGTATTATTGATTCTTCACGCGTACCTTAGTTGAAATGTTCTTATAAATTTTTCGAAAATATTAAAAATATTTTTATAATGAAATTTATTGTTTAAATAAAATTCATTTTAACCTAAAAAATAATATACCACGCAAGCATAGTATTTTAATTTAAAAAGACAAAGTCGTTTCTTTATTTAAGGAAAGACTATTGCAAAAATTAGAAAAATCGCAATTTATAAGTTAAGGAATTAAATATAATCAGTGTGTTGAGCGAAAAGACAATTGAGTAACAATAAGATATTCAATGATTGGAGAAAAAGATAGATATGTATTAAAAGAGCCTAGATACTCTTGCAGGTCTCCAAAAGGGTGACCTCATTCTCAAGGATACGCGTGCACACGTAGTAAATATAACGAAATTGTGGCTAAGTATTCAGCTGTACAAACTGCATTGAATATGCACGAATGCAGAATCTACAAGTTGACAGGTGAACGTTTGTTTTACGTACGTAGTTGATTTTATTGCAAGTAATATAACATATGCACAAAAGTGTAGTTATATATTTTGTTTGGCGCCACTTCGTATGATTCAATTTTAATTTTCTAGGCGAGTAAAAAGTCTACCTGTTGCATTTGATGGCTTCAGTTTCTGACGTCTTCAAATAACGTAAGCATGTAATTTGTATTACATATGCACTCGATTATCGCGTAGCACAGTGGAATATTGCGTTCGTCTTAAGAAATTTCTTTCCAAAAATTAATTTTATTTTAAAAATAGTGATTGTGGATTATAAAAAAGTTAATATTTAATTTTAAATACTTACAAACTTTGAATTAAAACACTATTATAAGTTTCAGCATTTATACATTACTTAACAAACATTTATTCTGACGTATATTATTTATAGAATAATATTATGAAAATACATATATCATAATAAAAAACATTTTATTGTTTTTTTCCATAAAATCTAGCTTAATTTTTTTTTAACTAATTCAATATTAAGTTACAATGAAAATTATTGATAAACCAAAAGTAAGTTATTAAAAAATAGCGATTAAATAAATAATAAGTTATTTTAAAATTTTTTAGTCTGTAAATAGTGAAATACCCTTATTAAAATTGAATTATTATGTTTATTTTCAATACTAATTTATAGACACAAATATTTTATAAAATCATAATAAAAAATAATAAATTATTTTAGGATATTAATTTTGTGGTATTATTTGCATAATATTAAATAGTAATTATTTCATTTCTTAGTGTATTATATTGATAGCTTAAACAAGTTCATATGTAAATACATATGGACAGGATAAGAAAATTTTAATTTTTTAATCATATTTATATTTTATATTTATAAACTTAGTCTTACATTAAATAAATTATCTATAAAGAAGTAATCTATCTAATAATAAATTTTTGTATAAATAATTATATTTTTCAATTATTTCATTCATTAATTATTATTTACAATGTTTAGTAAATCACTGATATTTCTTTATTATAACTACAAATATTAATTTTATATTAAATACAATGACATTGACATTTACAGTTTTAGCAATAAAAAAATAATGGAGGCTGATATTATTACAATGGATGACAGAATAGAAAGTACCAGCCAATCAAGAAATATTATCCATAATAATGCTGAGGATGGTGCTATGTCTCAAGACTCTGAATATGATGATTTTTTAGGTGTTCCAGAATCTTTGAAAATTACTCTTAATGAAAATGGAGAACCTGTTACTGTAGAAGAAATAAGCGAGGATGTTTGTGATAAAGGTGAGCTACATATCTTATTATTATGGTTAATACTAAAAATTATGAAATACTTTAGTTTGTGTTGATAAAATTATTATTTTTTGCAAAATATCATGAAAATGTTCAAATTTAAAATTATATATCGTAAAAATATTTTTTTAAATAAATATAAATAAATGTAAAATAAATCTACGTGAAAATATTCAAATTATTGAGTAATTATTGATAAATTAAATTTTAACATATTCTAAATTATAATAATTCACTTATAGATCATCATAAAGTATTACCATTTCTTACAATTTATAATAAAGCAGTTAAGTTTAAAAGTCAAAACCGAAATATTTTAATTCCGGGAGAAGATCTACATGTCAAAATTATTGATATGGAACGTAGTGTGACAACTCATCCTCTTAATCCAAATTTATATACAATTCAATTTACTCATGGACCATTTACCTGGACAATCAAGAAAAGATATAATCATATTCAAAATTTACACAACCAACTAAAAATTTATAGGGCAAGCTTAAATATTCCATTTCCTACAAAAAGTCATAGAGAAAAAAGAAACAGTTTTAAAAATTTATCTAATTTCAAGGAAAAAAAAAAGTGTAAAGGAGCTTTACCACGGTATACAATCAAACCATTAGAATTTTCCTTAATATATTAATTTATATACTGTATTCTTAATGAAAATTTTATATTTGCAGATTTCCTAACAGACCTGATGTATTGGTACCTCACGAGTACTTAAATTGTAGAATGATAGAATTAGAGAAATACCTAGATACTTTATTGCAAATAGAAATTTATAAAAGACATCCAGAAACTGTAAGTTAATTTTCTTCTATTAAAAATAAAAGCCTTTCTTTATTTCAGGTTATACTTTTAATTATTTATGAGTTTTTAATTAATTGAAAGAATTGCTTCCAAAATAAATTATCTATTTTGATATAAGCTCAATTAACAAATGATAATTTGTCATTGATTGATAAATGCATTGATAAGCAAATAGTAAGACAATTATCCTACTTATGATGAAGTGGTTAAACTTTATTTTGGAAGTTATTATATTATTTATATCTATAATATTAATAATGTTTCATTTTTAGATGAGTTTTTTAGAACTTTCGCATTTGTCATTTGTGGGAGATTTGGGTGATAAAGGTAAAGAAGGATTGATTATGAAACGAACTGGTTCAGAAGCAAAAACAGGCTGTAATTTTTGTGGTCTGTTACATGGCGTATTTTGCATTAGATGCAGTTACTTCTGTACTTCAATCTGTGGCAAGTGGCATAAGCGACATCTTGTAGTTAAAGAAACATTTATAGTTTATATTAATCCTAAAGATGGAAGGGTAAAATCTGTAATTCTTATGGATAATCGCTTTGAGGTAAGCTCGGGTATGTATTCAACTGGTATTCGGAATGGTCTACAAATAGTCAATCTCAGCCGACATATTATTGTTAAATGCTGGACACGGAGAAAAGCAAAAGAATGGCTGGAACATATTCAACAAATAACACAAAATGAAGGTATTTGAACATGTATATTGATTTTAATTAAAAGATTTTGATTCTGAATTTTTAATTAAAATTTTTAGGAATTTCAATAGTGCAAAAATATCTAAATTAATTTATTTCATTTTAATATGTTTATATAATTGTAAGTTTTCTTTTTTATTATCATAAATTTAATTAAGTAAACAAATAGAATAAAGTATCTTGTGTTTAACAACATTTATGAATAAAAAATAATTAAAAAATAATATATTTAGATAATTTTGTAAGATATTTTTCAAAAATTAAATTAAAAAAATATGATCATATTTACATTATTTATTAATATATTTGTTTTAAAAAAATTGTGAAATAAATGATCTTCTAGAGTCATGTAATAATTATTTTAAAATAAGTGAAGATATATTAAAATTCACAATATAAACATGAATTAGAATTGGTAAATAGATGCAGTAATAATTTACTTATTACATATAAGTTTAGTTTAAATTTCCTGATAAAAATTATGTGTATTATAATTCATAAATAATATTAAAAAAATTAGAAAAAATAATTGTATATAATTGTATGTACTATATTATAAATTATTAAGACAAAATTGTATTCAATATATGCATATGTCAGAGGAGAAATTATTATCATTATAATTATTGTTATTATTATTATATTATATAAATAATAATTATTTACAAAATAAAAATAAATTATTTTTAAATTGTAAGAAAATTATTGAAACAATTCCAATCAAAATCTTTCTTTTTTTCGTATTTTTTTGATATCAGATAATTTTTGTTATATTATTTTTTTATAATAGGCAGACCATTTATACAAGTAAATCCCCATAAATCATTTGCTCCATATAGATGTCCCACACCTGCTTGTTGGTTTGTTGATGGTTCTACTTACATGTCAGCTGTTGCTGATGCATTACAGAATGCCACTGAAGAAATATTTATTGCAGATTGGTGGCTATCTCCAGAAATCTTTATGAAAAGACCAGCGATCGATGGAGACTATTGGCGATTAGATAATATTTTACAAAGAAGAGCTGTAAGTAATTTTTGACAAATATTTATTACTATTTTTTAATTGTTCAGTATTTATTATTATTCATTATTTACTAATCATTCTAAAATTCTGTTACTGATACATCATTTTTATGGATATAAAGAATAAAGGTGAGTTATTAAAATATCATTATAATTTAACAAATAATTTTATCATTCTAACAATTTTTTTAAATTATTAAGAATAAATATGTATCATGTTAATGATTATTTAATTATTGTAATTTTAAAATAATATTAATAAAATGGTAAATATAATTTTAAATATTTATCTTTTAAAATTTTTCTTTTTTCCATTTGATAGCTGGCAGGCGTTAAAATATTCATTATGATATACAAAGAAGTGGAATTAGCCTTGGGAATAAATAGTTTCTATAGTAAACAGCGGCTTGTGGAAAAATGTCCGGAAAATATAAAAGTGTTAAGACACCCAGATCACGCAAGGGTGGGCGTTTTTCTCTGGGCACATCATGAGAAAATTGTTGTTATTGATCAAAGCATCGCATTTGTTGGGGGTATTGACTTATGCTATGGACGCTGGGATAATAGTGAACACAGATTAACTGATATAGGTATACGCTTAATTAAAAGTACATTTTTCAAAGTACATTTTTCAAAGTACATTTTTCATAGTGATAATTAATCAAAATCAGCTAACATGGAGATTTTTTACGTATTTTGTATATATTCTTCTTTAGGATTTACTAGTATAAAAATAATACGAATAATTGTGGTTTTCTATATTATATATGCTTGACATTGATAAAAGTTGCATTTCTATTTATAAAATAAAGAAATTTTCTACAGTTTAAATCAAACGAAACATTTATTTTATTTCAATTTTTATTGTAAGATCATCGTTAAAAGATATATGTCTTAATTGGAATATAATTTAAGAATTATTTAAGCCTATAAGAAGTAAAACGTAAAATTAACGATCACGTTTTTATTTTTATTTTTATTCTGAAGTTAATTAATTATTTATTATAAAATTTATTTAAATAAATTTTTTTAATATTCTTTGCTAAGGAGTTCATTACTTGAATATTTATGTTTGAAATTGATTTAAAATCATGGTATGCCTTTTGATTTTTAGTCGACTAGAAGTAATGATTTTTAATAAATGCTTTAAAATATTTGGAATTGTTTTTTTCAATGAAGAAAAAAACTTCAAATATATTACATAAATTTACAACGAATTAAAAAAAAATAGAGCATTCAAATTCGGGACAAATTAAAATAAGAAAAGGAAGAAACGGATAGCAACTTATTCTCCAGACACTTTCTTCTGAATCACTTAATATTCAATTTTACTGTTTTCATCACTATTTGAATGTAGTTTTTATTCAAAACTATTTTTGTATAATATACATTATTAATAGATTATAAATTATTGTTATAATAGAAATTATTTTACATATTGAAGTATTATTTTAAGTTTTTTAAAAATGTTATGTAATACAAAACCTATGTATTTAATTGATTTAAAATAAATTATAAAATAAATTATTATATTTATTAATTGATTATTATATATTTTAGGTTCTACTCATTTATCTTCCATTTATATTCCATCAAAAGGTAAAGTTATTAGTACAAGCAGTAAGCGATTTATTACTGGAAATGTTAAAAATCATGTATTTTTACCATTGGCGATAGCGACTAATACAATTGCAATGGCAACGACGAAGTGTATACCTATATTGTAAGTTATGAAGCATTTAAAAACTAATAAAATCTACTACGATAATAACTAAATTTATTGAAAGAATAGTATAATTAATTTTTTTCAATTTAAAAATATTTCTAGACAAGTGCTTAGCAAACGATGTCAAAAAAATTCCCAAATATGTCGTCAAGATTTGAATAATCCCATGCTCATTGCTCTGTCTGGAGAATCTGAATATTTAAAATGTAATACACCCAATTGTAATAGAAAAATTTATTTGATATGGCTAAGACAACAGTGGGTAAAGTTAAACAAAACGTTAAAATGAAACGACGCGAATGGATTAACATGGTTTATAATCCGCATGAAGTAAGTAGTGATGAAGAAGAAGATGTAATAGAAAAGTAAGTTTATTAATTTTAAATAAACTATACGATGATCGTTAAAATTTATTTGATAAAAATACATTATTTTATTAAATATTTTTGTAAATATTCAATTATAAATTAAATACTTTACTCACTAAGAAAAATACGAAAGCCTTTCTTTAGCTTTTTTAGTTTATACATAGATACATAATAAATGTTTAAATAATAATTTTAATTAATGAATAAATTCTGTATTTACTTTTATATTTTTGTTTTATTATTTTCTATGCTATTGATGGAATAAGAAATCACTGTGATAGAATTAAACAAGGAATTAAAAAATCCTTATTAATTAACTTATGTCTTTAAAAAAATAGTTCATTTAATAAATATTGGAAGCTTATGAATTATTTTACATTCATCTTCTAGTTCATCTATACAGACCCCGATCAACGACGACGAGTGTGTTTCATTCAACAACGACGATGTGTTGCCAAGTAGTACAAAGTTATGGATAGGCAAGGACTACACGAATTTCATAGTAAAAGATTTTAATAATCTTGAGAGTCCGTATCAAGACCTTGTCGATCGCAGTACAACACCTCGAATGCCGTGGCACGATATGGGGATCTTAGTGCAGGGTGCAAGCGCAAGAGACATTGCCAGACATTTTATTCAGAGATGGAATGCTATCAAGGTAAAATTATAATTTTCCTATTTGCCTAATGGTATATTTTAATACTTGAGCAGATACCAAATTCTTTTATAATGTTTAAAGTATTATACAGTATGATGATTCGAATGATTCCTTTAATTATAGTTAATAAAAAGTGCTTGTTGCACCTACTTTTGAACAACATTTTTCTCTCTTCTAGTAAAATTATCTGTAAAAACTATACTTATAAGTTATTCTATTATTTTCCCTTTTACCATAAATAGTGTTTCCTCATTGGCCACAAACATACCTATGTGAAAATTATACGACTATAACTTTAACTACTTGACATACTTCTGTGTTTATGTATAGGTAAACATTATTCGTTAAAATTTAATTACCTCGCGCATATATTTTTAAGAACGTAAAATTTTTAATTTGTATAACGTACGAAATAAAAAATCAAGTAAAAGATGTAAAATATAAAAATTGTTGTTATATTAATAATTTGTAGATTCTAATTATTCATCTTTATTATTTCACAATCAAATTTTTGTTACATTTATAAATTTTAATTTCTTAATATTGTTTTCCATACTTTTTATTTTTGTACTTGATTTAGCACAAAATAAAATTAGTTCTATTAAACTGTTTATACGATATATAATATAGAAAAAAATATTATTTATATATTTTATTTAGTTATATTGCATAAATTTTTTTATATTGAAAAAGTTTTATTATAAAAATTGAATAGCAAAAATTTTTGTAATAAAAATTTGTTCTATAATTTCCTTATTAAAACAATGAAATATCTTTAAATTTTGAATTAATATGTTTTCAGCTTGAAAAGGCACAACTCAATGCAGCTTATCCATTTCTGCTACCAAAATCATACAAAGATTGTAACAATTATGTTTCATGTTTCGAAGTGAATCAAATGTTGAATGTGAAATGTCAAGTATTAAGATCTGTTAGTTCTTGGTCAGCTGGCTTCCTTGAGTCTGATGTTGTGGAACAAAGTATACACGAAGCCTACATTCATGCTATAATTAAAGCAGAAAGGTATATTATTTTATTAAATATATTTGTCACAAAAAGAAAAGGTATTCGTACCAGTAGTTGCTTTAAAGAGTTTTAAATTATATTTTAAAATTGTTTTTAAGTGAAATAAAAAAAATGTTTAATTTTTATTAAAGATATTAAAATTTTGGCTTTTTTGAAATATAAAAATTCAATAAATTGTTTTTTGTTTATTTTATTTACTCAAAAATATTTTTTTTTATTTTTAATAGGTATATTTATATAGAAAATCAATTTTTTATCACTTGTGCCACACTGGATAATTCAGTAGTAAAAAATCGTATTGGCGAGACTTTATTAAAAAGAATTCTTAGGGCCCACCGAGAAGGTTCATTATTTCGTGTATTTGTGATTATGCCTCTATTGCCTGGTTTTGAAGGTGAAGTCGGAGGACCTACCGGTTCAGCTCTTCGTGCAATCACTCATTGGAATTATGCTTCAATATCGAGGTACAGATTTGAAATTAATTCACGTTTTTAATTAAATATATTTTAAATTTAAGTTCAAATTTTCTAATTTATTATATATTGTACATTTCAAAAATAATTTACATAATATAAACAGTTATTTATAAAATTCTTTGTATGAAATACATTAATTGTACAATTCATGTTTAAATTATTGGTAGTTTGATTTCATGGTACAAAAAGTAAAATTGTATTGTTTTAATTTAGAGGAAAATATGCAATTCTAAATCAATTATTGGATGCTGGTATTGAAGACCCTAGTAAATATATAACATTTCATGGCTTAAGAACTCATTCGATGCTTAATGGCACAATGGTTACAGAACTTATTTATGTTCATAGTAAATTAATGATTGTCGATGATAATACTGTAATTTGTGGCTCTGCGAATATTAATGACAGAAGTATGATTGCTACTAGAGACAGTGAAATTGCTGTTATAATTCATGTAAGTTTCTCAACATATGAATTTAATTATTCATATAACTTAATAGATATTTAATTTAAGTGTATCTACAATTTTAATAATAGATGTAGATTTATTTATATTTGAATGAACAATTTTTCTTTGCATAAACTTTTTTGGTATCGTATTATATGTTATACTTTCAATATATTTTTAAAAAATCTTATTTTGTTTGTGAAATTTGATATAAAATTAAGTAACTTGGACAAAGTAAGATTATCTCAATTTATGCAATACTTAGTGTGTAATTTAAAATTACTTTCTCTAATAAATCTATTTTTTTATAATATATTTATACGTATTAAATAAAATTTAAATTTAAATAACTATAAATAATTATAATATATATTAATTTAAGTAAGTATAAATAATACTTATTAATTATATTATTAATTTTACTTTAGGACACAGAATTTGAAGATGGTAAAATGAACAATACACCTTTTTCTTGTGGAAAATTTGCAGGATCTCTTAGAAAGCAACTATTTCGCGAACACTTAGGTTTTTTATGGTCAAATGAAAATATTAATATTGATGATATTGTAAAAAATTCATTTTATCATGATATTTGGTGTAAAAGGAGTAAGCGAAACACAGAAATTTTTGAAGACGTCTTCAACTGCATTCCTACTAACAAAGTTGTTAACTTTTCTATTTTAAAGCAGTATCAAGATGAAATTCCTCTTTGTATAAGAAATCCAATTTTAGCACAACAAATGGTAAAAAATATCAAGGTAAATAATATGAAAGAAGTATAGATATATATAGTTTAACATAAATTCTAATAAAATATTTCTAAAAGTAAAAATTAAAATTACTATTGATATTTTTAGGGACATTTAGTAGATATGCCATTAGATTTTTTATGTAACGAAACATTGAAGCCAGCAGCTAGTACAGTTGAAGGGATGATGCCAACTTCATTGTGGACTTAATCAGTATTAGTGTTTTAATATTGTGTGTTATTTGGTGTATTTTTGTTTGTGTTAAAAATTCGTTAGTAATCGTCGAAAAATTAGTATTTTTACTACTAGATGCAAGAGAAATAGTTCTTACAAAAATACTAAACTTTACTTAACTAAATATTTGTTTATTTATATCTCAAAAAAATATTATATGATCTTTTAAAAAGTTCAGTATGTTTTAGAAATAGATTAAATATAACCATTAAGCAAGAGGAAAAAAACTTAAAAAGTGCGATCCTAAATCTTCAATCCAAATACTCTTTTGAAGTCTCGTAACTGCGGTTTTAAATAATCGAATAACGTTTTATTTTCTTTATTTGGTTTCATTTTTATTCTGTTAATGTATAATGTTTATAATATAATTAACTTTTTTGTTTGTATATTTTATTTTCTGTGTGTGTGGTTTGAAGTACTAAAAAATAAACAGTCTCTTTTAAAGATGAAAATATAAAAATAAAAAAATGAAAAAATAAAAAAATAAAAAAATAAAAACTAAAAATCTCTTTTAAGATTTTATTAGCTTATAAAGCAATATTTTCATAATTTTAAAATTCTTATTCTATAAATTCTTTTTTTTTTACTCACAATTGTATACAAACTGTATTAAAAATACTAAATGCTTTGTCTTATTTATAAGAATAAATGGCGAATTACCTTAAACTTAGAATATGATTATTTAATTGCTAAAATAATTTTTTTTTTAAATTATAAAAATTAAAAAGTTAGAAAGATCATAATTTTTTATTTTTATATCATTCGTAATTTATTACCCGAATAATTTTTTTCATAAAGAATATTCTTTTGCTAAGCGATTATGTACAATTAATTTAAATGTAATTTTAATTTTTATAAAACATATTTAGTTAAGTTGAAAATTAATAATTGGTTAATAGTTTAATCAATACAAGTAATTAATTCATGCTTTATTTAAAAATATTGTTTATAAGAAATTATTGACAGCTTGTAAATTGTGAAAAAATACAGAAAATTATTTTTTTTGTACAAATTAGATAATAATATAATTGTTATCTATTAAAAATTTATGATTATAAAGAATTCAATTAGAATTTACTTAATTATGAAATGAAAAATGAGTAATATCTGATTTAAGACTAATTTTTCAATATTTAAATAGGAAGTTATATTTATACAGTTCAATATAAATTAAAACATTTCTTAATGTATTAATAAACAAATCTACTTTTCATAAATAAGAAATGAATGCTATTTTATAATAAGTATGAAAATTTTTAAAGTATTAGCATAAAGACATCTAAATATTCTAATTAAGCTAAAATCATTTTCCCTTTTTATTCATTTTTATTTCATTCATTAAATTATGAACGCTATATTTTACTAAAAAAAATTCTTTAAATATTTTAAACACGTTTTTAATTCTAATTTTTCATGTTTATAATAACAATTCTTATTTTATAGATTTTTTGTTATACATTATTTAAAAAATATTACATATTAAAATTTTTAAACAATTTTCTATTACAGTTTATTATTAAAATGTTAAGTAAAATAGTAATCATTTTCTTAATTTTAGACTCATTATGAAAGAAAATTTAACTTGATGTACATTTTTATAACATGTATTTTATGTAAATATAGCTTATGAAATTGTAATATTTACAAAGCTTATTCAACTCTTTTGGGTCGTGCAATTTTTAATTTCTGTCGAGTTCTCGTTATTGAAAAGATCTCTTTCGCGGTACCAGCACACTGCATCAGTCAAGTACAAGAGAGAACAAGAGAGATATAAGATATAAGAGAGAATACAAGAGAGACAGAGAAATTAATCGAAAGATAACAAAAGCCTAGCGTTATTCGGGTATTTCATTCGGGAGTATGTAAAGGGATACATTAGGTTTACAGAGAGATGAACCATACGATAATTCATCAAAATATAAGTCATATAAAAGTTTAATAATAAACAAGTCATTTTATCGGCACCTTTTAACTATGAAGTCATTGTTAAAGCTATCCCAAATCATCAAACGCATAAGCTCTGTCCACCAAGGTACATCGAATACTTAGCATTATATTCTTCAACAGTAAAGAATAAAAACACTTTTTATAAAGTCTATAATTTTTTAATAAGTATAAAATACAAACACAAACAAAATATTTGCATTATATAAGTAGAAACTTTTAGTACAGATATTGAAAAATCTATTCAATATCATTACAATAAATATTCTCTAATTTTTGAAAATATTTTAAATTAAGTAGGTTTATATGATCTATTTAAAATTAGAATAATTTGAAAATTGTGATAAGATAGTTAATGATAACCTTTAGAAATATATATACAACGTATTTCTAATATTTGAAGCTTTCTTAAATATGAAAACATTTTGTTTACATATATAAATTATTTTTTAATGCATTTTAAAAATATATAATACTGATTTAATCTCAACAAAATTTAATGTGGTGATTGCGTAATGATTGTGATAACTTTAACTTTATAATGATTAAATTCCGAATTAAAATCAAATTATTTCCAATAAATTTATAACCATAATGCTCCTACGTTTTATTGTCCATATATTTGTAAAATGATAAATTTTGGTAAATGTTAGATAATGTATGATTGATGTTTATCCAAATGAAAATAAGATTGAATTTTTTGATTATGCATGACGTTTAAAGTTTTGTTCAGCTATTGGTGTTTTATTTGTAATGAGATATTGAAAACTTAAAAATTAATATATTTTTTATACTAATGAATTATTCAGAGTTAAATAAAAATAATTATTGTTATGAAGATAAAACTATACGTAACTGTACATAGTTTTCTTTATATTATGATGCGCCTAAAAAATTATCAAATTCATTAAATTTTATATTTTTTCTTTTGAATTTAAAAAATAATTTTTATAATTTTATAGTAGTAGTAGTAGTAGTAGTTATGTATTATTTAGTTATAATGGTATCTAGTTGTAATTTTGTGTTCTTTTTTTCTTTCAGAAAGCATTTTTTAACGTTATTTTCTCTTTCAATATATGCACTTTTGACTTTCAACTTTTTTTCCTATTATAGATAGTATGATCATATGATCTTCTTTTTGGTTTATTTTTGTTTTAATCGTCTCAATCTTTTTATAATTTTTTAAAACACCTGTATTTTTGCTTCTATATTTAAGTTAATTTTCAGCACTGCTCTTTTCTCTCACTATTTTTACTTACTTCTCATACTCTTGCTTATCCTCTACTTTCTTTTTTTTATATATATCATTCGCTTTATTTAATTTTTCCTTTCTTTTTTCTACTTTCTTTCGTTACTCTCACATTTCCATTCCACTTCCTTCATTCTGTCCTTTATTTGTTTTGTAATTTCTTCTTCTGTATCCTTTCTCTTTATATTTCTCTTTTGGTTTTTAATATTCTTAAATCCTTTTAGTTTTTATTCTGTTTATCTTTATTTCTTTTCTTATATCCACGTTTCTGTCAATATAATCTTGATCAAATACAAATTCTCATTATTGAGCTTCCATCTCCTATAATTTTACAATATTCCAGACCAAATTTTTATAACCTTTCTCTCATTTTTATCATTTTTATTTGTTACTACTATTGTTACTACTACTGTTTTCTTCTTTATTAAACTACATCTTTTTTATGTTTAATATCCATTCACTTTTTTCATATTATCACTTAATTGTTCAACTAATATTACGTTTTCTTCAGCTGCTTCTTTAAGATCCATGTTTTTATCTGTATTATCTTTTTGTTACAGCTCTTTATAAATATATTTCTCTTTCTATACTTATGTCCTTGTCTTTCAATACTTTTTTTCAGAATCTCTACCTGATTTTCTTTTTTTATCATTATATTTTATTATCTTTACAATTTTTTATTACTAAGTTTTCGGGATAGAAGAAGGGAAAAAGAATTATTGAGGTTAATGAAAGAAAATGTTTTTATTTAATGTTATTTATCATTTATTTCGACACTGGATGATAAATATGAGGATTACGTCGTTACACTTTTTGCACTTTTTGCGAAGCGAAGGAAAGGTCATACGGACGGAAAACGTGTCGTAAAACAACAAGTGTCGGAGCCTCATCGCCTCCGATTTTAAGCACTTCCTGACTCGTCCCCCCCCCTCGCTTCTTCACATAGCTTTACAAATTTTCCGGCAGCCGCATGCTGCTTACATTATTGCCCCCTCGTGGTCTTGCATTTACAAGGAACCCGACGCACGCCGTCTAGACCTCGGCCCCGCTTACGGCACCACTTTTTCCTTTCCCCTCGGCATAAAAATCCCCTGCGTGTCGGACAGGAGGAAAAGCCATTAACACTTCTAAACTAATCAACTAATCATAGGCG
Organism: Platyscapa corneri; assembly: GCA_018907185.1. Lineage (NCBI taxonomy): Eukaryota > Metazoa > Arthropoda > Insecta > Hymenoptera > Agaonidae > Platyscapa > Platyscapa corneri. The sequence continues at coordinate 74,895 of JACCHW010000014.1, forward strand.
GAGGTTTCCCGGTGGCTGCGCCAATCCCTAGATCCCGCAGGTTCCACCCTTGAACTGTACCGTCACTACGCTCCCTTAATGACCTTGAAGCTTTGTGAGGGTGATCACTCCCCACGAGTTGAGGTTTCAACGTATCGGCGATCCCTCTTGGATTGGCCCCCGACACTTTTCGCGATATCGGTGGCCGAAGCGGAAGAACCTAAGAAAAAGGATTACTGGAAAATGGAAGGATGGAGGAACAGAGGTACGAAGGATAAAATTCCTCGCTCCGGGCCCGAGTTTAGGCTACTCCACTCTTATGGCGGATCTCGAGGTCAGCGAGCCCCAACACGCAGAATACCTTAAGTTTAGCGAGGAGTAAATGAATACCCAAGGCAGGTTATTCTCGCGACAGATTATTCTGGTCTAATCGGTCGTTCGCATTGTTCGGGCTGATGACACTGGCAGTTCTAGACTTCTACCGCATACACCAAGATTTTTATTATTGCCTCTAGATTCAAATATGTTCTCAACCATTGTTTCCAATATTCTATCTCCAGCAATTATTCGTCATTAATTTTTTCCTTTTTGTATATTTTTAAAAATTCAAAACAAATTTTATTGATTAGGAATTTTTATTTGAAAATTCATTAAGAAATCGGAAATAAATTTACAATAAATGCCTTTCATAGTTTTTGAAATAATAGAAATATAATTTTAAATATTAATAAATTGATGTTTATAGCAGAAAACAATAAAATATTTAATAATTGCTTAATATTTTCTTATTTTTGTGTCTGTTTATAAAAAGATATAAATACATTTTATAACGCCTACTTTCTAATGGATATTTAGTTGTTCAGGTAAATAATCAAATCACATTGTTTATTCAACAAACGCTTATTTATTAATGCGATTATTACAATTCATATATTATGCTACAAGTATAATATATGAGAGCCGAACGCGAGTGCAATCGAGTCGCTTGCACGATTCTAACTGACTCGGCCGTCGGCAAAAGAGCCGAAGGCTCCTTCGTGTTATTTTCTACAAAAACGCAAAACACTACGCGTACTTATGTCTAATTCTTATTTCTAACGTTTTTATAATATTGTCGATACTCGACACGACGCGGGACACCCGATCTTTGTATATCTCATGCGCGCCGAATTGTCGGCGCGCGACAACATCGATCCGGCCCGCCACTACAAGTAAAAGTAAATATACTAAATTATACGCCACAGATACACTTAAAGTAACTTCCTTGTGTATACATGAAGTATCTTAGAAAATATTTACAATATTGTTATATTACTAGTATGCATGAGTACCGTATCTTTTTCATAATAGATATACATATATATACATAAAACTCCGCATTATTATTTAAAAAATGCGTTGAATATATAAAAATTATTCAAAATAAATTAATACGAACATTATCCATTCAAATAATATTTCACCTTACACTATACTTTTTCTGATTTTTCGTAGTACACACTATTTTACATAAAATTATGTTTAATCTTTTAACATAAAAGATGTTAATGTTTAAGCAATCCAAAACACATTGAATTTATTCAATAACGGAAAAATTTGAAAAAATTTTGAAAAAGTAATAAAAGTTTTGATATTTTATCTATTTACAAAAATAAAGATTTTCATTAAAAAAAAAACACTTTAAAGAATTAGAAAATACACGTCAATCTTTTTATTTAATTTTCAGAAAAATTCATAGTACAACGCATATAATATTAAAAATATAGTACTGTAAAAAAATTTATAATATAAATATTTCAAGTCGACTATATTTGCATTCATATACATTTTGAATGACATAAATCATGCTTCTTTGGCAAAGTCAATAAATTCTCTATAAAAAGGAATTCCGACATGAAGATTTGTTCTATAACTACTCAAAATGTTATTTAATAGAGGATAACATCCAAAACTGACACCTATAAGATAATTTTCGTAAAAAAGTGGACCACCACTATCTCCCTGAAACAAATAGTTATTATGCGTATAAATTAAATAAATTACTTTTAATATATTAATTATTTATTCTTTTTTCTCTTAATTCTTTGGTGATTTCTGTATCTAAAATTTTTAGAATATTTCTCATGCAAATTGTCATAAATATAAATATTGTTGTATAAAAATAATGTTTCTTTTTTTTCAGTTTGTAATTTTTTCTACATTTTTTAAAATGTAATTTTACTCGAAATATGTGCTACTTTCAAGAAAAAATTTTCTATATCTTTAAAAAAAATGGATTATATTATTCTAGAACTTCTGATCTTTTCACTTAAACTAATTTTTGACCCATTTTTCAATATTTATGTAAATGAATCTTTCTAAAATAAAAGCTCAATACATAGATTAAAAAAGACAATAATTCAAGGAATCGATGTTTAAAAAAATTTTTTTAAAATAAAGATGTATTAGGTAAAATTTTTCTGCTTTACACTTTCTAAGTAACGTTTAATAATTTTTCAGACGTGGAGACTGACTTTATAATGTATCAAAATCAATGATTCGTGTATATTATTTTTTTTGAGGCCATAATTTTCAAGACTTGGTTAAATTGTTTTAGTTATATTAAGTAAAACTTTGAGTCATATTTTAGAATAATTTTTAAAATTCACATTATATGTATCTTTTGTTAATTAAATTTTACTACATGTATAACATAATCTTTCAAAAAATAGTTATTTTATTTCGAAAGAAAAAAAGTTCAAAAATGTAAAAAATTTAGTAATAAAATTTTTTTAATTTCAAAGACGTTTATGTAAAAGAGAATATTAAAAGTTAGTAAATGATTCAAGTAATTTTTATAATATTTAATTATCTAATGTTTAAAAAATTAAGTTTGCAAAAGAAAAACTTACTGCTATTAGAAGTGTAAAAGGACGCGCTATACTACAAAGTACACTATCTGGGATGTCCATTGCGTTATTTTGCCTTTGTTTTACAAAATTATTGCATTCAACGTTCGTCATAATTTTTAAATATCCCATTGTCAGAATTGGAATTACAGTAGAATTTGGATGACCGTATCCTGCTGCTACAACTTGTTTTCCATATAAATCTCTATGGGGTATCGTGGAGAGAATTGCCGGAGAGATGCTATTTGGTACCCCTTCATGTAACTAAAAGTAATTAGTTTTCTGTTATTTTAATAAGAGTTTTAGTTCTTACATACATAAACAATACTTGGAAGAAAATATTTTTCACGCGTATTTTTACTCTTGTTTATAATATTATATTTGATTAAAATATACTTTACTTTTATTACAGCAATATCGTTGTCCATATGTACCATGGGCTTAGAATAATCTACAGCCCACTGGTTAAATGATAACCACCATTGCATGAAACGTCTTCTATTTCTGTTATTATGACGTACTCTAAGAATAATTTCAACATATGTATATAACAATGATTGAAAACAGTGTTCGGATGACAACACATGTTCTTTTGTAATAAGTATTCCTGTACATAAAATTTCTTCATTTGCTCGAGTTTGAATATTTTCAAGTTGCACAATACATACAACATTGAGGAATTCTGTTTCTCCAGCTTCTCTAATATTTCGACCCAATAGTGCACTACATCTACCTGAAAAATTTCATTTTTTGTAATAACAAAATTACAAAACTATTCTTACTAAGGTATCAATTTTTATATTTTTTAGAAAAATATTATAAAATTTTTTATTTTACTTACAAAATAATATTATTTCGATAAAAAGAATAAAATTTTTGTAATCCATATTTATACGAAGAGGATAATATATCATTTTTATTTAAATAGTCTTAATATGTAAAAATTCAATACTATTTTTCAATATAATAGCCGATAGATTTAACTAAAACAACTTTCATACATGAAAAATTCATAAAAATTTTATTACACATTTAAATAACGGTTATTTAAAAAAAAATCTATTTCTAATATTAAACAAATTATTTTTAGTAAAACTATTCTGAATTCACTTATAATAAAATTAAATTTTTTTAGACAAGTCAAAAAATAATATATTTTGCATGTATCAATCAACATATAAATTATTATCTTTCACATGTAACTATATTAAAATGATTAATATTTTTTTAAAAACTTGGATTTTTTATACAAATGTTTTGGCTTAGATTAATTATATTTAAACACATTCTGCAAATAAAAATTAGAATTTTTATTATTTATCTTTTGTATTACTTAATTAATTAAAGATCTTAAAAATTGCATTTGGAACTGCTAATAACAATGGTTAAATAAGAATCTTACATCAAGCAGCGATGACTAAAAATCATATACACCAATATATATATGTATATATATATATATACGTGTGTGTGTGTGTGTGGTGCATTGCTTTACAATTTATGAGTTTTCTTATTTTTATAAAATTATTTACTTTATTTATTAATTTTGTTATATTTTAATTCCTATCAGATTTTATGTATAAATAGACAAAAATAATACATATGTACTTATTTAGTATATTTTCGTATTCATGAAAGCAAGGATAAAATTTTATGGAAATAAGTCGATTAAATGAGAATGGTAAAAATCCTTTTATTCAGATTAATAAATCATTAAATACTTCAATATTGTACGTTGATACACCATTAAAGCATTTTAGGCGTTAGTTAATTAAAATCAATTTATAAAAAATGAATAAAGTGAAGTTAGTAAATTAATCTTAATATTCGTTGTCATATCCTAGATTATTAATTAGCCCTTTATAAAAAATATTTTTTTTTATTTTAATTATTTTTTAATAGCATAAATTATATCGATGTAATTAGTTATAAACCCTTTACAATTTTCAATAATTTATTAATTTTTTATGATATTTTATTGAAATAATTGAAACTGAATACAAAAACTGTGCCATTGTAAAAAAAACAACGTCCGAAAATAACTAAGACAATCACTCGTGTATTTAAAAAAAAACTAACAAATCCCATATACTCCAAAAATAATAAGGTCAACTTCTAACAACTACTTGCACACTTTGAAAAATAATTAAGGTAACTTTAAACTATGGGCACATGAAAGAAACAAGTCCCAAGCTGACTCTTCACATTTGCCGTAGTCATAAAAACTACCCTTTTTTTCTTCTTGACTTTCCTCACTTCTTTACAATATTAAAAAAACAGTAGTAAATTTTCTTCACATTACATTTATCGCAGCAAGGGTTCGAGTTACCTGAGTCTACTTATCAATTATTATCCTTCAAACTGTGATCACTTATCACAATATTATTTCTATGAATTACGCTTTATTATCGTAGTTTTTCTCTAAAATCAAAATCATTTTCTCTAAAGACAAAATGTCGTCACTTTTTTCTTTTCATCCACGATGTACTTCCTAATAGCCAATACTTTATTGTTAATATTTTCGGCTCTTTAAATCTCTTGTATATCAATTAGGAGGAAACAGCCATTTCACTCTTCTGCTCTTACCTACTTCTGAAACAAATACTTGTTCTACACTAATCGAAAATAGGGTATTCCTCCATGCTTAATGTTCGAGTTTGGTGAACAATAATAGGTAATTTAAAAAAATTACGTACGCCCATTGTCATATTTTATATTATTACGACCTAAAATATTTTTATCTAAGATATATATCCTCACCGTTTGCCTTAAGTTTTATTTAATTTTCGTATTTTAGAATATTTTGATCCTCTTTATCAAGGAGGTACATCACGTTTGTGTATAAGTTATAAAACTTTATGAAAATAATTTAGAGTTTCTTAACGACTATACTAAATATTTGTCTAACAACCTCTAGTTAGTAACCATTTAATTAATCTTTTCCTGTTACTCAAATGCAAATTGCCAATCTTTAATATTCTTAATTTCTTTAATATTCTATTAAAAATTATACTACATTTCCGACAGACCATATTCCTTTTTCAGATAATTTTTTTTTTTAATTTTGCATTTTTATCCATATTATGATATAACAATAAATATATAATGAAAATCTTTATTCTTTTCTTTTTGCCCTTTCACCTCCTTTTTCTGTTCTTCACTTCAACTATCTCTCATATAGAGAATTAAAATACAGGATCTGGAATCACACCTTTTCCATCACTGACACCCAGCAAAGAGATTTTATTTGATAAAATTATTTTTGTGAAAATGAAACATCAAATCGTTTCAAATATTTTTCTAACAACTCTGAATTTCTTATCTGCTTATCTCTATCAGTCTCAAAAAGAATCCTAATAGGTTTTTCTTTAATTGTAAATACTTTAACAGCACCCAATATATTATCTTTCTGTCTGTTTATCTCTCTCTTTCTCTTGCGAAATACTATCTCGTTATAGATTAATAAGAAAAATTGGATTATTTCATACCCCCCCTTCAAACTTAATCAGTTTTGACCAGTCCAAATCATTTTTTTCAAAATAAAAATACGATCCATTTAACGAACGAAAAGATTCTTCTATTTACTCTTGCATTATCTACCTTCTGGAAAACTTTAACTTTTTCTTCAGATTTGCTTCTTTTATTCAATTTTCAATAATTTTTTAAACCTTTCTTCTCTTTTTATTGTTTATTTTATATTCAATTACTTTAAGTCTTATTTATTCTGATTCTTCACTTTCCTTTGTATGAATTTTCGACGCTATAAATTAATTTCATCCATTTCTTCATTAAATACATCTTTAAAATGTTCTAATTACTATACATTTTGTAGATTTTTTTTTATCGCTATGTTTATTCTTTGCTTATAATAAATATATTAAATATCAACATAAACCCATATATTTATTCAAAAATTTAAAAAAATAAATTTTTATATCAAGTATGCATTTGTAAATCGTAAAATATGTTATATGAACTTCTATGAAATAGATGTACAGAAATATAGCTTCTAAGTAGATTTTGCCTAAATCTTTAATATTTCTTGTTACACTTCAACATTTTTTCCTCAATTAATTTTTCTTCCATTAAAAAAACTCTGCAAATTTGAAAATGTTGTCAAATACATATTTAAGTATTGACGCATACACGATTCAATTGAAAAGTATTTATTAACAAGGTGTGCTAGACGTCTACATTACTTTAAGTCGAACATGGCTTGATTTACAAATAAGACGTTTGACTATTCGGCCCGCGTGTGACGTCGTTCAACAGCTTTTTTATTCTCCGTGTTACTTGCGGTCGCCGCTACATCAATATAAACTATTTATATTATAATATTTTTATTTTATAAGAGATACTATACATCGTGACTGCAAGGAATCATTTCATCTACAACGGCATCAGTTTTAAACTACTGATAAAGATATAGTCACAGAGGAGACATACTTCATAAATTAACTTATAACTTAAACATATTTTATAACTGTATTTTATTCACATACGGTTTAATTCAATTTCTATTAATAACTGGTGACGGGTAACATATAATTGTATGCACTGTATCATAATGATAGGTGTTCTGTGCCTATGTATTATCATTTCTGTGTCGTTTGAATAAATTTACTTATTAAGTAAGTATACAAGTTTGTTACAACATTATTTAACCACTGATAACATCTATTTTTGTAAAGTTTACTCTTGTAGTCGGTAGACGGATTATTTATTCGCAAACAATGGTACAGTATTATGTTGATTCTGATTAAATCCAGTATTGTAAAACAGCAGAATAAGAAACTGATAGACTAAGTTTATTATTGAATTATTTAATTAATTCTGTGTAAAATTTAGTAATCGCTTTCGAGTAACGTCTTTTAGGGAACTAATTGCACTCTAATCTATTAAAATTCTCACAGAATCTTCAAGGATTTTAATGATATCGATCTTTTCCTTTATTTATTTGAAATTATTTTTTGACATTATTAGAGAAATAATGGATTAAAAGCTATTTTTATCAAAAATAAAATATTATTTAATTATTTATAACAAATATTCGATCTAAATAGAATAGGAATACTTACTAATAAAAAAGTAGTAAATTAAAAATGGAAATAATAAATCACGCCGTCTACAGTTGTTAAATTTAATTGCAATGGAACAATATTTTATAAGCGAATTTTAAAATAAACATTAGAACCTACGCACCAGGCCAATATAAAATATTTGTGAACTAGAAATCCGTACGTAATAAGATAAGAATAGTAATTTTATTCAATTATATTGCAAGAACATTTCAATTTTTTAATAAAAAAATAATATATGTGTAACGTTGTTTTTTTCCTTCAATTCGTACAAGATATTGTTATTATTTACAAATGTAATAATGATAGTATGAAAACTAAATAAAATTATAATAATTTTATAATTATTGTCGTAAATATTATTACTAATTTAGTAATTTAACGCTCCTTTAATGATATCCGATTATTTTTATAACTCTTTTACTGTACATATTCATTCTATTTTATACGGTTATATTAGGTGCTTTTACACGTGTTTAATTTTAAATACAAATAAGTGTAATGTAGAATCGACTGACTGGATGTAAAACATTTTTCCTCTTTCAACATGCATTGTCAAATTTTAGTTTTTATGTTTTATTTTATTATATATTGTAAGTAACTTTTATTATATACTCTTATGAATTAAAATATACATATATTGGTATATTTTATACATTTATTTATACATTATGGAAATATTTGCAATCGACTTATACAATGTTTATCTTACAGACTACGATTTTGTAAAATCAAATGCCCTAGTCGGTAGAAATGTTAGAACAGTCGCACATGATAAGTATACGTATGTTGTATGTATTATACGAGTGAATCCTAATGTACCGTTACAAAAGACTATTATTTGTACTGCTACTATAATTTCAAAAAATCATGTTGTGCTGACAGAACATTGTATTAATTCGGACGATGACCGTCCTCTAGCTATACTTGCTGGATCCTCTAATATAAATTCTGCTACTAGGTATTACCCAGCCTGGATAAAAACTTATGACCAATGGGCTAGAACCCAAAACCTGGAAATTGTTTCAGAAAATGACATTGCTGTGATTAAAGTAAAATATTTTTAATATAATTCTGTATTATAAAAAATATTAAGTTAAATAAATCATTTAATTTTGAAAAATAGAATATGTAAAAGAACGAATATTGCAGTTTTATTTTACAAATATTTTTTTATTACTCTCAAATAAAAAATTCTATATCTGTATATAAATTTATTCCTCAACAGACAACTACGGAACTGCCTGTTGAATTGGGTAAAGCAATTATAGAAGACTATGAATTCTATAGATATCTAGTTGGCTATACTGTAACTATGGTTGGATGGGGTGAATCAAATGCTGGTGAATTATCAGAAAATTTACAAGCAGTGAATACGACAATAGTATCAATTCCAGAGTGCTTAGCTGTTACTTCGAGACTACGAGCAAGAAATCCATCGATTTCACATGATGTATTTGTATGCAGTAAGGCAACACCTTATGCACTCTTAAGAAATGTAAGTATTCGTGCTATTGTTAATTGATAAATTAAATTTTATAAATCATAATATTTTGTCAGTTATAACATAAATTCTGGTTTTAATTTTGTATCTTCAATAAAAAAAAATTAGAATATTTATAAAATAATAACACAAATGTACACAAGTCAGCAAATGGTAAATTATATTTGAAGTAATTTTTATTGACTACCAAATAGCTATTACCGATTATTTTGAATGAATCAGTTACTAAGTAGAAATAAAAATATATTTTTAGTCATTACTACAATTTCAATTTTAAGTAAACTTACGTATTTAAATAATAATTAATATATAAATGAGAAATACAATTCTGAATTGTTACACATTAGCTTCGATCAGTTCAATCGAGTTAAAAATATTTTTTCTTCTCGTGTTTGGTAATTATAATGCTTTACTATATAAATAAATAAAATATCACGACAATTAAAAGTAGTAAAAACTATGGTAGCTTAATAAAATATGTACATATATATATTTTGATCAAAATAATTAAACTTCCATGAATCAAATAACATCATCAATAATCATGTCTGTCGAAGGTGTAATTATATTATATAGAGCAATATTTATATTATCAAAAAAATTTTATTTATTTGCTTGATTCGCCTCAAACCCATAAGATTTTTTTAGACCAATAATAGTCACCTGTAGTCAAAATATATCTTAAAAATATAATATTTCACTTTCTTCAATAAAAATAAAATTAAGTATTCAAACATTTTGTGTTATGAACCATGAAAGATCAAAGGGTTGCAGAAACAAATAGTGAACTTTACATATTTCATTAAGAATAAAAATAAAATACCCAAAATTTTGGTTCATGTGTAAATAATAATTATGTTTTAAATATGATATAAATTTCCATTTATATTGATGACATGAAATTTGAAGATGACTAGCTTTTTTATTACGTTGAAAATATAAGATATTAAATTATCGAAAATATCTTAATGCTGTAAGACTTTCTTAACGAATCAATAAACCTCAAAAAAAAAAAAATTAATCAGATAATATTAAAATAAAAGAATATAAAACCAAGTCTTGAACACTCCAGGCTCCCTGAATTAATGTAATGAACTTGGAATCATGTATCCCTTCGAAGTTAATAGATAATTAAATAAAGAAATGCTTTGATTAAAACACGTGCATTGAAATAATACCTTAAAAATTATAGAAAATACTTTTTTTATTTACGAAAACTTTAAAACAATTTCAATATCAGTTTTCTATACGTAATAAAGGAAAATAGAATTAATGTTTGAAAATAAATATTGTGATATAATAAGAATTAAAAAACAGAATACTTAATGATAAATTAATTAATTCTCTAATCTGAGATATCTGCAAATTGTTAACGTAAATTTTTATTCAATCTATATTCAATGTGATCTTTAGTCTTTTCTAAAAATTTTCCGTCGTCAGTGACAAAAATATCAATACTATACCTTTAATAGGTACAGGTAATATAAACAGAATTTATAAATTTATATTATTTGTTTACACGGCTACTTACAAAATTGTATTAAAAAAATTAATTATATCTAAATTAACAATTTTCTACATGGAAAATAATATTCAAAAAGTCTATTGCCATTTTAGTCAATACGTAAAAGTAAACACGTTTTCTTAATGAAATGAATTTTAATCATGGAAAAGTGCTAAAATCAAAAAATATAAAAAAACAAATTTTTTTTAAGTAATTTTTTTATCTTATAGTCGATACTATTCCATTAAAAAAAATAAGTATTTCAAATGAATTGTTAGAAACCCGTATTGAGATAGAAACAAAGCCTTATATCTATAATAAACTTTTTAAACATATTTTTAATAATTTTATAGTGTCTATATTGAATTAAAATTAATATTAAATATATTATTGATTCTAAAAAGATATAAATAAACAATTAGTTGTGTTCAATAGTTCTAAGTTTTATATTTTAACGGCTAACAAATAACAATTTTATTTTCTGACATTGATTACTTAAATAAGGCATATATTTACTTATACATGAACTGTAGTTTAAAATTTAATAAAATGTATTCACATAAAATGATAATTAATATTTTAATTAATATTAACAGAATTTGAATCAATTAAACTAATTATTCGTATTTTTTAAAGAAAGTTTCTGTAAGGAAATATTTAATACTAAATAAGTACTGAATTTAGTATTATTCATATTTAAATTCATATTAAAACCAATATTTTGCAATAATTTTTTTAGGCTTATTCTCTAACCGGTTTTTTCAAATGTGCTATAGATAGTGGTTTTAAATTTTGCATTTATTAGAATCCATTTAAAATTTAAGACTTTAAATTAAGATTTTTAGATAAATTTTTAGAATAGATTTTCATAAAAATTCAAAATTCCCACATTTGAAAATGAGTAAATATTAATTACGTAGAGTACTTCTATAAAAACAAGAGAAAGAAAGAAAATGCAAAGGATAGAACGTAAGAAAAACCGAGTCCAAAAGACCCTGAAGTATTGAAAAAAGTATGGAGTGATTGTGAGCAAGATTGATAAAAAACTGGCTGTTGTCAAAATAGAAAGAGTGATAGGAAGAGTAAATGCATGTGTAAAGAAAAGAGTTTTGAGACTAAGATCAGAAAACGAAGAATTACGTCGAGAATTCACAAGCATTGTTTGTGTGAATTCCTAAGAATAAATATCATTACAAAGCAAATTTTGGAAAGAAGCATGAAATAAAGAGTGAATACTTTATCATAAATATCGTGTTTACAACAGCTTTTAAACTATCTCTTACCGTATAATATGACCAATTTATATATTGTGAATATCTTTGTATTGAGAAATGTAATAATTTCTTAAATGAATTTATCGCTGTTACTGTCCGTGTATTTATATTCAAATCGTCTTTTATAATAATAAAATGTTGATAGTAATTGTAAAATTTTAATTATTACTTTTTGTATTATAACATAATATTATTTTAGGGTGATAGTGGCGGTCCGCTACTCTTTGGAAATATTCTTGTAGGTATAAATAAAGCAACGTGTCCAATAGCAGGTGGCTCAGGAAATCAATCCAAATTGAATGTTCATCTTCGCCTAGAAGTTTATTTAAGCTACATAAATGCTATGTTAGCACAATAAGAAAAGATTTAAGTTTTTATGTAATTGTCGATAATAGTTTCAATCTAATTCAGTATAGTAATGTAATGATATCTACAGTAATGTATCTGAAATTCAATTGTATACAAAAATTAAATCTAAATAATACTTGTACAGAACATTTAAATAATGATATTATTAATAAACTGTCACATACATAAATGACTCTCAATTAATCTTTGTAATTGTGAAAAAATTTTAATTAAAAAAAATTATACAATGAATATATGATTGAAGTAAATGATTAAAATAAAAAATAATAACAAAAGTTTTATAATTAAACTTACATTTAATTAGTTTATTAGATCAAGTAAAATTCTTAATCATGTCATGAAAAAGATAGCCTTCGTTCAATGATAGAGCTTTTATTTTTACATGTATCCTTATGATTATTCCTTTACTAATTTTTTAATACTTCCCTACCACTTTTTTTTATGTATACAATCTTTTGTATTATTAAAAACATCTATCGCACAGGATATGATTTCCGACTCTAAATATGAAATTAATTTTTGCATCAGTTTTGAAATTCTTAAATTATACCCTAACATAAATATATATTTATATTCACTATAAAAAGTAAATTTTTTCTTATTTGGAAAAAAATTTAATATTTCCTCAACATACCAATACGTATATAACATTTTTTTGTATATTACGGATATCCTGTTTTTATTTTTGTTCATTTTAAAAAATATTTTAATAATCTTAATACTAAATTTATTTCTGAATAAATTATATACTATACATTTTTTTATAAAAATTGTTATTGCGTATTATGGAATGTATATATTTCATTACAATTTTTATCTGTTTAAATATGAATGATATTTATCACTTTATCATTGATATAATATTACTTATAATAATATGCATCACTTTTTCAATGCTACATCAAGTATGTCATGAAAAACAGATACAAATTATTTAATTTTTTTGTTTTCTTCATTTTTATGATTGTATTTCTAATTATTTTATATTACCGCTTTTTCCGCATGCCTTAGTAACACATACTTTAGCTAGTAGTCACTATTTAAATTGTAAATAATTGCCACGACACGTTATACTTAATTGATGTACATATCATAAACTATCAATTACTATTTGTTTTCTGTATCAAAATTTTAATAATTTTGTACAACTTTATATTTTAGTAACTTTATTAGTTTATTAATTATACGCAAAATATAACCTGTAAGAGGTTTTACAACTTCAACTTAATCATACAAATCGAAAATAATAAAACTACCTTTTCTTAAATTTAGTGATTCATAGAATTTCAAAAGTCATATTTTCTATCTTTAATCTGAGATAATTTCTAACATGGTAGCAACGTCTGCTAAAATTCACAGAATAATAGCAAATTAAAAAATCGGTAAACTACGTTTTTTATTGAAATTTTAAATTTATTCTGTGTAAAATTTAGTAATCGCTTTCGAGTAACGTCTCTTAGGGAACTAATTGCACTCTAATCTATTAAAATTCTCACAGAATCTTCAAGGATTTTAATGATATCGATCTTTTCCTTTATTTATTTGAAATTATTTTTTGACATTATTAGAGAAATAATGGATTAAAAGCTATTTTTATCAAAAATAAAATATTATTTAATTATTTATATAACAAATATTCGATCTAAATAGAAATAGGAATACTTACTAATAAAAAAGTAGTAAATTAAAAATGGAAATAATAAATCACGACGTCTACAGTTGTTAAATTTAATTGCAATGGAACAATATTTTTATAAGCGAATTTTTAAAATAAACATTTAGAACCTACGCACAGGCCAATAATAAAAATATTTTGTGAACTAGAAATCCGTACGTAATAAGATAAGAATAGTAATTTATTCAATTATATTGCAAGAAAATTTCAATTTTTTAATAAAAAAAATAATAATATGTGTAACGTTGTTTTTTCCTCAATTCGTTACAAGATATTGTTTATTATTTACAAAATGTAATAATGATAGTATGAAAACTGAATAAAATTTATTATAATTTTATAATTATTGTCGTAAATATTATTACTAATTTTAGTAATTTAACGCTCCTTTTATGATATCCGATTATTTTTATAACTATTTTAATGTAAATATTCATTCTATTTTTATACGGTATATTAGGTGCTTTTACACGTGTTTAATTTTAAATACAAAATAAGTGTAATGTAGAATCGACTGACTGGATGTAAAACATTTTTTCCTCTTTCAACATGCATTGTCAAATTTTATTTTTTATGTTTTATTTTATTATATATTGTAAGTAACTTTTATTATATACTCTTATGAATTAAAATATACATATATTGGTATATTTTATACATTTATTTATACATTATGGAAATATTTGCAATCGACTTATACAATGTTTATCTTACAGACAACGATTTTGTAAAACCAAAAACTATGGTCGGCGTTAATGTTGTAGCAGTTCCAGATGATGAACACAAATACGTTGTTGGTCTCATAGCAATGAATCCTTATGCTACAATAGAAGATAATCTTATTTGTAGTGGTTCTCTAATTGCAAATACACATGTTTTATTATCAGAACACTGTTTTTATTTAGAAAATAGTTATCCTTTAATGATAGTAGGCGGAACTTCTAATCTATATACTTCTAGAAAATATTTCCCACTTTGGGTACTAACTTATGATTATTGGGCTACGTCGCGAAATATTACAATTATATCAGAAAATGATATTGCTGTACTGAAAGTATGATATTTTATATACTATATGTTAAATAAAAATAATTATGTCTTTCCATTAGATATAACTAACCTAAAAACTATAACTTTACGTATTAATTTTATGTATACATAAAAAAACAATACAATATAGCACAATTTTTTATAAATATACAAGGTTAGATATAATTTATTATATTTGATAATGAAATAAGCCATATAGTGTATATAAATTTTCTCCAGACGATTGAAGGTCTACCTGCCTCCTTGGGTATCGTGTTTATTCCGACGCGTATCTTCTATAGAAATATAGTTGGTACTACTTTAGTTATGTTGGGATGGGGAGTATCGGATAATAATCAAGCAGTATCATACTTGCAAGCCGCAAATGTAACTATAATATCTAATATTCAGTGTACAGCTGTTATATCGAATCTAGCTGGAGAATGGATCATTATTCCATCACATAAAATGTTATGCAGTAACGCTGTACCTTTTGTACTCATGAGAAATGTAAGTATTTCTATAACTACATATAACTGTTTTTGAAAGACGATATTCATTAGCTTTTATTTAATTTTTTATATAAATCTGAAATATTTTAGAAATATATATAAATATTTAATAAGTAGTTACATTGCATTAATGTGACATGATATATAAGAAAGTATTTATTCTGTATTTTCTTATAACATTGGAACATGTATTTAGTAATAATTTGTGCATGGAATATATTTATGAAAATTCTACAAATAAATATATATAATGATTGTTAGAAAAAATATAAAATTTCAAATATTTAATAAATTTTTTTTATTAATAAATAACATTCTTTTGGGACAATTAATGTAGCTTTAGGCTTTTCATTTTCTAATATCTATTTTTTAAATAAGATGTATATTTATTTACACATGACCCACAAGTTTAAATTTGATAATAGTGTTAAGAGTAAAATATGAACAGTATATTCAATGTATAAAATTGTTAGTATTTTTTCTATTGCAATATATTTTCATTACAGGGTGATAGTGGCGGTCCAATTATGCTTGGAAATGTTATTCTAGGAATAAACAAAGCAACATCCCCAAGATTGGATGGAAATATACATCCAGACAAAATTAATATCCATATTCGACTTGATTTATATTTAGACTTTCTTGCTGCGATGTTATTGGAAAATTAAAATACAATCATGTAAAATATTGTTTGAAATTGATAACATCTTGACGTATTTAAAAAAAAATGTTCTTTTACAATAACTGTTTTTCATTATTTTGATAGTTGAATTCCTTCTTAGTTAATTTTTTGCATAAAACTTTATTATTGATTTATTATTGATAGAAATATCTTATCATTATAAAAAGATTGTTTATTAATTAGAATAACAAAATTTACTTCAAACTTTTATTTATAACAAGTTTAAAAGGGTATTCATGTTTTAGAATATAAGGAAAGATAATTACTTCTTGTATATAATACTTTTATAAAAATAAAATGTTGATGCTAAATATTTGATAATAATTACTTTAAAAAATATATATATTTTATTTCATATTTTTTCTTCATAAATATTTTATTTTTTCACCTTAATATTGAAAACAATATACAGTATACTGGTTAAATATTTCAATATTTTATGTATATTTTTTAAGTTTATATATAGTTACAGTTATTTTAAAATAAATATCCTAATCAAATTTTATGTTTTATAATTATATAACATCGAGGCAAACACAGTTATTTAGATCTAATTAAGCCTATAGAGTGGAGATTGGTGAGATTGTGAATGATAAGAAAAAGGAACTTGAGAATAGGACAGAAAAAACCTGGAAAAAGCATAGCAATAATTATAAATTTTCAATGATGACGTGCAATTCGGCGGTGAATTTTCCTATCACAAAAAATATTGAAATGTGCATGATTGTGTAAAAAAATTTTCTATGAATATATTCTCGGATGACTAATTTATCTAATACAATTGAGCAGGAGAACCTCCAGTTCTTTTGCGCAATGACTTTACCGTTACCATCTCGTTTTCCAAATCTTTCTGTCTATGTGGACTCAATGAGAAAAGCTAAACGATGAAGGTCCTTAACGTTTCCTTCTTTAGGAAAATGAAACGGAAAAGTTACATAAACAATTGGTCGGCAAATGTCCAGAAATTTAATCAATTTATAAATATTTCATTATATTTCTAAATATTTTTATTGATATGTTCAATTATTTTTTGTTTATATAAAATATTTATCTAATAGTATGATTATTTTATATTTGATATTTTTCTTTCAAACATATATTTAAACGTAAAATTATCTGTCCTTTGAAAATGTTTTTTTGAAATTATTAATTAATTATATTAAAATAATTAATAGAGTAAAATACAATATACAATAATTTATAATTAAGTAAACGAAATAATATAATTAGAAATTCTGCAGATTAATTATGATTTACTTACGATATGCATTAATTACCCGATGGAGTTTTTCATTTTTATTTTTTGGGTTTGTTTTTAGAAATAACATTTTTTTATTAATACTAATTTTTTCACAAAAAAAATTTTATTAGTAACTGAATTGAAAATTTTAAATGATTATCATTACTAGATCACTTAAAAAGAAATATTTATAAAAATTATATGTAGTTTAATGTTTAATGTAAATGCATATAAATCTTTATTAAAGTTAGATATTAGTCTATGAAATATAATTCGACATGAAATATAATTTGAATTTCAGGTTATTTAACAAAAAACTGATATTCTATTTATTCAATTTTACTTCATTGGCAATTAATGTTTTTATTTTAAAACTACAGTTTATATTGAGCTATATATATTTAGTTTGTATTAAAAAACTTACATATTTAATAGTATTCTCGGAATTAATTAGTTTTAAGTTATGTTAAATTATTCTAAGCTGTATTTGCAAGAATATGTTATATTCAGATAGCAAAAGTTTGCAGTTAATAAATAAAACCGCTATAAGTGGCGGTTCTATTTATAATAGAACCGTCACTCGATGTTTTCCTTCCGAGCATATTCCGCTACGCCATTTACATTTATTCCGGCGATCGCTACTTTAAGTTCTCAGCAGCGAGCCGAGAAGTTTGTCGCATTTACGCTGTACATTACGCTAGGAGTACAGCGTCGCGAAGCCATTCTATGTAAGGCCATAATTGCGGATCCGGTGTCAAGGCTATTCGCGATCTCCAGGTGTATTGCTCTGATCGTAAGGCAGGTGAATAGGACTCCCACCTTTTCTCCCTACGGCATCCTACCTTGCCCACATCGGTCCGAAATAATCGATACCACAATGACCGAAGGGTCGAATTTTTATACACGTCTCTCCCCGCCGACACCGGCCTCTCGCGGACGTCTCCGAAGTAGGCGGCATTCCACGCATTTGGCCGAGATGGAGGTGAGTGTTCTTCTAATGCTCAATATCCAGTACCTTTGCCTGATCTCGTTCACGACTGTCTCCATGATGGCGTGTCGGTACTTCTCATGGTATTCTCTCACCATTGCCTTTATGGTAGCGTGCCGCCCGTCCAGGATAGCGAGTCGATTATTCAAGTTGGTGTCGTCGATGTGGGTCACTTAACCATTAACTCTCAGTATGCCATGGTCATCCACGAAAGGATCTAGCTTCATGATTCGGCTGTCTCCCCTCACTGTCGCCCCGCGATTTAATCCCTGTATCTCGGGTCCAAACGAGTCGATCTATGCGGCTCTTATCCAAACTCTTTCATTTTCTTCCGGGTTCATTTCCTCGGCATCATGCTTGCACGTTATTTCTGCTCTCCCTTGATTCGTTATCCTCTTGTTTCTTCCTTTTTATCTTATCGTGTTCGTCGCTTCTATAACTCGTGTGCTTTCGGTGACCACGGCGAGCACATACGTTCTTTTTTGTTCTAAAGTGTCGATTTCGAGACTTGTTTTTTTTTGTTTGCCTTATCTCTCGTGGTCACTCGGTCTCTGCTTGTCGCAGGAAGGTTGGGCCTTTGTACACGCGTTGCCGCAAGTGTTCTTGATTCGGATTCTGTCATCGGCGGGATTTTCTTCCGTCGGGACCCTGCGCCACTCTTTGGTCCTCGTTATCTCGGCGATTTCGCCGAGCCTGTTATCCAAGAAAACTTGTTGGAAGCGTGGTTCGGAACGGATCCAAGGCATAGACGACCTGGGAGTCCGTCCACAGCACTCTCTTCTCTATTTCGACATTGAGTTCTTCGGCGATAAACTTATCTATAAGTCGATAAACCACTCTTACCCAGGACTGCCGGTTGCAGTTCCAATCGGGGAATCGTGATCGGTTTGGGGGGCGCTACTCGCCCTTTCGCCGCTACTAGCGAGACGTCGCATCCTCCTTGCGCGATCTTGATTCTTAAATTCGTGGCGTCACTTAACGCGATCGAACTTGCATCGCAAAATACGTGAAGCAGAAAGCGGCTGTTTGTTAGTCCTTTCGGGATTTGCGCGCGCGGTATTTTTAGATTTCTCATCTTATCCGCTGCATTCAGCCACTCGACCCATTGTACTTCCTCGTCGGCGCGTATACTGTGGTCCGACTTGACACCATTACGCCACAAGTCCTGTATCAATACTTTGGACCGAAGGGAGAATTGTGTCAAGAGGGCCAGGGGGTCGAAGATCGACATTACCACGCTCAATACTTCGTGTTTTGATGGCGCTCTTTCTCCCTCTAGTATTTCGCGTTTGATCTTACTAAACGCTAGATTGAACTTTAGTGTGTCGTCCTCTACGTTTCATACCATCTCCAATACCTTTTTCCCCACCTTGTTGCGTAGATTCTCTGCTATCTTCCTTGACGCTATCCGTGATGTCACTCGTGTACTGTTGCTGGCCCACCCATGCATTTCGAAGTTCGTGTGTCGATTTATTTCGATCACCGCGTTTACCCTGTCGATGGATTCCTCCTCCGATTCGGCACTCTCTATATAATCATCCATGCATGTATCATGGATGATAGTGTTCGCAACTACGGGGTTAATTTCGCGACAAAGCCTCGCGTTTTCGTCTTTCACGAATATAAAAATCATTGCACGAGTCAGTCCTCTTTCCTTATCTTGATATGGAGGAACATATCATATATGTCCCGCTTGAACCCGACCGCGAAGCGCCGGAAACGCATCATCCCTCCTGTTGACGGCCTTAGCAAACCCGGGCCTATCTCTAGCTTGTCGTTGAGACTGATTCCTCTCAATTTGGTCACCGTATCGAAAAACCAGTCTTATTCTGCCAAGTTTATTGGCACTAACTACGTTGAAATGCGGGAGGTACCGCTCCCTCTCATTTGCGCTTTCCGTCACTTCGGTCACGTAGCCCTTATTTATAAACCACGTCATCTCTCGATAGTACAGTGCAGCGTACTTCGGGTCGCGATCCAATCTCTTTTCCGTATTTGACAGACGTTTTCAGGCTGTTTCCAGACCTTTTGTGGACGGTACTCTCCCGCGGTTCCACAGGAGGCCTATCTCTCACCCTACCGCCGTTATCTTCGTTGTCCGTCGCATTGTTTACAACATATTCTTCTCTTGCTCTCCTTTCGCTGCCGCCTACGCTCGTGCTCTCCAGCGAGAAGTAGTCCCTAATTAGTTGGTTCATTTGCTATTGCGCTTCGCTATCTTGCACGTTGTTCTTTTCTGTCGTTCTTGTAGTGTTTAACACGGCGCCTGGTCTGTCTGCTGTACCAGTTTCTTATACACGCTCCATCGTAGCAAATATCTGAACAGCACTAGACCTGTAGCTTCGATTTTTCTGTACTCGCAGGTCATTATGGCATCGCAATTGTCCTGCCCTATTAAGATACTCAGCAGGGTCGCTGTATACGCGTCCACGGTGATTCCGTTGGCTTGTCGCTTGATAAGTGCTGCTGTGTCCCTTCCAATCGACTGTATAAAAGTCTGAAAGAAGTTAGCTGATTGATTGACTCCTCATTGTCATTGTACATGTTGATGATTTTTGGGTAGTTTTGTCTTCTTGATTTTCAAACATCTTGAATTTTTTTAAATTCACTTGAGTGAATTACTATAAATTATCTTCCTGTAGTTTAATTAAATTGTATATAAAAAAATATTAAATGTGTTTGTGATATTCTTAAAAACTATTTTGAGTGCCCCTTTACTAAAAAGGTGAGTAAGGGTAAATATATAGTGAAAGCTTGGATGAATAAGAATGAATGAGTTGTACACATAGGAAGCACATAATAACAACTTTATATTTACAAAATGAGTGAACCTATATGTAGATCATAAACACACAGTACACTTATTAACTATGGTAAATATAAGATCTATGAATGATAAAAACTAAAGCGCACTTTATTATACCCTATGAATATACTAAATTATGAACTTAAATATAAACACACCTGATCTGTGCTGATTGAAGATCCTCACAAATGGTTGCAGCTGTCCAAACTGTGATGTTATATCTTGGAGGACAGAACCATATAGTGTTAATGGTTCATCAGATAAGATGAATGATCCAGATGGGGATGATACAACATCGATTGGAAGATTCGACACTTCCATTCTCTCACAACTTCCAGCTACCTGAGCCCAAGCAAGGCGCGATCAATTTCTATATCACTAGGGGGCGGAAGATGCAAATAGTGTGTAGGGTCGTTTTCTACACCGTGCTTATCATGGATGGATCTGGTTGATCATAAGCCTCTTATTATGCTACTGGTCTAGCACACTTCTTATTGTGCTGCGATCGATTAAGATGGAGTTCGAGTGCTCTCTGTGTATCAGTATCAAGTCTGATCACTCTAGAAGGAGGCTCATCCTGTGGAGACCTACAATGGTACTCTAACATTCTCAGCCTCTCTCTGTTCGACATACTGTTCGTACATCAGTCCGAGGTTGTCCAACTCGTCACAAGGATCGGCGTTGGCCGGTACGACGACGCCATTTTCGTCTCCGTACCATTTCTCAAACTTCTCGATAGTGTCAAAAGAAAGAAAACATTTCGGCAACTTATAAGAAAAATATTTTAATTTCTCCTTAACCTTGAGAATGTGTTGGGAAATGAAGACATCTATTCCGTATTTCATTTACGCCATTTGATCGACATACAACTCATACTCCTGTTCAAAGCCCAGACAGTTCAATGAAAAAAATTCTAAAACATTAGGTGCTTAATCAGGATCGCGTTTTTGATATGTTATATATATCGAAATGGCTTCATCGACATTTCCGTCCCATATGTATTGGTCCAGAAACTTAAAATATGGAACACTAAGCACTTTATCGTTAGTTCCAGCCACTAAGAACTTGATTAAGTGTTCAGGTCGGTACGTCATTATATTGGCATATGTTTTATTTTGTAATAAATCAAAGCCAATCTGGAGGAAATCCGTTTAGTTAGTATACACCTGAGTCCGGGCTTAGACCTTAATAGAGACACAGCAAAATAAGTAAGGCCCGATAAAGTATTAAAAAAAAACATACTTCGGTATAAATAAAAAATATATAAAGTGACAATAAATAAACATAGATAGTGAACGCTTAAGGAATCAGGAAAAATAGTCATATATAATTTAATAACAAGTAAAATATAAAGAAAAAGCAAAATCAGTCAAAATAGGTTAAGTACAATTAGTTAAATTGTGATAGTGTTTATCTCATAATAAGGCAGGTGGTTCTGTATACTATAAAAGAAAGTCAACAAAGTAAATAAAGTAAACAAAAACCCAGTACCTCCAAGGCTCTAGTTTATGATCGGATAAACAGAAGTTAAACGATAACAAAGTGACAGGTATAAACAGAGAAGTGAGGAGTAAATTGTAAAAATGAGCAGGAGAACATCAACAAGAACTACAAGCTCTCAAAAAAAGAAGATTTTGGAGCCTTCGATGGAATAGCTGAAAAAGTAAATAAATTATCCAATGAAATGATGGAAAAAACAACGCAATGATAGAAAAAAATAGTGAAATGATGGGGAAAAACAAAGAAATGATGAAGAATCTGGAAAAAAAATCATGGCCACATTATGAGAAATAAAAGAGGATATGGAAGCAAAGTTCAAAATAGAAGCCGAGAAAAATAAAAAAAACAGATCAAAGAATTAGAAATAAAAATAGCAAAAAATAGAGCCAGTGATAGAGATAAAAGAAGATGTAGAAGAGAATAAAAAAAATTGACTGGATAATAGAAAAAATTAATAATGTAATAATAACGGGACTAGATCATGGAAAGATAAACGAAGAAAAAAGGTCATAGACTGGATAGAAAAAGAATTGAAAGTTACAGTAAACATAAAAAAGCATGGAGTGGAGAAAAAGACAATAGTTAACAGACAATAGTTAGACACTCGTTAATTATGAAGGGACAATAATAATAATCTAACAAAATAATTTTTAGTTTAAGCTCAATTTATTAGTAATATGACGTTCCAGCTCAACGGATCGGGCAGAACAGCTACCGAGTCGTCTAACGCAGCTCTATTTGACATTTAGCTTCTTTTCACATGATTTTGTTTTCGCGAAATTTATAAGTCATTGCATTCGGAAATTCGGTATTTTCGATTTTCGATTATTTTTATTCGGTAATATTGTGTAAATCAATATAATTTTTGAATATATTAACAGGTTTTTTATTACATTTTTATTTTAAATAAATGTAGTAATCTTACGAAGTCATTTTATTATTTATGAAGATTAAAAGTATATAATATTGATAACGTTTTTATTAAAATAATCATATATTTTTGTTTGTTTAAAAAAATATTTAAATTTAGATTTATATCTGTTTTTAATAAATCATATTTTATAAGGATTAAAAAGTATTTCTTATCAATCTATGTATATTGAAATTTGTCTTTATTATCCTATGCCGTATACGTATATGATGTTGTTATTAATAGTATATCACTATTTTAATATTATTTCATTGTCAAAACAATACATAATTCAATAGCTTTATTAATACTATATTATACAATGAATATTACATAATATTATATGTTTTTTCATAGTGATAAAATATGTATTACTCATAATAGAATATATGTTGAACGAAATATGTAATATTAGTAGCAAAATTGCTACACAATTTTTTATAAAATACTACATAATTGGTCAACAAAGCAACTACTGATAATCCTTAAAAAATTTTCGCTTTATCATTCAGGTCATGTGTATCGTTCATAATCAATTAATAAGGGAAACTATCATAAGAATCATATAGTTCGTCTTTACTAATCGATGAAATAGTCGCTAATGAACCAGGATAATCCGGTGACGATGAATGCAACAGTCTTCCATTTCTATCAATATCTCTATCGACAAGGGTTGATGATGATACTGGTGGTGACGTCGACGACGAAGTGGAGGAACTGATCGCTGAAGATGCTGATATGGGAACAACTACAGATTCATGTTGATCATGATCATGATCGTTTTCATGATCATGATCTATCTCGAGTTTTCCATGATGATTATGTTTATCATGATGATGATGATGGTGCTCATGATGGTGATGCTTGTGATCATGATCATGATGACCATGATCGTGGTGGTCGTGACCATGATCGTGATGGTCGTGACCATGGTGTCCGTGATGACCATGTCCATGGTGATGATGGTGATGGGCATTTGCTACCTCTGCAGCGTGGGCTGCTGCTGCTGCTGCGTTATTCTGCGCGACCTGAGCTGCATGTGCAGCTTTGAAATTAGCATGCTGAGCAGCTTCGAAATCGATGCGCGCGTGATGTAATTGATCCTCAAGTGCCTGAAGACGAGCCTTTGCCGCCCCAACCATAGCTGTTTGAGCCGCAAGTTCAGCAGCAGCTTCTGATGCAGCCGCTGACGCATGCTCAGACGTTGCTTGAGCTGCATTGAGAGCTGTCGTTATGACTTGGACCTGAAAATTATTTTGGTATGCTTTTTGTTGGAAAATTAACAGAAGATACTTATTTTAATGAATTATCCACATAATTCTAATTTAATATTCTATGAATTTAAATATAACATTAACATTTTCTATATTGACGATTAAATAAGCTAACATACCAAAAAAAGTATTAAAGAAAATTTGACGTTAAATAATATCTTTTGCTAGAACTGATACATTGAGTGAGTGATCAAAAAGTATTATTAGTGTGGGAGTGAGATTGAGAGTGAGAGTACAATTGTGAGAGTGTGAGTAAGTGAGGGTGTGGGTATGCGTGCGCGCCGTGCGGCGTGATATGCCGCGGCGTATGAAAGGACGCCCCCCCCCTATAGGGGTCAGCTGACTGACCCATCGCGGGCCCAACAATGTAGGGGAAGCCTCCCTGACTCAAGCGTGGATAGTTGTAAGCAACTATATTGTGATTGCGTTAACAGATTGTAAGGTTAATTGTAAACGAGTTTAAATCCGTTTCTTCCCTCATCTGATTCCATATATTAGTAAAACTGATAAAATTAGTTTTATTAACTTGATTTTAATAAAAATTGTAAAAAGGTACTGATGTAATTTAATAATATTATATATTATTATGCTATATATATATATTACTAAAATATATATTTCTTTGTATTATAGCATCTTAAATAGAAGGTATTCAAATGTATTGTTGAAACAAAATTCATATCTTCTTTATATAATATTAAAAACTTTTTTTATTACCACAACTCATAGCAACGAATTCACAATTCTTCATGCTGAAATAGTGGACATGCAGAAATTGTATTACGTTTAACAGTAACCATATTTGAGGACGGTTTGAAATGGTTTGTTATTACGATCGGATGAGTCGTTCAATGAATCTATTCGTATTTTAATTACCATTTTCTATATACCATTCTTAACTCGACGATCTTCCTATAATATTGTTTTTACTTTTACTCATTTATGAATCTATTTATACCACCATAATTTCTAATTGCTTTATATCATACAATTCTATCTTACTTGATAATTCTAACTAATAATACTAACTAGTAATAATACTAACAATATGATTTCACGAATACCTTTCACGTATACTTTTATTTTTTAAATATCTTAAAATTTCGTGCAATTAGTAATGTTATGCAACCTTTTACGCGAATACACAAATAACCAATTGACAAATTTAAATGTATAATCAAACAGGTTACCTGGTGCATGGCCTGTTGGGCAGCGTGTGCAGCTGCAGTTGCAGCTCTTTGGGCCTGTTGTAATTGCAGCTTTTCACTTTCGAGAGAACGATGTGCATTATATGTCTGTTGCTCGAGACCTCGCAAAATTATTTGTTTTCCAGCAAAAGCAGCAGCAGCGGTAGCAGCGCTTAAACCTGCTGACTGACCCAATCGATTCTTGGCAACGTAAGCTGCCTGGGCTGCCGCTGCCGGCTGACTCTTTTCAAACGTATGAGCTTGCGCTGCTGCACCTTGGGCTATGTTCACCAAAGGCCCACCAACACTGTAGCCAACCTGCGAAGGTATATATAGTCACTGTATTTTTTCCCACGCTTCATTTATTATTTTAAATGATCGTGCAAGCAGTACTTGAAAAATAATATGACCATGTTACACTAAATTTCACTAGTATTTTAAAAAAACACTTTTATGTAATACTGTATCTAGATGAATAAAGTTTAATCTGTCAAGTCTTTTCAATAATGCATTAAATTTTATTCTTTTAATACTCTTTGAATTTAATAAACGATCTTTATTATTAGCAAAATAGTTGATTATAAAAAACAGAATTACTTTCTAAAAAATCATGTTTTAATTTTATTATTATTTAAATCATAAATATATTACGTTAATGAAGATACAAATGTTATTATATTTGTATGTTTATAACTAAATAATCTTTTAGTTACTTGAATTCAAAGATTTTAACATTAGATTAAAAAAATTATTCTTTATATAATTAATGTTCGTATTAACAAATTAAATAACAGGGTAAATACAAATAATTTAGATACATAATTGAATACTACCTTTGAATGATGGTGATGATCATGGTCATCATGACTAGCAGAAGCTACCGGTTCAATATCTACAATTTGTAGAGAACTATAATCCGGTGAAGATTCGGGTATGTACTGGAACTCGTAGCCCTCGGCTGCTTGAATTGCCTCTTCATCTTGCACACTCTTTTTCGTTATCAATTTAGGCAACTCATTCTGCACAGACGAAATATTTGTTAGTTTTAATTATTTTTAGTGCTAATTAAAATAAAAAAGTGAGTTAAGTAACTTAATAAAATAGATTCTTAAATGACGATAATTTAAATCGATACCAAACAAAGTATTGAGTGTTGTTTAATAAACATTTCGATAAATTGATAATTTTTATTTATGAAGTGAAAAGAGGAATAATTTTAAATAACTTCTTGTTAAATGACAGTAGAATTGTATTTCAATTATAAATTTTTTAAATTTATACAGAAAATATTAATTTTTAAATATTGTAATAATTTTTATTCTTAAAATATTGCAAAACTTTTCGTTTTTTACTCTAAGAATGCAATTTTAACGTTGGCTTAAAGTTTTATATGTATATAATAAATTTATTCTGATAAATATTAAGCTTGCTTAATATTATTTAAAAAATTCTGTTTTTTAATTAATTTAATCGTAGTTATCATAAAATAATTATATAAATTATCAGTGGTGATTAAAGACAGAATTTTAAATTGTATATTGTATCATTTTAATTTATAATTTTTTAAGTAATTTTTTTTTATTACTTAATAATAATCCTAAAAAATAAACGTGAAAAATTTCTAATTTTATATACTTTAAAACATGAAGTGAACTAATCTACAAATCTAAAAAACCTTAAAAATTGAATCAATCAATTAATTAAATATGTTTGTAAAATTTTATTTTCTCTTGCTTACTCAAATTTTTAAGTAATTGTAGTAAATATTTTCATTGGCTGGTGAATAACTATGATTTCATTAATATTATTATTATTATTAGTTATTAGGATTAGTTAAAATAATCACTAATGTTTAACGAATAAGCTCCATACTTTAGAAAAATTGGAACAGATTTCCAGATTAGCAATCGTCAGATCAGAAAAAAGGACTACGAAATTATTACCTAACTGTATTATTATTAGAACAAGTTAAAAGGATAGCTTTTTTAGAAATTTTTACTAGTAATCAGCAAGAATTCTATATATATAGAAATGGTTGTAATTGTTGTTTAAGTGTCTATATATATATATATAACCAGCAGAATCGGGGTCGATATATTGAGATATTTAAACAAATACCTTTTGCTTAAATAAATTAATCAATTTATAAGCTCTATTTACTAATAGTCAATTGTAAATTAATTTAATTTAAGAATATGGACTAATATATAATTTGATTTTTACTATAATTTCATTGTTTAGTGAATAAGTATTATAAGTAAATATTACTATTATAATTAATTTTAGTTTATTTTAATTGTTAAATAAAATTATTATTTATTATTTAAAAATTGAGAAGAATATTCATGTATTCTTTTATGGTATAAATTTTTCTTTATCGGGAAACTACCGTATAATTGCAATATTTTATTCGAGTCTGTAGCCAATGTATACATCTCGTTATGAAGTCACTCACTGGAAAAAAAGAAGAAAAGAAGAAATGACTAATACAAGCAGATAGTGGAATAGAAGGAATACAAGAATTTCAAAAAATAAATTGATACAAAGAAAGAAGCATAATAAAAAGCTTAAAACTATTACAAGAAATAAAAAAAACAGATTAAAAATTGAAAGAAATAAAAAATACATTAAAAATAATTATAAGTATAATAAATTAACTGAAGTACGAAGTGAAAGAATTGAAAATGAAGATAATAGGAGCAAAGAGGGATATGAATAAATGTAAGAAAAAACAAAGAATAAAGCAAATGCAGAAGAAAAAGTTAAAAAATATACCCGAGAGAAAAAAACTTGTAAAAATAGATTAAAACAAATATTAGTATAGAATATAATAAAAAAACTTTATGAAATATAAACAGAAGAATAATTAAAAATATGATGATAGAATTAGAAAACAGAATAAATAAAAATTTTTGAAAGAAAAACTTTCAAAAAAACTAATAATTTAAAGGAACAATTTAGAAATTACAAAGAAAATTATAAACAAGACTATAAATAACAAAGTTTAGGAAACTGAAAGAGAAAGGTAAAGTATGAATAATAGTGAAGAACAAAATAGAAAAGCGTATAAGTAGACTTAGAGCCACAGGAAAAATAAGTGGTTTCAAAGAGAAAGATAGGAAGAGACTAAAAGGACTAAATTTATAGGTAAAAAGAAAACAATATGAACAAAAAATAGGTTATTAAAACTAAAGAAAAAAAAGAGTACAAAAGAAAGCTTATGTTAACCATTTAAAAAATAGAGGTAAAATAAATAAACATACAAATATAAGAAAAAAGCAAAATACATAAATGCAAGTTAGAGACTAAAAAATAATCATAAAATACCATAAAAAATAAATATGTGCATGTAAGGAAAAAACTAGAAATTTTAAGAAAAATAAACGTCATTTGTGAAAAAATTAAACGGAAAGCTAAATAAAAATTTTTATAAGGTTTTTAATGCGAAAACACTAACAGAAAAAGGATAGATAAACAAAAAAGAAGTTGGATGATAATTAAGAGATAAGAAAAAAATTAAAAAGAGGAAGAGTTAATAAAATAGACAGAGGAAAAGTATTATTAATACGGAATGGAAAGAGATAAATTAAAGATAAAAATGTCACGCAAAATAATAAAGTAACAATAAGTATAATAAATTATGAAAAATTAATAAAAAAGTTAAAGATCTAATAGAAAAATTTTGAGCGGATAGCAATTGAATTAACCGATCAATTACTAAAAGTAAATGTAATTAAGAAATACAAAGAGAAAAAAATGCGATGAAAAAAGAGGATCACTTTAAATAACAGTAAAAATAGATACTTATAAATAATATAAAATTTTTTAATTAATATTAAAATATAGGAAACAGAAATAGGATAAATAGTGGAATATCATGGTAAGAAAAATATAATAAACTTCTAAAAAATAAAAAGAAGAAAAAAATCTAAAAGAAAGTAGAATTTACAAGGAGTAATAAGTACGAAAAATTTGTTGAAAATTGATAAAAAAAAAGGGAAAAGAAGAATAATAGATATATTTTTAAATTATAGAAAAAAATAAGATATAGTGATCAAAAAGAAAAAATACCATAGAAGAAGCAGAAAAAGAATAATATAATAAACAAAAATAATAACTAACGTGAACATTAGAAAAATGCATAAAAAATGAAAACAAATAAATATGGAAGTAAAAAGGTGTAATGAATACAAGTCGTGACAAGAGATATAAATAATTTATGAAAAGGAAGGAAATTTCGAGATGAATAGAGATGTGATATTAATTCTAATCTTTAAAAAAATAAAAACTGTTTATAATTATTATTTAATATCTGAAATATGTATATATGAGAATAGAAAAAAAAGTTTATATGAAAGCAATACAAATAAAGTCAAGATTGATAAGAAACAAATTTTTGGCAAAATATCGGATGATTCCGATGTTACTGGAAAGAGAAATTTGAAACAGAAAAAATCATAAGAGAGAAAATGAAGGAACCAAAACAGATTAATATCAACAAAATGATTGAATAATCTTTAAAATTAATAATCTCGTGTAAAGATATTAACAAGATATAAAATGAGTAATGAAACGAGAGCGAATGAACATTGGATTATTGAAAAAGAGAATTTGTAGATCGTATAAAATACTTACATGAAAATAATGAAACATATATTAAAGAATTGCAATAAAACAGGAACTAATTTGAGGAGGCGTATAGATAATAATATAAAGAGAAAAAAGGAATTTAAACATTATGTAATATTCATTGGAGTAAAAAGAAAAATATAGAGAACAAAGAAAGAAATATATCGGGAAAGTCCAAATGAGCAGAAAATAAAAACGAAAATAAATTAAAAAGATAAAAATAAATTTAAAATAAAAAATAAAAAAAATTATTTTTGTTTATTAAAAAATTTTAATTACACAAAATCATTTCAAGTATTGTACATAACATATGTTTATAAATTACGAATTTGAAAAAGTATTTAAATATATGTGAGTAAATTTGTTTAAGATATCATTTTTTCTAAAATATTGAAAAAAGATTATCAAACATTGTAGATGACAATTTTTAATTATTTTTAAAAATATTAAAGTAATAATATATTTAAGAATTATATATACCAATACATAAAAAGTGATTTTATGTAATTAACGTAGTAAACATTTTATTTTTAATTATACGTTTAAGAAACTTAATAATATACTACAATTCTGAAATAAGAAGTACATTTGTTTCTTGGATTAGATTTTATAAATTTACACTAAATTGGAAAAAAATGAATAATAATCATAAAATTATAAGTATTTAAAAAATTTCTTACCTTTAATTACATCAAAAATTATTGAACAATTAAAAAAACAATTATGCTATATTTGATATTTGTGATATAATCATCAATTACAGTTTTCAATAATTTTTAGATATTTTTGCCTATTTGAAAGTTTAATTCAGGTTTTTCTTCGAAACTCTACAAGTCCGATTTAATTCCAAGTAAACTAAAAATATTTTTGAAACTTAAATTTATTTTAATTTAATTAAGAAATTATTAAAAATAATTGACATAAATTAAAACTATAAGTAACAATATGATAACTATATAAAATTTAATTTTGATACAAAGATCGACTATTTAAGTAACTTTTATTGAAAAAATTTTGTAATAAGTAACAGTTCTTTACTCGATGCACATATTAAAATCTTGACATTATTACCTTCAATTTAAGTAATTAATTAAATCATTAATAACTTCACTCGTCCAAATTAGTTCACTCAAGGCAAAATAATGTCGAATGAAAAAAGGAGTTACATTTTAATCACCAATTATTAACATCGAATGCTATATTATTCAGATGTAAAAGCTGTACAATCTCTAGAATAGAAACATCATCAACGATTCAATAATGGAATGATCTACACCATTTTCAATGAGCGAGCTCACCTCGCTAGTCAGCACTTCCTGCTGTTGCTGCTGATGCTCCTGCTTCTCATGTTTCTGTTCTTCTTTATGCTGTTGCTGTGGAGATAAATGACTGACAATCTTAAACTCCGCGCCGCAAATTGTGGCGAGACTGAAGCTCAAGACGATCGGCAGGATCGTTCTCATGTCGTAACTTGTGCTCGTTTAGGTGCTCAGTATTCTCAGTGGCCGTAGCCGCTGTACTGCTAACTGTATGCCCGAACCTGCAGAGATCCTTTAGAGTCTTGTGGTCACCACAGCACGCGAGTGTACCAAAAGAAGCCGTAGCCCACCCGTTCACGCCCGAACAAGCGCTCTAGTTCGGTCTCCCACCCTGATATTAGCTACTCGTTACGAGACCTCAGTTGCTAATGATTATGCATCGTCAGCGACCCTTTTTATCCGTGGGTTTTAGGCTCGAACGACCGTCCGTCTCAGATTTGGTTTCGTTTCGGTTTACGCAACTTTAGTCTTCATTTCAAGTTCTACCTCTTTATAACTCTTTTTACTCCACTTTTAAAGTGCATTTCTGTCGTGGATGTTTTCTCCATCGATGACTAGTTAGAAGGTCTTTAAGAAGTACTAAAAATGCATTCAATTATCTCTATATACCATAGTTTCAGATTCTTATGGATAATGTACCTTATACTATGCTGTTATTACATTTATTAAATTACACATTTTTCTAAATACGAAATTTGTATATTACTTCATCGAGAACATATATCAATTACAGATAATACTAATATGCAATAATATAAAAAAGTGAATATATTTCTAGGATTGTTATAGAATATAATTGAATAATTTGGAAAAAGTAATACTTTGTTTACAATTTAACAAATAATAATATTATTGCTTTTAAAAAAAAAATGTTAAATTATCAAATTTTATATCTACAATAATATATAACTAAATAGATATAAATTATTGATAAATGTAATAAGAATTATTTATAAATTTATAATTTTATTATTTTTTTTTAATAATTTTTGGCCATATTTTAACCCAAATAAATTTAATATATTAATTTTTTTTTTAGAAGATAATAAATAAAAATCCTAATATAAACTATCCCAACAAATGCAGCTTTTGTATATTCATTTAATATATATATTTGATCTGAAAAACGATATATTATATACGATTGGTTAGAAATTCCTATAAATATTTTAGTCTAAATTATTATACTTTTAAAATTATTTATTACAATTTAACTAAAATTC
Organism: Platyscapa corneri; assembly: GCA_018907185.1. Classification (NCBI taxonomy): domain Eukaryota; kingdom Metazoa; phylum Arthropoda; class Insecta; order Hymenoptera; family Agaonidae; genus Platyscapa; species Platyscapa corneri. The sequence goes on from JACCHW010000014.1 coordinate 108,465, forward strand.
CATAAAATAAATATCCCTTTTGTAATATGTATATAAATAAATAATGTAAATAGCCTCTCGTATATTCATTCGATCATTCCTTTAACTAAATAAAATATTTTTTAATAAATTGATTCACTTTATTAATAAAACCTAAAGTTTCTGAACAATTATTACAATAAATTGTAATAGATATTGTAAAATTTAAAAGAAATCTTTATTGTTTTAAAAGTATATTTTTATAATAGTATACAAGGTACGCCAGGTTAAATATAAATAAATCAGTGTTTAAATATATCGTACTATTACTTATTTATTTACGTGTAAGAATTGTTGTAATTAAAGTGGATATATTATCTTCTCAACGGATAAATTCTATTAAGTTTTAAGGATTTACTAAAGATATGTATTAATATAATTAATATTTACTATCAGTTTATCGATATTATATATGATTGAGCTTTCAATCACTTTTTTGTTGAAAATTATTAATTTTGTCAATACATGAGTAATTTAGAAATATACGATGTAGCAGCCGAAAGGGAAACTAGAGACAAAGAAAAGAATAAAAGAGATGAGAGATAAAAATAGACACATAGATAGACAGATAAAAGACGAATAGATATTAAGGAGAAAGGTTCTTACTTAGCGACAATGAGATTTCGCCGATGACGTGACTGCGCAGTGGTTGGACAGAATCGATGTGCCCATTTTTTTCCTTAGAACGCCAGAACAGTTTTTACTTTTAAACATACGGGAAGTATTCGGATGTTGAACTTCCGCATAATCAAATATTAGTTTCATAACTCTTTTGCGTGAAATATGTATTTTTGTAATTATTTCATGTAGTTTGAAACCGATTTAAATTATGTAATAAAAATAATTATTTATTCGGATTGAATTTATTATTACCGCGAAAGCTTAAATTTTTAATTTACATCGCATTTTCATATTTATTATAAATATTCCTAACGTAAATTTTTTTACTGATATATAAATTAATTTGCTTACATAAATGTATTCGTTAATAATATAACAAAAAATAAATTATTTTAACTATCTAATGCGATATTATTTTAATATAAACAAACTTTTAGGTAATTAGTGCCGTTATTTTTTTAAAGTTTTAAAGAAAGTTTGAATAATTTAACTCTTCAACATGCCAAATTACAATCTGTTAAAAAATATAATTTTATTAATACAGTAAAGATAGTATATATCAACATTCAAAAATAAGAACACAAATATAAACACAAAGTGAAGGTGTTATCTTTAATGTCAAACTATGTTTAATACAACAATGTTTTTTAATACTTATTACAAAAGGATAAAATTTACATTTCTACGATTATCAGTGCAGATTTATGTTAAAAGTAGATTTTTTAAAATTTTTTACATATTTTAATTTGTGTAGTAATTAAATCTGTAATAAAGAAAATATTATTTATTTAGATTGATTAATAATTTTAATTCATTATGTTCAATTGACATTGCATACATTGTATAAAATATTATTTGTACACTATATTATATTAGATTTACTGTATTATTTTAGACATAAATCTTTATTATTAATCTCAAATACATTTTTTCTAAAAATTAATAAACCCTAAATCATGATATAATAATTTTTCAGATTTATCCACAAATCATATATTTTAATAAGAATATAGAATTATTTTCTATTAATTAATTTCAACACCAGCCATCCTGAAATCAAGTTCCGTTTGAATGTACATCATTTCTCCATAATATTTTTTAAAAATATTAACAATGTACGATGATATCAATGGTCACTTATACAAAATATGTTCTAAAAGACATTTGAATAACGTAAGAGAAAATAAATGTAAAAAAATATTATGTTTTTTTAGTTTGATCATTATTAAATATTAAGAAAATATCAATAAATACATGTAAGTTTATTTTATGTCTATTAATAAATAAGTATATATATTTATACTAAATGTCACATGTAATTATACTTACTAATTTAAAAATATAAATATTGTACAAAATTTCCTGAATTCTAAATTCTTAATTTTGCATTATTACTATCTACATTAATTTCAAATTTCTTAACATTCTAATATAAGTAATAATTTTTAATTATTTTCTCTGCAAAATTTAGTTTATATTAGTATGATTGTTATTATAATATATTTTTGAATAATTTGTACATTTTTATTTATAAATTTATACCTTCGTTATAACTTACTTAAATTTAATAATATTATATTACATTACATTTTTATATAATCTAATACATATAATTTTAAAATATTTATTGCTTTTTTTACTCCCAAAAATACCTTTTTACTTTGAGTCGTTAAATAATGGTTCCTGGTTTAATGCAAACCTCTAACATGTTTTATTATTTCCATTATTGCAGGATTTATAAATTCTCTTTCTTAATAATTCAATGTTTCTTCGCTCTCGTTTTATCATTTATTCTATATCTTAGTAATATCTTCGTGCCAATTTTTCTTTTCTCCCTTTTCTTTTCACATATAAATTTTTTTATTATAAATTTTCTAGTATTATAATTTTCTTTTTTTTTAATAACTGTATCTTCTTCCTTATTTTTTTTCTTTTTCAACCTTTTATCTTCATTATCAGTTTAACCACCCAATACTTTACCACAAATGTATTCTTTTCAATCAGTAATTTTTTCTTTCATTCTTGAAATTTTTTCTAGCTTTTATATACACTTTATAATAGTTCCTATTTAATAAAAAAGTACAGTAATATTTACAGTTACATTTTGAAAAAAAATAATCGAAAACTATCTAACAAGAATATATATAACAGATATTTATATTAATTTATTACATTGTATCATGAATAATTATTAAGATAATAATTTCAACTTGGAAAAAATCTAATTAATTATTATATTCATTATTTATATATATATATTAATTATTTATATTCATTATTATATTTAGTATTAAATAAGAGATTATTATAAAATGTCACATATAGTCACATAAAACATTAATAGTTACCGTATTTATTATGTAATTATGATATGGAATTTATTATTTTATAACACGAATTTTATTTTAATAATTAAGAATAATAATAATTTCATCGCAAATTAAATTTTTATTCAATTGATTAAATTTAATCGTTTAACTTTAGTCAAAACGAGGAATAATAATTAATAAAAATTTTAAAAGAAAATGCACGTTTAATCAAAATGAGTTTTTGATTGAAAAACAAAAGAAATTTTTATTAAAATCATCTAAGAAATATAATTCTTTTCATACATTTTGTACTTTTTCATACAAAATGAGTTATAATGAAAAATATTATTATATTTTAAAAAATTTATAATTTCATTGATATATTTGAACTCACTATTATAGTTTAGAAATAATTAAATACAAAATACATTAGATAGCACAATTTAAACTTCATTAAACACGTAAATATCTTTTGTTCTGTAAATTATTGATATATATATATATATGAAGTTCTTTTAAATTAATATGCCTTTAATTAAAATTAAATAAAGTTATTTACTTTATTTTTTGAAAAGACTAAATTTTCCATGTAAATTCAGTCAATAATTTTAAAAATCTTGTATACCTTTTATGATGATAAAAATTGATATTTAGTAAAATTGTAATTGAAAAACATTATATTTTTTAAATTTAATATCTATATAATGTCTGATAATAATTATGATAAGATGTCTAGGGGATGATTATTATTAACATCTGTGAGGTATACGAAATAACATTACATTTAAAAATAAAAAAAAATTTAAATACATATTAAATAAATCATATTAAAGTTAAAATTATGTTTATATTATATTATTATTTTTATAATATATATTTTGGGAAACCTCTTAATTTTTTAGAAATTTATTTTATAAATTAATCAAATTCTATTTTATATTTTATATGTTTTTATATGTTTTAACCAAAAAATAAAAAAGATATTTTAATTTTAAAAAATATTAAAAAGAATTATTTTATTTCATAAATTTAAATATAATTCACGATTGAAATATTACTTAAAGTACTTAAATATAGTGCTTTTGTAATAATTTTTTTTTATATTCAAAATTTTGATATATTAAGCTTTTACGTTATAATACAATATAGTTCCATGTAATAATATTTTGCACGTTCAAAATTGGCATGCAACTGACTAGTCTATATACCGTCATTTTTAGTTAAAAAAGACATAAAACACTATTAAAAGTTTTTTTTATCGCGTTTCATCCAATCTTTAACATTTGAAAATAGTAAAACTAATTAATTCAAATAATAAAATTAATTAAATCCTAAGTTACATATTAAAATCTTAATTTTTAATAAAACATTATATTTATTCTAATTGTAAATTTTATATTAATAATGCATGCAGTTATATTTTTAGCTTCTAAGACTGTTTAAAAATTTATTGAAAAGGGAAAATAAAAAAAAAAATGTTTAAAATTATTTAAAGGATTTGATATTCTTTTAATATAAAAACTATTTTTTGTTTATAAAAAATTAATTGTTATAAAAAATTTATTTAATAATAATTCTTATGTAAGACAATGTAAAATAAACGAAATAGATGGCTAAATATAGATAAATTAATTTTATTATTAAATTTAATTTATTCAATTACATTCTCATTTGTATATATTTATATAATTATAAAAAAATTATTGATTAAAAATATGAAATATTAATGAAATGTCTTTTAACTTTAATGATTCAAATGATAAAAATTTAAAAGATGAACATTTTTTAAATAAGCTGGATTTAATCTTTTTATAGATGGTTTTAAAACTTATTTAATCTGATGAAACTTATGTGTTATAGAAGAATTAATAATTACAGCATCTTTTTGAATTATGTAAAGTATTCACGCATCAACGCTAAATTTAAATTGAATGCTCCGACGATCCATAATAATTAGCCACTAGTCAATAACAACTTTCTCCAATTCTACACGAGAATTACGGCAAAACCTCAGGATAATTTTGTCAAAGCATGTCGCTGTGCGGTGCGGGACAAAGTATGGAAAAAGTTTCTGTATACAATATCGCCAAAAGTCGACTACTCAATTCTCGATGAAAATAGAGCTGCATAATATAATGCAAGACACTAAATGCTGTACAAAGGATACCGAGTCTGCAAGCTATAGGGAAGAAAAAGCTACTAAGCGTACTTATGCCAATGAACCATGATCCGCGACGAAGACAATATAAAATCTATAGTCTGTAGACGACGATTAACGGAGACTGACACCGCAAAATTCTTTTAGATGAATATCTGTTTTCGTCATTCCTGCTGTATCTATTACGACCATCTGTGATCCTGGGACAAAGTTTTTCTATTCTCATGAATTTGAATTAAATAATGTTGTATATAGCTACTATACAAATCATCTGTCAGTAAGAAGAAAAGTTTTATCTAACCTATGGTTTAAAGAATTATAAATTATTTTAACACGTAATATAATAACTAGTATTTGTCAATTATACCCGAAAAAATTAATAAGAAAACATTTGTACACTACTTATTTTTACCGATGAATGTATTAGTTAGCTATAAATTGGTAACTATATTTAAGAATATTCTCATGTAAAATGAATAAATTATAGCTAACTATAAAAAAATTGAATATAATATTTATTTCATTTTTATAATTCATCATGTATTTATATATTTTTTTATTTTATATAATTATAATGCTGCGATATTAATACAAAACTTTATTCAAGATAGTTAGTTCAAATTAATGTTTGCTGCTTTAAAAATATCCATGTTAATGTTTTTCTTTATTATTTAAAATATAAATTTTTATTACAAAAAAACTTATACTTTTTGGATATTTTTTAAGAAGAAAACTTTTTTAATTTAAGGTATTAGAAAATGTATATTTAAATAGAAAAGTTGATGTAGAAAAATATATCAAAGAAAGAAGAATGAATTAAAAAATACTGAAAAACAAAAAAGAGAAGAAACAGACAAGGAGATAAAAGAAAACATGGAATGTTAAATCAGGTGCAATTCTATAAAAACTCTTCCACAAAGGAAGAAAACAGAGAAAAATTTGAGATATATCAACAAAAAAGTGATAAACACACTTAAAGTATATGTATACTGAGAAAGTAGTAAGTTATGATGAAGGTAAAGGGAGGAATATAAGAAAAGAAGTAGGTAGTAGACAAGAATGAAAATGAAAGAATAAGAGTAGAAAAAAAAAATTAATAAATAAATGACATGCAATTGAAAAAATGTCAAAAGTATAAACAAATAACATATCAATATTAATTTAAAAAAAATAGAAATAATACAAATAATGTGGGAGTGAGAGAGAGAGAGAGAGAGAGAGAGAGAGAGAGAGAATGTGAGAGTACGAGTGCAAGAGTGTGGGTATACGTGCGCCCCAAGCGGTGTGATATGCGGCGGCGTACGAAGGGACCCCCCCCCCCAGCTGCCTGACCCCTGGCAGGCCCATCATTCTAGGGGAGGCCTCCCTGACCCAAGCGTGCGTAGTTGCTGTCGACTAAATTTGTAATAACGCAAATAGATTGTATGTTTGCTTGTTAACCGTTTCCGATCCTATCCTTCCCTCGCCTGATTTCATAATAATTATAAACAGATTGCATCACTACATATTTACAATATAAACAAATTATAAAAAATACGATAGAACACATGGAAATTAATAAAAATTTTTCGTACATAATATGGTTTTAAAAAAAGAGACAAACATGCCAAATTAGCTAAAGGCTATTTCATTATTTTGATGTCAGATATAAAAGATAAATAAATAATTCACAACTTTAAGAAGTAAAATAAAAAAAATATCATTATTATATTCAGATAATAGTAAAAAAGTATTGGAAAAAGTCAGAGTGTATTAAATGAATTATTATGACTATTTAAAAACTGCTTAGAAAGAAAAGTTTTGGAGCTAAATATTAAAGAAAAAATTAATAAAATTTAGAACATCTAGATATATGAAGAAAAGTTATATTTTAGATTAAAAGGAATATAAATAGAAATATTTTATTAATTCACACAAATATCGAGAGTAAAAATTTAAAGAAAATATTAGGGATAAAAAAAACAAAAGCTTTATGCCAAAAAAAATGAACTAAGGTAATCAATAAGTAGGGATTAATGGAAAAATTGGTTTAAAGAAGACATAAATTTGAAAATATGCTGTTATATGTTATATAGTAGAGAAATATGGGATTGAAAGCTGTTAGCAAATAGAAAAGCTATAATGAAATTATATAAAATCGATATTTAATTTATATAAATAATAATTCTGAATGCATAATGACATAAAAAAGAGAAATAAAATTAAAAAATAAATTTTGAGACAAATACTAAGAAATAATAATAAAATTAATAGCGAATACATGGGTTTTCTAGACAAATATTTTAAAAGAAATATAAAAGTAAATGAAATAAAGAAAATTAAAAAAAAAAATATAGAAAGTGGATACTTGATTTAATTACATTATAATGGTTGTTTGAGAATGCATAATTTTTGTACCTCAAGCGCCACCTGGTTATCGATTATCAATTATTGATTATCGATAAGATATTATATATCGGACTCACCACCTGGTGATAAAGAGGGCGCTGCTCAACAATCGGGCGCCTGATCGTGCGTCAATAACCAATTGGCACGGTCGACCCCCCGCGAAACATTCTCGACAACTGCGCGTAACTCAATTGAATTGATCATCAATCATCTCATTTGATAATGAGTATGACGTGCCGTATGATTGGCTCATCGAGCGCCTATCACTCATTAGGCATTAGATCGATCATTAGTGCTCGCTCGTGCTCGTTGCTCACTGATGACCAAGTTTAGTTAGATAAAATATCTATACGCTGAATTGTCGTTTGCTCATTAGTTTTGTTCAAAAGTATTTCAATATTGAATCATTTGTTAATTTCATTGCGTAAATATTATAATATTTATTAATGTACATCATCATTATTCTTATTCATCTATTTAGTGCATCAACATCTTGTACTCAACCTGAAATTATAATGTTCATCTCATAACACACACACACACATACACACATTTACTTGAATAGCTTATATTCATACATAGATTTACTCACTGTTCAAGATTGCATGATTTTGGTACCTCTAACCTTACGTGGTATAATCGATAATCAATTACTGATTGTTAACACTTATTAACTATAATTAACTTAATGCGCACCTATTGATTAATTATAATTATAACTTATTATTAATTACACTTAACAAAAAACGTATTTATTATTAAGATATACGGGTAAAAAAACTTATTAATAATATGCGTTTTTTCTAGATGAGCTTGTCAGTTGCGTGAGTATATCCGTGTAATTTGAAGTTGTAGTGTTGGTGTACAATATCTATTTAATAATTAATATTTATTAAGTAAACGAATGAAAATGAGTGTGAACAAATAAGCTGTCTTGTTTATGTGAGTAAAATGTGTACCTATCGTAAAAAAAACACATAATTGCCGAATCATATTGAGTAATGAGCTGATAGCATGTCTATTTGATACGCAGCAGAAGAAAATTGCGCCATTAAGTAACGCCCTGTTTTTCGCCATGTGGTGAGTGAGTTTGTCGATAATCATAGAAAAATCTATTGATTTTATAAGATGGCGCCACCCATGACGTTTTAAGCATTTTCAAACAAGTGTATTTAGTATTTTCGTAATATTTATGTTACGTAAGGAATAGTTTATAAGTTTATTGTTTAATTCATTCAAATAATTATAATTTGCGATAGTGTTTAAGTTAATAAATATACATTATATTAAGTGTTTATTTCTTAATTTGTATTTTCATTTTTATTTTCATTTAATTTATCACTATGCCCTTTCTCATCCATCATCACAAGGGATCCAAAATCAGTATAATTCAAAAAAATTTGTTCCTTTGAGCCGGATATAGTGGTAAATTATGAAGTGCTATTTTTGCACAAGCAAAAACAGTGAAGTGTTATTTTATTGAAACATTCAAACAACATGTCGGAACAAAATTTGTTAAATCTTCACGTCGACATGAAGGAAAATCAAGACATCAACATGTTGGTGAAAGATTGAATAAGAGGTTCCAACTCACGATCATCAAATCAACAATCATCCTCATAGGCTGACGACAGGGGAAAGTTTCGTTCACGCTCACCAACTAAAAGCGATGGAAGGGCAGCACAGAAACCTCAAATGTTAGCCAAATTACTACCGAAGTTGCAGTCTCAATAGCAAAGAATCACTACTGTAACAGATATCATCAATTCGTTTCCATCATCGTCTGATGGAATCGAATTAAAAGGACTTATTCAACTGTAGCAGATGATCTCCACCATCTATGAAAAATTCAAGTCTGTACAATAGATGATTGAGTCCATCACCACACCATTTCGAGTAACAATCGAGTAGTTTACTGGGGGTAAGTACCATTCTATACAAAAACTATGCTCCATTGCAAAAATAATAATCAGCAATTTACGATCACAGAAATTGGCTAAAATTGAGGCCAATAGACCCATATAACGGGTGACATCCGCGGAGGCCGAGCATGTTAGATTATCACACCTTAACCTGCCGGCTTTTGGAAATGATTACCTAAACTGGCCTCAATTTAGAGATAAATTCATAGCCATGGTGATGAACAAGCGTACCATTGCTGATGTTGATAAGTTACTGTAGCTGCATAGGGCTGTATCTGGGTTAGCGTTGGAGAAGGCCCACGACTATCCGTGTGTGGAGATTCGATCGACCTAGCTTGGGCAGCTTTAACTGAAAGATTTGACAACAAATGTCACCCTATGCATGCCCAGATGAGAAAATTATTCTCCACGCAACCTATCCCCAGTAGAGCTTGTGAGATAGATCGGGTGTTGACCAGGAAAAATGAGGCCGTGGAGAGTTTATCAAAACATCATATCGAAGTGGGTGAGTCTAACATCGTCCATCACTTTACTCGACTCCTTGAAAAGTATTTAAGTGATCAATGGGAGAACCACCTTGGCAGACAGACGACTTACCTAACGTACGCCCAACTCGAAGAATTTCTAAAAACTCGAGTTGGTGCCTTGGAAAACATAGAGCAAAATACGTTGGAGAGGTCGTCTGAAGACCCTGATACCTCCCACGGACCTCAACCCTCGCTTCGAAGAAAATCTTTCATGGTCTCCCAAGATTCATCTAAAAAATCCAGGAATCAAACGCCTGTCCAATTTTCTTGCGACCTCTGTAGAGGACAGAACTTCATTGTGATGTGCCCAAGATTCAATGATTTAAAATCATTGGAAAGGATGACAGTGGCAAAGATTACTGTCGTCACTATACGATGCTCCTTGATACCTAAGTGAATCATTCACGCAAAGAGAAATAGGACGGGTGTGTAATCGTCGAAATAACAGCACATTCACTAGATCTAGGTTCTCGGCTAACTCATTTATCCTTAACATCGAACCATCCATCAATGAGAACAATGTTGGCGACTGCAATGGTTGTGATTAATTCACCAACCATTACCATTCATGCTCGCATTCTTATCGAGAAAGGATCTGAGATGTCATTTATATTAGAAAATCTAATAAGAAGGCTCAGAATTCCGTATCAAAACACCATCACGTATTTTCACGGGATAGAAGGATCACAAACTGCCAAAACTAAGATAAACTAAGGCAACTCGCCTCCCTTATTTTAAGACCCATTCGAGGTATGGTCCCTATCTAAGCGCACATTCTTAGCACATTAACATCTGTGTTTCCATCCTTCTCGACCGCAAGTCAGGATTGGTCTCACCTAAAGAACCTGGAACTGGTTAATCCTGATTTTCTAACACCTACAAGGGTGGACATTATTCTGGGAGCGGAGGCATATGGCCAAATAATAAAGCTCAACGTCATCAAGGGCTTACCATCGATGCCCATATCCCAGGAGACCGTTTTTGGCTGGATCATAATAGGTCCAGTCACAGACATCAAGCAGACATCGGCTACTGCACACCATGGGTGTCAGCAAAAGGACGAATCTCCTCTAGAAGAGTTAATAAGAAGGTTTTGGGTTCAAGAAGAAGTCGCGTACAGTCCATTCATGAACACCAACCGGAGGATCTGGAGTGCAAAAATCACTTCAGATCCACGCAATCACGCGACTCTCCAGGCAAATATAAAGTTATAATCCCACTCAGAGCTTCCTTAAATACTCACAAAGATGGCTGCACAGTCTCCTCAAACGGTTGTCAAAGGATGACAATTATGACTCCCGGTATAAGGCGTTCATGATGGAGTACGAGGAATTCAACCATATGAAGAAGGTTTCGAAGACCGCTCATTATGATCATTCATTCTATCTGCCTTATCACGGTGTAAGCAAGATGAATGGTGTATGTTCTAAGTTCAGAGTTGTATTCAACGGATCTTATAAACAACATCAGAACAATCTCTCGACGACGTCATGCACACAGGTCCTAACTTACACCTGGAAAATGTGTGATGCACAAAGATATATAGGCAGATAGACGTCTACAAGGACGACTGGAACCATCAACGGGTTTTATGGATAGATGAGAACGACGATGAAGTATCATTTTATCTGACAACCGTCATATAAGGTACGAAAGCTGCCCCATTCTTAGAAGTAAGAACGCTGTTTCAACTCGTCGTCGATGATGGGGATAAATATCCCCTTGCCGTGCGTTCCATCAAACATGGCAGATACGTCGAAAATATTTTCGTAGAAGCAGAAAATCCACGTGAGCTCGTGTAAATTTCTCTACAACTCCGAAATCTTTGCTTGGTGGGCGGTTTTCTGTTATCAAAATGGCATTCAATTCATCTAGACATGATTACTGCCATCAATTCAGAAACCAAGCAAGGCCAACACGTCTCATTCGACGATTGCGACACTAAAATCCATGGACTCAGATGGAACATTCAAAAAGATATGTTTTCATTCGAAACGAAACATTCACCCATTCGTAGTAAATTCACCAAGTGCCTTATATTATCTGAAGTGGTTAAGATATTTGATCCACTTGACTTTATATCATCAGTTGTGATTAAACCAAAATGCTTATGCAAGAGCTCTGGTTGCATAAGCTGGGTTGGGATAAACCATTGCCATCCCAACTATGCAGTAGATGGCTGAGCATCAGAACTGAACTGACTGAATTGGCAAATATACCATTCCACGATGGTTTTATACGAAACATTCAACATTAGTGGAATTGCACGGCTTTTCTGATGCTTCGCAGTTTGCAATGGCTGCAGTCATTTACGTGTCCGTCCATCATTCTTCTGATACCAGAACCACTCTAGTACGTTCAAAAACCAAGGTAGTACCACTCAAAAGACTCACAATCCCGAGATTAAAATTAACCGCAGCACTGTTCTTGTCACGAATCATTCATCATTTCAAAATCATAACAAAGTCAAACATCGAGTCAACTCATCTATGGACAGACTCCCGAGTAACACTCGCATGGATCAAAAGACACGCGTCACGGTGGAAAGATTATGTCAGGAATAGAGTATATTGCCAATACGTAACCATTTCACAGATCTAATCATCGATGATGCACACGAGAAGACCTTACACGGAGGCACTCAACTGACATTGTCATACATCCGTCAGACCTATTGGATAATAGGTGGCAGAGCTCCTGTAAAAAGTTATATCTTGTACTGTGTTGTGTGTGCTGATCAGAGGGGAGTTTGTGCTCATAAATTGACGGGCCAACTCGCCTTTTTTTACACCCTCACGGCCATTCACCAATACAGGATTAGATTATGCCGGGCCACTGACATTTAAAACCTGGAAAGGTCGAGGTGCAAAAACACATTAGGCGTGGATCTGTGTCTTTGTGTATTTGTCAACATCAGCAGTTCACCGGGAGACAGTCATTGACTATTCAACTGACGGATTCATCACGGCCTACCGGAGGTTTTCAGCTTGCCGAGGATTAGTCAACACTTTTTACTCTGATTATGGTACAACATTCCTCAGTGCAGATTCGACAATCAAGAAACTGTTCAAACAAGCCACTCAACAACAAAATCAGATTGCTCAACTGCTGTTAAAAGACGGTACGGGTTGGAAATTCAACCCTGCAGGAGCATCCCATATGGGAGGAAAGTAGGAAGCTGTTGTCAAGTCAATCAAATATCACCTTAGGCGCACCATCGGGCAGACATTGCTCACATGGAAAGAGGTCACTACTTTATTAAATCAAATTAAAGGAATGCTTGATTCACGACCTCTTGAACCATTGAGTGATGACCCCGATGATGTCTCCGTATTGACACCAGCCTACTTTCTAATAGGAGGTCCACTTACGACTCTACCTGAACCGTCTCTCTTAGATCTCTCCGCCTAAAGACTATCGAGATGGCAATTCATATAGCATAAGATTCAACAATTTTGGTCTGCTTGGACCATTTATTACCTTCAACATCAGCAGTCCATTTAAAAATGGCATCATGTTAACAAAATCATCAAGGAAGGTTCAATGATGCTTAGAACAGATGAGCGCTTTACATCGTGCAAATGGGCCTTAGCTTGGGTCATATAACTTCACCCGGGTAGGATAGGCTGGTCAGAGTAGTTACCTTAAAAATATCATCTACTACTTCGGTCCAGCCCATACACAAGCTCTTTGTTCTTCCGGTACAAGTGGACTACTCAAAATGATCATCAATGGGATCTGATGGCGGGCGGAATGTTCGAGATTGCATGATTTTGGTACCTCTAACGCCACCTGGTATACAATAATCAATTACTGATTATCGATAATCATCACATAGAGGACGCTATCTATCTCGAGCGCGTCGATCACACATCAATACCAACAAATGCGCTCGATCCTATCATTTTGTATCTTTCATACTCAATTGAAAAATTCAGTTGACTTTTGTTAAAAGATTCATTCATACAGTTTAGTTGTTAATCACAGTACACCGTCGTTCAATCAATCCAGTACATCAGCATTTATACAATACGCTGATTAATACATAAACACAACATATTCTTACAAATAAACATTCACACATTCGCATAGTTACATTCAAATAGATCAGATTCATATAGATACATTCACATAGATGAGTTCATTAATTTTAATTTATTAGTTCTAGTTCAATAGTTAATAAGTGCGTTGTAGATACAAGTTATTATTCTTTCTATTATTGTATATTCTTATTGTGATTTTTGCGTTAGTGAAATAAGTTAAATATTTTTTAATTATTTTATATTATTATAATTGCGGTACTGCTTACGTTTATATTATAAGTATAAAATATAAGTATATAATTTGTTATAATTCTGTTTTATGTCACTGTTATCTATATATATATATATTTATTGTACGTTATCCTTTCATCGATACTATTACCACTTATTGCCCTTTTCATACTTCAACAACTATTAAAATTAATGAACTATCGAAACAGATATTAATTGGAAAATATAAATTATAAACGGAGATAACATATAGAAGCCGAAATTATTTCAGGAACAACAGCAGCAAAAATAGATATAATTAACACTTGAAAATTCGGATTATCCTAAAGAAAATAAAATCATCATTTTAGAGGGACTAAGAGATCGAACAAGTATTTGCGAAAAAAACCGTGTGAAAACAAAAATAGGGATGAAAAGTAGCTAGCTTCCGAATAGGTAATGAAGCCAGAAACAACTTACTATTGTCGATGGAATTCCCCGAGAGAGTTCCCCAGAGACTGACAGGACCGGGCCAGCCCGAGTCATAAATGACTGAGTCGGGCGCCGCCGAAGAGAATTATTAATCTAAACTTTTCAAGAGTTTTGCCAAGTATATAGGTCATCGGCCAATCGTTCGAATCCGATCGGCTCTTATTTTATAAATATAACGTCAACGCGAGGCCAGGTACGGGGGACAATTTGTAACGAAAAATCACGTCCATAAATATAGCGGAAAATTGGAGTCAACAGTTTTTAGATTCTTCACCGTCGGACAGTCAACTTCAACCTTCCTGTGGAAAGTCTACTAGTAGCGTAAGTGTGCTGAGAATAAAATAACCAAAAATAATCTACAGAATAATCTAGTATTGTTTGTTCACCTTTTCCCCTTTTGACTCCCCTGTGATACGTAATTAACACTACTAGCTGGACAGCGCCTTATTATAAAACAAATAGGCAAATTTCGCGAATTTCCCGAAACTAGTCCAATCGCGTACTGGACATCAAAACATCATGTAAAAGAGAGAAGAGGGAAGTAAAAAAGGATGCGACGGGCACGAGCACATCTTAGTTAGCTTTCGTTATTATAACAGATCGCAAGTTAGTTCTCCTCCCTTATTTTATCAAATTGTAAGTGCCGAGAAGAAACACATATTACAATTTAAATTGTTTCCATTTTAGTGTACTTCTAATCGTCATCCTCACCGCGATTCGTATTCGTAACACTTACATTTGTTAAAAGAAGAAACAAATTGCAGATTATGCCATAAAAGCAAAGAAACATCCAAGAACATATTAAAAAAATGTGAAATCACTAGCTGCGAAGAATATCAATGCAAAAATATATTTAGAAAAACATGATATAGACAAATTCAAAAAAATTATAAAAGAAAGAAAAAAAGAGAAAGAAAAAAAATTAATATCCATTGACAAGGATTAAAAAAAAAAAGAAAAAATTATTAATAGTCAATGTTACCGATGCACTCGCTTGCTGGCAAACAAAATTTAACTATGAAGCAAAAAGAACTGTAAGAGTGCAGGCAAACCAAAGGTAAGAATCTAGGTATATGTAGACGATGCGCTCGTTTATTTAAAATTGTTTCGTTAAAAATATTTCTAAAGTGTTACGGCTATTAAACTTTGGTTAAATTAAATGTAGTTAAAATTTATGAGGATTCCTTTCTTATATTGAAACATTTAATACCTAATAAATTCATAAAATTTATTTAAAAATAAATCACGCCCGCTCGGGTGACCCTCCGAAGTCGGACCGAAGTGTAGGTAAGAGACCGTCGGGAATGTTTCCTATCAAAAACATTCGGACGGGAAAGTTGACGCCGAGCGACAGGCGTGAGGGCGGGCGAACGGGCATCGAGGATGGTCGCAGCGCTCAGGTACGAACGAGACGACCATATCCCTCTCCTTTCCTATTGCGAGCTATATCTCTCTCTCTTCCACCCAGGCGCTAAGCTACCGCCCGCTTCATCTCTCTCTCTCACCCGCTTGCGCATACTGTTCCTTATCCCGTTCCCTCTCGCGCTCATGCGCTCGCGCACTCTGCTCTTTATCCCTCACTTCTTTCCTCCTTTCCTTACTCTACTAGGAGGACGCGCTGAATTTTTCGGCTAGGCCTCCCTTTCCCTCTCGTTCTCGCGTATACGCGTTTTCGCGCTACGGCTCTTTCGCCCCTGCCCTCGCGCATGCTTGTGCTCTTTCCTCTCTGGGCACAAGGAGGAGAAATAGACTTGGGGAACCGACCACCGCTAGGCGTGCCGTGGCGTAAGAGGCTGGATACCATGGGTGTTCGAAGGCCCCCGCAAAGGGTAGGAAGTCGGGCGTCGAAAGGCGTTCGCGGGCGGGGTGAGCCTGGACGTCGTGGGTATCGGTGAACTCCCGCAGGAAAATCCGGGCTCGTGGATCCGAGCTGGCTGGCGGTCGTGGTGCGCTCTAGATGGGACGCCCGCAGGATCCCGGGTTCGCCCTGAGAAGGGCGGTTTGTTGCAGTGTCGGAGCTTGATCCGGCTTTGGACCTCGTCGCAGGTGCGGTGCACCTAAGCGTTAGGTGCACGCGACGTTCGAAGGTCGCCCTGAGAAAGATGGATTGCAGTGTGGAAAGTAAAGAAGAAAAATACGGAAATATGCTTGTTCCAATGTGAGCAGGAGCAGGCACCGTGAGGCTTTCAACGCGCGTGGCTTCTCTTTTACCTTTCGTAAGGTTCTCTCCTTTCTTCCAAGGGCACCTGGCTTTTATTCTCTCGTCCGAGCGGAAAGCCGAGCGCACCTGGCGATGCTAGTTCGACGCATTCGAACCTGTAATTTGAACATGCCGAAACGCGCGGCCGTCTATATAACCGATATAAGCCGGGCCTTTACCAGCTCCAGTCACCCAGATGCGTTATACGGCTCCTATCATCCGGCGGGTGACAGGTGCTATAAACCGCCTGGCCCGGAATGCAAGCCGTATCGGTCGGTTTTTTTTCCTTTCTTTTCACGACCAAGCGGTCAGGTTGCGTCCAATATGGCACCCACCTGACCCTGCCATACCTGCTCGATCGGCCCGGCACGCGTCAAACTATATATAAACACTAATTTATTAATAACTATAATTATGAACGAGAGTAACAATAATTTTAAATATGTAAATTACAACTGTAAGTATAAATAAATTATTTGTTTGATAGTGTGTGTGCGTGCTTTGTGAGTTGATTTTAGTTTGCAAGGCCACAATCAATGAAATTATGAGTCAGTGATTGTAAATCATGCATGTATGCCAGATGCAAGCTGCTCGAAACTTATTACCAAGAGTGCTCGCGCAACTGCGGACTGCCCGAAAACTCGAAGGAAAACAAACACCGCGACTTAACCAAACAATGCGACAAAGTTCCGCTCATCACGCGATAGGGCCTTCTTCTCAACAGGTGTTTTATCAGGCCCAGGAACACGGAAAAATGAGATATGTCCCGAGCAGAACGGAAAAGCGGCGATCCCAGCAAGTGTATTGTGCTGGAAATTACAACTATCGCGCCTGTTTATCCCTAAAGAACTTACTATGTAGTACTTAAATTTTAAGTCGAAACAAATGTGTGGACAGCCGTAGCCTATTCGTAAAATCGCATCGTTTTAGTTATTTTAATGCATATCTGTTTAGTTTACTTTGATCGTAAACGGTACGCATTGAATTAAGTTTTGCGAGAGTCAAGCCAAAGCATTGTATTAATACTAAATTACAAGGTCAAGATGATGGCGAAGTAATAAGAGTGCCTGAGAATTCGGTATAACTAATTAGAAGTAAACGAATGTGTAGAATAAAGTCAAAATAAAAAAACTTAATTAAATTGAGTGAGAGAAAAAATTATAGATATCAATATATAGAAAGAAAATAACAGAGAAGTAGTGTATTAAGAGAAAAATGGAAAATTGAAAGAGTAAAAAACAGTGAGGTTAAGAAAACACGTAGCCACAAGTGTTGAGCGGAAGAATCAGGAAAGAAAGGGGGGAAATTTACATTTAATTAGAAAATCGGGTATAAAGGGGTGTACATAATGAGCAGGTACGCTGATATTAGAAATGGGTTGAAAAGTGAAAAAAAAGACAGAGCAGTTAAGCGGATACACTCCAGAAAAAGAAATAGCTAATAATAAATAAGAGATAGAAAACATATACAAAAATGTAATAAAAGCAATGAGAAAAGAATGGGAAAGTGGAATAGCAGAATTAATAAAGGAAAAAGTGAAAATAGTAATAAAGGAGAATTTAAAAGCGGCAATATACGAAAAAACAAAAGAAATAAAGAAAGAGATGAGTGAAACAACAACAGAAAAACTACATAAAGTATGGGAAAGTACAATAAAAAATTTAGAAGAAACAACAAGAATGGAAATAGAAATAAAGAAAGTAAGAGAAACAACAGAAAAAGAGAAAACAGGAGAAATATGTAAGTAAATTACAGGATAGGATTAATCTAAAAGAAAAAGAGATGATTAAGAGAACTATTGAGAATGATCAAAGAATTTTTAAAGAATAAAGGACTGGAGATAAATGCAGATAAAACGAAAATAATGAAATTCAAAAAAGTAAATAAAACAAGAAATAAAAATAATGAAATTTTTACATGGAACAATAAGAAAATAGAAGTAGTTAAACAATATACTTAGCTAAGATATGCAATTTCGAATAATAATAAGGATACATACAATATATAAAAAAAATCTAGTGAAATAAGCAAATTTAGTGATAGGACATTTGTGGAGCATTGGCGAAAAGTACTTTAAGGACGACTTTAAAATAAAAATGAAAATATTTGGTGCAACGATAGAAAGTGTATTGCTTTACAGTGCTCAGATATGGGGAGTTGGAAAGATCTAAAAAAAAACGAAAGAGTGCAGAAAAAAATACATCAAATAGTTGTTGGGGCTAAACAAAAACATACCAGATTGCTCTTGCTCATTTCCAAAAGAGCAATGAGATACGAAAGTAAAATCCTGAACAGAGAAGGTAATATTATAGTAAAAGAATGCATAAATTATAGAATTGAAGACGGAAGACGTATGAAAAACTGTAAAATAAGAAACAAAAAAGAAAAAAAATTGACTGATTAAGATTAAAATTTTGGAATGATATAGGATGGTCAGATATGATGTGGAAAAAAATCTATGAATATGGAAAACTCATAGAAGAAGCAATACAAATACGGAATGGTCAAGATAAACAAAGATGAATTAGCCACATAGAAGGATCAAAGTACATAAAAGAAATAAAGAATATAATTTTCGGGAATATGGAA
The DNA here is from genome assembly GCA_018907185.1 of Platyscapa corneri. Classification (NCBI taxonomy): domain Eukaryota; kingdom Metazoa; phylum Arthropoda; class Insecta; order Hymenoptera; family Agaonidae; genus Platyscapa; species Platyscapa corneri. Next base: position 127,942 of record JACCHW010000014.1, read on the forward strand.
AAAGGGGGTTGTATTTATGAAAAAAGAGAAAGTGAGAAAATAAGATCAGGAATAAAAATGTTGGCATGATTCAGGATAGGCAATGAGAATTATGTAAACAAATCTTGGTTAAAAGATAAAGAAAAAAGTTGTAGAGTATGTGGAAAAAAGCAGAAACATTAAAACATATATTTGAAAAATGCAAGGTTTTAGAAGTAAAAGAACGGAACTGAGAAGAATGCCTCAAAAACAATAAAAAAGATGTGAGCAGATTATATGAATAAAATTGGAAGAGAATAAGATTGAAGAAAGAGAAAGAAGGAAACACAGAAGAAATAAAGAATTAAGGGAAACAAAAAATAGGAAGGTTATTAAAAAATAATAGGGTAAAAAAGGGTGAATAGGGTTTTAAAAAACGAAGTATAAAGAGGATAAATTTAGATAAACTAAAATATAAATATAAAAAATATAAGAAAATTAAAATGTAAAAATATTATATTAGAAATATAATGTTAATTGACAAAATGTAAATATTTAGAGATATAAGAATTATATAAGTATTACAATTTAAATCTTTATATAACAAATTTTTGTTCAATAAAACTAGTATTATTATTATGATTATTATATTAAATTACAAGGGCAAAACACTCTGACTATCGGGATTATCGCATAGAATAAAAAAGGAAAAAAGGGAAATTTTAAGACAGCAAAACTACTCACAGATGTATTAAGAAAGAAATAAAAGCTAGAGCGCAAGGCGATCGAGCAACTTTTTCGCCCCGATACTCGTATCGAGACAGATCGAATTTTTCCCCGATTTGTACAACCTTTATAAATAAAACTGAAATCTGAGCATACGAAAGAAGATTGAAATTGAATTATTTCCTCTAATTTTCCTATCCTATCACAAGAACGCGACCCGATCAGTAACAGCATTATTTCGTATTTATATTAGGGTAAGTTTATTGTGAATTAAATATAAATTTTTCATATTATACTCAATTTTATTTTATTTATTTCACCACTAAATCAAATTATCTCGACTATATCTCGACCAACAGATGACGTCACTGATATCATTTAGCGATTTCGCAACAGACTCGTTCAAGCTCGATTTTTCAACGGCCGAGTTAATCGGCTCGAAAACACCGAATACAACAATCAATCAGCCCGGGAAATAACGGGCAACACGCGAAAGTAAGAGCAATAGTAAAAAAGTACAAAGTTCATGTCAGCACAGAGACAGTAATAAATAAAATACGCAAAAATATTAGGTGCTAGGGGTAAGGAGAACATTGACCTCGATTTCGGCAAAGTATACAGAATGTTGTTTGGTTCGGGGCCGTCCCCGATAATCGAAAATAGGGTTCCTGTAGACTGGAAGGATTGCGTACAAAATACGACCCCTTAGCCACTGTGGCATTGACTATTTCAACCAATATTGATAAAAATAGGCCGCCGCAATCACAAGAGGTAGGGCATACTTTGTTCACATGTCTATCGGTGAGGGTTGATCGCGCTGATTGGCTAGTGATATATATGCGCTGGAATAGACCCTCTTTCTCCACGTTGTGTTAATCTCGACAATAACGAGATCGTCATGTCCGTGACTCTCTGGCGTGGAACAGGTTAATTGCTCTGCTGATTGCAGAGAAATTTTTTCAAATATCGTTTATATTGGTCGTTTTTCTGTTGTTTTTTGTCAACTTACTGACTGTAACCAACGGCGTGAATCTTAATGAATATTCGGAAGCAGGGAAATGTATGAGGTAAGAATACAGGTTGTTTTTAAGAATGCTTTGTTCAAAACGAATAGCAAACGAATACTTTGTTCGGAGCGTGTGAGCGCGAGAGACAAGAAGAGAGAGGACTGACTGTGTGTGTACGAGAGAGAAGAAGAAAGAGGCTAGGAGGGGAAAGACTGCAGGCTTGTTCGCGCTTGAGCACCGTTCCTGTGCCCCACGGCATGAGCTTGCCTCCGTGCGGTTGTATGAGTGTTGCCAGTACACGTTTTCAAGTTCTGTTATGCTACTTTATATTGGAAATATTTTCGGCGATGAGTTTACCTGCAGAAATTTACACTCAACTCAGCTCAATATACTTGCGACCAGTCTATCTCATTTATTCTTTGTTTTCTCTTCGCTTTCCTTACAATATCTAATTCTTATATCTAAACTAATTCTAAAGAGTAGATACACACGTCGGCTACACTGACATTACTTCTGGTTCACGCCTCTCCGTTCTTCGAGATAATCCTCTTCGTCCGCGGATTATTCCTTCGCAAACTCGTCTGGGCAGAATCGCTTACCTACATCATTAGCTAGTTTGTCTAGTTGAAAATTTACCGATTTGCACAAAACAAATAGGGGCACATTTTTTTTTTTTTTTTTCAATTGTCACTTCATCGCAAAACATAAGTCGGCAAGAGTCGGTAACACATTGATTTTCACTGATTCGTCAACGCCGGGTTGTGTTTCTGTACTTGTGTTACTAAACTAATACAGAACCTGTCGCTAACGCCTTGATGTTTACCAAATAAACAACACGAGTTCGTATTCCTACGCTCCAAAATACCACGAAACCTTATCAAGCTCTGCACTTTTGAGGATTGATGCACGCCAAGTCAACTATCCGAAGTCAATAAAAGGCATCGATGAGCATGAAACATCACTAAAAAATCCAGCTCCAATAAATAGAAGATACAACACCTACAGAATGAACGACCAAAAAAGAGAAAGGAAACACGCCATCTTTCTTTTCCCTTACTTTCCTTAATACCTCGAAGGAACCCACGGGGATAGTCGGCGGTGGACCAGCCCGAGTTATAAATGTCTATGTCGGGCAGCGCCGAGGAAGTACACAAGATTTTGCGGGAGTTTTCCCCCGGGGCGCTGACCAATTGTTTGAGACAAATCAGACCATTATCATATTGTAATGGTCACTGCGTGCCCAGATGTGCAAATAATAATGTAACGGTAAACGATAAGAATATAAAAGCAGTGTGTTTGAGAATGAATCGTTTGGCACCTCTAGCGCCACCTAGTTATCGATTATCAATTATTGATTGTCGATAAGAAGGACTCACCACCTGGTGATAAAGAGGGCGCTGCTGAACAATCGGGCGCCTGATCGTGCGTCAATAACCAATTGGCACGGTCGACCCCCCGCGAAACATTCTCGACAACTGCGCGTAACTCAATTGAATTGATCATCAATCATCTCATTTGATAATGAGTATGACGTGCCGTATGATTGGCTCATCGAGCGCCTATCACTCATTAGGCATTAGATCGATCATTAGTGCTCGCTCGTGCTCGTTGCTCACTGATGACCAATGAGTTCAGTTACATAACTTTATCTAAGCACTCATTTGTTATTTTCAAACTTTTGTGCAAAATATTCATTAAAATCATTAGTAAAACTCATCGCGGGAATATTATAATAACTACAGTACATCAACATTATTCTTATTCATCTATTTAGTGCATCAACAACCTTTACCCAACCTTAAATTATAATATTCATCTCACAGACAGCATACACTCAATATACTCACAGAAATACATCTTCACTTTTGCGTCAATATATCCATTGTTTTAAAATCATTATATATATATATATATATATATTAAGTGTGTTACCATAAGTTAACATAATAATTTAGTTTAACTTCATAGTGTTATTTGCGTTCAATATTAAGTTTATTTATTTAGTTATATCATTTCATAGTGTATAAGTCCTTGTTTTAAGTGCGTAGAATTTAATATAGTTATTTAAGTGCGTTAAATTTAAGTGCTTTCCAATTTATTGTTAAAATATAAGTTTATTATTTATAAAAGTTATTTGTGTGTATATTAGCTCATCCTTCACCACTAAATCAATTCATCTCGGATAAATTTGCAAACCAATTCCTTTTTTAGGCATCTCAATATTTCATATCTATGTTTTTTAAAAAAATTTCAAAAGCTGATTTGATAAAAACGTAAAGGTATTTATGTGTTAGTCACGGATTTACGGGGAGGCGGAAAGGCTAGAAGAAAACGTTGAACGTTGAAATGCGGACAGATCTACTTTTTATCTTCACTTTATTCTGCAGCAGAAGTGCTTACAGACTATCGCCAATATCGGATAAGAAGTGAAGTGTTTGGTTTTCCACTGTGTTTGAGCACTATCAAAATGAGATATAGAGTGATGACGGCTGAAATGAATATACATACACAAATTAAATTTGAGTAATAAAACGTAAACTTATGTTTTAACAATAAACTTAAATCACTAAAAAATGAATAATAATAGAAGCTTATGAAACTAATGCATTTAACAATTACCTTAACCATATGCACTTAAAATAAACTATAACTAAATGCACTTATAACAACAACTTATACACTACGCAATGAGCTACCTGAATAAACAAATTTAATTTTAACCGCAATTAACAATGTGAGCTTTAAACTAAATTATTATGTTAACGCACTGTAATGATATATGTATAATATATGAGTCAGCTTGAGCAATGTTAATGACTGGGTGTGTGTGTGTGTGTGTGTGTGTGTCTATGAGATGAATATTCTTTAATTGTGAAATATGTTGATGTACTGAAAAGATAATATGTGAGTGATACTGGTGTTGGTGTACAAATTTTTTAAATAATATTCGCAAATGAGTATGATTCTAATTCCAAAGTATTGCAATTCTTTTGAGCAAAAAACTGTGAATAAACCTGTGATCGCTTAGATAGAATTTATCTAACTGAACTTGGTCACCAATGAGCAACGAGCACGAGCGAGCACTAATGATCGATCTAATGCCTAATGAGTGATAGGCGCTCGATGAGCCAATCATACGGCACGTCATACTCATTATCAAATGAGATGATTGATGATCAATTCAATTGAGTTACGCGCAGTTGTCGAGAATGTTTCGCGGGGGGTCGACCGTGCCAATTGGTTATTGACGCACGATCAGGCGCCCGATTGTTGAGCAGCGCCCTCTTTATCACCAGGTGGTGAGTCCTTCTTATCGATAATAAATAATTGATAATCGATAACCAGGTGGCGCTTGAGGTACAAAAATTATGCATTTTCAAACAGGAATAAATATGTAAATATTTGATAAATTATGTAAAAAAAATTATGTACTAATACAAGATGAAGTAAGGATGAATAATGACATAATAGCAAACATAAAAACAGAAAGACATATGATAGAGATACTATCTTAGCTTAGTTTTATTTAACGTAATTCTTTCAGACATTCAAAAAAAAATGCTAAAGTATAAACAGCTGTAATAAACGTAGAAAAAATAATAGAGAATAAAAAAAAAAATTATATAGAGATATTGTAGTTATGTTATAAAAAATTGGCTTGAATAATGAAAAAACAAATACATAAAGAATTGAAAAAGGATTAGGTTTAAAAATAGCAAGTTGGAGACATTTAAAAATTTAAACACAATCTTTACAAATCTACAAAAGAGAAAAAGTAATAAGTGTCGTATATGTGGTATAAAGAAAAAAGGGACATGGCGTGGTAATCCGCGGTCGAAATTTAAGCTTAATGGAATATCATGTTGTCCAGTTTCAAATAAATCTGTTAAGACTTCAAACCCCTGTTTTCGAAAAAGTCTCAAACTTAATAAGATGACAAGCCCGAGTTTTACAGAAAATTTAATATCTTATATAATTTATTACTCGGAATCGCAACAAATACATTTTTACACTCGCACGCTATGGTTACATTTTTGTTTATATTTATGTCGATACTTTAAATAAATTTTAATTTTTTATTGTAATAACTTTTTCTCAAAATTATTATCTTCTGTATGTTTTTATACTAGAAAATTAGAAGATACTTCGACGATAAAAAGATTTTCCTATAATATGAAAACAACAGGGATCTCCGATATAACAATATAACATTACAGAGTTTTTCTCGGCATGAAATTCGTACGAGGCATCCAAAAACTTGCTATAAAGAAGGATGGATGATACTACTTTTTTATCTGTTGATTTGAACATGACAATAAAGATTATAAGAGTAGATGGGAAATGAGTACATTTTCTAAATGTAGTAGAAAAAAGAAAAAAAGAGTAATTTTATTATTTTTTAACGTATAGACAATTTTTTTCTACCTTCCAAGTTGAAAACCCATTGAAAGATTCTGCATATAAAATTTTTGCAGGATAAAAAGAATAAACTCGAACTTTCATTCTTCCTTTCATATACTTATAAGCTTTTTACAGACCTCATGATTCACCAACAGTTTGTGAATAAAATATAATCATATATTTTTAAAAGCTTGATTATCTTCAGTTATTTTAATACTATTATATAAATATTCAAAAATGATATTTAATAAAATATTCTATGCTGCCTTACGATAAAAATAATATGAATTATCTGTGTTTATAAACATATCGTAACTATAAACTTAAATTTAAGATCAAATATTAACATTTAAAAATTTTTTATTTTTTAAAATAGATATTTAGTAAGTTAGATATTTCGTAAATTTTCCAAAAAAAATATAAGAACTAATGTTTCTTTAATGCTTATATTAGTTGTTATATTTTTGTCCTGTTTTTATAAATTCATTTTTAATCATTCATTATACTTTTTTGTAATAAAATTAAATAACAATTTTAAATTGTACTAATAATGATATCTAACTGAATATCACCTTTTTAATTTAATGCTGTGAATACAGTAAGAATTAGTTAGAATTATAAATTTTGAGATCTATTAAATTTAATGCATAAATTATTGAACGAAAATAATCTATCTTTTTTATTTATTTCTCTGCGAATTTATATTTAGTATTGAAATTAGAATTAAGTAAATATTAATTTTTTTTTTCATAATTTGTTGTTAATATTTTAAAGAAAAACAAATTTTAATTCTGCAAACTCATTTTATTTAACGTAATTTATTTAATACTTATCATGACGCCGATAAATTGAAACCATTAATAAATAATTAATTCAAAAGTAAGATTTGAAACAATTTATTATGGAATACTTATAGGTAATTATTATAAATACTAAAAATTTAATTATTTTTGTAAAAATTGAATTTTTATTCGCAGTCGGTAATGTAATTCCCTTATGATAAATTTGTATTTCAATTGATAAATAATTTAGTCACATTAACATTCACGTCCGATTCACGTAGTTTCAAAAAAAAGCATGACGCAAGGCGGCGCGCGAGTAGAAACGTAAGAAAAAGAAAAAATCGAGGCAAAAAGGCAAATGGCTACTGCTTGCATTAGTATGTGCACAAGATATCGTGAGGCGTGATTGTATGCTATATAGCTGTATAGAGTATACAAACTCATCGTGTTTGATACTCAGTGCCAGAAAGGCACATGCACGAAACAGATTGTTTCTTTCTGTCTTTCGTAACGAAACTCGCCCTCGTAATTCTTGCAAGTGTGTGATACAGATAATCAAATTATATTCAGAAAAAATAAAAGTGTGACGATAAAATACATTAAAATAATTAAAATAATCAAAATAATCAAAGATCTTTCTGAGCATATATACATACGTGTTGATTAAAGTACAGTATATTACTTTGTGAGTGTGGTGCATGCATGCGTGCGCGGCGGCTTTGCAACGTATATCTCCCTATACCTTTTCGAATTCATTAATTATTTTCGTATACACACACACATTTATTATAAAGTAATATATTTTATACATTCAAGTGCAGCTTTCTATCTCTATCTATCTTTATACATCTCACTCTCTTTCTCTTTTCTATTTCTATGTTTTTCTCTAAAATACGCTAGTCGAAAAAAGAGAAGTAAAACAAATGTGACTACGTAGTTTTAAGAACGAGCCACAGGTATATAGAGGGACACGCAACAGTGCTTTGGAAATTTGTGATTTATCGTGAGAACGGCTGAGTATAGTATAATCTTAGATTAGATTCAACGAGGAAGAAGATGCCATCGTTTACCTCGTCCTCGAATGTCGGTGCGTGCCTCAACGCAGCTTTATCGCGGCCGCGGCCGTCGCGATGGGTCCAGCTACAGCAACGCTAATCCACAATACTCCGAAAGACAATAATCTAGTGGTCGTCATCGCGGCCGGTGTGAGCGTAATGAAATCGGTCTCGGAAGGTGAGCTGGGCGTGGAAGAGGTGAAGCCCGTGACTACTGTAGGAACCGGATCAAACACGTTCTCAATCGAAGTAAGTGAATGGCACTCTTTATTTTCAGTGGTTCAAGAATATGTATTACTGCCTATTGGCTTTGATCAGATTTAAACATGAATAACTTTCATTGTATTATTTATTATCAAATGAATTATATTATGTTCATGAGTGTCGAAGTTAAAAATAATACTCTCACTAATGAAAGCAGAAATTTTCAAAACTCATGCATGATTTTTAAACAGAATATATCAAAGATATTATTAAATTATTAAAATTTTTTAATTTTCCAATGTGGCGATAATATAATTTTAACCAAGAGTTTTCATTAACTTTTATATAAGTAAATTTGATGTAATTATTGACTTATAATGTATAAAACGATCGAATAGATCTAAGAGTATTTAAAATTTTAATATTTTAAGTATATAGAAAATTTCTTCTGATAAATCAACAAAATTTTTCAAAAAATAATGCTTTTAATTTTTATTTTCATTAACATATAACTTATTAGACACGAAAAGATTCTACATGTTTAAAAATGATATTCTATCTGTTAATTCACTTTCATCTATAACAATAAAAATTATATTGCTTAAAATAATGAATTTTAAAAGATAAATTTTAGAATTTATATTTTTTGCTATTTTCTTTTAATTAATAAGCTGATGTAAAACTTTAATAGACTAAAGTTTTAAAAAAATCAAAGGCTTTATTTGTATTACTTATATTAATTACTTATATTAAATTTAAAATTTAAGGTAATTTAAAAATATTTGAAATTTGTAAATAACGTTGTTTCTAAACATGTGTTATAATAATTTTGTATAAATATTGAATAATCAGATAAATATGAATAATTTTTTAAAAATAATAATGTAAAAAATAAAATTGTTGTTTAAAATAATTATAAAGATATTAAAGAAACAATTAATAATGAGTTACAACTTTTACTTTTTTTAACGTACCTTATACAAACAATCAATCATTTTAATATTCTTTTCTTTTTTTAATCTTTTTGTAAATAATAGTTTATAACTTTTATTCTTATGTGCTAGATATGAAAATAAAATAAATGTTTTTGTTAATAATAATTTCTTAAATTTGAATTAAAATTATAACGATATACAATAAAAAAGCACATTTCAATTTTTATTTTATACTTATTTCATTGTAAAAAAATACTTTTTGTTTCAATTAAAAAATTATAGAATATTATTCTTAAGATTCTTTAAAATTAAAATACTTTTATTTTAGGTTAATTCTTGTGCAAAAACGGGGAGAAGTACTCTCAAGAGAACATTTACATTACCACGAATGCTACAAATTCCTAAGAGACGATCTAAGTATGAAGGAGAAAGAGAATTTATTAAGGATAGCATTATGCAGTCCACAGATCAACCACTTAAAGATCAATGTAGATTATCCTCTGGAAGTAAAAAGGTATCGCATAATCAGTCATGGAAGAGTTTCGGAAAACTCATTAAAAAAATGGTTCAAAGTGTAGCAAGTGTTGGTAATCAAAACCATAAGACAACTGGTGGTGATGGTTTAGGTTCTAGTGCAGGAGATATAAGGGTTCTACCTTCTAGATTAGCACATATACCTCCTGGTAAAGTACCAGGTGTTATTGGCCTAAGAAATCATGGCAATACATGTTTTATGAATGCAGTATTACAATGTTTATCGCATACAGATACTTTGGCTAAATATTTTGTACTTGATGAATATAAAGCTGATCTTATGGAAAAGAATAAAGTAAATTCAAAAAAATATGGAACTAAAGGTGAAATTACAGAACAATTAGCCTTATTGCTTAAAGCGATATGGAGTTGTCAGTATGACCCAGAAATGAGTACTGCATTTAAAAGTGTTGTTGATAAATACGGAAGTCAGTATCGTGGTAATTTGCAACATGATGCTCAGGAATTTTTATTGTGGTTGCTAGACAAAGTGCATGAGGATCTTAATCAAGCTACTAATAAGAAATACAAGATTATTAAGGTGAGGTTTCATTACACAATATATAACCTACATTATTATTTTTAAAATTGTTTTTTAAGCTTTGAAAAATATATTCAATAGATATTGCGTTAAAAACAAAATTAAAATAATTTTATTAAATAAAAATTATGATAAAGTAGTTTTTATGTGTATAAAAAATGTTTTAATTTATAGTCTTTTTTTTAATTTAATTGAACATTTAATTATTTTTTAGAATTAAAAATATATTTAATAAAATTTATAATTTTATCTATGTAACAAATTCATAATACAGAAGGATAAATTAATAAAACATGATAAAAACGAATATCAATTAAAGATAATTATTTTTTGAACTTTGTTTATACTTTCTTTTTAGAAACACACACACTCACACACATATATAACAATTATTTAATAAGTATATTTATAATTATACAATAAAATTATAAATGGTATATACAATTGTTAATTTTAAATAATTCACAATTGCAAACAGGAATTATTAAACTTTGATGGCAAAGAAATGTGAATCATAAACAAAACAATAATATTGCAATCAAACGTTGAACTGTCGAAAAATATATAGTCTCATTAACACGATGCAATGACAGAAGTAAGGTTACATTTTACGCAACATAATCTTTAACTTGTTTCAAAACAGTGAAACGAAAAAACAGTATAGTCTACGTTAAGACAAATATATCATTTTGGTCAATTTCTTTTTATAATTGTCTAAAATAAAATAAAAGCTATAGGCAAGAATTAAGTAATAAGAGTCTAAGAAAAAATTATTACGCTTTTCGAACTTTACTAGTTTTCAATTTACTAATTTCAAAATTAGGTGACTACATAACAAATATTATTCGGTACATTAATAGAACACACTAAATTTTATAGCATTTTAAAAAGAATTTCATTTATTATAGTTTTATAATTACGGTTTTTATTTTTATTGATATAAATTAAAGAAATATTTAAAATATTTATTTTTTACTAAATATCTTTGTTTTGTATATCTTTTATATTTCAGAAAATAACGATTTGTAATTCTATATTCAAATAAACGGAAAATTGTAAAAGAAATAAAGTAATATAATATTATTTTTCAATTTTAAAATTTTTTACTTATTTATAGAAAATTTTATTTATTTTTTGGCATCATTTAAAATAAATAAAAAAAAATTGAACAAATTCTATAAATTTTTTTAGAAATATTACATCGCACGTAATTTTTCAACTTTTTTTGAAACTATAATTTATTTAATCATTATTCCATAAACTAATTAATTTCTAATATAACACAGTAGATTTATTAATTAACAGAAAATTTTATTTTTAACAATATAATATATTGAAAATATATAATATAATTTATAGAACTTTTTCTATAATTCAACTTTATATTGAAAGCTTTATAAATATAAATTTTTATTTTAGAGACACTGAGATACTTTAAATATGAAAATTTTGAATGTGCCCTTAACATTATGAAGTCTAGAAATTAATAAAAGATAGATTTCTTCCTTAAAAATGAAATGAAAGCACTTAAAATAGAATTAAAAATGCGAAGTGGTATATACGTTGATTGCATGAAGAAGAGCAATATTAATAGTAAATTGCATAAATTGAATACTGAAAAGGCATATATTGCGCAAGTTTATATCATAGTGCACAAACAAAATGTAGAATATTTTCTGTTAGATCATTAATTAATTTACACTTTTGATATTTTTTTTTCTTGTTTTATTTTTTTATTATTATTCTATTTATTCTATTTTTAATTTTTTTTTTTTGCGACGCTAGTTGTACGGTTTGCAGTTCGTAGTTTAGTTATTCTAACTTATGTGATCTCGTCACTCTCCACGTATATTTATGTCTCATTTTTTTCTTTATGTATCCTCAAGTTGTCTAATTTTATCTTTAATATGAAGGCACATGCGTCTTAGTAATTTTATAATTATTTATAATTATATTGCAATGAGTTTTTATAAGTATATTACAATGATATATGATATCAGCATTTGTATTTTATTAAGATACAAAATGTTTTTACAAAATTTATGAATTTTTTTTAATTACGTTTAATTTTTGTTTAGGATTTTCGCAATAATAAATAATAATTTGTAAATATACATTTTTTTTCTTAATTTATAATTCATGATCCATACTGAATTATATATAAACAATAATTAAACTAATGATTTTCGGAAATTAAAGAGATTTATTAGCTTGAAAAAACTTAAAAACTAAGAAAGGCCAAAATTTAAGAGTAAAATAATTTTTGTTAATCATTTTAAAAATAAATTAACGCTTTAAAAATAAAATAGAGCTTTTACTGATGCTTTAATTAATAATAATAAACCTCTATTTTTAATACAAGTTTTTTAATTAATAATTAATAAAATTAATAGTTAATATGAAATCTTTCTTACATTTGCCATAAAGAGATAATAATTTATAAGTGAGGAATCAATTATTCAAAATAGTAATTATCTGTCAATAAAAATAAAAATTTGTACCATGGAATTTGAAAGAATTTTTAAATAAAAATATTTAAACCTACTAAATATCTAATCTATTTTCAATCTTCTTAAAATTATTTTAAAAAAGATATAATAAGAGTCATCTTTTAGTTTGACTTAATGTAAAAATTTTAAATTAACAAATTAAGAATTTAATAATATGAATAAGATTAATGAACTTAAGCCTTTTTCTGGAGGATAAAAACAATTTCATATATTATTATTAAATTATTTGATATGATGAATAAATATATAATTAATTTACTTTTTAAATGAGTATTAAACTTTCTATTAATTCACGTACAATTAAAAATGAATAATAAGGATTCAATTAACAAGTTTTGAAATCTTGTATTCCAAAAATAGTAATCTTCATTTAACGATTCAAATAAATGGAGATAATATCTTCAACAAAAATTTCGGAAAATTCTTCATACGTAAGTACAAGCTTGAATCCAGATAGTTGCGTTACTACTGATGATGTCATGAGCCCTTAACCTAAATTTATTTTACGTTGGAAATAAATAAGAGAGTGAAAGCAGAGACGAGTTTTGTGCTGTAAGACGTATGAAAGAATGCACCAAAATATGCCTGCAAGCTACGCACGCTCTGAAGTCTTTGAGTAAACAAGTGTACCATTTCCAGTTATTAGCTATATTATATACCATATTATATTTGACTATCGAAGTATTATTGCTTGACATATTATGAATCGTAAGACAATATTAACTAAATTTTATAAAATTCTAAATTAGTACATTGTCAATTAATGCAAAATTATTTTAAATAATTTATTTTTAAAGTTTAATATTCGCAAATTATACATAAATATATATTTAGTAAAATAGTACAAAACATTTTGAAAATATTAAATAATGAAGAAAAGAAAAACATTAAGTACCGTGTATTCTGTTCATTTAAATATTGATTTTAATTAATAATCTTATTTTTTTTTTGCAATTTTATCTGACTGCATTATAAATTCCTTATTCATAATATTTATTACATACATAATTATATTAATATTCACTGGAAAATATGATCAATTGCTAATATGATCAATACAATCATTATTATAATACTAAAATTATTTATGTAAATTTAGAGGAAAACCTTGGCTATTAAATTTAAAATTATAAATAAGCCAATTATTAAAAATTGCTTACGGAAAACCAAACTTATTTATTTCATTATCATTATCATTTTTCTTATAAACATTATTATTGAAGAGTTCGGTAGCCAAAAATTTGTTAAAAATTAAGCATAATTTTGAATGAAAAGTGAAAAATCAATTACGTAACAGCGGAATTACCTTGAAATTACTAGGCAAACTCTTATCCTAAAGAGAAATCAGTAAAATATTGCTCAAAACTTTAAAAAATTATTTTTGTACTGTCTAATTTATAGAAATTTCAATTAAAATTTTAAAAAACTAAAGTTTAAATAAAATAAATAACAGAGTTCTTTATTATTAAATAATAAAAACTTGTTATGCAATGTTAACACAATTAAAGTAACTTGTAAGTCTCAATGAAAACATTAGAATCTCGAACTCTTACACTAAAGCAAACATTATATACTGTTCATTTACGTATTGTTTTCATTTGAATTAGAACATTATGCATGAAATAGAGGGCAAAATTTAACTTTTGCACAATCCCTTTTCGAATGTTATCTCTTATTAACACTTATAAATGTATGATAACTTAAACGTAATTAAACGTAAGTGACTTCGCTGGAACGTACATGAATGTTTATACACCCAAAAGAGAATTAGTTAATTGCACCAAATTACGATTGTTGTAAATCAGCGAGCACTGGATGATTCATTCTTTTTTATGATATTTGGAGAACTCGTAGTAAAAAAACAGTTGTAGAGTAATATTCGTGGTATTTTTTACACTATTTATTAGAAAAAAGTTCAACGCGGTAACTAAAATGAACAGTCATTGAACAGATTGTAGATTGTTGATATAGAATAAAATAAAGATAACAGTTTTTTTAGATTTTTAATACTTTAGAAAATCATCATTTTAAAATCTCTTAAATTCTGAAATTATAATAAATTAATATGCATTTTGTAAAATAATTATTTTGAAATTGAATTCTAATAAACTTAGTAAGATTATTTTATTTGACTTTTTGAATTGAAAAGTAAAAACTAAGCGCAGCCTTCTATTATATATATGTACATACAGATTAAATTTTATACGAATGCTAGTTTATACTTTGGCTATTTATTATGTTATGATGAACTAAAAAAAGTGTCTTGTTAATATTTGTTAATGCGTTACATACATATAGATATATAACTCGTGTTTTAAAGTATTTGGAAAACCAATGTTCGATAAATAAGTCAATTTCTATAATTATATTTTATATTGTTTAGTGTTTTATCTATAATAATAAATAATAAAATGAAGAAAAATATACACAAGGATATTTTTTAATTATAAACTATTTCTAAAGGTGTCTTTTTATAATTTTGAAATAAAAAGGTCTTTAATTATAATATTTTATAAACTCCCCTAATAGTTTTAATGTAAATACGGATCTATTGTAATACTATAATTAGGGGTGAGTTTTTACTATATCGAAATATTATTGCTATATTTTATAAAATGCACTATTTTATTTAATCGGAAAAATTTAGAAATATTGATTTATTTTTTATTTATAATTTTTAAAGTGACAATACTTCAGATGCGTAATATGATTCATTCACTTATCAATCTTTTACATTAGTATTATGTGTTTATGTTTTGTTATTTTTTATTGTTAGTATAGCAATTCATTAATTAATTCTAATTTACACGTTATTAAAACAAATGTTTTCTGGTAAAAATTTTTGTGGATAGAGTATTTAAGTAAGATAATAAGTTATATTGTGTTCAAAATAACATTTTAATTTGTAATTCAATTTACATAAAATTTTTTTTATATTATTGTTTTTTATATTTTTTATCTAAATTTATTTATCTTCTTTACTTCTTCCATTTTATTTTCTTTTCTTTCTTTTTTATTATATAC
Source organism: Platyscapa corneri (assembly GCA_018907185.1). Taxonomy (NCBI): domain Eukaryota; kingdom Metazoa; phylum Arthropoda; class Insecta; order Hymenoptera; family Agaonidae; genus Platyscapa; species Platyscapa corneri. The sequence goes on from JACCHW010000014.1 coordinate 143,619, forward strand.
TAGCACTTTAATTTTGATACTTTGTTTATTACTAAATACTTCTTTAAAGTGTAACATATCAAAATTATATTTCTTAATTTATCTTTTCTATTTTTCTTGTGTGTACAACTTGTATGTAAATTTCTTTATTTACGTTTATTTTTTCACTTACCAATTTATCGATCCATTTCTCTTTTCGCTTGTTTTTAAAGTTTCTTATGTTTATATATTTAAACTATTTTAAATCCTTTCTAATCATTTTAAATTCTCACATATCTTAAATATAATTTTTCTAATTCACCTGCAACTTTTCAAACAATTAGTTCTTTTTTGCACTCTCCTTTTCTCAATCTCTATTTATTTATTTTTTCTTATCTCATTCTTTTCCTTTCTTCTGAAATTAAGTCTTTATTTTTTCCTTAAACACTTACACTTTTTCATTTGTAATTTTATTGTCCTTTCTCCAAAGCTTTTTTCTTTTTTTTCTTTCATTTCTATACATTTTTTAATACACTTCTCTTCTATTAGATTTTTTTACTATTAAGTTATTTTTATATGTAAATTTATTTCGTTTTAAAGCATACTTTGTCTTTAAAATGTTATATTCATTCTCTTCTTTTTAGATCATTTTTTATTATATTTTAAATCATTTTTCTGTATTGTATATATTTTTATATATTATTTTAAATTTTTTTATAAGTATTTACTTTTCCTTTTTTTATTCTTTTTGTTCTTCTATATTTTGTTTTATATTTTTTTCTATTTCATACATTTTTTGACCCTATTATAAACTTATTCCATACTTCTCTCTATTTGTTCCAACAAATATTGTAGATATTCCTTAAACCCTACTATCCCTTTGTCTTGTATGCGGTCACTGTTCCCCACTTTTCTATTTCTACTAGTGAAATATTTATTTTTAACACATAATAGTTCGTGTTAAATGTACTGATAAGAAAATATATTTTTAAATTTAAAATAGATGTAAACGTAAAGTTTTTAATTAATTATATAGAAAATAATTTTATTTTTATTCTAAATGAGTCTAACGAAAATCATTACTCATAAATCATAGAATAAAAATCATAAAAAATATTATTTTCCATATTTTTTAATCATATTTTTAATTAAAAATTTATATGAAAACTATTTACGAAGTTTGCAAAGCTTTTTTTCATTAACCCAAAAATTCTGTACTTTTCTATATGTAATAGCGTTTTAAATATTTTAAATTAATTAAAAGATAAATATTTTTTCAAACGTTTGTACAACTAATTTAAAATATACTGATTCGAAAAAAAAACATTTAAAATCTACAAATCTAAATATTTAATTTTTTACCATTCATCTATAATGTCGAGATCGTACAGATATTCTTTAGTAGTAATATCTTTATCCTATTTAGATTTTTATTACGGTCTAGAAGACAACTGTAACTTGCTCAGCATCGGTCAGTTTTATTTCCAATGTATCAGTTCGTTGGTATTAATCATTGTTGTGTTGTTGTTGTTATTATTATTATTATTTTTATTGTTATTGTTATAACCAAAAAATCTAAAATAATATCTTCTAACTTCATGATTTTTATAATTGTAGAGAACTCATAAAATTCAATAACAAACCATAATATTAATTTCTGTGGTCTACACAGTTATATTAAAATTATGTTTAGCCTCCAAAATAATGATTAAGTAATTCTTCGTCTATTAAATTATTAAAAATAAATTTTTAACAAGAGATTTTTTTTATGTATAACATTAAAGAGATTTGCAGATTTGGCCTTTTACTATAAATACCACGATTCAACATAAGATGAATATTAATTGTTAATACATATTCTTCTTAAATAATACAGAATTTATCCAACAACTTCTTTATCTATTTAATAAATTATATTTTTTATGAAAACTGGCACTTCGCGGGTAATTTATAATTATTTTTTATTTATATGAAAATATTATAATTTTTTTTATTAAAATAATACTTTAATAATAAAATTAATTTTTTTATTAGCAGCGCATTACAGTATAACATTTAAACCTCTAAATTTAAAAATTTGAAAATTATATTATTAAAATTAAAAAAGTATAAATTTTGTTGAAAATTATACAGTGATATAACCTATTAAAATGAATGAAGATATTACTATTTGTCGCTTATAATTATTATGTACTATAGAATCATCATAAAATCACAACTTCATTTAGAAATCATGTTAGTATATTCAACCGTATTTCCTTTCTCTGAGTAAAAACTCACGTTTAAAATATATTAAAAACGTTAGAAGGAATTTTCTCAAAACCAATCATTATGAATGATCAGTTGCATCGGTCGCATCGCTGAAATGTGTTATCTAATCGCTAGTTAGATTAGTTTTATTAACTGCACGAAAGTATGTATAATTATTATGATTAATAAGACAGTAAGGATAATAAGGTTAAGACAGTATGATAGTTACACCTAGACGATCGAATATACAGTTAAATATACATTAAAAAATATGCTGAACTCTTAAAATTATTAAAATTAGTAATGTATTATTTTTACTTAGCTTATAATAAATATAAAATATTCCAGATTTTAAAACTTCTAATAATTAATATTTATTATATGTACATTTTTTTAATAACTACATTTATTATACAATATTTTAAATCACGGGTGAATTAAATACAGTTTCTATATTATTTTTATAAATATTAATAAAGAAAAAGTAATTGCAAATTTTATATGCTTCGTATTAAAGAATTTATTTATCTCAAATGTACTGATAATCCATTGGTAAATTTTAAATTTTTGCTTAATTTTTTAGTATAAACTAATATTATCTTATTTAAAAAATAAAAAAAATTATATAAGTTTAAGAAAATAATTTTTTAGTAACAAAAATATTTTTCAAAATATTGATAGCTTATAATATAATATATATTTCATATTTTACCTACTTCGAGCTTAAGTATTTGAATCACTTAATATGTGCACTTGGCAGTTTTATATTAATTTAATTATATATCCCTGATTGATTTATTTCTACTAATAATGAACTCTATATACTTCGTAAAAAAATTATATTAATTATTATATTTTATCTCGACCACTTTTATTTATATTTAAAAAAATCTGTTAATGTATAACGAGCTTTTTCTGGTCGTATTTTATTTGATGATGGCAATTTGAAGCGATAATAAATCTCTACCATATTGGACAAAAATCAGAAAACTGAGCGTGTGCTCTTTCGGAAGAATGCGAAATTTAACAAAGAGAAAGCGATATCACCTCCAACATTTTATATGCCTTCAGCTAATACATATTTTAAATGTAAACCGTAATTGATTTAAAAAAAATTTACTTTTGCTCATGAAAAATTATTTGAATAAAAAAACCTAGTATTTTTTAATTTAATCTATTGCAAAAAAATAATTTTCAAGTTAAATAGATTTCCAATATATTTTTGTATTTTAATTGCAATAATTAAATATTTTTATTAATATAATAAGCATTCGTTTCACATCGATAATGAATGTAAACTATTAATAAATATATTTTAATGAAATATCACTATTTTTATTAAAATAATAATTATTGTATTATTGTATTACAGTATTATAATCAATACTTAAATAAATATTTGTATAAATAATTTTTAAAGTACGTCGCTTTTTTATGTTTTTATTTTTACTATTATTGTGGATAACATTAATTAATTAAACAATAAGTTATATTTAATATTTTTAATTTATTCTTATATTCCGAGAAAGCTAATTCATATATTTTACGTTTAGCATAACTCATTTTATAAACATTTAATTTTTTATTTCCTTTATGTTTAATTTCATACAATTTTGAAAAAAATTATATTTGAAATAAATATCTTAAATATTTTATTAAATCATTTTAGTTCACCGATAAAAGAATATATAGTTACTCGTATTGTTTATAAGAAACTAATTTTTATAATTGGTTTCAATTAAGAGAGAAAATTAATAAGTTAGACACTAAATATGTATATTTACTTATTTACGAAATAAAAATGTACTCTTTCTTCTTTTTTTCATATTGCAGAAAGGGGTTACTTTGTTACTTGTTCTTAGAAAAATTGATTTTGCTGCACGTGTTTTTTCTGATGTTTCGTGACAAACGTATGAATCACAATCATTAAGTTCCACGTGTTCAATGTATTGCTTTTTTATCGCTTATATTCACAGGTACATTTAACCTTCTTTGAAACGATTTAACACAACAATAAACTTCGCATGGGAATTATCAAATTTTGTCGAGGACTTAAAGTTTATGGAAAGTTTGTCTTTTTTATTATTTTTTTTTATTTATGTTTCGTTCATATTTTCTTGAAAAACAGAAATATATTGTACATAAAAAAAGCAAATATTTAAATTATGTTTTTTATATAATTTCTGACGATGCATTTTAATTAACAGAAACCAAAGTAATTGAAACTATTAAATACTGAATATTTTATTTTTATATTATTTATATTATATTTAACCGATTATATATTTTACATATGATATTCACTTAAAAAAACTGGTCAATTTTTTTATTTTATTACGTTATTTTGACTCATCTTTGAGTATTATGAAATCATAATATTTTATTTATAGAAAAATTAAATAAATCTATATAAAATATTCTATCTAGTTAAACAATATGTAAATCAAAAAGATAGAAACAATTAAATCATTTCGGTTTTCAATATTATAAAGTCATTTATTAGTACAAAAATTAATATATATACATATATTAAGCTTTTGTTTAATTATATTTATAAAATAAAATCTAGAAGTGAAAAATATAAAGCTCATACAAACAATACTTTTTACACTAATATTGGAGCTAATTAATAAAACTTTTTTAGAAATGTAGTTCGAGATATATTGATAAAAGATTAATTATTATGTGCAAAAAATTCATAGCAAAAAGAGAGTAACTTTTTTATAAGAAAATCATTTTACTTGGTATATTGCAAATAAATATTATTTTTTAATATTAATCTTTCAATAAAAAAAATCTTGTGATGATTTTTAATTATTCTTATACTTTTCTACAAATTTTGAATAATAATATTATTAAATATTACATTGACATAATATACATATAAGTGTAAAACATACGAAGAAACATATATATATTACTTACTAACAGAATAAGTAAATTAAGTGTATTAAGTTTATTATTGTTATAAAGCAATTGTAAATTTTTAGTTTTTTTTTACTCAAAATAAAGTATAATTGCAAATATATACAAATTTTTCTCTATTATTTTAAACAGACATTAAATGAAAAATTATTTATAAATACAACTAACATCGAGTGAATACTCAGAAATTACACAGAGAAAAAAAAATAAGATAAAGCACATTTTCTAACGCGTATCTTAGTGATTAGATAACAAACCTTTTTCGACTGAAGTTCGATACCAGTAAACCAACCACTATTGCACTTAAGCTAGAGATTTTACCAGTACAAAATTAAATAAGGCATTGTTGTATATTTATAAACGCAAAACTAATATTAGAATTTTCATCGTTTAATTCTTTTTGAATGTTTTTATTGTTTAATTAAATTTTTTTAGTTGTTTTATACATTAATATATATTGTATTATTAAAAATTGTTTTATAAAATTAAATCTGATCGTAATAAATGAAATTAAATAAAATACTTATTAATATAACATAATTAATTATATTATAATTATAATTGTTAGTATTATATAATAGGACTATATTAGAAGAATTTTAATTATGTAATTAAGATATGTATTATTTTAGTACATCAAGTTATATTTTTCTACTGTATTTACTTTATACATATTAATATACAAACGTGCGCGTAGAAGCGTATAAAATTCAATATGCATAGAGATGTAACTAATTAAAAAATTTATTAATTAAAAATAAACTATCAATACCACGACTAATTATTTTATATCGGTAATTTTTTTAAGAATTATAAGATGAATAACGTAATAACAATGTGATCAAAATTTACAACTCTTATAATACCATCAATGAACTGTTTATAAATAAAGTTTTAAATAGATTTAAATAAATGCTAATAATGTTTTTATTTTTTTTAGAAACTTCAGTTCATACGAAAATATTAAACCTTGTTTTTTTGTTTTGTAAAAGTAAAATTGATTCTTACGTCAATATATGAAATTTAATAAATGATTTATGAATTATTATAATTTAAAGATTAAATTTATATATGATATACTGAAAATCTTATGTTAAATTTCAAAACTATATGTATTTAGTTTTAAGTTAGTTTAGAAATATTTATTAAAATATTAATTTTTAAACATTTTCACAGTAAATCATATTTGAAAGAAAACCTATTGACTTATTAAAAGATATAATTGTGTTTAAATTATATTAAAATGCTCTTATAAGAATTTGTAATCATTTACTTAATTAAACATAGTTTTTTTAATGATGTAATTTTTTATTAATTTTTATATACAAAAATTGTATAAAATTTCAATGATTTTTTAGAAATATTATAATAGGGACGATTTATGTTAGGTGAACACGAAAAATTAGAGACAGAGGTAATAATAATAGCGATTGTCAAAGACAAGAGAAAGGGTAAAATTAAGAATAGATAACATGCTATATCATATTGCATTTGCCAATCAAGCTGAAGTTTATTGGAAATCCGAATGCAAAGCTGAACATGGACCTATTTCACAAGTAGTTCATAGTAAATAGATACTCAATGAAAATTAAATTAAACTTGATATGCGTAATATTTTGTCTTTAAGAAATGATTAAAATATTAGGTTTCAATTTTCTTCGAATGAAATAGAACTAATAAATATCAATATTTTAAAACTTATTTAAAAATAAATTTTTAATAAAATTTTTTATTTTTGAAATACGCATACATGTGAAAACGTAGAAACAGAACAAGCATACCCAAAAAGTAGAACAAAAAACAAGAGTCCGTATAAAAATTGTTGATTGAAGTTGATTAGTTTTATGGAATGAAGACACAAAAATTCTCACATCTTGAGAATTTCTGCATTCTTCAGCTCCCATAATGAAAACTTTTTTGAACCTGCGAAAATATAAAATCGTCTGATCCTTTCATTAATCATAATGCAACGAAAGGCTTTGCAATAATGAATCTCGATGACTTGAACCTGGTGTTTACAATACTTTATATAATATGAAGTTTAATAGAGATATATGAAATCTATACTTTATTTAAAGTATGAAGATCCTAAATCCAGCCGTAACCGATGAGACTACTTTGCTTTCTGTAGAATAAATTCATTATTTTTATGGTTATTGGATCTTGATGGTTTCATTAATGGTGAACAATTGGCTTATTACTATAATGATTAACCGCAGCATTCGTCAAGCCAATAGCTTTTTTATTTTTACTTATCACTTGAAATGTTATTCCGATTTATAAGATATACCTATGGACTTTGCTACTTTGTACATTTTGACTCAAGGATCAGTCAGAATTATTTTCTGAACCCATTCTATGATTTCCTATGTTTACCATGAACTGAGTGCCACATTTAAATTCATTGAATCAATATTTTCGATCGTTATAGAAAAATATAGTAAAACTTTCAATCCAACTTAATTCTTATTTCTTTATACGTGTTTTTGTCAAAAAATCAAAAGCAAATTACGGATTCATTTTGTTCACTTTCATTTTTATTGTCCAAAATGCCTAATATTAATCAAAAGAAATCGATGAATCAATTTAATATTTGTACGGTTCTGTTGGAAAGATGATAGTGTACGATGTTAATAAGAACTTCCCTCATTAATGTAACCTTTCTTCACAAACAGGTACTTATTGATCAATCCTCATTTTAAAAATATATATTATTGTATTTATTAAGTTCACTCCTTTATTATTAATTAGAATACAATAAAAAGTTTTATTTATAGAGTTTTTAACAATATAAATTAGAAATACAATTAATATAAATAACCTATATCCAGTACATACTTATATAGTTTACAGGACAGATTTTCTACCTTATCAAAGAAATATTAACTACTTTGGTAAGCTGAGGATAACTAAATAGTATTGAGTAACTCATTTTTTCGTAATAACCAATCTAAAGTCGCTAAACAATTGTTCATCTAAGATAAATATATTATTACATGGATTAAAAGATGATTTCTATTTTTCTTTTATAATTTAATTTTTCTATAATTTTATTATAAATATTATATTCAATTTTATAGCAAAGTAATGCAACGAAAGCTAAACTTCATATAATTGTGTACTGGCGATTCCGAAATTCACTTGGACACGAACAAGAAAAACTATTTATCTTTTCATTATAAAGATATTCAGTTTTGTATATTCTATACAAAATTTAAAGTTTTTTTATTACATTATCATTTCTGGCAATAATATTACATTAATAATAATTTTATTTCAGTTTTATTAATAAATAATGTAACATTCTTTTAATATTATTATTCGTTTAATTAAAAATTATAAACTTGAACAATAATATTTATATTTATGATTAGTCAAAATTCGTGTAACTTCGATGATGGGCTATTTTTTATTGTATAAAAATGTAAAATGTACTTAACTATAAACTTTTTAATTTATAATGATATAATATTTCTATATGATTAATTATTAATTAAAGCTTTCATAAACATAAAAAATGTATTTTTCAAAATTTCACAAAACATGAAAATTTGATACAAAAAATATTTATTCTAATGTTATTATATTTAATAAATTATATGTGAATAATTAACTAAAATATAGAATACAAAAATTGAATATTTTTTAAAAATACATAAGCATCTAATGTATTAATCAAAGACAGCATTCAATACATTTTTTAACAAGAATTAGAAAATTTTTTTGCAACAGGCTTGTAAAAATATTTACAAATAACTGTTAATATTATAAAGTATTGTTGTTATTGTTGTTATGGTTCGTATTTAAAGTAAAATTTAAGTTTTGAAAATTGTAAAATCAAACCGTTAAAAGTTAAAAGTTTAAATTACTTATGTATTAAATATTATAATATTTGCATTTAATCTTTGTTTATAATGTATAAAATGATTATTATGACTCAAATCTTTGCAATAATGTTATAATGAGCATAAAGCAAACCTCTATATGTCAGTTACTATTATTTAAAAAAGCTTTATCGAATAATATTATTAAATTTAAAGATAAAATTTATTTAAATAATTTTAAAAGTATTATAAAACTCATACGCATTATTTGCTCATAAAAGTTTAAATTTATTAAAAAATTAATTTAATATTTTCACTTTATTTTCATGATTATGTAATAATTATTAAAAATTTAGTATGAAAAGTTAACTTTTATTTCAAGGAATCCTTTTACAATTATTAAATTTTAATAATAATGTAAATTTTCATTTATTTATAAATAACTTATTTTATGCAAATATATTTTTATATAGTATATAATGAAATTCAATACAAAAAGAATGTTTTTAATTAGTTTGTTCATTTTTAAGATAAATTAGGTTGAACATCTTTTAATGAACAATATTAATAAAAACAATAAATTTCGAAAAATTTTCAAAAAATTAAACTAAATTTTCGTTTTCTCCACGAAACTTATTTTTCCTTATTGATATTATATTAAAAGATATATAGGAAATTATTCTAAATTCATTTCTGTTAGTAATTTGAAAAGGATTATTTTCAAAATATATTTTAACTTGATATTTAAAATTCATGAAAAAATTTTTTTTATTTAATAATATTGAACTTTATAGTTACTTCATCAATGCGTTTTATATCCCTTTTTTCTTCATATGTAAGGCAAAAAATGTAGTTGAATTTAAAGAAATCCTTATCAAAACGCTTTATTAATAAAAAAATATATTGATGTTTATTATTTTCTTTTAATAATAAAATTTTTATTTGTTACAGGTAATGAGCTTTAATCTTTTTGCCTTATTTGGGTGAGTTAAAACAATTTCAAATTTAAGTATCAAAAGTATTTATTTTTATTTGTAAAAAAGCTGCCTTGTTAGTAACCAAATTAGTAATAATTTAAAAAATTATTATTATATTTAAACAAATTCAAAGAATACAATTTTTATAGACAACACATAATTAAGGAAAAGATAATGTGAGTAATTTTTTTTTAAATCTTAATGTGATCCAATTTTCTGGAATAAAGATTTAAACATATGAATGTTTAAATTATTCATTTGTATCATTGTATATTGTGACAATAATGTACTTTTTCATTAAAAAAAAGTATTAAAATTACACAATTTTTAATTATTAATGTTAAATAAGTGAAAGTTATTTTTTATGCTTATATTTATAATTATTATACTTATTTTTATTGTAGATAAAATAATTACAAACTATTGTACTATAAACTATTTCAATATTAAGACATGTTTATTTTACGATTAAATTTATTGAATTAATTTTATATCGAATGTAGAAAGAGTAGATAAAATATAAGGTATCGAAATATCGAAAAAATATCGAATAAGGTAACGAAAATAATGAAAGAGCTGCAACACAGTCTTCTTTTTATTACTTAAAAGGGTATTACTTAATCAGGTAATTACTTAAAAGTTATTGATTCTATCTTTTTAATTTCTTTTTATAAATAAATTTTTTTTTTAATTTGACATATTGTTTCAAAAACTTTATTATAAATAAGGTTATTCTAAACATTAACCAAATATAAATTTTATTTATAATATATAAATTTAAAAAATAATTGTTTTTCCTTTTAAATTTAATATAAATAATTGATGGTACAATAATAACACAAAAATGCTTTTGCTTAGTAATATTATAATTAATTAATCGAGCTTCACTATGAACTGTAACTTGAGGACAATGTATATTTAATCATATTGCCTAAATTGTCATTTATTATGATTTTTCCACTTCCTTTGGCAATAATTAACTTTTTTTTAATAATACAATACTCTTTATTGATAATGATAAAACTTCGTTTTAGCAATTAGATATAATAGTTTATACTTTATTATGCGTTATTTAAATAAATTGTTCTATAATTAATTTAATGAAAAAAAAATTCATCGCATAAATTTCATACAGTTGCTGTAATCAGTACTCTATAGTAACTATTACAAATATTTTTTACAATACCTGATATTTGACTTTACAAATTTATTTTATAGTAGAATAATAAACTTAGAAAATGAGAAAAATTAAGGATGTAAATTTTATAAAGTAATACTACAATATAAATTAACTTTTCATTGTTTACAAGTATAATAGTGCGAACTTATGAAATATTTAAGATTAAACTCTTTTCATTACATGCTTTTCAATAGTTTTAAATTTTTTAATTTTATTAAAATTATTATAAAGTTTCTTTCTAGCTTTTATTGATATACTTTTTTTCATTAAATTTAACACTTTTTATAGAAATCATTTTATGTGTAATAAATAATTAATATTTAAATATAATACTATGTATATATGTATTTAATTGATATGTAATACCATTCCAAAGCATGACACCTTTTTAATTTACATTGCTTAATACTGTATTATGTACTTTTTGATTCACATCTCAAGTTATTATTTCTACCTTTATAGTCCATGAACCACATATACGATATATTGTTGAAGTCTATAAATTTATATTCTGTCCAAAGTTTTGTATTTATTTTAATCTAAGATTGCCTTTATAACTTACAAATATTGTTCAATGTCTAGAACGCTTGTTAAACTTATCACTGTACAAACCAATAAGCAATTAATTAAGATGGTGAAATTAAAAAAATTGTATATGCTTATTTCAATCTATAAATGTTATCTTTATTGTATTTTATATATTATTAAGTAATGAGTTTTCCATGTAAAGGAAAAATGTTTATTGCAAATAGAATAAATTAATGTTGGAATTTATATCCAATAAGCATATTTAGAATATTTTCCAATATAAGATATTTAAAGTGCATATTTAAATCAAAGCTTATTAATTTTTAAAAAATTATTGTTCAAGTACAATTTGAAAATAATAGTTTATTTAGTTGTAAATATATTTACGGAAATTTAAAAATTAAAATAAAAATAATTTTAATAAGCAACTAATTGAAAATCTGTAAAGTAAAAAATAAAAATATTTTTCCAAAAATATGTTGTACTTTAAATGATCTTTTAAACATAAAATATACAGTAAAGTTATAGCATTTTTATATAATTAAATTTAGTATTGTTATCTTACTAATTAATATTTATATTCACCAAATAAAATAAAAATGTGAATTTTTTAATACCTGTATTATTTATTTATTTTAAGAATTAATACACGTATAAAACCAAGTACAAACATTTTTTTAATTATTTTAAAAATTGACGGAAAATGTTTTCAATTTTAATTAAAGTAGCAGATTAAAAAATTTAATATTAAAAAAATATAAAACATTGAATAATAATTAATTAAATTTTTAAAACAATTTTAAAATCTTTTTAATTTAATATTATACTATATCTGAATAACTAAATTAACAACGAAACATTTAATAAATAAGAAAAAGTACTTGTAAATAACTGAAATAATAGTAATATTTGAAGTTGAAATATAAAATTATAATAAAAGATATAGAACATAAATAATCCCTTTTACAAACAGCAAGTCATCTCTTATATAGCAGCATCTGAAAAATCGTTTGAACTCTTGCCCCAAGATAGCACCCCGCAAAAACTTCTTCAATCACGGAAGAGAGAAATAAAAATGTACAAAAAAAATAGAACGAGCTTCAATTGCAAAATAAAATGAATATACTAATGGTATACACCTACAGCTTAGTATCCGAGAGAATTTGTATGGTTAATATATATATATTATATCACCAGGCGTACTCATACGTTAAAATTATTTAAATAACCACGAATAGATCCGATTGTGTACCCATATGCAGAATATTAACAGTTTTTATTCAGTTGATTAAAAAAATAATTTAAAAAAAATTTTGGTTATTAAATAATATTAATTTAAAAAAAAATACCGTAGATATTTTATTTTAATATAACTATCTCAACAATAATTCATTTAAGTGGGTTCGTAAAAACTTAGAACAGGTATAAAACAATTGTGTGATGTGAGTTTTCCCACGAAATTTCGAGAGGCCTTCATTGAGTTTTCTCAGGCGTATTCCTTAAATAATATCATATTAATGCAATAAATCATAATTTTCCAAGCTGTTCGCGTCAACGGCCTTTACTACTGTAATAAATATATATTGCCTCGCGCGTCTGCTCAAATAGTTATATTTCAAGGAAAAGCACGTGCACTCTGTAATTGTCAACGAATTTTACCTCGACCCTGCAAGAGGAGACGAGTTCGCTGAGGACTGTTTGCAGATTTGAAGGAAAAACTTTGCTTTAGTCTGAGCTTCAATACAAGTATATCTGTACGTCTGAGCGTGCCGAAGTAAATTATTTACTGCAATTGTGATTCAATAAAATTAGTTCAACACAAAAAATTTGTCTTATCACTACATTGTACACTATTTACATCTTTTTTCTTGTATAATAAAGCATTTTAATATCTGCACTTTATTTTATTGGTTAAAGTATACGCTTAGGTATGTTCAGATATTAAAAGCTGAAATACAGTTGCCTCGGAAGTTTTAGAGATGGAAAAGTTTTGATAGAACAAAAATTTGAAAATATCTTAAGTAATTTGAAGAGCAGATAATAATTGGATCTGATGCGCTTTTAGTTGTTTTATTGCTACTACTTTTGTTCGTCAAAACTCACAACTTTAAACTACGTTTCATTTATCTTACTCAGAATTTTCCTTCAATTGTAAATTAATTAAAAAATTAAGCTAAGAAAAATCAATTCTATCTAGGAATATCTCCATCTTGTTAAAGTGCTTTTAATTATACGCAAGTGAATAGAAATCTCAGATTTTATCAAATTAATTTTCTTTTTTAATTGTTATTTACATTTTACAAATATTTAAAAATTTTGTGTAAAATATCATGCTTTATTCGTTTCTTAAAATTTATATTTGTGTTTTAAACCATTGATTGACAAACTTGATTAAACTTTGTAGTTTTCATAAATTTTTCAGTAATACCACAAATTAAAATATTTAAAGTGAAATCAAAATAAATATTATTTAGAATTATGTATGTGTATTTGGATAAATTCTTTTGAATTTACTGCTGATGTAATTCACAATAATTCATATACGAAAACAAACTTATCCGTACATTCCTCAATTCAGGCTATAAATGGTTTCGATAAACAAAGCTTTATTTTTCTCTACTTGTTAATCTCAAGCTTAATCAAGCCGGCCATACACACAGGAGTAAAATTACTCATGAATAACTTTACGACAATGTGCTCGATTGTACAGCCCGTAAAACTTGCACTGCTTCGTGGCTGTTGCTCTAAATTTTTTTCTTCAAAAACTTCGTCTTAAAATGATGAGAAAAATTACAATTACGGATATCTAATATCCGAATTGGATAAAAAGAACAAGATTTTTTTTTATAATTTAACCAATAAGTGAAGTGAAATTAAGTGAGCCATTTATCTATTATTTTGTTCTAGCTTTTTGTGTAACATAAAATTGTCTAGTAAAGCCTAAGTTTAAGTTTTACGAATTATTGTATTATGGTTGTCATATTAAAACATTTAGTAAACAGAAATTTAACTGCTCGGTTATATTATTTACTTTTTGAATCCATTTTCGAAAAATTATTATTCTATTTCAAGTTTCTATTTCTATTTCATTATATTTCTTTAACGTTCTATTTTTAACCTAACTCTTTTAGACAAGTTTTTACACAGTGAAGATAAACCTATATTAATATTTAATGTTTTCCCAGGCTAGTATTCCATTATTTAATATTTGATAATGGGCTGCATATTTATAACAAATAATTTATGATTAAAGTAAGGTATGATAATTTAAATTGGAAATTTTTTGAGTAATACAGCGACCAAAGGTTCGTGTAATGTACCAAATTAATTTATTCCATCATGGAAAAGTTTTTTCCAATGTCAAAATATTAATATTGTACGGTTTTTTCTTATGACGAGTAAATTTACAGTTGTTTTTTAATTAATTTGGCATTAATTCTGCATTAATACTAATTAATCAAAAAATATTAAAAGAATTTTTATTTATAAAACGATTAGATCTTCATAATTATTTTATTAATATTTATATTTTAGAAAGAATAATAAAGCAATTAGTTATAAAATCATTATGAATCTATCAATAATTTTCCAATAATTATTTAATGTGTATATTTTCGATAAACAGCCATTAACAAGATATTTTGTTAAGGATCATTAAACTATTTATTTTTTGTAAATATTACATTTTCAAAATAATTGTGAAAAATTTTTAATTTAAAAAATCAAATTATTACTCTTTTAAACGTCGTTATTAATAAGAAATCTAATAAAAATACGAATCGATAATACTTATTCGCACATATAAAAAATATACAAATCTGAGTCGAATAAGTTAATTGTTGACTGAATTATTGAGTACGTTGAAAAATATATATAAAATTTTTATATTTAAGAAATAACATTAACAAAAAAATTATTAATTTTTGAACTTTTTAAACTTATTTAAGTACAAATAAGTATAGACACTAATTCTTATTTAATTCAAATTTATACATCGGTACTTATATTGTTAATGAAAAACGTGAAAAATATAAAAAATATGAGTGTACACAAGAAAATATTATTTTGGTATTTAATACTTTTTTGTAAACAACATTCAATAGTAGTTTTAATTGTATAATTTTGTATTGATTTATCATAAGAAATTCTAAGTATTTAATTTATCCTATAAAAACAATATAAATGTTTTTATAATATAAATTTTGCAAAATTTTCTGAATTTATGTTTCTAAAATAAAAGAATTAAAATTTATAGTGGTTATAAATTTTTTTTTATAGTAATTCATTCATTCAATAAAAATAGGTAGTAAATAATTCAATAGAAATATATTTGAAACGTATATATTGGTAATTCTAACTTTTTATTACTTACAAGAAATTATTGAAGCCAAAATTATGCATGCAGGTTATTGAGGAAAAATGTATAATCTTTAAAAAATAATTAACTATATTATTTCATATGTATTTTATATTTTACGAATTTGTAAAATAAAAATTTTCATTTTTTTAGCTCTTTGTGATATGTGTATCTTTCATTTTTCTTGACAAAATAAAGAACCTTCTATATATTTATAAATTGATTTCCTTACAAATCCTCTCAAATTTGATAATTACCTGTTTCCAAAATATTTAAAAAGATTAAAAATGTCTTATCGACCCTTTAGAGACAATTTTATAATATTTAATGAATAATTTTACATTTAACTATGCAACTAAGTTATACATAATTTAATAAAGATTATAAATTATACAATTATACAAAAAAAGTAAAACGTAATCATTTATGTGTAAAAAGGCTTGCGTGTATTTGTCTACAAAGGCGTGTTGTAACATAAAACTTTTATTTTAAATTAAAGCAATAATTATCTGATACATTAAGTAATTCTAAAAAACTTTTTTGAATACGATTTCTTATAGAGTTTTATATCTTTGTAATTCCATTATATAAATATATATTATTTCTTTATATAATGAGATATCTTATTTAGTAATATAAATATATAATTTTCAAATATATAACAACTATTTTACGAGATATTGTAGCTAGTACCTATCATATATTAACATATAGTGATTAATTCGCATGAATATATATATATATATATATATATATGTTTTCAGCCGATATTATCTTACATGGAGGAAAATATAACTAAAAAACAAAAATATCGATTAATAAATTAAATTAATTTTTTTTCTATAAAATAAAGCAATTTCTTAAAACCTAATTTGAATTTTATTATCACAAAATTTCATTATTCATACTTTTCATCAATTTTAATTATAAATTCTTGTTATCTGTTAATTACAGTTCTAAAAATTCTTGAACATTTTAAAAATTATTTTATACGACGCTTTCAATGCTGCAAAACAAATCGAATAATGCAAATAGCAAATTGTAAGATGTACTTAAGAAGAGTGAATCGCTCACTCTATGCGTAATGAAAAATGCAGTTAATAAACTTATGTCATCTAATTAGAAAAAAATTATTCGCAGTTATATATAATTTGTTATTGCGTTTTAAGTAGAATATTTTAAAATCGTACAATATTAATTTTTATCTATGCGATGTATTGCTTCATTTTTATATTGGTTAAATAAAGGATTATGGCAGTTATAATATAAAAATTTGGTATTGCGAACAAATTTAGATCGAAAGACTTTAAATTATTGGTAAATAATTAGGGACAAAAAATAATAATAATAATAATTTGGTCTTATTACAATTTCATGATTCATGTATATATAATAATAATAATTTATTATTTATTGAAAATAAAAAAAACTATAAATAATATTAAATAGTAATTTGATTGATTATAAATAAATTAAAAAATTATTTTACAGTAAAAAATTAATTTTATATTTATATAATAATTTTTTAATTTTAAATTATTTAAGTGTAATAAAAAACAAATTTTGAAAATTTATATAATTTTTATTATTATGTGTAGTAGACATTAGACTAATACATATTACGACTATCAAATGAAATAAGTGTTAAGCCGTGCCTATTAGGAACTGACAGATTTTATTTGTAATATCACGTAACTAAGCAATCAAATACTACAAAACATTTAAGGTTGTTTTCATATAAGTTGTTAAAAATAAATAAGAAATAAGGGAAACTATTGTTGCGAAGAAGAAATAAGGGTAGTACTTTTACTTATTATCGTATCTCATAAGTAGAATATCGTTTAAAAATGATTGTGAAATATGTTTGTTTACAGGTATTCGAAGATAAGTTATAGTCTGTTAGTTATGCACATTATCAACCAATCATTATTACGCATAATTGCATGCAACTCGTGTAACGAGTGTGAGCGGCAGACACAAGCTTTATTCTCATAAATATTGTTTTTTCTTTTTTATGTCGTCACATCAAATAAACACATTATGGAAAAATAATAATAAAATTAACGTACTCGTATTTGAGATAAATATAGAATAATGAAAAAGATCATCAAATTTTCCAATATATTTCTCGATCAAATGAATTTTCGTTTACAACACATGTACTCGTCTAATAATACTTAATTCTTTGTTTAAATCTGACAATTAAATGAATAAGTTATGTGTTTTTTATTTTACAGTTTTTTTACTTGTGCTCGTATTATCAGAATAAATAATTTCTGGCAATTATTATAAATAAAACAATAATACACTACTTTAATAATAATATAATAATGTTACATAAATATATATGAAATTTGCCATATAGAAACAGAAGAATTACGAATGATGAAAATAATAGAAAATATTGAATGAGTTTAAAGGATGGAATTGTGATCGTACGAATGGTGCTAAAATAAAAATCATGGATTTAAATTAAAAATTTTCTTTTTTTTTTTTTAAATAAATATTATCATCTCATTTATATTTATTTAAATGCATAAAATGTTTTCATTTAATTCATACGTACAGAGAAATCATAAAAAAATTATGCGCTCCGTTTTTGTACTGAATTGAATAAGTTTGAGTTACACAGTTCTAGAATGTATTTGTGGTTTTTAATAATATGATATAATTAAATAATTTCTAAATCTTTTGTTTAATATTATTTTATTTTAATTAAAACGTGACTTGCTGTATTTTATTTTTAATAGATTCAATATACTATATAGAAGTCTAAGGATTAACTGTTTCTATAATTATTGTATGATTTTTTATAGTAAATATTTCTTAAATTTCAAAAATTAGTGTTTAGATAATAGTTATTTTATCAATTACGTGGTACTTATGTAATAATTTACACACTCTTAGCCCTGATATTGTGTTTTACATGAAGTTTTACATTTTATATTATATATTAATGATTCAGAGATTCGTTCGTCAATATTTTTTTATAAGAAGCAGCTTTATATGAAAAATTTTAGTTCTGGTCTATCTAAATTTATTATTTCGTTTTAATTAGTTAAAAATCATAATATTATAAATTATTAAATTAAAGTAAATAACTAAAGTATTTATCACAGTTAAATATTAAATTTAAACTAACGATTGAGCAAATATTTATCGATAATTTTTCATTTGCTGAATATATTATATATTTTATTATCTCGAATTTCATACCTTTAATGGACAATGTTACAAAAACATATTAAAAAAATTAATTTATTTTGTTTTAAACAACACGAATTAACTTGAACATTCTGTACTAAAAAGTTATGTTAGCAGTTTTTTTTAATCGTTTTTAGTTAAATTTTTATTTACACTTATAATAATTTTAATTCAAATAAAAAATGTAATATTAATATGTAATATGTTAATTGGCGTTTAATCCAATAGTTTGAATATCGATGTTTTTTCCTTTACAGAATTCTTTCAGTCGTCCGGAGATTGTGGCTGCGGAAACCTTAGCAAACCATGAGCGTTGCAACAACTCATTCGTCCATGAGGTTTTCCGGGCACATTTTAGGTCGAGTTTGACGTGCCCTCGTTGCCAAAAACAGTCTAACACGTTCGATCCGTTTTTGTGCGTTTCGGTTCCTGTACCTCAAAGGCACCGACAGATGAATCTTTTCGTCAATGTTCTTTATACATCGCAACAACCGCGTCAAGTACGCATTGGCGTAAGTGTTAATCAAGCGGCCAACGTTAAGGAGCTCAGGGAAATATTGTCTAGTGATACTGGAGTTGATGAAAATCACATGTTACTTACCGAAGTCCACGACGAAGGCTTTCACAGGTAAAACGTACATCAATTGTTATAAATACAAGTTCTTTAAATTGTTATTGCATACTAACATTTTTTGGTAATCATTACGTATTGATCTTACATGATTGTATGAAACTATAACATTGAACTTAAATATTACGATTAGTACAATCAAACTTGAATATTTTCGTGTATTACTTTACTATTTTTTTTTGACTGTCTACCACTTTATCTTTAAATAACGCAGTCTTTTTTATCATTCATATTTCTTTTATAAAAAATTATTTTTAGTGACGCATATTTAGTTTGTACATAAATATAAAAAAAGTATTCTACCGGTGCATGATTATTATATTCAACATTTGTTAAAAGCTTCTTCTCGGATTAATTTCAATATATATCGGACGACTGTTTAAAGCAATTTTAACTTATAATAGAAAATAGACTTTAAAATTATTAAAAAAATTTATAAAAAAGTAGTTTAAATAATTTTAATTTGATGTTATCCATAAAAATCAGAAAATAGCTGAATTAGCTTTGCATTTAATTTTTAGTACAGATAAAAACTTTGTTGTCTTCTGTCTCTTTGTCCTATTTTTCTTTAGAAATTGATGTTGTAAGCCATTTCGAGGAATCTCGTTAAGAATAATAATAAATTGTTTCATTGTTAAAGTATGAAAGATTTTTTTATCAGTTTTATGCTCTTATATATATTCTTATTTGAAATTTAAAAAGAATAAAAAATAGAAACGATTAAGAATTCTAAAACTTTATAATTTTTGTTGTAGAACATTCTCGGATTGCCAGCCTCTATCAGCTATCAGCGAAAATGATCCACTGTATTGTATTGAATTACCCCAGTTAAAGGAACCTACAGAGCAGGCCTACATTCTTCTAGTTTGGATTAACGTCCTTGTGCGAGGTAATCTTCGCGAGCGTTTTGGCAGTCCTTACACGATGCAAGTGTCGCGAGAGACTTCGTACGAAGACCTACAAAAACTCCTGTTGAAAGAGATGCATGCAACCCTGGCTGATAACGTATTAACTTCGAATCAGAATCCTGGGCTTTTTAACATCAAGGTTGCCGACCCAGCGGCAACGCCTGCCCAGGATGAACATCCTTGTATCGATCCCTGCGTCGAGCATCCGCTCTATACGGAGCAAATCGAGCAAGCACTCGCACTTTGTGCCGACGACTCAGGACCTCAGCACGTTAAACTGATACTCGAGTGGGACGAGGCGACCAAGTGCAACATCATACAGGACGACTCCGACCAAATTGAGGAGCACGCGAGCGTCAAGCAGCTCAAGAGTAATTCCGAATCAGGTACAACAGCTTGTTCGAATCTTTCCAAGTACTAACGCTATCTATGATTTTATCTTTATCTGAACTGGGAAATTAAAATGTCAAATATATAATCATCGAGAACTATTACTACAACGTCTTTCCACTTGTAAAAGCTGAACTTTGAAAATTAGATTCCTTATTGGTATATTATTTATCTTGATAAAAACGCGATTGCGTTTATCAAGAAAAAAGGAAGACAACGGTGTCGACTTCCCTTTCATTGACCGCTTTTGGTCGTCTCTTCCATTCGATATTTCATATTAATATTTACAATTTTTTGTTTTATAAATCCTAGATAAAATAAAAAATAAAAACTCTTGCACAGATAAGATTTCATAAATAAGTATCGATTTAGGTTGAATTTTAATATTGATATAAAATACACGTGAAACCTTTTCTTAATATCTGCTAATAAGATTTATCGATGACCATTTGAGAACTTTTAATAATTTCAATGAAAGCAAAAATGTTTAATAGCGTTTTTTATTAATGTCTGATTATTAGGCGGCACGGTAACCCTCGAGGAGTGCTTCGACTTGTACACCAGAGCTGAGACATTGGGCGTAGAAGACGCTTGGCATTGTCCGAACTGCAATAGAAAACAGGAAGTAGTAAAGAAGCTTGGTTTATGGTCTTTACCTGCCATTTTAGTAATACATCTGAAAAGGTTTAGACAGCAATCTAAACAGAGATCGACGTCCAAACTAACAATGCTCGTCGATTTTCCACTTTACGGTTTCGATATGACACCGCATCTAGCACATAATGGCGTGCAAACGTCACATCAAGTACCAACCAGAGGAGGATTAAGTTTATCGCGTCTGAAGAAACCTAGACCCAACATACCAAAATATGATGAAAATGAATATGATTTATACGCCATCTGTAATCATCATGGGCAGGACCTACAGGTTGGATTATAAAACTATGTTAAACATAAAGTTAAACGTACTTGTTCAATCTCATATTGTAAAATCGAACAACTGAAATACATATCAATATTGAAGTTACCGACCATAAAATATAAAAACTTAAAATTTTTAAAGAAATTTATATTTTAAACGTATAAAAACAACCATTTATTTTGCAATTTGTATGCACGTGGGTAGACGCAAGTATCTTAAAGTACTTTATTAGCTTTTTTTTTTAATTGTATTCCAATGTTTTTACACCACTCGTTATAGTGATAATAGTGCTGTAAACAGTATTACAGTAAAGATGAAAATTTTTAAGATAGAATGTAATTTTATTAAAACATTAATTTTCAAAGAACTATATTAAAAAATGATTCTTTTTTAATAAGTTCTAAAAAAAATTTAAATACGAACAAGTTTCAAAAACAAAGTAATTTTTAAATTAATTTTTAAAAAGTATTGAAATATTCTTCATTAACCTTGTACTATTTTAAGTAAAAAGAGATGTAAAAAACTAAAAGACAAAGAGAGTTAAATTACTACATATATGTTAAAGATTTTGTCAAGGTATACGTCACATTTTTACATTATTAGTAATAAATTTTAATTAATTATATTTTTCGAATTTGAGTATCAAAAGTAATATAAAACCTTGTCATATAAAAAATATAAGGATTAAAACACAAAATATGAGATTTATGCTTACATTATTTTAATAACCGAAGCAACTGATTTTTTATTAGGGTGGACATTACACGGCATTTTGTCGCAATCCTTATGACACCCAGTGGTATTGCTTTGATGATACACGCGTTGAGGCGGTCAATGACACGAATCTCGTAACAAATGCTGCATACATCCTGTTCTATCAAAAGCGTGGAGCAACAAGTTGTTCATCGACTGGCAATTCATCCGCAGCTTCGACTTCGTCAGCGGGTTCAGGTATTGACCACTGGGTGTCCCAAATGCCGCCCTTTTATTTCAACAACAAAAACAGCAATTCAACTCGTGCAGCTTCTGCTATTACTGATATTGACATTAATATGAGCAATAAACAGAGCCAAAGTCAGGAAACACTTTGTCAAGAAAAAGTTATCGAGGAAAAAAATCTAAATAATTTTAACCGAGGTTGTAGAAATTATTCGACCCACCAACCCTTGAAGCGAAGTACTACGACAGGTTTTGATGATGAGGAAGCCCAGACGCCAACACCCTTAGAAAAAACACAGTACGAAGATGTTGATTCGTTTTTTTACATTGTAAGGATTTTTTTTTTTAATATTTTTCTTTCAATATTTATCATAAGTGTATACTTTCAAAATAAGAATGTACTTTCATTTTTTTAAAATATCTTTAGCAATTAATAGGTTTTTTAACAAATAAATATTTTAAACAAATTTAAAATAAATATTTGAAAGCCTATCGAACTACATTATATATCATAATAACTTAAAACTATTTATATTTATAAAGTTTTTTCTTTTATATTTATTATTTGCTTAAAATCATTTATAAAGCATTTAAAAATTTTTGTCTATTGCAGACTTCGCCAGAACCACACAGAAAATCGCCATTAATCACTCTATCGACTCATTCGGTACCCACGATATTGCAGAACGTAGTAATGAATGATCAGGATGCGGCTGTCATTCACGAATCAACATTATAACATACAATCTAAGAACGCATGGTCGGCAGCATATATGTTTCGCAAAACCGGCAAGGAATCGCAATTTGATATTTATAGTGCCTGGATAAAATATGTAATATGTTTGTGTGCGGTGACGACGATTTTTCGAGGACGAGTATACTTTTAGTTTAGCTTAAGAAATAGCGCCTTTTTTCTCACCATTCTCCCCTCTCTGTCTCTCTCTCTCTCGCATCGAGAGTTGAAATCTTGCTATATTAATGAAGCTAAAGTGAATGGTGGAAAAATGCTTATTTATTTTTTATACGAAATGAGTAAATCTCATTTAGTTCTGTTTTATCGAATAAGTAATGAATATGTAGCTTTAATATCAGCACATCTCTTTTCAAAATTAAAATCATATGTTTTTTGTATTTGAAAATTTACTATTTTACAAAATATTTAAAAACTATATACTAAGTTACACGCATAAATTTTTCTTTCAAATCTTAACAGTGTGGTTCATATTCTTCTGTAAATAGAATTAAATAACGATAAACTATATTTCCTAAAAAAAAAATTTTAATTTTGCACATAATGAAATTTAATTATTATTTTTAAATTAATCATTCCGTATAAGTAATCTAGTAGAAGTGTAAATTTATAAAATTATTAAAATAAATAATTTATAATTTGTTTAAAAGTATGCTAAAGTATTAAATATATATAAAAAAACCAGAATTATTTTTTGAAAATCTATCTTTAAAAATTATTTTAGTATCAGAGTTAATGAATTGAAAATATATCTAATAATGGTGATTTTTGAAATAATTTTCATTTTAATTTTGCAATAATTATTTTTATTACATGTAAATATCAATGAAAGATGTTTTAAACGCAAATATAATTATGTAAAGTTTATAATTCATAATAAAAATTTTGAAATATTGATAACTTAACTTTTCATGAATATGAAGTTATTTAATAACAATTCTAAGAAGAAATATGACTGAAAATTCTTTTTAATTTCGATGAATATAAATTTAAAAATGATACGAATATTCAATATTTTAAAGATTGTATTTATTGTTGCATGATCTTTTCTTTTGTTAAAACTTTAGCATAATAGTTAAATACATTAATATGAAGGTAACGAATTATAATAAAGTAAAAGGAACAATATTATGGACAAAATTAAATATGTAAGTTCATGTAATGTGCTTTTTATAAAGTTTCTTTTTTTTATATATTACAGAAAACAATATAATTTGTTTCACTAAATTAATACTAGGTATTAATGAATTTAATAAATAGTCACTATTCCATTAAAAATAAATTTAAATAAACAGGAACATGCGGATAATGTATATAAATAAACTATAATTATAAAAATTAATGATTTTTTTTATAAATATTTAGTTATAAAATTAAATTACAATTACAACGAAAATGAAATTAATTAATTCGTTTAATTGAAAAAAATGAAAATAAATAAAAAATAATTCATTACTTTCACATTTATCTTAAAAATAATTACAGAAGTTGACAATTTTAAAGAACTCGTCTAAAAAATACTATTTTTCACAAGATTACCATTTTATTTTTATGTTAATTTAGTTCTTATATTGTTAAAATCATGATAATAAAATTTTTAGTATTAAAAAATTTATAAAAATAAATAAATTTAAAAATGTTAAGTTTAAAAATAAAAATAAAATAATTTTCTTTACTTCAAGCTGTCTTCCACCATTTACTTGTTAAAAATTATACTTCTTGCAACGTAAATTGATTAAAGTAAATCTTTTCTACGAGTTTTATTTTAAAAATATTTTATATGTATATATTTAAACAATTACTATTCATTTTCATTATTGTTACCGAATATATATTATATATATATATATAATATCCTTAAAATAGAAATGATAGTGTTAATTTTCTTTCGTCAAATCAATTTATAAGATTTGTAATTTTTTTTTAATCGTATTTTCAACGTATTACAAAACATAAAATAAAAAAATATTTCAACGTGGTTTGTATTTAAAAATTAAAATGAGTATTACTTTGAAAAATTAACAATTATGCTAAAATTAAAGATTATTAAAAATTGTATGCTCCAATTTTATTGCTTAATTAATAATAGTTTGACTTTCTTAAGAACAAGAAACTTCAATGTGTCTGCAAATATGCATTCAACTCTCGACTCATTTAGTTAGTCTATATACAAATAATCTTTTGTAAGATGTGCAAAGAGGAAAAGTGATATAAAAATAGAAATTATTAAAATAGAGGACAAAATATACAAATCAAAGATACAACGATAAATTTTATTTATATAATGCTTTTCTTTCGATTATTTATCTTTCTCTATTTCAAGTTTTAAATTAATAAGTCGATAGTTGAAAGCGTATCTAAAAGATAGAATATTATAGACATATTATATTCGATTATATTGAAGCTAAAACCAGCATTGTATTTATAGCATATCTGTATGAATTATGCGCGAAGGTTACATGCAGTAATAAATTAGAAGAAACGTTATAAACATAAGATTAGAGGAAAATATATAGTTCATAAGTTATTTTCTGATAAAAGTGTCGTTGAAAAGTTTATACATATGATAAATAAACATTGTGAACATTGTTGTTAATCATTTATCATTTTTGTGATCGGACAGAATTGTTATACAGAACATTGCCGACAGAACATTTATTTATTTTTCTTTAATTTCTTGAGTATAGTACCGATACAAAAATGATGTAAAACCAAAAACAAAAACTTAATGACAATAAGAAAATTTTGTATCGTATATATAAATGTTGAATGTATGTGAATATTTTAAAAGTTGGATAGTTTTTAATTCTATTTGTTTTTCCGAGGTGCCCATAAAATTTGGTCTGTCCATGATTGCCGGCATTCGCTTAGAGTTAATATTTATATTGTATTTGTATCACCTACTAGTGGCCTTATCTCTTAATCACTGATATGAATGCATTGAATAATTAATACTACTGTAATAATCTTTATTATTTACCAATTAATTTTTTAGCACTTTTTATTGCAGTTAAAGTTTGATTATCATTACTGAATATTCAAACAAGACTTCTAATTCTTGTAACTTTTTGAAGAATTTTCCACATTTTTGAATACTAAAAAAACAGTAGAAATAAAATAAGAGTATAAAAAAAAGGTTACTATCAGTAAATGTAAGAAATAAATAGCTCCATAGTCGAATACCGCTATGTAGTTTTTATAGATGCGAAAGGATTTATTAGTAATTCTAAATTATAGTATATGTCAAGAAAGTACCTCTCAATCTCCCAGTTTTTCAATCACCATTCCAAATGGAGCGTTTTATAATTTAAAAAATGAATGTAAATTAAACAATCAATGTTAACAAACGTGATTGCGAACGTGTGTAATGAAAGAAAAAGTCAAAAGTGAGAAATTTAGGTACTTTAATAAGAGAAAAGTGTGACAAAGATTTATATAAATATATATATGATTATAATAGCTAGGGACAAAAATTAAGTTATTTTAAAAAGAAATATTCATAACTAGTCACACGATTCTTGAACACAATGACGAGCGCTCGTGCACCACTTACACACTTATATACATACACTATTATGTTTATAGCGATTAATTAGTGATGATTGAGTGATATTGATTTTTATAAAATAAAAATGTAAATACTAAACAATGATTGCAAAATCGATTTATATCTAATTTGGTAATTATAAATATTTTTAAATAATTGTTTTAAATTATTAATTTCATAAGAACTTTGAAACGATTAATTAAATATAATGTTAAACTCAATAACCATGATGGTTTAATAAATAACACAAATTTATATGTATTTTTATGAAAATTCATAATTCTGTATTTTTGAATCGACGGTTAAGAATGTAAATTTGCATTTTGTAATTTTAATAAAGAACACGAAGTCAATTACCTGATAAATATATTCATAAGAAGTTTTTATAAATATCTTAAATTTTTCAACATTTTTTTAAAAATATTAGTCAATGCTCAAACGATGAAAACAAAAGATCTTTAAAAACGAATAAGGAGAACAAGATTGAATGAAAAAGAAACATATAAGATATAGTTTGACAAAGTTTCTACCTTTATTATTATTATTATTTTAGACGTTATTACTTACTGTACATATTAACGTCTGTCGACTGAGAAAATGATTTGATATATAATTATAACCATTATACTATTTCAATTATATTTTATTACCATTGATTTTGTCAAAATAAA
Source organism: Platyscapa corneri (assembly GCA_018907185.1). NCBI lineage: Eukaryota > Metazoa > Arthropoda > Insecta > Hymenoptera > Agaonidae > Platyscapa > Platyscapa corneri. The sequence continues at coordinate 171,581 of JACCHW010000014.1, forward strand.
CACTATCAAGTAATATGTCTAAAAATTTGTATTCTTTTTACATTATTGAAAACCAATTTTCAATTTTTTTAATCAAAATAATTATATTATACGCTTAACGTTAATATATTAATTATTTCATTTAAAAAACTAATATATTCATAACAGATTTTTACATAAAAATTATACTAATTATTCCAAATATATTAATAATATATTATTATTTTTATCGTTTTTATATTAAAATAACAATTTATATTATAAAATGCATTTACTCACTGACTTATTAATATTTATTTTACAAACGTCGGCAAAAGCTTATATTATAAATTAATGTTTTTAACGCTTGAATAAGTAGTGCACAAATTAGGATAATAATTTATTATTCTTTATACTTTATTTAAAAAGTTGTGCCAGTTTAAAAATAAATAATCCCAATATTGGCTATATTTCATACGAATATTAGAAAACTTTTCATTTTTCAGTATTAAACAGTACATTTGCTAGAACTGTGTTTGTACTTTACTTTTTGAATGTTATTAACATTAAGATTATAAATAAACCATTAAGATTTTTTTAATACTTTTAATCAAATTAGAAAATGTTCCATAAGAATTTTAAAGACGTTAAGTAATAATTCAAGTTAAATTTATATAAGTATATAAATTCTAAATTGTGAATTGGTAAAATTATACAAAATACTAAAATATGTTTTTAAATGCAAATATTTTATTTTAATTCATGAAATTAAATGTATTAATGGTATTAGAAATTTGATTAAAATAGTTTTTATCAGTTAAAATAGTAGCTATATATTTCACGAACTGTTGACATCAATTTATTAACGTTATTTAAATATAATTTAAAAGTTTTTATTAAAAAAAAATTTAAATTATAAACAAATCTTTATAATTATAAAATTCACTATTTTTACATTTCATTTTCATATTTTCTTTTCACATTAATTTTCACATACATTTTTTTATAATATTGCTTTTCAATTATAAATTTTAAATATTTAATTTAGATTGTGATTAATTATAAATAAAAAAGTATTCATTTAAAAAATTTAATAATTCTTTTACCATTTATTATCTATAAACATTTTCACAGTCTTATAAAATCATGTAATAAATTTATAGAACATTTTTTAATGAATAATTGACTATAGTTATAATAAATTATAACGAATAATAATTTTAATCATTTCATTTATCTTTATTCTATATATTTCTGAATAAGTGATCTTTATTGAAAATAAGTGTAAAAGAAAAAAATTATAATGCTTGATAATTTTCGTTATGATATATTTTAGTTAAAAAACAACTTATATAGTTTAATTTAATTTTTTTTTAATTATCGTATTGCATTTTTTAAAATAAAAAGCTCAATTTAGCCATTAATTTCTTATATAAACTTAATGTACATATTTTTAGCTTAACATGTCATAGAATGCATTAAAGTGGAAAAGAACTGAATTCTTCGAGGTTAAAATCGATGACTTTATTTTAAGTTTTCTATTGTATTAAAAAAACAATGAAATTTTAAAAAAATTATAAAAATAATTTATTATTTTAAAAACTATAATCGAATTGAGTGTTCAGAATAGAGGTGAATCTGAGTGCATGTTCATAAATTCTCATAATATATTGTTGCATATTAATTTTTTCATTTACTAGATAAAAACGAAACTTTACATATAACTTTCAGTTTTGTGAAATTTTTACATTTTATATTTTATGCAAAAATTTATGTTCGTTTGAAAAGAAACTGTATAACGTAATTTCATAGTTAAATAATGCGATATAAAATTAATTTTTAACTTTTGAATAAAGTTATTGATACGCAATTACTATTTTAATTAAAAAATATAATTATAATTATTTCCAACTGAATATGTAATATAGAATTATATTAACCAAGTAAGTCAATAAAAATATTGCTACGTAAATAGTAAAAACGTAGTTTATTAAATTTTGTTCAATTATTTATAATTGTACATTATCATTTGATTTTGCTATGGTAATAAGAAACTCTTAAATTTTTGCGCTATGAGATTTTATTTCTAAATAATTTTTGTAAGAAAAATTGTAAGTAATTAAAATCACATATTTATAAATTTAATCTTAAATATTGATAAACTATTAAAATAATTAATTATTATTCCTACAGTTTATTTTAATCCCAAATGCACACACAATGGTTGTATTCTGATTGGAAAAGCGTATAGATAAATAGATAAATTAATAAAAAATAAAAATTTTATGGCTAAAAAATTAATGAAATTGATGAGCGTGAAAAATAATTAACGAATAACAAGTGCTTTTTAAAAAAAAACATGAAATTTACCAGTAAATTATAGAAGTTAAGCTTAAATTATTAAAAGTCGGACAAAAAAATCGAATTACAAATCCATTATTTAAATGGAATAAAATAAAGTTTTGACGTTATGTCGCGTGCCAGCTTGAAATATAACTGTCCGAAATACGATATACTCGAGATACTGGGAAGTAAAAAAAGGCTTAGGTTAAGCTAACCCAAGTTGGCGAGTATGAACGATCGGTCGGTTTTGCGCATACCGTCGTCGAATTTTGAATTCGGCGCGTAAGCCGCCACCATAAGTTTTTTCCCCTCCGCTGCCGCCCCCATTGGTCCATGACCGCCTGTACTACAGTCCAACTTCTATTCGGGTGTCTGCACTCTGCTTCATCAGCAGCAGCAGTAAAAGCGTCATTGCGTCGTGCCGCGAGCGCGTCGCACACAGTCAACTCGATTCTCGGGAGAGCATTATATGCTGCGAGCGTGCAAACAGTTAGAAACAGGCACAGCGCAAGAGAGACGGCGACTCTCTTGTAAGCATGCCGTAGTGTTGTAGCAGTCGCGTCATTTTAGTCGGGCTCGGCTCCTTGTTAAGCGTGGGTGCGTGTGTGTTTGTCTCCTGCGACGACGACGATACATCGCCGCCGAGGCCAGTGTTGTGTGTGTGTGGGCCCTCCTTTATTCGACGTTACCCTGTTTTTTATCTTTCTTTGCTCCTGCTCTCGTTTCGGGCAGCAGCCGACTCCGTGGGTTCGAGGTGAGTAACACGCGCGACCCATTACCACCGCCGTCCACCCCATTCGCAATGTATTCAGTCTGATAGCCAACAAAGCAACATTTTTACGTCTCTGTCTCTCTCTCTCTCTCTCTGTGTCTTTTCCATCCGTGCACGCCCGCCACGATCTTTATTCGAAGAGGGAAAACTCGAGGATTTCGCCGGTGACTCGCTTATGTGCCTCTCGTCCCCCCTCCCCATCAGGGTCTTTCTTTTCGGGAAGACTATTGCGCTTGCAGCAAGGATTTTTCACAGGCAGGAGAAAGCAATCTGGGTACGGGCCCGCATGTATGAAAACATGCCTTGCCTGCATACTGTGCTCGTACATACATGTTTATCCGAGCATTCGTGCACGCGTGCACACACATGCGCCTTCTTATATGTATATATCGATCGAAGGGAGAGTAAACGCCTCCGATGTAGCACGATTGGTCCCGCCCTCGTGCCAAAACCAACGAAAGACCCTTAGAAACTGCATGCATGTCACAAACTCCCTCGGGCATAACTCGTTAGTCTGTTTACCCCTAGAACTCTTGCTAAAAAAGAAAAACAAATAGTTTGCACGTATAAATACGCACCATTCGGCGAAAGAGAAAAGCAAAACAAAGGAAGGAGTTAGAGCGTGTTCTCGTAGTGTTACGCGTAACGAAGAAAGGACAATGAACCCGAGGGGTTGCACAAAGAAACCGGCGATTAAAACGAGTAAAAATAAGAAAATAAGAAATAGCAAAAGGTCTACTTTTCTTTCGCATTTTCCCTCCCGTTTTTTCTCTTTTGGCCTATCTATACCAAGTGACGTGCAGCGGTAAATCTTCGTCCTAATGCAACACAAATGAACACACGTACAAAAGCGTCGCGCTTCTTTTTCCCGAAGCCGGAGAGCGCGCGCACGTCTTTCATTTCTCTCTCTCGGAGCCGCGCACACGGTGGCGTCGCATCTGTCTATCTCGCTCGAGCTAGAATCGATATGCACTGCGCGGGGGCCAATCTTACGGAGTCTTGGGCGAAATGAAATTGCTCATGCCCGCCCTGCTTTTGCAGGGGGAAACGCACTCCGGCTCACTTCGATATGCGAGGGCACGAGCGACAGGCTGAGGGACGTGTCCCCACTTTTTCGGCGTTTTCCTTCTGTCCCAAGTCTCTGACAGCTATCGCTTACGACTGCAGACTGGGGCTGCTGCCAGGTAAAAGACTACCTTACGAGTATTTGTGTATACACTGGGAGCGACCCTTTATTAGCTATCATTTTTTTTCCTCGTAAAAGGCCAATGTTGCCTTATTATTCTCATTCCTATTTTTTTTAGACAGGATGACTTAACGTCTTCCTATATTTATTTGAGACTGCCATTTTGAGTGGTTTTGCTTCATAGGTGGTATATTAAAAATTTGTGTTTTCGTCTTCATAACAGAATGTATTTTAAAATGAACTTAATAGAAATAATGAAAATAAAAAAATATTTTATTTCTCTGTAATGGTGCAATTTTTTAAATTATAAAGAAGTTGAAAATTTTTATATTTTGAAAACGTTATATTAATTTTTCTTTTCAATTTAATTTAAATGTTATGGCAGGATTGTTAAAAATATATAAATTACCAACATTTATATAAGGTTACAGATTTACTTTAGGCTTAAATTTTAAGCAAAATCTCAAACCTAATCATCGTGAATTTCTTTAAAATTCATATAATTATACACATCATCTTTTCCAGAATGCAGTGCAGTGTAGGAACTACTCTATGGCAATACTCTTTCTTATTCTCTCAGTGTTTCTCTCTTTATTTCTATGTCCGTGTCTTTTTATCTATGCACGTTGCCTCAATATTTATCATAAGAGGAAAAACTAGAGAATATCGCTGTTCTTAAATATAAATCAAATTCATCTAAAACTTCAAATTTTTCAAAATAGTTTTAAAAGAATTTTGATGCGTTAAATCATGAAAATTTTTTAATGCACAAAAGTAACGCAATGGCTGTAGCTTAAAAATAATGTACTCTGAATATACATGTGTAATTACACGCATACTAAAAGTAAATACATTAAAATATACTTATTTAATAAAGTACATTAAGATGTATCACAGTAAACTCGATCTGAAGGTTGTATAACTTAAGCTACAGAGAAAAAAATATTTTATAATTGTATCCATTACATCATATGAAATAAAACAGTTGATTGTTATATTCCAATGTAAATATTACATAAATAATAATCAAAAATTATTTTAATTCGATATAAAAATAATCTTAATATATAATAATGAGCTAAAATTTATTGTAGCTAAGAATGATTTTATAATTTTAATTTTATTAAATTAAGTATAAATAAAATTTTTTCGTTTTTTATGATCAATAATTTTTTATAAATAATAAACACTTAGAAGAATGTACTATTGATTGCACTAATACTTTTCTCAGAAAGGTAATAAATTTATTTAAATTTTCTTATTGAAAAGAAACAATAAACAAGGCATTAAACTTATTAAATTAAATTTAAAGAATGAAAATATAGTTCAAAAAAGTTTTATTATAAGAGATAATTAAATATTCATATTTTAATTTATAATAACTTATTTATTTGTAATGAAATTTGACAAGATAAAAAATATGCTTTCTGTTTTTTATATTAATTTTGTAAAAATATAAAAAATTTGAAAATTAATATTTTAAGGTCATCTTGTATACCTAAATTTTTTCTTCTTCTACAAAGCTAATTGAGATTACAATTACACTGTTCATTAAAAAAGAATGGGAATTAAAAATATCGAAACAGAAATATTGTTTGAAATTTTATATTAAAACACTCGTACTGTCGAGCGTTTCCTCTTTGCTACTTTAAATCAGAGTTGTATTTTATGTGATATTACGTACGTTTACATAACACGCAACGCGGGATTGGGTGATATGTGGGTGACACGATTGATTATCCTTGTGTTTAAAATTAATATTTACTTAACTTTTGCCTGAGTTCAATTAAGTCGATACTAATCAGTTTAATTAGTTTTGGCACTAAAAACAATTAAATATTATAAAGACGTGCATGATTATGATTCAAATAATTATACTTAAGAATAAAAAAAAATAATAATGAAATACAATATTTGTTATTCAATTTTTTATTTTTTTTTTAAACAATTAATTTTCAATGTTTTTAATTTTTATTTGCAATATTTTTTTTATTGTGTTGTTATAATTTGTTTCTAATATTAACTTTATTGTAATCATAAATAATGTAAAGAATATAATAATCATATTTTAATTATGAATAAAAATAAAATCAACGAAAAATTTCCGAATCTGATAAAAGAGACTTTTAAAATAGAAATTTATTTTTAATGAGTAATGTGAATAATAATATGCATATATTTTGAGCCTCTATAATAAAAAAAAATAATCATGAATTGAAAGAAAATCTAATTTTGATCAAGTTTTGGTTTTATTTATATTTTATCATTAACTTTAAAATGTTGATTATTTTCTTCATAAAATTCTATTAATATTATTTTAATACTTTAAGATATTAACAAAGTCTTACTTGTAATGGTAATACTATTATATAATCAAGATATCTTCGTATCTCAATGCACATTTAGAGGTGAATATGCTAGTTTATTCTATTGAAATTTATTATATTATATTCACCAATTTTCTAGCAGAAATTTCTATTCACTGTGCAACATTTTATCATTCTTAAAATAAAAAAAAAACTAGATTACAGACACGAACGCACGTATGTCCTTGAGTTAATTCAGTGCTTTAATCATTCTATTATTGAGCAATCGGAAATTTAAAAAATTTCAGTGTATGCTAGTGTTTTTTTAAAAAAATTAATCAATTTATCAAGTCTAAATAATACGGTATGTAAAAAGTTGATAACATATAAATAAAATATTGTAAATGTTAAAAATCATCGTATAATATTTGAAAATACTATGACTTGAAATACACGTTTTGAACTGTCTATATTTAAGTGATTTATAAGGTGAATAATTATCAGTTACGTATAACTAAACATCTTTGTATTATAATTATTTATTAATAGTAGTGACGAAGTTAAATAATTTTTTAAACAAAACTTAAAAATCCTATTTAGGATGAAAACAATATTCTAAATATTTTTTGTAATTTTAAGGTAGAGAATATTGATATCGATGGAATATGTCAATAAGACTCAAGACTATTTTTTTCATTCATTCATTCATTTACTATAAAACCGGTTTAACATTTCTATGCATACCTTGGGTGAGATCTGATACGTAACATATGAAAGAAATGCTATACGCCAAAAAAAACGTAAAACTTTTCTGGTCCGTTTGATGGAAGCAATAAATTAATACATGTATCTTAAATATTACTTACAAAAACGTCTCACGTCATTCACAAGGACAACATATTTAACTACAAAGAAAATCAATATCACATAGGCCAAAACTCATATTTGTATGAGGAAATATTAGTACATCATTTTTCAATTAGTAACTTCTTATTAATCTGTTCTTATTAGATCTAACTTCTTATAAAATCTATAAGTATTGAATTTTTATTATTAAAATAGGTAAAATTTATATTTTTAATACATATAAAACAAAAATTTAATAAATTCTGTTTTAAAATTTACTCTTCGCTTAAAATTTTTATGATTTGGATGGATCAAGTTATTCTTTCTTCGTATCTTAGAAATATTTTTATTGATTTTTATAAAATAAAAGATTTACAATTGCTATAGTCAAAGTTTAATTATTTACTATAAAATAATTATATTTATCTTTGTATAACAATTGCCTCTGTAGAAACATTCATCGTAATTGTTATAAATTTTGTATAGAGTGAAATACTCTTTTTAAATAGATATTATTTTTAAATATTGCATATTTATATATAAATCTGATTAACGATTTGTTTATTTTTATAAATGAAGATTATGAAAAGAATACCTAATAGATGAAACAAGTAACATAGTATTGTTATATTGATAAGTATAACAGTAACTAACGTCTAAAAGCCTAAGAGTTATTACATCTAAATAATTTTAAATAATGAAGAATATAATCTATAATTTTTACATTTGATTATTCTATTAAAAAAATAAAATAGTAAAATTCACGTATAATAATCAATCATTGAATTAGCTATTTTTATTTTTCATAGTTTGAAAAATCCAACTAATGTAATCATTTACGTAGATAAAAAAATTAATTTTAATGTATAAAATAAGAAAAATAGTATTTAAATTTGAAAAAGTAGCAAAAAAAGATATTGCTAAAAAATTGACGGTCGACATCCTGTCTCGACGCCTGTTTAATTACTCGATTTCGGTCAAGTGCAGCAGTGCAATATCCTATATAATATCCACTAGTACTAATCTCGTTCGATAAAAATTACGAAGAACAAGACCACGGAAGCAACGAAAAAAGTACGTTAACTACCGTCACGTCTCCTACTTCCCACTACTAATATTCGCATTACACTTAATGATTTCGTGGATAGAAACAAAAGAATATCGCATTAGCAATCTTCAGATGCCACCACTGGTGAATGAGCCAGACTCGACCGCAAGTAGCAAATATTCTTGTCACTAACATTTTTCGTGAGAGGATAGACAACAGGAAACGTAGATTGGAGAGGCTGCTGAATACGAGAGTCGATGTATAAACGGGATATTACTTTTGGCAATCTTCAGACTTAAACTGTGGAAGTACAAAGTTGTACACTATTTGCATTATTGTACATACGTTTACTGAGTTATTAGGTGTTCTGTAGGTGACTCCCAATATATATTTGAAGGGTAGGGTGTGCGTGTTGATAACTTGAATATTCAATTGTTGATTTATAAAGTTTTGAATTAAACGCATGTTTTACTTTTTAACCAGTTGATTTTAAGGACTAAAATAGTTATTCAAAATTACTTTTATTCTGTAATTTATCGTTGAATAAAGTTCTTTTTTAAGATAATTTTTTATTTTTTTGATAATTTTGTGTAATTTTTTTCTTTTTTAATACAATTAATTTTAAAAATTAACGTTTAAAAGTTGAATTATATTAAATTTTTGTTGAATATTGATCTTATTTTATCTCTCTTGTTTGTTGACAAGCGATTCAAGTATGATACATTCATACTTCATTCTAAAATTAATAAAATCCAATTACTTATATGAAATTGACCTGCTTATATAATTTGGCCTACTTCATTAACTGAAGACTCAACAACTATGTCAACTTCTTCGCATGCGTTTTATAATAAAATATAAAATTTTAATGCCATCTTTTTAGCTTCTGACAGCCATATCATAGCAATTTACATTTGTTTTATATTTCATTAAATTTTATAACTGTTTATTATAAATCGCACTACATATCTTAATTAGAAAATTACACGTCGATTTTTCAATGTCTAATTATGGGAAAATTAAAAAATTTTTTAAAAAACATGCCTTATTATAACAACGAGTACGCTGCAATATTTAAATTTTCCACCGTTCTCATTACCACACTATGCATGTGCTTCAATATTTATTTTTTTTTTTTAAATAACTCGCGATATTCACTTTTTATCGCTTGACGACTCCTCACGGCCGTGTCAATTTTATTATTGCAATTGTAATAGAAATTATGGTATCATTTTTTAATGGTAGCATTTTGATTATTATTTATTATTATTATAACGTTAATCTTTTTATTTAATGAAACAAAAGAATAATCTAATAGTAAATAGAAACTAAATAACCTCAAAATGTAAAGAGTGGAATATTGTAAATAAATTTTCCATGGAAGCACAGCGCAGAGCAATTGTGTCGTGATTCTGTTATTAATTGCTCTTAAACGAATAGCTTTTGCCACTCAGACGGAATTATTGTATTTGCTATATATAAAGAAAAGAATAATAAATTTTCCGTGATCGTTGAGTTGAAGTAATTTTGCATTTACTTCACGTCGTAAGATGATGAGTGTCTTTTACATGCTTGGTTAATATATGGCTTTCCTTTTTTAATTTAGAAAATTTGTTGATACTTTATATTTTTTTAAAAACAAAAATTTCATAATTATATTATTTTAGAGTAGCAGATTATATTTTACTAATTAATTTTTTACTATGATTGAAACAATAAAAACATATTTAAATGACTTTTACCTTACAAAAAGAATACAACGAAGTAGCAAACATTTAAAAATACTTAAATATTAATAATTCTGACGTAAAATTTAAAAAATAATTCCCATGCCCTGAAATTTAAAATCTTAAACTTTCGTAATTGCCGTATGTGAAGAAAAATTAGGCTTATTTAAAATGATTAAATATAATTACAAATTAAAGTGAATATAATGAAAATTAATATTTTTGAAGACTTTTCTTATGTTATTATATTCTTTTCTGTCTAAAATATTTGTCTCGATTCTTCTTCTTTTTACACATTTACATTCTCTTCCTTTTATATTCTCTGTAATAATATACTTATATTCTTAATATGTGAATTACCAGACTGTTTCTATTCCTTTTTCTTTACATTTAATTTTTATTTTTTTCATTCTCTCCCCTGTTTATCTAAACATTATCATTTTGTTTTTTTCCTGTGTTTAACTCCTATCGTTTTCTCTCAAAGTAATACCTAAATACTCTTAATAATTATTTTGATTCCCCCTCATAATTTGCTATTATTATATCATTTACGTACGTTAAAGACTTAATTCTTACACTCCTTTTTATATACTAGAACTTCTTGATCTTTTTAAATTTTCCTCAATCTATCATACCATTCTTGAAAATAGTTGAACTCATAGGACAACCATGTTTTGTTCCCGTTTTCGTTTTCATTTCCTCAACTATATCTTTGCTAAGCCTAACATATTCTTATCCTTCATAACTTTCCAACCTGCTATTTCAGTTTTTTTATTCCTACTACATTCTAAAATCCTATTTTTATATTTCTGTCCGTTTTAATTATTTGTTTTGTTACTTTGTACATTTGGAAACTATTTCTTTTCCCTGTTCTATAAAATAGTTAATTTTTCTTTTTACTGTATACTCGTGTATTATCTTGTCCCATTGATTTATTTCCCGTATAAAATCAATTCCCATCTTTTACCCTAAATACCTTACACATATTTATTACTATCCTTATATTTTCTCTTTTTGAAAATGTCGAGTCTTTGTTTATAAGCACAACCCTTCCTTTTAATAGTCTTTTTCTTATCATGACCCCTTTTATATCGTCATCATCTTTTAAAGAAACTCCTCACCAATTTCTTTCTGTAACTTTTCTGTACTATACATTCTGTATACTCACCGCCACCTTTAGTGCTTTTCAGAACTTCTTCATTTCCTTTTTACGGTATTTTTGTCCTGCTCCAGCCTAATACGTAATTCTTTCTTTTCTTCATTTCATTCTCATCTGCTAACCAATATACACACCTACACTTGTATTTCTTATTCTTTTCTAAGGTATATTTTTTCAACACCTCTTTATTCTATTTTTCTTTTTGATTTTTGCCATTCTCTTTCTATTTTCATCAATCTTCTCTTTCAGTTCACTAATCATATTATTTATATATTCAACTTTCTCTTAAATTTATTTCTTTCTATCTCTAAATTTTGCTTTTTAAATTTTCCATCATTTTTCTACAATTTTCTTGTCCATAATTCTTGTTTTTTACAAGCGATCCTCCTTATTAATGCCAGTTCCTTGACATCTAAGCGCCGGCCTTCTCAGCATTTTTTTGCCAATTAATTTATTTTTATTTTCATTTTTCTTTTTCCAAAGCATTCTTCTTTTCTATTAAATAACCATTCACCTTCACTTTTACTATCGGTTTTCTTATTTTATTTATAAATCTTTTATTTATTTGTATTATACTAATTAATTTTTATATAATAATCTATTTAATTAAATTTTACTCTTTGTCTTTTATATATTTAAAATTAAAATGCTTTTAATTTATAAATTACGCGTCTTATAGCCTTTTTATACAAATATTGTCTATTAGAATTGTTTTGGCATTTGTTTCATATTACTTTTATTCATCTTTCTATTGGCTTTTCTGACTCTTTTTTTCTCCATTCACCTTGTTTATCCTACTTTTTACTTATTTCTTATCTGTTTTTTTCACTGTCATGTGCGATATATCCTTCACAAGTTCAACTGAATGATTGCAATTAATTTAATAGATCATTAGTTTGGTTGTCCTAAAATCATTTATTTATTTATAATTCTTTATATTTGTTTGTATAAAATAATGGTATTTATATGTATATATCAAATTTAAGTTTTAATTAACTTTTTTATTTTGATTAAATAGTTAATAATAAGAATAAAAATATGTTTTTTATCTTACCATGTTTAGATTGAGGTCAAAAGTTTTTAATCAAACTTTAGTATAGAGAAATATAAAAATAATTTCTTTTGAACGGAATATAATAAGATTTACAGAAATATACTTTTTTATTAGTTTAATTGTAAACTAATTTATTATATAATATTTTCATTAAAATTATTACGTATATATATATAGCTCAGATTGAACTAAAGATAATTTGAAAGCAAATAATACACATTCTTTAGATAAAGAGGTTTTTGTCTTTGCGCGAACATCAGAAATGATCGAGTTTGGCTGATAATTTTTAATTACACATTGATAAATAATGGAAAAAGGTAACCTATTTATATATTGCCTTAGAAAAAATTGATATCGATAAATTTCTTAAAGTTTTACTTGCAGATAACTGACTGTTTTATTTTTGTTCTTAAAAGTTTTTTAGCAAAAAACTACTTTCCAATAATTTTTATTATAAATATAAAATCTAATATATAAAAATACGTGTAATAACATTGTTTAATGACATTTAGTATTTGAAAATGATAGAACTGATTTGAAAGGTAATTGAACTAATTAAAGTTGATTTTTCATATTAAATAATTGAACATAATAAAATTTTGATGTAAACTATTTATAACTCATGTCCTCCAAATATCTTGCAATGTAATTTTTATTTAAAAATAAAAAAAAATTTATTTAAATGTAAACATTGTACAAATTATAATCAATTATTAAAATAATATATTTATTTTATCTTCTATGTACTCGGTTAATGTACACGTGTTGTTTTATTTTAAATTTAAAAATATTTAAGAAATAATTATTATAAATTTCTTTTTCTACACAGAGATTCTGATGAAACGAATTTATTAACTTTATCCGACGCATCACGTATGTAAAAATATGTACATCTTGTTAAACTCTCTATTTCTTTGATTTTCTCTCGTTTTTTCCTCTTTCCCTCTCTAACTCTCTCTCACTCTCTCCACCTCCTATCTTGTACTCTATCTCTCGAGCAGGCGAGTGAGCGAGTGACTGGCGTAACGCATTCGTCTTCTCTGGCGTTTCCACGGTTGGGTATTGATTTCCACAGTCCTGTGGTGCTGCGCGTTGACTTTTTCCGGGTACGTGTGCTTAGAATTTTCTGGGACTTCATAGGAGGAGGATGAAATCGCGTATTTCAAATACGTAGCGCCAAAGAAATACACGCAGAATATCTATTACACGATCTTCTCAAACTTTTTTTAGTTACGTATAAATTCTTCGGTAATGTTTCATGATATTAGACAAAAAATGCTTCATTGGAAAATGAGTTGAAAATAAAAATAATTATTTTTACAAAATAATATCTCATGTCCTGTTATAGAAGTTAAGAATTATCTAATTGACTTCGAAAGATTATTAAAAAATACACTTTTTAATCAAAAAGACATCATACTTTTATAGAATAAATCTTATAGAATTTTTATTTATTATATATCTTAAAAGATTTATGTGTATTTGAAATAATTAAATAATTTTGGTTTTATCCGAATTTCGTTACGCAATTTACAATTTATATTCTCAATACCGATTTCCACAATTACTTGACTGTATTAAAGAATAATTTAGATATATTGTACTCAAATTTTACATATTATATATGTATTATATAAAATATTAATTATCTATACATCTGTTATCTGTTTATTTATCTTTTTGTCTATCCCTCTTTTTTCTCTTTCTACTCTTCTCTTTGAAATAAATTATTTTTTTTTAAATTTTAATTTAAACGTATTAAAATAATTAGTACAAAACTTTATAATTTTTGTAAATATAATTAAGTCATAAATTCGTAAAAAAAAATGTAAGTATAAATCTTAAACAGCAATTTGTATATTTTAAAAAAAATTTTAATGATTTTTATACTTTTTATTAAATTAAAATATTGGATAATTTCATATTTACTAAAAAGTACGTTAGCAAACAAATTAAAAAAGTAATATCGGATAAATGCTCAATTATATTACTCATAAGTTATTTATTTATACTTAGAATTCATTGCTATGAATTATTAATTTACTAATTAAGAATAATGTACAAAAAAGGAAAAAAGCTATTTACAGTGCTAATAATTAATGTTATTTCATTGATTACAGGTATTGATTACAAATTAGTCGTAAATTAAAAAATATTTATGACATATGTAATACTAAAAATATTTTCCTTATTAATTTTTATATCATAATTTAACTATATATTATATGGTAATGTAAAAATAATTGTTTTTATTTATTTATGAAATGCAAATGGCTGAGATTATCCATGATTTCAACTAACTAACGTCAATGTGTTTAATTTAAATTAATTATTTAATTGTAGCATACTTATTTAAAATAATAAAAAGGATAGCGTTAAATTAAATGTTGGATTCTTTTAAAATATAAATAAAATTGAATTAACTATTTATTATAAAAACAATTTACAAAATAATATGGTATAAACTTTGTAAGTATTAAGTCAATAACTAAATATTTTATCTGTTAATAGTAATATTTATTCATATTTTCAACCAGTTATTTAGATTATTAAATAAAAATTTTAATACTAGTGTAGAAATTGCAAAATAATATATTTAATAAAACAAATTTAATATTGATAAGAATAAATTTTGTCATAATCAAATTATTATTGTGTAATTAATTACTTAATTAAGTAATGCTAATATTATAATATATTTATAAAAGATTATTTAATGTATATATCTTTTAAAGTTTAAAATTTACGTTTAATTATAATTTTCATATTAACAGTAATATAAAAATCTATTTATTAATATAATAAAATTAAATTATTGATAAATTATTGAAGTTGGATTATCCCTTATGATGCATGTTCTTTGGTCTTTTTATTTATTGCCCAAGCTGTATGTTATTTCTTCTTTTGTTAACCAGTGTTGGTCGTTTTTATTTTATTCCCCAATTTGAATTTTACCAATATTTTCATTCCATGTCTCATCTTTCTACTTCATTCTTTTCATAGACACATTTTTTCTCCGTATTCTGAGATTTATAGTTTATAGATCCAAATTTGAAGTGGGTATTCTGTTTTAATGCTTCTTTTCGTCGTATTTTATTCTTTCTATTTCTATTTTTTCTATAAAAATTATATAAGTCATGTAGATAGAATATGTATTAGAAAAATAAAATTCTGAATATATGAAAATGTTTGATATTTTATTTATTATATCATTTGTTTTACAGACAAAATGGTTGTAAGGTTTAATAAATTAAATAAATAAAAAATTAAATGAAAATACCATTATAATACTAAACCAGTTAAGAAAATAAATAAAATAGATTTTAAGAAATTTGAAATCGACAATATAAAAAAATATCACTTGTTTTACAACAAGCAAAGTTTTTTATAACACCAATCTAATAATTATAATCATTATCGTTATTATTATTGTTGTTGTTATTATTATTTTTTTATAATTAGAAAGTTAAAAAGAAAAAAAACAAGAATTTAATACTTGGGCGTCTTTTATTTTTGCTTATTACACAAGAACCATTATTTTAAATTTCACGTATTTGATATTACCGATCAAAAGTTTCGTAAATTATTTTGTGTTAATCCATAGTTCATTGACATGTTTATTCAGCAAAAAGTTAAGCTTCATTCTACTTTTAAATCCCATGAATGAATTGTTTTGATTTACTCGTGAGTCTGAAAGGATTTAGTTATCTGGATACGTGTATACTAAAATGAAAAATCGTTTTTTATTTGTATATTTTATGAAGCCTTTTATCTTTTCATTTATGAAATTGTAACGCTCGCTTAAAGCGTTATTGATAGGTTAAAAAAATATTGTCTTATTGAATAACTTTATAGTCTCGAGCAAAATAAATTAAAGAATTACATGCGTGAGTACTTTCAATTTGATCTTTTGATATACTATTTGACAATTTAAGTTAGGAAATAAAATATTACTGATTTTATGTTTAAAAATATCAATACTCTAATAGATTCTATAATTATCATTTGCAAGGATCTATAGTATCATAAATACGATAAAAACATAAAAATATATTTTCAATTCAGGTCGCACATCGCCTTGTATAAGCTGTTAAGGCGTTTCACTCGTGATTGTGTATGAACTTCATTTGTATGAATATATATGATGCTCCTTCAGAAAAAGGTGACCTGGAAAAGTTGCACCTTCTAAAACTAGAATAAAGGCATCGAAAGGAGGAATAAGTTAAGTATTGTATCTAGAGAGGATTTTAAACAAATGCGCAGTTCGCATTTAAATTCTTGGCAGTCAACCTTCCGAATGTCAGTTCGCTACTACTTTTGAAAAGAAAGCAACTCGTTTTTTGCTGTTAGAACTAAATAAAGTTGGAAAATCAAAACTATGCAAAATCGCTCGCTCTTCTGAAACATTTAGCGCATCATGTATGCGCAAAAATTTTTGCGCCATCACAAATCAACTCGATCTCTCTTACTCTGATTTCTTACTCTCTTATCCCAATTATCTTTGCTCCCTCCTTCCTGTCTTCAAATTATTTCGTATTCTCGTTTTTGTAACATATTAAATTATTCTGTTAATAATGTACGCCTGCACATGGCAGTACCGGTATTCTATTCGTTACATATAACTATTCGCCAGTTCTCACAAAAAATTAATACTTTTATTTAAATTAATATTATTTATTTTTATTTATTACTACTTTTTAAAATATTTTAATTTCATAATTAATTAAATTTTGTTATTAAAAAAATTTGAATTATTATGTAAAGAAATGTCACTTAATATCTAACAAATTTTCAATAAAACATAAAATTGCATCAAGCCCTGCTGTAAAAAATTATTTCTATAAATTTTAAAAGAAATAGTATATATTGATCTTATTTTGTAAATAAGTTTATTCAAATAAGTTTAAATATGTTGAAAAAATAATAATAAGCTTTTCGTATTTTTTAAATAATGTTTTAATCTGATAAATATTTTAAAGGAGAAGAAACTGATTACTATAATAATATAACATATATATAAATATTATATTAATTCACAAATTACAAGATTAAATAATTAAATTAATTATTGAAGAAGTTTAAAGGATAATAACTATTATACATTATAAATTCAAATTTTTTATACAACGCACTTTATCAAAAATGATAAAAATGTTTCGTTTTACTCTTTATCAGTAGAAACGTAAGTTTAAATTACTCTTACAGCAAATAATTATAAATAAAAGTTTTTTAAATTTGAAGAGTTTTATTGAAGGTATAAAATAAATTAAATAATTGTTGGAAAATTCGAATTCAAATTTCAGTCGAACATCAGTGAATTAATCAATTTGATATTTTGCTTACAAATATAATTAAAACAAGTTAATTTATACAGAAATAGATTAAAATTGTTTCGCTTTCAATTTTTTCAATATGTTCAATTTTTTTTTACACCTAAATTTATTACATTAATAACATTATATAATACTTGTAAAGAGAACATTTTACTAATCAAATTTATGTTTCACTAATGTAAATTTTGAAATATATAAAAGTATATAATATTAAAATTGCATTAAAAGATAAATCATCAAATTTATAAATAAAAATTACAGAAGTGGACTTTTTGGTTTAATGTTTTATGATCCTTTTAATTGTTGTTAAGAAATAAGTTAAATTACTATTTTAAAATCTATTGAATAATAGTTTTTTGAATAAAATCAAATTTTTTCAGATTATTGAAAAATATATCAAAATAAAAATCGAGTTTCCTGTAGACAATTATTTCTAATAGTTGCAATAAGTCATATAAAATATTAAAAATAACTTTGAAAGGAAAAAGTAGTTAATATTAATATATTTAACATTTATCTAAATTTATTTCTATTTATAATTATTAGAAAAATCTACGTATAATTAAAAATATAAAAGTAAACATATGCGTGAATGAATGTAATATAAATATATGTGAATATATCGCAAACTAATTTTTTTAATTAAATTAAATACACATACACATAAATAGATAGATATACTAAAAATCGTTTAAAAAATAACAAATATAAAAATATCATTGAATTAAAATTAATTAAATTATGACTTATATAAATTAATTATTTCTTATGAAAAATTATTTTTAAATATACATTTTAAATATCATTTTTATTATAGAAGTTATTTCTGACATAATAAATTCTGAAATGAATAAATAAGTGTAAATATAAAACTTCAACTACAAAGTATCAATTCTAATAATTTTTTTATTGTCATAAAAATATAGACGTATACATTGAATTAAATTGATGTAAAAATTCATAATCTAAATTTATAAAAACTTTGTAAATCTTTATTTTGCTGAAACATGCACTAAATTACTTTGTCTGCTATAATAATAAATGAAAATAATAATAAAAAAAAGAAAGAAAATAGTTGGGTACACGTAAACGAAATCACGCAACTGCAGTATGGTGTTTACAAGAAAAAACATTTTCTGAAGAAAATAAAGATGAGATTGAAATCTATTGCCTAACAAGTCATTGAATTCGTTCATTTATCCGAGCGTAGATTCTAACGAACTATATATGCATATGATGTCAGTAAAGATAATTTAATCAAGGAGAGAAAAACTAAACGAATATTGTATTGTAGTCTTCTATCATCAGCTTCTAAATTTCTGGACAACAATAAAATGAAAAGGGTTACTGATTGCACTTCTCGGCTTTTTTATTATTTTTAAACAACGTATAAAATTAATGATACACGAATAATAAAAAATAAATGTATACTGCTATTAAAATTATTATTATTTGAAAAAATATATAACTTTTAAATTTAGATTAATAAAATATTTATCATTGAAGTATAGTATAAAAATATTTTATGTAAGATTCGTAACAAACTTTTTGTAATTTTGAAATTATGAATTAAAATTTGCGATAAAAATTTGATTTCTCTTATTTTTAGTTTATCAAGTTTTATCTTAATACAAACATAAAACATAATATGTGGCTTGAATCATTTTTGATTTATTAATAACAATTTAAGTTCACATAACTTGTTTTGTAAATCTCATCTTTTCAATTTATATTATAGTTTGAAAAATATAAGGTATTTTTACCATTTTTATGTTTGTTTAATATTTTCACTATATTTAACAAAACTATGTTATAAACAGAAAATTTGTGTATTGATTTTACAAATATGTATTTTTTTAACTAATATTATATTTATTCCATAAGATAAGATTTTCTAATAAATACGTAGTTTTACATTCATCGTTTTACTCATATAAGTCAAGTGTACGGAAGAAAATTAAGTTAATTAGTTTGATTTAAGGAAGAAAATAATTAAAAATAATTTTACAACATATTTCTTAATTATTATATTTTAATTAATAGTGTTTGTTTTATTATAATATACATTGTTATGAGTAAATAAATTTTTTTTAAATAATTTTGTAATTTTATTTTTTTAAAGAATAACAAAAAGTGTATAAAAATAATTATACTTTCTATTATTAACAATCACCAATAAAACAAGAGATTCAATTATTGTCGGTTTTATCCAAATTATCGTTAAATATAAACTCTCTATAAAGAAATATAATTTTTAATATTTATGATTTTTTCAAAGATAAAATAAGTATAATGTATTATACAAATTTTTTCTATTTCTTTGCAATATGCATGTAATATTCTAAGAATATCTTTGCCTTTTTATTCAACAAATAAGACTAGTGAAAAATTCATAAAAAGTGACTAATGACTCTATACCTAAGCCTATATTAGGTTTTGTTTAAACAACAAAATATGCATAGTGATATAAATAATATCCCATAAATATTAAGATGATATAAGAACAAAAAATTGAAAATATATCTTCATTTTTCTTAAAAATATTTCTTTTATTTCATTAGTCTTACATTTTATGAAGTTGAAAAAAGCTGAGGTAAAGTAAATTCTTTTTTGTAACATTGCTTATGCATTTTAAACTCAAATATGTTTTATAAAAAAATATTAAAAATTGCAAGTGTATTTCTTTAAGAGTTTATTATTATAGCTTTTTTTAATAACGAAGAATAATAATAATTGCTGAATATTATATTGATTTTTAAAATTTAAAGTATAATTATTTATATAAGATTGTGGTAAAATAATTATGCTATACGATTTATTTTCACAATTTAATTCGGTATTTATATAGTTATAATTAATAATTTTATTAAATTACATTTGTATTAATTAGAGAAATTTTTATACATTATTTATTTAATGTTAAGAACGGCTGAGCGTAATTATGAAATCTAAGCATTCTTTTTTTGCTATGTATACTTGATTTAAAATGATTAATAAGCATTTCAAAATCATGAAAAATGACTTGACACGAAATAATTTACTTTGTATTCGGTGAATTGTGAATTAAAGAAACTGACAGATATATTTATAAAATTAAAGAATTTAGAAAATGAAAAAATAAAATAAGCAATAGGTTTTGCATTAAACAAACGCAAGTAGTTAGAAATTTGTAAAATACATTTATTTTATTTTACACGAATACCACGATAATTTGTGTTTCATGTACAAACACTTATTTCTTTCGTAAAATTCGAAATTTTTCCAATATCCGGAACTAGTTCGTATCAAAAGTTTCTATTTTTAATGTTTGATTGATCGGTTCCACATTCATCTTCGTTAAAGCTTTATTAAATACATCTTTCCATAAATTATTATAATCCATGAATATATGTATATATACATAAGATAGTATATAATATTAATTATTTATATAAAGTAATATAACTTAATATATATATATATATATTAAGCTTAATATTTCCAATTTTTGAAAACTGAATCATTTAGTTATACTCTACATAATTTGTATTTTTTATCTACTAATAGTTGTCTATATATTTATGACTAATTAGATTAGAATACAATAAACTAATATTTTACTTTAAAGTAAACTATTAATTATTAACCACGTATCCATGTTAAAATTTTCTTATTTATAGATTGCTCTGTAAACCGCAGTTTCTAGAGTCAATCTCACTTATTATGAACCTAATATAAGAGTCAGATAGAGAGGAAATGATAGAGCGAAGAAGAAAAACAAAAGGAAGTCTAGGGACAAAGAGAAGATGTACTTTCGGGGGTAAAAATCTTCGAATGCATCTGGTAGCCACGTTTATTTATGCGGCGGCGTACACAACTACGAAAGTGTATATGCATGGAGTTGAGAAACTTTCGATGCCGTTGCCAAGAGAACCGAACATCGTGTACATTTTTATATTTACCGAGCTCTCGCAGTCTCGAGAACATCTGCTCAACACTGCGTAAGTGTACGCTTGTGTGTGTCCTCTTATATGCGCACACTTGCATTAGTGCGTACCTCGCTCGCTTTATTTTTTCCAGTGGGCCTGCAAATGTGAAACATACAAAAAGAGTATTGTCTTCTATTTCTCTCCTTAACGACAGAATTTTATTCTAAACCTGTAACATGTCACCAATCATTTTAATGAAACTTTTTTTATAAATATTTTATATTATTGCATGGTACCAGGTCTACATAAATAGGCCTTGTAAAAACATATACTTTCTTTGATATTTTTACTAAATAATTGAAATGATATTATTGTTAAAAGTGAGTTGTATATTATTATTTATAAATTATCCTTGCCATTTATATTTATATTTTTAACATGTTTTTTTAACTTCTACAAATAAGTAGTAGTTCATAGTAAAATAAAATCTAAATATTCGAATATAAAATTGATTACTATACTTAATCATCTTGTATATAAATAAGTAACATACTTTTTAATTAATTAATATAATTAAAAAAAAATTTTTTTAGTATATTTTTAAAATATGGTTTGTTTGTCGTTTTAAAAAGTTGAAACATACTAGTAGATTTTTTTTAAACTAAACTATTTTCCAGAAATATAAGTAAACTATTATCTGCATTATTATATTTTTAGAAAATAATAGTTAGCAGTTATATTGATATTGATACAATATGTTCTATAGATTACATTAAAATAATATTTTTTTATACCTTATAAAATGTATTTGTTTTGAACTTGAGAAATTTAAGCAAATTTGAAAATTATCTACTTAATTACTATATTTTTTAAATATTAAGAAAAATAATGCAATATTTTTTAATTTAATTTTAAAATTATTAAACATAAAAAGTTGTGTCTTTACGAAATAGTACAGTGTTTAATATAAATATGATTTCGATAATGAGCTTTAAAAAGTTAGTAAAATTTATGAATGGCATGAAATTCCATCAACCTAAATACATAATTGATTCATAAGTCAAACTAATAAAAAAATCAGTTTACAAACTTGTTATTAGTTTCCTTATAGATTGTGTAAGTTATCCAATATATTGAAATAACATAATTAACCCACTATACTAACCCAGTATTAACCAAATACTTAGAAACACACATAAAAAATTAACAGCCAATATACTGAAAAAGCGTAAGAGAGGGTAATTTTCAGAAAATCGATTACAATAAAGGAATTTTAATTCGAAAATAATAAAGTGACGAGACTTTCCTTCAGAAATACTTTGCTCATTCAATATTATGACAGAAATTTTATCTTTTATTTTGTAATTTTATTTCTCTTTTTTGTTTTTACTTTTATATCTTTCAAAAACTTCTCCTTTTATCATAATTTTTATGTGCTCATTGAAAATTTCTGCATTTTCATTATTTATGATTTTATTTTCTAACTTAATTGCTTTTTTCTCCCTTTATTTATATCCTGCTCCATTATTTTTAGCATTAAAATATGATCTAGTGTATTTTTTCTAGATTATCCATTTTATGTATTATTTTGTATATTCTCAGTTTTTTGCATTTTTTCCAACCAATTTTTGCTTCATAAAATAATTCATTTTTATAAATGTATTAAATAATTTCATCTTTATTCTGAAGTCTTCTTTAAACTACCATTCTGCTGTGCTCTATACTGTCCTTTATACAATATTCGCTTTTGACGCCATAAATTTGGTGTGTTTCTTGTTTTTTTTTTTTTTTTTTTTTTTCATTAAATCTGTATCCTAAATATATAAATTGATGAACTATTTTATTTTGTTACCTTTTTACTTGAACTACATTTTTTCCTTCTTCACCTAGTTTTTCTGAACTTCATTGTTTTTACATTTATTTCTAGGCCTTTTTTCCCTTTCCTACGTATTTTCTAAGAATTCTTAGAAAATCCTGTAATTATCCCTCGCTTTTTATAACACGTCTAGTGTTCCTCTTTTTCTTCTATACCCATTTCTTCCTATACACTCCTACAAACCTGTATATGTTTGTATTTTCTTTTTACTTCCATATAATCATATATTTTTTATAATTTCTACGTAAATTATAAATAAATTTTTAGCCCATATCAAAAAGATTGATCCCTTTATAATTTCTTACTTCCTTTTTTTAAAATTGACCCCATTATTCCACTTCTCCATTGTGCATTCGTTCTTTTATTATTTCATTAAATATTTTAATAATTCCCTTTATTATCTTCTTTCCTCCATACTTCCATATTTCATTTTATATTTGGTCCTCTCCTTAACTCATTCTTATTTTCGTTTTCACTATTATCTCATTGTTTTTCTTATGTCTCCTCTGGTCCCTCTCTTCTTTTCTTCCTCATCTTCTGCCTATCCCGAT
The DNA here is from genome assembly GCA_018907185.1 of Platyscapa corneri. Lineage (NCBI taxonomy): Eukaryota > Metazoa > Arthropoda > Insecta > Hymenoptera > Agaonidae > Platyscapa > Platyscapa corneri. Next base: position 195,648 of record JACCHW010000014.1, read on the forward strand.
TTCTTTTCTCCATATATTTCTTCAAAGTGCCTCCTTCATTTTTCTTTCTCCATCCTGCTATTTATCTTTTCTCTCTTTTTCTTTCCATTATAACCAAACTTTAGAAGGCTTTTTCCGATTTATCTTTTCCCGCTTTTTCAATTTCTTTCTTTATGTCGTTTTTTATTTTGCTTTTGAATATTTTTATTTTTTTTCATCCTTTATATATCACTTTAATTTACTCGTTGTCTAATTCTTATCTCTCTTGTACTTTCTCATCAGCTTTTTTCTACTTTTCCAAAATTCGTTACTCTACCATTTTTCGCTCCTGCAATTCCTTCCTGCTTTTTTCTATTACAACTTCCTGAATCTTCTTCTTTAGACCTTTCCAGTTTTCTATTTTCCCTCCCTATCTTATTTTCCTATCAAATGTCTCAGTTGTTGTTTTCTTTTTGTTTTCTATTTACATTAAAATATAAATAAAGTTCATACGAAGAAGATAATGTAAATTCATTTTTGGCAGTCTTATTAAAATATAAAACGGATATAATATATAAAATAAAATTTATTACATTATGTAAAATATTATTTTTATATTTTCATTTTGAATAATACGAAAAATCATTTATATATTTTATAATAACTGAAGTTTAAATTGAAAATTAATAAAGTACGTGGAAAATAATTCCAAATATTAATCATTCCATAATACAGATATATTTCCTCAAATGTTGTTTATGAGATAGAGCTATCATTTATCAAATAGAACAAGTGAATTTCAGGAATTGTGTAAAATATAAACTCTGTCATAAAGAAGATATATATATATTCTTTTTATATAAATATATATAAAAGGTTAAAAGAAAGCAACGGAAACTGGAATATTGTGATGGACAAAATTATCAAAAATATATTTTATTATTTTTATTTAAATTATGAAATTATCATCCACCTATATCTTCTAAACGTTAAATACTTGTTAATATAACTAATTATAAATTGAAATTTGAAATATATGTTTGATCAAAGCGTACAAATCTATATATATATATGTATATAAGACGAAATAAAATAAGGATAGTAAAGAAAAAATCAATCCTATAATAAGTAATAAAAATCATAAATTAAAAAAAAAGAACAAATACATACAAACATACATGTATATATAAAGAGTATATTGTCATAATGTTAAAATTCTCATTACAACGGTGTACAGAATTGATTTTGTTTAAAAGTAGTCGTAAATTTTCTTCATATATGCACACTTGCATGAGGCCTTTCCCGTAGAAAAATAAGGTGTGTCATATGCTGCAAAGTAATCGCATCTTCTTTTGTGCGTAGGATAGTTTAGCAAGTTGAAAAAAAAGAAAGAGGTAGAGAGTCAAAAAATAGTAATAAAGATAGGAAGAGTAAAAAAAATGAGAAATTGAAAAAGAGAAGACGGATATGAAAATAAAGATAGCAACTTCCACCTATCGATTTACTACTTTACCTATTCTCTCTCCACCTCTGTTTCTCACCCTCCCTCCCATTGCTTACATTTTTAGGTGTGTAAATGCGTAATACTTAAACGTATAGAGAGTCAAAATAAAAAAACACAAGATAAGAATGTTCAATTTCTTTTTAGAAAATACAGTAACTTTTCTTTAATAAAGCGAAATTTAAACTTATCATTTATTATAATAAAGAGAATATCATCAACAATGTTAATAACAATCATATATAGTCAACAATCATAATATCAATAAAAAAAGGTTTTTGAGAAAAAATTTTAATAGAAAAAATTATTATCAAATAAAAAATTTAATTTAAATTCATTAACAATATAATATAATATATGAAATTTTGAATATCATATTGTAACGATGCGATCGAATTCACTTCAGCTTTGAAGGGTGAGTTTTGTCCGAAGTCCAATTTAACTTGGACTCGTAACTAAGGTTTCGCCCAGTCTGTTTTGAAAATAGTGCGAGAACAATCGTGCACGTATTTGAGTGCTAGGACCCCCAAAATAATATTTTTTTAATGTTCGTGAAAGATTTATCGTAGTTTATGAAAATATGCTTTAAATAAAAATTGAATTTTTATGATTGAAATAGAATCGTGTACTTTTCTCTCCCTCTTTTACCACTTATAGGTAATTAATTCTTTTTTAATATACGTATATATAATAATTCTTAGTAGAGTTTGATATAGATCTTGAGGGGGACATTGCATGTAAAAGGCTTCACAAAGTATTGGGAACGATGACTAAATAAATAAAGAAAATAAAAAGGAAAGACTTAGGGTACGACATTATACAAAGCATATCATTATTCATCTAACAGGAAATGCTTAAAAATTATAAAAATATTACGTAGTATACAAATTTTCAAAAAATTAAAAAATTTTTTTTAAATTATATATTTATCAATGACTTAGTGATAATTAATTCATTAATCTATATAAATATAAATTATTGGATAGTATACAAGGTATAAATCAACAAATAAACAATTTAAACTAAACAAAGTAAAAATTGCATATAAATGTGTCGCTAGATAAAAAGAATAAATTGTGATATTATATTTCTTTGTAATATAAGTTTTGTAATCCCGTGTATCCAGATTACTAGTTGTATCTTATTTTCTTGGTATTTCCGTATATCTACATTCCATAACTATATATTTCTCTTTCTATATCTTAAGCCCGGCAATTGGTCTTTATCCCCCGAACAGTGAGGTCGACTCCCTCAAGTCGGTATATACCGCGCCTCGGGTTTCAATGCCACTAACTCTGCGCGAGATTTTACAGATGATGGGTTGCTCCGAAAAAAGCGTACGAGCAGAAGAAAAAAAATAAACAAGAGATTTTTTCCGGCTTACTTCTCTCCGAGACTCTTTCTGATGCAGATCAATTGTACTTACCAATTGTCGCATAATAATACAAAAAATGCTCGATTGTATAAATTCTACAAATTTTAATTATTATATTTAAGCTTTCATTGCCGTATAGATTATAAAAATAAAAATATGATTAATAATTATTGATAACAATTGATTCTAATTGTTCCTAGTCATTTATCTTATCATATTCGTTTATAGAAAAAACTTTTAAGAATAATTTCATTTATATTAATATACCAGAATATAATATAATATAATATATTACAGAAACATACTATATTTAATTTTTATATAAAATCTTACAACTTATAAAATTAATTGACTAATAATTATAAAATATTGAAATAAAGATTAATAAATAGAAGTAAACACAAATCACCTCCTTATAAAGTAATTATTAAATCAAATTAAAAACATACACTCACTATTCGATGCACATGTTTATATAAATAAATTTAAAGATACAAAAAAGTAATTATCAAAAATAATATCCAAATGTAATATTAATTATTAATTAATTCATTATTCATTAATTGATACAATATGAGAGGTAGAACTTTTTTTAAATTATTATCTAGTGTAAATAACTTTAATTAAAATATAACGGTTTATCCAATTGTTTAAACGTTCAATTATTTGATCTATATTCATTTCTATGAAATAATGAAGATTCGACATAACAGACTCAAATTATGAATTTGACTTATGAAATTAATTATATCATATTTCTTTGACTTAATAGAGTTTGTGAAAGTTTCTAGGCAATTTTAAGTTTAATTCAAATTTGAAAGTGTCATTCCCAAAGGCTTATATGTAAGTCCAATCTTATTTACGTTATTTATGAATGACGCATTATTTAAATAATGTACCTAATTATCTTCAATGAATTAAATTTCTAATGTGGTTGATATGAAAATTTTTAATGAGACATAAATTATCTGTTAAATTAATTAAATAAAATTGGTCTATATCGAATGAAGATACATGGTTAAAATATTATACGATATCCAAATTTAGCATATGCAATTATTAATAAGCCACTCAATCATTTTTCTTGTCGATTGTCTCTCCACCACAACACTTGAAATAATTCACTTTATTAAACGTATTTCTTTTAATTTCCATGATGCTAATTTTATTTTTTTGTTGTGTAGAACTTTAGTTATTGTTATTATATTAACTTATAGTATATAGTATAAATTTAATATAACAATATTGAAATTAATTATTGGAAGGGGTTTTATAAAGATATTCAGAATCATAAGTATCATAATCTGTTGAGTATACAGATTTTCATTGAGGTGAATCATTCAAAAAGCATTCCCTTATTATATTTTACTCAATGAATTGAACTAAAAGTAAGAAAAATAATTTTTATAATAATTTTTTTGTATTTAAAGATACATTAGACATTAGTATTTGAATATATTACTTCAAAATTGATTGTTATTTTTTAATAGACTAGTATATATTCTACTATTGATACTGTGTTTTAATATCGATAAAAAAAAAGATTAATGAAGACATATTTTTGTCTTATCACTTATATAATTTATTTGAGCTTTTATTCTTATCGCTTATATAATTTATTTGAACTTTTGTTCTTATCGTTTGCTATTAATTTCATGTATATTTTACGTAAGTTTGTTTCGCTTATTTTGTTGTTGTTCAATATTTTTATACTGAACAAAGTACTTTGAATATAAGAACCATGGGTAACAGTTTTTATGCGTACGTATGGGTATAACGTTGACCGTAAAAGTTATTTGCAAGGCATACTCGACATTTATAGTCATGAGTGTCATTTGGGGGAATTATATATATCATGCGCGTGTTGGTCGCACCATCTTTGTGAAGGGCTTTTTTAAAATATAATCCAGGTTTTCTGTTTGCTCACATTGTTAAAACTATTGATACTGAAAGAAGGTCAACTCACGTGTCAGTCTTTGTGCACTGCACTTCCTTTTGTTCCGGTCCTAGTTGACTAATAGCAGATGTATTTGAACAATGGTTTCATTAGATTTATGCATCTCTTACCTTTTTATTGATCAAGTTATTGCAATATCACACTTTTACTTAGTGCTAAATTTACAATTGAGAAATAGTTGTGAATCTGGCAATAGCTACTATTTTTTAGAGTAAATTTATTATTTGAAATCATTAAAAACATTAAATAAAACTGCAAAAAACTTTGAACAAGCTAATTATATAAAATAAGCCGCAAAATTACTCTGTTGTTTTATATTAGAGAAATTTTAAGTACTTAGTACTTTATTTACTGACTATCTATTCATAAAACAAACTCTATATAAAATGAGCCATGACTTTGCAGCAACTCGGTAAAGACTACAAATTCTTCCTATTCGAAATTGCTAGGAATTAATTAAGTTTTTCTTTGTTCGCTGTGCACGAGTTTGATTCCACTAATCTTCGGCATTTGAATCGAAAATAAGCAATAAACTGTAGTTTAAATGCACAAGCGTTAATTATTTAAATTCTTTAAGAAATCTAATTATTATATTACGTATTAATTTAAGTACTTAATCATAAAAATTACTGAAATATTAAAGTTTCTACGAATTTTTTTTATTAAAAACTGTAATATAATCTCTTTCTTCTTTTAAAAACACTGTCTGAAAGTATACTTACTGTACATATTACTTTAAATGAACCTTTAAATAGAAAGAAAGGAAATGTATAGTAGTAAATTTTAATTTGTAAATATTTCGATATTTTCTTTAATTGGATGTTTAACTACGTATATAAGTTACTATATTTATATTTTAAATATTTAAAATATTTTTTCATAAAATTTAACTTGTATTTAAAACATATATTGATATAATATTTATATAATAATATGGATATATTTATGAAACATGACATATGAAACATTGATTATTGAATCGGTTTCCATTAAAATTTCCATCAAAATCCATAAAATTTTTCCATCAGGAAAGACTATGAATGTATTGAATAAAAAAACAACGAAAAATGTACTTGTTCACAATCCAGAAAGAGCGGACATCAAGCAAGCTATGTTATATCGATATATACACATTAACCTCGCATTCGTACAATACAATATCTCTTCCACATTCGACGATTGTAATGCACTGCAAGGCTTCTAGAGATAATAAACTCGAAATTTGTCAAGAGGGAGAAGCTGATAAGGAAAGAAATGGTGGAAGCTGTTTCTCCGGGCTTAGGAAGTAACCGGTATGATTTACGTCTGTAATATATAACGCCGAACACGTTTTCTTATCCACAGCAGGTCCTCCGTAGTTCTGATGCAACTGACTGCCAGAATACATGCAATACCGTACATAAATAAATACACAGACTTCCTATACATTTTAGAGCAAGTATTGAGTGTTCAAAAATGTATGTGCTACCTTCTATACGGCTGACAATGTGGTTGGTTCTATTACCGGTGAAAAGAGGAAATTTGCATCGTTGCGTGTGTTATACCAAATTAAGGGGTTATACTTAGTTATATACACGCATTAGCATTGTTTTAAAAAGTAGTAAGTAGTATTAAATAGCAATATATTGTAGTAGTACATACATAATATAGTAATAGTATATTTAGTTAATAATGATTTATATCGTTTACGAGAAATAGAATTAGTTAAATTATTTTTGTGCTTTGTTCAAATGAACGAGTACATAATTGTACATATTATAGACCATAGTTTATTCTCTCTCTAAGTAAAGAATCGAAATATCTTATATCAGTCTCCCTTCCGATGACCTAATTTCACAGGATAATGCATTTTGAATAGAGTTACATTTCGTTAGTAGATTAACTTCGTTATAAATACAAAATGGTGACGCTTTTATACCGATAAAGTGCAACTTACAATGATTTAATTATTCAATTTTTTTGACATCATTCAAGTATCGTTATGTTTAATAATATTTTTGGTTTATAACTGAATGTGAAACGACAAAAGCACATACGCGTCCTTTACAAAAATAATTTTTTTATTTCTAAGATAAAAAAATTAATAAAAAATAAATTTTATAATGAAACCATACAAAGTATTATTAATTTTATAGCCCGAATGCAATTTTCAATTTAATTTATAATACTAATATGTGATTTATAATATTAATCTAAAGATAAAGGCTTCAGAGATTAAAAATACTTTTATATAGATGTTAAAAGCAATACAAATTTATATGAAACATTTCTAACAATTAATTAAATTAAATTAATATTTAATTCCAAGCTTTTTAAATTTTAATGTAACAACTATTCCAAAATTGTATACAAATTTAAATTTATAGATTATAATTAGTATTTTTTATATCAAAAAATTCTTCATTTAGATAATGGATTAGACAGGTCCAAAAAAAATTTATCTTAATCATAAAACTTTTTAGCTTTTAAAAAATAGAAAAATAAGTTAACGTTTATAACCAATCAATATACAAGAAAATAAAATTTCGTTTTTATTCTGCGAAAAAATTTCAATTAGAACTATCTTATCATGAAATACTTTTAAAAAATAATTATATAAAAATTACTTTATCAATAATTTCCACATAGAAAAATATGAGAGAAAATTGGTCATATTACTTTGTTTTTAATAATTTAGAAATGACGCTCTTCGTTTTTAGCAGAAAGAAATTAAGTTTATTGTAGATTTAAATCATTATTTTGTGCAAAATTGAAATTTTTATTCCTTACTTAAATGTAATGATTTAGCGCAATTTTAAAGAATAATAATTTTTTAACATATATTTATACTATGAATATACATTATCTGTATCGTAGTTAATTTAAAATTAAAAAACACTTTCAAAAAACAATTCGTGTAAGCTATTGTCATTTTATCTAAAAATGTCTTATCAACTTTTAATCAAATTAATAGTACCTGATTAAATAATCAAGTACATTGATATTCTTTTATATATAATACAAAGATAATAATATCACTGTGATACAATATAATTACTTTTAATAATTTGTTGATCGATGTCATTCATTTTTTTAATCAAATGGAACACATTTTTATAGATAAATGGAAATATATAGATACAATTGCGATTAATCGCGATAATCAGATATATATCCTATTTATTTTTAATTAAGATTCGCAGATTTATTTGATTGAACGTAATGTATTATTAAGTAGATTCGTTTAAGGTCGACACTTTTGCAAACATGATATCCGATCGCACAACATACTTGTCAGGAGTGTATTAACTTGATTTGCATGAGTACGAGGAAGATTGGCATGACGTCGCATGGCCAAATTTCACTTGCTCTTCTCAAACTGAGTTCCCAATTCTGGCTTTTGATACTATAAGCTCATCTATAGTCAGTTAGTTGCTTTTATGTATATTATATTAATGTTCGTAATTCGTATATTTCTTATTTAGTTGAAAAATGATGAAATAAAAAATAATTAATACACCAAAAAGTATTTCTATTGATTTATTAACAATTTATCGCAGAATTTGGGTGTTATATAAAAATATACTTAAAAATAAATAATTGTTAATGTTCATGTACAAGTTCATGAATCAATGGGTATTAAGGATAGGATTAGTCATTAAGATATGTGACGCGAAGTAATTATCACAAAAAGTGGGGAGGAATTAAATGAGATATTCAAAATATTGAAAAATTATCGAAGAATAGACTTGGAACTAAATATGAAAAAAACAAAAAAAGTTTAAAAAATGAGCAGGAAGAAAAAAAACTGACTTCAGGAGAAAAGGAAAAAATCAGACACAGTTTATAGTAATATGTATAATACTTAATATTGTATACTTTTATACCTATATATATATATATATATATATATATACATATCATTTAATTATTTCTTTGTCTCTTCCCCATTCTTTATTATTGCCTTACTACGGTACTTTATTTCACTATGAAACTTTCTTCTTTCTTATCGCCTTTCATCGTGTTCTCCCACTTGATTGCTTTGAACCCCGTGACATTGCACTTCTTTATAATGTGTTTCATTGTTTCATTTTGATTACAGCTTCGTATATTTTTAATATTATTTTATTTTATCTGTAGATATTATATTAAAAATAAAACTGTATTAAAAAGTTAAGTAATAAAATACAGTTATAACTATAATAAAAAATTGGTAACGAAAAAATCAATTATTACTGCCCTTGTTTTTTAAAGAAAATTTCATTCGTTTCATAATACATTTTTATTATCTTTCTTTATTCGATCTTAGCATTCGTAATCTGTTATTGTTTTTATATACTCGTTAGTCTGTTTCTGTTTTATTCTATATAATCAGTGCTTTATTGTCACCCTTTTTCGAAAACCCCTATATTCATCTTAATTCAATTTGTATCTTTTGTTTCCTGAAATTTCTAAATATGCCTTTTTTAATTTTTCCTAATTAATTTTAAAATTATACCTTAAACAGCGGAACTGAAATATAAATATTTATAAAATATAGCGTTTATATTTTAATATTTTTCAAATTTGATTTAAAAAGATTTACAAAAATGGAACCATTTATTTTAAAACATAAGTAGTAATTTTTATTAAATATAAAATTTTCCAAAAAATTTATTTTAATTCATATTATATAAAATTTAAAGAAATTTTTATAATGAATCCTTCATCCAAAAAAAATATTTTTTTAGATAAGTCACTAAATATTTTTCATTTGCTTTAAAAAAAACTATCGAAAATTCAATCATTTATTGTTGCAATGTATTTATATAAATTTTAAACTAAATAATAACGTTACTCTAACGTTACTGTAACATCCCTGTTACATTAACAGTAAGATATTAAAATAAAAACTAAATAATTATAAAAAATCCATATATGAAAGAAAAACGTGAATATATGCTAATAAAACTATTTTAGAGATTAATAAAATATTTTGTTCATGTAATTGTACAATATAACATCATTTGTAAAATTACTTTGGTACTTCACGAATTTTTGGAATATCGAATTTCATAATTATAGGTGATAATATATTTACATTACTTTAATATATAACTTTATTTTTTTTTTTTTTTTTTTTAATCTTCTATAAAATGAAAATTTCTATCGATTCAAATAAAATTAAAAATAATAAATGATCTTAAAATTGACTTAAATGTATTTCAAAGTATGACTCAATACTCTAAAATGAAAGTTTTTTAATTAAAAAATTAATCATCTATAAACGCAAAATAATTGTTTAATCATTATAAAAATAAAATTTTTTAAGTGAAATATTTTTTTAATAATCAATACAAATTTAAAAAATTCATTTTCTTGTTTTAACTGGAACAATAAGAGAAAGAAAGAGAAAGATGTTGCAGAAACGCGGCAACATGGGAAACATTTCTTGCGCTTGACGAAGAAACACTATGCTTACAGAATAATAATAGAGGAAGTTCGTTGAGTTTACTTACACAAAAACTAGAAAAATGGCAAATTAAATATTCCAATACAAATTTCAAAACGAATTTAATAAACATTAATCACCAATAATTATTGAATTTATAAAAATAAAATATTATTAATTATTGTAATAATGTTAATTTATTATATATTTCGTTCTTAACGTTTCAAATAAAAAAATGTTAATATTTACAAACATTCCGTGTAATCAGAAATATGTAAGTATTTCTTAAATTTATAATAAAAATAATAATTTGAATAATAAGTTAAGAGATGTTGATATAAAAATGGTTTAAAGGAATGATTTTTTTAAGATTCTCAAATTCATTATCTCTGCTCCCCCCCCCCTCTCACACGCTATTTATCTTTATCTATTTCCTTCTCACTGATTACTAGATGTTTACTCTTTTCCTATACTTCATGCAAATCCAACGTTGTCGGATCTCTACTTTAGATACAATGTCCAGTATTCGTGAATACTCACGAAACGCGTGTGTGAGTGTACGCATGAGAAGCCAGATTCAACGTTCAAGCTATAACACAGAATATACAAAAAAGCTTTTCACAAAGAGCGACGCATAAAATATATTAAAAATTAACACGAGATTATAACTTTTTTAGTTTTATTATATTCGATAATTTTTAGTTTTCGCTTTAAAAACTTACAGTTTAGGTAGATTTAATATAAAATAAGATTGAAAAATCAGAATGTATAGTATTACAACAATGAATAAAAAATAATTATTTATAAAAATTTATGTTTTATGTTTTTTTCTGGAGTTTTAGAATTTTGCATTGAAAATAAGTGTCGACACATATAATGTAAAAATATATATAAAACTATTCAAAATTTTATACGAAGTCTTTACTTATAAATTACGTCTCGATTAATTCTTGACTCCCAGGATTGCTTTTGTCATATGAAAAGAATAAATTTAAATAAATATATTATTTGGTAGAAAATTGATAATAATTTCAAAATTGTTGTAGCTATAAATCATTATTACTTAATAATTATTATTTTATATTTTATTAAATCTTATAATTTCTATTTAACATAGCAAATAGTTAAATCCACAACTCAAAATTTATAATTGTACAAGTTCTATATTTTATTATGCATCAGTTATTAAAGAAATTACTGGTCACATATTAATTTTAAATTATATTTAATATTACACGAAAAATAATACATAAAAATCTTAATATTGAGTCAAAAATCTTGAAATTCATTGATCTAAACATAGTCTACAAATTACTACGTATTTTCAAAATTGTTGTCTATAACAAAAACTTTAACCTGAAACGATAAAGGAAGAACTTACTTTCTGGTTAAGTTTGTCGTAAATTCATAACAATGGATGGCACATGGGGTGACCGTATCGTTTCCGAAGAAACACGGGTGTGGGCTAAAGTATACGCTATTAAAAAGTAGCAGATGAAAACAAGTTCAAAAAGCGTTACTTGACAAGCAACGACCAAAGACTTTTTTGCAACCTACTTTTATAAGCTTCCTGAAAATCTATGCTAAACCAAATTTTAGAATATCGGTGTAGTACGATACATAGCAAACTCGTATTCATTTACTTACCTTATTTTTTTTTCATTTCAGTGGGACACGATCTCGATTATAAATCTGTAAATAACAAGATTCTAATTTACAAGGCAAAAGCAAAGATAAAAATTAAACAATAGTATATTGTTTATTTTTAAATGTTTACGTACCTTTACCACCCACACCACACGTTATACAATAGCGCCTATTTTATTATATACTGCTTTATTTTTACAAGTATTCTTCCAAGTGTTCCGATTAGTTAAAAGATTCTTTTTGTTCTTTGATGATGATGATGATGATGATGATAAGCGTGCTTGGTTGAAAACCTCATTTATTTTTTAAATCTATGAAACCTAAATTATGAAATTTATTATATTGTTCCAACTGTAAATAATGTAAATTATTTCATAAAAATACTTACGTAGAGCGTTATAACTTATTAGTTCAATCAGTAATAACTTTTTACAACTCAATAATATAAATAATATAACTCAATAATAAAAATCTTCTCAATTTTTTTAATGTTATAATAATCAAGTCTTTATATTTAGATCAAAATAATAAAAACCACTTTTATATGTATAGGGAGTAAATCAACGTTTTTCATTTCTCATTTGAAATGATTTATTTTAATTAAATCGTAACAATATTTAATTGAAACTCCAAAAATGATAAAAATAACTAAATGAATAAAATCTGATTGAAATAATTCAAACATTAAAAAGATTAAATTATCTAGGCATTACTTGTCTTAAGTATAAAAATTATTATTTTATATTTATATTTAGATTAATTATATTTTATACAGAAATACATTTTTATGAAATGATTTCACACAATGTAATTCTCTGTTTCTTTGTTGCGCTGATATATCCTCTGCCCCCTTGCTTATTACTCTCTTTCTATTTTTTACACTTTTCTTTCAGGTTGACTTTGTCTTCCCATTATTCTTCATACCATCACTTGCTGCTCTCTTTTCCTTTCCCTTTTTTGTTTTCCTCCCCCACTTCATTCATTAATGTCTTCTCCAGATCATTCCACTCTTCTATCTTTTCTATAATGTCTACTCTCTACTTTCTTTCTGTAGTTATTTTATTATCATCAGACAACTCACATATTTTCTTTCCTATCTATCTTTTATTTTTTTAAACGTAATCTCTCACACTGAGAATAGTGGTAATTATACCTTTAATTTCATCTATCCACTCATCTACCTCTTTATTTGTTATTATTTACTCCAACACCGATGCATTGAACTTGCAAATATCATCAATTCTCCCCTTGTTGCCGTTTTTAAAATGAAACGAAAAAATTCTCTCTCCCAACCACTCCAACAACTCTTCTCTTTCTTTATTTTCTATCCTATTTTTAGACTTCCTTATCTACTCCACTTTTTTGTTTATCCATGCTTAGGCATTCGTGCATTAAAGTCCCCTCTTATTCCTGCTGATGTGCGCCCTTCTCCCTCAATACATTTTTATGATCTGAACAGATTTTCCCTTACATGTCTCGTTCGCCGGTATTTTCTCTTTGTACTAATTTGATAATCTGCGCTTGACCTGTTTTTTCTTTTCCTCTTCTCTCCTAGATTATCTAGTCCCGCTACGATCCAGATCAGCATTTTTATCTTTTTTTTGGCTTCGATATATTCAATATATTTTTGCTGTATAAGATTTAACTTTAAGTTAGTAAAATAGAATTTTCTAAATACAAGAATTTTTGATAATTTAAGTAAAAAATATTTGTAAATTAAATGGAACTTACAGTTTAACCAAAGTGAAAATTTTTATTATATAATAAACGATTAAGGATTTCTGTATATATATAATTTTTTAAATGGACATAATCGTTGTATTCGTTGTAATATATAATCGCGCGTTATCGAAGATTTTTTTTCATAGAAATAAATGTAAAAATACTTTTAAAAATATTTTATAATATTAACTTGAATATATATTTGTAGATATTCTATTTTTTAAAAGCATAGCAAATTTGTTTGTCTTTGCAGTGATTATGCGCATGATATAATATAAACAATAGGTCTTTGTTCGAATAGTGACAGTTTCAATTTTCTGAAAATTGTAAATCGATCCAATTCGTGTGTAATATTTACTTTGCCAAACGCTTGTAAAATGAATATGCCATTGATTGAAAGTAAGTTCAATTACCTTATAAAAATAAAATTTTATTTACAAATACCAAATTCTGTAAAAAAGTTACGGATATGAAATTAAAAATAATATTAATAAATATATTTTCAAAAATAATGTAGAAATAATTTGTATTTGTTACAATATGAAATAATAGAAAATATACAACTAATGTATTCGGATTCTTGTTTTGTATTTGTATTTTATAATATTTAATGTATCATTAATTCTTCAATTGAGACTTGCATTTTTGGCACTAAGTCTCGGAGAGTATTAGATAAACTCTTTTTATTGAATAGGTAACATCCATTAAAAAGCTTTCAAAAGTATAGAAAATTGTAGTAAGTATATTTGAAAGCGCGATCATGAATGGACGTATATCTTACTTAACTTATTTCCATTTAAGCACTTCTAAGAATAAGTACAATATACAGATATATTGCTTAATTATTAATAAACACGTGACTTTCAGTTCTTTTTTTCTTTTATAAATGTTATACAATATATTTAGATCTCTTCTTTCTTTTTTCATTATTTTTTTTCAATTCGTAGTATTAGTCCTTACTATTTCACTTTTTAATAAGTATTTTATTGTTATTTATTTTTATTATAAAATCTGTACATCCATTCTTTCTCTAACATTCGTTATTTATTCGATCTCGTTTTACTACCGATTATATATTTTGTTAATGTCTTCGTTTACGTTCTTCTTCTCTCTTCTTTCTTTTCATATATGTATTTTTTTTATGTTTTTTCTATTGCTGCGTATTTAGTTAAACTTATTAATTCATATTTATTACAGTTAGTCAATGTTTATAGTCTCTGCCCATGCTAAGTGGTTTTTCCTCTTTATTTTGTTTTATCTACAATAATTAGTTTGACCAATAAAATAAAACAAATAAGAAATATGAAACGAATTAAGCTAATGCTGAATTTTAAAAAATCATCTGTTTTTAATTTCATGATGATTTAATATCTTAAAGTAAGTGCTAGTTAGTTTTATAACAAGAAAATTTTTTAATTATAAATCTAAACGTCATATTGAAATACGCTGCTGAACCCATCCCATTACGATCTCTAAATAATTTAGACTTACATGATTTATTATTACGTAATAAACTTTAAAATTATTTATAGATGGCATTAGCACTTATTTTAAAACAACAATATTTATGCTTAATATGACTCTTGATCGATATTTTCCAGAATAAATACAATTTATTAAACAATTTTAAGAAATACACAATGAATAAATTATCTATTATATATTTTACAATAATATGAAGTTTAAATCTACAGAAAATATAAATTTAAATAAAAAAATTTTTCCATTTATGCTATTGTAGTATCCTAACCTTAACATTCTTAATATTTACAAAAATTCTAGTCATAACAGAGTATAGTCGAAAGCATTGTACCAAAAGATAAAATATTGAAATTCACGTTTGCTTTTACGTGTTTTTGTTCCAGAAATTTTAGCATGTCTTGACAAGTAAAGAGACTGTTTTGTAGCGGTTGATCTACGACAGCCATTAGGGTACTACCAAAATGGCAAGCGGTCAGCAGGTTCCGGAGCAATACACAGTGCCGCAGCTTGCGAGGATTTTTCACAAATTTCCCCATTTCAATGTATCTCTACACATTGTCAACAGTACTTTTAATCCGCACTCAGAAATTTACCTCGAAGTAAGTGTTCGTAATACAGTATTTTATACGCGTACATATTAATTTAAAGAACTTTTTATTTTATGATAATCTAGTAGTGTACAAATTATAATTGAATTTATTTTCCCATCTTTTGTACTCTCTTAATCTTGAATAAAAAATTAGGACAATGAAGAAACTCTGGTTAAGAATTAAAAATTATAATGCACGTATTCGAATAAATTATTTATTATGTTTTCAATTTAAAAAAAATTGATGTAACTTTCAATTTCTGAATCAGTTTAATTTAATTAAAGACAATTATGAATGTTCGGCAATTTGTAAATTACGCGTAACGTAATTTAAAATTTGAGCAATCTAAAGAAATGAAACAGAATAAAATAAGCGTGCGCTTTAAAAATTAATATTAATAGAAGATAAATGATTTAATGGTTCAGATTTATATTTTTAAATTATAATTTCATAAAAAGAACCATTTGAGGACAATTGATTTTTAGAAAATCATAGTAAGACACAACAACGTATTTTATTCATCTGATATTTAAATGCTATTTGACTGTGTTTGATAATTGGTTGGATTAATGAAGTAAAGCAAACGACATGTGATCTGTTGATAGATAATTATTACAACTACTAATAGTACAACATTGAAAATTAAAACATAATTTTTTCTTATAAACGATTGTATCGTTAATAGTTTATGTAAAGTAAATACATCTTTTTTATTATCGAATTACAAAAAATTTTAAAAGTTCACGAATCATATCATGAAAGTAAGAATGCATAACATTTTGTAAATAAATTTATCTAAAAAAGTTTATTAATAAATCTTAAAATTCTGTTTTTCAATATTGAAATATAAACGATCTTAATTGTTTTCGAAACTTTTTTTAACAGAATACTGTGATTTAAAAATTTATTGTACTGAAATATACAGATTCCTAAAAATGTATCTGCACCATCGTTTATTACTGCACTATCGGGAAAATACTTTTATTGCGTTTAGATGTATAAGTACACAGGAAGTAATTGGCACTAGCAGCAGTTATGCATAATGCCAACGCTAATATGTACATGTGTAAACTTTTCACGTCTGCCTGAAAGCATGTGTTGATTACACCCGTACTTTTTTCCACTTTTACTTGTGTACACAAACATTATTGTTATATTTAATCGTAATCAAGTTCATAGTGCGTCATACGATTGCCTTGAACTTTATGCACCTTATCTAATTCTATAATCTATAAAGACTTATAATAGTTTTTATTTTATTTTTGGAATGAAAGTATTCATTTATTTTTTTATTATATTTTTCTTAAGTATTGAGAAAATTTCAAGTAATTATCTCGATTATATTATGACTAAAATTGTAGAAATAAATTTTATAATTAAATAACTTTAATTAATTTAAATAGATTTCGTTTTAGATTAGTAAAAATTTATATAAATAATTTTTTTATTATTAAATATAAACATTTACTTTACGAAAAATTCAGTAGTTGAATTAAGCCTCATAGTAAAATCAATCGTTTTCCACCTTATGTTTTTATATTGGTTCCTAATGCAATAAATGCTATAATTTACTGATCAAAATTCAATCAATTCTATAACTTAAAAAATTACAGTATACGTCGTTATATGCGGAGGAACAGCTGGAATAATACTAAAAATAGTTGTATTCAAATTCTCCTTCGGCAACACAGGGGAAGTTATTTTTAAGATAAACGACTCGAGAAGGAATACTTTTACCTACATTTTCTTTGCCTTTTCAAGTTCTCTTATTGAGAACCTTATTCTGATTCGCTAATTGTTCAAGCACTTTTTCTTATTCATCTAGAAGGAAGTGTAAGTGGATATTCTTTTGCGAATATTCAGGAAAGATGGTAACGAAGAGACACTGATACATGCGAAAGTACACAAACTACAGACTGTTTTTATAAAAAATATTTGATTGTAACTTCGTCATCGTTTGACGCTATTCGATCTTTGTATTTCCTTCAATTTGTTCTGAATTTCCGTATGATACAAATTTTGGAATTAATTCAGTTGTGGTTCCCGTCACTATGAAACCTTATGCCCGTTAAAAATTCTTCTAATTTCGTCTCCAAATGATTCGTCGGTGTCTTTGTAATAAATGTAATAATTATAATTGTTTATTGCCATCGTATGTAAAAATAAATCAAGAAATACAAAGTTTTTTAGAAATAATTCTTACGTGGCCTAATACTATTAAGTTGTATAATAAAATTACATTCATTAAAACAAACGAGTACTAGCTAATTTGAAGTTTTTAAAATTAATTTTAGTAAAATATTCAAACGTTATCATCTAATCTCGAAAATATTATTTATATAAAAATTTTTTTTAACCTTCATTTTTTTATTAATTATTATAAAAGATATGAAAATAACTGTTGCAAATGTTGTGTTTATTTGATTTTATGCAAATATTTTTTTTTTTATTTCGCGTATCTTATAAAATTATAATCATTCGATATTACAAAAAATTAAAAAAGATTTAAATTTATATATTTTAATAAAGTTATAAGATTTTGAATTCGAGTATGTGAAGGTATAACATTCAAATTATATTTTATATACCCCTTTTCTAGTAATCGAGTTTATTTTTAACTTTTTTTAATTTCTTAGGACTTCTTTCGAATTTCTTTTTTTAACCTCTACAATGGCACAGATGCATGTAAATGCTTATTGAAATATTTACCCGAATGTAGATTACCAAATGCTTTTAAAAGCGAAAGCTTGTCGTCGATAAATGCAAATTGAAGTAATAATGTTGTTACATTTTCATGAAATGAATAGCAGCTCTTGAAATTTAACAACTTGGAATTCTGATTGTAATTTAAGTATTTCTTAATTGTGATAAATCGGTAAAATAATACCACTCAAACTTTTTACGATATTTTCTACAACATATTTATCGATTAGTTCTAATTAACTCGAGTAATTTTTTAAAAATATTCATCAGAAATTGAAAACTTTTGAAATACTTCGGTTCTAAATAATAATAGTTAACAAAGCAATAATTAAAGTTAAAAATCATTTTAATAAGTAATTTATTCTTTTCTATATTATTTTACATTCTTAGATTCAGAAAATTTGTTCGAACTGCACATCCGTTATGTGCAATTCGAAACTAGTATTGTTAATAAAATTTGTTTACTTTTTCAAGCTTAAATGAAAGCCCTGTTATGTCATACTGTTCGTTTATTACTCTTTCTGCTCATATACTTAATTTTTTATACGCATAATTTAAAGAAACCGTTAAAAATAGAAATAAACCGATGCTAATTATTAGATGCTTTATTTAACGAATACGAAAAGTCTCGATTAGTATTTTATTTCACGGAGAGTATTCAAACGTGTAAAACGAAAATATAAAAAGGTAAATCTCTAACCCCGTTACGTACAGAGCGCAGCATAAAATGGATAAATTGTTTACAGAGTCTTGGTATACTGGGTAGTATACCCGCGGCCCTGCTGATCCTCACTTTGCTAGTGCTGCTGGTGTACTTGGTAACCCGTTGCTGTGACCGTAAGCCGCGTCATCGACGATCTATTGTCCTCCTCAAGTACTGTCTCGCCGTGCTTGCACTCCTTTGTTGCGGAACGGTAGCTGTTGGCCTCTACGGTAATGACGATGTGCATAATGGCATCGTGCAGCTGGTCGCTGCAGCCAAGAACATCGACGGCTCCATTGCGGTCGTTAGGAATCAGGTGAGAAATAAGAGATATATAGATCGTGAGCGCGAGAGCCTTAAAATATTCAGCGAATCCCAGGCTGCACGTATGTGCATCGGTAGAGCATTTGCTCATAATACATGTTATTTATTCCGAGCAGGGTTTTTTGAGCCTTGCGACCTCGAATTTCACGTTATGAATAAATACGCGTGGGTAGTACATTGTCGAGTTTTTTTAAATTTCGAATTTATGCTCGTTTTAAGATTCTTTTTGTTTGAGTTTTGTCCTGATCTCGAATCCAACAATAACTGATTTCTTTACGAAAGTCGTAATCATTGAAAAAATAGCTACATTTTAATTAAACTTCACCTACGTCTCTACCAAGTACTTTTACAAAAGCCTTTTTCAAACTTTAATTTTAGTTTTATAAAAAATAAAGTGATTTTATTTTAAAAATTTGTTTTCGATGAAAAGTTGTAAAAAATAATCAATTCTGATTTTTAAATAAAATTTTTAAAATAAAATCTGAAACTTTAAAGAAAAAAGACAATCGATTAACTATATTAAATAACTACGTTTTTTATAAATTTATGAAAGTATTATTATTTTAATTATGCAGAAAAATTAAAAATGTACTTTAAACAAAGTGTTGTTCAATTTGCTTTAAATAGAGTATTGCTTTAGTAGCAAGCACATATAGTATCTGTTGGTAGATAAAGTTTAACGTAAATTTAAAAAAATTTATAATTTATTACTAAAATTAAATCTTTTGCGAATACATTTTTGAAAATCAGTAATGTATCAGGAACATTGAAATGTATTTTTTATTGTTTTTTATGTTGTTGCTCATAAAAACGATGATGTATTTTTCATATTTATTTATTAAAATTGCTTATTTATGAACGATTTTTACATTATTATTTATATTTCTACACATTTTGTAAATCTAAATTACTTTTTACACAAATTCATATTATATAATATTGTGTGCTTTTACATTTATACATAATTAAAATAATTAATTTCTTCGACTTTTTTCTTTCCTGCTGTTTCCTTGCTCTGGTGACTCTCTTTCACTCTGTAGCTTTTTTGTCCCTCTATTCCAATGAATCTTGTATAATACGTTTATATCTTTCGTATCACCTTCGTCGTGTTCTCCCACTCGATTGGTTGGAACCCCGTGACGTTGCACTCGTCTATAATTTATTTTCTCGCGTCTTTTTATCTATTGTAAAATCTGCATGTTCTTTCCTCTTCCTTTGACTAATGTTTGTTGCTATTCGTGCACTTTAAATCAAATAACACATTTAAATTTTATTATTTTTAACATTTTTTTAATTAAAGTACTTTTTCCACTTGTACATCTTAAAAAAACTTCTTCAAATAATTAATAAACAAATAAGTGTCATAATATTTTTTAAATTATGCAAGCGAAGCTGTTAATCGAAAGCTAAATAATGCATGTTCGCTTAGAATATCGATTCGACTACTTAATATATAACTTTGGCATGTTTTATAATTAAAAATTAACGCGTTAATTTGCAATCAACAGACGGAAACGATAGAACTGACGCTGAAGCGGAAGGTGCAGAATGACTTAATGGCCTTGAATGACCAGTTCGATGAGCCTGTGGCTAACAAGACGGTGATGGACGCACTGATGCAGGCCCTCAATTCATTGAAGCAGAACACGAGTTCCGCGGTGAATCGCACTTTTGAAATCAGGAAGCCGCTGAGCGGCATCAGTCTAGGCGGAGCGATTGGCCTCATGGAGAGGGTTGAGCAGCTCAGATGGCCGGTGACTATGGCAATCCTCAGTGCTCTTCTTATTCTCTGCGTGGTTCTGCTGGTCGGTGTCGCGCGACATTCCAGATGCGCCCTCATCACGTGAGTTACGCTTCGTTTCCCAACAAACTGTCTCGCTGATTCAAGTTGATGATTTCACTAATAACATTGAAAATTTTCCACTCGAATTTCTGCATCTGTGCATCTCGATAAAGCTATTTTGAGTCTTAAAAATTATGATTCGCATCTTCGTGTTCAATATACAGCTTGATGAAATAGTTACTTTTTGAAAAGTACCCGCAACACAGATACTTTTTTAACTTGTATATCACTCTATACGTTTAATTATTTACGGCAGAACTCCATCGGTTGGAACTCAAAGGAACCGTTCTTGTATGGCGTTAGAAATTAATTTATTCTTAATTCAGTCTGTAACACAGAAATATATAAAGAAAAAAAAGATGACACGTGATACGTAAATGTAATTTTCTACATCGAAAATTTTTATTAATGCAATTGTACATTTTGAGCGCTTTTAATCTTTGAAAGGGCTTAAGAAAACACTACATCAGCAAACATTATATTTTTAGTTTTTCATAGTTTTAAAATCTTAATAGCTGCAAATCAAAAATTAAATATATCGGCTATGATATAATATGATATATATTTTTTATAAAATGACCAAAACATAATTACATAGTATAGAATATTATATCTTTTATTATCAGATTGTATGTTAATCTTATATTAAAAATAATAAAGTGCCGAAAAAATTATTAAAATGTTTATTTTGAAAAAAATATAATTTTTATATTTTTGTACATTGACAAATAGTTTTAAACTGAAATTTTTCTTTAAAATAAGTTTTTTGAGTTTATTTTAGAAAATATTCTTACCTTTAAAATTTAATGAAGCTTTGAAATAGAAAATTTTAATTAAAAACGGTAGAAAAAGATCTAATTAAAACGCGAATGAGAAATTCATTTATTACTTTTTATAAATCCGAGAAACTGAATTACTCTTTTGTTTATTAATTTAGTAGATAATTGGTAGGAAATACCGACGATTTAATTTTAGGTCAAAGTCTATTTAAATAATATGGTAGAAACATTTCTAAAAAAATATAAAAAATTACCGGTATTACATCAATATTAAAAAATTAAAGGATTATTAAACATTTGTTAACGTTAGGCAGTATTTAAATACATAAATTTAACGAGTAAATATTCAAATGTTGATTATAAAGATAAAAAAAAAAGGATTAAAATTAATAAACAGAAAAATATTTTTAAATTAAAAAAATATCAAGAAAAAACTTATTTGGGTTTGAATGTGATTTTTAAGTTAATAATGTTGTTAGTATTCAGCCACACATAGATATATTTTTATAAGTTTTTTAAAATGATATAACAGGAATACCGATAAAATTTTGTGCTATCAGTAATACTCGTTTTTTTCCAAGAAACCTTAAAAATCGAACGTTTAATCAATTCGTACAAATGGTTACTAAATGAACCAAATATTGCAGGTCAATAATTGAATAACAATGTAAATAGCCAATAATTCATAACGGTAAAATTTAATTTACTCATAACTTATTCAAAAGCTTAACGAAGTAAACGAACAACTGCGATATTAGATTAGTTCGGCGTAACTCTTTCGCTCATGCTTTTCCTCGTTGCAGGTTTTCCGTATTCGGTCTATTCGCGGTGATCATCTCCTGGTTGATGGCTTCGCTGTACCTCGCGGGCTCGGTAGCCCTGGGCGACCTCTGCACGTCACCCGATGGCTACATCTCTAAGACTGCCCCCTCGGCCTTCGCCGCCGAGGTGTTTTCCTATTATACGCACTGCGATAGCGGACGGACGAACCCGTTCATGCAACAGATGCGCGAAGCCAAGCAGTCGATGGACCACATGAGGCGGAGTTTCGAACTCGTCAAGCAACTCTCCAACTATCTGTTCAAGGATGAGAAATTACAATCGCGATTGAACAGCTTGGCCAACGATATCAGCGCCGTTGACAAGTATCTCGCCACCTTGGCGAGCCTCACGTCCTTCATCGACTGCAAGCCTCTGCACAAGCAGTATGTTCATGCGGCCAAGAGCTTGTGCCACCTTGGATTGTACGTATGAGCTTCGTTCTTATTTCTGCCAAGTGGCTGCAGGCAATTGCAATACGAGTCTCTTTACATTGTACAATGTATGCGATGTTGTGTAAACAATACTTTTATAATTCATTAACTACAAAATTATTGTTGTGATTACTCAACGACTGTACAAATTTTAAGTAGTATTGGTTCGATCGTGTTCTATTCACTCAATATGTATGCACAAGATTAATATTACGCAAGCTTTACAGAATTTACAATTAATGATGTCAAACTTGTTAAAATTTGACTTTTTATCCTCGATTTAATTTCATTTTGCAACATGAACGTGGGGCAAAAACATGGTTATTCTTAACATGCATAATGGTAAAATAGAACTTTTTTTAAATAAAACGGACACCGAAATTTATTATATATAACTAGATACTAAGTGAATATCTTTATGTTATTGTTAAAAAATTGAAAAGGCAACACACACCTGATATAATAATTATAATATAGATTTGGACTTACTTTGATGCTTTTGGCGAGTGTTGCTGCTGGTTTTTTCTTCACAGTTCTCGTCTGGGTCGATTCTCACACGTGGATTTATATAAGAAAACGGTAAGCACACGTACAAATAAATAGGATGCTTGATAAAAATCATGAAATGGTTAAATAATTTTATTTTGAGAGCTATAAGAGCATTTATAAAATATAAAAAGTTATGTATAAAGTATATTTGAAGTTAGGAAGCACTCGCTTTAATTGTATTTTTTTACAATATTGATTCGTGAATTCGGAGCAAGTTTCAAATTCATATTGCATAGATTCGTAGAATAATAATACGCAATTTACTTTTCTACGTTTGACAGGAACGACTATCATCAGGTGAATGAACAGGATCCGTACTTGCCACCATCCGCAGCCTCGCAGGCGATAGCAGCGCGGACACTTCGAGGCCAAGGGTCGTACCCGCCTACAGCCCCTCCTCTTAATCCAAATGCTCATGGCAACCATACTATTAAGCAGCCTCTATTGCTAACGCCGCCCCCGCCATCTTACGCTACTGCGACAGCCCGCGCACGTCAGATGCACGAGAGCATGTCAAAGTTTGTGCATGATCATTTTTTTACTTTTTCTTTTTATTATTTCCAATTCAGATTTTACTTATCGCTCTATCAGTTTTTTTATTTTTTAACATCGTTTCATGATTTTCGATTGTTTCACATTTTTATCGACGTTAACTGCAGATCATATATTAATACGAGCTAGTCTAAAATTCATATAAAAATACAAATTTTTTAAATACCTATTATGTAATTGCTATATAAATTATATCATTTTATATATGTGTTTTGTATTGTAAATATCTAAAAAACTCATTCGGTATTCGTTATGTCTGTAACATTTCACTCACCTAAAAAGAAATTAAAACTTAAATACCTACGATAAAAAAGCAGATAATTTTTATTTTCATAGAAAAGAATCGCTAAAAAATTTTCATTTTATCAAACTCTGCATTGATTGAAAATATTATTCTCTATGTTTTAAGAAATAGAAAGAAATATTTATAAAATGATTTTAAATAAGTTTCTGAATTAAATTTATCTCATTAGTAAAAATTTTAATGTTTAATTTGAAAACTTACAATTGTTTCACAACAAAATCATTCTTATTTAAAGAAATTGGGTGTCCTGTGATTCGTGGATATTAAAAAGCTTAAATTACCGGATGAATATTTAAATAAAAATTTTTTCTCCAATACATAAAAAAAAGTACATAAAAATTGAAAATCAATTATTATTGATTGGATTTAGCGCAAAATTACAATAAATGTTTATTATTTTTTCTTGCTATTTTAAAATTTAGTTAAGTTAATAAATTATGAAAAGTAATTACTATTTTAAATTAACTTTACATAAATATGTAATCAAAAAAATCTAATATAAATTTGGTAAAAATTTTTCAAATTAATTATTATGTATGTATAATTATTAATTGTTTCATTCATTTTTTAACTTTTAATTTAAATTTTTTTTTATAAATAAGAATTTTAAATAATGTAAATTAAATGCCACTTCAAATATGAAACTTATCTTCAAAGAAAATAAATGTTCTATCAATTGAAATGTAACTCGTGTAATTTTTTTAGTTAAATATATTTAAATTTCTAATTCTTATTGAGAGGATTTTTAAATAAAATTTCGTTTTTGAAGTATTTTCAATAGATTCAATAGATTTAATCAGAATAAAAATTAGTTTCATGTATCATCAGCAAATTTTTATAAGGTTAATTATTTAAATTTTATATTGTTAGATACATTTTTTAACTATATTAAAAATATGTTTTATACTAAATGTTGATAATAAATGAATTACTATAAACAATAGTTGGATTAAATAAAAATAATCAATATTTTTACAATTTATAGCTTCATTTACTTAATTTACTAATATTAATGTGATTAAAATTATAATATACTTTTAATCTTATAGAAATTGATACTTTATATTTATCGTTTTAAATACTTTTATTTATGGTAAGATAATTAATTTTAATTAAAGATAATTAAATTTTTTAATATAAAATTTTATAAAACTGATTCATTTGCTAATTTATTTCCTTATAATATATTTTATAAAAAGAAGTCTAATGCTTAATAATATTGTATTGTACACATAAGTAATAAAAGTGATATCTACATATTAGATGTTTATTAAAGTTTGATATTTGTTTGCAAAATCATAACAATACGCTGCAACTGTTCTTTATTATGACTATCTTTGTTCGCTTTACTTTATGTATGTGTATTTATATTGTTATTTATTGTTTTACTTTAAGAAATAAAACTATTTGTTAAGAATGTAATTGTAAGAGGTATATTGATTGAATTTTAATTTTTGCGTTAAAAATAGTTCTATTTCTTAAAAAATAGTAGTAATAATACTTTTGTAAGAGCCATATTAATATTTATTGTGAGAATAATTCTGCAATTTTTTTAAAAATAAATTAGTGTATTCGTTGTTTTACAAAATTTTTTTATACACATGATCGTGTTTTTAAAAAAAGGTCTGTAGGACCTTTTTTGTTTTCTATTGTTAAGAATGATTTTAAAAGACAAGACGTTTTTAATAGAATATGTGTTTATTTTAGTTTTAAGCATATTTTTAAATTTATACTAATAGCAACACACGTAAAAACATTAACAAATATTTCCCTATATTAGAGTGTAGAAATATTTATTTACATAATATGTTAATCTAGTGGTCGACAATCATCAATTAAAATTTTATTTTATTTTATATTAAAATAGTTATCTAAATCAGAATCAGTTATTATAGAAATTTTTTATCGTTATAATTTAATGCAATTATGAAAAAAGCGCGATAAAAAATATCAATAATTAATAGATGAAATAGAACTATTATTGTTAACATTTTTTAATAGTAATATTCAAATAAATTTAAATTCAATTTTAATTAAAAAAAACTTGTACTATTTTTCAAATATATTCACATTGTTTCTTGAAAATATAGAAAATAATGAAAATTTGTTAGATAAAACTTTTCTATTAAATTAAATGTCATAATTAATTTGGATGTTTAATAGTATTATTAAAAGTTGTCCTTATGAAATAGGACATATTTGTATCATCGTTTATTTTAATTATGGAAATATTTTTTAATAAAATTTTCTGATAAAAATTAATATTTAACATTTGTTTCATAATATTTTTGAACTATTTTGAATTATATCGTAAATCGTATTTATTTAAAAAGAAAAGAAAACGTATAAAGGCTCGCAGTATTATGTGATAAGTGTGGTCATTACAGTTTAATTATTTTTAATTGTTCATTATGGTACCATTTTGATTAATTCCTTCAGATAAATTTATTTGTATTATATAATAACTTCATTTAAGCGAAATAAAAAAATTTATTGATTTAAATAATTTACTATAAAAAAATTATAGAATATTAGAAACGAAGCTATGCTAAAATAGCAAGACGAATTTTCATTTATTTTATTAATTAGTATTAATATATTGTACAGAGTTTGTTTATATTTTTTAAAATTACTGTACCAGAATTTATTTACAGCATTTCATAATAGTCGAAATAAATTCTTTTTATGTGTATGTATTTAATGTAATTAAGTATAATTAATTTTTGTTATTAATAAATCAAAATAATATATATATATATATATTGTATTTTTTTAAAAGTTTTTTTGAATCAACGTTGGACGAGTAGAATTATGCAATATAAAATTCAAAAAACAACTATTAAGCATTGAATACACGTTTTTATTAAATGTGATCTTTGTCGACTACTAATATCAAACCCAAGAATGATACTTCAATTAAATGTTTATACAACATTAATTATAATAAAGTAAAATAATTGCTAGGCTCATTGTTAATTATGTAAAATATTCGCTTTGCTTCCACAGAGGTGGGGGCATTAACGGAAGTGGAGCCGGGGATTACAAATCGAGTCAGCATAATCAGCAGACCAGCGGACGAGCTGACCATCGTGCCGGGCTCGGGGATCAGCCTGGCCAGTACGCGACTCTAAGCAAGCAATGCAAAACTCTAGAATCCAGTGATTTCTACTGAGGGCACGCCCCCTCGGGACCGGGTAAGCTAATAATAATAATAATAATAATAATAATAATAATAATAATAATAATATAGTATGTAAATGTTCGGTAAAGGAAACTTAAAGGAGTTCGATGTCTTCGAGTGTTTTATAAAATTTTAACTTTTGTTTAAATGCAACCAATTTTTTTCAAACAATAGTTAGAATGTTCTTAACTAAATATAGATGTATGTGAATCGTATATATGTAAAGATTAGAATTTCTATTAATTTTCCTTTCATTGTGTTACGCATTATTTACAAGAATGAAAAAACCACTATTCATGTTATTCGCGATTTTTCAGGAAGAGAACCACCATGGACGCCAAGTGTAGCTTCCTTTACCGGTGGTACCTTGTCGCATAACTCTCACGGCAACATTGGAGTACCTCAGCACCTAGCAACCTTTCAGGATTCGCGTAAAACTCAGACTCTCGATCCAAAAAATCTGGCCAACTTAAAACGCGGGCCTACATCCGCTTGGAACCAAGGGAGCGGACGGCCTTTGCCGCTACCCAACACAAACAGTGCAAACAACAGCTGGGAAATCGAATCGCGCTCGCAGGCCAACATGAATCAATTCCGATCACTCGTGCGCAATAAATCATCTGGCCTTCGTATACAAGATCAGCAGCATCAGCAGCAGAACCAGCAGTCGATGCAGGATCAAGTGCGCACCCTCGATCGTAACTTTTCAAGGGCGCACAGCAACGGCTACGACGCTGCCAGTCATGCAGCCGTGGTTGCCAATAATGCCGGTAGCACCGTACCAAACATGTACGGCACCTACAACAGAAGACATGACAAACACCAGCATCAGCATCAGCATCAGCAACAGCAACAGCAACAGCAACAGCAACAGCAACAGCAGCAAGTCTCCACGCTTAGCCAGGTGCAGGGCAGTGACCCGAATCTCTACGCGGTTACCGAACTCTAAAGGGTTCTTGTTTTGACTTCGGCGTGATATAGGGGATAGTTAGGAGATGACGTCTACTCGAAAATCGTTATGCGATTCTTTCGCTTTCTCAGCCTTCTACGTCATCCGAATATTATAGCTATTTTTGCCTAACTAACTAAAATATAATATTATTTCAGTTTTGTGTTTAGTCGGATTAATTAAGAATATTAGATTTTTGAATTAACTATTTATTTACATTTTTTAATTACTTTTAAGATGTAAAAGTAAGTAGGAAGAATTTTTTATATTTTTAGACTAATTTACTATTTTTATAGTAAATTCTTATACTATACTTATCGATAATTATTCAAAATTATTTTTGTTCGAGTAAACATGATTTACACATTCTAATGCAATTCTATAAATTTATATTAAATTCAGTTATTGCGTTTAGTTTACAAATTGATCTATAATTGGCGTGAAGTTTGCGTAAAAGGTCATTTTTTTACATTACATAAATAAGTAAGAACAATATTAAAAATAGTTTTTCATTGATAAAATGATTTTTTAAATATTATATGTAAATTCTTGTAATATTTTTATCATTGACATTTTTTTATCTGTAAATTCTGAAAAATCGAGTTTTGAGCTTCTATTTAATAAGGGAAGCCTATTTACTTGGACCACTGAAATACATAATAATATATTGTACAGATTATATTATATTAATGTATTATTTCGACATATAAATATAATATATTGAATTTGAATATTATTATAAGCAATATTCAATAATCTTTTTCCATTGATACAATTTAATTATGAGAAAGTATATTTCATTATAGGTAAAATATAATTCCTTTCAACATTTGTACTTTTAATAAGTTATTATTTATTTTCTTTAGAAAATAATCGAATTTAATTAAGTTTAGGCTTAAATGATATTATGGCGAATAGATAGTATAATGTACACGTCATCGAATAGCCAATGGAAGCTAAAAGTGTATATTCGTTAGAACCAGAATCTCAATTATTAACTCCCATCTGAGTTGAGTGATTAAACTGAACCTGATAAGACCCAATGCCTTCCAAACATTTGAGGCTCATTCAAAGTCGCTTTTTGAAACAAAAAAATTTTTTTTAGTAATACGCACGTTATGACGCTTTTGAAATATATTAAAATGGATTGCGTTCATGAACGCGACAGTCTTTATAGATAGGGACTATTGAGAAGCAGAGTAGGTGTATGATAGTAGTCTTCTACTGTTAATGTATGTAGGAGAGGTTAAAAAGTTGTGAAATAAACTCTTCGGTGTATCAGTCTGCATTCTTGTCATCCTGAGTTTTAGGCAAACAACGTAAGTGTATATCAATGAAAAAACGCTTGTTTTTTAAATAAACCATAAACATGCTCGTAAGTAAGACAGTGGTGCTCTAATCATTTTCAATTAAGTTGGAAGAATTCATGGGTATGTGGTTTATTGCATCATTAGGTGGATGATATAGTCTGTAAATTTTTCCTTGTAAGCTACATAGCTTACGATGCTTTTTTAGTAACCTTTACCAGTGAAAAGATCAGTTTTTTCATCTTTGTAGTGTTTCTGTTTAAAGATGATCATATATCAAACACTCTAGAGATTCAATCGAGACATTTTCAACAATGAATCAAATGCATATTGGCTTTTAACAAAGAAGTGTCGAAAAAATAATTGGATATTGGAATTCAATTCAATTGGTGTAAAGTCCGTTTTACCTCCATCTATATCATATAAAAGAAATAGTTATGGAACAAGGCATATCGCGTTAGGTACTTGCTCCCGAATATATAAATCACTAGAGGGAGCGGGATCAATGTTAATTGCCAAGACAAAAATTCTTATTAAAATTCTTACTTTAATATACAAATAATTTTGTAAAAAAGAAATGGAAGTATGACGTAACGTATGACGAAAACTGAAAAACGGAACAAAAACTTGTCTTTCGTATATTATATGATCACATTTTATTAAAGTGTTTGCATTTAATTAATAGTGGTAGGTAAGGAGCTTGATATGTTTTTCTTTGGTTCAATGCAATGAGTGTATTAATCTATGTTTCAAACAAGAAACCAAAAGGGACAAAAAGGGAAAAAGAAAGGTAGAAAATTATTTTCTGTTTCTTCTATGACGAAGAATTATTTTATGAATTAAAAAGTATGTATTAATTGCATTTAAATTTTTTTGTATTTACTATTAGATTTAGTAGTCAGTTATTGCATTTTACTTGAATAGAATCTTTATATGAAAACGAACGAATGAAATCATGATTTTTGCATAAGTATATAATTTTGATAAAAACATATTTTTTATAAATATTACCTTTAAATTAGATTTTGTCATTAAATTTATTAAATGAATAAAACGTTTTAAAATTTCTGTTAATTTAAGCACAAAAATTTTATCATGAAGATAATAAAAAAATGCGCAGTGTATCATTATATTTATTATTTTCTTCAAAATTGTAAAGGTTTTTTGAGCTTCGTCTCATCAAACTTACATTTGCTTATTTAACATACATGTTATTAAAATCACTTTGAAATCAATCAATTTTTTAGACGTTCATTAAATTTAAATACATTCCTGATTTTAAAATGTCAGCTTAGTGGTACTTAGAAAATTTCCCATTAAATTCTAATGTTATCATGAAATTATAAAGCTGTTTTAGGTGATCTATTCTCATTCCTAATTATAATCGAATAGTTTTTTTTTCGTATTTAAGATTGTTTATTTTTTAATTCAATTTTTAATACAGTAAGAATGATTTTAGTTCATTTTAGATTATTTTCATTCAACAAATTATGGAAATAAATAACAAACAAAATTAGAAATTTTAGTTTTTGAAATCAAATACATTAAATTTATACGAGTAAATGAGAATTAAATGAAAAATTTATTAATAAATATAATGTAAATATAAAAAAAGCACATATTTCCTTAGTTACACAATATTAGTAGGGAAACAAATGTGTGTGCTTTTGACTTTGACGTATTTTTTTATAAGTTTTTCTGTAACAATTGCAGTAACAAAATCATTTTTTGCGTAAAATATACTAGAAGTAGATTTATACTTTTTTAAAATAAATATTACAGAAACAATTTATTTTATAGTTTAAAAGAAGAAAGGTATTGATATAAATAATATAATATAAATACAAAAATTTTTCAATAAAATTTGATTACAAATAAATTTAATTGTCCAATAAATTATTTTTTAGTTAATGTACACAAATTTTCTATTTAACTGTGAATTTTGTTTTAATCATATTAATATTTTTCAAGACTTATAACCTAAAAAATTTTTTGATTTATTAATTATATAATTTACAGTTTATAACTATTTAAAAGTTACTATAAGAGCAAATATTAACATGTTTGAATAATAGTTGATCAATGACGGTAACAAAAAATATTTATAAATAGTTTTATATCTAAAATTCTATAATATCATACATGCATTAAATTAACTATTTCTGTTAGTCGGAGGCGGTCAGTAAAGGGAATATTAAATTTTTTTCACATGTTAATTAAGGTAAAGATGTTATACACTCATGTAAAATGAAGAACCAAAGACGACAATAGATTGATAAATTCTTTATCATATATCTATTGGTTCAATCAAGCTACTCTGACCTACTACGATTCTATGTATTATTAGATTAACAATTACTAATACTTAGAGAAATACGATTTAAACTTTGTAAGTAAAATTTTACTAAACTTAGGTATCGTAGTAGTATCGTAATTTATGAAAGAGCTTGCAGTGTGAATAATAAAAAATTTTATATCATTCTTTCAAAGATACTAATGTCATAGCTTCTGGATGGAGTGAAGCACAGAGAAATTTTGCTATTACTCATTATCCCTTAAACATGTAGAAAGTTGGTGGATATTAAATTATTTGAAGTTTATCGATCTATCAACATTCTCTGAATTTATTAGTGATCGGTTTATGAAAAGAAAACGTATTAACTTGATTCATTAAATTAGAAGGTATTCTTTCAAAACTTTAATTTTACCATCATAATGCAGGAG
The DNA here is from genome assembly GCA_018907185.1 of Platyscapa corneri. NCBI lineage: Eukaryota > Metazoa > Arthropoda > Insecta > Hymenoptera > Agaonidae > Platyscapa > Platyscapa corneri. Next base: position 228,461 of record JACCHW010000014.1, read on the forward strand.
TACCGAAACAGATAGAAAAAAGAGGGAGCGTTTAATACCTCGGAAATCAAAGATTTTAAAAAGGTAATAGAAAACCTTTGAAGCCTAAGAGATTTCCATCGAATATAGAAAAAGGATAAAAAGAAGGCAATTTTATTTAAAATTTATTAGGTATATTATACGTATATCGATTGTATTTGTATATCATGTACAGTTGTAGTGATACAGTTTGTTTGTCGATTTATCCTTTTATTCATATTTATATGTATTTAATATAGTTTAGTATACAAAAAACTAATAAGGAAGAATGAAAATGAGAGACAGAGAGAGAGAGAGAGAAAATTAAGTATGTACGTATTGAACGAAAGCGCGAGAAAGTAAAAGAAGGTTAAAAAATAAATTGGTACTTCTACACTTTATATATATATATTATATTTCTTTAAATTAATTATTATTTTCAATATTAATTACTTTTAAGAATAAATTATAAAAATTAGATATAAATTTAATTTTAATTATTATATTGTTATGATTGAAAAATATACATTATTAATTATTTTTATAGAATAACTAATGTTAGAAAGTATCAAAATATCATAATTGATAAATGTTTAAAACATGTTTTTCATTTTTTTGTATTTTTTAAATACGTTGTTTGTGTTTCGCGTTCGTATATCTGATGTCATATTTAAATATAAAATTATTTAAAAAGAAGACGCTTTGTTATTCTTATTTTATTGCATTGTAACATATTTTTTCTACTATCAAGATTAAGTGTAATTGTAAGTTTTATATATAATATTTATCTGTTTTATTAATCGAATTGGAAATAATGAACTCAAATCTAGAAAATAAAATTTACGAAAAACCTAAATTGTTATGTGACTATATTAATGTATTAATTCTAAAAAAAGTTTCAATAAAATACACGAATAAAGATAAAAATTCTAAGAAAGCAAGTATGCAAATGATTAACATATTCTAATGAACAAGCTAATAAAAACAATTGAAATTTGTTTTTAATAAAACGTTAATATACAATACAATAATATATCAGTTTATTGTGGAACATAAGTAATTATAAATTGTGAAGTATTTCCAATTAAATTATAAATTACTTTACCATTCGGTTAGAAAAATAGTAAAATAATAAATCTAGCGTTGCCGATTCTTAAACATACCACAATATAAAAGTAGGTCGTAATATACTCCGATGTTCATTTTGTGTTTAAAAGATCGAAAGAAAAAACGCGATGGTGATTTAAAATGAATAAAGTATACCAAAAGAAACTTTTTTATAAAATCTTTTTACACTTTAATAAAAAAACGAAAACGAACGAATATGAGTTGTAAGAAAAAGCGTAATAATCTTATTTTTATTTACTCATGCATATACACATGTACACGATTTATATTTCGTTAAGAGTTTGATGCATTTATAAGGATTATTTATACTGAAGTTATAGTAACGATATAACCAAGAGTTACCACACTATATAAAGACGTTACATGAGTGATATAGAGAATGTAATTTATTACATTCAATTTATGTAAGAAGAAATACAATAAGAAAAAAGAAATAAAATAATAAAAGAAAATGATAAAAAATATCTGTTTCAAAATATTGCCGTTCCTTGTATGAACGTTTGTCACGAGTACAAAACCCAACCTTTTATTTGTGATTATTTTCTTTTTTTCAGTGCCGTTATTTCTGAAAAATATTATTAAAAATGATGCTAATAATTATAATCAATTAGTAATTAACAGTTCATTGTTATTCACAAAAAAATACAGGGATAAAGAAAAGATAAAATTGATGTACTTTTCGAGGTTTAATTAAATGATGTAACTTTTTCAAAAGCTTTTGAAAAATGTATTCCATAATTTGTATATTGTTAATTATATATTTTTTTAAATTAAAGTTTTGCTTAAATTCATAATTTACAATAATTAAATTTTGATTGTATTATACAAATGCTTACTTTTAATAAGTACATTTTTCCATCAAAATAATTATTTAAAATTTATTTTTTAGTTCACAATGTTTTTTTTTAATTAATTATCTCATCGGTAATGAAGAAATATAAAATTAACAATTGAATTGTACAATTAAAAGTTTGTTTTTTCAATGTGGTCAGCAATGAAAAAATAATAAAATGAATGTGATTAACAAAAAAATAACTGTAGTATCTAAATTCATCCAATCATTGTAATTACAGAGAACAAATAAATAGTATACAAAAAAAGTAACAACAAACTTTTGCAACGAATAGTGTATTACAATGCATTGAGCACTTTTCCAATATTCCTTACATTAATTATGTAACTTGTACATACATAAAGTAAAAAAAGTTTAATGCATAAATGTAATAAGATTATGGAGTAAATATGTAAAATGTGATATTCTTAATCTGATGTTTTCGTAAGGTCTATCTTGAAATAAACAAAACAAACAGAAAATTAAATTTCAATAATTTTCTATTATATAGAAAAACTGGGAAATTCTAATTTTTATAATAGAATATTTTACTTTTCTATTTTAATTTCTTATATGGGTTAAGTGATTCGCGTTTATCGTTGATTTGATTTAAATTTCCTCTTGCATTAAAAATACATAAATAAGTGATTACTGTTGATTATTAAAAGATTATTAAAAGATCATCCTTATATCAATCTTTGAATTAATGCATATTTTATAAATATTATATAAATATTCGGTGATAATAAAGAATTTGTGGTTTAAATTCGTAAACTGTTTTGTGAACGATCATGGAATGAAATACAAAAACTATATTTGCTCGTACATTGTATACATTGAAAATATGTAACAAAAATATTTATCATCATTTTAAACTTATTAATTATTTTTTATTCTAATATATTTGCTGAAACTTAATTTTACTTACATTAAATATCAATTTCATAAAAAATGCAATTTTAAAATATTTAACAGTAGTCACTCTTAATTCGATATGATTCTTATGACCAAAATGATTATATAAACAAAAAAAAATTTGTAAATAATTGTAATTGTATATTAAGTAAAGAAGTATAGTAGTAAAAAAAATGAATTTGCATCTAAAAATAAGTTTATAATATTAACGGTCAAAAGTATAAGCTTTTGGTTTTCAAATGTATCTAAAGTCGAAAAATGGATAAAATGAAAATGAGTTTAAATAAAGGAGTGTTCTAGTCAGTATATATTATACAACTTTGTCGTAAAAAGTTAATGAAACTGACAGACTATTGCCAAAATAATTTATAGCGTTTGAAAAGATTGCAAATAAATAAATAAATAAAATACTGTTTAAAATATTATTTTTAGTGTCTTATTTAACGACAAATTTATTTTTAAATTAAAAATTATGCAATATATTAAAGAAGATAATTATAAATTAATTATATAATTTTGATTTTAAATAACGTATGCAATTATAAATACACTGCATTTTCTTTTATTTTTTTGAATGTTTAAAATACATAACGATTCAGAAAACAAAGACATAAATGATGAAAAGATAAATGTCAAATTTAAACTTTCTCAAATAATCATATTACTGTAATATTTATACATAATTATATACCATATATAAATAAATCTATTAGAATCTTGAAGCGCAATAATTTATACTCAAATTTTTAAATTAAAATTTTTCTGCGTATATCCATACAAACTAACGTATGTTGTTCGATACAGTTTATGGTTTGATCTTTATATAAACCTTTTCTATTTTTTTTAAAGTAAATTTTATATAACTTTATAATGAACAAATAGTTTTTATGCGTAAAATTTTGATTATTAAGAAAAGTTATATTGTACAATTTTTTATATAAAATAATTATGACTATAAAATGACTAGAAAAGAGATGTATTGTAATTATGTTATGCAAAAAACTGTAAATTAATGTAGTGCCATATGATTTTTAAAATTACTCAAAATTTTGATACGTAAAGATAAATTAAGTAATTATATTGCCTTAATTCATGTAGGAAAAATGTTTAAAATATTTCGCAGGAAAATAAAAATTTATAAAAATATGTATGTAATCTCAATATAATTTCGTGAAATTTATATTTTATGAGTTTTAATTAAAATTATTATATCACAGAGAATAGAAAAAAATAAAAATATGTGAATAATATTTTGTCTAAAATTATATTACATTTATTTTTCGCGTAAATATACAGCGTGCTGCTGATGAAAAAGTGTTGCTAGTATACACAAATTATAATACAACTTACTTTATCTGCTTGATTTGAACGATTCAGTTAAACGAAATATATTTAAAAAATCATTCTTTAAAAAAATTAAAAAATTACTATAAGTTATACAAATGGGATCAACATAATTAAATCAATAATTTACATGAACAGCAAAGATAAATTTAAAAAAGTAAATAAAAAAATAAAATCGAAATAAGTTTAAGATTTCATATACAATGCAAAGAATTAAAAAAAATCAAATAGTCTGTATAGAAATTATGCGATATGCGTAAATTAAATATATTAGAAAAAATGGTTCTATACATTATTATGCATATGGGATACATACATAATAGAGTGTACGCAATTATATATTTATATTTGTTTGAAGTTTCGATGTTAATTTATAAATCGAATAGTTGTGGAAATTATTTTCAACGTGTAAAAAGTTTATCATTTTGTAAACATTAATTAAACTTCTCATTTAGAAGGTATAATTATTAATCAAATTAGTTTTATGCTTTTAATGCAGTAATGCTATTATGCAGTACGTAAATGTAAATACTTTTAAATCTTTAATGTTTTGTTTAATGATAGATATTTCGTGTACGTATAAAAATATTTGTAAATATTTGTGGAAATTTAAAGCAAGCTTTTCAAGAATTCTTAATTATACTTTATTAAGCTCCATAACATTTCACATGAGTGTGAAAAGTAAAAAAATTTTGTCGCACAAAGTTGAATTTTATTAATTTAATCGTGCATTTGTTTATTTAGAGCAAAGTGATACATTGTTAAATTTCGAACAAATGAAATATGCAGTACTTGAGAAGTATTATCAATAAGCAGGTACAAATAATTTAGAGTAAAAATTTATTTCATAATAGTTTCTTAATTTTTAAAATAGTGTCAAAATAAAGAAATAAATCTGATTGCAAAATAATTTCCCTACCGACTGTAATATCATAATCTTCGATATTATATCTATTTTGTTTTAGAAAATCGTGTCTTATATAATAATGACAGAGATAATAAGTAAAAATAAAAGATGACGAAGGGCATACAGATGAATGTTAAATGATAAAGTTAAGAACAATATAGTTAAAATAAAGGAAATAATATAAACTGAATGTATTTATGACATTTTTTTGATAAGGAAACAATACTATTGTATAAGTTCGAATTCGTGCCTGAATTTGGCCTGTATATTCAGTGATTTAGATGCAGTCTAGACTAATTATTGTGTATTCTCGAACGTACGAATGTTTCTTCTTTTTAAGATCTATAGCATTAAAAAACTTATTAATTTTATACATAGCCGCAATGGAGTGATAATAGTTAAAAAGTATGTAGAGACTACATTGAGAAAAACGTGAGAAATCATTATAAGACCCCATGTGTGTGTGCGCACAAACTCGTATCAGGCTTAATATGATGAGAAAGAAATTTAATCAATTATCGATAACTGTATTCAAGAGTAATGGGACTATAAGCGAACAATTTTTCCATCGCATTAATTTTGTTTCGAGAGAAAACTTAACTATTCTAAAATATTTATCTATCATACTTCAATCTTTATTCCTCATACTGTAATATGATTCATGAATATTATGAACAGAGAAATTAATAAAATAAAAATATAAAAAAAATTAAACATTGATATTTATTTCTAATCATTTTTATTTCATAAGTATTAAAATATTAAGCAATCTTAAAAATATAAAAGTAATTTTTATTAGAATTATTTAAAGTTGAATCAAAACATAACACATATGAATGAAATATATTAATTTAAGGCTTTTCTAATTATAGTAACAACGTGTTTGTTAGATTATTGATTGTTGGTTTTTTCGATAAGAACAAATAAAAATAAAATAATTATTTTACATTCAATATTTTTGTTTTTTTTTATATAGACATTTTATATAGACATCAGCATAGTTTTTCACAATTTTTATGCATTTCACTTTTTTTAAATATTAATCAATATTAAAAATAGAAACTAAAAATGTATTTAGGGTTGATTTACTTTTATTTTAATAAGATATAAAACGTATTGTTTAAAAATTAATGAGTTTCAATTTTTATTTAATAATCATTGTAAAGCTTGTAAAGATTATCTTACAAATCTAGAAACAATTCACAAAAACAAAATATGAATAAAAAATTGCTCACATAATTTAAAAAATTTTCATTGTAAAAAAATTAATCTAATTTCGTATTATTACTTTTAAGAATTTATCAACTATTTTTCATGTAGTCTAAATTATTATATTGTACAAATGTATTAGTTGTAATTGTAATCTATAGCATAAAAGTTCTTTTGTTCTTTATTTATATATTTAAAATTTACAACATATTACATGCGAATATTTTTTATATTTGTTTAAATAATTTAAAGCAGTAATAGGGAAATATTTTGATTTTTCAATAAATATGTTCGATTTATTAAAACTTAATATATAATGTTAATGAACAAATTCAGAAAAATTTTACTTAAATATATTTTTAAATAATATTATGCAAAACTAATGTATTAAAATCGTAAAATGATATTGATCTAAGTGCAACTAAAGCACATAAAAATATTATATTATCAGATTTAAGATTTAAGTGAATAACGGATTATTTAGCATAAAATATCTTAATAAAAAAATTTATCTTCAGCATGAATACTGAAGTTGTAGTGAACAAACATTCAGGCTTTCCGAGGTAAATTTGTTTTGAAGTCTGAATTTTCATTTTAAATTAACATATAGTATCATAGTATATTAAGTGCAATGATTGTATATGTAAATATAATGTGAATATAGTTTTGAATCTGGTAGACGACTTACTCCTAAAAAAATAAATTATTGATAGAGAACAATGATTCAAGGAGTAATCTCTGTTAGTAATCACCTTATTAAGATTATGATGATATTAATATATAGAAATGAAAAAAATATATATAAGTACAACAATATCACAATGAAGTTATATTTTAGTTTATTTTAAATCGCTAAAGACATTTAATAGTAAATACAAAAACGAGAAAATGAATAATTCGATCGATAATTTCAAACCTAAACGTGAATCTTGTTGTTCCTTCTCCAATTACAAGGGTAACTTTCTTTTCATAAGTTTTCTTTGTTTCAACTTTTTTTCCTATTTTCAATCTTTCTTTCCTACATGTTTACAAGAAAATGTTGGTTTCAGTCCTAGCATTTTCTTCACTAACAATATTACTTTTGATGACTCGAGAATTATCAATGCCTACTTATTTAATAACCATCCAATTGTATTTACTACAATTCACATCCATCGTAACGTATTGTAAAGCTCAAAAATTATCTAAAAATTTTTCTTTACAAATGTATTTAACTTTCTTCCTAAGAATAAATCGATCGCCTTTTTTTATTAATCTTACTTGTATGATTGAAGAGTCAATTATAGTTTTCATTCAAACTTGCTCAACTATTATTAAACGCGATTCCTCTTTGTTTTAATCCAAATTTAAATACGTATCAAGAATCATCTTAGGTAGTTTTGGTAAAATATCATCTTTTACTCTTTAATGCCAAATATAATAATACTTAGTGTCTCATCTGGATTTTCTTTTATAAATTTTTTAATGTCACTTTTTGTCTGGAAGTTCTTGAAATATCTCAAGTATGGCATCTACTCTTGTACTGACAAAAACTAATCTTTTGTTAATCTATTCGTGCTCAATTTCAACTCCTCTCTGTCTTTCTCCCCCCCCCCTCTCTCTCTGCTTTGCCATGTAACCGTCTAACCATCTACACGAATCTACGTACGAACTTCTTCGAATCATGAAATATATTCTTGATGGGCTCCTGTAAAATCTATATACTTCTTGGTTACTACTTTATGCAGAATACTTTTCCAAATACTTATCGTCTGTTGGGTTAATGTACAAACTAATTAATCGTAACTTTCAATACTATCTAATTAGCATCATTTGGAATTTTTTCTAGACAATTTATTCACGTCAAAATTAACAATACTCTATAAACTATTACACTCATAACTAAGGAAATATCATAAAGCTCTAAAATAACACCTTTTTATACTATTTTCGCTAATGATATTCCAACCTACTTATAATTTATATTAATAATAACATTCTAATTTTACTTTACCTTTCCCAAATAATAGAAAAACATCTCAGCTAATTCCATAAATAGAGATTTTCAATAGAAGTCATAATCCCTGTATTATTTAAATCGATATCCTCACAGTTTCTTGAAGTGCCTTTACTAAATATCTAGGAATCACATTCGACAAAAAATGTCGGTAGTCAAATCGCACAAGAAGATTCTATTGGACAATTAACTCCTCTGTTTTGTTTATTATTTCAAGTACAAGTACATATTCTAAAATTAAATTAAAAATCTTCAAAGTAATTATTTATTGTTGTCATAACACTCACTTTTATCTCTTGTAATTCCTCTATTTAAGAAAATATCGTATCTCGAACATTTGTAAAACTGCACTTCACTTACGTAGACATTCTTTGAAAAAAAACAACCTTTCTTTGTTCATTAAATTCATAATGAGATTATACTTTTATCTTCAAACGACAAATGTTAGAAACCTTAACTCAATCATTAAATCGATTTTCTTCGCGCAATTAGTAAAATAACGTGTTGGTATTCTTTATACTTCTCCCCTTATTCATCCCTTCTCATCTTTTTTGTTTACATTCAGGATATATCTCATATTTGTACTTCACACTCTTGAGGAGGTTTTACTTGATTGACTCTTATAATGTCAGGTTGAGTACTTTCTGAAGATCCCCCCTCCCCGTCTATTTTTCCAACTTAAAGACAAATTTGATAAGTTACTGCCTTTTTTCAGAGTTAAAATAACTTTTACTGATATATTTTATACATTTCTATCAATAACTTCATATTGTTACTCACGATTGCCTTCTCACGGTAGTTATTAATATAATCATTAAACTTATATATCTGAAATTCCTCTGACAATTACTCTAGTAAATTATTCATCGATTAATATTTTGTAGTTCCTATGCTTGTACTCATATTTGTGTTTTAAGATGTAATAATTTCATTATGCAAATTATCATAACAATGTATTATATTGTTTAATAAACTAATAATAATAATAATGATAATAATAATATACTTGTACTCATAGCGACTTTTAAAAATCTTGATTTAGTACAATATACGTACATGTAGATCTCGATTATAGAGTCCTTCTCATTTTCGTGAAAAAACTTTTTAGTTGTGTTCAACAAGAAATTTAATTATTTTTTGAATAACAATAGTTAATAAAAGATATTAGATTACAATAATTCTCATTTTTAATTGCAAACGTGTGATAAATTTAAATATTTGCAATATATATTTTTACGGATAAACTTTGTTTAATAGGTAAATGTATTAAATTTTTTTAACGCAAATAGAAGCATAAATTGTTATCGTAAATTCATAGAACAGTAGATTTTGAACAAATGTGCGATTATAGATATAAGGTATGCAACTTTTAGTTCTATATAAATAATTTACAAATTATCTTCATTAAAGTTATTTTTTTATTAATAGTATTGCATATAGGGTTTCTCACTTCTCTTTGTGAAACTCGTGATGATAGAGTTATCAAAAGTGGAGGTGAAATTTCAGAAATGAAGATGCAATAGTACTAAAAAGTAGGTTTATATTTCAGTGCTAGGAAAAAACTTCAAATTCACTCATTCACTATTGGGAATTCACGAACATCCTTTGGTTCATTTTCTTAGCAGATTCCATGGTTTCTTATATTAGCACAGTGGCAAGATTTTTCATCGTCATAGGCAACGATTTCACGAAAATAATTTTGATTATCAAATTATATTATTTGCCTAGGAATATATGATTTTAAATAATATTACATATTATTAAAATAAATATATTGATAAAATTATCCTATAATTAAATTAGTGTTTGATATTCATTAAGAAAGTACTAATTATAAAAGATAAATTTTATTTATTTCTGTTTTAGACTATAAAATAAAATATGTTTTAATCTTAGACGTTTAATTATATTTAGTAAAATAAATCAATAAATACATTATGCCAAGCGAATTATTGAATTTATTTAACTATATATAATTATTTCATGCTACACATTAAGCTATCATTATATTTACAAAATTTGAATAATATTCAATGCCAGTATGAAGATTCACGATGTCGGGATGAAATTGTGCTAAGTGTGGAATCGTAGCTCTATTAATACCTACAATAAGATCATCAAAAAGAACTGGACCGCCACTATCACCCTAAAACATAAATTACATACACTAATTATATGTGTTTGGAACATATTATACCTTAAAAAGTTATATCTGTACCTGAAACTGAAATCAAGAAATATTTGAATGTATGATAAATATAACATGACAATATATATTTAATTTAAAAATTTTTACACAAAACGAGTATGAATAAAACAAATTTATTAAAAAAGCTTTATAAATGTGAAAGATATTATATTTAAATCTCACAATATTAATACTTCCAAAGTGTTATTAATTTTTAATTATTTAATTTAACACGACGATAATTTAATAAATTTAGTTGCAAATGTGTTTTAATAAATACCAATTTTTATTGGTATTAAAATTACTTATTCTTGAGTTGGATATTAGATTGAAAGCATAAATTTATGTTCGTACGTGAAACATGTACATGTATTCAAAAATAATTTTACACATCTGCTAATTAAAAACAAAAGAAAATGTTTCATATATATATAATATTATATAGTTTTACAGAAAATTAGTCAAAGAAACCAAACAATAAAACAGAATTATTGTATTATTCATTATAAATATTGAATGCTTTATTATTTTTATAAAGATTTATAGAAAATTTTTTATTTAATTGTTAGTTATCTTGTATATAATTATATAATAATTATATCATTATATTTTAGATTTTAAAACATCTTTTTAAAATTTGAAATACTTTCTTTTAAGTTTTTTTAAATTACTGTATTTGATAAAAGAATACAAATAACTAGAACATTTGTAAGACATCAAAATATTTAAAAATTAAAAGTCTTTAAATTGAAAAATACCGGTGGTTTCATGAAAATAATAATTTTATATGGTATTATTGAGTCAAAATTTTTAAATAAAAAATTTAAGTTACTTATATTTTTAATAAAACTAGCATTGTAAAAATATTGTAAGAGCATCATTCTAATATTGTACTTCTAATATTATAGTTTTAAAAGTAAAAAAAATTTATTTAAATTTATCTATTTTGAAATATTGTCAAAATTTTTTGGAAACGGTACCATTTTATGGAAATATAAAAATATCAATACTTACAGAACCTAAATGTACATATGGCTCAGCTTTAGTACAGAAATATCTTAAAGGAACTGGAATTAGATTTCCATCAAGTTGCATAGCGATACGCATACACTGGTGATTGGTTAAAATTTTTACACTCGCTTTTTGTAGTACTACAGGATGATTTCCAGAATTCGTGTAGCCCCAACCCACTAACATAACATCAATTCCGTACCATAGACTAATTGGGTTAACCGTTGAAATAGACGCCACAGGATAATCATCTGGCAATCTCCCGATTAACTTAAAATAAATGGTTTTTGTTAATTGTTACGCTGACGTGACATTATTTAAAAATAATGTTTAGCTTTTATTATCTAATTAAATATAAATTAAAATTAATAAAAAATTTCAAAACGTTTTTCAAAAACTTGAAATGAAATTTGTTTGTACAAGATGAGTAGATTTTTAACTAAAATTGTGTATGATTGTGCAAATTAACTCACTTTCATTACTGCTACATCATTTACAGCGTGAGGAATTTGTATATTATTGTATACAGCCCACTGGTCGTAACTTATCCACCACTCCGGAATGTATGATGTACCGCGAGCTAAATCATTAGATCCTATAATAGCTGTAAAAGGTTGATTTCCTAAATTATCGAAACAGTGCTCAGCTAATACAACATTGTTGACGGAAACAAGTGCTCCGGTACAAGCTATATTATCGATCATAGATAAATGACGATTTAGTGTTGAAAAACATACGATAAAACGATAAGTTTGGTACTCCGCATCTTCAACATTACTACCTATTAGTGCTATCCCATATTTGGTGGCTTCAAAATAGAAAATTTCTTAAATACAATTATAATATTGCCAAAGTAATAAAAATAATATAGTTATTTTTCATTTTGTTTGACGAATTTAAAGTAATATTTAATACTTACAAAATATTAACAATAGAAAGAAGAAGGAAATATTATACACCATATTGTCACAATGATAATAAATATAAAAATATATACGAATAACTTTTTCAAATATTATAAGTTTATTTTTGCTATATAACTATCAATAAAGTATATCTTTTAGAACGAAAAATTACATATTTTATCGTAAAAAATGACTTAACGTAAAAAGCATCACGAAATATTAATCTAATAAACGTATAATTATATATTTCATTACGTTTTTTAAAAAATAAAAGTTGATATGTTTAATACTTTTTAATATTTTATCTTCAATGGCATCTAAAAATATTATTTATTAGTCACAAAAGTAGATATTTTATTTGTTCATTTAAGTTATACATACACACACACATATATATATCGTTTATTGTTAATTAATTTACTAACAATTTTGACTAATAATGTATATCCATAAAATAAATGTATAATACAATAAATATAATATATTTATTAAAATTTAATAAAAACAAAAATACATGTATTTATATTTTATATTTACATTATCATAATCGTTGCAATAGTCAAATAAAAATTTAGCTTATAAATTAATTTAAAGGTTTTATGCACTACTTTTATTTTTGTTGAGCATTTTAAAATAGAATATGTATTTTGTTGATGTTGTACATTAAAAGCAATAATATTTTACGAGACAAGTATATTTATTTTATATTAAATAAAATATCATGAATTACTATAAATAAATTATTAAATTTTTTCTGGGATTCTTCGCTTACACGAATGTTTACTAATTCTAAAAGAATTTGGAGCATAACTTAGAGTATGAACTTTACTTAACTTTCACCAGACCATCTACGTATGAAACAAAACCACCTTCATTTTAAAACATAAATTCATATACATGTTTATATAATAATAATAGAAATATACTTGTTTAAGTAGATTACTTATAAATATGCTTTTTGAAAATTTTTTAAGATAAGAATTATTATATTAAATATTTTACAGATACAAAATTTTACTGTATATTTTTATTTCATTTCACCAACATTTTAATTATCAAATATTGAATAATTAATTTTTTATTCACTTATATTCTTATAAAATTTAAATATTTTATACATTCTGTAATTAGAAATATTAAAATTACACTGTATTGTATATAGATCATCAAAATCTAGTTGAAGATAGTAAGATAATTATTATGGAAAATTCTACGATTTTATTATGATATGAAATATAAAGTGCTGCAACTGTACACTGGGAAAATGAGTCTATATTATAAGATTACACTTACGAAATTGTTAATGCAATATTTTATATTGTACATAAATTAAAATTCTTTTATATCATGATATAAAGTTAAAATGAAATATTAAAATTAGATTAAAAAAAAAGAATTTTATCTATTAATAGATTGGTAAAATTTCTATTTTTAATGTATAAGATGCATTATTTTTTTATTATCACTTTATACACATGCAAACTGTAGGCTCTATTAATCACATAAAAAATTAATATTTATAACATATAACCGTCACTATAATTTTTTTTATTAAATTTAAACTTACATTTAGGTTGAATTTATATTTTAACTGATAGATCTGAAATTCAAATATTTAGACTGTGGCTAAATTAAAAAGATAATATTAAATAGACGTAGAGTTAGATTTCACTAATTATTTTGAAGAGTTAGTTAGTTTATTGAATAGTATATACATTGTTTTAATATTATTTTATTTTGTTTTATCTCAGTCCTATTATTTTATTTTGATTATCTAACGCTATCTGGTGTATTTATGCTCAGTTAAGACTCCATTTTATAAATATTTTCTGTATCTTCATCCGAGTCTCTAATTTTTAAACTTTGTTATTGAAATTTTGTCTGTGTTTAATCGCAATCCTTTTCTTTCCAAGTAATCTCGAAATATTCTTAATAATTTTTTAAAAATATCCTTCCTTTTTGCTATCATTATTATATCGTCTGCGTACGTTAAATACCTCATTCTTAACCTGCCTATTTATGTACCAACGCTTCTATTGGTTTTAAACTCTTCCTTTAAACTTTCGTCACTGTTGAAAGAGTCGAGGTGACAGGGCAATCTTGTCTTACTCTTCTTACCGTTTCCATTTTCCCAATTATATCTTCGTTAATTTTTCTTTAATCTATAGAGTTAATGGATCATCTTTATTTTTATTACACTATTCCAATATGTTTAATAAATATAAGGAAAGTTAATGCTTGACTAAACGATGTCAAAAAACATTTAAAATAATATAAATTAAAATACATAAAATAGATAATTTTGGAATTTCTTTAATATTATATTTCTTTGTCAAGTAAACATATGTGGAAGACAGACAATGTATTAAAAAAGGTAGGAGAATGATTAAAAAACAAAATTAAATAACACCAAGTATAATAATTATTTCTTCTTTGGAAAATTCATACGTTATTCTATCTTATAAATGCTTCTATTATATGTCATCGTGTATCTGTTTTCAATATTTTTAGGGAAGGAAACGCCTTCCTTTTCTCGCAGTCAAAGTAAAAGAACGTAATCAGAAAAACTGCATGACGTCATATTGCATCTCGTTCGTTTGCACACTCTTTTTCTTTCTTTCAGTTTTTTTTCTTTTATCTCTCTCCCTCTTTATTTATTTTGCATCTATTTTTAATATTTTATATGTACTTTAAATACTGAGAAACATACAATGACAGTGACTGTCTATCGGGTTATATCCAAAAATTTTACAATGATATTAGGCATATAAATAAATAAATATATATAAATATATAAAAATGTACATTGTATTAATTTTAAGTATTAGATTTTATGAAATTATAGTCTTATGCATCTTGTAGGTACATAACGTAACTTTACTGTTTATTTTCATACAAAATGCTTAACTGAGATTTTATTAAGTTAAAGTAAATATTTTTTATGTAGAAAAGTGCAGTACTGATTAATAAATAGTTATTATTTTTTTAATATTATTGTTTTTAATATTATTTTTTATAATGTTATTGTTTTAATATTACAACGTTCTAATAACTTAATTCATCAGTCACAAAAGAATTGGGAATAAGTGTATTGAAATTTTTAGTAAAAGATAGATAATAATTTCAATATCATAAGAAAATTTTAAAACTCTAAAACTATATTGTACACTTACTATTCGCTGAAAAATATTTATAGTAATTAGCAAAAGAACAATAAAAGTCATGTATTTAATTTGAAGAGTGAATAACAAAATTCAATTTTAAAACTAAGAAACACTTTATAGTACCATAGAGCTGTTTAAAAAATTATTTTATATAAAATCTGTTAATTAAGTAATAAAATGAATTTGTTTTTCTAATAAAAATTTTTTAAATGTTTAATCCTACATAAATATAGAATTTACAAGAATTTGAGAACAAAATTATTAAATTCTTTATTGTTCAAGTTTTAAAAAATAATTAATGATAAATAATAATATGTATAATAACAATAATACATATTTAGTTATATCTTAAAATAAATAAACTAATTCGTTCATGAATATTTTAAGTTTAAATAATAAAAATAAACCTAATAATAAATATAATAAAATAGATTATTTTGTTATAAAAAATTGTATTTAAATTATATTTATTTTAATGCGATTAAAATTTCGCATTAATGCAATTAATACGAAATAATTATTTCATAATGAATAGTAGTTCTACAAATTGTAATAAATACTTTATTGATTATGACGAATTACAAAAGTGCAAAAATGAATAAAGTAACGTGCTTATAACCGTACATGGATCTACTATAGTTCGCATGATTTCTATTACACTATTTAATGATTTCATTCCGATTATTTTCATATTTATAAGTACCTAATTATGGAAAAAAAATTAATGCTTTATTGTACAAAGTTACTAATACTCTAATTAACTATTAGTTGGTTTAAATTATCTAATTTGATTCTTATATATCTTTAAGTATGTACACAAAAAGTTTGATTATTGATCAATTTATAGGCTGTATTTTTTTATCTGTTAAATTATTTTTTATGAAGTTGCAACTATATAAAAAAGACTACAGTAATTATTTTAATTTATTGATTATGGATTTATTTTTTAAAGTTTTACATAAATTTTTTTAAGATTATTACACATATCTTGATTATTAGAATTATATATAAGTTTTACATATACAAATAAAATTAAAAATTTATTTTTATATTTATTTATAGATAGCATATTTATAATTGATATTATCTATAATATAATAAATGTGTTAGTGTTATAAGAGCATAACCACATTCAAATATTATGTGAATAATCTGTTTGTTCTTTCTGATCATTTAATTTTATTATTTTATTTCTTAAATTTGTTGTTGGAAAGCAAACAATAAATTATATACGATATCTAATATATTATGACATCATCATAGCATTAATAAAATCTCGATAATCATCCACACTAACATGTATATTCACTACAGCTGGATAACTTTCTACAGGCAAAGGTGGACAAATTCCTTTACTAATTCCTAGTATCTTGCCATCATATATAATAGGACCTCCACTGTCGGCCTAAAACAAAAAGTTTCTATAAATATGAATTTATAATAATATTAAAGTTAATTATAAATTTGAAGAATAACTAATAAAATTTTTTGTATTAAAAAAAATATATATTGCATAACGTCTTTAACTTATAAAAAATTTATTAGACAGCTTATATTATATTTTACCTATCATTTTACGTTTTATTACATATTATGTAAAATAAAAAAAAATTTCAATATATTGTTATTATTATTATTATTATTCTCATTATTAATATGTTTGTTATTTACAATTTTGTACATGTCATAATTTATATTAACTAAGTCATTAACTTATATCATACAATACAGTTACATAATTTATATTTTAAGTCTCTTATAGACTCTTATACAACTTCCATATTATTCCTTTCTTTTTATACTTCTACATTGACTCCTTACCTTAAATCACTTTATCATTTTTTTAATCTTTCTGTTCCAATTTATCTTATATAGCATGTTTATGCCTTTTTTCTGCTTTTTTTAAAACATTGTACTTTTTATAATATACTTCATTAATTCTTTGTTATTGCACAATCCACACAGCATTACAAATCTCGCTGAAATCTTTATACTTAGCCCTTTTTCGTGATGTTTCTTTTGAACCTTCTAATATAACGAGTTTGATCTTTTCAACATATCTGGATTTTTCAGATTGTTTGTAAACAGTTCAATCAAATCTCTTCTCTCTAATTTTCCCTTCTATTGGAAACTCGAACATCTAATATTATGCCAGAATTTAAGCCTTTTTGATCCATAGTTTCCTTTATCACCCATGTCCCTATTTGCATTACTTTCGTGTAGGATTTTTCTTCGATTTTAATTTTTACGCAAAAGTTTAGAATTCTCTTGTCTTCCTGGCTTATTACTTTGCTTTCAATCTCAAATATATATTCAGAATTAATTTAATGTATTTTTTCTATGTACTTTTTACATCCTTAAAACAGTCCCATCCCAAAAAATATTTTTAATATAAGTTTAATATAAATGATGTATAAATAAAAAATAAGATTTGTCAGTAACACGGGGACAAAAAAAATCTTTCTGTAAAATCAATGTTTCAAGCGCAAAAAAAATATATAATATATATAAGACGAAATTTCTTCGAGCTAATTTATTTCACATGTAATATACAAACAAGTGTGATTATAAATTAAATTGTAATGCAATTGTGTTATTTTAAACGATGGATGTATAATGAGTCATTATCTGTATTTATTTTATTGAATTATTAGTATGTTGTAAAGTCACAAGCGTTTAGTCTCACCGACTTTTGAATAAGATTACATTTTTAATCGGATAAAATCAATTTTCATATTTTATATTTTTAGGATAATTACTATTTTAGTATTTATATTTACATATAACTTAGTGCTTGTATCTAAATAAAAATTTTTGTTTATAACTTTCTTGGCTAATCAAAAAAAATAAGCTATAGATAATAATTTCGATCCAGCTTATTACAATCAAGATAAGAAAGAAAAAGTAATACATAGGAGAAAAGCTGTTTCTAAAATTTGCACTGAGACAAATAAAAACATTAATTCACAAAATTTTTATATTTAAGATAGTATTTGTACTCAATTTAAAGCTGTTTTAAATTTGTATTATCTTAACAAAGAATAGCGATGAAAAATATAAATATCGCGTTTATAATCGCGATGCCTTGCATTAAAAAATAAGGCACAATTATTATTTTGATAAAATTGTTTTGTAAAGAACAGTGGATATCTGAAGTAAATCATAACATTCTACATAATTTAATTATTAATTTTTCGAAAGTTTTTTTAACTTTGAGTGTGTTTTTCTCAAAATTAATATTTTCAGTATTAATAGACATTACATCTTAAAATAAATTAATGGCGTTGTTGTTTTACCAAACATAAAAAAATATTTGTATTTCAAATGGTATAAAACTACATTTAAATATTCGATTAAAATAAACTTTTTAACGTGATCGAAATAAAAAAATAAATATACGATGTTTTATTTTGAGATATTCACCGTCTTAAAAATTGCTTATATTTTCACGTTAAATTCCTATCATCAATAGTCACAGGCATATGTTATAAATATCTTGTTTTTTCTTTGAATTACTTCGATAAAAAATTAGTAATATTGAATACTATTTAATAACTTTTGTTTTAAGTTTGACTTCAATATATATTGCTAATTTATATTAATAAATGATAATTAATAAAAAAAATTATTTTAAACAAATGATAAAATTATTAAAAATATTTTTTGATGAATATTTTGTTTTTTTTTAAATATTTCAAAAATGCTATTAAAAATTACCCGTTGTACTAGAACATCTTTTTAATTTTATAAGGTAATAAGATTTGCTAAGACTTTGATACACTTAAAAAAAAAGTACCAAAAATCTAGTTTTATGATTGTAAAATTATATATAAAAATTAATGATCTATGATCAACAATAATAATTAAGTATGAAAAATCAATATCCTCAAATAGCATTATTTAAAAATTTTAGCACTGTTCAAGTATTTAAAAGTACTTTTATGCATTTGTAGAAAATAGAAATGTTTATGTTTAAGTTATTTTTTTATTGAATATACGATTATATTCATACTTATCTCTACTACACGGTAGGAAATAAACATGCAAAACATTGAATAATTTTTTTAATATATTGCCGTACTAGTTAAGTTAATTATACCAGGATTTTTACTTTATTTTTTATCATAAGATTTACATAGTTTTTGAGATTTAACAATATTTATAAAAATTAAATATAATTAAAATTATTTAAAATTTATTAATTACGATAATAGCACGAATGCTTTAAAGTATACAATAGCACTAAACAAATTATAAGCTAATTTATGTTTTAAGCTTTTTACAAAAATATTCTAATTGATAAGCAAAATATAATACTCACAAGTCCATAATGCACAGGTGGATTACCCACAGAACAAAAATACGATGTTTGAATAATAAAATTGTATCCAAATGTATTTCTGATTATGTGATGACAATTATTTTTTGAAATGATTGTCGTATTGGCTTTCTGAAGTCTATTTGGTCTAGCTTGATTATTCATAAGTCCCCAGCCTACCAGTTTTGCTGGTAATCCATATATGTTTGATATAGGCGAAACCGGTGAAAGATCTATTACTGGACGCGAACGTGGTATTCCTGCAAGTATCTAAATTAGAAGTATTTTTTAAATATTTTTGAACAAAGGCAGTATCAACTTCCAGTATATAACATTTATGTTTGAAGATTTTTATTCATTATCATATTGTCTTTTTTGTTATAGTTTTTTTTTTAATGTTTAACTTAATAATTTTATCATCTCGTATGGACACTTGGAGAAAGATTGCTATTGCGTTAAATAAATTTTTTCGCTTTATTTCTTCTGATTACAAATTTCTTTATTCGATAGATCGCGTAACTTTTTGCAAACTTCATTAGGAAGCAATTATATGAGCACAAGATACGCGAGATATTATAATTTCTATAAATAAATATGATAAATTCTCTTAAAATATAATATAATATAATACAGTATAATACAAAATACATAGTTCTATTGGGAATTTTTAGCATTTATTGAAAATATAAATTTAAAAATTTTTCCTTCTCTCTCGACACGGAGACGCGCTCGGGGTACACCTTAAACTCGTTCGAGTCCAAGCGCGTCGACCGCCTACAACCCGATTCGTAGCCCTCCAGGATGCACGTTTATACATTTTAAAAACAACTGTTCTTTAAAAAATTCTTTTACATAAATATATAGACTACAACTGGAATTTAACATTTAGTTATATTCCAACAGTGATACGTGCCGACTGTAATGTGATTCGACGTAAGATTTCTGTAAAAAACTACAATGTTCTTCTAGTTCTGTTTTGCTAATTTTTGTTTGGTGTCAGTTGTTGGTCTGAGTTTAATGGTGTTTACGCGTAATACAGCACGTGCAAAGTAGTTCGTCTTGTCGCCGTCACTAGATGCAAACACATACTGCCGTCGTTGGACGACAGTTACAGTTTCTATTTTTCATTCTAAGATATTACTTCTTAAAGACAAATGTTTTTGTCTAATATAGCTTTATTTTGTTTATTTAATTATGTGACAGTGTTCGATTTCCAACAACTACATTTAAATTTTGCTGTACAACCGCACCTAAATTCTCATATTCTTCGACAACTTAATAATATATGTATATATATCAAAAATCGAAATCAACAGTTTTCAATTAAAATATGGATTAAAAACTAGAAATAAATAAATAATAAAAAAATATTTTGTATTATTTTAAATTTATAATTTACTTTTAGTACTGATATATCATTTTCATAATGAACGCGATAAATATTATATGTTGTAGCCCATTGATCGTAACTTATCCACCACCATGGATAATACGATGCTCCCAAATAGACATCGCTAGTTCCGACAATTATATAATAAGCTCTGTCTTCAAAACCATAAAAACAATGGTCAGATGTCACAACATGTTGTAATGTAATCAGGCTTCCAGTGCAAAAACAAAATGGTTCTGGAAGATCAACTACTGAAAGGCATACGACGTAAGGAAATTCATAACGTCCTGCCGGTTCAACAGTATTACCAATCAATGCTGTTACACTATTAGAACTGTACTGATCATCTAAAATTAAAATTTTTTTCCTTTGAATTAATTCATAATAGTATCGAAAAATGTTTTAATTAGTTGTTTTTAAATTATACTTTTTATCAAGAAATTAAACACAATTTTTGATACTTACAGAATATTCTAATTTGAATTAGCCAAAAGTAAATTATATACCGCATTATAATTAAAAAATAAAAATTAATCTGATTAGTTAGAACACTACTTTTCTAATAATAGAGTGTAAAAGTGTATAAGAGGTGTTTTTAAATAATAAAAAATTAAATACTTAATTCCAAGTACTATAAAATTTATCAAGTATCGTAAAATAATGACACGATATTTAAACTGCACATTGATGTATCTCAAATATATAATTGCATTCAATCGCACAATTTCTATATTTTATTAAAATAATATCTGTGGTGTTGAGATATTAATTTAAAATTTTCCAATACCAAGTCCATTTATTAAATCCATTTACCATTCATTATGAACATTTAAAACTATTCAAAACAACCAGTAAATATCCTTACCGACTGCAAATAATATATTTAAATTTTATAATTTTTATTTTTATATCTTTTTTTTTTATTTTATTCATTATTGATTTTTATTTTTTCTGCTTAGTTCCTTTTGGCTTTATATTATTCCTTCGTTATTTTTATTATTATGTATTTTTTTCTCTTTTATATCTTCTTATTGCTCATTTTTGTTTCTCTCTTTTCATGTATCGTCATTATCAATTTAAATTAATTTAAATTTTAATTAATTTAAACAATTTCTTTTTTAGCATGTTTTACTTTCTAATATATTTTTATACTTTCATAGCTTTCCGTGATTGAAAATATTCTTATCAAAAATGACAAGATATATCGAAGTATTTAGTTTTGATTTTGAAACTATTAATTATAATTATTAGTTCTTTTAATACTTATAAATATTTGTTACAAGTGTTTCACATAAAGCTTTCATAGTTTAATGAACATATAATTAGTGAAATAATATTGTCTAATGACTTTTGAAAAAACAATATGTTGAAAAATGTAGTACCTTAATAATATATATTTGAACAATTGTCAATGAAGGGTGAAATATAAGTAATAAATAAATATTATATGAGAAAAATGAATCTAGTATACAATGTATAATATTACATAGCGAAGCAAAAGAGTTTGACAGTTTAAAAAAACGGTTGGAAAAAAACAGAAGAAGTACATAAGCAGTAACAGAACGTAGAAAATAAATTTTGTATATATTTCTTTACAATAGACAGTATATATGTGAATTTAGATGCTAAATGAAAAGTAACTTTGCTTAAAGTAAAGGCTAGCTTAAAAACAAATTAAAATTTATTTAAAAAGAGGATATGTGACTCCTTTGGCAAGCAGAAAATGAGAAAGTTAAACTTCTTGCTTGGAAAGTTAAACAAGATAGAGAAAAAATAAAAGAGAAATTGAATGACACAAAGAGTTTTATGAAAGACATGAGAAAAAATAGAGAAGATGTTTAAAGGATTCGAGAAAAAGATGAATAGAGGAAAGAGAAAATAAAACATTAGAGAAAAAAATTAATAAATAACGGGATAAATGAAGAACACGGTAAAAGACAGTAAGAAAGAAATAATAATAATGAAGAACATAATGAAGAAGGAGAAAAACAGATATATGAGGAGAAAAACGAAATAAGAGAGAAAGAGAAAAGGAGTGAAGAATTAAATGGATATTATAAAAGAGAGAAGGAAAAAGATAGAAAAAATTAAAAGTAATAAAAAAAAATAAATTGACTGACGAAATGAACAATAAGAGGGAGTAGAGATAAGAATAGATTAAAGATAAATTGGATTTGAATGTTAAAATTAAGAATACATAGTGCTTAAATAGAAGAGAAGATAATAAAATGGTGAAAATAAAAATGAAAAGAAAAGAAGGCGATCTAGAATTATTAAAAAGAAAAAAATATTAAATGGGAGTGGTATGTATGTAAATAGAGATAATGCTTAAAAAATATGCAAACGCTAGGTGACATTAAAAAAAAATACTAGGAAATGAATCACAAAGACAAGAAAATAAGAGTAACCATTATGAAAGTGATCGGAGAAAAAGTAATCTGAATTTGAATCGATAAAAAGTGGTCGTTTTTTAGAGAAAATACGATGAGATTCAACAAAGAAAAGTATAAGTAAAAAAAGAGAAATATAAACAAGTGAAAGATGAAAATGAAAATTAAATTTTGTAACATGGCAAGCCTAGTGAAACTTGATGAACAATAATTAAAATAATTATACCCTACATGATAATATTATCAAAGGTTTACTATAAAAAAAGTTAAATTTGTAAACTATCAGATGGTCAACTGGTTATTGAAGAGAGAAATTTGAAAGAAAAAAAAATAATAAAGAGAAAATAGAGATATTAAAAGTACTCCAACAACAGCCAGTTTTAATAAATAAACTGTAAATATCAAAATGGGCAAAGAAAGTAAAATACATTAAATAAGAAAACTTAAAAGAAAAAAAATGTATACATAGAAAGAAAGAAGGAGAAAAAAGAAAAATGGAATAAAAATACTAACGAGATTTAAAATTGATAAGAAATAGAAAAACAATAAATCGCGGTTGATAGGAAAGGAAATAATGTATAAATTGGACAATAAATAAAAAGAAATAGTGAAGCATGTTTTTAAAAAGAATGTAACATTACAGAGTCAAATGAAAACAAGCCAAAGAACATTATAAAAGAAACAAGCAAAATATAAATATATTATAAGAAATTTAGTGGAGCAGAAAGAGAAAGAAAATAAATAAATGAATAAAAGATAAATAAATACAAACAGAAAGATATTAAACTTGAAAGTGTCAATAAGTTGACTGATATGAATATATGAAAATTATTTTAAAAAATCTAAATTGTAATACGTAATGTATAAAATTGCAAATAACAATATAAATAACAATCAATTTATTTTTTCTAAATAATAATAATAATAATAATCAATACTAAATTAATAATATATGAATGTGATAATTCTGAAAATAATTTCATAAATTCAACAATTATTTAATATTATTAAACACGATTATAATTTATAAATGGGAATACTTGATTCATTTATATTTATTCTTTTAAAAAAATATAAACTGAAAGATGATATTTGCATTTTAAAGTTTTAAATAAAAATTGGCGTTTATTGAAGTTTCCGTATAATTCTTTTTTAAACTTTTATTTAATTATTTAAAAGAAAGTTACTATTATTATTAATAGTAACTTTCTCATAATAATATAATATATATTATTTTCATCAAATTTTATACGAAAATTATTTATATTTTTATAAATAATCGATGTTTATTATTTGCTAACATATAATGTGCAAAATATTATCAATAATTAAAAACAAAATTAGCATACCAATTAATAAATAGCTTAGAACCATATTGAGTTTCTTTTAGATATTGATAATATCTGATTCTCTATTCTAAAATTATTAATAGCATATTTAAGTTAATATTTCATATTTTACTTTATATATTAAATAGAAACTTTTCGATACATATAAAAACATGTTTAAATACGCAAATATTCTTTTAAAATTATATTTAATATTAAATATTTTATAGAACAAAATTTTGTTTATATATAAAAATATTAATTCAATATTTAAAAATTAATTTATTACGATAATAAAGAATTCTGTTATATTAAAAAAAAATGTAATCCTTTTTTAAACATTTTTTAAAAACTATTTAAATTTGTTAAAATACTTTTTTTTAAACTCAACTCTTCTTTAATACTATTTTACTCATTTAACAATTATTTTTTACTTTTTTAAACACTTTTTAATAATTCTATCTATTCTTATTAAAAAATGCAAATGAATGTTAAATTCATAATAGACTTTTTAAATCTCTTTAAACTTAAAGAAGATGTATTTAAGAAACTTAAAATATATTAAAATTATTTTATTTATATTAGGATCGTAAAAAGTATTTGACAGACATAAAATATTACATAAAATTAAAATTATAAGTATGCAATGATATAAGATGGTTATTAAAATATACATATAATATTATTAAAAGTTTTATAAGTTGTTTATAACTTATATATATATATAAATTGTTTATAACTTAGCACTGATTGACGGTTCACTGTGAAACTTTATCAAATTATGATTTTAAAATATATGTTTGTTACTCTTGGTAATTTAATTATAAATCCACTTTATTTTATTCCTATAACTTTAATTTTTAATGTAAACTTTAAGTTTGATCTTATAATTCTGGATAATTTTCTTATTCCGTTATTTGCATAAAAAATTAGAATGATTATGACCTAACTACTTTTTATTGCGTTACGCGTAGAATAATCGAACGTCTTTTTATTACAATGAACTTTTTTCTATATCTCTTAGTATTTCTATGTATTTGTTAAAACAATCTAATAATTTTTCTTAAATTTTTAATAGTTATTCTTATTTTAAAATATTTTACATTTCATCTATAAATTTATAACGTGTATATTTAAATTAATTTTTCTAAATATTTATATAATTAGAATTAATCAAAATAAAATAAAAATTTTATGTTAAATCGTACATTACTTTCTTTACTGTACTTATAAATCTATATTATTTAAGAGAAACTTTGAGAGTTCTGTTGTATTCAAATCTTATTGAATTACATGTTACACTTATAAAATATTTATACAATAAATAAAAATACTTTAATAAATTAATTTATTTTTGCAATAAAATATAAATATGTAACTTAAGAAAGAATATTAAATAAAAATTAAATCGTTGAAGATATAAGAGCAAAAGCATGAAACGCGAAATTTTCATTAGACATCATAGGATTGGTTTAAGATTGATTGGGGCTTTTCCTAAAATCGCGCAATTACCAGGATTTTATTTTTTAATAGGAACAATGTTTTTCTTTTTAATATTTGAAATTTGGAATGCTATTATTATATATAGTGATCTTGATAAACTTATGGATAATTTAGTTTCGACCATAGGAGTTATATCGGGAATATTTAAAATTATAACACTTCGCTTAAAACGCAGGTAAATCTTCTTTTCTAATTTTTCGTATTTGATTATTATGTTTTTTCTAATTTTTACTATCTAAAAATTAGAAATTTAATCTCGGCGATAAGTACAGTTCTTGAAGATTTTAATATTGAAAACAAAGGGACACTTCGTGACATAATAGCAGCTAACTGCATACGTTCACAATCAGTTTCAAAATTAATTATAGTTTTATACAATACTATGAATTTTACATACTTTCTTCGAGCTTTGGTATCTTATATCGTTGATGCTGTTGAAGACAGAAAATTTCTTGCAGAAGTTACATTTCCGATAGATGGCAGACAATCACCAATTTATGAAGCCATAGTTATAGGGCAATTTTTTACGGCATCAGTATGTTTTAATAGTCACGCTTTGATCGAAGGTCTACTTGCTACTATGGTGAGTTTTATAATAATAGAGTTTTAACATAATATCTAATCAATTTTTCGACAAAATATAAAATATTGCAATACTAGATTTTAATTATTTTCGTAGATTAATATTTTAAAAATCTATAATATCTGTACAATATCAATTTCTTTAAGAGGTTAAAGCTTTTTTAGTATTAGGCCATAATCATTCTAATTTTTTTTGAATTATATACAAGCAGAAAAAATATTTTACAAGGAGACAAAATTTTAATTTACTCCAGCAATTTATCTAGAAAGAAATAGATAAGTAAAATTAAGCTTATTTTTTAATGTGTAATATGTAATTATACGTTTAAAGTAAAAAAGATTTTAACTTGTAAATCAGAAACTAAATTTATGGTTCGTTTATATTTTAGGTAATGAAAAATATATACGGACGTATGATCTTTGTTAAATAACCTATTACTTTAAACTTACAACTGAAAAATAACTTTTAATTATTAATTTTTAATTTATTATTAATTGTTAAATTTAAAATAATGAACTTAAAGCCAAAATTAAATTAAAAGCAGCAAATACAAAGTATCTAAATATAATATAAAAATACTATTTAATAATATTTTAATTAATTGTTAAATGAATTATTATTCAATATAAAAACTCTTTAAAACTTTATTAAACAGACGGCATTAAATTTATTAAAATAAAATTTTCATGATTTTTTATAATATTTAACGATTTGCAGGTACTTCATGCTTGTTCAAAAATGCGTTCTCTACAACAAGAAATAGTAAGGTTTTCAGTGACCCATCAAACAAATTATAATAGTCGGAAATATATATTATTCACATTAAAAACATTATCTAAAAAACATACGAAATTAATAGAATTTTCGCAAAATATTCAGGATGTCTTTGCCACTGTTTCGTTTTTTCACATCTTTTTTCTAACATTGATACAAGTAATTTCTGGATACATGTTTATTGATGTAAGAAAAATAAATCATATTATTTGAAGATACACACACACGCACGCACGCACACACACACACACGTGTATATATATATATACATTAAAATTACGTTTTTATTTATTTAAAATCATTGTAGGCTTTCGAAAGAGGCGCAAAATCGATTAATTTGATTCACTATGCAACGTTGACTATATCATTTTTAATAAGTGCAGGATATTATTGCATTGTTGGAGAATATTTAACTATCGAAGTAAGTTATTAAAAAAATAATATTTTTCTTGATTTTATTTATAACGTTTTTATATATTTTGTAAATGTGCTCAATAAAAAGAATATCATAAAAATGTCTAATGATTTTATTGCTTTTTAGAGTGAACAGATATATAACGAATTATATAATTGTGATTGGTATAAATTTTCAAATTCTGAAAAGAAATTAATGAGTTTTATGTTATTGAATTCTCGAAAAACAATTAATTTAAAAGTTGGAAAATTTAATAATCTATCACTGAAATACTTAACAAATGTAAGTAAATTTCTATAATTTTTTTTTATTTAGAGATAACACCACTATAGCAATTTGAAAATAAGATCTAAATTAAAATAATTGTTTTTTTTTATTTTAATTTTCTTATTATTTAATTTAAATATTAGCCTATATAAATCCAGTATTTTTTATAAATATATTTTTTTCCAAATCATGACTAATAATTATTAAGATAGAACAAATAATTTTCTTATTATAAATAAAGTTCTTTATAAAAAAGATATATTTCTAAAATCATATTTATTGAAAATTGTTTATCATTTACAAAGTTTTAAAGTAATCAATATTTTTGTGCACAATAAAATTTCATTTAAATTTCAAATTTTAAAACAATTATAAGTAAATATTTTATGATTAGTGAAATAATAGATCTACGAAGCTACTTTTCTATAAAAATGTTGAAATTTTACGACATTACCGTAGTCCAAACATAGTTTTTATATTTTTTATCAAGTTGGGTTTTGTCTTATTACAGATTATAAGAAATGGTTAATTCATCTATAGGTTACTACTATTTTTCAGTAAATTGTATTTTTATTTAATCAATAGCTTAAATTTTTTTGCGTTTGAGATAATTTCACAATTCGCATACAAAATTCGTATTTTTTCATATCACTACACGATTATTCACATGAAATCTTAGTTTAATTGCCAAAAATAAATAAAGTTTCACGTTCAACATCATTTATGATTACATTTTTTATATTTTCTTATTAAAATACTTCAAAAACTATAATTTATTTATAAAGTTTTACTTACCTATATAATTTCAATTCTGCTAAAGTGTATGAGAGTGTCGTAATGAAATGCGTTGAAAGGCTCTTTTACCCTCATACAAAGGATAAAATTTGATTAAATAATTAATAATATCTTAAAAATGCTATAGTAGTCTCATCTCTTAATTTAAGATATAACGAATACTAATATTATTGTGAAAACATTTCTATTATAACCAATAACCAATTTAAGGTTGTTACTGCATAAAATATTTTTCTGTAATTAATATTTTCAGATAATTAAAACTTCATTTTCTTATCTTTCTGTAATTCGAGCAGCTCGTTAATATTAAATTATAAACCAGTACGCTCTACGAAATAAAGATTTATTGTTTTAAGAACATTAAACACCGTTAAAGTAAACAACTTTTTAATTTTTAACATTATTAAAACATTTAATGTAATAAATTAACAATATATTGAATTCTTTTTTAATAAAAAAAAAACTTATAAGCTATTATTGTTATCAAGTTTACGAAATTACAGCATATTAAATTTTTTAATGTAATTAATAAAATGCTTATTGCTTTAGATAATTTATTACTTTAATTGAATTGTAATTATAAATTTATATTAATATTATTATTATTATTATTATTATTTTATTGAATAATATATACATTGTTATACTGAATTTTTATGTCATTCTTTATAATTGTTTACGTTCTCATGATTAATTAGTGTTTTGGACACTTCATTTTTGACATATTACTCTTTTTTTTTCTCTTTTTTAATTTTTTCTGTGTATGACGGTGACGTTATTTCAGCTTCCTCTCTCTAATAAATATGTATATGCATATCTCTAAAGTTTTTTATTCTTCTTTTAAAATTTCTATGTTTTTTAATTTGGATATTTTTACACTATTTTATAACATATTTCATTATATTTTCCCACGCGTATTCTATTAATATTTGTTTAATATCAATGATCTATCTTAATTTTTTAAAACTATTTTGTCATTTTTTATTTTACCAATATTTTTACTTTATTTCTTTCTCCAATAGTTCTTTATTTTTTCGTATTTGTATTCCAGTCTGTAAGTAACCATTTGATATTTTTTCAAAATCTTATCTTCTATTTCTAATACTTCCATTTTACTTTTCCTTCTTATTCTTTTTCATTCTTATTTTTATACAACCTTTTAATAAAATATTATTTTTTACATCTAATCTAATAATAAATTCATAATTGATTACTGATTTTGTCTTTTCTTCTTCCGTACATTATTTGATGTAATTTAATCTAACTACGCATCCATTTAATGTATAGTTTTTTTCCATTTCTTTATTACCTTTCTATTCTTAATCTCATAATTTCATCTACATAAGTTGTTTAATATCTATTTTGTTTCCCATTTATTTTTCAATCAATTTACATATGTTTTTTTAATAGATTTAGCATTCCTCAACTTTTGTTTATAATGCTCTCCCCATAATTACATAAAACAATCACATATGAGAAATTTTGAAACAACGTTGTAAAAATAAACGCAAAAAAACATAATTACATAAAACACGATATATTTAAACTTGATATTTTATTTTTTCTTTTAAATGTCTTACTAATTTACATTAAAAAGATTGTATGTTTTCATCATTTCAAAATGTACGCAATCATTGTCATATTAAAGATCTAACCTTCTTTTCCCCTATTTTCGTGCCTAAACTTGTAGATTTTTTATGCTTTTCTTCCAGATCTAACAATGCCATATTTAAACTGTAGGAATCATCGTACATTCTTGTCTCACTAATCTCGCTTTTCAATTCTGTAATTGTCTTCTTTTCTATTTTTATATGGAATTGTATAAATAACCTTGGGAATTCTGTTAATTTTTTTGGTGCACTCAATAAGAAGTTTTGTTTCTAATTTTCTCATATTTTTCAGAATCTTCTTTATATTTATTTTATTATTTATTATTTTGAATACTACTTTTATGTCCACGAAGTAATCGAATATTTCTCTCTTTTTAGTTGTTCGTCTATTGCTGTTTTATATGCGTAAATCCCGTGAACGGTTTATCCTTTTCTTTTAAATCGAACTCGGGCGTCGTACTTTTTCTTTCCTTCCATACAAACATTGATTCAATCTGTTGTAACTGATGTGTAAATTTTTTATCCTGTATCAAAAAGAGTAACCTTCTTGTAATTGTTTATATTTTTCTTATCTCATTTTCTTAAATTGACACAATTATACCACTTCTCTACTCCTCCGGGATTTCCCTTCTTTTCATTATTTGGTTTACTTTTTTATCATTCCTTTTATCAGAGCCTTCTCTCAGTACTTTATTTTCCCAACGTGTTTCAGTTACTAAAACCTTGAACTCATTTAGCTGTTATTCTATCCTTCTTAACTTTTGTTCTTTCTTTTAATCTACGTTGGTATCATCATTTTATGGTTTAGCATAAACTCCCATTTTTGAGCTTCCATCCTCGCTCAAACCAGCCACGTTCCAAAACCTTAATCTTAGTTTTTTTCTTTTTTTATGTTTGCTGTCTTTTTTACTGCTTTTTCTTTCTATGTCTTTTTCTTGCCTTACCATCCTCTTCTCTTCCCTATCTGCTTTCATCTATCCTTACCGTAGATCCTTCCTATCAATCATTTTCATCCTCTCTATTCTTTATTTTATCTCTGAAACTACCTTCCTAATTTCTCGCTCTCTACTATTACTTTGTCTTGTATAATTATTTTTTTGAATGTTATACTTGTTTAGCCAACGTTTTCATTTATTTTTAAAAATTTGTTGTGTACTTCCCTTAAGTTTTTCCTAATTATGCAATTTGTGTGTATATTTATATATATATACTGTGCGCAAATCAAACATTTTTTTTTAAACTTATAAATTCATTATTAATTAATTTATGAACTTAGAAAATATATAAATTTAAATAAAATTTAATATATATTTTTTTTTTCATAAAAAAAGAAATCTTGTGAGTTATTGAGATATGTTTTTAGTAAAAAATATTATACAACGATTTAATTAAGTAAAACTTAATTTTGCTGAAAGAGTTTAAAATTCATAAAAGAAGTTAATGTATTAAATTAGTGGATTCTTATAAAAATGATTTTTATAAAAATAAGCATTGCAGATAAAATAACTTATGACAGAAAATGGCGTTATTCGTGCGTTAATTGCCAATCGCTTGGCATGTGCACTTTTTTTCCAACTGCAGTAATATGCATATGAAAAATTGTATCATTCTTCAGATCGTAATATAATAAAGAGGTGTATCGAGATACTTATGTCCCTTAAAATTAGAAAAAAGGTGTTCGAACTCTCGAAGCTTTTATGCGACTCAAGAATCGTGAAATCAATAAAAGTGAAAATCTAATCTTAACGAGGGTTGAGTGACATACGGAATCAGCACTTAAACGTACAGTAGAGTCATTGTGTGGAACATAAAATACGGACTAGACACTACCCTTTACTATAATTACGTAAGTAGCAATACGTTATGAATAGTTTAAGTTTAAAATATAGGTAGTTATATTTGTTTTCATGGTTTTCACCTCTTCTATGAAAATTAAGATTTTTTGGTTAAATAAGTAAAAATTAATACATAAATCGTGTAAGGTTTAATTCAAATATCTTCTTTTTAAAAAATGATAGAAATATACTTTAAAAGAACTCATGTCTGTATATTATACTCTGTCCTAATTATGCTTATTATTAGCGATTTTATTATTTTATTACTAATATTCTTAGTAATATTCATGTTCCCAAAACTTGGATAAGTGTAAGTGTAATTTAGTAGTGCATAGTTTCATATTTGATTAGTTGGATATTTATTTTTTTTCTCTTTTTATCATTATGTAGATTTATAATTAAAACATATTACTTGACACTATAAATTTTAAAAGTTCTTTAAATATTTATTTACTGCAAAGTAAAACAATTTATCGATAAAATAATACGTACAATTTGTTTCCCACATATTTCTATTATTTCTATTATTCTAGTTTTGCATAATTTTTATTTGTTTTTCGCATAAGTCTACTTATGCGAGAAATAAAATAACTGTTAATATTTTAAGATATTTTGCGTTACCATAATTGTATTTTTGAAAAAAATACATACGTTCTACTAAAACCAAGATTCATTTCGATAGTTTTGTTTAGACATTGTTAAGTTAATAAAAATACTCTCAATATAAGCTAAACGATGAACTTCTTTTAATGAAACACAATGACAATATATAAAATTAATCATAACCAGAACTATTGAATCGTGCTATATAAAAAATACTGAAATAAAATTATTTATTATACTTACGTATCTTTTATAGAAGAAATATAAAAATACGCCAAATTGTTTCTAAAAACATTTCATTGTCGAAAGGTCACACATATCTAATCTAGCTTTTTACGCTGATATCCGATTATTAATTTCATTTCTTCTCAATGAAGCAGAAAAATCACAAATTATTGAAAGAATAATATGTAAAAGAAATAGAATTTACGTAAAAAATTAAAGCGAAACATGGGTATTGGATAAAAATTGAGATTGTATTTACAATTCAATAGATGAGTATATCTTATATTAAAATTAATATCTATTTTTAACGTACTTTTGTCGAATTAAATATTTTCTTGTATTTTATAGAATTAGATATAATTACATTCAATTATAATAAATAAATTTTGCCATGTTATTTATATATGAGTGTATGTATATAAGTATTAAGAAAGTACTAAATTTTATTTTTGTTGAAAAATATGTTACCGGTAATTATGAAAAAGAAATATATAAAAAATAAGTTTCTAATCAATAAATAATTAATTAGTAGGTAAAGTAAAATTTTTTTATAGAAAATTTTCGCGTCTCTTTATTTCTTTTATATTTCTAAATAAAATAATGTATGTATGTATGTATATTAGAAAATTAAAAATTATACTTATATTTAAAATTTAAAGATTTGAATGTTTTACTATAAATATAAATCTTTGATCGATACTTTATTAAAATTTACAATTTTATTCAAAATATTTTTGCAATTTTCAATATTATCATAATTGATTTTTTAATATTTGATTTAAAAACTTTTAACAAAGTTTCTGTTTTTAAACTTAATATAATTATTTTTTAATTTTTTTAATTTGTATTTTGTACTCACTGTTATACAGTAAATATTAATAAATAGTGAGTTTAAATAGTAAAGGACAAAGTAAAATTATTTTTCAGAAATAAGACGTAATAAAATTTGACAAACCGTAGATTTAGAAATAATTAAAAAAATTTTCCATTAATAACGATAAGAAATCACGTGTGGTTTCATAAAGAGGATTTACTTTTTAAGCGAACCAGGTATAATCAAATTCATAATAAATGAAAATATCGCAATAAGTAATAAATATATGAAATATTCGTGTATAAGAAGTTTATTGCATGTTGTGACTTCGTATCAAAACACAGGATGTAACAGCAAACAAGCATAAAGTTTTATTTATTCATAATATAAAAAGATGGTACGAAATTGTTCGATCATGAATTTCGCACTGCAGCTATCATAGTAAAAAAGTTCTCTCTATACATACATCGATTAAATATTTTAGATGTATTTATGCATGCACGATCAGTCGTATCTAATATTCTTTACTTCATTGTTTTTGCATTAAAATAGGGCGAAAAAAGGCTATTGACAGTATTGTAAACATATAGTATTGTTCGATTTTTATTTTAATACGAGTGAGTCTTTACATATCGTATTTATATCGAATCTATTTACACAGACATTTTTAAAAAATACTTAGATTTATACATAAAGAATCGTTAATTGATTTTTATATCATAATTAAAAATTAAATTATATTTTTTTAAATTAAATTATATTTAATTACAATATAGTCGTAATATATTTACGTTAGAAAATGTATATTTTAACTTCACATACGAAAATGGGCTTACGTTTCATTGATGCTTGGCCTGGAACAATATCGTCTAAACGCTATTTCATAATGATAATAGCGATTGGAATAAGTTTAATATTTCAATGGTGGGATACTGCAATAATATTTCGTAAATTGAATCTGTTGATGTATAATTTAGGTACAACAATACCAGTCACTTCAGCGCTATTAAAACTAATCGTTTTTCGCCAAAAGTATAGGTAATAGTTAATAAAGAATCATAAAATGTATTTAAATTGCGGACACGTCCTAATAAAGAGTTTAAAAATAACATTAAACAAACGATAAATTTAATATAAAATAAATATCAGTTTTTTTATATTTTTTCAAAATAAATTTTAATAAGTTTTTAAAAGTAACATTTAATTTAATATCTTGTATGTGTACAGAAAACGTTCGATCACTCTTAATAAAATATAATTTAATTAACAATTATTGTAACGCTAAAATAAAATGAATGGATAAATTAGAATGTTTTTTCAAAGTTTCAGAATTTTATTTATTGCAACGCTCTATTAAATATATTAAATCATAATTTCTAAAAAAGAATGCAGTAAAATAACTTGCATTAAAATTAAATATGATATTTTAGAAAATACATTAATTACTTTTAACATTAATATAACGCTTTCATGATTTGTAATTATTCGGTCATATATATCGTAGTAAGATTTGAAAAAGTTCAAAATATTAATAAGGCATATAAAAGAATAAAAATATATA
Organism: Platyscapa corneri; assembly: GCA_018907185.1. Classification (NCBI taxonomy): domain Eukaryota; kingdom Metazoa; phylum Arthropoda; class Insecta; order Hymenoptera; family Agaonidae; genus Platyscapa; species Platyscapa corneri. Next base: position 264,468 of record JACCHW010000014.1, read on the forward strand.
AATTTGATGGCATTTTTCGAATTGCATTAGCTTAATAGATAACGAATAAGTAACAATCTGATAACATAACCTCATTGTGTTTTTTACGTTATTGTTTTATTTTATTTCTCCGTCAAGACCTAAAATTCATCTTCCAGATTCTTAACAATTTTGAACAACAATCTACGTATATTGAAAGATAAATATGTTCTGAATTTTCTATACTTCTAATATATGTATTTAAAAATTAAGACTCTTTATTTTATTTTTCGTAAATTTAATCGCTATTTACGTATATTTGTGTATTTATTTTAATTTTGATGTAATTATACTTTAACTTATATATATACATACCTTATAAATTATTTATAATATTTATAAGAAGGAAAATTATTTAGTAAACAACCTCATTTAAGTCAAAGCAGTATATTTATACTATTAATTTTAAGAAATTAATTTTTTCTTAAATATTAAATTTTTTTAAACTTTGTATAAAATGTATTTTTTTTGTAAAATATATTCATATTTATCAATATTCAGTTTAACTAATTGGTTAACATTTTATGTTTAGCTGGATCTCTTATTCAGTAATCTTTTGTATTTAAGTGTCACCAAATGTCTATCATTTAACAAATTGCGTATAATTTTAACTTTTACTTTAACAATTTCAACTCAATTTCTGAATTATTGTAATATATTATGTATAAACAAACTCTTATTTACGTAAATAAAAATGCAGAGTATTTACGATATGTTTAATATAATTAATCGAAATAATAAAGAATTTATGAGAGATTCATGAAGCAAAAACATAAATAATTGAATATATTATACTTAATGAGTTATATTTAATAAGATTTATTGTTGTCTTCTTCTATTCACACTAAAACCTTAGTTAAATTAACCTTAATTAACTAAATAATAAATTTAATTCTTTTTAATTGGGTTAAACTGCTGTAAACATTTTTTTAAAAAATACATGAACTAATAGATTTGTATATTCATTATTTTAAACTTACCTATTTAGGCATATTGCATTTAGAAAAATTATAAAGAATATTAATACTATAATACCCGTTTCATTTCGTTTATTAAAAAACGTACATATATATTGTTTTAATATAAATAACATAAATTTACGACCTTGAGTCGTTCCAGTATTTTGTAGATTCTATTATCTGTACGGCTTTTTACCACCTCTAGTCATAAATTTTGATTTTTTAAATTGCTGATAGGTCTTGGTTTTTTTTTTGTAGTATCCAAATCTTCTTCTCTCTTTTTTTCTCCCACTAATATTGTAATAGTGAATACTATATATAATTTAATTATTCATTAAAAACCTCTAATATACTTTGATTTTGAAACGCATTCTTAATCAAACTTTATACCTATTGATAATTTTTATTAATGTATTTCAAATTTGCACATAATGCATTTTAGAAAATCTTTAGATAATACTGGTAAATTTGTTACTATGTCTAAAGTAATTATTTTATTTATTATTTTTCATTATTTAATTTTTATTATTATATTTTCGAATAATTTATATTACTAGTTACATCTTTATATTGTTTACAGCTAATTATATTTTATATTATTTTAATATTATTTTATTTTCTATAATCTTATACATTTTATTTTATAATGTAATTCTTATTTTTTCATCTTATATCTAATATTGCCTTTCTACGTAAGTTCCCTTCTCTTTCTGTTTTCTATTTAAAAAAAGTAGTTATATATATGCATGTATTCTAATTTTTTATAATATATAAACATTATTAAAATTTTAAGTTAAACAAAAATGTTTTAAATAATTTTTAAGTTAGATATCTAAATAATGTTTAGAAATTTGATACAATATGTTATACTTACATCAACCTACATAATACGGAGGGACATCATATTTTTTATGTTGCTTGAATCTTCCATTTGTTTAGTGAAGTTTAATAAAAGAATATTTGATACAAATCAAAGTTTTTAGATGATTTTGACTAATAAAATAAATATTTATTCTTTATAACTGGATAAATACTAATTAACCAAGTACTTAAAATTTATTTTGTGTTATCTAATGCAGAATCTTTAATCTATAAGAAAGGTCTTAGCATGTACATAATTGTAAAATTTTTAAATAGTTCTGGGTCATCGTTTCCAATTTATTATACTAGATTAAACAATACTTTTATACTTCTTTAAGTATGTCTAACTTTTCTTCATAATGAAGAAATAGGTTTTTAATCTATTTAAGGAAACATCAACAAAAGAATCAAGAATCTATGCAAATAAAATACCATAGAAAAATTAAAATGGAACACTTAGAAAGTAAACAATAAAAAAATTATTAATATTTATTAATATTTTCTCATCTTAATCATAAATATAAATTCCTTAAATAAATATATGTAAAATTTTACTTTCAGAGACACAAATTTCTATTATTTTATTAATATATTTAAAATTTTCATATTATACGATGCTAACTATTTTAGTCGATTGTTTTATTTTAAATAGAATACAATAATATAAGAAATATGACAATGTATTTATAAAAGAGTAAGTTATTTAACTGTCTAAAGTAGCTAAAAGTATTCATTCTTATATTCATTCTCATTATTAATGATAATAACGTAAAATATTTTAATAATTTAATATTCTCTTTTCAGGACAATTAAAAAAATTAGACAATTTCCTTTGAAATACTCGAATCTTTTAAAGGTATTCAGAATTAATTTAAAAAATTTTGTCTGTCACGAAATATTGGTATAAAAATAGAATGGTAAACGAAATTTATATAATTTTATTTGAGGTAACATAAACTTTTTTATTATACTTACTAGTTCATATATTGATTAAGGTATTTAATTTATATTTCTATCTTTATATAAATTTTCAGCTTTCCGGCTTTCAATTACACAAACACAAACTTAAACTTCAAATGTGTGTTCAAACTATTTAAGTGGATTTAATACAGTAACAATGAAAAATATTGCGAAAATATGCAATATACGTTAGGTTAAGCATTATTGCATATGTAAAGTGGTAAATTTATTACTATGTCTAAAGTAATTATTGTATTTGTTATTTTTTATTTTTTATTAATATATTTAATTGCAATTACAATTATTTATATAAAATTATAAATGAGATTGTAAAAATAATTGAAATCTAACAAAAATGAATGTTTGGATCTGTGATTGTGATACAATGATATTTCGAACGACGTAAATATTAGCAGATGAATCAGAATAATATATTTTAAAGATATAAAAAAAAATCCTTTGGCTTCTTATTTTTTACTGTAAAATTATAGAGTATTCCTTGAATCTTTGTTTCTATAAAATATGCAATGGTTCTCTGTATCAGTCTCTATTCACTGTACCATTTAATAGTATGATATGGTGATAATAATTATTTTATATAATAATTAATATTGATAACAAAAAGAATAAGAAGTGAAAATAATAAAAATGAAAAATGCAATTATAATCAAGGAAATATATGGAAATATTAATAAAATAGAAATATAGTGTAATGAAAATTGTTAGAATAGTAGGAAAAAACTTGAGAAGTCTACAAAAAATAGTATCAAAATTGAAAAGAAAATAGAAGAAGTGGATCGAAGAAAGGAAAAAATGTAAGAATCTATTAAATAACTAACGAAGTGAGGAGGAATAAGACATAAAAAACATTATTTTGTAAAATGATGAACAGAGGAAGAAAAATAGAAGAAAAATAGACAAAAATATTTTGAAAGAAAAAATTGTGATTTTATTTTAAGAAAATATATGAAAAAACGCAGAAAGCGAGCAGAATGAAATAATAAGTTTCAAACATGATATCGAAAATGAAAAAGAAATAAATGGAAAAAGAGTCCAAGGTAAGATGGAGTCACGTATAAAGTGCAGAAATACGGAGATAGACGCAGTGTATAACTAAAGTAGTAAATATATAGACTAAAGGACACAGATTATCAGATAAGTGGAAAACCGAGATTGTTGTGCCGGTATTAAAAAGTGAAAGCAACAAAGACACCAACAATTATAGAGGAATAATATTAGCGGATATTCTTAAAAACATATATGTAGAGATTATAAAGAGCGGAGTTGAATATTATATGCATAAAAATAAAATATACAGTAAGACTCGATTTGATTTCCGAAGAAAGGAGGAAAAATTAAAGCGATAACTGTGTTGAACTTAGTAATAGATGAATTGCTGATAAAAAATGGAGAAATATTCGTTGGTTAAAAAAAAGTACTTAATAGACTATGCAAAAGAGATTTATAAAGTAACAAAAATGATCCATTAACTCTATCGATTAAAGAAAAATTAACGAAGATATAATTGGGAAAATGGAAACGGTAAGAAGAGTAAGACAAGATTGCCCTGTCACCTCGACTCTTTCAACAGTGACGAAAGTTTAAAGGAAGAGTTTAAAACAAATAGAAGCGTTGGTACATAAATAGGCAGGTTAGAAGTGAGGTATTTACGTACGGCGAGACTATATAATACTTATAGCAGAAAAGTAAGGATAATTTTTAAAAAGATTATTAAGAATATTTCGAGATTAGCTTGGAAAAGAAAGAGGATTGCTATTAAAAACAACAGACAAATTCAATAACAAAGTTAAAAATTAGAGACTCGGATGAAGATACAGAAAATATTTATAAAATGGAGTCTTAACTGAGCATAAATAATGAAGGTATGAACATGAAAAAAGAATGTATAAAAGCAAGAATAGAAGAAAAAAGATTATACAAAAAAAATGAATTAAAAGACAAAGAAAAAAAAATATTGCATAACAAAAATAATAAATTTTCTGCTTTAGTATAACAAGGTCATGGTACACGTGAATAGAGAAAGTTGGAAATATGTCGGATTTGTGGGGGAATCAGGTAAGAAAATAAAAGTAGGACAGCAGATGCTTTTGTAGAAAAGTCATTTAGAAAGATCAAAACATACGTAGAAATTTAAGAATATCACATTAAAATATATGAAAGAATAAGAATGTATGTAAAAAAATGGATGAAAGAAAAAATTCGGAATGAAAATTTTATCAATATTTAGGATGGATAATAAGATCAGAGGAAATGAACACTAATTAGTGGAAAATGAAAAAGTATCTAGATTATGTAAAAAAGAAAAAGAATCAAAGAGATACATCATGGAAGAGTATAGTGAAATAAAATTCAACTCAAGTAACTAAGAAAATAGTGTGAAAAGAGATAGAAAAAATATAAGTTTAATGTAAAAAATACTCTAGAACAGAGAGAGAGAGAGTACAAATAAGAATATAATAGATGAACAAAAAGTGAAAAATATATGTGTAAGTCAAACTTATTTAAACGTTAAATGAAAAATCATATATCCATCACATCATGTGTTACATTATATAATATTATGTAAGTGTTCTTTACATAGTTAACATTTATTTATTTATTTATTTACTTACAATGAAAATGTTATCAAAGGCTTACATGTAAGAAAAAATGTTTAAGTAAAAGTAGTACAAAATAATCTTATATGCGTAGCTTATAAGTTGCTCATTGATATAAAAAAAATATATAAATGTATATTTTGATATATTATAACAATGTATATGTTGATCCATAAAGAAACTAACTAATTAGTATCAATAATTATAAAATATTCACGGATACTAGTAAATAAACATAATTTCATCTGATTTTTTATTTGTAACAATTAAAATTGAGACGGCACTAGGTTTTTCATATTATTGAATAAAAAGCAATTGCATTCATTAAAATTAATAAATCTAGTTAATAAATCTTTTAAAAAGTAATAGATATAATACAAAATGAAATAAACAAATATGCGATTAATATAAAAATTGATCCTAATCTAAGAAATTTGAGTACTTAAACTAACATTTTAAAAAAATACTGATTTAACAATTGCATATATAACCCATATTTTCATAATAATTTTTCGTTGGATTCGGCAAAAGTTATTTAAGGCTTTATCAATGTAAATATCAAAGAAAAATATAATATGAGGTTTGTTGCGTTGATTTATCAGAAACTGTAATTAAGTCTCTCTGAGTGAAAATACAATTTGGATATCACTTATAATGGGAGTTGATTCTCGTAATCGCTATAAATACTTTTAAGTCGTATGTGCTCCTTGTTTTGATAATTAAGCAAATTGTGATGTTCATTGTAATATTATACCCGGTTGATGTAATAATTAAAAGGTTGCTTGAAAAAAACTAGACAACTAGAGTATATTTTCTATTCCCGCAAAGATATTTAATATTACGTCAAATATTATAAATATACTAAAAATATTTGGCGCAAAATAGCATACAAGTTTGTCTTGAATAAAGATCTCAGTTCTATGTTTCATTTTTTACTAGCTATAGCTTAATTTTTTAACTCTTCAATAAAATATATTTTTGACTATTCTTTATCAGTAAATAAGACATTCAACTAACGCAAAATTCTTTCTTTAATTTTTTTATATTTCTTTTTATATATGAATCTCGTGTAAAGTATTATATATATATAATGTATAACTCTTTTATATTGTGCATATAAAAGTCTTATATGATAATTCGGAAGAATCTCGGCACCAATGTATAAAGCTTGACGATACCTGAAATCATCAACAACCTTTCAAGCTGCAGGTTTAAAGTTCCAAAACGTGAATTAGTTATAAAGAGTGTGAAGACATCAAGATTAAAACGATTATATTTATAATTTAAGTATTGTAGCATGCCTAAAATAATTTTATTGATTATCTTTAAAAATATATAAATTATTAATAACAACTATATGTTGTTTTATTTGAGCGTTCCATAATATAATAAAGAAAATACTTTATTAACATGAAAAATATGTAGATAAGTTTAATGAGTAGATTATGATAATTTTTTAATATGTAGATAATGTATATAGATAAGTTATTGACATATGTAAACTGAGCGAATCAAAGTAAAATTTTAATTAATTTTACATTCTTCTTATATAAAAAATATGTTAAAAATTTTTTTTAATGATGATAAATTTAATAGTGTTTAAGAAATCTATGTGAGATAAAAATTCTGATTTTTTTATCAGTTTCTATTATTGTAATTTTATTTATAATTCGCATATATTTTATTTTTATTACATCAGAATTCACGATTGTATACTTATTTTATTAAATAATTATTTATAGTTGATATATCTACAATTGAATAAAATATAAAATATTATAAATCAATAGCATTATATATTTTCATATAATCGGTAATATTTATACAACACGAAAATCAATACTACACACATACTTTCACATAATTGCCATAGGTTTTATATTTTAAACTTTCTACAATTTTCATCGTTTTAAATTGTCTCCTCGTATTCTTCGCTCTTATTCTTTTCAGAAACATAACTTTTTTGATTTCTCAAAAATATTAATAGTTAAAATATTAATAGGCAAAAATATATACGTTTATATAGTTTCTTTACGAAGTTTGAAAAATCTTTAAATTATGAGGAATTTATATACACATATTTTAGAAGATTCGAAATCGTGGGGAAAATATACTTAAAATTTTTCAAAAACTTAGTCTAAATATTTCTTGAGTTTTCCTAATATTGTAATTTTTTTATAATTTTTATTTTTTATACTTCAGTAATTATTAAATTGATTATTGTATAAATAATATGAATTAAGTTTTTTGTAATATAAATGACTAAATTAAGATAATTTCAATAATTATTATCGATAGTTATTTGTTACAAAATTTGACGTACAAAACATAGTATATTATTATATTGGTATTGCGTGTTTTGCATAATTTTTATACTACTTTATCACACTTTTTATTATCTTGATTTTTCAAAAAGTCAATTTATATTTAAGATTACTGTTCATTTTCAATGTAACAGTTAATTTTTCGATAATTTATGCAAATTTTATTCTTACGTATTAATTCGTTAAATTCTACATGTAAATATAATTTCATTATATTTTAATATGAAATTAAGTAATAAAAAAACTCTTTTATATGCCTAGAAAAATCATACAAGTAATATTTTACCTAAAAATTTTCAATTAATTCTATTCGATCAACTGTAAAAAATGTCGTCTTAATGTTTCTAAACTTTTCAGTTTCATTTTTTATACGTAACAAACATTTGTTTAAAACTGTCTCAACAATAATTATTATGAAATTTCAATAAGAACTATAGATTATATAAAATAATGTAAAGAAATTTATTAATTTGTGTTGAATAAATATTATTTTACTTTTCGTTACAGAGTCGTGAAATTAGTGGTAAAGGAGCTACTCGAAGACTGGGAAAATCGAAAAGAACATATTGAGAAGAATGTAATTTTAAAAAACTCTCAGGCAGCTATTTATTTATGCAACACAATTTCAATATGTTATATTATGCCTGTAATTGCATATTTAGTAATTGCCATTCTATCTCTTAGAGCGGAGTCAATTAGTGATAGAAAATTTACTTTTCATGCAAATTTTCCAGAAAGTGCGAAAAAATCTCCAGCATTTGAAATATTATGCTTTTTACAATTTATAATAGGTGTTTTTGTTTCTGGGTATCATGCTGTTTTAGAAGCATTACTCATAACTTTGGTATATTCGAATAAATTATTGTTTTAAAATTGTTTCGTTCAAATATGAGCATTAAATTTTTATTTCAGGTTTTGCATGCAAACACGAAAGCGATGAGTGTTTGCAAAGAAGTTAGAAAATTTACAGAAATATGCCAAAGTAATAATAGCAAAAGTTGCATTTTAAAATCCAAAAAAAGTTTGATTGAACGTCATTTGAATTTTATTACTTATACTGAACACATTAGAGATATTTATGAATACATTTCATTTGTTCATTTATTTTTAATCATACTTATCAATTGCATAGTTGGATACATGTTAATCAATGTAAGAGTACTTATTGTAATTTTTTTTAGTTTAATATTAAATATAAGTAATAAATTTTTTTAATAACAATAATTATTCTCGATTTTTAAAATATCTAGAATCATATAAAATTATAACGTCTTTATTATAAATTTTTATTTATAATTATTTATACAAGTATAATAATAATATTTTTTTATCTTATTTAAAGAAGCTGAACATTGATAAATAGTTGAAAATTAAAAATAGATTTTTATTATTATTACATTTTTAGATTTTGATTACAAATTTTTTTATGTAGTTTTCGAATGTAAGCGAAGACAATGGCTCTACAACGTTTTTATGTATAGTATATATTCTTACTTGTTTATTGGCTATTGGATCTTATTGTATTGCTGGTGAATTTTTAACATTTCAGGTATTAAATATTTACTAATAATAATAGATTTGTACGTATTGTCAATTGAATTTGAATTTATTAAATCGTAGTATTTTTACAGGGCACGTTAATTTTTAATGAAATATGTAATTGCCCTTGGTATAATTTTAAAATGTTGGATGCAAAGATATTAATTTTCATGATTATGAGAAGTCGGCAACCAGTAACAATATCAGTTGGAAGTTTTGGCAACCTGTCATTAATTTACTTCACGCAAGTATGATATTTTTAATTTATACATATTATTATTATAATTATTATTAATGCAATTTAAAAATACTGTTATTATGATCTTACTCCCATAGATAATGAAAACATCGATTTCATTTTTATCGTTGATTCGGGCATCTAGTATATAAGTATGAATAAATTTCACTTGAAGTCAGTATAATATTTTTTATGAAAATTTATAAAAATAAAAAAATGAACGATGCTTTTAAAATAGAAAAATAGAGAAGTTTCGTTTAAATCAAGAAATTTTCAAATTACTTTAAAGATATTCATAATCTGAATATTTAAAAAAAATTTAACTACATTTAATTTATAATAATTATATACTTATAGCAAAAATATCTGTACTTGTAGAAAAGAAAACATCATAATTAAAATATATACTGTAAGTGAATTGATTGTTAAAATAAAAATACTTGATGATTGTAATTTTTAACGTAGTTTTGATTCGATTGTTTTTTATAATTAGAAATCAAATCGATATATTTGATTATCATTTAATTATTATTTAAATAAATGTTAACGACTTATTAAATTATTATGGTAAAAATTTGTTGTCTTAGAAAAATGAATGCAATAACTTTAATTAGTGTATAAAATATCAAAGTTCACGAATATGTCATTTATGATGCTGGCTCGTGTATTCCATGTTTTATGACGTTACACGAATTCTTGATCATTATGATCAAACGAAAAATGCAGCCAGTAACCAGCCCTTGAAGGCATAGTATATACAGAACATATATTGTATGACGGAGTAAACATCAGATATAGAATTTGTAGATTATGTAATTATTCACGAGTTGATTGGAATTATTATTTTTAAAAAATAGGCATCTGATTTTTTAAATTACAACTTTATTTGACACATTACTTATGTGATTTGATTTAAATACTGCATTAACTTCAGATACATTTTCATCCGTTGTACATCATTGTTGGAATCGAAATTGGGAAAAGGGAACTTGTAGACACGATAAGAACTTCGTTTAAATCGCATTCGTTTCTTAAATGCATATCCATACATAAGAACATAAGGTTTGATATAATTTAAACAATAATAATAAATAGTTAACCTTTATAAAATGAAAACACTTAATTTTTTTTATGCTTTACATTGTTGCTTACTTGTCTGTATATTATAATTTTAGTAAATTAAGATACACTAATATATATATATTAATAATTTTTTATAATATACATTATATTTTATTTTATTGTGTCTATTACATAATACATTGTATAATTTGGCATCCATAAAATTCATTAAGAATATTGATAGTTGTAATTGATATTTTTCCAAAAGTAGTGATTATTAAAAAGTTACAAGTTCAAAAGAATATTTTTATCAGAATTTAAATTTTAAATTTATTTTAATAAGGGTTTATGTAAATCAAACACCTATCAAGTTATGTTATATATTTATATCATTTCAATTAATATCCTTTAATAATATTTTGAATATCATCAATAATCATTTCAAATATTATTTTGAATTAATCGCTTTAGCAATTTAAAAAATTTTTTTATCTGAGTAAATAAATGATTGTACAGATTAAAATCTTTTAAATAAATATTTTAAAAAATAAATTTTAATTTTTTCTATCGATTATATAATAATAACAAATTATATCTAATAAAGTATAAATAATTGATACATATATTATATAAGGGTTTTTTTTATACTTGTATACATATTTCATCTTTTGTCTTGACTCTTACCATTTAACCGATAGAAAATTATATTAGTATAAGTATGCTAAATTTTTTTTAAATATTACTTTTTTGTAAAGGATGAACACATTTATTTTCTATGCACCGATTATTACTAAGAGCCTTAAAAATAATCCTGATTTTTAGTTTGATATTTATATTTTAATATTCAATATTATATAATAATATTAGAAAAGAGTTTTTAGTTCTTAAAACTTTTTAAAATATTATTTTGTTACTATTAAAAATGAATGTATAATGACTTTCACAATATTATGCTGCATCTCAACAAATTAAACAAATATATTATGATATTATTATCCTTCCAAAATGTAAAAAAATTCGTAAGTATTCATTTATTAAACTCTACGTATCTATAATAGAATCATGTGTAAACTTGAATAATAAATTAATTTTAATTACGAAAATTGTAGAAAAACCTATTTTAATGTGAAATTTATAATAAATTTTCTTAATAAAATAATTTCAGTAATTAACTTATTTGTTTTTAATATTAATAATAGTAAATAGAATAATAAAATGCTGAAAAATTTTAAATTATTTTAAATTAATTCTAGTTGAAACATATTAAAAAACGATCAATTAATACATATTAATCAGTTTGAAGTATGAAAGAGACCTTAACAAAAAATATATTTTTTAGTGAGGTTAAAAAATAAAGCTTTCTATTTTCTTATCCTTACGTTATAATGAAGCTACAAGAATAGATACTTGCGTTTATATTACATACATGTTATAACTAATTTATTTTTAAGACCAAGAAATGAGTATATACTATTTATTTCATTTACAAAATATAAAAATTAGAAGTATACGTACATGATTATGTAAATAATTAAATATATGTTAATATTAAAAATATAAATATAATATAAATATGTGCAAAAAAACATGTAAAGGATCAGGGTTGGAGGTTTTCTTGATTAATAATAATAAACACTTTTTTCACTTTAAAATATTATACATAAAATTATGATTATTGTTATTATATATGCAGTGTATGAGTAATAGGTGGTTTCTTGTTAGTGGTTTTTGTCAAATATTATTTCATCATCTACTTTAGCTAAATCGTCGAGTTTGTGACTCATGTTTCCAAATTATCTAAATTGATGTTAGCTATTTATGCATCTTTTAATATTATTTATGCTTCTGAGGTTTTTTCCAGAATTTCATACCACTTCCAGGCATAGGTTTTCCCTCTTTCTTCTTCTTTTTCTTCTTCATTATTCAAGATAGCAAATCTGACTTCATATGCATTGTCGGGCGGCTCCCATGCTCTATCGTGTTGATTTTCGTCATTTTTTTCGCGTAAAATTTCTCTTGCTATTCTTCTCTCTCTACCTATGGAATATAATAATAAGGCTATAGCTATCCTAAAATCTTCTGAACTTCTGTACATTATCTCGGTTATAAATTCTAGTCTATCTTTAAGAGGTCTATGATAACCTGGGTGTTTTAGTCCTATCTTCCAAAGCCTTTTTTCTTCTTGTTTCAATTTAAATCCATACCGAATGATTTTATGTAGAAGTTGTTCTTTGCGTCGCTTTTTCCTATATTACCGGGTCAAAAAAGAAAAAGAAAAATTAATATATGTAGAGAAAAGAAAAAAAAATAAAAACAAAATTAATGACTATAATAATACTATGTCTAGCTATGTTGTCGACGTGCACTTGTACCCCTTTGCCATGTTTTCTCATGACAACATTTAAAGAGAAAATTATTTAAATTATTTCGTAAGGATCATTATAATGAGACGTTAATTACTTAGGGAATTGATGAATCGTTAAATAAATTGTATCTTCAATAATATAGTTTGCAAATTTTACCTTCTTGTTGTAATAAGTTTTATTTTGTTCCTTGAATTTTATGATGCTGTTTTGAGCTAATTCTCTACTTTTTCTTAATTTTGGGCTATATACCAAAGATTAATTCATAAGGAGTAAAGTTTTCAGATCTATGCAGCGTAGTATTAAGAAAAGTAAGCTAGATACTTGTCCTAATCAATTTGTTTTAAGTAATCTGCCAACGATGAGTTCTTTATAGTGCGCCATTAGTTTGAGGATGATATGGTGTAATTTGGATTTGGTGTAGTTTAGAGTTTATCAAAATTGAAATAGTTTTGCTACATCCTTAAATAAATTATATGAGAACTCTTTATCTCGAATAGTCAGTATACTATCAGATATAACAAATAGATAGATAAATTTTGTTATGAAAACTTCGGCAATAGTTTGCACTTCGTGATTAGGTATCGCAAAAACTAAAATGAATCTTGATAAATTGTTGTGTAAATTTAACACAAATCTGTTGCCTGATTCAGATAATGTAAATAGACCAACGATATGTAAAGCTATTCTCTTAGATGGTCTAGTTGAAGTGGTAGTAATTAATATAGGTTTTCTGTTTTTGTTTCTGGTAATTTGTTTAATTGACATAATTCATAGCTTTTTATATAAACGTAAACGATTTTATTCATATTATCCCATTTGTAATTTTCTTTTAATTTTTCATATGTTTTGTGAAATTTAGGCTGTCTGGCGCTAGCTATTCAATGAGTTTCTTGTAATGGTTTTTAATGTCGCTAGGTTTTGGAGTATATTTGCGATTTAAATATATGTTTATAGAAATGTTAAAATTTTTAAAAAAGTATCTCAGCAATTATTTGACAATGTTGTTTTAGATATAATAGATCTGTCTAAAATTTTTAGTAAATTCATTTCGTTTTAATTTTCTTTTAATAAAAGTTTTCTTAAGTTTATTAAACATTTAAAATAAATTTTAAAGTTCACGGTTGTCCCAATAGAAATTTTTTGTAACGAGATAATAGATAGTGCAATTTAAAATTTTTAATAATATAACATCATATAATTTAAGATTTTGAGTATCTAAATATCTTTGTTATTGTATTTAAAATCAAATTCTTTCAAGAAATTTTTTGTGAAATCGAGATCTTTAAATATGCAAATAAGTAATTGTTTTTTTGTTGAAAATATGGAATATCGATTTTTGTATACTTTATTGTTATTAGTTATATTTGCTGTTAAGTTTTCTCTAAAATCTTTATAAAAATGAATATATAGATTCAGCGATTTGTAAATTTAGTACATTTAGTATCACTGATTGATATAGAATTTTTAAATCGCTTAAATTCGTAATATTTAAGAAGAGGCTATTTATGCCAATAATAAATAGTTCACGAGATTCTAATGATTGAGAAATTCTGCAAAGTGCGTCGGTATTGCAATTAATTTTTCCGATTTCTTATTCAATGTTAAATTCATATTCTTCCATTTTTAATCGACATTGAAAAAAGCGTTAAACTCGGATCTTTTAAATTAAATAGCTATAATAAGGGTTTATGATCACTTATGATTTTAAATTTTTTTCCTCTATACATATGGTTCAAAATATTTTATTGACTATACTACCGCAAGTAATTCTCTTACGATAGCAGAATAGTTTAGGCCCGTTAAAGAGTTCTACTAGCATATGCTATCGATAAATCTTGCAATCCAGTTCTCTGTGACAAGATAAAGCTTAATACTGATTTACCAGCGTATGTAGTTAATATGTAAATTATTGAAATTATTAAAACAGTTTTTAAGGAAAAAATAGTTAGAAATAGACACTAAAAAACAAAAGTAATGAAGTTCAAAAAATTTAATAATACAAGAAATAAATCAACAGAAATCTTCAGATGGAATAATGAAAGTATGGAAACAGTAAAATATTACTTTTATCTGGGATTTGCGATGTCAGAAACAATGAAGACAGTTTACATAAAAAGAACCAAGCAAGGAAATCGAACCTACGGATAGGACAGATTTGGAGTATCGGAGAGAAATACTTCAAAAATGATCTAAGAATCAGGCTAAAGATTTTCGACGCACTGATAGAAAGCGTTATTCTATATGGGGCTGAGATACGAGGATCGGACGAAAATAAAGAAATAGAATTAGTACAAAAAAAAGTATATAAAGTGATGTTTGGGGCTGGATAGAAACACTCCAGACAGTGCTCTGATGTTAGAATCAAATAGAGTAATGATTGAAACAGAAGCGGGAATGAGATGTAAAAATAAATTATTAATCGAAATTGTTCGAGAATGTTTAAAATATAGAATTGAGGAAGGAAAATTAATAGAAAATAGCACGAAAAAACAAAGCCGATGAGAAATTAGCAGCTGTAAGGATTAAATTTTGAAACAATATAGGATGGTCAGGGCTGGTATGGTGGGAGAAAAGTTATAACACGGATTTATTAATGGATGAAACTATAAACATAAAAACCAGTCGAGAAAAGCAACGATCGATTAGTCATATAAATACACGCAACTATTAAAAAGAAATAAAAACAGTAATATTAGAGAACTTGAAAAGAGGAGGATGCATTTATTTTAGAAAAGAGGGAGAGAAAAGAAAGAACGGCATAAAAATTTTAGCTAGATTTAGATTGAAAAGGGCAGAAGATGCAGATTGGGCGAAGAAAAAGAGGAGACACTGAAACACGTTTGGGAAGATTGTAATGTTTTAAAAATATATGCAAATGACTGGGAAGAATTTTTAAAGGGTGACAAAAAAGACATAAGCACATTATATAAAATACATTAGAAGAGAGAGAGAATCAAAAAAGGAATAGAAAGAAATCAAATCTAAACGAAAGAGAAACATTGGTAAAGAATTTGTTATACGATTATAATAGAATTGATTTAGACTATAATATAGAAAATTAAAAAGTAGTTGGAGTAAGATAAGATATAAATAGTTATATAGTAATAAACGACAACTGTGTTAATTTAAGTAGAATAGTCACATAGTATATTAAAAGTCAAGATGGTATTAGTTTATATATAACATAAATTGAATTTGTTAAACTAGATTTTTGGTATTACTTATTAAAGTGTAGTAAGTACGTTGGCAAAATGCGAAGTGTATATGTAAGGATTATTGTAAAAAGTAATTATAAGGAAAGTGTTAAAAATAATGTAAAGATTCATTTCATCTATAAATTGTTCAACAAATAAAATATATTAATAATAGAGTAATAAATAAAAACAAGATAATTTTAAGTTGATATGGTCCTGGTCGATAGTCAAAGTCAAGATGATATAAGTTTATATATAGCATAAATAGAATTTGTTAAACTAGATTTTTGGTTTTTTGATAATTCAAGTGTATTAGGTGCATTGATAAAATGTGAAACAGATATGTAAAAGATTATTAGTAAAAAAGATATATAAGGCAAATGGTAAAAAATAATGTAACAATTCATTTTATCGATAAATTGTTTGACAAATAAAATTATAACTAGCTGGTATTATAATAAAATGGCAGTAGTTTATAGTCAACATATATAGAATTTATATTTATAGAATAATGGTATTGGATATTCAATTGTATATTCAATCAGTATATTAATTGAGAGTAAAATGCGAATTTGATATGTAAGGACTATTTGTAAAAAGTAGATATAAGACAAATGTATAAAATAATGGAACAATTCATAACAATTGTAAATTATTCAATAAATAAATAAAATTAAAAAATATAATTGAAAAATACATTAACTATTTAGGCGTGATTTTAAGCTGAACTGAAATATATAAAAACACCAAGGAGTTGAAAAATGTTTAAGAGAATAATGTAAAGTATTATGTCAATCACATATTGTTAAATAAACATATCTAATATTGTAAATTAAATCTAAAAATTCGAACCTTAATAAATTGAGAAAAGGTATGTTTATAAGTATAAAGTTATGTGTTTAATGCATTATTCTTCAAGTTTTTTTCAAGTTTAAATTTTTTGCCTTAAACATATTTTTTCTCTTTTTTAGTATAAAACATTTTTATCAAGTTTAAATATAAAAAAAATGAATGTCATAAACAACAAAACGTGAAATTTAAGATGTTGAAAAATGTATGCAGTATAAATAAGTAGAAGAGAATTTTGTAATTTAGTATATAAACTATTCACGCGTAATTTTAAGTTGAAATAAAATGTGTGAAAACCAAGATAGTGAAAGTATATGTAATACAAGAATGTATAAAAGAAAATTGTAATGTATTATAACAATTATTATATTGTTCAATAAACATATCTATCTATCTATCTATCTATCTATCTAGTTAATATGTATTCTTTTTTAAAATCTGGGTTTGCAAAATAGAAGCAGAAGTTAATTGCAATTTAAAATTTTCAAATGCTTTCTACTTTGCACTTGTTCAATTGAATTTGATATATTTCTTTACCAAAAATGTTAAAGGCTTTGTAATCTGACTATAATTTTTTATAAATCTTCTATAATATCCGGATAGTCCAAGACAAGATTTGATTCCTTATTGATTTATTAAAGATGGATAATTTGTTACTGTTTTAATTTTTTCTAAATCGAGTTTTACACCTTCTTTAGTTATGTAATGGGCTAGATACATTACTTCAAATTTTTAAAATTTGCACTTATCAGTTAGTAATTTAATATTATGCTCTTGTGCTCGAATTTCGATAATAATATGAAATCCGTAATTACTTTTCGTCATTTTTGTTATACAATTTATTTGTAAAGAATACATAACTTTTCTAAGTTTTATTTTATATAATGTATATATATATATATGTGTGTGTGTATAACGCACTTACTGTAAGAGCGACACAGTCTTCATTTTCTACTATGTTAAGCAATGAACTTCAGGCGAGAGCAGCAATAGTGTTGAAAGAAAACGCCCTTCGAGTCCCTTCTTCTTAAATATAGTTTTTCAGTCCTGTATTCTTGTTCTGTTATAATGCACTTTTGACACAAGTTTTGTTTTCTCCGATTTTTGTAAAATTTCAATAAGCTTTTAGTCTTTTTTGAAATTTATTTTACGAATAAATAATTCATCACTTCTTAAATCATTTGTATGAGTTAGAACAAGAGGTTTTCTTTATTTTTAATAATAAACACTTATTTCACTTCAAACTAAACAATTTATTGTGTTTGAAATTAAAAATGTTTGTTTACGAGTTTTAATACAATAATTAGTTCACTTATAAATTTAAAATCGAACTGAAAATAATTTTTAAATTAACTTTAATCGATAAAATTGTGAAAATTGAGAAAGAGTCAGTGTTGAAAATGTTTAAGAAAACTAGTGCGACTCGAACTAAGTCAAGAGTAAGAATGAGACAGAAATAAGACGTGAAGTTTGCTGGAAGACGGTAGAAATGTAGTGTAAGCGACAGCTTTCGAAATACAGAGAGATCTGAAAAAGGTTATATTAGGTGGTGCAGTGGTCGAATTCCGATTTTCACGGACAAAAGCGCATAGCAGGCAAATGTGAATAGCTTGCACAGGAACAGGATGGAGCCCCTCTAGGAGAGGGAGGCACAGCGGGTGTCCAAGGCTTAGTAGGCGCGTGCGTACATTAAGCCTCCACGCTAAAATTAATAACATAATTTTATATGTCTTTAAGTGCACAATGGTATTTATTAGTCTATGATCTCGTTTGCCTCTGTACATGAATTTTCTTTAGGTTTTGTTTCTTCTATACTTTCGAAATTTAATTTCTTTTTAGGTATATTAAAAGTTAAGCACTTTATGATTTTATTGCAACCGGCGGTGTCTATTTTATGGTTTACAGCAGTAATAAAGCTTTATTATTATGTACACAGTGTATCAGTAATAGGTGGCTTCTTGTTAGTGGTTTTTGTCAAATATTATTTCATCATCTACTTTAGCTAAATCGTCGAGTTTGTGACTCATGTTTCCAAATTATCTAAATTGGTGTTAGCTATTTATGCATCTTTTAATATTATTTATGCTTCTGAGGTTTTTTCCAGAATTTCATACCACTTCCAGGCATAGGTTTTCCCTCTTTCTTCTTCTTTTTCTTCTTCATTGTTCAAGATAGCAAATGCGCGTAACATGTATATGAGCAGGTACGGAGCGCCATTCGGAGGGAGAGGCAGGGCAGGTGTTCAAGGCTTAGTACATTACAAATACGTAAAATAAATTTTGCATTAATCCTAATACATATAAATATAGTAATTATAAACACAAATTATTAATATAAATAAAATATAATATTAAAATTAAGTGTAAACGAAAATAACATTATTTGAAATAAGAATTATCATTGCATAATATAATTAATACAATGATATAATATAGTACACAAATATTACATAATGTATTACATAAAACATAATATTTAATAATAATATAATGCTTAAAGTGGATGAAATAGAAAAAATTTCAGCAATATTTTGTTAATACATTGCCTTTTAAAAAGAAATTTTTTCTAATTGTTAATGTTATCTACTATTCACCTAAATATTTGAAATATTTAAATTAAATAATTTTATAAAAAAAATCAAACTATAACGTTAAGAACTATTTCAACACAAGAATTTAAAAATACTTAAACGAGAATTTCATAAGTAATGAAATTCTCATGAGTATGTGAAGTATTTTTTGTGTATTTTCTATTTCATTATACGATACAAGAACAAATTTTACAAAAATAAATTTTTAATTATTATTATTTATTTTTATTTTTTTTTTAATTAAGAGATATTATACTTGAGAGTAAGTAATTGTCTCGTTGAAATAGATAGATTTCCAAAATATTAATTGAAAAATATGCACACAGTGTTTTGTGTGAACAAGACAGCAAGTAACACATGAAGATCAAACTCTTATTCTAATCACTTCTCATATAATAAAAAAAAATATACTTGTATATAAGTAAAGTAAGTACATGCTTTCATTTAGGAAGCTACCACGTCACATCTGTATTATCAGCAGCGTATAATAGTACATTAACCGCAAGCCGACAATATATATATATATATATATATTTCATAATGCACTCACCATTAAATCCAGAAAACATAAAGTGGCCGCCGCAATACCTGATATAATAAGCCACACTACGCAATTATATAGCCACTAAAATATATGCGAATATACTTTTGTATAGCAAATATGAAAATAAAAGTTTTGTATCATATATACAGAATCAAGCCTAGAGCTGATTTACCGGTGGATATGCGAGTACATGCAGTAGGTGTAATAAACGGCTTATTTTCAAAACAAAACAAAAGAGAGAGAGAGAGACAGAGTGATTGAGTTTCGTGGAAAGGTTTATAGCAAATATATATATATATAAATATTGAAACGGGAAAGATTTGTCTTTCCTTCATCGAGGAAATTGTGTGACTAAGTTTAAAATTCGAAAAAGTACCAAGACGTAAGACCGGTATTTGCAGATTTCATCGACAATGAGTAAATTAATCAAATTCACTGTTATTAAGAGTGCGAGTATTGAGTGTTCGTCTTTTGACCCGTTAAGCAAAGTCGAAAGGTACAAAAAATAACTCACAACGAGGACCGAGGTATACGAACGATGGTTCGCAGCATTACATCAGACGTAGAACATAATAATATTAAATGTCGAACTGTGCTTTGTTATCTTGGATGTCTGTGAGATCGCTAAACAACAAGGAGTTCACTTATCACTCGCAGTAAATTATATTTACCTACTCAAAGTGTTGATGGAATATATAATTTTAAATCTCCGTCCCTGTTTTGTTTTGAAACTTGTATCCTTAATGTTGTCGTCCTATGAGTAGATTTATGAAGTAGGAAACGCATCTTCTATGTTTTAAACTATTTATTTAATTGCCGTGATCTTATGTATTGAGATCACCTACTCGAGTATAAATCATTTTGTACATCAGACTTCAGAATGCGATACTATGTACGTCTTCTCCCTTTCAAAGTTGGAAATAATTTTAAGAACATGTTTTACATGTAGCGCCATCTGTAACTAAATAAATGCATCCAACAGCATTGTTCCAATTGGTAAATGATCTCTCCTCAACTGCTTACCATCATAATGCTTTATATTTTCACACTGAATATCCGTTTTCTGATAAAATAAATAACATTGTCATTTATTTATATTATCATTTAATTAACTAAAAAGTTTCAGAGATGTCGCTACTATTTTATTTACACAATAATTAAGCTATTCAAACGAAAAAATTTTTTATATTTTTTTTTTATAAAAACTCTAATTTATATATTTTCAAAAATAAATTATAACATATATAGTCTGATAAAAAATTTATTTTCATTAGATTTATAATTGAAATGTAAAATTGTGTTATATAAAAATATTGAAAATACATAGTTCTATATTTAATTTTTTTTTTATTGATGATATTCTTTTATTACATAAAGCATTAAGTACATTAATTCAGAAAATATTAACTTATGCATTAATACCTGTTTAAAAAAAAATTAATTTTATAAAATCATTAAGATAAGTAAAATTTAATTTTTCATTAATAATATGTATAATCTTAAAGAGTAATTATGATTAAAATGTCACTACAAATTTTCTTAAAATTTTTTTATGTTTCTCAATAGATATCGTTTACTTCAATAATAAAACTAGAATTTGTTTATGCAAAAAATTTGTGTTAAAAATAATTTGTCAATTGAAATTACGTAAATTAATATAATTAACTTACACGAAAACTTATTTAACACGAAATCTATTATTTTATATAGAAAAAAATGTTACTAATCTAATTGATATCCAGACTATTATTTAAAAGCACATATTGTATTGATGCATTAAGAAATTTAAAAAATTAAAAAATCTTCCAAGTAGTTTAACAGTATTTAATTTTTAGGGTATCTACTGATTTTTGTTTTGAATACAGAATTTTTTGTATTCATTTTATGAATTATTTATAATATATTTATTTTGTATAAAATAATTATGTAAAAATGTAATAACAATGTAAATATATGTTCAATAAATACTACTACTAATATATTTATTTTTAATATAAAGTAATAAAAAAATTAATTATATGCTTAATATTTTGCTAAATAACGAAAAGTATAAAATTAGTTAAGCATCAAGTAAGAAAGTAAAGAAACATCCAACACTTTAATGAAAATCTATTCCAAATTAATAAAACTATCGGTACTTCTTGACATAATAATACATAATTAAATTATAAACTGAAAAATCATACTTTTTGTGTTTTTGAAACATTAAAAGTTAGGGAAAGTTAAATAACTATTTAATAATTATCTACACCACTTATTTTTTAAATAAAAATATAAATAATAAATGCGATGCTAATAAAAAAGTATTTCATTTTGCATAAAATATTAATTTAATTATAATCTTTTTTATTTATTGTATTTATATTTATATCATTAAATAACATATTTGAGATAAAAATAAAATTTCGTTATTATGCATGTGAATCGTTTAGATTTCAATCGATGATGTTTATTTGTAAATAAATTAAAATAAGAATAAAGCATTTTATTTTTTTATGAAAAGTTCATAAAAATAATTTTTAAAACAAGTGTGCAGAATTTAAAAGATGTATAACATTTATAAAATAATACGCTTTATAAGGAAAAGCGAATTTACTTAATTTTCATTTATTTATCTAATAATTCACTTAATAATCGTAAAAAATTATATTTGTCACTTGAGATAAATAAAAGGTATAGCTTTCTAATGTACATATAGTATCTATAGTTAAAAACTAAAATTTTCTATTATATAAAATTATTCTAATAATATTAGATTAAATACAAATAAAAAACAGTTAGTTCACAAATTCTTTAAAAATAATTGTAAATAAGAAATAAAATACTGTCAAGACATTTTATCTTGTACATAATCGATCTCTTTGTCCTCTTTATTCTTTGCTATTTTACATCTAGGAGTAGTAGATGTTAAAATTTAAGGCATAGTTATTAAATACTCGAAATTCTTCATTTTAAACTATTTGATTGTATACATTTATAATATTAATAGTAAGATTATTAAAAAAATATTTTAAATTAAATTTTATTAAAAACTAATTCATTTTATTATTACATATTTTTAGTGTCATGCTATAAACATTTAGAAGTTTATAAAAACATTTTCATGTATACGTGTTATTCTTCAATTATTATAAAAGGTTCTATTAAAATGTTTTTTATACATATATATAATTTTGACTCGTACTTTTATTCATATATATTTATGCAAATACAGATGCTAAATTATACACGGAAATAATTTTGACGTATTTTTTTATAGATCATCACTAATGAAATAAAACAAAATAAAACTAGTAATAAAACTACAATGTAATAATAAAACTTTATGTTTCTCGAATATTAAATAATAATCATTGATTAAAGATATTTATTGTAAATTTTGTAGCATTATGAAACGTTAAATATTCTAATAATACAGATTAAAAATTTCTAAAATTTTTCTAAAAAAGAGAACAAAGTGAAAAATGAAGCGCAGACTAGTCGTATTTTTGTACTGTGATTTTCATTCTTCATTTTCTGTGATTTTAATAATTTTCTCTCTCCTCCGCTAAATCTTTGTCTTCTCTTTACTTTATCTAATTTTCAACGAGGTAGCTGAGTGTATCGACCGATGTTGGAAGTCATGTCCTTGAACCTGACTCGTACTGCGCCTGTCGGTCCGGGCGAATTTTAGTCCCATTCCTCTCTGGAGAGTAGACAATCCCCCCCCCCCCATAATGGACTATGCTCGAGCACACCCCGCCTATCTTCTTTCTCTTTTTAATCCATTTCCCGTCTTTCTCTTTCTTATATTTCTTGTCATTCTCTAGCTGCTGAAACGCGTCAAGGGGTCGACAATCGAGGATAGGGTCGAAAGTGCGTGCGCAGTTCGTCGACTTTACCCTAATACAGAGTTGACGACAAGAACTCTGTATAACATGCCAATATTATTGAGATAACTTCTTTATCCTTTACAAATTTATTTTAAATATTCCCTTTCATGTGTACTCTTTCTTTTCTTTATTTATTGAATTATTTTGTTGCTGAACTTGACTTGATTTTGTTCTTTTTTAAGATGTATGATTAAAATGCAAGAAAAAACGTATAAGATATAAAAAAACGTTCACAATTGTAGAAAAAGACCTGAAAAGTATAATAACATATTTAAGTTTAATACGGTTTAAGAAGTTATATAAAAAATAAAATAAAATAATTAATAACAATTGGATTTATTGATTTTTAATTCATTAAAATATATTTTGAGTATAACATAATATTTTTAAATATGTGAATACAAATTTTCAGAATTAGTAATACAGTTATAAGCTATTAACAAGGTTTCTAGTAATCACTTGTTTTATATATTTTTCATGATCATTAGATTTTAAAAAAACTGAATCATATTTAAAATAAATTATTTACTATTTTAATTGAAATTTTAAATATTCAAATAAATAATTGTAACAAAAAGATATTTGCAACTTTGAAATATTACATTTAAAATACTGTAAGGGTGAAAGTCGAGTTTTTTATTAGTCAGGTGCACTTTTATTTATATTTAGTGTTTTGAATACCATGGATAGTTTATATTTAAAAATATATAAGACATTTTAATAGTCGATTAATACTTTTAATATTTGATTATTATAATTTAAATTTATTTTCTTTAATTTAAAAACCCATTTGCGTTATACTGTAACATACTTTTAGTTTTTTCTTTTAATTAAACCACCTAGATGTATTATAATATTTAAAAACTTTAGTAATTAATAAGCATATTATAAACATAAAGAGTAATGTATACCTACGCGTTATTAAAATATTTTAAAATAGAAAAACGAAATTTAAAAACCTCTCTTTTAGTATCTTTTATTCGTTATTGAATTATGAAACTAATAAGCAAAATAATAATATAAATCATTTAATTTCAATCTATAAAATATTTACTAAATGATTTTATCAACAAAACTTTTTAGGCTAAAAACTTTAATTAAGAAAACAATAAATGACAATTATTTGTTATTTAATAAATATATTACTTTCACAATTTTTAATATTATCAAGTTATATTTAACATTTAATAAATAAATAATCCTCAATTAATTTTATATTTCTACTAGATGTATCTACTTTGTGTTTTAATTTTGTCTAATTTAATTCATTCATTCATATTATATGTATATAATATATTTTATTACTTACGCTTTCATCTACACGATATAAAAACAAATTTATTTACTAAAGTTAATTTGCCTACATGTCAACAATACAGGTTTTTTGTCTTTACAGAAATTTGTAACTTTTTTCAAAGCACACTTTTTACATAATATATGCAATTAACTGTACATATATATATATATACATACATTTATCGCATGTGTAAATATTTTTGTTTACAGCTTTTTGTACAATTAAAATGAATCAGCATATTTAATGATGTATAGAATGAGCGTCAAACTACACATTCAAAATGAATAATAGAAGCTTTAAATATTCCTAATTTTATATGAGAGATTTATTAAGAAGCACGAAACTGTTAGTACGTAAATCGATTAATTTTGAATTTAGGATATGCTTTAATATCTTAATTAAATCTTATTAAAGTAACTTACGAATATTAAAAAACTTACTGCTAAAATCAAATGTTTAGTTTATATTTAATTTGAAAATATAACTTGAAAAATGCTTTAAAATAATAATAATAATAATGATACATTAGTTTTTTATGAAATTGGTTTAAGATTAAAGAAGATGAATATCGATATTTCTTCTTATGAATATAAATGTGTAATATATAAAGGCAAGTTAAAGACACAACGATTTAAACTTTTTTCCAGCCCTAAAGTAAAAAAGCCGTTCAAAAATTAAGATTATGTTCATTATCTTCCTTAATATTTCAGGAATAATTCATAATAAATTAGATGTTCTTAAGTAATACATAAATAACTAGATTTTAAATTATATTATTTAAGCATTTACAACATTTGAAATATTTATACGAAAAGTGATTACGCCAACGGATTCATGAATATAGAAAGATTAACGGCAAAAGGTTATGAATTTAGAAAATTATCTTCAATAGCATATTCGTATTGAGTTACTTGTGCTTTTTTATTAATATTTAATTAACGTTAGTATAAAAAGGATACAATCGATATTGATGATTTTAAAGATAAATTTAAAAATACTGTCTTGTTTGCTAAATCATATTAAAAAAAAAGAAAGTTAAGATGAGCGAAAAGGATTTTTTTTAATTTTTGAATATTCATGATATAGAATATGAAGATAAGTATGTACATGGTTATGCTTATGATCACTATAAATTGATAACTTATTTTAAGGCATGAGTGGAACAAATTATGCAAAACTAAGAGCTACTTTGTTATTGTGACATACGTAAGAGGAAAAGAGGCAATTATAAAATTAAAATTACCCTGAAATACGATTGAAAAGCAAAAAGTTCAAAATTGAAAACATAAGAAAAAACTACCGAGGTACACGCAAGAAACGAGTGATTTCAAAATAACTCACAGGAAAACACTCGCTTACTCCGAAATAAGCGAGACAACTTGACAAATATAACCCGAAAGAATAACTCTGAAAAAATGACCCTTTTTTTCTCTTCTTTACAATAGCAAAAAAACAACGATAAATTTTCTTCGCGTTACATTTGTCGCGATAAGGGTTCGACTTTCCCGAGTCCCTTGTCGGTTGCAATATGTTTTCGTTGTGAAACTTACACCTACAAACTGCGCTCGCTTACCTCAGTTTCCTAAAATTTGCCACGACAAGAAACCGTCACGTGCGATTCCCTATTTTTTCTTCTGCCTGCAACGCAGTCCCTAATTGCCAATAGTTTATCGGCAAAGTCCTCGGAATACAAAGCCCTGTGTGCGTCATTTCACATTCTGAACTACGCGGGCGGGACCGCTTTGGCTTTTCGACTCCTACTCTTACTTACTCTCGGGGCAAATACCTACGCTAACCTAAAACAGGGTATTCCTCCGTGCCTGTCGATACCTGGTCGGGTCTACACCAGAAACCCGCTGGTCCTGGTACCTGCTCACTCAACGATTCCTTGAAACCTCGTTTCCTGTCACCAGCATACAAATAAAAATGCGATTATAGTAAAAAAAAACTACATTTGCCAAACTTAACACTACCTAAAGCAATAAACGAGTATTTATTGTTAAGGATATAGGAACACTAATATTTATAAGTAATAATCGGTAATAAGAGTAAATCTCATATTATGAAGAAGTCTAAAGTATAAAAAATTTTTAATGTAAATTATAAACAAAAATTGAATTGAAAAAATTCGAATAGAAACACAGAATTATTATTCGATTTTCAGTAATATTTTATTAGTTTAATTGATCAACATTTGAGATTCGCTGATATTGTTATATTCAGAAATCCAATTAATGGATTTTGAGCTAAAGTCTATTTCGTAATCGGTTATTAAGGATTAAGAAAGTCCGCCAATTGGCCTCAGAATAATCGCATCCTATTCGGAAAAGTACGTTTCGAAATTAAGATTCAGGATCGAGCGGAAAACGTGCAGCTCGCGATTTTTTACGAGAATTCGTTCGAACAAATGTTTGCGTCCCTGCGTGTCATGCGAATATTTGCGTACTTGGGCCGGTTCTTGCGTGTAAACGAATAAATAGCAAATTTGCCGTGAAATTTCGCTCGCGAGAATAAATCCAAGTGCGGTTGGTGGTGTGCCACTCACTCCATCGGTGTCGAGCCCATATCACGAGCACCAGCTTTGTCAACAGGAACATTGTTCACCAAATATCCTGAATCCATTTTGGCCAACAGCGTCGCGCGTCCTTGTTCACCGGATACCGGAAACCTTCCAGTATCGTATGTGTATTATATAACTTCTTAAAATTGTGTACAAGTGTCTGTAATACATATATCGATTAAACCTATTTACGTTTGCATGTTGGCAGGAAGTTTGCTATGTTGTCCGAAAACATTATAAACAATACACGTTGTAATCAAATGAAATGAAGTTTTAATGAAACTGCATTTTCTTGCCCTAGGAGAGTGGGAAATCACTTTTCAAACTCCGTTTATTAACATTATGCTTATTGTTTATGCTGTTGTCGTTATTGTTATTGTTAATATTGTTACGAAGAAATTTAATTTTCGAAGAATTCGATCATCTTTCTATATTGTCTTTAAACGAACGTATAGATAATATTTTTTTCAAAGTATAATTTTCAAATATAATATATGATTTATTGTATACACACTACTTGAAAAAGTCAAATAATTGCTAATGAAGTAATAGAAAGAAATTCATGACCAGATCACATACTGTGACGTACAATAATAATCAAATAAAGAATTGATTTTAAAGATCCAGGTTTCAATATTGTTACTCGATAAGATTATAATTTTTATTCATACACAATATATATATATATATATATATTGAAATAACTATTATGACAATGTAAAGAGCCTTTTTAAAAAATTATCAATAAATCATTTTTTGTAAAATAAATAAATTGCTTAACTGTATATTCTTTTGTGTTATTAAAGGTTTAATTGCACATAATTATGTATGAACATTTAAAATTTTGTATTAAAAAAATAGGCATTCGGAAAAGTCTGTTGATTTTTTTTTTTAAAGTAGAACATGAATATAATTATATAATTAGTAGTCTATTGAACATAATGTTGATGAACTCTCTAAAATTGTATTAGATTCATATTAAATAGAATATCATGTGATATTCCTAAAATATTTTACAGAATTTATATTTTCTATGTAATGAAAAATTATTTAAAACATTCTAAAAAAATAATTCATTTTGAACATGGAATAATTTACGGATCTTTGCACTTAGTTTTTGGTGGTTTTTTCCCTATTGTTTTATACTATAATACATAAAAGTAAAGGCATGATTTTTCGAGCTTTTAAGATCGACTATAATAATATTTAAATTTATCATTTAAGGAAACACCGAGACGAAAACAATGAAAACTTTATTTGTTTTTGAAAAACATTCTATTTATCTATATTCCATATTTTTTACATCTTTATGTGTATTATTTTATTAGTTTGTCATTTTTATGTAAAAAAATAATGATTTAACGAATTGGTGAACAAGATATATATTAAAATATTAATGGTTATTCTTTTACAATAAAGTTAATTTAGAATCTAGTAGTTATTTTATTTTTTCATTAGTATTTTTCGTAAATAATAACAATTGACCTAGTTCAACTTGGTTATCATATCATCTATCAAGGTTCAAATATAATATAAATTCCATTTAAACTGAAACTTATGATAAATTCGAAAAAATTGTTACATGCTATATATAACAAATTAATATATTTTTATTTTAATTTATTCATAAAGTCTTATAATCAATATGAGTTATTAAGCTTATATTTTATTTCGTAAATATATTTATATATTTACGTACATAAGTACGATTCTTAAAAATTTTCTGAAGTATTTTCGTGTATATGCATTTATTAATCTATGTAGTTAGACTACAAGTAAAATTATTTTTCTATATTCTATTGTATATCTACGATATATTAAGTACATTAAAATGTTTCCTATATTAAATAATTGTATATGATCAAATGTCAATGATTATTAATATTTTTTATTTATTTTTATTTTTATGACACATTTAAAAAGTGTACTTTACGCTATTGCTTTAATTAAAAAAAAAAAAAACAAAAATAATTACTATAAAAATAGAATATAAAATATAATAATAGATTTATAAAACTGTTTTTGACAATAAATTTTTAAATAATATTATTGTTAAAAAACAAACATTATCCTACAATAAATTTTGTTTTTCATTTTCGTATGCAATAATGAGAGTACAATAAAGTTTATAAAAGAAATATGCATAACTTTTAAGTTTTTAATATTTCAATGTAACTGCTATTTCTGTCATTTCAAAAATATTCGAATAAACTTAGCAAATGAATATTACGATGAATATTTCTCTAAAAATTTATATTCAACTTTTCTTATTAAAAGATAATTCAAAAAAGCAATTTTTCTTATATTTGCAGATAAATTGTAATATTTATAATAAAATAAAATACGATTATAAAAGACTTCGTAGTAATAAATATAAAATAAAAATTTTCCTAATTCTTTAAATAACATGATCGATTTAAAACTGTTTTACGAATAAAGCTGATCACTCCTTGTGTTGTGAATGTTTTATTAATTTTTAAGACTTTTCATATTAATTCATTATACTGGTGGTAGTTGAAAAAAATTACATAAAATATTGTTAACAATATTATAATTTTTATAGCCTAAATCTACCATTATTATTTATTAAGTACAATTCATATAATAAAAGTTTAAGACTCCATAATAAAATCGATTTGTTAATTACCATCCGAAAAGTGCTACATCACATTTCGTTATGAATGCTCAAATATTTAGCAAAATCAATTTTGGCTATCAATGATACAAGCTTAAAGCTAAAAGAAAGATGAGAAAATTCATTTAGTTTAATTCTCTGAGTACTATATTGTAAATTTTTGCTAACTTTCTCTGCTCAAAAATAATTAAAAAATTTTAAATATTAAAATCATTTTGAAAAATGGCACAAAACTGTAGTTGATAATACTTAATTTATTAACTTGGAAATTGTTTTTTCAACGATTTATTACAAGATAAAACTATGAAATATAATACAATTAAATAATTTATGATGTATTAAAAATTTTTTAATAGCTTTATACTGAAAATCATATTGTCTTCAATTATACATCATTTCTATAACAATAGTTATTTCACACATTTTTACATAATACTCTACTTATTTATTGCAAGAATTAAAAAATATAAAATATTATTAATAACAAAATAATGAAATTTGACATGAAATTGTTTTCTTTGTGTACCTTTATCAAAGTGATTTGAAAATAAAATTAATTAAAATCTTGTATAAAATTTAAAATATAGTTAAGAATTATTTATAATAAGAAAATTTTGAGCTAAATTGTTGACAAACATTCTTAATAGTTGCTTCATTTATAAAGTCTTAATATGATAATTTATTAATACTAAAAAAGTACTTTTACAAATATACTACAACTTATGATTAATAATTTAATTCTAATTAATTTTGAGTACAGGAAATATAGTTATATATCATATCTACTTAATATATTAATCAATTTAATTATTTTTCATGGCATAATATTACTACACACACGTGTACTCACACGCGCTCGCACACACATCCTTATGCATCCGTCTTATCATTAATTTATTTATTTTAAATTTATACCAAAGTATTTTTTAAATATAACAAATTAGTGTTTTATAAAAAGTAAGGAAAAAGACATTTTCATACTGATTATAGTTATAGTTTTTAAGATATAAACTTTTTTATTAAAAATTTAAAGTTTTTTTATTGATAATTAATTATTAAAAAAAAAACATTAAATATTTCTATGAGAGTCTATTGATACTTTTTTTCATTAGCTTAATTAGTATAGATAATTTTATGTGCTTTAAAAATTATTTACTATTAATATTAGTATTAAAGAATTGTAATTTTGTAATTTAAACATATATTACTTCAAAGTCTATAACTTTTATTTATTTATTTGCAATATAATATTCATGATCAAAATTTATGTCAGTACTAAGTATCTATCTTCGATGAACTTTGGTTAATATTTTATGTTAAATTATAGAATGTATTTCATTTACAGATAAGCTTATTATACTTATAATCATATGTTAAAATAATCATTTAAAAAAATAAATTTTAAACACACACTGAAGTCAAATTGTTTAAACAAATATTTAATTGTTAATAATAATAATAATAATCTTATTTTATACTTAATTTTCTTTCTCACTATTCAAATAATTGCGAAATCATTACATTATCATTAGTTTATAAAAATAAAAAGTTATTGTTATTTAATTATTGTAATGTTAAAAACGCATAATATCCATTTTAAGACGGTGATAGCTGAATCAATCAATTATCAATAATTAATTTCTTGCAATTTCCATAACTTAAATTCGTCAAATATTTTTCAAAAACATATAAATAATAGTATTTTATGTGGAGTTTTTTGATATTTTCTTTATGAATATACGTTATAATACATCTAATTCAAGTAGATTTAAATTGAATTAATAAATTGAGGTAAAATTCCATTGCAAATTAATAAATACATATTCATATATATTATAAAGTTTGTTTATATATTTTAACTTATATTTAATAACTTAATGTTATGATATTGGGTTAATATTTTACCTTAAAATAATATGGATTTTTATATATTTACTCGCCTGCTTATTTGATTGACTTTTGTATTCATTACAGACTCAAATAATCTGGAATTAGTTTTTTCCTACTTTCATTTATCGGAGAAAAACTTTCGAGTTTATTTTTTATATGAGACTCTCGTTTTACCCACAGCTTAAAAATAGAATAAAGAAAGAAAATGACTCTCGTAAAAATATAAAAGGTATTAAAAATTACAGATATTTTACAACTAATAATGAATAGCTATTTTATGTATTTGATTAAATATTGTAAAAAAATAAAAAATTCGATGATTTATTTAAAATTTATTAAAAAATTTCTAAAATGTTCCTTAAATAAAAATAGTAATTAATAATAATTCCAATTACGAACATTATTTCATTCAATTGTAGGTAGGTACAGCATATAAATATTTTTATTTTAGATGCGTTTAAAAAACTTTAAAAATTATTTAATTATATATACTGTTTGGATGTTAAAATGTTGTATTTATAGCAACACTAAAAACTAGTTACTAATCCAGTAGCATTTTGAATGATGAAGCCAATAAAATCTGTAAGCGATAATTATGCATATTAAGCTAAAAAATATAAAATTGAAAGTATTTTTTGAAAAAATGAATTATGCACGTGTTCAAATATAGATTTCATATAAAAATATGTATTTTATAATTGACTATTTTGAAAATTATGTCATCAAGATCCGTCAAGATTCTGTTGTCAATGGTTATGAATGTTAAATTTCACATCGTAATCATGAATTCGATCCTAAACAAAACGTTGGTTAGAATAAACGGGCTGTCAACCACAAAATCGTCGTATATGTTGTCGCTGTGCAAACGTTTTTAGTTTACGGAACATTTTCGCTCATGCGCCTTTACGCGTCTGTGTCTGCTTTAACGACGATGATATAAGTACGCCCGGGTCCAGGATGCGTTTCTATGGAAACCCGCCGTGCCGAAGGTAATTCAGGATGGAGTCGTATTATACAATGTACCAAAACCACCCTCTCTCATAGTGTATTCATAAAATTGTGAACTGTGTTTCTCTTATTTTAGTTTATTAATATGAATATAATTTACATACAATAATTAATCTTAAGAACTAAAATTCTAATTTCATAAAATGATAATATATAAAATGATTAGATTTGAATTATAGTAAAAATATAACTAAATATAATACAGTATATTATGAAATTTTTTTTAATTTCAGATTTATTAATTTTAATTAATTAATTTTTATATTTTCATCTAAATAATCACATAAATAATAACGAAAAAAAATTTATTTAAGTAAATGAACAAATAACTAAACGTATAGAATGTAATATTATTTTATTTTATTATCGTTGTTGTTTATATTATTATTATTTTTTTTTTAATTTGTTTCCATATATACGTTAATATAGAATAAATATAATATTAAAAAATCGAGAAACATAAATAATATGGATAATATATTTAATAATAATTTAATAGTAATTTAATCTTTAATATTTGAGATGTATTTATTTTTTATTTAGATACGCAGAAAGATTTTTTATTATTAGTTATTGCATTTTAGTGATTTTAACATCCGACTCTAAAAAATCATTTAATTCATATTTTTTATATATTAACAATTTGAAAATTATTGAGACATATTATGTACATGATCATCTCTTATATGTTAAATTTACAATTCAAGCTCTCAAATTCTAACGATGCTCATTAAATAAGAAGTTGTTCGAATATTCACATGAAATCTTTATCATACAGAGTAATGCTCTAATTTTAATGCTAAAATAGTAAATACGAAGATTTAAAACAAAAATTGAATTATTCATCAGATTTTACATATTCCACTAAAATTTTATCTGGTTTTTTTTTTGTTACATCGTTACCTTTAATATAATTCAGTATAGATAAAACTATATGATTAAAATGTTAGCAACTGTTATTAAACAATTATTTTCACTCATCTATACTCATCATTAGTTTAATCCGTAGTTTAAATATAATCAGTATTTTTCTATGTTATATTTGATGTATTATTTTAAAAAATTTTTTATTTTTTTATTATATTTTATGAATTTTGGTAACTAATCAAAATTAATGAATCCCAATAAAATTTTTTTTTGTAATTTTATTATATTTTATATATTATTGGTATTTGATTTTGCTAATAAATCAAAAATATACTATATCAATCAGTAAATAATATTTAATTTCGCAAATAATAGTCTTTTTTTAATCTGTGCAATTTATATTAAAAAATATAAAAATCCTTAATGGCTAATGATGAATTGATAAACTGTATAAGCCAATCTGTGAATCTCTGTATGAGTTAGATATTCAACGCTTATTAGGACAATGACACAATTTATTACATAACTATCATGCGCTAATACTAGCTTTTGTAACTTCGTTTAAATAAGATTGAATTTTCAAATTTGTACCTTCAAATTTTCTGAGATAATACAGCATTTATTAAAAGAAAGCCAGTTGATAACAGCTAAAAATAATACACATTGAATAATAATGAACAAAGTTTACATGTAAATTTTAAAAATACACTTACCATGAATTTTGCATTTAAGTGTCACATTATTCTAAATTATATATGAAATATTATTGAAATAAAAAATAAATCTATAATTTATGCAAAGGAAATTTTAAACTTTTTATAAGTAAATTACCGCTTCGTTTATAAAATATTGATAAATTTTATGAGTACAAAATATTATTATGAGTAAAAAATTTTACTTTTTATAACCTGAAAACATTAAGTAGAACATTATGTCCAAAATAATCAGTAGACTTGGTTGATTTACTTAAAAAAAATAAATTCTTCATTTTTAAACATTTTCAAATTTTATTAATTGAACAGTTTATTACCCATTTAATTTTATTGTAAACTCCGTTTAAAAATATAAAATTTATCCTTGTCAAAATTTTAATAAAGTTACTTTATTTATGAAAGTGATTTTAAACAGCAATTTGTTTGTAGGTTAGCAATATATATAAATTAAATTTTACACTTCTTTGTGAAAATTATAGTATTGTTTGCGTAAATTCTTTCATAACTTCAATCGCTAAACTGGATAAATTACATAAATTATCTATTTCGACCACTGGTAGCTTTAAATAAAAAAAAATCATTACAAGTTTTGGTATCATAAACATTTATCGGCCTCTTGTATATGTGTGTGTGTGTACCCGCGCGAAACATGGGTAATAAATTTTTTCATAATAATTTCAATAGAAGTAAAAGAAAAAATAATCACTTTAGAATTTATTTATAATTTTTAATTATTGTTGAAATTAAAGTTTTACATTAAAATATTATTTTTAATTTTAATTAACTATAAATTAAAATAATATTTATAATAAATAAAATTTAAACATTATTTTTTCTTCATTATCACAAATTCATAATTCACAATATCATAAAAAAAACGTAATATTAATATATTACATGCGTATATTTTCAAAATATAATACTTAAATTTTGATTAATATTCCATTATGTTTTTTTATTATATTGAGAAAATTGTAACTTAATTTTTTTAAACATATGTAATTTTCTTAAAATATAAATGTAACAATTCGTGTCAGATAATTTAGTACGGTATTGTATAGTATAGTCAATTCATATAGTAATTATGTTAAAAGTGAATTTAATTATTATTGTTTGCTATTAATAAAAATATTCGCTCTAATAATTAAAAGAATTTTTTTAAACGTTACTAGTATTAAAATATTAATTTCAAAAATTCATTCATACAGATCATTTTATTGTATAATATTTAATACGTTGATCAAATTTTTTATAGAATATATTCATTGTATATATTTAGTATATAAATTTACGCATTCAAATTTATTTAAAATAAAAATTAAAATAACTATATACTATTATATGCTTATGAGAATAAGAATTTCAAATAAAAATCTCACATGAAATGGTTTTCTACGGTAAATATTTATTTAAATTTTTTTAAAAGTTGTTTTATTTTACAATTTGAATATTTTCTTAGACATGCACTATTTTTCAGAATAAATAAATATGTATTAAGTGGAATTCATAAATTAATTTTTTCAGAATATTCTATAAAATGTTAGATATTGAAACTTTACAATGAAAAATTTTAATTATTAGTTTATGATAATAATAATATTATAAATTTTTGAACTTTTGTTAATCATATTATTATTATTTATATTATAATCATATTTATTTTATATAATCATGAAATTACACTTACCTTTCTTTTATTTTTATGATTATGTTCTATGCATTAATTATTTTTATTAATTTATACTCCTTAAACTACCTCTTAGCTGCGAATTTGTTACACACGTCCCGCACACACATACAATTTTTTTATTGGAAACTGATACGTGTAAGTTTAATAATAAATTTAAAGTCTTTTTTTTGCAAACTATTGATGTTGATTTAATAAATCGTATTAACGAACAAAAAAATGTGAAACAAAATTCTGAATATTTATTAAAAGTGGTGTGCAATTGTATATTTTAAAATTTTGTAACAATATTTTTACAGCTGATATTTAATTTATATATAAAGTTTTTATGCAACTTCTAATGAAGATTAAATTTTCTATTATTAAAATTAATTATTTCATATCTTTAAAATTAAAATTATGAAATATGTATTAAATAAATAATTTTGACATAAAGTCATATATTATTGATAACTGATAGTATTTTAATATTAATTCGGAATTTCTAACGAAAAAATGAACAAGTTTAGATATAAATTGTGACTATTCATTAAAAAAAATCGATATAAATTTTATTCGATAAACTTAGAATTTTTAGATTATAATTTAATTATTTATTTGCAAAAAAGCAGATTTATTTAAGCTGCAGTTTGAAATGACGATTGTTCTAAAAATTTAAATGGCTCTATTTTAATAATTCGTTTTTAACAACTATAAGATCGATTAGAAAAAATAAGGAAATGCGTGAAGTAGATAAATTTGAAGTTATTATTAAGAGACAGTAATTATGAATTTAGTAAAACACTACTAAGTTTAGCGTGAATTCTCTGTATATTGGAATTATTCGGCAGAATGATTTCAATTTGGCAACAAATCAACCCTGCGTTAGCACTTTATATATGGTTTAGGACATATTTCGATACTAAAGATTATATATATAATACGCGCACACACGCACGCACGCACAAATATATACATATATACAAGAGAGCTTTGAACTTTGTAAACTTTATTAATGGATTTACGAGAACATGAATTCGTTGTATTCCCTAGCTCTAGAAGTTCTAATCAAAACTTGAAATGAATTTCACTCTGTGATGATAAATGGATACCTTTTTGGAATTTTTTCTAATGAATTTTTTTTAATTTACATTTATATTTTTAATCCTATAAAAAACTTAAATTGAACTTTTATGACGAAGTGAAAATAATGTTTTAAGTTTATTATGTTATAAATATTATTTTTATTTTTTTGTTATTAAAAATTAAAAATAATAATATTTTAATTTAAAACTTTAATTTCAACCATAATAAAAAATTATAAATGAAATCCCACTCAATTCATGAATACTTTTTCTTTTTATTTGTATTGAAAATATTAGAGAAAATTTTATTACTCATGCGTTCGCGTATGCACGCGCTTGCATACAAACAGACAAAAGGCAAATAGATGTTTATAAAATCAAAACTTAGGAAGATTTTTTCCTTTTGAAACTGCCATTAGTTTTATTTTGTATTTTAATTTGTGTATATTAATTTTATTTTTATTTTAAATTTAAACAACAAATAACCACATTGATTAAATGCTTATATATATTTAGCTCATAAAATGATAAACTCTCTGGTTTCTAAACAGTTTTATTATAATACATATAGACGCATTTTGGTACACGTAGTAGATACATATACACGAACAATATTAATTTAAAATTTATCAGCATAATACATAATGTATATATTGTAAAATTTTTATAAATTCTGAAATTTTTTAAATTATTTATTTTTCAATTCAAAATTTTAATGATGTAATTATTTTATAACATAATTTATTAAATGTTATTAAATTCGCTGTAATAATAATGTAATAACGATGATTCTAAATAAATTTTAATTACAAACGTTAGATCAAGAATACGTTGAATTCTTTAAAGAACATTATTTTTAACGTTTGCTATTAGAAGTTTGTTCATAAGTTCAGCCAATAAATCTTTAAATATTTATAATGGTACACGCGCGTAATGGCTGTATAAACTCATTCGAGTAATAGGGAATAGAGTCTGCATGCCTTCTTGCCCCTAAGTTTCTGTTTTGCTGTTACATTAAAGTAACAACAAATATTTTTATAACTTAATATATTTTAAATTAAATATTCGCTTTGTGACTAAGGCAAATTAAAGTATTCGATAGTTAATACTTCATCTGAACCCAGCAGCAAGTCGAAATCAGATGCTATAATACGCACGTATTATATTTTTTCTTTAATTTGTGAGAATATATCTGTGCAATTTAAATACCTATACCTATATATAAAGCATCTTACTTTACATAATTTATTTGAGGATGATATAAATTTATTTGACCACATAAGTAATCAATTCGTATTATTAGTTAAATTACGTTATTATATTCTATTTGCATTTGTCTCTCTGATATACATGCCATTATTTTTAAATCTGAATTGTATAAGCTTTATTACTTTTTAAACTCTGTTTCTTAGAACAAATCATTTTTTCTTATTCTAATTTATAATTACAAATAATGTGTTTGTATTTATGTGTAAGTAAGTTTTTTTAGACATTTCATCTTATTTTTAATAACAAAACTGACAATACACTTTATATAGAAGAACATAATCTTCGATATTAATTTCTTGTCTATAATGGAAAAAATTATTTATAATACTTATAGTAGATCTATTCTTATTATATTTTATCAAGGGCTTTTTTAATATCTATAAAACAATCGAAAATTTCTCCTTTGTTAGGCTGAACATCAATTTCAGTTTTAAACTGCCTCTATTCTTTATAAAACCCAAATTGGATTTTTCACAGTTCTTCTTTACATATTATGTTCTTTTCTATCTTTTTTTTTTATGATTTCGGCATATATTTTGTAAGTTGTACCCAATAGCGTAATTTCCCTGTAATTTTTATGTTATCCATCTCCCCTTTTTCTGAAGACCAGTACCACTATCCCACTTCTCTATTCCTCCAGGATTTTCCTACCTCTTATAATTTCATTTATTATTTTTGCAAGGTCTTTATTACTCTACTACTGTCTTACCTTAGTGTTTTCACATATTGATGGATATCTCTCCTGTGCTTGTGTTTAACATAATTTTTCTTATAATTTCTTGAATCTAAAGAAATTATCATCTCCTCTTCTCTCAGACATTCTAGTACACCTGCATCCTCTTTCTTTTTTTCTCCTTCGTCTTCCGTCTATTTCTCATTTTTCCCCTGTATATTTTAAAAATGCTTGCTCTACTTTTCCTTCATTATCCGCTCTTTAAATCTCTTGAATTTTTTTATAACCTTTTTTTCCTACCCAACACTCTTGTTTCCACCATTTCTCACTTCTTTTGTTCCTTTCTGCGTCTCATTTTAAATGTTCTGCCCTTCATTCTAGTTTTCATTTTCTTCCAACTCTTTATTTAGTTTTCTTCATAATCTTCTGAAGCACACCGCTATATTATTTTTTCTTATAATCTTCTGCTCCTTCTCTGGATTTTCGTACATTACTATATTTACGGTTGTTAGTCCGGATTGACCTAACCTCAAATTTAACATAAATTTCTCTCCCTTATTTACTTCGTTTAATATTTCCAACCCTCTTTCGTCCATCCACTGTGTTAGTTAATTTCCTTCTCTGTTTATTTTCTTGTCTCTTGGTCTCTTTCCTTCCTCTTCGTCTTCGCATTTTAATATAAGGGATGCAAAAGAAATAAATATTTATTTTTAAATTTGAATTTTTGTCTTATTTTTGAGCCGTCACAGAGGTTTGGTTTTTAAATATGTGTTGAGTAAAAGTTTTAGATTCTAACATCTATAGATATATCTAAGATATTTCTGAAATAAAGTAAAAATATTCGTTATATTTCATCATAATAGTTTTATAGATTCATTTCCTTATATTAATAATGATTCTTTGAAAAATAAATGGGATTAAATACTGTAATTAAGTATTTTCATATAATTAAATACGATAATAGTTTTTAAATATAATAGTTTTTTAATTTTGAACTATTTAATAATCCATATTAATTTTGAACTGCCTCATACGTGTTAAAGAAAGTTTATATTAACTAATTATTGACAATAATATACAAGATCAAACGATTTTTACGATGTTTGTTATAAGAAAATGCAACTCATTTTTACGTGTCAAAAATAAAATAATAACTTCAAGTTTCTTATAAGCCAAAATATAAATATATTTTTTATAACAAACATAGAAGAATTATAGAAAAAGCTATTATTTACTTATTAGAACGCTCTTGGCATTTTAGTTGATGTGAAAATTATTAAATTATTATTCCATTTTTATGAAGAAGATGATACATTCTTTATCAGTCAATATCAGATGTTTACAGCGTTGAAAAAGGAAATCGTGTACTTATAGTGGTTCTAACGAGAGAGTTAGAACGAGAAGTTTACCACAGAAAAATGAGGATGAAAAAAAAGAAAAGAAAAAACTATTGCAAATTTAGTATTAAAAAAAGCTCTGATACTAGTATAAATAAGTCTGTAAATTAATACTTATGATCAACAGCAGATAATAAAAGCCAATGGAAATAAACCTAACAGAATAGGTTTTAAGAGTGAAATCAGAGGAAGAGAAGCTTCTAAAACTTATAGAAAGTAAGATGGGAATATAATCGATTATTTGTAATATTAATTAGTAATGAGATATGTAAAGAAAATTAAAAAAAATCACGGATGACAAAATTTAAACATGAAATGAATTAGTCAATAACTAGCAGTGATGGAAATTAAAATGATATTATTTTTAAAACTTTTTAACAATTGATAGATTTAAAAAAGATATAAACAATTTATATAATATAATCGAATTTCTTCTGATCAATCATTAAAAAATAAGCAAAATATGAGTAAGTAAATCGAATACAATAATATATTTTCGAAAAAAAGTTTATTAAAAAAATAATTTTAACAAAGCAGTGGTAAGATGAACAATATTAATGGCGAGGAATAACAAAAATGCAAGTAAAAATATAAGTTCAAATTTCTACATAATCTTCTTATTGTTTGGATACTCGTACGAATGTTATTTAAGATAAAATTAATTTAGCGTGTAATCATATCTGGTTTTTTCTGTCTGTTTATTAACCTAGTGCCGAACGAAGTTTTCTATTGCCTAATGATATCGAATTTTTCTCTTTAAATACAGAATGTTAAATGAATTTTACCGGTTCGATCGCCAGCTTTAATACAAGGTTTAATCGTTCATTGATTACTGCGACATTAGATATTAGATATACTGTTACTTTAATTTTGCATTATCCTGTTGATTCTCGATCATTTAATTGCTTTATTAATAATTGATGTCTTAATTTCGACTATTTTAATCGAGCATGAAATATTTGCGAAAGACATATTTTATCTATATACTTTACATTTAAAACGATTATTTTATTATTTTACGGATTATATACAATGGATTGCTTGTATCTTAAGCAAAAAAAATATATTTACTTTTTCTAATATGAAAA
Source organism: Platyscapa corneri (assembly GCA_018907185.1). Taxonomy (NCBI): domain Eukaryota; kingdom Metazoa; phylum Arthropoda; class Insecta; order Hymenoptera; family Agaonidae; genus Platyscapa; species Platyscapa corneri. The sequence goes on from JACCHW010000014.1 coordinate 306,610, forward strand.
AAGTAAATTCATCTGACAACTATAAAAAATTGTTTTTCTAAAACTTAATAATTTTGACGCAAAAAATATATTTAATTCTTACTAATTAAAAAATTATGAAGATGCACGTTTCTAAAAATCAGTTTTAATTTTTTATATTTTTAGAAGAAATTCATAATTGTCTGTTGCTTTGAACGTAAAACCAAATAAACTATTGTCTGTACTATTGTGATTTTATAAATTGTTGTGAATAATTCTTAATACACTATAAATTATCAACGTATTTACGTATAGACATTTTTTATTTAAATCTTATTATAAAATTTATTATTATTTAAATTTCTAAAGAACTTTTACAACCTATAAAATTAAATTAAAAGTTGTAAATTCATATTTTATATAATATAGAACATAAGTTTGATTTATTATTTCAAATAAATAGTGTATGAAAGTTATTTTAATTACATCGCATTAAATATTATACGATATATTAATAGCGTTGAAGATAAACGACATTATTTAGTAAAACGTGAGTGATTTGTACAAAACTCTTAAATGTGCAATATTGATTAATACTACAAATTTTTTATTTATAAAACTATACAAAATTACAAAGACAATTATGAATAAAAAACAGATGTAATTTCACAGTTAGTAATTAATAAATATGAATTAAAATGAATATTATTAAATTATAAATGAACACATTCCTATCTTAAACATCTAACATAAAACGCTTCTATTTTATTTCAGTTTAGCAATCGAATTTGTTTTAAAAAATGAAACACTGACTTAAAAAGCATTTATAAAAATATTTTTCCTAATGCAATATCCATATTTAAGAATCCTTTTGTTTTTTTATAAAAACAATCTTTACTAAGCTGAAAAAAATTCTTCGTAGTTTTTTAAAAAAATTTTGCGTACGAGTAAGTTATAATCTATTCTAAGTCATTTTCGAGCTACGAAGGTACTAGTTTTTTTACGAGCCGCTTTCGTTTCTTTTCCTCTGTTGTGTAATATTATTGCTCGCTTATTTCTATCATCTAGAGCAGCGCGGAAAATAAAGGGGATGGTAAACCACCTAGCAGAATGATTCTTAGCTTAAATACACATCGGCAGCGGTGCAAAAAACATAAGACTCGTGGCTATTGTATGCCACCAAAATCGTTTTTCTCCCCCCTTTCCCTTAAACCACCTCTCTGACACTCTTTCATCTGCTCTTTTTCCCTTTCATGAAGCGTGCGCGGTCCCTGTCTTGTTCCTTCTATTATTATGCTAATTCTAACGCAAAATTTTGTGCCACGTGATCATTAAAGGAGAAATATCTATATGTGTATTACACACTCGAATAACTCATTGAATATCTTTCAAAGCAAAAAATAGGCAAATCATACACAAATATGCAAATCACATACAAATATGCATTTGTATATACGTATCTACATTCGTGTTACTAATATTCGATCTGAATTTATATATACTCTTGATAAATCTTGGAAAAATATCCGTTGCTGTTATAGATTGAAATGATACGCACAAATTTTTCCTTTTAGTTGTAATTCGATACTCGTTAATAGATATTCTGCCGAATTGTCAGTGACCGGGTTTTTTTCCTTTACAACCATCTTCATCTTATTACTATTAAAAATTAGAAGTCATATTAATGTGAATTTTATGATTATTTCTTCTTTGTATTTATAACAAGCGAGAGAGCGAAAATGGAAAATTTTCCCAAATTTTTATAAGTCATTCGTTAAAATTTAATTTTTTCTAAAATTCCTGAAAGTTTTGTTTATTAAACGAATAAATGGTAAAACGTCGTTTCTAAATTACTTAAAAAAACATCAAAGCCAACAGAAGTTTCCCATAATCTGTACTATCTAAAACTAGTGGAAGTAAAAGTAAATTTAAGATACTTCATTTCATTCAAAAGGATGAACACCTTTTTGCAAAATAAAATCAAATTGTTTTAGTTACACCTACGGCTAAGTAAAATAAATTATCGAACCGACCCCTGTGACAATTTTCCATCTTGAAAGCTTGAAGGAAGATTCAATCAATTGCGGAATAGACTTCTTTACGAGCTCTTGTTTTTATGTTCACACGATTCACCGTTTACATTTATGACAAACACAGTTATGGAAAGAGAGAGAGAGAGAGAGAGAGGGAAAAGGAGAGAGATAGGAGAGAATATCGCAACTCGCGGCAGATGGCTTAAGCTTAAAAGTGGCGATGAGCAGCTGCCAGGGTGACGCGACGGCGATCCCGATATCATTTCGGGCGTGCGCCAAGGGGATTGACAAGTTTGTGCCTACGTACCGGGTGATCTGGACAATTTTAAAAATTTAGAAATTTTTTTATTTCAATGCGACTCGATTCAGATAATTTTTTCTGGCAGTTTACTAAATTCATTAGCTGTAGCTACAGAACTTTGATTTTTTGTTTGAATTTCTTTCTCCTATGTCATAGAAATTAATTCTTTAATAATTCAAATTGAATATAAATGTAGATGGAGCTGTATTTACTATTTTAGTAAATTATTTATTTTAACGTGCTACATTCGAATAATATTATTTATAATAATATTTAAGAAATATTAAAATTGTAAACCAAAAATTTTATTAAAAGTGAAATAATGAAGTGTAAGGTTAGTACTATGACATTATAGATAAAATAATTACAAATATATTTTTTATTGTGTAACACTTATAAGTTAGTATAATAAAAAATTAGAAAATTTTTAGATGAATACAACATAAATAAGTAATTAAGAACGTATTTATAAACTATATGTATCATATAAATAAATAATTGAAGAATAATTGATTTAATCTCTATTAACATTATATATAAAATATAAAATCTTAGATTAAGCTTAGATTAATCTACAATAATGAATAAAAAAGCTGGTAATTTTGATAATCTATTAAATATACTTCATGTTTTATTAGAATACAACAATTATTATTAGATATAGATTAAAAATTAACATGTAATACTTTTAACTCAAAATATTTCTTTTATATAAATGAGTCATAAATTTTTTATTTTGTTCACGATCATCTTTGTATAATTTTAAATGGATAACAACTTTAGTGGAAAAAAGTCTTGCTTATTGCATTTATGTATATATAAGTCAAATTAATTTTACTACTCATAATATTACGTATTTTAAATTATTTTTTAATTAAAAATTGAAAAAGCGAAATCATTAAATTAATGAAACCGTAATCGAAGAATTAATTAGATTATGATTTTTTTGGTGACAGTTCAATAATTGTCGATGAACTGTAACTATATTTGTACTCTGAGTTCTATTATTAAGCAATTTCTTCATTAATTAAGTATACTTGAAATGATTTGAAATAAGAAAATTTGCTATGAATATAAATAGAAATAAAAAAAGTTGTAGCTTGTACGACGTACTGTTTACTATATTATTCATTATTAGTCTGAATTATATAAAAATCAATTAAATGAACATTATTTTTTAAATATTATATTTATACACAGATAAATGACCCATTTATACGTACTAAATGAATTCTATTTTTTTATGTTAATGAAAAATGTTAAATTGAATTTATAGTAAACGAATATCTTTGTGTTTTGCATTGAGCGTCTCGAACGAAGTAATTATAACTAATTACAAACACATCAAAATATGTAAGTGTATTTACTATAACAAGTAATATCAAATTTTCGGCATTATGCCTTAAGCATCAATTATTTATTTTATTACCTGCGTATCTGTGTAAAAGCCATCGCACGCATCTGTCAAAATGAATGATTGAACACAAGCGCTTCACACCGCACAGTAACAAATTTATGTGTAACACTAGGACGACTGTTTTTATCGCTATTTCAGCTAAAAGGTGATTCTCAAATTCTACGCTTTCGTCTTACAACGCAGAAAAGTACAAGTCAAACATTCTACATCTCATAAATATTACAATGTAATACTCGGTTATGCTTTGTTTTTTTAAATATATGAACGACGTTAATGATTATTTTAACACCTCGAATAGTTTTGTACGCGATTACAAAAACTTCTTTTTTCGATTGATATACACCAAAAGAAACTTTTACCATATTTATAAATAATAAAATTAATCATTTCGTTTTTTTTAAATCATAACGGAGTTAAATTAAAATTTTTTAGAAAAGTAATGTTGCGTTACATTATATTTCAATCTTTATTAAGTCAGAATTAAAAATCAAAATAAAGTTACCGATGAATGTGTAATTTTTTAATTATTAATAAAATTCCTTATATTATTTAATTATACGAGAGCATTCTATTACTTGTAAATGCATTTATTTATGATCACCAATGTATTTATTGATATTTATTGCAATTTAAATATAATTAATATATTTTATAAAATTGAGTTTCTGTGTGCGCACGTGCCTACGTACACGTATATGCATGCATAGACCAATGGATTTTAGTCAAAATATTATATAATGTATTAAAGTTTATGTTTTATTTGTATTTTCAGACTATTTTTATTATTTCTAGGCTTTTATATTAGAATGTTTATTTAGAGTGTGAAATATATTACTTTTTATATTTTTTAAAAGTAACATAAGTTGAAATATTTATACTCGAACGTAACTTGAGCATCTTTAATTTGTAGTAAATAATTTAAGATATTAATAATTTAAAGTAACGAATACGCCACGTGGACTACTTCCGTGCAAAAGTTCCATGTCAACTGTAAAAGTGTCACATGTCTCGCGAAGAGCCTTTGTTTAAAATTCCGAGGTATTGTCCCTCGGCATCTACACGTTCGATCTCACTTATTCCTTCACTTTGTGACCCGCTTGAGTAACAACTCGTGATCACGAGGTGACGAGATGCATCGACTTCATACATAACAATACTAATTAAATATTATAAAACTATAAATCTTAAACATATTTACTTAAGTACGACTTAAATGGAAACAAGCTGTTTTATTATTTAAGTGATTTGTATATTATAAAATTTAGTTCAGATATAACAAAATAACAGAGTAAGACTGAATAAAATGGGATCTAAGTAAATGCATCGATTTATTATTAAGAAGAGATTTATGCATATATTAAGAAATATTTATATTGTAAAATATTATTTGCGTTAAAGTAATTTTGAATAAAATAACAAATAAAATTATAGTTCAGGTAGTTATTTAACAATACTTAACATTTATATTGAACAAATATTTGAAATATCATACCTTTTTTTTATATCAACATAACTCTAGGATTATATATTCTTTAACTAAATTTGACGTAAGTTAAATTATCTCTAATATGAAATTACATTTTCAGTATTAAAAATTTAATGTGAGCTTACGATACAAAATTTATGATCCGAGATATAATTGACCTTCGATAATATAAATTTGCAAACGTATTTAGTGCCAATGGTGATTAATTTTTCAATAACAATTAATATAATGAAAAAAAATTTCACATGCATAATAAATTACAGTAATGCCAGAGATTCTATCCGTGACAGATGATGGCTTAGGCACAAACATAAAGAGCATACACCATATCTTTGAGGTATAACTCGAAACTTTACATTGGTAAGTTGCGTCAGCTGTTCGATAGGAGGGTACTGGAAGCTTCGCCACATTTCCGGCTGGAGAAATTCATATTCTCTCGAGCACTAGAATTGAAGATTGAGCGGTGCAAAAATGATAGGAAAATATATATTCAGCGCTTCGTCTTTCAAGTGATAGTTCAAGATTTCAACTCAAGCTAAGCGACACAAGTTATTAATTTACTAGACGATCGTAATTTCAAGCGGTGCGCATGCGTAATACATCGTGAAAAGGGTCACCATAAATGTGAAAAAAGTTAAAAATAAGTTCTTCCAATGAGTACGGACACGACGTAAAAAATGCTTAGGAGAACAAGAATGTAAAATGCATACGAGAACAGGAATATACTTATTTAATTTTCTGTTTTCTTCGCTTAATTTTTATCATTTTACACGATATTTAAAAAAAAACCTCCATAATTTTGCTAAATATTTGAACACCTTATGTCTTTTTTATTGTTCAATACATTTCTAATTCTCATCCACTAATAAATGTTTCTATGTAATATTATTATCTAAGATTAATCATTTAGTTTTTGTTGACTGTTTCGGCGCAAGCCGTTGCACTGTGTATTTGTCAGGCTCCTTTCCTAAGTACACGCACAATTTCTCTATTGTTTTGCAATAAGCGTAATTATCTGTGTTTCAGGCAATTTATCCGATGTAAGAACCTTCTGGTAACGCGGTCAGTTATCATACGTGCACTTTAATCACTTTTACAATTCGTTACTGTATGCACGTATAGTAAATATTGTCTATACTTGTATCTTGCATTCCAAGTGTACAATTCAGATATTAAAATATTACACTTTACTTCAAATGTTATTAGAGAAATATTATTTATACATAAACTACGCTCTGCCACTATCCATCCTATAGTTTTATACGATTTTAATTTAACTAAATGATAATAAATAATTACATCTCGTAGTGTCTGTCTAATATAGAAAAATTTTTATTTAAAAAATATTTTTTTAATTATTGTTTACGCAGCTACTTTATAATTGTACTATACTATTTGTGCGTAATTAAAACTTAATACATAGATCAAGTTCTATTAATTTTTTTAAATTAGTAATTTTATTTTCTTGATTCATTAAATTAAATTAATTTAAATTAGCTACTATAATGATATTACCATGATCTTGTTTTTCTTTGCAAAGTTTATATTCTACATCAAAGCGTGTAACCTTTAATATTTTATGTACTGATTTTTTAAATACATTTAATATTTAATGTTAACGATCTCGAATATTAAGCTCTTTATAATTTAATGCTTAATTATTGAATTCTTTGTAAATTTAATCAATATAATTAAAAATCTACTGGTTGTGTGTTTATTGTTATATATATATTTATAGGCTATGCTTCTTAAAAGTGTATTAAATTTGAACGAGTTTTTATCATTTTTAATTTGTCGAGAGAAAACCTAATTTTTTACAATCATAATTTCTTTTTTATACATTCATATAAAATTGCGTATTCGTGAGACATATGTATTAATAATTATTCATACGTACATTATTGTACATTAAAAGCATTCCTTATATTTATTTTAAAAAATCATAAAAAGTTCTAAACTTTTCTAGAAAAAATTTATGAATTAACAAAAAATCATTTTTTGAAATGCACAATTTAAATCGCATATGTCACTGTAATTCTTTTTCTGATACATTTTTTACGACTTGTTTGAATAAAAGTAAAAGCTGTAGCATTACCATATAAACAGATTATGGTAATTTTATATATTTTAAACAGATATGTCTCTAAGTTAAGTCTAAATTAATTTGAGAAGCTAATATCTTACGTCTCAATATCCCTTACAATCTTTATTGGAGGGTTCGTCTTTATAAGCTTGAGATACCTACTCTTCATGCCTATTCGATAAAAATAGATATCACTCGGATATGAAGGAATTTATACCCTGCAATATGAACTGTTAGATCAATTTAAGAAAAGAAAATATTGCTGTTTGTGACATGTAGTCATTATAAGCCAAACAAGTTCATTTATTTTTTAAATCTTTTTTAAATTAATTCGAATTTATTTAGAAAATATTTAATTAGTGCGTTATCTTTTTTTTTTTTTTTATTTTTACATACATTTAGTATAAAAATATTTGATGAAAATAATATTTCTAGTTAAATTTATAAATAAATAGCAAAGTAACTTGTTAATTTTAGATACAAACTACTAAACGTTTGATTATGATTAAGAATTAAAAACTGAAATATATGATACACAAATAGGATAAAGAATGCTCACTAATATATGAAATACATATAAATCAGTAACAGTTACAATGACGATTTTTTATGTGATTATGATAATACTACAATGTAAAAGAATTAATAAGTGATAACTTAATTTCTTGCAATCTATACAATTTTTTATTCGATACTTTCACTGATTTTCGTAAGATATTCATTTTTTTACGTACAAAATTAGATTGTGAAAATAATCAATTATAATTTATGCACAATGTATATTCAGCAAGATGAAGAGAGAGAGAGAGAGAGAGAGAGAGAGAGAGTGAGAGAGGAAAATAAAATAAAGAAACATTTTTTTAGTTGATATTTCCAATATAATATTATTTATTAATATAATCAATAAATTGAAAATATAATTTCTGTAGGCTATTAATAAAATCTTAATAAATGACAGAATTTAGTATTTATTTCGTACTCAGTCTGTTTATATCTAATTTTTTTTTATACAAAAATAGAAAGAGAAAAGAGAAGAAAATGTCATAAAAATTTAGTTTAAGCTTAGATTAATATTTATTCTTATTCCTAAATATTTGAATGGAATACATTTTTTTTTAATTAATATTTAACACCATATATTTCTCGCCGTATGATAAAAGTATATCTGTAAGTTCTTATTAATCATAGTCCCAAATATTAATATTTTTCACTGTTATTCATCGATTTTACTCAATGATACGAAGAAGCAAATAATTGTTACATCGAAGAAATAATTGAGAAAATTATTTGAGTCTATTCACCGTTTATAATGATAGAAAGCAAATTCAGTTTTTATAAATAGTATTCAGTTTTTATGGAATATATTTGTTAACTTAATAATTATACTTAATTCTTAATATCTTGAAATTATTTAACTATTATTCTCATAACTTGTAATTATTAAATTCTTAATTAATTATATTAAACAATAATTTATAATATCTGGCGTATTATTTATTATTAAAAATTTAAAATAATATTTTTAAGATTTATAAAAACATTATTGTATCAAATATCTTAAGTAGTATTCTTAAATAATTAAAAAATTATTTGAACACAAACGGAAGAAATAGTTAATTTTAATTAGTAATAAATTTTATTATTGAAGAAACAAATTATTTGTATATATGACACAAACAACTCGTAAAATTATTCGTTTCGTAAAATTATTTTTTTTTCGTTTCCAGCATTAGTTTACGATCGTTAATTGGGAAGCTCAAAAAGTACGATAAAAGTTTAAGCCAAAGAGTGTGAGATGTAAACTATAAAGGTAGGCTCATCCAAATATGAAATCATGCGATTTCTGCATTAGAATACATAATAATATAAAATGTATGTATGTGTTAATGAAAGGGTGCAAAAGATAAATGAAACAAAAACAAAATTAGAGAGAGTGCGAATCATAGAGAAAGAGAGAGAAGCAGGGAAAGGAAAGGGAAGTTGATGTATAGGGTCATCGTCGACAATACTCTTTGCAAAAAGTTCACTGTCACGTGCTCATTTGTACATCCCGCCTTGGCTTATAGTAAAACGCAACTGCCACGTGCCTCGTATACGTACGTACGTGTGCAATCCCCTTTTCTTGGTGTTCATAAGTGCCTTCATTATAGTGCTCATCGTATACGCATGTATATACACGTGTGAATATCATAAAGGGCGGGCGAAGGTCACACACATGCAGGAGACGTGCGTAAATTTTTTGCCAATGTATAAGCGCTTTTATAAGTGCATGTACATGTGGCTACAACCGCACGTGCACGTGTGCAAATGCACAAGGGCTAAAGGAAACTATGATTAAGAAATTTGGGGCGTTACTAGTTTAGCTTGAATTTTACCTTGTTATTTTTGCTCTAAGCTTTGCACATTAAGTTTAATATAATATTTTTAGATGTGATATAAATTATAAAATTTACCATATTTTTATATAATTTTATTAAATTTATTTATTCACAATAGTATGATGTATTGTTATTGTTGTTGTTGTTGTTGTTGTTATTATTAATTGGTGGAGTGCGCAAGTTTTGAAATTAACAATGTTTTCTCACTTCATGAATAGCTTCAATTGCGATTTGAATAAAATTTTGAAAAATTATTAATCGATCTTTATAATCACGGATCACAAAGAATAATTGAATTTTGGAATTTTTCTATAAAATAGTCATCAATTATTAAAAATAAGTTAGTTAGCCAATATTAGTATTATTATATTTATTCGTAGGTTTTGTTGCTCGCATATGAAAACTTTCTATTATTATGCTATTGCAATAATACGAACTTTTACTTCGTCTGATACAAATGAAGTGGTAGAAGCATTATAAAAATTATTATGCACGGAATAAGATGTTTTTCAATGATAACACGCTAATAAAATGAAATTGTTATTTCAAATGCAAGTATAGATGTTTGGAAAAAAGGACAAATTGGAGGACGCCTGAGCACTAAGAATAAGATAATTATGATTTTTTTAAATTATTTAAGGCACAGTGCATTTTTAAGCAACAAATCGTCCCAAAGTTGCGTTAGTCGTTTGAACAATCAAAGGACCACACCATCATCACCGATGGCTACAAATCGCAGAAGCGTGAACAATATATAATGTAATCGGGCCGGTAATGCATACAAAAGAAGGGCCGTCCCCTTTGTCGTTCACATCCTGGGAGGATCAAGTCACAGATCATCCAGCAAAATGAAACCCCATTATTCGTTTCGCGATGAGCATAGCACGACCGATTCAGCTTACCGTGTGCGAACTGCTCTTGTTCGTTCGATCAAAATCGCAAGATAACACGTGGCCGACAAAAATTTGCACTACGTTTTTGTGCCTCTGCGAAACGTTCTTATTTAAAAATTTACAAAGAGACGCGCTGAATAACACAATACGATTCTTGCTTTTAATCAAGGCATTTTCATTATCACTTTTTTAAGTTGAAATTAAAAAATAATTCATTTTTAAGATTTGCATTTTTATCCGATAATTGCGTCTGTTTATTTTACTTTTTAATAATTTATATTAATACGCACTTGCAATCATTTTTCAATCGACTCTTTCAAATATAGTACAAAGGTTAATACACGTCATAATTTATAGGTATAATCAGTCTTGTTATAATAATAAATTTTACATTCTATTAGGATAAAATATTTAAAATCAGAAACATGGTTTATGAATACGAATAAAGCTTTGCAAACAGTTTTTATTCGTGTTAGATTGAAGATTTTGATTGAATATTTGCTAATATTCTCATTAATAATACTCTGAGAAATTCTAATTAATTAATTTTTAATTAGTCTTTGGTCCAACATAACTATTTTATTGCAATAAGATACTTGAAATGACGCACATTGAGTATAAATACAACATCCAACAATTGAAAAATAATTTATACTTATGTGCATTGCTTATTTCTTTATCTAACGTACTGATACAATATATATATATAGTTAATCATGTATATCATATATATATACATGATTAACACAAAGATTCTTGCTAATAATCAAATGAAGTATCGAGAATTTTGAAAGGCGATAAAAATCTGGTCGACCAGATTGATTAACTGCTGAACTGGATAGAGTATATATAATCGTTTTATCGATATCACATGGTTCAGATGCAGTTACGAGAATAATATTTATTCTTTTGAAAGTAAATTTTTTACTTTTTAATACAGCTAATTATTATTATTAATATGATACCTATATTACGTCGTATGAATAGACAGTTTTACATCTATTATGAGATTAATTTTCTCGACCATATTATGTTGTTTATTTCACAATTTTATTGTGCTTCAAGTTTTAAATAAACTTATGATTAGTTTTATATCCTTTATTGTAAGCACGGTTAGATTAAACAATAATCATCTGATAATCCAACGTATTACGACAAATTTTTATAATTCAATAATTTTTCAAAGTAATCAAATTTTATAAGGGCTCGGAAATAAGAATTATTTATTTTTATAATAACAATTATTTGTTTTCCATTTAATTCTTTCATTTTATTGTTTATTTTGAATAAACAATTTTATAATTTTTAAATACACAAAATTAAAGAATGAAGCTCAAATAATCAATTTTTCGAGTTAATTTTTAATTACCTAAATAATCACCTAACATTTTCATTTTGTCAAGTGTTACCATCATTAAACAAAACAAGCATTATATGCCAGATAAACAGTAAATTGTAAAAATTAATGTGTTTTAATCATTTTGTCGATATAACTATATTTACCCTTTTTTGATTTAAAAGATTATCGGGTAAATCAAATGGCAACACATGGTTCCTTCGGAAAGCTGTGATATGGTACTGCGATAACTAATTTTGCGAGATTCCGGTGAGCTTTTTTTTAGAAGGTGGATATGTCGACGTCTTTCTTAACACCGGTTAAAAAAGTATGCAGTTTCATATTTCGGCAGGAGGCCCATGGGGGGGGGGGGTCAGCGCAGTAGTCCCGGGAGCGCGTACCATCAAAATGCCGGTACTCCATCTACCAAAGGATCGAAGGGCGTCACCTTGAACGTACCCGTGCTAGGACACTCGGAATATGTCCCGAGTTGTCCGGGCGAGTCCAAACGCAGCTAAAACTTCAAATTCGCTGATAAAACGACAACGATCACTTCGAGCGTTGAGGCAGAACAGGTTGAGAACGTGGCGCACTTGTGTCAATATATAATTATTTTAAAGAAAGCAAATTCAGTTATATATTTTGTCCATATTATTCGCACTTTACTCAAATTATTTAGGAAAATTTAAAATAGAATTTCTAATAAAGATCTATTTAGAATAAATTTTTAATATAATTTCTCAATTTTGAGAATGGTAATTTGATTGTCAAATGATTAAAATTTAGAATATTTCAAATTCATAATTAATTGCTATGTTACAGTTTTATTAAAAAAATGCTTGTAATATTAAAACTTTGATTTTGTATTTATATAAAATTGTTTTATTCTTTATTCTTCTATTCCACATTTATAAAATTAAATATACTATTAACTATAGAATAAATATTCATTTATGACTTTTATATTGAAAGTAAACAGATATTTCCAATAGTATATATTCCTGTAGTAATGAATAATAAAGACGTTAAGAAAATGATTCGATCTGCTATTAGTAATCAAAATAAAGTTATTGTGGATAGGTTTATTTCTTTTAGGTTATAATTTTGGTAGCTTACGATGATTTGAGATTTCATAAATATTTCTATATAAAACCTATCAAATTAATTAAAAACTAAAAATAACTCGTAGTGTTTTGTATTTTTATAATATACAATTATTTATAAACTTTTTCAATTCTGATATAATTAGATTTTTGATATTTGAAAATTTAAATAAAATTGATGTAATTAAATTCTTTATGTTACATTAATTAGATAATAACTTTAATAATTAATTACAGAGCTGTATTGGTAATTCAATTTTTTAATATTGATGAATAGTTTTTAAATCAAATTATTTTATATCGATTTTAATGGTGCAAAATTTTTTGTATTTAAGTTGATTATGAAGTTGCTAGGAGTTTAATAATGTTAAATTTTTTTCTAATTTAATAATATTTTTAATTTATGAAATCAGTTTACAGTACATTAATTAATTTAAGCAATCGAGAAACTGTTTTTTATTGAAGTTAGTAATTTCTTCATAAGTTAAAGATTATATAAGTTACAGACTCATGTAATTTATCGATTTTCAATAATTTCACATTATTATAATATTTCCATATTTCAAGTATTATTATGCTATGACATATAAACGGAAAATTTAACAATATTTATATAATATTAACATAAAATAAGTAAAATGTACTTAAGTATTAAAGACATAAGTTGTTTTATTGATCGATTAAATAATTATAATTTATTAATTTGACTACTATTATATGATACTATCAGAATAATATTTTATTAAGTATGTGAATCGTTAACATATTACGCAAAAAGATTAATTAATGATTCAAAAACATTTCAATAACACCAGAAAGTGTGGATATTGAAAACATACTGGCCATCATGCAAACAAAAATAAAATGACAACATATCATTAGATTAGCAAACCCTTGTCAATACAGCAAAATTCAAATTAAATATATGTAATTAAAAATATACTATCTACGTGCATGTAGATCAAAACTTTGAATATTTTTATAAAATTATAATAAGAATCGGTTTATTCAAAGATATATAGTTAAACATATACAATATTTAAAAATTAAATAAAGTTATATACATGTAATCATTGCTATTTTTCAAGGTTTATATTTTTATCGTATACAATCATTTTTTAAATGTCATTAAAATATATTATTTTAATTACGAACAGAAGTTCTCAAATTTTTTTGGTGAAAAATCGATAGTTTTACAATATTGTAAATAATAATTTTATACAAAACGATATAAAATAAAAATTATTATTTCCTGATTATTATCGTTAACATAAATTTTCTATCGTACAAATAAAATTGTTTTGTCTATTTATACAAGTTTCCTATAATTTTAATTAATAATTATTATAATTAAATGGTCATCTAATAAACTTATTAAATAAAAAGCAAATCGTATTAGCCTAAATTTAATCAAATTTAATTTAATCAAATTTAATATATCAACTATATATCAAAATATATTGTAAAACAATTGTTACAATGTTAATCATGCAAATATAATTAATTTTAAATTGATTATTTATATCGCTTTTCTTGTTTATATACAATTTATCCTACGAATTTTATTCAAATTTAATATAATATTCATTTACAGATAAGCTATATCTGTATAAAAAATTATGTTATTGTATACAAACTCATAAATTGAAAATGATCTGAATGATCATTTGAATTTAAAAAGAATTCACAACTGTGTTTTTGTATACTAATTTGAATGTTTCATAAAAAATATCATAAATATTGTAATATACAATTAAATTGTTATTAATAAAAGACGAAGTATATATAAGTTGTAATAAATGTAAATATTAATGTGAACATTAAATTGTCTAGCATGTATCTGTACAATAGTATACATTGATCTGTGTGGGTTATTAGGGTCAATGGGGTTAAGACAAGACGAAATGTCAACTACTACAGATTTATACGTATAAGAGAAAATAATTTATAATAAAAACTTTAACAACTTATAATAATTTATATAATTTATAAAAAAATTTTTATTACATCATTTTTAATTTTAATGAATTGTACGTAAATTTTTTTAAGAGATTTTGCGCTGATTTATAATTGAACCTGTAGTATTGACTTTTAGAATTTATTGCTTTTTCATTAATTAATGAAATTGAAATATAATAAACAATAGTAATTATCAACGATATTTGTTAGAAACAACGATATTATTTATATTTTTAAATTAAAAATATTGTCAGTATTAAATCGTTATTAAACGGTTTTACATATTTAAACTAATTTTATGGTTATTATATGCATTCGATTTATATTTGTTGAGAGAACAGCATATGCTTCGACGTAAGCCGTTATATTTATCAGGCTCCTTTCCTAAGTACACAAACAATATCTTTATTATTTAACGATATGTGTAATTACGCGTGACGCATGTTTTCGCCAGATTTTCAAGGTACAATCCGCACTTAGTCCTTTTTGGCTACGCGGTTAGTTGTCTGTTTGAAGCTGGTCAATTACATTTACGTAGTCTTACTGTTTACCAACCAAGAAAACTTTCAGTTGTATCTTCTCGTGTATTTCATATAATAACAAAATAATTAGAGTGCTTGTATATTACAAATACATGTAAATATAAAACGTATATCTGTGCCTTATGTTTTGAAATCATGCTTACGTACCTGTGTCCTCATCTATTGATAAACAAAACCACGTTTTGCTGTATCCAATTCAACAGGTTATCGGCTCAGGCACGCGACTATCGCGCCATTTCAAACACCTTCCATTTTTGGAAAGAGTTACTGCGATTAACATTGTGATTAAAATTAAAAAGTCTTATATAAAGTGGATAAGAGTCTGTGCGTGTATTATTATTATTTTTTCAGATTTACAAGTAAAGTAAGTAAAATTGAAATATCTTGCAATAACTAGGTAAAAAATTAAAAAGAGAAACTACACACACACACACACACACACACACAATGTATATAATTAAATAATTAAATATATAATTAAAAATTCATTTCCATACATATTATTAATATCTGTTTGTGTATGGAATGAAATATAACAATAAAAAATAGACAAAAGAATCAAATAGGCAGCATGTGTGATGTTTTGGGAATTTATGTTTTTTTTGGAAAAGAACTGAAAGTTTACAAAATTTTATCAAAAGAGGTTTCATATATTTTTACATTAGTACATTATAAAATTTTATTAAAATAGACAAAGTTTTCATATATTTTTCATATAAAATTTTTGTTAAATAAGATAAAAGAGTTAAAAGAATTTTGATATATTTTTTATATACAAAATTTTATCCAAAGAGTGGAAAGTGTTTGCATTGAGTTTTAATACAAAATTTTGTTAAATAAGTTACAAGATCCAGTCATCATTTTGTCTATTTTGTCTAAGAGAACATCTATTTTATTCATAGATGTGTTCCTATCCTCAAAGAGTTTGTATTAACCGCTCTATTTTACTTTCCATAATGTTTTACTTTCTCACAAGAAGAGGTTCCACGAATTGCTCCACTTTTCTTCCAATATCTTGATCTTTGTTTCCCACTTCTGTTTCTACAGATTGTTAGGTTTCTTCTTATTGTATTGTATCTAACTATATTGTATTTCCAATCTAGTATTGTAGTATTATCCATTACTTAATCCTTTTACCATTATTTGTATATCCTCTTTTTTTAAGTTTTCCTTTGATTTTCTGAGGAGAAGGAAAGAGAAAAAAAATTTATTTATAAATATTTATGTATACATATAAAATTATTAATAAAGCCTTTAATGGTTTTCATAAAAAAAAATTGTTAAGTTGAAATATTATAACTTTTTAGCCTTGATAAGTTTGTTCTTATTTCATTTGTCAATATCACTATTTTAATAACAAGACAATATAGGTCGTATAACTTTTGAGACTTATTTCACATAATTTTGCATAAAACTGTTTTGACTCATTTGACTGGTGTATGTCTATTTGTTCATATGACATGATTTTGTATAAAATACAAAAAACTGTTTTCTCTCATTTGAGTTGTGTGTCTCTATTAACTCATATTCAAATGATTTTTTACTAGAAAACACAAAAACAGTTCCAACTCGTGTAACTTGTGTAAATCTATTTACTCATATAACAAGATTTTGTACAAAAGATAAAAACTGTTTTATCTTATGAGAGTTGTGTAACTATTATATCATATAACATAATTTTGTAGTATATAGTAATTTCACTTAAATGTGGATCTCAAAAATAATGCACACACTTTTATTCACTTTAGATAGACATTTTTATTTTGATCACTGTTAATCACAGTAATTTTTTCCAAAAAATGGAGGCGTTTGAAATGGCGTGATAGTTGCGTGTCTGAACCCATACATGTTGAATATTTGAAAAATAACTCGTCTTAATTTATTATTGGATGATCTTTGGTAATTAAACAGAATATATAAGATATAGTTTTATATCATTTATATTTAAGTTTATTACACATTTTTTAGTTTTATATTTAATAAGTAATTATTGATATGGGGAATTACAAAGCATAAAGAGAACTGACTACGTGCGACAAGTCGGCCGCGTAGTACATAAGGGCTAAGTGCGTAGTAGTACTTAGAATACAGATGAAAATATACGTTACGCACAATGACGAAAGTCGTGAAACAATAATAACTGGCCTTGTATTAAGAAAATAAGTGAGATAACTACGCGGTACAATGACTCACGTTGAAGCACATGCTGCTCTCTTAACAGTATCAAAAGCTCTTCTGTATTTAAAATTTTGTTTCGAAAAAATTTGAGAAAAGAACCATACATAAATACAAATTATTATCTTAAAACAAATATTAATTACACACACATGACTGTTCTTGATGAGCATGGTGGGAAAAGGGTCTTACTTGTACCTTCTCCTAACATGTAAAAATACCTGAAAAATTTATTTTTCCTTACTTTTGGTGTTGTTTACATTACCAATATTGTAAAATGAAACAAAACAACACTACCAAGGAAAACAGATTATCGAATTTCAACTGTAGATTTTAAAAACTATCAAAGATATTATAAATTGTATTACATGCATATATAAATATTAATATATACATTTTTTTCTCTTTCTTTCCTCAGAAAATCGAAGGAAAACTTAAATAGATCTATTAATAATAATAAAATAGACTAGTAAATGAATAAACCAACAATATTAAAAATTGGAAATACTAATTAAAACATAGAACAACAATCTGCAGAAACAGAAATGGAAATCAGAGATCTATATAAGAAAAGAGAATGGAACGCTTCATGGAACCTCTCCTTGAGAGAATGGAAAGAGTTATGGAAGATAAAATGGAGTCGTTCATGGAAATTTTCTCAGAGGAAAATAATATATCTATGGATAAAATAGACGATCTCCTAGATAAAATGGATGAAATTATAACCAAAATGGATAATACTATGACTGAAAATCATAAATACATGTAGCAAACATTACATTTGCACAGAAACTAATCGAAACCTTCAAACTACGTCACAGATAAAATAACGAATAGTTATGAAAACCTCATTGAGTTGAAAAAAGCAAGAATTCAACAAAATAAGAGCAGTCAACGAGTGGAGTGTATAATAAGTCAGGACATGAAGGTTCCTTTCATCAAACTTCTTAAACTTGTTTAAGGAGTCAGCACGTAGAGGTTTCTTCTAATAACGCCTTTCACTTGATTTTAGTAATTATTTATTAAACTTTTATATTTACAAAAATTATTGTTCGTTTAAAATAGTTTATATTTATTGCAAAAAAAAAAAATTATACAGACACTACTATAATTATTTATAATATTAGATAAAAGAGTAGTTTAGATATTGTGACTCGGAAAAGGTTTCTAGAAGTTTTCTGAATAACCTCGAGAGTGAGAGATTTTTTAGGCTTGAATTTACAATAATATACTGGTGATTAACTTTCGGTGAAATAAAAATATTTGATTCGAAGTAGGTAAATAGTATATAGGAAATGCTAGAAAACATTATTTCGATCAATTTTTGCATTTATTGATTAATCGGTAAATAGGAAACAGATACAAGAAAATTTTAGGTAAGATAAATAAGACGGTAACCAAATTTTGGCGCATGATAGATAATAGTACTAGCTGCGACATAATTGTCACGTTTATGCACTTTCCGGATGCGTAGCACATTGCGTACAGAGATTACAAGTAAAAGAGCCATTATTTATTATACGGATGCACGCAACAGAATAAATGCGTATTTATTGTATGTGTGAGTGGCGTAAAAGTATGTGAGTACGTTACACTTGTTTATAATAATTATTTATTGCGCTTCTTAAATTTACAAAAATTCTTATTAGCTTACAATATTTTACATTTGTTATTGTACAAAAAAGATAAACGTAATTATAATAATTTATAATATTAGTTATTTGGCGATAAAAAGATTTAGTTAAAGATTGTGACTCAGAAAAAATTTGGGAAGGTTTCTAGCTGTTCTCTTCTCTGAATAATCTCGAGAGTGGAGAGGTATTTTTAAGTTAAAATTTATAATAATATAATAGTGACACTATCCGTGGGATAATTTATTCTTTAAAATTTGTAATAGTGTATCGTACGACTTGAATTTGATCTTTTAATAATTTAGTAGTCTCTGCTTCATCAATTTATATTTTATTTATTGCGTCGTTGAAATATAGTGCGTCATTATTATCTAAATTACCTATGATAACTTTGAATTCGGTTTCGATGGAGTTGAGTCATCTTCTCTTGACTCTTTTGTGTCCAACTAGATATTTAAAATGATTTTCTTTAGCCTTCATTTTAGATATTAGACGTTCGAGGACTTGCATTGAATTTTTGCATGCGAAATTTGAGGCTATAAAGACATTTTTTCTACAATAAAAAATATATAAACTTTTGTTATCTCAAAGGTGTTTTCAATCAAGTTTATTTTGTCATCTATGTGAAAAGTATCTAGATAGATTAATAATTTCCAAGTGTTGTCGTAGAATTAATTTTTCGAGAGAGTCGTAATAAATTCCTGGTGAATATTGAAGTTTTTAGATTTTGTAGTTTTCACCTAATGTAAATGTAAATAGTAGTGCAAAGCTGTAACAGAGAATAGGAGATATATTCTAATTAGAGCAAGAATAAATTCAAGACTCTTTTTGTTTAGGAAATTTGTTATACTAATATTTTGCTATGTACATATATATATATATATGTTCGCGTATTATTATTGTTATATATGTTTTCTTTATCTGCTTATTTATTTATTTATCTGTTGTATATATTTTAGGCCTTCTAATCGGAGTTTTCCTGAGGTAATTCGTACAGCTTCCACGCATACGTTTTTCTTCTTCTTTCTCTTCCTCGTTAAATATCGCATTATCACGCTTTATTTATCGTTTGGTGGCACTCATGCACAGTCATGTTGATTTTCGTCATTCTCCTCCCGCATAAGTTGTGCAATTTTTTTAACGATATCACTTCATAAACCAATAAATGAATTACTGTCCTAAACACTGAAAAATGTCTAAATAGGAATTTTGCGACAAACTACATTTTCTCCTTAAGGGGTGACGGAGGCCTCGCTCCCGAGAGCTCGGGGGCAGGTCCCGCGTCAAGGCGTCGAGGGGGGAAATATTCCCTCGCCCCGTGTCTCCTCCGGCTTGTAGGAAGGAAAAATTGCCGGCGCTTCTTCTAGGCCTCTTCTGAATCGCCCGGTAGATGGAGGGCTGGCGCGGTTGAAGGCCGGAGCCGATGCCGTCGTCGTCGGCTGGAGGCGACGCGATGATCCGGTCGGCGCAGCGAGCAGGTCGGCCAAGTGCGGAGCACTTGTCGGCAGTTGCGGCACACGTGCGGGGCAGGTGCGCGAGGTGCTCGGGAGGCCTCGTGCTGACCTCGTTGAAGCCGCTGGTCGCGGAGTGCCCGGAGAGGCGCTCGCGGAGCTGGATGTTCGCCCTGAGAAGGGCGGTTTGTTGCTGGTACCGAAGTCGTTGGCAACTTCGGAGATCTCGTGAATTGGGCGTGAACCTCTGGGTGCGCGCAAACGTCGGTATTCGCCCTGAGAAGGGCGGATTGGGTGCAGGAAGCGGAGAAGTCCACGGCGTAGCGGAGTAGGTTTCCCGTCGCGTAGATTTCCTCGGTTCTCACGAAGGTCCCGAATTCTCTCTCTCTTCGGCCAGGGCCCTCCGCTTTTATAGGCTTTCCCGAGCGGGAAGCCGAGCGTGCAGGGCGGCACTCGTTCTTGCGCTTTCGAAACCTGCACATCTGAACGCGTCGACACGCGCGGCTGGGGCCTTCCCCGCGGCCGTCTACCTCACGGATATAATCCGGGCCTCTACCGGCTCCAGTCGCCTAGACGCGTTTACAGTCCCCGATCATCCGTCGGGCGACAAGTGTCGTAAACCGCCCGACCCGGATTTCCGATTATGTCGGCCGGGTTCCTATTGTTTTCACCCGTTTACGGCCCCCGGTGGCCGGTCGCGGCGACGCGCCGCACATTCGGCACGGCCGCGCCCACGCCCGGTTGCCCCCGGCGCGCGTCAGGGGTCTGTGACAACCTGGGTATTTTAGTCCCTTTTTCCAAAGCCTATTTTCTACTTACATGAGTTTGAATCCATATCTTATTATCTTATGAAGTGGTTCGTTTTTCCTCTGTTTTTTTCTGTATTATTGGAAGAAAAAAATGGAAAATGAATCTTAGTTACATCTTGGAATACACTAGTTTTATTTTTTCAACATACACTAGTCCGTTTGCTTTATGACAATATTAGAAGAAGAAATTGGACGTATTTGCTTCATCTCGGAGGGATTGTCAAAAGATTTTCGGATGTTAAAAATAAAGTGAGGTTTTTTATTATTATGACCGAGCACGCACATCGTCGAGGAGAAAATCCGTGCTCTTTAATTTGTCCCTTTAATTTATATTCTTCGATACTTGATCGGAGGATAAACAATCCCAGCAGTCGTTAAGATGCTTTTCTTTTTTTTCTTTGCCGCTATTATTGTTGCGCGTGCGAAATTTTTTTCCTAACACGTGCTAGTGCGTCGCCGTGTTGATTTTCGTCATTTTTTTCGCGTAAAATTTCTCTTGCTATTCTTCTCTCTCTACCTATGGAATATAATAATAAGGCTATAGCTATCCTAAAATCTTCTGAACTTCTGTACATTATCTCGGTTATAAATTCTAGTCTATCTTTAAGAGGTCTATGATAACCTGGGTATTTTAGTCCTATCTTCCAAAGCCTTTTTTCTTCTTGTTTCAATTTAAATCCATACCGAATGATTTTATGTAGAAGTTGTTCTTTGCGTCGCTTTTTCCTATATTACGGGGCTAAAAAAAGAAAAAGAAAAATTAATATATATAGAAAGATAGGAGAAAAAATTAAAATAGAAGAAATACGAATGGTTGTCTAGAAATATACTGGTTTGATGGTTTCAACGTGCACCAGAACCTTTTTACGTGTTTGCCTTATGACAATATTAGAAGGTATTACCAACGTGTTGAAGGAAATTAGATCAATATTAGTTTTTTTGTTTAACTATGTCCTTACGATTGCACTTGCAAATATAAAGAATTTATTGATATTTTCCAATCGTGATTAGACAAACATCAGAAAGGACGGTTTGTTCGAATTTGAGCTTTGAGACAAAAAATCTGATCGATCGCTTAGAGCCACACTATTTATCCGTTTCATTCTCAGTTTTGCTGAATATCTGCGTACAATTTTCCCCATGTCGTAAAATAAATTTTCTTGTCTGCCGCAAACCTACGCCGATTTTAACTAATTTTATTCACTTATTTTTCCCTTCGGTGTATGGTTTTATTTTGTCGTTATTTATAGCATATTATTCGATGGTTGCAAAGTTTTTTATAATTTCTACCTATGCCACTGATGCTACCCAATGTTCCTAGAAAAAAATCTCCCCTGGACTTATGGTGGAAACATGGTCTTTACAAATCTCGCAAGTTTCGAGTGGGACGTCGCGGTTCGTTAGCATAATTAAACACATAAATATGATAATCTACAATAAACGATGTTCCGAACTTTCTGCCCCTCGAGCCCAAGATATCCCACAGATCCGTTGCCGCCTAGCTACTTGGATTTACCAATGTGGGGGAGTTGCAACGCACACAGATGTCAAACTTCAATAGTAGACCCATTTTCTCATGCAAGCGGGAAATGAGGATAAAAAGTTTGGAAGGAGGAAGCTCTTTGGGATTTATTTTTTAAGATACTGGTCGATTGAAGGACGGTTGTCGGCAAACTCTTCTGCTACCTCTGCAGATTTTCGTCCTATTTTTGGTAATTTATTCCGTCTTCGTTGAATTCCGGTATTAGATTAATTGGCATACATACTTTTGTTATTTATTTATTGAATTTAATAATTTCAAATTTTATTTTATATGTGTGCACGTAAAAACTTACGATAAAATCAAAACATTCTTGATTGTCGGTGTTGATTCCATTCTTATTGAATTTTCTGAAAAATCTTCTAATCTTTTCAAAAAAAAATTTGAAAATCCTACTTCTAACACCACTTGCAAGGAATGCATGGACTTTGAGGTTTTTCGAAATGACTTATTGCACTTATATAATTTTACAATACTTTTCATTATCAATAATTCTGAGTCTAAGTTTCATCTAATCTGTTAATCTCGAGAGTAGAAAGGATTTTTAAGCTTGAATTTACAATATTGTACAAGGGATTAACTTTCGGTGAAATACAAATATTTGATTCAAGGTAGATAAATAGTCATTTGTAGACGAGTGAGAAAAGTAAACGGGAAATGCTAGAAAATAGTATTCCGATAAGATTTTCCGTGAAGTTAGTGAATAGGAAACAGATGTAATTGGGGAAAAAGACGAGTGTCTATATAGATACGTATATATTGTACATTACAAGTGTATGGTTGTTAACGCCCAACCTATGCAATCACAACAGCCTCCAATAATGGATTATAAGCTGGGGAAAGACTTTAAATAAATCTTTGGGTCGATCGCTAGAAAAGAGAATTGCTCCACTGTAAATTCAACAAATTTTTGAGATAAAACTCCCATCAGCAATAATACATTGAGCACAATTATAATAAATAGCATACAAGAGACACACCTAATGAAATATTTCACATAGTTGAACCAAAAAAGATAATTCAAAAGTTATCCGAAATCAAAAGCATCAAAAGTAAACGTAACGGTATAAATGGTCTACAACGTCACTCGCTGTATCGCAGCATAAATGCACGTTGCAATTGGGAAAATTTATCATCCTCAATTGCAACGCACATTTGCTCTCTTTTAATAGGTTTTGCAGCTCGGCATCCTGACTTTGCACTGTAAATAAATCAATACATAATTAATACTTGTCGATATAGTTTTGCAGCGTGATAAAGCGTCAGCCATTTAATTTTCGGCGCCTTTTACGTGCCGGATATCAGTGGTAAATTGCGCGATGTAGTCGAGATGCCTGAACTGCCGCGGGGAGCATTTGTCCGGTTTCTGGTCGAAAGCAAAAATCAAAGGTTTGTGATCTGTAAAGATCGTGAAATTTCTGCCCTCGACCATATGCCTGAATCGCTTTATGCTCGCGTATACCGCCAAAAGCTCGCGATCGTAGGCGCTGTATTTGCGTTCAGCAGTCGTTGGCGATCGTGTGCAGATCGCCAACGACTGCCACGCGTTATTTACGCGTTGCTGCATCGTCCCGCCGATCGCGTGATTCGACGTGTCAACCGCTGTGCTCAGTGGCTCATTGGCGACGAGATGAGAGAGCAGAGTAGCTTCTGCAAGGACGTTTGCATCTTGGCTCCCGTCCACTGGTCGGGCTCGCTACCCTTCTTCGCCCCGATAAGCAGCGCGTTGAGGGAATGTAAAACTTTCGCGGCATTTGGTACAAAACGCCTATAAAAGTTGTACGTTCCCACGTATCAACGCAGACTTTTTATCGTGTCGGGAAGCAAGTATTTATTAATCGCTTCTATGCGATCTTTCATTTGGCAAATGTCCTTGGTATTTATATTGTTCCTGAAAAATGTGACTTCGTTTACATCGAATACACACTTCCCGGGGTTAATAACGACGCCGTATTTATCTAGGCGTTCGAATAGCAGTTTTAGGTGTAAAAAATGTTCTTCATTTTCTGATGTGATCAAGAAATCGTCTATGTTTGCGTAGACGAAATCGAGCCCGCGGATGAGTGTATACGAACCGCTGGTAAATTTGCGCAACGTTTCGCAGACGGAACATCACCATGAACAACTCAAAGAAGTCGAAAGGCGTAATTATCGCAGCCTTTTCGGCATCCTTGAGCCCGATCTGGTGAAAAGCGCGCACCAGATCTATTTTTGAAAAGATAGTTTTGTTAATCTCTCGATGTGCGGCGGCGTATAACGATCCGGGATGGGCTTCTATAATCGCTGCATGGTCGCGGGTTCCCGTCCTTTTTGGAGGCCACGTAGAGCGGCGATAACCATGGGCCCTTTCCCAACCGCATGACGCCTAGCGGGAGCATCGTATTATATTCTGTCTTGGCCACTTGCAGGCGATCAGGTGCGAGGCGTCGTGATCTTGCGTGCACTGGCAGACCCGCAGTTGTTTTGACGTAGTATACCAAGTGGTGCTTGCAGGTCCGTTGCTCTAGTGCCGGCGGCCGAGTGACAGCAGGGTAATCGGCGAGCAGCTGGTAGTATGCTGTTTCACCAATCACTATTTTTATGCACAATGTTTGTTTAGTTGCAGTAAAACTATAATATAGTTTTTTTGGAGTTTTTATCTTTAACAAAAATTCGGCGCCACACATTCCGCGTCATTCTTCGCCGAACTCACTGACGGCTGCTTGAGTTTGCCGAAAATTGCTTCCACTGCAGGCATCCCTTCCTGCACTTGATGGCGCACTTCTTGAAGCGCTGGTGGTAAAAACACTCCTCGTTTTAATGACGTGCAGGTGCATTTGCTCGACTATTCCTGGACAGAATGCGTCCTCGTGACCGCGATTGGTCGCTGTTCTTACGCGCGAACTTCAGCAGTCAGCTCTTTGAATAGCTGTATCAATGTGGTCGTGTCGCTGGGTGTTTCGCTTACTTCGGCGACATATCTCCTTGCAGGGTTGGCATCCTGGACGGCGTCGGTCACCTTTAGGATTACTAGAATCTCCTTCTCACTGGTCACTGCCATCACTTGCTGAGTGAAAGGTGGCAGACGAGTTCGTCAGATTTGCTTCAGGAGCTGATCAGAAGTCGCGCAAGGCGTGAGCGATCGAAGGCGTTGGAAGAACTCCAAAAACTTTCGATCGCCTATTTTTTCGCCCTCCAGCAGGTTTCTAACTCGCGCATGCTTCGACTCCGTGGGTTGCTCGATCGCGTGTTTTTTTAAATTTTCATAAGCCAACTCCTCGAGAGGTGACATTATGACTTCCTCGAGTGAATCTGTGCTTTTTTGGACAGGTAGCCCAGCGCGTGTAAGTGTTTTTTCTCCACGTCCTTGATTTTTGCTACTTTGAACTGTTCATCTAGCAGTTTGAACCACAACTGCACTTTGAGTCCTCGCGGAACTCGGGAGCACGAAAAGGACGCGACACAATCACGTTCATTGCCGTGTCATTCACTCCCTTGTTTACTGCACCGGTTCTGTAGTATTGCATTTTTACTTTTTCTTCGCGATCACTATTCTTGCTAGTGTGTCACGGCTGTGTGAGCTAGTGATCTCTATGTATATGTAGATATAGATCACGTCGAGCTCACCAATTTGTAGATGTGAGGTAAATAATACAGTTATTCTTATTTTTAATTATTTATTATCTACAAGTATTAAATTATATAAAGAATTTAATATACATCGAATAGCACGTGCGATCGGTGTGCTTGCACTTTTCCAACTGCTATTTGTTTCGTTCGAGCTCACCGTCGACATCGGACGCAATACTTTTTTCGATTGTTTAAATTAAACATTCTATTGAAACTCCGCAGAATTCAAAATGCTTACTTCAACAATAGTTTACATCAAATGATATTCAAGAAAAGTTAAAGTCTATGTAATATAAAGTGTGCACCGACACTTGAAAAGTGCGAGACACCCCGTCCATATATTCTAGTCCGTGGTGCCGAATTGTCGAAAACTTCGACGCGCGGTAAACAATCGTCAGGGCCGCGGCTTTCATGTAAGGCGTAATTGTCAAAGTCAAAGATAATCCTACAATGGAAAAAAGAACAAGAAGAAGTGCAGTGGTTGGCAGAAAATTACTGAAAACGAAAACTTAACAGAATAATAAACTATAAAAACGTAATATTTAAGATAGTAGGAGAGTAAATTTGTATGATGCTGTAGGTAAACGAGAGTAGGTTAAGATAAAAATTAATAAAGGTTCAAATAAAAATATAGATGTGTATAAGAAATAATGTGAAAGATTCATAAATTAAATAATAATGTAATGAATTATAAAGATTGTAAAAATATAGTACGTTATATTAAATTTAGGGATAAAGAAGGGATAAAAAAAGAGTACATGAGATAGTGGAAGAGTAAGAAGGTATGTTGCAATGAACCAAAGTGCGCAGTATAGGTGTAAATATAATGAATGTGTAAGTCGCGTACCTTGGAAGGAGGGTGGAGGGAGGAAAAATATAATGATAATATTGCGCTTTAAAAATATCTTATTTTTATTTCAATATGCAGCACTAGTTAACATCAAAAGTTTGCGAAAAAAAGGGAGAACACGAGTGAAGGCGATTATCGAAAAGGCAGAATTCAAAAGCTCATCCTCGCGCGTTGCACCTGGGTTTTAAGCCTTTCTTTATACAGGTCGGTTAAAAACCTAAAGAAACGTTTTTAAGAATTTTATAAGCATTTAAAGCAGAAAACATTATTTTTCATAGTTTTCTCATTTTTTTTTTGCTTACAACACTGGGTATTTACCACTTTTTTTCTAATTTTCCGTCTTCTTGCCTCTATTATTCGAGTAATTGAGGGTTCGGCACGCATTGAACCATTTGTCGATCTTTCGGCTCGATTATTACAATAAAACACTTGGCACTTGACTTGGGCTCGCATCTTTTCGATTTTTTCTGGATAATTCTTTTAGTGGCGGATTATCTTTCATGCCTCCATTCGGTTTAAAGAGGCAGTTGTCCATACGGTACGGATAATTGGCCCGGACCTGTCCCAGGCTGCCTCCATGAGATCCCACACATGCTAAACAGCCGCGGGCCGTTCCATCGCCGACAAAATGTATAGGTATAAAATAGGTGCGAATAAAAGAAATTATATGAAACGATTATATATATATATATATAAGCTAAGATTTAAATAATAAGGTAATAAATTATAAAATAAAGAGATGCAAAAGCGTAGTATATAAGTTTTCGGTTAAGTATATATTTAAGTCGGGGAATGTAACTATATTTTTGTAAGATTTATATTTCATATTAAGAACATTCGGAGCGTTTGTTTGCATATTAAAAATACATAAAAATATAATACAGAATTTTTGTCTTCTATTTATTAAATAATTCTTACACAAGTACATCCTCGTACATTGATCACCAAAACCACGCTTTCCCATCACCATTTCAACAGTATTTCATAAATTTTATTTTAAAACTAAATAAGAAAGTATAGAAAAGTTTCAAAAATTACATATTCATAAAAAATTAACTTAAATAATAACCTTTATAATTAATAAATGGTTAAAAATGATATTTGAAAACTAATAATTTTTTTGTTATTCATATTAAATTTTATGAATTATGAATATTTAAAATTAATTTTAATACAAGAGTTTTATTCAACCATAATCAATAATATATCAATTTTGCTTACTATAATTATTACGTAATAAATATTAATTAAGTTTCGTATGTTAAAATACACTATACTGCAAGTTGGGTGATCTTACTCGTGAGACGAAGTTCAATATTTGCAGACCGATTGCAGCTAACGATGGGAGAGCATTATGATCTTAAAAGTATAGGAAAACAAGGATCATCTACGAAAATTTATTTGAAGTAAATTACGGAAGAAGTTGTGAAAGAAATTAAAACCATGTTTCATATACGTACGTACGTGCCGTTTTGTCGATAATATTCGTAATAAACGGTAGCAGGTTATGTTTAAGAGTGGGTGCAAACTCTCGTCCACCCATATACGCTTATAGATTACGAAACTAAGGGAAAATATGTAAAGGTTCCTTTTTCGTAAGTTAACGAGAATATCGTAGTTGTATAGGACATAGAAGAAAACGAATGAAAATCATATAAAATTTTCTCGAAAATGCATTATTTACAGCTGAACATTTAAAGTATAATATTAATTTTATTATAAACAAACAGTTTTAAATTTTATTTCTATTACTAGACAGCAACAAAATAATAGAAAGTATATTTTTCTGCATGTTTCTAAGTTGCTAATCAATCATAGCACGCAATTTGTTTGGTATATCAAATTTTAAAAAATGAAGCGAAAAAAGTTCTTTTATAAAAATGCTATAGAAATAAATGTTAAACTTTTAAAACCATTTTTGAATAAATCATTAAATTGACAATTAAATATTATATATTGTATATTATATTTCTAGAATATTTTGTATGTAACACGTGATCATTAATTCTAACAAATGAAAATTAATTCAATTGTAAATTATTTTCTATAATTAGTTCAAAACTATTAATTAAAATATAAATTGTATTTGAACTGATTTTAATTTTTATAAGAATCATTCATATAGTATATTTATATATATTTAAAATGAGTATGTGTTTAATCGTGAACTTAGTTTTACACACATAAAAATTTTTATATAATTTGTATTGTAGAATATTTTTTTAACAAAACTTTATTATATATTATATTATATTTTATTACATTTTTCTTTTTAAGTACATTATTTTTATTTGAAATTTACAAAACTATTAATAAATTCTTTATTACTAGTCTAAAAATAATAAACGATACCTATATAATAAAGGATGAACGCAATAATCAACGACAGAAGAGTTTAAAATAGTAAGTAGGATGAGACAAGGATATCTCGTTAGCTCAGTATTATTCAATGAAGCATTAATACACCAAGTACAAAGAATTAGACTAGAAACAAGAATAGAAAATAGGATAATTAGAATTATTATTAAAACAAATGATATGATCGTGTTCATTGAAAAAAAAATATTAATAAAATGCTGAAAAAGTTTTAAATATAACTGAAAAGAAGAGAATTTGAATTAAACAGAAAAGACGAAAACGATAAGATATATAAATGTAGGTGGAAAAAACAAAAAACTTTAATTTTATTTAAACGAAAATGAGCTAGAAGTCATAAGCAGATATGCATATTTTAAATATATATTTAAATAAAATAATATAGAAGGTGAACACAAAGTTATGGGAAAAGTGTAGGAGAAAAAATATTTGAAGAGATGGTGAATAGACTAGATAGAAATCATTAAAGGAGACCTGAAAATATTAGAGAAACCTGTATTACTTATTAGATAAGCGAGAAAAAATGGAGGATTAAAAGAAGAAAAGATAATTTATAGGTTGAAATAAGAAAAAAAGATAGATATTTGTTTTATTCAGTCTTTTATTAAAAGTGAATTAACAAAAAATATATATAATCATAAGAAATATATTATAAATATTTATATATCAATCAATAGAAAAAATTATAAAACATCTATACGCAGTTTTTAAAATTTTTAAACTTTAATAAAATTTAATTTATTTATACTTCTAAGTCTTGAAAAAATAGAAGAATTACACGCAAGATTTAAAATTTTATAATATTACATCTTTTTTACCTTACATTAGATATATTGTAATTTAGAAACTTTTCTGCTTCGTTTAATACTTAGTCACGTTTAAAACTATACTTCTTTAATTTATTATATTCTGATAATATTTTTAGTGTTCAGTAGTGTAATTTTTCTTATTTTACCATTGGGTAAAAATTTATTTCATACTAATTTGCGCGTTAAAGTTTCTTGAGCCTTTTTATGCGTTATACGAGGACAACTAAACGCAGTTCATCATTGAAATGAAATTCTTTATTTTGCGTCCCATAAAACTGGAACAATTGATAACTAAATCTCTATACTATTAGATTTTCATAATAATATGTAATTATAATTTCTTTTTAGATACAATTTTTTTAACTTTTACTATTTAGTAGTTATTTAGTTGAATTATTTATATGTTGGTATAAAACAATTTTTTTCATACTTATGTAGCTGTGTATAATTTTTTTATTTTACCAATTTATATTTAAAACCATGTCTGTGAAAGCAAGTTGTGAATGGCTTAAATACATTTCTATTAAATACACCGACTATTCTAGAAGATAATTATGATATTTTTATTATTATAAATTATTTAATCGCAATACCTTATGCTTACATAATACTTTACTGAACATTTTTCAAAATCTAATATATTTAAAGCTAGCTCTCGAATATAATTTCATAAAAAAAAAACAAAATGGAGAATATTGTTTTTTATTGTACATATTTAAATTTAACAAATCGTTCTCTTTAAACATTAAATGCCAATATATAGAATTATGAGGAAATATATTTTGGCTAGAATTGCAATTAAATATTCTCTCATTTACTAAGAACAAAGCACTTGCCTTATTGAAACGTAAATTTTGGCTGTTTGTGTTACGATCAGTAATAGCATTTATTAATTTCCTCGGTCATAGACCTCCTGTAATTAGCTCATTCGTATATTTTTTCTCAATTTCTTTCTTGCTCTTAAACTTGGATAATTTATTTTAACACATCTTTTTTTTAATCGCCAATATCTATCAAATAATTTTTTTCCTATTTACTCCTTTTTATTCTCTTTTCTATATTTATTGTCAAAATAAAAAACATCTTACTCATTTATCATTTTTCCCATTAAATTTGATCGAAATGGTATATTAACAGAATTCCATTTTCTTCTTATCGATGATTTTGAAATTATAAAAAAAAAAAAGCATTTAGATTAAATTATTTTTTAATACATTTTTCTTACAATGATTATAATTATTATTTAAATAACTATGAGTTATGCACTGAATGTTTTGTGTGGCTATTAAAATGTACATAATAGTTCTACGGCACATAAAAGCATTGCTGTTTTAGAAATAAAAAAAAATTTTAAAACCATTCGAAGATAAAACTTAACCATATATACAGTTGTAATTTATTATTTAGAGGTAGTTGGAAAATCAATAAAGCTCAGTCGTGAATTTGGAAAAAAGGAACTTTGAAAATAAAATAAAGCTTAAATTATAGAACTTTATAAATAATTTTATTAGAAAAAACATTAATCAAATACGAAGCAAAAAAAATTTGTTAAAACTGATTTATAGAATATTATCTTTAATTTCTTTTATTTTTACATTTGAGTTTTAGATCCTTTTTAAATTTTTATACTAATCATTTTAGTAAAGTGTTTTTATTAATTATAAGACTCTAAATTTAAGAAATAATTATATTATTTGTTATTTAAAATAAAAAAAAAATTATAACTATTCTCACAGTTTAAAAATAATGAATTTTATTATATAAAATTTGCTTAGTTTTAAAAATTTTAGTTTTAAAAATTTAGTATTATATTTATTCAAAAGTACACATATTAATCAAAAAAATGTTTACAGCCACTTTATATTTATTTTTATAAAATCTTAATCATATTTATTACAATAATCTATAATTTTAAAACTAATATTTAAATTATCCGATATTTTTCAATCTGTTCTGGTTTTTCAATTTAGCTTTTCTTTAAAAATATAGCTTACTCATTAATTAATATCTAATTACTACAAAAATAAGAACAAAAAATTGTGGAAAAGAAACATATACTTTTATAGTACTTTTATATTTATCAAAGAGTTAAGAAAATAAAAATGCAAGCACCAAAGAGAAAAGAAAGAAAGATATGCAGGTCATAACATGAAATATAAAATTATAGAAGTAAATAGATAAATAAAAAAGGATAAATATATTGCAAGAGATCAAGAAAGAAATTATAATCAGAATGTAAAGTTTAAGGTAATATGATTAGCAATTAGATGATACTGAAAAAATATTTTGTAAGTACATGTACAATTTATCATTTATCATTTTTACTATTACAGTCTGTTTCTAATTTATATAAAATTGGAAACAATTTTATAAAAATAAATTTAGGAGCTTATTTTAATTCCGATTCAATACATAACATCAGAAGTGAAGGAAATAAAATTTTCTTTATAATCTAACTTTTATTATTTAAAACAGTATTAATAATGATAAATTTTATTGAAAATACATTTAAAAAATTTATTTTTTATTATCTGTATGTTTGTTTACATATCTTTAAAACTTTAAATAATTTTAAAGTTATATCTGAAAGTACGTTTTTTACAAAAGATAAATCATTTATAGTTCTGCATTAAAACATTAAATTTAAATTTTTCTAAAGTTAGATTCTAAATGTGTAAGTTTCTAAAATTATTTTCTGAAAGTTCTAGTTCAAGAAGCTACTTTTAAATTTCAATTGTCATAATCAAATAAGAGATTTTGAAAAAGATTTATAAAAGATGTACTCCTATTTCATATAAGCGATATATTACGTTTAAGATCAAATATATGTGTATATAACTATTAAGCTCAAATTAAAGAAATACATAGGTAGTGTTGGTCAAATAAATTTAGTTTAAAGGGACTCCTATTACATATGTGTGTGTGAGAGTGTTTTATATAACAATAGTTCTATTCGACATCACATAGTATTAAAAAATGACTGAACTGCTGTGTATAAATTTAACTTCAGTTTGATCGCACATTAAAATAAATAATTTTTATCGTTAATTAACGATGTATAAAACATTTTATTTTCTAAAAATGCATTTGTTTTACTAAAATAGGTAGCCAAGCAAATGCAGCAATTGAATTGTAATTGAAGCATCCTTGAAAAGAGAAATGATTTAGAAGCCACTGCAAATGCGTGTCTAAATTTCGAGTAATACCTTGAATTTCGTATTTGCACGTAAACCCCTCGTGTGCGTGATTGCAAGTGTATTGCAGGATATAAGACACAAGTTCGGCCTACACATAAGTGAATACGTATAAGCTTGCGATGAACTACGTTTATGTGCGCGTGCGCACGTGTCCATTATATCACAACGGGTTTCGGCCTGTCAGATTCAAGGTCACACCCCATGCATCTTTTCACGAACACAGATATTAAAGTCGAGGCTTGTCAAACAGACGTACGCGTCGATTCGAGGTGAGGTGGACTTTCTTTCTCTCTCCTACGATCGACAACAAAGAATGCCGAATGCTTTTACCA
This sequence comes from Platyscapa corneri, assembly GCA_018907185.1. Taxonomy (NCBI): domain Eukaryota; kingdom Metazoa; phylum Arthropoda; class Insecta; order Hymenoptera; family Agaonidae; genus Platyscapa; species Platyscapa corneri. The sequence goes on from JACCHW010000014.1 coordinate 340,878, forward strand.
TCGAAAGGGCGAGAAACAAAGGAAATAAAATCGGAAAGTTATAGGGAGAAAGATAAAAGTTTTCTTTTGTAAAGTACAGTTTGTAAGATACAGAGATAAAAGATTCATTTAATTGGATGGTAGTTCTTTTTGCATTTTATAATGAAATTATTTAATTCGCTTATTGTCGATGTATTTAATATTATAAAAAATTATTGTTAAAATTGGTTTTTTTTAATTCCATAGCTTATAATGTACGTGTAAACAGGAGCAAAGAAATAATGACAAATTTTTGACTAAGAAATGAGGAACAGTTTTGGTAGTTGTATATAAAGCATCCATAAATTTTCATTTCATTTAATAAACAGTTTATTATTCGTCAAAATTATTATTTGCTCTAGATATTTACAGATTTCTATGGGATAATTATATTTTAGCAATATAAGTATTAAACTTGTACTAGATAATCTTAATACGAAAACAATGATAACAAAAAATTAAATAAGATTACTACAAAATTAAAAAAATTTGTTTTTAAAATTATAAATATTTTATAAAAATTTTGTTAAATAATAATAATAATTTTTTTAAATATAAAATAAACATAAATGTTAATTTTGTTATTTTCTTTTGAAGTAATTCTAATCAAAAACTTTACTACCGATTAAAAACTCGGCTAACATTTGTGAAAATAATAAAAAAAATTTAATGCTATTATTTTTATTGATAAATCTTTATTTGATTTTTATATAAAACTACGATAAAAATACGCACTGACTTTACTAAGTTTAATGAGTTCGGTTTTTTCTAATTCTTCTGTCGATAACTTTTTCAACGAATTTCCCCTCTTCTGCTCTATTCCATTCTTTATCATCTTATGTCACGTGGTCTCGCGATCTTGACATTGGCAAGCGCAATATAACCGTCCCGCAGTAAAAACACGCCCCATAAATTTCGCATTTGTCCATTTCTCAAGACAGGTTATTAATTATCGATTAATAATGATAAGTCGTGTACCATCCTGTAGTGACAAGAATGCAAATCTATTGCTTAATGAGCACCCCTGTGCATGAGACAATACACGTGAGAAACTTCAAATTTTCATAATTTATTGATTAACTTTTCAACTCATTCAGATCTCATTTCATTTTAAAAATATTAATACTAATCAAATTCTCCTACAAGAATTCACAAATGCGATTGTGAACTCTTCATTGTTTCATAACTATGTATGTATGTATGTATTATTTTTTGTCAAATGTTATAAAATCATAATTTATGTATATACATTACATCTAAGAAATACCGATAAGCTATTTTGAATATCTCGTGTAACCTTAATCTTTGATTTTTAACTTCATGTGTAGATTTTAATCTTTATCAGTTACTGTTGGAATCGAAACAATGAGCTGTGCTTCGGCATTGTAGAGGCATATTTCATCACTCCCCCCTACTAGTTCGATTTTGTGTGTATGGGCCTAATGATGCGGTATGTGTACGTGTGAACAGCGCATGTGTGTGTGTATCTGCACGTGCTAGACGTACTGTGTGTACGTGTTACAGCTTCACGCCATCTTTATATTGTAATTGTTCTAAGTCACCACGTGTTATAACCTAGTGTAATATATTTACCACTGTTTTAAAGAATAAATACAGATAATATATGTATAAGTGTTATTGATTTTATACACATAAAATCACTGCTACCTCAACCACATTCCTGTCAACTATATAGTTACCTAATCCAAATTTCGACAAGTTTATTTGTTAAAAATACCTCGTATTTGAATAAAATACGATATTAAGAATAATTATTGATTTTTAGATATACAAGTTTTAAAGTTCCTTTGCAAAAAACTATTTTTATACTAGAATCAAAGAATTCAGTTATGCTAAGGAAGTCTCATGAACATGTGTGTTACACGCATACACAAATGTGCCTGTCTAAGATTTAAAAAAAGAGGTAGAAAAAATCTTTTCTCTTATATCAATATTGAAATGTATATGAAAACTACAAACTATTTTAGTCCCATTATTCTAGAGTGTAATTCGTTTCAACGTGTCTTTTCATTTCTTCTATTAATCATTAAATAAAAATTATTTAACAATTTACCAAATTTTTTAATAATTCTATCATTTCAGTTTTTGTAACTATCAGTTTTGATTCCTGCAATTTTAGATTCTATTCTGTTATATGTTTAAGCTATTGGCGCAACAAGTGTCCCTCTCACTATTCCAAACTTTCTAGTTGATTATCTTTTTAACGTTTCTTAGTAAATGCACTTGATCATGTTTTTTTATTTTGTAGTTTAAATAAGTGTAGTAAAAATGATTCGAATTTTTTTTTGTATACCGAAATATATCCTCCATGTGTTTCTTACCTATTAAAATGTAAAAATTTAAATCAATTAATGGCCGTTAAAAAGTTTTGTTGTTTTTTATATGCAGGTAAGTAAAATTCCATCGAATATTTTTCTGTTAATATTCGCTTGTGAATTTTAACTTTTTATAATTTTATTCTATAATTCTTTATTTTAAAATGTAAAGATAAAAATAATAAAATCAATATAATATTGTAGATAACTCAATTTTTAATTGAAATCGCAATTCATTTCTGCTCGTGTCATTCCTTTATCACACATTGAATAACCGATAGCAGTAAATAATAATAGTTTTTAGTGACACATATTTATTAACATATTATTAATAATTAATTGTAAATTACTTCACGGCCATAATTATTTGACGGTGTTATTTAAATTACATGATAAAAAAATTATCTCTTTTCTTAATAATAAGAAAGGATGTTTTTTTCAATTACTGAGAATTAATGTAAAACTTACAAATGTTCACTACGGTTCTACTAATATACCAAATATAAGAATGAAACTGAAATTCTCCATACATTTACTCTCAGATTTGATTTTTGAAAACTGCAAATATTAGCTGCCAGAAAGTTTACTTTGTTATTCTCAATTTTATTCTTCGAGTGCAATCATATTCAAGATATAAAAAATAATAGAGTTCTTATATCGTTATATTTTAGTAAGCACACATTGCAACTTTTTTGGAGCATAATATATAATATTTGTATTTATTTCATAATTTTAAAGCAATAAGAAGAAATTAATAACAATTAAAGATAAACATTTTATTGAAATAACAGTCATCTTCAATAACCATAAAAATTTAAATGTATAAATATTACTTTACTGATAAAAAAGAAAATAGGTAAAATCTAAATAAATATTATTCAAAAATTTGCGAAAAGTTTGTAGTAAAAAATATTCTAAAGATATTTTTCATTTTCTTATACAGCTCTTATGGTAATATTTACTTTCAATTATTAACTTTCTAATATATTCAATAAAAACATTTAAACTCTTATAAGTAGCCACGTTTTACATAATAGTAAATTATTATTCCTACGTAATATTTTTATATATATCATTTAACTTATTATTCGAATTATTCGAAAACGTGGTCTATTATAATGTAAAAATAATTTGAAATCTAATCAACTTGTGGATTTTATTATAGCAAGTATTTATAATATTTAATTAAGCATACCCAAAATTGTATTATATCTAACGTGTACATTTGTACATTATATGTACACAGCTGTAAAGAAAAACTTATTAAATTATGAAAACAACCAACTATTTCATTTCTTACACGTAGCTGTTTCATTAATATAAAAGCGTTAAAAAATGTAATAATTATCAATTTAAGGAAAAAACAAGTGTTTTATTGATTTTGATCGATTCCTATAAATGGCAATGAAATTTATAACTCCGTGTAATAAAATCACTTGAATAAAAAGCAGGTACAGAACTCTGGTAATGAGTAAAGGTGTAAGAGAGGGAGAGAGTTCGAGAGAGAGATTCGCAACGATTTCTTTATGACGGCTCGTGAGTATATTTTCCTTTGTTCATTTGCGCTCTCAGAACTGGTCGGCGGTGACGCGTCAGCTTTGCACTGCGGACTGACGCGTCGTCACGGATCGATACAGCTCTTTCTCGAGGGTAACTTTATGGAAGAGGCCTGGTTCGTAATGCATGGGGCTTCGCACGCATACAGACTCCAACTATATCTGTGTCTTTCTCTATCGTCGTCTCGCAGTCTCTATCTCCGTCTCTCTCTCTTTCCGTAGATCCCATCTTACAGTCTCCCGCTTATAATCTTCCGAATAAGACTCTCTCTCTCTCTTCTCTTTTTATTTTCGACTATTTAACTACTTACTTATACGTCAGGTATTAACTATTTTCTTCAACTTTAGACTTTTTTATATAATACTGGTAATTAAATGTCATTCATTTATAAAAATGCAATAACAACGTGAATGTTAAAATATTTCAGTATTAATTTATTGACTTAATATGTTTTTATATTTTTTAATATATTATAAACATAATTTTTAATTTTATCCTTCATATAATTAACGATTTTTGAAAATTATATAAAATAAATAAATTTTGTCAATTATAATGTAGTAATCAGCTTAATTATATTAAATAACAGCGATAAAACAGTAGATTTTTAGAAATTCATTTATTTATCGAACTATTATACTTATTACTATTTTCGCTTATTATAATTATTTAATATTTTAATTAATTTAAGTGTATAGTTATAGCGCATAAAAAATATTTGAAATATTTTTGTGTTAATTAATACATGTACAGTGTAAATATTAGGTTAAAAACGGTTGTCAATAAGAAACATTGTACAATGAATCGAGAAGTTTATGAGAATAAAACTGACTTGATAAAACAGAATACATTTACCAAAACAAAAAAATGAGAGTATTATTAATCGTAATTTATTAAATAAGAAATTATACCGGAAATAGTAATTTTTCATTAATTGAACAATTAAAATGTTATTTTTTTAAATATAATAAATAATTTTTTGCGTGCATTAATTTTAATAAGTATTTACTTATAAAAGAAAATATTTTTTAAATATTATATTTTTTTCATTATAAAAAAAATATAATTTTTATTTCATTTTTTACAATTAATAATATCCAGTTTCAACGCTAATATTACTGATTTAAATGTTAATACATAATTTTTCGATACAACTGATATGTAATAATTTTTTTTAATTTAATTATATAATTTCAATTGCATTTTTCGTATTTGGAAAAATATTTTGAAAATTTCTCAAATTTATAGTTTTAATCAGTTATTGAAGATAATAAATAAATCGATGTTATTTTTACAAATTATAAATAAATAAAATGTTTTTAGCAATTATAGTATAAGGTACATAATTCTAAATAAATTTTATAAGATATTCATAGTTTTTATGCTGATGTCTGTTGATGTCCACAAGGTTTATAAATAATATTGTAGGTATTTTTAGAATAGATTTTATGAATCTTTAAGACACTTTTTAAATATAAATAAAATATTTTCAATAGCTGTAGCTTTTCGAAAGAAATTTATACGTAAAATATTAAAAGTTTAGAGATAAGTATGAATCCTATTAGTTTTTAATCTAAAATTATTTTAGAATCATTATCATTATCATAGTATAAACATAAAATATAGACTTATATAAAAAATATAAAATCATTATTAAAAAAAATTAGTAGGAAAATTCGACAAAACGAAAATTTATACAACTGAGAAAATAATCACTTATTTATAAGTAATAAAAGTTTAATTTATATATATCATCTTTTTAATATAATCAAGAGCTTGTAAAAAGTGAAAAATTGAAAAATCAAATACTTTAATTGTAAAGTAATTTCAAAATAAATATTTTAAAATATTTGCAGGGTTATTTATATTTTAAATAATTAACACTACAATAAGATTTGTTTAAATATTATATAATATGTTTCGTTCGATTTTAAATTACAATATTCGTTCAATGCTCGTGCATTGAGAGACGAGAAAAGATCGACTATTTTATGAGTAATGATATAACGTATTATTTTAATTTGTTATTGTTTTTAGATTCTCGTTATTTCATAGTATTGATGGCGAGAAAAGTCTTGGGCGGTATCGGGTTCGGTCAGTTTGCCGTTTGCATCTACGATTTCTTTTCGGCTCATAGACTAAAAAGCGCCGCAGTCTTCCCGGTACTCCACTCGGCTTTCCGTCGACGCATATTAATTAATAAATTGTTCAACGATTTATTATAATGATGAAAATCATATTTTAATATTAATTTTAAATTTTACCCGTAGTTATACATATACATATAATTTGGAAATCCATATTTTAAAGTATAATTAAAACCTATCTTAAGTGTATTAATATTCCCACTTTCTTCGTACATTATCTATTGTTATTATATTCGCGTTATTATACCAGTTTCGTGCATAATTGATATAAATTTTTGTTCCATTTTTGAATCATCGTAGACTTTTATCTTTTCAAAAATTTTTATTTCTTCTTTTTTTATCTAAATTCGTTAAAATAATTCTACTTACATTTAATTTGGTCTTTAAATTTCTTTCTATTTCTCTTTCTCTCTTTGAATGTTGTATATATATTTATATTTATATATATTTCTGTATGCTAAGCATCTGGAATAGTGAGGAACAATAACAGATTCATAAAAACAATAGAACAACAACTAGATTCATAGAAAAAGTGTAGTCGTAAAAAAAGAATTAATTGCAAACAGAAATTAGAAATTCTTATATTAAAAGTTCTTTCGTACATTCATAATTTTCATTAAAAATAAATGATCATTCTTTTTATTGATAATAATTATTAAAGTTTCATTATTATTGTGCAGTTAAATTATCTATTAAGAACAAAATATTTTTCAAGTACAGTTGATTCTTTTATTTGAAACAACAAAAGTTGATTGTCACGAAGTGGTTTTTCTAAAAACTGAAAAAGAAAGCATTAGTATTAACTTTACAAAATACTTCTGTAGATTCTTCGTTTTATAAAAGGTATTCAAATTTACATTTTTCACATTTTTCGTTCACCTAAAGTTGTTTTAGAAATGATGTAAAGTAACTTTATTTACTGGTGGATTTGCGAAGTTTGCAAACATTATCCACTCTCACTTAAATCAGTATCGGTTAGTGTTTTTCGTATTGAAGTATTGGAAATTTTTTATTCTAGTTTAGTTGCAGATAGACTGGTAACTTTAAAATAGTAGCATTTATTTTTCAATATATCGAAAACTGTCGTAATGCATATCATATCTTTTTCAGTGTTACGAATTCCGCAATACTATTTCGGTGATTGTGCTTAACTTATTTAAAAGAGACTGAAATTTTGTATCTATTACTTTTTTACAATTAACAAAAATTTAAAAAGGATTACTTCCAATACAATTGACGTGGATGTAAACTGTATTGTTTGTTTACACATGTATCAATGATGATAGAAACTTAATAGCTCACACTATAGAAAAACTTTTGTTATGTAATTATTTATTTATCTTTGTAAATTATGGTCTATGTTTCGAGATAATTGCATGATGCGAACTCCTACAGATATCTGCTTAACAAAATATAATCTTATTTTACAACTTTACTTACAACAGCAATAAAAACAGTTCAAACGTAATGAAAATGAAAAAATTATTATCGTTTTAAATATATTATACAGTAACATTAAGAAGAAAAAGAAATAAAAGTAATTTATACAATCTGATAGGTCATGAAATATTTTTACAATTATAGTTTTAATTCTAATAAATTAATGAAGAGAGTAGAACAAATCTTGTGAAAATTATGAAAACTTGATAAAAAAAATAATCTAAAAACTAAAAATTAAAAATTGAAATTGTATGCAAAAACTTTATACTTTACGAAATGAAAAATTAGACTTTAAAAACATATTTAATTATATTTTATTTAACAAAAAGAACATCTGGTAAATAATGGAATTATCAACAATCTAATAAATAAATCTAATAAATATTCGAATACAATTTCATTGTATAAAATAATGATAGAATAAAAATTTGACTAACATTAAAAAAATATGTATTATAGTTTAGTACAATAATCGAATATAATCGAATAATTGTGTATCGAAAAACATTTATTTCTATAAATTTAGTAATATAACTCGATAGTTTATGTAAAATAATAATACATTATTAACCACATACTATATCTTAGATGTTATATATAGATTTAATTCAAAGAATAATATTCAAATGTAATTAATAAAATAAATAATTCGAATAATTCAAATAATCTTAAAAAAGTACTGTATTGTAATTATTATTATTTTCAAAAATTGATGTTCATAAATATAATACATGGTCTATAAGTAGATTTTCATAAAAATCGAATAGATTTCAATTACGAACAAGTACACAGAAAAATATTATAATTAATCTGAAAGTAATTAACTCGTTACAATAAATTCTAAATTTAAAAATATTCAATCAATTTTTAAGATCGGCAATCGTTCCTTATTTATCATTTGCTTCGCTAAAATAGATAAAAATAAAACAAATAAGTATTTTTATTGTTTAAGTATAATTTTAGATCTTGATAATAAAATATCAAATTAAATACGTTAATACTTTTTAAATAATAGGTTTAAAATATAATTTATATTTATTATTTATTATTATCGTAAAAATACAAATTGAAGTTCTTTATTAGAATTTTCAAAAATATGAGCTAAACCATCTGGAAAACTAAATAATATCGTAAAATGCTAATAATCATACTATAATCATGCTAAATATTTCAAACAAAATTTTCAAATTAATATTTTATTAATATACATATATATTTATTAGAATATTAAATTAGACAAATTAATTTTAAAAATATATATTTAATGTCATAAATATAAAAGAATGTCAACTAACCAAAATTTACGAAGTAATAGCACATTAAAAAAGATGTTTTCAAGAGTCTTTTATTAGAGCAATTACTTCAAAGCATAAGGTATGTTTCTCTTATGGGAAAATTAGTCGCTTTTTTATCTCTTTATATAACGATCTATTCATGGTCACAGTATTTTTTATACAGTTCTTTTATATTCCAAACACCAGAAAAAAATCTTTCGCTATAGTATTACCGAGTATACGTAGTGATTGATGATGTCAATCCACAAGCTTCGCTACTCTCCATTTTATCATTGCTAGTAACATGCAGTGTCATTAGTGTCACCGACTTAATATTAGGTCAATTTTTACTATATTTTCTTTATAAATGCAAAAAATAACCGAATTTTTTTTTTAATCGAAATAATGATTGAAAAGTGTATAATCAATTACATTTTAAAGGGATTTTAAAGGAAATATTGAATGCAAAAAAAAATAGTTTTCGTACACATTTGTTGCTATTGAAAGTGTAAATTATCTTAATAAAAAATTTGTAATGTAAAAAATACTATAATTACTCATTTTATATTACGGAATAATTAAAAATGATTAAAAATATTATCGAAATTAGAAAATAAAGAATAGCAGCTATTAACGTAAAAAATTTATCATTAGTAAAAGACAAGATAATATTCATTTACGATTTTATTATATGAAATACATGAAATAAATTTATTTATTTACTAAAATTGATATTATGTAAAACTATAGAGAAATTTAAAGTTAAATATTTTGCGCAGTTTCTTAAAAAGATAAAAACATAAATAAATTGTTTTAATAATTTAAGAATCTAAACTACACGGTGTGTTGTTTAAGCGAACAATTAGTGTTATATTTAGTATTGCAAGAATATAATTGACAGATTTATTCAGTTTCTTATATAAAAATTATATTGAGTAATAATAAATATATTGACATTTTTACTGCTCAAACAATGTCCATTATGTTTAAAAATCTGACGCGTTATATTTTCCAGTCGTATACGTTTATACTACGAAAGACATTATGTAGTATCCTTTGTGAACTTATTTTTATAATCGTTTAGTTTTAAATTTTAAAAATATATTTTTGCTTCTTTGAATGTTAGAATAGTTATAATGCTGTTTAAGATATATTATCATTCAAGTTTTAAATATTATATTTTAATCATTAAATTAACTTCTGAAATTTTTGTATTATTATAGATATTTTCAGATAAATAATTTTTAGTTTTATTAAATATGTGGATTAATTGAAGTGTAATAAATGTAATTAATAAATTGATAATTGTAATAAATAATTAATAAATGTGGATTAATTGAAACTGTACTAATTCTTGAGTAATTTTCTTATTACGTATATACATATGTACACATGTATATTAATACTAATCTTTAATAATTCTAGGAAACACATAATAAGAATCTGATAAAATCTGAAAATCATTAAAAACATAAAGACTAGACAATCAATTGGAAAGAAAACATTAATGTTTTTATTAATACAATAATATATCTTATAGAATAAATGAATATTCTTACAACAGTTCGTCGATCATTTAATTCAATTACAATTTATGTATGCATAACATGTAAATTAAACATGTAAATTAATACTGCGAAAATTACGATTCAAAATATTTTTATTATATCGATATATATCTACTGTTAAAATATAATAAGGGTATACTTACCAATGTATTTTATAATGCATACAGTAATTATGGCTTCGAAAATAAATTCTACTACTGCAATGATTGTCAAATTGAAATAACTATATGAGAAGATAAGTAAATATAGAAAAGTTTATTTTATCATTTTAAATAAATATTATTTGATATTGTTTGAACATAAATCTAATAACAGTTATGAAGAATACAAAATTTAAGCATTACAAAATAGTTTGATTTAATGTTCGTTATTTATGAGACATTATTAAGTATAATACAAAATGATGGTTTTATAAAGATGAAATAATTTATAAAAAATTAACAGAGTGATAATGTATCGGCAATATATTAGTATGTATCTCATTTCTCTTAAATTTAAATTATCTAAATATCTGCAGCTATAATATCAATTGGTTATAATGTTATAAAAAAATTTTATGTTTCCAAAAGTATAAGAACTATTTAACAAAAGCATTTATATTATATAAGAAAAGTTTAAATACGTTATTTTATGTATTTGGGCACAATATAATCAGCATGTGAATTAAAAAGCTGTATAAACTTTAATGTAAATGTACTTAATGTTTTCAGTAGTATAATTGAGCAATAGTCAGGCACAGTAACATACCTTATGAAGTATACATTTATGCAATAATCTTATTGATAATATTTATTATTCGTATTATTTTTATTGTTAATATTGTTATTATTGTTGTTGTTGTTATTATGATTTTTTTACTGCTCAATTTTAATCATTGTTTTATTGTTTTGAAGAATTTCAAATAATGTCTTAATGCTCCCGCGTAATATAATAGTCAAATGATAAATCGCGGCTTAACTATAATGTATATCTATAATTATTAGCTTCAACGAACAATACAGGGGTCATCTGAAAATCGATAATACCGACGGTAGTCAGTCTATAAAAAATCGCGAAGACAATGCATCGATGTTAATGCATCTTTTTGCCTCTTCTTTTCAGGATAATTTTGAACCCATAAGTCTAGTCTCGATGTCACACGTCACACAATAAATTCCATATATTCATATAATAACGACATACTTTCAAAATCCTCAATCATATTCTTAATAATTTGTTAAAAAATTGGAAAAGTTACATTTCAAGATAAAAAAATAAATATGATTTACCGAATATTTACATGAAATTATAATTAAATTTTTTATTGCACTCATGTTAAAATATTCATATTTCATAGATACTACTTAAAATTAATAATTTCACGTTTTAATTTGACGAATAAAATACTTGCCCATTCCGAATTGATCATTTTGATATTTCATTACCAATCTTATAATTTTAATAACAGTAACATTGAATTCGAGAATTTTATTATAATTTTAAATTCTAAAGAACAATCTGTATTTGTACGATTAAATTACTTTTATTAATTGAATTCGAAGTATAGTAAATTTTGCATATTTTTATCTGAATTTATACTTGATTCTCAATATAAGATTCGGTATTTATATAGAAAATTTAAGACCACGTTTCCCGACATGTAATATTTAAGTTTCATAGATAGCAATCGAGCTGTGAAAATAGCAATTCTTTAAAAATGAGAAAGACGAAATGAGGGATGAAGCTATGAACAACTGGGTATACGACTTCCAATAAATCAGGTACCGGTAGCAGATAAATCAACTTTATTGGTCATCCAAGTCCTGGCGTATTCTCGTCGACTTATGCCCTCTACTTCTTTGGTATATTTAAGTTTCTTCTCTGTATTTTAGAATACACTTACTTGAATGCGGAAACTCGTATGGATTTATTTCAATTATAACACACACCTGCCTCCGCAATATAGGAACTCAATAATGTTCACATGGTGGAGATTTTAACACAGCAATTGAAATTCCTGGAATACTTATATTTCTTTTGTTTTTACAGTTATATAGGATAATTTATATTATTCTGCGATAAGATATGTCAATTACTAAATTTTTGTTGAAATGACTGAATTTACAAAATACTAACATTACAAACAGTACCAAAATCATTTTAATTTTCAAATCATCACTAATCGTGATTCTAGTATACATAGTATTTAAAATTGAAGAGTATAATATATTTGAAAATACTTATAACACAAGTAATATTAGTTCCAGCTAATTTTTGCAGAGGTTTGAAATAATTTTATCAACTTTATACCAGTTTTAATAAAATTTCGTTAAAATACGTACATTTATTTAAACTTTAATCATAACTTTAAAAAATTATATTTACAGCTGTGATAGTCTCACAATAAATTTTAGATTTAGATCGTTCAATTTTTATTAAAATATGGTAGTTGAAAGAATCCGTATTTTAAAAAGAACTGTGATCGTAATATCATTATATTGTATAAAATCAGTAACAAAAAACTCATATATCTCAAGAGTTCGAATTTATTCTGAAAAATGTATTGCTCAAATAAAAATAAATGTTTTATTTCGTTGATATGAATTTATTATAAATACAATAATTTAAAAATGGATCCAAATAAATTCAAACTAATTCTTATGTTCTCGCATCTTTTTAATTTATGGTTAAATGGACAAAAAAATTAATTTATTTCTATTTTTTATAATATAAACAGAAAATAATATTTTTTTAAATCAAGTCAGTATGAAATAAAAATTTTCAAGTTGTGATTGTCATTCTGTTCTATCCTTTAGTGACTTTATGATTATTCATACGTTCACTCGGAATACGTTTGTACAAATAAGAAATAATGTAAATTATTGTAGTTATGTGATACGTTTACTATGAATTATTTCTATATTACTCGAGCGTAAAGTTTGAAATCTTAAGAAAACTAAAAAAAAAGAAATTTTCGAATTTTTAATATTCTGTAAATCAGTCTAAATTAATGGTCTCTTCTCAATCGCAGTTAAGTCAACATATTTACTTTAAAAATATTGTTAAATTAACTGTAAGCGCTTTAATTTTTCTAACTTTATTAATGTAATAATAATAAAGGATCCTGCCAAGATTTAATCTCTTTCTTTCGCGGATATTACATTTTTACTGCTTATTGATGTTCCAAGTGATATCAATTTGAAAATCTTATGCTCTAATTCTAACTTATCAATGTCTCGGGTTTCTTTAATTTTTTGCATTTTTCTAAAATAACTTTTTTATGATCCTTCAAAAATTTTTAAATTTTCTATATCAAATCTACTATATTTAAATCGTCTACATAGACAAATCCTTACGTTATAATATTAAAAAAAATTATATTTTTCATTTCATATTATTTTTTAAAATGATATTTAGAAATAATCGATAAAATTTGAATTTTTAAAATGCTGATGTCTGCTTTTTATTGTTAAATATAACGTTTAATTAGTATATTTTGTTTTAAATGATTTGTTTTTAATTTTATACACTGTGATGAAATTGAATCGTAGAGTTATAAAACAATGTTTTTTTTTAATAAAAAATTAATAGTTCACGTTAATTGCTGACACCAAGAGTCAAAGAAAATTAAAAAGTGGTGAACGGGTGAATTTTAATAATAAAGCTTGATTTTTAGTTAGTTTTTATTAATTTTTCAGTGGCACTTCACCAATATTTATAACACTTATCTGGTACAAAAGGGCAAGAGATAGCTTATTATAGCACCCAAGGGTCAGGCGCTAGTCGAAACGTCAGTCGTTTCATTTTGCACTATTAAATGACGTTTCGACTCTAAATAACCAATCGGTTTGCGTTTATTGATTCTTATTTTTTAGTTTTATCTAACCCTGGGCCCTGGCATAAAAAACCCTCTGCGTGCCATAACAGAGGGGAAAATTGTAAAAAGTATGTCACCGCGTTTATCGCCTGCTCTAATCTATTTTTCTAAAGGGCTTCCCGCAAGCCTCCGCAGCCCGGACAACGGGAGTTCTGAAACTCCCCCCGGACACCGTCACCAGGGAGCCACAGGGTGGCTGACGTTCCGCGCCCTAGCCAACAACAAATTGACCCGTGCAGCAACGATTCAGCAGCTCCCCGGTTCCGATCCTGTGGGCGCACGTTCTCGCGTACGAAACTCTTCGGTCCTGCTGAACTCACAGCCTTCACCAGGGCCCAGGTTTCTAGTTGGGGCATCATTAAGGAGTGTGATCTGGATTACTGGAGTTTCACTCACACGAAGCTCCGCGATGTGCCGGACTCTGCGACTCGGTGGGAGCAGGAAGAGAGGGTAAAAAAATGCGAGTAAGTAGACTTGTGCTGTGCAGCGTAAGAATATTGAGAGAGAGGGTAGAAAGTGGGAGGAAGCTGTCAATTGTCGATCGGAGCGACGCAGTTGTAAGAGGCGGATGGAGGCTGAACCCATGCTCGGTGCTTACACTACCTTGCACCGATCTAACGCATTTTCTTTCGCTAGCGTTACCTACTTCGGGTCGCATCGGACGTAATATAAGCCTCATCTTCAATTCTCTAAAAATCTATTATACCTCTCGTCCACGATTTAAAATGTTTAGATGTTTCATTCTGGCTAAATGTTTTCTCTCGACATTTTGCTGTTTTCTACATCATTGACGCACGAGCTCGTCGTGTCGTCAATAATACAATTAATCCAAAAGTTACCCAAGATATTCATTAATATATTTTTCATTGAAAGTGAGATAATAAAAATTTTTAAATTATGTATTATAATAATTTGAAAATGTGAAACTAACGTAAAGTTAATTACCACGGTTATTAATATTTGTTTAAATGAAATATGAAGAAAAAATTTATGAAACCTATACCAATGAATTTCTAATTTCACACAAAACCGGTATAAATCTAAAGAAAGAAGCTGCAAAGAACTACTCAAACTCTTGAGATTGCAGGATTAAGAAAATTTTTGTTGTTTAAACATTGCTAAAACATAATATAATTCATATTCTATGCAAGTAACAATTCATTCATAGAAAGACGTTTACTTATTCTCCTTACACGCAACTGGGCGGAGACTTTGTTATTGCCGCATACGTTGAGTTCGAACGGCTTTATTACCGAATTTAAATGCATTACTACTATTATATAATATTATATAAGCAAATTCATTCGTATTGTGAATAAAGTAGTACGTAACATAATTTTTAATGAATAAGAAAGCGCTTGTAGAAAACAACTTTGATAAATTTATTATTTGATAAATTGACAAATAAAATTATTGATTATCTCCTCACTGTACATTAGAATTAGATTACACTCAGAAAATGTGATTTGTTAAACAAGGCTAAAGAAAAATATGAGCAATATTTTACGATTATAGTTCAAGCACTGAAATGCCAGATCATTATATACATTATTATCATTGTATAATGCTCCAGAAAGTGCAGGTTCTGAATTTTCTTTTTAAAACTACAATAAACAAAAAACTTAATACTTACAAACGAGTATTAATCAATACCTCTGAATATTTCAACAACTATTAAGTTCATATTGAAACATCTAGTTAATAATATTTCAATTTTTAAATAAGTCTTCAAATTTCATCAAAATACATACAGTACTCAATGAGAATGCCTAATTATTATTAACTCTTCTGGGTCATGGGAATTACATTTAGCTCGAATATATATGTATGAAAATGAGCAGGATGATGCCTGACGGATAAGGACGAGTAATAAGCACAACTAATAGGCGTTGCGGACGAGGAGAAACCTTCCTCGTCAACAACAAATTAATATTTTAAGAACTAAAATGGATTTTAAAAGCTTGCTGCTTATGCCTGAAATAATGACTTCACAAATTAAAAAAAATTATTCATTCTTTCTTCAATGTTTTATTTTAGCTTGAAAGTTATACAACTAAGCAGTTTAAAATTTTTCGCTTATATTTATAATAGCGTTCGTCGACTTTTTAATTATATATATACATATATTCATATAAATGATGTTTTTAGTCGAAAAATTGGAATTTCAGCTATTCGCGATGAAAATTTTGTTCAACATAGTATTCGTTATAAATAATAAATCTTAAGTTTTTTAATCGTGTTACAAATTCTTTATCCTCTAATAAAAAACTAAAACTATGAAAGTGAATCGAACAATAAAATATGAATTATGTTTTTAAGAGATATTAAGTATTGGAAAAATTTATTGACTAAATCAAAGGGTTATAAAGGAATACGAAAAGTTAATATTAATATAAACAAGAAGAAAATGACTCAGATTACAGAATATGTAATATAATAACCTTTTCAATATCATATTTATTACGATGTAATCATTCATTATCGGATAAATCCTTTACTTTTAAGAAAGTATTTCATTATCATATTTATTATCAGTATCATATAGATAAGAAACTTTTACTTAACTATTATTTAATATAGTTTTTATTTGAGTCACTATGAAGTTACTATGAATTATTAGACGTTATACTTTATTCAGTAACATAATACGTTTCTCTCTTATTAACATCTAAGATAAAACACTTATAAAAATTAAACATTATCTTGGAAATATCGAGTAATTAGTCTTAATTTTATTGATATCTATGTCACTGTTCACGGTTTTACAATGATTTCTATTTTCACTATTAAATATGAAATAATTTTTCAATAGAATAAGGTAATTTTGCTAAAATCACATTAACCGATAAACTATTAAAATTTCTAAAATAATTTTTGTACAAATATTCCAAAAATAATCTATCGCATAAGAGTATCACTAGTTTTTGAATATTCTAAATCAGACAAGATTGTACAATATCATACTTAAAGTAACTGAAATTTTAATTAACTGCTCATTAATATCATAGTATAAAATATTTTTTTAAATGTGTTTGATTAATAACTGTAATAAATAATTCTTTATCTATGAAAACCTAATTATTTAGTTCGAATCTAAAACATTTTAAAATTTAAATTCTAAGTTTTCTTCTTAAATGAATTTTTATAAAAAAATCGAATATATATATATACATAATATATATTCGAATTAAAATGTAATTTATCAATTTCAATAAGCATTTTAACATTTTTTTACTTTATAACGCATATATTAAATGGCTCTCGAGAATAGTCATTTAATCTCTGATAATATATATTCTCTCACTGTCTATTAGTTTGAATGCAACAGAACTTAATTGCATAAGATATATTAAGGGGAGAAAATTGTGACACGTTAGACATAAAGTCCTAAATTAATTTATTTTTTACGTTTAAAAGGTCATATTTCAAATAGTTCATTAATATATTTCAATTCGTTACACGAATAAAAAAAAATTAAAATTTAAAACAAATTAAGTTCTTTTAAAAAAGATTGGTATAATTTCATAACTGTAAAATTTAATATAAATACGAAATTTTTAACAATTTAAAAACCGTTGTTTGATAATTTTTTTACTTTAGAGTATAAATAATAATTATTAATGTGGAAACTTGTGAAAGTAAATTAACGCTTAACAAATGTGTTTCTAACTTAATCTATATATAAAATACGTAAAATATGAAATATATATAAAATGCTTGAAAAATTTTGTATCTAATCGACCGTTAAGCTCATAATAAAGTAATCTAAATCGAAAAATGAAAGCGAGAATTTATTAATCTCGTAAAACATGGAATTTATCATTTAATTTTCCATAAATACTGTATGAAAAAATTACACGAACATAAATAATTTTACGAAATTAACGATGTACAACATCAAACTTATTTGTTCCATAAATTATTTATGTCAATTAAAATTAAAATTTTATCGCAAATAGAAAAAGTGTGGAAATAACGAAAATGCTTGATTACTATCCTCTCGCTTAAAACATAACTCTAATATTGACAAACTATATGATAATTTCTTAAAATGAAACACGCCATAATAGTCAGAGCATTCGACCTGGTCTTCATATACATTTGCATACAGCGACTCAGACTGGTAGTTATGTGGTCGACTGAATTAATGATGAAGGAGCTTTGCGATACCGCAGCTCCTAGGAGTCGTTATGCTTGAATTTTTATTCGGCACTACCGTGCGGTCGCAATGTACCGCAGTGCGACGAAGTACCAACGTGTACAACCACTAAGCCTTCTGTCTTTCCCCTCGTCTTTTTTCTATTTCTTCTTTCTCAACCTGATATTTCTGAGGAACTGATCTTGTACCTACGAGTGCTAGCAACGCAAATTCAAGGGGGAAATTATTTTAGCAATAATACTTGTTCTACGAGCTGTTTACGCGTGCAAAAGTCGCTATTGTTTTCAAATTTGATAATATTGCACACGACTATTTAGTGTTTGAAAACGTTAACAATACTCACAATTGCTAATGAGGTTCTTCGTTGTAAAAAAAAATTTACATCTGTTCGATTAATAAACATCATCATTTTATAAAATTTAACGCTCGGCAAAACGAGTATAAAGAATAATTACTAAAATTTATTTCTTAACTTTCTAAATATCTCGAACGCCACATTTATGCATTTTAATTTGTTGGAATCAAAAATTTTTAAATTTGTTTAACGAATAGAAAAATACAGATCGATTTCCCAACAGAAATTACTAATCATCGAAGATAATTTCAAATATTTTAAATAAATTTTAAAAAATTTACAGTTCGAGATGAAATTTAATAAAATTTTATTTAAGATAAGATTTTTTAAAGTTAAAGATAAATGCACTAAATTTCAAATTTCTTTATCTTCAACTTTTATGAGTTTTACAAAAGTTTTTAACGTGAAAAAAATAATATAAGAATGTATCTTAAAATTATTTAAATTGTTTAATTTACATAGCTAATAATATACTAGCCAATTTATAAATGCAATGTAGCCAGAGACGAAAAATTACGACATAAAAATTATTTCAATATTGTAACGGAACTAAATATAACGCTTAAACAAGGATACTACACTGTTATTAATAATGAAATACAATGATATTTAAATAAGACTTTTTTCATGCACTTATATTAACATTAATGATTCCAAAGTGTAAATTATAAGTTAACAAATTTCATAAAGAAATATTAAAAAAAATAAGTGTAGCGTTGTCGAATACGAATATTTTCCCTTTTAAAGTCATGTAATACCGTGCATAAGGATACACTAGTCAAGTATTTGAACGTCTCGTCCATGTACGTATACACGTTTAAACACTTCTGTACGCATAGATATTCTGCATAGAAAATACTGCATTACGTTCGATATTATACCTGCATTTCTGTACTTTTAACTTCGAATTATCTTATCTGGTGCATCTTTCCAGACACTTTGGCTCATGAAGTCTGCTTCGATTATCTTATCACTTTGCTGTCGAGAGTGGAAAAGTGGAATGGAAGCTCTGGGAATTAAATAATGCATTAAGTTTTCATGGCAGAATATTTTTACTTTTCCACCTCCTTTGTTTTCTTTTATAATCTATAAAGAAGAGTCCACTGTTTTGATTTTTTATGTAGATTTATCAAATTCTACTAGCAAATGGCAAACTTCATTTAATTTTTTTTATCTATAATGATGTAACGCTATTTTTTACTTACACTGCAGTGAATCGCAAAATTTAGTAACAATAATCAATTACTATTTAAGTATGCAATTAAAATAGTAATTATTTTACTGTAACTATTTATACTCATATTTTCATTTTCTCATTTAGATTATTTATATTTTATCTAGGTAAATAAAATACTTATTAGCTGTGTTGATTTACTTGTTTCGACAATTTTAATTAATTTTTAACAAAATTCTTTAGTAGCAGCAGTAATACGAATTAAAAGTGCAAAGAATTCTGACGTGCTATCTTTTTTATGAGAAAATAAAAGCGTCGCGTATTTTTTGTAGTTGATTCTTGATACCCTAAATTATTTTAATCGTAAACTTGAAAGATCGAAGTGTCGGTTGAAACTGTACGCCAATATTATATGAAACTGATACAGAATTGTCTTGGTGACACTTTGATATCCAGTAATCTCTGTCGACTAAAACTAGGAGTCCTGTCCATTGCTCTAATGATAGAGAAACTGTGATGCCCGTGTAGAGTTATGTGAAGTTCTGCGTCCGAGGGACAGATTTTCTCTACAGAGTTTTCACTTTCTCTCGATTCATTCTACCTTTCTTTCCTCTGTCTATCGGGTTTGAGAATCTCATCTAAGATTTCCCTGACAATGCTTTGTCGTGTTTCCTTAAATTGAGTTTCTCCTTACTCTCAGTTCGGATGAATTACTTTTTACTTTAGTAAAAAAACACATCAAAAGAATGATGAGGCATTTCCAAACTTCGAGAGAACTTGAACTGCAAAGAAAAAAACATTATTAGCTACTAACAAGTAAAAACTCGAACTTTTTGATACTATCCTTTCAGTAATGGACACATTAAGGTTCGACATTTGTGAGCTAACGTACAAACAAGAATTTTTTGTTCAAAAGTCTTATCTCTCATTATAAAGTTCAAAATCTATGATTTTTTAATCAAACTTTATTAGGCCCTTTTATAATATACTTAACTTTACGTCAATTTTATTTACCCTAAAACTTTTGTATTCTATAGCGAATGTAATTTTAAAGTCTCGAGGAATTTAAAATCCCTATTTATTTATTAAATCGGCAATACTGTGTAAAGGTAAAAATATTTAAATATTTAATTTTTTTTATTCAACGTTAATATACAAAACCAACAAATAAATTCAAATTTATTCTATATCCATAAATATATACTAAAATTTAAAAATTGGCTGATAAATTGATATCTATTTTGTATTTATTGGTATATAATTGTAACATATTCTAACATACTCTAATATATTATTTGACCTAAGTATTAATAATAAAATTAATTCTGAATAAACTAAAATTTTCTAATATTCTCGGCGTTGATCTTACATCGGTATTTATTTTTGTACATCAAAATTTGCTCTTTAAATTTTTAACGAAAGAATCGTTATCTTCTACTCACTTCCTTCTTATTCCTATCTAAACTAATTAATTAATTAATTAATAATACAACAGTATTTTTAAGTATGTATATAATATAATTATATATTATAAATAAGCAATTAAAATAAGATTCTTTTTGTTAAAAATTTATTTTATTTTATATCTGTCTCGTTCTTTTTATTCTAATATTCTTTTTTTTTATCCAGGCTTCTGAATTATAACTCCTTCTTTTTTTACAATTAAGCTTTTTATATATTATTAATATTCATTTTTATACTTATAACAACAACTCTATTAATATTTTTTCCTGTATTTTTATTTGTTTAATTATCGATTATTTATTATAAGTTTTGATATATTTGTATTATAATTAAATTATTTATAATTAAATGCCATTACTTGATTTTTTAGATACTTTAGCTACTAATTCGTCTAATTTCATTTTATCTTTTATTAAAAATTATTCTACTTCTTTATTTATTTTCCAAAATTATTTTTCTGTTTACCACTAGTTGTATCTGCTTTTCTCTTCTTTTCTAATCTTAACTGTTATAATTTTTATGTTATTTTTTTTATTTTTTTCAAAAAATTTTTGAATTTTTATATTTTTTTATATTTACGTTACAATATTTACATTCTGAACTTTTGCATCCTATCTAATTTCTATTAGCTCATATTTCAATTAGTACTACTCTTGGCGCTGCTTTCATTTTCCTTGATATTCATTGTTATCCATAATGTTATATTCGTATTATATCGTTTTTCTTTTTAACTTATATTTTATCTATAAATATTGACATAGATAGGTGTATATGTATTGATTTTCAATTTATTATTTTTCTGATTTTAGCCTTTTTAATAATCTTGTTTCTCTAAATTTTGTTAATTTCCTTTCTGTCCTTTCTACATTATATTTAGTCTATTATTTTTCGTTTTTAATTGGAAGCAGTTCTATTATCTTAAATATTTTTCATATATAATTTATTGTAAAATCTTCGTGCAGATTTAGAAATAGTCCTTTAAAATTTTAGCTGCCCATGTATTACCTGCACAATATACATCTATCGTTTAAAGTTTGAAAGTTTTGAAAGATTTGAACACATGCATCATCTTTAAATTCAATTAATTTTTGTTCTTATTGTTTTTGTTATTAAATAAATAAAATTTAATTTAAGATTCTACTACAAACACTCATTTTTTATAATTAGATGATTCTAGTAAATGTTTTTAATGTATTTTTTTTAGCTTTACTAAAAATATTTAAATATAGCTTATAAGTAACGAATAACCAATAAACGCTTTCTGAGATCTATTAAGTTACACGAACAAACTTTAACAACAAAATATATGTTCTACTTATATTCTACAAATTCACAATAAAAATTATTTTTATCAAGCATAATTAATGATCAAATTAAAAAAGTGTTATATAATCCACCGCATTACGTTGAAATATTACTGCATGTTTCCTAACTATTTTTTTAATCATACTTGCATAAATGCAAATATTTATAATTTTTGTAATCATAAATGGAAACGTTAAATTAATCTATACATATTTTACTGAAAATTGGAAATTATTTTATTTCGAAAACAGTAATTAATGCAAACATCATCACTGTAAGTTAAAATTAAATATTTAATTTACTGATATACGTGAGTGTTTTTCGATGCTCTTTTATTAGTTCTTGAAATATACACGTAATTAAATATGAAATGATCTCATTATAAGGATAGATAAGAGTAATGTCGAGTTCGGTATTTCCTTATAGTTAATTAAATTTATAGTCATTTTAGCTGAAACAAAAAACTTTTTATCTTAGATAATAACTGGATTATTTTACTGATAAGAGTTATTATGAAATAAAAAATAATTAATAATATATTTGTTTGTAAACTCGTAAAAATATTTTAAGAAAGCATCACTATTAAAATTTAATTTATTTCACTTAATAATTATTTGAATGATTCTTTATGCATAAAGGAAATTTATATTAAATTAAATCTATGAGTATAAGAAAGTTTATTATCCATTAGAAAAATTACACGTGTACATTACGGGAAATATTTTTATTTTTGCCTATTAACCATTCAATAACTAAAAATTTTTTAATAATAATATAAATTTATTATTTACGCTAATTAATATAGAGTTCTCATTGTGTTTTTATGTAATTTCGTTTTAATATATATATTTAAAATATCTTTATATCAATACATTACAAGTTTTATATAATAATAGATGAATAAAGAAAAAAACAATTAATGTAAGATAAAATTAATACTAATAGTATTTTCTTTATTCGTACTGTAGAGGCATAATTAAGTAAATAATCATTGTTTTAATTTGAATATGTAAATTACGTTAAAAATTGTTAATGAAATACAAATAATATACTTATAGTTAAAGAAGTTTGTCGTGCGCCGCCCGTCGGCGACAGCCTGGCCCGCGTTATTCTATAAACTGTCGCCACGCGTAAAACATAAAAAACAAAACAGGGACACTCGAGAAGAAAATAAAAAAAATACCCAACGGTCATTTGCTTTTCCGCGGAAGCCCAAGCGACCGTTGGGATTGTCTTCCCCTTAATTGTTGTCGACGATTATATAAAGAAGGCGCGAGACATTCAAAAGACATTCTCTCCTCGACAACGCGCACGAGAACTTTAAATGAGAAATTTCGTTCTTTCCCTTCCCGAATCCCATCCTTGACGTTCCAAAAATGCCGCGAACTCGTCAAGTTTTTGATGTAATGTAATATAGAGATTTTACTCGAGATAACATTGTAATGATTGACGATATTACAGAACGAAAATAAAGAGGCAGTGCAAAAATTTCACTGGTTTTTTTATGTTTTTACTTAAGTATCACTTTTCACTCTTTAAACAAATATATAAAACTTATCTCCTTTGATAATTTAGAGACAAGAGGTTCGCAATGACCCCCACCCCATCCCCCGCGCGCACGAGTTTTTATACATTTTCCCTCCCGCCCTTCTCTTCTGTTTTCCTATTGGCGCAGATAATCAAATGACGATTGTTAACTTTGTTGCTAACTCGAAAACGACGATTATTAAGATTTCGCGTTAAAATAAAACGACGCTTATTCACACTTATTACTACCTCGATACGTCGGTTAGCAATATTCGGCGCCAAAATGAAACGCCACTTTTTAACATTTCACGCAAAATTTTTCCCGTCTTTCCGAAAAGTAATGAAATAGAGTAAAAGAGGACGAGAACGCAAGAGAGAATGAGCATAAATGTATAAGAGATATAGGGAAAGGCTAAATGCGCATGAGTGTATGAGAGGTAGAGAGAGTAAAAGAAAGCTACGTCAGTTTTTTTCTTCTAAATATAAACATTCGGCGCGCACCTGACGTCATCCAAGACGCACTTGGATTCTCCAAAATTCTCCTATGCTTATTTTCGTCATTCGCGACATAATCGTTTCTTTTTAAAGTATTTGTTTTGTTCAGCATGTCGCAACTATGAAGCCATGATCAACAGTTATTGTTTAAATATTTAGCGAATTCTATAATAATAAAATCTTCTGGTTGTAGAAATGGAATGTTATTATTGCGAAAATTTCAAAATTGTTAATTTAATATTTAACTATTGAATAGAAAATGTTAATTTAGTTATATGAATAGGAAGCATGAAATAAAATACAATATATAACAATTTAAAAAAGTGCAGATCAAAAGCCAATCCTTTGTAATTCATGCACGATATTTTACTGATAGCTTGAAACACACAAAGATCTATATATGTATGTAATTAAAATATGCGTTTTCTATTAAATTTTCTATTGTCCGAATTAATTTTCTGCTATTGAATACTATTATTCTTATCGAATCACACGTCATCAAAGTATTTGGTTTACTGTGTTGGTAGATTGTGTTAAAGCTTTTAATCGCAACGTGAATGATCGCGAGTACATTTTTATAAGCCTTATTAATATTGTGATAAAACTTAGATTGTACGTATATTATATAAGGAATAATAATCGAAGTAGACACTAAATATTATTCTAATTCCTGATAAGCATAGATTATTATGGATTATAATAAATAAATAAAAGGAATAATAGTTTTTTTTAAAAGAAATTTCAAATTTACCAGAAAAATAAAAAATATATAAATAATCTAAAAAATTTTAATTATAATTTAATTCAATTTAATTTTAGTTGTAAAAAAGATTAGTTCTGTGGCAAAAAATTTATATTCTCCGTGTTAACTTGTGGAAAAAATATCTTTTATTAGAATAAATAAACGTCTATAATGAAAATATCAAAATTTTACTCACTTTTAATAATTGATAATGAATAAATTTTCTATAGGTTGATATTATATGCAGTACCAGATTGAAACTAAACATTGTATATAACAAACGTTATGCAGAACAACATGTCTGTAAACAACAGAAATAATAAAAATATAAAAAATTTTTTTTAAATTACAACTATATTCTAAAGATAAAAGAGATTATGAAAATTGAAATTAATTTTCTCATAAACTGCGTAATTTTATTGTTTTATTGTTGTACATAATATCAGATGTATGAAGCAGAGCTTTTTTATCATACGGAAACATGCGAATATGATTCAGGTAAGTAAATAAATTAGTACTTATATATAATGTGAAATAATACGATTACTTGTCATTTACGACTATATCAGTATATGTACAATCATTGCTAATAGTCATTAATAATCGATAATTCCTTTGTTGCCGATGGAATTCCCCGGATACAATCGACGCCGGGCCAGCTCGAGTCGTAAATGACAATGTCGGGCGACCTCAAGAAAAGTACTTCGGGTTTTCCCGAGAGTTTTCTCCGGGAAGTCGGGCGATCGGGAATTGTACGAGCCATGAATTGAACTTGCATGTCCGAACATGCAAGCGCGAATAACGACAAATTATTGTACATAAATAGTGCAATGCGAGGCGATTCGGCAGTTCTAGTTTGGAATCGAAAGGCGCAGCTACACGTCGCGAGTGAAGTTGGCTCTAGATTAAGTTGCGGTGTGCTGTGAAGTAAATCAGATATATCAGAAAGACGCCCGAGTTTCTTTCCCTGGCCAGTACTACCTCTTCCAACTCGCGCGAATCCGTGAACAACATTCTTAATAAATAAATACAAATATTAAAGAATATTAATTAGGAATAACGTTTTACTTATTTGGTAATCAATGATGATAAATTTAATTTTATCGAAGAAACCATTCTGAGTTCGCCTTTAATTATTAACTAGTTATCGTATAATAATTAAAGCCAGAAAGTCGAAATTAATTTTTTATTTACATTATATACACAATTTTTTAAAGTAAGATAATCGTTAGAAAAATGATACGATCTAATAACTGTGTAATGTATTTGTTAAAATATTAGATGAGAAATTTTGGGACTTTGCAAACTCAAGATATTCATACCAATTTACAATTTATTAAATCGCATTACACAGTTTTTTGCTATTCCTTTGAGATTTTATACTTCATCATTCTTCTAATTCTGTGATTTACTTACTTAGTTTTAATCTGGAATATTGTGAAAGAGAATGCTTAATGTATCTTGACACATTACTCGTTGAATTTGCCATACGGTTATCAAACAACAAATAATAAGTGTGGGAGTGAGTGAGAGAGAGAAAAAGAGAGTAAGTGAAAGAATAGCTATGTGCGGCGGCGAAGGGAGGGGATGCCCACCCACCTGCTCACTTTTGGTGGGCCCAGTAGTCTTGGGGAGGCCTCCCTGACACGAGCATGCGTAGTTTAATGTCTTAACGTAGATACTAATTGTTAAAGCGCTAATACGTTGTGTGTAGTAATAGGTAAACGTATAAATTGTATAATTGATAATTAGCCGATTCTTATCCTATCCTTCCCTCATCTGATGCCACATAAGTCTTATTATTCAAAACATTTTCACATAGATCATTTAGTCTATTACTGAAAAAACTATGATAAACATTATAAAATCAAATATATCATTACTCGTTTAAAAAAGGTACTAAAAATATCAGACAAAATCTTATAAATTATAGATTGATAATCGTCTAATTCAAATACATTTTTATCATTGAAAATTTGATCGAAATGAATTTATGTTGACTTAATTAAGAATTTTACAACTTTTATTTAAAAAAATTACATTTCGCTACACATTTTTTGTTACACTGTTACACTTTTCTTATCAATAACTATGTCGTGCGACGGACTGACGCGCGTTAAAGAAAAAACGGGACGCGCACAATACAACGAGATCGAGAAACGTCCAACGGTTTGTAACTTTTCCGTGAAGTTTAAAGGATCGTTAGGATTTTCGCGACTATAAAATAGGAAGAAAATATAAGCGAATCATTATAATCCCTTTGGCCACGTTTGCGTATCCGCTGTACCCTCGTTCCGTATTTTTTGTCTTCTTAATTTTCCCTATCCTCCTCCTTCATCCCTTGACGTTCCACCCCATTATGGCGAGAACACGGCAACTATAAGCTAAAAGCAGAAAAATACTCATCTAAAAGAAAGGTACAACATGCATACGTGTATATAATTGTTTTCTTTGATGACTTTCTTTTATACATATATTCAATTAATACTCTTATAATAAAGATATTAATGTTAAAGAGAAAGCTAAATATTAAGATAAAAAAATTTTATTATTATTTTTATTTTTTGTAAATTTTTTCATCATTATTATTGTTGCCATGATTAATTTCTTTTTACATTACTTTTAATTTAAAATACACATAGCTTAAAAATAAATAAATTTTATAATAAATTAAAATAAATTAAAATTTATGTAATAATAATCATATTGCATTAAAGTTAATAATTTAAAATACAAATAAATCGACTTTAATATCACAATTGAATTTCTCCGAGTATAACCAATATCTTATTCCTTGACAAATACCTTTTCGCAGAGTACGCGATGAAAAAAATCGCGTCTTTAATTCGATGATTATTTCAAAAAGTTTATTAGGCTCATAAGAAGATGAATCATAATACCTAAAAAAATTTTCTTATCCTGAGAAAAACTTCTATGCAGTATTGCTGCTAACGCTGGCAGATTTCCAAGGAGAAGCAATGATGTAATCACCCAATGATGATCATCAGACTTGCTACTGCCGAACAATCCATAAACACGAATTTATTCGTCTACTTCAATTAACATCATCCATTTCTAAGCAACGATTAATTGAACACCATAAAAAAAACCCACCCATATCTTTCTCGTTTTTCACTCTAATAATAACTGTTAATCGCCAATCCGTTATCATTGATTCGAAAATAACAATAAATCATCATTCGTTTAGTTGATTTCTTATAATCCACATTCGTTATATCTTTTTTTATAACCTTTATTTATCTCGTTACTTTTATATATATATTGTACTTGTTGTGCGCCGCTTGTCAGCGACAGACTGGAGCGCGTTATTTAGTAAACTATCGCACGCACAAAAAAGGGACACCAAAAAAATACCCAACGTTCGTTTGCTTTGCCGCGTTAGCCCGACGACCGTTGTGATTGTTTGTCCTTTTAATTGTTGTCGACAAATATATAATGTGAGGCTCGAGAAATTAAGAGGCAGATTCTTCTCGACGACGCGCACGGAACCTTTCTACCTTTAAACCGCTTTTCTTTCTTTCCCGAATACCATCCTTTGACGTTATCTCAAAACACCACGAACTCTACACTCTACACTAGTTTTAAGTGTACAGTGCATTTTCTTCGTGTATAAGTTCATTATCATTGTGTTATTATAAGATTATAATATAGTATTTTTTCGTGTATTCGATCAACAATTTTCCACTGTATTACCTTTACTCATCCTTGACCTCAAGCTATTCTCATAAAGTAAAAGTCAAAATATTGGTCCTTCGAACCGGATTAATATATACTTGAAAATTAATATAACTCATTAATAGTGAAGTTCTCAAGTGCAAACTCGATTATTCAAAAATGTCAGAAGAAGAAAAAAATTTGTTCAACGACGTTGAAATGAAGGAGGCCCTCCTCACCATTACTAACTCAATGGAGAACATACTATCGAGATCATGCTGACCTCCAAAAAAACAGAGAAGGCTCATCTGAAAGAGTCGGGGAAAAAAGGGGAAAGAAGCCTAATATGGCTCCCTCCCTGCTCATTAAATTCCAATCGCAACAGCAAAGGATGGACGCTGTCCAGAATATAATCAGCTCCCTTCCGTCATCTCATGGCAATATAGAGTCGAAAGGAATCGCTCAACTTCAACAGCGTCTATCGATGCTGTACGAAAATTTTGAACAGGATCACGAGATAATAACCTCGACCACCCCGGCTTCTCATATCACTCATTGGTACTACAGTGGGGGTAAGTATGAAATAATGCAAAACTTATACTCAACGGCAGCATCGGTACTCGGCAATCTTCGATCGAAGAAGATGGCAATAATTGAGGCCAAAAGAGCAACAACTAGCGAGTCTCCTGATGATTCTGAGAGCTTGATTCTCCCCGAGTTCTCAGGTGACTACTCAACCTGACCTCATATGTTCATTGCCATAGTTTTAAGGAAACCTAAAATTGCCAAGATAAATAAATTCATATACCTTCGACGGGACGTCATTGGTTACTCACTGCAGCTCTTTCAGGGTTTTACCGTTTGCGATAGCTCACTTGATCCAGCATGGGAAATGTTGAAAAGGAGTTTTGAAAATCAACGTCTACTTATCAACACCCAGTTGGACAAGCTATTTAGTAAAATCCTCATTCCCAGGAAGGTCGTAGAAATCGATCGTGCCCTTGCCACCATCGACGAGACCACGAAAGCCCTTAGACAAGTTCAATGTCGAAGTAGACAATTGGGACACTGTATTGGTGCACCATCATGTCATTCGACGAATGGACGATGCTCTGAGTGAAAGGTAAGTGAGAGTTCGGTGAGTGAGAGCAAGCGGACGACCTATCCCACTTATGAGCAGCTCGAAAAGTTTCTTACAACTCGATCACGAGCTTTCGAAAATTTCAAGCTTAAAACATTTCGGAGGTCGTCTTCTCAGCCAGAAATTTGCTATCCTCAGCCCGCTTCTAGGAAAAAGGTTTTCGTGACAACTAAATAGGATCCTGTTAGGTTAAAATCACCAGCTTTCTATGCGTGCGACTATTATAAGGGTAACCACTTCATTGTAATATGCCTGAAGTTCAGAGACTTGAAACCATCAACAAGAATGACTCGTGACAAGCCAAAGTCTGTACTTTCACTGTCTCGCGCATCACAATATGAAAGTGTGACGGAACCATACCAAATGCAAGAAATGCTTACGGCGGCACCATACAATGTTGTTGCACGAAACTCAACAGAAAAGCTCCATAAAGGAGCTGAAAAGTTCAACAAAAAACAAATAAGAACCTGGTGCAATCGTCGACACTACGGAACGCCCATTTTTACATTTCGGTCGATCACAAAAAATGGTTATGATATCGAAATGCTCACCATCAACAAGTTTTCTAGCAACAGTCATAGCACGAGTTGACACATCGTTTATTAACTCAAAGTACGCATGCTCATTGACACGGAATCTGAGCTCTCTATCGTCTCGGAACAATTCATACGAAAGCTCAAGATCTTTACTCAACAGTCCATCATACATATACATGGGATTGGTGACCACAGAAAGCCAGTACTAAGAGAGTTTCCGCCCTACTCTTAAGACCTACCCAAGGGAAATCTGTGGTCTCCATTCAAGCAGATGTACTCATCACATTAATAACAGTACTCCTGTTCTTCGAAAAGGAGAATCAAGATTGGCCACATCTTAAGAACCTCGAACTGACTGATTTTGAATTCTTTTGGATACTTAAATGGGACGTAACATGTTCGAAGTTGAGAGTTGAGTTCAGCGGCTCATCTAGAACATCAACTATATATAGATTAGATAATTTAAACATATTTTTGTCACGGACATGACAAAAATATACAGTCAGATAGACGTTCATAAGAATGGCTGGGACCTTCAACGAATCTTATGGATTAATGAAGATGATGAGGTAGTGACATATTACCTTACAACCGTCACATAAGGCACGAAAGCTGCCCCATTCTTAACAATGAGAACACTGCTACAATTCGTCGACGACGAAGGGGACAAATTTCCCCTTGCTGTGTCTTCCATCAAACACGGCAGATACGTCGAACATTTTCAGGAGTAGCAGATAATCCACAAAAGCTCGTGAAAATTGCTCTGCAACTCCGAAATCTCTACATGGTGAACGACTTTCCTTTAGCCAAGTGGCACTTCACTCACCCAGATGTGATAACTTCTATCAACTCAATTTCAAATGAAGATCAAATAGTCTTGTTCGACGATTGCGACACCAAGATATTAGGACTCAAATGGAATGCTCAAACAAATGTTTTCTCATTCAACACGAAACGCTCACCTACTCATGAAATACTCACGAAACGATTCATTTTATCTGATGTAGCTCAGATGTTAATCCACTCGGCTTTGTATTACCAGTTGTGATCAAAGCTAAGATGCTTATGCAAGAACTTTGGTTGCATAAACTAAGTTGGAATGAACCACTGCCATCCCACCTATGTTGTCGATGGCTGCTCATCAGAGAAGAGCTCACAAAAGTGGCCAAAATCACCATTCCCATATGGTACAACACTACGAAATGCTCAACAGTGGAATTTCATGGCTTCACTAATGCATCGCAATTGTCGAAGGCAGAGGTTATCTACATGTCCGTCAAAAAAAAGAAGATCTAATAATTATCTAAATAAAACAAGAATATCATCAGTTCTCCATTGTTCATCGAACAGAAAACTCATTATTCAAAATTCATCAGCAATCATAAGTACCAGTAAATTTCAAATAATTACTGTTATTTCATAAGGAAAACTAGACTAATTTAACAACGATTTCAATGACTAAAACTACTTAAGTTATTAGTTAACATCTCACAAGCAATGGAAAACAAAACTATAATTAACTTAACAGAAGAATAAACTCATATTCAGAATTTGGAGCTTACTGACAAAACAGTGGAAGCTATAATTCAATGTACAGAAAAAACACTACTTTTTCAGCAAATCTCATCTGCTGCAATCAGCTCCATGAGACAACCCTCGGCAGAAAGTTCTTCAGAAATATATCCGAAGGAATGAACTCGAAAATCAAGAATAAAAACAATGAAGAATGCGACTGACTGAAGAGCTTCATATATTTACACAAACAAAAAATAACAAAACACACATACTGAAACGTTCACAATTCCATAAATTGTTATTAATCACATTTAAGTTAAGCTTATTATTGTAAATTGCGTTTTAGTATAATTTATCAGTTTTAAGTGCGGTTAATATAAGTTTAAATTTCTCGTTTTAAATTTTAGTTATTTATATTGACAATAGTATATAAGCTCATTATAAATAAAAATTAATATAAGAATTTTTGTTGTTTTCTTTTATATTTAATTTATATTTAATTTTCTTGTATGGTTTTACTCAACTCTAAATGCCACTACTGCCCTATTTCACCCTTAAATCTAAGGGAAATCAATATTGAAAATACTCAACATTTGGTCCTTCGAGCCGGATAACAGTGGTCTTACTAATTTGTGAAGTGCAACGCATTTTTTAAGTGCTACTCATCTGTGAAGTGTATCTCATTCATTAGTATTGTTCATTTTGAAGTGCTCATCTAATCATGTCGGAACAAGATTTTGTTGACTTTTACGTTGATATGAAAGATCAAATCAATGTTCCGATATCGGTAGACAACGCGACATCTCCGTCTTGTTCACCACCAGTAACTGAAAACAATACCTTAAGGCCTGATCCCAACTTCCGTTCTCGCCCACTAATAAGGAGAGACGGGACAAAACAAAAAAAACTCAAATGACAGCCCAACTCCAGCTCAAAATTCACTCCCGACATCGGATAAACTGCGTGAAGAATGTTCTCGACTCGCTTCCAAAATCTGCTCGTGAAATTGAAGTGGAAGGAATAATACAAGTTCAACGGAGTTTCTTCAACATTTATGAGAAGTTTGAGATGGAGGATAAGGTGATCTAAAATCTTACCCCAATTGCACACATCAATCACGAGTACTTCACTGGGGGTAAGTGCGAAATTATACAATTCGTTCACTCAATCGCCACCTCTACTATCGGCAATTTGCGCTCTATAAAAATGGCAGCAGCAAAGGCCCAAAAACCAACTCAACAGGGGACATCTGGGGGGATCGACCAGGTCCGACTTCCGACACTTGACTTGCTGGTCTTTAAATGTGATTACCTGACGTGGCCTCAGTTTAGAGACGAATTCAATGCCGTGGTTATGAGCAAAAACACGATGGTCGACATCGATAAACTTATGTACTTAAGTAGAGCGAATAGTGGTTTCGCATTAAAACTGGTTTTGGGCTGGCCGGAGATTGAATTGAACCAGCTTGGGTAGCATTAATCAACAGGTTTGAGAAACAACGTGATTGCTGCTCAGTTGAGGAAATTATTCTCAAATCAATCAATTCCCAGTAAGGCTCGAGATATTTATAGAGTTCTAACCAGGATCAACGAGACGTCGTGAAAAGTCTTGATAAAGTCAAGAAGAATGAATGGAACTATGTCATAGTCCATCACATAACCCAACTATTGGATAAGGAGCTGAGTAATCAGTAGGAAAACGACCTCGATAGACAGACGACCTATCCTATATATGCCAAACTTAAGGAATTAGACTTAAGAAATCAACTATAACTGTTTCCTTAAGAAATAATTGCAAAACCACATCGGCGACGAAAATGTCGAGAAATTCAGAGTAAGCCTTCTATCTGCTGGCCTTTATGACTGTATTTGTCACATATTGGGTTTCCTTCGATCGGAGTTCTTACAATTGCAAACTTTTCAATGCGTGCAAGTAGCAGATATATTTTATCATATAATCACCAATGTCTCTTTAAACTCTCTTTAACAATGTCCGTAATCTCGACAGGAAGTGCATCAGGTTTGACCATCACTTGAATTTTGAAGCCATCGCCGATTGCGATTTTTTCATCACAGTCTGCTAATTTACACACGACTTGAACTTCGTGTTCCTGGATGTAGAAAATTGCGTCAGCTCCAACAAAATGGTATATTATGGGAGTAAAAAGAGTTGGCGATGCACAATCTAGTAGACTGCTTAACACATATTCTTCGCCATAATTCTTCCTACGTGGAATGGTAACTCTGTACCAGTTGGAGTATGTAGCCCATATTTCAATGAAATAACCAAAATGTCGTGCACCTTCTTCTGAGGCATTTTCGGTTGTTTATCTTGGACGCATGAGAGCATAATACTGATGGCGGTTCTGGATGTCGAGTTGTTCATCTGAAACTGAGCAATAACAATGTTAGATTAATCTTAAACATTTATAATAATAAAATACAGAACAAATTAAATTATGTATGTAATTGTTCAAAAATATAATATGAAAAAAATTAAAACTCATAGTAGTGAAAAGTCAATGAACTTACAACTAAGCTACTTAAATACTTAATTGATCAAAACTAATCAAATAAATAAATACATTATATCTTATCAGCACATTAGGCTTTTACACTCTGATTAAAGAATAAAATTCTAAGATATCACATTTCAAATCCTCAAGTATAGCTAACATCTTCCTCGTTCCAAGATTCATCTAAAAGGTAACAATGCATAGAAATATCATCAAAGCAGCTTAACCAAAAGCTCAATTATTGTTTTTTTACTATTTTTCATTTATTGTTTTATTATCTGATCTTCACTCCCTGTTTCATCCTGTAACTGTCATTGAGCACCATTTTGTTACTTTCACTTACTGTATCAAAAACAGATTTATACTTACCATCATTCCGATATTCACTCACTTTTTAATATTCTTTTCATTTAACACTATTTTATTACTTTCACTTTATGTTTCATAACGATTTTGTAATTACTTCATTCTCTTTCTCACTTATCGTTTGATTCTCTTATTCTAACTGACTTTTTTATTCGCTTATTTTCAATTACGATACGCTCACTTTCAATTAAAATATATATAAATATAAGATTTCATAAGCAAATATGAAATATAAACTAAAAATTGTAGATCATAATGCAAAAACTTAAAGAATGGTATATATACAGAATGTAATATCAAATTAAATTTTTGTAAATCATAAAAAATATAAAATATATGAATTATGATATTTTAATAGTGTAACATAATAATGTAAAATATAGAAATTATTTATATTAAGATAAAAAATTATAATATGAAAATATAAGAACTTTAAAAAAAATGATTTATAAAATATTCAGAAATTTAATATTAACAAAATGTGTATGTATATATATATTAAAATCTGATAAAATAATAAAAATTCTTTTCCGCAGTCTTATAATACAGCTACTAGTAAAACTTAATATTAAACTGCGCTATAATGAAAAGCAAGTATGTGTTGTACTTACCAAATTATAGATTTGAGAATGATGACGTATTAGCACTCAGAAGAATGAAAAATTACTAAAATGAAAGTCGGATGTGGCCTATTTATATCCGGTTGAATGTTCAATCGTCGTGGAATTTTCAGAAATTTGCAGAAAAGTGGATGATTGGTGGGAGTTTGCAGAATAGGATTTGCGACACATTGAAATTAGTTGACCAATTACAACCAACTACACTAATGACGCGTCCTTACCAAATCACAAAAGGACCAGCAGCTAATGACAGGCTTTTAACTAGAAATTAATTATAATTGTTTCAGATTTAATATTAACACATACGTAAATAGATATGTTATGATAAATGTTAGTAAGTAAATAATTTAAAAATAATAAGCAAAAAAGTCTTTATACGTTAGTAAAATATAATAATTTAAAATTAAAAATTAATTCGATAATATATAATAAAAATAAAAAATGTTATTTAGAATATTCGACTAAATAATATAGAAATATTAATGAATTGCATTACATTTTGATTACATTACATGATATTTTATGCTTATATGACTGTTTTTTCAATCAATATCAATTTATTTTCATGTATAGTTTTTTTAATTTTTATCAAATTTTTACTCTAAATATCATTAATAATATGGTCGAGAATAAGATTATTGAAATGAATGCATTTTATTTGAGTATTATAATTGTTCTCCACATTTTAAATGCTTGAATTATTTTTATCATTACAGTATTCTTTCAACATTTTAGTCTTTAAAACCGTTGTGTAAATGATTCTTTAATCGTAATATAAATTAGTATTATTATATATTAATATTTTATGCTTACAAGTAACTGCCCTTACTTAAGCGGGTCTAACAAACATAATGTCGTCATTCGTTTTTATATATCTTTTAATTAAAGTAATCAAAATTTAAAAAAAAAACGTCAATAGACGCTTCGTTTATATTTCACGTTTATTAAAATGTAATAGTTAATAAAATTTTCTACAAACAGATGAAACTTGTGAATTACAAAGAAACTTCCGTTGAGATATACATGTATTGCTTTAAAATATCAATCTATCAATTAGATCTGTTATTTGTACATTTTAGAAATATATAACGTATTATTGGATCTAACTTATAAACATTGTAGCACTTGTTAACGTAAATATTGATAATTAACAAGAACCATTATGATTTAAAAAATTGATTCAAATATTTATTATTTGTTGTTTCCCAAATTACAATTCTTTAGATTTCTGTGACAAGAATACGGGAAATGGATGTCAAAAATTGTGATTTATTTTATCTAAATTTCAAGGAGATTAAGCTAAATCAAGCTCTGAATGCACGTAACCATAGTAAGAACTTTAACTCGGCAAAATTAGTCAGTCGAGAACAAAGAAGGCAATGGACCATCACTGCAACCAGTAGCAGCACCAGACGTAGGTCTGACCGATTAGTCATCACTTGCTTGTTGATCCTGATAACGACGAGAGTTGCTCTTACCAGCTTGAACAACACTACAAAAGCGAATTCTCCACGGACTTGCATAAAATTTATACGGCCGGAGAGGGTCACAATATTCACCTGCAAACGCAAATTGCCACTGTTGCAACTAAATGTAATACCTCATAAGGTAGAAATGTGTAACCTTAAAAAAGTTTTTGTAAACACTTTGCGTGCAATTAATAATTAACAAAAGTATTAGTTGTACAAATGAACCACAAATTTAGACTAAAACTGAAGTTCAAAAACACGTATAACTCGAACTTTTTAAAATATCAAACCGCCCTTTTAAACTTAATTAAATATTAATAAATCAAAAATAATATTTATTAAATTTACACATACGTAAATTGTACGTAAAACTCTATATGCTTACATAAAACTTAAAAGAATAAATTAAAATTCGTGCATATTTTTTTGTTTTAGTATTTATCTAAATATCTAAATAAGAAAAATCCAAAATTACCGTTAACCAATGAACAATTCTATCATACAAGAGGATGCACTAATACGAGAGCAAAGTCAAGTCAAAGGAACCTAAAGTTAACCTTAAATAATATGGTATTATAGGTGTATATATGTGTAAAGTAAATACAATATTATTAAATCACAAGTTTTTATAATATGTATTTGACGAAAGCGACAAAATAAGCGATCGATCATATCGTGTATTAAGTCGACTTTTTTCTCAATCTTTTTCGTTCGGGCTGCTTCCATTTGTACGTTTTGAAATTTATATAAAACTTCAAAACCTCTCAAATAGAACTAATAAATACTTCTATTTTCATTAGATCAAAATTTTATTTTATAAATTGAGTTCCGTAATAATTGTCATTATTACGCAAACCTGTTTCTAAACTTAGTGTAGAGTCTGGTAGAATTTTTTATGAATTTTTGGAATTCAAATATGAACAATTAGATAGCTACGAATTTTAAGCATATAATTATATTTTATAATTTTTCAATGAAAAATTTCACATTTTCAGAAATAATTTATTAGATGTAGTTGTCGACAATATTCCACTTATCTTAAATGTAATTATACAATCAAAGAAAATGTTCTTTGTCTCTTTTCGTCAAACTATTCTCGTCCACAGTTGATTTTTCACTCCAAATATAAGCGCATAATGTAAGTTTGAATTCAATAAACAACACGATATTTTAATAATCACAAAATTTTTAAAAAACGAATTAGTAAAAGAATGTATAATTTGATCAACCATCGTATCTAAAAGTAAATATTCCTCGACTAATTCCAATAAAAAAAAATTTAGAAAAATCGCACCGATTGCTTTGTAAGCATTACAAATTTTTTTATAATAATAATATGGATGCTATTTCCCAAGACATTGATAAGTAAAAAACACAATTTAAAAATTAAGTTTTTTAATGAATATTCTTACTTAATATGCTTCTTCTTCATATATTCTCTTTAATTGTATTTTAAATTCAATTTTTGTGTAAATAAAAGTATCCTTATCTTAAAAATAATAATATTTGCTTCTCAACCTCACAGTACAAAAATCGCAACATCGTAAGATTTTCTTAAATTCCTATTTTGTCAATTTATCGTAAAAATATATTAGATTTTTTGCTATAAATTAAAATCACGTACAAAGTATTATACAATAATTTCATATTTTAAATTTGTCCATTTTTAACCAATTTATCGAGCTGAAATAAAAAGACAACCAAGATTGAATCTCTGCAGCTCTTGAGAACGCACATAAACTTGTGTAATTTATAGGTACGTAGTGGAAATAATAAACATAAAAAAGTTTATTCATCTTTTGCTTTTCTTAGATTTTGGACATTTGATTATAACCCATTCATTCGGCGACAATTCTAACCGAAGTTTTACTGGTAATCTGTATTAAACTTTGAATACATTTCATAACCTAGAATAGTTTAATAAAACGAATAACAATATAATTTCACAGTGCTTTTTATTTTTTATTTATTAAAGTTTACTTATCTGCATTGTTTTTAATGGATTGCATTACTGCTTTTTAGAATTCTAATCTAAAAGACTTCAGCTATATTTATTGTATCTTTCGTTACAATTGCAGGTGTAAGCAAAGTAAAAAAATTAGTTATTTGTTTATTTTTTCAATTACAGTATCACAATGTAACAATATAGATAGTTTATAAAATAATTTTTCTTTTTAAAGCACACGATTAAACGCGTATCGATTGTGAATGATAATACCGTTTAAATTTATCGTGATTATCGGTTACTATCGTTCGAGTCTCAAAACTTTGAACATCTGATCTCGTAATCTTAATGGCCGAAAGCTTGACAATGTTACAAAAGAGTACAAAGATGGTACAAAGCTCTGATATAAGACTTCGAAATTGCGTATTATTTTGAATTTTCAAATTATTTATAATGGAGGATGAGAGTTTGGTGCAATAATAGTTATTTTATTTATATTATAAGAGTTTTTTAGTTTATCAATCCGTAACACTTTTACAAATAGATTATGTTTGTTTTTCAGGAAACGGTTGTTACTGACTAGTAGCAAAACTTAGAATAGAAAATACTTTACTCGAGTAATAAAAAATGAGTATCTTCAACTTTTAATAAAGTAAGTTATATTATGCGTTTCGTTATTTTAATTATATCGCACCATACTGATTTGATAACAATCTAGGATTTTGATTAAACGTCTAATTCTCTTTCGCTTTATTTAATGGGATGCGTGTGGATTCAACCCTTACGATTGACGTTACGTCTATAAATTTTTTTCAAGCTCTTTTACGGAATAGTCAGTTAGGCTATTGTGGATAAATTCGGCTTTATGCGCTTCACAGACACATAAAACACTCGATGTTTTACTATAAATTGGTTATTAGCGCACGAGTGCAGAGGAATAGTCTGTGTAACATTCCGACTACTTTCTCTTTATTTTCAAATTTTTTCAATTTCCATTCCAGATTTCTACTCGTCCAACTTCTATGTTGACAAGCCGAAACGTGATTGTGTATGTGCACTTTTATTTAATAATTTCTGAATACCATTTGTTTTACAGGGAGAAAAGTTTTCTATTGGTAGAGAAAATTGACAAAAGTTGAGCGTAAAGTAAACTTTTTGTAAAAAATGTTTCATAATTAATTATTTATTGAACATCTGACGGATAAATAAAAAGTTCACTCTTCGCAATCGATTATTTATCAAAGTAAAAAAATATATATATATATATATGTATACTAATAGTTTGTGTATAATGCAATGACACATTCAAATGTTTAGACGCTATTGTTTAATTACATTTTTCATTTACGTACACTATGCAATTTAAAATATATTGAGCATTTTTATTATACTATAAAAACTTGTATGAAAAACTTTGGAAGACGAAAATTTAAGTTATAGTCACATTAATTGTTAAAATTAAAAATTCAAATGATACTCATTAGTTTATAGGGGAAAAAATAATCTAAAAATTATATACAAAATTTAGCTATTTACTGCGTATATAAGGTAATTTATAAAAAACATTATTGCAGTTTAGTAATAATTAAGTTCAAAATAAATTTCTACGTTTTAGCATTTAATTTTTAATTCAATAGAATGATGCAACCGTAACAAATTATAATTTACAGAAGTTCTTCTGCTAAATGTAAGAGAATAATTTACTTTCTTATAAAATCGAAAAAATTAAGTAGTACAATAATAATGAATTTTTGAAACTATTTAGATAGAAATAAATATGAAATATGAATTCAATGCTTTTTAAAGGAAATTTTAAGTTGATTACTTATAAAATTTATTTGTAGTTTTAAGTATTGAAAAAGTCTGGATAAGTTTTAAGCGCCAATTTAAAAAAAATTTTTATACCAATTGCGATATTTTATTTAAATAACTTCTCATAATTTACGTTTATTATTTGATAACCAATAAATTTTAAACCGGTAGTTCGCTTTCGTATATAATAATCAGAAAAATATTAATGTTCAACGTAGATATTTTCATTTTTTATTATATTAATTTTCAGAAGAGATAATTCTGACCTATAAAATTTCTTTAATAGAAACTAAACCAATAATCGATATACTATTCGCACATTATCTTCACAATTAACAAATTTTTTATTATATTAAAAAAAAGTAATTTTTTATAGTACCAGAAAGATGTTTGCCCATATTTCATTTGTTTTAATAATGTATATTATTTTCAATATAATAATAAAAATTATAGACATCTACTTTTCTGTACTATTTTTACCGACAACAGCTAAGTAATAAACGGAGGCAAGTTAATAATGAAAAAAAACATTTCATTAATTTATTGATGATTTTCATATTAATTATTATTATTCGAAACTGTGTTACATTCAGACGAAACTTAGTTTTTATTGATTTTAGGTTTTGATACACAACGAATACGATTATTTTCATAAAAAAAAGTATTTATTTACCTTAATTTTCTTTTCTCGTGTATCCATTAACTGGCCCCAATGATTTATTCGTGTCCTAAAGTCCTTTTAAAATTTATAAAAAAATAATTACTTTAATTTTTATGTTTTAAATCGATAATTATAGATATATAATTTTGATTATTCAAA
The DNA here is from genome assembly GCA_018907185.1 of Platyscapa corneri. NCBI lineage: Eukaryota > Metazoa > Arthropoda > Insecta > Hymenoptera > Agaonidae > Platyscapa > Platyscapa corneri. Next base: position 382,709 of record JACCHW010000014.1, read on the forward strand.
AAAGATGCTGTAAAATTTGATTTATTATAATAATTAAAGGGTCAGATAATTGAAGAATTGTCAAAAATTCAAACTTTTTAAAATTAAAAATAAATTAGTGTTTTAAAATTAAGTGTATATTTCGCTAAGTGGATATATAAGTAAAAATATGTTTTTACAGTTACAGTTCTGAGTATAGTGCGTTGCTAAGTGCATCTCATCATGACGTGTATTTTTAAACAATTTTAGCTTCGTTAGTGATTGATGAGCTATTATAATCTAATAACTATCTAAATAAATTATTTTTACCACAAATACTCATTCAACGAGAAAAAAAAACACAAATATTGCCATTAATGCCCACTTTTTAAGAAACACAGCTTACTGAAAAATTAATAAAAATTTATCAATGAATGAGCCATTTAGTCTGGGTTTGATAATAAAAAGAAATCATAAGTCCGAGGAAAACTATGAAAATGATGTCAGCTGACATTAATACTATTTCCACCGATAAAAAGGTCTCACCTCGGAAAAATGTCTGCGCGTCTTGAATCATTGTATACGGGGAAAAAAAACTAAAACTAATAATAATGGTGTTTAAAAAGTTGTTCGCATGAAAATTCAGATTAAAAGTTTTCTGCTATCAAATCTCTTAATGAAAATTTTAAAATGAAGAATTACTCGATCAATGTTTTCAAGGTTAAACAGAAAATAGAAAACAAAATTTAAACGCAACTGCTCCTCCGGCGGGAAAATAATCTCAATCTAGCCGCTAATATTGCACTTTCAAAGATGAATTAATATCATTAACAAAATCTGTGAATTGGATATTAATTAACGTTGGTATATCGTTACAACAATTTTATAAGGTGAAATAATGCGACTAAAATGGACCCAACGCTCGCTTATAGGTGTGAAATGAGTGTCGCACTCGTTCTTCTAGATCAACACACACACACGCGCGCGCGCAAATGTAAAAACACGATGAAACCATCGCGCCAAAAACATCTTTCTAATCTCAATATTGCACGCTAACGATAAAAATTTTTACTTTTTATAGTTGAAACCTCAATTTTGAAAAATTTATTTTCTCCTGCAATCTGAAAAAGATTATTTGAAAATCTTGTATATCAGAGATAATTTTAGTTCCACTTTTTCTCTAAAAAATATTTTAAGTAAAGTTAATGAAATCTTCAAAAAATAATATCGCGACAATTTCCAGCGCCTTTTTATGGACAAATTAATTATTATGAATTTTTTTTACTCTTAAGTTAATAATTAATAACTTCTTACTAGTGATCGGAAACTTTATTTAATTGCATAAAAGTTTGCAATTTATGGTTTTATTTAGGACGAATAGGCAGGCCCGTATATTTACTCAAATGAAGGTTAGTTTTTAGAAATTTATTTGGACTTTTCAAATATTGGAAAAATATTCTAACGAATGAACGTGGACGTATATAATCACTTTTCGATACAATACGTCGTTTTATCTTTCTGTTCTCCATAAAATTAACAAAATGAGGTAAGCAGTTGACGATTCGTATTTACATAAATAACAAATTGTGTACTAAAAAAACAAGTGCTGTTTTAAAACGATGAATTAGATTCCGAATTAAATTCGATTTATTAATGAATATCTGATTTAAAACGTTCACGTCGTAGTTTGGTTCCTCTACATTATTAACAAAGACCTCGTGCTTAGAAAATAAAAATATGCCTCGCAATTTATCGAATTTCTGAGAATAGATGGTACAGGTAATAAAAAAAGGTCCTTTTCCACGTAGCCCTTCTATTATAAAAATTAACACGAACGAATTCCTTTTAATCTCCAGAAATACGTTATGAATTTATAAAGTATTAAAAATAGGAAAACGTCAACTTTTACAGTATGAAACCTTTAGACTTATCGGTCCAAAGATCAATTAAATCATATTAAACAGACATACAACGGCCAAGCAGAATTAAATATACGACCATGACAACCAGTGCACGACAATCGCCAACGAACCGAGGATTTAGCTAAAAACCAATAAAAATTCAATTAGGCCGCGCTTACCCCCGTCGACTAAAGGTTTTATTTAATTCGCTAATTGTACGAAGCTTATTACGGCATTCGGTCTGCGCGTTGGAGTTATGAAAAGTCTTCCCCGAAGCGCATATCAGATACTACGGCGGAATTATTTCTCTTACTCGAAACTCGCGTACGTAAGTGTAGCCATTTTTTAAGAAGTGTTTTTACTGGCGATTTAAGCTCCGTACTCGTTCGAATCATCGTAATTATGTTTTAACAAGCCTTCGTAACGTTTGTGCAATTTTATAAAATCTATGCGATATATTGGTTGCAAAGCGCGTAAAGCGTCGTTTTTTGTTACCTTAAACAGAGTAATGGAGAAATAAGATAACCTCCTCACCGGAAACAATACAACACGTGGGACTTTTTGTTCCGTACGGGGAATTCAGAGCCACGATCGCCGAATCATTTTACCACCAACAAGGCAGCAAATAATTCCGGGAAAATATGTATTTGCGAAAGAACCTTTTGCGTTCGAAGAAAAATTACCGTGCGCGTTGTTATTTGTAGTATATTGTTAATCCGAAAGCTAACGTTGTATTAACAATTCTAATAAGCTTACGTTTTCGAGTATTTCAAGAGCTAACGAAACTCCATTATTCTGTAGTATGATATTTAATTCTAACTGTATTTATGGGTTTTTAATTTGCTTCCGTTTCATTGATCATTGTGGTTATTATTATTGTGCCCAGAACTTTATGAAATGTCTTGAAATAACCGTCACTTTTATAAAGTTTGAAGAAAAGAACTTTTAACGCATCGGTATTTTAAGTTCAATAACTTTTCATACTTAAATGTAATGTACGCCAACAATCCAAAACCAATCTCAAATTAATTTTAATACCATACTACTGGTAGTTTATTGTTCTTAAAAAAATTAGTCGAATAAAGAATAGATCGTTACTACGTTCAGCAGAGACATAATACTTCAAATTATTTTCACTCAAATATATTGAAAAATTCTATACAAATATTTTTTTAATACTTAACGAACTTTGAACAAACAACTAATAAATAACATTAAAAATAAAATTAGCGTAATAAAATATTTAATTAAAGTACTTGTAATTTAATAACTTGAAATATCAGCGATATATAAGAATATAATGTACTCGGTAATTTCAAATTTAATGGGTAGTGAAAAAAAATAACATGTCTGTCGGAATTTCCGAAATAAATGAAACCATCTTTAAATTTTCATAGATTTTATTTGCGAAAAATGACTTTCAAAAGTACATTGATTTATATAACTAATAAAATTGCCACCCTAATTAATAATTAAACAAATCATCTTATTTGCAGTTTCAATAATAAACGATCTTTAACCAAAGTATTCTCGTACAATTTGGTACTTGAAATTTACATACATTAAAGTAAAAACTATTAAAAAACAATAATAAGTAGAAAAACAAACAGTGTAATATAATATAAAAGCACACGACGTAGTTTATTTCTCCCTTCCTTTTCATTCTTCTTTCATCCTGTTCCAACATGTTTTATGATATTTTTCTCCTTTCTCTTTCTAACTCGTCATAAAGAATCTTAATCAATTCTTCCTGGCTTATTCTTTTACTTGATAAATTATTCTTTATTGTCATACTGCTTTGGCTCATTACTATTGTGGACTCCCCTTTTTCCTTCGGCATTTGTTTTGAATGTTTTCTTGACGTCACCTACAGTCATTCTCTAATTTTTCATTATATAATTATATCAGCTTTTTGATTAATTTTCGCTTTTTTAAAATACGATTCACTCCATGTGCTTTTGATACACCTTTTACACGTTTTATATCACTCCTGCCCAAAGCCTGCCGATTTTATTTTTTCCACGTGATCGTTTAACCGCACTTTTATGCTTTACACTTATTACATAATTCACTCGTTTATTATACTTCTCCTTTATATTTTTTAGGGAGAAAAGGCCTTCTGCTATTCCATAATTTTCCTTAAAATTACGCAACGCTGATAATTTGAAAAAAGAAGAAATATTCATAAGAGTTTGAAGGAACGCTTGAGAAAGAGAGTGAGTGCAGGGTTAAGAACTAGAAAGAGCGAGAGAGAGAGAGAGAGAGAGAGAGAGAGAGCGATCGCGGAAGAGACCGATTTTCCTGCACCGAGCGTCAATTGTTTTTCCAGACAGCAAAGTTTCCACATACACACGTGTCTTCAATCCTATGCTGTTAATTTATATTCTTAGAATCCCGTCTAGGCCCGATTGTTTTTATGCTATTAATTTATTTTGAATATATTTATAATAAGGTTAATAAACTCGTATCGTCAAGACACTACCATCATCTTATCGGGAACATTATTATTTATTCACCGTATAAATATATGATTTTATACAAGATAGAGAGAGAGAGGAGCAGAGTTATGTTAGTAACTAGATATTTCTAATTATTTCTTCACTAATTAATTATTTGATGCACCAACATCATTGATTGTTTATTATATAATATTAGGGAATTTGGTAGGGAAAGTAAGGCTTTTGAAAAGGTGTTGAATAAGGTGTTGAAAAGTGGTAGAATAGAGTTATAAAGTAGTGTAGAAATGTGTTTATTGGTGTAAAAAAGAAGCGTTAAATAATATACAGATAACAGAAATTAAATACAGGCACTTTGTGCGATTATGTTAACATAAAGTGTGGTTAGATTGAAATATTAATATCGGCGCATGTACTACTAATTTCTATCGAAAAGAAAAAGTAAAAAAAAGTTAAATTTAATTAAAAAAAAAAAGGTGAATAACAACGAGTAAGAAATCAGTTAATTTGTATATGAGAAACTTGGGAGTGAACAATCATAGGATTACAAGAGGAGATAATATTAAAGAACATTCGACATCAAAAAATGAAAAGTTATCAGATACATTATCAGAGAAAAAACAGTAAAACAATATTAATTTATGTAAAAAATGGTTTGAGGATATGCGAAAAAGTTGGCAAGGTAAGTAAAAGAGAAAATAAGGGAATCAGTGAAAGAGAATTGGAAAGAGACAGATAAAGAGGTATTAAGAAGTGAAATATTACTCAAGATGAAAGAGGCAACAAATGAAAAGTTATTTATGTGAGGAAAACAATGGAGATTTTATTACAAAAAATAAATAACATGAGAGTGATATTGAAAAAATAAGAGAGAAAGCAAATTAATGATAATGTGAATAAGAAAAATATAAACAAATTGCAGGAATGAATTATTTCAAAAGAAAGAGATAAATGTTTTGAATGAGATATTAAAACAGTGAAGAGAAAAAAATTTTCAAAAAAGGTAAGTAAATTCAAAACTGATTTGGAAATGATTAAAAATAAAATAATGCATTGAAAAACAGAGTTGGAAAAGAAAAAAGAGGGGGAAAGATATTAATAAATATTGAAGAAAATAAAAAAGAAAAATTGGAATGGCTGATAGAGGAGAGAGAAATAAGAAAAAATAATATTATAATTTTAAGACTGATTTAAATAAATGATTTAAATAAAAAAAAATGATAAAGGGATCGTATTTAAAGAAGAAGGGATAAACGATTGGATGAAAAAAATTTAAATATTAATATAAAAGTGATAAAAATATGGAAGACAGGTAAGGAGAGTGTAATGGTGGTGGGGAGTAGCTTTACAGGATTTTGATGATAAGGTTAGGATAAAGGAAAAATATCGTTGTTAAAAGGAACGTCGATTTAAATAAAAAATGACGAAACATGTAGAGAGACGCGAGAAAAAAAATAAAAGAAAAATGCAGAGAACTTATGGAAGGGGGTAAAAAGTATTCCTAAATTTAAATAAAATAATATCACAGTAGACGAGAAGTCTTGAACATATAATGAAATAAAAAAACATTGGTTTCGTAGAGAAAGAAGATCACAATAAAGAAAGAAGAAAGCATACGGAAGAGAGAAAATATAGTAAGATGATTTTGGATTGTTGGAAAATTGCAGGTTTAAAAAATTTGGACAAAAAGGGATGGAGGTTATACTGAACTGTGACATTATAGGATTGATGCAGACTCGGGTAGAAGAAAAAAGAATTAAAAACATGAAGGAGAAATTAAAAAACTTCAAATATAAATTAATCTATGCGAAAAAAAGAATTCGAAGAAGGAAGGGCCAGGGTAGATTTTATTCGTAATAAAAAAAGTAAAAATTTTTAATTAATAGAATTAAATAATGAGAATAATGAGATATTATCTGCAAAAATAAAAATGGAGGATAAAAACATTAATATTGCGGTAGTATATATGGGGAGAAAAAGGAATGAACTTGATTGCTTTGGATAAATTTTGTTAAAAATATAAAGAAGAAGCATGTGTAATATGCGGAGATTTTAATGCAAGGACCGGAGAAAGAGGGGGCTCTGGATTGACATATGGGGAAGAGAGAATACAAAAAATCTAGAATAGTTGGAAGATAAAGATGTTTTCATACTAAATGGGAAAAGAGCAGACGAAGATAGTCAATACACATTTAATAACAGTAATGGTTCATCAGAAATAGACTATATAATTGTAAATAAAGACGCAGAAGATTTGGTAGAAAAATGAAAATTCTAAATACAATAGATTCAGATTACAAACCTATAAAATTAAAATAGAAGTTGGATAAAAAACTGAGACAGCAACAAACGATAAAATAAGGAGAATAATTTGTACGAGGAAAATATAAAAACATACAAAGATAAATTCATGGAAAGAACTAAAAGAAACTATGTTGAAGGCAATTACTATATCAGAAGGAAAAAGAAATAGGGAAAGGAGAAGAAATGGAGGGATAAAGAATGTTGGGAATTTAAACAGGGAGTAATAAAAGAATATAAGAAATGATGAAAGGGAGGAATGGAAAAGGAAAGAGTAGAATACACAAAATAAAGAAAAGAAGACGATAGAGTTCTTATTAAAGATAAAAAATTAAAATATAAAGAATTAGCGATAAACGAAGCATATAACAATAAATTAAATAAGTCTTTATGTAATGTAATAAATAGAGGAAGAAAGTAAAGAAAAGAGACTGAGGTTTCAATAAAAAAAGAAGATTGTCTTACAAACTTCAGGAATATTTTTGGAGAAAAAGAAAAAGAAGAATATAAGGTAGAAGATGAGTGATGATAATGTAGACAGGTTTACAAATAAAAGGAAAAAGATGAATTTAAGAAGGAAGAATTATTGCACAGTATAGCCAAGTTGACAGATAACAAAGCCACAGGAAAAAAACGAGATTACATATGAAATGTAGAAATTGAGAGTGGATATTATTAGAGATAGCTTTTTGAATATAATAAATAATATTATGAGAGGTCATAGACTACCTGAAGATTGGTCAAAAGGAATCACAATTTCAATTTTCAAAAAAGGAAATACTGAAATAGCAGATAATTACAGAGGTATAAGTCTTATGGACACCGGTTATTCAGAAATCATCGAAAATGGTTTCGGTGGTGCCACCTGTTGGGATCACTGATACCATCGATCAATAATCGACCACGTGTTTGGTGGTACTGTAGCATCGATCGACGCGACGCGTTAATTGATTCCACGGGCCAATCAGAATGCGAATTGAGCATCCATCCACCAATGAGTGAGCAAACTCACTTATTGGCCAATAATACTCTTTTATTCATAAAATGCGTAAAATCATTTTTCAGTCCATAAACAAACCTCACCACGTGCACGTGCATTTTGTTTTTTCTCATTTTTGTTTTAATCATTTACTTGCATTGTAATTATAATCGAAAACATCACACTCATCAGAGTTCAGTGTTTTTACAAGAGACGCATCTACAATCATTAATTACAAATTTACGCCTTGTAATTAAAACTCAAACTCACAACCATTAATTGAAGATTTACGACCTGCAATTAACCTCACAATACTATTCATACAAGTACGCACATTCATCGCCATCATTGATATACTGTAAATAAACTACATTAGTATTAAATAAATGAAGTTTTATGTAAGTGATGAGTGTAAGAATTTTTTATCTCATCAAAGTCATCCTCAGCCACTGCCAGTTTTCAAGTGCTATCCCAACATCCCATAAATGCACATCCGTAATAAAATATTCGCCGAGGTACTAAAAAATAGAATTGAGAAACACGTGGTAGGAAATGAAAAATATTTAAGACACAATTCGGTTTTCGTCAAGGTAAGGGTACAATAGAAGCTATTTATATATTAAAAACGGCATTTGATATATGTTTGAATCTGTGTGCTTTGGCATAAGCTATTCACAATACACAGATACAGATGCTACATTGGCGAGCCGTTAAGTCTGCGTACATGCGCGTGGCATGGCCTTGATGACGCCATGACTGTCTACTGTATATCTGTGAAAGAACGCTACAGTTGATACAGATTCTCTGTATTTACATCTTTATCTCTTTGATTGTTGCATATATAAATATATGTAACAACAGAGATTACACAGAACCATATTGTGCTTTGTTGTGTATTATTTGTGTGCTCCTCTATACATAGATAAACTATAAACCATTCAAACTATCTATACAAACATCCTAACAATGTACAATTACAGAAAAAAGATGGTGAAGTATGGGTATGCTTCGTAGACCTAAAAGCAGCTTTTGATTCTATAAAGATAAACGTAATCTAGGAGATTATAGGCAAGCTAGAAGTGGATAAATCAATTATAAACGGATGTAAAAAATTATATAAGGAAACATACAATCTAATCAAAATAAAAGCTGCAATTATAGGGGAAATAAAAACTAATAAAGGAATGAGACAAGGTTGCCCTCCGCGACCAACACTGTTGAATATTACCATGTCGAACTAAAAGGAATACCTAAGAGTAAATCCAGAACAGCAGGAATAAAAATTGATAAAATAAGAACATCATGCATATTATATGCGGATGACATAGCAATCCTAGGTAAGAGTGGTGTTAAACGAGATAATTATTAAAATTATTAAAAGAGTTAGAAATAGACACTAAAAAACAAAAGTAATGAAGTACAAAAAATTTAATAATACAAGAAATAAATCAACAGAAATCTTCAGATGGAATAATGAAAGTATGGAAACAGTAAAATATTACTTTTATCTGGGATTTGCGATGTCAGAAACAATGAAGACAGTTTACATAAAAAGAACCAAGCAAGGAAATCGAACCTACGGATAGGACAGATTTGGAGTATCGGAGAGAAATACTTCAAAAATGATCTAAGAATCAGGCTAAAGATTTTCGACGCACTGATAGAAAGCGTTATTCTATATGGGGCTGAGATACGAGGATCGGACGAAAATAAAGAAATAGAATTAGTACAAAAAAAAGTATATAAAGTGATGTTTGGGGCTGGATAGAAACACTCCAGACAGTGCTCTGATGTTAGAATCAAATAGAGTAATGATTGAAACAGAAGCGGGAATGAGATGTAAAAATAAATTATTAATCGAAATTGTTCGAGAATGTTTAAAATATAGAATTGAGGAAGGAAAATTAATAGAAAATAGCACGAAAAAACAAAGCCGATGAGAAATTAGCAGCTGTAAGGATTAAATTTTGAAACAATATAGGATGGTCAGGGCTGGTATGGTGGGAGAAAAGTTATAACACGGATTTATTAATGGATGAAACTATAAACATAAAAACCAGTCGAGAAAAGCAACGATCGATTAGTCATATAAATACACGCAACTATTAAAAAGAAATAAAAACAGTAATATTAGAGAACTTGAAAAGAGGAGGATGCATTTATTTTAGAAAAGAGGGAGAGAAAAGAAAGAACGGCATAAAAATTTTAGCTAGATTTAGATTGAAAAGGGCAGAAGATGCAGATTGGGCGAAGAAAAAGAGGAGACACTGAAACACGTTTGGGAAGATTGTAATGTTTTAAAAATATATGCAAATGACTGGGAAGAATGTTTAAAGGGTGACAAAAAAAAACATAAGCACATTATATAAAATACATTAGAAGAAAGACAGAATCAAAAAAGGAATAGAAAGAAATCAAATCTAAACGAAAGAGAAACATTGGTAAAGAATTTGTTATACGATTAATATAAATTGTGCATTAAATTAAGCAATGCTAACAAAATTCATAAGAGTTCATAATTTGAGGATTTTATTTTAATTTACAAAATATGAAATTAAAAGCGTAAAATTCTCTTCTTATATATTGAAAAATTAGAAATAAAAAGATAGTGATGTTAGTGTAAAATTGTGTAATATGTATGTAAAAAAAAATAACTATATAAAGTTTTTGTACAATTGATGAATGAGAATAATAATAAATAATAAAGAGTAATTTAAGTAATTTTAAGATTAAATAAATATTGAATGTTAAAAATTGTCACCAAATGTTAATATTAAGGAAAATTGTTAAAATAATAAAAGTACAATTACAAAGTTTTTATATGCGTAGTATGTAAGTTGATATTAAAGAAAGACTTAATATATATATATATATATATATATGAGAATAGATAAACATTAAAGTTTACAAATTTTGCACATAATTTATGATAAAAATCTATTAGACTGTCGAATAAATAATTAATTATTATAATAATAAGAATATCATTAAGCAAAAAACACATAAGCTATATAGCGTAATTTTAAGTTGAACTTAAATAGAAAAACTAAGATGTTGAAAAATGTATGGAATTTAATAATGTGTAAGAAAATATTGTAATGTATTATGACAATTATATATTATTCAAAACACATCTATCTATCTATCTTATAAAATGTCAAAAACCATAGTTGGATACATAGAGCTAGAGATAGAGCTAAAGAGAGAGAGAGAGAGAGGAGAGAGAGAGAGAGAGACAGACGAACAAAGTCACTTAGATGTATAATTAATTGTAAATTTAATGTATACGTGTAGTATTATTTATTGAAATTGGATAAGCAAACGTAAACATGTAGACCTAAACTGCAACCGTACATAACCATAATATACTCGATAAAGATAAGGAAGTACAAAGGCTGCAGAATATCGCTTTCATTAAAACTCCTATATCTATCATTAAAACAGGCGTAATTTAAATTTAAGACGAAATTTAAAATTGATATCTGATACAAACATAATTAATTGATGTGGATCATCTGATGTTCCCGAAATTGAATTATTTGAAATACCATAGCCGATATATTCATTTGTATTTTTCCAAACACACGTAGCCACTACACTAACGTAAAATAGGTTAATATAGTGAAGGCACACACGCACACGTAACATTTTACCCTACATTTTACATTGGAATAATTTTTACTTATAATGTATTTATTTATATTATTTAAAGATTTTTTATCCTTAGTTTCATTGTTAATAATTTACAATATTTAATTAAATACTACTGTTGGATTTTATGGTACTTCGGTTCGGATTGAAGTTCAAATTCTAAAGACTTTTTAATATAATTTTTTAAATATTGAATGAATACTTTGATAATTGATAGGTCATAGTTGGGCATGAGTTATGTATAATATACAATGAGAGAATTCGAGATAACGAAAACTCTATAAATGAACAAAAGAAAGAGAGTAAATTCCAACAAAGCTTGACTACAACTTCCTGTAAACGTGTTGACTTATTCAGAAAATTCCGCACGCATAGGAAGGAACTTTCTTAGGAGCTGAAAAAGAAATCGGAAAAGATTAAAACCAGCCGAAGTGCGTGTTTTGTTGATAACTAATTGTTTTCATTTAAACAATCCATCTTAGCCTTAGTTTCGCTGTATTTTAATTTTCGACAGCTTAAATACATGAGGTGTATTCCCATCTGGCAAACAAATATAAATAAGCTAAAGGTAGATTCTTCTACTATTGTTTAATATAGATAAAGCTAATATTTAAAGCATTCATTATTTGGAAATTGCAAAACTTAAATATTTAGCTTTATTAATTTTAATAAAATGTCTTAAATTAGTTAATGGATATTAAATTTAATTGTTAGATATGGTTATTTTTTTATTTCTCTTTTTTATTTATTTAAAATTTTAAATACAAAATATTCTTCTTTTTAGATTTTTGTATTAAGACTCTAAGATTTTTCGATTTTAATATCTCTTGTGCTAGTTTTAAACAATCACTTACTAAATTAAAACTATTAAACAAATATTCTACGTGGAAAACGTATGACATAACTTTACAATAAAAAAATGAAAAATATGAATTTATAAAATATTATACAGTAAATAATAAATAATATTGATTTGCTTGTTTGTTACTACATATTGAATTCTGTACTTTGCAGTTGAACGTTAAAAGTTTGAATATACATTTTGCTGTTATTTTAAGAATGTATCTGCTGTAGTAAATATATAGAAAAATGGTATATATATTTATAAAATTAAAAATAATCTCAAAGTATAAAAGGTAAATTACATGCAACTGAGAATACAATTTTTAATATTTTATTCTTAATTCTTCAAATTATAACAATAAACTTTGAAAATTGTATAAAAAAGTTTCCTGAATATGTGTTTCAGAGTAAATCATTAAATGATGTAATTTTAGTTTATTTGTTGTAAAACTCGTGAAAAATATTAAATTAAATAATGATATTGTCGAGCTTAGTAACACTAATAGTACAGTATAGTATAGTCGTTTACTGAACAATACTAAAATTGTCGTGAATCATTACATTACATATACAGTTAACTTAGATCTAAGTTTTGCGTGTAATCCTTACATATCTAATCGCATTTTTACCTCGAAATCACTGCAATTTTATATCTTTTATTTATCGCGTGTCTTAACGAGTATCTTGTACACTGAATCTTAATTATTGTGTAGCTTATTGAACAATATTACAACCGTCGTGAATCATTACATTTTTTACGCCTTTTCCTACGATCTTAGCTTTACATTTATTCTTACATGTCTATTCGCTCTTTAACATACGAATCAGAGCGCTTTCATAATTATTGGTTATAAATTAGTTTGTTGCGAACCTTGTATCTTGACTGCGAACATCGACTCTCCGTCGAAGGGGAAATATATTGCACCCTACTACTTTTTTATGCTTTATTATTGAATCTATTTTTGCTTTCTTCTTATTTGGAAGCCCATTACTTGTCTCTCCCCCCCCCCTCAGCGGTTGCCATTAGGTTTTCGTTGATTGACAAATAATTTAATGTTATTATATTTTACCATTTTCTACTTTATGTAGATATTTGTGCTTTGTGTTGCAATAACGCTAATATTTTTAAATAGAAAAATTGTTTCCTTTGTACTAAATTGCATTTGCTTAAAAAGATATTAAGTCTGTATACACATTTTAAAGTTGATAATTATAAACATTCTCTAAAAAAGGATAGACAAGATAGAGACTATAAAACTAATTTATTTAATATAATATATATAATGTTAATGGAATGGATTTAATTTTATCTACATGTACATAAATAAATATTATTAATTCAATAATAATTAAAACTAATAATTATAAGATTGAAATCATTCGTTTAGTGAAGATCTCACGGATATAAGTTTATAATTTGAATTCATTTAAATTTAAAAAGTTTATTTCAAGTCAATGGCACTAAATTTGATAAAATATTCTTTTTTTTATTATAGATTAGAAAAATTATAATATTTTATTCAATAACACCTAATTATGAAAACAACGATTAATTTTATAAAAGTACAAATCTTCTAGAGTTATTGTCTTACACGCTACAATAGCAGGTAATTGAATTGGATAGTTATTGAACGAGTAATTGAATTATTTGTGCAGGTGAACCCAATTAGATTCACTATTACTAACTTGTAATTATATTATTGGTTTGTTACGTACAATCATAAAATATTATAAATTTTTACGTTATATTTTTTAATTACATAATGATAACTTGAAACTTAATAAGATTAACATAAATTATATTTAATAAATTTTGATTTATTTAATATTATACAATAATTTCTTTCAACGAACATATTGAATTTAAATTTGACTTACAAAAAAAGCAGTAGTAATAATATAAGTAAATAATATTAATTCGACAATATTTTTTAAATACAATTATTGTATGAACAAATTAATTTTAACAAAAATAAATATGAAAAAATCTTTTCATTGAAATGATAGTCCCCTTTTATAGAAATAAATCGTTAAAGTTTTTCCTAGAATATTTAATTATTGCATTAAATTTATACCGAAAAACAGATTTTTAAAATACTTTTACGTTAATTGAAATACATTTCTATTTAAATTTTTATTTAAATTGCAATTAAGACAATGAGATATAGAATTCTCTTCTGTGGTGTAATTTAAGTATTAACTCAATTGTATCAAATTGATATTTAAACGAAAAAATTGTTAATTAGTTAATGATGTATAAACAATGAATTTCTATGTTAATGGAAACTAAGCAAATAACGATCGATCGTTAAAAATAGTATTCATAAATAGTATTTATTAATATTTTTCAAACTATAGATTATTCTACTAATTTATTTATTTGAAATTTTTTTTCGTTGTTGTCACTTCATAGTAAGGAGTCCCAAATTCAGGACTTGAAACCGAAGGCTCGAATGACCATCCTCGTTAGTATGAGTCTGTTTCAATTGTTTGGGTTGTTTCAAAAATCCTGCACGTGTATACAGGTGCACTATAAAGTGTAAGAAATCCTCACACACCGGCATCATACGATGTTACATGGGGCTCAAGAGAGCAGCTCAAGCAGGGATAAGTAGGACAAGTATGCAATCGTCGGTGCTCAAAAGACTTCACACACAGCAGCATACTCCTCCCTTGGATCAACTTTGTTGGCGACAGCAATCGCCCGGGTTGAACCGAAGTTTCTTAATCTAAGTTCGCATGCTCATAAATACGGGATTTGGTTTCTTTAAAGTGGCATTCACCAAAAAAATGTTTTTAACAATAGTTGAGGATTATAGTGATTAGTTCTTTGAGATTAAAACAATAAATATGATTAATGACGTGTATAAGTACGTTATGAAAAGACAACGAGGACAGGAAATTTTTTACGAACACATGCTTGCATTTATAAATAACACAATGAATTAAATAAAAGAAAGCATTAAAATATAATCTCGTTTCGTGTAACTTTGCAAAAAATGATAAATTTTTAAATAAAATATGGAGCAATGTATTAAATGAAACAGCTGTGAAGGCAAGTATAAGGCAGGTCTTACATAATTTTTGGTAATTTGAGAAAATCAAATAAGTAACGGCGAGTGCGCATCAGAGTCCGAAGATGTCGATGTGCAAACCAATAGCGATACTTCAAACGCTAAACAGGCGAGCAGGCGAACAATAGTTGATGCCGATGTGACATACGGAAAATAATAGTTGACCCATAAAAAAACAATTGTGTCCCAGAGACAGAAAAGGGTTAATGCTCTGCGTTGTCGAAGCTCATAGCGAATACTCGAGGAATGCACAGAGTACGACAAGAACATTAGTGGTGGGAACCAAACAAAAATTTTCTTCTTTACAGTCCACACACACACACTGTGCTACGGCAAGAAGCTAACGAATATCAAGGGACTCCAGAAAAACGTTTGGCCGACAGTGAATACGAGGTAACTATAGGCACTAAAAACCTAGTGAAAGGGAGGGCTACGACGATCCATCAGACGGTAAAAGAGATAACTGGAAACAGCTAAGTGCCCTTACAACAAGTTTGATAGGAATGACCCCGCGCTAATTGGTATGGAGTAGCTGGTCCAATCATAAACTTCCTTGCAGGGGTCATGGTTTGTTCAATGCCGAAAAGAAGGACATCACGAACAAGCAGTTGCTGTGATACAATGCGATTTATACGAGGGAGTTAGCTTTCCACCAGAGAAAAAGGCCTCTATGGCCCAGTCCATAGGCCCCGTGACATCATTGATAAGCTTTGGCGCTTCGGAAAAAATTTATTCTGGTAAATGAAAACTTGCTACTAAAAGAACTCTCTCGCATCTGCCAGAGATATATCATTGCCTCGATCTAATTAGAGACAAAGATGCATCCGAGGTCAATAAGTAGGAAGGAACATCTTAAGCGGTACGGGCCACTGGGACGGGAGAATAACACGACCAGGATGGGACCTAGACCACAACATTCGCAACCTCTAATAACAGCTATGGCCGATTTATCGCTAATGGTTACAACTAGACAAGCAACTCGCGTGTATGCACCTGCGAGTGCTTTAGTTACTTTTTTGGAGGAGAGGAGATTAAATCAACCGCTCTGTTAGACAAAACAGATTTTTCTGGTTTAGGTGATTTCCGTGATTTTATAAAGCATTTTGTGGTATCGAATGGACTGTGAATGGCGGCTTGACGGAGGAGGAAGCCAAATAGATAACATACCACAGTATGTTCGAAACTGACAAGGAAGATTTTGGCATATTGGCTGCTATTACTAATCGAGGCAATTGGAAGAGAAAAGAAGAGTTAGGTGATTGCCTTGGAATAATGAATAGTTCGGGTCCCAAAGTCTCCTTTATCCCTACAGAACAAATGTATTACTCTAAACTGTCGCAGGCTAACCAAAGCAAACTACTACATTGTGTTTCACCCAAGTTTCAAGTATGTCTGTTTTCAGTGATGAATATCAGAAAGGACTTTCGAGGAATGGGAGGCAAGTTAGGGGTAAATGCTTGCAGGCACTTTTGAATCTTTACAATGAAGTAATAGAAGAGTTTAAGAACAAAATTTTAGCTACTAGGAACTCGTAGATATGGGAACCGTAGCTTGGAGGAAAGTTGCGGACATAAAATAATACATCAACATAAAAACACTATGTACATCACCTTACACACAAATATAGGCAGGCAGTTCATAATCACTTTATACAAGAGACTACTCATTTACATTAATTATTATTAATTTTCAATTATTATTGCGGTCACATATAAGATTAATCCTTTAATGATTAAGTTAATGTCATTATAAAATTAGGATCTGTATATAATAAGTGCGAGCGTTAAGTTATTAGGCTCTATTTTTTAAAATAGTCATAAGTAATTATACCGTATAATCTCATAATAAATGCATTAGTGTTTAAGATCATATCATAAGTACGTTATCATTTTAAGAAATTAGCGGGAATAGTAATTAGTTTTTTTAAATATAAATAGAAAGTGGGGTTTATTTTTTAATTATCACATTATTATTTCACATCCTTTCTCTCCCATTCAGGGATTAGACGATTCTCACATTTTTTGGTCCTTCGAATCGGATTTGAAACAATAGTACACATTTTAATTTTATTTTATTTTGTAAGTGTTCAATTAAAATCGCGAACAAGATCAACATGTCAGAGAAGGAAATAGACTTGCAGCAGCAAATTAAACAACAATTTTCCATTCAAATTGTGTTCGAGATTGAGCAATTTATTGATCGAGATTGAGCACCGTTACGTACTTATGGATCAACCAACTGATTATCGATAAAGTCGCCTCACCACGCAAGAAAAAGGACTACACAATTCGAACGACAATTACCAATCAACGTGATCGAACCTCCACACAGCATTATAGATAACTTCGCATCACTCACCTACTTTGATAATAAGAATGACCGTATGATTGGCTCATCGAGCGCCTATCACTGATTAGGCATTATTATATAGGAGGATCGATCATTAATGCTCGCTCGTACTCGTTGCTCATTGATGACCAACTTCAGTTAGATAAATTATCTAAAACTCATTGGTTATTACTCATTTGCGCAAAAATTATAATTGTTGTAAAGGTCAAATAGTTAAACTTGTTGTAAATTAGCATAAAATTAGAATGACCACATCGTTTTTGTTGTAGCTCAATTTTGTACATCTGCATTAGCTCACCATATTTACAATAATATAACTTACTCACAAACACATTCACTCATAGCTTCCTCACACTCGTACATTGGTCGACTCACTTCATTTGGTTTATAGTTAATAAGTGAATTAGGGTTTAAGTTTGTTATTCTGGTGTAAATTAAGGTATTTTAATAGTGTTTTTTTATATTAGAATTTATGTGTGTTCTACTTATCTCCATCGTTACTAATTCACCTCACTTTAGTGAATATACAACAAGCGCAATGCTCTTTCATATTTATGACTAAGTACAGCGAAACAGTTTTTCTGCTCAGTATAATAAATCGCTGCTCATTTTCGCCAAGTTTAGTAAATCAATAATTATTGTTAAACTCAGCTAACTTGGTTTATACTGCATTAATTGTTATAAGTACATCACATCAAATCTCAACGTAAATCTACATTTACTCGTCACAATTTGCAATTATTAATAATAATAATAAAAACAAATACAGATACGCTCACACATAATTGTTTACACTCAAATACAGTCAAACTCAAAATCACTTACTTTCAAATAACATTTAAGTTAAGAACATATTATAAGTGCGCTAGCTCATAAGTGTAAACTGCGTTAGTGTGTAAACTTATATTACAGAATATACAACAGAATTTTTCGCGAAAAATTGCAAAAAGACATTCACTTAATGGTAAAAGCAATTTTACTGCAATTCTTAAAATGCCACGCGATTTAAAGTAGATAGGGAATTACATTGAATTTAGTAACTATTTTCAATGTAATTTCAAACTAATGAGGAAACTGAATAAAAAAACAATTTTATATTAATGAATCGAAATAATAATATAGAAAATAATTAAAACATATTTTACTGTTTTTCAAGATCAATCTGGCGCATTTTGATCTAATGGAAATCAGGTTTTTTCATTTAACTAAAGATATCGTTAAAAATTAAAATAGCAATAAGCCACGATGATCAAAATGTCTAATCAAATACGACTGATTTCATCAAGATATTATTTCGATAAAAAGAAAAAAGAAATAATAATGGAGCCAACGTATTATAAAATTTCCAATATTAGATATAATTTTATTTTCTCATTTGCATTGTATTCTAAAGCAATGTAGAAGCATTTTCAACAATAATTTTGTATCTTTTATATTTATAAAAATGAATGCAGACATTGCACGATATGTTTTATTAAAATTTGTATTATTACTTTCACTTTTTTTGTATACTGTTCTGAACATATTATCACTTTAATATCATCTGTCTATATCCATATAACACAACTAATAACACCATTATAAATAAAAATCACTGGTATATTTGTGACATTTCGTAATTTCTTATACGATTATCCGGAAACAAATGTGAATCATAGTTAAATAATCAGAGTACTTAGCCCAGTCAATATGTACTTTAATTTTAAAGCTGTTCGAATGATGTATTCGTTTAATAAATTAAAATATATTTACAAACTGATATATTTAATCTTCAATTAAAATATTGCGAATACTATGAAAACTTCTTATGTTTAGAAATTTAAGAAACAGAACAAAGTTAAGAACCGCAAATAAAAATGTTTCCAATATATAATTTCAAATTTAATCCAAATCTAACATATATATATAAGTTTGTCGAAATATTATATATCGATAATTCGTTGTATAATGTTGAAATTAAAAAGTACTTTGTATTAATTGATTTTACATCTTGTTAGAAAATATTAAAAAACTGTAAACATGTTTATGTTCATTATTTGATTCAAAATATATAAATATATTAATACTTTATTGTATTGAAAAATATATTACATTGTTATATACATAGTTGTGATACTTTAACTAAATAATGTTTTAATTTGAATTTTACTTTATTTACATGTGAATTCTTATTTACTTCCATTACACATTATATACATTAGTTTTAAATTATAGTTATATTTCTTTAACACATAATTAGCCTAGATATAAATTCTTATAAAATTATAAATCTTAATTATTCTCATCTTATCATTTACGTATTCACATTGTTGTACTAACTGATTGAAAAATACTTTAAAATTATTATTATAAATTGCATATAAAATTTGTGTCTTGTAACATAAATATATTAATATATTGATAAGTATATAAAAAACAGAGAGAAAGAGAGAAACATAGAGATAGGATTAGAAAAAGAAAGATATGAAAAGGTAAAAAATAAAATTAATTGTAATAAAAATACATAACTTAGTTATATACGATTCATTTAAATACTTATAATTACTAAGATTCATTTAATAAATATTAACGTATATTATTATATAATTTATATATTTCGTCTTTAAAATTGTATGCGATTATTTCATAAAACATTTTAAGATAATTATTTTTAAGAATTAATAACTAAAACTTGATTGACGTGATTATTTTATGTGCTTTAAGTTTTCCATGAAAATTAAGGACAGAGAAGAGAGTTTAAAAAATATACTCTATTAGAAAAGTCTCTATTCATTTCTATTTCCCGTATCTAATGGAACTTTAGAAAATAATACTTATGACACTCTCACTTACAGAGTACTATTGTAATTAATCTAAAATAACTAAATATAAGATTTAGTATATTATATAGTCAAAATTTTTAATTGATACAAGTTATTTACACTATTTACAGTACTAAGCATTTAAAATTTTTGTTTAAAATTATTAGATACAAAAATATAAAATGCTCCAAGATCCCATACATATTGTTACATAGATTTGCAAAGAATATATATTTTTTAAATTAATCAAATAACTAATATTAGTAAAAATATCTATTTAAAAGAGCTATTGAAAAACACTAACATAATGGAAATAATTTCCAGGTTGGTTTATTCCATGAAAGATGAATAAGAGACGATAGAAACGCTACTAAACGCAATTACAAATTCGATTATATCATCCGCATTTGAAAGCGAATAATAATATTAAGTCTCTCGCATTGTGCATATTTCAATTTAGTTCCATTGCTTGGATACGTTTAGAACAGATGCAATTGATGTAAACAACCGCACTCAACAGCTTTATTAAATTTAAAACAAGTGATTTATTCAAAGCACGATGATACGCAGTGATATTTATGCCTTTTACTTTTTCTTACACATTTATATTACAACAC
Source organism: Platyscapa corneri (assembly GCA_018907185.1). NCBI lineage: Eukaryota > Metazoa > Arthropoda > Insecta > Hymenoptera > Agaonidae > Platyscapa > Platyscapa corneri. Next base: position 403,639 of record JACCHW010000014.1, read on the forward strand.
ATAATAAGAAACGAACATATAACTAGCAGTAATTGCAAAATTGTAGTCGCAATTGATCGTTGTCCGGGTCAGAGGACTCGCGACGAATATAGCGCAGAAGGCTTCTGTCGTAACATCTTTAGATGTTGTTAAATTTAAGATTTCTTTATTTAGGTTCAATTCGCCATTCGACCTCCCCTATACTAAAAGGGATATTTTTAAACGACGATTAATGCCACGTGCATCACCTGGGGCTACTTTAGAAATGCATAAACGCATTTGGAAACTTGGCTAAATCTCCTCAAAAGTAAATCTGTTAAAATACAATAGACTGCAATCGCGCGTTGTAATTTACCGATATATTAATATTAATATGCTAATAATATTTGCACGAAGTTTTTAGGAATTTATTCATTACTATTCAAATATTTTCCAAAATATTTTTTAGGAAAGCGGATGCTGAAACACGCGCGAAATTTTAGTAATTGATCGGTTCTAATCGCTTTTTGAACTTGATATATTATTACTTTTCAACTTAAAAATGAATACGATTTAATTTCTTCCCTTAAACCGACTTTATACAACTTAAACGAAATAAATTTAAAAACGTAAAGACAGCTAAAGCAATAAGATGTAGGCAGCTTAAAATTGAACTTAATAGGAAGGTTTTGTTTCATACTCGAGAGATACATAATGGGATTAGGCGCTCGTGATTCTCATACCTTGACGAATGATACAATTAGCGACTGTCCATTGAGGACAGGCAAGACATAATCGCGTGAAACCGAACGATAGAATGCGCACGTACAGTAGTTATTGCCTAAGCTACTCAACGCGAATGCACTTCAACCTATACAGATTGTTTGCGAGGAAACAGCAATTATCGAGTGACATACACGATATGCAACTCGATTTCTGGCGGCGATCTAATTTCCAAAGATATATTTTGTTAAAAATTTCTTGAATTTTCGATAGTGACTTCCGAATTAACTCTTAACGTGCAATATTCACTGCTAATAGTCATTGTTTTAGACATATTCAAAACAGAAATTATCTTAACACGATTAACTTATTATTTAGTAATGCTTATATAATTAGTTATTATGTATTGAGATTGAAAAAGAAAGTAACAAGTCATTTTAATATCATTTTTGTTGTACGTCTATAGTTACTCTCTTTTTTAAAAAATATTATCCTAAAAAGTGGTCAAAAAAGTCAACAAAGAACGAGAAAAGCGTGAAAAACCTGAAAATGGAGGGTAGTAAGATTTAATAACTAACGATCTTTTCAAAAGCCATTTCGTAGGTGTTTAATTATGCTATTTGATATAAATTTTTATTAAAAACGTATTATAATTAATAAAAATAATTTAACATTCATTTTGTACGTTAAAATAAAAAAAACAATAGTTATAATTTCTGCGTATTTTGTTGCTTAATATTGATAATTTAATAAATATTTAAAGAATAAAAATAAGATTTTTCAATCAATAGTTTTATTCAAACCTAAATGTAAAAGGATTTTAGAAAAATAAAAATATAATTTTGCTAACCTTCAGAACTCAGGTTATGAAATAATATTATGTACATTATAAACATTCTAACACCTTTCATTCTTTACAAAACACTAATTATTATCCACGATGATATTCAAAAATTTAAGATTTACTAATTTTTTACCATTAAAATAAATAATATATTTAAGAAATTATTTTCCTTTTTTAGAAATATTTTTGATTATAAAAAAACTTAACAGAGTTTCGGGAAATAGCTCGTTTAACAATATTTTTAAAAAATCTATGATGAAATTCTAAAATATTCATGGAATTACATTAATGATTTAAAACAACTTATGAAAATCAGATATCTTATTTTAAATCGTACTTTATCAAATATTTGTAGTAAGTATTCAAATATTATTACATTTAAAAAAAAGTTAATACTTTTAAAATGTTTGCATTGAAAATATACTATATAAAAAATACTGTATTAAATATTAACTATTACTATTTAATCAATTACATGTATACAAAAATACAAATCAGGATGAATTTAATTCAAATGCTTAAATTTTTAAAATTAAAATTATCTTTAAAAAGAAAATTTTATAATTTAATAAAACTATAAGGCTTAAATTTATTCGAATGTTTCGGATTAAAATAGAATAAATTAAATATGTTCTATAGTCGACTGGTTAAAAATCATCTCATTATGGTTTAATCTTAAAAATCATTGTTCATAAATTATCAAAAGTGATGCCAGTTGCGCCATCTGTTGGGATCACGGGTATCACTAATCAATCATAGTGAAAAATTATTGGCTACACAGCCACTTCTATCGATGTGTCGCATCGATCGAAGTTAACAGTCGATTGATAAATCGATAATTTGTGCCTAAACCAATGAGAGAAAGTAAGCGCGAAATGAAGCCCATGCGCATTTTCTTTTTTTTTGGTCAGCCATTTTCATCGTCTTAAAAATTCGAGTGAAATCACGTGTTTTTTTTCTAAAACTTCAAAGTATCTAAAGGAAAATCCATTAAAACTGAAATCATAATAACCTAGTGAAACTAATTATAAAATAATTATAAAATATCAAAATCATTATAACGAATCATCAGAACAAAATAGCTATATATAAAATATTATATAGACAGAATCATCAGAAATTAAACGTAATTAACAAATTTTAAAGAGTCAGCAATTTACGACAGCTGACTCATAATTTCGACGATTGATTGGTTTTACAATCCAAGCTCAAGGTTATGAAAACTACTTAATTGATTGGGAGGGAATATGCAATGGAAGCCAAGCTGCTCCGAAGCACTCCACGAGCTAATCGGGGCGAAAGACTTTTGCAAGCTCGAGAAGATCCCCAGTTGCCATCACTGCTAGGGCAGCTTTTTTTCAGTAGACAATCAGGATGGGCCGGAGCCTGGGAATCATAATGATGAAGTCAAACAAGGAGAAGAAGGAGGTGGAGAAGGTGGAGGCTCTAGAGAAGGGGCAGGGCAGAGAGGAAATGGGATGCAAAATGATAGTGAGTTGAAGAAGTTGGTGAAGGAGGTGGGAACATTCAAGAAGAAGAGGTAGAGAGGAGTAGACTTCATTGTATGACAAAGATATTAAATGGAATAATAATAGACTGAATATATCAAAAGAATGGAGGAACGGAATGTTGATACTAGTTTGCAAGGAGAAAGATAGGACAGAAACAAAAAATTACCGAGGTATTATAAGCTTTATGCATGCTAAATACAAGATTTAGGCAAAAATCCTTAAAAACAGAATTAAAGAACGCATTGAAGAGAAGAAAATATATAATATATATTAACACAGAATAACGCAGCTTTACGAGAGGGCTGGGAACGGCCGAGTCATTTATATTTTAAAAACGACAATTAACACGCAATTAAAAAGAGAGAAAGGAATTATTTGCTTGTTTAACGGACCTCCAAAGAGCGTTTACTAAAATAAAGAGAAAAATAATCTGGAGGAAAATGAAGCAAACAAATATAAAAAATTAGATGATTAATTGTATAAAGGAAATTTATAACACGAACAACAAAATAAAAATAGAGGAGGAAATAATTAGAGAAGTAATACAAAACGTAAAGTTAAGATAAGGATGTCTGATAGTCCAAGTTTATTGAATATTGGGTTTTTAAATATGCAAGAGGAGCTCAACAAATCAAGAAACTGGGAAATAACATCGAAAAAGTGAAGATTAGACCGACTGCTTATGCTGACGATCTAGGCCTACTTGCAAAGATGATCAAGATACAAAAGAAATTTTAAGGAAAATTAGGGAGTATTACAAGAAACGGACTATCGGTGTTTTTAAATAAATCAAAAATATTAATTTTTAAAATAACTAATTGAAGAAAGAAAAAATAAAATGTGCATCGAATGATAATAAATAGAAACAGATAATCGATTTACTTCCTTAGGTTATATATTTCCTGAAAAAATAGTGACGAGATACGAAAGATACTGAAGGGAAAGTGTGAAATATAACCAAGAATTCCTAAAAAAGATAGAAAATAAAATTATTTAATACACTTTAAGGAAATATATTGTTGTATAGAGCAGAAGTTTGGGGATGGAGTGGGAGTAAGTCACAGATCGAGTTCAGAAGAAATTCTTAAAATAGAACCAAGGGTTAGAAAAAATACACCTGACGGCGTTCTTATGTTAGAAACGCAAAGATATAAGTGGTGAAGAAATGGAAACAATCAAAGAATGCGTCAGAGCAAGAATAGAAGATGGAAGGATCCTGGAAAACAAAAAAGAAAAAAAAATTAAGCAGAGTCGGGGCAACCTGTCGATAAGCATAAAAAATATTAATGCCGAAAATATTTTCAAATAAGAAAAAATGTCTTTATAAGGGTCTTGGAGGTGTGCAGAAACAGCACGAGAGCAAGGCCCACGGATGCAGGCCCATGCCGTGGGGCTTAGGCCCGGCACGTTCACACTGCACGAGCTGCAGCATTGCCCTCCCCCTTTCAATCTCTAACCTCTTGCATTACCCGACTCTCTGCCTACAACCCTTTTTCACCTTTCAACCACATCCTGCTCACACCGGAGGAGGCCTCGGAAATCGCGGAGGGCCGTGACGTCGGGGGGGGGGGGCACCGCAAGGGAAAAACACGGGCTCGGGCGGGGAAATTTCGGCAGCAGAAAGGCAGATGATTGGGAAAAATAAAAGAGAATGGTTAAAACCTCGGCCGAATCAACAGACGACAGTAGCATTATGAACTAAATATTATAAAAAATTGTGCTCCAATGTGACGACGTTTGGCTCGACGTAATTCAGAAATGCAAGGGCCTTTTTTCTCCGTCAGGCTCAGCGGAGCTTTTTTCAGACTCGGGGACTCGTGAATAATTTACGTCACGAGCGGAACGCAATAAAGACCATTCGGCAATTATAATTTTTATTAATTCCACTAAAATACGAATAGATTTAGTTTCGTTTATAATTTATATATTAATTTCATTTATGAACACCGTCGGTGTGTACACCTGATCCTTTGGACCCCAAGTGACGTCGCCTCAAACACCGCATTCACCCCAGGGTGAGTAGTGCCAGTTCCTTCCTCGTGGAAGAGAACCGGGGTCAGGGGAATATTTTTCCAACCTCGTGCCCTTAACGCCGAGCCTCCCCGAACGTTGAGGAGCTGGGGCCTTGTCAAAACATACAAGTTAAAAAATAAAAAAGTGAAATATTTGTTTCACGGACATCAAAACCGCTTTCGTCAACCGGAGGAGAGAGGTGATATGGACTGCAATGAAGAATATGAACATGTATAAATATTTAATAAACAGCATAAAAGAAATATATAAGGTATCGAGAGTAAAAAAATAGACAACGCAATAATATCCGAAATTAATAATAACAGAAGTGTAAAGCAAGGATACCCATTGACCCACTTGGTATTTAACAAAATCATGCAGGCCATAGATACCTCTCTAAAAAAATTCATAACCTCGGGGGTCAAAATAGGATGCAAGATAATAAGATCAAATAACTGTGCGGATTGTGTAATATTAATCGCTAAAGACGATGTCGAATTAAACGAACAGTTAAAATTAATAAGAAAAAACCTAGAATGTAAAGGGTTAGAAGATAATGCCCAAAAAACGGAAATTATGAGATGAGAGAACCTAATTGAGAGAAAAAAATAATATTAAGTCGGAAAGCAGATATTATAGAATCAGTAAAAAATTTTAACTACCTGGGGTACGTACTTTGCAACAACAACAAAGAGACAGAATAAATAAAACATCTGGCAAAAAGGGCAAATTTAAAACGAGATAAAATATGGCATTTTAGCGAAAAATGATTCCAAGAAGACATCAATATGAAATACAAAATATTTAAAGATCTACTCAATAGTTTTAATGTACGAGATGGAAATCTGAGAATGGCAAAAATTTGACTAGAAAAATACAAAAAAGATTCTTAAAGTGGATTTTAGGAATAGATGGAAACACCCCAGATTCGATCCTAATACTAGATACTGAAAGAAACAAATTAAATTTAAAGGCAGGAAAAAGAAGAAATATTAATGGGACAAAACAACAAGAATATATATCTAAACTAAAGAAACGAAGCTACGGTAAAAAAATAAAAAACATATTAGAGGGCCTCTAAGAAAAATTAGTATATATAAAAATAAACTGAGGAAAAAAGAAGAAACGGAAAAAAATTCTTGAAATTACGTATAGAGAACGAAAATAGGAATAATTGGTGAGAAGATCTAATGGGCAGAAGATGAAGAATGAACATTGGGTTATGTTACTGTTGGAATCGAAACAATAAGCTGTGCTTCGGCATTGTAGAGGCATAGTTCATTACTCCCCTCTACTAAAGTGGCTGTATACATATAGGCCTAATGATGCGGTATGTGTACGTGTGGACAGCGCATGTATATGTGTGTGTGTGTCTGCACAGGCTAGACGTACTGTGTGTACGTGTTACAGCTTCACGCCATCTTTATATTGTAATTGTTCTAAGTTACCACGTGTTATAACCTGGTGTAATATATTTACCACTGTTTTAAAGAATAAATACAGATATTATATGTATAAATGTTATTGATTTTATACACATAGAATCACTGCTACCTCAACCACATTCCTGTCAACTCCAATAGTCACAATATAAAGAAACAACACAACATAATTAAAGAGTGTGAAATTATAGGAAATAAAAATCACATTGGTGGAAAATATTAAGAAGTAAAAAGCAAGGCATAACCACCTTACAAAAGATTCTAAAAGTAAAAAAAAATGAAAAAGAGAAGAGCCAACATGACACAAGCAAGCAGAAGGAAAGAAAATCTAAAAGTAAGAGAAATAGAAAGAGAATCATGAGTAGCAAAAACATCCAAGGTCATACAATTCCATGTAATCATATAATGTAATAAATGTTATAAGTTATAAACAATTATAAATGTTATAATTAATAAATAATAATGTAATAAAAGTTATAATTAGTTATAAGAATAAACGTTGAACATTTAAAATAAAAGCGTAAAAAAGATACATAATGTACATATGATAATATATAAATGTAAAAATATTGTTCAATAAGAAATCGTTATCTCATACATTTAGTGTACTATAAATTTCATAAAGCACGCACTCAACAAATCAAATACATCATAGTTAAACAATAAACGGTGCCATCGATTCTTCAGTACAATGCAAAAATAGAGTAAATATTCATGTTTTTAAAACTAAAGCTTTGTTCATTAACAATTTATGTAAATAAAGTTCATTCATTTTAAGACCCTAAATACTTTTCAATATTCCACATATTCAACTCCCGTTATTTTCAAAAAGTTTAACTAAATTTCAAACATAGTCAAATATTTGAATGTTAATATAGACTTGAAAAATGTTTATATTCAATACGATATTAGAAATTATTCAAACACATGTTCCTTTATTTACAACAAACATCAGAAACATGATAAATAAGAATAAGTAGAACTAATTTTTATTGAAATGATTTTAGAGTTTTATATATTAGTTTAATATTAAACTCCACGTAGTTAATGTTAATTACATTCATTTTAAGAAAGTTTAATTACTTCGTGAAAGTTAATTGAAAATACTTATGTTTCTCGACGATTCATTATAAATTAATATACATCCATTTTAAATAAAACTATTCAATGAAACCTTGTTATATTTACAACAATTGATATATACAAATAATATTACAGAAATTTTTTTAGAAATTTGATCTTAATTTTTTGTAATAAAATTCGTAACTTATTTTATAAGTGAATATTAATAACTGCTTATCTTGTTATAAAAGTTACATAAATTAATGTTTATGAAGCGCACTCGTAATATTTAAATTATAGCACCGTTTTTTAGAAATAACACGAGTAAATTAACAATTGTCTTTTACATATTTGATTTTATATAATCTGACGAACATACGCGAAATCTTACATTTGACTAAGAATGCACAAGCGAGAGAATCCATCTATTCCTGCAAATCGCGATTAAATCTTTTAGCGTGTAAGGATATTATTTGCTTACATATCGAAATCAACGTCATATATATATATATATATATATCACGTCGTTTCAACTCACCCATCATGGGAAATATCCATATAATTGGAACGTGGATGACTGGTGGTGAATCACGTTTCGATCGATGAAGCTTCGACATAGCGAATGCCATGCGACGATTTCAAGAAATCACGTATAATGAAACATGTACAGTTCAGCCATGCGTCGTCAACGGCATAAAGTGCGTCTCCCTTCCACGTATGTTTATAAAAAAACCATCATTGATAAGCACTGTAAAGAGTATATTAAATATTATATATTATTCCAATCTGGGAAATGGTCTGCCAACTTTGTGCTATATATTTTTATCCTGCATCACTAGAAATTTGCAAATCATTTGCAAAAAAGTAAACTATTGTTCCTCTATAAAAGAATTAAATGATCAAATATATTTTTAACCAATGTTTCTCCAACGTATTTCGCGTTGAATCTCTTAAAGCCCGCGCATACAATTTTAGATGTTCAGGTCACGCTTATTATTAATAATCAATCGTTGTGTCACTAAAATATTGCTAATATATTATAATAATTTTTCAATTATATTGAAGAAAAACATCACAAAACAATAGTGCATATTACCATAGTAAAATGAATTTTTATTTATAAAATGCCATACATACTATCAAACAATGAAAATTAGTACCTTGAAATAAATTTTAAAAATGAAAAATAATTTTTAACATAATGTATAATTGTCCAAAGTTCATTTCTTAAATCCAAAACGGATCAACTAATTTGTTTTTGCCAAAATATTAAAATCTAATAAATGATTTTATTTAAGGATAAGCGAAAAAAAAATTAAGACCTTTGAGAAGATTAATTTAAATAAATTCAATGATAAACTGCAATAAATACAAATTTTTCCGTGATAGAATACTTATAGGTTTTAAATAATTTTTAATACTCTTTTTGTTGAAAAAAATTTATAATAAATCAATCTCAGTGGAAATTAAAATATCAAATACGTTTGCGTTAAGTTTTATTGAAATTTGGCAATTTCGTTGTTGATGTTTTAAATAAGAACTTCTGAAGCAATACTATATTCTACTTATATTCATCACTGAATTATCATTGCCATGAAACCATTAGTTTTTTTAAAAGTTTTTATAAATTTTATTCATCAATTTTTTTTCAAATTCATATTTTAATTAATCCATCTTTGCCAATTATAGTTTTAATAATTTTAACGAAAAATTCATTGAGTCTGAACTTTAAAAGCATTTACATAAACATTAACAGAAGAAACGAAAGGGGTGGAGATAAAATAGTGAGATAAACAGGTCGAGACATAATAGATAGTATTGATTTTTAACAAATGTAAGAAAATAAATAACTGATTAAGCAAGTTTAATTCCCGTAAGCTACACTTATTTATATCTTTTATCTTAAATGTTATATTTTGTTGTTCGTCTTATATCAAAACTTATGAAACTAAGATAAAAGAAGTGGTGCTTGAGAGCTTGCAGGATACGCGTCGCGAAATGAATAATGGAAAAATAATTGAAAGTAGTGTAGCTAAAGAAAATAAGGAGTGAACTAACAATAGAAAATACAAAAAGAAGTAGATATAAAGGAAACGGAAATAAATAAGTTAAATAAGAAAAAAAACCATTCAAATAAATAAAAATTTCGCCGATGTAAAATGGTGGGCATGGTGTAGAGAAAACGAGAGAGATAGTTCGTGTGCAATTAGAGAAAAATGGGTGACAGCCTAGAGCAGAAAGATGCAAGACAGAGAGCAATAATGCAACGTCAAAATATAGTACAAAACGCAGTATTCGGTAAGTTAAAAAATTCAATAAACTGTAATTGAAAGAAACACTTTATAAACGCTAATAAAAAAGAAAAGAGAATGTTAAAGTTCTCGTCTGAAAAATAAAAAAAGAAGAAAATAGAAAAAAAAGAATACCCAAAACTAATAAAGCAATGAAGCTGTTAAGGAAAAATGGGTAAAGACGATGAGGAAAAAATTAGAAAAAAGATTAGAAGAGTTTTAATTTAAGAAAAGAGAAATAAAAATTAAGGAAAAAAATTATAAAATAAGTGCGGCATTTAGTAAAAAGATACAGAAAACAGTTCACTGAAACTACAACAAAGAAAAGAAAAAAAGCTGAAATTGGTAATGGAGAAGAAAGAAAGAAAAATGTAGGAAAAATTCAGTATCAACAGAAGACGAAGTAGGTAGAGAAATGTTAGTGAAAAAGTTGATAGAGAGGCTTCAACAAATAAATTAGGGGGTGAACTTAAATATTAGCAATATATGGAGAATTAAAACGAATACAAAGGAGTAGTGCATAAAGGTAAAATGCGAAGGAAAAGTATACAATATTATGAAAAATAAGTACAAATTGAAGGGTACTTGTCATTTATAGAAAGTGACAACAGAAGGGAACAACGCAAAAAGGCAGATATGTTGGAGAAAAGAACATACAAAAGTAAAATTTAATAACATAATTACCAAGGACCCAGTAACTGTAAAATGAAAAATTTGAAATATAGCAGTAGAAAGGTAGATAAATAAGGACAGAAATGGTACAAGAAAAATAGATATATACGGAGAAAAAACAAAGATTAGAAAAGAATTTCAAGAAAAAACAAGGAAAAGAAGAGACATTAGAAAGATAAGGAAAAGTGGAAATTCAGCAATTGGATGAAGGTGATGGATTAGATAGAATGCGATTATTAAACACTACGACTAGAATTAAATTGAAAGGTCAAAAAAGGGGTTGATTAAAGGAAAGAAAATGAACTTAATTTCGACAGAAAAAATAGCTCAGACATACGAAAGAAAAATAACAGCATATATAATAAAGATCTAATATTATAATTGGATGAATTAAAGAAAAAAGTACAGGGAAAAATGAAAAAATAGAGAATATTGGAATAAAGGTATCGAGAAGGTAAGGAATAAGTAGAAGAAATTAAAAGTTGGAAAAAGTCAAGGAGAAAAGAATAGAGAACAGACACATAAAAATGAAACATACAAATATAAAGAAAAAAAGAATAGGCATAAAGCAAGAAACTGAAGAAACTATGAATAAAAACACGGAAAAGGCAATCGAGAAATTAGGAAAAAATAAAAAAAGAATAATATTGTTTATATTTAATAATCGAGAGAGAGAGAAATGAACAAGGTAATCGATAGGGTATATAATGGTGGGAAAAAAGCAACAGACACAGAAGACAAAGGAAAAAAGTAGTGGAGACACGCAGATGGTGATGCCTATTTATAGAGAAAAAACGATTAAAAAATATAAAAAAAGCTACAGGGAAATAACGCTTTTGACCATGAACAACAGAATATACACGAAAGTCAAAAAATACAAAAGAAGAATAATTCGAAAAAAATAGAAAGTATTACTAATTTGGATTTAGAAAAAAACTGCAAATGATAAAAAATTCGTTCTAATGCTAGACAATTAAGAAACAAAATAGAAATAAGTAAATCTAAGAAAGCAATTAAATTTAAAAACAAAATTATAAACAATAAAGACGCGAAAATCTCCAATAGATCCATAACAATAAGGATAAAATAAAGAAAAGCTTTTAAACACAATAGAAGTAAAGAAAAATGAGAGAATGGGAACTATGCAGTAAAAATAATAAATATTTATTGGCATAATATTGGATAACCAACATATTTCTAAAGAGAGAGACAAATAATATAGCAACAAATAGAAACACTAAAAATAGAAAAACAAGAGCAAAAAAAACAGAATAAAGTGAAAACTTGCAAGAGAACTTGAATCCATTGCAATAGAAAATAGATACGGAAAAAATTTATCTATGAAAAGGTAGAAAATGAAAAAAAGACATGGAATATGGAGATTGGAATAAAAAAATTGGAAAGATTCAGAATGGGCAAGTCAATACTGGTTAACAGAACAGAAAATGAATATCCCGATTGTGTAATAAACAAAAAGAATCAAGAAAACATATTGTGGAGGAGTGCGAAACAATCAAGTGGGAAAACATTATTGAAGCTGATAAGAGATATAAACACACAAGAGCCACTGCAGCAGAGGAAGAAGCTAAGGAGGAAAAGAGAGGGATCGGAGTAAAGGAATTGCAAGAGCGATAGTACGCATATAAGTGTAAGAGTAAACAATCACAAGCAATACGTATGATGCATGTAAAAAGAAGTATAATCTTACGTACAAAATTGTAAATAAAATGTGAATTGCTCTTAAAAAAAAAGTAATTATAATAATAGTAAGATGTGACTATACGTCTGAAGTGTAAAAAAATCCAGGTTTCCGCATATTCTGCTCAAGTTTTATTATCATTAAAGTGTGTTTAATTAAAAAATTAAAAAATATAGTCCTCCAACTTTTAAAAATCGGAATGTAATTTGCAAAAATTATTGCTGATGAAGAAGAAGTTATAAAGTTCGTTAAATGAATTAATTTTGAAAATTTTCTACTTATATCTCGTATGTTTAAAAATCATATTGAAAACTAAATCTCGGCAAAAATACTGTAATTATATTAGTATGAACAAGATATTTAACTCAAGTAAAAAGATTTTCTTGGAATAAACGAAAATTTTCTCATAAATCAAACACTATTAATATTTAACATAGTTCCTCAGAGCCCGAAGTCAAAGGTAAATCGCTTTATATGAGAATTATTAGTCTATTACAGAATATACAACAGAATCTTTCGCGAAAAATTGCAAAAAGACATTCACTTAATGGTAAAAGCAATTTTACTGCAATTCTTAAAATGCCACGCGATTTAAAGTAGATAGGGAATTACATTGAATTTAGTAACTATTTTCAATGTAATTTCAAACTAATGAGGAAACTGAATAAAAAAACAATTTTATATTAATGAATCGAAATAATAATATAGAAAATAATTAAAACATATTTTACTGTTTTTCAAGATCAATCTGGCGCATTTTGATCTAATGGAAATCAGGTTTTTTCATTTAACTAAAGATATCGTTAAAAATTAAAATAGCAATAAGCCACGATGATCAAAATGTCTAATCAAATACGACTGATTTCATCAAGATATTATTTCGATAAAAAGAAAAAAGAATAATAATGGAGCCAACGTATTATAAATTTCCAATATTAGATATAATTTTATTTTCTCATTTGCATTGTATTCTAAAGCAATGTAGAAGCATTTTCAACAATAATTTTATATCTTTTATATTTATAAAAATGAATGCAGACATTGCACGATATGTTTTATTAAAATTTGTATTATTACTTTCACTTTTTTTGTATACTGTTCTGAACATATTATCACTTTAATATCATCTGTCTATATCCATATAACACAACTAATAACACCATTATAAATAAAAATCACTGGTATCTTTGTGACATTTCGTAATTTCTTATACGATTATCCGGAAACAAATGTGAATCATAGTTAAATAATCAAAAGTATCTTACGGTACTGATCTATTCAATATTGTTTATGTTTGTTTTTGGTTTTAATATTATCAAATTTTTATACAATATGTTCAAAATCGAAAAGTGCAGCAACGAATCATTTAATTCAAATGAGGATTAAAAAAAATCGTCTGAACGAGACTGCTTATTAAATTGTTGCTAAGAATCTAAATACAAGAATTGAAGATGCTGCAATTAAAAGAAACTCAATGATAAAGTGTTTGATCCGAATTGTTCATAAATTATCAAAAGTGATGCCAGTTGCGCCATCTGTTGGGATCACGGGTATCACTAATCAATCATAGTGAAAAATTATTGGCTACACAGCCACTTCTATCGATGTGTCGCATCGATCGAAGTTAACAGTCGATTGATAAATCGATAATTTGTGCCTCAACCAATGAGAGAAAGTAAGCGCGAAATGAAGCCCATGCGCATTTTCCTTCTTGTTGAACGTTCATTTTTTTTTTGTCATCTATCATCAGTAAGATTCTAGAAAAAACGTGTTTTAAAAAATCTTATCAAGAAAGTTATTATATCTTATTTCCAATTGCAATAATGAATACATTTAACTCAGCACCATCCCGAGCCAGCAACTTACGACTGCTAGTTTAACGATTTATTAATTATAATCTTTCAGATTAAAATTGAAACTATCATCATTCTCAAATCACTCATACACACACACATTTTTACTTGATTTAATAATATACATTTATTGTATAACCACTTAATAATCATATTCTAATCAATCGTTGTAAATATTATACATCATCAAGTATTTGTAAATATCCATAGTATAATAAATAAAATTAGTGTTGTGCAAGTGTCAATCTCAATTAAGATTCAACCAACTTTTCCACACCAGCCATAAATATAAGTGCAATTAATAATACCAAAATTGCACATGAATGTTATAGTGTCCCCTACAGTCTTCTCAGAAACCGACTTAGAAGCTGCTATTAAATTTCAAGCTTTGACTATGAACGATTGTAATCCTAGTACACCAATAAATATTACTGCATTTCCAAGGTGTGCTAAATGTCAGAAAAGGGAGAATCCATACAAAAGACGAGACTGTCAGTTTTTAACCCCTCACTATTACAAAGATACCAAAAAAATCCAATAGACTGATAATAATCTTCCCCTTTACGATATTACAAATCATCCTGATTTAATCGATGGAAGAGACGGGAATCAGATCAATCTGTCTGCGGTTGAAATAGATACAAAACATGGTTTGAAAGGACTGCTAGTTGATGACAATTCCATAGATGAAGAATCAGAACTTGCTAAGCTTTTAGTCTCTTCCAATCCAGATCCTATTGTCAATCCATCCAATAAATCTCCTATCAATACAATGACAGCATCAAGTACTACAGATAACCACAAAACATTAGAAAAATTGAACATTGTAATTAAAAATCAAGATATCATCATGAATTATATTAGCAAACTTAAAATCGAACTTAAAAAGAATCAACTGGAAATGGCTTCCTCTATCATCACATCAAACGAAAACACCACTAATGAAGTAAATGATCTAAGTGGTAGATTGGCTCAGTTGTCAATGAATATGAAAACTGTAAGCAACAAAGTCAGTATTAACATGCCTATTCCAGTTCAACTGTCCCATGTACTATCACCACAAACCCATCAAATAATAGATATTAAAAGACCTCATAGGGACGAATGGGTAGATCAAGTCATAAAAATAATTTCTAAACAGAGTGACTTGAGTCACCCTGAACAATTTGGGAAACTTTTAAGATCTGAAGATTGCTCCTACATTAAGAAGATATTGGCAAGCATAGGTGGTGTCATACCAGATCCATCAGACTTACTGAACTTTTATAAATGGGACAATATGTCTGCATCTGGATTAAATATCTTAAAGAAGTGGGGTGAACTGTCGAATTATAAGGCTACAATAAACTCTATTAGTTGTCCTCTAGTAACAATTAATTCAACTACATCAGAAATTAAACAAGCCACAAATTCTTTCAAAGAAATGGAGAAAATAAATTATTTTAAATTGTTAGCTTATGCTTGAGATAAATGGAATTTAGAAAAAATTAAAGTCTAATAAACGTGTCTGCATTTCAAGAAAGTGCTATTCAATTATCGGGTTATGTTGAAGATATTACTACTGCTTATACATATCCGGATTATACATTTTTGTTTATATAATACAAAAGATTATACATATCGGATAACTTATTATATTATTATTATTATTATTATTATTATTATTATATTATTATTATTATTATGTAAAACAAATAAACTTCAATTTATAATTTAGGCTCAATGTATTAAATGTTATAATTGAACTAATAACGTTAGTAAAAAATGGACCGATTACCGTTTCATATTCATTTAATGTATTGCAATAAACATTTTGTAAAACATTCAGTGTTTCGTATTACAATTTAAATTCTCTCAATTTTTTAAGAATTTTTCTCTCTAAATTAAATTGAACAAATTAATTAAAGTAAATAAATTGTATCATTTAAATGGATAAATTAAATTTACGGAATTATAATAGTGTCTTAATAGCTCCCTAAACGTCGATATATTTCAATTACAAAAATTAAGTCACAAAAATACTAAATATAATTAAAATTAAAATATCAATACAACTTGTAAAATTGTTTAAAACTAAATGCTAAAAATCAATAATAAATAAATATATAAAACATTGCTACGTTTTTATACTTCGTGGATAAAATTTGTTTCCAATCAAATTTCTTTTCCAAAAAACTTCATTTTTTACTTTAAAACTAATTTTACAATCTTCTTAAGCAATGTACATTATTTAAATATTGTTTATAATAACAGTTTCCTCTTTATGTTTAAAATGGTAAATAACAATATAATAGGTTTAAAAAAATTTACATAAAAGCTTTCTGTTAAAAATGCAAGTTTACCAATTAATAAATAGTGTAATTTAATATATAATAGTAACAATATTTAATAGAATAATACATTACAATAATGCAGTTGTAAAATAATTATCGAACTCAATATATATATAAAATTTTATTGACTATGTAACTATCGGCTATAATAACGGAAAAATTATTCGATCAGAACTTTAACATTGCTAAGAACTAAATTAAAAGCCTTTATATATCTGCTGCATATATTTACGTGATTAACGATTCAAGCGCACATAGAGCTTTTATATTATCGAAATTGCAAAAATTTTCGCATACGAGATCAATGGAAATACATAATTCAAAACTGAATGTGTAAAAAAGGAATTAAAAAATACATAAAGAAATGCAAGTGGGAAATTAGTGTTTTTTATTATTGCTACAGTAGAACTAAGGAAACTAATTTATAAAATTTATAAAATTGTGAATTGACTTTTTCATTTCCACGAAAAAACTTTTACTCTTTAATAAAAAATACATATTTCTCAAAGATTTCAACATTACTCTTGTTATTTTTCGTACTGAATGAATACATTCAAGCAATTCATAATCTCGTTTCAAATGTGATTGCGTTTTTTCCATCAATGAAAAAAACTTCAATTGGTTTATTGCAATAATTGACTCGTACCTCAAAATCGCGTAATTCGTAGAATAAACTGATTTTATGGAAACTGTAAAATCTGCTTCAATGTGAAACGAAGTAGGTAAATTATAAGTGTTTTCGAATGTACAGAATGACGTATGCAAAAATCCAATAAGTTCATGAACCGAATTTTTTGCATTAGAAAAGGTTTTCATTTAATTTTTATACAGATAAGAAAATATGTCGCGAATTCTTTGCGATCGCCTCGGCTTCCAATATATAATACCAATGAATCATCTTGATCTAAAAGATTTTGCTCATCCACATTAATCTAATTACAAATATTTATTTCAAAACAATGTTTTTATGATGGGTAATATTCGATTGATCGCATTATTCAATTGAACTAAGCTAATGATGTTCAAAAATATAATTGTTCTTGATATACTGAGAAACAATTAAAATATTTGCTATTTTATAAACACTTATACTGCAAGTGCGAAAGGTACAATATTCGATTTATATTTTATATCCAATGCCATAGAATATATTTTTCACTTTGCTAGTCATTCTCATTAAGTACGAAAAATACTAAAATATTTCTTTAAATGATTCTTATATTTTTTTCTTCGCTTCTCTCCCAACCCGTCATTAGCTTAGGCTTTCTTGGTACTATTGTGAATTCGTATAGAAACTAATCAAAGCTAAAAAACAATTATCATTTGTGCTGTATTCAATTTGTGTAATAAGGTAAAGTTAATACAATGAAATTGTATTAAAATTTGTATTACAATAAAACTTATTGGAAAATAATTTTTGCGGGTAATAAAATATTAGTAGAAGCTTTCAAAAACAAAAATCTAGATAAAAGAAAATGAAAAATACGTCGACAGACTATTTGGATTCAGAAAAAAAATATTATACATTAATATATATAAACGTGCTTATGATTGTGCTATAACTTCAAAAAATAACGTACAAAATGTTCATAAATATATATTTATAAAAATAATGATAATCATAAAACAACAATAACTATTTAATATAAAAAATAATATTAATAGTAATATTAATAATAATAATAATAATAATAATAAATACAATGTAGAGATAATTATAGTAACGTTGTTGTATTTTGAAACAATAAATAGTAATTCGTAGGAGACGTACGATAGGATACGTAATCAAATTAATTTACAGGATTCAGAAGTAAGGGTATGGCGAATGGACCTGTTATGCACGCAACAGGCCGACCACGTAAAGACCGTCTGAAACTAATCCAGCGTTACAGATGTCACTCGGCTACATGGACAATACACTCGTTTATTATTGTGTTCAATACCCGCCTTGCTTGCATTTGGTTACATATACGCCATTTTATTCAGCATGGAAGCACTCCAACCTTGTATTCGTTCACATTCAAATACTATTTTAAGTAAAAGCGACAAAAAAGTATAATGGATTCAATATATTATTGATGCCTAATTACAACCAGTGTGTCGTTTCGATAATACTTGACCTGTGCTTTTATTTTAAAATTTAAAACAAAGAGTAACCAGAGCAACAGTACTTAGTGCTAAATTGGCCGTGATTTGGTAACACTGCAATATTAAAAGTTTTAATATGCCATTCCGTTGTACTATAATACTTTCTCAATCCGCTATACGGCGTTAAGTCGAATCATCTTTATCGAAACGAGTAAAGATGCTTAAAAGTGAAAAACTATCGCTGAGGCTCACATAGGGATACAATAAAAATGAGTACTGCTTTTTATCCCTATTTTATGCCGCTTGATGTGATAATTATTTTATTCTTACCCAGTATATGTAGATCAAGTTTTAACGACATAATAAAACAGTCTATACTTTTCTGTTTAGAAAAAACAAATTTAACGATTTCATACATATTTCAACTTTAATGTGAATAATATCAACGCAAGCGTAAAAAATGTATTTCTGAAACGTCTTTGTTAACATTTTTTCTTTAAAGATTTAGAAAATATAATATTTTATGCCAGAAAAAGGAACTTATTCGAAAATGATAGCGTTGAAAAGTTATTAAAATTGCTCTTTTTGTCAACTCGAATATGTTTATTATATTAATCATGCTACTGAAAATTTATCACAAATAATTTGATGGTAATCACGTAAAATATTTATTTCTCATACTAAATAATACAAAATTGAAAATTAAAATTTTGTATGAAATAATCGATATTTAATTATAAAAAATTACTTAATGTCTAATTTTATCAAAACAATATTGAATCAATATTGAAAATAATGTTGGTTAAACAATTTTAATAAAATGATATAAAATGAACAATATGATTGTTAAAAATTTTTTTTCTTTTCTCTTGGCAAGAAATAATACTTATTTACAATTCAAATAAGTTGAATAATGTTATGTAATGATATTCAAATCGTAAATTTCACATCGACGCTAGTCATCACGAAATTTGCAATAAATTATTTTTTATTAGTTTTCCAGATTATGATGAGTCGTGGTAATTTTTCAGTCTTTTTCATATTCTTAGATATTTTTATCAAGATATTTACATAATCTTATTTCGTTGCTCTTGTACTATTATTCGCTATTGTTACAGTTGATTGCTAGTAGATTTATAAATGTCACTTTGGTATCTGAGATATTCCGCGATAAATATTCATATACCTTATTAGTGCATGTTCAAATTTTCATGAAATATCTGTTAATGCAAATAAATTGACCACAAAAATTTAAAACTATATAAAACTAATTGATTCCTAATCAATTTTTACTGGATTTGTTTAAAATTTAACTAGATGTCAACCAAAAGGGTTTATATAAAATAAGATAGTAATGAATTAAATAAAATATTATAATAAATACTTCGGCAAAAATATAAAATTCTTATTGCACATATATGTTAATTAGCAATGTTAATTATAATTCTTACATATTTGTTATTAATATATTTTTTGTTTAAAAGTAATATTGAAATGTTCTTCATAGTGGTAATAATGGATGATTTTTTTTAAATTACACGTATAAAATATGCTGCTTCGAATCTAATAATATTGTATCACGCTTTATTATACATAGATTTGCTCGTGTAACGAATCTATTATATTAATAAAATTTTAATACTTTCCGATAAAATTGATAGCTCCGTCGTTCAAAACGAGTCAATTTTATATTTACTAATTTTAGTGAAAGCGGTTTACTAAGTTTAGCGAAAGCATGTGGCTCTAATGTATAACTCTGAAAATAGTTGCATATATTGAATTATTATGATTATTTATCACGTGCTAGGGATCAATACGATTTTAGCACTTTGTATTTCCCCCCCCCCTCCAATTGTGTGAGTGAGGAGAAATTTTTCAAAATTTTCTTAAACAATAGAAAATGTAATCGAAGTATATTAATATTGTCCTGATTGTTCGATTCGTAGACGACGGATTTGCGGATGCCAAAGCTTTGATCGGTCATAATGTCCAGATCAGCACGAGCGAATTAATTATTATCTTATATCGTGTCACTTACGATGATTAATAACAGAGTCCGTCAAGTGGAAAAAAATCAGCGTTGCACAGGAACGCTAATTACAAATCAGGACGTTTTAACCGCTGAACACTGCGTCGCAAATCTTTCTCCGTCAGCTTTTAAGATAATGGCCGGATCGATTGATTTAAATCGATGCACAGCGCGTATCATCCCATGTGGTAGTGTCGTACAATTTATGGATTGAACTCAGTCACAAGCGACTTGAATTTGCCGAAAACGACATCGCCATAATCCGAGCGAGTCGTTTTAATGAGAATAAATATTATATTATTTAAGAAATATCGTCGGAAAATAATTGCGCGACTGAAAAATGTAGGAGCGGTAATTGGTTTTAAATGTGCCAAATGTGCAATAATTTTCAGCTGGTCGAGCAAGTGCCTGGCAGCGTCGAACCTGCACCCATGGAATACATGCAATCTAATTTGTTCTACGGAGTGGATGTTGTGACGGCGGGTTGGGGGCTTAAAAGTGATGGCACGACTCCTAGAGTCTTGCAAGTGGTTGATCTGAAAGTCATAACACGGATTCCGACTGCGAGCAAAGAATCAGCGCACTCGAGGGATCGACCATTACGGTTCATTGCAGAAATTTAGGTACCGTCGCAGATCCATATGCGTTATTACACGATGTATGTTGAAAATTTCTCGTAATACAGAACAAACATTAATTTTGTTTTTGTTGCGATACATTTTTCAAAAAGTTACTCGCTCTTTCCATTATAGTTGAAGCACAACGCACAAGTTTAACTATTGCAACTACTATAGAGTTTATCTCAGTTCATAAAGATTTAATTAATAAGAAAAGTAAAACGTTTGCTTCAAGAAATTTGGACTAATTGTTATCGCGGTGATTTCTGGTAAAGATAATTCCTCTTACGCCGTAAATGTATATTATAGATTTTACTCAATGTTTCAGGGCGATAATGGCGGTCCACCATTGTTCATTGGTACTCTTATCGCAATTAATAAAGGATTAGCTCCAGTGCTTAATGGGCCACTCAATGCGGAACAAGTGCACATTCATACAAGTTTTCATTATTATAAAGACTTTATTCTGTACGTTAAAATTAATATGTAAATACATTGTGGAATTAAAACGATAGTAAATCTTACATAACTAAATCTTCAAATATAATCATTTATAAATATCGTTATTTCGAAAAGAACTATGCTCGCGTATAAAAATTGAAATGTTTCATTTTGGCGATATTATTCTAGTACAAAAATTCGGTAAGTATCAATTCATAAAAAATTAATATTTACGATTTCTCGTGTTAAAAATTTACATTAGCTATTTTAAAATGCAACGATCGAAGATAGAGTTTAATACTTGTATTTTGATGAGATAACCATGAAAAACAAGAAAATTGATTTAATATAGTTCCAATTAGTACAGTATGGGCTCGTACGTAGATCGATTATTAAATATCACAATCCACTTAAATTCTTCATCGTCGCTATATTGATTAGCTATTATTTATACATGGCTAATTATTTCGTTCGTATTAATATATACAGCCGCGCATAAATAGCCACACCTGCATAAAAGCACACGCATGGATAGAAGAAAACGATTAATATTAGAGACGTTAATAAAGTTATTGTACGCTTAAATAAAACTATGTCAATTTATTTGTGAACAATAAATTCTAAAAAGTATTCTTTGCACAATTTAGTAATTGAAAAATATAAAAATTCTGGTTTTCTTTATTTTACCGAAATTTATACCAACTGGAGATTAAAAATCATATTGCTATAAAAAATTGTTAAGTCTTAAAAATTTTAGCCACTATTAAAAAATAATGTAAATTTATTGTATAATATTACACTCGGTTCAGCTAAATTATGGAAAAATGTGAAACTATAGAAATATTTTCAGTAAAATTTTACTTTAGCAAAGCTATTTGTAATGAAGATCGCATGACTTATTTGAAAAAATATGTAAACATGTTTGATGATTTTATGGCGGATTTAAGCCTGTACGTGTGTGTTATCTGCCAGTAATGCGTCTTTATCCGAGCATAATTATCCTATCAATTTTATTGCTTCTTCGTATACTTGCCTTCGTGTCACATTCAAATTCGTAGCCAAGGTGTTACAAGGTAAATGGCTTCCTAAGGCTTTTACACTGTACATGTGTACTCGTAAGTGTTGGTCGTTCATTAGCCGTAAACCTTCTTATTTATGGATTGCCATGGGCTATTGGGCGTGTGTTAACGCTCGCTTACACGACAGTTCATCCATGTGGTAAATTTACCTGTTTCCTTTTAATACCTTCTATGCTAACCTTTAACTCAATCTACTTCCTCTTGGGGACAATACTAAAATAATTTGCAAAGTTTTAATTTTTGCCTTCGGTGTTTGGCTTTTTTTATTTAACACTCCGAACATTTCATTATTAATAAAAATTCATCATTAGAAAAAACGTTATTTCATTCATTATTTCTTAATAACGTTCTGACATTATCAGATAGGAACATTTTCAATATAACTGTAAATAAGGCGTTTCTTGTAATTGAACAATATCGAATAAGTTTTAACCGAAAAATGTGTTTTATTATAACTATTAAATTAGTTTAATAACGAAATCCATTTTTTCTTCGTAACTGAATAAAAATTTTTTGTTAATTTGTTCAATTCTATTTTGTGAAAGATAAATTAATATTAACAGGAAAATATAGTAATTCAAGCTCTTATTATTAATCCAATAGTGTTCATTATTCTCTTGAATGTAACAATAAGCTTTTAAGTTGAAAGCCATTACAAGAATTTTGCACGAATCTCACTAACAGAAAATAATTGCTTTTACTTATGTAAAATATTCTTTCTAAAAAAAAATATTCTTCACTATTTTTACGTAATAGACTTGTTTACGAGTTTTCATTAGTAAATGAGTAAATAAATTCATAAGAAGAATGAAATAAAAAACATTAAATAAGTTTATATTCTTTAATCTAAGAAAATCTAAATGATTTGTGTCGAAAAAATCGAATGACAATGTTTTATACAATAATTTTTTAATTTTTTTCTTTGATTATATTTATAATTTTTTGAGAATTATTATAATGTATGACTGATCCGTATCGGAAAAATCAAAAACAATTGTAAAATCTTCAAGAGTCTAGTACCGACTTAGTATTATTATTATGCTCGTTATATTATTTCGAGGAAAATAATGTTTAGTAAGTTTAAAACAGAATTGGCGAATGATATGATCGCTTACTCGACTTTTTTCAATTACGACCGTTTAAGAAGAGGGAATCAAGCAAAGAAAATTATTGTTTTCTGTTGCATTTTTTTTCAATTTCCAACAATTTCGTTGTCGATCTTTTACATTTAAATGGTAATTAAAATTTATAAAAATTTGTCGAACATTTAATAATATCAGTATTCATCTACTAATTCATAAAATTAAAAAATTTTTAAATAATACAAGAATAAATTAATTTATATTGGTAATTACATCTTAAAATTGAGCTAAAATACTTTTAGTATAACTCTGAAAACCCCACTAATTAATATGTATAATTTCAGATACCGGGAAACGTGGAAACTTAGGTCGAGGTTACCAAACGCCGCGTATCTCGTTTAAGATGAAAAATAATCGACAAACGATACACAAGCTTATAATCTTAATTACGATGCAACCAAAATATTGCTATTAGATTTGAACAGAGCCAATCATCCAAGTCGTGAAAAATCTGTCAAGGAGAAAGATTGTAAAGTCGAACAGTGCCAATCGTCGGGGGAGTAGAACATCAGAAATCGCAAATCAATACGACAAAAAAGTAGAAAAATAATAGAGGAAAGGAAACAAAACGCGATTATTATTATTATACGGTACATGCTTTCTATAATTAATTCGTCTCTTTTATTCTGTATAAATAATTCAACAAATACGTATAATTTTGCTTAATTACTATTACTGGAAATTTATAATTTAGAGGTGATTATTCAAATTTTAATTCCCTTTTGTACCTAATTAGATGCGATGTTGTAATGAATAAGAAACCGATTATTTATTGGTCTTCATCATACAAATTCAAGAAAATATGAAACATATACCTAAAAACATTAAGGGCGTCTTATTTCAATAAAAATAAATGTTTTCGTTAAAGAATTATCAATGTCGTATTTTTAAAATATCGACGTTTTTCTCAAATATAATCACAAATAGTAAGTTACAATAATTAACTCAAACATAGCATTTGCCCGAAGCAATAATTAATTATAATTAAACGTGCTTAACTTACGAACCAAATAATCGATTAAACTTTTTTAATTAATATTTTATTAATTGCATACATTAAGCACCTTAATATTCAAAATTTTTATTTTATTTGATTTTACATTAATTTACCGTACCGTATGCTATATAAACTATTTAGACTATCCAGTTTTAGTAAACTATTATTAGAGAAACTGTCTGCATATTACAATAACAATTGTTAAACATAATTATGTAACTAATAACAATAATACCAGTTTTAAAAATTATATGTCGAGTAAAATTAATTTTGAGACTGACTTACAGTTATGGTTATTATTCAAATAAAAACTCATTAACAATTACAGAATTATATTATTTTTACTTTACTCTATACTTTATAATAATACGAAGGATTATATCAATAATGTAACATTTCTTACCTTTATAAAGAACCATATAATATTCTTCGCTTTTTATCTATTTAAATATTTTATTGAAATGTTTCGTCGAATTTGCGAACTTAGCACAATCATTTAATTGGTAAAGATTATATAGAAAAATAATAATAATCAAAATTGCACTGTAAATTAAAAAGTTAGTTGCTGTCTTTGCGCAAAATTAATTAGTAGATATAAGGAAAGCTACTGTGAAAACTTTTAATTTTAATATTTCACAATTATTTTGCATTGAATATTTTTTATTTTGTCCATCAAAATTCCTTGAAAAGTCTAATTTCAGTGATTTTTCGAAGTTCTTTGTCTAAAATTTATTAAGCTTATTTATTACAATTTATCGTTTTTTATAGTAACATCTTTTGCTTTATAAAGATAAACGAATGAAACTCCGTAACTGTATTAAATAATAATTTTAATTGTGTTCACAGTAAGTTCGAGTAGCTTAATCATCTCAAGTGAATGTTAGCAGGATTCTCATTATCGCGGCACATATTGTTTTAACTGTTGGTGTACATCTATATGATACAGATATTGTCGATTTATTTCGTCTCTTACGGAGAGTAGCTTTTTCATTAAAGATAAATCGTTTCTTTTTCGAGAGCAGAATTTTAACTACAGATAAATCATTTCTCTTCTGCTAAGAGGTCAATAAGACTTCCGCGATATCAATCACTTTAAAGGCTCTACAACCACAAAATAATAGCGCACGTTTTCTAATGGAGCATCGAGTTGATGCAACTTCGTATAGTTCGTACCGCAAATTAACCCATATGTTGCTTTACACAGCTTAATAAATTCGGCTGTTTACAAAACTGGCCTTGGCTCGGTATTTTCTAGTAATTCAATTTAATTTTAATAAGCTATTATTGCATCCAACAAATTAGCCTATTTATTCCCGAAAAATAGATCTCAAAAGTTATGCCATCGCTCGTGACCTACTTTGATTAAAAAAATTTTACTTTCGAGTTATATATTTTCTTATTTGGATGAAAATCAGCGATAAATATTTCTTGAAAATATTACACCGTTTATGATAAATTTTTTAATAAAATAATATATTAAATTTATAAAATATTTCGTGTATTAGTACGAAACCAAACAGTTGAATCTCTAATATGATTCCTTTATGCTCCATCCTCGAATAAACTCCCCTAATTACGATTGGAAAATATTTAAATTCGTCAAACTTTTATTTATATGCATTCGAGATGATACTTAGCTATTCCACGTCATTGATATTTGAAATGAAAGAAATGATTCGTTTCTTAAAAAAGTATTATCATTTGTGAATATTTACAGAACGTCCATTATTAACATACTATCTTATCTTACAACTTTATTGCGTAGAAATATTAATTATAATTATATAAATAGTGCATCATGTTACAACGAATTATAAAAAATATTTTTTAATGAACTTGCAAACGCACGCTCGGAAGTTTACATCATACGATTATATCACGTACAATGTAAAAAAGTGTAGCGAATATTTTGAAAAATCAAAATGATAAAGTCATGGTTAAAGTTAAAATAAAAAATTTTAGGAGTTATAGTATGCCAAGCTTCTATTCGCGCATAGCGACAAGACAATGGAGTGTGTTTTTGAACAGTCGAGCGACCGAAACGGATGAAGTAGGGGATAGTAGCGGTCTACACAATGAGCCAGAACGAGCCTCTGGTGATCAATACCAATCCGATTAGACAGATTTGAAGATGTGTATGTGTGTGTGGGTGTGTGTGTGTTTGTTTGTTTGTGTTTTGTGTTTTGTGCGCGCGCGTGTGTGTGACATCTCCCTACAGATTATAAATGTTTCAGACGCATCGTAACACATCGACTCGGGTGCATCTCAAATTAACGGCAAAATAACTCAAGCTTACTAAACTACTAATGGCAACACTGGTCACTTAAAAAACTCTAAAAAACACTCGAAGCTTTCTGGGAGTTTCGGTCGAGTCGATCGATGCATGCGTGCCCGCCCCGTGATGAACTTTATTTATTAATAAATTAAAGTAAAATAACCACGCTTTTATCTTTTCTCGAGAAACGCAATTTTTTTGATATTATTAAGGTAATTATTTTATCGATTGTTCATTAAGATAGCTAAAATCACTACAGTACGGCACTTGAATTTATGCTCCTAAGTTGCTAGACGCCCTCTACGCGATCAATTATATACCTATAGACAGTTAGAATAGTGATAATTATCTACCAGCTACCAAAGTAGACCTACATATATACCACATTAAAGTAAACCGAACTGTATTGTAAAGTAACTTATTGCAACTTTCAATGCATTTTTATGGCCAGCCACCAATATTTAGGCGTTAAATCTTGAAGATTTTTATAACATAATTATAAGATAATTACTATACATCATTGGCATAAAAGCTCGTAAAAATATATGGCATAATTTGAAAAGCCTCTTTAAAGATTACAATCCCTCTGGAAACGAAGCAAATACGTTCGACTGCACAAAATTTTCGTAAGAATTCAGATTAATGCTTATAAAGTTTATGCTAAAATTATGAAAAATGATATTTCTTAATTTTTTTCTGAACTCACCATATCGTTTGTGCGAAATTTGAATTTTAATTCACCATCAAATATACTAGTTATGATTTATTAAACTGTTTCAAGGTCAAACTTGAGATGATGTATTCGTGAAATGGCAACCGAGGCAAAGAGCCAGAAATGCATCTTGGGATTCCCTTTGGCTTTGAAGTGAGTTCTGCTGCTCTGCTCTTGTTCCTTGAACGTGAATATGCACCGACTGTCGTCCTGCCTCTCAACGGTCAGATGCTCTCATAGTAACTCGTATAGATCTGCGCTTGAATTTATCTCAAAGCCCGTAGATTGCGATAATTTGTCTTTACACGAATACACGCCAGTTTGCGCTTATTCTACAATCAACGCGTTGACCGGCTTCTGTCAGTTTCGTTATCTCTTTCTCTCCCCCCTCTTTCGCTTGAATTTCATATTACACTTATTCGTAAATATAAAAATTACACTCTTAAATAATAAAAGGTATTACAGTATTTATTAATCTGCGCGTAATTTGATTAAAAAATAAGAAAAATTTATATTACATCGATTGATAACATTAACTTTATGGTTACGTTATAGTATATAAAAACATTATTCTAAATTCACATAAATATATCCAAGTAAAGTAATTTCAATTGTAATTTATGATATTTCACAATCATAAAACGGACTTTTTTTTAATATTAATCTGTACATATAGAGCAATAAGTAGGAAACATAGCAATGGCTAAGTATAAGTTAAACTACTAAAATAATAAATTATATCACATCTTAAGTAACGTTTAATAATATAACGAGTAAATATTACATCGAAATTAAAAAATTAAATGCTACGTTAATCTTAAGAAATAATTTACATATAAAATAAGAACATTTCCAACTAAAAAGGTCGTAACCGTACTTAAAATTATATTTGACAATATTCTTAAAATTGTGTAATAAAAAAGCTAAGTACGTACAATAAAATTTTCAAGCACACTGTATATGAATAATCATCATAAGGATTTACATTCAATAGAGTAAATTTGTATTAAATTAGTATTTAAATTTAAAATACCCTTAAAGTGTTGAATACAATAAGTTTATTGCGAAAAGTTACTTTTAACGTTATTAATAATATTTCTATTGTTTAGTATGTGTTATATATATAGATTTAAATTTTCTTTTATTCTATTCTATTCTATTCTATATTTTTTAATTCATTAAACCCTTTTTGTTTTACTTAACTATACTTATTGGTTGAAATATAAGAATTTAATTTTTATTTTTATTCTATAGTAATTGATTCAATATTAAGTTAAAATTTTACTTTAAAAATTATGGAAGAATCTATGTTTACAATTGTGTTCTATAAATAAGTAAGTTATTCAGATTAAAATCCTACAAATTATAAAGTTCGAAAAATTTTTAACAGCAAAAAAATAAAAAATCTTGCTATTTATCACAGAAGCTATTAATAATAAGTTCAATAGTTAATCAAAAAACAAATTATTTGACACGCGAACTAGCAAAGTGAGTAAAGTGCAGCTCAATTAATAACTGCTGAACTTTTCTTGTCAAAATTTTGCAAAAAATTAAATTATTTTTGGCCCAGTTCGATCAGGAATAAGTTGGTGGCCTCGTGAAAATGATTATAATAAAGTGTACAAAACTCGGTAAAGTGACTTGAAGCGGTATCTTTAACATTT
Organism: Platyscapa corneri; assembly: GCA_018907185.1. Taxonomy (NCBI): domain Eukaryota; kingdom Metazoa; phylum Arthropoda; class Insecta; order Hymenoptera; family Agaonidae; genus Platyscapa; species Platyscapa corneri. The sequence goes on from JACCHW010000014.1 coordinate 433,084, forward strand.
TTTTACAAAACGCGATTTCAAATTTTAAATACACATCGATATAGTTTGAATGAAATTCCAAATTATGCCAATTCTTATTTAAATACTCTTATCACAACTTAAGATAACTGTATTAAAAACGAAATTCGCGTTATAATCTGGAAGTGCGTCTATTGTACTTTTTCTTTATTTTAACTAATTCTGAATTACATTTAATTATCGGCATAGACGATATTTTTAAGATAAAGTGAATTGAAACCGCAATTGTTTTATTGAAACTTATTTATATTAAGACTAACCTCGGTTTATCCGATAAACTTGGCATTAAAAAATGTTTAATATAAAAATTACGCGTAAAGAAGTTGACAATTTTTTACGAACTTGGAATAGTGATTAGAAAGCATCTATTCTCTACGTCTACATTTTAGTACCTAAAAATTTAAGCTACAAATCTCCTAAAATTGTTACAACGTATCAAATGTAGCGATATAACTTATAGTCGTTGTTACGCTGATATTCGCTTTCCATTACTTTTTGACAGCCGTACCCTAAAATGCGTCACTTTCGAACAACGTATGCAATATAGCACGGGTAATAGCTGAAATGAGAATAACTCCCGGAGTACTCTATAAAGTAATCTTATATTATCAAGAGTATAGAACGCAGTCTGCAGTTGAATAGATTCACGATTCCACTAAATTATTATAAACCATATATAATTCCTGTCCATAATTTTGTCGCATACTTTTTTAACTGTATGCGTGTAAAAATTAAGAAATCGTATTTTTACACATTTTCCCTCTAAACTGATAATAAACTATCGTATTATTAAAAAAAAATGAAAAATTTTCAACTTTTAGCTTTCATTTTCCACTCGCATTTAACGCTAAAATAAGATATTGATGTTCGGTAAAAAATTAATACACATTGAATGGGTAACCCACTGCCGTGCTCCAATGCTATATTCGAAGACGATACAAATTTTCGGAATGCAAAAATGTCATTGTAAATTTTTATACAAAAAAAAACCTTTACGATATTTGTGAGTTGATTTGGTTTCGCCTTAATTTAAAAATGAAATTTATATGAATTCCAAAGATAAACAAGAGCGAAAGAGTTCAAAGACTGTATTAAATTATTATCTAGGATGAAATGGAAATATACAATATCCTTTAATAATTGTGATGCTACTAAGTCGCGTGTAAGTAGATATAAAATTTTAAATAATTATTTTTTAATACCCTAACGCAGAATTCTCGAATCCTTTATTAACCTATATTCTATCGAAATAATGCATTCGACTGATTTTCTTCGGTAATCATTAAATAATTTATAAAGCAATATTTGGACCACTAATAGGAATATTTTGAAATACCGTCTGCAAAATGAAATATCTCATTACAAGTATTTAGTCGTTAAAAGTGTTGGAAATAATATAAATTTAATGTATTCACCGATTTTTTTCTACACTATGAGAACTCGTAGAAATAATATTATTTCTTCTAAAATTCTTTAATAATATTTTATCAATATGCAGATATTTATCTCAAGTATATTTCCACAAATTTCCATTTCGCGATAGTAGAAATAAAATTATTCAAATACGTATCCATTTTACGAATATTTTTCTACTTGGAAAAATACGTCATGTTTACAATGATTACTAGACTCTCTACTACATTATGCGTACAAGCACCTAAGTAATTCCACGTATACGGGTGAGTACAAAATATGCTTGTATATGTTTCAGGTATATTTTGTAGTAAATGCAATCAAATATTCAAAAACAGAGGAGATTTTATGATCATAGTTAATATATAAAATTTAAGATTTACGAACAATATACTTTTAAAGAATAAAATAAACCAATAATTTTTAATTATTTAGGAGTTAATTTACATTTATATGAAAATTAATATCATCGTGAAAACTTTAAAACCCATTTAATAATTTGTCTTAATTTGTTTTTAACTTATAATTTAAAAATTTAACGATAATTATTTTCATTTATACCTTCTCGCGTTTACACGTTTGATGTAAAATGCATAAATACATAAATTTCAGATAGATGAAATGAATTTATGAATTTTACAAAATGTTGTAAAATATCTAAGTAATTTTATAACTCAGATTGACTTATAAAAGTACCTTACTTATATTTTAACAAGTTTATAGTTTTAGAAAATATTTTGCTTTGATCAAATCCAACAAATTTCCTTACGTCGATTAGCAAATTTCAGTTTTTAAATTGTTTATGGATTTATGTTCGACTAATAGAATGAAAAATTATTTGCATTCATGAAATATTCGTAAGATTATTATCGTATCGTACGACGTAAGAATTTACTCTTAACTCATATGAAAGTGAATATTTCTCGGACAATTAAAAAATCTGTTCTACAATTTAGAAAACTAGTGTATCAAATAGTTTTAGAAAGTTCAAATTGTTCTATTTAACTTTTAGTTAATAAAGAAAGTGACTCTAACATACTGTATCGTGAATAATTCAAGATTTTTTTCTCTAAAATCCTTGTTTTTAAACAGACTATTGTTTTAAATATAAGCCGCGTCAAAATCTATATTATTATAGTTTAATTATAACAAAAACAAAACAAAACCAAAAAATTAAAAATAACAAGGATAGCGTTAAATGTTCAAAGTTGTTAGCATGTTATAAGTAATTATAATTAAATTTTCATGTTAAATTTATAGATTCTTTTTTCAATATATTAATACCACTTAGTGTATACACAAAAATACCAGAATATATTTTTAATTATTTTTTATTCAATATTATTTCAAAGTTTATTTTTGTCATCTGACAATTTTTTTTACTACAAATGTACGTTTAAATTATTATTTTGAAAAATTATTGTATAGAAAAATAAAAATTCATCATCAAGCAGTTTTTATTTGTTTGATCATAATGTGAAAAAGCTCATCATTTGTCCGTGTAAAGTGCATATGATACAAATATATGTTTAATATACAGTAATGCTTCCGTAGTCTTAAATTAATTTTTTTAATTTTTTTAATTTTCATTGGTCATAAATATCGTACCCTACGTCGATGATATAGATAATTTGTAATATTTATCCCAAACAGTAAGTTATGTAAAGAAAGATTTATCGAAAGTACCTGTTAAACGTGATTTTTTAAGAAGAAAGAATAATTTTTGCTAATCTAATGTACGTATTTTAATTAATTTCAAAACGATAAATTTTACATAAAATATTTTTATTTATTTAATTTCTAATAATTTAAATTAACATGAATCATGTGGCTGCCTATCTATTGTTATACTTTAATAATCATGTGGTAAAATTAGTGATTCGGAATAGCGCATCTCAAAAATTCGGAAATATTTAAAACTTAATACTATTATACTTTACGATCACATTTTAATTAATACAGCATATATGCACCACAAAAGGAAATTCATTGTAGTTTGCTTTCCGAATTATGTAAATATTCAAACCACAAAGTGCGAAATTATATCGACATAAACAAGTAAATTACTAACACCAATGTATGTTATTTTATTTTATAAATAAAACTGAAAGAAAATTTTATCAATTGCAAAATATTATAGAAAAAAAATATTTCATTTTTACTAAATATAAAAAAAATTATTTGGATTAGTAATTTGGATATAAAACAATTATAAGGAATTAAATATATCTACAATAAATACTGGTTTTGTTTTAATATTACTAGCTTAGTATGAATAAAACCTAAAAATCTAAATAGATACAAAATATCGTTTATTTTATATACTATAATGCTGATCACATATAAAATGTGCGAGACTTTAAACAAATACAATATTAATGTTTTTGATAGAAGAGCTTTCCAGAAAAATATGGTGCGAAAGTAAGCGTAGGAAAAATTTGAAATAGTGAATAGACAAAGAAGTGGCATTGGAATGAATGTGAAAATAAATGAGAAAAAAATGATATATTGAATGAAAATATAAGAAGTTATAAAGAGGAAATAATTAAACATAAGCGGTGAAACAGTAAAAGGTACAAAAGTGTGGTTATGTAGCCACGTGGCAAAAAATATAAAGAAAAGTTCTGTGCTAGCGCGAAGTAAAACAAATTGAAAAAGGCTCGAATAAACACATTAAAAGACCAAATGTGTAAAAGCATAAGAAAGGATAAGAGAGGAAAGAAATAAAATTGCACAACAGAATAGTGATTTAGTGAGGATTAAGACTTGCTAATGATAAAAAGTAATAAAAAGTGACGATAGTCTAAGTGAAAGAATACATAAAGTATTCATGCATAATATTTAATATGACTTTAAATTTGTTGAAACTAATAAATTGAGAAAATGTATGATTATAAATATGTATCCGCAAACATTGTAATATATCGAAACAATTGTATTGTTCAAAAAATAACTTACTTACCTATCAAAGATCGAAAATCATCTCGGTCCTCAAGTAAATACATTAACGCATATTAATGTAATTATATTGACGATATCACAGACGGAGAATAAGCACGTTATTCAAAGTGTAAAATTTCTTTTTCACACCTTGCACCACCTTTTCTGTGTTTTTATATAAATGGCATATTTACTCTGAACAAATACATAAAACTTATCTCCTTCAATAAATTAAGGACAATAGGCTCGTGAACACCGCGCGCTGGAATTTTTATGTGCTTCTCCTCTCGCCCCTCACTTCTTTTTTCTTATTCGCTCAAAAATAACGGTCATAAATATTTCCCAGAATTGGCGTCTAGCAATATTTCGCATTAAAAGAAACAAAGGATACTAATATTCGTTACTTGTCGCGACAATGAATTCAAATAAATGCATTGTTTATGATCCAAGTATAATTCATTCAATCAAATAATTCTTTTCGTTTATTAAGTAATTTTAATGCCCAACATTTTTGTAGAAGTTAACATACTTAATAATTTTTTAATGGTTAACTCAATATTAATGAATATCAAAAATAATACAATAATATAAAATTAACATATTTTTATGGTCTAATACTTACAGTAATTCAGATCTACAAACTCTTTTTAATACGTATTTTTATAATTTAAAAATTAATAGTATAAAACGGCATATCATAAATTAATATAATGTACAGTATGACTCGAGTAAATTCATATTTAACGCTTTAGTAATAAACAATAGCGATAATCTTAAAAACTGGTGATTAAATAGAAACATAAAGTAAAGAAATATCAAATCTATTTTTTTAGTATTTAAATAATAATAATTTTCAGTGATACAACTTAGAGTAATTAAATAATTTCTAGTAATTTTAAATAGTAAAATATGTAAAGCATGAATATCAATTCTTCTACTGAGATCTAAATGGTAATTCGTACATGTGAAGAAACAAATTTTAACAAGCGATTTTCACTCCACTGTGGACCCTTCGATATCGATAAGGATTACATTGACTTATCCCTAAGAAGACTGGCTTAAAGAACAAATACTATTAGCCAATATTCATTGGAAAGTGTAATTCCATGGAGAATAGGAATTTCATCCGATCAAACTCACGTTTAAAAAAAAATGTACGCCTGCGTTAATTTATCAAGATCATAATGGTAAAAAATTAGAAAAATAGCATATACTCTAGCACATCGTAATAAATTATTATATTTTTAAAAATCCTGTGCTCGGATTTCAGTTAATCGTTTATCAGCTTGTACATTTTTAGTCTTCGCTTTAATAAAAATAGAATGTTTATACCTTCACTTAATATGTACATTATATTTTTTAGTACATTACGTAATTATTGTGAAATTTACTACAATGATTTTTACTTTAAAGAAGAATTTGGTGTAAAGTATATTCTTTTATTTTTTTCTTTAGAATTTATAATTATTTGTAAAATTGGATGCTATTTATCTACTGAATTTTCCATATTATTATGAAATAATAATTTTCTCTACGACTATAAAATGAATAAATTTTTAATAAAAACTCCGATATTCTTAGTTATAAAATATTAAAAACTAATATAAGCACATCGCACTTCGTTAGAAAAATTCGGATTTATCATCAGAAACAATCGACTTTTAGTACTTTGAACGCGGTGCCCCTCTCCTTACGCGAAATAACATTTTAATCATCGTAGTGTTTTTTATTCTAGAAATATAACTTTTGTCCTAATTTATGCTTGAATTAATCATACGTACAATAAAAATTATATATGAAAGTTGCACGATTAATAATATCCGATTTTTGCGTGATAAATGAATCGATCTTCCGACGAAGCTACTCGTCGAAGAATATTGCACGGTATTCATCGAGTTAGAATTTCAGGGAAGATGCTCTCGCTCGTTCTTCGGATCAGCTGTTATGGATCTTCTCCGCAGGCTTCTACGATCTTGGATACATGCTTCATGAATAATAACGTGCAACGACAAACGAAGAGAACGCGACAATGAAGTTATCTTATAATTTACAAGGTTGGTACACCAGTAGCCAAACGAACATAAGCTAATGCAGCTTTAAGCGGTATAAACTATTGAATTCGCTGTGCCGATTGTGTAATCTAATTGCGTTTAAACGATTACGAAAAGAATTCGTTTTAATGAGAATAAAAAAATAAAAAAAAAATTCGTTTTAATTAGACGATGTACCTAAAAGACAAATGCCAACAAAAAAATAAGGTGCCCTGTGAAATTTGACTTATTTCAGTTTGGATATTGTAGCTTCGAATTGCTCAAAAACGTAAAATTTAACGCGTATTATTAAATTACTAGTTATTTTCTATTTTATTTTGTTAAAAATGAAAATTTAAAAATAGCGTCGTTATAAAAAATCACTTAAAAATTGTAAAACGTATGCGAATAATACAAAATCAAATTAATTTACCATACTAGTAAAATAAAAAATTTATAAAAATAAATAAATTTCAGGTGTAAGGTATATTTACTTACAATTATGAACTAATGAACATATTTTATTTGTACACATGCGTGAAGAGGTGCATCACCTGTAATGACAAAAGAACTGTACAATTCACTATTTTTACATAAAATATTCACTAAATATCCATTAAAATAATTAATAATTTGTGAACAATATTAAAAATATGACATATAAATAGTAAATAATTATAAGCGATAGACACGTATCATTAATATTCTGTTGAAACAAGTTGCATTTTGCAATTTATTTGAAATATTTAAAATATTTATGTACGAAAATAAATTAAAATACTTTTTTCGCTATTTCGTTAAGATATATTTAAAATTTTTAATATAAATTAATACACTTATAAGTATACTTAAACATGCATAATAAAATAATTCTGCAACATTTGTAAAAAAGACTATTTTACTGTTGTTTGTTATCTATTAAATAAATATAATATATATTGAGAAAATGCTCATGTATCATTGTAATTGTAATTTGGAAGATTTGTTATAAAAGAAAAAAATTTTTCACGATTATTTTTTGAAAGTAAATCTATAAAATAAGAAAAGTTCTAGAAATAATTATATGCAAAACGAAAAGTGTAGATTGGCAATATTCCCGTATTAAACAACTATTGTATTTTCTGTTGCATAAAATAATATTTTTATTTGTAAATTATATTATTATTAATTAAAAATAATGTAATCATTGAAACATATAAAGGTAAAATAATTATATTATATAGAAATGTAATTAAAAAGAGGACTTAATAACAAATTGAATTTTACTTTGTTTAATGTAAGGTACCTTCAATCCAAATGAAATGAACTTAAAATATGAACGGAACGCGTTCTCACATTGTTTTGGATTATATTTTTTTACGTGTTATTAAATTATGACGAAACATGTTCAACTCTGATGGAATAGGTTGAACCGGTACCATAGGATTTCTTTAAACCTAACGCTGTATATAGTAGCAAAGATTCCCTGAAAATGAAAGTAATAAATTGTATGGGAAACCCCGCCGGTACTTGCGTTGGTTAGTTTTTTCCACGGCAGTGGTTACGCGCAACTTTTCTTGGTTATCGCAGCTTCGGAGTACTTGCGGATACGTAACACTACGTTATCCGTTATTTTCATTCCCTTTCTTAGTATCATTCCTGTAAAAGGTGTAGGACTGAGCACGTACTACAATTCTCTACTTTTAAGATAAATATTTTTGTTGTCTAGAATTCATAAATTTTACTAAAAACGATATTTTTTCGGTGAAGATAATTTTTTAAATATACGCAATCGAAGTGATTTTATATTTTTGCTTACTTTAAATTCGCTTAAGGCTACCGTTAAAAACGGGTGAAACGACCTATGAAAATTTATCGTAATAAAATTAATACTAGGCGTTATTAATTAAAAAATTTCAGATTCTTAAAAATCATATAGGTTATTTTAAAGCAATAATTTGGATATTTTTTATCGAGCATAATTTATAAAGAATGTAAGAAAGAAATGGGTAGACTTATAAAGCTTTGTTTAAGAATTTACCAAGGAAATTGTGAGTGATTATCCATAAATATGTTGCAAATTGTAGAAAAATTAATTGATAACTAATTATAATTATCTAAGAAAGGAATAAATAGGAAATCACCAATTATTATTGTCTATACTATTTCTTTTTGACATAAAGGGAATAATAAATTTATAACTTTTATTGTTAAAATTTTAATTATTTCATTATTTTTTCAGCAAAGATATCACGGCCTTCAGTAGCATTAGAAACAATAGCAATTTAAAGGGACTTAAGGATATTAATGGTAGGATGTGTCCTTCAGTTGAATAAGTCTTTAATTTTAACCATACTTCCAGCTATAGTATTTCCTGCTTCTCATTATAAACTAATTAGCTAAATTATTTACAAATAAAGTTAAATTGTACATTTTTAGTAGAATAATTTCGGATAACAATACTTTTAGATTATACTTGGATATATCTATGAGTAATTGAATGATACTTATGTGCTAAATGTAAACTTAGTGTCTTATTATTTCTTTAAAAAAATTGTGATAAATAATAATTAAAAGCAGTGGTCATAATAAGAAAATTTATTTTCGATTTGAGAATTATGTTTTTTTTATTAAACTTATAATAAAAAATTAATAAAATAAAAGAGAACCGATCATAATAGTACGAAAAACATTAGAGTTTATGAAAGTAATCTACATTAAAAAATTATTAATCTCTCACTGATATTTTATAACTGCCATTTTTTAATTACTTTCATATTACTAATTAATTGAAATTTTTATTCAATGGCTCGGTTTAGATTTTTGTTCAGTTTCTATATTTTATTTATAGATAGATATATAGATATGTTTATTGTACAATATAATAATTGTTATAATATATTATAATTTTCTCTTATACATTCTCGTATTACATACAGTTCCAATAAATTGGATTTCATACATTTTATTTATATTTATAATTACGCATAAATATTTTATATAATAAATTACAAAACTCTTTTCTATATCTTTATATTCCATAAATTTTTCAATATTTTTTACTTCACATGTGTTTTTTATTATGTTCATTTTTCGCAATTATAAATTCAATTTACAAAAATAAATATATTTCTTTAACAATATATGATTGATATAATATTTTACATTATTCTCTTTGATAGTTTTCAACTTCTTGGTGTATATTTGGGTTCATCTTAGCATTACATTATATATTTTTCATTTATACGATATATTACATATACAGTTAACTTAGATCTAAGTTTTGCGTGTAATCCTTACATATCTAATCGCATTTTTACCTCGAAATCACTGCAATTTTATATCTTTTATTTATCGCGTGTCTTAACGAGTATCTTGTACACTGAATCTTAATTATTGTGTAGCTTATTGAACAATATTACAACCGTCGTGAATCATTACATTTTTTACGCCTTTTCCTACGATCTTAGCTTTACATTTATTCTTACATGTCTATTCGCTCTTAACATACGAATCAGAGCGCTTTCATAATTATTGGTTATAAATTAGTTTGTTGCGAACCTTGTATCTTGACTGCGAACATCGACTCTCCGTCGAAGGGAAATATATTGCACCCTACTACTTTTGTTATGCTTTATTATTGAATCTATTTTTGCTTTCTTCTTATTTGGAAGCCCATTACTTGTCTCTCCCCCCCCCCTCAGCGGTTGCCATTAGGTTTTCGTTGATTGACAAATAATTTAATGTTATTATATTTTACCATTTTCTACTTTATGTAGATATTTGTGCTTTGTGTTGTATTCCACATTAAAATCTACGCTATTTATGTGATATTTCTTATTTAAACATATGATTTTTTTATCCTCGACGTGTATATATTTAATTTATATAACATTCTACACATGAAATAGCGATACTACTATTATTAAATTGCGAATAAAATTATTTGATTATGCAAGCCATTTTAAATTTTATTAAATAACACGGCTATTAGTTTCAAAATAATATATTTGAAAAGTACTGTATTATTTAAATCATTGCCTTGCGATCCAAAATTTCCAATAAAATATTATTGATATAAAAATCTAATACATATTTTTATAATTTTAAAATATCAATAAGGCCATTGGACCAACAGAAATTACGATAATCGAATCATTGCTATGTATTTAATATCTCGTTATTAAACCGTCTTAAATATAAATAACGATAAATTCCACAAGAATTAAAATATAAGAAATTAATATTAGAAGAAAAATTTGTACACCGCCTACATATAACATAAAACTTTCAACTTTGCTCAGCCGCTTTAAAAACGATTTAATTTTCAAATGTAACCCATTGAACTTGTGCATGTGATGATCGTATTAGATTTACAGCTTTGTGCGCATCCTTTTATGTCACGTGATAAAAAATTTGTGAATTTGAAATTGGTTAATCGTAAAATCTTCGTCAATCCACTCAGCAATCCCTTTAATATTTGCAAGTTTTAAAATAATAAGACGAGTTCAGCTGGAAAATGTCTCCAAATCGGATTAGCGGAAAAACACGAACGGGCTACTCAACGGCTTTAATGCCGGACGTCGAGGCGCCATCAAATCGATTGTAGCCCGCGGCCGTTGCTATGCGGAAACGAAATACCCCTTGTCCACGAGAAAACTTACTATAATCAGATACCACAAACGCCCGAAGAAATTGCACTCGTCTGTTGTTCTAATCACTTGACTTTTGACTGACATACGGTTATGGCTGAAACTCAAGAGGACGTCGCGTCAAGGGTAAATCGACAAAAGAAATCACGTCGATTGACAAAATCAGTTAACACGTCATTTGATCCTATCACGAAAATTATATTTATTTCATTACTTCCATTAAATTAAATAGCTGCACTACTATTATTAACAATAGAAATCATTACGTGTTATCATATGCTCGATTTACCCCTTTGCCTATAACTCTTTATGACTATTTTGACAAGAATATTTGCTCGAAAATAATATGTGTATACATGTAAATTATCGTTAAAAATATAAGTGAAAGTGAGTGAAATATATCCTGACGTGATATTTAAGATGCGTTTAAATATTTTAGAAGGAATATTGTGAGAAAAGCTTTGAATATAAATAAGTATAAGATAATATAAATGTAAAAGAAAATTTTCTAATGTTTTTGTACAACAGTTTAATACTTTTTAAAATTTTATGTTTTTATAGTTAAATTATTGACAAACAAGCAAAAATAGTTCAAAAGCTGTATATGCGTAGAATGTAGATGCTAAGATAGATAACGTAATATAACAATGTACTACATTATTCAATAAACTAATAACAAACAAATCAAAATTATATACAATATAATTACAATACACAAGTACACTACTCAGGTACACCTACAAGTGAATTCGCTAAGAAAAGAAAAGATACTTTACATCGCGACTGCAAGGCATGATTTCATCTACAACAGCATCAGTAGTTCAAAGCTGTGAAAAAGAAATAGAAGAGGCATATTACATATACTAACTTATTATATTATATATATTATATACTATGTATTATATACTAACTTGTAACTTAAACATATTTTATAACTGTATTTTATTCACATACGGTTTAATTCAATTTCTATTAATAACTGGTGACGGGTAACATATAATTGTACGCACCGTATCATAATGATAGGTGTTCTGTGCCTATGTATTATCATTTCTGTGTCGTTTGAATAAATTTACTTATTAAGTAAGTATACAAGTTTGTTACAACATTATTTAACGACAATTAATATGTCAGACTGACCCCCTGCTACCATTTGGACGACTTCCCCGCATCGTGAGTTTGCAAAATATTTTTAATTCGCATAAAAAAAAAATTTTTCTGCTGAAAAGTCGAAGCAATTGTTACAAAAGCAATCCGTAAATATCAAATAATTGGCTTGCACACCTACAAGTAAATTCGCGCAAAACTCTTTTCTGATTCCTGCGTTAATTCATTCGTTTACCTGCAGGACCCAAAATTGTCTAGGGGCCTAATGGCGTAATACGTCACAGGAGTGCCTAACGAGGAACTTGGAGAACTGAAAATAATGGGAAGCTGTCAACGTTTGTTTTAAGTAACTGGAAAACTGTAAGACATTCGCATTCGAATTCCAGCTAAGAATATATTTCATATAAGCATTTATTCGAAACAAATATTGTATCAAATATTTAATAGTTTTCATCAATTTTAATTTTACGAATAAATTCATTACCCTTTGAAAAATTCTGAAAAATGCTGATCATTAAATATAATTTTCCATATAAGAAAATCAGCGGAGTCAGTCAAATATAGTTTATAAATGCTATTGTGAAGCTTGAATTTTCGTTTTAATAAAGGAAATTTCCGTAATTGCCTTCAGGTAATTTTCATGGAAGGCACGAAATTATCGTTACTGGTTCGAACGGATTGGAAGTTTATCTTTAGACGCGCCTCACGCCCTTCCCACTCCCCCGACCACAAGCCAACCTCACGCCCTCTTTTCGCCAAAAGAAAACGATACTTTCCTTATTTTTCACTATTCGGACTCATTACAAGCCAATAATCGTAACTGCAATAACATACGCGCTTAGGCTTGAATCGCACTTCCAAGTGAAAATTCATCACAATCATCCCTCAGCAGCACCAACTGGCTGTCTAACAAGTAAGTACCCTTTTTTAATTCATATTCGTTAATTATTTTATTTCAATACAATTTTAATAAAATTGCTAGTTGATTATTTTATTTCAATACTAACTCCAAAGTAAATGTCAATGATATATGTACGATATCATAAATAATAATACATTTGATATCTTCGTTTATAAAGAAACGATCTTTTAAATCATTAGTAGTAATAAAAATTTAATTCATTCGGTACAAAAAAATACTCTTTTATTAGTAACTTTGATTTGACAAATTATAGTTATAAATTAAATAATTCTTATTATTTTATTGTTTATTACTTCATTTAAAAAAATCTCTCAACAGACAACTTCTAAGCCAATTGGTATAAATCGATGATTACACCACAAATTTAAAAGCAATTGACTACAATTCATACACCATATCGATGAAATAATATTATAATGTATATAGATATTGAAAATCCAACGAACCTGCCGTACACCAAAAATTAAATATAAAATTCCAATATTTTTATATATATATAATGAGCAAATGATTTTATCTACTATCATTACATTATTTTATACAGTTTATTAAAATATTATATTTCTATTAGAAAATTAATTGTATTTCTAATTTATTAAAAATAATTATTAAAAATAAAATTACTATCTGCGTAGCGTCAATATTACGTTTTTCCTTTAAACTATTTAAATTTAAAAAAAATTATTAACAAAATCATTGTTGTTATTATTATTAAATTTAAAATATTATCTAAATAAATTGATTTACTAAAACTATTTAATTTTTTTGAAAAACAATTTACTATAGAAACAAAATAAATAACAAATAATTGGTCATAATAATATAATAAAACACCACAATATAAAGGATAAAAAATTATTTTATTCATATATATCTAAAAAAATTAAATAAATTGTTAATCTTCAAATGAGAAAATCATAAAAATTTACCAAAAATTACAAAAATAGTACATAAAAAAATCATCATATTTTATCGTAAAATCCTTAAAAAAATGTTTTCAGATTTATAAATAAAATCGATTTTATTAATATTCCGAATATTAAAGTTATAAGTATTAAAAGTATCATAGATAAATTTATTAAAAATGAATCATTACAAAATTTACAAGGACAAAAATTACTAGTTCTTACTGATAAAAATATATTTACACGAATAGAATAAAAAATTGAAAGTATAACTCTTATTGTAAATATTAATTTAATAAATCTGAATCATCATTTAATAATAAATATTCTAAAATTTTATCTTTCGAATAAAATCCTGATAAAAAATGTACATCACATAAAGAAAAACTAGAAATTAGCTGGATTAGTTACAGAAATGCGCGCTAATAAACGAGCTTTTTAAACGTGGTTCTGATCGTTTTCCTGCTGATGTGTAGTTACTCTTATGCTATAACCTAGTGTTTTCGCAATATCTTCGGTAGATCTTCTCCCTCGTAAATTAATTTTCCCAATCTCTCGTAATCGTCGCCATTACCACGAATATATTGCGATTCTGATTCGGCTTGATTTTTAATTGAATAAATGATACAATCTGTTATTTTGGAGGCAAGACGTAGTTGCGACAATTTCAGTCCGCGAGCTGGATTAGTTGCAGAAACGCGCGCTAAAATAACAACAAGTTTGAGTTCCTTGTAGTTCGGAACGATGTCGTCAGCATCAATTTTGTCACGGGACAAAATAAAAAATATGCAGTTTCGCAAAATCGTTCAAATCCTGCGCTCGTCTAAATCTCGCAATATCAGTTATAATTACACCAAAGCATTAAAGTTACGAGGGCGCGAGTTTTTTTAACGCTACTCGACCAAAGTCAAATTTAACAAACGGCTCGCTCGAGTACTTTGAATATAAATTTCGAACGACGTCGAAGATTTCAACGATTTCATCGAAGCTGATGTCGACGACGGCTTACCGCTGCCTGGCAACATTCGATTCTGCGAGCTAATTAGCTCCATTGGCTCCACAAATTGGACAAGTGTACTTTCTTAGGATCGCGGACAAAAATCGAGCATCGGCGTCGTGTCCAACAGTGTGTCGTAATTTTCACACCTTTCACCATTGCTTTTGCAAAAAACACCGTATCTCTCCGATTTGCTCTCTTCTTGCAACAAGTTGGGCGTTGGTTTTTTGAAGTGTCCTCTGGGTCTGGGATTGCAGTATTCGCAATCACGGCCGTCGAAGCCCATCGTAGTCCAGATATCATCCGCTCGAGGCCAAGTTGGCAAAAGTTGGCAAAAGTTGGCAAGAAGTCTCCCAAGGCTTGGGAGTTGAAAGGGACACAAACGCATTGACTTCCAGCCACATTATGGAGTCACGTGACTTTGTTGCGCTTAAGAACGAGCCAATGTTTATTCCAGTGAAGGGCTGAACCAATGGACAGAGTCCATAGGACGACGAATGCCCTTGACAGGCTCAACTGCCGTCACAACGCGTTGCTCTCAAAAGGACCTAAATTTCATTGATCAGCCGAGTCGTGGGACTCCAATTCCTTCGAGCCGTACTTGCTAATTCAAGTTCACCCAAACATTTAGTACTTTGCAATTGGCCGGTAGTTACATTCACTCGATGGACTCTTCGATCTATTCCCGATTAATTATTCGTTTTTTAATTGTATTATTTTCAACTGTCGTGTACTTAGCACTATAGAGGTATTGTTCGGTAGCAGTGGTAGTTAAGCCTGTTGAACAACATTACACGTCCGTGTTGTACAAAAGCATTACCTAGAATCTAATACATCGCCATTGGCGTTTCAACGTTAAAATCTCCACATTTTATGTTCTTCGCGAATAGAAAAATTTTCAACCGCACACGTTGGTCCTTATTTCTTCCAACTGCTCCCGCTGTTGCCTCCTTCTGATGAAACAATTTCTTTTCCAGAAAAACATCAAAATGGAGGCAATAGACTTGTGTGTCTACAGGCAACGACTGCGGGAGCTTTTTCGGCGGAAGGTCCCGCCGGAGGCCGCGACAGCCGTTCGTCAGAGGCGAGGGCTTCCAACCTCGGCGGCTGTCGTTCAGCGACGACAGCAGCGACGAGGCTGGACCACTTCCGTTGGTCTTGGGCAAGCGCCCAGCGCCACCCGACACCAGTCGCCTATTGAGACCAAACGCTGGGTCGCTGCTACCGGCGATGGCAGCAAAAACTTGCGCCCTTCCGTCGCTCCTGTTGGCCAACAGCACGACCTCAAGCGCCAGGACCTCCTCGGTCCACAAGTTCTAAAAACCTCTCGAGGATCTACGTTGAGCCCGAGCCTGTAAACATTCGTTGCTCGAGCTGGGAAGTGGCATTTTGGATCCGGCGATTTCGTCGGCTCCCATGCCCATCGACACGCAAGACACAAGACAGCTCGTAACATTGTTCAGTAAGCTGCTATGCTGCTACTACTACTACTACGCAAATCAGTTATCGAACAACGAACGAAGCGAAGCGTCGCGAGTAAAAAAGTTTACAATCACGTGCGGTTACAAATGATAATAGGTAGTATGGTGCAACACATTGCGTTACGTATTGAGAGTCTGTGTTTGCAGTTAACACACATAGCAATAGCTGCAAAAGTGCTTTGGTGCATATGTTGAAGGGCGAATAGACAGCTAAGGTTGTACGTGAAAAAATCCGGTTCTAGGATAATGCGATGCCACATAATAATAATAATAATAATAATTAAGATTCAACGTTTACAATCGGGGCTTAAGGCACTAATTAAATTACGCGACCTATAAGAGACATAAGAGTGGAGTGATTTTGCTGTCGAAGCGCGATTAGACGCGCAAGGACTATGTGTAAAACTTGGATAAAGACAAGCCTGTGTGTAATGTAACGTAATTGCAGCTCCAATGGAAAAATCGAGCGTCCATTTTTCGTTGCAGCTGCTTTTTATAATACGTACTTTCAATATAATCTACCCTGTGCTGTTTTTATATTGCGCATACAGAGTTTTTTGTACGTTAACTGTGATTGTTAATGTTTCGTATCATTAAGTCGATGCGAAAACGCTTATACGTCGAAACGCGCAAATTGGGCGCAAATCTGTAACAACGATATCAATTGTCGTTCGCTAAATAATAATAACGATGACAGTAAAACAGACTGAAAGCAGACAAATAGAAATTCGACGAGATATATTTATTATCATTGCGATAAATACACTTGTATGTACATTATACACGCAATTATAACGATAATATACACGTTTTTACCAATTCTTCTGTTACAATTTTTTACGTTACCTACTCTCCTCTCAATTTCAGCCGAATACGAACCATCTGTGTTCGATGCCAGATTCGTTGCACTGGCAAGAGAAAGAACGCGTTTATTCGCGAAGCTCGAAAATTTAACGCGACGACTAAAGCTATTCCTCTAAATTTAACGTTTAATGCAAAGATTTTGAGCGTCTCGGTATTAATTCTACAATGAAGTTAAAAATTTATCGATGATGATGCAAACGATATTTCAATCCAATATTACGATCCGTACTGCGGAATGTCACATTGAAAAGATACTGAAGTAACGCCGATCTGTAAGTGTAGTTTTCCATACGAGAAAATCAGCGGAGTCGGTCGAATGTGGCTTATCAATGCTATTGCGAAGCTTGAATTTTCGCTGTCGTCGATCCAAAATGTCCAGCCGAACGATTTCCAACTTATCCAGTATTCGATCGCACACGCGTTATCGTTAGACGTTGCGATTGGGATCGGAAAAGTAGCGACGAGGAAGAGCTTTTTTACGTTTTAATTCATAAACTAACTAAAATTAATATGAATATTTTCGCCTAACAAATGATTCTATGCAAACATAAAAATATATGAAATGAAACATTAATATCGTTAAATAAATTATTACTTAAATCTACTATAATATTTATAAAAAATTCTATACTCATTGAACTTCTTTGGTAAAGTAATCATTTATTTAAATACATTTATATAATAATTATTATTTTAAATATATTATCAAAGATATATTAGATATCAATTGCAATATATATTTAAATTATTTATTACATGTTTATACATTTAATGTGTAAAATAAATAATATTATTAAAAATAATAAGTATTTATAATTACTAATTATGGTAATAAATAAATAATATTAATTAATAAATTTATCTTCTGTATCATGTAAAAGAATAATTAAAATTTATAATTTAAAGAATTTCTAAATAAATTATAAATTTTCAATAATATTATGATAAAATTTTTTATTTATATTATTTCAATTATACATTTTAATTAATTTATATATTTTTTAAATATGTTTAAATATCTTGACATTTTTGTCCCGATATGATTTTAGTAGTATTACTATTGAATACAATTATAATCGACTTCTGATAAGTTTTCCGTAATCGAGTTAATTTGATTAATAGTATATATTCACTCTATATTAATTATTTGAAATTCAATTTTTAAGAAAAAGATTTTGATCATCTCAACATCAATTGTACAATAAAATAAAAAACAATCTTATTTTAATCGTTATAATCTTTTATATTTATTTTGATCTAATATTTATAAATACGCGTCTGTCATCGACCCTTTGATCGGTTCCGAGATACTCGTGCCGAATGCGAATAAAGGAATTACGCTTACAACAGGACATAGATTGCCATTAAAAGCTATCCTCACAAAAAAAGGTATTTCAAATATCTAAATTTTGATCAATACTCTATTATGTATAGTTTTAGCAAAGAGATTATGGATTCTGTATAAATAATTTTGTAGTACATTGATAAAAGATCTTTTAGGATGAAAATTAATTCAACAAATATCATCATAGTTTTTCTCAATATAGTTTAAAAATTTAACGTTCTCAACATCAATAAAATATTGTTTGAATACCACCATTCCTAGAATATTGTTATGGTTCTTTTTATTTGTTGATGTCCTTACTCGTTATTTCAGGAAAATAAATTCTATTTCAAGATTTCAGTCGGATCTATGATTTTATCAACGATAATTTAATTAAATTTTATCCACTAATGTAAAATTAAAAAAAATACTTTTATGACCTCGACCAGATTATTGTGCGAAAGTGTAGAGCAATAAAAATTCAGAAATTTTAAAATATCATCATCTGGATCAATATCAAATGACACAATCCCAATGGTACGGTAAAAATAAATTTGATAACAGATAAATAAATTGTCGCATCAAAATTGCTCTGGGACTGCTTAAATTTTTTTTTATTTTTCGATATTTCTTATATGAAAAGGCTACTTTAAAGGCATTTGGGTAAAAAAATTTTTTTTCTATTTTTAAAACCATGCAGTAAGAAAAGCTACCCATATTAATACACCAGAACTTAAAAAAGCCCCTAACAAGTATTGCAGCTATAACAATTTTATTTTTTGAATTGCCAACTAACATATGTAAAGTATATTATAATTATACGTGCACAAAAATTGCTTCTATAAAATAGAAAATCGATAAATAAAATATTATTTTATATTATTATATTGTCAAATATACTTTTTAAACCTTTGCGACGTTGTCTTAAACTTAATCAATACTGAAATAAATAAATCGAAAAGACTATCGATCTACCGGATTGTTGGTACGACATTAAGAAATAAAGCGAAACGCGGCTGTTTTCACATTCCCTGGACTTGATGAAGCTTATTGGTACTTACGCGAAGTCAAGTATGAGCGAGTGACAACATTGAATAGTGTAAAGTCCCTTGATTTTGCTCAACAACGTATACTTAGCGAAGACGTACGCTGGGAATGAAATTGAGTTACTGTGGGAATACTTATTCCAACTAAAAATTGCATCAATTGTAGGTGCTTTTATTAAATAGACTTTGCCTATCGATACGAATATTTCAAATTATGAAGTGTATCAGTTAACATAGGTAATATAATATTGCATCTGAAAAAAATAAATACCTTAAAACGGTTCAATTCATCCCGTATCGGTGCATTGAAATTTTTAATAATTTCAGTTATTCCTAAATTACGAAGACAATATTTTAAACTTTATATATTATTTTGATCATTTATATGGTCGAATAAAGTATTAAGCCTTTGGAGAAGAAGCACCGATTATCCTGTATCTGGTAATTTTCAATTCATAAAATTCTCTGGCATAAGCTACTTGAGAAATGAAAAAACGTGACTATTATCACGTGATACATTGAAATTACGAGCATAACTTGAAACATACAGTAAATGTAAGTAACATTGCAATCCACTAAAGTTTTAATTAATTAAAATATTTTTTTTCATCAAATTGAAATTAGTTTATTTAATCAGTTGTTCTATTCTCTCTCTCTCTCTCTCTCTCCTCTCTCTCTCTCTCTATCCGTATGGTCATATGTAGCGTTAAATAATGGTTTTATTTCACTGTAATATCGTTGTTCAACAATCAATGCAAAAACTGTAGATTAACTAAAGTAATCGAATTTTTCGGTAAACATCATATGCCATTATTGAAAAAACATAAAAATTAAAAACGAATTCGATATGAATAATTATAACAGATTAATAGGTTTACTTGTCAAGACAGGACATTTAATATCCGAATATTAAGAATTAGCTTTATCGGCTGGACGAGACGACAAAAACTAAATTAGCTAAATGTATTACGATTCAAATTTAATCCTTGCTGGATCAAAAGCAAAGAACATAAAAAAGCATATTACTATCCGCTACCCCAAAGCTCAATAATTACAAACACAGATGTGAAGGAATCAGACTAAAGGAGATTACCAATCTGAAAGATTATTGCAAATAAGTTGGGCAAATATAGGAGCTTAGCTCAAAGCCCTCGGTGAAGTAATAAGCTCACAGAAGCTCTTGCCTGTGTACAGTGCATCTGATAATAACGGTGGAGGCTGTGGGTCGCATCCAGTGACACATTTATAACAGAATACCTCGAGCCTCGACTATCTTGTATCCGTAATTTAAAACTGAATTCGTGATATTAAATTCATCGTTGACTTTTATTAGGTATCAACGTGTCATTATGTTTGGATTATAGAGTACGGATGTGCGCGCGAAAACGCGTTGAATCCACAATCTCATCGCGATAGCGTCAAAAGTGCACGAGGCAAGCAAAGGATTAAATTAAAAAGTTGTTTAAATTAATCGAGGAGAAGAACCGTCTAACTGCTTGTCGTTGAATAAGCACAAAACAACGCGAAGCGGTCTAAACTTTTATTATTCAAACTGTCGTAGGTTGCTGTTCGCGAAAAAACGGCGATCCCAGAAGCGCGAGAGACGTCACAATCATTGCTCATGAGACAAAATTCCGTAGTCGCACTTTTTACACCGACATACTATTGCATTCTGGCTGGAACCGATATTGCACACAGTATAGCTACATGCACCTCGACTTGTGTTTACGCACGACTCATTAGCGATCAAAGTTAATACGGTGCCTTGAACGGCCTCCGGCAGCAAAATTTGCAATTGAAAATAATAATACATCCGTTGGGACGATGAAGCTAATTGCGTCGTTCAAATTCGGTTTGTTACGAAACATTAACACGATAACGTCTAAACGTTTTAATATGTTTCTTCGATCGAGATGTCAAATCTGACGATTCTTATTTTTAAACTTTCACTACACTAGTTTGCATAACTACTCTCACAATGTCTTACGAACTATGCATTAAAGCTCTGGTAATTTTGCATATTATGCAATTATTTTTTAACGTATACTTTCTAAGGCGATCTCTTATATATTTAGTTCCGCAATATCTTACCCATTATGTATGTAAAGCTCCCATTTTTTATGTTATGATTTTATCACATTAATGCATGTTTAATTTTGATCATAAATCTTAAATTTACGATTAATAAACAATACACGAATATTAATATATACAATATTATGCAGACACAAATATAATTTTAACATATTCTTACATTATAACGTTTAATACTATGTATATACAGATGCTTATTTTCTACATTATAATTTTACATATTTATCTTATTTTCAATGTTTGTACATAAACTTTTAAATTTATATTTAACTTTAATGCATTGTTTTCCTTTAAACTTGCATTTGACTTTGCTTTTTTTTTCAAAAAATCAATCAACGTAAGTAATCGAGCAAAAATTCAAGCAGTTTCATATACTCATCCTACAATTAATGCTAATGTTGGAAGTTTATATTAACTTCGAAGAATAAATGAAAAGAAAATAATCTAATGAAGACAAACTAAACATTAATCTTAACAATATAATTATAAAAATTCCAATATATATCATGATATAACTACAATTTCCAACTAAAAAACCGAACTAAAAATTCAAAACCTTAATAAAATAAAATTAAAATTAATCAAATCCAAGAAAATCAAACACTCTCGATTATTATTACATCCAAATTTGAATATTAATAAAGATCTAATGAAAAGTAATAAATTTCCTAATAATTTAAATAATGCTATATCCATAAGAAAAAGAACACAAAAAAACAAAAAATATTATAAAAAAATTTAAATTAATACATTTTTCGAGTTATTTTCCATTGATCGAACGAACAATAATAATATTGTTAATCCTAATGCCCTTTCACAAACTATTGTTACTAAAAAATTAAATATTACTCTTATTCTACCCATTGAAAATAAAATTTAAATTAAAAATAATAAAATTACTACAACTTCCAATGTTATTATACGTAAGAGTAGATGTTTAAAAAAGATACAAAATAAGCTTAAACATATAGTATTTTTATCAAATAAATATATTTATTAGTTATTAATTCATTACGATAAATATTTGAAACTAAAATTAATATGAATATTTTCGCCTAACAAATGATTCTGTACAAACATTAAAATATATGAAATGAAACATTAATATCGTTAAATAAATTATTACTTAAATCTACTATAATATTTATAAAAAATTCTATACTCTTTGAACTTCTTTGCTAAAGTAATCATTTATTTAAATACATTTATATAATAATTATTATTTTAAATATATTATCAAAGATATATTAGATATCAATTGCAATATATATTTAAATTATTTATTACATGTTTATACATTTAATGTGTAAAATAAATAATATTATTAAAAATAATAATATTGTTTTCTATAATATGATGTGAAAATTAAAAAAATTTTAATTATATTTGCAAATCAATAATTATAAGAAATTCTTACCAATGTTTATAATAAAAGAAGAGATCTATAGTTAAAACAATTAATTTACTTTCCATGCATAGTTTACAATAATAGCATAAATACGTTTTTTGAGAAATGCTCTTCATATTTGTCAAATTTAAAGATTTATTATCACTTTATTCTTCATTATCTCAAAAAATAAAAACGAAACAATATTTATACGTTTAAATTTTATCATTATAAATGTAATTATCGATGAATTAATATTTATAAAAATAATCAATATCGAAGGATTCGTTATTAAAACCGGAATTTTCGGGTTATAATTTAATAATGAGATAAAAAAAATTTGCTTCGTGACCATTACATAAATTTCGAAATCAATTTTTATGGGGTTACATGATTTAGAATTTAGCTTTGAACAAGTTTTTTAATGTTTTAATGATTGGTTAATTGATATTGTAAAAAATGATTAAATTGATGCAATATATATTTTAAATATTTATTATATATTTATACATTTAATGTGTAAAATGAATAAAATTATGATCGAATAATATTAATTTATAAATTATCCGTCATATTAATAATAATTAAACTAATATTAAAATTTTTTACTTTAATAATTTCTAAAAATTAGATAAATTTTAATAATATTATTATAGAATTTAAATTTTTTATTTTTTAAATTATAGAATATTTCAAATTTTTTAATTTTTTAAATAATGGTGTATGAATTAGTCGACATTTTTGTTGCAGTAGTTAAAACAGGAGGATGTGATTTTATAATTATTTGGATAGCAAAAAAGTATAATTCATTTCTTCTCAGAATTCCGTAACCGACTTCAGCTATCTTTCTTTGAATTGGGTAGTCATAGTGAGACAAAGGAGTTGTACACATTACACCTCTCCTATTTTATAATCCCCACCTATCGCCACTTTTAGGCAAAATTCTTACAATTCCATGACGCTTGAACTTACAACAGAATATAAATACACAATATCACGCTAATGTTTTAGTTATTTTTTAGTCTTCCCAGTGAGTAGTCGTGTATAAGCATTTAAAATGTGTGTCTGTTTCGTCAATGTCGCAAGAACATGTGTTTGAAGACGTGTCTTTCCTTTGTTTGGTACACCGAATTCTCGTATATACAACATATACTTACTATTTATTATAGTGTAATTATATATCTAGAAAATAAATAATAATCGAAAAGAAGCAGCTTTCATGGTAAATTTAATTCAAATAATTCATAATATATAATATTCTACATGCGATTGCTTCCATTATAATTTGATTCAATTCAGTAAGAGTTGAACTTTATTTACAAATTTTTTAACAATATACGTGTACAGATTATTCTCCGATAAAATATATAGACCAGTAATTGATTTTATTATCATCATCATCATCATCATCATCATCATCATCATCATCATTACTTTTATTATTATTATTCCAATTTTCTCAATCTTTTTAGCCAATGCATCTTGGTTTTTTACAGCACAATTTTGCGAATAGAATGCCTTTAAAAATATTTTTCTAATCTTTTGGTAGTCTATTACTTTCGGAAAGTTTTATAATAATCGATTTTTTTTTTTAATTATAATTTAGAGCTTGTAAAAGTGTCGAATGTTTCTTCTCATTTAGTTGTATTTTTTCTCGTTTATCAATGCCACATCACTTTCGGTATTTTTTACCTATATCGTCATTGTTTTACAGAAGCAGTTTGACGGTATCGTCAACAGTGACGGCTATCACGGCAACATCACAGACTCTAGCAGAAAAGAAAAAGTTTGAAAAAATTGTAAATTGTGTAAACGCCTTCTCGTAATAAAATTGAAAATGGAACAGTCGCAAAAAATGCCCGAAGTAGCAAAGGTAAGAAATAAAGCTCCATCAAAAATTCAAATTAAATTTAAAAAACGGCGTCGAAAGGTTATAGATAATTTAGAAGATTTGCTACCACCTGTAAAGCAAGAAATTCTCACTCACGCTCCACCCATCCTCGAGCAGCACCCCGCTATAGGGAACTCGATAAATGCTGCACATCCGGGAGTGGAGAATGCTAACACCCGGGAAGCTACTTCTTGAAGCCTCGGAATGACTGCAGAGAAAAGAGTTAGTATCGAATCCTGGTTAACTGATTTGGATAAAGATAATTATAATAACGGCATTGATGATATAAACACAATAGCTGTTGGATTTTACACAGTATCCAATGAGACACTGGAAGAGTTAAACTTGGGCATCGGGAATACGACATTAGGACTCGATACGGAGATGCAGGTATGTGAGAGCGATCACTGTCAGCATCTAGTTAATCCCTCTGAGGGATTGAGGCTACACCGCTACTTTTTCTGCCTCCCTATTAATCTTAGCAACTCGGAAGTATCAGATCGAATGCGATCGGCTGTGAATAATCTGGCCGTTGCTCGGTACCGTCAGAAAGTGCATAGGTTTTTCTCCAAAAAAGTCGAGGCAACGCCTAGTCTAGTTATAATACCATATCCGGAGATCCTAAACATGCAGCTGGAAAATCTGATTTCTCAACTGGAGCCGTTGTTAAATTCACTGGTAAAAATGAGTGTAGCCTTCCAAGAAGCCGTGGCCGTCTTCCTCCAATACACCAGTCACCGTGTCGCTCATAGTCGTAATTCAACCATGGATAATGCCACAGTTCCTAATCACCAAAATTGTGACTGAATTTGGTTTCATGGAAGAGACTGTTCGGGACATGACCAATGTACAGCCTCAACTGCAATATAGAACCTTGAAAAACATTGTTTTTTACGCGAATCGCGGTGAGGATGATGATTAGGAGTGCACTAAAATGGAAACAATTTAAATTGTAGTATGTGTTTCTTCTCGGCACTTACAATTTGATAAAATAAGGGAGTAGAACTAACTTGCGATCTGTTATAATAACGAAAGCTAACTAAGATGTGCTCGTGCCCGTCGCATCCTTTTTTACTTCCCTCTTCTCTCTTTTACATGATGTTTTGATGTCCAGTACGCGATTGGACTAGTTTCGGGAAATTCGCGAAATTTGCCTATTTGTTTTATAATAAGGCGCCGTCCAGTCGTCATTTAGTCGTTGCACGACTATAGCTGTTGCTTACTTTCGCCGCGGCGTTTCAATGGCATTGAAATTGATAACAGAGTTTCTATTGGCAACAATAATTGATGATGTACATTTTCGTTTTCCGCAGTCCTCAAACCGAAGACTATCGCGATTCTAGCCTTTATTGCCGTTGCGTTGTTTGCCCTTACTTCGCATCGGTGTACTCAACTCAGCCGAAGAAGATACCTTCTGTTATATAGTAAAATACGTGATATAACGAGGAATTTACTGTAAAATTTGGTTCTGGTATTGAAATAACGGAAATGTTGAACGAAGAATATTTCGTCAAATAATACGGAACAAACAATTTGTTCCGGTAACAGAACTAGATTTTGCAACATTCATTTAAAAGATATGAATTGAAAAACACGCACAACCAATACTAATATTGTTGAAAAATAAAAAATTTTGACGAGTTCTCACCATGTCGAGAGACGAGCGTCAAGGGATGGAGGAAGAGAGGGTAGGGAAAAAAATAAACGAAGAATATGGAAATAAGGCACGGAGGATACGCGAGCGTGGCCGGGGGGATAATGGGTAATTCGCGAGTCCTTCCTCCCGTTTTTATAGATCGAGAACCCCAACGGTTTTTTAACTTTCGCGGAAAATTAAAAAACCGTTAGATGTTACCCGATCTATATTATTGCGCGTGTGATTGTTTTATTTAACGCGCGCCGGCCTGTCGCCGACGGGCGGCGCACGACAATTTAATGTTTTAAAAATAAAAAGCTCTAGACAGGAAAGTAAAAATCGAGGCAATTAGAGTTTGTAAAGTTTGAAACATAATCATTAACTATCGTTTTTAATCTTGCTTTGTTTCAAATTTTAATAAAAATAGTATTTTACATAAAACATAAAGAAAAGCATGTATTGAAAAATTAGACAAAGAAATTTTTTTAATTTTCCTCTCCATTTGCGAACTGTTTATAATAAAATTTAAAAAATTACTTACTAAATAGTTTTAAAAAAATTTCAATTAAGCAAATTAAAAATAAACAAATTATTAACGAATATAATTCGAATAAGCAAATTGTAAATTAATTTATAAAAAACACATTTATAAATAAGTGAAGTACAAATAAACAAATTAGTAACAAAATTAAAATAATGAAATTAGAAAAGAAATATTTATAAATAGGTTTGTAAAAAATAAATATCGAGCACAAAATTTATGCGAACTACAGAAAATATAAATTGAAAATTCTCTAAAAATGACGAACATGTTTAGATGTTCAAAAACTGTCCAAAGTTCGGCGCTCAGACTTTTTATATTTTGCCCTTTTGCTCCTCTCTCAATTTCCTAAACTTTTATAAAACACAATTATTTATTTTCTAATTGGCGCGATTGCCGATTATTTGTGTCAGGCATAGTTGATTTCCGACATACAACCCCCCTGTGTGTCGACAATAGGAGGAAAAACATGTACATTCCACATTTATGTATTTTAAATCGTCCTGAATAAATAATAGAAAAGGGAAGCGTAGGAATAGATGTACAGAGAGAAGCGAAAGACATATACAGCATAGTAGCAATGCAAATATAGTACGAGTCTGTGTACTGCGTGGCGTAGCGTTGAAATTGAGCGAGTGAGAAAGCGAGAAAGATAGATATTGAAGGAATATGTCAACTGTCGATCAGTTGCGCAATTACCAGAAGAGGGGATAGGCTTATGCTGATCGTGTCGTTGCTTGCGCATCTTGCTGCTGAATATCCTCGTGCTGTTTACTCATCGCTTCTACGTTCGCTTATAAGTTTTGAACGTTATATTATTTATCTGAAAATACGTCATCTCGAAATTTTAAATCGTCCATTGCCCGTATTTTACGTTCTTTAAATTATGATTTACTCCGAATGGTTTTAATTAATTTTTTTTTCTAATTCATGAATGCAAACAATTTTTTACTACTTCACCGCTGAGTCTGGGTCTATAACCTGTTGTTTGAAAAACGCTGAAAATAGTTAATGATCGGACGGAATTTATCCCATCCGGAAATTAAAGATTGACAGCATTGGCTATATTATTTTCTCGTCGCTGAATTCTCCGATACGAGAAGTAGTATCACTGAGTACCTTAACCGTCCCAGCTACTCGCGCCAATAATTCTACGTGTCGTGCCTCCCTCTCTCTATTGCAAAGGGCGAAAATGATAGAATTTATTAAAATATGTAATTTACCTTCTGCTCGAAAAATATTGTAAATCATATATATTTACAAATGATGAGGATTGTCATTTTATTTAATAATATATATTAAATAAAATAAGGTTGCGCCTTCAAATCACGTCGGGGTCACCACTGTAATATTGTTCAGGTAGAATAATTAAATAATTCACACTTTTAGGGTGTACATAATTATTAATAAAAATTATAATTGCCGAATGGTCTTTATTGCGTCCCGCTCGTGACGTAAATTATTCACGAGTCCCCGAGTCTGAAAAAAGCTCCGCTGAGCCTGACGGAGAAAAAAGGCCCTTGCATTTCTGAATTACGTCGAGCCAAACGTCGTCACATTGGAGTACAATTTTTTATAATATTTAGTTCATAATGCTACTGTCGTCTGTTGATTCGGCCGAGGTTTTAACCATTCTCTTTTATTTTTCCCAATCATCTGCCTTTCTGCTGCCGAAATTTCCCCGCCCGAGCCCGTGCTTTTCCGCGACACGCGGGCCGTTTTTCCTTTGCGGTGGCCCCCCCCCCCCCCAACGTCACGGCCCTCCGCGATTTCCGAGGCCTCCTCCGGTGTGAGCAGGATGGGGTTAAAAGGTGAAAAAGGGTTGTAGGCAGAGAGTCGGGTAATGCAAGAGGTTAGAGATTGAAAGGGGGAGGGCAATGCTGCAGCTCGTGCAGTGTGAACGTGCCGGGCCTAAGCCCCACGGCATGGGCCTGCATCCGTGGGCCTTGCTCTCGTGCTGTTTCTGCACACCTCCAAGACCCTTATAAAGACATTTTTTCTTATTTGAAAATATTTTCGGCATTGATATTTTTTATGCTTATCGACAGGTTGCCCCGACTCTGCTTACTCTTTCCGAGAGTGGCCGTCCGTACTTATTTCTCCAACTCAGCCGCTCTCCTGGCACGTGGTTAATTGCTCGTGCATATTCTCCCAACTGCTTGTACTCTTTTACAATTAAATTATTTTTCAAATAGTTTAAATTATAGGTGCTTGGGTGCATCGGCTACAATGGTATTTTATAAAATTGACACTTTATGCTTTGCTTGTATTTAAATTCTAATTATTATTTGTTTATTGAACAACACAACACATTGTTCTGACTACAAACATCAATTACTTGTTTTTACTTATATATTATTTCTTAAAGTTAGATTCTTTTCTTTTCTTTTTATCTATATATATATATACTATTATATATATACATACGTCTTATAACTTATTCGCTTTTTTTACGTCACCCCATATCGTTAATTTACTATAATTTTTACTCATTCCTCTAATATTGCGATTACATTCCACATTTTTGTAATTTTTCTTAATCTCTACCTTACATACTAAACCTTTATAATTTTAGAAATCTATTTTCTCATTTTCTGTTTTATAAATTTTAGTCTACATTTTTTGCATAATTAATAATATTATTAATTTATTAAACAATATAATACACTATTATGATGAATTACATAATTAAATGAATACACCATAAAACACAATATGATTACATTTTGCAACTAAACGATTTTCTTAACTTTAAATTTATAGGTTATATTTTAATGCCTTATAATTTAATTCTTTACTTACTTACACACACACACACATACACAACCTTCTACTATTTGCATGTAATTTTTACATGTACACATATTATTATTTTTTTTTTCAAAATAAATTTGATATTATGTCTTCCAATTATTAAACGTTATTTTTAATAATGTAATTAAACATTATTATAACATTATTTTTGATACATTTAAACTTCGTTTAAAACTACACTCATACTTTTTTCCTAGACTTTCATTTATAAATTAAAATTTCTATTTCATAACTCTAATATTTGTTTATTTTATTTTGTATTGCTTTCTTTATCTTTCTTCTTTCTTGTTTTCGTTCATTGTATTTTATAAAGTCAGCTTAAATCTTTTTTATTATTTTTGAATCTTCTAATATATTTTTCCAATTACATGCCTTTATTCCTAGTACCATTTATTCTTCCAATACATGTTTCTATCTTTTTTACAGTGTATTTCTTCTGCTTTTATCCAAGATTTGTTGGCGTAATTCTCAATGCCCATCCTAAATCTTGCTAAAATATTTAAACCTTTCCTTCATTTCTTCCCTTCTCTTTTATAATAAAAGCACTTCTTTTTCCATATTTTCTAATATTATGTTTTTTACTTTACTTGAGTATTGCGAGACTTAAATGTGGCTTATCCAATTTTTTTTTCCTGGTCGACCCTTATGTTCATCACTTCCTTTATTAACCGATCTATTCTTTGTATTTTTCTCCCTGATTATCTATATTCATATTTCTATGTATAGATCATATATATCTATAATTTTTTTGAACAATTTCTATTTCTTTCGATTTCTCCCACCCCCACATCTTTGCTTCGTATAGTAATACGCTTTGTAACAAAGTATCAAGAATTCGTATCCTTATCCAAGTCATCTTTGAAGTATGTCTCTCCTATGCTCCATAATTGACCTAACAATAAGTTTGCTTTTTTCGCTAAACTTTTTTTATGGATTGTATCCTTGTTATTTTCAAATATGGCGTAATCCACGTAAAAGTATTGTTTCACTATTTCCATTTGTTTATTTTTCCATGTAAAAATTTCATTATCTTCGTTTTATCTACATTTATCTCCAGTCCTTTGTTCTTTAAAAATTCTTTGATTAATCTTAATAGTTCTCTTAATTCGACGTCGTTCTTCCCTAGTAAACCTAAATCACCGCGTATAAAATACTTCTAATTCTTACATTACCTATTACAATACTTGAGGTTCTTGATTTTTCAAGATGTTCTTTTAAATCTGACATACCTATATTGAATAGAGTCGGGCTCAGAGGACAACCCTGTCTTATTCCTTTTTTAGATCTTAAATTCCCTAAAACCACTTTTATTTTAATTTTATTGTAAGTATATTCATAAAGTTTTTTTTTGCAGCATTCGATTAAATATTTTTTTAACTTAACTTGAGCCATCCTTTTCCATATAGCTATTCTGTCGATCGAGCAAAGGCTGCTTTTAAATCAATAAAACAAATCCATATCTCTCCTGTCTTTCCCAGTTGCACATCGATCGCCGTCTTCAGAGTGTATATTGCATCTGTTGTGCCTCTACCACTCTTAAAACCGATTTGTATATCGATGCAGTGGCTATTTCCTTTCATATGTTTTTCTGTTCTTTCTTTTAACAGTTGAGTATATATTTTATATCCTGTGTCCATCATAGTAATACCACGGTAGTTTTTAACTTTATCTTACTTTCCTTTTTTGTGGATTGGTATTACTTTTTCTTTTACAATTCCGTTTAATATGTTTGTGAGGCTTTTGCATACCATTTTTCCTGCCTGTTTCCACATTTCACTTGTTACACCATCTTCTTCTGGGACTTTATTTCTTTCATATTCAATATTATACTTATAATTTCTGTTATTGAGAATTTTTCTATTTCTTCTTCACTTCTAACTATCTCTATCCCCCTTCTTTTTTCTTCCCCTTCATTTTCCTCTATAGATTTTTCTTCATATAGTCGTCTAAAATGATTAATCCATTTTTCTTTCGTTATGTTTTCTTCTGTATATTAACTTCTATATTTTACTATACTAGACTATACTATACTAGATTTTTTACCTTTGATAATGTAGCCAAGAAGAGAGAGAGAGAGAGATAGAGCTAGTGATAAAGAGTAGACGAAAGTTATGTCATTATTAGGTCCTAGCTTTGAGAGGTGGGGAGGGGCTAAAGCATGTGCCCAGTGTTTACAATTATTTACACCGAGCGTAATTTATTTTTTTAAATATAAACATTCGGCGCACACTTGACGTCAAGGTGCTATTGGATTCCCCGAATTCTTCTAGGCTCGTCACTTCGTAAACATAAACGTTTTCTATTTACAATATGTTGTTTAATAAAGGGTTAAACATACTTTTGTACATATATAAATGAATACAAAAATACAAATATGTAATAATACAATTATGCAAACAAAGTACACAGTTCTAATAGTCAGTAACTACAAATTGTACGACACTGATTATTAATAATTTATTTAAATTAACTATATGAGAATAAATGTATAATTATATGTGGTACGCCTCTACTATAACTTTATGTTTACGCGGCTTGTTGACAACTGACTTTTAAATATAAAAAAAAATTCCTTGAAGAATTCCAAAAACAAAAGTTGAAAGATGTCACAGGCATTTATTTATTGAATACTTTTTCAATTGCACTGTTTCTGTATCGTTGCTTAAACGTATATTTAACAACACAATTCGCGACTGTGAGATGCGTCTCGTCGACACTATATGTTATACATATTATATTCAAATGTACAATAGAAGTGCGAAATTGAAACTAAATTAATCAAATAAATTTCTTATTAAAATTTGTAAGAGACGTTTATAAACTGTTACATTGGTATTATAAATAACTTTAACTAGTTAACAATTCTTCGACAAAATTTTCATATTCGAACACAATAAAATTACAAAGCATTTTTTAACACAATGAAAATGAAATTAAGACTTGAAATTTATTTGAATTAAAATATAAAAGTTATCGCTTTTCATGTAAAATGTAAAAGAAAACTAACTAGTAATGGAAAAAGTTCGTTGCGTTGACAGCCGAGGCAAATTTGTAAGTATCTATCAAGACCACCAACATTCGTGCGCCAATCAATAAGTATTCTTCAATACTACAAACGCAATTCTCACGAGTAAATATTCATTAAATCTACCAACATCATTCGTATTACAAATAAATAGCTATCGAGAGAGTTAGCATACGCAAACGAAATTATAAAATTAATTTGGTCACAATTAACATAGTCAGCGCCATATCAAGCACCATAAATAAATTCTCAAGAGCGGAAATTTGATTTACAAGCGATGTAATTTATTAAATACTTAGAGAAAAATGCACTGTTGATGAAAAGTATTCTATCTGTATCTATTTAAATAGTATCTATTGCTTAAAAAGGTTTGCAGTGTTCGGGTAAATAATTAATACAGTTATTTTTATACAATTATTTATTATCTATAAAGAATTTATATCTACTAATTGGATATAAAAGTGTGCGGAATTGCGCGTGCAACTCTAACATTTGCACAACTCCAACTATTTGGGCCCGCCGTCGGCAACGGGCGATAAACCCTTTTCCCATTGCTCGATTAAACATTCTATTGAAATTCTGTAGAATTCCAATAGAATGATTAATATTATTTTTTAATAAAAATGTTCGCTAACACTCGAAAAAGGCGCAGGACACCCGATCTCTGTTTTAAGTTCGCGGCGCCGAATTGTTGTATTATGTCGGCGCGTGACGAACAGAGATCGCGCTTACATATACCAAAATAAAGTGTACGCTACAGGTCAAACGGATCTCTGAAAATAAAAGTGAGTATAAATCGTTGCTACTCCACT
The DNA here is from genome assembly GCA_018907185.1 of Platyscapa corneri. Taxonomy (NCBI): domain Eukaryota; kingdom Metazoa; phylum Arthropoda; class Insecta; order Hymenoptera; family Agaonidae; genus Platyscapa; species Platyscapa corneri. Next base: position 466,962 of record JACCHW010000014.1, read on the forward strand.
TTTTATACACAATGTTATTATTGTTAAAAAATTTAATTTATCGCTCGATTCAAATAATATATTATATTATTTAATAAAGGATATTTCTGAAGTTAACTTTTGTCTTTAACAAAGAACCTTTTTAATAATAACGTAGTTTAATTTTAGAACGAGCATTGTAAGGTGCACATTGACATTACATCATGTCTGCATCTCATTAATAATAATTAAACGCATTTCTTATAAACTAATTGCTTTTCATTGTAAAAAATTTATAATCAGTGTTGGCGAAAATGTTTAGTAAAACAATTCAAGAAACGATGACTAGGACATCAATATTTAATTTTTAATCTCGGTCGCTAACGACTTTGGCATGTTTATAATAATTAAAATTTTCAATAAGTAGCCAAATAACGTTAAAGTAGGTAACTAATAGAAGATATTATAGCTAAATAATAAGAAGCAAAAGTATATAATAAAATGAGGTAAGCATAATGTCGAAAGGGTTTAATAGCTAATATAAAGTAATGTTGATTTCAGTATATTATGCTTAGAAACTCTATGCTGGTAATATATTTCGGTTTATTGAGCTATAAAAATGATGAAACATTAAAACGATGATAATTTATCGGGCGAAAGTTTGGCTTAAGGCCGCTTTACAATTGCAATTTCTAAATTTTAAATTACCTCGATCTAAAAACACGCGTCGATGATTAAAAACCAGCAAGAAATGATTTTGATTCATACGGGCGCGCGCGCGCTTTTACGATAAAGAGAGTATATTGCCTTCATTTGTGACTCTTCGCTCCATCGCAGGTCATCCAAATCTGAGAAAACCGAAAGGCAAATGGGTCGATTTCGCATTCGCCGTTCGCTTGTACGATTTACACATTGATCGAGACTAAGTGAATAAAAGTGCGCAGCCGAGTTGCAGTAGTCGACTAGCGATACGCGAGAGGCAGCAGTTTAAAACAATCTCGGGAAGCCCGAGGGTGAATTGCGCGACGCAATCTCCGATCTAAGGCCCAGAACAGCGCAGTCGTGTTGCCGCGATAAGGGCCCTAAGAGCTAGTCTAGCCTCGGAATCTCTTATCGAGCTTGGAAGCGTTGGCCCTTCGAGATCGCAACAGCCGCGAAAATGGCTTTGCCGATGTCCCAGTTGCGAGACGATTAAGAGACTCAGCAGATCGAGATCCGGAAACAGTCACGGCTTCCTTTGCGCAGGAGTTAACTGCACCCTAATCGATGTGCACCTAGATTTATACGTTTTAGCGCGCTCTACTCTACCGGCCATCTGCTTATCTCACGGAAATCCGACGATTTTAATGATGCCGATTACCGCTCGACATTTCTTCCGTGCATTAATCCAGTTATCACCTCGCTATTTTTGCTTATTTCGAATATTCGTTAAAGTCTCTTGTGTGCTTATTCTCAAAGCCACTTTTGTACGTAAAAAGAAGATGATTTTTGGTTATTAGTAAATATTCGTTCATTATTCGATTGTTAAATTTGTTGACGAAATTTAAAAAATGGCTGCATGACATACGACTCGACTAACCGACAAAAATTAGGTTTTTTTCAAAAAGATTTGTGCCCGGAGTTTTTTCTTCTTTATAAGTAAATAAAGAAACTAACCGTAAAAATGTACCAACTGTTGAAAGAGCTATTATCTTTTATTCAAATTATTGTGTCGCCGTTAAAAGATGAAATTATGAAAGCCTGTGAGGCTTATTTAGATAAAAAACGTCTTATTTTATTAATTATCACGAATCCACCGATAAACGCTCGCACTTATCGACGTTGATTCAATGTGTACATACGCGTTTACAAGTAGTTAATTGAACAAACAACACGACAATGTCATTAAAAGAACATAATTATGAGATTTTACGCAATCGAAATATTATACATTTATTTATTTTTAAAAGCTTGTCTTCGGTAAACGTACACGAGTTTAGCCAAAATCATCGAACAAGGAAAGCAAATACGGGAGAAATAATAAAAACAGCAAAATTTTAATGGAAAACGAAAGATGTTTTATTTCGTAGATAATTATTCATCATATAACTGTTAAAAATTCATTGTCCGGTTAAAGATATGAATTTTATTTTCATTAATGTAAAAATATTTAATGCGGCATATTCGGATATTTTTTTATATATTATTTATGAAATATAATATTTATACGAATATTTATTATCAATATTATAAAAATTTATTGCCAGCATGAAGCGTATCAGTAAATTATATCGTTATGGGTACAATAATTATACGTATATTTTCAATATTTTCATTTAATAAATGCTATTAAAATTAAAATTATAATTTTATGAAATAAATAAAAAATATATATATAATAAATATATTGTTCTAGTTTGATCGATCGAAAGCTTTGTTTCTCACAATTACTACGTATCAGCTTTTAGATCATACATAAAATTATATATACTAATTGTTTTTGTTTTGTCTTGTTATTTTGTTATTTATAAAAGATTAATAATTTTTAAAAGTATTATTAATGGTACAGACTATTATTTCAATTATTAAAATAAAAGCATTTTCTCGAAAATCAGTTCCTTAATTTATCTGGTTTAATATTTAATTTATATAATATATAATTTAATTTATTCATAGTAATTGGTTAGACGTTTCAATGTGTTTAAAATTCAAAATGAAAGAATATCAAAGTTGCAAAGATATACTCTGAACTACGTTTGCATAATTTTCTTTTCTCGTGTTCTCTTTTTTTTTTTAAATTTATATATTGGTAACGTGTCATTCTTTTCTATTAAATAAGAAATTGTTAGTTATGAGGTAATCGAAAAGAAAATTGATTTAAATGAGCAATATAAAATACAAATATAACGTAAATATGTTAAAATATATTACAATATGACAATAAATCTATCGGACTATACACAAATTGTGAAATCAAAAATCGAACTTTTGCGATAACTAAAAGTTTGAATAGGTCTAACTTCATCATTTTACGTGCGAATCATAAATTTTATTAAAATACTTAGAATAATTGCATTAAATTTCTTAAATTATATATTTTTTATGATTTAAAATGTATCGTGACCTCTATCTGTTTTATTTACCTCTATCAGGCAAATATCTTTTCAACGATAAAGGTAACAAACGTATTTAATTGATTTTCACATTATTTTTACATTTGTTGAAACTTGTTAAGTTTGTAAAACAATTAATTTATAATAAATCTATTGAATTTGGAATTATAATCATATTTTTAAAAGTAACATGTTTATTTGATATATTAATATTTCAAAAAACAAAATTTAATGAAGTAACAGAATAAATAGCTTTTTACGCATATGTTTATGTATTTTAAATTATAATTTGGACGACAAAACAATGCCATAATTAAATTTGTGTAAAAATTGTTTAAATAACTAACTTGAAAGATTCCTCTTTAAATATAATTGTTTGATGAAATATTAGTTTTCATGATAAATCATGATTTTGAAATTAATCAATACTTTTACCATACGTCTCAAAGAACTAATTTAGCTCAAAAGAAAACCCAACTCGGTATAATTTTAAAAAATTTCTCTTTTGATATAATTACAATACCATCCTTACAAAATTGCTAAATATAAATATAAATTAGTATATAACTAAACAATTACGTAGTTTCAATAAGTCTTATTAAATTATTTTTAGTTTAAAATGCTCTTATGCGAGATGTAAGAGCTTATGTGGTGTGAGTCGGTGCAAACGTGTGTGTGTGTGCTCACACGTATGCATCTAGAAAACTGCATTGCCGGCAGATGGCGCCAGTAGTGCAATGCTAATGCTACTCCTTTTAGTATTCGCCGCTTTGCAGGTACACCGAGTTTCGCTACGATAAGCCAATTGTCCTTTTGTTTGCAGATTAAATATTCCTAAATAATGAGCGAATAACAGTAAAGTTAAACACTAACGTTATTATTCCTAATCATTCGAACATCGCAGATAGCCAACACGTGCGCGCCTACGTAATACGTCGGTCATTAGTGCCTCTCCGTCGGATAGCAGATAAGAAAATCTCCGAGAGCTGACAAATTGTGGTGGATGATCGTTAAAAGATTGGTAAAGCATACGAGTCGATTGATGATTACTCCGGAAGCACGTCGAGGCTCCATCAGGGCAGGATGTAGGACACACACTCCAGAAGCCCCCGGGAGGTGGCCTTGAGGTCTTCCCCGGTTTCGGGAGCGCGTGTCGTTATGCGGGTTGCGGGCCAGAGTACCGCGCGACACACATCAAGGAAACCCAAGAAGCCGCGCCACGGCGGCTTCCGATACGGCCGCCCCCTGGCGCAATACGTCAATATTTTCCAGCGGCTTACTCCATTCGTAAACAGTGTACAGGGATGGCGCATGAGCGCATCCTTAACCTCTAACCTGACCTCCTCCCCGCGAGTCTGTCGGCGCGCACGCGTATCCTAAGCTTTGACGTTCTAACTGGCCTTCGGCTGCCCCTCGAGCCGCTCGCGGACCGCGACGACTTCACCTTTTCTGTCCCTTCGATCTCGCAGGGACGAAAACCATCAATTCGCCCGAAGAAAGGGCTGCCGTCGCCGTTCTCGACCTCGTTCGAGCATTTGAAAGATTCACACGCGCATCGCCGCCCTCTGCAAATGCAGGTGCGTTCGTGTGTCGGCTTCCCCCTTTCGCTCGAAATTCGCATTTGTTCATCATGCGATCGGGAGACGAGACGAATCCTCGGAAACGTTTTTGGAACGAGAGCCGCGAACTGCTTGTGTGGAAAAACACTAGGCCTGGTCGGCGCGAGCAAACGACGTATTTTTTAATTCGTTAAGTAACGCATAACTATTGGCACTGATATTACGGCTTGAAACAAACGACAAACTCGAAATATTTTAATTAAAACGTTACGGTGTAATTATTTTCAATGCGCGCGCGTAAATATTCCACTCTCTGGCGATTGTGATAATGTTTGCCGAATGAATAATACCACCGAGGAAAGAGTCTACGTGCAAATAAGTACTTTATTTAATTAGCAGACGACGTAAAAAAATTATTCCTGATAAATATTTTAAGGATCAAATATGAGTTAATTTTCACGAGTATCATTGATGTTTAACGAATACAATACATTAATAGTTTAAAATAATAAAATTATTCGTGAGAACGGAATGTTTTTTAATTTACATTGAAAAACAGATAGAATATGAAAGATTGACAAAAGTTTAAAAATATTACATTATCTGTTTTACTAAAAATCTATTAGATTTCTAAAAGAAAAATTAAATAACTATTTATAGTTGGAAACAATGTAGAAATTATCAATACAAGAATATTGTCATCATCAGGTTTCATTGTAACTGATTAAAACATTCTGAGAAATGAAAGTCAACGAAAAATATTTTCTTGCATTTTATAACTGCACAAGTTTTACTTTAATTCATACTTTGTGATAATATACGCGTAATTTTGGTTTAGTCTTTTTTATTCTAAAATACAGTAATTACGAGCACAAAATTAATATAACTGAGCATTTAAGTTATCAGTTATAGCATGTTCAAAAATATAAAAAATATTAATACAATTTATACGACTCGTGAAACTATTTTCTGAGATTTTAAAGAAGATATTTCAGCATTAATCATTGATAGTTAGTCAATTGCAAGTTTCTAAATTAATTGATCTATCTGAAAATAACTCACTTCTCTCCAATAACTCTCTTCTAAAAAGTTAGGCTTATCCTGGAAGTTAAATGAGTTATCATTTTAAAGAATTTTTGTAAAAGTCGTTTCTAACCGATTTTTTTTTTTTTTTTTTATAAAATTAGTATTATCTGTTATATTATACAATGATATAACAATATTAGTTACAAGTAGAGATTTTATCTTTAAAATATAAAAAATATCGATATACACAATTTGATTAATTTGAAAATATCTAATATTTTATCGATTAAATGTAGATATGGAGCTCACAAAAAAAAATAGTTTCAACGCTTAATTAATCTAATAAGTTTTTTTAATACATCATAAAGTTTTAAATAACCTGATACTCATCTTTTTCAAATGAAGTGATAGCATTGATCTAAACTGCAGAATGTACAATGTCACTAGATATAATGTATGACAGTTTAAAACAACGTAAAACAGAGTGAACTCGTGATATTCTATATTTTTAATTATCGGAAGACTTTTAATAAGGTCTTTGTAATAATATTTAACAATGTTAATCTGAAAATAGAAGATAATTCATTGTTCAAAAGCAATTTTTGTGCACAATTGACCATATAATGCATTGATTATCAAAAAGTATATAATTATTCTGTTCTCACGCAGTTTCAGCGTAAGTCAATATTTTTACAGAAGGATTTATTAAAATAAGAAAGTACAACATTGCGACATATATTTCATTCGCTGATTTAAATAATTGAGTTTTTCCTACTTCAATTGCTTTCATTATAACCTGAATTAATTTATATGCTCTTTAGAAATATAGATTATTTTATGAAATTATTCTACCGTAATGTTCAAGAGCAAAAATTATACATCGAAGGCTGATGATAAATAAATTTAGCGAGTAATTTACATTTGAATAAAACACGTTCTTGAAATGAGCTATGAAAGCCATTTAATTCAATTACTTCCAAGATAAAGATACTATCTTAAAAAAAGTTTTATCGAAAAAAAAGAATTGGCTCTTTCATTAATTTCCCATTTTTGTCAAAGACCGGCAAAATAATATTATCGAAAAGAAAAATTTAACAGGAGTTGACAAATCTATAGCTGAAGCCCGGCATCGGTATAAATTATTCGCGATACAGGAGAATAACAATGTTTAAAACGCGGGATGAAAATCGTCGGGACACCTTAACGCAGTGCTTTTCTGTAACGAAAAAAAAGGAAAACCTTGAAAAATGTAGAAAAGCGTTCGGCTGGTGGAAATTTAGCAGGACGCGTCAAAGACAAAGCACAGCTGAAAAATAGAAAGTAAAAAAGAGGCAAGTGAAAAGGATGAAAAAGCCGGGGGAAAACCGCAGACAAAGTGTATTAAAGCAGAGCAAAAGCTCTTCCCCGTATGTCTGACACGAGATTTAGACTTTACGTTCCAACGTACATCTGCATGAATCTCTTTGCATTTTTTTTTTCGTGGTTTCATGCAAAGGAATTTTCTCCGCTCGCGCAACTTTTCTTTTCTTCTCTCCGAAATAGAACATCTACAAATTGTTTGAAAATTCGTTGCTCATGCGCGTTATTCGGCCCTAGATGGCTCTATGAAATATTATAGCTCTGCAACTTGCTGGCTTATTTTCCAACGGTGTAATGCACTCATTTGCCGAATTCAATTTAACGAAACACCGAAGGAACGTTGCATTAAGTGATTACCTTTGGAACTTCTAAGCATACCTCGAGCAATTTATTATTTCCAGTTAGAAAGTAAAATATTGTCAAATTAAACTATAATTGAGTTTCTTCTTTTAATCTCCAGAGCTTACACTTGAATGAGTCGTAGGATAATTAGCTATTTGCGTTATCATCATCAACATCCTGGGAAGTATACGTTTTTTTCAGTCGCGCAATGTATTTATCGCAAAAAACAACAAATTATTTCATATTATAAACAACGATTATTCTAAGAGCGAAATTCCATCCGCATTAATATTTGCTTCGATTAAATTTCAATAGTATGCAAAATATAATCGACGAATTTCTTCATATTCATTTTCATACTGAAATTTCCAGTGTAGTAAAAATCAATTATGATATTAACGTTAGTTTTTAATCAAAGTCATGCCATAATAACGCAAAATAATCGAGCGTTTATTCATTATTTGGCTGCTTTGATAATTTATACAAACATTCTTTCGATTTAATTATTTTACAATAATGTGCACGGAGTAGTAATGGATTTGTCTTGGTCAACTAATTGAATATTAGATAATTGGTAATCTGCTTTATGCATCGGTGATCAAATTAAGTATTAACCAGTTATTAATATCCGACACAACGCAATCACACGTGGAAATATTTCTAATATTATTAGAGATGTCGAGTAGCAGTTTACAAAGGTAAAATAAAAATGATTGCGTAATCGAAGCAGTTACGGCTGAGCCTAAATAAATTATAAATAAAGAGACTTTTGTTCGATATGCGATTAATGCACTTTTATTTAATCGCAATCAATTTCCGGATATTGTTTATTGTAAGGAATCGTTCCATATTAACAGCATACGTCACAGTATTTGATAGCGATGGACTTCAGAGCGGTTGAAACAAGCCCAGTAGAATAACCTCAATGGAGGCAGACATTGATATAATTGATCATTCTGCCCTTAGCGATGTTTCCAATATTACTTTTATCGATTCGTTTCGCGTTTTGCAAATGACGATTTGACTCGCACTCGTGTATTGGCAGCCCTTTATTATTTATTAGAGGATTCGATTCAATTTTAATGAAATACCGACTAAAAACAACTGTTTTGCGCGGCACTCGAACACGAACGTTCTTGTACCGCGAGCAGAGATCCGTTGGGTTGTTTTGCAGCCGAATAGGAAGACGGGTCGAAATTTAATTTCGATTAAAACTGAGCGAAATACTTTTAAAAATGCATTCGTCTTCGGAAAAGCAATAATTTAAATAGAAAATATGTTTTCACGATCCCGGGATTCGTCGTGTACAAACACGATACGCATCGAGGAAGTTTATTTTGAAATTTAATGCCCTGGGCAAACAAAAATACGAACGTAGTATTCGAGTCATTTTAATGCAAATAGATTTTATTCCGTATCTCTCCAACTTAATACTCGTTCCTATACAATACGCTACGGCGAGTATGCGAGTGTATAAGTTTCAGACACGAGATTCTTATGATTAATATTAATACCCTTCTTCATCAATCTTTATACAACATATCCTCGTGTTTCGTATTCTCCTGCAATCATTTATTTTAACATCGCCGTAAATACTATCTTTCGCGCCGAGACGATACACTTTTTCTTACTTAACAAAAACGGCTACGACTCTATGCGAATTAAGTACTCGTGCGCAGATACTCGTGTCAGGGTAATGGCCGTCGGCGTCGGGCGTCCGGTCTCTGGAAGATCGCGTGCGTCGCAACGTCACCGGTAGCGTTCGCCAACCATTCCCCCCCCCCGCTGTGCGTAAGTTAGTCTTGTGACGACACACCTAGTGCACCGACAGACGTAGGAGGTGTCGCACGCATACGCCTCGAGGTCAGAGAGCGACAGGTGCGCGTCGGGAGTAATTGTTCTGTTGGTGATATTCTTGCAGCTCCTATTGTGTCCGTTGCGTAACTGCGCAGCGAAAATGAGAAAAGGGAGGTGAAAAGCGATGACTCGTTTACGCGCACGTGAGCTATTATCCATCTGCGGTAAGAAAGATGCGGCTTATTTTAAAGAGTTCTTTAAAGGACAGTTTAATCTGCGTTGATAAATAAAAGCGACGACTAGACTCGTGCATTGTTTTGTTGCAAACAATAAGAAGTAGACGTCACCTGTTGTGCGCTACTGCTCAATATTCTATTATTCTGCACGAGTTATTTAATCCGACGATGGATTATTAATAATTAATTGCTCGAGCCGATGAGGTATTATATTATTAAGAGCACTAGAGATAATTTATCTTATAACGTCTGTTTGTATAATCCGAAAGCTAGAGATTGTGGAAATAAAAGTGAAATAAGTATCGATTGGAATGTTGGTATTTGGTTACCTTCGCCGCACAAGGCAAAAGCTTATCTTTCCGACGAAATGTTTGCGAATATTTTCAACGAAATGTAACGAGCTAGCGGAACCTCGTCGAAGAAATAAAATCGCCACAACTTAATTGCAGCTGTTTGTTAACTTTGCCGCGTAGAATCTCGCAGTTGTCGTGGTTACAAACAGTTAGAGCAATTCTTACATAAAATTTGACAGATGAAAATAGTTTTTTTTTTTGCTTTACCTCAAAATATCATCGGCACACAATACACCTTCCTTTAATCTCTCCGAAGATCGTTAATTTTTAATACTTTAAAAACTTATTTTCTTCGTTATGTTTTTATACGTTAACAGTGCCGGTTTTCCTCTTTACTTTGGTACACGTATTACTTTGTACGACCGGAAAAATCATTCGCATCGTTTAGTTGGCTTATCGATATTTTTACGCGATAATGTGTGTAATCACTAACACGTTTAGTGATTCACAGTCAGTGGCTTCAGTACCTTTCGATTTTACGGCTGATTTGAAAATTGTATCGCACATCACGCATAAAATAAACTTAATCAATCAATAGTAATAACTGTAGACGAACGGTAATAGAGTATATCATCGAGAGTATACCGTCGAATTTCACTACGAAAGAGGATCGCTGCAATCTATACCAATAACACTCTAATCTAACATTACAACCAATGAAATTTAAGCATCAGAAACCCATGTAATTATATTGTATCCAATGTTAGTTGGGTAGGTGTATTGATTCCTACACTAGTTTGTGCTTTTTTACTAATTTAATTACTAATTGATATACTTTTAAACGCATAAGCATTGGAAATTCCATTTTATTAAATTCTTTTTACGTCGATAAGTACAATCCAGAGATAACCAGATATGAATTTAAATACTAAAATTGCTGATGAAATATTTGCTGCAATAGGTATAAAAAGCAGTCGGGATATCGATTGATCATCAAACAAAAACTTTGAAACGATCGGTCGATTTGATTTCCAAATAATATCAGCATTACCGCCGAGTCACAAATACAAAAAGACAACTATTTCTCGGTATTCAAAGAGTAGCACTGTGAGATTAATTCACTCGGGTGCGTATTTATTTTAATGCACACGTACAATTATTACTAGCAATATTCGGAGAGTGTAGCATTTCTTGAACTCGACAATAACTCGAATGTGGAGGAGGTCGTTCTCTACAGTCTATGCTATGCTATATCCATGATTTTACTTCCTTTGATATTACTGTAAATTATTAGGGATTCCGGTATTGCTCCGGATACATTTAGTTAGTACTCGAGTGTAATGTTTTAACTGTAAATCAAACTGTTTACTTTTTTAAACTATAGTTGGTCCTTGCATAAAACTTATTTCTCGATTAAAAAATATTTCAATATTGATACGTGCAGTGGTAAATTCAAATTTTTACTCCTTAACAGATTAACTTTTACGCTGTGTAAACTGTCACTACTGATGTACAATTTAGTTTAAGTTGAACAAATTTGAATCAAAGTTCAAGGCTGCGTAAATTAAATTGATATCATAATTTTATCACGTCTAATGTTATTCAGACATTCATAAAATTCGCTAAAACGATTTTAGAGTTATGATAACTATTTTGACGATAAACAATGCTTTAATTATTTCAAACAATCATATTCTAGAGTAAATAACGGTTTCTTATTTTACCGAGGCTCGGTGTTTAATTCACTTTCAATGTGCACATTTATTTAATTCGCGAAACATTATTTCAGAACGAAATTTAATCGCGTTTATCGAAAATAATTTTCAACTTGATTATGTTTGTCGATATTTGGAAAAGCTTAATTACTAAATAATTATATTAAAGTTCAATCAAATATATGAGTAAATGCGATACTACGAGGGAGGCAAACATTCCGTGCAATTTCAAGAAATAACATGAAATCCAAGGATTTATCCATCATTTCAAAATTTAAATTACTTTCTATAAAATATTAATTTTAATCAAGGTAATTACGTTTTGACGTTAGATTTCTATTTAAATTATAAAACAATAGTTTATAATTAATACTCCTACACATACAGTTTTTAAATATTTAAATTCTTTTTGAGCGAATGCATATAATTATGCTATATTATAACGTTACATATTTAGAAGTTTTATTTATCATTAAAAGGTAAAAACTACACTAAATTTTGATAATAAAAGAGTTAACAAAATTATAGTATTCATTTGATTGTCAGTCAAAGTACATGTTTAGATATAATTAATTTTTTTAAATATTGATTAATGCAATAAAACAATAACCAATACTGCACATTTTTTAATATAAAATCTCTGTACATTAAACTAATATAACTTTCAATTTATATAAATATACAAATAAATATGCTTAGAAAACAAATAATTTTTAAATTGGTTTATTGTATGTTTCAAATAACATTATATATTTATATTCTGTTCGGATAAATTCACAAAAGTTGGAGACATACTATTAAGTCATATTAAAAATAAATAAGCTATGAGATATATTTGTGTTGTACATTGTGTTGGGATAAAAAGTCAAGGAACAAGAGAAATGTAAAATAACTTTTAAGTAAAAAAGGAAGGATTTAAAATACTTTATTTTCATAACAAAAATATCATATATAATTTTTACTAATATTTTTAACATAGACCGACAATTATGCTAATTTTAAAAATGAAAATGTTTTTTTTCTGAAAACAATTCCTTTCAACATAATATTAAAAAAAAATAAAAATATATATGGTCAAAGGAACAAGATTAAAAACTATACATGCTGACATATTCCCCTATGAATTTATTTTTTTCATAATTTTACAAAATATTAGGAATTGAAATTTTATTCATATTTCAATATGTCGATTATTTAATTTTTTTTTCATTTACTACTTCATTTAATACTGCAAAGAATAATAATGATTTTAATACCAATAAAATGAAAACTACTCGACACTACAGTTATTCTCAATTACGTCTGTTTATTGGATCCCAGAAAGAATTTTTCTGTGGTCTCAAAAACTAGATCAATTTATTTTGGAGGAACAAGCGTAGATTTTATGTCCGCAACTTTCCTCCAAGCTACGGTTCCCATATCTACGAGTTCCTAGTAGCTAAAATTTTGTTCTTAAACTCTTCTATTACTTCATTGTAAAGATTCAAAAGTGCCTGCAAGCATTTACCCCTAACTTGCCTCCCATTCCTCGAAAGTCCTTTCTGATATTCATCACTGAAAACAGACATACTTGAAACTTGGGTGAAACACAATGTAGTAGTTTGCTTTGGTTAGCCTGCGACAGTTTAGAGTAATACATTTGTTCTGTAGGGATAAAGGAGACTTTGGGACCCGAACTATTCATTATTCCAAGGCAATCACCTAACTCTTCTTTTCTCTTCCAATTGCCTCGATTAGTAATAGCAGCCAATATGCCAAAATCTTCCTTGTCAGTTTCGAACATACTGTGGTATGTTATCTATTTGGCTTCCTCCTCCGTCAAGCCGCCATTCACAGTCCATTCGATACCACAAAATGCTTTATAAAATCACGGAAATCACCTAAACCAGAAAAATCTGTTTTGTCTAACAGAGCGGTTGATTTAATCTCCTCTCCTCCAAAAAAGTAACTAAAAGCACTCGCAGGTGCATACACGCGAGTTGCTTGTCTAGTTGTAACCATTAGCGATAAATCGGCCATAGCTGTTATTAGAGGTTGCGAATGTTGTGGTCTAGGTCCCATCCTGGTCGTGTTATTCTCCCGTCCCAGTGGCCCGTACCGCTTAAGATGTTCCTTCCTACTTATTGACCTCGGATGCATCTTTGTCTCTAATTAGATCGAGGCAATGATATATCTCTGGCAGATGCGAGAGAGTTCTTTTAGTAGCAAGTTTTCATTTACCAGAATAAATTTTTTCCGAAGCGCCAAAGCTTATCAATGATGTCACGGGGCCTATGGACTGGGCCATAGAGGCCTTTTTCTCTGGTGGAAAGCTAACTCCCTCGTATAAATCGCATTGTATCACAGCAACTGCTTGTTCGTGATGTCCTTCTTTTCGGCATTGAACAAACCATGACCCCTGCAAGGAAGTTTATGATTGGACCAGCTACTCCATACCAATTAGCGCGGGGTCATTCCTATCAAACTTGTTGTAAGGGCACTTAGCTGTTCCAGTTATCTCTTTTACCGTCTGATGGATCGTCGTAGCCCTCCCTTTCACTAGGTTTTTATTGCCTATAGTTACCTCGTATTCACTGTCGGCCAAACGTTTTTCTGGAGTCCCTTGATATTCGTTAGCTTCTTGCCGTAGCACAGTGTGTGTGTGTGGACTGTAAAGAAGAAAATTTTTGTTTGGTTCCCACCACTAATGTTCTTGTCGTACTCTGTGCATTCCTCGAGTATTCGCTATGAGCTTCGACAACGCAGAGCATTACCCTTTTCTGTCTCTGGGACACAATTGTTTTTTTATGGGTCAACTATTATTTTCCGTATGTCACATCGGCATCAACTATTGTTCTCCTGCTCGCCTGTTTAGCGTTTGAAGTATCGCTATTGGTTTGCACATCGACATCTTCGGACTCTGATGCGCACTCGCCGTTACTTATTTGATTTTCTCAAATTACCAAAAATTATGTAAGACCTGCCTTATACTTGCCTTCACAGCTGTTTCATTTAATACATTGCTCCATATTTTATTTAAAAATTTATCATTTTTTGCAAAGTTACACGAAACGAGATTATATTTTAATGCTTTCTTTTATTTAATTCATTGTGTTATTTATAAATGCAAGCATGTGTTCGTAAAAAATTTCCTGTCCTCGTTGTCTTTTCATAACGTACTTATACACGTCATTAATCATATTTATTGTTTTAATCTCAAAGAACTAATCACTATAATCCTCAACTATTGTTAAAAACATTTTTTTGACGAATGCCGCTCTAAAGAAATGAAAGCCGTACACGTACTCGAAACGAAACAGGAGTTAATTTAAAGGATTTCCAATCCAACTTTTCATTTTCTGGCATCGCTTCCAGGCAACATGTCTTCCTCATCCTTCCTTTCGCTTTTTTTCATTTCACTAGTACATTTTCATAGGAAGGCATCAGGTTCATTAAAAGTTTTGTTCGCGCTTAGAGACAAGTTATTCAGTAACACTCGATGCTGGAAACTGTCGAAAAACAGAAGCAATTTTGACACAAAAAATGCACAACTACTTATTGATCTAAATTCATAATTGAAAACGTCGATAATATACAAAATGTATTCTTCAGTTTTACTCGGCCTATTTAGTCTGTCAAAGTGTTTTTGGTTGATGCATTTTTCTATTGATTTTGCTATTGCATATCAAAATAGTACAAAGATAATAATCAATCTTAGAAAATTAAAAATTATATAATTTAATATTTAATAAAAATTTGATTAAATTTTTTAAATAATCGAGTTATTCCTGAACTAATAATGTAATCAACTATGTTTATAATTCAGTGGATAAGGAATGTAATGTAAGTATGTACTGTGAAACATATTAAAAATTACTACAATCAAGATTTAAATAACAATACAATCTGCAGCTTAATAATCATTTATTTCAATCTTTTACCGAGAAATTTATTGTTTTTTTTTTAAACGTATTTGAAGGATTTAACCAGTAGAATTGATTTAATTAGGTGCATTGTATACGTAATTTTCCTTGCGATTTTTAACCCATTTATCTAGTAATTTGTATTTTTAAACTTTCTAATGTAAAACTGAAAAGAAAATGTAACGCAAACTGAATTCTGAATACAGAGGCTTTGCATTCCTCTGTTTATTTACCGCAACTGTGTATAAAATATAAAAAATATGCGTTCATCAAATCAACGAATAAGAAATGGTAATTAAAAAAGTTTCAACTTTCGCAAAACTTACCTTAAAGAATAATTAATTAGTGTTATTCGAAGTTTTTCAAGAAGTAACGCGTCACTACATTTTCAGTTATTATATGTTGTTTGTTTTTACATAATTACGTATCTCCACTGTCTCGGCGTTGCGTAAAAAATTCAGTGCAGAGCTTCTGAAAACCTTTGCATTAAAATGTTCCATTTACGCTGCTTTAATTAGTTCCGATTGTCAACTCTCAAAGCAACAGTCGAAAGATGCTGAAACCAACACGACTTATACCTCCGACGTCCCCGACCAAGACGACGGCGACCGCAGCGTTGATAGCAAGCAATTTGTTTCGCGGCCTTCCCTCAGAAAAAGAGAAGATACTTGTTCGTTTACTTACTTACCCTTTGTTCTCCGTTTGAGAGGTTCATCGTTGCTTCTAATCGCACTTTACATGCCTGCAAAAACTAATATAAAGACTCTTACGTAGTCTATTGAAGAGAGAACAGCTCAACGGAATTTACTTCTAACTTCTACTTCTTCATTGCGGTTCCAAGAAGTAGCTTTTCTAATCAAGTCGTTCGTTAAGTTGTAGAAAAAAGTCAAAAACGCGCAAATACTCAAACTGTTTATTCTTTGTGCGCTCCTGCAAAAATTGGAAATTTCTATTTGATAAAAATATAGATATTTTGGAATTTATCTTGATTTTTGTAAATTGAACGTTTAATTATGTAAAAATTTTTATAAAATATATAAATTTCGATTACCATACAAACTTTAATATCTAAAATTTGATATTTCATTTTGAAAGAGGACCTGATTCTCGAGAATATTCTCTAACTTATACCCGTATAAAAGTAAAAATCAAGCGAATTTTAATACAAAATGATATTTGCTAAAATTAGATAAATTAATCATTCGATAAATCCAGATTTATTTACCGGAGACTATTTGATTGTATTATTTTTCAATTACGTATTACGTTAAACTATAAAGTAATAATTTCGTAAGCTTTTGTAATTCATAATTTTAGAATTTATAATAATACCAAAGTTTATCCAGAACATAACGAATATTTCTAAACTAATCCAATTAAAAAATAAATGTTTTTAATAATTATGTGCATAAAATTGTATTAGAAAACTAAAAAATTTCTACAATAAGTATTTTAGCTATTTTTTATCTTCACAGCTAGACTTTGGGTTTTAACGTAAAAGAATTATAATTTAACGAGAGATGTTACAATTTTTCGTATAATATTGTTTCAGCTCGAACTTAAATTAACTGATTTAAATTTTCTGATAAATTATATTCAATTAAAATCAATCTTAATTCTTGCATTCTATTCTATAAGCTAATTGCATTAAACATTTTTCTTACACTTTTTCTTATAATCTTTTCAAATTTAAATCTGTGACTAGATGTGTCGATATTAAAAAAAAAACAGATTACGTAAATATATTTCGGATATATTGTACGTTGATTACAAGCTCTCAATTTATATACAAAAAAGATTTAAAGATATTTAATATATTAACAGAGAATTTAAATCAAGTTTAAAGAGTAAGGAAAACTAAATTAGTATGTTAATTATTCATAAATTTTAATCTTAAATGTAAATAAGGCCACTCGTTCTTTACTATTTCTAGACTTAAAAATAATAATAATAATATTAAATTTAATTTCATATATTAATACAATCAAAACTTTACAATTGTACGATATCGGTATTGTTTAAAAATATTCGTTATGTTCTGGATAAACTTTGGTATTATTATAAATTCTAAAATTTTATTCGTTAACGATATTCTTCATAGTGTAATAATAGATTTATATTTATTGATAAAAATGAATCCTAAAATGTGAATTATTTATTAGATTAATTATGAAAACTAAGATCATCAAAAAAATTTTCAACAGATATATATACACGTGTAATCATAAATAATATTATTTATTTTATTAGAATTAATTATTTATCATTATTACTGTTCTATTCATAATTTATATTAAGTTATCGGAAAGAATAAATCAAATTATTTAATTCAATACCGAAGGAAAATCTTTTTACTTTATTATAATTTTGATTTAATATTTTCAATAAATTTAAGAATATGAAACACAATTTATACAAAATATAATTTACTTGTATATTTATAATAACTATTGATATATATTAAAAATATGAATGTCATACTTCCTTAAATAATATAAAATTTATCGAAGCAATTTTTCTATCTTCCGTATTTCAATGTAATTCAATCATTAAATCCGTTTTTCTCTGCCTGAACGTTACTTTTAGATCTTAATGTTCTTTTTAAAAATCTACATTCAACTCCATGATTATTTATTCTTATTATACTTTGAGGTATTTTTAATCTGAAGTAGTCAATTATATAGACAGTATTGGATGAAATGTGGAGTTGATTAATTCTTGAGTTTATAATTTCCAGTATTTCTCAATTTCTTCTATTGCTTTACAACGTTGCTGTACTTGAAATAAATAAAAGAATGTACTTTAATATTTAAATTTTTATGAAAAAAAAAAACAAATTAATTATACTTGAAAATTAAGTATTAGACGATACAGATTAAAAATATAATTAAATATTTGCAAAATTCGTATAACTCGATCGTATAACTATTGCTAAATCAATTGCTTCAATAAGAACAATCAATAATAACTCGTACAGCTTTAATCATTTTTAATCCCTTTTTACTACTTTATAATCTAATTGATATTTTTATCGTATGCATACAAATTAACTTCAATACTTTTACATTACTATTAATAACTTTGAAAAGTAAAATTTAATAAATATATTCTACTTTTTTGATGATTTACATCACCAGAATATAATTTTATTTTCATTCTTTTTTTAATGTAATGGTGATTTTATACTTCAATAATTAAATTACAAAGTCACTTCTACAATCACTATTTTATTATTTTTCTCTTACAATATATCTTTTTTTTATCTGAAATGATTTTATCTATAATATGAATTTTCCAATGAACATAAATATTTTAAATTAATTCAGCAAGAAATTTGACGCTGAAGCTGAATTATACTTAATTTACAAATGTTTTATCATTTAGTTTCAGTACTTTAATGTAATTTTGGCATTTATAAGTATTTTTTTATAAAGTTATCTAAATTTAAATTATAATAAAACATATGAAAAACTATCCAGTCATTAGAAAATTTAAGAAATTCGTTTATTTCAAAGCATAAAATACATTATTCAATGTATAAAATTTTATTTAGTATCGTCGTCAATAATTTCTTGATTTAATGGAATTAATTTAACTATTTATTAATAGAATATTGTATATTATCAATAAAAAATCAAGGCTTTCAAATTTTCATTCTACCTAAACTAATACAATACAATACATATCACATACAAAAAAATGTGATTATTTTTTATCTTGCACCTTGTGCATTGGAAATAATAAATTCGATAATAATATCATTAAAGTTTTTACCCTTACAGAAATTTCATTTTACTACGTAATGTATTCTATAGGAGTGTATTGGAATGCTACGATAATTTAACTTAGTTTATCGACTTGAAAATGATGTTACTTGTAATTTTATCGAATTTCCCGTACATTTCTTCTTTAAATAAATATTTTCTCTTCTACTTCTAATATTATTATATATTTAGAATAATTGGAAAATCATAAGTAAAGAAATATAAATTTGTAAGTTATTACCTTTTTTATGTGAAAAATTAACAGCTCTATATTTAACAACATACAAAAATATTCTATTAATTTAATAAAGAAAGAAACATTTATATTTTGTAGAATCTCCTCTGTGCGAAGATCAATGGCGGCGCAAGAATGTGGTACAAGAACAGTTAGAACATTCCATCTTTGCTGTTGAAACTAACCGAAAGGACGGAGATTAATAATTTTCTTGGAATTATTTTATAGATGTTTAAATCACAGTCCCGTGATTTCCAAGAAATTTAGGTAAAATAACATCGAAATATTATTTATCAGCATTCTTATCGAGTCATTCGATTTAAAATATACGTCGTCGTTAGTTATACATCGGCGGAGGCATTAAGTATAATTATATTACGTAGAAGTGAGTGATTATGTACATGGCAACAATTTCTATCAGGATTATTAAAACTGGAACAAACTCTGTGACGAAATTAACGTCCCTACTGTTAAGGCTTATCAAAATTTATAAATTACATTGAAGGACCAACAGATTAATCGTAAGATGTTAGATCATCTGCACTTAAGAATATCTCGAGAGAAAAGCTGAGAAAGATGAAGGAATCTAGTTGCCAGAGAAAAATAAGCTTAGCGTAATTAACAAGGACACGGCTTTATAACTAATACAAGAGGAAAGGGTAACTAGGACAACTCTCTTGTCAATTTGAGACTTGGAGGAGATAAGTCTCTTGTATGTGGATAAGCATGTGTTGCTTAAAGCCTCTATTAAGAAGTTGGGCAGAGCCGCCATGAAGATATAATTTCATAACTTTCCGAACAATTACTCTGACTTCACTTTTCATCTGATCTAGAATATTTCTGAGTCTACTGTAAACTTTACCGCGCTTCAAATTCACCGTGAATCTGTAAGAATGTGGCTAATTTCGAGTCGTGCATTTTAAACACCGTTTCCGTTATAGTTCTCGAACGTTTAAATTTTATCCAGCAGTTTGAAAGGCTCGCGTTCGATTCAACGACGTGGCAAATGGAAAGCCCGACATTCATAAGCTTTGACACAATAAAGACGTTCCAAACAAACTCCAAACTTGAGTTGCACACGCGCCCGCGCTTGTACACGCACACACTCGCGCAGAGATAAACTTCGTCGCGAAATTTTTTACTCCCCCTTTCCAGTTTCGCAGAGTCGGTGTAGCGCGCGAATGTCTTGGCCGAAATTCGCTTCGCGCTCGAGGTTCCTCGCGCCGGCTCTCAATGATTCAGCGCACTTCCGCTAACTTGGGCGTCAAACTTGTAAATACTTCGGAGCAGAAATAGGATGTGCATATTAATAGCGCGTGCCGCTCGTTTCTGTCATAAAGAACATATTGCTTTTCAAGTTTCGGTGCGCCGACCGATACACTCGCCCGATTTTCTTCCCGCGTGTTTTAACCTAATTTTTCAGTTTCAAGAGATTTTCCGGGCTCGGCTTTAGACGAAAAGCGATATAAAGTTCGAGCAGGTGTTGGTTTCTTTTTCAATTTTAGATAAACTTCAGAAAATTGCGCGCTTTATTGCATACGTCCCTAAGACTGAAATAGAACATCTATCTTCGTCCACTTAGTCAACTCACTCGTGCTTAATCGTCAACTCGGCAACTCCTCCAAACCTACACACCCGTTCGCAGTTACGAATTAGTTTTAAGTGATTGACACATCTGCTCGGCTCTTGGCGTTCTTTTTGCTCCGCGTTGATGTGCCAGACCTTTCTGTTCTTCGATTTTTCCTCGATCGAAGCAGCGCGAACTTTTCCAGGCCCTGCGCGAAAAAACCGAAAAATCTCGAGCTCTTAACCGAAATTTACAATTATGCATTTTAACTTAAAGTATCCGAATCGTGAATTCACAGCGTGCGAACTTTGACAGGATATTGATTGCAGTTATGGCTTGGCCGAACTAACTATTGAATACATCAGAAAACGCTGTATTATTAATGTTTTGTAAACTATTAAATTACCACTGATAACATTATCACCGTCGAATTTCCATCGCTAACTATATTGATTTTTTATAGTTTTCGCGTCAAACCGGTAAAAGCCGATCAAATTCAGCATCTTTCGTTTTACCAAGCAATATTCTGCATATTTGTTTCGCTCGATCTCATCTCGTATTGTCGCTTGAGGTCTTGCGCTATTGCTGCCCAATGTACCTGAAAATATTTAACAACCTTATAGTATTTATTTATTGTTTCCGTTGATAAATGTACGATTTTACAACAAAGCCAGAGTACAATATCATATTGTATAATATCATCACATAAATGTTTAAATAAGACAATTTTTGCGACTTGTACTGCTAAAGTTTTATGGACTCGACAATAGCAAGTGCGTCGTTAAAAGTTTCAGCTCTATTAATTAGCTAAGCCCTTTCGTACTTATGCAGTACTCGATCGATCCATATTTACAAAACTTTAAAAGGCTACACATATATATATATATGTATAGATAACAAAGTTTCATTTCACTCGATACGTCGGGCTCTTTGCTTCCATTTATTTTCAAATTTTGTTTTCAATTCTCCACGAAGCAGCAAAAGACAGAGACGGAATTGTTTGAAAAAAGTTGGCCTCTCGTTATTCGAGAGAGTTGGCTCGTTAACCGGCGTAATTACTCCATCCTCCTTTCTTTCATTTCTTTCGCAAGCAGCGCTCGACTTTCCTCCTCCAAGTTCTGAAATTTGCACACTTTGGTCACAGAGGACGATTCGCCGGTAATTTCGTTCAGTTGGCTACATAATGCGTTCGGCAAACCTGCGCCGGTTTCGATGCTTCCATTTGCTATCTTACGCCCACGCTCCGATGAATTTACACGCAAGCTTTTTACGCCCATTTCCCCCGGACAAATGTACTCCCCCCGCCGCTCAAGACTATTTTTCGGAGTTCCTCTAGCACAACTGACGACCCGAAGACGTCGAGGAAACTGCGCGTAGGAAGTCACCCCCAGGAGAACAAGAGAGCAGAGTTAAGCACTTGTCCTCTCACGGGTTATGGCACACCGACTCGATGGGTTTCCACGTCGCAAAATAGTTATTACTTCTGTTTAGTGGATGCTTATGATTCTTGCTGAAAATTTGTTCCGCGTTTCGAGTTTAGAACGACAGTCGAGAATTTAAACTGACAATCTCGCTATCTTGCAGAGCGAGTAACACATTAAGCTCGAAATACATTTTCAAGACAGGCCTTGCATTCGTGATTCGTTCGGTAGTTTTAACGCGTTAAAAATTAAAACAATAAATCTCGAAAAGATCGGGTGGCTGTTTTCATCTGCTGATCGCACTATTCGAAATAATTGAGTTCTTATAGCAACGACTGGAATCGAAAATATTAATACACTAGCTCAGTGATAACAATATTCCTTTTTTACAACTGTTTCTTACCTCACATAGCCTTTTAAACGTATTTACGTATCAAAGAGTCACTCCGATCCTTACCTTCTTCGTGCACATAATTTTGTTTAATATTATTCGTTTTAACGATTTACATTTTTTTAACGCAACAGATCTGGCGTGTCGTGTCTACTTGTATTGCCGCTGAGTAGGAATAATTTTTATTCCTCCGCAATTGAATTATTATTCCAACTGTTTCCTTCTGTATTTTTTTCATAGCAACGTAGTTGTTGACGATCGAACGCGCCGCAGCTGTTCGCAAGTGCTCGAGGACGTCCTCGGGGCAACCCGACCGATGAACACCAGGGGGAGGCACGACCAGCAACTCTGAGGGGCGAAGGAAGGGACAATGCTCCGAATGACCGACGGCAAAACGACGTTTTTAATAACTTTCTCAGATCGGCGAAAATTAACCAACTGACACGGACGTGATACTCCAGTTAATGTCGGGATTGGAACAATAAATCGTGTGCGCAAACAACTGAATTATTGTAAACCTTATACGTTTATAAAGGAGTAAAGGGACGAACAAATCCAGCGCAATCGAGCCTTTTTTATTCAGAATATCCCCCCTCTACTCCTGCAAAACTTGGCTACAGTCGTGAAGTAACCAAGTCGGGAATCAAACTATCGTTCGAGCATTTTCTTTTAATTTTCATTAAGCTGACCGACTCCCTAACAACGTGATCCGCGATCTACAACAATAAACAGCATATTTTCGTTTTCTTGTTTTTATTGTGCAATATCGAACGCATTTCCAACAGACCCTGAGAATAGAATAGTTTAAAAAACTAAACGACAGACTTATCGTGATATTTTTTGTAATTTCGTACGAATACTTTCGTCGCTTCCTTTTACGTTCATTTTTATGGATAATTATTGCAGAGCGCTAAAAAAATATTATAAACTAACACTGATGCACCGATCGAGATCAAACAACGAACGATAAATGAAGTTGGTTAATGACTGCTCGCGCATTGGACGAGCGTGTAAGATTCAAGATTGCCAAAAGAATATCTTTTTTCCCAGAAAAATGCATTGATAGGTACGGATTTCAGTTGAGGCAAGACGTTGATTCTGAGCTGAGAAAAACGACACGAGTAAGATGCACAAGACTGCGGTGAGGGCAGAATAAACGGTAAAAACAAAATTGTCTTAGGAACTCGGTATTCTAACGAGTACCGATGTTTTTTTACGCTCAACGTGATCGATACAAAAACATCGCGCAACCGACGTCATTTCTTGTCTTTACGATCCGTTAAAATTAATTTTTCGTGCAAGAAAAACCTCGAAGAAAGATAAGCAAACCTTTTTTATTTTCTTAAAATTAAGGGATAAGTTTTTTTTTAATCATCGTTGCATGTGAATAGAGAGCATTTATTTCGCATTAAATGATTGTTCGTATTACGAATCCTTGAATCTAAAAATTAATACTCGTACCGAAAAATAATAATGGATCTTATAATATTGTTAACAAATAAATGATAAATTGCCTTTTGCACAATACGCAATTGTTATAAATTATTGTGATGAAAATAAATTCAGCCTAGCAGAATAATTTTATGATTTTCAGTGCAATCCTCGATTACAAAATTAGTTTTTGATTAGATGCAGTAATATGAAGATATAGCGGGTGAACTTTAATTAGCATTGTTTGTTTCACTTCAGACATTATATTTGATATTAATTAGATATTCATTATGGTTGTTCACCTTATTTTCTGCAACTTCTCAAATTGAAAGATCCACTTTTCTCAGCTTAATAATTACTTTAATTACACTATTTTCAAACTAATGTTCGTCATTAATTCATAAATTTTTTTTAATTTCAACATACAGTTAATTCTTCTCGACTAAATGTTTATTAATACTGTTAGTGCTATTACATTTGTACGCGTAAATTAATTTAGATTTCCTCTACCCGAGTTTCGTTTGAAAAAATAATTAATCTACTTTACAGTTAAAATGTCCCGGCACTATAAGCAGGACAACCTAAAAAAACAGCACTTGCCAATACGTTTTATTAATAAAATTAAAAGATGAATAAATACGAGAGTTTTATATTTTAAAACAACTAGCGTAAGAATAAATGGGGAACAATAATCGAAGATAAATAATTAACACATACTTCATCCGTATAAATAATGAATAGCGCGTTGTATGTCGTATTTCAAGATCTTTGTCTTTTTAGACCTTAATGATGTAGACCAATGACAGCTTGTCGGCAACAACGACAGCCTGACGCTGTTCAACGCTTGCGATAACTAGACTCCAAAATAATGGCTAGACATTTTTCGATTCCTATAAGAGTTGATCCATTGCCTTCGGTAACGAACATTTTGAACTTTATTTGTAAAAAATATGCTTCCCAAATAGCTTTATCGTTGATAAGCTATTTAATATTGGGATAATTTTATGCTTGTATAACCTTGGCTCCGATAATTGCCATAAAATATTCTCTAAAACTATTCTTTCTGATTTTAGAACTACGTAATTAAAAAAAATATTATTTGTTAATGCACAGCAAGAGATTATTTAATCTGCGCGTAACAACGTCTGTCTGGCAAAAACTCGCAGTGTAGATTTAATCTTCCGCGAGTAACCAGGTTCTCACCGAAGCCATGCAGCACATTTAAATAGTAATTATAATTCATAAAAAATTAATCGGCAGATTTATTTTCAATTTTTTTGACAGAACTTTTGGCAAGTAAAATAGAAAAATGTCAAATATTATAAAAGTATGCTTAGAATCGTAATCTGCTTAGAAATTTGTATTTAAATTGCTAAGAACTAATCGAAGAGTAAATTTTAACAAACGCGGTGCAAAATTTCGTGTCAAGAATGGAATAAATAATATATTATAAAAGTATTATGTATTATTAATTCTTAAAAAATAAATTTGAGCACTTGAATTTCACAGATTTTATAGATTTTTATTTATTCATGATTGTTAATTTACGATACGTTTGTCTACACAATCCGTCGCAACGATTTGTTGATTTACTTATAAACATCGAAGACTTTGTGTGTTTACCGCCAAGACTTCTTTAATACTCTTAATCTAACAACATTCCCGGCAAACCATCTTAAACTTAAAGTTAGTGCTTCAATAATCTTATTAGGCAATCTTAATCCTTCTAATCTTTGTAATATTACGAGAATGCAGATTAAAGTCATACGAAGCAACATAATAGAAGCTATTATCTTTAAAGAACCAGTAATAAGAGACCCTGATGTTACGTTTTGCATTCCTCGCCATTCTACCAGGAGCTTTTAGAATAAATTTTTAGCAATATAAAGATAAATAGATAAATACATTCGTTTTAAAAACTATTACTAATACTATTTAATCTACAACTGTCGGATAAAAATGCATCTACATAAAAAATATGTCCCTAAATTTTACAATGATTTACTTTGCTGCGCATAAAAATCATGCATAAATATAATCGATCGTTGCACTCTTGGAATAATTAAAACTGTATTGAATTTAATTAAAATATTAGCAAAAAAAGAAATCAAAATGAAGTACACGCACGCGTCTATTATTTGACAAGTGTAAATGAAATATAATAATTATACCTAGTTTTTATGCTGCAAGTCTAAATTAGAACAGTAAGTGCAAAATCATATGTAGAACAAGTCAAGTATCAGATTAAGTGTATATACTTAGCAAAACTATATGTATAATAATAATAATAACAACAATAATAATAATAATAATAAACTGTTACCAAGTGTTAACATTAAGTAAAGAGTGATAAAATTTGAAGTTAAATAGTACAAACAACTTTAAATGTGTAGTACGTAAGCGATTAAATAATGTAAAGAAAATATATATATATAAATATATAATAAAATATATAATATATATAATATATAGTAAAATATTCAATTAAATAATTAAATAAATATTGAATAAAAAATGTAATGCATTAAAGCAACGTAATATACCGTTCAACAAACCAACTAATTATTTAGTTTTTTTCTTTATATCGCATATTTATCCATATAATCTAGTAATTTAGTTATTAATTATTTAAATTTTACAAGATTACCTTAATCTGCAAAGAGCTGAAATATTAATTAATAGTAGCATCTCCTTATTTCAGAGCATCTAAAGAACGAAATTGAGAAAAAAAATCTTAGGAAGATTCAGGTTTTTAAAAAATATCAAATTTCCATTAATGCAAAATCTTTATTTTTATGAGTACACTTTTTTATTTCGCTAAGATAAGAAGAACTTAAAATCACTGCAGTTTGGTTAATTTTGAACATAATTGTGATTGTCCGTAATAAATTGCACTCGATCGTTTCGTTTTTAATTCTTACGACCAAAAATTTATCATTTGACGAAATACAACATGATTTTATATCTTTATCGCGTACTCAATTACATCTTAACTTGTAACTATTTGCCCAATTATTTACAACTATTAATGAAATACAATCAAAGTTCAAACTTATTTTATCGAATAAATTAGGAATAAAGTGTTAAAAAATTACAACTTCTGAATAAAAATATAAGAAAGAAAGGTCTGAAAAAATTAACAAATTAAAATAGAATATTCTCACTTTAAAAACATCTACTATTTTATGAAAACTCAAACTACAATTTTCCAATTTTATAATTTAAATTTTTTACATTTCTATAAAATTGACATCAATTTCTTTTCTCTTTTCAAATATACTCTATTAATTATTTGATTTATTTCAATTACTGTCGAATCTCTGTGCAATGTTCATTTTATATTTTTTTTAAGACCTTTGTTTCAATTTTATCGAAGCAACGTAGATGGAGTTGTATGAAATAAAATATAAATAAAAATCAGTGGAATCGCTATAATTTGAAAAAGTTTAAATTTTAATTATAAAAATGTAATAAATGCATACTATAATGATTAATTACCATTTTGCTTTTAAAAATTCGGTTTGTGAAATAACAAAATTATAAATTTTAAAGTTAAACAACTCGCCGAATTGAAAATCTGCAGAGCAGTTTATGAAAATTGTCGTCGATAAAATTTAATTAACTTAAAACTGTGTATTTAGTTACCTTTCATAAAACAGAAAGAAGTCAATTTATTAAAATATATTTTAATTAACGATTGCTGGTTACATTTATTTTAATAATCGAGTAAATTCCAGCGCTAAATCAACGTTGGTTACATCTTCAAAAATGATGCTCTGATTATAGCAAATAATAGTCTTCGATACATTGGAACATGCACGGCATATTTTGGACCTCCTCCCAATTAATCCTTTTATCCGTAGAATCGTGTTGGTCAATTACTGAAATCTCTCTAAATTTAAAATTAAATTCGAAATGTTCCTTATTCTCACTGATCAGTCATTGGTGCGCTTAGTTCGGACCTGCCCGAACAAGTCCACGAGATCGTCGCAAAACCAATTGTGTTCTCCATGCGGTAAAAAGCAGGAAAAATTCGTACATCGGCTTTACAAAATCGCTCGTGCCGACATCGATTTCTAATTAGACATCTGTAAGTTCAGCCTCCCCCTCTCTCCAAAGCTGCAGGGCGGTATAAAAAATATCGAACGAATCGAGCACATGTATGGAGGCTGCGGAGAATCACGTGTAGGTCCAGGCCTCCCCTTCCCGCTCGCAACCATGGTTCGCGTGCATATTGCGTAACGCAGCTGCC
This sequence comes from Platyscapa corneri, assembly GCA_018907185.1. NCBI lineage: Eukaryota > Metazoa > Arthropoda > Insecta > Hymenoptera > Agaonidae > Platyscapa > Platyscapa corneri. Next base: position 495,302 of record JACCHW010000014.1, read on the forward strand.
ACGCGTGGAGAAAAGAAAGTCCGGGCGGTGAAACCGGGAAACGCGTGTCGCCCCGGCACGAGCGCACCAGATTTTATCTCTCGCTCTCGTTCCAACCTCCTGTCCGTGAGGGCGCACACAGGGGCATGTCCGGGGCTCTCGTTCCGCCGAACGGTCACCGAGTTTTGCCGAGTTTCGCGCATAAGATTCACAAGGATTAACTACGACAGAACGTGAAAAGGCCTTTTCAAAAGAGATTCGTATTCCGCAGTTTTTGCACACTTTTTAAAAGTCAATTTCGGACTACTCGGATCGATTACTCGTCTATATTCCGAATTTCTTAAATTACTTACCCAGGAAATATCGAGTTCTATTGAAAATTCAATCAAGCTGATGGTATTAGCGCTTTTAAAGCTCAAGATAAATGTGAGCCAAACGGAATATTTCGAAATAAAATTTTAGAAGAAAAATCTTTTGGACATAACAGAAATGTTTAACACGGAAATAGGATAGCTTTTTTTAAAATACACCGATGGAGACGCGAAAATACCTTTTCAATCTCGATGAAAATTATTTGCCTTTCATTTGCATTATTTTACTTTTAATTTTCGTTTCATTTTGAACAGCCAAAAATCACTCGAATCTCAAAAATATCATTGCTTTGATTTAATTTCAAAAGCAATTTAAACGAACATTGATTGAGTTATAGTCGAATACCATGACAATGAAAGAATACGAGTCCTTATGGCAATCTAACGTCTATCGAACAAAGTGCCGCGTAAACAGCTGCTCAAATTTTAACGCAGCAATAATCGTCGAGAATGAAAATAATATTTTAAAGTTACTCTCGCACGTGTACGTGACAATATTAATTATAGTACGTTTGTGCGTGTTAATTATAATTCAAGAACGTCGTGATGGAAAAAACGAGACAAAATGAATATTAAATTAATGAAGAGCCGTTAGTAGAGACTAAGACTTCATTAATGATATAACAGTTCGTTTTAAGAATTTTCCCATTGCTCTTCTGTCTGGAAATCAGCTGCGCATAATCTTGTTACTCCTTTCTGCATACGGCCGTTGCTACATTTACAGTTTCTCATTTGTGCAACTTAAATGCTCAAATTTCACGGATTCAAAAGTTCTGTTACTTCGAAATTGCAATTTCCAACTACGAGTGTGAGTCAACTGATATTTTTAACAGTTCCAAACACGTTATCAACTAATAAATGAGCAATGCTTCAAGTTGTTCGAGTGTAACTTTTTCAATACAATTCGGCATAATGTAAATTGTATTGTGAGTAATGTTACGAGATGCATTTACATCGCTTGGTATTTATTTGCGATGCACTATGAAGTAAACTTGGATTTAATGATATATAAATTTAAAACTCGAAACTCCCCATAAATTCGTTGCGAATTCAACTTCTCAATTTTTCAAGTTGTTTGGAATCAATAAAAACAATACTTCGGTTAAAATACTATAAATATTCATTTTAATTTCGAATTTATTGTTATTTAAAGTAACTGCAACTATCGTGAAAAATAAGTTATCATACAGGGTTGGATGGTTGAAAATAATGTTTATTAATGTTTATTGAAATAATTTTTGTTCGAATTAATAAATCTCAATGTGTGGGTAACAACTATTTTTTAAACCAAAGTTCCATCGTAAATTTTAAATAAAATAAGAAAATATGATTTCACATTTACTAGAAACAATGGGAATTGAATACATCGTATCGCGGTATGAATCAGAATCAGTTACTTTTAGTAATCACGTTAGAAGGTCCATAAAAATCCCATGATTCGACAAAATATTTGATACATCTTTTAAAGCAATTTTCGTATAAAACATTTTTAACAAAAAAAATCAATTTACTTTACAAAGAAAATATTTTTACTGAATAGATAAATTCATAAAATGTTTCTAAATATGAAAATCGTGGTTTTATCTCGAAAACACTGAAAAATATAACGATGTAATATGACTCTGTTTCGCTAATGCATCATTAAACATAAATTTTAAATAAACATTCATCATGATTCTGCTTTTCAATAATACTTCGATTAAATTATTATGATTATTGTTAAATAAAAAATAAATAATTATAGATTAAAATTATAGCCTCGTGTCTATAACAACTTCCTTATAAATTAATTTAATATAATAGTTAATCTATTAGTGTAACTAAATAACTGTACAAACTTTATTTTTACATATAAATTTTACGTACTTGTAAATAAAGATATACAATTGAATTATATATTTATTATAAATTATTAATTTTTCCATAATCAATAAGTTATTTTAGCTCTCGGAAAAAGTAATTTACTCAAATTTATTATTAAAACTTCCCAATGATAAATGTAGAATCATAAAAATTATCGAAATTATAAATATTTTTACTCGTGAAATAATAAACTGTATAAAATTAATCTCTAATTGCCAGTTTTAAATTGGAAAAAAACACACATGATGGCGGTGATACAATTGAATAAATGAGAGATGATGACACGTCTATCGGTAAAATCAAAAGCTTCTATTAAATTCAAACTGAAATAGACATGACAAGCGCGAGCCGACAATGTAAAGAGAAATTACGTATCGAAAGAAAAAAGATTTTATGATGTATTATACGAAGTAGACTTGGTGCTTTATGCTTTTTACAGCAAAATAAAAGTTAGTCGAAGTTATATTAAACGATAACAATGCGAAGTTGTAAAAGAAATGTCATGGGAATGTATGTGCAACCAATAAAAACTACGTGACACTTATAAGATTTTATCACAAGTATAATTCTGTTTAGATTTTTAAATTTAAAAGAAGAAATTTAAAATATTGAAAAGTCGCGTTGGAATAAAATCAAGTGTAGAAATTATTTGAAAAAGATTTTTAATATCTTGAATAAATATATATTTTTTAGGGTAGATAAGAGGGTATTGCAAAATAATTGCAATATAATAATTATTCGCACAAGCAAGATTATAACAGAATATAAAAAAAAAATTAAATATCATCGCGCGTACGTAAATATTGAAATTTTTGAATTTATTTATCTAATTCTGGCATCTATATTCGAAAAATAATGTATTCTAAGAAACATTCGTGGGTTGGAAATTTTTCATAAAGAAAAGACGATGGTATTTCAACAGTTTAAGCCGACATCGTGTTTTCAAAATTTGCGATTCTTTGTGTAATAAAATTTCTTTGCTCGAGTTTTAATAAAAAATTACTAATAGACTGTTAATACAAATGAAAATTTTTTCCCTCGAAACAAATTAATCAATTTAAAGCATTTAACCAATATTTTTTAAAATTCTTTAATTAAAAACTAAAACACACGTCAATCGCTGCTGTCATAAACAAATCAACAATTCATACCTATCGAATACTTTGCACAATCATTTTTCTTTATCATTTTCTACTTTGCATTTAATAACCTTTAAAAAACGAGGAAGTAACAGCCTTGCACTTTTCTAGTTGCATAGAGAGTATATCTACTTTCGGAAAAGAAGTTGGAAACGAATCACACCTCGTCTGTCTTCTCACGAGCTATAGTTTTTTGCCCACACAAGGTCATCCATCCATAGCAGAATAGTACAGAGACAACCAGAATATCTAATCACGTAGGTTTTCAATATAAGAAAAAGCAACGACTCGTTTACGCAACATTTTTATATTAAGGATTGGTAAATCTGAAAAATACTTTTAAAATAATAAGTATTTTAGTAATTAACCAGAAATTGTACATTTTTTATGTAGATAGTTAGACATTTTTGATGAAATTTAAAATACTTCCGTAACAATTTTAATTTTCTATAAGAGTTAGTTATTTCTCCTTGAAATGAAAAATACATTTTCAATTTAGTGCCTTTCTTAAAAGTGAAAATTAATTTTTAAATACGGCATTTTTAAATTAGTTTGGTTGCTATTCATCTTATATACATTTAAAGGTTTTTTTTGATAATTCTTTTTTATCAAAAATAAATGAATTTTATTGTGCTTTATAAAATACATTAAATTAATTGTTTTATTTCATTTTTAAATATAAGAAAATTCACGCGATTATAAATATTTATCACCGAATGAATAATTGCATATAAAACGAGTGTAAATAATTTATTTTATTTCATAACGTCTTTTGTATTTTTATTGCATTTTTAAATATAATTTTCATTCTCTTTAACTCTCACAAATATGAAAAATGTTAATTTTACTATGCGAAAGTCTAGGAAAAACAAATCGAATTAAATTTAAACGAAGTTCAAATATACGTACGAAATACATTTTACTGGTTGTTTTACCATATGTATATTAACCTTCTAATTGAAATGTAATAGCACATGTTTCTCTCCAATTAAAAATTAAAGCTAAATTAAAAGTTTGTGAATTCATGAACAACCTTGCCAATTAACGTTCATTTAATCACCGTATATTTTATACAATAACTTTATGTAGAATAATCACGAGGTCATAAATAGTGCAGTGGAAAATTAATAGAAGACGAAACACGTAAAAAATGTATTACAATCTTTATTTATTGTAGGACAGTATTGACCAAATGAATTCATGATCGTTTTCATTCTTCGCATAATGATATTTGCAAAATTTATAACGCAAAAAATTCAAACTCCGCGTAACAAAATGTTTTATTTTTATATTAGAAAGTGTGGAGGTTACGAATTCTAATAAATGCCGGAAAAATTTAAAGAGCACCAAGTCTCCGGTCGAAGTAAATTTTCTCTTGCAGAAGCTAAAATAAAGGGTTAAACATGAAAATGTATATTACTAAATCGAACGCTTACACAGGTAAAATTTTTCTACGAAAACAAGGGGTTATCTTATAAGACATAATACCTAGAAAAGATAGAAGATTCAGAGTTAAGTAGTAACGACTACCTAAGAAGAATAAAAGCTAATATGTGAAGTGTACAGGACAAAGAAATTAATATTAAAAATATAATTGCAAAACTGTAGAATTCGGAGAACTTTTAGAAATAATTAGAAATAATATTAAGCTCAGAAACAAGTAATTAGGGTGACCTCTCATAAATTTAATCTAGGACTTAGCCTATGGAAAATAGTTGCTTTGAAAATACTTTGTTACAAAGCAAATATTGATTTCAGAATATCATAGTTAATAGATATTGAAATGTCGAATAATATATTTTTTATTCGTAATCCATATTTCGAAAGCTTAACAAATTAATTTCAACATTTGTTCTTTTTAATCGACACAGAGTTTTTCTTAGTGAAAAATAAATGTTTATCTTGGCATTAAATTAAATGTTTTTGACATTTTTATGCTCGCTGGAATTAACTATAACTTAAATATGAAATTTTCTTTTAAAGTTCAATTTTAGAAAAGTTAATGTACATAAATAGAAGTTGAGCAAGAAGCCAGTATATATAAATAGATACTTTTTATGAATTCATAAATTTTATGAATTTCATGAACTTTCAAAATCGACTTTAATTTTTTTCTTTTGCCTTGCGTTCTTTTTTTGCGCGCGCGCGCGCAGTTTCAAAAGACTAATAAATCCCGAGAGCCGCAACTTACTGGTTTCGCATTTTCAATCTTCAGTGTTCCTATGTGATCCACATATACGGATACTTTCAAAACTTAATTTCCTTAGTGCTTCAGTCAAACGAGACAAGATGTAAAAAGAAAGAAAAAATAAAGCATAGGTATGCGTTCGTTCCGATCGCTGGGTTCTGTTGACTTTCGCGGTGTTGCACGAGTTGCCTGTGTGCGCGTGTCTATACACGGGTGGCGGGGGGCGGCTACGTACAATCTGACCGAATCATCAATCTTCGTCTCTTCATTGACCCCATCGCGTCTTTCCCTGCCATAATAAATACGTGTCGGATTTCTTATGTTAGTTTATCGCATGTGACAGTTCCTACGTTGGCGGCCATTAAAAGGAAAGCGTACGGTAGCTGACCCGATTATTGACTAGACAACTACAAGCGTTTAGATGTATTTCGTTTTAAACTTGTAATGAATTGTGATGAATTTATTTATTGCATTCGAGTAACTACAACTGCGGAAAAAATATCGCCAAATTATCGAACCGTGGAGAATGTTTTAAAAACAAACCTACAACTTTTTACGAGATGCAAAAGCTCGATCTTCAGTTTTCACTAGAACCTAACAATGTTTTAATTGTTTAAATCGCAGCACGAAATCATAATTTTACGAGAACACTTCTTCAGCCAAGCTTTCTAGATTTATACTCTTCTCTCGTGAACTTTAGTATTAAGGAGCAATTTACCAGATCATATTTTAAGCTAAAAAGTACAAGTATTACTTTAAACCAGGAAATTTTCATTTATGTTTAACGACGTTACACCAGGCCTGTCGTAAAAAACAAAATTAGAAAAGAATTTTTTTTCAACTAAAATAGATGACAATCAATTTAATAAGACGAGCAAAATATACTCGCTAATAGAAGATTGAACAACAAGATAAAATGTTTTTTAAAAAATACTTACCTTTTTATACGAAAACTGAAGTTTTATTCCCATTTCCGACAAAACTTTTCTATTGAAATATTTTTTCGTTACATTATCTATTAATTTAGCCGCTCGATAAACGTCGATGATGGTACTGTTTTATTTAAGTAGTTCTTAGAATCAACTGAAAATTCATTCGATGCTTGCAAATCATGTAAAATACTTGTATTAGTTCTGTAAATTATTTAAGCATCTTTTTTTTAGGAAACTTTTGTATTCAGTCGTAAAACGTTTTATTTTGCAAATCAAAGTAGCATTAAAACTACATAAATATTTTCATAATAAAAGTGTACCTTTTATTACATTATATATTTTTCATAGTTTTTACCTAGTATAAAACGGATTAACAAAATGCCATAAAAAATTTATATGCTCATAATTTTTATAGATACTACTCTCTTAAAATAAAGATTTTTAATCTACTTATAATATTCATTGTAAGCTAAACATAATTTATTTCGAAAAATTGTTTACAAAGGAGCGAAATCAGTCTCGTCGTAAAAGTATATTTAATGAATTGATATACTTTCGAACAACATTTTTAATTTGATATCAGATTGAAAATATTTAAATTCCGAGTTCGGCCTATAAAATGCTTTTAGTTATTTTTATTTCTATCCTTCGATCTACATAAAATTGATGTATTGCTAACTGTATTTCATAAGCAACTTTGAGATTTGAAGATGTAGCTCTTAAAAATGTTTATCGGGATGGAAGATCGTGCACTTCACAATAGTTTCCATTGAAGGACCCGACAAATTCAAGATGGAATAGAAAAATTCTATACAACGGAAATAATGTCATTCGGGAATATTTTGCTTTTATACTGGCAAAAGCTCGTAATTTAAATTCGAGTACTTTTAAATTTTATAAAATCTACGTGTATCCTAAAGTATTTTCTTTAATAATAATTAAATATAACTTATTTAATGCACGAGTAGTTGAAATATTTAGATATTTTGATACGTCTATTTTGTAAATATAAAAATGGTTACAAATTCTACACATTTAAAACTGTAAAACACTTCTGAAATATTTAGTTACGTGTAAATTAAAAAAGAAACCCAACTAAATAGCTTTTCATTGTAAATAGGATTGATTAAGTTGCTTTAAGTTATGACACTAAATTAAACCTTTTTTGCATATATTTTTTAATGAGTAAAATTATTGATCCAATGTGAATAATAATTAAGACCGACGCAAACTTTATTAAATATTTACAGAAAAGGAATATTTATAAGCTATGTGAAATTTAACGATATTGTGCGTTAATAAATAATTTTCTAACTTATACTTGCATGGACTTAAATTTTTAAGAACGTTCGCGAATGCTGCTAAAGCAATTGAAAATTGATCAGAATCTGCTATAATAATTCGAGGGATATAAAATTATCGTGAAAACTTAACTAGTTCATAAATTTATATAATTCCTACAAATAAATAGCGCTTGTTTAATCAGTAAAACGAGAAAATAGTCTCTTTAAATTACGAGATAACGCAACCATCTTTATTTTGATTAGTGAAACTAATAAGATTGGCCTGGATTGTACAACTTCGTTTCCTGCGCGTTACGAGGTTTGGGCAAAAAATATGTTTCTTAAAATAAATTCTATATCTACTGTTTCTCGAAACTACAAACTACTTCTTTACCTTCAATTATTTCATTTTACACCGACCGAGGCGTTTCGGAAGTTCCTCCAGTTTCGCGATTCGTATAGTCTTGGCCGATACTCGTTGCCTTAATCATCTCGTTATAAATAATCGCACTCATATTTTCACTAAAATCAAATTCAATTGCTACATTAAGCAAACATTATATTTTAAATAGATAGATAAATTATGAGACTCAAAATGATAATATGAAATGCATGTTTTTTATTTTTAGAAAAAGAATAAAGATAGTAACAGATAAAGATGCAACTGTATTATTTTCCGTTGAATTTTAACAGCGTTGTGTAATCATCGGCAATGCCATTTTAAGATACTTGACCCAAAATCAAGATGAAGGGAAAAGCTTGTTTTCGTGAATTTTTTAGATGTGAAAATAAATCTCATCTGATGCGATGTTCAAACAACTCTTCGTTCTTCATAATGTAAATACTATGAAGAAATTCAAACCGTTACCTACAAAGAGTTCCATTTTCTATTTTCTCACTAGAATTGAAAAGATTTCGAATTGTTTTAAATTCAAAGCTAACGAATTGCGAGTGAAAAATTTTCAAAATAGAGTTAAGAAAATTCAAGTCTTTTTAATAATTCATTACTCGTGATAAAAATGAAAAAATGTTAAAATTACCGCGGGTAATTTACACTTTAATTCGTAAGGACAAAATGGATGGAAATACTTGAGTATTTTAATAAGTGCTTTTTAGAATTGAAGGCGACATAATAGTATATCAATACATCTAAATTAAAATATTGTTAAAAACTATCCTTATGAAAGTATTTAATACGAATGAAAATAATAAAATACTAAATTCATACTGAAATAGTAGATTGCGAAGATTTAAAAATATAAAAATTATGGACTTTCGAATGTACTTATCCGAATGAAATAAGCAGTATTAACAGTTTTTAAAATTTTTTTATTTTCAAGCTATCGCAAGCGTAAAAAACATAATCTTACAAAACGCTTGTGGTTCTAGCGACGAAGTTAAGACCGACGAGTTAAGATTGACTCGTGTCCCCTCCACCAGCGTCGAGCAGATCCTTCTGTTTATATCTGCTCGACAACGCCGTGTTTACATTATATTCGGGGAAATCCGCGACCTCGTCTACAAAATTCCAACGGTACACATTACATACATTTTTCAATAAAACTATAGAATGAGATCTTTAACACTTGTGCCTTTACATCATTTACGATCTGTAAGTACAATATTTTAACCGTTTAACAATAAATTCTGCAATTGTTATGACGTTTCAATTAAATGCACATATTTATACGTTGATTTTACTAAAAAATTACTCAACGGAGAAAAAATGAGAAAATTAAAATAATAATGTGAAAGCAATTGTAAGAAACGGAATAATTACATTTAAATATATTATTTTAAACGATACAAAGGACTTAATTTTTCTAAATTTCATTTAGAAAATTCGTCTTCTCAAATTTAATGCTCAAAATTTTTTACCTGTCTAAAAATTTATAATATAAATCACATTTACATATCATTTTAAATAATAATTGAATATAATTTCCATCAAATTAATTTTCAAATAAGTATTAAAATTTCAAAATAACGGTCTCCATTCATCGGGTGAAATCATGTGAATCATTCGATGGTAAATAATAATTATTTTTCAAAGACTAAAGCGTTAGTAAAGTTATTATTATTTGTTTACGAATAATCTTTACATTGCTACATACATTCTCATATATTCTATTTTTTATTACAATATTATACATTACTTAACAATTATAACTATGAAGCTTTCTATAACACCGTACTATTTTTCTTCTTTCTTTTCTCTCTAAAGTCTTAACCTCCTCTGTGATGACTTTTTCTCTTATTTTAGCTCGATTCTCTCGCTTCCATTAGTTCTTGTATAATCTGCGTATATCTTTCCTTTCTCCTTTCAGCGTTAGTAAATATATATATATATATATATATATATATGTATAATTTTAAACAATTATATTATCTTAAAAAGTTATGTATCGACGTGTTCCGACGGAAATTTAAACAATTCCTTTGATTGCACGCGCGCGTAATCAATTTGCAACGGTTTTATCCAGTTACAAAAAACGGCCTTTGCTGGTTCGGAGAAAATAACCAACTGTATAAATTCACGTACACGCAACTAAAAAGCAGCAGACGAGCAGTAGAAGCTCACGAACAAGTTAAGTTCGCTGACGGATGGATACCCTTGGCGTAGCCACTGAAGCGCCTCAACGGGCAAAGACCCTCGACCCGGGTATCGCGTCACCACGTCCAAGCTCGAGTGCAGCGTCTATTTATTTCCATCTAATTCTTACAATCAATGTACTAAGTAATATTAAATCAATATTACAGTACGTACCTCTTATTGATTAATTACTTTTTGATAATAAGCACATCGATTAAAAAAACATGTCAAATAGGGTTGACGTGTGTAAATAAATTAAATTATCATTCTTTTGCAACCCACCACATTGTTCTATTTTTATTTTACCATAAATTTATCAGCAAAGTGAGTTGAGGCGAGAGGAAATTTTCTTCTTTTACATCGCAGTTGTTGCAGTTAACAATTAGTCTTTCTGGAATATTCGAATATTTAAATAAATAGCACTTCACTTCATAAAAAGAAAAAACCGGCGAGCCCTGGATTTTCCCAGCTACGAGCTCCTCTTCGTGAAAAAAAAATGATTATTCGTGACTGACTGATTTTATCAGTCGATCTACTATCTACAACTGAGCACAAGCCTGGATTAACTACACTTGGGATGTGAATCGAGGGGCGCAACGAGGGAACAAAATACACATGACCGATACCACGCGGCAGCAGCCACTCCATCCGAAACTCTTAAGAACGTGCTTTATGGAATCTCGCTGAAAACGCACGCACACACACACACACACAAGAGCTCGGAAAGTGGAAGTGAACCCAAAAGAGCAAAGCGGTGCTATTGCGGAAAATTCAAGCACATCGCGAAGGAGGAGAAGAAAGATGGCAGAGAATGAAAATAACAACAAACAGATTCGGCTGCTCTAGAATAATAAGTGAAGAGGCCAGAAGTATATAATAATTCAAGCTGCAATGGTGCATGTAATAAATTTCATAGGGGAAAGAAAACAACGATAATAAGCAATATGATTTTATATTCAAGAGCAGTGGCGCTAGAGTTTTAAATAATTCAGTGCGAATTTAATAAGAGTAATGTAAAAATCGATCGATGATGGATGGCTTCCTTAATTTGTCAAAATACACAGGTCGAATGAAAGATTCCGTTTGGAAACTATGCACCGACGTGGTTTTAATAGCTTGAATAAATTGCAGCGAAATAAATAATTAAAACAAATTAATTTCTTAGTAAACATTGTAAAGTACAGACTCGCTCGTCTGATTCAATTATATTTCACCGAATGCTAGAAGGTCAAGTCTTTGTCTTAAAGCGATTGTGTTTAAGCTAAACGTCTGCTCGGTACTTTACGAGCAGAGTTCAAGGACAAGTATTTTAATAGATTCAAAATAAAAGTTAAGACTCCTTATCCAGCGTCGTTACACTTCTTGTCAGTTTAATAACATATGCAGTATAATCCGCAATTAAATTTTAAATAGAATTTATCGGAAAAGTTTGATAGACTCAGTGATCTCCCTTGTCGAGGGAGCAGCTTTCATATTGAGTTTATAAACTCGAGATTGTAGCTAAGTCAATGCAACTGCAACTTCCTACCGGCTGAAGTTGTTTTTACCGAGGCGCAAAATAAGAAAGCACTGCGAAAGGAAGAACAAAGAGAGATGCGAATCACGGCGACCGAGAGTGTCGGGAAAATAGAAAAGGCTCGAGAGCTCGAGAGAGACGGAGAAAGTCACGAAGAAGAAGAGGAGGAGGAGGAGGAGGAGGAGAGGAGGAGAGGAAACACTCCAGCCCGTTATATACATTCCGAAAGCGTCATCATCCTCGTCCTCCGCGTCACCTCTTCTGACTTGAGTGACTGTGAGAAGTGACAAGCCAAAGCTCACAAGATGTACGGCCTGCACGGAGAAAGGGAATGAAGAGTGAAAGATAGCGAAGCTCACGAGTACATGATTAATGCCGCTGAAACTCAACTTTAACAACTGCGTGCTGTTACACTCCAATGGCATGCAAACTTGTATACGTGTATTATGTCGTTGATCTCGCAGTGCCGCCAGCCCACCGGCTTTAAAACAAATGGCTAATGAAACGGAGACGATTTTCGACGTACACATGAAAGCTAATGCCTATATCTAGCGAAGCAATTTTAGGATAAACCTTCTGTCTCTAGAATTGCAATCAAATTCTTCGTTTACGAATGACGATTATTTTCACCTTTTTTATTATATTTAAAATAAAACATTCAGGAATGTCAGAAAGAGTATTGCAATTCTATAAAATCAAGTCAATGCTTATTCACCTATTCTAAAATGTATTATAATTTCGAACAACACTAAAGAAACTTACGAGATAAAAAAATACTGGCTTTAAACTACTTAGTTTTTATAATATTTAGGTTATGATTTTTATTATTAATGTTTTAGTAAATGCCAATGGCTTGAAAACTATTAAAGTAAAAAATGAACAACAAAAAAGTATGGAAAACATTTCTGTGTTTCTTCAGTCATAAAAGAAATGTTTACAAATGTATTTTAATCCTCCATATTAATCGCGATGCCAATTTTTCCCAAATATTCAAGTATTTTCTTACTCGAACACACATTAAGACAACGATTCTTTCAAATAAGCGTGTTTATATATTACACTCATTAAATAGATTATTAAAATAAATGCGCGTAGCATTTATGGAAAATTTGAGCAATTTGCGATGGAAAAATAAAATGCAAAACTCTTATTTTGAGCCCTCAATGATCGATCTTTCAAGATCTTTACAGACTTTTTCAAATGTGTGAAAGTTTATTATCGTCTAGTACCGTGTCGTTTTAATATTGATTTAATTGAAATAGTTTATGGCAAAATATATTTTGTAATTTCAAATTACTTTACGATGTATGTGTAAAAATAATTGATTATAATCAGTGTTAACGATAATTTAAATCTATTTTATTAAGTATTTTACTTGGTATTGTATCGTAACTCAAACATCCATTGTTCAAAAGCACTTCCAAACATGATAAAAATAAATTTCGGTATGATACATAATTCTATTTTTTTCTTCTATATTGGTAATCTTCAAATTGTTTCGATATATAACGAAATACACGCATCCCTAAGGATACGGGAACATATGAACTTTGAACTAATTTTTAGTTTCTTTTAAGTTACAGGAGTATTAAATGAACGGACAAAACTAAAGCAATTTTATTAAATAAAAAATCCATAATTGTAACAAACCTGTGGATAAAAGTACACAAGCAATAGAGTTGCTTATAAGATACTCAATATCAAAATTAATTGATTTTATGAAGAATAAATTGCTGTTTGGTCATCGATGGAACTAGTTTACGTAAAAATTTTTTCTATCCGCTTTTTAGCAACGTCGTTCACTTTATCAATAAACGGCATCTGTCAGATGCCTAATAAAATTAAATATTTGTAAAGATAATTGATGGATGTATATATGAAAAAATATTTGTATCAATCTTTAAGTATTTTACCTTTCAATTAAAGTATTTAAAACGTTTTTCACCAAAACTGAAATTTCTTATACAATCCTTGTCGCAAAATTTAAGCGGTAAAAATATATATATATAATAATTTTATACTTTGTGTGACTATTTTAAATTAAACTTATATTTGGATCGATATACTAATATTTATTACAACTATAATTAGAATAGGTACCTTCAGGTCTATAAAAAGTATTAGTTATGGTAGCCGTTAAATATATAAAAGGCATGTCATATTATAAATTCTTATATTAATATGAATAATGGCTATAAAATTTATACCATTTAAATATATAAAGATTTCGGTAATATGGACTTGTAACTAGCCGATGGGTATATTAAAATCGTTTTTCTAGGATACGGTAATCATTATTATAATTACTGTAAATATTTTTGTACCCGCGTGTTTTTATAACTATTATACCTAATAATAAAATTAAGAAATATAAAAAGTTATAAAATGTAAAAATTTTTAAATAGAACAAATTAAGAATATAAAAAGTGAAGAATTCCTCTGCAAAAATTAGTTAATTAAAAAATGTATTTATAAAAAGATTTTCATTAACTGTAACTTTTTGAAACCTATTATAAAATTCCATTAAAAGGATAACTTTCTGGTTGCTGGTATATTTAAATGTTGAGTAATCAATTACTTCTAAACTAGTTACACCTTAATTTATGTTCCTTAGATACATACAGAAAAGAAAGAACTTACTTTGATCAAGTTTAATACATTTAGCGGAAGAATAACTTATTTGTGATGCAATAGTTTTTCTTTTTAATAAAAATAAAATTTGTTTGCTTATTCTGAAAGAATAGATAATTTACTTCATTTCTGAAAGTTCCTTTTCTTTACAAAAAAAAGGCAATTTATAATTCATTTGTATCACTTTTATTTCACTTGTATATAGATTTTAAGTAGTTTTATTTTTCGAGTAAAATTATTTAATATAATTTAGTTTATATTGCATCAGAAGGTACTTTCTTATATAAATAAGATATTTAATTACTTTAAAAAAATATTATGAATATAAATTTTCAAAACAGAGTGATTTTACCCAAAAGTTAAAATATTTAATTAATATAATCCTTGGTATATAAACATTAAATAAAGATTTAGCGCTTTTTATATAAAATTTTCATTTATATATAAATCATGTTAATTATACCAAATTAATTTTTTTTATAATACTCTATTATTTTTAGTCATAGAATGCGATACAAAATATTATGAAAGGATAATTTAAAATTTTTACCTATTTGTATTTCATTTGAAAACATATATTTCATAGAATTTTTTAATACATTACAGCTTATAGTTTTCTAATGATATAGTTTAAAGAGAAAAAAGGAGAGAGAGAGAGAGAGAGAGAAAGCGAGAACCGATAACTAATAACCCCCACCCTCCTCCCACTTTAACGCAAAATTCTGAAAATTTTATGGCGGTTGAAGTTATAAAAGTAGGCAACATCGCATTTAAATTTTAGTTGCTTTTCATTCCTTGCAGTGAGAAGTGACTATCTTGACTAGACTTGAGTGACTAGATCTCGGCAATTTCCTTGGCTAAGTTAATCTCCAATCGACACGTGAGATAGAAGACGACCCTTCTCGAGCTTCTATTCTGTAAGTACAACCCTTTATTTTTTAAAAATATTAATACATTTATTAAATATTAAATTCAATATTGAATATTAAATTATTTTACTCACACGTTATTCCAAACTTAGATTAAACTTTTTTTATAACGTCAAAATGGTTGCTGTATTTAACATTCTGTTCTTTATAGTTTTTTATAATTCTGCAATGATTTTTTTGAATTTTATATTCCGTCAAATCTATTATATAAATTTACACTCTACCAATATATTTATTGACCTTATGCGACCTTTTCTATAATTTTGTAGTATAGTATAGTTTAGTATAGTATTATATGGTATAAAATTATGCTGTATTTAACATTCTGTTCTTTATAATTATTTATAATTCTGCAATGATTTCTTTGCATTTAATATTCCGTTACATCTATTATATAAATTTATATTTTACCATTATGTTTATTGACCTTATGCGACCTTTTCTATAATTTTATAGTATAGTATAGTTTACTATAGTATTATATGGTATAGTATTCAACAATAAAATGTAGTATAGTATAGTAGTTTATTAAACAATATTATATTGTCATGATAAATTACATTATTTGATATTACATTTGTTTTTATAATACATACGTAAAAGTATTACATCTAAACATTACTTATCTATTCTCATGTTAACATATATTTATTTACATTTTTGTCTCAGTTCATTCAAATTTACTTTATCATTGTTATCAAGTTTTGTAAGTGATATAATATATCACTTACAAAACTTGACTCTTAAAATATTTTTTGTTTTTTAAATTTAGTAGTCTTAGAATTAGTAGTTTATGGAACAATATATCTTGTCATGATTCATTACATTATTTAATTGTACATAAATCTTATCTAAAAGCATCACTTATTAAAATTACTTATCTATTCACATTTTTACATCTAAATCTTTACATTTTTGTATCATTTAAATTTGTCATTAAAACTAATTTATCATTGTTATTATGCATTATACGCAGAGTATTCAACAATAATTTAAATTGTTATTCTGTATTACAGTATTTAATTTTACATTTTGTATAACAATTCACTTTTCTTTTCTTATCTAATTATTTAAGTCTTTACATTTTTATAGTATATTATAATGGTTTATCGAACAATATTTTAGTTGTCATGAATCATTACATTATATATACATTTGTCTTACATAAAATTTTTACATATAATTCCTGCATATGTATTCTTATTTTGACATTAAAATCTATGCTCTTTTTTATCTTTTACTAATAAAATATTTTAAGCTGGTCCTTATACTTTAAATAAAAACATTGAATCTTAATATAGTATTAGTTTATTGCATAAGTATTAAATATTTAAAAATAACAAAAATAATTTTAAATTAGATCATTTCAAAGTAAGTTTTATTACACATGACATAATGTATATATACACACATGATACACATATATACATGACATCATGTACTATAATAATAGATTTATTATTATGTATAATATGTATTTATACATATTATTTACATAATATATTTATACATACATATTATTTTAATCAAAAAGACAATTTTATACATTGAACTATGTAATGTCTACTTTTTTACAATTTTTATAAATAAAAATCATTGTAAATATCAAATTCATTTTTAATGCCTATCATAATATTTTGTACTTTCAGATTGTTAATAATCATAAATATGGTAATTTAAAAAATTGTAGATATTGAATTATATAGTTAAAAATTATTAAGTATTTGGAAGTTTTAATAAGTATTTGTTAAAATTAAATGAATTAGTAGATATGTTTATTTAACAATATGTGATTATTATAATTCTTTACAATATTCTATTAAATCTTTTTCTATAATTTGCTTTTTTTACATATTAATATTTACTTACACAACTTACAATTACACTTAAATAATTTATGTATTTTTCACTTTTATGTATTATTATTCTTATTTTTAACATATTGTTTGTTGAACGATGTTTTTCCTATTTCTTATAAATCATACCCAAAATTTGTAAACTTCAATATTTATCTTTTCTCATATAACTACTTGTAAGTTTTTCTTTAATATTAACTTCCTTACTATGCCTATAAAATTATGTAGTTGTTTTTTTATTATTTTAACAATTTCCCTTAATATTAACATTTGTCAGCATTTTTTAACATTAAACATTTATTTCTCTTTAATATTGTTTAAATTATTTTTCGTTTATTCTTATATTTATTCATCATTAAACACATATTCATGTATTAATAATATTCCTACTTTTACATTTACATCACATTTTTCCACATTATTTTCATTTATCTTCACTTTTCTCAGATGTCTTTCCCCTCTTCACATATCAACTCTCTAAGTATTCTTAACCTTTCTTCATATTGTTCTTTCTTTCATCATCCTCTTCTTTTTTGTTTAATACTTTCTTTATTTTTTTCCAGTTCATACTGTATATCAATATACACTGTATTGTATTGAAATTTTATCATTTTCTCTTCCCACGCAGTTCTCCTAATTCTTTGTCGTAATTCCTGCTACAATGCTAGAATTTCTTTTGTTTCTCCACATAATTTCTGGTCTTCTGTCATTCATTTTTTGTTAGTATTATTTATATTTCCTCTGGGTCCGAATTTCCTATATTAAATAAATTCGGGCTTAGCAGACACCCTCTTCTCACTCCTTGTTTTACACTCCTGTAATTTATTTTTTCCTGATCTTATTTATCGTTCCCTCGTACAGCTCACTTATATTTTTGATAAATATATTTTTGATTATTGTTGGGGATCCTCACGACCTCTTCTGTGTGGATTAGAGCTTCTTGAAATCGTCTTAGCTGCTTTGGATGCGATTATAGCTTGTATTTGTACATTCCTAGCTTCTGGATTCGTTTCGACACGTCGGCTCTCATGATGCACTTGGTGGTCCCCATATGTTACAAGACGTTTGCAGCGACTCCGCTGACGATAATGCTTTTACGCGTTATCGAGACTTTATTCTTGCAGCTCGCGCCGTCCACTTGCACCATTTTGATTTGCAGTCCTCGGTGTTGTCTTCTTGTATCTGGTGCACAGACGCGGCCTCGCAATTCTCGGTTATTAGTTCTTTATTATTAAGAACTTGAGTTATTCGCGGATGTTAGTTGACTCTTTGCCTTTATAGCCTTTGGGTCCTCCGTGGTTGATCGGGTATTCTGGCGCTTTGTGGTCTTTTAGTTCGAAGTTATAACATTTTCTTGGCTCGGTCATTGCGTCCTTCCACTGCTGCGTTGCTTTTTCAGTTCTAGGCTTGCTGGGCTCGTCTTATTCTCGAATGCTTCCTTTTGCTCTCTCCTAGGCTTCTTTGTATATTTTTGCCTTGTACAGCAACTCCAAAAACTTGCATCAGCGGTGAAGATTTGCCTTGGCAAAGATACTTCCTCGTAGGCCAATTGTTGCGTACTGGATGTTGGTCTCCTCGTCGAGCTTGGCCTGCATACCTAGGGTCTGCATCCTTAGCAGGAATTGCTTGCAGCTTTCATCTCGCCTGGGTGTACCTCGTGTATCGTTTCTAATATCTTCTTCACCTTCCTTCGTGTTTTGAAGCCTTGCTTCGGTGAGTCACGTAGACGCTTCACGCGTTTTCCGCGTTCTCACACCAGTCTTTTGGTGCTTCAGTCAGCGTTCTGGTAGTCACTCTATCCCGCGAGTGCTGCGATCTGTTCCACTGCCTGTACCCATGTCTCGATGGTTTTAGTGGCACCTAGATCCGAGTATTTTGGCGGTATTTCTGCTTCCTCCTCGGAATGATATCCTTGCTCCTCCACTTGTAAATTATTCTTGAGGAAGGACTCTGTCGTGTGCCTGTTCTAGTAGAAGTAGAAGTAGAAGTGAAGGTTCTGCTTGTGTGCTGTCTTCGGAATTTTCTCCCTGTGCCGGCATTGATCCTGTATTTAGACGTGCAAATGTCTCCTGTATAGGTTTTTGCATTGTTTCTAGAAGGGTATTTTGTATTGCCTCTATTGTTTCCCCTTGGTCGGTGACAGCCTCTCTTAGTTTGCGTTTCATTTCCACGAACTCGCGCTCCATAGCTGCGATTTTCTCCCACTCTCACTTCAGCTCGTCGTTCTCTGCCTTGTTGCGCGAGTTTTCAAAATCTTCTATATCTTCTACTGCTTTTCTGCAAGCTACCCTATATGCTTGTTTTCTCAAATTTGCCTTCTCTTTGCTTGGCCTCCATCACTAGTTTTTCCCTGACGCTTCCTCTTGACTTGGTATCTCGTCTGCTGATTCACCAGACGCGTCTCTTGCCTTGAATGCAGTTCGCCGTTGTTTCATTTTCTCAAAGCTGCTTAACCTCCTTCTATCTCGTCCTTTCTGTGAAGGTTTTGTTTTGTATCAGATGCGGAATTGATTGTACGCTATTTCTGTTTGAGTTTCTCTCGTTTGAGTTTCGCGTCCAGCTTTTCAAACGCTGTGACGTGGGTTTTCCACTTCACTATGCGTAACGGTTTTTTGTTGTGTGAATTTTTTTCACTTTATTCACTTGTTTATTTTACTATATTCCACTTCTGACACCAATTATGGGCATAGAGGTTTTTTGGATACAGGTAAAATAACAAAATTGACGATTAAAGTGAAATATCAGCTGACTTATTCAATCTATATCTATATATATATACATGCAAGTAATGCACGTGAATATCTTTATAGCGCGCTGTTTGTTGTACTGCTTGTACGAGAATGAGTGTAGCGGCGTATCATTCTCGCCGCTTGTAGCAGCGCGCTTGATCAGAATGTCAGGATAACACCTTATTTCCCACAGTCCTCCTGGTGCTAGTCCGTTCTCGGATGATTGTGTCTCTGCAGGGGGTTGCTGCTGGAGGTTGCCTTTTTCCTGTTTGAGGGTCAGCTCTAGGTTGCCTCGGAACCCACGTCAGGGTTTCATATTGTCGGTAGAGGTAGAGGTATGTTCCGAGCCCTCGCAATCGGCATTTTTATCGACGACGTACTTGTAATATGGATTGCTTCGGGAGATTCGGTAGGATCCCAAGAATTTGATTGACAGGTCTCGCCCGGTTTGAGTTTTTCATGCCTGGTTGATTCGGGTTGTTTTGATGGAGACGATGTCTCCCTCTCTGTATCTAGTGGAGCATCATTGGTGCCGGTATTACATCCATTTTTCGTCCCGTGTTAGGTGTTCTTCTCATCCGTTCATGGATAACTGTTTCTTCCACTTTTTGCTTAAAACTTTTTATTATCGAGTCTCGTAGCTGTCCCCAGGTGCGTACATCTGCTAAGGTTCTGCACGACTCCTTAGCAGACTCGTTAAGTGTTCTTTCGGTTGCTACCAGATTAAAGTAATAGTTCTGTCTTGCTATCCTCGCGTTCTCCTCCACGATCTCAGCCCATTCATCTATCTGCTTTTTCTATCGGCTTTCTTGATCGCGTTGATTAGCTCTTGGCTCTCTGACATTGCGAGAGTTCTCGATATCCTCTGCTTCCTTCGCTGTTACTCTCCAAGCTGTCTTTTGTGCTTGTTTCTACACTGTTGGGTTCTTCGCTCTACGAGGTTACTCTCGAGGGCTCGCTACGTTTGTCTCTGTTGCCTAAGCGTTTTCTCGGCTTAGTTCCATCTTAGCATCGTTTCTTTTTCCTACCATGCTGTTCTTGGTACGAATCGCTCTTTCTATGCAGTCCAATTGTTTTTTCTGCGGCCGATGTCACCGTGTTCTTCATTTCTGTTATCTATGTTTTATTGGCTCATTTCTATTTACGTTTACTGTTCATTTTTTTTCATTTAGAAACAAAAACATTTTCCTCGACACTTTGTTTTGAGAAAGAAAAAAGTTTTTCCTTCCTCTCTCTTTTCTTTGCGCTCTCTATTACAAATGATTGTTTATATAATTATTATATAATACTGCTTGTTTACATAATTATTTATGTCCTCGATTCTTCCCTCTTCCTTCTAATTTTGCTTTTTTGTTTAATTTAACATTTTTCTGTTTTTTGTTGGTTTTTTATCCAATTTCTTTATCCAATTTCATTATTGCTGCGTTTTTCATTCTTGCTATTCTTTAATTCTTTTGGATTCTTTTAATTCTTCTTCACCCCATATATACCTTTCATTAATTCTTTCTTGTTCTACTTTTTTTTCTAAATTTATTTTTTCTAGTTCTAGCATAATTGGCCGGTGATCGTATTCAATGCTTCCAAGGATTTTCTTTTTTATCTTCTGCTCAGCTTCTTCATTGACTAAGCAGTAGTCGATCACCGATGAATCAACCTTACAGTCTTTCATATCGAAGACTCTACTTAGGTGAGTTTTAATATTGTCTAAAGTCTTTTATCGTTCCTCGCACAGAGTATATTATTTACATGAAGAGTAGAAGCGAGCTATTTTTTCTTAATCCAATTTTCTAAGACGTTACGTGTTCTGTCCTTTTTTTAAACCATTTGTCGGCTGCTTTTGAGCCCATATAATACTCGTTTTAGTTTGCACGTGTGGGTTTCTCATTATGTTTCGCGTTTGTACTTCCCTCCGGAATTTCTGAACAATATTCTTTCATCTCCCAAGGCATTCACAGAATGCTGTTTTTACACCCACTGTGACAAGTGTGATGCTTAATTTATTTTACGAGATAAGTTTGCCATCCTATCATTAGTAGATTAGATATATATCTGGGATTAGGCGGGGGAAGGAGGCGATAGTTGTTATTTAAGGAATAATTACAATATCTAAATGCTATATCGCTACTTGCGAGAGTCGGGAAGGCCTCTTTTAATGGAGTTCCATCTCTCGCCGGCGCACATCACTCCGCTCATTGTGTCCGCATACCCATACTCATCGCTATCACTCGTGCTCTCACTTTCTTTCTCTCAATCCCCATACATTTTTTCAAGTCTCAAGTCTATTTTGTCCTTAAATCCACTGACTACCAGGCGGGCCTTATATTTTATTTGTCAATTTGAGTCTGTCTTTTAGTTGAATTGATGATGTTGGGTTTCATATTATTTTCGTCCTTTTGGTGAGGCTGATGACGGAGGCGCTCGAGATTCAATTCCAAGGACTCAATATGGATTACGTTTTTCATGATGCAATGGACAAGGTCTGTCAGTATTTAAATATTAAGGATTTGTGTCACGTCGCTCGAGTGTGCAAATCCTGGAACAGGGCAGCGCGACGAGAGGCCGACAAAAGATGCTACATCCAGCGATTGCGGCTGCCCCACAACCTGCAGCGAAACCCCATGTTTCACGTCTCGGATTTACTGGAAGTCAAGCCTCACGTGGCGATATTATTCCTGGGCTCGAAGCTGCGCGAGGAGAGCCCGATGACTCGACATTATAGAAGCACCCTTGAATCCGAAATATTGAGCGTTTACAAAAGGCAATTTCCACACAAGCTGATAGGCCTGGAGGTTCGAGAATTCCTGACGGATGAGGACGTAACGTTCAGCTGTCGGCATCTGACGAGGCAGTTCAGGATCGAGTCGGCAGCCAACAACGGCATACTCGGGCTTTTCATTCCGGTGCACCGCAAGGTCCATACCCAGGTGGCCTGGTGCAAGGCCCGCAACGGGGTCATATCTGAGACGGCGGAAAAGATGGTGCGCAAGCTGGGTTTCGCCGACGAACAGAGGCCTCGCACCACCCTCATCTTCTTCGCCTACTCTCTCAAGGGCTATTTCATCGCCAATCAAACGATCCGCATCATCAGGAGTAGGTATCAAAACAATAGGGAAACTATTTGGGGGGGTATCTTTAACAAGGAACTGGCAGCAACCAACTGTGAAAAGGAGAGGATTAAAAGTGGACAAATGTCGTTCGTCGGACTGAGGATATCAGGTCCGAGTCTCCTGTCCTGGTCAGCCATAATCGACTGTAGCGTAAACAGGCAAGAGGTTGACCGGAAGCTTCACGCGTTCAAGGCGAGAATCCTGCTGAGGCGCAACACGATAGGATTAGCTTATGGACCTCGAAAAACGAAATGCCACAGAGTCCATAAAAACATCTATCACGACAGCCACCAGCTCATGAAGGCCATTAAGAGAGTTTTCTCGAGCATACCTTTTGTTGGGCTCTTCAATCGCGACTGCAGAATATTGTTCGGCGATGATTCTGTCGACGACAATTTTAATCTCAAGCTGGACCACCACATGTACATGACAATGATTATTTTAACGTTTGATTAAACGTGTAATAAAATGTAAGCACTCGACTAAGTGTGGTTCGGTGCAGCTCGGCTCCGTTAGGATCAGTTCGCTCACGCTCGCCACTGACCCTAGAACAATCGCCGATGGTTTTTCGAAAGTTGGTTAACCAGCTCTATATCGACAGAGACACTCGGACTTCACGTTAACACGTTGTATTACATGCTAAATATAGTATAGTATAGTATTTTATTCAACAATATTATATTGTTAGGATACGTTACATTATTTGGTATTATATTTGTTTCTTAATATATACGTAAAAGCATTACATCTAAACGTTACTTAATATATCTATTCTCATGTTAACATATATTTATTTACATTTTTGTCTCAGTTCATTGAAATTTACTTTATCATTGTTATTATATATCACTTACAAAACTTGACTGAAATATTTTTTGTTTTTTAGATTTAGTAGTCTTAGAATTAGTAGTTTATGGAACAATATATCTTGTCATGATTCATTACATTATTTAATTGTACATAAATCTTATCTAAAAGCATCACTTATTAAAATTACTTATCTATTCACATTTTTACATCTAAATCTGCACTTTTTAAAAATACTATCTCATTGTCATTATTTATTATACACCGAATTTAAATCTTATAATATTTGGTTTTTAATATTAGTAGTATATACAAACCATATTACAATTATCACGAGTCATTATTATTATATAATTACACAAAACTATTTGCCCTTTAACATTAAAGTCTCTTCACTTCTTTTTTCAACGCGTCGCGTCGATCGATGCGACAGCACAATCAATTATATCATTTTAAAATGGCATTAGTGATTCCAACAGGTGGCTCCACTGATACCATTTTGATCATTTCTCACCATATTTTATTAATTTTTTTTATTAATTTTTTTATTAACAACTTTTATTAATACCTGGCATATATTCTTTCAAATTTCTTGCTTTGATCCCCAGCGTTGTGCAATCTTGAAGTATATGTTTCATCGTTTCTTCTTCTCTTTCATATAGCCTACATTTACGTTTTTCCGTATTCGTTCAATGCCCATTTACATTACTTTCATTATCAATGCGGTATCTAGTAAGAATATTCATCCCTTTTCTTTTCCTTTTCCTTTCTTACTGTCATATATGGTTTCTACGCTCACCATCTATCTCATCTAAGATTATCTGTTTCATTTCCTCGGTGTATGTGATTTATTCATATTTGTTTTAGTTGTCCTATTAAAATTTCTTTCACTTCTTCCCATAGTGTTTATATGTTCCCTGCCTTTTCACTCCAGACAACACACCAAGACCACCCCACCCTATATTATGCCAAAACGATAATCTTTCATCCACATAATTCTTTAATCTCCTCTCTTTTCCTTTACTATTATCTAATATTCTATCTTCTTCTATTCTTTCTTTTATACAATCTTTCGTTATACCTAAATCTTCCCTTTTCATAATTTTGTTCTCAAGCACTATCGCCATCTGTTGCCTTAATGCCGATTTTTTGTCGTTTCCATCATAAGAACACTGGAGTGTTCCTATCTACCCCTACACATCATCTTATATATTTCTTTTGATCTTTCGATTTCCTCACTCTCTTATTCATCCTCGTACTTCACTCCATAAAAACAATACTGCTTCTTACGAGAGTATCAAACAGCTTAACTTATTCTCAAGATCTTCTTTGAATAGATTCTCCGCTATTTTCCATACCCTTCCTAGAAGTAAATTTGCTCATGTAGCTATATTTCTTTTTTTGCAGATGATCTTTATTGTTTTCTGAGAGTATATATCCTAAGTAAGTAAATTACTTTACCATCTCTATCTTTCTCTCTCCCCATTTAAGTTTGGTGTTCTTTCTTTTACGCTGTTCATTCCTGATTAACATAATCTTTGATTTTTCCACATTTAATTCTAACTCTTTCTTTTTTAGAAAATCTCTGAAAATTCTTAGCGTTTCCTGAGGTGCGTCTCTATCTTTGCCAATATCGCAATGTCATCTAAAGAATTGTTTTTATTCTCATTTTTCCTATTGAACTTCTTGCCTTTTTCATCTCCTCTTCTAAATCTACTATTCTAATATTAAGCAATGTAGGGTTCATCGTCTCAATTTCACCTATTATTTCACTTGTCCTGATTTTGCTTATGATAATTTGCCCTTATGAATTGCCGTTATGGTTTCTCCTATCGTTGTTCCCTGTAACGTCCTCTCAGATAGATTAAGTTATTCCTCCACCACGAGTATATCTCGCTAACTTCTGATCTTCTTACACTTTTCTTCTAACCTCGTTTTTTCTAAATTTTTCACACTAATTTTCAATATTTGTGCTTCTTTACTTTTTTATTCACCAAATAAATTGTTTTTTACCAACTTTGTCTAACTCACTTTTTTTCTCTCCTTTATCTTTTCACTTTAATTTTTCTATTATACAATTCAGTACTTTCTCACCGATACTACTCCCCGGGCTTACCCTCCGTATTCTCAACAGGAATATTAAAACTTATGTTAGACAAAAACGGATCGAGTGATGCGGACCGATCGGAACAGCTCTAAATCACAATTACAAAATTACTTTTCTGACTATTTCACTGTATTCTATACAGCATATTAATGATATTTCAGTATATTAGTATTATTATTAATGTTATTGTTACGTAATATTTGTTCTTTCAAGTTTTTTGCTTTTATTCCTAGTGCTATAGAATCTTGAAATATATGTTCTAGCCTTTCTTCTTTTTTTTACACAATGTGTAGATTTTTTATCTAACCAGTATCTGTTAGCTCTGTTTTTGTTCCCCATACGGAACATTTCCAGGATTTTTATCCTGTGCCTTTTTCCCTCCCCCTTTTTTCTTTCACATATGATTCCACGTTCACTATGTCCTCCAGTATTATTTGTTTCATTTTTTTGGTATGCCTTAATTTATCTATTTGATTCATATCGGTCTTATTTTAATTTCTTGAACTTCTTCCCACATTGCTACCATGTTCTCAGCTTTTGCATTCCAAATACACCGAGATCATCTTAATTCTTAATAGAAAGATATTCTTTCCGTAGCATAGCTCTTTATCTTTTCTCCTTATAGTATTGCCTCCATAGTTCTTTATATCATTTTTGGAACCTTTTTTAAATATCAGGACCACTATTCCACTCCTCCACTCGAATCTTCTCCTTTTATTATAAAGTTAAAAAAATAATTCCGACTCTCGTTCGATATCTCATCTTCCCCTGCTGGCTTCTTGAGTTTAAATTTGCTTATCTCATTTATCATTTGTGTCATTTTATCTTTTCTACTTGCTCCCTCTCCCGTTCTCCTTTTTCTAAATCCTCCCCTTTTTAAATCATTTGTTTATCTACATTCTCCCAATATGTCTCGGTAACATGGTTCCACCAAACATCTTTTGTAATACTGTTGTTATCATAAACTTCGTTCTTCTACGTTTGTTGACCAGCTTCCAGAAAGTTTTCCCTGACTTATCCTTGCTTGCCTCATCAATTTCTTCTCTTTCTCCATCCTCTTTTTGTTCTTTAATTATTCTCTGTAACCTTTTTTCTTTTCTATATACAACTGCCTATTTCCCCCTGATCCTCTTCCAGTTTACGTATGCTTGTCGGAGTTCTTTCTGCTTTTCTCGACGGACTCCCCTATTACCGAGTATGCTCCCCTCCTTCATGATTCTTGTAATTTTCCTCCATCCTTCCGATACATTTGTCACAGCTAATCTTTTTCTATACTCCTCTATTGTTTCTTCTGTCCTAACTATGTATTATTTCTTGTTCTCTTTTTTTATCCGATATCCTATCAAGCAGCTCGATTCTTATCGGTTGATGATCCGACTGTATGTAATCTAATGCCGTCATGTTTGCTATAGATACATAGATTGATAGATCTTTTATTCAACAATATTGACATTATTATATCAACATATTATTTTAAATTAATAATTATTTTATAGTTTTGTCTTTACTTTTTTCTTGTTCGCATTACTATTGATTTTATTCAGATTATTATACATATTCATGTGAACTTTAAAACTTTGTTTCATTTCTTATGTTTTCGTTTATATTTTTTCTTCATCTTTTTTCCTATCTTTTAGGATTTTTTTTAGGTTATCTATGTCTTCTTTTTTGCCTTTTAGAATGTTCTGCCACTATGACTCTTTATTACCTATAATTTGACAGTCTCCGATAATGTGGTTGCAATTATTGCATGACTTCGGGTGGTCTATACTTCCTCTTTTAACCAGTATGTGTTGCTCCTATCTTAATTCCCCATTTAGATTCTTGCAAGTTTCATCATTCATCCCTATTTTATTTTTTACTTCCAGTTGTTTTTCATATATACTTTTTTTGGCGACAGAATGTCCTACTTCCACCTCACTTTCGGGTGCCGCACGCGGACAGTTTCGTTTATCTATTATAAAGCTTTTCATGAAACTTTATATTCATTTGGTGTTTGTCGAATAGCCGAACAAAATACTAAGCGGTCTAATGAATTTTTCGCCTACCCACGGGCTGGGAAAGACTATAACTAAGAGGGATTCATAAAACTCGAGCACAAATGTATCACGTAGCAACCCTGAGATCGTTGGATTTCGGAACGCGTTACACGTTGGAGAGACCGTTCAAACAGTCTCGTTGGATATATTATTTCTGCTGTAGCAGATTTCCAATAGTTTTACAAATTTTGACGTTTTATTTATAATTAAATTAAAAGTATTAGAAATTGGATGAAGGAGTTAATCAATTGTTATTGATAAGATGCACTACACAAATCTGATGTTTTTTTGTAAGGTTGAAAATTATATATTTTAATTATTAAATAACAGAAAAAATAGAAATATAGCCAACAATAATTTAACCTGTCATTGTTTGTGTTTGTGTTGAAAATAATAGTTCATGTAATTGTAGGTGGCAATTCTATAATTTATGATATAATGAGCCAGTGGGTGTGAGATAACGACTCCATGATTTTGAGTTTGATTTATACATGTTATATATAATTTGTGAAATTATTCTTTGAATTGTGCTGAATTTTAGTGCTATTGATGATATCCTGATTTGTACTAATGAGTGTTGTCTTGATTGTATCTTAAATGAGTTGTCTAATTATAGAATTCTATGTTTGAGATGTTTTGAGATTATAATCATTTTATAATTGGTATTGATTTTAGCTGATTAATTGATGTTTCACTAGTTAACTATGATTTTGAGTTTTAAAAGATTCAAATCGAGAGAAATTTAAATGCGTGTGGTCTTTATCATTTTGTAGCATTTTCGCTCTTTGACTGGAAAAGCATTCTTGAATTATTGGTTGGCTGCCAACTCTGATCGACGCGACTTGTTCAAAGAAGTGTGGTTAATCATGCCTTTTGAATATTGATTAGTGACACCGGTAATTCCAAGAGATGGCGCCACTAATATCACTTAGATAATTTCTGAACAAATATTATTCTTGAATGACGATTTTGGGTGACTGTATAACCTACTAAATTATTTTTTAGCAGTTCAGTTTTTCTGTTGCCCAAATTTTTTCTAATTTTATTATTTCCCAGATTTTGGCAACCTGGCATCCCTGTTTATCCATATTATATAATCCCATGTATTATAAATCCTATTGTTATCTTTCAGTTTTCTCAATACTCTCCAATTACCGATACACTTAAGCAAATTGTCCGTTTGGTGAGGGAATATAAATTGAATGACAGTTTGTATATGTTCCTTTTGTTTGAAACTTAGTCCTCATGATAATGACGTGATTATATAACAAATTATGAAAAATATTCAATCACGATTTTCAAATATCGGAGCGCACGACTTGTTCCAATTCAAAAATATTCTCGCTGACCAATATTCCTTTCGAGATTTTTCAATTACAAATTTCTGTCAATTTTCCATCGATCTTTCATCGACTTTCGATCGGCGCATTGTATTCGAGAAGTGACCGTTGCGATTCCTTTTTACCCATTCACTTAGTCTGGGTTCCGATCACCCATCTGGCTTACACATATCTCTATAATTACTTTATTACTTACCATTGTCTTACACTTAAGTATTATATTATTACGCATTCTAAATAGTATATATTCTCAAATTATGGGCGGATAAACATGTCGGCTACACTTTCTTGATTCTTTGTGTATTCTTATTTGCGTCTTGGTGGTTGTATCTTTTTGAAACCACTCTCGCCTATGCTCACTAAAAACCAATATTTTTCCCTTATGATTCTATTCCCTTTTATATGTTGGCTACCCTCTCCCCCAACTTTTAATTTTTCTCTGCTATCTGTTCCCTCTGTTCTATCTTTCTACGAATGTTAAATCCTTATTTTATGTATTTTTGATCCTTTTAATTGATTCTTCTTTTTCATTACCGTATTAAAATCATCCTCATTTTGCTCATTTCAAGTTATCGCTTACCACTTAGAATCTCTTGCATTTCCTTTCCATTTTTTTTAACTCCTACTTTCCTCTTGATAAGGCCCGAACTTCCGGGCATTCGGGAAGGCTCGGCGTCAAGGGCGCGAAGTCGGAGAAATATTCCCGTGACCCCGAATCCCTTCCACGAGGAAGGGACTGGCACTCACCCTGGGGTGAATGCGGCGTTCGAGGCGTCGCGTGGGGTCGAGGACCAGGTGTACACACCGACGGCGTGTATTTCGAAAAAATCTCTTTCAAGGTATTCGCCCTGACAAGGGCGGTTTGTATACATTTCGCCCTAACAATGGTGGATCGACAAAGGAAAACAAAAGAAGACAACTTTTTCTCGTCTCTGGCTGACGGTGGGAGCGGTTACGGTTGCAAAGGTCGTCCTGGTCCTGCTCCTTCCGGCCGAATCTACCCTTCTGCCGAGGTACCAGCTTTTTATTTCCGGCGGAAGGGAAGCCGAGCCCAATTGATTGGCATTTTCGATTTCCCCAACAACCAATCAGCTTGCTTAGCGCGGCTGCTCCAATCCACGCACCCCCGTCTACCCGATCGTCTAACCCGCGTCGAGGTCGTCGGTCATTCGTTGTGGACTGACGCCACAAACCGGTCGACTCGTGATCGGCCCGTTTTCCGACCAAATTACCCAATTTATGATCGGATAATCTGGGCTTTCCCGGTATACGGATGGATAATCTGGGTCGCGGGTGTCTGCCCGGTGCCAGACACTGGCGTGCATCTCGACTTGTCCGGATTACTGCTCGACCGTTTTCTGTCGAGTCGTGTCGGCGCGCGTTATGGTTTTAACAATATTTATAAAGAATTTTGATAAGATTCAATGAATCTCGTGAAGTGCACGTGAATGTTTTAGATTATATTGAAAATAGTCATATATGATAAGAGAAGGTGCGCAATATTATCTATGTTAATATGTAATCGGTGTGTTCAATCAGCCTAACACGCGATGCATCTTATTGGTGTGAAATGATGATTAGTTGCACATGGAATACATATAACATATGAAATTATTTGAGAATGCTTCGTGGAGGATAGATCGCACTGATTGGTTATTGACGCGCGATCGATGCGCTCGCGTTAAATAGCGCCCTCTTTATCGCTACGTGGTGAGCAGCCATTATCGATAATCCATAATTGATTATTATTGATTATCACAGGTGCCGGTAACGGTACTATTTTTGTATTTTTGTATACTGCGTTATTCCTTCTAAGTTTATTTTGTGCGCTTCACATATAAATTAATCGCGTAACGTTTTAAGTGCGGTTATATTGAGCTCATTCTTTATCATCATAAATGTTTAGTTTTGTTGTTTTCTTTTGCGTCTATTTTAACGCAACCTGTTTTTTAATTTTCTCACATTACGAGTAAAGCTCATTTTTTCCCTTGAATACAAGGGATAAAATAATAAAGTGAAATTCTCAACATCTTTATTCAATGAATCCGCATCTCTTTTCCTTTACAATTTTTGTTATTTTGTTACGCCTATTTCTAGATAAGCTTCATACTTCCGCAATTATTCCTTTACTGTGCTTACCTGAACATATCCGTCCATTTGTCTCGGGAAAACGTTGGAACGGTCCGGGATAGGCCCCGTAAAGTCTGCCCAAGATTGCTTGCATGTGTTCGACATGTGTGGAGCTATCGTGGGTTATTCTATGCAATTATTATCATTGTTACACTTTGACAAGGTAACTCTTCCTGGAGGGATAAATGGTGACGGAGAGATCTTATTCTATTCTTAATGTAAAATGAAAAAAATGGTAAATGGTTGATCATGCGACCCAGTTTAACGCAAAATTCTGAAAATTTTATGGCGGTTGAAGTTATAAAAGTAGGCAACATCGCATTTAAATTTTAGTTGCTTTTCATTCCTTGCAGTGAGAAGTGACTATCTTGACTAGACTTGAGTGACTAGATCTCGGCAATTTCCTTGGCTAAGTTAATCTCCAATCGACACGTGAGATAGAAGACGACCCTCTCGAGCTTCTATTTCCTGTAAGTACAACCCTTTATTTTTTTAAAAATATTTAATACATTTATTAAATATTAAATTCAATATTGAATATTAAATTATTTTTACTCACACGTTATTCAAACTTAGATTAAACTTTTTTATAACTTCAAAATGTTTGCTGTATTTAACATTCTGTTCTTTATAATTGTTTATAATTCTGCAATGATTTTTTTGAATTTTATATTCCGTCAAATCTATTATATAAATTTACACTCTACCAATATATTTATTGACCTTATGCGACCTTTTCTATAATTTTGTAGTATAGTATAGTTTAGTATAGTATTATATGGTATAAAATTATGCTGTATTTAACATTCTGTTCTTTATAATTATTTATAATTCTGCAATGATTTCTTTGCATTTTATATTCCGTCAAATCTATTATATAAATTTATATTTTACCATTATGTTTATTGACCTTATGCGACCTTTTCTATAATTTTGTAGTATAGTATAGTTTAGTATAGTATTTTATTTTATGTCACAATATATTTTCATTTATTCGCCTTTACATATATACATTAGTAACATGAAAATTACTTTCATAGTTCATCATAATCTTATACATGGCATACCAATTTTGCGTCTTATATTATTTTTATTCTCTTTATGCAGACCTTGTGTCTGTTTACATTCTTCGTTTCTTATTTATTAATTACATAGTTTTCTTATTTACACTATTGCTAATTACTATAGTAATCACAATGTTTCCCAATCGTTACTTTTTGTCCGATTTTTTTCATATTTGCTTCATTTTTTATCATTTCTTTTAACTTCTCCCAGGAATTAATATCACTTATATCCTCTAATTATTTTTTGATTCTTTTATTTCGTTCTTCACTCCATATATACCTTTCGTTATTCTTTCTTGTTTTACTTTTTTTTTATATTATTATTAAAGTTATTGAATAATATTACAAATTCTCATAAATTTCACATTATATATACTTTTTGCTTAAATTATTTTTTACATGCTATCCTTACAATTTTATCATTTTATCATTAACATGTCTTCACTTTTATATCCTTTGCTTATAAAAAGTTTAACGTGAATCTTATAACTTAACTGCATCCATATCTAGTTGTACATTTTTTTTATTTGGAAGCACATTACTTAACAATTTTTATTTTTTCTTAACTTACTAGTTAATTGATATATTGTTACCCTAAAGCAGTAGTTTATTAAATATTATTACATCGTCATATTACATTTTTTTTATAATTCTTTTTTTTATAATACGTTTTCTTCTATTACTCTTAGCTCTTTGTTCTTCGATTTCTCTCTTTTTTCTCTCCTTGTTCCAGTGTATTCTGTACAGCATGCTAATGTTTTTTATGCTATCTAACATATATTTCTTCCAGTTGTTTGCCTTTATTCCCAGTATTCAATACAATCTTGCTATATATAAATAGATAGATATGTTTATTGAACAATATAATAATTGTATAATATATTATAATTTTCTCTTATACATTCTCTTATTACATACAGTTCCAATAAATGGGATTTCATACATTTTATTTATATTTATAATTACGCATAAATATTTTATATAATAAATTACAAAACTCTTTTCTATATCTTTATATTCCATAAATTTTTCAATATTTTTTACTTCACATACGTTTTTTATTATGTTCATTTTTCGCAATTATAAATTCAATTTACAAAATAAATATATTTCTTTAACAATATATGATTGATATAATATTTTACAGTATTCTCTTTAATAGTTTTCAACTTCTTGGTGTATATTTGGGTTCATCTTAGCATTACATTATATATTTTTCATTTATATGATATATTACATATACAGTTAACTTAGATCTAAGTTTTGCGTATAATCCTTACATATCTAGTACTATTTGTTTTATTTCTTCTGTATATTTTCATTTTTCCAAATGATGGATCCATAGTTGAATCTCTGATCCTTGTTTTAATGTACTTTACTTCATCCCAAAGCGTGTCTAGCTTTTCTTCCTTTATCCGCCATATGCACCATGACCATCCTATCTTCTGCCAGAAACTCAATCTATCCGCTGTACAGTCCTTTTCTTTATTTCCTCTTATTTTGCTGTTTTCCCCGGCCCTTCCATATTGAATTCCACTTTTTCTGCATTCTATTGCTATCATGTTTTCACTCTTTATTATTTTGTCTTCAAATCTAGTTGCTCTCTTCGCTGCTTTGATTTCTATTTTTTTTCTCTTCGTTTCCAGCATTAATACGCTGTCTGGTGTATTAACATTTAAACCCAGACACCACTTTAGGAATCGTTTCTGCACTCTGTCTATCTCTTCACTACCTTTCCTTCCCCATATTTCCGATCCGTACAGTATCACACTCTCTATTAATGCGTCAAATAGTTTCGTTGTCACTTTCAGGTCTTCCTTAAACCACAATTCCGCAATTTCTCTACCTTTGTATGTATAATAGGTTTTACCTATTATACAGTTTGCTCTTTTTGCTATCATTTTTTTATGATCTTCATTTCTGTTGTTCTGAGTAAATATATAGCCTAAATATGAAAATTGTTTAACCATTTCTATTATATTTTCATTCCACCTGAATATTATTTCTTTCCCTCTTCCTTTAGATTTTTTGCAGTGCAAAATTTTTGTTTTTCCGTATTTAATTCCATTCCTTTTTTATGAAGATGCTTGCTCAAAATTTCTTAATAGCTCTCTCAGTTTAGTCTCGCATTTGGCTAAATCACCAGATTGTCTGTATGTGCTAACGATTTAATGCTTGACTTATCAATTTTTACACCTGAGGTGCGAGATGCCTTAAGCTCATCCTCCAGATCTGAAATCGCTGTATTAAATAGTGTTGGGCTTAAAGGGCATCTTTGCCTCACGCCTACTTCTACCTTGAATCTACCTATTGTTTCTTATGCTATTTTAATTTCCGCGGAAGTATTTTCATTTATTACCTTCGTTCTTTCAACAAGTATTTTTTTTATCCAAACTTTTTCTATGCATTTCCAAATCTCCTTTCTTTCAATTCTATCAAAAGCAGATTTTAGATCTGCGAAGCAGACGAATATCTCCTTTTTCTCTCTTGATTTACTCATCTATTGCTGTTTTTAAAACATATTGCATCTACCGTTCCCCTTTTTTTCTAAATCCAAATTGTGTATCGCTATACTTTTTCAACTATGTCCTTTTTTTTGTACTCTGCAATTGCTTTCTGCCCCAATTTGTATCTTTTTTTGATCCTATTTTCCGTCTTTTTTCCTTTATACTTTCCTTTAGCTCTATCATCAGCGTTTGGTGATCCGAATCCGTGCTTTCCATTATTTTCATACTTCTTATTACTTTATCTGCTTCCATATTGATTATACAATAGTCTATTACCGAGAAGCTCACTTTGCTGTTATACGTGTAATCGATATCCTCTTTACCATCCCTTCCATTTAGGGTATAAACTCCTCTTTCCTCTATCCATTTCAACAACCTTCTTCCCTCTTTAATTACTATTTTATCTTTTGAGATTCTTCTTTCGTTCTCCCATTCACTTATCCATCCCCCCTTCTTGTCTGTGCAAGCGTTGAAGTCTCCCCCTATTATTATGTTTTCTCTTTGGCTTTCTTCCATCAACCTGTTTAGTTCTTGAAAGTTTTCTTTTATTTTACTTCTCATATAAACTACTGCTATGTTGTATACTGATTCCCTTATTTTGACCTTTGCTTTTAATAACTCTTTTGAAACTGTGTCTATTCTTATAATTTTTATACCCTTTTTTCTGATTGCCAATATCATCCCATCAACGCGTTGTATCGATGAATGCGACAGCACAATCAATCATGTTGTCGATTCTTAAGTGATGGTATCAGTGTTCCCAACGGGTGGCATCACCGATACAGATTACCGCCCAGGCATATACCGCGTACAGTTTCTAATTATTCTGTTTTCTTCATCGTATTTTCTGTTATTTCTGACATCCTGTTTTTAAATTCTATTAAAATTTTTACCGTGTTCTCTAAACCTTTTTTAACTCTGACGGAGGCCTCGCTCCCGCGAGCTCGGGGGGCAGGTCCCGCGTCAAGGCGCCGAGGGGGAAATATTCCCTCGCCCTGGGTCTCCTTTGATTTGTAGGAGGGTGAACGCTCGCCGGCGCTTCTTCCGGGCCTCTCCTGAGTCGCCCGGTGGATGGAGGGGCTGGTGTGGTTGAAGGCCGGAGCCGATGCCGTCGTCGTCGGCTGGAGGCGACGCGTTGGTCCGATCGGCGCAGCGAGCAGGTCGGCCAAGTGCGGAGCACTTGTCGGACAGGTGCGGCACACTTGTCGGGGCAGGTGCGCGAGGTGCTCGGGAGGCCTCGTGTTGACCTCGTTGAAGCCGCTGGTCGCGGAGTGCCCAGAGAGGCGCTCGCGGAGCTGGATGTTCGCCCTGAGAAGGGCGGTTTGTTGCGATGCCGAAGTCGGCAACGGCTTCGGAGATCTCGTGATTTCGGCGCCCCTAAACCTCTGGGTGCGCGCAACGTCGGTATTCGCCCTGAAAAGGGCGGATTGGGGTGCAGGAAGCGGAGAAGTCCACGGCGTAGGCGGAGTAGGTTTCCGTCGCGTAGATTTCCTCCGGTTCTGACGAAGGTCCCGAATTCTCTCTTCTCTTCGGCCAGGGCCCTCCGCTTTTTATAGGCTTTCCCGAGCGGGAAGCCGAGCGTGCAGGGCGGCACTCGTTCTGCGCTTTCGAACCTGCACATCGAACGCGTCGACACGCGCGGCTGGGGCCTTCCCCGCGGCCGTCTACCTCACCGATATAATCCGGGCCTCTACCGGCTCCAGTCGCCTAGACGCGTTTACGGTCCCCGATCATCCGTCGGGCGACAAGTGTCGTAAACCGCCCGACCCGGATTTCCGATTATGTCGGCCGAGTTCCTATTGTTTTCACCCGTTCACGGCCCCTGGTGGCCGGTCGCGGCGACGCGCCGCACATTCGGCACGGCCGCGCCCACGCCCGGTTGCCCCGGCGCGCGTTAACTCTTATTAGTTTCTTTCTTTTTTCCTCCTGCTGCCCATGCAAACTGTTTTAAAAACAGTTTAAGAACCTAATTTAACTCTATTGGCGAAATTTCTTTTCTTTTAATTCTCGTTACCTTCCCTATTTCTAATCTTTCAAAATTTTAACTTTTACTTGCTCAGTCGCACCTATGACTGTGTGCATGCATTACTCTACTCCTTTATGTTTTTATGTATTTCAGTTTTTCTGGCTTTCCTTTTACTTTAATCAGGTTCCCTTCAGATGGCGTTACTTGCTCTTCACCTTCCTGTTGCTTATACGCCTCTATATGCTTAGCTACATTTTTTGCCTATACGTATGTGCTACTCCATTTGTGATTTCTGATCTGGTTCCTGATCCTTTCTTGCTACTTCTTCACCTCTATTTGATCTTCTTCTAACCCCCATTTTTGCAATTATTTATATTATATATTGTTAATTTAGAACTTTATTGTATCTACTCCTAATTAACTTTCATTATCACTATGATTCTTTACCACTTGTGTTTTCACTTTTTCACTTTTCCATTACTAATAACCGATCATGACTTATTAATAACTACACTGATAGTTTTTTCTCTACTGACGCTCATGAAGCCCAAAGCTCGAATCCGTTTTTAATAAATAAATTGCCTCGATCGTGCCTCTCTTATTTCTGAAACCGAATTATGTTTCGTTAAGAAACTATTTTTCTCCTAATTATTCATGAATCCTATTTTTTAGCACTTTTGAAATATATTTTATATCTGAAATCTATTAGAGATATTCCTCTGTAATTATCTGTCCTTTTTTGTCTCCTCTTTGACGTGGGCCCGAGTGGCCGGACGTTCGGGGAGGTTCGGCGTCAAGGCGCAGGCGAGA
This sequence comes from Platyscapa corneri, assembly GCA_018907185.1. NCBI lineage: Eukaryota > Metazoa > Arthropoda > Insecta > Hymenoptera > Agaonidae > Platyscapa > Platyscapa corneri. The sequence continues at coordinate 533,188 of JACCHW010000014.1, forward strand.
GAAATATTCTCCCGGCTCCAGATCCCTTCGGTGAGGAAGGGAGGGTAAGCGCGGCGTTCAAAGGTGCCCCGCAAGGCGCGAGCAGCTCACTGCCTTTGGCGACTGGGTGTGATGGTTCGACCCGCCGCGACAGGTGGTCGTTACTAAAGGAAACGTGTTTCGCCTCTCAGCCTCGGTGGGGTATTTGCCGAGGTCCCTAGAACTTGGTGTACACTCCGGGGGAATATCCTTTGAAATCGATAGTTTTTTATTAACCATGATTATAACGTGGCACTTGTTGCATTTATTGTATAAAACACCGTAGACAACATGGCGAAGCATACTGCTACATACAATGCCCCAACACGGATTATCTCATTATTGGCATAATTATTCAACCACTATAGTAGACTCCGGGGGGAGTGTACACGGCGTTCGGAGTCACCCTTATAAGGGCGGATGGAGTGCAAGAGAAAAAACGAAGTAGGCCACTATTTTTGAATCGGGCGGAGCGGACGGGGTCGGTTCCTCGTTTTCCCTTCGACTTCTGGAAGGGATCTCTTTTGTCGTTTTGAGGGACCTGGCTTTTATATCCCTGGTCGGGCGGAAAGCCGAGCGTATCGTCGCGCTGCTCGATCGGCGTGTTCGAACTTGTAGCTCGAACACGTCGAGACGAGCAGTTCGTCAATCAGTCATTAGTTAATGACCGATGCCATAAACCGTTCGTGTCTTGGCCTACCCGGCTTTGGGCCGTATCGGTCAGTTGATGGTAAGGCAATTTGGGTTAACGACGTACGGCTTCAACCCTGCCTGACCAGAAGTGCCCTGTCGGCGTCGCCTCGCGTCATCTCTTAAAAATTGGAACTACCAAGCTACTTCGCCACCGAAATTTTCTTGTGTACAAAAATTGATGTTGTATTGTACTTATAAAAGCTGTCGAAGGAGATGAGTGTTCTTGAATTAATCACACTCCAATTGTTACAATAACCTACCTATTTTAATAATTTAATAAGAAATGTGTATAACTAGTTAACAATGGATAAAGTGTGGTTGTGTGATTGTGTTTATTTTGATATGGTTTTAATTTTTTATTATTGTAGTTTTTCTTAATCATGATTGTTGAATTTAATTGAGAGTTCTAGCAGTCGTAAGTTATTAGTTCCTGATCATCCTTTTTTTTTATATATTTTATATATAGTTGCTGATTTTGGCTGATGAATTATTTAGTGATTAAACGTAGATCAGTCAGGTGTAAATTCACTGATCACAGTTAAGCGGTGAAGCCAGTAGTTTTAATATATCACTTATTTCTTGAGTTTAAGAAACAATTATAATTGCCATATGATGAATTGTGCTTGAGAGAGTTTTCAAAATAGGTGTTTTTATAAGAAGTTAAAAAAGGATAATGGCTGGCCAAGAAGAAGGAAAATGCGCATGATCTTTAACATTTTGCGCGCGTTTTCCTTCATTGGCTGGAAAAATCATGCAAGCATTATTGATTGGCAGCCAACTTCGATCGATGCGACTTGTCGAAAGAAGTGACAGCGTCAATCATAATTTTTGAATACTGATTAGTGATACCGGTGATCCCAACAGATGACGCTATCAGTATTGTAACTGATCGCTCCGCGTGATAATTCAAACTAGGAAGGTTGTTAAAACAATTATAGGCTTATTTTAATATTATTAATATTATTATTATGTGTTCTTTATTTAAGCTGAGGTTTAATCTTTGTACAATCGGTGGTTAAAATTTGCGGTGAAACGATCTATCTCTACACACATGTTGAGACACAAATCCAAAAAAGGGCTGTTGTGCTTCTTTCCGTTGCTGCTTATATACCCTTTTTCTACGCATTTACTTTTAGTATTCTTTTACACTCTTGTACATTTCGGACATCTAACATCAACTATAAACAAAATTAATATATATATCAAGTAATTAAACCTACACATATTTAGAAATTAATATAAACTTTAAATAAAGCTAAATCAGATATAAATTGTAAACTTAAACTAACTCTACGCGTACAAATTATGAAAAAATTAAACTTATGCATACCTATGAAATCGCTAGGCAGAAAGCCCAGATCGAGCGTACAAGAGTGAGAGAGAGAGAGAAGACGAGAGATTGAGAATTAGGTAGTGGGGAGGGTCTGCTTCAGCATTGCTCGCGTTTCGAGCTTGGACCTAACGAACACACGAACTTTCTGTTTTCTCGTAGAAATGATTTCGGCTTGCTATTTTCCTGAATTTTTTGGACTTAATTAGGGGGAGCCATGTCACTTTTCGGAAGCTCACTAGCCTCGCACGCGTTTTATCCATATCTAGAATCTTACCTTTTGTTTGCCTGCACTCTTGCAGTTCTTATTTCTTTATAGCTAAATTTTCGTTTGCCGGCGGACGGGTGCATTGGCAACAGATATCACTTCGATAATTTCTGAACATCTTGTCTTTTATCAAATTATTGCAATTCTTTTTCATGCCTCGTATTACTATACCGTCTCCATATTTCTATATAAAATTGTTCTCCCGCATATTCGTTATCTTTTAACTTATATATAATCTAACATATCTGATCCGCTGAGATCTCTTTTTCTTCACCACTCCTTGTATCTACCATCACCTCTATTTTTGTTGACCTTACGTCGCCTTCATGCTCATTGTCACAAAGATCTTTGAAGTACGTATTCCAATGTTCTTCGCTTATGCTGTTGTAAATCCCTTCTCTTTTCTTTCTACCCTTATTTTAATTAATATTTAAAAAATAAAATTAATTCTTCTTCACCCCATATATACCTTTCATTAATTCTTTCTTGTTCTACTTTTTTTTCTAAATTTATTTTTTCTAGTTCTAGCATAATTGGCCGGTGATCGTATTCAATGCTTCCAAGGATTTTCTTTTTTATCTTCTGCTCAGCTTCTTCATTGACTAAGCAGTAGTCGATCACCGATGAATCAACCTTACAGTCTTTCATATCGAAGACTCTATTTAGGTGAGTTTTAATATTGTCTAGATGTATTTTATCGTTCCTCGCACAGAGTATATTATTTACAGAAAGTAGAAGAGTCTATTTCTTCTTTTCCAATTTTATAAAGACGTTACGTGTATGTCCTTTTTAAACCCATTTGTCGGCTGCTTTTGAGCCCATATAATACTCGTTTTAGTTTGCACGTGTGGGTTTTCTCATTATGTTTCGCGTTTTGTACTCCCTCCGGAATTTCTGAAAATATTCTTTCCTCCCAAGGGCATTCAAGAATGCTGTTTTTACACCCACGTGACAAGTGTGATGCTTGAATTTATTTACGAGATAAGTGCCCTTATCATTAGTAGATTAGATATATATATCTGGGATTAGGCGGGGGAAGGAGGCGATAGTTGTTATCTAAGGAATAATTACAATATCTAAATGCTATATCGCTATATGCGAGAGTCAGGAAAGCTTCCTCTATGTATGTATATATATATAGACTGAAGCATACATTCTATCAAGTCTTAAGATATTTTGCCTTAACATTCTTAATTAGTTGATTTTGTAATTTAAGATTAAAATAAATAAATTTCACAAATACTTTTGTACAGTCAGAAAACAAAACTTATACACATGTATAAACAGTAGCATAATTTCATTCGTATAGAGTGAATTCCTTTTGGCTTGAGATTTAATCAGTTAATTTAGTCATAAATGTATGAAATCGTATTAAAAGGCTTATTTAAAAAAAAAAGATACTATTTTCGTTTCTCCGATACTATAAATACTATTTGTGTTGTTGCGTTTTTGGACGAATTTATGTAGATGCAGAGGGAGTAAGTGGGTCGACACGTTCGATCCTTTAACGAGGGCTTCGCAGAAAATCCTAGACGACCTCATCGGCGGTCGATGGCTTCTTAAAAGCCTCAAATGACCAGTTAACATTTTTCCGCCATAGGTTGATGATTGTGGACCAATTGTGTGAAATCTTGACGAAGGGAAGGGAAGGAAAAGACACTTGTGAGTTTCTTAAGTACTTGAGCTTGGATGGTGATCACAGCGTTTGAATATATGCATCTGAATGTTATGGACACCAACACTTTGTGTCTCTCCGAAGCATTTGATTTACCGATAATTACTTTATTGGATAGGCTAATACCTTTGAGTAGCAATTATATTTAAAAATCTACACTTAAAACCCACGTTCAGGCTTTTATAGGTTTTGCCTGTTGATCCTCTCTTTTTTTTCGATAATATCGCTTAAAACGAATGGTCATTATTTTATTCAATGGCACACTTGACCGTCAGATCAAAAGCTAATGCATAATACTATTGTGTTATCCATACTTATTTATGTATATTTTGATATAGAAACTATATAATAACCAAACTACTCACCTCTTTTTTTCAGTGTACGTCCATATAACGCCTAGTCCTGTTACTTTATTTCACATTATTTTCCAGATCCCAATTTTTCCTTTTATTTCTTTAAATTTTTGTACGACCTCGGTTCTATTTTGTCTTTCTCTAAAAGTTAGGTCTTTATTTATGAATATGTTTGTCCCTTTCAGAAGACTTTTTCTTTTCATAATACTGTTAAAGTCATTCTCCTCCTCCTTTAGTTATATTCCAAACCCAGTTTTTTCTCCTGATTTTCCTGTCCATATGTTTTTTAATCTAATCTTTATTTTCATTTCCTCTCTGATCGTCATTTGTTCATTTTATAAACCTGTTATGGCAAAGTTATTCCTCTTAATCTTCTATCTCTTTTATACCTCGTTTCCTCGTTGTTTTTAATCTTTTTATCCCCTTCATCTCTGATAACCTTTTTTCACATTCTAATATTTTCTTCTCTGTGCTCTATTTATTGAATGATTCCGTAATCTTTACCCTTTCTTCCTCCCATTTCTCGATATGGTTGTCTCTTCTTTCTAAATTTCCTTTACTACTCACTGTCTCCAGCTGATTATCTGTGCACTTGCGCCAACCACTCCTGAAAGTACTTGCATTTCTGTTTTCCTATTTTCCCATTGCTTTTGACAGCTTTCCTGTAGGTAGCGTTACTTACAAATACGAACTCCAACTATATGGTTTTCCATGGCGAAAAGCTTGTCCATGATTTCGCAGTACGTAGCAACGTGTTTAATTATATCATCGCCCGCGGGGCATGATATTAAATGGATATAGTCCAGTAATGACATCATCTTACCATCTCATCGTATCTCAGAATCAGAATTATCTTGATGTCAATTGGATCTATTATAATATTAGGTACATTTTTATAAGCTCCTATAATCCTGTCTGTCAAAGCAAACTCCTTAGTTACTAATCTATACCAATTATAAAATGCACTTCCAAATGCTATTGCAGCTGCATGTTTTACTTTTTATTATTTGTCCATAAAGAATCTATTATCCCTTTATGTGTTTTTATATCTGATATGAAGCTAACCAAAACAATTAATTTATAAAATTGTTATAATCTATATCAGAGTAATAGTCATCTTCAAGTAATCTACACCATTTAGCTGTTATTGATGCATCAGTAGATGTAGATGTATCTTTATAAAATACAAAAAAAAATTTCCAAAGAGACTGATTTGATTCCATATAATAATAACCAAAGCAATCTCCCTGAGGAAGTCCTACAGCTAATTCTGCCTCTCCTACTTACCTTATAACAGTAAATCCATTCAAAATATTAGAGATTAAACACTGGCAGTGGATGAGAATGAGTGGAACGATGAGAACAAAAATTAGACACTTTGTCACTTGCACAACACTTATATTTATTTACACTAAATTATGTTATTTATTTACAGTTATTTATTTAATAAGTTAGATGTGTAAGTAAAGTATGTATGAGTATATGAGTGTGGTTTTAATTGTAGGTTATAAGGCTGCAATTAATGATAAATGAATCATTGAGTGTAAGACACTGATTTCTGATGATTAATTGAGGTTTTATAAATACACTTATAAATGTTGTTAAAAACTGAGTATGAAAGAAAAAATACACGTGCTCGCTGTGAGATTTGTTTATGAACTGTTACTGTACTTATGGCTTTTATCCCTTGGTCGGGCGGAAAAATCGAGCGATTCCTTCGTATAATTCGATCAGCGTGATCGAACTTATAGTTTGAATACGTCGAATCGAGAAATTGGATTTGTACTTCGGCGTATACGCGGCTGACATAACCCGGGCTTTTCCAACTTAAGCCGTCTGGACGCGTTAATCAGCTTTGCGTCCTGCTCGGCTTTGGGCCGCATTGGGCGGTTGATGGCCAGATAATCTGGTTTAACGGTAAGGATCCGACCTGGCCGGTCTGGCCCGATTAGCCTTGGCGTGCATCACATTTTCCATGATGGATTCATAGGTTGGTGGTTCATATCTTGAAAATAATTGTAATTATTAATAGTAACAGTAAAAACACACAGGCTCATACTCTCACATTATTGCTTATTATACTCATCACATCATATAATACTTATTTCACTTATTTTATAATTATTATAAGTGCATTTTTGAATATTACTAATTACCAGATTCCTTGTATTCAAGGTTGAACAAGGGCTTAGTGGTAAATAACTCAAATATAAATTGAAATGAATAATAAATAAACCCACGTGTATTTATTAACTTAAAATTTATATGTATTGGTGATATTCTTTAATAATTAATTTTTTAAACAAAAAAAACCGTATAATGAATAGTTGATACGGCCCGAACTTCCGGGCATTCGGGAAGGCTCGGCGTCAAGGGCGCGAAGTCGGAGAAATATTCCCGTGACCCCGAATCCCTTCCACGAGGAAGGGACTGGCACTCACCCTGGGGTGAATGCGGCGTTCGAGGCGTCGCGTGGGGTCGAGGACCGACGGCGTGTATTTCGAAAAAATCTCTTTCAAGGTATTCACCCTGACAAGGGCGGTTTGTATACATTTCGCCCTAACAATGGTGGATCGACAAAGGAAAACAAAAGAAGAAAACTTTTTCTCGTCTCTGGCTGACGGTGGAAGCGGTTACGGTTGCGAAGGTCGTCCTGGTCCTGCTCCTTCCGGCCGAATCTACCCTTCTGCCGAGGTACCGGCTTTTTATTTCCGGCGGAAGGGAAGCCGAGCCCAATTGATTGGCATTTTCGATTTCCCCAACAACCAATCAGCTTGCTTAGCGCGGCTGCTCCAATCCACGCACCCCCGTCTACCCGATCGTCTAACCCGCGTCGAGGTCGTCGGTCATTCGTTGTGGACTGACGCCACAAACCGGTCGACTCGTGATCGGCCCGTTTTCCGACCAAATTACCCAATTTATGATCGGATAATCTGGGCTTCCCGGTATACGGATGGATAATCTGGGTCGCGGGGTCCCTGCCCGGTGCCAGACACTGGCGTGCATCTCGACTTGTCCGGATTACTGCTCGACCGTTTTTCTGTCGAGTCGTGTCGGCGCGCGTTATGTTTTAACAATAATTTATAAGAATTTTGATAAGATTCAATGAATCTCGTGAAGTGCAAGTGAATGTTTTAGATTATATTGAAAATAGTTCATATATGATAAGAGAAGGTGCGCAATATTATCTATGTTAATATGTAATCGGTGTGTTCAATCAGCCTAACACGCGATGCATCTTATTGGTGTGAAAAATGATGATTAGTTGCACTGGAATACATATAACATATGAAATATTTGAGAATGCTTCGTGGAGGATAGATCGCACTGATTGGTTATTGACAGCGCGATCCGATGCGCTCAGCGTTAATAGCGCCCTCTTTATCGCTACGTGGTGAGCAGCCATTATCGATAATCCATAATTGATTATTATTGATTATCAAAGGTGCCGGTAACGGTACTATTTTTGTATTTTTGTATACTGCGTTATTCCTTCTAAGTTATTTTGTGCGCTTCACATATAAATTATCGCGTAACGTTTTAAGTGCGGTTATATTGAGCTCATTCTTATCATCATAATGTTTAGTTTTGTTGTTTTCTTTTGCGTCTATTTTAACGCAACCTGTTTTTTAATTTTTCTCACATACGAGTAAAGCTCATTTTTCCCTTGAATACAAGGGATAAAATAATAAAGTGAAATCTCAACATCTTTATTCAATGAATCCGCATCTCTTTTCCTTTACAATTTTTGTTATTTTGTTACGCCTATTTCTAGATAAGCTTCATACTTCCGCAATTATTCCTTTACTGTGCTTACCTGAACATATCCGTCCATTTGTCTCGGGAAAACGTTGGAACGGTCCGGGATAGGCCCCGTAAAGTCTGCCCAAGATTGCTTGCATGTGTTCGACATGTGTGGAGCTATCGTGGGTTATTCTATGCAATTATTATCATTGTTACACTTTGACAAGGTAACTCTTCCTGAAGGGATAAATGGTGACGGAGAGAATTTAAACTCAAGATGTAGTTTCTTTAGAAATGGCCCGATACGTTAGACGTCTAGGAGGATTTTCACTGTCTCGTTCAGAACGATGCCTGTCGGCGAACTTTTGCTATTCGTAATTCTTGCTACGAGTATCACGAATATGCACGTTATTGCTGCCCGTGTCAATTTCGCACGCAAATTTATGCACGAAAAAAGGGAAGCTTCAGTCGATACGTACTCTACCGGCCCTTCACCTGACTTAGGAGGAAAGCCCATTAGTCTCTGAAAAGCCTTAAGAAGCTTTTCACAATGAATTTTAATGACCGCTTAATGATCGTCAAACGATTTCGCCGAACTATCCTAACGGTCACTTACACTCCATCGCCAACAATACCTGGTGATTGTTGCGCACGCTTGTCGTTGTGTCTCGGCTATCAGCACGATCACGAGGCCAGTGCTATCGACTTCGTCAGCTTTTCGCAGTAAGAAATCGGCCATGAGTTCCGTGAGGTGCGCTCTGCTGGAGTTATCAGTCTTAACGTACCTCGCGTAATCCTCGATCCAGTGTATCGGTATTTTAGCCGCTATGCTTTCCATTAATTTAATCGAATCTAGAATTTAGATGTTACGGCTGTGCTTTTAATCTTCAGCGCGAATTTCATTATGCTGGACCGTTGGTGGCAAGGGCCGGATAGTTTTCTTAGATCCTGCATCAATTTGCGTGCTATTATTCTGGTCACCGAATCCGGCTCTAAAGTTTAAAAAATCGGCGCGATTTTATTCGTAAATGCGAGAATATCCCAGACGAATTCAAGCGCTGCCACATTTTAAAGCGGCAGAGAGGTGCGCGATTTTTTCACTAGTCGTGAATTCCTCTTGTAATATCGCGGTTTCGAAGGTATTTTTAAAGCTCGGCTACTCAAAAGGATTATCCGAGAACATGGGTAACTCCTTCGCGTTTGCAAATTTAAATAGAATTCGCGCGGTTTCTTGGACGATCGAGGTTTCGCATATCGCGCACGCGCTTACCTCCCCCCAAAATTAAGAAACTCATCGCCGCAGTCGTTAATACAAGTTTTGTGCGAGTACATTACCATTTTGCGCGCCAGTACTGCCGGTGACGATTTCATGGTTCCCTCTCGGTGGCTGGTAATTTGTGGAGGTCTGCAATGTCATCGGTTATTGTTGTAACCGATATTTTGTTTGTAAATCAATCCGTGTTTGGCGTAAGGTAATGTAGACGTTTAGTATGTTTTTCTATAACTCTGTTTCGCTTTTTTTAAATTTCTGAAGAGTCAAGTGTGTGTTCGCTGTTCGAGTATATATTTAGCAACAAATAAAATTCGGAATTCTCTGTATTAGTAAAAAGTGATAAACTGTACCTGCAGCTACCTGTGGATATTTCCGAAACATTGACGCATGTAATAAAACAATTATGCTATTGTACGTGCGCTAACCAAGATAGTGTTGGCTAGCAAAGCTTACGGCGGAGCACATGAGTTTCTCTCAATACTCTTTTAAATTTTGCACTTAGTTATTCTAAGATATTTCAATTTACTTACTTTATGTAGGATAGGTGGTGGCAGGGCAAATTCCATGTATAAATAATTAACTTGGCAATAATGTTTGAAATGATGTTATATATTAATTATCCTTTATATTTAATGATTAATAATTTATTAAAATAAAGGTAAGCAAAAGTGAGCTTAAACAAAATGAGCTTAACAGTTTGAGTGTAAACAACGTGTGACTAACGTTGAACTGCTCATCGATTACTATTGGCAATCGGTAACTCGTCAATTGTATTGACGAATCATATTAATTGATGAGCTGATAGCATGTCTATTTGATGCGCGACAGAAGAAAATAGCGCTCTCTTTTTCACCACGTGGTGATTGAGTTTATCAATAATCATTGAAAAATCTATTGATTTTTTCATGATATATGATGTCGCTATGAACATTCTCAAACAGATATTGTTATTCGCGTATTGGTGGAAGGTGAAATTGGGAGAAATACTTTAAAAACAATGTTAATGTTGTATTTAAACGGTGATTATTTCTCATCACTTTACATTTATTTGACCGAGAAACGACACGAAAGGTGCTTTTTGGCTCTCAAGAATGGAAAGTAAACTTCCCGAATTGGCGCAATACAACTATGCGTTGGCTTGTGCAAAACGGGCCCGATTCTACTCCAAAACAATCGGGTTGTTTTAAATCCCTGGGGCTTCCCGACGCCAATCCAAACAGGCGACCGACTTTTGGAATGTTGTTAACTGTCCATCCCAGCTATCCCTATGCAGTCGTACATATACGTGAGGCTAACGGGGCTTTCCATCACCAACTATATATATATATATATAAAGTTTTAATATTCTTTTAGTTCAAAGAACCCGCTATTTTGTTTATTAAATTCTCTGGACTGAATTTCCATTTTTTATACCATTTGCCACTGGAACTTTTTTCCATTTCAAATTGTTTATCACATTTAAAACGTGTGATGTCTTTATTTCTTCCTTCTCAACATTCACAATATTATGACTTCCCATATCATTTCCTCTTCGTATTCATTGTTCTCTACTGAGTTGTCGGAGTACATCTCGGTAAAATAATATACTTTTAGAATGATATATAAAGAAGTGCAGCACAAAATTTTTTGTACATGTGCACATTAAAGTTCTTGAAGAAAGATTATATAAAAGTAACTGCGTTGCCAAAATGGTTCTTTTATCTGAAACTTATTCAAAAACATGCGACACGCACGTTTACCTTCATTGTAAAACAATTAAGTTATTATGCGTACACTAAGGCAAGGAGCGTAAATATGACGCAGTGTAACGGCTTATGCCTAAACACATGCTGTTCTCTCAAAAATTTACTTGTGAATCTTAAAAAAATAATACACACACGTTTTTCAGAAAATGTATTTCAATTAAAATCTATAATATAATTCCAATTAATAATCCCTATAATATATGGGGTAAAATTAATTTTTTAATACTTAAGAATTTGCAATAATTACCAAATGTACTTTTCACCATAGTTACCAAAATTCAAAAATTGTTATAATCGATTATTATTTGAAAAACTAACGAATTTCATCGATAAAAAATCATATTCGTTTTATATTTTAAATTATATTCCTCTTGGTCTCAAAGTACACAAATAGACAACAACTTTCCATGCGTGAACAATTGTTCATACATTTTATTTTCCCGTATCCGAGGAAAATGTTAGTCGGCTTATATTATTTCGTTTATAACTAAATATCGCTATAAGCGTTTTTAAATTTTTCAAGTATACAACTGCATTGCAATTGAAGCATTTACAAGTTACGTGTTGCAATTTAAGGTGCTTGAATTTTTATTTAATGCAAAATGAAAAATGTGCAATAAAATTGTACACTTGCTTCATTGCACAATAAATAGTAATCATTCAGTTGAAGTCCTTAAATAAATTTAAAAAATATTTCATTTTCTTCTTAAGTTAAAAAATTGTTACGATAATAAAAAATTCTAATTTCCATGTGAATTTAGTTAAATGATAAAACAATAAAATTAAGTTTAATAGATTTAAAATGAATATTCATCTAAAATCAGTAGTCATTAATCGAATTAGATTGTACAAAATTTTAATAATTTATGTCAATTTTGAACCATAGATATTTCGTAAATACACAGCTTTGCTTTGTATTTTTGTTTAAATGTCAATGCAATTTTTCATGTATAAGCGCTTACCTACACTTTTACTGTGCATACGCGGATATATACATGTCACAAATAAAATTTTTACGAAAATTTCAGAATACTGTTCTGTTGTAAAGCAAATATAGTGCGCAGTGTCTTGTTCTAACTTCATCATAAGCTAAGTATAAAATCTTGTAGTATAAAATTGAATATTTGAAAGTAGAATCCTATTTCCAAAAAATGAAGAAGGGAAAGAAGAATAAAATTGTTGATATTTTTATAATGCTTGAAAAGTAAACACAATATTCTCGATCTGAAAAAGTTTAAAATCAATGTTAGTAATAGACATTGAAGCTTGCAGTTTAACAATTTCATAAAACTTAGTTATTGAGATGAAAATTTTTCTAAAATAAGAAATACATTAATACAGGATTCGTACTTTAAATTATTGTTTTTTGAAAATAATTCAAATAACATTCAGGGTTGTTTACGCTTCAATGTGACGTTTAAAAAATGATCTCAACACTGCGATAATTAAGTTTGAAAGAAATTCATGTTTTCTTTCATGTTTCATGTTTACGTCCATCAAACTGAAATTAGCAAATTTATTATTTTTAACACCGGCGAGAAGATTAATAACGATATCATTCAAGTCTGAAAACGATGTTTTCCTGCTTTAATTTCAACTCCGACAACAAAAACATCCTTGAATTATGCCTCCTATTGCTGCCCGCTTCGTACGTTGCCATTTTCAACGTCGTTTTACTCTATTTACACCGCGAGATAACGAGAGGAAAAACTGAGTACGAAGAAAAGGTGAACGAGGTCTTTGTTTCCAGCGTAGCGTAATTTCATTGTTTCTACTTTTGTGCGTCATGTTGTGAACTGCTGCGCGACAGCAAAAAAGTCGACTATTGCCGAGAACGCAGAAAATTATTCTTTCCCCGACACAGCTTTTAGCTGTGCCTAATATTTTCTCGCCCTCGTTCCCCTCCTTCCCCGCATTCGTCGCGCTCCGCTCGCTCCCACTTTCCTTCTCTCCGCGAATAAACCCCGCGATCACTGTTTGCCTTTTGTCTATTCCGTAGTCATTATTCGCGCAATGTTAGTTGAGTGTATTTTCCTCTCCGACCGTCTTTCCTGTCGTATCTATGACTTTGCCGGTAGATATGTTTCGCCAAATTTTTATACTTAAAAAACTCGTGTTGTGTCACTGGCAAAAACGGAGACACTTTTGCTTTATTAACCCAGTTGTGTTAAATATAAAAAAATCAGTATTTTTTTTCAAGAGTTTATCGTCTATTGAAAAATGTCTTATTTACGATGTGTAACGTATTCGCGTTAATGACACGCGTGACAAATTGAACGAAACTGACTCAAACAACGTCAAAAACATTTTTTCACTGTTAAAAACAAGTGGTATTATTAGCTCTTGCGCTTTTTGGCCCTTGAAGCTGCTATTTCATTTATTGCGCTTAAAATAAGCACGATAGCAGCAGAATAAACTGTTGGGGAATTTCCTTGAAAACACATTTTGCACGCGGAACACTTACAAACAAATGCTACGAACAAACACGAGCTTTCTACGTTCCTCTGCGCGAATACCACCGAAAATCGTCTCGTCTCTGTCTAAGCGATTTCGCATTCGTACGTTGCACAAACACTAAAAAGAAACGCTTTTCCAGAGGCCCAGGGCTCGAGAGACGCGATCTCGTATTGATTCAAGGAATTACAAGCGTCTCTTCGCCGGAACTCGCAGTAGTTCACTCGCCTCTGCTCCTCTCCGACACTTCGTATCTGCCTTTGTCAACCAACAACCTGATCTCCGAAATTAATCAATTTTTGGTTACGCGTCTCCTTACAATTTGGGAATAAACTTTCGCGAGTAAAGATGCCTCGAGATTCGGATGTTCTTGGTGCGTTCGAATGGCCGAGAGCGGCCATAAGAAGGGAGGATGTTCGTTAAATGGGACAAGGAGAGGAGCGAGAGGGAGGAGTGACAGTGACGGGATTTTGGCTCGCGGTTGCAATAGTGACGTGGCGGGCGGCGGCCTTTTGACCGGTGGTTACGAGGTTAACGATTACGGCTGCATTCAGTTGGCCTCTGGCGTCGTTGTTAGTGGCTTCTGCGGCGTCGTGAATTCTCCTCTCGCCTGGAGTTCCACGGACTTCTCCCTCCTCCCGGGCCCGACGCGTCTCTCTGTGTATTCCTGGCGCGCGGCTGTCACCTGCAGAGGCCTTCTCGAAGACGCGAATCGCCGGCTAGGGGTGACGATTACATCCGCATCGATATCGTCCCGAGCGCGTTTTTACAACGAATTTTATCGCTGAATATTTGCGCACGAACGAACTTTAAATCTAAAACTAAACCGACCTATTCTCAAATCAAAAACAAGCCATAAAACATTTTTAGAATTTCCGCAGTCCGCGAATTGTTTTTACTTTTAAAAATATTTTATTCCACTCGAAGGCTTTATCTCGCGTCTCGATTTCAGTTTTCAATGAAAACTTATCAAATTCGAAAACCGACGTGGGCAGAAACGAGTTGTCACAGTTCAAACTAAGAAATTGCCGAAAAATGGTTTTTCTCTGCCCATCGCGCGACATCCTCTCAGACCGATCCAAGCGGACACCTCGAAATCACTGTTGCAACCCGAGGAAAATGTGCAAAAAATACGTCAGATTCAGGAAAACGGTAGAGCAAACTCGATTAATAATAAATATGGTCGTTCGTTTCTTGGAAATTCTTCGAGTCGCTTTGAAAGAAGATAAAAAGTGCTCGGAACCGCAGCCGTGCCCTGATCGATCACTTTGACTCGGGAAAGCAGCGAGAAAAGCTGAAAGCAGTTTTGTGTCCAAATTATTGCCTAGAGAAATATTTTTTAATTGAAAATTATTTTCACGCAAATGTAATTCTAGAAGTAAATGCAAATTTTACGAGAACGTTCTCCTCGTAAAAGTTTTAATACTTTTAACGAAGAAGCAAAATTAGCAACGTCGAATTCGGCAATCGATTAAACAAAGAAATTAAAAACTTGTACAGTCAGGTACAAAGTAATTGTCAACGTAAATTTTTGTTCGTGTGAATTCTAAAAGAGCTTTTTTAGTGCCTCATTTTACGTACAGCCTCGTTAAATGAAAAGCTGAATCTACTCGATATGACTTCCAACACAAATTGATACCACGTAACATTAAAGAAGCTTTTATTCCAAATTTCGGATTTTTTCATCAATTAAAAATATAACATTGCGAGCAGGTGCGTCGTATCAATAAGACGTCTTTATTAAAATTTTACAATTTACCAACCAATTTCTGATCTCTGCTTCAAAAGGGCAGTTTTAATATTTCTTGCAAATTATTAGTGCAAGTTATTGTGAAAATATGGAACAGCCGGTTCTCCTTGAGAATTACAAGAAAAGAAGTAGAAGCTTACAGGACGTCTACTAAATTTGAATCGTCGGTAATCATTAAAAATTGGAGCGGAATGATAAAACGTCGGCGAGTGGAATTGCCGGCACACTTGACGTAACGCGCAAACGAGACATAAGCGCCTGTATAAAAATCTCGTAAATGTAAGAGTAACGCAGCGAAAGGTCTCGTATTTGGTATCACCGGCATTGGTATTTCTCCTGAAACGAAGAGGTGCGTGCCCAGCTTCCATGGTAATTGTTAGTGGGTCTTGCAGTCGATATACCGAGCGACGACGAGCGACGTTGCCCACTCATACATACGCAGACGTGCGAACCGCAAGCGTCGGCGCGCCAGGAATTTAGATTGATAGTCAGGAATAAGGGGTGCCAACAGCACGCGAGCATAAGCCTCCGATAGCTGGACAGTGACGGACTTAACGCATCCTGCCATTTTCTTTCTTTGGAATACACACGCGCTTGTTTTCGTGGCCGAACAACGCTCGAGCTAAACTTGCTGATCAAACTGCTTTCGTCCTCAGAAGCCCCCGAGTATTTTCTACGACTTAGCTCGATCGGATGATAAAACAGAGAAAAATTCAACCGGAAAATTCCAAGCTCTTGCTTCGTTTTCCCGCATTATCAATTATATTTTTCGTCGGGATCGCTCTATTTTAATTAAACTGCGAAATAATCCATTTCCATAAAACACCGATGCACGAAGTATACAAGAGTTGCGCTCGATAAGCAAAGATATAGACTTTCGAGAAGTGATAAATGAATCGAAAGAGATATTTTTTAAAACGGGCAGAGTTGGAGAAACGAAATCATAATCTAAATAATGTCCGAACGGAAATTTCCTCGGCACCAAATGGATTCGCATAAAAGAATGAAATTTTAAGCACTTTTCATACACGTGTAAGTGTGTAGGAAATATTAGCTCCAAGTTTTATTGTGAAAATTTCATTGCGCGAGTAAATTATTACAGTTAGAAATGTATATTTCCAGAAGACAGCGTTGGAACTTTTAATAGACGGTTAAAACTTTGTTAATTTTTAGAAATTTGTCACTAAAAGAATATTTCAACGTTTTTGAATTATTTACCTTCTCAATCTGATAAAGAAACTTTACGAACAGGAATGACAAATATGCTTCGGACGTTAAATAGTTATGCGTTTATCGATAGAATTTAATAAATAGATAATCATTTAAACTTTAAACTGGATACTTTTAATTAATTTTGATTAAAGGAAAGAAATTTGAAAAAATTAAAATAATATAACTTATTCATTTTCGTAAAAATATAATCAATTGACGTGTTCGTTTCATCGCGGGAGAAAAAAATGTCAAGGGTTTTAAAAGCAGTTGAAATAAAATAACGAATTATTTGCGAAAAGTTAATGAATACGCGGGCGTGGCCAAGGAGATTCTGCTGTTCGGGTATTTTTCGGAGCCGTTTTATAAAGCCCAATTCGCAATGCTTGTTTTACGGCCGCTTGACGATTTCGCGAGGCCTCAGCGGCGCCCAGACTTCCCGAAATCTCCACCAGGTTCTTTTCATTTCAGGAACTCCGAGCTTCCAAACACCTCGGAAATTGTTTTATCGAAAATGCACGTGCGAATATTCTTAAAAAACGCGCGCACGATTATTAAAATAATCTGTTTTGCAAATTATAGTTTGAAGGCATTGAAAGTTAAAAACTTAAATTTCGCTTCAAATAAGACAAATTCCTGTTTTTCGACAATTTTTAAAACTTGATAAAATAGTAATTAAGTTTGTAAACTCAATTTCGGTGCAGAATTTATTTAATGCCTAAAAAATAGCAAAAACTAATGCCTGCTTTAATTTAAGTACAGTTTTTTAATCTTTATTTTATCTTTATAATTAAATTTATTAAGACAATACAATATTTCCAAAAAAAAAACATAAATTTGAAATTTTTTTCAATCTACAGATGTAATGAATAATAGAAATCTAATAGTAGAAATCACGAGAATCACGAATAAATAATGTTATTCACCCATTACTAGCCGAGGAAATAAATATCAGAATCGAAAAGTAAGAAAAGAGTAAATGATTGTTTAAACATTATATAAGTAAATCTCGGTAAAAGTTGAGATTATGGATTATTTAAGGAATAATATGATCCAAAAGCCAAGTGATTTATGCATATTTACAACATATTTGTAAATATTAGTTACAATTGTTAAATTAGCGTTTAGAGGTAAAATTTTTTGGTTTCCACATAAAACAGTGAATAAGTTTTAAACTAATTTAAACTTTTTAAAAAAACATTGTTCAATCATAATGTAAAAAACGAAACTCCAGAGATATTAAATATTTCATCCCGAGCCCAGGATTCGTGGCTGAATAAGTTGAAGTAAAAAATGAACGAGCTGATTCTTCCATGTAACTAAAATTAATCATAAATTTAATGCAAGAATTTTCTAGATACAATATCTAATTATAAATAACAGTTTAATTGAAAATATCTTCGAACGTAATTCTTTCTAATTCAAATGCAGACGGTCCAGTGTTTGCAAAATACCATAGGTTAGAGATTAACGCAATCGAGCGCATCGGTTAGTTTCGCAGATAAAACTGAATCCTAAAAGAAACTCGATTATGGAGAAGCTGTCAAGTAAAAAACAACAAAGCTACGTTGTTTTCACTGCTGTTTTAGACAGTCACCGAATAAACTTTCTATCCGGTTGGATCGTATCAATATCAGATTGTCATAGCCAAATTGCCTTTTTCGTTTTTTTTTTATCAAAATTAAGAAACGCGCCTGATACAATTATCGCTGTATTAATATTTGAAGAAGGGCAAAGCGACTGCAATATTTGCTTAAACTCTATCGCGAGTATCTCAAATCAAAGCTCTGAAAACAAACGAATAAGAAATCCAGTTTGGCATTGGATTTAATCACGCACCTGGCGACCCCAGAGCACATTTCGTGTTTTCACGATTGGGTTACGCCACCTTCAAAGGCTGATGCGCATTTCCATTGCATATAAACATTACCCTTTCATTTTATTTCAAAACGCAATCTCGAGTTTTTTTGTTTATCAAGGCTTTTGACGTCTAGAGAGCCAATTACGAGAAATGTCGACAGTTACCGAACCTCGAATGGCGCAAATCCAATAACAATTATTCGCAACTATCATTTTTGATTTGTAAATAAACTGTTTTTCGTCGATCGACGATTGCGCAATTGCTCGCTCGAAATGAAAAAATCGACGCAGTCAAATATTTATTATCGAACTGTACAAAACTATTCCTGCAGCGCGACTTTCAATAATTACTGATACCTTACGCTACTTATACGAAGATTGTCCGGTTTTAATATTCGACGAATGTCACATCCACTCTGTGGCAGTAATAAATAATTTCTTAACCGCCGAAACGTTATATTTTCAATAAATTTACTCCTTAAGCTATTTTTGTAGAGTAATAGTTATCGGTAGTTTCTTTAAAAATAGTTTCAACTCTTTATAAGTACTAAATCGCAGTTCTGAAAATTTACACATTTATTCAATTAAAAAAACTCGTTGCAAGTCTCGAACTATTATTATTTTCAACCAATTTGTGTAATTATATATAACGTGTATTGGCGCGAAAATATAGTTTTACGAGTTTCAATTGGCCGCCGCTCGTATAAACATTCGGATATGAGATTCGAAATTGTAAATTAAACATATATGAACTATTTACGTAGGATTTATACAATTCATGATATTCGAATTTACAGAAATTTAGTTGGTGAAATTCTAACGCAAATAGACGTTTTCTTCCATTTATCAACATTAATAATTATTCTACATTAACGACTATATTTAAGTGAAATTAAATTTTTATAGAAATTATCCTTCTGTACTGTACTAATACCAGTTTATCATTTGTGCCCTGCATCGCTTTGAAAATAACCGACTCCTCGGTATTTTAATACACCGAAAATATTCCGTTTCTAAAATTAATTTTCTGAAAATTTCAATGATAATAATAGACTAGCGTGATACGCTCATTGAATTTACACGGTAATACTTTTATAATTAAAGTAACATATTTTAAGACGAAGGCATTTCAAAATTTATCTTTACATATTATGAATGCAATTGTTTAAAATAGAATTTTCGTTTCTTTTATTAACGGATTAAAAAAAAAAAAAATCTGCACAAACGACGAATAAGTTTTATTCTAAATTATATAATATCAAAAAAGATGGCGTTCACGTATAATATCTATTAATGCAAAAAAGTTCCCCAAGTTTTATAATTCTAAGACGCGTTGTTGCGAAGTGGGGGCCGGAACAGTTTTCGTCGATCGAAAGTAAATATACTGCAAATAGAAATAACCATAACCGCGGATGCATCATTTGTAATTATAGCAATAAAGCGTTCAAATAATCGAACGGATTCTTGGAAAACAGTAGGCGGCATTGATTTTTCGCACCTACGTTGCATCAAAAACGTTCTTTGGCTTCTTAGGTAAACGCGATAACTTCTCTTACAATATTTTCATGTATATCGATATTAATCATTTTTCTTCAAGCTTAGCTCAAAAGAAGCAATAATCGATTAATTATCACGAGAAAATAAACTAACATTATATTGTGCGTGTATCAACGCGTATTTCAAACATTCGAGTCTTTCAAATGCACGAATTCTGCATCTGCAACATTTCTGCTCGTGATTTTTAATCAAGTTGTAAATCTTTACACAAAACAGAAATTTTTTAAACCGATTAGAAGTAGACAGGCGTTGGCAACAAATTAGGCTAATTGACGATTCCCGAGTCATGTAACGAAAAATTACGACAAGTTTTATTCCATGCACATTTTTCAATTGAAATTGAAATCATCGTTTTCCAGATTCACGTTAATTTAACAAATTATTTAACGAATTAAATTTTTCAAAAATAACTGAATGGTTAATTATGGAAATGGATTTTCAAAGTTAGACATTTATTTGATATCTGAGCGACTAGCAGACTACGAAGTCGTAAAAAAGATTATTTTACGAAGACATCTTCAGAAGACTTGTTTACGTTCACTTTATGAGCACTTATTTAAGATGACTCTTTAAACACTTTAAGATTTATCTCAAAAATGTCAAAGAAACATCTTTTTAGATCATTTAACAAAGTTATCGCAAAAATATTTCTTAAATAAATCTTTTGAAAGTGTTTTTCCAAGTGAACTCGAAAGATTTTAATCAGAAATCTTTTGCAAGTGAATACCAAGTGTTTCCTGATATTTAACTTTAATACGTGCGTGAACCTCATAATAAATTAGTTGGATTGAATTAATTTTATTAAAATTATTTCATATTCTGATTATTATAATTAATTATTTACAAAACAATTGTTTTTTTAAATATTGCTATACAGTACGTAAGTCTGTTGCTTTTAATATATCGTATAAAAGAAAATAACTTTTATATTCTAATAATCATTTATATTTGTCATCGAGTAAATTATCGTATTCAACGTTGACATCTTTATCCTTTTATATTTATTCGTATCTTTATTTATTAATATTGGATGTCTCAGCAAAGTGATCGAGGTGGGGGTGATTTTATGTATATAAAGTTAACAGCGTTTATATTTATTATAAAGTATTTAATCTCTAAATAATAATAGTATCTGAACAACACGTGGAGGTACGTGTACTTAGAAAAGTAAAAATGGCGTGCTGCAATCTGCGTCACACACACGCACAGTACATCTAGCACGTGCAAACACACACGCGCGCATGTGCTGTCCAAACGTACACGTAGCGCGTCATTAGGCCCATGCACACAAAATCGAACTAGTAGGGGGGAGTGATGAAATATGCCTCGGCAATGCTGAAGCCCATTGTTTCGATTTCAACAATTAATAAAATTTACGCCACTTAATCAGAATAAAATTATTTTTCCCTTACTTAGTAAATTTATCGTATATTATATCTTTTTTTATTCCAATCAATATTTATCTAACAAAAACAAAACTATACAAATTTATCTGCTTAATACTTAAATATGCGCTAGTGTTGTTAATTAATTTTGAATTCTGTGAAGTAAAATGCATTAAATTGGACAAATCTTATGTAAATTGGATTTTAATTATATATTCTAAGCACATGTAAAAATATTTTATCATCGTTTAATTTCAATATTTCTCGTTGCAAATTTACCAAAATTTTAGAATAGCTTTCTGAATAAAAGCAAAAACAAGACTTAATAATACTTTAAAGAAAACTACTTTTTTTATTGTAAAAAAAGTCTAAATTTTGTGTTACATGAACATACGCGAATAAATTTTAATAATTTTCTCGAAAAAGAATATTTTATCAGTATCGTAGTTTAAGAAAAAATCTTTTAACTCCATGTATTGTAGAAGCACTTAAACGTTTATTATACTTTCTTTTTTCAGATATAATAAATTCATTCTTGTGAAAATATTTCTGCAGACTTAAGAATCTACTTATTTATGTTTTTGAAATACTTTCAGATGATCCACAAGTATTTACTATTAAACTAATTTAAAATGTTAATTCTTGATTTATCAAAATTTTTTTAAACATTGATATAAGTTTTGGTAAAATGTAATAAGTTTATCGATGTGTGTTGTAAAATGATCACTGAATTGCAATAAAGTTACAAGTTTGACTACAATTTTACTCGACGTGCTTTAACGACAAACGCACAGCTGTTTGCTCGTGAGAAGCTGAAGCAAAAGTGTCGAGTTTTTCTTTTTCGCAGGACCGCCACAAGGACCGAGAAAATATTCGGACGTGCGCTTCCCCGAAGCACAATATCCAACCATACGCGCCAGATAATAGTTGCTTATCGAAGATCATTGGCCTTTTTCTCTGGACACACGCACATGGCTTATTTTCTGCATGCGTATATCTATATTGAACGAGTACGCGGATTTCAATTTAAATAACTCAAATTTTATCCGAAAACGGGCTGCCTTAAGCTTAAACATAGAAAAATGTTTGTTCAAAAAGTCTCAGTTTACAATATCTCGTGCTTAATCTCGTGGCTGTCGAATAAATTTTGGAAATACAAAAATAACGTTTCCGGGCATAAAAATCGTACAGCGCTAAAACTTAAACACGCACAATAATCAATATGATTCTGTGCGAAGTTAGAGTTATTCGAATAAATTGATTGCAATATCTTGGATAATCCGTAAATTTTCATCGATTTACTCGTTGCCACGAGATTTTCACTTCCCAATCTCTGGCTAACCTTCACGCCAATGTTCCCAACCGCAACTCGCATTCGTAATGCAAAACAGAGGAACGCCGGAAACTTGTCCGCGACACTTTTCTCCTGGGCATCGAAATTACATTAAAACACTTTATCGGACACGGAGCAGCGGTGTACGACAAATGCGCCCCTGCACACATTCACGGTCTTTTATAGAGAGAAAGTGGAGTCGGAAGTCGAACAAGAACTAACTCCAGTGACCGTTATGCTCGAAAATTCAAATGATTCTGATAAGCTATTGTTCCAGACGATCACCCCGTCGCACTTCTAAAGCTTGTTCTAATGCTTGGAAATGCTGCCCTTCAAGGCATTGCCGCTACGCCAGATCTAATACCTCTGACTTAATACAGCAAAAATGGCAACAGCGCCCGAATGAAGTACAAACTCGCACGTTCGAATAGTTTTCGGTGCAAAAAATTCACCATCCCGTACGCCGCTGCAGTTAGTATACAACTATTTGTTAATAATTTTTACACATTATATTCATACCCCGTGTAAATGCATTAATAAGTTATCGCGAGGTATTCCGAATGCTTAATAACTAAAATAAGTACAGTACCAACATAGAAATATTTTATATTTATACGGATACTAATGTAATCGAATATTTTACAGTCTATATTTTTGTATCGTGCACAACTATATTTCAAAATACGATGTTTTCAACAAACTTTGAATGTGATGGTTTTCTAGAAATCAGATATCGTAACTGTAATGTTAAACTTCTTGTACAAATTTATTATAAATTTTAGCGAAGCTTGTTAATTGTTACGCAAAATAGGAATATTAAAGGAGATTTTAAGATACTTTAAAGAAATGTAATATCTATTTCATCAACACTGTTCTTCGCGTCACCTCGTTTCCAATAAAATTTTCTTTACTTCGATAATGTTTAAGCTCGCTTTAAAATTTTGTTACTCAAGATTTGGAAAATCAAATAAAAATGATGACGGCACTGCTCGTCTAACTCATTTTAAGAATTATTATCAATTAAATTAAAGTTCCCAGTGTTCGATTGAAAACTCAGTCGAGCGTCCACGTGAAGGCTTAAGTGGCTAATTTTTTACTAATGCTTGAGCGAAATTTTCAAGTTGATGTATAACCTTACTTACCGAGTATTAATAAATCTTTAAGCATAGTTTCATATTATATTTTTTACGATTAGAGTAGTCAAATACATTTCTCAGATTTTCATCCTGTCGCATAAATTTTACAAACTAAGCTCTGTATTAAAATAATAGCTGTAGTAATTTAAGGTAATAAGTAATCGAATAATGATAATAATAACAGCAGAGAAATGTTCTTTCAATCAATTGTAAATTAAAAATATCGTCAACGCTATTGCGCTATAGGTGATTTAAGGAATTTATATTATCGACGTCCGATGCAAAAAAATTGTATTAGAATAAAGTTAATTAAATAGTTGTAAAAAAAGCTTGACGATCTCTATTGAAGATCCTCAAAGATTGTAAAATCAACAGATGCTGCGGAGGTGCGTGTAAAAACAACAGATGGTGCCTGTGGAATTGCGTATTTATTTACATCGCAGTTTCGACTGTGACCATTAATGCATATCGGGGCAATATTTTCGCTGGCAAAATCCTTTCACTCGGATGACGTACGACTTTATTTTTAATCCAAAGGATGAACTCTGTCCGAATCGTTGCCATTTATCTATTTGCGACAAAATAAGGCGCTTCGGGGTGCATAAACAGTCGCCCGTCGCCCTTGTTTATGCACTCGGCTTTGGTCTCAATTTCGAGACGACTGGTGCCTAACTTATCGGCCCAATGTGCATCGCCCGAACAAGTGTAAGCAGCCGCCGATAGCAAAAAATAAAAGAGAGAACTTACGTGCGATATTCATTTTTATCGTAACAATATAGAAATAAATACGGCTTGGGCAACATTTTCTTGGATCCAGAAGGGAGAGAGAGAAGGAGATTGATAAGAGTTGCTCTAGATGCTTAGCAATAGAAAACACGGCTCTGTTAGATGGGGGTAATATTTGCGCGTATGGTTGGCTGACCCACAGCGGCCTCTCTTACTTATCCAATTACGAGCTCGGCAATTCGCCCCAGTTATTGTATTCCCTCTCAGGCGAAGGAGCAACTCCTCCACGAGGCTGTCCCTCTCTGACACTGAGTAAAAGCCCTCCAGAAAACGAGGCAGTACCAAGCACTCAGGTGAAAACTGATGGAGCTCGTCGTGTCCGTCCCCCCGTCCCTCAGACTCGCACTTTTCTACTGGAGCGGACAAGGATTCATCGCACCTTCAGAATCGTGACTGCTTAGGGGGATTTTTCATCCTTCATACTTAAGAAAAGTAAAACTTGCTCCTGCGTAAAATACGATATTCGACTGGGAACGCCGAGGCGGCGGAAAATGAATTCGTTATCCCACGCCTTTGGTTTTTACTCCGCGTGCCGCTCCACCAGCCATCCCGGGAATTTCGACCAGCCCGGGGATCGTATTTACCAGCGCTGCTGTCTCAACGCTCCTAATAATAACAGAAACCAAATTTACAGCAAACCATCGAGTCTCCGCAACTGCCTCCTTTGTAACCGGGACCAAATTGTGTTGCGCAAACCAACTGCAGCTACGTGTCCCCGTCTCCGAGAAAATGAAACCTGCAGCACATTTGCGTAAACTTGCGAGTGAGTCCTCGCGGACGAAACGAAGCTTCGCCAGGAACGAAGTGCACGCCGTTAGCTTTCAAATGCGCGTTGCAATATCATTCGTCATTACTCGGCGTATGCCGAGCGATTTTAAACGCACGTGCTTCGGGTGTTCTTGGAAAACAATTAATTTAATTACACGCTATTTAGTTGAATTATCCATCTGCATTCTTTGCGGAAGTGGACAAAAACAAAACAAAAAAAAACAACTCAAAAAACTAACGAAATTTTTACTTTTTGAATGCGGATAAAATAAATTTTAATCTTCGAATAGCTTGACCACGAGAATAAAATTTCATTCTGTCGTTTGTTTTAAAAGGAAATTCTCGTGCGGATGATATTCGTGATTATTATTGTGGAATAATGCATGGGAAATAATGAACGCTCGGCTTTAAAGATGCGAAAGAAACAAATGAACAGAAACGGACTGCTCATTTATAAATTTAAAAAAGCGTATGATTCTATTAAAATATTTGACATATGCAAAGTTGTCAGTCACGACAGAGAGAATAAGTCGGAAACAATTCATCAAATCTTTCTAGATTTACAATTCATTTAAAAGGGGGGATGGCGTTTTTTACCTCCGTTATTCCATGCAACTACTTTTTGATGTATTGTCAGAATAAATATGCAACTCTAAAGGCAATTCCATTAAATATTAAAATGCAACGAGCAACTGAACAAACTGCACGATATTAAATAAAATACATAAGTGTGTGCAAGATTCATTAGAGGAGAGAGAGAGAGAAGAATAAGAATAAAAACAAATGTATAAATTGGTTAATAAACGATCAGTATTAAATTAAGTATAAATCAAGCGTAGAGCAAGGAACATTAAAAAAAGAAAACTCTTTTGAAGGCAATATGTGCAAGTTATATACAGAGGTAAATATAAAACTTAGTAAAAATATTAAAAATAAGATACAGGTGTAAATGTTAACGTAGAAAATTCTAGAAATGTATTATATATGATGTACTTAAGATCTCGTTGAAAAGAAAACGGTTAGATTTAATGGTTGATATAAATATGGGTGCAAGAAAAATAATAATAATAAATAGGTGTGATGTATTTTTAAAGAATAAAAAAGATTTTAAGGGTCAACTTTTGTACGTAATGTATAATAATAATAATGATAAAGTAATTTTTAATGAACCGAGACAAAAATGTAAATAAATATATGTTAGCACGAGAATAGATAAGTATAGACTTGATGCTTTTAGGTAAAACAAATGTATTATCAAATAATGTAACTTATCACGACAATGTAATATTGTCCAATAAACTACTGTTAAAGTCCTAAAATAAAGAACAAAGCTTGTTAAAATCTTTAACCACAATTCAAAGATCGTTATTAAGGGAGAAAATGCGTGTGAAATATTTAAAAGTTAAAGTTTGCATTCGTGCTATATAGGAATGATAAAATCTATAGGTACAATGAGAATATTGATGCTCGTATATTGTGCCTGGCATTGCACGATTTTTGACTAAGAGTGCGGTGTCTGACGTATAAATAGAAGACCATTATATTTATGGAATATTTCACTCATGGTGTACGTCTAAGGCCATATATATCCATTGTATTTTTTATTCAGCTAAATTAAATTTACCATTGTAGCTTCATCGCATCAATTCTTAATGTTGAACAGCTGCCTGCGGCTGCTTATTCTATCTTCAAAACTACCCTTCACATCCGACGGCAGCCACCGTATTCGCAACTCAATAATGCCCCGTAAATTGGTGGTAAAGCAACGTCGAACAGTTGCCGAGATAACAATAATAATTATGGTATACCATGCGCAAAGAATAAGATCGAATATATTTAAATAAGATAAATAACGAGATTCGCTTTCAAATCATTTTTCTGATTCGCTATTATATCAGAGCATTATTAATGAGCTTTATATATTTGTCAGAGAAATAATTTAATTCCTTTGTTAAATCTTTAAGAAAGAAGCTAAAACGTACAATCGGCGTATTATTTTTTGCAATAACTTGCAATTAAAATCTGATTTTTAAAGATTTGGAGAAATTATTGAATGAAAAAGTTAATGATTATAAAAAAGAAATTTAATTTTGGAAGGTGTGTTACAGATTTTTGTTCTGATCGTCTCAAAGTTTATCTTGCGGGTTATTAATAAAATAATAATAATTTCATACGATATTAACAAATATATGTTACACACGTACCAAAAATAAACGAAAAATATAAAGCTTATCGTTGTTTTGGTTAAGAAATAGCAATTTATCTACACGTATAAATAAAAAACGTAAATGGGATATAATTAAATTAACAATCGCTAAAATACACATGTATATACACGTCCATTATCTTTTTACCGTAAGCACGATTAATTATTCACCAAAGAAGATCCTTTGTTATGGGATTTATTTTAAAATTATTTCTAAACTGTATAATAATACAAAAAATAAGCGTGAATGTACAAGTAAAGAAAATATAAAGATAGTAAGGTAAAAATTTAGTGTGCAATATTAAAGTATTTTTCAATTAACTTGTACAAAATATAAACGTGTGTTTAGTAAGTTGCGAATAATCAAATTATATATTTGAATGTAAGAAAAATGTATTATTAATTAGTGTAATGTACTATGTAATATATTGTTAAATAAACTACTACTACCACCACTACAATAAAGTCTTGAATTAATATTTGTAAGTTTCTATACGCCATATTTAAATTTATTGTATCGATGATTTTATTCGTAAATTGACTATTTTATAATAGTTAAATCAAAATTATTAACTTAATATTAAAATTAAATTGTAAATTTAATCAGGATAGTTTCAGCCTTTTTTACAAAAATAATCACGGATAAAAATGCGAATATTCTAAAAAATTCAATTTATTTGAAAGTAACTAAAAATATAATAATTTTACAATTTTTTATTATTTTTACGAAACGGGGATTGCACGATCAATAAGCGATTAAACGAAAAAATGAAAAAGTTAATGTTGGACAGTGTCGTTAAAAAAAAGATAAAATTTAAT
Source organism: Platyscapa corneri (assembly GCA_018907185.1). Taxonomy (NCBI): domain Eukaryota; kingdom Metazoa; phylum Arthropoda; class Insecta; order Hymenoptera; family Agaonidae; genus Platyscapa; species Platyscapa corneri. Next base: position 561,550 of record JACCHW010000014.1, read on the forward strand.
TTGCATATGTAAAGCCAATGAAATGTAGCTGCAAAATCTTTTATATTTATCAAGGTTTCTAAATTTCAATATTTAAAATTGTTCTGTTCCCTCGTATATTTTAATGAAGGGGAAAATGATATTTGAAACACGTAATCGTCTCTCGCTGCATTAGCAACTCCCGAACATTCGCTTCCTAGATGAAGTATGCATAGTCAATTGATCCCTTGGTTCTATGTTTTTACTCAATAAATGTACGCAAACCTCTTATTTTAGAATATTTTCTCTCTTTTAATTTATTTATCTAATGTTGTAGCTCGCTTTATCACATTTTTTGTACTCGCAAAGAAAAGTTAAAAAAAAATTTATAAAATTAAAAATACAATGGTTCCGTGATTTGCATTAATTCTGAATATTCTTGTAATACTGTTTTTCTTATCTTTAGACTAATCTACAGTTAAAAAAATTTACTCGTTGGACTGGACCCATTTCATGATTTACTTAGCTTTACTATATTAAATAAAATATACAATTTCAATGGATTAGAATCATTTAATTCGCTATATTATCTGACACGTTGATACTGAATAACTCAAACTATTTTTTTTAAACATTTAACTCAGAAATAAGTTTTTTCTTTTTACAGTTTGTAAGGAATTAACTTTTTAGTAATATAATTATTTCATAAATTGTAGCATCCAAATCATATAATAAACGAACTGTAATATTATTTTTTTATAAAGTTTGTTTTTCTTTTATTATTGAATATGTTGATTAGTTAATAATATTTTTAGCGTTTTATGAATTATATATTAGAACATTTTTCTCTACTATAATTTACGTAATCCTTTCTTTGCTCGCTTCTGATTTGTCTCCCTTATTTCCTTAACAAAAGCTCAACATTCAATCGAGCTTTTTGTCACGTTTCATTAAATTATTTTCTTAAAATATATCACTTCTGTTGTTTTCTTTAAATTATCTATAACCACGTCTGCTTGTATAAATTTACTAATATTTTCAAAACCGCGTGTAATAAGATGGTAATTCGTCGCTTTAGTATCCTGGAGCTCTCGAATTACTTATAAATTATTGTAAAATATTTGAAAAAATTGTTGTTTCATCAAACAGAAATCCAAGTTGATTATTGTTATCTTCGTATAACCTTGAGCCTTTTTGAATTTTATAGAAACTCTTTTAATTAAACCATGAAGTTCTAATTTATTCACTAATAGCTGTCTCGCAATGAAAATACTATCAACCAATTACATCGAAATTCATTATCTGATATCTCGTCGAGCTTTTTAAGCTTTATTTTAATTTTTTAATTGCAACGAATAGTTTGCGACAACTAAGCTACTCGATTCGAAGTCCAATTTAATAACTCATTACATTATTTTACCCAAGATTTAAACAATTTCCCTTGGCGCAAGATTAGAATCAACTTTGAAACTTCTGTTTTTCCAGTTTATATTTATACCCGCGCTTGACTAGTGTTATACTTTGCACGATTACTTTATCTGTTCCAATTCTAAAATTTGCAGATAAAATATATTGTGTTAAAACTTAACGTTACTTACTAAAACCAATTGAAGTAATTTCAATTAATCAAAATATAAGTCAACTTTTCCATTTGGATATCGAATAAAATAATAATTTAAAGGAGTTAAAAATAAGTTTAGCAGTTATTAGTTTTCCAAAATTTATGTTTAGAATTAACCAAGTTATAAAATAAAAATTCACATACTTTGCCACTTTTCACAATCAAAAAGCAAGCCATTTTACGATACTGATACTATCAATAATCATAAATACTTATGATAAAATATGATTTTTAAGACGTGGATTATTTTCCGCAACTACGATAAGAATTAGAATAATAGCTTAAATCTTATTGGTCAATAGAGGACAAATCGAAGGTTTTCTTGTGTGCGAACAGGAAATGTAAGCTTTTGCCCCCGTTAACTTATTAAAATTAAATTATTGTCACACCAATCAGCTCTTAAGAAGACCTTCAATCTTTTTAATCTTGGTGAATTTTAAAAATCATTTTGAATGTAATTTCAAATTTATCGAAGATTACCTAAATCTAATATAAAATTCTTAATAGATGCTCAAATTCTACTTGAATGTTATGCAGAATAATTGATAAGAATCGATAGGCTCTGTACTTTTATAAATTTCCTCCAAAATCCGAAGAGAATACCGAGCGTGTATCGATTTTTTTATCAGCTCCGTTATTGCAAATAAATAAATTGCACTTACATCATATACTTTTTAACTTGCAATCGATTTTATTCGATAAGTAATTCGTAATTAAATAACTCTTGTTAAAATTAATTTTGATAATAATCGAGCATCGGCGTCGTCTTATCTCCCTCGTTTCTGGACTAATATTACTCCAACATTTCCTCCAAAGAGTATATCTGAGTTTAAACTCGTTTTACTTTACAATTTACTCTGCTTGATTCATATTTATACTTTCATATACTCAGAAGCCATGATACATATACATATATTTATGACTAGAGCTCTGTATATTGAAATGTGTCACTCAACGATAAATTTTTGGTTAAAAATAGATTTTTTCCACAAGGCAATCAGTTCGTGGATATTTCGCCGTATGCATCCGTAATTTTGCAAATATTTATTCAATTTAAATTCGTAGATATATTCGTTGGATATTAGCGTAATCGAATGATTTGACATTATCTAAATTAAACCTGGAATAAACGGATTTTTTATTTTCAACGGATAGATTACAATCTATCCGTTCAACAATTTACTAGTTTTTCATTCGTTCATCGTATTTCCACTTTTTCTTTCTGCTTTCGTCGATTCCTTAAGAAAATCAATATTCTCAGAGATAAATAACACGAAATAGAGTTAACGAATAATATGGTTATTCAATTTGTAAATAAAAATTTCAATATCAACCATTGTAATGCTCTGATCGTGATAATTTCATTTTTTAATTACTTGCCTGCGGCAATGTTCTTTTTCTTCGAAATTTTTGCATAAAAATAGAAATTCAAGTAGAGTAAAAACATTTTCCGTATTACGTGGAAATGATAAATAAGTAAATTAATTGCATTCTAATGTATTTAACAAATGTTGAAAAACGTTTAGGGTAGTTTGGTATAAGCTAGTAGTAATATGGATTCTCTACGAATATTAATGAAAAATTATCAGAGAAGACGTTACGGTTCTTTTGCGTTACATTATCTTATTATCAATGGATTGGAATTAATTAAAATAAAAGTGTCGGCACTCCATTGACGATGTTAATTCGATGAAAAATTCTGCGTAAAATGTGATTCGTAATAAATGAAAGTAAAGCTATCGTATGAATCACTCGAGATATTTAAACTTTTTATCGCAATAATTACGAAATTTCATCTCAGAAGTTTGGCCGAGAATATTAAGTCTGTGTGCAGAAGGGATTCGAGCTCTCAATCGCTGAAATATTTAAGAACGGAAATATGTCACCAAAGCATCGATAAAATTGCCGAGATTGCTCGAAAGGATAAGTTTAAAAATAGACAAACAGGATTAAGCTCGTATCGCGAGCAGCTGTAACCGGAAAAACTGGAAATATTTACAGGCGATGGAAGGAAGGCGGCAACATCGCGGTTGCGTCGCATCCAATAGAAAATCAATATTGCAAAGTTACGCGTGCGTTAGAGCAAAAGGACGATCGTTAATTTTCTAATCGCAAATCATTAGAAGCAGCGACATCTGCATCTTAGACGTGTGCCGTCGAGGGGAAGGGAAGCGCGCGTATCGACAGCTCGGCGGGCCCGGGGGGTGGGGGGATAAGCGCGAGACTCGTCGCGAAGGCAGACGGAAAAATAAATAGCTGTCGCGTGCGAGACGAAAGCCGATCCCAAAGCAGATAAAAGAAAACTCCCCGGCTTCCTAATAATACGTTTGTTTTTCACGTCGCCGCTGCGCCAAAGGCCGGCCGTGTTTGGGAGAAAAAGCCTCGATCAGCTGAGCCGCCGCCGCCGCCGACAGCCGCGCAACACAGGGTCAACCACTTGTAGAATCCGGCCCGGCGATGACAACACGTGCGGACGCGTTGTTGCGCTGCCAAAAAACACGATAAGCGCATCCCCGGGAATGTTTATTGACCGAGGCGTCTCTCCCAGTCAGCTGACTGCCGCGGCTAATAACGATTCTCTTGCTCCTCGATTTTTCCTCCCCGCCTTCCCTCGCTTGCCTCGCGGCGTCACGTCCCCCGTATCGCGCGGAGTTTGTTTCATTTAACTTTATGTAAATAACTGCCGGCCAACTTATAATTAACTCCTCGATGAATTTTTAAGTATATTTAAATTTTATATCAGAGGGTTGAGCACTTGAAGCTCGACTCGTTCCAAGTTGACTTTCGAATTATGCATCGGCCGCGCTTATATAATACGCTACTAATACGCGTAATTTTAAGTTTGCGATCTGTAAATTGCTGCTTGTCGAGCAAAATCCGTCACGGGCATTGTCACGTGTCGTTTCGGAGTCGCCAATACGCGACTGCACGACCATCCGGCAATTTTTCGCGCGTTGGAAAACTCGACGAATTTCCTTTTTTTTGTTATTTAAAGCGAAAATCTTGGCCCGCGCGCAGAAATTCGGAGAAATTTACGATCATTTTCTCCTTTTTCAATTTTTAAATTCTCGTTATTTCGAACTCGATTCGAAAGAATTATTTATTTTAAAAAGCAATTCGGTGCTCCAAAGTTCGCGCAAATAATTAATCCTTGACAACGCGGATGTTTTCTTTAACAAAAATAAAATATTTCTCACTGCTATTGTCTCAAATTTGTACACTAATAAACATAACTGCTGAGTTCTATAACATTTCAATGGAGATAAACCAAGAATAAATAAAAAAACCCATGGAAAGAGCAGCTTAAATCAACCCAATTTATGCTCTCTCAAATTCAAACTTAAAACTTAATTAAATCAAAAGATGTGAAATTTGCAGAATTTTTCTGTAAATAATAATACCGCCATCGGAGCAATTAAAAGAAAAACGAAAAACCAATGTATCCAATTCGTTTCCTTTTGACAAAGAAGCCATATTGACTCTTTCGACATCCTCGAGTGATTTTTTCTCTCTTGCAGATCGTATAAAACTGTAACTACGAATCGTAACTACTTTAAAGCCAGCAGTCCTTTAAGGACAGAAAGGGCATAAAAAGGAAGGAGCAAACGCGGTTACTGAAATTGTGGCTCTTGTAATCAGATTTTCCCTCCTACTTGGGCCTTCAAAAAAATTGCTGATCCGACACCAGGCAAAGGCTTAGCCCAACTTTGTTATTTAAAACGCGATTGATAAAAACATCGATTGATCCTAATGCGGAGTTCTTACTATTTACCGAGTATTTAGTTTCTTATAAATATATAACAGGCGAGATTTTTCGACATTCCTCTTTTTTTACAACTGCACTAACGATAATAAAAATGTTCTCTCCGCCTGTTTCTTCCTCTCTGTTCGTTTAACGAGACACACCCTCGGAGCTGCTTTCATAATTTGTACGTGAAACAATAAACCTCGTGTTTTTACACGCACATCGCGTAGAGTATACCATTACACCGGATCAGAATTATAAAATAACTATATTTAGTTCGTTAACTGAAAAAATCTTATCCTTCGAACGAGTAAACGAGAAATTCGCGAAAATTCTTTATGAAACTGGCTGTTGTGTTTAACAGCAAAACGATAAGATACAGATTGTGCAATAATTATAAATAATAATTACGAATGCTGTTTAAGTTGTAAAAACTAGAGCAAGGATTTCTCCAACAGATTTATTTAAAACTCTAGTGCGTTGAAATAATATTTTAAACTGAAAATATCGTAGCTGTTAAGAGAAAAGTTTACAACCACCGCGGATCTTCGTAAAGTGAATTTTTGAAAAAAATTTTTAACAACATTGTAAGCGAAACTTCGATTTATCGCTGAATAATTTAATCTATATATAGATTGGTCGAGGTGAGTTTATTTAATATCATTCTTCTAATCTCTCTTTAAAGAATAAAGTCGAACCGAATCATCCGACCTTTCGAGTTTAAAACTAGCGGAGCTTCGCAAAAAAATAATTCGCACGTTGGCCATTAAAGAGAAGCTTTTGTTTCGAAATCGACTGCGAACAGAAATTCGAGATGAATAGCATTCTAGGAGTGTACGGATTACGCGAGTTAAGGTATAAAAAAATTTTCTTTCGCAGGAGAATGGGGTTGGCTTCGGAAAAGGGAATAGTAGAGCCGAGCGCCGCTGAGCAGAGGAAAGTTGACGGCACCTTAAAGTGATGCGCAAGTGGTCCCGGAGTGCTACTCATGAAACTTATATCTAAGTGGGTAGTTTTTAATGGATAAAAATCTCCGCGTTACCGGAGAGCGTGTCTTTTCCCCAGTGCCTGCGCACCCACACGTGCCCTCGCACCCAGACACGCGCTCTAACCGACGAAAAACATTGCCGAACTTTTGCGACCTTTTTATAGCCCCTGCGCAGACGACGTTCAGTAGTCGACACAATGCTGCTGGAAGAATCCCCGAGAATTTCCTCGAATAACAGAGACTCGCGTTATTATTTTAAAATGTAAATCAGTCACGTTTTTTCTTCGAGACACGGACCCTCCTCTGATTAAACAAACTGCCCATTTTCCGCGCAGTTGCGGAAGAATTTTTTAATCGACAAAATTAACAAATAGCTTTTCCTCTTACGTTCCCCGCACCAATTTTAAATTTTCGACTATAATCTTTGCCGCGAATAAAATAAATATAGCGATATGTAATATTTTACTGTTGTCGAATCGATTTTGGTCGATTGTGCATATCAGTTGGAATAAAGAAAGCTTTTAGCAGTAAAAGTAACGAATAATTTCCAACCAACTGTGAAGGCGGCGAAATTGAATTAACCAAATGCGTAATAAATTTTTTATTTTGATTTATATAAAAATATTTTACAATGGCCTTCGTAAATTGAACGATATTACTTGCTAGGATTCGTATTAATTCCAAACTAAGCTTCTAGTTTTAGCCGCTCGCTCGATCTCTCATTATGAGATTGATAGTCTACGATTACTTACTCTTACTCATAAAATTTTTTTACAATATTAATGGTGCAAACGAATAAGCGATAAAAGTTATGGATACAATCGGGGTTTAATTTACTAAAAAAATACCCATAAATAAAAAAGTTATATTGATCGATGATTAAAACGAGTTATCTCGATTATGTTTAAATATCAAAATTGTCTTTTTTGTGCAAAATCATTATCTATTTTGATATGCGCATTATCAATAACTTAACGACGATGAAATAATCGGTATCAACTGCTTTAAAAACGTGTGCGAGATCAGTTAAATTGAGACGAAATACGTTTGATTTTGCTTTTGAAATTTTTCAATAATTTCGAACGAAGGGGTGGGGGTTTTCCCCGAATATAATGTAAACACGGCGAGCGTCGATCAGACGTAAACAAAAGGAACAGGTCGACGCGGGTGGAGGGGAGACACGAGTCGCGACTTTTTACAGATGAAACAAAAACTTTTGTCAGATATCTAATCTTGTATTTCGTTACTTTTTTACAACACCCGTCGAGGCATTCAATTATTCATTTTATAAAATGTCTTTGAATTATTAATGAGAGAGTCTAATTTGTCCGTGAGCTATTAGTGAATTATTCTTGTTAATCCTCAGTTTTGCAGGAGGAAAAGCAGTTTTTGCTGTTTATAGTGTCAAGAAATTGTGGCAGCGCGTTTATCAAGACGCAGAGGAGGAAAAATGTTAATAGCCCCGCCGCTTCCACGTAACACAAATTGTATTAAAGTTTTAGTGAGATTTATCACGAGAATGGAGGAAAGTAGCGGTCGAGTGGGGGGGGGCCATCTTTAACGACACATCCGGCAATAACCCAAATCCCTCCAGGTCATACGTGCGTACTTAGGCATGTTGAGAGGAAGATTGAAGGCTCGCGCGTGAGCAGCTCGAATCGCGTGTTGTGTGTTACGTAGCCGGTGCGGGTGCTCGTAATCGATAAGCGTCGCCTATTTGCCGACTTGTCCTAAAGCTTCACCAGCCGCAACTACAGCGGCAGACACGAAGCGCGTAATGAATCCTGCCAATAAAACGAGCGTCTTCTCTTCGGCTCTGTGTGCGTGCCAGGACCTCTTTCGCCAAATTCGCTCGCTTTCCTGCTCGACTCGTCTCTCCCCCCGGAGGCGGCAGGAAAATTATGCGCGTCCACTTTACGAGGGAACCGGCCCTCCCGCTTTTTTCGATATTTCATTCGGTGCGCCGTCTGAAATAATGCGCAAGTGTACGCGAGCCATTTAATGCAATCGCTCCGCCAAGAATCCCGATCGTTGCCATTTTTCGAATGCAAAATGGACGCCGACTGGATTTACTTTTTTTAACCGCGGCGTTACACTGCACGCGCGAGCAGCCCAGCCATTAGTCTGAAAAACATCGCTTTTATTGCCGAACCTAATTTCCAGTCGAATATGCAGAATGGCAAAGTTTTCGGTGCTGCATTTAAATTCGAGAGCAACGCGAAAGTTGACGCGGCAGTATAACTGCGGCAATTGCTTTTAATTAAATAATGTTTTTCGCAGCTTCTTGCCCGCGTGGCTAACCGTTTTCAAAGGTTGCGCGTTCAAAATGGCTTTCACTCGATTGATTTTAAGTTTTGACTTGGAATAAAATTGTTCCCGGCTGCGACGTAAAACCCAAAACTACGAGTACGTGCTTTTGCTCAAAGAAAAAATTTGCTACCGGCGAACGTCGTAAATATGAATTTAGCGCCATTATCGTTGATACCCTCATTAGACACGTGGCTTATAAGAGGGCCAGTTTTTCGACGGCCCCGGCTCGGTCAAGGCTTTATAACCTAATTTAAAGAATTCGCTTCCATTTTTAACCGCGGCTTCGGAATAGAAAGAGAACCGCAGCTTTCAGGCAAGAGATTCTTCGCGAAACAACACCGAAGAATTGGCACGAATAACTTTAAACAACAAGGGGGATAAAGACCACCGTGGCCGTTGAAAGGGGGAACGCGCGAACGGACGCGGGTTCAAATGTCTCGGTTCAAGTTCTGCATTTAGTAGCAAAATCACAAATCGATAAAAGCGTTTCTCGTCGCCTCGGGGATTAAAATTCGCCGCGACGAAGGCGATTGTGCGCGAGGCCGTAAAGCGAAGCACATCCGCGAGTTTCGTCTCTTCTCTCCTCGTCTCGCGTGGCTTACAAACGGCATAATCTAATCGGGCGCAGCGGGAGTCGCGTCACTCGCCCACGCATCCCTGCGCGTGTAAAACGCTGATCGCTCGACCGAGAAAGAAAATCCAGGCGAGCAGTGCACACGAGCGCAGATCGCGATCGCAGTGGGGCATAACCTACCGGCGACCTATAGCACTACAACGGGACCGCATTGCGGAAATTTGCAGGTTCGTGCGCATAAATTAGAATGCTAATACGCGTGTCTGCGTCGTATCTAAAATGCGCGTGCCGGCGTAAAATCTTCGACACGCAAAACAGCGCTCGTAACGACGTCCTCCTCCTCCTCCCGAGGGCTTTACTTCCCAGACGCAGCCCGGTTTCCGGGCCGGCGACGGGGGAGGGGACGGGGATAGCCCAAGTGGCTACTGGCTCGAGGTGGCGAGCTTCAACTTTTCCGCGAAATTACCAACTTTTTCCTCGCGATCGAGGCAGCGACGCCTCGGCTCTGTCGAGCACACGCACTTCGAGTTGGGGAATTGCTCGTAACTTCGAATTCACTTCTCTTATTGCGTATCGCAGTGGCATTTTTATCGAAACGTAATATAAAAAGGTCGGAGTTGCGAGATGCGCGCGAACCAAAGTTGCAAATGTCCGCGACTTGGCTCGAGCTCGGGTTGCGTTCTTTTATTCGCAATAATTGCCCTTTCCGTATTAATTAGACGAGACAAGAGAGAGGCGGAGAGAGAGAGAGAGAGAGAGATATTTTTACGAGAATCAAGTTTCTCGGTACAATTAATGCCGAGTTTCCCACTTTTCGTATTAGTTGTGTTGTGTCGATTAATAACGAATACCCGACCTCCAACTCGGGTGCGTTCGTTTTTCCATTTAACGCACAATAGGCACAAACACGCGCCCAGTGCGCAAAGCAACGCCGAATGAGTTTACGAAAAATAGGCACGCGAATACGCGCGTGTTTTTTCAAACTTAAATTAGTGTCACCTAATTACTATTACCACTATTAATGCTTTTACTAGAATAATGATAAAACTTTTACATAAATTACCTTTAAACTGACGTGTACTTTTCGATTAAATTATAATAAATAAACGCAATTTTCTTTTTCTTCTTTTTCGCACTCGAGCTAATTAACTACAAAAATAAGTCCGTTAATAAAATGCATTTTATGCGTTATACACGTATAAAGTCTACGTAAATAATTTGCAAGAAAGTGCTCGAGTCTGCGGAAATTAGATATTTTTTTTTTTAAACAATATTGTTCCACTTTGTTAATATTACTTGCGCGAAACAATCAATATGCAATTGTACAAGCAATTACTCGCTTTATCGTCTTAACAAAAGATCGTTAAAAGTTTTATGACATTGTTGCCGACACAGACCAGTGCAAATTATTTAAAAAGGTCTTAAATTTAAGAACAAATTGTTCAAATATCCTTAAGTATTTTATTTGACGTGTATTTGTTTTCGCTTCAACTTAACGATTCACCAATGCAATATTACTATTTTGGTATATTTATACGTCCCTAATTCAAGGTTTTCTTTTCACCCATTTTAAAAAGTCTACATGCTTTGCAACAACTTGGCAATAAAAATTAAAATTTAATCGATTTATTCTAAATTTGATTACAAACTTATTTAATTACTTGTATAATAAAATTGTTCCACCGTATAGTTTTTTAATTTTCTTTTAAATTCATTATTTAATATGCACCTCTTCGGTAGATTTTTATTAAAAAATTTTTATCAGCAGGTTGAATATTTTATTTATCTTAATCGCGTTCATAGGTTAAAATGAAATTAATTTTTTGACGTTTAAAATGTATTTTTAAATTGAAATCTACAAAATTTTAAATAAAATTACCACGGGATGTGTATAATAGATATTCAAACTTTTAATATAATTTTTATAATTGTTACTTTTCGATAGGTTATTCAAGCACAATGTTAAAAAAAAAAAAAAAAAAAACAATAACTCGGAATCACACGTTCCGCTTTTTTAAAATTAAAAGAAAAAAGGCATAAATTAAAAAAGCTTACATTTCTGATTTCTATAATCTGTTTCGATAATCGGAGAAGCTACGAAAAAGGAGATTTACGCAGCGTCAAGGAGTTTGATTGAAAAAAACGGACTCGTATTCTTAGTACAGAATATTAGTGTCGATGGAACAAGGCCTGTGTGTAAAGCATCCGAAATGTCGGATAAGCGATCGGACGCCATTAATCCGATCATTACGTAGGAACGTCAAATATTGTCCGACACTGGTACAGACGCGTTGCTCCCGTTCCGTGTAATTTACGAGTAGCTAACGCTCACACTCGCACAAACACAGTCTGGGATTCGGGCGAACGTTTTGCCTCGCTTGAAAACTCGCAGAAATCGAGCTAAAATCCGTTCGTCAACGGGCTGAAAATATTATTAAAAGAGACGGCTGGAGGTGAATTATCCGCGGAAAGCGCGTTGATTCTCGTATAAAAAATCAAAGCGTCTCGAATCCGATCTGCGAAGGTTATATTCGCGTATCAAGAATCTGTATCATTACGCGAAAACTGGTAGCGTCTGCAGTTGAAACATTAAATTTGCGCTGAAAACTTGAAACACGCGATTTGCATTAACAAGCTCCTGGCTTCGGATTCAAATCCGAATCCGGCGAGCGCGTCGATGTGGAGAGAAAACGAGGAGGGAGAAAATAAAAATGGAGAACCTCGGCCGAGCGTCTCTTCGGCATCAAAGCGTCTTCCCACACTGCCCTTATAAAGATCCACTTCTCGGTAACTCCTCCCGCGCACTCGTATTCTCGTATTCTTTATAAAATGCATAAATAAATAAGCGCACGAGCGAACAACACAGTATCGAGCGACTGGTGACAACGCCGCGATGGACTGCATGCATTAATGCATGAGATGCATTTTACGGGCGCACGCACACGCACACGCTTGCGCTATTGCGCTCCTGGGCGCGCACACACCTACACCTGTGGCCCGAATCAATACACATAGCCAGGACGATGCCAGTGGACGGACAGGAGCCCCCGGAACCTGGGAACATTGCTTCGTAACGTCGCTCGGAGCCCAGCGCCTCTGCGCTTTAAGAATCGCGCGAATGGAGTATATTTGCGCGCGAGTCCTCGTCCTTTTGACAAAATGGCACTGCGACGACGCCCGGGAGCAAATCTTATTTCGAGCGCGAGCGAAAAGTCCATTACGGGACTGCTAATGGACGCGAGGAGAACAATTGCAAGCCCAAACTGATCATCACGGCTCAAGGATTAGAAACGGAATGACGGAAAAGGCGCGCGTACCGCTGTTGTTGCGTCGATTATTTAAACGGCGAACGTAAAGCCAGACGCGCGAAGAATAAGCAGCTACAACAGACGAACGAATGGAAAAACTTTGGAAACTCGATTAAATGCCGAGGAAAGCCGTCGGGTTGGCATTACTCACCTTCGGATTGCGATTCGCAATTAAACGAGGCTTGGACGAGTCGAAGTTGCGTCGAGCAACGTTCCTTTAAACGGATCCGAACGGCAACTGCACGCTTCTATCGATTGCCTAGTCTCGAAACGACGCGTCGAATTTTATCGGAGCCCTTGTGACGAGCCTCGGCTCTGTCCGCGGCTACTTTTCCAAGGACTCGCGGCCGATAAATCGGCTGGACGAAGCGTCGCGTTTAGGGACTCGGCGCGATCCGCGTCGGTTCCCAGGAGCGGAGCCTTTAATTTTTAATACAATGTCTCGCGGTGCTGGCGACATTCGACGACGCATTCCGCTGGCCAATCAGCATTCAAAGATGCCTCGGCTTGATACAACCGAGGCTCTTGCGGCTGGACTGGTTTCGCGCCAACAGGACAATAGTTTGCAATTTCAGCGCTGAATTTATGAAGACTCGGTATTTTCGCGTATGGGGCGACGAGTTACGCTTTGGCAATCGTGAATCTGTTGCATTTTGCCTTCGCCGTCCAACTGCATCTGCGCTCGTAAACGAGTTTTCGACTTTAACGCTTCCTTCGAGTCACGCGCGCGCTTGCAAAATAGCCCGATTACCCTCTAAGAACGTTGATTATCTCCTTTACTTTTAACGCTGCGACATTTGAGCCATTTATTATCTTTGCTCATATTGCGAATTCGTATTTGAAATACTATTATGCGCAAACCGAGTTCTGCGTTTTGTTCGATATTCAATGTTCGATCCTAATTTATAAACGCCAACGTCGTTTACCTTCCCTTTATTTATTTATTTATTTATTAATTTATCTTCTCGTCTGCCCATTATGAATATTTTGTATAAATAATGAAATGTTGACATTCGAATCAAACGGAATTGTACTATGACATAATTTATAGCGATAAACTTTATAATATACTATCGTTCAAAGCAATTAAATATAAATGAGCATTATTAACATTTATGCGCTTAGCTTTATTGCGTCGATGTGTGAGTAATAGCTTGTATCCGCAAAATAAAAAGTTTTTTTACACTCCAATATTACAGATAACGCGAACTCGAACTGCGAAAATCATTTTATTAATTTTCGTTTAATTTTTTTAACCCGCTTGAAATTTTATTTAGAAAATGAGGAGGAATTTTATCTAATGTTTACGTTGATCAAACACCAAACTTGAAATATCTATATTAGTACTGCAACTATGTACAACATTCATTGGAGCAGAGAGAGAGAGAGAGAGAGAGAGAGAGAGAGAGAGAAAGAAGGAACAGAGCGAAAGAGACGCAGAGGAGCGACGCGATGACAGGAGAGAAGAAGTTTCAAGAAAGAACAGATGAATAACTAAATATGAAATACGAGAATAAGTGTAAATGTAAATAATTTTAAGTAGTACTAAAACTCATATGTAACGAGAAATTTTGATTTAAAAAATTTAGAAAGCGTTAAAAATAATCGTACACTAATTATTTAACTCTCATTACTAATTTTTAATTATTGTAATAAAGATTCGCGAGACTTAGATATCTGCAAAAGATGTTGACTTAATATTTATAAAGTGAATAAAATTACACAAACTTGTCGAGCAAACGTTGCGAATTAAATTAAAAATTATTTCTTAGCTCATTTCAATTTTCACGTTGCAACGCAAAATTATTTCAGTTTAATATAACAATAAATTGCGCAAAGAGTTTCATTTTCTTTTCACGTAATACAGAAAGTAGTAAAATAATTACTTCTACTTTCTTTTACATTTTACAAGCTTCTGAAAAAAGTTAACGAATTATAAAGGCAAAGATCGTCTTATTATATTTTTAACGGTTTTCATTATGCAGTAATGTAGGGATTATTAAGGTATTTATTTGCACAAAACAAATAAACTAAAATCTTTAGAATAATAAACTACTTATCTAAGCTTAGTATTCAATAATATATTCATATATTTTTAATTAATTGTGCGAATTATTACATGAAAATTGGATGTCGTTAAGTTGAATATAATTTTTAAACTACTTAAAGTAAACGAGCGTAAAAAAAGTTCCATTTTTTAAGTAGAAAATTTAATCGAGATTAAAATGTCAAGGAAATATATGTGCATTATAATATGATCAAGATTAAATAGATGTTGAGATAATAAGTTTATAACATGAAAATTAAAAAAACTTTAAATAAATAGTAAATAAGATATTGCGAAATTAAATATATAAGAGTTTACACAAAATTTGTACAATGATTTTGTACGTATTAAATGAGTAAAATTTAACGCGGTGTAAAAATATTGTTCAATAAAGACTAATATTACTAAGCGTAAAATTATACCGAGACAGAGAATATTAAGTATAATATTAGAAGAAAATATATATTTAGCTATTAAAATTGTTAGCAAATAATAAAAATAAGTGAAAAGTGATAAATTTATAAATAAATGAGTACAAAAACAAAAAAAATTCACGTGTAGTTTTTAAGATGCGATTAAATGTGTTAAGAAAATGTATGAACATAAAAAGTTATCTAGGAATATTGTAATGTATTATATTGTTCAATAAATTATTAATAATAACATAATATAATTAAATGTACATTACAAAAATTGTCCTTTTTGTAAATACATTTTCAATATTTTTCAACATCTAATTATGTAGTTATGATTGATCACTAGCATAGTAATATATTATTCATATTTGCAATAAAAACTTGATCGGAAAAACTTGTGATGTCTACAGTATTATTGTAAAAACATGAAATGCCGTACGAAAGCTTAATTGATAAATTTTTTTCAACAAATGAACTAATCGATCGCATTCACGAGCGCCATTGTCCAAACGTTCTTATTCATTTTCTCATCTCGCAAATCGTATACTTGGAAATAAATATGTTACAATGCGCATCAGTGTTTCAAAGGTATTAAATTTAACGAAGCTCGCATTATAGAAATATAATCAAATCAGTTTCGAGCAAATCTTGCTCTTAAGACAGCGTATTAAATTTCAGTCTTCAGCGAAACGAAGCTCTGGTTCAATGAATCCTCCGTACGAGTCGTCAACTTAGTGACAGGATCGGACTTCTTTTTGGTTAATGACAGCAGCATCCGTCTGAGCGGCGACGCAAAGCTCACGTTACGCAACCCGAAAATTCTAAACCCAAATCCTTGCATACGGGCGAAACGCTCGAACAGCCTCTTCAAACGGAAAAAATGAGATAAAAAATGTTTGGAAAGATGAAATAAGCTGGAACGGGCTCTTCAGCGCGTAGCAGCTGACGCTAAACTTCTGAATTGCAAAGATTGTAATTAAGTCGTTTGAGGAACTCACACCGAAGAATTTTTGACGAGCTATATGTGCGTGTGCGAATCAAGTACACGCGGATGGCTGAAGTTGCTCTTCAAGTTTGCCGACACGGTTTCAACAAATGATGGTCATATTTTTAATTAGTCCAAATAGCCGCTTCTTGGGTAATGTCATTCGAATTTTACCTGATTTAGGGTAATTATCACTATCCGCGAGTCTTGGGGACCAATTAGTTATTCCCGAGCATTTAATGCAATTTATTAGCCTAATTTAAGCAAATTATATCGTCCGAATGTTTTTTTTTAAGGCGCGTTCTTAAAAATTAAATGCATTTCGCATCACCTCTTACTCCCTATAAAATTTTCAGGAGGCAACTCGTCGCATTCGCCTTTGCATAATTTAATTCTTGGTTTCGCTCGATCCGATGGTTTACAGAGTGTTTCGAGTTAATTTAACCAAGTAATATAATTTTTATAAATCGCATTAATTTTATCCGATATTATGAGTCCTCGTAACGATTGCTCCTTAAAATAATTATTATTTTATGTGACATAATGTTCCGAACGAGTGCATTAATATTAATTATGGTGCACTACCGAACGCGTATAAAGCTGGTGATAACGTTTATATTAGAAATATAAAGATATTGCGTTAATACTATTAGTATTTCCGAGACCAATTTTCATAATAATCAACGAATACTTTTATAATAAAATAATTTCTCGTGTTAATTTAAAATTTAACGGCTAATTCTTGGGTCGTAAAACGTCAATTGGTGATTCCTTGTTTAATTCGTGGGCTTCGTTTATTGGAAGCATGTGCTCGTACTTCAAATTGGATTTTATAATTCGAAGATAAATCCTGAGTGATTTTAAATTAAAAATTGAGCTCTGAATACAGCAACTGTTTTGTAAATTTCTAATCAATTTAGCATTAAATTCGATTTATTATTAGGCAGATCAAAATTGATCGCAGCAACGCTGACCCAATTTATTTGGGTGGTCCGAAGTCGAAGTCTTCTTGGGGTCTTGATGTGAAGATGGCGTTAGTCATTCTATCTACTTTAGTTCTGCGCTCGCGAACGCTTTGAAAGATGACCCTGATATTTGACGTTTCCAACTTCTTTAATTCGCCTAAGTAATGGATAAAATTTCTTGAAACGCTATTTATAGGATGAACATTTCTAGCTTGTTAGTCAAATCTCGAATTAAAGAAATTAAAAAGGCTCCTGCGCAGCGAATGTAGCGATACATTATTTTGATCGAATAGAGTTTTCTTCTCCATCGAATAAAGCTCACTTTTGTTTATTATAACTCCAATTTTTCGCGTAATTAAAGTCTCGTCGTAATTGAGCACTTTTTTAAATAAAGAAGAAGCCAATTGCCGCTGCTGTTCCAGAAACGAAATCATTTCTTTTACGATCGACGAGACTGACTACAGTTTTTTTTTTTAAGTAAGTTCTCTCTTCGCGATGTAGAAATAAAAGTTTCAGCTATATTTAGCAAGTGCCAACACGGAGAGCTTCTAACGTGTACGTGTCTAATTTTTCATTAAATATAGGCTCGAAGCGTTCTTCGAAAAGCCCACAACTTCTCATATTTTCCGAGTTAAGCGATTGTTTACTTCGACGTTGTGGTTTGTTATTATTTTAGGTGTCGCGATTTTTACATTTTTCGATCTGTTGTTATCTTATTAAAATTAAGCTTCCCGCCTTCTAACGTTCGAAAATAGTAGATCAGTATCTTAGTAAAATAGTCTAATTTAATCTAGTCGAAAGAGCGTTGATCGCATTGAAATAATTTGCTTTGTATTAGCAGATAGAAACTGCTTCGATGATTTTTCGTAACACAAACGATCATAGAACTGAAGTGAATAAGATAAGCAACACCATCTTCTTCGCATCAAAGTTCAAAGTTTTTCGAATCAACACGTGCATATGCTATGCTTTATACTTTTAATTCGACAATATTCATTTTTAATGCAAAAACTTTTATAAAGTTTGTAATTTTCTACTACTTTGCAAATTTTTATCAAATATTACTTTTTTCAATACAAACAAAGTAGCAAGCGTAATACAAAATTATTTCAATCTCGAAATATGAAAAGCAGTAACATTGTTCCCAATCACATTTTGCACGCTGAATATAAGAAATAATTTGCATATAATCGTGAAATTACTCGCGATGTAAATTCCAGCAAAAATATTATCACGAGTTTTTCTTCAACAAATTGAAATGTTTTACAACCTTCGAAAACATAATTATGGATTTAAAATAAAGCTTTGTATAAGCTATATTATTTCTACTGCTTCCATCATCGTTATTATTTAATATTAAGAAGCTAAAAATTCGTGATTCCGTTTATACAAAAATTTCACCGTTTCTTATTTGATAAATTTGCTAAATTATTCCAAAGGCTTTTGTTACTTTTGCTGTCTTAAGATTAATTGGATACTATTATTTCATCTTTACTTTAAACTACGTCATGATTTATTTTAGTGTTTTTTATTCAAACTAAGCATATAGTTCTTCAATTTGCATTCTAAATATATGCTTGGGTCAATTTGATTAAAATTTTTTACTTGCATTAATTACGAATATATTCTTGATAAAGTATGAGTTGGGAATTTTTTATAAGAAGAAAATTTACTATATTCCTTACTTTCTACGTACATCAATATTATCAAATTATTGCTTTATTTATAACAATTCAACATTTTAAATTATTTTAAGATACTCTCCTGCTAATCCTACAAAAATACTCTTCTACTCTATTTTCCCATACATTATTACTTAATTAAATTTTTCGATAAGCAACTTTTAGTTTAATTTTTCACATTTTTTAATCGCATGTTTATTTTAGAATTTATTATATTTATTTTCTTTTTCGTGTCTTTTCTATGTGAAACCAAATTGGATCATACGCATAAAACATCGTTTGCATTGCATCGCTTTAAAAAACCTTTTATTTTACTCTCTTCCACGAATCTAATAAAGTATTTAAAATTAGATTGAAAAAGAGGTGAAAGCCCTACCATTTGTTTTAATCTATCATGGATATTGAATAGATTTAATTCAGTATTCCCAACTCATCTCTTACTTTACATACCACCGAGCAAACTTTGTATTAACTTAATTAACTTTGCCAGAAATTTACATGAAATTTTAAATAATCCTAGCAGTAAAATATTACAACAACATACGTTTTTTAATTACAAATAGTTAAAAATGTACATTAATTAAAGGATCGTATTATTTTATTATTATTTATTTAAGAACAGTGCATACATTATTATTTGCGTTTCTGTGCATCACTTACCTTTACTTTTTACATACGTATTACTTAATATTATGTATTATTGGTCAGTGCAAAGTCATGGTGAGGCAGAGAATATTAAGTGTAATATTAGTGATTAAAATTGTTAGCAAATAATAAAAATATGTTGAGGAAATGTATGAATATAAGAAGGTACGAAATATATTGCAATATATTTTATTATAATAATGTACTATATTGTTAAATAAACAATAATACTAACAGTACTATATATTATTTGATTATTTATTTATATTTTCTTCATTTGCACTCGTGCCATCGTCTTCCCCGGATGCCTCTTCGTCGCTCTGTTCCAGTCAACCTCATACAATAATCTCTTTTTTATTGTCTTTTATAATATTCTCTCACTTGGTTGGTTTAACTGTGAAAATTACTTTGAGTTAAGAGGATTGAACGAATTAGGAAACTTTAAAAGTTATCTAGAAAAAAATACAAAAATCGTGAAATTCAGAAAAGCAGAAAGGAAGAAAGGAAGGGAAAAAAGTTAGAAATTGACACTTAAACATACAACCGATTCGAGTATCGTTTGTAAAAATTTAAAAGAGGAAAAAACACGTGGCAACGGTTATTGTCAAGAAAAGCGGAATGATAGCAACGACTAGGAATCGATATTTCGTTAAATAAAAATTTGCAGAAGGAATAAAACATAAAAGACAAGAGATAAAATGTGTACGTGAAAGAGAAGAAGAGAGAAATCGAATGAAATAAGATCGAACAGATAAAAAATTGACCGAATAAAGCAATAGAACGACAAAAACTCAATGAAGCACCTGTAAAAGTAGATTGACATATAGAATTGGAATAAAGTGAATAAAGAAAGAAGACCGAACAGATTTGAATGCATAATGCGACATTAGTTTGAGCAGACGGAGAGAGAAAGAGAGAGACTGGTGAGATAGAGTCTAACGTAGAAAGGCAATGGTGGAAGTGAAAAAATAAATATGTGATTGAGATTACACGAAATACCTAATATAAATTTTCTTTGCTTAAGTAAATAAAAACGAGATTACTTTTTTGAGAAGCAGTTACACGCGTAATGTAGTTTGTATACAGGACATATGATATGAATGTAGCGTTACTCGATCTTTTTAAGCAAACGGATTTCAACAAAACGTTTACCTAGAAAAATGATAAACAGACGAAAGACCGACGGTCCACGAACAATCAGTGCTGAATCTCTCATCGAGTGACGAAGTCGAAGTACGAGTAAAGTTACGAAAAAATTTGGAGAAAAGTGATTACTGAATGTAATTATCACCATTTTTTATTATCTTCCTTGTTTCGGCTTATTCAAGTTTTTTGGTGCTTTGAGTCACGCGATGCAACTTTATCAGTCCCAATTAATATCTACGGAAAATCGCTGGAACGTAAGTAAAGATAAAATAACATTTTTACGTCTTAATAATTAGAGTCGGAAAATATTTTTTATCATTTTTTCTATAAATTCGCGCCTGCAATTTAATCTTTTCAGGAAAATTTGTTTCGACTAATAATTTTTTAATCAAAAATTTAATTTACACTTCGATTGTAATATTTATATTTTTGTTAATAATTAAATTTTCATTTTTATCCTTAATTTCTATTGTTAATATTAACATACGAAAATAATTTTAGAATCGCTGAAACTGCAAAAATCGAAGGTCCTTATCTTTTGAGCAGTGGAAGAAACAAATAATAAATTGCAATATTGTAAGACGACAATGAAACTTTTAACTAAATTTGCGGAGACTATAGAAAATTTCAGTGCCTTAAAAAAAACAGGATGAATTCATCGCATCACCCGTAAGGATATCTTATATTATGATTCTGAATTATTTTTTTGGTTTTTATGTGCTTGAAGAGACAAATGGAAACATTTTACTTGTTAAATAAATTATAAATTGTAAGTAAATTGCATCTGCGCTATGTAATAGTTATTAAAAAGTTGTTTATTTATAATTATTGTTATTGTTGAACGTAGGTGAAAACTCAGAAGTTGGTGTTAAAAAAATTATTTGGTGATTATTGCATTGAGTTTATTTTATTTCTAGTGACAGGCATTATAAATGCAGTAAACGGCTAAAGGCTTGTCTTAGATCGCAAAACCTGCGCCAATAGTGCGCAAGGACCCCACCCCCGCTCTCGGGATTTTCTCCTTTTGCCCCTCTATTCTGTTTTCCTATTGCCGCAGATAATCAAATGACGGTTGTTAACATTTTGCCCTAAATCACTTGGCCCTGGCACAAAAAATCTCCCGCTCTTTCTTATCTTTTCGAAAAGTAACGAGGGAGAGTGAGAGAAGACGAGAGTGCAAGAAAGAAACTAGAGAGAGAGAGAGAGAGAGAGAGAGAGAGAATGAGCATAAATGTAGAAGAGAGATATGGTAAGAGTAAATGCGCATATGTATAGAAGAGAGGAGATAGAGAGTAGACGTGCGTATGTGTGTGTGGGGGGGGTGTGTGAGGGAGGGTAATGAAAGAGAGAAGGGGGAATAGCGTTAGAGTAGAGCGTAAGTTATTACAATCATTTGATAAAAAAAATCAATTATCAGTTAATGTTGCAGATTTTTTCGGAATCATCGACAGAAAATATAAAATGGCAATTGTGATTGTATCCACACGATGCAAATAATTTTATAAATTACGTATCATTGTTTGTCCACCAAATGGGTTCTGATAAAGAAGTCATAGCTGATTGCACTTTCTCAATTTTTAAAACGGATGGTTCGTATTACAGTAAATTCTTAAATAAATTGAAATTCGGAGTTTTTAGATTACAGGGATGTAATAAATTCATCGATCGCTCCTTTTTACTGGATCCATCGTACACATACACGAAGGACAACAATCTGCAAAACAATTGTAGTATATTTTATATACTACGACTAGACGTCAAAAATTTGAGTCTAATTTTAATATCATCAACATTTATGAGCTCCAGGAGATGTTGTCACAAGATATGGAGCGAATGTATAAGGAACGAAAGTTGAGTGACGTTTGTTTGGTTGTGAATGGCGACGAATCTCATGTGCACAAAATATCCTCGCGGCCCGAAGCCGCCGTGTTTGAACACTACATAAAGCAACAACGCGAAGACGAAATTCAAATTCGTGACAACGAGCCTGAAGTCATGGGTGTAGTTATTAGTTATATAGACACCGGAAGTGTCGATGATCTTGAAGATAAAACTATTGAAGTTCTGAAGGTCGCCCATAAGGGCTGAAAAAGTCACGCGAAAAAACCTTAATAAAAACCCTTTCTGCAGATAATCTTGTGGAGGTTTTGCAAGTCACTGACCTCCAAACCCGCGAGGGGCTTAAACGGATCGCCATAGATTTTATAAAATCGAACTTGATTGGAGTAGTCGACAATTTTACCTTCGAAGACCTTAAAAGTTCACCATCGCTATTAGTTGAAATCTTCGAGTCCGTAACTAAGTAAAACAATTATGAAAATTAAATAATGTATGCTCGTGTAAATTATATAAAATAAATAATGTATGCTTATTAATTAATATTTTATTGCAATAATATTTTTTGTAGTCCGTCCATAATTGATTTGTTGATAGAATTTTGGGGTGGAGTATGTTTGTTTTTGCAATTATATTACTTTGCGTTACTTATCGCATCTAATTCATTGTTAACTTCGTTACACATTATTATCAAAAAGCTAAATGTTTTTATTATTATCTGTATTGAGAAATAGTACATTTAATACATTTTATCACTAATTGTATATATATATATATATTCTACTTATATGTTTTTGGTCTTTTTTCTTGTTAGTCAACGATTATTCTTACATTTACCGCTTGAAAATATTTTCACGATAACGACAAAGTTTTTTAACTTATTTATACAAAAACATTAACAAATTTTCTCTTAAACATATTAATATACAAGCATTTTCTGTATATGTTTCTTTGATTATGCTTGAACATAAATTAAATACTACGTCTGGAAATATTTTACTTACTTTCACCTATATTATTAAACTTATGTAATTTTAGTTTTATCTATTTCTTAGTTTTTTTTATCGATTTCTGTCTGTCCTTAGCTATTGCATTTGTACTACTTGTTGATTACATTCAACTATTTTTTCTCTTTTCCAGTAAATTTTATACAGTATACCAATATCTCTTATATTTTCTAACATGTGATTTTCCCATTTACTTTTATTTATTTCAATTTCTTTACAATCTTCTATTACATGTTTTACTAATTCCATCTTTTTATTACACAGATTGCAAATTTTCTCTTCTTCTGATAATCAGTGTTTGTTTGGTCTACTC
Source organism: Platyscapa corneri (assembly GCA_018907185.1). NCBI lineage: Eukaryota > Metazoa > Arthropoda > Insecta > Hymenoptera > Agaonidae > Platyscapa > Platyscapa corneri. The sequence continues at coordinate 585,096 of JACCHW010000014.1, forward strand.
TCATTTCCCGTCCTATACCTGGCTAGAATTTTCATGCCATTTCTTCTTTTTTCGACTTCTTGTTCCCCGTAGATACACTGATTGATTTCTATGTTTTCTAAAATTATGCGTTTAAATTCCTCTATAAATTTGAATTTTCTATGTGATTAATCCACAATTGCTTCTATTCTATATTCTATTCTACCATGATATTAATTACTTCCTCCCACAGTTTTTCCGCGTCCTCAAATTTTTCTTTCCACATACTCTATAACCAGCCTATTCCCTGCCAGAAATACATAGTTAATTTCTTTTTTACCTTTCACTATGAGGTTTTCCAGGATCCTTCCATCTTCTATTCTTGCTCTGACGCATTCTTTGATTGTTTCCATTTCTTCACCACTTATATCTTTGCGTTTCTAACATAAGAACGCCGTCAGGTGTATTTTTTCTAACCCTTGGTTCTATTTTAAGAATTTCTTCTGAACTCGATCTGTGACTTACTCCCACTCCATCCCCAAACTTCTGCTCTATACAATAATATACTTTCCACTAGCGAATAACTGTTTTATACGGGGGCTTAGGCTTCAATCGTATGACGTTCGGTGTGTTTCTGTCTTTTTGGCGTATTTGTTAATTTTTATTGAATGTGTATTCTGTTTTATGCAGATTTGTGGTGGATTCGCGATAGTGGATCGTACCACTTGATTAATCTTTTAAATACTTTGGTCTCTCTTTGCGTCACTTTTTAATTTATTACCTTGTTGAAATAGATAGCGTCATTATTGTCCATGTTACCTGTGATACCTTAAATTCGCTTTCGATGGAGTCAAACCATTCTCTCTTCACTCTTGAATGTCCAACGAGGTTTTTAAAATAATATTCATTTGCTCGCATTTCAGGTATCATGTGTTCGAGAACTGCTATTAAAATTTATTAGCAGTACTATTTATTGAACAATATTTACATTATTACATTTTAAATAATTATTTTGTATATTTTCTTATATGTCTTTTACGCGTTATCTCTTACGTATTTATTTTAAAAAATTTTGTACTTATTTGCTTTATATTATTTTTGTAATAATCTATATATAATTTATTCGCAAATTTTGTCGTTTACTCACTTACATTTTAAATTTTAGACTGAAACTTATATTAAAATTGCTTTTACATTTGCATACAAAATTAACTCTCACATATTCTTTATAACGTTCCCAGTTTTTATCTTTTACTTGTTCTGAATTTGTTATCTTAACTTTTCTTTCATCTTGTCTAACCTTATTTTGTTTTTGTTTTTTACCTGTTGACTATTTACTTTATTGTCATTCGACTTATTGTATATTTATAGACTTTAGCTTCTTTAACATTTTTATTTTTTTTTTGTCATCTAATCCATTTTGATTAATGAACACGTAGTTTTTTTATTATTACTTTTTCTCATACACCAGAACCGACCGATCTCTTGCCAGAAAATCACTCTATCCGCTGTGTAAACTTTTTCCTTCCTTTGCTTCTATTTTTTTCCAGCGATCTCGTATCTTCAATCCTCCTTTTTATTTTGTTATATTCATGTTCTCGCTATTTAGCATTTCATCTTCAAACGAAATTTCTTTCTTCGCGACTTTGACTTCTACCTTTTGTCTTTTCGTTTCCAGCATTAATACGTGGTCAGGGGTGTTATTCTTTAGTCCTAAACACCACTTGAAAAATTTTCTCTGTATCCTTTCTACATCTTCACTTCCTCCCTATCCTCATATTTCTGACCCGTTAAGCATTACACTCTGCATTAGTGTTTTGTCGTTGGTAATTTTATACCTGTTGCGTCTCTTTGTTTCAAATGTTGTATTTGAATCTGTCGAACTTGAAATACTTTGCTACATCCTTAAGTAAATTATATGTAAAATCTTCACGTTGATCAGTCGATGTATTGTATGAATTACACAATTTCACGAAGAAAATTTAGCATTTAATCAATCAACAATTTGCACAAACAAACAGTTAAATATCTCAAACTAAATATCTTTAATTTGTTCTAAAACTAAGGATGCTTACACTTAACGATCTTATCCATCTTATCGCATCTGCCTATGCGACGCTGGATTTTGACAGTCGACGCAGCTTCTTCCCTTCTCCTCGCAATATTGCCAGGTATTCCAAATATAAAGATGAATCTTGTTAAAGTTTCGGCAATGGTTCTTGTTTCGTGATTTGGTATTACAAAAGTTACGGCGAATTTTGATAAATCGTTGCGTGAATTTAAGACGAATCTGTTGCCTGATTCTTCCGATATCTTCCCCTATTTCAGAAAATCATTCAATATTTCTTTTAAGATGTTTCCCAATTTTTCGAAAACATACTTCTACACCTCATTAGTTATTTCGTCTTCCCCTGGTGTTTTCTTCCGCTTGTTTTTTTTAATTGTTTATAGCTCTACCTCAATTTATATTATATCCTCAAATATTTATTTTTCTGTTTCTACGACTTCCTCTTTATTGTATTTAGCAATATTTATATACGTACAATGACATTAATAGAAGTTTACACAGTATCAGTAAGTTTGTAATAAATTACAAAACACTAATTTATAAAGGTAACAACTTTATGTGAAATTAGTAGAATATAAATATGTGCCGGTTGATCGAGTATCGTAATACGATTCAAGTCTCTCGATGCATTTCTCTGCTTTTGCTAAACGCGCAAATGTTTCTTGAAATAAAACAATTTGCATTCACCGTAATGCAAAGCATATATTTTATAATCACCTTCTTTTCTTCTCCCTTTTTATTTTTTCTTGAGATTCGTGTGTGCGTTCGTTTATCGAATGCTTATTTAATAACAATTTTCAATTATAATTATAGTTTATAATATGTTATCTCTGTAGAAAATAATAGCTAATTAGTGTAACGATTATATATTTAGATTTATAGCAGTTATCTCTTGACTGACTAAATCGATTTTTAACAGTGAAAAAGTGGGTATGGATAGGTAAAATGTACGAAGAGATGAGTATTTTAGTAAGGTAAAACTAAGAGTAAATTAGAAAAAGATGGGAATGGAAGAGAGGTAGAAGAGGTTGAGAGAGGAAGTGGATATCTGTAAAAGATAAAGAAAGAGAAAGTAAAATAATTGTAAAAACTAGAGAGAGAGAGAGAGAGAGCTAGATATAAAAATAAAAGGTAGCAGAAAGCTACGTCAGTTTTAGACACGTGCCTATTGTCTTTTGTCGAAAATATATTTCGCAAAATTCTACTACGATAGATATATAAACTTTTCTAATATAATGTCTGACGCGTGGTAAACGCATAGTAAGTACGTGTGTACATTCCATTAGTTTTATATACACCGGAAGCGTCGATGCCTTGAAAATAAAGCTATCGCGGTACTAAAAGCCGCTGATAGGTACGATTTAAAAGGCTTACTGAAATTATGCGGGAAAATCAATCAAAAAAACCCTTTCTGCAGATAATCTTGTGGAGGTTTTGCAAGTCACTGACCTCCAAAATCGCGAGGAGCTTAAACGGATCGCCATAAATTTTATAAAAATAAACCTGAAAGCAGTGATGGACTTTAACGAAGATTACAAATTTGTCGATATCCTTACTGTTAATCTTAAAATTTTTTGTTTGAAAAATGTCAAATAAGGTAATTATAATAGTTTCGCGTGAAATAATTAATTGCGCATAAAAAGTTCATATTTTCAAAGTCTCAAAATTTGAATTTCTTATGTTAATAATGAATATAATAAAAATAGGTTGTAAATTTTATCTAAATTCATCTATAATATTTCTCATGCATTATTTAAGAAAAATTGACGTTTGTTTTTTAAAATTGTCTATCATATATATTTAATTAATTAATATTATTATTATTATTATTATTAAATGTTCATATTATAAATTGAGAGAATTAAAAAATGTTTGTTCGTTTTAAACATCGAAATAATTGTACAAATTAGATTGAGTGTCGGTGAAAAACTTCATCTAGATAGATAATTACCTTCGAAACTTTTTCATAACAGATTAATAATATGGGCCGTCGATAAATTATTAGATAATATTTAAGAACTCGCAAACTTTTAACACAACCATTAGCGTTGCATTTCATTGTTTAATGTGTCGAAGACCGATAATTACTTGTATGTTTGTGTTTACATTAAATATGCGACGAAGCCTATAAAACAAAATAAAAACTATCGATTATTTTGTTTGCTATAACGTACGTCGTCTTTTTTGTCGATAGCCGCATAATATTTGAAAGTTCCATCAAATTTATTCTCGCAAATACGTATTTTTCGAATAAGAGTTTGTAGACTTGTTATCAAACAATTGCGAGCGCTGTTTTTCTAATTTTTACACTCGACATTTGTAGTTTCCTCCATTTATCACCTGAGCTCGTGCAAGACTCGTTCGGTACCTTTAATGCCACGACACACGTGTACGATAAATACATTATTCATATTTAGCTCGCCATTATATTTTGCCCAGCATCGTGCTTAGCGGTATTTTTGCTAAAATTCTTTAAATGTTTGTACACACGGGTTGTTTACTACCCGCTTAATATATCAGGCTCTAACTGGGTTATCGGTAATTTCACTATTCCGCGAGCCATAAGTTTATTCAAATCGCTTAGAAATTGTAATATTATTACGAAGATTTATCGACGTGTCGTTTATCCGTTCTGCTTAAGTAATCCCACGTCTACCTATTTTTAAAGACATTCGGATAATAAAAAAAAAGTCATAATTTCACTTGTGCCTTTGGAAAATCCAGCATTTAATATACTTTTTCGATTAATTTTATTAATTAAATTGCAATCTGCCTAATTTTATGTAATTGCAGCTGAAAATATCCTGATTACATTATATACGTATATATATATATATATTAATGCGCAAAGCAATTGCACGGAATTATTGAATTTCCTAATTGGAAAGTTTCGAAAATTTAAAAATATTAATCTTACATAATTTTTTTCGCGTAATGAAAAATTTATTCCGCCATTCTTGGTAAAGAAAACTTTCTACTCCTCGAAAAGTCTTTGAAATTGTTCAACTTTTTACTATAGACGCGTAAAATTTATTGGACGCTTTATTTCTTCTTAGCTTTTCGAAAGGCACCAGCTTGTGCTCCTAGCTAATGTTTGTCAATTCAATTACAATTATTTATTTAGCCTTGATAACGAATCTTTTAAAACTGCGGTGACGTAGAAATGTGTCAGTTTCTCGTACAATAACAATCGCGCTCTCAAAATAATACCTGCAATACTCGCTTCGTCATCGCAAAAATTCCTTTCTACTCTACTGCGCATTTATACGTATCTTCATTTTTTTATTCCCTGTATTTAAATTTTTGCGTGCGCAATTGTCACGTTCGTATCTCGTTTCCAAAGGCCGCGATCGCTTACTTATTCATTATTACACTTGCAGCTACCCCTGACATGTCCGGAAATACCACCTATAGGCATTCGGACGATGCGCTATAAGATAATAAGGGCCTATTGGACTACAATTTGATACGCGCTGTGATTGACTTACACGTTTAGATAGAAAACAAAGTAACGTACAATGAACATTAGCAGTTTCATTCGAATTAGTATTAATGCATGCGATGTTTGGGTATTTATCATTTTTATTACTTTAGTTGCACCAGTCGTGTGTTTATTTTCTGCAATTTTTCGGTTTCTCTCTCTCTCTCTCTCTCTCTATAAGTATGGCAATGGAAAATGTTTAAATTGCTTTCTGTTCAGATCCAATAGTACAAATAAGTGCGCGTAACTAACTTTTTTGTTCTAAAATGAATTGCATTTGAAAAAATCGATTAGAATACTTTTTATTTTCCGTGTCGATCGACAGCAATCGTCACCTAATTCCAACATTTTTTTACAAATTCTTTTTATTTTTAGTGGTTTACTCTTAATCTACTCCTATTCGTAACTTTATTTTCAACCTGATTTCATCTAAAAACACATAATTGGATAAGTTGTTTTATACAAAAACTTTCGCGGGTATTGTATGTTTTCTATAAAATATTAGGAGCGGCTTTCCAAAGTATAGTAACATATTTACCTCATCCATTAAGGATGAGGTAAAACGAACTTTTTTCTAAGGTTGAATAAAAATACATTCAATCGGTTCGTGATAACAGCTGTTCGCGAATAGAGCGAACTCGGATCGGTTAACGAATCGGGTTTAACGAGATTAACAAAAAGTCGTATTTATTGCGCGTGTATGTGTTGCAGAAAATAGTTTGGAAGCAGAAAATTGGGCTTCGTAAATATTAATTTGTTAATAGCATTATTCTCGTTTTTGCTGGAAAGCGCACGAATGATTGTGTATGTGAAAATTGAGAAATAAACAATAATTGACTCGCAGAGCGACATTTCCGATAACTGATTTGTTACCTTTCACGTCTTTTGTCTGCGGATTAATTCACTACGTTCAATCGAACCCAAGCGAAATATCTTCCATTCGTCAGGGGAAAAAGTTAAAAATTCACTCACACTCGATAAAATAGTTTTGTAAAAAGTGGATTTACGGCAATAAAATCATTTGCTCTCGTTGAAAGACATTGGATGCAGATGCTGTAGAGTTTTTCATCGATCGTTTAACTGTTTAAGGGCCGCAATCGTCGTTAGTATGAATGAGAATTTTAACTCGTCTATGATTTACAATCTCCGAAATGGAAAATAAGAATTTCGTTCGTTAAAACAGACGCGCACCGATTGATCGATTCGAGCAAGGAATTTTATTCTTCGCTCAATTGCGAAAAAATCCTTTGCAAACTAGTGCTTATTAACGCTATTTCTTTCGTTTAATCATTCGGTCGCGGAATATTGCACGAATACTTTTCAAACAAGCCAGTTTTCGTTAAAAACGAACCAATTGTTACTATCGTTCAAGATAATACATTCGACGTCCAATTTGTAGTTCACTTAAGGTCTAATCGAAAGCATTCGTTAAGACAAGACGGCGCTAAAAATTTATTTTGCATTCTTGATTGGGTAAAAGACTCCATTTCTTAGTGCATTTGGATATTTACGCATTATTATTGCTTCGTTCAATGATTATTGTAATTTATCAGCGACGAAGAAACGGAGAACATTATTGCGCTTCATTGCAAGAGCTAAGCACCGAATAATACCCGGAATATTATGCATTTTCCACAGTTCTGGAAATTATTTCGCCATTCGCCCGAGTGTCTTGGAACTTGTGTATGTTTATTTTTTACTCGAGACGCTTCCCGCTTCGCAATTTGAATACGAATGCGCGAATCTTGGAACAGTTCCACGGAGAAATAGGGGGCGTATCATGATTTGGCGTGTGTATGTTTAAGGTAGAATTTTACAATGTATTCAGATTCGTTAGAGTCTGTTAAAATTGATGAACCATTGGAACGAAATTTCGGCGATTCTGTTTTTTATACTCGGCGAAAGGAGAGAAATTCAAGCGCAAGTTTAAGCTGCCGCGTGAGATAAAACTAATGAAACAAGAAAACAGTTTTCAGTTGCACATAGGAATCGTCGCGTTGAACGCCAAATCTTTTTCGGCAACTTAATGCTTCTCTCGTATTTGCGCGATGAAATTTCGATTTCGGAAGGGATACGGAAAAATAGTAAATCTTTTGAAAATCAAGGCTCCCTTAGCTTCTATAAATTCACGCAGGCATTAGCCTATCGGGAATTCGGCTGAAAGCTAAGGCGTTCCCTCTCGCCGCCCCCACCCCCCTCCCCCTCCCGCCCCGGCTCAATTTAAAACATCTGACGTCAGGATTCGTTTAGCGAGAGTCAATGTATTCGTTAGAGCGGCCGAGAGCACTTTTCTCTTTCGAAATTCGCACTCCCAATAATGGCCCACTATCCAAAACCGCCCACGCGCATTCCCATGGGTGCGTTTTCCTTTTTTCTTTTTGCTTCGGAAGAGAGAAAATAAGGCAATAAAAGAGCGGATGTAACGACACGCAGGCGTTAACGTTGGCGCTTCCCCTCGTTTTAACAGCAGCAGCAACTGTGGCCGGCGCCCGTTTACTCGCACTTTTTTATCCGGGCTGACCGCTGGTTTCGGGCTCACCCTCGAGACTTATATTTACAGAATAATTTTCGCCGAATGCTGAATTTCCATTTTATTCGGCGCAGCAGCACGTAAAAAAGCTGACTTGTCTCGCTTTTAAATATTTCTTACTTTTCTCGCTGTTTTACGCGCCTGCTTATATATACTCCCCCTCCTTCCAGAGCGCGCCTCTCCCTCTCGTCCCGATATTTTTTCAAAGCCGTTTTCCACGACGTCTTTTATCGAATTAAAACCGAAGGGCGTCACTCGTAATCTGGATTAATGAATATTTAGTTCTGTTTCCTAATAGCCGCAAATAACTCGTACACTTTCGGTATCAAAATGGAGGAGGACGTGGGTGGAGCGGAAACATTTTTCAAGTTAATACACATTTTTGCTTGCGAAAAAATAAGCATTTACTTTGCGCACCGACACGCGGTTGCCGTTCAAGCTACGATACGCGTAAACTAACTCTTGAACACTTGCACAAAGAATATCGCATAAAAAATGATTTGTTGGAGTAACAGTTATCTGAAATTAAAAGCTCACGCCCAGCAAATATTTTTGCACAGAAGCAAAGCCTCGATTACTCGAGTTCACATTGTTGATTTCATAATTGAAGTAGAAGCAAAAACTTGTTCCGCGACGAGCAGACGCGCGAAAAAACTGTTCATCAGCGCAACACTCGACAATAAGGTATTAAGCAGCGAGCGCAGTAAACCCCGTGGAGCTTAATTTTGTTCAAATTTCAATCTCAATAATTTTTATTCGAAAAACTAACCGTCGCGACCTTACCATACGACGTTTAACGTCTTTTAAACTATTGCAATGAAACACGCGCTCGAACTGGTGGGTGGGTGAGGAGGGGGTGGCAGCTCCTTCGCATTCAAATATACGGTTCGCTATTAGCGAAACGATAAAAATCGAGGAGTAGTTTTATAATGGAATACGCGCAATTAAGGTGCAAGCGCCTGTTCGCAGCTGCGGATAATGTATAATGCGCGCCGTATATAGAGCAGCTTTTAAGACCTTGGAGCTGTAAAAGCGAAAAATTCTGAAAATATCCTGCTATAAGCATTGGTGCACGTCTGACGCGACGCGTGTCTCGTCTCTCGGAGAACACCTACGGTGTTACCAGGCTCGATCCCTGAGCACCCACACAGCCACAAAACGAAGGGAGGGAGAGCCACACCAAGGTAACGCGCATGAACGAGGGGGAGAAATAGTATAGTCCACGACTCGCGCAGTCGTGCCGGCGATGCGATGATCGTGCAACGCATTCTTTCGTCCCTTCCTTCTCCTCGGCCTCCTTGTTCTTCTCGCGGCTCCGAGGAGAAAACCTGTTATCCCTTTCTTTGTCTTTCCTCCCGCGGCTTCTCTCCGAGGGTTCTTTTTCGCCTTTTTCGCCCCCTTGCTAACGCGTCACTCGATAAGAACTTCTCTGCCCCCTCTCTTTCTTTCCCTCCTTCTTTCTCGCGTTTTTCCGCAGACAATCGTGTTTTCCATTATTGATTTTACTCGCTTCGATAGAAAATTGAGATATTAACTTCAAAGTAAAATATAACGTCATTTTTTCGTTCTAAGGTAATTAATCTTCGCGCGCAATGATCTCGAAACCGAACGTTACTCTGGCTTTTTTATGCTTTCCGCGATATATTTCGTTTGACCAATTTATCGATATCAGTGTTTATTTTGTCAAATAAATGTCATATATTAATTGTAATATCAATATAATATGATTGGGATTATTTTTTCGAGTCGACTTTAATGCACTTTAGCTCGCTCTTTATTAAGTAAAAAAGTGACACTTTTAAATCAAAAGCGACTAATAGCGACTTAATCGCGATGTAATAATAACCTAATAGAGAATTAATAGCAACATAATAGTGACATAAAAGTGACTCGAGTGACGAACAACAAACATTTTTCTTAAAATTTTACCATAAAAAATCTCTACCTCGTATTTACTCTCAAAAGTTATTACTTATCTGATAAAAAATGTACTTACCGAGCCTTACAATCATACTGCACGAATTAATATCATAATGTAAAATGTGTTTAATTTTATAATAATAATATATAAACAATACAAAAACATTAAAGATTTGAATTGTAGCTCACGCGGTTGTAACAAAATCACATTTGTGTCCAAAAGTACTTACAACGACAAAATTAGAAAAACTAATTTAGATTTTTCGAGCTAAATTTTGTTACCGCCGTAAAAAAAGAAAAAAAAATAACGCACTGCAATCAAATAGATTTCTAGACGCAATAAAAATTTCGAATCAGCTTAAACAAAAGATTACGGCCGCACCGAAAAAAGAGTCTGTACTTTTTTTTAAAGTTTAAGTTTAGTTTCATCGTGAAATTTTTAAATTTAACGCGTGCATCAGAAATAAGCACGAATATTACATAAAGTATTTAAATTTCTGCATCGATCAGCTCTACTTCATTTCACTTGCAACAAGATAATAATACTTTAAATCAATATTAATATTCTCAATATCAACAATGATGATATTTTTCAAAACTTTACAGACCGAATGATTAATTTTTCCTTTTACAATCAATCTAGCGATACCCGATTAATAATATCCCAGTTGATAATAATTTTGCCATTGACGATCAATTTTTCGATTACTTATATTTGTCATTCTGTCGAATAGTTTCGTAATTAAAAACGATTTATCAACGTAACTACAAAAATTAGTTGTAATGTAACTTTCTGAAGCAACAAGACGTCCCAGTTGGAAAGGCCGAGGATCGTCTTTTATGGAATGCTAAATCGATAGATTCGATTGCCTTTCAATGTTTCAATTGGCTGAATCTAAATTAATGAACAGCAGCGCAAATTATTCAAACAAGAATACCAACCCCTTGGAAATAAATCTCGTTTTCTCGAACGAGATAAATAGCATTCGGGAATAATATTATAAATCATACTAATAAACGATCGGTGAATTATAAGCGTATACTTATAAATGCAAAGCACGGATTAACGTTTGATAGGCGATCGATAGTATTTTAATGAGCTATCGTTGGCAACATTTTTAAACTTCAAAATCATTGCTCCACGAATACTCCATCTTGTAAAGAGGACGTAAGCGAATGTCTCTAGAAAGCTGCAGTGCGACGGAGTTAACGACACGAGCTCGTAAATAATAAAGCCAAACTACATAGTCTTCTTTAATAATTAAGAAGCTTTAATTTATCGGCTCGTTGCTGGACCAAAGCAAATACTTATAACGTAGTGTCTCGTTGATTTACGCAGGAGCATCAACTGAAACTGAACAGCGGAGCGCCAATAAAGCCAAGGCCCGATGTATTTTGAATTTTCAATGCATTATTTTGTCCGTTAAACGGCCAACTTGGAGTATCGGAAAAATCCGTAGGGTGAAGCAGCGATCGTGAAAACGGAAAAGCCCGAAGTCACGTTGCTTTTTTGTAGGCCAATGCTCGGCCACACGCAGCAGCGGAAACAATCGAAGCCATTATAAACTCGAGCAGGAATCTACTTCGTCATCCTAATTAAATAGTCGGCTCGGTTTTCCATCGCTCGTTTCCAATCCAAATGCGACGACTCCCTGTTTTTAAAGTAACGATTAGGTTTACAATAAAACGTATTACGACGAACTGGACGACATTCGATAAAAGCTTCTCTCTCTCTCTCTCTCTCTCTCTCTCTCAATGGGAATCGAAAACTCTCACACTTTTTCGAGAAATGCCTAGAATTCCAGGAAGTGTCGGGCTGTGCGTCGAACGTCAACGTGTTTCCTGAAACGTCGATCTCTAAAGAGCCGAGAGACTAGACGTTATCTCTTCGCAATTGCACTTTTTTAAGCGAACTGCATCATAATTATCATTCCGAGACTCTCAATTCTAGCCTTTGCCCCGACAACGACAAAGTGCAATTATCAATGCATTTTTGGGTGCTCAAATTAATAAGAGGTTCGAATAAAATAGCCCAATGGCCACTTGTGAAAATGTAAATTCAATCCAGTGATGAATTCGCTGTACCGTATTAATTAGCTCGGTAACTAGTAACGGGTGATATTTTATCAACGTTAAGGATAACCCGGCTAATTTGATGAAAAATCTCGAGTGACGAATCGCGCAAGAGTAGGAAACGTGCAAATGTGCAACTCGTAAGGCCTGCTGATCTTATCTCTAGATGATCACGAGTGTCTTTCAAACTGCCGCCGCTCTCGAGCCGAAACGTGTTTTCGTTTTATACCCCCGCAAAACTGCCTCCCGTTCCACAAACTCCATTTCTACTCCTTTCCTAGTCTTAATACTTCCGAGCTTCGCGTCGACTGCTGCTGAATTTCTTCGCTATCCGCTGGAAGCAGCAGGAATTTGTAAAAGAGTTTGCACCGCAACACTTATCCACATTTGTGTCGATGCTGTAGTGTTCACGTGCTTAAGCTTATTACCAGGACAAACACTGCGAATCGCAAATCACGCGTGGCAGTTAAAGCGAAGCGCAGCCCTCGGCTTCTTTAACTTTTCAATAATTGCCAAAAGTCCTCCTTCGTTAAGTTCGCCTACTTCGTTTACTTTCAGCTTTCATCCCCTGTATTACGCGCGTGCGGGGGGGGGGAGGCCAGTAAAGTCACTGCGTCTCGATAAAATCAGATTCGCGAAAATCGAACGTCTCGCTTAGTTCACGCTAACGAGTAAATAACGTTCTGAAATTAACAACATCGAGACCGTGCGAAGTTCACACCCCACCAAGAATCTAATGATCGTTTGCACAAAGTGATTTGATTAGGATCGACGTCAGCTTCGAGAGAATAGCGCGAATGACTCGTTCCATTCGCGAATTCACGAAAATTACGTAGAGAGATTCCACCGTCTTATTGTCAACGCTCGGTCAACCAATTAGATCTGTAATCGAGTAAAATTTTCTCGATTACTTTATGGATAATCTTGTAGGGGATTGGGCCTCCGTCGAAGATCGGAGCGAGTGCAGGATTTGCTCGAGTCGCGCGTAATTCCTGGCAATGAAACGGGCCCATTCCCCAGGCCCATCGTCTAGCCTGGCTCGACGTTATCTTCCGTCTTCCTCCATCGACGGCACAACCGGACAGATTTAGCAACGTGTATCGACAGTTTGTTTCCTTTCCTTCTATCTTTGCGCTCGTTTATCTTTGTTCGTTGACGTCCGCTACGTCACGACATCCGAGTATTACGTGCACTTATCGTCGGGACTTGAAAATGAGCCGCCGCCGCCGCCGCCGCCGCCTGCTTGCGACTAGTTATTTTAATCGATTTTTCTAGATATCGACACGTAAACGATTATAATCCCGTGGCTCCGAGGGATTTTTCTACCTGTCTTCTTTTGTCCTTTCTCAAATTAATCATTGTTACCTTATTTTATTGCGCAACTGGATTATTTCTTAGTGCTCCGCTACTAACGCCCAACTTCTATCTGGATTATCAAAGGATCAGATTATTCGACGTTGACGCTGGGAAATAATTAGATACGTTATGTAAACTGCGATAATTAACAGGCTGTATACTTGATAACATTCCCAGCCAGTGCTCGTCCAGTGCTTTAGCTCCGACGGCCGATGACGCGGGCATTTCCATCCATTTTAATATTTTCAACGGTAATTTCACGACAAACGAAGTTGGGAAAAATTCCAGCTCGTGTTTACGGATTATCGAAGCTCGGTAACTTCTTCAAAGCTGACTCTTGAAAAAGCATACCGAGTCCCGTGACCGGCAGAATCCGTGAAACGACGAGTCATCTAATTCCCAAATATTCCTTCCCACGATCAATTGTCTCGTGCACGGAGAATAAGCCTTAAAGGCGCAATGTTCTAAATACGCTTAAAAATGTTGCTGGTTAGGCTCGTGGGCGTAATTACAGGCGGCGGATGTAATTTGCGACGAAGCCGTGGCATTACTTTAATTCCTGCAGGCATCGGTAAACGCTGACCGATATGATTGAAACGATCCGTCCGCAGAACCGATAATATTTCATAATTCCATGCAAAGACCGGCACTTTGGCCGGACGGAACGAACTGTCGCTGCTCTGCCCATTAAAGCTTTCTACGTCCACTCTCTCTCTCTCTCGGTTGCGGCGTCGCCCATAATTTATCGGGTCTCGTTCCTTTGCTCGGCGTTTCGCGTAACCACGAAGACGCCTTCGTTTCCCCGATTCGTTTCAAACAGCTTCGCTCCTCCGATCATTTTTTCATCTTGGACGATTCGCTCTCGGTTCGCTCTCTTAGAGACGAAAATCAACGACTTACAAGCTGGTACGCGCATTCTTAAGAAATTCGATGGCACGGCCCAGGCTACGCGCGGAGCAAAGGCAAATGCAATCTCACGATCCTGATGGATCGCTTGGTCGAGGCAAGGCCAAAGAGCCTCTCGCCAAAAGAGGAGAGGACGAACAAGATCGAGGCTCGGAAGGAGACAAAGGACCGTTTCTCTCCTTTTCTCTCTCTCCCTCTCTCTTACGCTTATTCATCGACTGACCCATTCTCGTTCCGTATAATCAGCGTGTCCTTTGCTTTGACTCGAGGGCGAAACTCAGCCCGATAGTATTAATTAAGCGTCCAAATACTCAGAATTCACGTAGCATCGGTATGTCACCAATACATCGATCCTGCAACTTCAATGAAAATATTGCCCAAATATTTAATTGCGCGTTCGCTTTTTAGTTCCATCCAATCGATATCGGCACTTCGTACTCTCCATTATAAAGATTACGCGCCGTCACAATTCAGCACTTAATAAAGAATTCCAATGACTTATTGTTTAATTAATATTGATTGGCGCCAAATCACCGCTAACGTTTAATTTCAATTTTCGTCCACTCGAATCGCGCGACATCTTGAAAAGTACACATTATTAGTCGTGACGTATTACATAATTCTAATGCGATATCACGAGTTCATTTATGTAATAGTTTTTATAAAATCATTAATCTTGTACCGGTGCCGAATGAAAGCTAAGGGTCGTAATATTTTTTATAAAACTCGTGGGTGTGCGCGTGTGTGCGCAACTTGAATTCAGAATACTCTGTTAAATTTAAAATTTATAATTTATTAATCTGATTTGGAAATTAGGTTGAAAAAACTTGTGAACATAATGGATAATCGATAAATACAGATACCACTTTATACAACGGGATAAATATTACAAACGTTTATTGGTTTATTACGTTTTTGCCGTAATTTTAAGTTTCAATTCATCAACCCCGACAATTTTATTTGTATTCTTATATTTAAATATTTTATCTTAGTTAAGTTTTATAAGTAAATTTAAGACACCGTATCGGTGCAAATGTGTTTTTAACACGATATAAATGAAAAAATAGAAACAAATAGTCGTTCGATATTTAATATATTGATTTGTAAATGTACGACAAAGGTTTTTAAATAAATTGAAAAATGCATTACTTGGATTCAAGCTGAAAAATTATATTTCCATCGATAGTTTATAAACGTCTGTTAATTTTTACTTTAATATTACGAGGGAACTAATTAACAATAAGATATTTAAATATTCCTGTAGTTTTGATAAATTAATAAATAACGCGTAAAAAGTTTTAAATCAAATTCTACAAACTTGTATGATAACTTGTAATTATCCTGCAAACATTTTATCTGCTTTAAAACTGAAAAACTTAATGGTAAATTACTGTAATAAGTAAATCATTATTCTAAAATTAAAAAGTTTGATAATTAGTTTTTAGTTTCACTCTTAACTTATAAATTACTTTGGAATCAAAAAATTTTTACATATAATATTTTTTTCAGATTGCAAATTATCCACAGATTCCTTAAAAATATCCATTAAACTATTTTTACTTTTATCTCCAAGAATATATAAATATTAACGATGAACCATATATAAACTTATAAGCTAAATATACACTTAATTTATTATTCGTTTGAAAGTCCGTATGGTAAAAAAATAAAAAATATTACCAATTTATGTCACGATTAATATACCCGAATAGATTTGTCTTATATCGTAATAAATAGCGAATGAATATAATAAACTGGCTATAATTAAATTTGAATTTGATTTAAAATGTATTGGTTAGGTATTTCGTACGCGCAATTCATCAAAAGTTAATAAATCTTAGAGAAAAGATTCTATCAATGAAATAGAAAATCAATCTTCGCGTTAAAACACGCATCTAAATATAAATACTATTACGTACAATTTCCGATTCATTGGAATCGACAAATATTAATTATCTTATAGAAAGGTAATGTTTAAACGAAAATTCCTTTTTTACTCGATCGAGAAAAAGTTTGTAAGTGAAAATTCTTGTAATACAAAACTCTCGGAGCCAAATAGAATAGTCCATAAAGGAATCCTTCATATTCTGCTGTGGAAAAAAGAAAAACTCGGTACATGTGTTATTATAGAACGAACTTATATACGTTCCTAAACTAATTTTACCACTAGGAGTCTCTTAAGAGGCGAGGCGATCTTTTTTCATTACATTCCAGTTTCGCTCATCTCGAGAAAAGCAAAAATGCTGCACTTCATATCCCTGGAAAAAGCATCAAAGTTATTTAACAGTTCTAGCGAAAATTTAGTAAATTATCAGTATGTGTACTTTTTAGATTTAAAAATAAGCGATACGGAGAAACTTTGTTTTTTTAAATTTGCGCTACGCCGAATTTTCTCCATCGAGTTAAACGCAATTCGATCGGTTATTTTATTCTCTCTCTCTCTCTCGAGCACTAGATTAATTAGAGAAAGAAGCTTATTTATAGAATATGCCTGTATTAATATCGAATTAAAAGCGAGAAAATTTGCCTAGAAAATGGAGGGAACGTTGAGGTTGACACTACGAAAAATAAACAGCATAAGAAACGAATTCTTTTCTCAATACCGTGTCCTCGAGTTGAAAGATAATTCATCCTGACGGCGAAAAATTTAAAATACGTTATCTAACTTTGTGTCTATAAATTTAAATGAGATACGGCAATCTATACTGCAATTTTTTATTTAGCTTACAACCGTCAACGTAATTGTAAAACAAAGTTCCTGTAAATTCAATTACATCATTTGTTATATTGTCTGCAGTTGTCTTATGTTGCGGAGAAACTCTTTTTAAACATTTATTATTTGGTCGTCTCGTTATATTTTATCGCACCTTTTTTTATTAAACCAGAAAAAATATTATGCACCGAGTTTCGTAACGACGTAAACAAGATTGCAACGGTACACGAAACAATAAATAGTTATAAAGAATAATTATTTTAATCCCGGCGCAAAATCGTCTATTTCTTAACAGAGAAATAAAAAACGCATGTTTTATGCGCTGGTAATATGTCCTGATAGTTCGTTAAAAAAGCCAATTGTACTGCTCTTGTTCTTACTACGTTCTGCAAATGTAGTTAGACACGAAGCAGTTTATCCGAGCCCCAATAGCCGATAAGATATTTAAAAATCCAAGCAAAACACTCGGTCGTTTAAAAGTTCGAGTGCTATTTTAAACTCAAGATCTTTGCTCTTCGACGAAAATAAAAAATGCCGGGGATTAATCGACGAAGAAATTGCGTTTTGCAAGAATGAAAATCCAAGCGAAGACGTTGGCCTATCGATGTTTTAGCGACAATAAGATGAGTTGGAATTGAAACGGATCTCGCAATTCGTTTCGCGCATATTTTTTAATTAGACTTTTAGGTATCTTAAGCATCTTAGATAACGCGCGTCAAATTATAAATCACTCGCTCTTTAATACCTCGTTTGGGCCCTGCGCGCCTGTTGCTCGTGTCGCAGTTTATACGCGCGCGCGCACGCGTAGGAGAAATAATTATGCTCGACTCGTAAGGAACGAGAGGAGGCATTTTTTACGAGCTTAGCCGGCGTTTCTCCCGATTCCTCCTAATAAGCTCGAGATTTCGAGAAGATTCCTCCTTTGACTATATTTTTCTCCAGCTGCGTCATTTGTACGTGACGTACAGCCGTAGATTAACTGCCGCGGAATCGTGATTGCCGACGCGTGACCTCCTTTCCTCGTCTGTACGTATTTCTTTCGCGACCCGCAACACTGCGTTTTCTTTTCCGAGTCCAGATCCTGACAATCGCTGCTTCCGATGACCACGCGAGTAAAGTTCCTCGATAAACGTTCAGGGGGCAAATCCATCGAGTTAACGCAATTTTATATTTATAACGCGTACAATCACGCACTGACCTACTTGTGCTACAAAAAATTTGTTCTATTTCGCGTGTGCGCGTGCGCGGCACTTCATAAGAACTCCTGCAAATCGAATTAATTCTTTCAACGACAGTTTAATCAACTATTTAAATTTCTTTATTAACTACATCTGGATTGCAACTTTCGCCTTTTGCTTATTTGCTTATTTCGAAAATATTGGAAATAAAATTGCGATGGTAAAAATAACCAGGACCAACGCGAGTTACCGCGATTTTGATCTGAAATCGCGTTATCTTATTACCACAGCTTTCCTTTCATCTTTCTTTCAAAAAACTCTAAAAGTAGTCGAATATTTGTTGAAACGATCGTCGAACGTTATGAATTATAAATTATAAATGAAAGTTATGAAATATAAATGAAATAATTAGTTTGGCCATTTTTTTTAAATTTCCTGAAAAATCCATTTAATTCGAAGATAGTTTTCTCCCCGGCGATTGTTTGATAAAAAGTTTTCGCGCAACCCCTGTTTGTAGTGGTGCAAGTGCAGTAGATTGGCACACCAACGCAATTGATGACGTCTGAGTGCGAATCGGCAGGTTTGCGTTTGTCGCGCTAGGAAAGCACATTTTTCTCGTCGAGTCCATCCGGTAATTCTCTGTAAGGGTGCAACGCGACGGTGTACCAAAAAACCGCAACCATGATTTTCCCGGATGTCTTTCTTTTCCCAGCAAGATTCGTCGGGAAAAATTCATTTTTTCACAGTCGCTCAGATTCCGTCGTGTACCAGTGGATCCTTCAACGACTCGATGCAAAAACTCCTGCGGATTTCGCTCGAAGAGATCTAGGGGTTGTTTCCAAGTTGACAGCCGCAGTCGGTTGCTGTTCGCAGTGAATTATCGTCGCCTCCACACCGCCAACCGCCCTCTCGTTATCTTTAATTTATTATGCAAAATGTTGATGGTCGATCTGCGGGACGACGCATCGACGGTTTCCCCGGAAACGACGTCTACGGGACCGCCCGGATGCTGCTCCTCAAGAGCGGATTTTAATTTATTCAACCAACATCTCGGACAGCATCCAGATTTGGCCTTACTTCTTTCCTTGTTTTGTCACTCGAATGGTAAAAAGCGCATTATGGATAGACGTTTTGTTTGTTTTTCGACTACGTGGAACAACATTAAATACCTTCGATGCCAATGGCCGTCGATGATTAAATTTTAATAAAATATAGGTTATTCGGTGCGTATGGGCGCGTGATAAAAGTATCGCTGAAAAATTGCCGATTGTTTCGTTGGTGCATCTCCACGTTAAGAAGATGTTAAATTTATTAGAGGAAACATTGCGGTCGAAAGGCATAATTTGCGGTCAGTTCGGTTGTGTTATAATGCAAAGATGTCCATTCGCGAACAAGTGCCTTCCGCGCTGAATTTAAACATATCTCGATAAGAAATACATTTTTTACGCATTATTATCGATCATCTTTCTCTTTAACAATACCTCGTGCGAATGAGTTGGACGATAAAAATATCTGTCACTCTTAATATCGGTATCGAGATTATTGCCGATCGCTCGCGAGTCGTCGATCGCTAATAAATACCCGTTAACATTATCGACATCATTAGCGTACAGATCGAAATCGAATAATTAGCTTAGAAGAGTAGCAGTAACGAGCAATCAGCGTCGTTTCCATTCGGTCTCTCGCTCGAAACTTATTTATCATCGGCATAAAAATTCTCCGCCAAATCATAAAGCAAAGAAGCGCAATCGCGACGACGGAGCTTTTTAACGTTTTTTGTTTCGGAAGACAAAAGCAGCCGAATAAAAGTGCCCCAGCTTTTAATTATCCGCGTCATTAACTCGTTGCGCTGTAATAGGAGAAAAATACCGAAGGGAGGTATTAATAAAGTCGAAGCTAATAGCGGTGCGTGAGCCTGACAATTAGTGCACGCTGGAGATCAGATATCGCGGCCGGCCGAGGAGCAGATGCACAAAGCGCAGGCACGAGTATTGACACGCGCGTTATCTCATCTCGCTCATTGCGCGTGTTTCGCGCAAAAGTACCGCGGACTACTCCGTTACTCGCTGGTGCACCGCCGAGGCAATATCTGCTCGATGGATCCTCGCGCCGTCCTTATTAAAACTCAAATTCAAAATGGCCACTCGAGCTCGTCTCCGGGTTTCCCGTCTCGACTATTGACAATTTTCAGCGGTCGGTGCGCGTACAAAGTCGCTGTGCAGAAGCGCCGTAAACAATTTCAAGTTGCGTCCGCGATCGAGTGGCGAATTTCATTGGCGGGCTGGATCGAGCGAGTCGATAAAACTCGGCTACAAGGCTAAACAAATTGAGCAAAAGGGCTTCGCTGTTCGCAGAGTAAGACGTATTTACGAGTACTGACTCGGCGAACGCTCAACGTCGCTGGATGGAATTCGTAGCGCAGAAATAAGCCCGGACGAACTCGCGAGGGGAAAACCTAGGCTCTCGATTGTAAAATAATAACACGGGCGTTTTCGCTTGGCTTCAAAAGGTAACCGACGAAGCTTTTATCGATTCGCGAGCTTCGATCGCTTGGGGTGAAAATCTAGTCGGCGGCGAATCTCGATAAAATTCAACGTTCGACGTTGAAACAAGGTTGAAAAGAAGGAAGTAGTTTTTACGGAAACGCAAATTTAAGCGCACCTTCGTCGGTTGACACTGTTTCCGAATGTCAGAGGCGGCCCGATTAATTTCGGCACGGACAAGCGCTGCAAATTCCTTCACCCGAGCCTGGAATAACCTCGTGTAATGTGAACCACGTCTATCTGCCGCGAAACATCCAGAATTAGCTTTTAAAAATACAAGGTAAATGTCCAGGACACGTCCATTCTCTTGATTACTTTCGCGTCGCTCAGCAGCGACAGACAGGCTTTGTCCTAGTCGCAAATACACTCCTCCGCTGTGCACACACTTTGCGCGCCCAAGTTTGTCCCGACTGCGTTGATCAGCGCTTGCCGGACGTTGCATGTGCAAGAGGAGAGGAGAGAGAGAGAGAGTAAATAAAAATAGACGCTGCGACGCGCTTATGCAGTTCGAGCTGGAACTCTGGGAGATGGTCCTCGCGAGCGCGAGGAGCAAGGCGAGTAACCGGAAACGAAAAGAGGAGTTGGCAAAAGTGCGATGGAAAGCGAAAACTTTTACGTCTGCGCGCAACACTGCGAAATTCGTGCGCCGTTTTATCAATAATGGTGGGCATTTTTCATCGATAGCGTCATCATTCGCTGATTCGTTTCGCTTCGACGAGACGAAACGAGACGACGAGTCCACAGCCGCGGAACTAACGAGGAGACAATTAGTTCCTTATCGTTGAATTTATTCGGCATCGATGAGTTCGCACGCTCAGGTGCAATCCCGGCGCGAATGCACTTCGCCGCTGCTCTCGTGTCGCGTCAGGTGCTTAACGCAGTTCAGGGGCTTCGGCGCGTAATTATATTTTTAACGAGCCAGGAGCCGCAAACTGAAAAAATAAAGAGGCAGGCCAAGGAACAACGGGTGCGACGCGCCGCCAGAACTGCGAGCAAATTAGAAAAATGAATAAATACGCGGGTAATCAAAGCGAAAAAAGGAAGAAGGCGCAGTCCGGTTGCCGAGAGAGTCGGAGAAAAGACGGCAGGAGGATGAAGAGAGAGGAGCAAGTTTGGCTCGCGAAAGGATGCTGTAAGCTGTGGATGGCCTCCCAGGAATGTAGCCAGCGACCAAAGCACCCGAGTAAGAAAGACGGAGAGAGGAGAGGAATAAGAGCGAGACCGGGTGGGGGAACTAAAGGACGCGCTAGCGACAAAGGTAAAGAGCTAAAGGTCTCCGCGGTCGTTGCAAAATAAATCTTTCAACAATCTCCTAAAAACTTGAGCTACGCGACGATAAAGGTGTCATCTGCGGCTCGAGACTGCAGCCTTTTTTTACACCATCTCACGGCTCGCACATTCCGAATTGATATTTTTCAACTTGGACGTACAAATCTCGCGAGCCTCCGCAACAATGCACCTTTTTTTATCAATCATTTTAACGACTCGCGTGCGCGCGCATAAATTGTTTAAGGAACGCTACCAGGCACTGCGATAAGAATAATGGATCGCCTCGTTAAAAGAGGCGCTTCGGAAACGCTTCGAAGTCGCTGGCCATTGCCAAAGTGTCCTCTTTTAAAAAGACGCGCGTTGTCGAAAATTAGCCGAGCACGACTATTTCCTACTAATCTAAACGAAGAAACAATTTTTTAGCCAATCGGTGGCGAACCAAAGCAAACGATCGAACGCACGCTCGAGTGCCAATGCTATTTTTCCGAATGTTTTACTCCTCGCTGTAGCGCATCCAAATACCTCTGTGTGGTGTGGTGTGTGTGTGTGTGTGTGTGTGTGTGTGCGTGCGCGCGCCTCGTACGTCAAAGCCGCGGCAAAAAGGTACGAGAAAGGCTTCCAATTATGGCGAAGTTCAAAGGTAAGCTGATAAAAATTCACAAGCCGGCTAATCATCGCTATTATATTTCCACGTAAAATCATTGTTGCAGTTCCGTGAAGCGCGACGACGATGCCATTGTGCGCTAAACGTGCGCTAAAATTTATGAAGAAACACTCGATGCGACACATTAATAACATTTTTAATAACTTCATCGCGATGCGAATTTGCAATTCCTCCTCGGCGCGAATAATATTTTAAAGTAAGAAACGATCGAAGAACGGATGATTTGCAAATCGAAATCGAAGATAAAAAAGCGAGTCGTTCCGCATTCGAGAACAAATTTTTAGCAACAAATTTAATTTACTCGGTGAATATTCCGCTTCGAAATAAAACGAGCGTGTTATTTGCATTTCGTCGCAACTGCACGAGAAAGCATCGAACGCAGCGAAAAATACGTCGGAATGATAAAGTAACGTCATTTTAGACGATGTCAAAGTGTTGGCCGCCGGAAGAGCGAGTTAAAGAAATCTTAAGACGAGCAGATGATGTTAATAATAGTGGCAAAATAAGAGAGGAAAAAGAAAAAGCACCGGATGAAAAAAGGAATAAAATTAGAAAAAATGATCGAAAAACCCATAGGCTTTCAGGACTGATGCACGAGTTCGGATCAGACTAAACGATGAAAAAGCGGAATGCGAAACACTGTATAAGAGAAGTAGAGGCAGACCGGAGCAAGAGAGAAGCAAAAAGGGGAGATTTATCGCCTTGAGCAAGACGAAGAGAGTATGAGAAAGAGAGAGAGAGAGAGAGAGAGAAGAGGAGGAGGAGCGAGAAACGTGTGGGCGTCGAGATACAGATATACACTGGGCTCCTTAAAGTGCGAAAAACTTCCACGAAAAGCAAATTTTTCCGCAGAGTTCACCTTCTTAATCCAAACTTACACCTTTGTATCTATCGAAAGATCGAGTGGTCGGGAAAAGCGTAATTTTCTTAAAAAAACTCCGAGTTGACGACGAGCCGCCGGTTTTAATTTACAAAATCGGCTCGTTGATAAATCTGGGAAATATTTGGAACAACAGCTCGTGAATCGCTTGTGCGTCGAGTTTCACTCGCACGCGCGCACAGTGAGAAGAAGAGAGTTTATTCGTCGGCGAGACTCGAGGAAAGCATCCGCGTTTGGCATCGTTTACAGAAACAATGTGCTCGGTAAAGCGTCGGTTCTGCGCACGCGTGCTCGCGGCAATAAGCAACATCCGGAGTTAGTTCGGTCGGACGACTCGTGAAAACGCAAGCCTGCGCGTGCACCGAATATCCGAAGACGAGCCTGGGCCTGCAAAACTTTGCGCTCGAATTTAATCGAATTCGATCGAATTCGATCGTTGAGTTTTGTGCGGAGATAACGAGGCGCTGGCTTATAAATTTCGGCTTTACCTGTTGAGGAGCCGAAAGGCGTGCGCGAACAAAAGATCCAAAATGGAGGAAGCCAGGAGCCTAATGGAATTAGATTCCCGCCTCGAGTCGCTGAAATTGATTTTTTAGCCGATAGCGCGCTTCCGAGCGCCGCTGCAATTGTATTCGCATTTGATTATAAGTCTCGTTGCATTGTGCGCCCCAAGAATCCGGTGTCCATTCTTAAATCGCCTCTCCTCCCACGGCGGACTGCAGCCGACGCCGAGGAAAGCAAGAACCGGCTCGCGTACAATATTATATCCTAACTCTCGTATTATTACGATCCTTATATGGTGTCAGCGTCGTATATCACGTTGTGCGGCGGTTAATCATGTCAGAGGCAGGAGTCGCTGGGTGTTGGTGCCCAAGTGCATCCTTTTTATAAGCCTGGCTCTCGGTCTCTTCTTTTATTGGCCGCTTTAATGCGCCGAATATGCCTTGAACGTTCGCAACGTTCAACCTCGTTTGGCCGAAGCTCTTTGAGCCGCGAGTCTTTCGGCCCACCCGAGCTCCGAAATACGGAAGAATATTTGGGCTCGGCGACAACGCAACAGCGACACCGTTGATACGGACAAACGGAAATCCTCTCGTGCCTCGCGATCGGCCCTTTTCACTTTAGCACGCCCCCCCCCCCCCCGAGCCCAAGCGAGTCTTTCTTTCTCTCCGTCTTTTACGGGTTCGCCTCTCCTTTAGCTCCGTCTTTGGTCTCGTGCGTCCTTCGCCTCGAGGAACGGCGCGAGGAGGTCAAAAGAACAAACTCGCTTTGACCAGTTGTTGCCTCGACGCGTCTTCTCCCGTTTTCTTCCAGGGGATTGTTGGCCGAACTCGAGGGACTCGCGCGAGTGTCGCATTTTCCGATCACCCGTTAGAGAGAGAGAGACGCGCGAAAATAGCTCCAGTCGCCGTGATCTGAAAGTATAAATGTCAAATTGTGACAATCGTTGTCAGCGTTCGACAACAAACCAAGCACTCGCAGCTCGGGATGCGAGGCGGCTTAGCTTTGGACAAAGTCTTTGAACAAATATGCGACGTTCGCTCTGCTCGCGGCTAAACGCGCGAATACGCGTTGAACGACCAGCGCACACTGTTGAATCTGCTATAAAACACGAGTACGTGTATTTTTCATTTACGCATTCTTCGCTCATTCACAAAAGTGCTGCTTGTATTTTTATTAAGGATACGCGTAAAAGTTTATACGCGACAAGTTTTTAATTAAAAAATCAACTAGATTTACAAGCATTCTAGCATTTGTTTATTGTATTTTTATTTCTCATTCGTTCGCGTTCCAAGTTTTTATTCGCCTATTTTATTTTAAAGTTTAGGCTTTGTAACAAAATTATTCGTCGGTCAACGCCCGTAATCTAATCGATATTTTAACGGGTAATAACAAACATGATTAGACTAAAATTTTAAACGAGTTACCACGATTTACTTTTATTTAATTAATTCATTATTTGTCAATTTTAAATATGCACTCGCTTCTTGTCAAATAAACGCGCCTCGAGTTTAATTAAATTATTGATCGAATAAAAAATGTCGCCAGAAAAGAGTTTAATCAGAATATATTATTTGTTATGAATGGTCGCGATGTCATTACTAGATAATAATTTTTATAAAATAACGTATAGTGAGAATTTTTTTTATGCTTTTTTATTTAACGATAATTATAAATACGCAAGATATCAAAATAGAACCGATAAAAATGTAAATTATAAAAGTACAAAATCGTCTAATTATCCATTCGATTGTTCAATTATGAAAGTCGATTTAAATATTATCAATTTCAAATTTATGCAAATATTTTCCAACGTTTCCATTAACTTACTTGTGCTGTTATAATAAAGTGCGATTAAAGATAACTAAAATTATTACATGTATTTTTTTTAAATTACAATATTATTCTAATAAATTTACATACTTTAATTTATTATTCAGAATTTGAAATAAATTATCTCGATAAATATTTTTTATACTTTATGGACACCAATTACTTTTATTATTATTATTATTATTTTAATTAAATAAAAATTCAAAGACGAATTATTCATTCGCAATACTTTGACATTTCCGTACAATACAATTATTACTCGATGCTGCTACTTTATTCACTTATGGCAATTACTAAAATAAACGCTTTTATTACATTTCAGATGAGAAAATCATTATTATTCAGGAGATTAAACGCATAATATTTTGTAACTCAAGAATCACGAGACATTTTCTACATTTACAAAATAGAAATTAATCAATTTTAAATCAGAGTAGTTATTTAAAACAAAGACAAAAGTAGTGAAAAAGAAATTGGAGTTATTTAGTAAAATTACGGTAATTAATGTAAAAGTACTTTAATGTCATAGATCCGAGGTCCGGAGTGTTAAAAAAGAATCGTATTACTAGATATACTGGCCTTCTTACTCTCCTACATACTCTCCTTCTCCCTAAAATTGTCGACGTCAAAAAAAAATGAAAAAGGTAAAATGCGCGTGCGAAAGGTTCATTTACCAAGGAAGTTGCATTCTTACGAACGGAAGTAGAAATTACCTGTGGCTGCTCGATGAAATGGAAACAGGACGAGTGCAAAAATTCGATATTTTTCGTAACCACAAATGAACTTCCCCTTTTCTCCTTCGTTAAAATTATTTGGCTGCTCGCATTTCAATTCTATCCCCTTCTCCTTTTACATGTATAATGTTTTTCTTTACGTAGGGCTTTGATTTTTTTTTCATATTACGATGAATTTACTATATTTAGATGTAAATCATACGCAAAATGTGATAAAATATTTAACTTGGTAACCGAGTTTTAATTCGTTACAGACACAAATCACGCGGTACTCGATTACAATAAAAACAAAAAAATCCGAATAATTATTAACTACTACAATAATTCACAATAATAAGAGTAATTTGATTTATTTATAATTTAAAATAAATTGTTTTACAAGAACTTCTTTAATTTGATATTTTAGTCTAGTATAAATATTTATAATGTCATAAATAAATAAAAATTTCAGCAAAGCGATTAGTGCCTATAATTAAAATAAATTGTTATCGCATCGAATGCGAATATTATAAAAATAATTTTAAATGTTTGCATCATGGTATTGTATTGAATTTTACTTTGGGTGTGTGTGTGTGTGTGTGTTCGGTTATAAGTTATACATCAATAAATAATCCAGTGCTTAAAATGGCTTAAATTGAAGAAATGCCTTAAACGCTTTTAATAAATCTCATGCCTTTACCGATCATTTCATGCAAATGGAACAGAAGATTATATACGTCTTTAGGAAAATGACTGCTGTTACAGGAAAATGGTAGAGTAGTTTTATCGTACTTTTCAAACTTCGTAATAATAGCAGAAAATTGTAATAACTCGAATGCAAATATTCGAGAAAAATAAAAATAATTTTCTGACTTTTCGTAAAAATCTAATTTCGCTAAGGGAAAAATAATGCTCGCACATCGATATTTGATGTAACTTTACATATTAAACAATCAACAAGATACTTTTGCATTACTTACGCAAAAAAAGTTAAAATCTTTCCTTTTTTACAATTTGATTTACAATCAATTAAACTAATTTACACATTTGCAAAAAGAAACAAAAAAAAAAAAAACCGAGTGATAACTAGACACACGTTAACATTTTTGCGCATAAAAAATGTTTAATGGCGTAAAACTAACTAATTATAAACTTTTAAACGCCTTGAAATGTTCAGTTGAGCAATAATGACACATTCCTTTGATAATTATACGTACGAATGAAGTTTGAAAGGAGCGAGTAAACGAACCATAAACAAAATCTGAAATTGATATTTAAATTTTGCTCGATAGATTCGTTTGGCAAATTGTGCGAGAAATAAGTTTCGATTTTTTAACGTTAAACAGATCGCGCCACCAGGCGCAGAAATAAAGTTAAGTTAATAAAGTTGAGATTGACTGCCGGTAACGACGGATCTGCTCAGTTTCTCCGAATACATCCGACCGAACACGTCGAGAGATCAATCAGCGAGTCCTTGATAGAATTTAAAAAATCGTAATGGCAAGTGGGGGATAAAAGAGAAAAGAGAAAAGAGAAAAGGGAAAAAGGCAGTAGAGGTCTGCGCATTACTCGGGAAAGTGAATCCATTAAGACCAGCGCTGGCTGTGCACGTATAGAGATGGTTAAAGTTCATAGCAGTGAAGGGATCGAGTGGCACTTTGCGAGGAAACACTGTAGAGTCGATTATAACCACCGGTTGCTTTTACTCACCGACTACACCTTCCTCAACTAGTCTCGAGTCTTAAGTTTTACACCGAAGCTTTAGCGTGCCGGTGCAGGCAGTGGCAGTGACCTGCCTCATCGCCATTGCAGCATACGCGACTACCTTCAAAGTGCTCATTAACATCCCAGTTTCGCGCTTCAAGAGTCGCTCCCGTCGAATCTCCGCGAAGAAAATCATAGCCTCCTCCCCGGCGCTTTTATGCTGCCCAGTCTGGCCAACTCGAATAGATTTATGCGCGCGCGCGCGCGCGATGCGTTGCTCAGTGCTGCCATCCCTCCCCGCCTGTTTGTAAAAATTCCTTTTCTGGATCTTGGGCGCGAGCGGCTCTCCCCGTTCCCCGAATTTATCCCCAATTCCCATGAGCGTTAAATAGATCATTCGGAATTAGCAATAACGAAAGCCTCCGAGAACCATTTTATTATCATTCCATTTTGTAAGTCGGAATTCGAAGAAATGCAAGTTTTATGACTTCCGCAATGTCTCGATGTGTTTCTTTTATTTCGTCCCGAGGGAAGTCGTTACTTCTCCCTCGAATTAATCAAACTGCGTCTAATCTATTTTTACATCCCCGCGAGTAATTCCGATGAAGAAGCGATACCGAGTCTCTGCTCGAAAGCCTGATTTTTCGAATGCCTTCAATTTTACCTTCACCGAGTCCAATGATAATAAACGCAAAACAGTTAATCCGAAGGTAAAGCAGTTTTCCCCCGTTTATCGCTACATCCTCGAATGGTCACAACTCCAGAGTCAAACATCGGTTTTTCGCGTAAAAACGCATCGTTATTAAGTCAAGACGAGCGTTAATTATCCCTCCAGTCGACGGGGGAGGGAATCGAGGTAACGGCTCGGTATCGGCGATTTGCCGCCTAGCAATTTGAGCCTTAAATTTATCGAAATATGCGATAAACTTGTAATAAAGTTATAATGCTATCTAAATAACGTTCGAGGCAACTGCTGTCGTTTGCCGTTGGTCCGTTCGTTTCTCTTGGCTCAACGACTTCACGAGTGTTATTATTCCAGTTAGAAACTAACAATTTTCCTGTTGCCAACTTGTTAACTTATCAATTCAACAACTTGCGCGCGATGTGTATTAGTACGCACATTACACAATTTGCGCCGCTCCGAAATTTAGCTTTAGCCTCCAGATTTCATCCGCGAGAAAAATCCTATGAAACGGGCAATAGATATTTTGCAACCGTCGAACTTTCATCCGGTAAATGTCGTTTACATTGTGTTTTTCACGAAAAAATCTAATCAAGTGGACCTTCTGCACTCGCACCGGGAATAGTGTAAGGAATTTTTTAATTAACTTATTGCACATTTCGAGCAGCGAGCGCCTCGTATGCGATAAAAACTCATCCGGAGAGGTAAGAATGTTTTTATTTGAAAAAAATGCCTTTAACCGTGAAAGCGGCATTGCGATTATAATAATCAAGAGCGAAGAAAAAGGACTTTAATAAGACGGAAAATGATACGGGACTGAATTTCCATGTTCTTAGGGCATTGTTTGTTTGAGGTTCGTGACGGGAGGGAGGGGAGCCTATTTACTGTGGCGACTGGAAATTTTATCCCGTGCACCAGGTGGTGGCACTGCGACGCTGCGACGCGGAAATGAGAACACACACACACACGCGCGCGCGCGCGCGGGCGGGCGTTTGCACTGGGAGCCGAGTGTTCGGGCTCAACGTACAGGCATTGATGATTATGACTCGAGGAAATTTCGTTCTTCTGCCGTTCAAACCGGAGATGCTTAACCGATGCTCTCGTTATTATCGTGCTTGAACTCAGTCTTTAGGAGCTGTTATTCAAAATCTGAAAGCTTTCGTCATTTGTGAGGCCGCGCGCGCCAAATGTAGGAAAGCTCGAATTTTCGTATTGCGTCTGGAGTGAAATTCGGCCGCGAGATGGCACTTATAAATTTCTGAATTACGTCCTGTGCTTTTTTCGTTCGCGCCGCTTTGCACTCGATGTCGGAAAACTGGATGGAGTGATTTACATTAATTAAAGACAAATAAGCCGTTATTGCTTTTGCTAATTGCAACACGTTTGGGCAACGAATAAACTCTCCGTGGCCGAATTAAAGCAGCCGATTGAAAATCGCTTGTTCGCGAGTATCGGTAGTCGATGATACACCGCATCTACCCTACAAGTGGTATTGTTATTAAATTATTCTTTTCACTCGCTTATAATCGTACGAATCTAACGATACTAACTCTTAAAACTACCGAAGCAGAATTATTAATCCAAATCAGTGCACTTGTAAGTATTTTTAATAACGTTTATTATCATTATTATTGTTATATATTATAATACTACAATTCTACGCGACAAAATGTCTAAGAAAATAAAATTTTGAGTTTATGTAAACAAGCGTAATTTTTAGCGGAACCATTTCTGTGTTCATAACCGAATTGGCAAATCTTTTAATGGTCGTTATAATTTGGAGGTAATAATTTCGTTTCGGATACGATGAGAATTCCCGACTTCCTTTAGATTTCAACGATGCATGCGTTGATAAACAATTGTAGAATAATAAAAATAAATCAGGGCTGCCAAACAGTTAAATATTCATCGCGACACTTTTCGCGTTGCCATAACAAACGATCCATTTAATTAATTTCAAATTTTACGGGTATTAACTTTGATGATTAAATTAAACACGTTTTTGTCGTAACCATATTTTTGTAATTTAGTCTATATTAAAGTAACACACTTTTCTTTAAAATTTATCCGCCCTTTTATCACTCGCGCACTTCGCATAACCAAATCAAATTCAATAAGACGTGACATCTCGAAGCCCTTATTTTTATGTTCCAAAAGTTCTTGAATGATACGAAGAAAAAAATTCAGTTTTATTTCGAAAACTTTATTTCTTTTCACTGCACCAGTCTGCTAAAATAATAACACGATATTAAATCTGCTAATGACCGCACGAATATTTAATAGACACATGTAAATAATAAAACTAGAAAGTTAGTTATATGAATCTCAATTATATAAGTCATTAAAAAAATCACGAGTAGTTGATATATTAAAGTATAAAATTACACATATCATTTCAATTATAGTATTGCCTTCCCTTCAGTTTCACATTCTGAAATTAAAAAGAAATAACGACTCGTTAATATGACCAGAATTTTTTAGATTATTATTAAAAAAATATTGAGATTTAATAATAGTTTGAGGCAACTAGAATATAATACGTGGATGAAATTACCTTTTAATTTAATATGAAAATAATCGCTACCATAAATGTAGTGTTCAAATCAATATTCTCACGAAGTCACTAGATTGAATCTTGGACTTTTACGCGATTTTCATCGAAGTTACAAAGGAGTGTAAAATGTAAAATTTCTTTTTTAAATCGTAAGAATTAGATTACACGCGTTCAGTTATAAGTGTAAATTTAACTTAATTTAATTTAAATTCGAATGAATTCCATAAGAACTGTAGCACCAGTTACATACACCAGTAACTTCCGCATTCCCGTATTATTCTATAATTACGTAAAATTCGTTCGCAATAATGAGCGTGGGTAAGTATTTTCAAATTTACAAGCGAGCCTAGGAATAAATTTCACACGCAGTATTCGAAACGAATAGTAGGCAGACTCGAATTTAGAACGGCGCTCTGATAAATTAACACTATCAAACTTCTTTGTGTTCGAGCAATTTAATCGGTTATTATATACAAATTACATAAAAACAAAGGAAACATACTAGCCGTTTAAAACATACCGTCGCGTGTTCTTTTTTTATCGAGGCGTAACGTTCCAAATATGAACTGAAGGCAATGAACAGGTCCTCCGATCAAATATATTCCCACCAACACTCGGCTAAATTTCCTCAAAGTTATTGCATTTTAAATATTTTTTCGCGTCGAGCGAATTCTTGCCCTAAAATTTGGACTTTGAACTCGACCAATGCAGTAACAACGCTTGGCATTGATGTTAAATCTAATCGTCCTTCTCGTATTACAGGTCGAAAAAAATCTAATTAATATTTTAAACTCGACGAGTCTTTAAAAACAGCACACGATGAAAATTTATAAGCTACTTTGACAATGCAATAATCGTCAAACTGGCGTCGGAGAGGAGCGGAAAAAGAAGAAATAAAAAAATAACGAAACACTTGATAACTCTTGGCTGTTATCTTTTTCCGTCGCACGTCTATTTTGGACGCTGCTTTTTTGGCGGGATGCACTTGACGTGAAATAACACGTGCACACGCGCACGCACACTCGGACAGTCACGCTACAATACTCTCGGCGTCTTTTACCGAGCGGCAGTTGTTATGCGAAGCTATACGTTGCCAACTACACAATTGATGAATGCAAATAAGAAAGTCATTCCGTAGACTCGCGCAGACGTACGATGGTTAACCGAACCACCTGTGGATACTTTTAAGCTCTTCTCGCAGAATATTTTATATAATCGCAACGTTTTATCGTTATTTCACTGGGACGGGCGCGAAATTCGATTTCGACGAGGCTTCGATGACAAATGTCGTCGGCGCATCGGCAGCGTCCTCCTCGACGAGCAGCGAACAATTGCAAGTTCATCCCTTAAGAGGCTCAAAGCAGTTGGCGCCTCCGTTTCCGAGCACCAACTTCGAGCTTTTATCGGCCGCCTCTTTTGCATTGCCCCGGTGCGACGCTTTCCCAGCCGCCTTTTATGAAAAATGAATATCGTCGACAAGGACGTTATCCTGCTCGTCCACGCGGGACGAATCAATTTTACAACCCTGAGATTCGAACGATCTTCGCTTAAAGTTTTGACACTCGCACACACACACACACCGGTGACTAGTTGTCTGCCTCGAACCGCATATTCCGATATAATGCTGCTTTCAAACTTACCAAGAAGCTTATTTCGAGTCGCACCATTTTTTTTGCTAAATCTGACCTGTTCACTTGCGCACATCCGTCTTTACAGCGAACAGCGCGGCGTTAATTTGCCTGCAAGCGCTCTATTGGGAAGTGCGAGCTTGCAGGCGTGAAAAAGTTATCATTTCTCAAGCGCTAAAAGCTTCGAGCGAATTAAGGAACATTTTACAACGTCGAGTGTGTATCGTAAAAAAGTCTCGAGTTTGTTCGCTCGCAAGCGTCGAGGGTGGGGGGGGGAGGCCAGTTTTAGTTTATTCAAAAACTTTGAGCGATTTTTGCAAAACGATCGATTGAATTAAAGAGTAAGTTGGAGCGTTGCGTCCGACTGCATTATGCCGTTTCTTATTTAAAGCCGATCGAACCGGCGGCGCAAGGTCTTTCGAAAGTAGCCATCGGCTATTACGTGATTCCATCCGTGTCATTCAACTTTCTACAATGTTACCTCATCCTTTTTTATCCGGAACATCGATCGTCGACTCCGTCATCATCCGAGACTTTGTTCGCTATCTGCGCTCGCTTGATCGAATACTCATTAGTGTCATGAGAACGAAGCGCCGTTGAGGCAAAATTAATAGAGTACGGGTATATCACATCTCCTCTCCTCGACAGTGTCTCCCGCTTCTTTCTCTTATTCCATTCCTTGCCACACTGTGTGCTCTTCCATAAAAATTCCATTTTCCGCGCAACTTTCCTGCCTTTAATAACCCCTTTAGCTTTCATAACAACTTTTTAACACTTTTTACGTCTTGAATTTAAGCTCCTAATAAAATGTCAATCTTCGCTTTTTACTTCTGCTCCGTCATTGATAAAAAAGGACGATAAGCTTTTTTTATTATGTAAAGACACTGTTTAGGTTACGAGTATTGCTAATTATGTTAACTACGGTACGGTTGGCGATATAACCTAATCACTACTTACACGCACCTAATTATACGAGTGGAATATAGCAGAGGATAATATATGTCGCGCAAGCGATTAGTCCGATCACCATAATTATAATCCGAAAACAATTCTTTCCTCGGCGGAATAATCTACTAGCGGTAAAGATGATTTCTCTCATTATGCGCGCGCGTGTGTGTCTACATCTACGTAGCCGCGCAGGCTCTTATTAGCGAACGAACGTAGAGGAGAAAACCTGGAGAAAATAAAATTTCGTTTGCATGGAAACGAAATTGCACTCGCCGCTGACACTTAACTATTTATTATTATTACAATAATCTGCATTAATGTGCATTAAAAGCCATTGGACTGCAATAAATAATGTAACCGTTTACATTGGAGAATTATTTAAACCGAAATTACGCATACGTGATTTCTCAAAGCAAATACATTATTCTTTATTTGCTCACCATAAATAATTTTGATTTGAAAATATAATTTATCGCCTAATAGTCGACGTATAATTATATAATTATCAATAAAACGTTTCCCTTTGTAATAGATTTATCTGCAGTTATAATTATACGTTCTCGTAATTGGAGATATAATTTAAGCGCGCGTTTCGAAATTCGGAATCGATAACTTTTTACAGACCAACAGATATTATAAGGCAGCTAAGCGACCAATTAATTTGCAACTAGAGTTGCACGCGTTTAAATTTGATTTGCATAACTGAAAAATATGATTTTCAATGAGTCCGAAAGCGCGAGCCGCGCCAGATATGTTAAGTACACATGTATCGAATTAATAAATTCACTCGAAATCAATAATTTAACCTTTCCTAAATACACGAACAAAGGCCGATTTAACGAATTTGCAATTTGAAAATTCAGCCAAAGCTTACGATTAAACGCTATTTTCACAGATTTTGTCATGTTCCAAAGATAAGTTTGCACGTCACATTGAAAGTTGTGCATACTGATAATCGTACGTTGTTGATGTGAAATGTAACAGACAAGGTTGGGCGCACTTATTAAAAATGATCGTCAAGCGTAAAATCCGTTACGGGAGCATTCGTTCGCTTTCTTCTATCGTACATTATAATTTGGGCGAACAAGAGAATCTCAGCAGAATCGGAGGAGCGCAAGCGATCGAGAATTTCAACGCTTCGTCGAAGGTAAAATCCTTTTATAAAGTTATTCGTTCGAGAAGCAATTACATCCACTTTAACTTTTAAGTTAAATTGATAAATATTAATTTAAATCGCGTCTACGCAGACCATAAGCGAGCGTGAGAAGTGCGCGGATATAATTAAGCTAAAAAATGTTTACGAACACGCATACGTGCACAGGCATCTCGAGTCGCGTGACTGCTTTTAGCAGCGGCGCCTTTAACGTAACCAAAGGCGTCAAGCAGCGCCGTGATTAGATCGCGAGCAGCACTCCGCACCACTCCGCACCACTCCGCACCACTCCGCAGCTTCTTGCACCGGTTCATTATCGTATGTTTTTTAAAACTCCCTAAGAAATAGAAGCTTATGTTCTTTGCGTAATTTCACGGCTTCCCGAGACATTAAATACCGACGAAATTGCTCTTAAACGGGCAACGCGTACAGCCTCGGTTAACATTTGTGCGAGCTTTTTTATAATAGTAAAATTAAAATGCCCGACTCAGACGTGCACTTATCCGCGAATTATGCAGCAGTCTCATCGAACATCGGCACCGTGTACATTGTCATACGGCTAATGGCGAATTAGAAGCAAAATATCCCTCGCGGCTCTTTCATTTTCAGAGCTTCAACTTGAGATTTTGGCATCGACGTATCTCGAGATATTCGCTACACTTGCTACACCGATTATAGCGCATCAGCTGGTAGAAAAAAAAACTATAGAAACGGAGAGTAATGCGTCGGAGCGAGCGTTTTTGGGAATAACTCGAGCAACCTAACCTCTGATA
This sequence comes from Platyscapa corneri, assembly GCA_018907185.1. Taxonomy (NCBI): domain Eukaryota; kingdom Metazoa; phylum Arthropoda; class Insecta; order Hymenoptera; family Agaonidae; genus Platyscapa; species Platyscapa corneri. Next base: position 621,124 of record JACCHW010000014.1, read on the forward strand.
AAGCACTCGTATCGAATAACGATTCTCGTTATTAATAGCGACAAAAGCGCCCCGTACTAGGGCGCAGGACAAAAATGGCGCGTGGTAACGAGGATAAAAACTCGTAGGACGTCTTTGCCCGACGCCTGCCAGATTTTCTGGCCGCGGCGAGTCGTCGTCGCGACACCGATTTCTTCGAAACGCGAGATCGCGAGAGTCAGCGCTCGGACGGAAAGGATTCGCAGAGGAGTAGCAAAACAGCAGCTGCATCGAAAGGAAGAGAAGCGCAGAACGGATAAAGAACCGTTGAACGGAACGACGGACGAGGAATATGTCGTGCGTCCAGATATATCACATAACAAACAGGTTTCCCCTTTCGTTCGAAGACGCATGCGCGTGCTGAGAGTAAGAGTAATCCTGCAACTTTCGTTTATCCTCGTTTGGCTCGGTGATGTCATAAATACTTGCAGAGGCCCGATACCGTAACCTGAAATACCGCTTGCCGCGGATGAAAGACTGTAATGCTCTCGGTGAAGTCACTGTAACCGCTGCAACTCTTTCATCGATCCTTCCTTCTTCTCCCTTCCCCCCCCCTCTCTCATCCGTGTGTTTTTTCTCGCACTAGCGCCGAAATCGCCGTTTCCTCTACCGAGGCCTCGTTCGATAACAATTACCGCCGGGACTCGCGCGAGAAAGCAGAAATTCGTTAAAATGTGAAAAGAGCTTGAAACGAGACTAATCGGTAATAAAATTAAGGATGTCGTTTAATTTTAGAAGCGAATTAATAAATTAGCTCTTCGGCTTCGCACCGTCGATTTAAAACATTTTCCGCGAAACATAAATCTTTCATCGAACCAAGTTTCGCGCGAGCATTAATAAGAAGAAGCAACGCGGTTACGATCCGATCGCAAATTTGAATAGAAGCGATCCGAGAGTCCATTAAAGGACGCCGAATGAAGCGACGTTTAATAAATATAAATAATAAGCGACGATTAGGAGAAAGAAACAATTATCGGCGGAGCGCTTAAACGCCATAAATATTCAGGAGCTCGAGGAAGAAAAGCGCCAAAGTAATCGGATAATGCGATTTCTAGGCGCCTTTGTTCCTCGTATTTTAAAGTATCCCTTTGTGCGTTAAAATATGTCCGGGAGTATTAATCATTGGGCTCCATAAAGCCCGTCGTTAATTTTAATTTTATTTGCGCCTCGCTCGGCCAATGATAACGGCAGCGCGCGAGTCGTAACTCAGGGCTTTTCCCGGCGATTATTAAAAGCGCATCGAGGCGCATCGGGCCGATCGATTACCGCCTAATTCGCTCGTGAAAGCCCGAAAATCCGACATCGGAAAGCACTCGACGAGACCGGGGCCCGCGTCTCGCGATCTCGAGCGGGTCCGAGGGCACTCCGGCGCCTCGAGACGACGACGACGACGACACCGGTTTGACTTTCAATTGCAAAGCAGCAGCGGACAGCGGCTCATTTGAATATATATCTATCCCGGGAAAGAGGGAGAGGGGGCAGTCATTACCGATCCAGGGCAGGTCACGTCGCGCACTTTATCGTAGGTGGCGGACTCGTTTACGTGTTCAAGGAGCTTAATGCCAACTCGCGTCCGACTGGTGGGGCTGGCAGGAGGTGGTACACCCACCCTCTCCTCCTTTTTCCCCACCCGCTCTTGGCTCTCGTCTTTTATATCCTTGTTGGTTTCTCGCCTCCCTCCCCGTTGTGTTTCCGCGTTTCCTCGGAACCGTCGCGCCCCACTCGAAGATGCGTTCGAGAAGTATTTAAATTAGCTGCGCGATTACGGTTGCAGCCGTGCGTTTCCGTTATTGCGACTTCTTTCCGGGAGTCCGAATTAATTTCGAGCGAGCGCTAATTTCTCGAACGCCTCTAGGCGGCGCTATAAGCGCCTGATCTCGCTCTTCCTAATTTTCTGGTCGATTGCGACTCGAGGAGGAAATAAATTTTCCAGATAATTTGTAAAGTGGAATTGCGTATTCTTTGGTTATTACGCGGATGACTTTGAATTATTAACAAACCCCTGCAATTGAAGTGGGACGTTATTTCTCAAAAAAATTCAATAAATTGAATTCTTTAAAACAGTACTTAATTCGTCAGAAAATTTCGTAGCCTGAATCTGTTGAATTGAATTATATATTAAAAATTATGAACTTTTCCATTAAAATGGCGATTCCTCAGTTTCCTGTTATTAACTTTTCCCGTCTTGCGGCAAATCACTCTTTAGCAATCACTCGATTCTAATTGCAATTCCAAACTGCAATAATTACATTGAAACTCGCAAGAATATTGCGCTTTCAGTCTTTAAAACGAGCGGCGAATATTTTGAAAAAAACGAGAGATGAAACAATTGCAAAATGCATTCGCTTTCGGCTAAAAGAATCGACGCTAAATTTTCATTTAATTGCTGCTCGAAGTCGCTGATATCCTCGATTCGTTCGTTACGCGTAATATTTGATTTTTAAAATAGACATCGGCATAGAAAAATGCGGCTGCGCCATTTAAAGCCATCGAGTTCGATGCAATTGACGAAAACACCCTGATGCACATCATAATGCAGCAGAAAAACTTGGGAGCATTAGACTGCAGGTGTAGTGTCCCGTGAGTTTGGTAAATCTTCTAGCCGTCTAATAATAAATTTTTATAGGAATACGAAATGCTGCGAATATCGGATTCAATGCATCGGAAAATATTACACAAACTTGTGTATCCGTATTGAAATTTACGAAGGCTTTCTCGTATTTTCTGTTCTCGCATAAGAAAATATGGAATAAAAGTATTTCATAACGCAGAGTAAGAAAAGTTGTTTTTAAAAACGCATAAGAATTTCAAAGTGCATTCTTATTTTCGCAATGGCTTACATTTTACCAAGTGAAAATTCGAGACGCGAAAAAAATTCGAAAAATCGACGACAATTGACAAAAACTTTAAATAAAACTGCCTCTGTTCTCCCTCCGGCGCGAAAAAAAATATCTGTCTTCTCGAGAACAGTTAACGAGCGTCGAAGCTAAAATGAGGTAAACCGAAGTAGAATTTATTTCTAAGGCAAAACGTCCCATGGAGGAGGGAAAAAGTAAGGCTTCCATTGCCTATGTTTTAATACTTTTACTAATCTGTACTTTTGTTCTCCTTGCTCGCCAAATACGTAGCATTAACTCGGCGAGAAATTGAACTCGATTGGATTATAGTCGACCGAAATGCATTTTAAACTATAAATTATGCGTCTTCGAAGGAAAACTTGAAAATATTGCGTCGGCTGTTGAAATTAGGTATGCCCAGGGGAAAGGCAAAGGGAATATTTAAAAACTAAATAATTTTGAGAGCAAGAATTTGAATTCGCAAGCAGCGAAGAGATAATTATGTAAACGAGAAAATTCGGAACGAAACGTTACACAGTCACACACACGCGCACACACGTAGACCAGATGGTTACAAACACGAAAGGGTCACTTTCAAGTTGACCAGCTTATTATGTACGCGCATGTAGCCGCGTATCATTTTGTAAACACCTGTTTACGTAGTCGGTGTATTATAGTTTGCTCAAAGCAAGAGCTCCGCTGCGCACATCGAAAAGTAATTAGATCGATTTTACGCGCAGAACTTCTGTCGGCGTCGACACGTTTTATAAATATTTTCAGATAATAATTACATCGAAATTGTCCGACGAAAGCTACATTGAATTTTTTAATACAAAGTTCAATTGTGCGCGTGCGATTAACGAGCTTTAAATCTATCCATAATTGATTGCCTCCTTGTCGTAGAGCAGAAAAGTTTTACCTGCTCGAGAAAATGTTACTTCGGAGTTGTGGCAGAAAGAGCAACGTATGCGAAAAATAAGTTGCTTTCGTAATTGTTGCGCAATAAACAGCGATAAAGTTGCCAATGTTTTCTTTTCAAAGTAAAATGTAACGATGGATAATAAAAAAGCTTTTGAAGCAATTATAGCTTCTGTTATCGTATCGTTCGCACGAGATATTACTTCGATTTTTATAATTTTAGCTATATTAAACTTAACCGTTGCATTAACTATACTTGATGAAGTAGCGATCGGCACTGCGAATAACTTTTCGACTCTGTTAAACGCAAAATAATACGAATAAAGTGCTTTTTCTTCAGCCGAACAAACGCTTGGATTTTCCATCTATTTTCCAAACAAGTTTTAAGACAATATAAAAGAATGATTTTTGTTAATAAATAAAATTCACGATTCGGCCGAGATGTGACAATAATAAATTTACCACCGTTTGGATAAAAATTAAGACACGCCTCTATTCCACAGTAATGCGAACAAAGTAAAAGGAAAATATTTAAGTCTACAAGTTCGTACATATAATAAGCGAAGTATAATAGAAATCTCTGTTTATCTTTTAGTCAGTATATAGTCTCAGCATTATACACAAATCCGAGCCAAGAACATAATACGCGAGATTTCATTCGCAAATATTTCATAAATATTACAAATTGTTCTCTAAGGGCTTCTCCCGAGTATTTTGGCTCATCTGCTAATCTTCCTACATTATCTGCAATATATTATTTCGAAAAACCAACTGGGTTTTTTAATAAAGCAAAATTTGCTTTTGCTTTTTCGAGTAAACGATCAATTCCTGTCTTTTGCTATGTTTAAATTATATATTTAACGAAATGTATGGTAGTTTCAAGTCGCGCGCACACGTCGGAGGGAAATAAAATTTTTGATAGATATTTTAACGAAACCGAAGTAATGCATATTTCTACGCGAATTGCTATTGTTTATTTTCACAATGAAAAAATTAACGACAGATTGTTACACACGTGCGAATGCACAATTTTTAACAACTCTGTTAAACGAATTTCTTTCGCTTTTCTTTAATGAAAATTCGCATGCGTGAGGTAAGCACGCAACGGGTATTCGTGTAGCTGAGTTCGCCCGATGTGTGTATTCTAGTGCGCGAGCACAAGTGTGCCTTTAAAAAAACCTAATTACCATATTTTGAAATACAATATTACCACAATTTACTGATTGCGGGACAAATCAATAAAAGGGTGCTTTTTTTGAAAACACTTTTATTTTATACATAAATTTATACATAAATATACATTATTTTATACATAAATGCTTCTGATGGGTGTGAGTAATTTCGAGATTAGTATGAAACAAAATCAAATTATTTTAAACGTCGGTATAAACTTTTTGTTGTGTCCACACTCGTACTGTTTATATTCAAAAATTAGTTTTTACGTTTAATTTCTGAAATCTGATTGTTCGATTTTCCTACGAGTGCGATATTTAATACAAAAATAATCATTAAACGAAATTGGATGCTAGTAGTTGTAAGTAGTTGATACTTGTTTGAAAAAGAAACTTAATTCAACATCTCCATGTAAATATAAAACAAAGTGTATGCAAATACATCTCCAATTGCTTTTGTATCAATTAAGTGCTGTTTTCTTTTTAATTACAACTGATTGAAAAGAGTAAACATTTTCAACGCACTGAGTAAAAGACGCGAAAATGCAGGGATGATATTTTAAACGATTAGGAAACGATAGCTGGACGATGCATTTCTGTTCTTACGCACCAAACAATTTATCACGGATGACACCTTATTTTTTAATCAGCATAAACATCCCGTTATTCTTGAATATTGATATTTTTTCATTGACAAGTGAAAATGTTGAGTCTGATAAATGACAACTGTACAATGAAGTACGACGCGCTTGCGAAAAATTTGCCTCCTGCCAAAAAGTGACGGCCTTATTTGCTACGGCATTCGTGATCAGTGCAAGTGTTTGCTATTGAAATAATAATTTTTAAATCGAAGCGAAAATGGAGAGAAAGAAGCTGTAAACATGCACCGAGAAGAGCTTCGAACGCTCGTGAATGGTAAAAATACGTTTAAACTTCTAGAGCTTCCATTAAAAATGCAAACGTTATTATCCTCTGATTCCCGCGCTAAATTAGTCTGTTTCGCCTAATAAACGTCCGTTTTCCACTCAAACGGTGAAGCTTAGAGCTGCGCACCTGAAATTTATAAACAATGTACAAAAGATTATTAAAATGAATTATTTGAGCCAATTAAGTCGCGGTCCAATCGCCGCCTTATTAAGCAATCCCCCGCCTATACGCCATCTTTTAAAATAAGCTTATTCGCACATCGTTCCGGTAAAACGAGTAATAATAACGAATACGAAACATTTATAGCTAATAACGATTGCCTCTTAATTCGTCGATTATTTAATTTACAGCGCGATACAAAGGTATATCTTGTGTGGTGGTGGTACACCTGGCAACAAAGGCTAATGCGCTTTTTCGAAAAAGTCCCGTTCGATTTTGAGATTCAACTCGCAACATCAAAAATTAATATCTAATATGGAATGGACGCAAGAGACGAACTTTCGAAACAAAAATTTGAAACGTCAAAGTATTGCGCGTTAAAGAAATATCGGAGTGAAATTAGGTAGTAAAAGTTCAAATCACCCAACTCTTTCCGTAAATATAAATATAACAATAAATATAAATATAACAATATAAATGTAGCTGCTGCTTCGTAAGCGAGATGCCCGAGTTTTACTGCACAACTAGACTCGGATCTTATTTAAAATGTCACGGATAAGAGCTTATCACAGGTAATGTCACCGACTACCTTGAAATCTCGGGTATTGTTACGCAGCTTTATTTTCGATTATTAATCAGATTCGTCGTTGCCTCCTCGCAAGGCTTATAATTGCAGGCTTCGACAAAGTGTAAAGAGCTAAAAATGGTAAAAGCAAAAACATCGAATTAAAAATAGATTAAAAATAAATAAGAATGTTCCGTATTACTTTAACTGTACCAATAAATTTTCATTTCCTTATCTTCACGCTCGATAATTTATAATATTAATTAAAGTTTACCGATTGAACTAGAGCGAAACTCTATTTCTCACAACACTTTAACTACTTTGCAGATTATTTATTTTATTAGTTACACGATTGATCAAATTGATTTCATTTATAATATTAATCGAAAAGAAAAATTAACGCACTAAGTTAAATTAAATGTTCTTATATTACCGGTGAGTCATACGTTTTACACGCGTTTACGGCTCGTCTGAAAACTTTGATTCGGATCGCGATGTTCAAAACTCCCGAGACGCTAATTTAGCAAAATTACTGGTGAATTTAAGGAAAGGCTTATCTTTTGATATCTCGAAAACAGAGATAAAGAAGGAAACTGCATTTTTTAAAAGAGCCATTTATTTAATAAAGGCATTTTTAATTTGCAAGAGTTTTTCGATTCTTCTTCGTTACATCAAAACAATAATAAAGACATAAAAGAGCAATTTCAAAGGCAAAGTTCCGCGATGAAAATTTTTAATTTATAATCATAATATTGGCTTATATTTATCAAAATTTAAACGCAATAAAAGAAGTTTGCACGAAGAGACGCCGTATGGGTGAAAATAAATTTACTTGGCGAATAAAAAAGTTTCTTTTGAAAACACTTGAGTTGACGCGAACTTCAAACAAGTTGTGACGAGTTCCACTTTGGCATAGTGAGAATGTCTCCCTTTTATTGGTACTTATTGAATTAATTTCTGCAGATTGATGTTTAATTCGCGATGAAACCTCACTGTTGAAATACAATTATTCCCGCTGACCGTCAATTTTCATCTGGTAAAGCTCGAGTATGAAGCATAAATGAGCATTACGAAAAAGCACCGACGACGACGACGACAGTTTGTTTAAATTGTACTTGCAACGAAATCGCACTAATTGCTCTGTCTTCACGCGTCGAAAAAACCCGAATAAAAGTAGATGTATTTTTTCTTAAAAGTTTGACCCTCCGAACGACCCCGTGTTTTTGCTGTTTTCTACTGTTATCCCTGGATTCAACCCAATCCGCCGCTGTGTGTATTTCTCTCGGATTATGCCGAGTACGTCACGCGCGTTCTCGCCTCGGAGGTTAAAATTGCCACTTTATTACGGGTGGTGCGCGTGACGTTGTTGAGACTTTTCAGGCAAACCTGGGCTTCATCTGCAGCCCCTGGTAGCGTTTAGCTTCATACATCGCAACGATCAGTCGTAGCAACTCGCGACTTTTTATTAATGTTACGTCGATTGGGTAATTTGTTAATTCAAATCGAATACTCGGTTCGCTCCGCACGCATAAGCCGTATTTTAAGCGACTGTGAGAGAACGCAAGTCATTCCGCGCAAATGAATAGCCGTTGTTTTAATAAACCCAGATTCATAATGAAGAGGCAGATTATGTTATTTACATATTTACATACAGCGGCGTGGCGTATGTTTAATATATAACTGTTAATTGCGAGGCGAATAATAATATTTAACATCGTACATAACCTCGAAACTGCATTTTTACCCGCTTTAAATCGTTCCGACTGTTGTCGCAATTGAAATTTTCCTTCGAATCCATCGATCGCGTAAAATTCATTTTTCACTTTTAAGAATAAATTTTAATAGATTTTAACTCGCGTATCTAAACGCTAACGACAATTATCGAAATCAGCAAGGCGTCATTATGCGCATTTTTAACACGTAACGCAATGCACGACGATGTGTGCGATAGCAAATAATGTACAGTCACGTAAGATTTAAAAGTCTCGTGTGTATTTGCGTTCGAGGCAACTCCACTTCAAAGTTATGGGAATACATATTATTTTTAATAAACGCGCGCGATAACGCAAAAATGTGCGCACATGATTTTGCGCGCTATCGAGGCAATCTTTCTCGTTGCTTTATAAAACGCGGGAAGATTTATTAAGAAGGGATAATTGTTGTTATCGCGCTTTAAAAGTACGAAGCGAGGCTCGAAAATCCTTAGTTATAACCATTGCGACAATGATAACTGACTAGCCTGAATGTACAATCACCCTTGATACGTATATACGTTGCTGAGTTACGCCCAACAACATAATTGAAGAGCGGAAATGTGCAACATCGGTCCACGTCTGATTGGTCTATTGTTTACGTAGCTCCGATTTTGTCTTGTTCACTCGCTAGCGTTCTCCCCCACCACCCCACCCCGCTTCCTCTCTCATTCACGCTTTCTTTTTCTCTTTCAACTTGACCCCCACCTCGCCAATTCGCTCTGTCTCCCCTCGCTCTATGCCTCCTCTTCTTCCTCTCCTTCCCAACAAAGTTACTCTGACTGTTTTACGTTTCAAGTGCACACTCTTTTTCAGCGCTGAAGTCAATTTCTGTATTATTAATTCATAAGGCAAAAAACGCGGTCGTTTTTCCTCGCCAGCCACGGACTTCGGTATTCGATTTAAAATGAAGATATTTGTAAATTGCTTTTTTCTGTGCCCTCTCCTGCATTTAAACGAGTTGTTCTTCCTGAAACCGTTAATTACGCAGGCGAGTTTAATGAAAATATGCAATATACAGCTTTCAAATTTCTGAGTAATAAATAATTTCGAGGCGGAATTAATGAATTCGCAAGGCAAATATTATAAATAAGCCTCGACAACGTTACAGCTGGGTTCGCGAGTAACGTAAAAATATATTACATAAAATTGGATGAAAATTAAAATCACGATAAAATTACGTTATTTTCTGTAAATCATTTGTAAATATGGCGATTCGCGAAATCAATTAATTACTCGTTGCGCGGCGAACTCGATTTAATTTTCCATTTAACAATATTTAGTTGCATCAGAGAGGCAACATTAGTTATAAGTCAGTAAACAACGGATTTTATTGTTCATAGCCTTTGACAAATACCGAGAAATTTATCGTTAACATTAAACGTTGCGTGATATTACACGAAAAGCGTAGACTCGTGCGCACGACTCGGTACTATAAAAAGATCGAGCCCTCGTACGTTCTTAAAACTCCTTTCTCCTGCTATAACATCGTAATAAGCGAACGCTAAGTCCACCACGAGTATATTAAACGTAATTCTCGTCTCGGGTATGGTTCCAGGTAAGAGTCGGAGCGGCGGCCGAGGGGGGGGGAAGCGGTGGGAGCGTAAAAGCCGCGCGGAAAAGGAGGAAGAGATCAAAGTACATCAGAGAGGCGATCTGTGTAACTCCGCAAAAGGAGAAAAAGACACAAACTTAAGAGGACACGTGAGTAGTAAAAGTTGACTGCTGTGAACAAAATATTAATGCGATCGCTGAAAGTCGCCGCTACTCTTATTAAAAGTACTTTCCAGCTTAGTAGACTTTTTTTTAGTCTTTGAGCGTCTTTACACGGGTCAAAGGACGTACAGTCTCCGAAAATATATTCAATTCAAGTTTACTCTTTATCCGCGGATCAGATCGGCTTCTCTTCTCCCCCCGCAATTAGCGAGTTTAAAAAAAAAAGAATTAAAACGCGACGCGCTTAGTTATTTAAATTGGGGTACTTCCGCAGCCTCGTTATTGCAATTGTAATAAAAAACAAAATTGACTTATTTTAACGAATTCATGAATTCATTTTTCGTAATTTAAAAAATTGAATTCTCTCAAAGAGCTTTTCTCCATCTACATTCAATTTATGTATAAATGAACATTCTAATTAATAAGTAATTTTTCGGATAACGTGTAAATATTACAAGACGATTAATATTTTATCATCGCAACGCATATTTAATATTTCATTACCTAGTCTAGTCGTGACATTTTAAAAATAAGTTATACTCAGTAATGGATTTGTAGTTAAAATTAATTAGATTTTATTTCAACTTGATAAGCATCCGCCGGTGCTTCTTGTCCTCTATTTATTAAATCCGAAGATTTTTATACATCAAACTTAAAACTGTCAGTAGTCAATCTCCAATCATTAATCTGCATTTTTCTCATATTAATTATAAATTGCGTTGAACGGTTACGAAAGACGAGAAAATTTTACACTTGGTTCTGTCTTTGTCTCTTTTACCTTATTTCCTTTCTCGCTTATTTTTGTTTTCATACGAGCTGCTCGAAGGGGAAACATCAAGACTTTTTTAATCTCACAATAGTAATGAAACATAGAGTTTTTTAAATAGCCTTTCTGGGCTAATTTCGATGAAAAAATTTATAAAAGAATATTATAGAAAGTTAAAACTATTCAAATTAAAATTACGCGCTTGCGTGATCACAACATTCGAGCAATAGGATAGTATTTTATAATGCGTACAATACCGTCATAAATTACAAGAGATTTGCTATGAATTCACTAAACGATTTTAAATTAAAAAATAGCACGTTGATACTAATTTAGGTATATTATAGTTTAAAGTAGTTCAACTGTAGCAGTAAAATTAACTGGATGCAGAATAGCGTTACTAATCTCAACAGGAATTTTCATGATTTCGAATGGTAATGAACTGCAAACAATAGATGGTCAACGACAAATCGCATCGAAAATCTCGCCCTTCCTCTTGCGCGAGTCCCCGCGATTACATCAGCCACGGCGAGAATCTGGAAAAAACCACCGATTGCGCAGACCATATATCGACTTGGTACACGTGAGGCTGCGAGCCACTTTAACCGAGGAATTGCTCCCACAGCCGTTGACGCCCACGCCCTCACCGACACTCTTCCCTTTTTTGCGAACGCAGCCGCAGCCTTGGCACTGGGAAAAGGGACATTCGGCGGGAGACTCGAGAGACGTGAAACGCGCGACTCCAGTGGCCAACTGCCACAGAGACGACGAACCAAGAAAATGAGTGACATAACCTCTCCAGTCAATTCGCACCAGTTAGAATCACATTTGAATTAAAGTAATCGTATCGAGCTTTGTGTCTGAAAAAATTTTTTGTAGCGTGGGCTTACGTGCCTGCAAAGTAGTTGTGTACTTATTGCTAGTTGCAGCCACAAGGAGAAGCGTTACTCAGTCGTTCAAATGCCTCATTTCAATTTTTAATATAATAGTTTTGAAGTCGAGAGTCATAGCTTTAAGAAAGATAAGCACCACTGCAACTTTGCACTTGCGGGATTTAAGTTTCATTCACGATCCGTGAAGTTGTGCTGAAAATAAATTTTCACTGTTCATGATTCTTAATAAATTTGAAGAGATTCTGTTTTCGGAACAGAACACATACACGCATTCAAATTCTACAGAGCCGTCAAACTGGATAAAAGAAAAATGTAATATCCGTAGATGTATTTTATTAAAAAGCGCAAAGTATACTAGAACAGTTAGAAAAGGGTGAAACAAACAATATGGAAATCTTTGATCTTAGCTTTTGATTCTTAGTCAAGTTCTAGACTGTCAAAATTCGTTTTAACTTTGACGTATTTATTTTTTTCCTAAATCCGACGATACAAAAACAATTGATATTATTAAATGGCAATTTACCGACCTCAAATTACATACCATATAACTTGGTCATTAAAAGTCTTACGCGAGTAAAAGATCTGCACTTGTAAGTAACAATATTAAAATCAACTTTAGTATACAGTATTGCAGAAACTCACACATTTTTAGAATCATAATTTTCACAAAAGCAGTAAAGAACAAAAAATTCTGAAGAAGCTTGAGACATAATTTATTAGATAATTATTAGAAAATATACAGATGCGTTTTTTTCTTATGCTGTAAGGTATATATTAGCGTTTCTTACAATAAATGACAATAATTTGCAATAGTTACTAAAGTGCAATTAGAACCAGAATATAAACCGTTAAATACACCATCACTAAATTTTTCTGTAATTATTTCAGATCAAAAGTTTCGTACCGGTCGATAACAAAAAAATCATGGCATTTTGCATATCGAATAAGCGTATCTAGTGGTAAAGAGAACGAACCCCGTATGGTAAAAAATTTATATTAATATTATAGGCATTTTGTACAAAAGGGTGGGGGTTTTCCCCGAATATAATGTAAACACGGCGAGCGTCGACCAGACGTAAACAAAAGGAACAGGTCGACGCGGGTGGAGGGGAGACACGAGTCGCGACTTTTTACAGATGAAACAAAAACTTTTGTCAGATATCTAATCTTGTATTTCGTTATTTTTTATAACGTCCTACAATATTAATATGCAACAATCAATAAACTCTTTATATTGTAAAGTAGTATTATACTTAATATGCAACGGAGTAATGAAATGTTTATAAATAAATAATAAATATACTGATTATTCTAAATTATTAATAAATAAAAATTATTAACAAAGATAAAAATATTTGTTTATTTATTTACTCGTTCAATAATATAGATAAAATATACCAGAGTATTTTTACATTAAGTGAAAAAATGTTGGAAATAACGAGTAATGACTAATTTTTTTGCAAATAAATCTTTGTAAGAATATACGTAGAGATAAAAAAATAGAGGTAAAAAAATTGAAATTATTTCATCTAGAAAGTCTTTACATTGATATCTAACATCTAAATATGAATTTTCAATCTTTGCTTAACAAAGAAAATTTAAAATCAAGCTACTTCAAATGAATAAAAGTAAACGTCAAGTTTAATGAATTGAAAATTGATATTCGTATTCCAGATTTTTAAATCCTAAAACTCGTTATTAAATAAATTTAAAGACTTAAGTTGTATATGTATATGTATATAAACAAGAAACTGTTCGATATTAATATTTAATGTTACTGTTAAGTGCACTATTTCATACGAGTATTCGAGATCTGACCTCAAGATAGATTCAACGTTTTCCAATACAAATTTATTTACAACATTAAATTAAGCGAATATAAATAAAGGATACGAGTGACGCTCGCACCTTTTATTATTTAAACGCAATTAATTTATTCAAATAAGAGTTCGGACTATTCCAAACGAGGCGGGTAAGTATCATGTGATGCGCCACGGTAAAATCTATCCGATGCATTAATATCTCATATCTTCGAAAATGACACGTCGCTTTGAGTTTAACATTTACACGGTAAATTTTACCGTGCGTTTAACGGTATTCCATCAGTGTACTGATAATTTAATATCAAGAAGAGAGCAGACGTCGAGTATAGCAACTTCGTACCATTAACCTAAGCTCCCTACAAATACAATTATAAAATGTAATTGCAATATTTTTATTTGGGATCTACTCGAGTTTTTGTATAGATTACGAAATAATGAAAAGTGAAAAAGATACTTTTAGGCAACCATTTTATTTCTTCCTCTCTGCATCGAAATGTCCGACCAAAAATTACTTTTTAATATAATCTTTAATTGTTTTCTCCGGCAAAGATTTTGTATTTTTGATCGAGCCACTGTATAATATGAAATTTATTATTACCAGATGATAATATAAAATCCCTTAACTTTACAAGCTGAATCTGCAAAGTTAAGTTTCTCAAAATTACTTTTTAAATGTCCTCGTAATTTATGTTGAAATCTATAGGAAATTTACGTATAAAAATTTATATTGTCAATAAAAAGATTATTCATAAAAATTTAGTAACTCGGTAAAAGTAACTCTTATTTCGAAAACAAATTTGTTCGTTATTCCCATAAAACGTCGCTGGTCTTGAAAACAAACTGCACTGCGAGTGAAATGCGCCAATTTTGGTTTTTAATAATTTTTCATAAAAATTCTTATCGATAATTAGCGTGATTTCCGTATTTGTTTGGCGAAATACAATAATTTGGTTAAGACTAGAAAAAGTCTATTGCCAATCCAAAACGTTTTCTCGAGTGCGTGCGAAAAATGCAATGGGTTCCTGAAATTTCATCGTTTAAATGAATCTTTTAGGATAATATAATTCTCCTGGGCAGCTGCAGTTCTCGACCTGTTTTTGCGCGTCAACTGACAAATGATTACTATAATCCTGGGACTAAAAAACAGCGTACAGGTGAAATATCGATTCTATCAAAATTACCTTTAGATTAGAATTTTCAAATTCGCTCGAGCTTTTAACGCATAACGCATTTCAGATTTTAATATAAGGGCAAGTTTAATCATCGATACTAAAACTTTATTAACTCTAAAAATTTTGCGTGATCGTAAAGTCCCTCCAAAGTGTGTAATTCATTTTTTACAACGCTTTAATGCAAATACGTGTATAAAAAGATGTCGGCCCATTTACTTCTTTTATATTTGATTACAAGATTAATGAAATTCGCGCCGAGGATGACTCGATTACTGATTCATCCGAATACCGAATGGTTGCTCCTGCAGTTCGCATCAGTTCCGTAATTTCGAATTACGCACTGTTGATGCCTATTACACAGGCATGTACGCGTTAAGTGCGCGCGTGTGCGTGCCTTGTTTCGCGTAAGCATCGCGGCTGCGTATAGTGTAAAATTACTCGATAATATCATTTTCACGCGGGAGTCGATTGAATTCGAAGAATCTAAATACGTGGCATTGCGCCACTTGTTAAAGCCCCTGTTTAACGATAAACACAATTTTGTGCGCGTGTGTGTGCGGACTTTAAGAATGGCCCGAAAGAAATTTAACGCGCAGCCTTCCTTGGATTTTAGCCTTTCTAAAGTTAAATATCCAAATGTTCCCACCTGCAGCTACGGAAACAGATTCTATTTCAATTTTGCCAAAATAAATTATCGATATCTTTTAGATTGTATTTGGAAAAGTACTTTCAAGTAGTTACTCAATTTACTGTATTTAAATTCTATCCACTTGCGCGTGAAACTGAAATTTGCAAATCACTCAATACTATTTCACTTGGATAATGTATGTTTAAACTGTATTAAATTACGGTAAGATTCATCGATATGCATTGAAATATATTATTGTTATTATTAGTTATTTGCGAACAATTTCGTGCATTACTCATTATCGATACTTTGCAAAATATCCACATGGGTTAAAGTTATTTTAGTTTCATCTAGCATTTCTTTATATTATCCTGTTCTCGCTTCACTCTTGATATTGTTTTTCCTTTTTATTCCCATTCGGAAAATAATCAGTTTATTAAAATACTTCGTACTTTGCGTTTTAAAATTTGCTGTTCAAATAGGTATTCCAAGACACTTTTTATAAAAATGGAAGACACGTATGTGCGAAGTAAAAACATTCCTTTCTCATGAAGCAGAGTTATTGCTTATAGAGCTCAACTCTATAGACGACACAATCGTATCTGTAGGTTATCAATCTATTTGGAGCAAAAGTCACGTTTCTTCGGTACTCCATGCAGTAATTTTTTTATTATTACCCAACACCAAAAAATACTCGAAATACTTTTTCACATCGATAAGACATTTGTAAATGAAAAAGTTAGAGACGGCTTGTAGTTGATATAAAAAGTAACTACCTTTTTAAAAACAATTTTTGTTCGATCAAAGATAATCGCTATTTCTCAATGCGTGTGTGTAATTTTATGCGCGAAAAGTATATTTGTTTAACAGTTTATAATATTCATAGAAAAACATCCGTCAGCTCCAGTTACTTCAACAAGCAAAATCTCCGGCTGAATGAGAAATAAAAGTTCGAGAACTGTAACGAGCATTTTTATGAGAAAATAAACCTTTTAAAAGGAAAAGTGTTCTCGCTTAAAATTATATTGCATTACACGTTTTCTAAATTCACAATGATTTTATTTTCAATCGGCTACTTCACACATCAGGGCAAGATAAGTTCCTTTTGTAAATAATGTTCTTCTATTTGAAATCTCTTATTATTTAAAAAAAATCTACTTTTATAAAATATGCTTAATAATATTATAAACTTATGTAAATCGTATTTTTCCTTTGAAACTAATTGAATGTAATTGAAATTTCAAAGTTATTAAAATCTTAATTTCGTTTTGTGAATCAAAATATAAATTACGCGAGAATTTAAATAAAAGTATAAATGCAGACATTGAGAAAATATGATTGCTTTTAATTTTTGCTAATGAGATATACCAACATGCGGCTTTCGCCGCTTATTGCATTTAACCGTTTTATTTATTTATAAAATAGTTTTTAAAGAAACATTATATTTAGCTTCATTAAGTTTATAATATACGCAGCGCAAAATCAGAATTTCGGAACGAAAATCCCATTATTAAAATATGCGATGCACTGCAGTATGTAAATGACAAAACTAACTATCCAAACACCCGTAATCCTGAGAAGCTTAATTCGTTCAAACAAATGACCGCTCGTTTCGCACCTTTTCCTCTCCCCGTCTCGTATAAATTCTACTTCGTACGAGGCCGATCAAATGTTTTTCAAACAAGTACAACCTTTTCATAATGATAATTGCACATTAACCAAGTATTAACGCAGTATTTTCAATGAAAATCATTAATCCGTTAATATCAACATCTCGCTCTAGTTTACATCGTTTTTTCAAACTCGCAACGATCGTTAAGTTCGCATTAATTTTATATAATTTTAAGCATTACGGTAACAAGCGGCAACTTGATTGAAATAAAAATTTTAACTTCATCGAGCCACTAATTAGAGTCACTCACTTAGATAATAAAAACTAAACTATATCGTTGGGTACAATTAATTTTTTATCTTTTTTTAATTATTTTTGTGCGGTGTAACTTCTTAAAAAGTAACCAATGATTTTATCATTACTCGAAATAATAAAAAAAGGAAAAAGAATACAAAGACGTTTGAATTAAAGATTGAAATTCGAATAATTTTAATTTTAATAACTGATCGATTGCTCTCCAAATCTTAACGGGTTTGCCTTAAAAGTGCTCGCATCAACATTAATATTAATATTAATATATTAGGTACACATGTGTATGTGTGCGCGTAAATCGTTATTCCGAATATTCATTAAAAATTAAAACAAATATAGGATTGTTGTCGCATTTGTCGCCTCTTCGAGGCCGAATTGACGCAAATGCCCCGGGGAAAAAGACTAATAACGAAATATTACGACTCCTAAATTAAATTTAATTAGATTAATTTTATGCGCAGCTCGTAGGAAAAATATGAATAAAAATATGCTGGCGTAATGTACGTTTGCACTTAACTTTATACCGGCGCTTTTTACAACACACACGTGAGTTGCTGGTCGAAAGTACCTAAGGACACGAAATTACGAGCACGAGACAAAGAATTACGACTGAGCAATACGATGAACACGCGCCATTAGGGCCTCTGCACACCTGTGACTTTCACCACGAAGGAAAGTACAAGATAAAAATTAAGAGGAAAGCACTTGTGCGCTCGGAGCACGTAAAATCAATGAAGAGAGTAGGAGCAGTTCAAGACGACTAGTCGCTACGGAAAAACTCGTTCGTCGTCGCGGTGCGCGAAAAAAAATTTGACCAACGCCGAGTTTTTGCTGCGCGTGCTGTCGGCGGCGCACTAAACTAATGATACCGCGAGACACAAACTAACTACCGTAGACGAGCTGAGATGCGATAAGAAGTGAAATACAGGCTCGAGCCGCACGAAATCCCGGTGCTGGTGTGAATGCAGCACCCACACAACCTCGTCGCCATCGCACGACGGCCTGAATTGTGCTTGACAAAGGACGGAGAACGAGTGAGAACGCGTCGGTATACAAAACGTGTTTTGGCAAGGAAACAGGCGCTACTGGCGACAACCACGTGTTGCCACGACCGTCGTTAGAGCAGCCGCGAGGAGACACGAAACCTGAAAGGATCTGCTCCCTCTAGTAGCCAGTGAAGAGCTCGAGAAGTGGCGCGAACGAGTCGAAGCAGGAGCAATCGTTTGTACCGAAAACCGCTAAGATGGTGGACGACCCTAAATGGCGTCGCTGCTTCACTCTGACCCACGTGGGCTAGCCAGGACAATAACACACGGGGTTCACGCGTCTAGACGCAGAACCGCGAGCGGGAACTCGCAAGTGAGTCCGACGAGATTCGCGAAGAGCCGCGCACCCAATACCCGATTGCTATCCGAGACACTTTGATATGACGCGGTCGGAGAAGAAAAAGAAGCTACCGAATTCAGCGCGGCTCCCATTTTCCGCGCAACGGCGTCACGAGGTCAAGACGAAAGACTAGGCGAGAATGTGCGAGAGACCGTCCAGGACTGGTGAGTAGGTGGTCCACCTGCTAGAACAGCGAACTGAGACCGAAGTAGAAATAAATGTTACGATGAGGAGCGCGGGGGGAGGCGAATTCTCGCGGCGTTTATTTTTACTGTGTTCAGAAACTTTTTGTCGACGCGTGGCCGAGGTGACGATTTATTTTCGTCTGTCCGCCGGCGATGAAAATGTCTTCCTACTATGGCTGAATAATGGTATTACGTGTATTTGTTATGTGTTCATTAGTTATGCAGCGTATTTAGAAATTAAATTGAATAAATGAAGATACTCTCGTTCTGTTTTCATTCATTATTTATTCAAGCAGCTTGTATATGTTCGCAAAAACAAATTTGTATTAACTTAAGATATTTTAATTTCATCTACTCCGTCTAATCTATCTTTACATCTTTCTGCATTGTTTTATTTCCTAATCTTGATTACTCGGCATCGTAATCTGAATTTATTTACCTTTGACAAGTTATCAAAAGTACCGGTAATATTTTTAAAAATTTAAAGATACAGAATTTTTGTATGACACAGCCAATTTGGCTGCACCTTTAATTTTTTTTTTTTTTTTTTTTTTTGAATAATCTTATACTTATATTTGTTTTATGCATAATAATTTAAATTGCAGAATTAGTCAAATTTTATGATTTTAATGCAATTTTCACTAAAAATCTTGAAATAAATACCATTATTGATGCTCTAAAAATTAGATAATCAATTAGAAATAACTTTTTTGTGCTTCGAGAAGAATTTATGAAACATTTATTTAAATTTGCTATTCGCAGCGTTTTGTTTCATAAATTAAATAAAAAATACTTAAAAATACATTTTTTACTTAGCTGATTTTCCCCATTATAAATCACGTAATGCATAATCCAGTTTTTCATTATTAATTTTAATATTACGATTTTATTTGCAGGCTTAACTTGAAGCTAGCAACCAAATAACTTTCTTTTTATAAAAACAATTTTATTTCTTCTCACGACATTTCACTTATTTTACGACAGTCTCAATTATTTTTATCTTGCAATCATAAAATTAGTCGTTGGACTATTAAAAATAGTTACCTTAAGTATTACGATGATAATAATAATATCAACAATAATTTTAAAGTTTCAATAAAATAATAAATAAGACTTTCTTTAAAATTCCATTCATTATTATACTTAAATTTATAAAAATAAAAAATTGACGACTGTCTTTACGATTTCTTAATAAAAACCATTCGAAAATCCATAATGTCGATGCCTGAGAGCAAATAGAAATTGTATTAAACTATATAAATGCTCGCTACTGTAAAGATTTGCTCAACAAAAACAATGAATTTTATTAATCTTAATGTTCTTTATTTTTTATTTATTTTGCTTTATTTAATACTGTGAAATATCCTGAATTATATACGAAATTTATTTTTGTCAATAAAACTGATAAAAGTAAAAAATCTTTTCTAAAATGACGTCCTGCAACATTTGTTAATACCTGTACATGTACAAATGTACGCTGTGCATCTGTAATTTAGTGGATCTAGTAAAAAGATTTAGCTGTAAAAAATATTTCCTCGGTAAAAAATTATGTTTCGTAAAGTTGGTAATAAACATATATCTGAGAAGAGATATGAAAAAAGGAGCGCATAGTTCTTTGTCGAATGGGAATTGAATGTAAGACCTTCGTTTTCAGGACGGAAATCATCCGACTGAAATATGTGACTGATGTCGGCGCATTTCTTCCTTCGTGTTGTCTTTACATTATAATCGCGATCTCAAATCCGTGTGACCTTGTGGCTCGTTGTATTCGTGACCCTTCATCGGGCCTTGACTCAAGCTTCACCAATTGCACCTAAATTGTTAATCGGAACGAATAATAGCTGCTTTTTAACAATTATTGTATTTCATTTTCCTCGGTGAAATATTTTTAAAGCATTGCCTCGGCGAGTTGCAAGAAAATTGAAAAAACGTAAGATTCCGCATTTTATTTATAAAACGATATTAATATAGACCAAGTCGCTGATTTAGAAAAATACTCACGCCTTGAAAAAAGTCACGGAGCTGCTGATGTAGAAACTAAGCGAAATTAAGTTTATAAGAGATTAAATTCACTGTATTTGATTAAATTAAAGGAGAGAAGTTATTACCCGCGTTATGCGTTATACGAACCAACGTTCCGTTTTAGGAAACGAAATTAGCGAGTCGAAGTATTCCTATTGTATAAACAGCACGTATGTTACAACTAAATATTAATTAAATTAAGCAGTACTTTAATACAATGATATTGAAAATTGTACGATTTTGTATATTTGTGATGTTAAAGAAATACATGGATGAAATATTAGGTTTCGTCTCTGTTTACAGCTTCGAAACAATTAATTAAGTTGAAATTCAATAAATAAATAAAAACACGAGCTCGCCGATTGTAATAACAGAAGTAGCGAAAATTACGCTTCTGATAAACTTACGCGGCGATTCGAATAACGCAAAAGATTTTTTATCTAAACTGTATAAATTGCAGAAACATACATCACGTATTATCTTGTGCGTAACTTATAAAATAAGGCTACAACAAAACTATACGTCTGAGCTTATGAGCGACTCGGAAGATTTTGTGAATAATGCGACGATATTTATTTCCCAATATCAAAATGTACGCACTTCGTCGATAAGCCCCACAGCGAGGTTTCGGTCCGCGATCGATCGACTACGAAGACCAGAGACTAGACGGGAACGAATGTGCGTGCACCCGTGAACGATGCCATCGGTTATTCGACTAACGCGAGTTAAGGATCATAACTGGGAGGGGCCAAAATTACCTATCTATCGAAATGATGTTCCCAATTTGCAATTCCGAATCATTCGTCAAAGCAAGAGTCCCCCCCCCTCCTCGTCGCCTCCCATTGCTGTTGCTGTTTTATCATTTGGCACGCTTGCGTGTGTCTCCGCAAACATTAATCTCACGCGATAAATTAGAAATGGAATCGCGGCCCGTGTTAAGTTTCACTACTCCACGCTTGCTCGCTGTTTTACCAGCGCACGAATTTTGAAAATATTCAATCTCCTCGTGGCTTCGTTAATTAATGCACCTCGAAGATACGCAGAGACAGGTTAAGTGCCAATGTGCAACTCTCGAAACTCTCATTTTAATGCGAAATCCGTTGAAATTCCAGAGCTTCGCCGTTGCTACTTGAATTTCCGATGTTCCTATTAATGTTGTGCGAGATGAAACATTTATAGACATTCCCACTCGGTTTACTTAAAATACAGTATTACGGTTTATTACCGATATTCGTTGCGCGCGAATGCTGCTACTGTTAGTCTACGCGTGAGCCAATTTTCTTTATTTAAAGGTATCATCGCAGGAATCGTCTGCTTAGGTATGGAAACAGCGAAACATCGAGCAATCGGAATCAGCCTCGCGTTCGTCATCCTTGAGCTTCGTTTTTTATTATTAACGTGGCGCGCGTTTAATCACGTTGCTTTAATAAAATAAGTTGTACGGACTGCTGGAGCGTGCATTCGTTCCCGAGTTCCTGTAATGCGCCCTAACTTTGTACACTAATAAGGATAGAATTCGCTTACCCTGAGTCTAATTGTTTACGGTTCAAACTCTTAAAGCTTATTTAAGTACAGTTGTATACTATCCGGGCAAAATTTCTCTGCCAAATAAATTACTGCCAAAACAACTCGGAATAATAACGATAGCTGCTTGCTGTTAAATTTTACAAAACCCAGCCCCGAGAGTGTATAAAAGCTTTGCAAATAATTCGCAGGCTCGTGTTCGTTTTTACGAGAGGCATCGGCAATTGCGCAAATAATGTTTTCCAGCACGAGCGACGCGTTTGCGTTTCATCAATTACAACCCTCGACACTCGGCACATAATGACGCCAGATGTAAAGAGCCTAATCCTTTCAATCGCATTATTTGGTGTCGGCATCGATCGCCAGGACCGAGAGTTCGCCCTTCCGAAGATTAAAGGCAAGATCCGGCGAAAGAACAAAGCCATTAGCTGGCCCGTGTGTAAGGGCAGACGCGCGATGTCCTCCTCGCACGTCGCACGTGTGCACGCGTGGCTCTGAAAAGCGCCGGGGGCTCGATCGTAAATCCTGCCCGAGTCCCTGATAACGCTAGCGCCAACAGCTTCTCGGTTTTCCCGCGCTGCGGTGCTTCCTTCGTTCTTTGGATGTCGCGTCGCGTTCTCCCCACGGGCCTTGCGCTTTCGGCGTGCCCGAGACCGATAACAAGCTCCGGGATGAGCGCCACTGACGCTTGACAGGCTTGGCGTACTTAAACGTCGACGACCAAATTCGGATTAGCGGTGATTAATTTAGCGATCGCTGCAGCTGGCAAATTCTTGCGCGACTCGAACGAATCCCCGGACTCGGAAGTAGTCGCGACTGTCCGCGAGATCGCGTGACCGCTTGGCGCGTGCGCGCGCATGCGCCCCTGATCGTTTATAAGGGACAGAATGTGTAATGAAACGACACGGCGCGCGTTTGTTCACGAGGCCATCACGAACCAAGTGTAGGCAGTAGTACGCCGTTGTACGGTTTTACGAGTCAAGTTATGTTATCCATCCGCAGTCAATGTCTGCGTATATAAGGTTGATCACGACAAAGTCCGCGTAAAACCCCTTAGACATATATATATCATTGTTTATGAACCTATGCATGGCATCTTAATGCATTGCTATGGTGCTTGCCTCGTAAAACTGTGGAATGGCCTACGGGATCTCGTCGCTCTTGATCTTGATCCCGCGGACTCGGGAAAAAAAGAGCCGCGATAGATTTGCGAAATTACGGAAGACGAGACTGGCCGCGCAATTTTACTGAGGCGCGCGCAACCTGCAATTCGTCCAGAGTTCGGTCAAATGCGTGGAGAGAAACTATACCGACAGGCTTATTAACTATTTTTTAGCTTCGAAGCGTAAAAAAAAAAAACGAGAGTTCGCATTAACATCGCCGTATTTAACATTTGGTGTTGGTTAATTGCAACGAGGATTTACAAAGCAACGTACCTTTTGCTTTCCCTTTGTAAGCTACGCGCGTTTCTATTTACTCTTAAGCAGTCGGAGGGTTGTTCCGATTTAGTATTGAGCTGCTGACGAACGGTAAAATAAATTTTATTTTTCAAATTTTTATATTCCAACAAATATAATTGGAATATATTATTTTTTAATTATCTGTAATTAATATTTACCTTTTATACGAAACAGCAATACTATTACTTGGATTTTAAACTCTTTAATTCAACAAATGACCACTAACATAATCGAATAAAATAATTTGCAATTACTTCGAGCAAATATTTGTAAAAAATTTTTCTAATTAAAATCTTCGACATCGTCGTAGTAACTGTAATTTCAAATTTTATTCGTAATTTATAAACTTAGGGGCGGATGACAAACATTCCTTGAACTTTATATTTATAATCTTCTTTCGCATGCAAAAACTATTTAATTGCGTTGCTGGAAAAATTGCCAATTAATGTGTGTGTGTAAATAACGTCATCCGTAAATATATCGTCAAATTTTCAAATAGAAAATATAAACAAACAGTCCGAGGTTGCTGCCAAGCAATACAAGCGCGACAAATGTACACAAAAATTTAAGATATTCAGAAAAAAAGTACAAATACAATTCTGGATATCTGTTTGATAAGACTTTTGAACTTGGAACCTTAAAATTTACAAGTGAATAAACATAAAAATTTCTTCAGAAAATGTTTTTCCAAAAATCAGCGTCAACAAAGATTTTTTTCAAAAACGGATGCTCGCAACTTTCCTATTTTCTTCGCGGCATTCTAAAATATAAGTATAGATGAGAGAATTTGAATAAGTTACAATTATTACCTCGTATATTTCAAAAATTTACGATAGTGTTATAACAGATTTCTCTTGCGGAAAATAGATAAGATTTCGAATTTTACTTCATTCGTAAAATAAGTAAAAAAAGTTTCGTATCAACTTCAACGTTCGAGAAAATTTTTAATATACTCTTAGTATATTACAATAAATAAAGAATTATATTTATAGTAAGATGATTAATTACGCACTCGATCAATTTATTAAAATGCAAAGTAATTCAGATTTTCTCAAATTTTTCAGTTTCTTCAAAAAAATAGTATATTATACGAAACAATTGCCATCAGTTTCAATATTAAATGTTCATTTTCAACAGATGTATTTACGTAAAATATATTATTGAAAAAAAACATGAATCCAATGTATACACATATCATTCAACTGTTAATACAATTTTAAGCATTTACAAAAAAATTAATAGCAGTTGATAACTAAATTTTTTTTAAAACAGTAGAGACAGGAAGTGTAAAAGAATTACAATGTATAATTTAAAATTTTTAAGTTGCGATTGTACAAATCAGTACGGGTATGAAATTTTTATAATCAAACGAAAAAATTAGATAAGCTATCACGGTTTTTAAGGTCTAGGGATAATTTATAAGCGTTGATGTGAACTACAATATAAGTCTACACATAATTTGTACGAGATTAATCTAGAATTTATAATGATATAAACATACATTCATTTTTACATATTTTTATCATTTCACGAGGCGTTTACACTGATTCTCACATCTCAGAGATTACTAATTATTAAAATACTTCAAATCGATACGTGATATTTAATAAAAAAAAAATACCAGAGATGAATTGCATAGGTTAGGACTAGAAGCATTTTTTGCATAAACAGGTCGTAGGATCCTAATCAACTAATCTAAACGTGGCTGTTTAGTGTGGGTCAGTGCTCCCAAACACAAACACACATACACACACACACACACACAGAAACCCATTTACGCTCCCCTACTTATCATTATTTTTATTCCTATTCGTGCTTTTTGTAAGTACAATTACACATACGACAGCGCGTAATACTAATTAATTTCTCTCTAATTATAGGCAAATATTGACCCTAAAGTACAGTTAACAAATTTAATGCAAGTGTGCTTGTGAATTTGCAGCGCACAAAGTGTTTCAGATTTTTTGCGAAGCCCTTGCGATTTGTTTCACCCGCTGCTCCCACTTCTGCAACAAATTCATTAAAACTTTGAGGATATTACTTCATTTGTCATTAGAGCAATTAATGCACACACCAATCTTATAAAGTGATAAGTCACTAAAAGAGGACTTTAAACTAGTTTCGCGAAACGGTTAACGAAACTCTCTTAATTCATAATAACGCACTACGTTTTTATATTATAATATAATACGCATACGGCTTTAATATCTTATTACTCGAAGCGCTACTGTAAAATAATCATGGTAATGGGCGTATAAAATAAATATAAGTTAGACACCAAATAAATAATAACTATTAATAATAAAATACTAATTATGCATCTGTTATTAAGTATCGTTAGTCCTATAAATTGTGGGTTGCTTTATGAAATAAAAATAAGGTAAGGGTATCTTACAATTTAATCAAGATGTTAATTAACAAGCTTTAGAAATTTATCTTGTACTTGATTAATTTGGTCGCGGAGTATTTTAATTAACGGCCTCTAAATAATATTCTATTGTCATATTAATCACTTTTATTTAAATTGGTATTAACAGCATTTGCTTCACTTACGGCTCTCATTAATTTTTCTTTCAATAAGTAAAAAACGTACGATTCGCTCAGTGGCTTAGCGAAGTGTACATTAATAATAATGTAGTACGTATTGTCTGTTAATTCTCTGCTTAAATAAATAAACAAGCGAATGATTGCTAATCGAGAAATTGATTTAGTTCTGAAAATTTGTGCATTTGCTTGATAATTTTTTGCGCTAGTGTTCACAAGTTCAAATTTAGATTACGTTTGTGTTACATGTATTATGCAGACGCCCAAGATCTACTTTAATAATTAATATTCAATTGTGTTAAATACGTAAAAAGCTTAACTTTTATTCTTACTTTAGCTTTTAAATAAAATATCTTTGTGAAAACATTGGTATTGCTATTCGAGTTGCAATTAATGGAAATGAATTTTTGAAATCTAAATATATTTTGCCCCCTTAAGTAAATTGCCCTGTGAATGTGGTAGTATTGCTCATACGACTATATGATCGATAATATAGTACAACCATATAATATAACAGCAGAAAAAACGTGATAATTGTATAATCTCAAACACGATTATGTATGTCCACCTTGAGACAAAATCCAAACATCGTCCGATATTTGGTTGCACGGGATCGTGTTTTATTATGTAAGTAGTTATTAAGTATATATTTACTTCCATGCATTCTAGAGGTTATTTACTTTTCAATTTTCCTACGGAAATTTGTTGCAAAATATAATTATACTCGCCAGATTAATAGTAGAGTTCTTTTATCTTTTGATTGCGTTGTTTGCCTGTGTGAGTATACGCAAGCACGTGACGTTATAAGAGAAAATGTTTTACAATAATAAGGAAGGAAACAAATTTAAAAGTCAAGGAATTGGTTAATTATTGTCCCGATAAGATTGGCTTATTAGATTCTAAATATTTAAAAAATTGCATTTTATCAAATAAATATATTTTAAAATCTATCTCAGCCTGTTAATTCATGACAAATACAATAGAGAAAAAACATTTTTTAAGTTAATTTAAAAAATATTTAACATTAGTTTGTAACGAATTTATTTTCAGTTCGTTACAATAAAACATTAAATTTAATATTTATAAACATTTTAAATTACAAAGAGCGCAGGTGTTTTATATGATATTAAAAATATTATTATTTAAAAAAAACAAATTTGAAACTATATTTGGAACAGAGCGAAAAGAAGAAAGGAAATTACACAATCAAGAAATAGAAGAACTTTACTATCAATATAGCGAGTATAATTAAATTTTACAACAAATTTTCATAGGAAAATTGAAAAGTAAACGACCTGAAGATGAACAAAATGATTACACGATTAAATTTTAAATTGTACTTTAAAAAAGTAATTTATAACTAAATATATCCAGATTAGTTTTGAAATACGGTAGAAAAGTAGAGAATCTCGTAGTAATAAAATAGCTAATATTAAGTTTTTTATCGACAGTTAATAATAATAATAATAATTACTAAATTCATTTTCGGTGTTCTTGTTGGTCTTGTTATTATATTTAGATTATTTTCGAAAAACTATACGTAAAATTTATGAGACATTTATAAATAGTTTTTGCGAGCAATAGAAATATATAAATTGCTGTTATAAACTAATGATGGCATTTAGTAATAATTACGTTTTGGCGTAATATTTAGTATTTAGTAATTATTTTAGAATGTGAAATGTAAGTGAAGTGAATATGCGTTATATAATATATTAAAATATATTCTAATGGGAAATTTATGATTTATATGATTTCAAAAAATTTTAATACGAAACTGTTTGAAATAATAAGACAGGTGATCATTGGTCAATTAAAAATACAATTCATGCAAAATAAAATGACTTTTATTTGGTTAGTATGAAATTTTTTTATTTACTTTTCATAAATCATCGAGTGATAATTTTAATAAATTAGATATCTCTCTCTCTCTCTCTCTCTACGAACATGCACATTTATGTTTCAAGCATTAATAAATTATGAAAAGTTTATACGTCAATAAAGACTTTACTTATCGGAATAGCGTTATTTATCATTTATTATATCAATTTATTTTAAGTAATATAAATGTAAAATAATGTGAAATCATCTTTCTACAGATTTATTTAAAAAAACAAAACAACTTATTAAATTGTTACGATTGTATAGAAAGAGCAAATTCAAATAATCTACTTACGCAGTGATTCTAGGAAAGCAAAAATGTGAAAAATAAAAACCAAATTAATGAAACACGTATAGCAAAAAGCTTTTTATATTTTTATGTAATTGATATATTATACGTTCCAATGTAATTATATTATCCAGTAATATTATTTAGTATAATCGAGTTGGACGACCAACAAGTTCTATTAACTAATCAAAAGTATCGAAGCTCGTTAAAGAAAGTTCTCCTGTATGGAAAATACCTAAAAGGGAAAATTGTTTGGCTAAAAGAAAATTTGGGTAGCTGATATTAAAATCTGATTCTGTCTACAAAATCTCATTTTAGATACAGAATTTTATGAAACTCGGCTTCTCCTCCTATAACTAGATGTCACAAGTATTATATTAAGAATTTAAAAAACGTAAACTTGCGTAGGGAGGAGGTGGGGGGCTGCTGTTTAAAATAGAAATACGAAATCTTTAATATTTCGAATCTCTACTGTGTTTTAAAACGGCATGCCAAAGAAAATTTTTAAATTTCTAATTGAAATATTATAAAAAAGCAAACGTTTGCCGACGAACGCTACGCAGATGCATCGGAACGACCGTCTCTCGGCATAAAATCTCGTTTTTTTCGTTTCACTCTTCGAAGTAGCTTATGAATAATGACCAACATCTTCTTATCGATCATTTGCGAAAATTTGCATAGCCACTTTTCTATTTTGAAACGACCAGCGTTTGTGTTTATCATTAAGCCGAATACTTTACAGAGCCGATTAATAATAATACAATTCTCGTGTAAAATCGACGAGTCGAGAGGGACAAGTGACAATTTGTCCTCGGATGACAACACGAGTCTACAAATGTTCGTTGATCAAACTTTTAAATTAAAATGATAATGTAAATAGCTATTGACTTTGTGCGATCTTCTTTGAAATGGTAAATTTTCTCTTCTCTCTCTCTCTCTACAACTTGACTGGAGAAAACTTGCGAATCTCGTTCGATCGTTCAATATCTTAATAAAAGTCCGAGACAAAGGAAAAAGTTGTTTATATAACGGTATTCCAGGGAGCAAGAGCGACTGCCGTTCACTAATTATATTTGTGAGAATAAATTTGACGAATCCTTCCATCCATCTTTTTCATCCGTCCCTCTCTTGCTATCTTCATCTCGTTCGCTCATATTGTATTGATTATTATCTTAATGATTATTCTCATGATACATAGAAAATTCGAATGAAACATTTGTGCACAAGTTTTACCGTAAGTGAATGATAAATTTTTTTTACAATGTCGTATTCGTATACTCGTTAATTTAGGCACACACGTATAAACGCACGATTATTTTATTTAATCTTCAAGCACAAAAATAGGGCTTTTAACGTGTCTTTACTACATTTTTAAATGCACACAATCGCTGCGGCTTATTTCAAAACGTTATAACCTAAATAAGTTCAACTTTAAAATATTAGAACAGATAAGAGAGTAATATTTTGACATTCAGATTTTATACTTAATCTGTTATGATTCTAATTAAATTATAGGTCGACATTAATTTAACAAAAAATGTACTAAATTCGACTAAAAGTGACCCTTAAATTCAAGCATTTATTATTCAAATTAAGAATTTTGCGAAAGACGTTAGTTATCTCTACTTTCAACTGTAGCTTGCGAGGTAACTATACTCGATGTGCTTAATTTATCTTGTGGTTAATATCAAAGCTCAAATCGCAAGATGAATTTGCTTATATCGACGTTCAGCGGTAGAATAATCGTAAATGGAATCGATGGTTCGATCTCGATGTCAACAGCCAATGATAAGTTGATATTTGGCGAGTCCGACAGAAAACACGCGAAGAGACTTGGCTCTCGAGTCGTGAAAAATCACGAAGAGCCTTGTAATTATGAAAGCGTGATAATTTACTATGGAAAACTCTTTTTAATTGAGGCGTGAAATTCGTGTCGAATACGGTAAAATGGAATCTGAATATTGGAAGCAGCACATTGGAGCACTCGAAGCTCCAGTCGTTGAATTTCCAGACGCGAACAACTGCAATTATTTATTTTAACTTTCAAATCCATCGAGTTATATATTTAATTTGCAAATCCTCGAAATAATTCAAATATCGATTCTGCCTTGCGAAAAAGGGAAAGGTGATAAAAACAGTTATGCCACACACGCTGGTATTCGCATCCAACGACTACATTTTACCGAGCTCCAAACGTTCCTACGGGAAGGAAAGTTGGTTATTTAAAAAGTTTAGGTATTTCTTCCACTGAATTTCATGATTGTCGCTTATAAGAGAATCGACATCGGAAGTCGAACTTCCTTCGCGTTCGTTTCGTCGGAAAAGATAAAGAGCAAGACAGTACAGAATCGGAGTAATTTTAACTTACACAGCTTCTCCGGGGCGTATCTGGAATCGTAATGCGCGGGGGCGGCTACTAAAGTAGATTATAAAAAGTGTCCAAGGAAAGCGACTCTCGAGCGACTCTACATATTTATCGGGCATCGGCGAGCGAAATGTAGCGAGAAGAAAATAAAGAGGGGACAATAAGAAGAGAATAAAAATACGTGCGCCGGGAGGTGGACGGATGTCGGGGAAGATATCGTTTTCCAGCGGCACGATAATGATGACTCTTGCCTCTCGGTGTACGTGCAAACAGTTCCCTGCTGAAATTGCAACATTTTCCCCGACAGAAGGCCACCTGTTGTTCGCCTCCAACCTTAACTTTGAACCTGGACTCTTTAAATTTCGTCGCGTTCTAAAAAGGAGCTCCTCTCGCGAATAACGCCGCCGCCGCCGCCGCCACCGCGCGGGGAGGGGAGGGAAGAGAAGGAAAAGAGAAGAAGCGGCTTGCCTCTCTCTTCAGTTCTCAATGTTATTATTCTGAAACACAATTGCTATTATGCGAAATCAGGAATTGTCGTCTTGGATTCCCGGTAATGCCGCTCTCAAAGAAAATTATAATTAAAATCCAGCATTTCATTTTTGCGAAGAATAAACGCAGTAATAAATAAGCCGAGCTCAAAGCCTTTTTGCGCGCTCGAACTTTGCGCAAAAACCGAGAGACGGAATCCAATTTCCTCGTGCCCTCGTATCACCGAACTCCACAGAAGTTATGACAATTCCTACTTTCTCACTTTGATAATTTGTTTTTTAACGAATAGCTCGAGCTCGAAAAATAAAGAATTTATGTATACCCGTACGTGCACGGGTGAAGAAACGCGACACTGTGCCACTTTAATTGCGACGCGCGCGACCTGTCGGTATCCGTTATCAATTAACAATTATAATTGATTTTAACGCGCCTTTGAGATTTGCTCGAACGAAAAATCTGCCAAGCGACGAACTGTTTAATGTACAAAATCGTAATGTTTTACGCGAAACTGCGAGCCTTTCGATACTTCATTATTTATGCCGAAACTAAACATTGACGCAAAACAAACTGCGTTTGCTGCTCCTCCCCAGCCTTGATTAAAATTTGAAAATTGGTATGCTTTTATGCTGGGAATTGAATAACCTTAAAAAGTAACGTTTGATTAGCTTTTATAAAAAATTGCAATTGAGAATAATTGGCAGTCGGCGCTTTCTTCTTCCGAAAATCGGTTAATTTCGTAGGCGAAAATTACGCGTTCGACATAATAACCAACAACAATGTTTTCCGCATTGATATCTTGATTTACATATTGTACATTCACAATGGAAGACTATTTACATATTTGCAGCATCACTGTTACCGTTAAAATTGACATTAATAGCTCGAAAATTACTCGTTAAATGCCTGAAAATATTGGAATTTTTTACCAAAATTTTAGAAAACATCGATTCGTTTATATAATAATAAAGCGAATAGCTATTCTCTCAAGATATTACGCGGAAATTACAAAATCTTTCAACCTCTGATGGCATTATTACTCGGGACTTGAATATCGGAAACGAGTTGAAATCGATAAAAACAAACTATTGGAGCTTTCAAAAGTATTTCTAGCTTTTAGTCTATCTTTTCTAAGTTTCTTGAAATGTTATTCAACCGAGAGAGATTTCTATTCTGTTGCAAAATGACGACATTACATCGATAAATCTGATACGATAAAACGATAAAACGATAAAGTATAAAGTATTCAAGATGCATCTGGAAACTCGATACAATAAATCTGTCGTGACGCTTTGAAAAATTCCTACCAAATTACCAATTATTACATTCTTATGACTCTCTTTCGAGGCTTTCTCTTCTCCTTTCAACGTCACACGGAACAATTAACTAACATAAACAGTTTCGAATAAAAATACGATTAGCGAAGTTTTATGTTTTTCGTATGCCCCGACTGCAATAATTGAATGCTCGTGATAAAAACGTGAGTTATAAATTTTGCTCGTGTAGAATTAGGATTATAACTATTTTTAATTTTTAGAATTATAGTGATTATCAGCGCAAATGAGCCATCGGAAGTATAGAAAAATTGTTGTGCATTTATGCTCTTGTTACAAGAAGACCAATATTATTACCGATGATAAGAAATAATTAGTAAATTGATTACATTTCGCACCGAACGAAGAGGAACTGTAAATACAAAATTTGTGAAAGCTTTATTATATTTTTTCAACAATTTCACATACAGTCATTTATTATGAAAATTTTGTTTCTATGTTACAATAAACAGTTGATTTATACCACAACTTTTTCCATTTATACGTTTTTATTTATATTTCTACATAACACATTATTAAAGCTATTGGTGTTGTTGTTATTATTATTATTGTTATTATTATAAATTTTTATTAGAAAAGTGCATAAATCTTTTTTGCCCTTGTAACTAAATTTGAGAAATAGGCCATTCGAAGAAATTTTCAAAATTTTATAAAATACTTGGCTATAGAAAAGTGTGGAAGAAACATAAAAACTTGATGTTTTTTCTTATAAGTCTAGATGCTTGGAAATTTTAATTTTCATGCATTACAATTCAAATACACAAAACGTACACAAATATTTGGTCTATTAAAGTAGATAAATAATTCCAAATTATATTCCTAATTTATGCATAGCATTTACTTTTTTCAATATTCTATGAAAATTATAATTTGAACTTTTTAAAAATTGTATTCCCATGAATTTCTTACACTTTTATCGTTGACGTGTTATTTCCGTTTTTTAAGCAATACGAAACCGAGGAAAGCGTCTTTTTTTCAATTTCCCAAACATTTTATTTAGCAATTTTTGCGCAAGTTTAAATTAATTTAACGTTTCTACGTTTGCTCGGATCGTTCACACGCATCGGATTGATACAAATTTTGATTATCGCGGTGTTTTTAAATCTTAAGTAATAGTTGACGCTCAATCGCCTAAATTGCAATGCTGAATTTTGGCTAATTACTTTCCGCAATTGAAGCGATCAATTTTTAATTTCCACTGCTAAAAACAACAACATAACAACTATAGACGATAATTTCCAAACGATTTATTTGAAATTTAACAATTGGTAACGTATGCGGCAATAATGTTATCGTAAAACTAGTTGATTAAAATTTGGGAAATGGTAAAGGATTTATTCGAGCTTCGCCAAGACTGGAAGCGTTTTTTCTCGACAACTGGAAAAGAAGGAAGTGAGCGTCGTAAATAATATTTCTTTTAAATTTCACGGAGGCGTAAAGCAGATATCGAGCTTGATCGCGTCGAGGTTTAATTTAAGAAAAAGGATGTAGACGCGCCCAGAGGCGCATTTAGCAGGAAACTTTCCTAATTTTGAACATTATAACAATCTAGTGTGGCTGGGAGTTTCAATGGAGTACACGGACGCAATTATAGCTTTAAAAGGGACATCCAACTTGGCAATACATAGAACCCGAGCCTGGCATCAATAATTTAAATTTATTTCGACTTTATTTCAACTTCGCTCGGCGATAAGTTTGAACCGAATTTCGAGCGAACGGCTTTTTATTCGGAGCATTTCACCGATACATAATCGCGAGGGTCTAATCCTCTTAAGGTTTCGTTCGGATTTTAAGTCGCCGTCCTCCCCCGCGCAATAATCATATTTATGCCAGTAGAATCTTTATCCTCGGAAAAGCCTTGGCTCCCTCAAAGCTCCTCGAGCGTTTGATGCTCTCGAATGCGAACGATGAAAAACAAGCGAATAATCTCGCTTTGAAAGCGAGAGGGAGACCGCAGCAGTGAAACGGACAAATAAGACGACGCAAAGGGTTACTGGGAATGGGCGAGGGCCCCCAGGAGGAGCCTCGAGAGCCTCGTAATTACCGTCGACGGTCCTCGAACCAGCGGAGCTCGGGCAGTGCCGGTGCTGCCGCTGCCGGCCGCTCGAGCCTCGGGCCAATTAATTGCAATTCGGGGCGCATTCTGGCTTTTGAATTCGAGGGGTAGTAGTCGAGAGCGGAGGGCGATCGCGCGTCGACCTTTCTATCGAAGCTCGCACTCCGGCGCGACGAGTGGCCCGAGGTGAAAAACGAGTGCCTCAACGGTTGGTCTGGCCACCAGCAGCAGCCTCTCCCTTATTGCGCGTTCACGCGCGCGAGTCTCGAATTCGCGAGCCGCGAAACCGCGGGGGTTGCGCCTGATGATGCGAGACGCTCGGGCAGAGTCTTGCGGCCCGGGACAAAGAGCGAAGACAAAGGCGCTTCCTTATCGCCAGAACGTCCCGGCCTTTATTGTCAACGTATTTAGTCGATTGCCCACCAGCGTTAATTAATGCTGCTTCGCTTCTGGTTGCACTTTACCCCGAAATTAAGCGACTCGTCCGACGAAACGCTACAGACGAAGAAGACGCGCGCGTCCTTACGACGCTTCTCAATTGTTTCGTGGAAAATATCGAGCGAATCGAAGTGAAATACAATCGGTGCTCCGGGAAAGCACCTCGCGGCTATTTCTTTTCATTCGAGATTCGCAGGATAGTTTGAACGAACGTTCGTATTATTTGGACAATTTGCAAGCTTCGCGAACAAAAACAAAAACAATTACAGGGAGAGCGGTAAACAAAGCATCTTATTTGCAAGAGAAGGCATCGCAATCGGAAAGTAAGCGTTGATGCACGAAAGGTGGCTGTTGAAAAATCAGCGACGTTCGCTATTCGAAGGTTGCGTTAGAGAATACGATCTCGGGAGATTCGTTGCTCCACCGGCGCGTTGGAATATCGTCGAGCGTTTTTAAGAGAACGACGCGACTCGACGCAAATTTAAAGAAGGAGCCCAAGGCGCCGGCCAGAGGCTGAGAAAAGCAGCCGACGGGGCAGATGTGCGAGTGAGTCGCGACTGCAGCTCGCCGATTCGCCTCCTCGCCGAGACGTCCAATGGCCTCGTTTCTCGCTTCTTTTCTCAGAGCTCCGCTTCCGGCGAATCAACAAGTTCCGAGATTCCGGATTTTCTCGTGCGAATAATTAATTCTTAAACGCGAGAAAATGCGCGGCCGTCCGTCCATAATTTTGTAATCGGTGCATCGCAGTCGTTCAACGCAATCCTCGAATCCATCGATTCGGCTATTCAGGGAACCAAGTTTACTTTCCACCTCGAACCTGCCAAGATATTTATTTTTTGATTTTCACGAAAACGAATGCCTTAAAAGTCTTATTCCAAGTGATAATATTGCGAAATAAGCTAATCTATTTCTGAAATTACAGGTAACGAGGTAAGTAATTGTTACTATTACCTTAATCTAGCGCACCGATCTAAGCGTAGAAATTTTTTAACCTACACTACGCGCATTTGCCTGCGCGTTATAATAGCGTGCACGTATTGTTCAATTAACGTATTTATTATATTTATTGATTTTGTGCAACTTTCGTCTCGTTTAAGAACGTTTGATTAAAAGAGCCGATATGCATTAATGATAGTCAATATTTGTTCCGAGAATAAAGTTTTATAATTATTATTCGTTCCGGATTTGCTTTGTATTAAAAATTTTAGACTTCGCAATCCGATCAAATAATTCAGAAGTTCGTATTCTACAATATTTTCCACGCGCTGACTGCACAAGAAAATAAATGGATTAAATTAATTATATTTCAAGACTCTAATTGTTATTTACGGTCGTCGTTTACTTAGACAAGAATATTATCGAAGTATCTGAATTTATGCGTAATATCGTATAGATAGAAAGGCGCAACGAATCGATAAGAACAGCTCACTTTCGTCTTTCTCGGTTTATTTTCTATTTCCGCAATGAGATATTAATAGTCTCGGGAAAAGAAAAGTCTTGATAGCGGAGCATACGATGTTCGCGATGATACATTTTTCGCATTGATTATGAAATCAGCGCGATTGGTCGAGAAACGCGACCGAGTCGATATTTGAATTTGAGGAGCGTAATGAATTTCGCTTTAAAAACGAATTAACGCGAGTACGAGAAAAATATTGAAAAATTTCGTTTCAACTTTCGTCGAAGTTGTGTAAAAAAATGCAGTTGATAATTATGCCGGAGCTAAGGAATAATAATCCTCCCAATACAACGAGAGCCTATTTTACTATTGTAAACTTCGTATCGAACTCGGCCGCAGCATTAAAAATACATAATACTATTTCTTAATCACTTCGAACTCGCTTAACTCCCTATTTTTCGTAATAACCTTTCCGGTTGCGAGGCAACGATAAATTAAGCGCGTCCGTGGGCTATGGGTTCGCACACAGACGCAATTATTTGAGCGTAGCTGTGCGCGCGACCAGTCGCGATCCCCACATCTATAAATCTGCATTGAGCTTTTTACGCGCCCAGATACAAGCCCCCATCCGTTAAAGATGAAAATATTCCTCGGCCACGTCGTCTGTACACACACGCCTGGGCGCCGGCTAACGAAAATTTAGTGCGACAGAAAGGAAAAAAGCGGAAGCCTTCACAGAAACTGCGGCGCATGAAAGTCGTTGAATCGGAACTGCGAGGCGCAGATACGCGGACAAAAATCCGAAAATATAAGTCGCGAGGTACAGCGACGTGTAAGTTGCAGTCATAACCAGTACGTGCCGAGGCTCGCAACGTCACTGCTCCCAGTCATAAACTTGTCCCAATTTTTGCTCCGCGTTGCACCTTTACTCCTTCACTCGCACGCCCTCGGTGCTTTATATTATTACTCGGTACGGCACCGAGCATCTTTTCGGCTCTTGGTCACTCGGTTTCCTCGCCTTCGAGGACAACTCCAGCTCGCAAAAGCGAGTGCTCGAGCCAGCAATTGGGGCGTTCTATTCCACAGCCCTGCAACTAGATTTAAGGGCTGAAAAGCAAATATCCTTATCTGCCCCGCCTGTCCGTAAAAAGGTTTAATCGTCATTGCGACGCGAGCGCCCGCGATGGTTTTCTTCGGTTAAAAGTAAATTACACCCAAGTGCAGCGGCGCGTTCGTATTGTTTCGACTAATATTTTTCTGCAAATCCCCCGAGTTTCCATAGAGCCGCGCAACAACTTTCGATTTAATATTGCGATACGGGTGTATAAACGTACAATGAGGTTTTAAAGAAAAACACAACTAGAATATCACGAGGAAGAAAAATAGATTAGACGTTGCAGCGTCGTTGGTACGTTATTTTAATCGTCGGAAAATAAAGAAACTTGAAATTAAGATCGCTTACAACGAAGAAAAATATTTTTACGACGGATTTTCTATTTATCGTTAGAGGCTTGTATTTTTCAAGTCCACGTTTATCCAACTTGGATTGTTTAAACAGCAACGAGTGGGGCTCGCAATAAAAAGCTTGGCTTTGGTAAGATGTGCGGCTCGACAGAGGACAAATTAAGAAATAGTAAAAATAAAGGAAAAATAATGCACGGGACAAGGACAAGTCGAGATTCACTGGCGCTCTGAGCAAGCGAGCGAGGGATTCTTCCATTTTGCCGTATTTTCGAATAAAGCTGTAGCTTTTTTTGTAATTGGCAAACTTTCCTAGAGGAAATACGCCAATTTTTATGGTATACGACTCCCGTTCGGTCGCTGTACTTCGCGAGCAGATGTTCGATAGAATAACAGAGTTACGTGAATAACGACTTCGTATTATATATATATACTCTTGTCAAATGTTTTTCATTGGTGAAAACGCAACAACATATTCAATATTTTCATTGATTTTCAGATGACCGAATAAAACGGAAAATGTATTTATGTCTTGGAATAACTCTTAAAAAACTTTAAATTCCCTTATCTCGATACTCTCGCTTACAATATTATTTTAAAAATTCAATTACATCAAATAGATACGTGTAGTTGTTCGGGTGGAAAATAATCGATAGTTTTTCCATACTTAAAGACCCGGGCATTTTCTCGCAACTTTTTTCCAAATTGAGTTTAATAGGTAGGAAGCAAATTATAGTTTACTACTGATACTAAATTTAAAAACATACCTAATTTTATCGTAATTCCGATGGAGAAAATGAGCTATTAAAAAATGACAGGCGTGATAGAATACAGGAGTCAAATAGTTTTTAAGGTAACGGATCAATTAGATCACGCCTGACTCACTTTGAGAGCCAAAACTGAGAAGCGATCGGCCTTGCGCATAAAAGGCAACTCTCTAACCTCGGGTCGAGATAATAAACGAAATAACGAAAAAATGATTACTTGTAAAGCGTCTGCTCTTACGTTGCCATAAACGCGAATTTGGCTCTAAGGACGGAAGATCGCGCAAAAATCACGAAAGAAATAAAATTAAAATATCGCCCGAGTCGCGGTTTTTAGACGCGGAGACAATACCAGGTTTTCACTTCTTACCTTCGATATAAAAAATCAAAGCTTGAATTACGAAAAAAAATTCCTTAAAAAAGCAAATGTTGGTCTATTATCGTTTTTTCCTGCCTTGAGATTTATAATGAAATAAATAATGGCCGACGAAAATATTTGTTTTGGTTTAGATACGAAATGTACATTAAAAGAAATATTAAAATAATGGTAAAAAAACTTTATATTAGTAGCTTACAATTGTAGATTTAGAATTTTCGTACAAAAATGAGTGGTTTCGAAATTCAAAGAAGTATAAATTCGTTTTACGACGCAAATGTTTTACTTTTGATGTCTATAAATTTTAATAAAGTATTACTTCAACGAATTTTACGTTTACGTTGTTGGTAATGTTGGTAACATTTTTATTTAAAAGTTGAAATTAATTTACAGTCCACTCATAACACCAAAATTCATATTTTAATTCGTGCATTAATTTAATTTTTAATTTATTTTATTAATATTATCGATTAACTTAATTTAATTTTGTCCTGATCATTGTTGCGAAATTTTATTTTTCAAATTTAACGCACAATTAATTAACGAACTTGACAACTTTTTTAATTACAACAATTTCCTGTCTCACAATTATGTTTCATTTTTTCAAGAAATACGTTTTCAGATATTCTCATTCGACGAATACCAACTCAAAAAACATTAGTACAATGAAAAAAGCGACAAAAAATCATACGGCAGAGATGAAACTACAACGCCAAAGTACGTTAGCTTGGTTCTAAGGGTAAAAAATGATAAAAAAAAAAAAAAAAATAACAAGAAGTATTTAAAAACTAGAAAGTTTGGTTAAAGATTTTGAGAACTTAATTTGTAGTTTGTAACTTTCATACACGTTTGTCAGCATAGTTAAATTCCCTTTTTAATCAACCAACTTTAGAATTTCCCCAAGAAATTAAATACCAGAAACTAAAACTTAAAAATCAACGAGTGCTAAATTGAAATTGTTAAACGGTTATCTCGTGTACTAGAATCTGTCGCATGATTTAAAGAAAAGAAAATTTCTAAAAAGAAAAAGTAATATTCTGCGCGAGTATTTTCGAATGATTATTAAATTGTTAGCGAATTTAAGAAACTCATCGTTTCAAGTTTCGTAAACGGATTTAAAATTTATAAAAAAAAAAAAAAAAAAAAACAGGTGGCTCCGTAGTTGGCACAAACTTTGTTTCACTGCTAAAAGAGGATTTGTCTTTAGCGTAATATTACGCGAGACTCAATGGAGTGCCTTCGTAAAACGCTACGTCACAGGGTGTATCGACACAGGAAGCCATTTTGGCTCGACACGATCTCGCGTTGAAAAGGCTCGACGACGCTCCAATAAAATAAACCTTTTCGGTAAAACATTATTTGGCGCGGCGAGTGATGTAACGGCAATGAGCGAAAATCGTATTTTAATAGGCACCCTTCAAGTGTGTGCGTGCAAAACAGGTTCTTGCCGCAGCGGCTGTAATCGTAATATATTTTAGGGAAATGTACGAGCCGCTAGGTATAACGAACACGGACCGGGTTTCGGACAGCTGCTATCGCGGCAGGGAGAGAGAGGGAGAGAGAAATGAGATCGAGTGCGTGCGAGTACAAATGAGAGGAGGGGAGGGGGCAGTGCGAGTCAGCTGTTTTCCGGTGTCGGCAACGTCGCCGTATGCCGTCGCTGATCTTGAATAGAGTCGCGAACAACGGAGAACGTTGAGTTCCGGAGGGACCGTTGCAGTGCCCCGAGTTATAAATGTAATTACCCTGAAATTTTTTGCCCGCACTCGAAAGTCACGATCGACGCTGAATTTCAGTGTTAAATTCAATAGGCGAGCCTTGGCGAGTCTAACCTATTTTTCGCTCGAGTCTCGCGCGACCGGCGTTCGAATTGTCATTTATTTTTAATGCCTCTGCCGCATGCACAAGTGAACATTACATGTCAAACGCCAACCAACGCGCTTGTGCTTTCAGATTTTGTACCAATGTTATTATAATCCAGTTCGGTTTGACTTTATGCATCGCTTAAATTAGCTGCGGTTCGCCTCGAGCGCAACTTTAACGCTGAAGAGCTCTGAGTTTAAGGCGCAATACCGAGTACCTGAACTTTAATAAACGCATAAATTGCTTAGAAACACAAATACACTCGTATCCACTTCGATGCGCGACGTCATGCCTAGTACAATGGACACCAAATAATTCCAGTTTTCGCGTGTAAAAGTCCGTCGCTGGTCGTTCTGCGCGAAACGCGTTCATTTTTTAACGAATCCGCTGAAAAATATCAATGTTGTGACGGTACGCAATAACGTCAGACGCGTAAAATTTTAATTCGGTAAGGGCACTTTAAACATTACATTATGTAACGAGTGCTCCTCCAACTTTACGTCAATGCAAGCTCTTCAAAATTTAATACGTTTTAGTTCTCTGAGAGACACTTAAAAAGATTCGTTGCTTCCGGTGACAACAACGTTACTGTCATAAGCAAAGGTCACAAAGATTAGTCGAAAGTTTGCGTCGATTGCGCCGTATTTATGCCAATAAATGCGCTTAAACGTATTTTCATAATAAACAAATTTACTAAAGTTTATTACGTGCCACCAGTGGTGCAGATGGAAAAATTTCTCTCCACAGCTACGTTTACTTATTAAAATAAACACCAAATTTTATATCAGTCAATTAGCCGCTTTTTCTTCTCATCTTATTTATAAAAGAGATCAAAGGATAGCATTTGTTTACGAATAATTACGTCTAACTTATATTTCACACGTAACTATATTACTCGCCTATTCGTGTTATGCACTTTTATACTCGTACGTACGTCGTTTATTTATTCTTTTTTCGTTTTTCTTCCTCGCTCCTGTTATTCTTTGCCGAGATGTCTCCCTTTCATTTTTGCGCGTCAAAGGACAGTAAAAATCCACCGTAGCATTGTAAGACAACTCGTAGCAATTTAATGCCGAAGTAAATAATTTCAAAACGACGTCTTTGGGTGCTGAAATTGTTACTTTTCGGTAAAAGGGAAAATAACTTAAATCAATTGCAAGAGGGGCACTGAAGTTTCCTCGAGCATTACATTGATAATTTTGTTTAGCATTCGCTGCGTGAAAAAACACAAACGTCTTTTGAATCTAATTAGAGGAAGTAAAGCGCAGGACGGAAAGTAAGAATACCTGCTCTTTGACTCGCATTAGAGCTCGCAAGGGCATGTATTTCATTATAATAGAGTTATATAAATAAGTCCGCTGAAATGTATTTTATAATTTCATAAAGAAGGTGCACGGAGGAAAAATCGTCTTAGCGTGATAAAGTAACAAAAGTGCAGGGTTAGCTGCAGATTACCGGTACACAAAATAATTACTCGTAAAATTGAAAAAGAGGTGAAAATAATACGAGTGGAACCTGCAGCAGCAGCAGCAGCAGCAGCAGCAACAACAACGGAGGAACAAAGCGAAGGCCGTCGACGCACGCAAAATCAGAGAAAAGACACCAAAAAGCAAAACGCTCGGCGAGCGGCATAAATAACTAAACCTGCGCGGACGCGGAGGCGAGAACGAAAGGGAAAGGGGGAGGGCGAGCTGGTAAAAAGGCCGAAGGAAGAAGAGACGAGCGGAGAAAAGGAACGAAAGGAAATTAACGTTTTAAGGGAGGCGCATAGCCTTACGCGCATAAGCACACGCAATCTCGCGGAAAACGCAACAGCGGCCGCGGCGGCGAACGGAATGTCGACGACGGCTCTTTTCCTTCGCTCCCCGGCTTCGTTACGCCGCGTGCGCAGCCTTTATTACGGTACAGGTAAACGCGCTGCGCCACGGCCTTAGCAAATGCGTATTAAAACGCGCGAATTCCATAATAATCTCCCGTCCCCCCCCCCGTTTTGCCTGCAATATTTATACTTTATACTATCGCGGCGCTGCGTTTTAAACGAGAGCTCAGGGCTGAGGCCGCGCAGCCCAAGGCCTCCCTCCTCCCCGCTGTTTATCACGACGATATTACGGATCCTAACGCCCCCCCCTCTCGCTGCGAAACACGAAGACGCCGATTTTTTATCGGAAAGTTCAATTTTTCCGCGCAACTTTACGGCTGCAATTTCGCGAACATTTTGAGGCCTGTTAAATGACGAAACTAACATTCGCGAAATTGCACTCGTTGAAGCGAAAACATTCCCATTCGGACGTACGTAAAATTAAAATTTCCAACGCGTTTTTCGCGAAACAAAACATGATTTTTTCACCTCCAGCTCCGGTATGCACAATAATTTTTACGAGTATGCCATGTACAAATTTTCTACAATCATTTTTAAACACATTTCAGAACTTTCCAAAGAGCAGTTTCAGTCTTAGTTTCTTGCCTTGCGTAAATTTTACTTTTTACTTTTACGCTCGTTTTGCGAATAAAAATCAATTTTTTCAACTTACGATCCCCATTAGCACGAGCTTTCACTTAATATTCAATTAGACCGAAGCTTTCTTTTTCACCTCGCTAATTTATCTCCATTCACAATCCTACAAACATTATCGAAATTTAGCCGAGCCAAGCCCGAGCATTTTATTGCTTTTCTGCCGAGTTATCGCGGACGACTTTTTCATTCGGATTCGCGCGCCTCTTGCAAGCTTCACTTTTTAACCTTAAGTCGATTTCGGCCCGATCTTTCTAAAACAAACATCATCGATATATCGATATTCAACGTCTAATGATCGAGCCAACGCGATAATAAGTAATAATAATAATAATAATAATAATAATAAGCCAACGCGCGTAACAATATACAACGTCACGACGATAACACAAAGAATAACGATGTCGTTTGTTTATCGTACCGTATGATGCTTTTTGCCAGCGACAGGACAACCGACACTTTCGCCTCGATGTGTACCTGGAAAAGAGTCTGATTTAACGGAAGCAGTTGTCGCCAATAATTAGCCAAGAGGGCAGTTTTGGCAAAGTTCGCGGCAAGTAACGTCGCTGGATGTCGTTGCAAAAGTCGCTCCTCGATTGTAATCGCATTCGGTATTTGTCGATGCAATTTCGAATAAAGCCGTTCACAGAGTCGCACACGTTACGCGATCGAAGCTTAACAGACTCTTTGCATTATTTTTGCTAATGATGCAGCCTGGCGCTGATAAATTTTAAACGAATCCATTAGTAAATCCAGTTGCAAACAGCTTTAAGTGGCAAAGTATTTGTATTAATAAGTGCAACGCGTACCCCGATTACTAATTTAAACGCAGATGCATTTAAATGCCTCTGTTACCTTCGAAATAGAGTCATACTTTGTGCAATAAATTAAAATTTATTTCCAATGCTCGCATAAGATTAAAATTAAAATTGACACGCATACGCATTGATTCCGGGAATTTTAGGGGAAAAGAGACTTTTTTATATATTTTAATAAATATTACGCTTGC
The DNA here is from genome assembly GCA_018907185.1 of Platyscapa corneri. Taxonomy (NCBI): domain Eukaryota; kingdom Metazoa; phylum Arthropoda; class Insecta; order Hymenoptera; family Agaonidae; genus Platyscapa; species Platyscapa corneri. The sequence goes on from JACCHW010000014.1 coordinate 665,747, forward strand.
GAGAACGTGTGTAAAAAATTTAGTGCTCAAATCGACGAGCTAATATTGCGACTAAATTTAAAAAGAAGTACGCAGATTTTAAAAATTATGATTTAAAATTATTATTTTAAATTATACTCGAGTGAATCGGATATGTATGAAACATATTTTACAAGATCATTAAAAATGTCCGATCCACTTCCAATCAAAAGAAACGGCGAAAAAGAAATCCAAGACGAATTTCCTCCTAGAATACGGCAAAGGGGAGGCATTCGCTGAACCGTGAGAGCGAGTGAGCGAGCCAACCGGAGGGAGACTAAAGGGGAGAAGAAAAGGGAGGAAAAGGTAAAGAAAAAAAGAGAAAGTAAAGAAGGAGAATTATGCTCTTCCTTTTGAGTTCCCTTGTGTTTTCAGCAAAAAGAAGCTGCAAAAAACACGTTTCGTGCACTTCAACTAAGTTCAACGAATAAATAAAAAAGATATAAAGCGAACAAGTGAAAAGGGAGATAAGTTTCAAGATTTATAATCAGCGTTTATTTTTTTAAAGAAAGCAGAACAAAATCTTTTACAACTAATAGACTGCCATTACGCACAGACACGATCCTCGACATCGCGCCGTCGATAAATGTATCAATCTGTAACGTACGTTTTTACGAGACCGAGTGCTGCCGACGACGCAGACTTGAATTACGAGCTGCGGAATACATCAACACGAGTCGGCGAGATGAAATTAAAAATCGCTTCAATCGCAATTGAACAACATTCGACTATTATTATTATTACGCGAATGTATACTTTGATAAGGAGCAGCTGCGTGGTAGACCGAGTCGAACACTTGGCCAAATTGCGCGTAGGTGAGACACGCGGAAGAGACGCATCGGTGCGAAAAGCGTCCAAGCGTTCAATTATTTATAAGACGAGTCAAGACAAGAGCGCGGAAGAAGTGCCGATAAATATCGTTCGTCCAGTCTCGTGCGAAAGCTGCGCTCGCGAAAATTCGGCGAAAGCGCGTGTGCGCCGCCGATACATGAACACGAGCGACGAGCAACGGTAAAAGCAGTCGCAAGGACGTCAACAGCGTCAACAGTCCGAGCGTTGCAAGAGGGAAGAAAGTTGACTTAGCTTAACGACGCGCAGCCTTCGATTTAAGTAATGCCCGCGTATTTGTACAATAAAATTGTAAAAAAGGAAGAAAAAATAAACAAAAGGCGCAATTTGGCCGAGGCCGAGGTACAATTAAAATCAAAAGTGCGCCATTCCAGCCGCACAATTGATTCTTGGAGCAACGCCTCGCCTTTTCATCGGGATTAACGACACTAGCGCGAACTCGAGGGGAGCACGAGTAATTTCCGCGGAGAAGCTCGGGAGGAAGCGAGCGACTGGCGGCGTTGAAAGGAAGGAAGAAGGCCGGGGGGGGCAGGGGGCAGGGGGCCGGAAAGCCAATGGGAGTCGAGGTGAATCGAGTGGAACCCGGCATCTCGGATGATAAAGGAATGGTGGCTGGGTTGGTGGTGTTGCGGTGCCGCGGAACCCCGTCCCCACCCTTGCCAGCGCGGGACAACGCCGGGGGATGAGCGAGATTGACGAGCGATGATGGAATCCGGGCGGCCGTTGAACGGAAAATGGAATTGTTCGAGCCCCGGCATCCGAATTCAAGGCAGTCGCGCGAATCGCTGCTCGTTTTCGTGGATTCTTCGGTGAATTATGCTGATGATCGCGAGCTCGAGTCGCGTCGATCAATCACGATGGCGATTAGAGACTCGCGTCGCTGACGTCGCTAACGTCGTAAACGCGACAACGCGCTGCGGAATGTCGCCGTTATCAGCCTCAGCTGCGATCTGTCCTGCTAATATCGCGGCACGGGACAAACGGGACAAATGGTCTGATATATCGGCCGACGAAGAGCGAATGCCTTGATTAGTTCGCCACTATCAGTCCCGATTGTTTGTTCTCGCACATCTGTCTCTGCGACCGTTGCGATGGCTCTTGCTCTCTCTCTCTCTCTGTGTGTGTGCGTGACGCTCGGACTTGCAAAATTAGTTGTAAACTTGCAGCGGAGCAGAGTCGAGACGCAATCTCGCAAGCATCGATAGTCGGATTAACTCTTAAATCGTATTGCGGCTGATAACAAAGTACGTTCTTTCAGACCTGCAGGCTCTCGAAAATAATTTTTTTAACAATCTCTCGTCGATAAAGTGTTAGTTTCACCTCTCGACTGTGCGTTTGACGCAACCTGTGATAGAACAAATGATTTTATCACCAAAGAAAAATAGTTAATCCCACTCTTGGAACGCGAATACATTTTGGAAAATCGTTCAAGGTCTCGAGATTATTTATGTTTGCGCAATGTGTAACGCAACCATTGGCTCTTCGTTCGAATGCCGCGGAAGCGCGAACGATTCGCACACATGGAAAGGTGTCGCGACTCTACGGAGACTTTTTCTTTTTTTATTAGAGAGTAGATTAGTTGCACGTATGCAAATGGAGGCGAAACGCTCGAGGAAGTCTTCTTTTGCAGCAAAAATTCATCGATCAATGCTCACCGGTGTGCGTCTACTCAAGCGAGTGCAGAGTCCAAATATTTCAGGAGTCGCGCTGATAATGTTTTTTTTACAAGCCTCGAACGCCCGAAACGCGTAAAAGTGCCGCCAACTTCTCCTTGATTCGGAGTCAACTGTGAAAGTTGGTAAAGGGGTTGGTCGTCGATCTATTAGCTAATAGTTCTTTCGAGGCAAGACCGGACGACGAGGGCTAAAGCTTTATAACTAATTATCAACCGACTGCACATTGCATTCCCGAAATTCTTGCCGCGATCGGGAAACTTTATTCGTTCCTAATGCGCAAATTTATCACAGATGGAGTTGCGACGACTCGCCGGGGATCATCCGCAAGACCGTATTTAATTTTGAGTCTTCGAGCGAAGATTACGGAACTCGAGGCACAATTGATTGGCCGAAATGCAGCGATGAACGTATTAAACGCACTTTTGGTGCTCCGCTCGACGTAACCGGTATTGCTGATTGTCAGCCCTCGCTTATCATTGGAGGGTAATTTAATCGCAGTCGTTCGCGCCGAAAAGACGGTCGCGATGGTCCGCGATCATTTGGCGCGGTTGCCTCCCGTTTCTGGGTTGCGATTAAAAATAGTCGCAGAGGTGGGCATTTGCATCGAGATAAGAGACGCCGCGACTAGAGGCCGAGGAGTGTCTCGGAGTTTGCACGGCCGCGGCTCCAGGGACGAGAGCACTAGTGTCTCTCTCTCTCTCTCTCTCTCTCTCTGTGTGTGTGCGTTCGGCTGAAAAAGAGCAAACTCGCAAGGCCTGCCGTAAATCTAGGCCTTAGTTATTGATTCTCGGACGTGACGCATCTATTCGAAATTCCGCGAAGAGTCCTGGGGACGCGGCGATACGCCACTGACTAACGCTGGCGTGCGTGAGATTTCAAATGGAATCGAGGCGATCGAGGCGAAGACGCGGCCGCGCTTGTCAAGACCGAATCCTTACGATTGTGTAGACAAGCAGACATAATGTACACCTACATGGCCGAACTCCTATAAATTACGTAAGAGATACTAATCTGTCGGATAGAATATTTTAATCCTGTATCTCGCTTTTCAATCTTATCGGGTGTCACGGACTCGCCGCTTTATTTTTCTTTCCCGAGCCGTTATTTACACATCGCGCCGATTCTCAAGAGCCGGGGAGGCATAAAACACCCGCTGGCTGCAACTGAATTTGCAAACGTACTTTTATCCTCCTTAACTGGAGTAAACGTACATTTAAAATGGAATAAACACGAATTAATATGCAAATGTGCACTCGACGTTTTCATCTTCGCAAACACGCCCAGCTCCTCTTAATCTTCCTCTCCTGGCCGAACTCGACGAGGCTGAAAAATGTACAAAGCGCCGGCCTCGTAATCTCCGATAAGAACGTCTTCCGAACTTTCGGAGCTTAGCCGCTCGCTTTATTCCCTTCGATCCCCGAAATCGGACCTCCAACGGCAACGACGACGACACAACAGTTCCGCGACAGTTTCGTCTGCTAAACCGCAGCGCGTAGTTGAGTCCGCGCGCCATTCGTCCAAAACTTTCCTCGCAAATATTAGCGCGACGCTACGAATTTCGCGCGCGATTGTTCGATAATAGTGATAATACTGGATTTTCGAACGATAACGAAGAACATGTGTTTAAATAGCAATTGGTATTCATAAATTCACGCCGAGGCTGTACTCGTCGTTGCACTACACTTGTAGCGTCCTACGGCCACTTTTATTCAGATTTTATTAATTCTGATAGTTTTGCCGGTGCTATTATCGTCTCCGGCACTTTAACGCCTAAATTGCCGCGCATCGCAAGATGGAGAGGCGCAATCACACTTATTACTTCGATAGACGAGGAACGTTACTCCGATTTCGAAATACGCAATAATCTGCACGAGCTGCACTCGATTCTTCGCGCTTGCGAAAATCATTATTTGCATTCGGCAATTTCGCGGCTTGGAATAAAAGTCGTTTCCTTGGCCGCGCGAGTCGAGCGTCGAGGCACTCGTTATATAATTCGCCAGCACTCCCTCGTAAACTGACTCCAATCGCCGGCATATCGGCGCTATTACAACTTAAAGTACACGCTTAAATTAAAAATTACGCGCTATCGGTTTATTATCTTTTCGTTTTTGCAGTACCGGCAATACTTATGAATACTCGGTATTGGTTTTAACGGGTTGCCGCGTTATTAGCCGTATTGCGCGTCTAGCGATAAATGCTAATTCGGAGCTAACAAGGAGTGAAATACGCTCTTGGAGGCCCGACGAGTTTTGCCGAATAAAAAGTTGAGCCGCGCACGAGAGGCCGAGGAACAATTTTTCACCGGCCAAACTTATTATATTTTTCAACGCTAGTAGAATCAGCTCCTATCAAACTGAAAGCGAGTTATTTCCGAGAGTCTGCAAATAATTTCCAGTTGTTCTCGCTCGGCTCGACTCGTCGGAATTGGTTGCGCGCGCACTTTTGCGCGATAATTTATTTCAACGAAAGTGAACCTGCATCGTCGTTATTATAACTCTTCGGTCGATTGCGCGACGACGACAAAAAAACCGCTCCATTAAGATTTTCGAATCGAGGCGAAAAATTAGAGAAAGCCGAGAAGCCGCAAAAGTTATTATTGACCGGCGAAGATTATTCAGGAGCTGATGTTGGAGTCGATTTTTAAACAAATGCAAACATTTACGGGACGAACTTTTGACCCTTTTCCACAACGGACGCTTGCCCACATCAAAGGACTGGGTGTAAATTAGTCGAGGCTTGAACTTTGAACTTGAAATTCAAAAGATTAGCCGTCGGAATTATTGAGAATCCGAAGGCTCGGCTGCTCGCGTTACCAACGCGTTCGTGCTTTAAAAGGCAATATTTGCATTCGCACGGACACCCCCCCCCCTCCACCCACCCTGTCCAAGCTCGGGCGACGTTGCGGCGCGTATTTTCTCCGCAGTTCGCTCGCACCGAGGGACAATTTTCAACCCGTGCATTCCTACATCGATCCTCTAACCAGACACAGCCTCCTTCTTTTGGGCCCTTTCCGACTCCGGGGCCCCTTTCGCATTCGAGCGGAAGCTCTGAAAATTCTGCGGGCGCGCGCACCAGAAACAGCTCGACTCCCGACGATAAACAGAGAAGACTCGGCGGTGCGTCCGTCCATTAGCGCAGTCTCGGAAAGAAAAGGAAATTCGCCGCCGCGCTCTCGAAATACTACCGGAGTGGAAGCGGCCAGCGACACAAAAGGGCACGCAATAACGACAAGCAGCAATAGATGTCCGACACAAGAGCGCCGGCGAAGCTCCCGTGCATTCCCGAAATCCCCCTCGCGAAACAATCGATTAATCAGCAGCGGGCACTCCTCGCAGTTTTCTCCGGCGCCTCTCTCACTTTCTCTGCCCGCGACAGCGCCTCCGATGACGACACGTGGCTTCCCGGGCCAGACCTACTTCGCGCGCGTACCTCCCAGCCGGAGAGAGGTGGCGGGGCGGGGGGGGAGGTTCCCGGTCCGAGCCATACCAGCTGCGGGCCGCCGCTTTCAAAAACTAACCCTCGGGACGAAAAACATCGAAAGACCGTCGCGCCGATCGCTTCCTCGGAGTCGCGAATCAGTGACGACGAGTCGTAATTTATCTCGAAATTTCAACGCCCAGACTAGTGGGCCAGTCGTTGTCAGAGTGTCGAATTTTACTTAACCCGTAGCGCGCATCTCGCTGTTTTAGCCGGCTGGAGGTTGAACCTGTTGAGGTTGGATTTCAGATCGCAGCCCTCGACGCCTGAAACCGATTTCTTCCGACGAGCAGCGAGTCGCTCTCTCCTCCACTACTCGCACACTCGGCGGCGCAGCCTCGATAAGACGAGCGAGCGAGTAATTTATCGCATCGCGTTATTACTTTTCACATTATAGGACGAATAAGTTGTCGAGCAGCTTTGCTTCCAGCTACAAAGTTGATTCTGAAACTTTTAACTGCGCTTTGAGAAGATTAGATTGCTCGGCACGCGTTAATTGATTTTAAAGCAAATAGCGCGAGTGCGAACGAGGCCAATTACTCCTTGCTCGTTAACGCGCAGCGTTTGAATCCGCGGCGATTAAACCATCGCCCGATTATTTGGCCCGTATTCCGCGATCGCGCCCCGGTTTATTAAATAAATTCATTTAAGGAGGAAAGTTTTTATTGCTCTCGTAGGGGGCGCATGCCTTTCCCCAATTAAGCTGCGAATATATAAGTTAGCTTTGTAAAACGTATTAAGCTCGCGGTGCTCGGGAGCTTTCGTCGTCGTCGTCGTCGTCGTCGTTGAAGTTCCGATTCTGTCACTAGAACATTCGGAACCGATACTCGCGCCGCGCGCTGCTCTGCAATTATAATTTCGCCGCTTTGATAAGCGAGTAACGACTAAGGCTCTAACTTTTATCGACCTCGCGTGTTAAAAAAGCGCGGACTAACGGTTTTCGAGCCTAAAATCTAAATTCATCTAAACGCGCTTCGTTGTATTCGGAAGCGCTGGGCCTTTTTTCAATCGAAAATTAACACGAGACGACATCTCGCTTACGCGCAATTGACGCAAAAAAGCCGGTAATGTTGTCGATTAGAACTCTCGAGGCAGATTGTATCGAATATCCACATTATACGAGATGTCGGCATTTGTGTGGTATAAATTTCAATGAATTAACGTCCGAGGCTCGGAAATAAAGCGTCGACACGCGCGCCTTTATCTTTCGTGCCTACAATTATATCAAATTTAATTAAGAACTTTGCCGAGCACGGGTAAGATAATGTTCGAAATGCGAAATATAATGGTTATGCCAGAGCCGTCCAAGGTTAAGACGCCTCGAGAGTGCGAAATTGTGTCGTTTACGCGAATGTCGCTGCCTTTTCTCTCCAGCGATAACAACGATAACAATAATAGCAATTTGGAAATTTTACGGGGGCAATTAATGCAGTCGTTTCGCGGCAATCGCAGCGCAACGCGATTAGCGAAATTCGACAGAAGATTCGGGCGATCGATCGACATTTTCCAGTATCGGCGAGGAAAAAGGAGGCATCGGGCATCGGATCGAAGGAGGAGGAGCTCCAGAGTTGAGTTTTTGGGCGCGTGTGCCCATCGTCCCCGAGACTGCAGTTTGCGCAGGCGCAGCCGCAGCTAAGAACAGAGGAGAAAAAGAGGCTTCCACGACAGGGGCCTCCCCCCTCGTACTTACCGGGACGTCGCGCCGGGAAGGTCTTACTCTTCCACCCCCGCGGCCCCGCGGGCTTAAAGCCGTAAAACGCCATAAGGGAGAGTCCGAGAATACGGGAGTAGGATTTGCTTCCTCCGCATTTTGCGGTACTAGTCTTTTATTCAACTTGCCGGACGATACGTGCACTCTTTCTCTTCCACGGGCTTTGTGCGTCCGGCTAACCGGCAACTCTCCCTTCCTCCCTTCTTATTTTATTTATAAATATTTACCAATCTCGTGGGGAGGGAAAAAGAGCGCCAAGCCTCCGGAAAACACCATCTTCGGATTACTCGATCGGATTATTTTCTTGAGCCGGGCTATGCACACGCGCACGTCTCGCTGCAATAATGCACGAAAGCTGCCTGCGCACCGCCGACTCATTTTTATAAATAATCGATCCACTTCGCCTTGGAAACAAATTTACTACTTTTATCAAGTGCGCAAAAGCATTCGGCATTTTTAACGACTTTACGTTTGGCTCGAGAAATTTCCCGCTGAGAATTCCACGGGTTTTCACGGCGACAATCTTGTTCGCGCGCCCTCCTCTTCGTGCCGCGGGCGAATCGCGTATTTAAAAAGGCGCAACAGTGCGCAAATTGGAAATTCCAATCGCTGCGAGCGCACTCGAATTATTTCGAGTTTGCGCAACTCGGATGAAAAATTACCGCCAAATATGTGGGTTATTAAAAAATGTTTACGCGAACGTCTCGCTCGAGTCGTAAAAATAATGATTTAATCAACTTCTCTTCTGGCAGAAATTATTTATGCGTCGGTAAATTACAACTGCGCGTATCTGCAGTCCAGCGATTTATTATTTTCCGATTATAAACTAAGGACCGATGTATCTAACGCAACTGTAAATAAGCAATATTCAATATTGAATAAGCGCTTTTTATTGTGCGTTTGTTGTGCGCATTTGCTCGTAAATCAAATTAAGATGTTCAGGAGCCAAAAGAGTATTTTAATATTTCTTTCGAAATAAATCTGATAAATATCGTAACGATTATGTTATCAAACGTGGGCTCGAGCTCCAAATATTCTCTCCCACCTTTGAGATAATCAGAAAGCGGAAATAGGTCATAATGAATTATTATCCAGGAAAAATTCTACGAGCCAACAACAATCATTTTCACCGTCGTCGCCCTCCTTATTTTTCCTTCCTTGCGTTGCTTGCGTTCGTTGCCTTACAAGATTAAAGCTAAATCCATTTTATACGTGGTTTCTCTGCTTAATTAAGGCCTACGATAAATATTCCCAGGGGGAAATAATATTTCTTAATTTCACCGTAAATAATATTTTGTATTTTTAATGCGTTACACGCCTCGCGGTATTCGAGTGTTATGGAACCCGTGTCACATGTCCTAATAGTCTGCGAAAGCACTTGATGAAATTTCGCAAATGCGTTAATAGAAAAGCATATTTTATAAAAGCAATCTTGCGACATAATTCAATAAAAATAATATTATCTTTGCACGGCCACCAGTGGCGTGTTTTAACTCGTCTGATAATCAACCTATCGAAAAAGATAAATTGCTCGTGGAAAATGATGATTGTAATTTCAGGCGAAAGTCCATTTTTCGCGGCAACGAAGCTGTAAAACTTTCGAGCTGCGCAAAGTTGGGAGAACAAACGCGACGTTGCGGGGACACTTTAATCCATTTCTCGTCAATTTTTTGAGACCGAAGCCCTTCGATAATAACACGTGCAAACTCCGGATGCACCGAGGGAAAGCAGAACAAAACAGAGACAAGCCGACGAAAAATGCTCCCGGACAGCCGCAGCTAACCGCTATTGTGCGAAAACTACTCGCGCGAGAAAAGCACAGAGTTGGAGTTGGCAAGGAAAAACAGGTTGGCCGAGGTGTTGATTTTGTTCGCAGTTTCGCGACGACAAAACACGTCGCAATGCTCTTTGTATACCTTTCCAGCTCTTCCTAATGTCCCGTAATGGACAAACGAGCGCAACGCAAGGAGATGTTTTTAACAATTTCTATTTATCCTGACTCGGTTGAAATAATTAATCAACGGCAATAGTCCTTGTTTCTTCTAACAACCGCTGCCCAACGGAATCGTATTTAGGCCATCACCGAGCGCCCGAGCAGAGATGCGAGATTAATTTTCGACGCGTTTGTCGCGAAATCAATTAGGATCTCATTGTTGTTCGTTGGAAAAACGGCGAAGGCACAATGGTACTCTGGCGCAAACGAACCTGCGCAAATGAAAAAAGAAAGCAAATTTCACCAGCCCCCCCCCGTTCGTTCGTTCGGTTATTTACGTTTTCCTGAAAAAAAAAAAAAAAAAAAAAAAAAAAAAATCCTCGAAAGTCTATTATCGGCGACGAACGAGTCACTGCTACTCGAGAGTCAAGGCAACCGCACGAGACTGCGAATTCTCATTTGAGCAAAGAGAGCCGAGCGAATCTAAAATTGTAAGGCACTTCTTTCATTCGCTCGCGATAATTGTCTCCTCCTCGGCCTTGTTAGGAGGTTAGGCGTCGCGCACGCCAGGCACGACAGGTATAATGAGAGCCCCTGCGCCCGTGTACTCACGCTCGTGTGGCCACCGAATGCATCGCCACTCGCTCGTTAGACGAAACTTCACTTCCGAATGAGATTGCCGGCCGGGCTCTTTTCCCTTTTCCCCTCCTAATAATAAGAACCCCCGCCCCCGTTTCTCCTGCTTTCCTTTTCACGGTCATTCTCTTCTGCGACAGATATTTCCACGTGATCTTTCCGCGTCGCGGCGATGCCTTTTCCCATTGGCCTGAGTTCGCGCGAGTCGAGAGTCGGCGGCCAATGTGTGTTCGCTGAATGAAGAGCCGCTCTAGGCAAATTTGAATTAAAGGTTAGAAGTTAAAAGTGCTCGAACGAATTCTTCTTCAAATAAGACTTTGGAACGCGTACACGCGTTTAAGTTGTTTTATCCCGCTGACGCGTAAGAGAGTAATTAGCGCGGTTCCCATTATTCTTTGTTTACCTTTTATTCTCCTCTGTTTCACTTTTGCCTTTTACGCCGATAACTATGGGCATCTTTCAAATTAAGGAACGTATCGAGTGCTCGATTTCGAGCTCTTCAGTCGTGTGAAAATTGCTTTTTTTTTTCAAAACCGCGATTCCAACGAAATTATTGAGCGGGACTGTGATTAGCCTTAGTTGCTGGCCCGAGCATCAGTTTCAACGAAGCTGATTTCAATTGCCAATTTCTCATCGGCCTGCGTTTGCGCGGAGAGACGGCTATGTTTTTAGCTGGTTGATACGAGCTTTTCCGGGTCAAACCTTCGTATTGTTTCGTTCGACGCGCGTCATTATCTGCTCTGGCCGAATCAAGTTCTCCTCGAATACGGTGCATGCAATAGGCGACGGAGGTAGCAATCACGACACGTTGTTTGCTTCCCGCGTTCTGCAAAAGGAAATTATAGAAATAACGTCATCAATCTCGATCCACGGCAGAGCCTTTTGCTCGATTTCAATGCAAACGCGAAAGATGCACGGCTAGATTTCTTATTTTAATTCGTGAAACTTGGGGAAGCGCATTTGAAAGGCTCTGCTCGCGACTCTTGTGAAACGAAACGCCTTTACCGAATTTACAATGCACAGTTGTGCGATATGAATTTCAAATACGAAGCTCGATGTGAAAATGTCTACCGATACTTATTTATTTACCGTAGGTAGGTAATTTCTAATACTCGACGAAGCTTCCGAAGACGAAATTCAAAATACAACAGCGCGTTACGCCCGTTTTTTTGTCTTTCCAACTCATTATCATCTTATCTCGACGAATAAGATATTCCACTTTATGAAGATTATTTTGAATCTCAAAGAGATTGACTCGCAAGAATACAATAAGAGCGTTATTTTGCAGAATCGTAAAATATATTACAATACGTGCTATTCGTCTTAGTCTTCCGTTCGGTTCGGGTGAAGAATTTATAATAAACCGTATTTACTTAGTCAGCCAGATTCGACAAGATGGCCATTCGTGTTGCTTTTCATTTTCCAAGGGAGTTCCTTTACCGGTGCAAAGACGCCACGCGCCCAAAGCGATATTTTAATTTCCAAATGGTAAGCGCTGATTGCTCGTAGCATCAAATATTTGAGATTTCAAAAGGCTTTTATTGGTCTAGCACTACTCGGTCTAAATAGTGTCGGACTAGGCGAAATGTGCTTTCGGTCCGTCGACTATTTCTCGAGCGCAAACCTGTGCACGCGTCGACAATTCCCCCTCCCCTTCCCCACCGGCGCTTTGGAAATTACTTCGTGTGTGGACGAGAGGCAAACACGAAGGCACGAATTTTCTCCGGGCAGGAGGAGAATCTGCAACACTCGGATCCCTTCGCGCTTTCGGAACTATTTTCATTGTCCGCCTTTTTGGAGTTTGTTCATTTGCTCCCGTCAAACGAACGTACGGGGCGGGAGTCCTCCATGCTGCCCTATAATTGCATTATTTATTTTCAAATGAGTCGAGAATTACAAATGGCTTCGGTTATAAATGGGCGCAGGGCTGCCGCTCTCATTTCGAAAACTCGAGTGTCGAGTGGAATGTTAAAATTTTCGAATTGATTGGAACAACTCGCGTGCGCAGAGTCATTAAGACCTTTTTCAAGAAGCTGGAAAATTTTCAGGCGCTGCATTTGTTGAAAGAGCGAACACCTAGGCAAATTATTAAAACCAGTTTTATTTTACATTCGTACGGGCTAAATCACACTTTGGGCCCAATTTTTTCGGGCTCTCTTCTAATCTAAGAGTATTGCACTCACGATTGTCCGTGACGTTTCTTTTTAATCTCTTCGCTTACTAAAAATCATCGACCTCTCGTCGTTTTTTTCTTTTTTTTTTTGTCAACGTTTAAATTGGAAAAGACACGTGAGATTACTACAACGTGATCGTAATAGTATTTTATTTATGAAAAAACTTAAGAAACACAAAAAGCACGTAAAAATGTTGACCAACGAATGTTTCGGCGAAAATGTACGACGAGATACCAACGAGAAAAAACTTGCCGCGAGACAATCGAACTAACACAGAGTGTTGCAACTGCGCATCTATGATTGGTCGTCATCAATTTCAATGAATTAAAACGATGGACGACGAGTTGCTTCTCGTGAAAAATTGTCCCGACAATTTGATAATTCTGAAATTAATCTCGAAACCACAAAATTGTTAGTCGCGCACTGCGTCAGCAATTTTTTTATCTTTTAATTTCGTTAGCGAATCATCGATCGTTCACATTTCGAGCTCGCCATTGTGCACTACAACGTCAACTATAATTAATTCACGTCTCTCACTCGCGGGTACCTGTGCCACTTGAGAACTCTGTTTTCCACATGAGCACTACAAGCTCACCAAAGACGGTAAAACATAATTTATTTAATTGATCGCAAAACAGAAATCGACCGATCGATTTAACTACAAATTTATATACTTACCAAAGTGCAACTCGTTTTTTATACACCAGGTACTCGCCGTCGTAAATCAAACGTCGCACGAAACGCACCTTTCGTAATTATAGTTACAAAGTAAAGAATGAAAAATTCCCCATGAGTTTTATTATTTAAATATAATTGACTTTTTCATTTATAGTTCGCTTTGCGCTCAACAATTTACAACCGGACGAAGGTTTTTTACAATAAATTGGCTTTAAAATTAAATAAAAAATAAGAGGCGGTACGACGCGAAACGCAAAAAAACTGCATGAAAAACTAATTTATTTATTGCAAGTATTACACGTCTTTATGTATGATTTACATTGATATGTGCGAGCGCTATTTTTTCTCCCTCCAACTTATCGCGAAGTATAATAAGTTTGCGTTTAAACCTCGTGTATCTACGAGCACTTAATTAACGAAAGATTAATTATTTATAACCTGTTAAAATAATTTAGCGGCGGAGAAACAGTGATTTAGAAAAAATTCGCGGCGTTATATTCTTTTTTCGTCGAAAGCACTTTGAAAGTAATTAATTTTTAATTAATTTATGCCGATGAATAATTCATTCGTGTGTTTCTTGTAATTCATAAATATCTTATCATTTTGAACATCTCTAATGTACATTTATCGACTGTGATAATATGCTTAATAGAAGTTATAAAAACTGATAAACCTGAAAATACACACGAGAAAACGTTGCTACTTTTTTTGTCATCGATAAACATTCGTGATACGACTGCCGAGAGAGATTCAAAAAAAGTCAATAAAATACAGGAGGTAATGGCAGGGGGAGGGAAGGATGGGGGGAAGGGGCGCAAAGCACAAGGAGTATGCGGAAGAAACTTATAAATTGGCGACGTTACACGTCGTGTAGGAAGCGAGGGGTGAGGGCGGGACGAAGATTAAATGGAAACATTTTTGCTGTACTATTATTAGGTTAGTTTTGTGTGACGTCCAATGATGCTTTAATAAGAGCGCGCGAACGTTGAATAAAAGTTCTCGTGATAGGTAGTAATTACGGTGGCGCGAACCTTCGCCGTCCTCGAAATAATATTATAACGATAATGAAAAAGCATTATTTCTCGTTTCGTGAAAAATTTATTTCAATAATGAAATCCGTACAAAGACGAGTAATTTCTCAGCGTTATATAACATGTTTAACAAGGCGGTTTATTCCTTATTTTCATCTCGGAGCAACAATTTACTCTTCCTTCTGCGGATACATTTTTCATAATCACCTGCAAATTTGCCGCGGTCTTAAATTCTGATAAAAAGTTGTAATTTGGCTCGAAAAATTAACGCGCCATTCACGAAACTCGCTTGAATTTTCTTGAAAAATTTATTCGAAATCCACTCGCGGCCCTTTTTCGATTTTGCAAAATTTCCTTCTAAAAATCCAACTCGCGAATGATTAATAAAACGACTCGGTCTAGGTATTGAAAACTGTTTTCCTTTTCCGACATCTTTGTTTTCGTCGCGGGAGTTCACCCGTCGAGTCTGTAAAATACATCAATAGAGACACAAAATACGCGTCTATTTGTTAATAAAATCATTAGTTACAATCGACCGTTGAAGAATTTTCCCGCGTAGACGTAAACAATATTATTAAATAAATTTTAATGCGTGCCAGTGTTAGTTAGTGAAGCAAAATTTTACATGCACGAAGTAAAAGTAAATAAGTTCGCCGTGTATAAATATAATTGATAAATTTAGTACAATTTTTTTTTCAAAATATTGAATATTTAAACGAGACATACGCCCGAGTAAACAGAAAATATAAATAATAATACAAGGGGAATATCGTTCGAATGAAAATAACATTGTTATACGTTTTTGTATATTTTCAATTACAAGTTGTAACGTTGTTCATAGATTCCGATCGACGGATTCTTAAAAGAATATTAATCAATAAAATTATTCCACGTTGAAAAAATAATTGGAATTCTTCTCGGATCGACGTTACGTCTGTTTATCATCGTCTAATTACACTTGCCCAGACGTAACTATTTTAAATTACATTATTTTATAGGAGAGTGAAAACTCGTGACTTGCTATAAAAAAAAAATTCGTGCATCCCGTGAAATATTCAAAATAAATACATGTTAAATGCATATCCTCCTCTCGCATCTCTGGATTATCTATTATTAATTCAAAAAACGATTTAATGTCTCAGACGAAATCGCATCGCGATGTATACTAGAGTAGCGCCTTGTGACGTATCGTTAATTCAGAAATTAAATATTAAATTATTTCGATGTCGATAAAATGTAGGCTCGCAACTTGTGTGCACGTGTACATGTGCGTGTGTGTGTTCGCGCGCGCGCGCATAAGCGTGTGTGCAGACGAATTCCGGGCAACACCGTCGAACCTCGATTTCAGCGTATAATAAATAAATATTTACAATTTCTGTAAGAGACAGATTAAAGTTGTTCAATCTTTAATGGCTTTCTAAAGTTAGCGTCGAAGCGGCATACAATAGATTTGATTGAATATTCACAATTGAACATCCTGCTGGAAATATATTTAGAATTAATATAGTTTCAAGTCATAATTTTGCAGCGTAACAACGACACAGAGAATACGGCTTTTTGTCTTCGCCGATCCGATAATCAGTGTCAACAGTTTTTTACTCGCAGCCTCTTTTACCGGCACGAAAATATGACGGTGCGCCCAGTGGATCCTGGAAGCATTTACTACAGATTGTGCGCCGCTCCTCGCCGTTCCTTTTGTTGGATTCGCCTTTCGGTTTCTCGGAGCACTCGAGCAAACTCGTTACTTAATTCATCACTTCGCGAGGCAATTTATCTCTCAAAACGCTGCTGCAGAAATTCGGCCTTTGCGCACGAAAACCTTCAAGATCAACTTTGGACGTCGCTTTGTTGGAGATGTTACGAAACATCAGCCCCACCCAGAGCCCAGGCCAATAGCCATTTAATTGACGTAATTAAAGACTCTGATTTTAAGTAAACTAATTGACCGCTCTATTCTTTAAATTCAGGCTTATTAGTACTTCCATTGTGCTCTCGTTATCCATACGCGAGTTACGCCAGAGCTGCACTCGTTCCTAACCTACAACGTATTCTCGGTAATTAAGTTCAAAAAGTAGATCGCTAATTTGTAGATCACGCTGATTCACTAATCTTAGTTGACGAGGTGCTTTATATTTTAAGACACGCGGCATCCATTTCGACTAGACTTTAGAAATTACTCGACACTTTTCCTTGTCAACAAGACAACTAAATTAATTTAGTCCGAGGGAATTCTTTGTCTTTTTAAAAAATGCGACATTCGGTGTCTTGATACCGAGCAGCTTAATTTCAGTCCATCTCTCGCTAATATCGTTTTTCGTCCAATTTTCACGGAATTCGTTCCGCCGTTTGGAAATTAGATTTTTCTTGTTTTCGGGTAGTTGTAAGTACCCGCGTACTTTTATAACTTACTATCGCTTGTTAAAACGTGATTCGTGTCGTGTCGTGTCGTGTCGTGTCGTTTTGGCCGAAATGGCAGATTTCCACGCAGGCGAATTTCGTATTCGATTCTCCAAATCCGATCAGCTCTTGGCATCGACTTTTATCGGATAGAAATTTTATTTCGAGCAAAGTGTATTTGCAACGATGTAACGCAAACGCGATGCTATTTTAGGTTTAATTCGCACACGAAGCGAACGCGGAAGCATATTAGCCATTTTTTTTATCTCTAACAAAAACTTTGTTGCAATGCAAACGAGTTGGTGTTGAGGGCGAGTATGGCGGGGTTGATCTGACACTTGTAAATCGAAAAACTAAAAAATGCGGCGAATGTCCCGCGACGTCTTCTTTTACTCGGCTCGACGAGCTCCAAACTATCGTTAAATGAAGCTCGGGTGGGGGGAGTGGAAAGGGGCGAGAGATAAAAGTGGCGTTGCTTATGCTCGGGGTATCTGGTGGCGCAGATGCGGGAGGAAACTCAATATCTCGAAAGGACCCTTTTTGTGCCTAGAAAATAAGCGGTAACAAAGTACATCGCATCGTGGAGGAAGGGTGGAGGAAGGGCGGCCGCCGTAACGTTCCCCGTTGCTCCGCGTTCTCGGCAGTCCGCGAAACGTAAAACGCTAATAATAATGTTTCGAATAACGTCCTGGATAAACGCGCGTCACGTTCCGCCGCGAAGCTCCACCTTAAATAACAATAAATTACAAATTTAATGCTTTTATCTATTTTATCTATTTCTGCTTCGAGTTGCGCGCGTCCGTTTAAGAACTCGGCGTTTTAAGACGCCCGTTAAATATTCAGATTAGTTACAAATACCGGGCTAATTTTATTATACACGTATATAATAAGATTACCATTAAATTTATTAGACTGATCATTTATTCGTCTCCGGCGCTCGAGCACTTCCTTTTTTCCTTTTCTCAACGATAAAACTGAAATATTCGGAATATTATGAATTCCACATTAAGAGTTAGAAATTTTAATAAGACTTTTACTGTTGAGTTTATCGTGGGCGATGCTCAGGCGGGGGGGGGGGTGGACGGAAACTGAAATCCAATTTTCATATTGCGTTAAAAACTCCGGTGCATTTATACACGACAGCAGTGTTGGGGTAGAATTAAAACTTATTTCCCGAAAAAGTTCTTTTATGAAAACGACATACAAATCTTAAAACTTTTATCTATCTTTTAATATTATCATAAAATTTACCACAAACGTAAAGTCAAAATTTTACGCGATTCGACATTTTTAAAGCTATTTTATTTCAATTTCCTCTCCCCCGCGCTTATCTTATTCTCTCTCTCTCTCTCTCTCTCTTTCTCTCTCGGTTATAAGCCCCAGTCTCGGCACCGCCACCGCTACACGCGCGTAAACGCTGTTCCCTCTCTCTGGTTGGTTTTCACATATATTTTGCGTATACTTTACACACACATTTGTTGCAAAATTACATTGCTTTATGCTGGGTTAGTAGCGCGTGGCCCCTGCAACTTTCCGCCCCTCCTTTTCTTTCTGCCTCTCCTAGCATCAAATTTGCGCTCAGCTATTGCACCGAACCGATAATGTTCGTGTGATTTTAAAGTCGTTGATTGACGAAGGGGGCCTTTGTGAAATCTTTTTTTTATTTTACCGAGGGCCAAAGTGGGAGAAAATTTTCACAAGGGGATACCGGGTACCGTTAACGACAATCAAACGTCAACTTTTGCAAGTTGTACCTTTTATTTATTATGAAATAATGATGCCTTCGGCGGTTAACTATTAATTTAAATATACGCGAGAGCGCAAAGTGCGACAACAAAAATTCAGAACAGCCATCCACGACCACAACCTCAAAATTAGATTTACCATTCGTTCAATTTTTTTTAATTCGCAAAGTATCTTTGCAAATATTTTATTATTGCAATCGTTTTTATAAATCTGAAGACGCAACCGAATTATTATTTAGGTTAGCACTGTAGAGCTATAATTTAGAAAAGAAAATTTTCGAGCCTTTTCTCGCTCGTCACACATCAGATTATCATAATTGCTTATTTCAAATACAAATTTTAAAGAGCGACGCAGTTTTGTAATGTTAATAATTGTCGTTGAACAAAAACAGCTTGATAAAACTAATTAGCGTTGCAGTTATAAAGTGTATGATTAATGTTTAAAACATAGATATAGGTTATGGTGTGAAAATGCTGAACGCAAATTTAAATAAGACAATCTGTTATTTTTTATTGTTAACGATCTGAACAATGTAGTTATAATTTATATAAAACGTATGTGTGCGCGTACGAAAAAAATTCACGTTTCTTTAGTTAAAAGTGGACTTTGACAGTAATCTTTGTTTTCTCTGATCAAGTTTAACCAGATATATAAATATTCGTTGAAAATGTTTTTACAGCACGTGTGTGTGCAGATTTTGGATACTAAGAAAGGTTTAATTTAAAACGAATGTTTAACCGGAAAACGTTTTGCCAGTCCTTTAGTTTTTCCATCGAGAAGTTAATCTTTTTGCCGCGAATGTAATACAAAGTCCGATATAACCTTAAATATCGTCGAGCGAGATTTAGCATGCGGATCCGTCAATATTGACTAACACGACAATTGTTTGAAAGATACGTGAAAAATAGTTCACGTTGAAGCAAATACGCCTGATTCGAATGAAGTAATTGGGAATAATTTTGATCGATGGTTTTGTCGATGTCTTGCTCGACTATGAGAAAGCGCATAAAATGTACAAGTTCTTGGGTATACTTAGTTGGAAAGTACAGCAAATTGTCAACTGCACGTGAACAAGAGGAGGAAATGCTGTTTACTTCATTACTTGTGCTCTCGTACATTCTTTCACGCATATAAATTGCTCACCGAAACTCTCGACATTATTTTTCCATTTCCACGTCCATTTACCTCTGCATAGTATGGATCCGATGCTCTTATAACACATTGAGCATTTCAGTTTCCCGCAAAGATTCGCGAAGACGCCTTTC
The DNA here is from genome assembly GCA_018907185.1 of Platyscapa corneri. NCBI lineage: Eukaryota > Metazoa > Arthropoda > Insecta > Hymenoptera > Agaonidae > Platyscapa > Platyscapa corneri. Next base: position 685,338 of record JACCHW010000014.1, read on the forward strand.
GACAAAGCCTGAAAAATAAACCGTAGGTTTGTGAAAACGTCTAATGAATTTGGCAATAATCGCATTCGTTTTGTAAAGTGGAGATATCGGCTTTGAATTTAAAACATGGAGTCCTTTGTCAACAATAGATTCCAGAGAGTTCGAAAGTGACGAATTTGCTATTTAAATATTTTGAATAAATCTTTTTAATACAAATTACGAATTACTAGTGCTCGTTATTATAAAAATGATAGTTTATCGTAGAGCAGCGAATTACGAAATAATTAGTGTCTGCTCGTACCACAACGGTATTGTCCGTAGATTTGTACTTATCAAGACTACAAAGAGTAATTACGCTTTCAAACACCTTAATCTACAGTTTTGTGTCTCCACAGTTGGTGCATATTATTTCTAGCAATATTTTTACAGTTGACTAAGGTTTTTCACGAAACGGCAGCGTGTAATTTTTTTGCATTCGAATATTTCACCGCGGAGTATGAAAAAAGAATCGCAATAAGATTCTTCGCAGTGCGAGAGGGTGACTTTAAGAAACGTAAAAAGCCTCTGAAGGGTGGATTTTATTTATCTCGCGTGACAACAAAGTTACGGGTTTCTCGAGACTTGTGGATTTGGAAATACCGCGGAGGCCGTTAATTTTTAACGTCGCTAATTGAAATTAGTTTTAAATAGAAAGCCGTTCGCACAGCACCCGCACATCAAGGCGGCGAAAATAGTATCCGCGCAAATACATTTTTCAAAGCGAAATCAATCTTGTTTTAGGAAGAGATATATCTGCTCGCGCGAGGTGAAATAATAGGCGATATATTTTTAATACGCGAGATAAAAGTAAAGGCTTTATTAACTTACGATAAATAAACACAGTGTGGAATATTGACTCGCGATAATTGTCGACGAGACGAGTTAGCGTCTTTGACGTTTCTTGGGTCTTTTATTTGTGAATTTTAATTTTAGCGATTAGCCGACTCGGGTTTGTTTTGAATTTCAGAGGCAGACCCAACCGTGCGTTTCACTCTCTCGTTCTCTGTGTGTGTATACGTATACGTGTGTTTCTGCTCTCGAGGGCCTGAAATTTTATTATAACGTTATTCGGCGATAAAAACGTCGGATGTCAACTGCATAATTCTTTCGTGCAATAACACATTAGTTAGGCAAACACTTGGGCTCGCTTGGTCGTTAGATATTAACGGAGCCTCTCGAAAGAAACACGTTCGCGGGAGGCGAAGAGCGAGCCAAGATTTTACCAAACTTTGCTCCTCTGCACCGACGATATGCTTCAGTTGCACGAGTGGGAGTTAGTATTTATTTTGCATAACGGTGAGACGGGAAAGCGCCGGGACGTACACGTAAGGAGGGCAAGATCGAATTTTTTCCTTCGCAAGAAATAACCTTGCACGCGGTGCTTAGCGAAAGAGGGACAACAGCAGGGGCTTCGACGCCGAACAAAGGAAGACTCTCTTTTAGCGAAAGAGAGCCGGTCACGTCGCCTCGCCGCCGATCGACGAACCCCCCGTTAATCCGTCTCTCTCGCACTCCTCGCTTTCCCTCGTCCTTCGCCTCCGCTGCCGGCGTCGTCCGCCGGAGCAGAAGAGCGGGGCGCGCGCGCGCGCGTGTGTGTGTGGGCCGCGCGCGAGCGCGTACACAGAGAGACGCGTGCGACGCGCTCGAGAGACAAAGAGAAGAAGGCGCCGCGCGTTCAGGGGCTCCCACCGATTGGAATTTCCGCGAAAAGCCCGCGTCTTTCCCCGAGAGGTCGAGGAGAGAGCGGACGAAGCGACCAGCGGGCCAAACGCGCAGAGGCGTAAAGGCGTAGAGCGTTTCCTTTGTTCCGGTCGTGCTCGTCCTCCTCTCGCTCGGGCGCGCGCTTCGCTCCCTCTTCCCGCCGATTTTTGCCGCCTTTTTCTCCCACTCCGAGGAACTGGGCACAAGATACGCGGGGCAGCTCGAGGGCAGCCCGAGCCGAGCCGAGGTTAAAAAGTCGCGCATTCAGCTGGGGGAGGGAAAGGGAGGCCGAGGGGCACGCGTAAGGGCGCGAGGACAAGGAAAAACGGATGGACGTGTTGCGCGACGCCGTGCAGCCGTCGACGACTACCGGCGAGCCAACCTAACCTGGGATATTTCGTAGCGCGAGAGAGAGACGGAGGACTCGCGCGCGCACGCATTTCGGACCGGCGGCAACGGCGGCGGCTACGGCGGCGGCCGCAGGAGGAGGAGAGTCTCGCTGCTCGGCTCGGTTTCTCCGTTCGTTCGGCAGTCGAGGCACGACGAGGCACGCGTCGAGAAGGCTAGGGAGAGATCGACGGAGAAACGAGGAGAAACGAGGAGAACAATCGAGCGAAAGAAAGAAAAATTAAATAAGAGGCAGGGGAGAGGGAGATAGAAAAAAAAGAAGAAGAAGCAGCAGCACAGCAGTCAGGATCGGGCGGAGGATACAGTTTCTGCTCGCGTCGCATTTTTACGTGCCGCACGGCACAACGTCACACTCAGTCTCCGCAGCAAAGTGAGAGGGAAAAGGACAGTGTAGCCGTCGACGACGTCGTACGTACGCAGATATTGAGATATTTACAGTGCGCGGCGCGAGAGGGAGAGAGAAGGAAGTAGACGCGCGCCGGCTCGAGTGGCAGACTCTACTTGTGTGTGATTCTCGCTCGCGCTTCGGAGTATATCTTCCGAGCCACAAAGAAGAGAAGACGTTTCGGTTTTGTTTTTTCCCTTGTTTTTTTGTTTTACGCATTGTCAGGAAAGGTGTGCGCGCTTCGTATCTCCCGACAACTTATCCCTTCTGCTAAGCGTCGACTTTGCTCCTCCTTATGTGAATTCCTTGTCGGTGGATTACAAAAACTTGTATATGTATATCTATACACGTGTACATACGCCTAGGGACCTATGAGTTAATATATGTACGCGCATATATATGTATATAGGTATATTATATATGCACGTCTGGTTGTGTGCGCGTGTGTGTATACATAGTATGTATGTTAAGTACGTATGTATTTATGCATATGTAAATGTTTTTTAAGTTCGTTGGTTTAGTTTTATTTTTGGTGGAAGAGTTTTCTCGAGAATACAAAAAGTGTGCAGTTCGGTATATGCATTATCGCAAAGAGATCTCTTGAGCAAGGAGAAGAGGAGACTTTACGATCACGGTAAGTTGTATTTCTCCTTTCCTTTTTCTTTCGTTTCGAGGTTATGTTCTTTCCCTTCTCCTTTTTGTTGTTCTTCTTCTTCTCCTCCTCCACCGCCTCCTCCTCCTCCACCTCTTTCTGCCGTCGCCGCCGCCGCCGCCGCCGCCGCTTCTCCTCGCCGTCTTCAGGTACTTTTGTTCCCTCGGATTCTTCTTAGCCTCCCATCGCTGTTCAACGCGGAATAAGCAAGTAGCCCAGTGGGTGCGGGGGCGGCCGACACGGAGTTATCCGGAGGATGCATTCCGCGTCCTTCGAACACGTTCCGAGTATCGCCTCCCGAGCTTTTTACCTTCGCACGAGCGCCGCTGCATTATCTGATTTTTTACAATTTCACTTTACTAACAGCGGAATCGCGTCGAGCCCGATGCCCACGAGCCCCCACCTTATCTTTCTTTGTTTATGCCACGCACTTGCGTTAAAACGGTTTTCGAAAATTCTAATACTCCACTAACGCAAAGTACTCGAGCACTTAGTCCATTATAAATGAAGGCGGGATATAGTACAATGTGTAATAGAGCCCGGGTTTTTATTGCTTTAATAAAATATCGATTTCGTACGCGCGAGCGCTGCTTATAAAAGTGTAATTACTTAAATTATTAATAGCTTATTGTCATTGTAAAATATTTATTACTTTTAATATTATAATCTAGGTACGAACGTGTGCAAAGCTTTCCATGTGACGCAATATTATTCAAATTTTTATCTTTATTCATAATGTATTCAGTCGTGTAACGGAGCAAAAGAAAAATAATATCCGAGTATCACGAAGTCGCGCGAGTATTAAAAAGTATAAATATTTCAAGCGCGTGCGCTCGAATTTTCCCCAAAAGCCGACGCTTTTCATGCCTCGCGCAAATTCCTCGGATGTATTAGGATGTTTTCACGGCATGAAAAGGACAGTTGAGCGCGTTTTAAAAAATTCTACACAGGCGGTTAAATTCGCCGCGAGACTTAACGAAATATCCAATGTTCCCAGAGTCTGAGTTTCGCAGCGAACGAACGAACGAACGAACGAACGAACGGTCATTATTTTTTCCAATGATAATGGAGCGCCTTCCGCGGAATGTTCGAAAAAAGCAATCCTTTACGGACGATAAATATTGTTATCGCACATTACACATTCGTATTTGTTTATGTTACGATACAAGAGCTATTTTCAGCGCAAATGAAGGAATCGCTCGCTCTACGGCGATCTAACGCGACTTTCGCTATTAGAAATTGTTTAAATTTTTTTGTTAACCTACAACGTTCGTTAGGCGTCGTCGAATAATCGAGGAGATTTAATGCGCCTTACAACGACCGCCTCCCGAGTTATTTCGCTTTTACTTTTATTTTTATATTACGAAACTGCACCTGGTTTTATGCACGAATAAAACACGGGATGAATCATGCAATCTGAAATTGATTACTTTCTCACGTATAAATTTTGCCAATCCCTAGACAACTGTGTAATAAATAAATAGATCGACTCCGATATTTCATTTTACGCAGATTGCAGAAGACCCAAGCACTCGCCATAACCTAGAAATAAATTCGTTTTCGGGAACAGGCGAAGAACAACCCAATCGGCAATTACAAATCCAAATCGGAGCCGGAATTCGGAAAACAAGAAGCTAAGCCTCGCGCGAGTACATACAAGTGTTAAGCAAATGGAATTAAAATATCAACAACTTTCGCCAACGTGAATGTTACGATAACTTTTTCGTTTTTGGAAACGAAATACGAGGAATTAGTTGAAACAACACGGCTCGATCGTAACTACCGGTCCGATCACTCGAACTTCCGAAAAATAATTTCAAAAATTAACGTTTTTCACTTTCTTCCTTCCACGAGTTATGGTATTCCTCAAATTAGATTAATAATACAATGTGCTGAGCTTGATTAGATCAACTTTAGTGCCTCTTCAGGGCCTCCAACATTTATTCCTAAAGATTTCGCCGCATCACGCCATCTACTATTCAATACTTATTAATTTGCACACGTGTTCGATGTAAATTTTCAAAAGATCCGGGTGCGTCAAGTATAAGAAATAGTCGATTATAATCGGTAACTGAGATATACGTAATGTACGGTATATTACGCTCTTTAAGAAACGTTGATTAAGTTCCGAGTGTCGTCGGAAGAAAAGTAATCAACGATTGTTCGTCTCCATTTAATTGGAGCGTCTTTAATTGGTTATGTTAAATTTTCCAATTTTCAATTTAGATATGTAATCCGTGACCTCAAAAAAAATCTTTAAAAAATGGAACGATATTTGCGACGCAATTGAAAAAAATATGTATATATATAATCACCGGCAGATTAAAAAAAAACTTCTGAAAACATTATGCATATATTTATTTTACATTATAAACTTGATTAAATTTACGTTAAAATAAAAAAATAAATAATACGACTCGAAACGAAGTCTTTAGACTAGTTTATTAAGACGCAAATAAAATAACTCATTTTTACGATTAAAATGGTACGACGGATTAGAAAATTTCTCTTTATATATTTTTGTCTTTTTTACAAATACATGGTTTCGCGATAGATTTATTGAGAAACAAATGTAAAAATATAAAAAAACACAGAAAATAGGTACACGTACGCAGTAAATATAAAAGAGGTTATTTACGTACAGTACTTTTTCACGACACAAATTGCAGATTATCAATGCTTTCGTTGTAACATTAATTATACTATATTAAGGGAAACGATGGAACATTTAATTAACAAATTCCCACTTGGACGGGAAATTATTTTTGGGAAACGTTTTTTATCTCGACCGTTGTTGCAGTTCGCGGCGATTTTCGACGAGTGCTTTTTCAAAATTCATGCGAATATCTGCGAATGAAAAATGTTGCACAATAATGCGCAACGCGAAAAAGGTGGTGTTTCTTTAAAAACGATCTCCCGCAGTCTAACGGCGGTGGCTCCAAGCTCGTCTTTCTTCGAGATGAAACCTTGAAATGCAGTTGCAGCTGTTGGGTGTTGTCAACCGAAAAATTACGTTAGCGATACGGGAAGTAAGACGAAGTCAGCGGTGGGTCGGCTAACTTGATTAGCATCGTCATTTTCAATGACTCGCGGCTGATATTATTTACCGAATGCAAGTTGTCCTGCCGTCGTTTTCGCGAATAAAGTACAATGCAAAATATTTTGAGATTAAATTTCATTGCGAACGTGCGTTTTGCATTTTACATTGTTCAGCACAACACGACATCTTGCAAAATAATTTTAATGTTGCCGGATACTGCGGTGAATAATGGCGGATGTTTATACGGAACATCGCACGAGCGAAAAATATCAATAAGCGCGAGCGAAAACGAAAAGGCGCGATATTGTTTTAGCGATTATCGGTCTCAAAAAATTGATGCACAATTTTTAACATTTCGAAGATTAAGAGTTGCATCATCGTTCGATTTTGTTTGGATTCGAACAAATGAACAAACCGAAAGCTGGAACGCCATTCCCGAATAGTTGTTAGTGCTTTCACCGGCAAAATGATTAGAAATAACGTTGCTCGTAATAAACGTCAATAAATGTCCCCGGGGATTAAAAGAAATATTCGTGCTCCAAGTGATTTTGAAACGAAAATTGGTTTCATTGCGACGCTCGCACCGTCGCGTCTGTCAAAGTGACGTTGATTTTTTCATTTATCGAGACGCGCGTCGCTGATCGAAAATCAGGAGTCGGCGAAAAACTGTCGGGCAAACCTGAAAGGAGAAAGAGAAAGTATGGAAATGAGGAATTTGCCAATTGCCGGATGAATCTCGCGCTCCTCAAAAATAAGTGGCCGGACGATTATAAATAGGCCCTTGGAAATAGAAACTGTAGGGGCGGGTGGTAATAGGAAAGCTTGGGCCGTAAACTCTGCTGAACTCGTGTGCCGCGATCAAACGAACGCGTCAAAAATGAAATTAGCTCCGTCAAAAGTTTCGGGCGGGCCAACTTCCGAAAATTAAACTCGGATCTGGCGAGCCACGCGGGCTTCGCGAACCACTTTTTAAATTAGGAAGAGCGCGCGAGTTGCTTCTCGACGATCTTTCCAGGATTCGCGCGCGACGCCATGTTTTGTCTGCACCGAGGCGATGCAGTGCAGCCCCCTCCGGCTTTTATCGCCAATTGCAGAAATACGAATAATTCGCTCGTAGGAGTGTTGCGCGCAATCGTTCAGTTGACAAAAGTTGGCGAAAGAAAGCATAAAACGGCAACTCGCAATTATAAGCGTTGCAACACTGGAATGTTACGAAGAGGTGTTCCGAGACCGTTTTCCGTGCCCTCGCGGCGTTCGCCATATTTCGGCTACATTACAGAGCCGCCGATAGGCACGACGTAATGTGAAATGTCGAAACATAAATAAGGTTCGGGATCTCGAAAAAGTTGAAAAGAGTAACTTTTTATTACATTCGGCCGATGTAAACTGCTCGCTTATATAAGACTCCTAACTTTCTAATTTACATTAATCGTTCGGCTTTAAAATACACTTCATTTCTAATTTCGAATAATGGCGAGGCTGAACAGAGCCTCGGTGCGCGCGCGTAGACAGAGAGAGAGAGAGAGAGAGAGAGCGCCAGGAGGTCGTGAGAGCGCTGATAAAAATGACGACGCTTATCTCTCGAATCATGAAAAACTACCCACATACACGTACTCGAGCGCGCGTTAAGTGGTTGAGAACTCGCGAAACGAAGCGAAATCACTCGGGCGCAATCGCAACACCCGCAACAGAATTGCTCGGCGATAGGCAACGAGTAGAAAGCTGGAACTCTCGTTACTTCGCCGAGGCTCAAGGTCTCGTATTCGGCAAATGTAGTCCAGGGCCCATTATCAACGAGTTCTCTCTCGCTCCCCGGTCCGAGTGCGTGCGCACGTGTGTGGGTGTCCCTCAGTCGTCGAACTTTTACGCCTTCTGCCGTGCGCGTCTTTGTTGGCGGGGAGGACCGTTTCCACGTTCCACGTGTCGCACTCGCTCGGGGCTTTTCCCCAGGACTTCGTCGGGGGCAGCGGTAAATTGGCGCTCGCCGATCGGCCAAAGTGCGCGCCTTTTTAAATACACGGGCGACCGTCGGGGTCGAAACGTAGGTGACACTTGGCTGCTGGCTTTTTGTCCTCGGAGACGCGACGCTTGCCTTTGGTTACAACTCGCGCTGCTCGGCTGCCCAATTTCATTCTAAATTAAATCTCGGCTGAGACCTATTGAAAAGTCGGGCTCGTGCTCGACATTGTGATTTCTCCAACGCGGAAATGCTACACGCGACTCGCGGTAATGTGCGGGGGCGGGCTAAATTAGCGAAAATTGATAGTTTCACGTCTTAACTGGAAATGCGATTGCCGTTTTCAAAAGGCGACTCCTGCCTCGCCGCTTATAAACAATGTTGCATAATAAAAAAGGCATTGTGTAATCTATCAAATTCTGCCATCGAGAATAATAAAGTGAAAACGAGAGTTTCGCAAACGCGCCTGTGATGCTAATGTCAAATTTTTGCTTATCGAGATGCTAAAAATTGCGTTAGCTGGAGGAATACGACTGAAATAAATTCTAGACGCGTTGGTTGGCAACAGTGTGCGTGCACTCGCGTTACTTCCATTATCACGCCTTTAGGATTCGCATTTGTAATATTGAAAAATGCACGTCGAATATTTCTTCCGATTAGAGATCGAAATTTCCAGCTGTTTTGTGCGACTGTCGGTGTGCGCGCGCTGTCTGTATCGATACAGCAACCGATGTGCACAAGTATTATTTTAATGTTCTTGTAAAAACATCGCGATTACGAGCGAGAGTTTTATCTCTCTTCGAAACAAATGCAGCGACGTGTGCGAGCAAAAGTCGATACTTGACCGATGGCTAACTGCCGCCGAGATGCAATTAGACTTGCGTATTCGTTCGCTCGAGATCCGCCCGAATCGACTAATTTTGGCGAGGGCCTTATAAAATTTGTAGATCGCCAAACTCGTTCGTACAGTCAAAAATAGCAGCCATCGATGTAAAATTAGAAATTAGCTTTGAAATACAAATTTATTAGCGTCGAATCAATTGTTGACCAATACGACGTATTTCCTAGAAAAGACCATTAACTCGGCGAGTTAGACGATTAAAAAAGTGTCCCTATTTTTATAAGCGCTAGAGACTCCTTCGACCTAATTGAATCGAAGTTTAAACAACATTACTTGGAATTACGTACAATTAGATCGGACTTATTTTAATGCCTATTTATACCAAATGCAGAATTTTTAAATATTTCCGTTACGCTCGGATTAACTTTTAAAGAACTTTAATATTCCTAAAGTCGCGATGAGTATTTGCGGGAAAATTTGGCGGAGCGATTACTTCGATCGGCATTTAAACTCGGCATATTCCAATTGACTTTAACGATTTTTAACGGAAAAGCCAGAAAGAATTAATGGAGAGGTGGTGGTATATTTTTGTTTCGAGAACACGGAATCGCAATTATTGAGCTCGATAATAAATACGAAAGCTTAATCGTTGCTAAATTTCTCGACTATCGACTTGTAATATTTTCGAAAACACAAACGATAAACTAATCCACATTTTATCGATCGTCAAATTACGATTCTACGCTTCTGCGCTCAGACAGTTGACTAATATAACCCTCTTACTGATGAAATTCGTGTTCGCTGAAATTGCGTATCGAAAAGGGCCTTTTGTCGAGAAGCCAGGGAGCTCTGCATTATCGACAAATTCAGATTTACAACATTGCTCAGGTTTAAGTTAGACAAGGAGGTTAGGAGCATCCCACAATTACCTGTTGTGGACTTGTCAGTTGCCGAAGCCGCGGGTTAATATCTGTCTCGAGCATATAATTCTCCGCTATTAATTAGAATCGATATGAGAATATATTTGGTCGATTGGAAACTTTCCACCTCGACGTTAACGCGTACGTGCATTTGTTCGACCCTTTACTCCTCGTCCCCCCAACCTTGCGTCCTCCTACTTTTTACCATCTCGTTCCTACGAAATTATCCGAGTTTCTTATCTTAATAAGCGTGTTTCAATTTTTATGGGAAACGGGGCTTCGCGTTGTTGTTTATATGTTGCGCGTTTTAACGTTGCTGTTTGTTTTAGCGCTTTAAACAATGCTGTGCTACTTCGAGTATGGAAAAAATAAAATAATAAAAATCCCGCGTCGCTCGAATGCGAAACTTATTGTTGAAGAAAATGCTAGATAACTTAGAAAGCCGTAAGCTCGTTTTTAAGTAACCGAGTAGATAAAAAAACGTGTAATTAATGGCAATCGTCTCAAATATTGTTAAATTAATTATTCAAATAGTTCTAATTTAATATAGAGCATGCGATGTTTCTCCGCAGGTGATTGGATAATTATTTTCGAAACAGATTAATGAACAACGAGTTTTTCAGTTTATTGCGCGTGTTCTTAGTGCAAATATATTGTCTGTTTTTAATAAAATTTTTAACAAAAGCGCTTTTAGCAAATATACGTTGAAAAACGAAGAAAAAATGTATATCTTATATATAGATCGACTAATAGAATTCAAATTTTAAAACAAAAAATTGACCTCGAACAAACATTCAACAAGACCAAGTTTCCCGAGCTAAAAATATGGCCATAACGGAACTTGTATAGATAAACCCTTTGGCCATATTTTTCATTAGCAATGAATAAAAACTCGAAGAAAAAAACAAGCTTATCAACTGGTAAGGTTTATAAATAAAAACAAAAACGTTACAATGACATTTAACTCGTTCCAAATTTTATCGTTTATACTTGCGAAAGCATTAAAATTTGATTAAATTTAGCTAAATTTAGCGCAATTGTTTAGACACGTAGAAGAGCAAATAAAAATTAAACCGATATTTCTTGTCCCGATTCTTAATTATTAATTCAGCGCATAATTTTCCAACGCAAGGTTTATCATTTTTTTAATTTTGCTTTTGAATGCTAATGCTATTTAATATTATTTTTAAAGTTCGAACTGTATTTTATAATATTTGAGCTCATTAGCGAAATTATTTACGTTAAACTTCATTATAAGTTGTCATTGTAAAACAGGCGCCACTAATATACCAATACGGTTTTGCCACGTTGGTCTTAGCTTAGAAATTGAATTTATTCGTTTACGTTAGAAATCACTGCCTTCCGTATTTAATCTCGATAACTTGTACTTTTGAAATACTTTTACTTTTGGTTGTACCGGGAACTTCCGACCTGGTATACATTAAAAAATGCGCGCACCAATAGAGCGACTTTATTAGTATAAAAATAATATTTTTAAAAAGCGGTGACATGTTCCACCGCACTAACTAAATTAAACTTGGAAATCCACTCCGGGTTTTATTTAAAAAAAAAATAATAATAATAATAATAAACTAATAAATGTGCGACTAGTTTTATGAATAGGCCGACGCTTCTTTTACTTTTGATCGTCACGGATAGCGATATGTTTTTCGTTTCAACTGATACACTTTGACGAATTTTTTTAATTTCTCATCTATTGGAAGGTGAAACGAAAATAGGCTATTTTTATAAATCCTTTAATCATAATTTATATCGCGCACAATGGAATTTAACGAATGAGATTTATCGCAGAATTTAATATTATTTTTCCTTTTGAAACGGTTTTACCAGCTGATATGTACTTGTGTTTTAGAAAGTAAAGCACCTCGCCGGATTATAGTTTTATCGATTCGCAAAAAGTGTATTAAAATATTTTTACTGATTTAGTAGTTTTAAAATATTAATCATAATTCAAAAGTATGATATTTGCTCGCTTTGATTGCGAATAGAAAGCTTCCATTTTGTTTTACTTCGTTTATATTTTTATGCATTATAAAAGTTCAAATAAAGATGCGTTTTTAGCGCGAAAGGATAAAAAACTCTAGACGAAGATAAAGTTTTTCGCGTCGCACAACCGCATTACTAATTTATTATCGAATTGTCTCGAGCCTAAAATTTTTTGTTCAATTCATAAGTATGTATAATAATGATGATAATAATAATAAAATGAATATATTGCAACTATATTAGTCGACGTCAAAGCTGCAATCACATTAATTGTAAAAAGTGTTTTCTGCATTGAAGGTAGATTACATTAATCGGGAAACAACTTTCTAATTAAATTAAGCTTTCAAAGTTTATTTAAGAAATAAAGATTATTTTCTCTATTTATCGGCCGCACCAACATTATTATTATTATTATTATTATTATTACCAAATCTGATTTCTAAATTTGAGCAACATTTTGACAATCGAAGAGCATTCTTGTATCTCCAATTGCGAAGCGGCAATTCCATATTCCGTTCGGATAAAGATTAAATAATCTGAAAATTAACGGATGATTTGATGCTTTCACGTGAAACGCAGTTGAAGTAAATCTCGCGGAAAGTCGTGCAGCTTTGAAATGATGCGGACGGAAAAGCACTTTATGCACATGCCCCGCGTCGTTTCGTTCATTACACACGAGAACGTACCAATGCCCGTGTACCTTTGGCCAGTCTTTGACATCTTTCGCGCTCCCCTCCCCCCCCTTTCGCTCCTTGTGCCAAAAAACTCGACAAAAATAAAATGGACACAGTCTCGTAAAAAATTCTGCTTCTTTGTCGCTGTTTTCAAGGCTAAAGTCGGAAAAATATTAATAGACCATTCGAAAATAATTCGGTAAACTTGTAAATTTCCTTTCAAACTTTGTTTTCATGTCTTCTAAATGACGATATAAATCGACGAGCTAGGAGCTAAAAAAATCAGTCAACGTGATTTATTTCGAGTAACCGTATCTCCCAATACAACCGGCGAAATTGTATTTTTGCGAAAATACTCGGAGGTGATTTGATTTATAGGCAAAATGACATCGACGACGCCGCGCGCGCCTTAATTTCCTTCATTACGGCGAGGCTCCGTTCGAAAGCTTCTTTATTTTTGTATAAATTACTGTGCTTTTTAATACAGTCGATAATTGCGTCATCATCATCGAGTCATCCCTCGCATCGATCGGCGCTCGATGAATCCGTCGCGTAAAAATGCGTTTCTCTCCAGGACATTGAGACTATTTAATGGCCAATTGAAACTCTCGATAAATATTTAGCTAAAACAATAACGACGACGCGTCGATGCGCTTGCAAAAAATCAACCCGAAATATTTAACGACGATAGCGAGGTTGTATTAAAGTTGCAACGCCCGACTCGCATCGCGAATTTGCAACAACAGTTTTTTTTGTATTCGTACGCGAAATAGTACTTGCGCCGAGCACAAGCTAAGACTACCTTTTTTCATTATATCAATTAAGAAAGAGTGTCTTTAGAGTGGTTCGGGGGCGGAGGGGGAAGGAGCGACGAGTTTCAAGATAAACGTCGGATGTTGAATTTGCCTACTTATCCGTTTAATTTACTCGTGAGAAATAGGGTAGTGGACGTTTGGTCCAATAACCGAAAGCGCATAAATCAAATTCGCAAACGATTTGGCTGCTCCTCGCGAGCTTGTGGCGAAAAGTAAACTAATTCATCGGGAGAGCGTAACGAATATTAATCTTGGAGCAAAAATTGGTCGACTCGCCTCGGTACGAAGACCCAAAGAAGGTTTCTAATTCTACCGACGGGGTTACGTCATTCGCAACTATGGCTTTGCACGTACGCACGCGTACTCCTACAGCGTCTTTTTTCTCTTTCGTCACGCGTTCCTTAAGATACACTTTCGTGCCGACAGCCAAGCTACATTTTTCTTTTCGCTCCGCCGCCGCCGCCGCCGCCCACTCCTCGAAATTAATTTATTCCCAGGCATCACTCAGGGCCAGTGGCTGGAATTCCGATTCCTACCTTCTCTTACATAACGACGACGACGACGGGGAGGCTGATCGGCGTCCATTAGCGCCCAAAGCTGCTCGACCAACGCGTCGACCTGGCCTAGAGACAAAAGCTCGCCACGTGAATAATCAGGCAAACGTTTGGAAACGCCGTCGAGCTGCTGCGCGGAGATACAGATCTGTGTGCGCGAGTCAAACAGAGCGAGAGTCAACCCAACTCGGCTTCCTTGTTTGAACAGCTTCGAACATTCGGCCGACTACCACTTACTCACTACTCTCTTTTCGAACGTCACCTTTGGTTTCGTCGCAATTTGTCTCTTCTCGAAAATTCTTCATCCGAGGAGGAAGTCGTGCTGGAAGTCGAGTCGGCGCTCCCGGGGGTCGAACTCAAACGACTCGGCCGAATTTTTATCGGCAACGATTTGCGAGCCGGCGCTTGTCGCTGACGACTAAGCGAGCCTTCTCAACTGTCAATAGCGCGCCAGTCGAGAACAATTGCCAATTTGTTTTGAGCTTCTGGCCAATTTGAAAGTGCGCATTTAGTGCGATAGCTGCGCTTAAAGACGCGCAACACCGCGGCACACTAACCGAACAGAAATCGCCCTTCCTTCCGATAATCAGTATGGGATCGCGCGGCGCACAGTATCACGTGCACGGCAAATCGGTTTCGTTGCGATCGCGATCTTAAACGCAACTTGCAGTCGCGCAAAGTTCCTTCCAATGCGTACAGTTGGAATATTAAGGAACGCTGGCGGTCGCTCGTGAACAAATTGTGTCGAGAATAACCGCGCGAACAAAACCCGAACCTCCACAAAGATTAAATACTGCTTATTAGTGTTAACGGCGCTTGAAAAATTGTCGGTTCGATCTGTCCGTTTAACATCGAGCGTCGCTTCTCCTCCAGTCGTCGCATTAGAAAATAAAGCAATAAAATGTCCTCCTTATCGTTGCAAATTCGCTGTTCCCATAAATGCCCGTTCATCTTTTGCGCTCGTAAAATTCGCTTATTGAAATAATGCAACAATATCCCTATTAGATTTCAGCGAGCACGTTTCGCGGCAATTACATCGAATGCATTTGCCGGCTGACACTAGAGCAAAAATACCGAATAGATTATTATTATTATTATTATTATTATCATCATCGTCGTCTAAAGGAGATGCGCGGAGTATTCGATCCCGTATTTTACTTTTCATTTAATACGCATTCTAAAAGGTTACACGCGCGCACTTTGATTCGGCCGTGTTTTTTGTCCGTCAAATTTCTCAATGCCTGTCAAAATATTTGCGCGGCCATTATTCAATTGACAAATGATCGTAAAAAACAATGAGTTAAAATCTGACATTTGTAAACGCAGGTTTAAGTTGTCTATAAATGTTGGCGATTAAAATGCACTTATCGCTATATTTTTAATTGGATAAAATTATAAGCCACACGCGTACAAGTCTCTGGTTTTTATCGCGAATTTCGGTATTGAATAACGCGAAGCCTCGCGCGTATCCTTCGGCAAATAATTGCAATTAATTGCTCGTGATATTTCGATAATTATTAACTGCACAGTCTACAACGATTACAAAGATTTTATAAAAAGGAAATAAATAAATAAGGAATAGCACGTGTGCTTCTTGTAAAGTGTAATTATTGCCGGTGGAAATTAGTCGTGATTATACGCAACGACGAGACGGGCTTTAGTATTGGATCATTAAATTAAGTAAATAATAATTACCGTTGTATCGATTATTACGGCCGGCTGCTCTTTATTACGTCCTTTTCGTTAACAGCTTTTTCATCGTAAAAAGTAAGAAGTGTCTCGCGGTGTTGCAGCGTCAAACATTCGAGGCGTATCGCTGCTAAACTGTCGAGCCTGAGTTTTGATAATTACCGCAGCGCAATCTGAATCGGCGATCGTGGCGTTTCAGGCGCGATAAACAATGGCGCTGATCATCGCTCGAGCCAAAGCGCAGCACTTGGCCTTTGCAAAATGGAGCAACTATCTGTTTAAGCTGGTTATCATTACCGTGGGTCAACGATTAATTTATGCAACGTAGAAATCGTCTCGGGTGTCCGGAGTGCGAGAGTAAAAGCTGGTAAAAATCGAATCGCGCGGTTTAATCAGGCGCTGCTCAGGAATGCGGTCGGAGCTTACGTTCTCGACGACGCTCGATTTCTTCAACTACAACTACCCTGGAGATAAGAATTTCGAGAGCTCGCGACAAAAGCAACTCGTTCGAGAGACTTAAATTCAATGTTTCGCGTTTTATCGGCAGTCGCTTCTTCCTCGTCTCTTGTGGCGAAACGACATTTGCGCCGTTTCTTCCTTTTTTCCTTTTTTCCTTTTTTCCTTTCCAATAAGACAAACGCAGTTTCGATGCTTTCGCTTCCCGTTCTCGATCCTCCATAATTTAGCTCGAAGCTTTTTCTCCTCCCGGATGTGTATCAAGTTTCTGCATATTTCGCTGCTCTCGATTATTTCACCCCATTATCGATTGATATCGCCGCCGGCAATCAAACTTCCAACAATTCAATAACGACGAGGAGTAGTTACGTTAATTAAGTCGAGTCCAAAGTTGACTTTTAACCGCTTGGAAATTTTTCTCCCACGGAAACTCGAGAAAGTCAGTCCGCATAGAAAGTAATTGCGATTTATTCGAGGAAAAATGTTATCAGATGGTGATTTTTGCCCAAGACCAGCGTCTAAGATCTAATCGGCTCGTGCTACAAGTTACGAGATTTTCCCGAACGAAAACTTAATTCAATTTCGTTATTTGCTCCCAAATGATTATTTGCGGGCCTTGCGCAAGTGTGGGCTTCCCGAGTAAGATGTGCGAAACGGGGAACCAAGTCTGCTGCAGGTACGTGGAAATTTTCTGGATCGCTTGGTTATTCGTTGTTGTTTGCGTTGCGCCGCGCATAAACAAAGAGCACGACGATCGATCGAGTCCGTCTGTTAAAATAAAATTGATGGTGGGGGGGGGCGGAGTCGGGAATAAAAAGGAATCGGCCGCAGGCCCCGATGCTTCGACTCGAGTGGGAGGAAAACGTAACGTCGTCGATCGGCTTGCGAGCAAAAATGGACAGCGGCTGCACCGCGAATTTTCCAGTGGAAAGCGCTGGTTTTCGCGTGTTCGCAGGCTGTTGTCAGCGATTCGGTCGGTTATTGTTCGGAGCGTTGCCCCCCGTTATCTATTTTCGGCGTCTAATTGCTGCACGTACACGTTCGTCAACGTTCGGCCATTAATTGGCGCGAAAATAGCTGCGCCGCGGCAACGAAAAAAGCGTCGTCGGCGTATCGATCGGCGGGGGAAAAGCCGCGCGCCCGATATCCTTGGCGTGTCCCGGCTTTCCCAGGGAACAGCGGCGCCGGTGAGCGGCGGCTACATTGTTCTTTCACCTCTCGGCAAGATCATCGAACCGATTCCCGAGCAGCCGCTTCTCGTTGTGCAATCCGGTTGCACCCATGTGAACGATCTCGCGAGCTGCTCGACTCTCGCTCTCGGCGGCTCCTAATTGCTCCAAATTCTCCCGCTCGCTCGGCCGTTTGCCCCTTTGCTTTGTTTTTCCCGTTTTAGCGCTTGATTTCCGTTGTCGAGACTCGCGCTCGAGGGCGAAACGAAAGTCGCCCCTGGTGCGAGCAAAATTTTCTCATCTGTTCCCAGGCCCGCGAGTCGTTGTTTTCGCACGCCAAACTGAAATCCGACGCTTTTCACCGCGAGTTGCTGCTGCTGCTGCTGCTGCTGCTGCTCGATTTCTAGGTTAGGAACCGTTGTTTGGTCCCTCTAACTTTATGAGCGGATACGCAGGCTTTTTTAGCACACACCGATACGGGTTAATTATCCGTGTGCGCGACGAACCTTTAAAATACCTCCGATGCACGGATGCTGAATCTAATAAAACTCGACTTCCTTTAAAGCGGGAGCACGACTGCGCGCCATAAGATAAATAATAAAACAACTATTTCGTTGGGCGCACTTCTTTATTAGCGCTGGTGGTAATCCCAATGTAAATTGCGTGTCGTTCTTTAAAACGTTTCGCGCTAAATTAAATTTTATCAATGCGGAGACTGAATATTTGGAAGCTGTCGGATCGGAAAAATCCCTCCTAATACGAATTGATGAGTCTCTTCGCTAATTTTCACCTGGTGCATTTTTTTGTTATGTTTACGCTTCTTCCTTTTCATTGCGTTTGCTTTATCTATTGTCTACAGTCTAAGGTCAATAAATCATCTTTATTTAAGATAGTTAGTTGCCGTTCTTGTAAAGCCATTATTACCATAATCTTGTTATATAGTTAAATAAATACGAGAAAGTGCTCGGCAAACACTGATTATTCGGATATTTGATTGGCTAAAAATACTTCGTTTCGCGTATTTTAGGAAACTGCAAAATTTATAGGGCATTACGTCCTAGCAATATTTTATAAAATAAACGTGGATTATTGCGCTTTCAAAAAATTCGAATTTATCGAACAATTTGCGAAATACAAATGTTTCATTATTTTTGTTTCTTCTTTGTTCCAGGTAAGCATCCGCGTCTACGAGTTTCACCACAACTGCTATTCGACAGACTCGCCAAAGTAAAGTAACCATAAATAATTAAGTTTGGTTGCGTATTTATTTGAATATGCGATAAATCGATTCGGTCTTAGTGCCGTAATTGCTGATAATGACGAAATCAAACGTTTTATTCGAATAGAACCGTTAATTTTGAAGCAAATTTCAAAAAGTTTTGAAAGTTTTGGATCGTCGATGGGCACAATATAACACAATATCGTTTCGTGTCCGTCGAAGAAAGTAACAGTTTTGCGAGTTTGCTCTAGCCGGAACCACGATTTACGTTTTTAGTTGCATAATGTCGTCGCAGATAAATAATTCCACTTAAGCGCGATATATCTGAATTCTTTGAATTTCGATTACGAGGATCGAAACGCAGAAAGAGCATTACGAGCGACTTTTTAATTCCAGGACGATTAAACGAGGAAATTTCAAGTTTCATTGCCAAATCGTTTATTTTCGGGCGTTGGGTTATGCAAGTGTTGCACCTGGGAAAGGCCCCGGTCGCTGGTAAGTGCGCGGAGGACAGAAACGGAGAATTGGACTCTAGCGCTTTGTGCAGTCGAGTTCCGGGAAAATAAATAAAGAAATAGAAATAGTGACGCAACGCGGCGGCTGCGGCGGCGGCGTTCCTTTCAATATTCAGAAATGCAATGCGATATCGTGCATTTGCACAAGCGAAAATTCACGAGCTCGCAAGCAAGAAAATGCAACAAAGTGAATATCCAGTTACAAATGTGCGCGGAGGGCAGTTTGAAAGCGGGTTTAAATCGAGTATGAGTAAGAAAGGGAGCAAAGAGAGACGAGCGCGACAAACGAGACGGAGAGATAGACGCGCGCGCGCGCATTCATTCAGTGAAAGATGCAGACGACGACAGCTTACTTGCGCTCGTACCTTGGAGAAAATCTCCATTCTTATCTTTACATTTCTCCCCCCCCTCTCTCTCTCTCTGTGTGCCTGCGTGCCGACAAAAACGCAGCTTCGGAGGAAAATGAAAATACGAGCTACGGATGAGCGTCAACAAGTGAATAGACTTATTACTCCTGCCGTCCTCGGCGCCCTAATCCTAAATACACAAGCCACCTCCGAGTATTGGGTTTTGCCGGAAAAGTTTTTCGACGGGATTTTCGAAAAAAGGTAGCGCGTCGCTTAAAGAGCCGAGCACTCGGGGCTCGGCGGCGGATATCGCGATATCAATTTGCGAAATTAGCCGAGCCCACCTTTATTGCAGCAAGCAACAACTAAACTGTTCAAATATTTAAGATTCTCAGCGGTGGAGCGAACGGAATGTTAAACTCAAACTCGACTTTAAGTGAAAGCAATGGAACTTTTATTTGATTGTCCGTGGCGAGCGTCGCGGTCTTTTAAAAAATCACTATGATTAAGTTGAATTTAATTTAAGAGCAGCACCGCGAGCCTCGAGTCTGCCTTTAAACGCGAGTTTTACCGATTCACACGCACACACGCAGGCACAGCGACGGGCCACTCGATTCTAATTTGTGTGCTCGTGAAAAGTCGGAACCGAACAAATCCTCGCCGAAGCTCAACTTAATCATACGTTTTTTCCAACCTCCTCCCGATGTCGGCCACGAAATTTCAAAAAGATAAATTGTGGTTTAAAGTTAAAGAAATTGCCTCGGACCTAATTCACCGGAGCGAATGCAAAGTTCTTAATTTATTTTACGCGTTAAGACCCTAACAGCCGTGTGTTTGGGAACGCTTTTGCAGAAAAGAGTTACACGAGTTATTTCCCTCTTTCCGCCTCCTCCTCCTCCTCCTCCTCCTCCCCTTCCCTTCCCTGGATGCTCCGAACGGTATATTTTCATTCCTTTGTCACGGTTTAAACGCGCAAGATTTATTCGAAGACGTCGTCGCGACGCACGTGTAGTTTGATTTATTTTATAAATATCAGTCCTTTGCGCGATTCCAAATTTCTCATTTCTCGCCGCCGCCGCCGCCGCCGCCGCCGAGCTTTTCGGAACTTAATTCTCGCTTCGTTAATTAATTACTCCGGTGTCGCATTTTGTTAATTATTTCCACGAGGAAGCGCACCAACTTCAACTTGAAAAGTTTAAAAAACTGGACTAGACTTGGGATCGAGTATTAAGGTGCGACCGAGCGTTTATCAAAATTATCTGTGTTTGTCCTATTCTCGATATCTCGAGCGAATAAAAAGCAAATTAATTTTACATCAACCCGCTGATCTTTGGAAGTCAACCAACTCCCCGACGAAACTTCACTCGCTGCTTTTACGCAACGGTGAAAGTAATCTAAATCATTGTTGCCTCGGACATCGTAGCGTCGCGCGCAAAGCAAATAAAAAACTGCCACTCAGACTCGTAGTTAAAAGCAAAAAATAGTAAAAAAAACAAGAGACAGAGAGAGAGAGAGAGAGACGTTTCTAAATAAGCAAGGATGAATGCGCCGGCGAATCCAGGAAGTACTTACGATAGAGTGCGAGAGAAAGTGAGAGGGAGGAGGAGGAGGTCTAAGATAAGGTAGTACAGGGGCAGAGTAACAGCTACGAGAAAAATAAAAAGAGCGGCGCATTCTCGAGACGGTGGCGCCAGCGGCGTCGGCGTCGGCGACGGCGTCGGTGACTGTGGGTGTTCGACCTGGAGAGATTTGCATAGCCGAGAGAGTTCCTCGGCTGTGTTGAACTTTGGACTTTTAATCCCGGCCCAGCAACGGTCATCGGGAGACGCGCGAGTTGGAAAATTCGAATCTCGGATATCGCGAGCAGCTGCGCCCGAAAAATCTCCAAAGTCGAATTATCCCGGAATTACGTCGGGACGCCCCCGAGAAGAAAAAAGAGCGCGACCCGAAGGTCGACGCCGCTTTCGTTCGCCTCGCGCACCGCCATCACTCTTTTTTCGTCTTCCGACTTTTGCTTTTATTATCGCGCTTTTGCTCTTTCCCTCGGAGCACGCCACTGCACTTTTATTTCAGCGTCGTCTGGAAAAAGTCACGTAAATTTCTCGAGCGTTATTATAGCGCTTTTAGGTACGAAACTCGAGATACGTCGGCCGGACTGCGTCTGGCTTTTTAACTTTTTACTTTTTGCGCTTTACGCCTTACGTTTTACGTAACCCGATTAAGCCTCGAAATTCGGACGCTTAATTTGTTAAATCTTGATAATTGAGCGACACGCGGAATTTCGCCGCGTTCGCGCAAAGTTGCACTCGCGCTGTCCGGGAGCAGCGAATCCTGGTGTTGTTGTTGTTGGGCCGCACGCGACGGCTTTGCGATAACAGTTTCCGAGCCAAGTCTCTCGTGCGTTCGTTTGGCCGCGAGTATTTTTCAACTCGACCTTCGCCAAAGTAAAGAAGCAATAAAGCGTATCGCGAATTTGAGGAATTCCTGCGCGAAAAGCAAGCGCTGGAACTCGGCTTTCTCTCGACTCGCCGTTTATCGCCTTCAGCTGCCTTTTCAGCTTCATCACTTGTTCGCAGTTAAATATATTTTCATTCGATCGCGTCAGTCTTATTTTCTTGCGCGATAAGCATAATGGAATCCAATAATGAGCGCAATTAGTTGTTTTATTCGAGGCGTTATTAGTGCTCCGGCTAAATTTAGGTAAAAAGGTTGCAGCTCGAATTATCGACCGCAGCTGCGCCTCGTAATTGTAGGAGTTGAAAAAATTAAGCTCCAATTTTCCATTGTCCGAGAAATGCATTAGCTTTCTTGTAACGAGAGACTTACTTTCTTAATTTGTCCGCGAAGAATCCGGGAATCCGATGTTTGCGAAAGTTTGGAGACAAAACTGATTTCGAGGGACGCAGTAGAGAGATTGCGACTGTCGCCGATGCTCGTGTCGAGCGGCGTAATTTTTTCGTGCCTCGGTAAGCAGCCATTTGATATTCCTCCATCTTGTTTTCGCGTCGCCGTCTGTCAAATGTTCTCGTAGCCTCGCGCGCTCTTGCCGGGCGCAAGACACAGAGAGAGAGAAAAGTTCTAATCTGAGCGGCGCGCAAAGAAGCCCGAAGGAAGAAGCTGGAAGACGCTCGAAGGGCGCGTTTATTTGTCTCGGGCTCTCTACTCGCGATCGACGAGGCGAGGCGCCACCGAATCTCGTTTAGTCCTCCTTTCTGCTCCTTGACGACGACGCCGACGACTAGAATTTGAAGCTCCCCTCTCCCTCCCGGGCCGCGCTTTGTTTTGCTCCTCCCGGTCCTCCGATAAAAAGCGCGAGCTAACGAGAGCCATTCTCGAGGGAAGTTCTGCCTCCGCCGTCGTCGTTGCGGGGGAGGAAGCGCCTGCATTTATCGATTCCCGCGTTAGGTGTCGCCGTCCCCAGAGGAAGAGCTGCGCGCTTTCCCGCGACATCCGCGAGGAGAATTAACGCGCTTTTTCCGGCCCGGCAACGCGTGTAGTTGCATTTGCCGCTCGGTTAATCGAGGAGGCGAAATATCGCCAAGTATCGCAATCGGGAACATTTTCCCTGTAATTATGAAATTACGCCGGGCTCCTGATAATTTAGCGCTGAAAGCTAGAATTAATTACGCATCGGAATAACGAAAGTGTCGAAGAAAACACGCGGATTTGGCGCGCAAAACCTACGTAGATATTATTTGCTCGAGTATCGATCTGCCGCCGTCGCCGCCAGCGTATTATTAGGTATTTTGACTTTTTTCAAAATCATCCTTTTGCGTAAGCACGTGCATTTTCCTAATCAAAGGAACTACCGGGTAAAAGTCGTACAAAAGGAGTGAGATTAAAGCGAGGCCTTGCGGAAGAAGCCAAATTATAACTAACGAGCAGCTGTCGACAAAAATTCAAAGCATCGCAGAGGATAGAATTTTACTTATACCTGTAGCTTCATTAATATTATATTGTATTATACGGCGGTGTAATTTCGTCGGGAACTGGCGCTCGCAGAGTAGTAATAATGTTCTCAACCGATGCTCTAGGCTTGGCGTTCCCAGCGCTTCTAGTGGCCGCTTACGGCGACGAGAAACACACACCCGACCGAACCCAACGAGTCTTGTTATTTTTGCCGGTCGCGCGATGAATTACAAAAGAAATCAAATTTCTGAAAGACGACGAGTGGTCGGGGAGAGGGAGAACCGTTTGATCGCTCTGCTGGCTCGAGTGCAGCGCAATAAAATTAAATCCGAGGCGAATCGCAGCGGAAAACATTGAAATGCATTTCCACGTGCTCGCGACAAAGTGCAAAAATACACACGGGGACGTTTTTCCTCCGCTCCGTCTCGCGCGCCTTAATAATCCGCGCAACATTGACATCATTTTTAACAAAAGGCGCGACTGATAATGTTCGGCCTGTTTCGTTAGACTCGCCGCGCGCTGCCTCGCGATAGAATTTCACCAGCGCTGGCAAAATTAATTTCTGCCAACTTCCTTCGAGCTCGACGCCATATTTATTTTATTAGTGCTCGTGCCGCGCCAATAATCGATCGATTGATAATTAATTCGGCTTGCAGGACTCGCTCATTAACCGATCCGATCTAAATAATCCATCAAAAATTAATAAACGGAACACGGCTGCTCTCGACGGCTGCTCTTTAATAAAAAGCTTTCGTTATTTCATTTGAATTGTTGCTAATTTTACCAGCGTTGTTTTATTATTTATCACGAGTTTGTATTGGATTTTATTGATTTTATTTATCGCGGTCCTCGGCGATCGGCTGCGATACTACTGTTCTACGAAAGTGGCGATCGAGTTAATTTATTGTTTATAGGCTGCTCGCTCCTATTCGGAGAGCGATGCGTTTTTTGCCACGACGCGTAGAGTAACGAAAATTCGAAGCTGAAAAAGCGGAAAAGCGTGATTTTGCGAAACACGTGCAGCTGCATTTTCTAAGTCATTCTTCGGCCGCTTTCGTGCTCGCCGATAGAAAATTAACGAGTCGCGCGCATACACTTGTACTGCAGTGCATATCTACTTTGGCTAAAACCAAGCGCCGGCGAACTATAAAAACCTGGAAAAAGCCCAAGTCTTGTAGTCGGGCAAATACGAATGCGTTTATTCGTAAAATTTTCATACGTACGCGCTAATGGATTCTTAAATCTATGAAATTCTTTTTTAATAGGAGCGCTGTTGCCAAACGGCGTGTTTTTTATTCGCTCGCGCTTATTATTTTACGGACTCTTGCGAGTAATGAGAATTATAGGCGTGTGTAAATAAAAACAACGTTGTTTCTCGAGGCCGGAAAAACTGTAAAAAATAATCAGCGTTTGTTTTAGTGGAGCGTAAAGTGGCGAATTAGAGTCGCCGAAATGAATAAAACAACGAAACAAAATCGACGATTCGGCACACGCGCGTCGAATTTTTTACAAATAATTTTACGCGTCGAGGCTCATTATTTTACAAGCGTATAATCCTTTATAATTAATACGTTCATTGATCATAATTGTTTCAATTTAATTCACAATTTATATTGTATTCGCTGTAATGGCTGCTTTTAAAGTGTATTAACAAAAAATCATTACAACCTCGAACTTAATAATCGTAATTAATTTAAAATTTATGAGCGAGCCATAATTGGTAATACGAGTGTAGTCCAAATGAATTTCGTTATTAACGAATAATTTTTAAGATACACAGTTTGGTCGAGAGTCGCTGTTTCGTGACGGACAAAAGGGGCATTTTTCGCGGTTTCAACCAAATGAATAAACTCGCGCGTAGAATTTTATTCGATACGCGACGAAATCTCGATGTGATATTTTGGTGAAAAAACGTTAATAGCACTTTCAATTATAAGTCGACATTGTATTCCTCGTATTTTATCAATAGGCGTTTTGATTAAACGTAATTGAGTTTCGCACTATTGATCCATCATTATTCGCTGTTAAAATTGCGCAATCGCTCAGAATTTTTTACACCAAACTACGCTGCTAATGAAAACCGGTGTTATTTAAAAATAGCACTCGAGAACTTGAAAGCGAAGCGATGGTAATATTAAGAAAATAATACAGTAGTTGTAACGCTCGAAATTAATTCAAACTCATTACGGATTAATGTGGCCGAAGCCGCTGTTCCATTTTATTTTTTATAAATTCGAAAAGGTAGATGAGCTAAATTAGCAATATTGTTGAAGGAGTGCAGGCTTTGTTGCAAATTTCCTTCCGGCATCGTTAGATTATAATTATTAAAAATTCAAACGCCCTTTTTCAATTTTATCGCTGACTGCGCTTATCGAGTTACCGCATCTTAATTATTATAGTTTTTGCTCCAAGATCGAAACTGTTTTGCCAAAACAGGGTTAACGCGTTTTTAGAAAATTAAAAAAAAGTTTTAATTTAGATAGTAGCTGAAATTTTATTCCTCCGCCTCGTTTAACGGCGCAAAATGAATTAAGAAGGGCTGCATAAAAAACGCCGTTGCACGTGTTGGTGGAACTGAAATTTATACTACGACAATAGCACGTGACAGCCAAAGCTAATGCTGCTTTTTGCGCGATGCGTACGTGGGATCGTGATACATAAAATGCAGGCGCAACTTTTAACATTCCCGCTGCGAATGCTGTGGGAATACTTTGAAGTTTCCAATGTGCGATTATTGATAACGACTCGCTTTTTGTCTCGCGAAAAGCGCTAATTGAATTAGCGCAACGCGAGGCGCGCAAGAGTCTCGATAATGATAATCGCAACTCGCACGATTGCCAACCTCTCCGTCGACCATTAAAACGCTGATAAACGTTGTGCGTTTGCCAAGACGTCGAATCGGATTTTACGCGGACGTTTTTGGGTAAAAGACAGGAAAAGAAAGTCGCGCGAACACATTCGCAAGTTCAATGTCGCATGTGCGATCCCAATATACGCGCGGAGTCTGTTACGCGTATCACATCTGCACAAGTGTGTTGATAACTGATAATGCAGCCCAGGACAGAGACGCGCGCCCGGATGGGTTTGCAAACGACCTGATTTTGTGCAACTTAATCCGCAAGCAGAGTCAGTGGCGAGCCAATGGGCGCTTTAATACGAATTACGAATGATCGCTTCTCGTGATCCTTTTATGCGAGAGGAAAGGAAAAATTCCGGCGCAGCTCCGGGAGTAAAACAGAGAGGGACGCGTCCGAGCGAACCTCTTAATTCCCACGATCTCTTTCTTAAGAAGGATGCAGGTATGTTCATCCTCCACACACACACGCGCGCGCGCGCGGTTCCAGATGACCACAGGATGATTGTGTGGAATGCCAGAGGGCGAGCGACGAGCGCATTTTCCTCTTTCTGCCTCGTTCGGTGCCGCCGGCCTTCGTGGAACTTCTTCGGACTGCCGCCGCCGCCGCCTCCGCCTTTCTACCTGCGACAAAATTTCCAAACCAAACGAATACCTCCGCGTGAATTTTTATTCGTCCCGTTTCGAGTTGCCGCCGCCGAAAAATGCAACTTGATCCGGCCCGGATTTTATTTTTCCAGATTCGCGCCCGGGAAACGTCGGGATCGCGAATAACTCCACACAACCCAATTATAACGAATCGAACTCGCCGAAAATGGCGCGAAAATCCCGTGCCCCCGACGTCGTTATCGAGCATTCGCGAGCCGCGACCCCGCCAGTTTCATATTTAGCGCGTCTTTTGGAAGGTGTCGAAGCGCGTCAACCGGAAATTGGATGCATTCGCGGTTAGAAACTCTGCGATGCGGATTGGCAAAACTCGCACGCGAACAAGTGCATTTACCGTTTATGGTTACGGTTACTTTTACTCGCGCCGATATTACAGGGAAACGCAAGGAAATAACCTTCATTTAGCGCGATCTCAGCTTTCGAGACGCCGCGCGGATAAAGTTATTCGAGCTTTCGCTGCTGTTGCAGTTTTTTGCGGACAATTTTTCGGGATCGTTGGCGAAGCTACAAATACGGGGGCATAAATTTTAAAATTCCTCGCAGCTCGCGAGACCAAATCTGCACACGATTGGACATAATTGGATGTGTCTTTTGGCGCGTCCCCCCCCCCCACTTAAACTCGTCCTTATTTTTCCCTTTTTCCAGCGACGATAGCTCCTGGCTTTCCCAAACAAATTGGAAAATCAATATCGGTTGGCCCCCGGGCAAGCGAGAGCTACGACACCGAAAAACGACGTTAGCGCGTTGTTCCCGCGTTAAATGCATTTTCCCGAGGAAAACGCGTTCGGTCTCCTGCGGCTCGCAACGCAGTGGACCGGAAACGCGATCAAACTTTCGGGAAAAGCGGAAAGCCGGAGGCGATGTCCATTTCGCGAGCCAAATATTTGCGAGAACAGGACGAAAATGCAATTCGCCGGGGCAACGTTTTTACAATCGAGCCACTCGCGGCGATTGAGTCATAGTGCGGTGGGAGGATGAAAATGGAATATTTAAAAGTGTGTGCTTAGCTGTTGGGCTCGCGAGGGTTGCGCCTTCGCGAGTCGTAAATGCGCGCGTGTGCGCGTGCGCCATTATTTATTATGCAACCGCGGCGGTAAAAGTCGGGTTGGACTCAGCGGCGCTGCCTCGATAGACCGACTCGCCATTTTCATATATAATTCCGCAGAGCCATAAACGAGGTGCGGTAATTGTGCTTATCTTTTTGTAGCCCGAAACTGCACTGCTAGTAATCATTGCGAAAATCGTACTCTCGCGAGAGACCGAGGGGGCGGTTTTCCCGGAAATCTGGCCGAGATTATTCCACAGTCCTGCTAATGAGCGACCGCGCGAGCGGCTAATTTTTTCTATTCAAGGTTTCGCCTAATTCGAGGCGCGCGTCGAGTGATAAAATTATATCAAATTTAGTCGGAAATTATTTAAAAAGAGTCTCGAGTTTCGAGCGTCGGTCCGCGCAATTACGCGAATCTCTTCGAGTGA
Source organism: Platyscapa corneri (assembly GCA_018907185.1). Taxonomy (NCBI): domain Eukaryota; kingdom Metazoa; phylum Arthropoda; class Insecta; order Hymenoptera; family Agaonidae; genus Platyscapa; species Platyscapa corneri. The sequence continues at coordinate 713,610 of JACCHW010000014.1, forward strand.
CGTATTTCCTCCGCAAATGCACGGCTGAAATCTCTACTGCTCGCGCGCGTCCGACATCAATTTCAACAAGAACAACCTCCGAACTAAATGAACGACGCGACTTTTCGCCAGACGAGGAGCTGCTCTCGTCAAATCTCGTGGAGTTCGGAGCCAAAGAGGCTGTCGGCAAAGCCAAACTGCTGAGCTTTCGAGCATTGGGAAGCGAATCGGTCGACAGGCGCGAGATAAAGCAATCGACCGCTAAACCGATTGTTTATAAACAAGAGAGAATAATGTCGCGGTTGGAAAATTGTCAATAGACTCGCGATGATTGCGCGTCGGTGCGTCGCGAGCAATTGACGTTCCAGATTGCATTGCGCGAGAGCAAGACTGTCGGTTCGATAATTACTCCTCGCACTCGCACTCGTTAAAATAACTGCTCGACTCGCTCGTCTGGGCGTTTAGCGGCGAACGAGCGAATATCCGAGCGACTGCGGCGGAAAACGCACTCGATAAAAATAGTGGCGCTAAAAAGATGTTTTATAGGATCGCAAAAATCATCGGCACTTCCTGGGGATGGGCTTCCTGTCGACCGCCGACCGCCGGTTCTTCATTCTTCTCAAATAAATGCCTTCCTCTTCCCCTCCCTCCCACGCGACGCGCTTAGACTTCTCTTAGTGCCGTCTCCTCTCTTTCTTCGTTACTACATTCACGCGAGGCACGATCGCGCCGTGAATTCTAAGCAGCCGTATTTCTTCCTCTGCGAATGTCTCCATTGATATTGAAAGCGCAGTTCGAATTATTCCGCGACGGGGAGCGCAGGAGTCGCGATAAGAAGCCAATCAATTTCTTATCACTCCTTTTTAGGAGTCAAATAATGATAAATATTATAGGCGCGCTCCCCGAGGGAAGGCCAGGAGGAATTGCCAGGAGCCGGCTTTTTGCGGGCGCTCGGTCCGCGTTATTGTTGCTGCTGCATCGCGAGCAGCGACAAGGTAACGAGAGTCGCTGCATTCTGTGAAATTGCATCGACGCACTCGTGCCTGCAGCGGAGCAGCAGCGACACCTAAAATTGACAGTCGACTCTGCCCAAGTGCCTCCAACCTCGAAATCGTAGCCGCTAACTAGCTTCTGCCCTGTCGAGTGAACGATATTTCGGAGAATAGGGCCCCTTTTTTCGATAAATTTGCCAACTCGGAGAAACGCAGCTTCGCGCAGCTCAACCACTGGCACGTGGGAGCGATCTTTTACGTGGAATAATTATTACCTGCATTCGAGAAAATTCGTTTTCTAGCAGCAAATCCGATTGCGACGGCTGATTATTATTCGCGCGCTGAAGACGCAAGATGCGTCGATAAATTTGCGAATTTCAAGAGTCCGAGCGAGTGCATCGCGTCCAGTTGGCGTTTGAAAACCACTGCTGTTCGCAGGCGTCGGACGTAAACCGGCGATTTCGATTCGACGCCGCGCGGGACTTCAAAATTAATTATCGAAAGACAAGGCGGCGCACGTAGCGCCAGACTCGTCCTCGTCATCAGGGCCGTCGGTGCGGATATGCGGGCGCGCGAACACACGGGAAACACTCGAGCGCCAGGCGTTCGTTCCTTCGACGACTCGACAATTGGAACGACACGCGCCGAGAACTGCGGATAAACCAACACACGCACCGGCCTTAAGAGCGGCAGCCATTTTGCGCTAAATTTTCGCAAAATTTTGGCTAAATTTTCGCGCAACTTTCGATCAGCCGCTAGTGCTTGCGTCGCGCGCTAGAGCAGCGAGCGATTCGCTTCCTCGCGGGCTTCGCATTGCTTAGCGCTAGACGCCCCGATAGCGTATCTTGCGTGTTCTTATTTCCATCGCGCGATTAAGCGCTAAAAGACAGTTAACAATGGACGTGGCATCGGCTGCGCCGTCGTAAAATAGCGCAGAGTCGTAAAGTCGTTAAATCGTTAAATCGTCGAGCGTTCGTTTACGAGTTTATAAAGGGAATCAATGGCTGCGGCTGTTTCTTCTTCCTCGCCTCGTCGTCGCACTGCGATTACAACGGCCGCTTAATTATCGCCGCTCGCCGATTTCTGCGCATAATGACGTAACCGAAGCGCCAAAAATATAAACGTGCAATTAGTTATAATCGGATTTGCGTTGGATGCTAGCCGATAGCGTCGTAACGGGTTTCTAATCTAACGCGAGAGTCTGTTCTCCCGATTAAGCAACTGTTGTTCTAATGGATAAGTGCCGGTACTTACTGGCAGCCAGCACCTATTGGACATTCATCGGAGCCGCGGGAGGAAAAGTCGCTCGAGTAAAAACTAGTCGGTTCGCAGTTGAGTTTGTACCCAAACGAGTGCGAAATTTGCATCGCGTTCGCTCGATCGCTTGGTCATCAGCGACTTACATTTGCGCGTAACCAACTTGCGAAACTGTCTCTCTCTCTCTCTCCTCTCTCTCTGCGGCTGCGGTCGAGTGCAGCACACGAGGGTCCGTTCGGGAATCAATTCGACGCCTACAATGGCTGCAGTTTTGCTGATCTTGCCACTCCGCGGAACACGATTCGCAATCTGCATAAAAGCCTGCCCCGAACTAATACGGGCCGCGTTGCATCGATAGTGACTTTAATTACTCGGAGAGGATGCTGCAGTTGCAGTTCCATCTGCAGCTGCAGCTCGAATTCGAACTGCATTGATTCTCGTCGGGGGGTTATCGAGTCTCGTCACCTGCTCGACTTGCTAAACTAGTGATTACGGAAAATTACGCGCCCCCCCCCCCGCGCGCGGCACTGAACGAAACTGCAGTCGAATTACCAGTCGATGCGACCGAGCGTCACGTCAAAAATGCCGCCTCCGATAAATATTTACGCGTAATGTTACGCCCTGTTATCTTGGGCGTATTATGACCGACCGCGCCGAGCTTTCGCGGTGCATTTTGTAAATATTCTTTCGTTAACAAATGATTTGCGTAACGATTCTGCGGCCGGCCATTTTTCTCTCGCCGGATACACTTCTCGTATACAGGAAATGAGGTTTTCTTCGAATATTATAAATAACCGCCGAGCCGCTCCCTTGAAAAACTGCACAATGATTGATTAGTCGGCTAAAGGGAACGACTCGCATAAAAACTAACCTCTTAATAAGCGCTTAATTATTAAGTTCCGGAGATAAAAGGTGTTCCGGTTGTGCGCGTTTGTAATTGTGTTGGTTCGATGCGTTGGCCGATCGATAAATTAGTATCGAAACTCGCGATGCCGCCGAAAACGAGCGAAAATTACCGTCCGGTGGTGGTTCGCTGTAAAAGTGGACTCGGGCTTGCCAAATCCTCCTGGAGTCGTTATCTCGACTTTCGAACGTCAGACGAGGCTAAATTCAATCACCCGCGTCTTGGACTCACCTTGACAGCGATCCCGAGCTCTCGTTCGCAATAACCCAAATTAATCTCTGTCGAAAAAAGAGCTCGCGACGGAAAATGATGTTTTCATTCGGTTTGGGCCCGAGCCGACAGTTATTTTGGCTGCACTAGTTACTCGGTGCATCAGGAAAGACTCGCGCTCGAGAGATCGGGTTTGCGATCCCGATCAGTTATTCGACAAGCCTCGAACGACAAATTCAATTATTAAACTCGCGACGATGACGATTCGCAGGCTCTTGCAATTGCGAATGAAATTATTTGGTCGCGATAACGCGGATGCTGAACTTGTATCGCGATTGCAGGACGGAGAGGGGGAAAAACTATTTCCATCGAAGCACAGAGCACAGACTTCTAGATTCGCTTCCAACGCGCGACTCCATTAATGAGAGGCGAATAATAAAAAGCAAAATTACGTGCCAAGGAGTTGCCGCGGATCGGGCATTCGATTTCTGCTATTCTCTTAAGGAGGTTCGCGCGTTAGCCCACGTGTAAGTTTCATCAAAGCTGCGTACGCGGGTACCGGGTCGGTGAGTCTCTGCTCGCGACATCCGACATCCAACAGCTCTCGATCGGTTGCTGCTTCTTCCTTTCTTAGTTTCGAGCAAAAATCGCGAAAACGTCGCGCTCGCTGTCCCATTGTAGACTCATCCTTTATTGGAAAAGGGCTCGCTAAGCGTCGCTCGGCGGGAATTCGCAACTGCAACGAGACGCTTTCAAATGCCGTGCGTGGGACAAAAGAGGATGGAAAACTGCGAACCTCCGCTAAAATAAATAAGCGCTCTTTCACCTGCTCTTTGTCTGCGAGTGCGCGGACCGATAGAACGAGATTATGAGCTTGGAAATCGTTGAATTAACCGGAAAACTTTTGTTCCCCGAGTTCGTTGATCAATTATGCTCGTTTGTTATTGTAATTATAAAGTGATTAGTTTTGGTTCGGATTGCGGAAACCTTTTAAAATAACTTTGGATGTGTCGAATACACTTTTGAGAGCTAACGCACGGAATGAGGCGAAAGTCACGTACGAGTCTAAGGTCTTAAAATATTTTGTTTGATTCGACTCTGTTACGAGGATCGCCTCTGCATTCGCAATCGAGCCGTGCGTCGGCGCAACGAGGCGTCGATATTACAGCCGCAATTTGATTATTTCGATGGTAATTCCGCCGCCGCGCTCAAACTGACATTCCTCTAATTAGCGATTTTCAATAAATAAGACCAAAGCTGTCGCTGGGCTTCGATGCTGAAACGTAGCGCGCGAGACGGAATATCCGAAAGAATTGTGTCGAAGAAAAGCCGCGCGCAGATATCGTTTCGGTTTCTTGGACATCGCTCAAAAATATTATCCGGAAAACTCGAATCGTTTCCCGCGTAAAATGCAATTTCTGGTAATTGACGCGCGCGTCGCTGTGTTTTTGAAAATTTTTCAAATTTTACGTTGCCGAGAAAAAATTCTAAATTTATTCACCAAATTAGCCGAGTCGAACCGAACTAATTTTCCTTTAATTTTTTTCGTTTCGTTCGTTCGTTTCTTTTTTGACGGAAAGCAAGACTCGTTCTCGAAATTGAGAAAAATCTCGAGATAATTTTCGAGTTTTTTAGGCTTTAACAAATAGTTCGTTTGCAGGCGACGAAGGAAATTTTCAAAACCAATGCTCAGAGTTCAGCCAACGTTGCGAGAAACGAATGTCTTTTAGTTTAGTATACCAACTTTCTTAGGTTAAAATAACTACGACGTGGGTTTTCAGCGAGACAGAACATCTGACAGAACAAAGGTTGTATCTAACTGCACAAGCAAATTTTTTAAGGCAGAGTAATGCTGCATAATTAGGACGAAGCTGTAAACTGCGTCCGCTGCATTCGGCGGCTTCTCAAAGTGCATCTACGAACTATTTTCAAAACGAAGTTGGAGAGAAGATTTCCCGCAGAAATCAAAGAATTGGAGAATGAAATTTTATACGCGGGCAGCAGGGGGGGGGAGTGCCTTAATGTTGTCCTGGTAACGAGAAACCGACCATTATTTGATTTTATTTAATTTTCACATTTTTTAAAATCCATGCCCTTTAAGTGAATCATTCGAGTTTTGCTACGCGTCGAATTAAAAACGAACGGGTGTTCTAACTATTGACACTGTTCGGTAAACGTTATTAGCTTACGTGTGCCAGTCGGTGCAATGAAGTTTCACCAAATTAGATAATCTCGAGCGGAACGTTTTCCTCGCGTTTGGTTCCTCTTTCTTGGTTTGTACAATTTAGAAAATATCGCGGTGCATTTTTCGAAAGACCCGAGCCACTCGAAAACGCTCGATTTGAATATTTTATTAAAATAAGCGACGCGCAAAAAGTCGATAAATTCTTAAACTATCGATCGGCGCCGAACTGCACCGAATGCACCAATATTTGTAAATAAATTCAGGAAACGAAAAAGTAATGCCGGTAATGCGAACTTCAAAGGAAGAAATAAATTGCGGTTTTTAAACACGAGTAATGCGCATTGCAGTTGAATAAAAGATTTTCAATCAACGTTTTTACACTATAATCTGGAAAGATTTATTTATCAGAAGGAGGGATAAAAAATTTAATTCGAGCGAACAACCGGCCGATAAACTTTTTTTAGCCAAAAAGTTAACTCGAAACTAGGCGTAAAATTAAAAACAAATATGTACATTTTGATACTGCAAATCCAAACGTCGTCATTATAAATTTGTATTATTGCATCGATTATCTTTGAAAGAGCCAATGCCTCGAGCCCGAACCAGCAATTTAATCAAACTTTTTGTATTCAGTTTCGCTGACCAAGTGAAAGTCGTAGCGTAACTTCTTTTTGATTAGTGTCTAGTACAAGAGAACGTAGTAAAATCCTTGCGCGTGTATTTGACGCGTTGACAAAAACTACCGATAAACTCTTGGTAATGAGTTTACAACAATGCGAATTCGAGGCGAATATAAACTCGAAGCGATTGATTTGGCGAGCGTCAAAGGCTGCGCGAACAGTTCGGCTCCACGTGTTAATGCAAACATAGAACGCTGCTTTTTGTCGAGTCTAAAGAAAACGCGGATACAGTTGCGTTAGCGTTTGTAACTACTACTACTATTATTATTATTATTATTATTAAGTCGCACGGCAGCGCAAGGGAAGACGATACCGGGAAAACACGGCTGTAATTAATTAACATTCTAGCGAGAGGAGGAGATTCGTTTCGAATTCATCGCGTCCGACTCGAGCCGTTAATTTTCTATCTTTCCATCTTTTCGTCTCCGCGACAAAGAACACGTTTGTACGGCTCAATGATGGAATGTGCCAAATGCATTAATCAACGTCGTCGAGGGCATAAGGAAAAATGAGCGGCCGCGTCGCGACGGACCGGAAACAATTTTCAAGAAAACTCGCGCGCGCTTTCTCCATTGATTCGCCGAGGATGCAATTAAATCAATCGTCGGCCGTTGCATAAAAAACGCTTAACGGAGCTTTAAAACATTGTTTAACGCTTTTTAATTTGTACGTCTCGCATAGTTGCAGCTCGGGGACGGGGGGCCGCGTTAGAGCCGATAATATTTTCCATAGCCGCGCGACTCCCCCGAGCTCTTGAAACGAAGAAACTTTTCCGCGTTTCTCAGCTTTTCGTTCTATAAAAAGCCGGAGTGTAACAGACAATCGAGCGACGTTATTGACGGATATTGGCTTTCGGACGCTGCTGGTGGGGTGTTGCCGGAATCTTACGTAGTGGGACGTTCCAAGGTTCTAATTATCGGTTGGAATTTATTCAGCGAGTGTCCATCGGGAGCCAATACACCGACTGCGATCCCGAGTCGCCCCCCCCCTTCTCGTGGAGCAATTTCCGTAATTTCATTTAAAGTGCGAGCGACGCGATGACCCAATAACGGGCAGAGGGGGAGAGGGACGGCGCGAGTCTCCGCTTTTTTTCGTGCACGCGTTCCGTCGCGCGCCGATAAGATAACGACGGCCCGCTCACGCGCGTCCAGCCTAATAAAGAGGACGCACGAACGCCGCACGCACACGTGTGACCCTGATACGCGCGCCCGAGAGGGCCTGCGATCGCCTCGTTTCTTTGGGTCTCTCCACCCCCTCTCCCTCTTTATCCGGAGAGAGAGGAAATGCCGAAGTGAAAGGGGACCGTCGTGGTGCGCGCGCAAGCCTATTACCTCACGCGCGCGTAACCGAGATACGCCGACGCGTGCACTCGCTGCATCTGGGCTGCGGCGCCCTTTGATTTCCAGGCCCTGTGGAGGAGGCGAAGGGCTCTTGATGGTCGCGGCACTTGGCCGTAACGAGCCGCGCCGCCGCTGATGCCTTTCTTACTCACGGGCTCGTCGTTTTCGCGTCGGGCGTTAAACTGCGTCGTTAATTTAACCTCCGCTCTTGCCCGAGATAAGAGTTTTTGCCGTTCGGGAATCCGTTTCAATCGCTCTCTACATTACCATTGTTGTTATTATTATTGTTATTATTATTAGCGCGCGATCAGAAGTAACAGCTCGCCGAGAGTTTAGACCGAGTTCAAAGCGCTTCGCTGGCTTCAGGTGCGCAGGCGCGCGCGCGACCCTCGCTCAGACGCAACTACCTTGTTCTCTCCGTTTCGTATTCGTTAAATTGCTACTTGACGGACAAGCGCTGGAAAGCCGAGGGAATCTCGAATTTACTCGCTTGTAAATATAATTTATCGCGGCACTCCTTTACTCTCGCACACACACACTTAGAAACTTTAATTCGCCGCGACTCGACGTCGTTTACGCGGCAAAAGCATATTTCTAATGGTGTTTTTGTTTTTTCTGTTGCAGGTAAGCATCTCCGGTGCAGTCGTTGCAACACGTTGGCATTGGGTAACCAAAATACATTTTGCGCGCCGCTCGTGCGTTCGCGTTATTTTCCCCCAAACACCCAATTAACAATAATAATGGGAGACTGCGCCGTCGTTCTTTTAACGATACCGAGAGACGCCGACGAGAGCCAACGCTTTCAATTACTAACGAAAGCAAAGAGTCGAAACGGTCATCTAGAATCTTGTTTATGCGACTGCGAGACAATTTTCTTTTTATTTAATTTTCGTGCAGACGTCCGCGCGCAACTGTCTGTACTTTGATTAACTTTGCTCTTTCTCTCTCGCTCCGAAAAATCGCTCGTTTTCTCGGCGAACTTTGCACAGCGCATCGGTTGGCAGTCAGATCTCGAAATTACGACTCTTTAAACGAACAAACAGTTTTTGGGCCGCGTGCAGTTTTGTCGGGAATCAAATCGGACTTTAATCGTCTCGGAGTAAGTGATAAAACCGCAGGTGCGTTTGCGTAATCGCGTCGAGGGACGAATTCGGCAGTTGCAGCCGCGACGAGAGACGCGCGAGACTTTCGGCGCTCGAAGAGTATTTATTTTCCAATTAACGGGCATTAACGCACCGACGGCAGAACTCGCGCCTGCCTACGTAGTTTAAATTCAGGCGCACTTCACAAATTGCACTGGCATTAGATTGCCAAATCCCCCCCCCCCCGTCCCCGTATCTGATTAAATTTTTCCCACGACTCCGCGCTGAAAGTCATTCACGCGGCAGACCGAGAGCAGCTGGAGTAAAAAAAGGGAAGGCGGAAGGCGACGCGCGTCGGTCGTTCAATGACCGTCGGCTGACGGAAAAACCGTGACGTCCTGCGTCCTACGTGTGGTAAAAAAAAACAGATGAAATTCCGACGCATTGTTCCGCGGTTTTTGCAATTAACGACTCAAGTTGAAGTTCAAAGTAATACGCACTTTTTGTCGTATAGTTCGAGCAAACTGCTGTTTCGGCCAAAATTTATGCTCGGACGCGGCTCGTTATCATCGGGGATTTTAATAATCAGGCCTGGTTCCATTCCCCGGCGCGAGCAACTTTTGTCGAGGGCAGAGTTGAAAACGGCGCAAGTGCAAAACGCGTTATAAGATTGTTGCTGAAGCCACCCACCGCGGATTTATTTTAATTAAACTTTTGGCCAAAGCTACGCGAGAGTCGAAACAAGGTTGCGGTTAGCGCGGGCTGAGCGAATTATTCCCGAAGAGTGACCTCAACCATACGCTTAATAACTCTTAGCGGTTTGGCTTTTTTCGCAGTCCGAAAATCTCATCAGAAGGAGAAACGCTGACGTTGATCCGGTGCGTGAGGCCCATTTCTCCTGCTCGCGGTCCGCGTGCCGATCTCGCGCGACTCGTCAGTGCTGCGCGGCTGAGCTGAGCGACGGTGGCGCCGCGACGCCACGATTACGCACACAGTCACATGCGTGGGATCGATATCTCTCCCGACGCGATATCTCGGTCTCGCTCGCGCGCGCTAATCTGCCCGAGTTTTCGCTCTCGCGGCGCTTGACGGCCGCGTTGCCCATGGCAGCGACGCCTTCGCCGCGACGGACCTTCACCCGTTGGAGATGGATGGATCTCATTTGTCAGTGCCCCACTCCTTTCTTCGACTGCTTTATTAGCGCGCCTTTTTCATTTTCCGCTTCTCTGTTTACTCGGACGTCGGCGTTTTCATCTTTTCCACGACGAACGCGCGATCGAGAAGAGCCGCTCGATCGGTATTTTTAACGAAGATATGGCCCGCCTGGCTGGACGCTAATTAGCGGAGAATCAGCATTGAAAAACGTTCGTTCCACCTTCCTCCAGTCCTCCGAGAATGTCGAAAAAAATTAACGAGGCGAAAACTCGACGCTCGTTCGGCGTCTGCGAATATCCAGAGCTTCCAACTTGGAGTCGTTTGGAGATTTATACGCCCACGCGCACGTAGGAGCGCGTCGAGCTGATTTCCCTCGGCGACTCGATTCAAGCGATGACGTCTGAATGAAACTGCAAAGACCGCAAGGAGAAGGCGCGAGTATCGGTGTCGTTCCTCGGCAAGAACGACGAGATCGCCCGAAAATATGGCAACGCGAGGCAGAGGGAGAGAGAGAGAGAGAGAGAGAGAGAAATGCAGAAGCACGCGTTTGTTAAGCCGAGGTGAGCAGCAACGCGGAAACGAAAACGGACGACGCCGATGCGGTTAATGCGATTCATTAAGTAACGACGCGGCCGCGCAAAAAGTGCGAAAAATTCATGGAAGCGGCAGCGGCGCCAAGAAACCGAAAGTGTGTGCTTTCTAAGGTGCGATGGGCGGGGGAGGGGAGCCTGGAAATTGCTCAATCGGTCGCGTAGAGAAAAAGAAAGCAAAAAGTGGGCCTAACGGTGTGACGTAAAGTGGGTTAAGGGGACCGCCGCGCTACGTCTCCTTAAACGGGAGGTCGATCGATTAATTGCGAACCGGTCTTTTTTAATCGAGCTTGTCTCTCGAGGCGCTTTTTTCCTTCCCAGTTGCTGCTTTCCCTTTCTCCCGGACGGTGTCGCGCACTCCCGACAACAGCCGCGTACCTGCGAATGGCGAAACGCGGCTTTTCTTTCCGGCGATCCGCCCGGGAAAGTGTTCGCGAAAAAACCGCCTCCTCCTGGTTATCACTTGGCAAAGCACCTCGACTTCAAATTGGCAGGGGCGCCTCTGTGTGTGTGTGTGTGCGTACAAGATCTCAATCGCAACTTTGCATAAATTCCACTCCGAGATTGGATGGGCTGATGGACGATGCGCGCGACCAACTTGTCAACTCGACCGTGCATTTGTTCGCGACGAACACGCGCACCTGTATTCCAAAGAAATTCGCAGGCTGAAGTTTGAAGCGCGCAATTGCTGAAACTAGAGGCTGATCCTAGGGATCGCTGAATAATCACGAGTCTGACGAGCTGAAGGAAATGACGGAAATTTTCGTACCCAATCGTTTTGTCACGAGTTCCGCTCAAAGGTCCTGCGTTTTTTATCGTGTAACTTTTAGCGAATGCAGAAACGTGTGCGTAAATATTTATCAATCCGAGCTGAAAGCCAAAATACGAAGTACAGTTTCGCTTTTTGTCCAAATCGTTATAATTACGGAACTCAAGAATATGAAACAGAGTCCAATTAAGTTTAATGAAAGGCATAAACTGAAATAATCCCTTTAATACATCGAACTTTTTTGTTTTTTGTTTTATCGTTTATTGTTATATCGCTTTTTGTGCGTCAGCCGCCCGTCTATTCCGAGCAGAAAGATTAAACACAAAACGCTGCAAGGAAATTCTTTTCTCAACAACAATGGAAAAATATATAATTTCATAATAGAAACTATAGGTACGTTATTACGAGCCATAAATAGGATGTCAACTAGATAATAGCCTCGACTTTCTTCCTCGCAAACTGCGTCTTCTGTGTTTGATAATTAATTTTCCTACTTATAAGTTTCATTTGTCAAACGCTTTTCAGTCGCGTATCGTTATAAATTTAAAAACACCTCGTCTCGCGAGCCAATCCGACGGACTTCACTCGACCTTTTAATTAGATAAAAAGCACGTTCATTTTGTTTCTTTAACAAAATTCATTTCTAAGCTGCAACGATAGCAATCCGATACACTTGGGTTGAACATAATAACGTCATTATTAGTTTTGCGCTTAACAGAAATTTTAATCGATTAATGGAGTTGAGAATTGCGCGGTTTAATTGCAAGTAACGCGAATTCACGGCGAAAACATTGAGGAATACCATTAATTTACATTGCAATAATGTGTGTGTGGGTGTGTGTGTGTGTGTATATTGAGGTAGAATCTCATTAAAAAACGTTTTTGCTCGAATCGTTATCGCAATTAAATATTTTTATCGTGCTCCATATTTCCCTTCGAACGCACGTTTAATTGGACTCGTTCGTTTCGTAAAGCGCGATTAATATTAAATGTGTACTTTATACGCATAATTTAACGTTAAACTGCTTAATTTTCTTCGCGATCTCGACGAGCGGCCAATTTTCCTTTGCATTATCAAATCGATGTTGTAACTTTCCGGCCTGGTGATATCTGCTCATCTCGCACAGAAGTACCGCAAAAGGGTGGAATTCGCGAATTGGCATTTCTCTCGAGGAGAAGAAGAAGAAGGGGAAGAAAAAAAGGAAGAAAATCGAGGAATACCGAAAATCGTGCTTTCGTTTCTATCGATAATATTAGCATCGGCATCGAGCGCCGACTGCACAAGTAATATTGCATATTTTTAAACATCGGTGCTATTGTCCGAATGCGTCTATTTAAAAGTTGAATAATTAAATTAGAAGACGAGCATTCCAGTGTTACGATTATTATTGTTGGCGTTAGCTTCGCTGTTCCGCTTGGAAGCGTAAAGTTCGCTTCGGGAACACTGCGAATATTGCGAATCGAGGATCGGTGCGGCGAATCAGGTGTTGGCAAACATTTAAGAATTCGTGGAATTCCTCAGGATGCTTTTCACGCGCGGGAGGTTGGATATTTTCAAGAGGAAACTAGTCCGAGAAGAAGACGATACTCGAGGCAAAACTCGCTAGACCTCAAATGTGCTTTGGCGCTATTTCCATTCGTCGTCCTCGTCGCCATTTATCACTCTTTATCTATCCACTTACACGTGTTTCTGTCTCAGCGCGTCCCGCGCACTCGTTAAAGCGACCAAAGAAACACGGTTATTGGATGCACCGACAGAGAGAGAGAGAGAGAGAGCCGAGGCGTGTCCAATCCCTTTTACGCCCTCGTATTGTGCCTTCCGTCAATTCAATTTAGCGTTAAAATATTGCGAATGTCATCGGCGCACTTTTCGCGCAAACAGCTGGCTTTTGGCAAAATAATGAACTCGGTCTGACACAGGATTTTTGGGCCAATCCTTGAATTTCGCGCGATCGAGTATTTGCGGCGCCAAGGGAAATTTATGGTTGCGCTGATCAATCGAGGCGCTCCTTGTGAATATCTTAGCTTGTCATTGTAAAAAGCGCGACGAGAGCGACAAACGAACGGATGCGGAGGCAAAACGAAAACGCGAACTCGCAGCGCTTTTCCTGCAATTATTTATCGACTGCTCCTGCATTTTTCAGCCTTCGAGTCGAAATTATTTTTCAATTTTACGAGCGATCGCTCTCTGCTCTCGCTAACAAAGCGCACCGACGCTTTTTACGTTGAAACCCAGGAATCGCCGCGATCGTCCGCGCTGCAATATTTATTTAAGCGAATTTCGTGAAAAATTGGAGAAGCTCTCTTCGAGTAATGTTTTGCAAGCCGAGGAGTTTAAATTTAAGCGAACAACGAGGCCAGCCGTTGCATTATAACGAGGCGAATAATTCACGGATTTTCAACATTAATTCGTATAATTTTTTGTCCGAGACCCTCGAACGGACGCATCGCGAGGTATTAATTAGCTAATTACGGACATTTATTTCATCTCGTGCGCTCCTTTCTTATTTACCTTTCCGTTCCGTGGCCTTGGCTTGTTGGGTGGGATATTTTCAATCGCTTACGCGTTTATTCGCCTGAGTCACTGATGCTGGACCGTCATTTTTACTCGGTCGCAGTGACGTATATTGAAATCAGCTCGTGTCGCGCTTCCTCGGGTTGTCCGCTTTTGGAGAGGTCGATCCTGACCAACGGCCAAACCGACGCTTAGCTATCGAAGCTTTGTTGTCTCGAGCCGATGCGAGACGTTTGTAGCGAAAGATACGAAATTAAAAGCCATTGGTGGAATGTTTTAAAATTTGGCGAAGGTACGAGAAAGGAGTTTAAAGTTAGAAAGTTGTTGCCTGACAAAGCCATTGTAAAATTTTTATATCAGATCGCGCAAAAGAATCCGAGGCGCGTTCGTAAACTTATTACTTGCAAAACATTTCCTTTGGCAAATATTGAACTCCTTTTGTGTTTTGTCCGCGACGCGAGTTTGCATTGTACGCGCTAGTGTTCTTAAATAAATTTTACAGAGGCACTAAAGCTCGATAAATAAAAATTCAGCTCGGCGTACAAATTGTGTTGCGTCGCGCGTTTATAAAACGTAACGTCGATCTCTTGCGCGCTTCAGATTAAAAACTCGGAAATTTCGCGACATTCCGGTCCTCGCTTATTATTTTGCGAGCTCGATACCGCCAAGCTATCAGCTTTGGAAGTAAAACCAAGCCGAATTGCCCTTCCGTTAGGCGCGCGCACACGGCTTAAGGGCGATTCGGTCCAAGCGCATTTCACGCACATTTTGCGCGCACTTTTGGGAGTGACGATAGTTAATTTTTATAAATTATCTATTCGGACGGTAGAGGCGCGCTTTTCCGTCCAAAGTTCCGAGCTTTCGAGCAGCAGCAAAGCGAATGATTCGTCGGTATGTTTCCGGGCAGGGCCGACGATAACTTTCCAGAAAAGAAACTAGTTTCATCGGACGCGATAGCATATGTAATACAGTTGGAAAAGTTCCGGTCATTTGGGGCGAAAGCGTAGCCTCTCTCTCTCTCTCTTCGTCTTCCGCCTGGGAGCAGAGGAAGAATAAAGTAGACCAGCCAAGGGGAAGTGCGAGCGATATTCTAAGAAGATACCTACTCCTCCCTTCCGCTCGCCGTCGCAGCCGCGGTATCGTACATGTTTACGAACAGTTGGCTTTCTTGAATTGGCGGATCTGCATCTGGCCTAGGACGGAAATTGCGAGCGAACACGTGACCGAGTCTTGCAATGCTATTGGCTGCCGATCGGGCGGATAAAACTTTTGCACATCCTCTCGGCGACGCATTCGCCGCCGCTCGACACTTTGATACTCTGATGTTTCCACCAAACGCAGCTTTTCTCAAAACATCGATCGACGCGCCTGTTTGAGCGACAAACGCCACGGGAACCGATGGAATTTTGCTTATTTACGCGGCATTTTTACAGAAATGCGTTGAACAGCTCCGTCGTCGTCGTCGTCGTTATTATTATTATTATTTTAACTAAAAATGTCGCCCATCGAAAACACGAATGAAAAGAGCAGCTTCTCTTTTTCGCCGGCGAGCGCGTCGACGTAAATTGAATCAGTTTTAACTAAATTTACGCCGAATGAATGATAAATCAGCGAGCGATGTACCAGTCATTCCTCTATTAGCAATGTTGTCATCTTTATTCAATACAGGTTTCGCCCAGAACCGATCAACGTTCGCTGAATTTGCGTCATATTTTCCAGCGCGTCGCCTTGCAAAACGATAAATAATTATTAAAATTAGCTCGCGCTCGACTGGCGGCGAGTGCTGGACGCGGAATTCAATAAACGCGCCTTGACCATAATTAAATGGTGTAGATCGTTTTCCAGTATTTCCACGAGAAAATGAAAAACCGAGCAAATCGGAGTATTCGAGTTGCGCGTCATTATTGAAGACGACACGACGTAAGAGCGACATTTTCCGCTTGTTCTTCTGAAAATCAGTGCCCGTTTCAGGCTGCCACGGGGATTATGACAAAAAAATATCTAACCCGTGAGATTCTACGCTGTTTGACCCTCTCTTTCTCACTTCTTTGTGCCCTGTTCTCTCTCTCTCTCTCTCTCTCTCTCTCTTGGGTGACTCTGCGAAATCAGACGAGCGGAAATGGATGAGCGCACATGATTTCCGGTGCCGAGAGACTTTTACGTCGACTCTCTCCTCCTGGCCAGGCTTTTAACACTCGCCGAACCCATTCTGTATTCTCCATCTGATTTCTCAAAAACGACTCGCTCCTACTCTGCAAAATTTGATTTTACCGATCACGACACGAATCAGCGGAGTAATTGTGATTCTGCGCGCTTTTCCTATGACATATTCGCGAGCTTATTTCACGAATAAAGTTTTTCGACAATTATTAAATCACAAACAAGGACTTACCGTTTCTATAAATTCATTTAAATATTGAAATTGAATTAGTCGATCCCCAGGATCATCCGCTCGACGAACTCTAATTATACTTGCATAAACGCCAACGCGATGCATTTGTATTGATCAATCTTTTGCTAATTTCAATTTTAATAAAAGTCGCGACTAATCGTCGATCGCCGTCGACGCCGTTGTTCGCTCATTTTCCAAGCCCAGACCTGTGATTTTTATCCGAAACATTGGCACAACTCACGAATTTTCCTTTTTCCGCGAATATCCGAGTCGATCGGAGAGTCTCTTTCTAATTCATCGCGTTGCCGGCAAATCCACTTTTAAATCAAATTAGCTCGTCCGCAATCGTACGGGGGCTTTCAGTAATTCGGACGAATGTTCTTAGAGCTTTTTCGCGAGCTTTTTCTTCGATTATCACGTGACGCGCTTAAAGCTTCCTGAAAATGCGCGATGCATTTGCAGTAATCGCGATCACGCGTGTCTACGCGCGTTACCGACAGATTAAAATCTTTTCCGCGTTTTCGGCGCCGCGCCAACTTTCTAATGATACGTTTATCGATAACGAAACGGACTGCTTACGAGGTCCAGAGTTGCGTTCGACTCATTGCACTTTCAACGATTTTCGCGTGATCGTGAGCTTCGGCAGGGCGTGCGCCGATTAATTAGAAGCGCCGACCACGTGTGCGTGCATGCAAACACAACTCGTTTATCGTCGATTAAATATACTTTCGGAAATTAATTATAACGACTATAAAAGAACGATGCCTCGGATTTGTAAGGCTTTTCGTGGCTTTTTCCGAACGAGCCCCGGCGATTACCCTAGGACTGATCGCGTTTTCACTCCACGAGGAAAAACAATGTCTTTGCTAACGTTTAAAAATCAGTCCCGATGCATCGTTAACTGCTATTCTTATAGAACGGCAACTTGTCGAGTTAAATCTGCACGCGTGTATTAATTATCACGTTTAGCCAGGAGTTGTTGTCCGGTTCGCGTTTTTCGCGAACGGCTTTCAGCTTTTCACACGCGGGGGACGCCCGTATTTTTTACAGATACGCGCGAAAACAAAAACAAAGCTCGAGT
Organism: Platyscapa corneri; assembly: GCA_018907185.1. Taxonomy (NCBI): domain Eukaryota; kingdom Metazoa; phylum Arthropoda; class Insecta; order Hymenoptera; family Agaonidae; genus Platyscapa; species Platyscapa corneri. The sequence continues at coordinate 730,741 of JACCHW010000014.1, forward strand.
TCTTTGTCGCTTCGCCGCCTCGTAAATATCGACCTTTATGGGCCAGTGCTAAAAAATTATGGTCCGACAATCGTCCGCTGGAAAATTCGAGAATTGACATTAGCGGTAACGACGTCGCCAGCAGCTGAAACCAATATTTCTTTTTTTTTTTTAATAAATAATGGGCACTGGTGAAGGTTAAGGTGCGCGTTAATAATTTTCCCATTTTTTCCGTAGTCCGGTTGGATAAAAAAAAGTTTTATCCAACCAAGCTTTCCAACACTTTTTCCGTGGGGAGGGGGGGGGGAATCGCAAAGTTTTATTTAAACGGCCCACTACTTTAATCAATCTCGAGGAAATTCCGCGTGAAAAGCGAGTCTTGGTTTTTGCAGTTGCACGAGTCCCAGAGCTCCGAGTCGTCGGGCTGGAACGAAAGGAGCTTTTTTAAGTTTCGAGGCGCAGCGTTTGCTTATTAAAATTCAAATGATCGAGTCCTGCATTTTTTCGCTCTCTCGAGGTCGTTAGAGCGAATGCAGTGCGGCGTATCGCAGCCGAGCCAGGCAGGGGTTGCTTTATCGAAAAATTATCGAGGAAAACCATTCGCTCCCCCGAGTGCGGCGAGTGCATTAAGTTGTAGCTCTAATAGGAGCGGCGCGGGAAAAGAACCAATTTCCTGGTGATAAAAGATGCCCGTCAAACGCGAGTCGAGCGATGCACTTTGGTAGCCGCGAAAGCTGGTGGAATGCCGGCGCGGAATAATGGAAAGAGGAAAAAGTGTCGGTCGCCGCGCTGCCGTTGCGTCACGAGCGAGCGAGAGAGAGAGAGAGAGAGAGAGAAGAGGCCGGAAGTACTCGTCCGCCTCTTTTCGATTAAGAACTTGGCCGAGTGGACGCGCGCGCGCGCTCTTACTCTCGATTACTCGCACGCGATTCACGACTCGCGCGCGCGTCCAACCGTTGCCGCCGTTACGCTCCGGACTCTTACCGACACTTGGCGCGCAGCTTTTTTGAGCGGAGAAAGGCTCTTGCGCTCGGCTGTTCTCTCGTTTCGCAAAACGCGCGTGGGCATGCGCCGTGCGGCCTCCCGGTAAAATCTAAAATCGGAGGAAACGCTGCGTCCTCGCGGGAGGAGGATCGTGACCTAACCTCCTTTACGAGCAATCGCTTTTCGCAACGTCTCTCGGGTGCGCGAATCTAATCGGAGACCCGATCGTATCGGCCCTGGCATTGCGAAACGCACGGGACTCGCCGGCAACATCATTTCTCCACGTTGCCGCGTCGCTGAGCGGCTGAAAGGAGCAGCGAAAAAATATCGCTCGTTGCAAAAACGAGCGCGACATCGGACTCGGTGCCGAATTTATTTTTAAACAGCGGCCGTTTATCTGCGTTAAGCGCGCGTTAATCAAATAAAACATAATCTGTGTTGCGCGGACGACGAGCGATAAGACGTTGGAAGCGTCGGTTCGGAATGATTTTAGCCCGAGTCGAAATTCGGCTAAATCGAAAAGCGCATCGTCGTTCTGTTCTCGAGGCTGGCCACGCGCCTTACGCGTGCGTTAATGCACTTTGGGCAGGAATTTCGCTGACTCGTTAAGTCGGCATTCGCAGCATCGCCGAGGCGGGAATCGATTAAGATTTTAGCCCAGGCCAGGGCCTGGATAGGAGCGTTTTCGTAACGAGTTATTGCATTTTAAAGTCCGGAGTTGTGGACGAAAGTAAGCCGAGCACAAAGTCGGGGGGCATTAACAAATTCTAAGCCGCCGAGGCTGAGGATTATTTTAAATTTTGCACAGATTCATCGACGTTTAAAGCCGAAGTTTGCTCGCGAGAAAAGTTAAACAGCGAGTTTTTATAGTAGCCTGGCTTACCTCTCACCCCTTGCCACCGCCACTCGTCGCCTCTTTAATAGATTATTTTAGCGCAGCGCGGAAGCACCTGTTCGATTTTTATACGTCGCGGCGAAGCTTCGCGCAAATGGGAAAAATGCGGTGCACATGCATTCGACCTGTGTGGGTGCACATAAATATATACGAAAATTACACGACTTATTGGGTGAAGGTTATGCTGCGCGTTATTACGTTTAATATCGATAATATTCAAATTTTAACGTGTGTTGTACCGTGCAGTGGCTCTCAGTCTCTATTATCCTATATATTGTTAATTAAATAAAATACGATTGGTTCGCTTTAATGATTAAGCGCTTTACGGAAACGCTCCGCATAAATAGGTATAAATTCATGAATTTAAAAATTTATAAATTTGCGCGCAAGAATGATTTTCGAATCGGATTTAAATGCGAGCGAGAGCGAAATGCTTTATGAATGATCGCCAGAATTCTAATTTTCCCGGTTTTTCATTAAAATTCATAAATTGCTACGCGTATAGTTTAAAATCATTGTGTTCCTTGAAGAAGATGTACGAGCCAATTTTTTAATAACAGAGTGAAAAATGTTGTAACTTTAAACAACCATTATTGCGCGGCTTCTATTGTATAATAAACTTTAATTTCGCGGAGCTCAAAGTTATTATTTTAATTATATAGGCATAAATGCTCGGTGCGACGGCGGCATATATTTTAAGCCACATTTTAAAACAAAAAGCGGCTTATTGGTTAAAATATAACGGCCAACGCTTTATCTTTATACTAAAGAGGATATTTGATTTTGCACTTTATACAAATTTCACGACCTTTAACCATCTCCCGTTCATTAATCGCCATTACAATGATTAAATATTTACTCGGAACGCTCGGTTAATTACTTAGAAAATTCATAATTAAAATAAGCCGGAGATGGGCGTGTGCGAAAGAATAGGTAAATTTAATCAGACGCTATTGAGCCGCTGTAAGAGCCTGCAATTATCGATGTATTCAATTAGGCTAATTAAGCGCGGCCTAAACGTTCCTCGTAATTCGCGCGGATCCGAACTCTTGCTCAACTCGTCCGGGCCCTGATTTTCTTCAGTATTGCAGCATCACTCCGTTTCTCTCTCTCTCTCTCTCTCTCTCTCTCTCTCTCTCTCTCTCGCGTCCTGATCATCGACGACTAAGCAGATTCGAAGACAAAAACCAAAGAGCAAATCGACTGCGGAGTGTATCGCTGCAAGTCTTGCCATACCATTCTCGACCTCGAAGGTCGCAGCCCATGGCCTTGACACGCTTTCCTTTTTCCTCTTCTCGTTGACTCTCCGTCGTCGTCGTCGTCGTCCGTCTTCGTTCCACGCCTGGATTCGCGAGTGCTGCTTTCTTTCTCGGCTTTCGTCCCAGTCGTCGCCAGTCGCAATCGTGCCGTTGAGAAATGTCGCGAAAAAGCGAAACGGCGAAAAAGGAAAAAGTTCCAGCGCCGCTCGCTACTTTCGCATAATCCATGCAGAGTCCAACTTCCATTAACTCTTTACGCGTGGACTCTTTCACGCGGAAGCGCAGTCTCGCACTAATGCACGTGCGTGCTTTCGGTATTTTCAGTACAGAAAACGGCAACCGAACTCCGAAGCGAACTTTTTATTCGAAAACACTGTTCGCTCCTTTTTTTTTTTGTCGCTGTCGTTACTGTTTTTTTGCTTTTGCACCTCCCGATCGTTTATCTCGTCGTTGTTCGTCAATTTTTGCAACTCGAAAGCTGCTCGAGCATAATCGAGCGAGGATTGTTCATCCGAGGCCCAATCTAATGCCCCGACAAAAACTACTTTTACGCGGGCATTTGTTCCTCGTGAAAAGTAGCAAAAATAGACGAAACTCCCGTGTACATATAATGTCGATAAGGAAATCCAATTAAATCTATAATCCTGCGAGTATCGTTGCGCCGAAAGAAAAATGCTTCAAGATTAATATTCGAACGTTCATTAGAGTCGCCGCCGGACCGCGTAACGTTGCACGTTTTAATGTCTTAATGGCGAACTCGGAGATTTTCTATTCGGGGAAAAAAATAATTATCAGCTGTGCGATCAATTGCACTGAGAGATAAAGCGAATTTTTGCAATCGCTCAAACGACTGCATGCCGATCGATATACGTGCGCAACTTATTTCTATCACTCGAGTCGTTGCGGCGCGTTGCAGCTCATTTGAGTCGCAAGAGTGAAGTCCGAGGTTAAAAATAAGCCTTTTCGCTTGAACTTGCGGGAAAATGGAAAATTTATCGGCCCGTCACTGGCAGGAGGACTTTTAATTACGGAAAATACGAAAAGTGATAAATATTTGAACTGCGATAACGAATTATAAGAAGCAACGCCAATTTACGTTTTGTAAGCGTAAACGCGATAAAAAGTTATCTTGGAAGACGGAAAAATTTCCGTTAAAAAGATCCACGATTCGATTATGCGTGAATTTATTTTCGGGAACACAATGCTGATGCACAACACGAGTGATAGTACAATTGTACGTTAAATAAATTATGACTGTAAAACGAGACACTCGGTGCTTGATATTCAAATTGGTCGAGTAATTTAAAAGTAACAAACAGCTTATAAATTCCGTACAAAGAGGAGCCTTTATCAATTCGGAAAAGTATTTATTATTACATATCAAATACAAGTGGCAATGAAAAAACTAAACATTATAGTTAAAGTCCACATAAGTTTTATTTGTATTCGTAACTCGAACGTTTTAACGAGAAAGCCTCGATTAAATATGTATCGATAACGCGATACAATCGAATTTTTAAAAATAAAGTCATCTGATCAAACATAACGAAAAATGTCGAATTCCATTACTCGAAAATCTTGAAAATTCGTCCCGGCCTTTAAACGAGAGATCGGACAATATTTTTTGTTTAAATGCAGTATTGGGTAAACCTGCTGCGTGCGTTTCGTTGCAGAAGTGTGTTTTTCGGCGAATAAAATGTGTTTTCAGTCATTCACGAGTATTAATGATTTTATTTTCTTTTGTTGCAGGTAAGCTTCGGTTCTTCTAAAATCAGCTTGACGCGCACTGCAATTACTGTAAGCATATTACGACATGTTCATCGATCACCAAATATAATTGAAATAAAAATGAACTGGATTTTATTCGCTCGATGTCGGGGTTTTCTCTAACTTCAAAAAGAATTTTAAATTTTAGATTTCACGCTAATGCTTGAATAAAACATCGATCGATAATTCATTTATTGTTCCTTGTCGAAAGCTTCAAGTATCTCAAAAGGAAATCGAGCAAATATTGTTTAAACTTAATCCGATAACGTGTTGAACTCCTATAATGCGTTGACGCAAATGCATTGAGAACTAAACTGTAATAAGAATATGACAAACTTAGTAATGTAATGATCGGGTAGCGCCAAAAGCGATATTTAATTACATCGATCACGTCGTGGGTATCAGGCGAGTATCAATAAAAAACGAATCCACGCTTACTTATGAACTGGGTAAAAGTTGTAAAAAAAATTGCAATCAATTAATATTTTATTTCCTTAGAATTAATCCTGGCGTTCTTCCTTGAAACGGGTTAGAATGTATTAACAGAACGAAGTGATTAACGATAGATTTCGGTTACACGCAAGATTTAACTCAAACACTCGAAGCCGATCGGCGCAGCGAGTCACAGAATGTTCGGGCTTCGTGCTTCGATACAATATTCGTGGAAAAAGTGAATCTTGTTCTTCCCCCCCCCATGCGCCATCTTTCTTCGATGCAGCTAATGGAAACTGGCAACACAAAAATAAATTGCAATTTGAAAATTACAAATGTGAGGAAGACGAAGTTCGATCGAACGTCGTTAATAAATCGCAGCTCGAGATTAAAAGCCAGTTTGTAAAATTCTTAAAACATCCAACTGTCTGAATCGTTTAATTACTGTAAAAAACGTTTAAAAACGTAAGAATACGCGGACGAGATGTTGGCGAGGCTTTTATTTCGCTCGAAGAACAAATAAGTGAATTGGTTCAAAAAAACAATTAAAAATATCTTTGCGAAATATCGAGGCAATTTAAGTATCGCTTAAAATCTTAATTATCAGGCGAATCGAAAAAGGGCTCATGCGTAAAATAAAAGATCGAGGCGAAAGCTTTTGCTAGAAGCAAGCGTGTTCTCTCTCTCTCTCTCTCTCTTCTTCTCTTTCGTTCCACACTAATAATGTTCTTCAATAACGTTAACGGCGGTAATTTTGTTTAGTGTGGTTGTTTCAAAGCATTTCTCAAAAGACGTGGAGAATTACAAAGAAAAAGCACAGGCGAACAATAAAATTACACTCAAAGTGGCATTTAAACGTTACGAGATATTCCATCCGAATGCTTTTCCGATCGAGAATTCATTACAAGACACGTCGCTCACAACCGCAAACTGCGTGCAAAACGACTCGAGCCGAGTGTGTCGACAGGTTTGATAAAAGAGTAAGTCTTTAAGTCAATGTTATCGTAGGCATTCCAAGAGTCGCCGCGTCCCTCCGCCGACTGCCAATTTTGAAGCTACTTCTGGGAAAAAACTACCGATCGGCAGAGTTTTACAAAAACAAGGAGCGCGATTTGCGTTACAATGGGCGCCGAAGAGTGATCGATTCGACTCGGACGTTGGCAGCCGCGGAAAAGCAAAGGAAAAAGTGAAAAGAACGGCTTTTAACGCAGCGCCTAATTTCGCGCTTCGTTTCGTGTCGAGGCCAAGGGGGGAAGGGACTGAGCCGCTTAAGAACCCGCCGATCTTCGCATTGTCATTACCTCCTTTGTCTCGGCTAATTGCCGGAGCCGAGGTGTCGCCGCCCGTGCTATCGATTGCCCGGCCATTGCTCGATAGCAGCGTCACCGTCGGTCCGTTAGAGCCGCCCTTGTCACCAGGATAAACGTTATCGCGCTCCGAGTCCGCTGGGTCAGTTTTCGAGCAGCAGCTCCCGAGGATCCTGCGACCGGGATCGTGACGAGAATATTGGCTGGGAAAGAGCGCCAGGAGTCCTCGAACAAGTTCCCGAGCAATCGAGGAAAAAAGCAACTCGGCGCCGTCCCCAATAATAGCAGAGGCTGTTGGATGATTTTGTTGTCCGTGAACTCCTGGCTGCAGCTGCTTCCGTTCCAAAGCTCGTCATCTCCACCGGCCCTCGGCAAGTGCGACAAATTGGCCAGCGATCCGAAGTTGATACCGCCGAGCAGCCCTGGGCTCGTCGCCGGCGATCAGAAATCAACGGAAAAGCTGTCGGATTAAAGCAGACATTTTGGTCGGCTATCGGGTTCTGGTCTTAATCAGCGCGGAGGAGCTCGAGTCTTCTTTTACGGCTCGGCGCGCAAAAAGTCGCGAGCGAAAGAAAATGGAAAGAGCGAGCGAGCGACACTTAGAGCCTCTAAAAAGTCGGACACGTGCGCGAGTGCGTAAAAGTGCCTCGGCTCGACGCGAGGTCATCGTTGTTTCTAAAAAGACGTTGCCCAACCACCGGAGGAGCACATCGTTTTTTCTCAAAATACACAACTTAATCGCTGCTCGGGCGCGTTATAAATCAATCGAGGCGCGCGCTTGTGTGTGTGTGTGTGTGTGTGCATGCGCACGGCCACGAGCAAGCGTTTCCGAAAGGCATTTGGTTTACGTGGCCGCGGCACGCGAGAGGCCCGTCGTCCGCCCGCGCCAATTCGCTCGCACGTGCGCGGCTGCCCCCCGTCTCTCTCCTTATCGATTTCCCTTTCTCTTTTGCAGGCGCACAGAGCCAAGATATGGCGCCCCGAGCGCCGGATGTGTTTAAACTTGACGCGTTTATTAAGAGCAGCGGCCACTTCTCGAGTGCTCGGCCATCGCGGCCGACTTCGCGTGCACTTGCGCGACATCTGCGCTCGGAAGTCGGCCCTTTTCGGGTAAACAGGACTCGAGTCGAGGCCATTGTGAAAATCCACGTTCCCGGAGTCGAGGCCCTGGCGACGTTCGTAAAAAAGGTCCGATCGCGTAACTTTGCGGCGGGAGTAGCTCGGGGCGCCGCCTCCTCGTTGGTCCACTCGAGCGAGATCGCACGACATCCGGTCATTGGGCGGCTCGCGGCATCCCGGCGCACTCGACTTCCGGCGGCCGCGAGGCCCATTGTTTTTACGGCGTTGCTACACTTGCTACTCGGCAGGAATGCCCGTGAACTTGGTTCCACGAACTAATTGACAATCTCGGCGGGTGAGCGACGCCACGTTGCCGTTTCCTGTGTCGCCACCATGTGTGCCGCCGACGCCGACGCCGCCGCTCTCAATTTCTCGGATTAAACTTTCGGAGACGAGAACTGCTCCGCTCGACTTTCGAATCTTAGCCTATGAAAGCGTATTCCCACCCCGCCCCTCGAGCCCCCCGAGCCCCGAGCCCGAGCTTCATGGAAAATACAGGAGAAGACCCCGATTAAGTCTCCGGATTAAGCCGAGGAGTTGAAGCATCAAAAATTATATTCCCGGAAATATCTCGCTAAAACGCCTTAATTTCGTAGAGCGCGTATTTTGAATTGATTTCGTTACCAGTCGAAATTATAATCTCCGAGCCGAAAGATGAAAAATCGGAGATGCGACAGCTTCTGGAGCTTCTGGCGATGAAAATGCCGACTAGCGGGTAATTGCAGATAAATTGGCATAATGGAATGACGAAATTGTCACTCGATCACTCCGAGGGAAATTCGTCTAATCGGAATTTAAAAGTGAAGAAATAGCCTCGAGTGTATGTATGTACGTGTGTGTCGGTTGGCCCACCGCGATCGCCACTTCAGATTCTCACCACTCGAGCGCGATAAAAGTTTTGCGAAATCACGATTAGATTTTTGTTTTCCACAGTCGCCAGTTGCATTCGTTACGAAGCCTTGCTCGCGCTATCGACGCTCGGTAACCTCTACTCTCGCTTTTATTTATTTCCGCATCATCCGCGTAAGATTTTCATTTTTGACAAACACGCGTGGAAACTGAAGCGTCGTTCGATTGTCTAATTTTCACGAGAAGGGTCGATTCGAGAACATCGCCGTTGAACAGTTTCAACGCGTGTGATTCTTCTTTGTTCGTGGCTCGTCTCGGCTCACTAATCATGCAATACCGAGTAAAAACTTTGCTCGGGCAGAGTCAAGTATTTCCAGGCTTGTGATTCTCCTCCGCGTGGCGCGGAGCTCGAGTCGGCTAAATTACATCTGGGACTCGGATTTTATCTACGTCATTGACCGACATTTCACGAATAGATTCGTAAACACACAGGCGTTTCTTCTAATTTTTATTCCAGAGTATTATGTAAACTAAATGAATCGAGCGTCGATAACGCGGAAAAACTCGTGTGTAAAATGATGGTTTTATTAGGGAAGCTGTCTGTCGCTGTGGGTATTACGACGCGAGTCCCCCCCCCTCCCTCTCTCTCTGAATCGCGGCCTTCGGAGCTCCGTAAAAATGTCGAACGAAAAAATTTATAAAAGTATTTTTCCAATCAGAGTATCGCAAAAATTTTTGGTTCGCTTTCTCAGATTGTTCTCGCCTCGTCGTCGTCGTCGTCGTCGTCGTCGTCGTCGTCGTCGTCGTCCGCCGCCGCCGTCTTCCATTCGCATTTTTTTTAATTCTTTGTCGACACCGAAGGAGGGAGCGCGGCGCAGCCTCCCGGTATTTATCTCTCTATTTTAAGACTTTCAAGGTCGGCTTCCAGATGAACTTAACAAAAACCTTTTTCACGTCAGCGGAGCACAATGTCGTCGACGCTGCTTTCGCTTGCGTTCACACCGTCGGGGCGTGCAACTACTCGGTAATCACTCCCTCTCTCTCTCTCTCTCCGCGTCCTCTTTCTCATTTTTCTTGGCGCTCACCGCGGAATTCGGCCGAGGGAAAACAATGCATCGAGGGCTCGCAAATTTGCGCTTGTTTAGTCTCTCACACACACGCACAGCTTGCAAGCGCGAACGAACTTGGCAGACGACAGAACGAGCGGCGCCTAATTGTATGCGCGGCTGCTCGCTTTGAACTTCCAATTAGCAGACACTTGTCAACGATAAAAAGGAAAAGGGGCATTTTCGCAGTTGCGCGCCGTATCGAGGCGAACCGAATGAAGCATTGGCCCGAGCAAGAGATAAGCGATAAGAGCGATAGTTCGATTTGGAGCACGTGTTTCCGCATTGTTCGCGTCGTCGTGCGTCAGCCTGGATTCGGAACACGAGACTCGAGGCGCTCGGGGCTTCGCGGAAGTTCAGCCCGAGGCTTGGATCGATCATCGAAAAGAAACGGAGTGCCTAGAGTTTCCTAAATCACGACACATTCGTTAACAACTCGGGGGAGCATGCGCAGCTCGGCCGCCGAGAGCGAGAAAAGAGGGAGGAGGAAAGAGGAAACGCGCTCACAGACTTGGGCTTATCGAAGGAAGCAGCTGGAGCCGAGCACTCGTCGATCACGTTCTCGCTCCTCGTATTCTCGAAAATTCTGCCCCCGACTATTACAGCTTCTCGAGCGTTTCGAGGAGCGCGGGCCACTTCCGGTCTGCGCCCGAAAACGTCGAACGGGCCGATAAATTTCGCCAAGCACCTTCCACGCCTCTCTACCACGCGCACGTGCGAAAAACTAAGGATCTTCCTTTGCGTCCCCCGAGCTTCCATCTTCCGATCCATTTTTATTGTTTTTTTCTGTTGCCGAATACATTGTTTGCGGATCCAGCCTTTTCCCTTTTCGGGGATTTTCCTCCTCTTTGTGCTCTCGAACGCGCCGAGGAATCCTTACGCATCCGTAACCCCAATCATTTCCTTATTTTTAGTCTTTTCCTTTTTTTATACTTCAAAACCATAATTCCGTTTTATTCGATCGATTCGACGTTGCCCGATTGAATTTGTACGCTTTAAAGCCTCGATACGCATTCCGCGTGATTTACTATTTCGGACCAAATGCTTTTCGTTAGATTCGTCGTCATTCGTAAAAGCGATCGAAATTATGCATTTACGAATCGTAAAATTAAATTAATTCGCAGTTGCGCGCCTCGTGGTTATGTCCACTTTGGCCGGTACGAATTCAAGCACAAGCGCGAGGCTTTAAAGAAATCGAAATAACCAACTCGACGACGCGAGCTTGTAACGGGAAATTAATAAAACGCACGTATTTATATTTTAAGGAAGAAAAATTCGCGGCACGGCTCCTTGAAAATATTTAGTCTTTGCTCGTTAAATAACATGCAATTGGCACATGTTCGATTCGACTAAAATCTACTTTATCCAACTAAGGATTGAGGCTAATTTCTGTGATCCCAAGATTCTCTTCCGTGGAATCTCCTTAAGCGAACGCACCATTTAATGTTTCTTGCCTTTTATTAATAGCGTTGGCCCCTCCCTCTCTCTCCCCTTCCTCTCCCTCTCCCTAAGACGAGCATCACTCCGTTTTATCGACCACAGCTTAGGTACTTTTAACGGGTTTCTTTATAACATCCTTTCGCGATATTATACGTTGCTGTCCTTCTTGAAGATCAGTTGCGAGGAAAACATCGATTTTATATTTTAGCTGGCATTTAGTGCTCCTAAATTTTTATCGTGCCAACGTTAATTTTTGAAACGACGAAAAAAAATATTGCCCGTTCGAGGATCCTCGATAAAAATAGCGCGATCGTTATTAAATTTGAAAATAATACATATAATTTCAGCCGAGTTCGACTGCAGTCAAACAGTCGTCCGAACGAGTCGTCGTAACGAATGTTTTTGCTCTTGACGAACTCTTAATTTCAACGAGTTGATCGACGCATTTATTGCTGCAATTAACCCAGGTAATAATAAGAAATGTCGCTCTGTGCAGCTGCAGTAAATTTCAATTAATCGTAAAAACGCGAAATTCAAATTTTTTTAAAGCAAGCTTTGCAGGTGCGAGAAGAAGCTTACGCCGATTAATGAAAATAATTAATTAAGCGAAAGCAGACGTGGGAGCAAGTATCTTTTCTAGTACGAAGTCGGTCGATAGTGGAACAGTGGAAAAAGCGCATAATATTTAAGAAACTTTGCAGTCGCTCGCTGGAAAATAGGGCTCAAGGATAAGTGAAAAAAATACTCGCCTGAAAAATTGCCGCTCCACGGCGTAATCCGCCAATTTTTAATCAAAGCCCTGCAAAGAAGATAAATGAATTAATTAGCGCGGAAGAAGGGAAACAGATCGGATCGTACTATTTACTATAATCTCAATTTGACGTTTCTCGATAAGTGCCAAGTCAAAGAGTGTCTCTGTCCGGGAGAAGCTCCTGCAAACTCTCTCTCCAATAGCTTATCCCGGACTCCGTGACAATCAATCGGCTCGTCTAACCATTTTTTGCTTCTGTCTTATTCGTCTCTGACAAACGTTCATCCCCTGCCCGCGTCGTTTTCTTTAAGTAACAATTTTGGCGTCGCTCGAGTCACTCCGTCGGCGGCGGCTGCTGCTGCTGCTGTGCTTTTAACGCGACTCCTGTGATTTCGCGCAATCGGGAAAGGCGTTGCACCAGTTAATCCGCTGATCTCGATTAACTCGGGGTTAAAGAAAAACGGGCGCAGCTTCGTCCGCGCAACGGACACGCGGATTAACGCGTTTTATAAGGTACTCTTTTTCGACCGAGAGCCTAAAATGTCTGTCGTTGTTATTTTCACAAAATACGCCCGCGGCAAAATCTCAAAATTCTTCTTCAATCCGCTGCTTCGAGGAGCGATTAGCGAGATTTTTTAAGACAAACGTTTACCGTCCAATGATTGATTCATTCGCGTTATTCGAGCAACTTTTGGGGCTCCCCCTGACAAATAATATTATCGTTTGGCGATTCCAGTTTCTCGGTCGCGCGCGCATTAGACGTGTATTCCTCTGTTGCGAGCGATAGATCACCTCGTAGTTTAATAAAATTTAACTCAACACATCAGGACCGCAACGCACAGTTAGATAGAATAGCTAACTTTCGACCCTAATTTCTAATTTATATGAATAAAACTTTGCGTCCGTGTTGGAAGGAACGTATTAAACTCATAGTTAACGCTAATCCATCAAGTGTGTCAAATAAATTTTAAATTGGCTTTTCCGGATAAAGCGAGCGAGAGCTACTAACTCTGATTAATTATTCGTTGACGTCCTTTGGCTTTTACGATTGTCGAGTTAATCGATGGGGGTGTCTTCGCTTTTTCATATTCCGTGCGCGTTTAATATGCTGCAGGCCGCGCGGAGAGGAATTTTGTCGACTAAAAATGTTAATGCTGGTGCAGGAGGCAAGTCCTGAAGAAGCTGCTGCTGGTATTAAATACGATAGCCAGCCGGGCGCCATTTCACGGAAAAAGCTCTTCCTCGAGACTCCACACAGTTTGGCTATCGAATTTTGTCGTTCTTGAGAAATTAGCCAACCTCGTAACTCCAAATTCGCTCCGACGGCCGACGTCCATTTTCTCTTACATTTTCTTAATGCACCGGTGCAGAAGAAAATAGCTCGCGTTGCAACACCGCATTCATCGTATACGACATTACAAAACGTGAATTCGCCAGTGCGAAAAACTTAGGTTATAACCCAGGCGCGAGTGTTCGCGATCGCAAAAGGTTGCGTCTGCTGCTCCTTGTGTCGCTTCAACAGCAGTTCCACACAAGGGCAGTTTATGCTTCGCAACTTTTTATCTTTTCGTCGGAGAAAACTAAGGCGCGTAGTCGTTACGTTGCTTCTTTCAAAAACAACACCGACGACTAGTCTCCTTTGTTTACCGAACAATTTACACACATTGTTATAATATACATACGTTATTTTATATGTAAATATTTACATATTGGCTTAAGTTAGATGGGTAACGACGAGTCGGGTACGTGATTTATTAGACACTAGTCTCTCTCTCGGTCTCTATTATTCCTCATTTGCTTATTATTAGTTTGTCAGGTGCTCCTCTTTCTTCCCGCCCCTTGTTACGTGTTTTCTTTCCATCAACCCCCTTTCGAAATTTTCTTCCATTATCTCGGATCTCCGTTACTCCGCGCGTGAAACTGCTCTAAATTTATTTTAAAAATTAAAAAAAAAACGACCATTTACCATTTTCATAAATTTATTCGTCGCTCGTTTGTATTCGAATATCGCCACCATTAATTTTACCTTTGTAGACTCAAATGTCGCGGTTGTCACCAAGTATTTGATCGACAAGCCGATACGAAAGTAGACGCGAAAAGTTGTGGACCCGAGTTGGCAAATCCTAAATTGGCGAAACTTTGCGCGCGGGAATATTTAAGCGTCAAATGATCGGAATAACATAGAACTTGTATTAACGGATACTCGAGATTAATATAATAATAAAAGTTGAACAAACTCTCGATCGATGGCGTAAATACAAAAATTGAAGCGATCGGGTAAGGTTAAGCAGAGTAATGGGCGATAGATTAAATTTGAAAGAAATACTAAGAAAATTTTCTGATTGAAGCGTCTAAGCGACGTAGTTGCAGTTTTTTATTTACTCTGCTTTTTAAAGCCCGAGCATAAGAAAATAACGTTGCTGCTGCCGAGTTTTATCGACACACGGAGGCGTAACGCAAATTCTGTTTTGCAAGTCTTTACTACTTTTAAATAAAATTTCAATGTGCATGACTTTTGCGAAATATCCGGTAAAAACTTTCTGAATTTCCGAAACGAACTGTTCTCGTGTGCGTGAAATACGTATAAATATAAACTAGTCCCTTCGCAGTCACTTTTACGCCGATTGAATTATTTTTATAAAAGAACGATCATTTCTGTCGTACGGGTGGGGGTGATCGATACGTTACACTTTGAACTCCAAGGTGCCCAATTGTTAATAGCGTCGCTCGAATGTGCGTCAGGGTGGGAAATAAAAGTTAGGCGAGGAAACAAGTAAGAGTTAAGGCTGAATTTAGCAAATGAGGCGCAGGGCTTAGAACGGAACGCAGAACGTACGCGTTTTCTCTAAATGTATATTCTATTTTGAAAACTGATCCGATCCGTCGATTTTCGTCAAAACAAGCTATAACTTTATTATTGAATTCAAACAGAGTTGAGCTTGTTGTTTTCGAATCGAATGTCTTGTTCTATTACTGTGTATTTACTTCGCAGTATCGCGGATAAATAACAACAGCGTTCCTTTGATTTATTCAATAATCGAAAATGTCTTTTCGGTCGGTAAAAAATAATAACTCTAATAATAACTCCAACATTTTCGTTTTAGAAATACGCGATCACCTCGTCGGCTCGTCCGTAATATTTTAATTATGAAACAAGTCAATTGTTTACAAAAACCAATCGCATCTCGTGGATTTTCTAAATTACGTCGCTTCGAAGTGCGGAATAAATAAAGAATAATTTTTTTCTTATAAGATTTTACGTGCTTTGATTGACGTTTGTGCGAGAGCGAATGAAATTTGCAGCGATGATTTAGCCTTATTATAGTTACATTTCCAAAAATATACGAGCCGTGCACACACGCACAATCGCCCCAACTGTGTACGAGGAGACTTATTTACACCGCGTTGTTGTTGTATTTGAATATCATTAGTAGTATATTATGAAAATTTTCTTCGGCGAATATAAGCAAAATAATATTAAAAATTCCTGTCGTACGATTTTTCGCTCGCGTCGAAAGGCATCATCGCGAACCTTTTCGTATATTTTGTTCCTCGAAATTGCGAACGCTATTTTCCGGGAATGATGAAAATTTTGCATAATGCGATTAGCGCAATTTAATATCGAGAGGTTGTAAACTAAACTAATTTCCGTATTTCTTCCTACAAGAGTTACGACTGCAAGACCGAACTAACCCCTTGAAAACGTTTCACGATTGTTTATTGCCTCCCCGATACGGCGAACTCGCCAAATACACAAGCCTTAATAGTCGAGTTAATCGCGTGTACAAGCACTAGAAAAGTTATAAAAGAGCCGAATTAAATATAACATTATGCAGCTCGCATATTCAGGAGGAGTGACAGCGGAGGAGAGAAAAACCAATAATTCAACAATTATATTTCTATTCTGCCTTATTTTAAAATTGAAGCAGCGAGTTGAAATTGCCGTAATTGCCCGGCTTTTAAAAGCACTCGCCTTTACGATACTTTGAGTACGCAAAAGTACTTTTCAACGACTATGTGCAATTATTTTTAAGCGAATAAAGTAAGCGAGTGCCATTAATAAGCACAAGTGTAATCGCTGTAAATTAATCACGTAAATAACTGTAATTAAAGGAACTTGGCGTTCAGTCGTTTGTTTGTTTATTTGTCGGTAATAATCTGAGCGCTGGTGAGAAAACCATTAAATTAATCAATCGGACACGAGTTTTATTATTAATCGTAAGAGCGAAATGATTTTTCCTCGGCTCGATTTTATTATCCGCGTAAATAATCGAGGCAAAAAATTTGTTTACCCTGACCCCGTTGCGTCAGAGCCGCCACTATGGATTCGTTTACTTTTGTCTCGTAAGACCATACCTCCTCTCCAGTGTCGGATTCGAAGTGTAAGTTCAGCAGAGGTCATTGCACTGAAATTGATAGAGCGTGACCGGCGGTCTTGACTTGATTTAGCCATACTAATAACAGGTTGACAGTAGCGGGGACCTCTGGCACACCTCGTGCGACAGACACCAATTAGTTGCTTAAGCGATGCGCATCCTCGAGGAAAGCGCCCGCCCGGCAAATAATAAGGACGCACCGGGAGTTTTCTCCGAAACTGCTTCTTCAACCTGCCCCCCTTTGGAACTAGAATGTATTCTTTTCGCGCTGGCTGCCGACGTCGAAACGATCCTTGGCGCGAACTTTCCCGAGCTTTCCCAGCGGAGAACTTGGCTCGGCAACATTAGACAAAGTTGCCAATAAATTAATATTCCGATGTCGAGATTAAAGGATCGCGCGATCGAAAGTTAAGAACCAAAGCGCAGCGAATTCCCCAATAATTTACCGTTGCGATGATAGTTGACGAAGCCGAGAGAAAAGTGCGAATTATCCGAAGGAGCAGAAGGCATAGACGAGGACGAGAGCGACAGATTTTTCGACGTTAATAATTACCGATGCGATCGTAGCTCCCCCCACATTATTCTGCCAAAGGAGTAATCAACATCTGGCAATTTCATTTCTTAATTCAATTTCAGAAAGCTGCGCTTGATCGATGTTTTAAAGCGATTGAATTTTTGCAAAATTCAAGGCGCACCGAGGAACAAGCCGTAGCTTTCGCATTCGAACGAGCGAGACAACAGTGCAGAAAGAAGACAGTCGTTTGTTCGTTGCGCAGTTGCGCAATAGTCGCTCTGAAAAGTAAATATTTACCTCGGCAAAAGTGCGCGTCTGCCTCGTTTATTTTGGAGCTTATCTGCATTGGCTCCGGCGCAGCCTCCAATTGTGCTTCGAATTAACGATACGTTTCTTGTTTTGAAAAAGGAGTCGCCGGCTTAAACCTTAGAGCCCGATGGAAAATTGAACGCGAGAGCCAGAAAAATGCGATTCGGGACGAGGACGCGGACTAAAGTTCTTTGCGTAACATTTAGCAGCGGCTGTCGTTCGCGAAAATTGCAAATCTGCAGCGGGGGAACGGCTTTGCCCAATTATTATGTTTTTTCCTCGGCATCGCGATTCTACCGGAACGAGATCGCGACTCTCCTTAAAACCTCCTCGAGGAACTTTTGATTACAGCGAGATGCACTCGAGGTTTTAGTTGCTTTTGTACCCCTTTTCAGTGTCCGCTTCCATTTGCATTCAAAAATTTTAGATCCCACGCAATCCGCTATGGCAGCTAATGAAAATGGCTCCGACTAAAATTACATATCCTTGCAATTTGCTTAGCAGTTTTTAAAAGAACTTTTGCACAATTAGGATTTTTTGCAAGATCCCCGGACGCTTCGCGCTCGCGCTTTCGTGTGAAAGTTGAAACGAATTTGAACGGATTGCATTGCTCCTGCGCTTTATTAACGAAAGACCGTTTTTCGACGCTAAATAAACGAAAATTAAATTGCACGCCTGTTTGACGAAGCGACGTTGCTAGTCACAACAAAAGATAAGTTTTTTAAGTAATTGCAAACAGTGTAAGGAGATAACTTGTTATCTTTATTTAATTAAAAGCACTACTTAACGATTATTAATATCGGAAAAGATTCGCTGCAGACGGAATCGCTAATTAGATTAAGTAAATTAGAAACCTTATTATGCGCATTCGTAATTAAAATTCTAGCCTTCGTATTTTTAAGTTAATAAATGGTAAACGTGGATAAAATATGACGATTGTACGTTACCGACAAAAGGTCACTGCGTGCACCTCAGCTATTGTCAAAATCACGAATTCGATGTGACGTCAAGGTTGCCTTCTCGGCGCGCTTTGTCAAAATGTACACAAACGTTCATTTTTAGCGAGACATTCGTTACTACGCTATTGAAAGTTAATTAAATTAATAGTCTTGTGATTTGTGAAAACGTGTGTGAACGAATTGCATACACCCGCCCCAAACAACGTATGACAAAACTGCTGGTCATGGGCGTCATCTTTTCTAACAATTGAATAAACAAAACACGCGAATGGGGGGATATATTTTTGCAAGGACGACGACGATTCGTGATTATTTAAACGCGATTCCGAAAACATTTTCACCTTCTATCAATAATGAATGAAAATTTAATCATCTCTATGTCAATGAAATAGCGAGAAATAAATATTGTATTAGGTTACTTGTATACTTGAATTTTAATTGAAAGGTCTCTTTTAATTAAAACAAAATGCCTTTATCTTCTAAAAAATAGGTTGTGCAGATTTCGTTGGCTTCCTGTAAGTTAAAAAAAAATACTATAAAAACACCGTGAAACGAAATTTCGCGCAAGACGACCTTCCATTTTTCGTTTTATTTGTAACTTTGCTCTCAAAAATTATCGATATTACATTATGAAAAATTTTCGCGCGTTTTTCAATGACTAAATTAAAATACGATTAAGCCTTCGCCTATTAATTAGGGCAAACAAATATTTCGGAAGGAAGAGACGAATCGCGAGCAATTGAGCGATCGACGAAACAATTGTTTATCCTGAAAATCTAGTTTAGCAATATTTTGCAGAGGAAACCGACGACTCGAACGCTGTCGAAATGAATATATAAAGTTAAGAAACTATTTGTATTTTTCCAAAAAATTAGGTGCTCTCTCTTTATTTTTGCACTAGCTTATCGAAAAGTTGTCGATCAACTGGACTCTCGTGCTTTTGCTTAAGTTACAAATTACTTAATTCCCTTTCACAGAAATAACTTAATTGTAAGTTATCGTTAAATTAAATAACAAACGTATAATTGCCTGCTAATGCATATTCAGCCGTTGATTATATTTTTTACACTTACATCGAAGAATTTTTTATTAAAAATCAACCGCGTACACGAGTTTTTTTAATCCTATCCAATATATTTAGCGCATATTGAATTGCAATTTTTCACTTTTGCTATTTCGTTTCAAATTTAGGTAATACTCCGGAGTTAATATTAAATTACGCGCGAGCAGAGTTGCGATTAAAAAATACAGGTGAAAATAAAAAAACGATCGAACTTTACGGCTCTGGTTTCAGAATTAGTTTAGCGAAAAAGGAGAATATCTACTTTCAAAATTCGAAAATGAGATTTCAGTGATACTCCGGTGATAACTTTTAATGAATTTGAAACTGAATAATTCGGTTAAGTTGGGGTTGAGCAATAACTCCGAATGGATTTGAAAGGAAAATATTTGAAAAGCGAAACGCGCACGCAAATAAGTCGGCAATAAAAGAGACCTGTGTCGAAGGGCCAGAGGAGTACAGTACCTCCTTCCTCCCTCCCCTCCGTCGTCACGATGTTGAAAACCGGGACTCTGAAGCTTCAAACGCCAGATTTTAAATCCCCAAATGCCCTACATAGATCGACGCTAGAGATTTACAATGTTTATATAGTTTTTTTTCTTTTTTCTTTTTTCTTACGATGATGCGATATTTTTAACCGTCGGAATTCCATTGGCCCGAGCAGACGTCGTTCCATCCATCCTTTGACCCTCGCACTCGAGAGTTTCCAAGTGGCAGCTCCCAAAGATACGCGGCTCTTCAATATCACTACGCATCGCTTCTTATCGCGATCAAATATATTCCATACGACTGCCGCAGATCGAGCCTAAAACATTTAAATATTGCGCCGAATATCGGGATTTTATTTTTGAATTCGAAAGAGCGCCGCTCGCTGGTCGCTGATAAATTTCGAATTCCAGGGTAATCGCGACGGGAGGAGATCCAGACTACTCGAGACTTGCTCCGAGTTGAAATTTCGTTGGCTCGTTTGCTCGTTCGCCCCCACGTCAGAATTCCAGTATCCGCACGAGCTATGACTCGCAAATACCTCGCAAGTCAGTTTCTAACTCAGCGGCCCGAATTCAATAAATGACAGGACGACGACGCGCGGACAACTACGAGCTTTACATTTGTCGCGTGCGACTCGCTAACAAACGTTTTAATTCGCAGAGGATCGTTTGTTATTCGGCCTCGTAAGTTTTAATTATCTTAGCTACCCTCGGCAAAACAAATTACGTTTAATTACTTTAATCCAAGGAGATGTGTATTCTTCTGGCGCAATGCGTTATCGTTGCCCTCGCTGCTATTATCACGAGTTACTACGACACTGCGAGTAGTCGCGTTTTGAAATTTTGTTTGGCAAAATTAATACGCGCCTTTAATTTTTTCGCGGCTCCGGCTAAAATGAAATTTCTATTTTATCGACAGCACCTGGCTGCAGTTTTTATCGCAAGCCTGCGTTGTATTAAAAGCTGCTTTGCGTGTCAGCACCGCGACTAATATTTCGCTGCAATTCCAACGTCAATTATTTTCAGATGGAATTCCGGTGTCGATATTCCCGACGTTTATCCTATTTGATTTAATTATCTTAATGGTCGCTAACGACTGCGCAGAAGGTATAAAATTTTACGTTACAGCAATCGCTGAAAACATTACTTCTTGTCATGTTTCTGATGAGACTGTAACTGCATGTCACGGATGCCACGAGAGCATTAGGTTCTTGTAATACAATATCTATGTTTCATCGAGTGGAATGACGTCTGTACTCCAATATGGTAATGCATTTCTCGATCGAACCTTTCATAACTCATAGGCCTCCGGTTATTCGAATAATAAGGCCCAGCTGAGTCCGCTTGGAAACTTGCAAGGAGTCGAGCGAATAGTGCGGCATTGAAATTTGTCGAGAGAGAGAGAGAGAGAGGGAAATTTTTCACCGAAGAACAAAAGCACACGGTTAAAAAAACGTTAAGCCTCACAGTCGCGTTCGGATACGTAAAAAATAACGAGTACTTTCGAGTAATAAACAGATGTACCGCCAATTAACCTGCACAATCCATTGCACGAATTTTGCATTATTTTAATTGAATATTGAAATTTAATCTTGCGAATTAAATATTTGCTTTGTAAATTTGCCGATAGCCCGAGAGTAAAACAATACAAAGGTATCCTTGTAATTTTCTACGCGCTAATTTTTATTTAAAAAACGACCCGAATATTTTATTATTGCAAATGCATTTTAATCAAATCTTTGAAAGGGATGAATTTTATCAGTTTTAATTCGGCGCTTCGCGTACGAGCATTTAACTTTTAATGAAATTGAAGAAGAAAAGAAGAAGGTGCAAGCCGAGTAGAGAAAAAAATTTATATCCCCCGATTAATCCAAGTTTTTCGAAAACTTGTCCGAACCGAACTTTAAAATGCAATCCAATATCATTAATAATGGTTGTGCGTTGCCACTCGTTGGAAATGTACTCAAGATACACCGACGTTGTTTTTATAATTTTTCCAAATTATAAAAACATTTCGTAATTGAAAATTGTTCGCACCTGCACAGTCTAACCTTAACTTTATACGCCACAGTTTCGCTGCTGCTCTACTTCTGCGTTTTATAACGAGCAGTCCGTTTTTTATTTTGCTAATCTTACTTTTAGCTTAAAAGCTTAGCGACGGCAGCGACGCCAGCGACGGCAGCGACGCCAATGCATAACTTCAATTCATTTTAGTACGTTATTGAGAGCAAATGTATCAACAGTCTCCTGCTCGATAACGGAACTAAGTTATAAAAACTAGTACTTAGCAAATGAACGCTCTTGCGCGCAGCCCCGTATAAGAGCGATTATCTTATTCAATTTATTATTGTAACAAAGTTTTTAATATCGAGTTTTATTTACGACGGTGGCCTTAACAGGTTTTTTACGTCGGCTCTCGGTGCGTACCGAGCAAATTAATAGCGAGATTAAATGGAATTATTTTTAATACAGGCAACGAGTGCCAATCGCAATCAGCGAAATCGACGAAATTAAAAGTTTCGCCCGCGTTGTTAAGTCGCGTCGCGAGGTGCAATTTGACGGCCTCGGACTGATTAGCGCAATTACGCAGCAGCGGTGCGACTTATTGATAATCTGATTGGGGGGGAGGGGCGATGGAGTGGAAGGATTCGGCTCGAAGATTCGCGAAACGCGCACTAGGAACGAGCCCGAACTCGTCCTCGGAGGGTCGGTCTCTCACTCCCAATCCTCGGGGAATCGGGGAAAGGGTGGGTTAGAGGCCGGATACGACGTTGCTGCCGTTACCAGCTCGTTTATTTCCAGCTCCGGAATTCCCTTATCCGTGGAAGTGTTAAATATTTTCCAGGACATTCATTGTTCACCGCGAGCTCGAGGCGCGCAGGTGCGAAGGTGTAAAAAATTCACTCCCGGTGTAAATATTTCAGCCGCGACGCCGACGAGCCAATATTATTACCACACGACCACGGACAAATTCTCGAGAGCAATGCCATTATCTTTAAGAGTCGCGCGTTTATTCCTCGAGGTGACCGACGCTCAACCTGTCGTCCAAAAATCATCGATACGGTCTTGCCCCTGCACTCCACTAGCGAACCTTCGCCGAATAATTGCTCGCTCTCCGCCATAATTCCGCAATTTTTGCGATTAGCCTCCGTGCGCGCGATATAATTAAACTAAAAGCTTTTCTTTTTATTCTGCCCTTTAATGCCTCGCCAATGACGAAAGCCGCGATTTGCTTTTAATTATTCCTTCCATGCTCTTTGCGAATAATCAACGAATGCCAGGGACGCTATTCTTATTATTCGACGTTTTCCAAGTCTCGCAAAGGCGCAATATAATAATTACTTTGACATTTTTAAATCCACTCGACTCCGGGATTGATAAAATTAACGCAGCGATGCCTTATTTAATTAATTACAGATTGTAAATGGCCCGATGGCGGCGATGGGGCACTCGCTCGCGACAAAGTATCGAACGAACGCGGGCGCAAAAATTAATTAAATCAACGTAAATTTTCGCTCGACGAGGTCCACACCCTTATTTCTCGGAGCAGCGGCAGTTTTATTCTGTTTCTGAAAACGTTCCCCACGCGCCGGCTTTTCAAATTAAACCTTCGCAGGTTGCGCGAGATGCAGCGGGAAAGGACGAAAAAGGGAAAAGTTGCGAGGAGGGGAGGGGGGGAGGATAACACGCGTGGACGAACAAAAGCGAGAAAGACAAACACACCGCCGAGAGTTTTACCTTGACACGATGCAGCGCTCGAGAGAAGCGTAGTCGAGTACGGAACTCTCGACTCCCGCCTAATTTTCTTTTTTCTTTTCGCGCGCAAACTGCGATTAGGGGAAGGGGAAGGGCTTTTTCGGCGCAGCTCGTCTCTCGCTCTGTCGCGGAGCAGAAGAAAAGTTTAGAAAGCGAAAATCGGCTGCGAGTTTCCGCGCGTCTTTACGAGAAGGCACCAGCAGCCGGCCTTTTTACAATCGTCGTCTTTTTTTACCGTATTTGCGTTTGTCTTGTTTGGTCTCCTTAGCGCCGCCATTGATATTTAAATAGCTCGCACTCGCAATATTGGCCGAAGCACTTTTTCCACCTTTTGTTCAGCTGCGCGAAAACCAAATACGAGGACCTTAATTTTTATTTCGTCAGCCTCGATATTCACGACGACGACGAGTCGCCTCGATAATTCGCAAGCAACTTATTTGCCCGTTGCCTCGGTGTATTGCCTGGAATCTCCAACTCTTTTCCAACTTTTTGCTCGCAAACGAATAATCGAAATTCCAGAAGAGTATCGGCATCGAACTCTCGTTGCAATGACACACTTGCGATTTTAGATTCTGATGCAATACCCGCACTCCGTCTGTACAAATTAATTAATAAAAGAAGCCTTGGTTCCAGTTAAATGTGGAGGGGGAGGAGAGCTTATCGAATCTCGGCATCTCTGTGTAGCTCAGGTATTTATTTTCTACGCGTAAATTTTAATAAGAGCCCGAGTGACGCAATGGCCGTTAAAATATGCCGAATGGATGGTTTGCGTGAAAAATCCACTCCGAGTCAACCTCCCACAACACTTTTATTTTCCATTCATACGCGGCTTTATATCGTACTGTACCCAGTTTGCTATCTCTCTCTCTCTCTTTCGTACTCCCAATTTCTCTGCTCGCTAAGCGCGAGTCGATCCATCAACTTATCCTCTCTCCTTCGGAGATATCTCGAGGCTCTCGAAGCATCAATATTCAGCTTGACCCGTTATCGCTCGCCCCCTTCCTTCCTCCTCTCTCTCTCTCTCTCTCTCTCTCTCGGAAACTCGCGTACGCTCCGCTACGAATCGAAGCAGGCGCGCGCGCACGCACTTATCTCTCTGCGCAAATTTCTTTGCCCCCTCTCTGTTGTATAATCGTGTAATTTGTAAAGATTAAACCATTAAGCGCTGAGCTGCGGCTTATCGCGATGAAATTTTTATCGCTCGCGGCCTTATCCAAACATTTACACGCGTCAGCGATAGGCAGAGGCAGATACGCGCAGCTGATAACTCGTTGCGAGCGATTCGCCCGAGCCGAAGGATGACCCTCACGGATGCACACACACGCGCGCCCAGGGCACCGCGGAAGGCTGCCTTTGGCGAATTCGCCGAGGAACGTTGCCAAAAGAAAGTGCGCGCAGCCCGCGAACAAAGAAAGCTGCGCCGGCTGATTAGACGCGTCCTCGTCGCCGGAGAGAGAGAGAGAGAGAGCGCTCGGGTGGACCGTAAAGGCGTTCTTGTCCTTTGCCGCACTTCCTTCTCTGGGCTCCCATTTTTACGCTGTCCATTGTCAATGCATGCGAACCGTTAGCGAACAGCAGACAGTCGAGCCTTTCTTTGTTGCGCTCGAGGCTGCGTTCGGCTGCACTCGGCTGAACGAGGGACAAAGACACGGTAAAAGCCGGTGTTCCGCCAACTTTGCCAACTTGGCCAGTTGTTTCACGCTCGCGACGCTGCTGCACTTTTAAAGGCTGCATAATGCGCCATTGTCGCTATCTCGCGAGCATCTTCATCGCGTTCGGCCGAATTAATAAAAATGGAATTGCAGGCCGCGCGCCGGAGAGCCACTCCTGGTGCGCAATACCCAGTTTAAGTGCCCGGAATGCGGGGGTGGTGGAGATCCGGGGTATGCACGCGCGGGTACGCGGCGAGGCTGCAGCTAGAGCCGGAGCTGGAGTATCGATAAATCACGAGAGGCTTGAAGTGCAGTGTCGGAGCGTTACTGTCCTCCCCCGCCTCCCCTCCCCGTCCCAACGCACGGGCCGCAGTTTGTCGGCAGTTGGAGCGCAGCAGCAACAAGTTTCGACTCTTGCGACACCGATGCCCGTCGCCGGGGCTCCTTTTTATCCTCGGAATTGTCGCTCGCGCGCCAGTTTCGCTATTGTTTACAGAAACGAGGCTGCGTGTAGCTGCAGTTTACGAGTGTGTCGGGCTCGACGAAAAATCAAAAGGAAAAGCTAAACAAGGATCGCGACTCGAGGCGCCTGTACAGCTCCGACTCTCTTGTTTTTTTAAATTTTGCACAACTTGTTAATAATTTTTGCGCGACTTGGAGCAGCGACACTCTTTGTTGTGCAATTTTTTCCGCTCGAGGTTAATAAAGCTCGTGAGTAATGATCCGCGGGTATCTTGATACTCGTATTACAAGTATGTATATAATGCGTATTATTAGCACGAGAGCAAATAAATGCGCAACGCAGGCATAATGGGTTATTTTAATGGTACGAACTTATCAACGATCACAACGCCCGATATTTCTCGATGCCCGACAAATTGTGTGCGTTCGTTGCTTTGTCCCGCGATTGTGACTGTTTTTTAAGCGATTTTTATGCAGCTTCGACGAAAGACTCGCAACGATTGTGAAATAAATTAAAATTCTGGTTTCATAAATAATAACGCGGTACTTGTATTTGAAAATCGAGCGAACGGAATCTTGGAGAAATACTCGAGTGTCGCGGACTTTTTTTCTAAAATGCTGCACCGAGAATAACTAACTGTTAAATTCTCTCGAATGCATTTCCATAATTGGATTAATTTGTGAAATATTTAAACTTGAACTGGTTTAGTCCGCATTTTATAAGACCCAGAGATAAGTTTAATAATTACATATATCAATGAACGGACAACATCGATAAAAATGGTTAAACTGACGTTGGAAGTAAGAGTTAGACGTAGTAATTTTGTAAAATTAATTTAATAATGTTATTTGATGTAATTGAAAAAATTGGTTTTCGTTATTTGTTTAATTCGTTTGCTTCGCACGAATTCTCCGGGCAAGCAACATTTTAAAATAAATTGATGTTAATTTAGAATATCAAATTAGTGGGGAGAACAAAGTTTATTTACAGTTCTCAGAACGTTTGCTGAAATTAATAAATTTAACTTCACTCGTAAAATGTTTTGTAAAATTGGCGGCGCAGCCCCTTTATTTGATTATCTTTGATATAAATTTATCAATAGCTTGAACATTTTCAAGGCAGTCGACAAGATGAGGTTGTGAATATCCGCGTTTAGCTTTAATAGACAATGTTGCGGCAAATTTAACTGGACGTAAAAAAGAATTTAAGAAACGACGCCACTTTTCTTTTATTTTATACAATCCCCTCCACTTCGGGGAATAAGAAATAATGCCAAAGTAGTGTCTTACGCATACAAATATGGTAATTAGCATTCTTATCCATCTTTTTAGGAATTAATTTGGTCGACGCGAAAAATGCTCGTCAAAATTGTAATCAATCCCGATCTTTAGAAATCAGCGCTGGCTTTTCTCAATTTGTGCGAAACTAATTTTAATAAAATTATTAAATTACCACCAATACTAATTACGTACCGCAGAGCTCGAGCCAAGTTTTGATCCGAAGCAGAATCCTTCAAAATGTGAAAGTCAAACACTACTTTACATTAACATAACATTTACCGTGTGTTATTGTCTAGGTAATTAGCGCGTTTCTAAGCTACGAGTACTAACGCATTCTCGTTATTATATTGTATAGTATAACGTTAATCTGGCACATCTGATTATGCAACAAACGATATTTGCTCCATCGAAACTGTTCGGCGGGAATTTCGCTGCTTTACGAACCGAACCGAAATCCAACGGAACTTCCGCTTAAATTTTAAAACCATCGACCACATCAGTGGCGTAATCCGCAAAATGTTCGATAACGAATAATCGAGCTTTGGCCGGTGCCTCGACTATTATTGGTTTAAACCGGATCGAGGAAAAATCGCTTGTAGTATCTTTCCATATTTTCTAAAAAACGATCTCAAAATAAATTTAATATTTAAAAAGTGCGATGACGTGTTTTTGGAGCTCGTAAGTTCTAAAGTTTATTTTTAAGTTCCTCGACCAATGAAGCGTGAAAAATTGATTTAATTCCGCGACACTCTCGCACCCGAACTGAAATTAATCACAATTTACCGGATAATCAATGTATCAATGTGATAATAAAATCTATTTCAGCCCCGAGCTGATGTCGTAAAATAATTACTTTCGCGACGGAGGGGGGGGGAATAGAAAGACACGCCGGAAGAAAGAGGGGCGCGAGCGGACAATCGATGGTTCGTCGCTGGTTCGTCGCTGGTCGTCGAGTGTCAAAGCAGCCGACGACGAATCGCAGCGACTGCTGACGTGAAATAATGCTTTTTGTGCACGAATAGCCGCGAGGATTTAAGGACGGAGAAAAAGAAGTCGAGCGAGAAAAAGGAGGAAAAGCCGGCGCACGTCAGTTTTACGAGCTTAAAAGTGAAAAGCCGTTGGAATTTTATGAACCATCGCGATAATGACGAGATCCCGTGCGGGTTTCCCTTTCGATTTTACCCTGAATTATGTTCGACGGCTTTTTATTTTTTATTATTTTGGACTCTTCGCGGCTGGTAACGTCGTCGCGAGCACCACTGCAGACAACGACGCATTGTCTGCAAGCCGAGACCTCGAGGACGACGTTCAACCGTTCGCTTTCTCCGCTTCCCTCGCCCCTCACGCGGTATTCGCGACGATTCCATTCTTCGCGAGCTGCGACGAGTCCCTCGCTCGAATTTCCCGCCACTCCCAATGTTTTCGGATGCTTCGTAATTTCACTCGACGAGATGCACTTACTTATGCGCGGAATAAAATTACCAGTCGACTGCCTCCAAGGCTCGTGCCGTCACGACGGGATTCAATTAGTCGAAATTGACAAAATTGAGGAGAGCGACGGCGACGGCGACGGCGACTCGTGCGCGAATACGGAAAAAGCCGAAAACGAAAATTCGCGCGTGGTGGTGAACCTTGACCGTGTGTGACGTACGAGAACATTAATAGGAAACGCAGCGCAACTGGTAGCGTCTCCTCCTCCGCTCCGAGGCAGCAAAGCTTTCAGCTGCAATTACGGGCTGCGACTCGATTCCCTATTGATTTTCTTCGCTGCGTTCCGCGTTATATATTTATTAAACTCTTCCACGAACCAACTCGGGACTTTGCCAAACGCAGTGGCTCCTCCTCTCGTCGTCTCGAACGGAACGAATCCAAATCGCGACGAGCACTGCGTCAAGACAACTGGAATTGTAACTTTACGAGCGAATTCGCAAGAGCAGCAGCAATTGCGCTTTGTTATGCCGTAGGGCGTTTTTAATTAAAAGAGTGTTGCGCTGACAAAAAGAAAGACTCGTCGACGGCTTCCAGCGCCACAGTACCAATCGTCAAAGCATTACTGCCAAAAGGGCGCTTTGCATTCTTGCCGATTTCATTTTCAGCGTCAGTCGCGGTCTCCTGCCGTAAACTGTAGCGAAGTTCGGCGGTAAAGAGGGAGATCCGAAAACATCGTAAAGTGCGCGCGCGCGAACAAAGGCGGAGAAGAGGCGAAGGCCAACTTGGGCGTGTAAATGCAGAAGAAAGTGGAGCGCCGAAAACAGGCTTTTCTCGCTCCTTCTTGTCTCCAGAAGCAGCTGCTAATGCGCGAGCGTCACTCGGGCGCGTAATTGTGACCTGCATGTCACAAGTAGAGCCGTCGTCGCCAGTGCAAAGTGCGAGAACAACAAGGGAACGAGCGAAAGTGTGTCTCGCTCCTCTCCAGTCGCTTGCTCTTTGTTCCAGTTGAGGAGACGGCGTTATTGTCTCGTCCAATGCAGTAATTGACCGATATTGCCCCGCGATTGCTTATTACTTTGACCGAGTCCGCTGCACTCGCAATAAACAAAAACGCTGGCCTACCTGCCAACTCCCACCAGCCACAGCTATTTATGCTAATTCTGTGCTTTTGTTTGTCTGTTTCAGGTAAGCGTTCGCGGGCTTTGACACCGACACAGTCGCAACTCCTCCTCGCAAGTAAGACAAATGACATTCTAGGGCCGCTTGGCTTTTCTGCTTGCGTTTCTCGATTCGCGGCTGTTCAAAAAGTGCCTGCGTTACGTCTGCGCGCGAAAACGAGCTAACGGACTTGGAAGCAACGCAAACTGCGTCACACGAGCGGAAAAGTCGTCTGCTTTTCGCGGTTACTTACTGCACGTTTGCAAAATCAATAGTGGCGTAAAAAGCAAGCAAACGATAAGCCGTTTTCAACGAGATTCTCGACCTCCGAAACATTCGCAAATCAGACGAAATCGCGCGTCCGTCGCCAAACGCTTCCGCTTTTCGGAAAAACGTCTCCGTGTTCCTTGCCCGCGATCTTACGTAACGAGCTTATTAGCCGAGTTCAACCGCGAAGCCTGGATACGAGCCACGCAGGTGCACTCGCACTTTCGTCCGGCTCGCATCGAAAGACAGACTCTGATAAATGTTCCGGCCAGGCGCGTCGACCTTAAGGCTGGATTTAATCGAGCGCACATTGCAGTCGGTATCGCGGAAACTCTGCCTACCGTTGCGCAAATCTTGCGTCGATTCGTAAAGTTACGTTGGCTCGACTTTTAGCGACTCCAGCTTATCCCCGGAGACACAACCCAAACAGCCTTGATTTACGCCCGCAAAATTAGCATATTTAATTTACTCTGGAGAATTAATTTAAAGCTAGCCCGCGTGATTTACACTTGAATGTTTACGATGCCTTGTCTTACATCTGGACTCGTGAGAAACAATTACACTCCCAGTTGAGTACAATAGTACAATGTTAATGAATCGGATACACGTATCCGCGTCTTTTGACTATCGCTGTCCTCTGCTTTCACTGTTCCAGATAATTTTGCGCAACGCGTTAACGGCCCTTCCTTTCAGTCTTCGACTCGTTCTGCCTCTTCACAGATTTCCAGGATTAAAAAGTCGAGTCGGAGCTTTCGAAGCTGCAAACCCTGCAAACCATGACTCGCGATAATCCATAAAGAGCTGGTATCAAATAACAAAAATCGTCGTCGTCGCTTTTGAAAATTTAGATTCATCGGCTGGCGAATTCTTAAGTTCGTCTGCTTATTTTCTCCGGCAACTTTCCACCAATGCTGTTGCAAATTCGCAGCAAAACCAATGCTCGGACTGTGGTTTGCTTTCGTTTTTAAAGAACGCAAAATCGCAGACGTTTGTCGAGGTCGGAAAAGTCGCGCGAGCAGCGCAAGAGGAGTAAAAATAAAAGATGATCTCCTCTTATCATAATTTTGGTATTACGAGCGGCACGTAAAAGCCGAAGGAGGAAGGAAGGGCTGGTGGCTGATGTGCGTAAATCCAGCGACATCAAAGACGCCGGACGTCGTTTGGTAGGTTTACTCACTCGGCAGCGGCGCCTTCGCGGCGTTATAGATCGAAGGCTTTTTCTCCCAGCCCTTGACACTCGCGCCTCCTGGTCATAAATAATTAATTGGCTCGGAAGCCAATAACCGACTTTTTATAGCCCCGCGTCTCTCGTACTTTTAAAGAAGGTTCGATGCGCTCCGCCGATAAAGACGTGAAAGCCGCACACCAACAAGATTGCCGGCTAATTTTTTCCTTTATTTATATCTCGTTCCCCTGCTAAATTTAAGGCACTCTTGGCATTCTGTTTACAGAAGATTTATCAGTCGCTCAACCGCGAGACAGTTCGAAGATTCGATCGACTATTAGAAACCTGCGACCGTTTGGTCACAACAGTGCGGCCAGCAGCAGTTGGAAAATAGCGCGGAAGCTTCCAGGAAGCTGCGGGAAAACCCGAGAGCATGCCAATTGAATTTCTTCGCGTTACAGATATTTTTTAGAGTCCCGTAAACTGCGGCGGATCGAGTGCTTCAACTTTGACCCCGGATATCGAGGGAAGAAGCCAAAGCGAGAAAAGAAAAAAATCGAGCGCGGGAAAATATGTCTGGCACCGGGGCCGACCATCCATTCTTCGAGGATCGCGCGAATTTTCCGGCGCGTCAAACTGATTTACGGCATCGGGACGCATGAATCACTAATGTCTCTGTATGGCAACGGCGGCGATAAACTCGGACTATAAATTTACCGCGGCCGTCCTTTTGTTTCTCCACGCCGGAATTCACGTCGATTCGCGTGTTATCATCGCTTTTACGGTAGCCGAGAACGAACAGCGCTGTTTTTGTCTCCGGCCGCGTATGCAGCGACGCCTTCAAGGTCAGAGCTGCTTTTTGGGTCTTGACTCGTCGTGTCGCGGTCGTCGTCGAGGCGCAAGATGAAGCTGCAAAGGCCAAAAGCATTCCTCGGAGCTTTCACGACACGACTGCGTTTCGCAACGTTGCCTCGCGAACGAGCAACGCGCACGCGTTAAATTGTTTACGGGCGCAACTTTCCAAGTCGTTTGTTCTTAACCGAGGAAAAAACGAATCTCCTTACGCGGACGGGGCCATTGCGCAAGTATTGGCTCGGGACTATTATTCTATCGCCGCCGCTTTATTCGTAAATCATGATTCTTTCACGCTCTTTATTATTATTATTCTGGCCGTCGTAATAATTCCGTAAAAGGCGGGAGCTTTGTTTCTTAAAAATCGACGCTCGAGTCGTAAAAATTGCGCAGCAATCGTTACTCGTCGCGCGGCAAAACTAAAGCCGAGAGCGAAATTTCGCGGAAGAGTGTCAGCTGTCGAAAAAAGTCCCTCCTCGAAATAAGGAAATATCCCGGAGCCCAATTCAAAAGCTTTCGTCGAGAGCTTTCGTTGAATTTCCTTGGGATAATGGGGGGAGGAGGGGGAGGGCCAGCCATCCGCCAGTTTTTCCTCGCTGTTTGCGCTCGCGGGTCAGACGCGTCGCCTCCAGCCTTTAGCCTCCAAAAAGTCGCTGTTTGCCCTGCACTAAAGCTCACTTGTCGTCGCTCGATAGTCGCGATGTTTATCGAGCCAAGGAGCCAAGGCGCGCCTCATTGAATATTTATGGCCGTTGGAAGGAGATTCGCAAGCGCGATCTTCTTTCCTTCGCTCGTAACTCGCCCGGAACTCGCCCGGGCGAGTTACGAGAACCGCGGCGCTGTTTTACGCAACGCACCGCCTGCTTTATCATTAGCGTTTGTAAATTTTTATCGCGCGAATGCTCTTATCGGTGACGCGAGCGGCGAATCAACTTTACGTAATCGTAAATTTTTCTTCCCGAATCCCCGACGCTCGCACCTTTTGCTGCGCGCGACGCTTTCTAAAGGAAAAACGATATTTGGCCTGCGTCATTTTACACCGAGTATCCCGGAAGCGAAGCTTTTTAAGGAAAAGTTCGTGGAAAATTAATAAGAGCCGGCCGGTGTTGTCTTTTGCATTTTGCAGGCGTTTGTTAAAAAGCAAACGAACAACGGCTTCCTCGATCGAGTGAATCGAGTGTTTTTGCCCCGTAACTCCAGCGAACGAATGTAATTTTCACGCGACAGACTCACCTCTTGCGAAATCATTGCAATCGTTCTTCTTTCAATTTTCCGCTGCCCGTGCGCCGCGTCTGTTTCGCAGGGACAGTCGACTCGACTTTTCCCCGTCGAAACGCACACTACTTTCTTTGGCCCGATCCTCGTCGGTGTTCTCAAGGAAAAGTCAGCCCGTCCCCTTTGCACTGCTGCTGGAACAGTCGAATCCCCCGCATTAGTCTCCAATTACCCGGCGACAGTCGAAAATTCCCGAAAAAGAGAGGCGGACGATTTAACGGAATAACTTGGTCGAGCGTAAGCTTTAATTAATCAATGTCGGCGCTAACTGATAATCGTTTGAATAACTAATAATTCGTGTCTGCGTAAAGAGCAACTCTAATGGCACCAATCGCACACTGACAACTGAAATCATTAAAGGAATGACTGCCCTAATTCGGGGACACATTGTCGGCGACTCCGTGCGTTATATTCGAAATGCTATTGTTTAATTGAAAAATGCTGCTTCTCGATCGAAGCGTTAAGTTAATCAACGCTACTGGGCGGCATTTTGGCGAATACTTTGCCGACGCTTCTAAACGGCTGCGATTACGATTGCCGCAACCAATTGCAATTTACTAATATCAACGACGGCTGCGCGAACTAAAAGTAGCGGATAATTAGCGAGCGGAAGTGGTGGAAGCAAGAAGGCGCTCGAAGCTCCGAGAACTGGAACGGGGGTTGTGGGGTGAAGCTGTCATTCACAGGAGGATGTTAGCCCAGTCGATTGTGGCGCTCACACCTCAGACACGTCGGTACGAACGAGCTCGAGGACCGAACTCGTGCCCAGCGACGGATTTTCGACTCGCACTCGCCAATCCCAATAATCGGCTTCGTCGACTCTTTGTTTCGCAAGCAGCCGCGCGTTGCCCAACTTTTACAGCCGCTGCTTTTATTGTGCAGCAACTACTCGACCAGCGCTCAAATTATTTATGCAGAGGCCCCAAAGCTGTTATTAATTTCGAACGGGGCCCCGTTTTAAATTATGGTGATAAATTCAAGGTGTCGGCGGAGTCGTCCGGTTTCCAGGCAAAACCGAATCCGCCGCCTCCCAGTGCTTTTGGCGTCTTTCCCTGGCGCAATTAAAGCCGCTGCTCCTCGAACTGAATTTTTTCGCTCTCGTCCTGACTGCCGTTGCGCTGCTCTCGTTAACTAATCTCCCCCCTCCCCGCACTCCTTTACAATGCACCGCCTAAGCGGCCGTTGCGAAAACCCGACTAATTTTACATTTCAGTTTCGACACGGTTTTTATCCTACTTTCACCTGATTAATTGCTAATTAATATTACGTCCTTTGCGCGCGCGCGCGCGCGCGACGATGATTTACACCTTTCGAGCGCAGAAACGACGGGCCCCGGGTTGTCGGTGGCTCTACTCCTGCCGCTAATGTTTCGGCTCGTGCCAAAGTTAAAGCCCGTTCGGACGTCTTGGTTCGCGCGAGACCGACTGCCAGAAGAGGACGGACAACAGCCGTCTTCGGGAGCAATTGCAAAAAAACCTCTCGAGATTCCGGATTACGACTCGCGTTATTTTACATAAGAAATTAATCTCGGATCGGTCTAATTATAGAAGAGCACTACTACTACTACTACTACTACTTCAATGCTTCCACAAGGCGTTATGACTCAATCTAGGTATCGAATAACTACGATACCTACCGGCCGTCGATAGTTAATCTCGCGCCGCTTGTAAACTGCAACTCTTGCTTTTTGTTTGTTCGTTGGCTTTTAAAAGTTATGGCTATCCTTGTTCTTTTCCACGCTCGAGTCTGCGTAAATTATGTACTTCGTTAAAGTTGAAGAGCGCCATTTATATATTATCGTGCGTTTAATAACGAGACACATTGTATTTGTTTTAGCTGCGCTTGTGTCCCGTTACCCCTCCCCCCCTCCCAACCCCCTACTCGGTCCCTCATATTTCTTTGCGCATCACCGACAATTATCATTTATTTTCCCTACCATGATTGCTCGAGCTTATAAATCAGTCGCTAATTGAGTCTGATAATATTAATAAGATATGCCACGATTGTTTTTAAACGTACGCATTAACCTTTTATGCGTGACGCTTTAAATTGTAGAAAAGCTCGTTTCTCAATAACGATACGATTACGTTTGTAATTGAAAAGAAAAATTATTGAAACTCTATTTTTGCGAATTGTTTTACAGACAAATACGTCGACTCGTTGATAAAGTAACGCAGCGCAACTCCTCTTCCCTGTAAATCGAGGGATTCTTATTAAAAAAAAATGTTTTTTAACGATATAAATTTGTCGCACCAATCCAGAGTAATGTTATTCTTTCTTATTTATTATTTAATGCTTATGATCTTACGGCCTCGTTTATGGGGATACGATAAAAGGAGTCTGTTAAAATTTTATGAAATTCCCAACTGTTTTCAATGTGAAATTGCAAAAATAGAGGAACGTATTCTGTAATTATAGTAAAATAACTGCATACAGCCATTGCACATTATATTATTATTCTTTTATTACGCGTTAATGTTTTCGCGTAAAATATTATTATAGGCAAAGAGGAGTAAATTTTTAAAGCAAACTATTGCGTTTATGAAATTTCGTCTTGTTTATCGATAAACACCCGAGAAGTCGGTAAAAAGAAGGTTTTTTCATAAACGAAACGCGCGAGGTATTTGCCAAGCGCCGGACGAGACGGAATTGTTCGAAATCTCGATTTTTACTAAAAAGGACACGAGTGTAAATAAATATAGGCAAGCGTCGTTTCGTAAACAATGTATTAAGTACTTTATTAACGACTGTGCACGCGTGCGCGCGCGTGAGTACGTATAAGGTATCGAACGCTGCAACCTTCGCCTGTGACTTATGCAACTATATGATATTTTCCCGCTGACGTAACAAAAGGCGACACGTCGTGTCACGCCTTGTATTGAATCTCACTCTCCCTTTTCAGATTCCACTCTCTCTCTCTCTCTATATATATATATATATTTTATTTATCCGCGCGCGACGAGGGCGATCTTAGAACCCAAAACGCCGCGCTCTCTTTTCATTTGTACAAGTGCTTTTGGTCGTGTTCGGTGTGTTGGTCTTTGCGGTTCCAGAACTCGCGCGCCTCGAGTCTTCATGAAAGATTCAACACTTTTGCGGCGGCAGGAGTAACGATGCCTATGATACGGCAGTGAAATGAAAATGAAAATGAAAAGCCGGGCGGCCGCGGATGTCTGTTACGTGTTTTAAATTTAGCCAGAGCCTCTTTGAAAAAAGTGTTCTCTCCTCCTCCTCCTCCTCCTCCTCCTCCTCCTCCTTCGTGCTTCGGCTGTCGTGATTTATAGCTGATATTTGCCGGCTAAATAAAACGCAACGTGTCAATCTGCCGTAAAAACGCTCAAAATCGTAAAGCTTATGATTACAAAAGCAGTATGCGAAATTTATAACGATAGCTTGTCAAATGAAAAGTGGAGGAGTTATTCGACGCGATAAAGACATCAATCGCTGTTCCACAGCCAAGTGCCAGTGAACGAGTAAAAAACAACCTCGTCTTTTATTTCTCTACCTTGTTAATTCGCTTAAGGCCCCCCTCCACCTTTAATTCGCCGCGAAAATATGAGCAATTCCGAGGCAGCTTTGGGAGTCCTGATAAATACTTGGGAGTCCGCAAAAGCTCGGCTCGACGTTCAGTTTTAAAATTAATCGTCATCCCTCGAGAATTATTTGCTCAAGGGTAAAAGTTAACGAGTGCCTCGTCGTTAAGGAAAGAAGAGCATTACAACTGCTTGGATGCAGTTGGACGCTCGAGTGCATACTCGACTCGCGAGCATTATTGCTTGTCACTTAAACCATCTTAGCTGGAGCTTTTCTCCGTTCCGTTGCGCACGAGCTCCATTGTCTTATTTTTGAGTTATCGATGAAAATTGCACTTTGGGCCTTCGATTCCCGTAAACGATACAAACTGGACTCGACTGTCCTTAAAAACGACGACCCCTTTCGCGGATTCGAATCCACAGTTCGCATCCTCGAACGAAATCGTTGAGAGTTCAGCGATGATAACTTTCTCCCACTTGTTAAATTGTCTGGTTGCGCGTCGCCGATCTGCCGATAAAAGAATTTGGAAAAAAGCATTCGCCGATAAATTCGTCGGTGGCGCGGAGCAATTAAAGCAGCAGCCCCCATTATCGTTTTATCCCGAACGCGTGCGATACATAAATTCCGCCGCCGCTAACCGGTACAAACCGAGATTCGAAATGAAAAATTAACAGTATTATACCGAAGCTGAAGAGCATAACTGACCAACGACCAACGAGATATTTGCGCTCGGCGTTAAACTTGCCGCCAACACACACGAGCATTAGGGCCGGCGTGACAGATCGTCCGTCTGACTCTGCAGTCCCATTTTTCACGGACGGAAAATGCCTGAAATTCACGTGCTAAATTAATCTTACCGAATTTTGTTTTGATCCCTCGAACGCCATCCGTGAAAGAGGTGAAAAATGACTTTCGCGGCTGAAACCTTCCCGAGAAATATGACGTTTGCTTGCTTCGCCGCACTCGGGCTGGGGGGCTGCATTTGTTGCCGTTTTCGGTATTGGGTCCGACAGACACCGCGAACGCATCGTTACGCGTAAGGCCCATCGCGTCTGCCTTTCCTCGCAAAACGCGGAGACTGCGAGGTAGGTAATGGTCCGTAATAACAAAATTCGTGCCCAGCGGAAAAATCGTTAACGTTTACTTCTGAAACACCTTCTAAGAGGGCGCCCTATCCAAATGATTGGGGGGGGGGGGAGCATGCT
This sequence comes from Platyscapa corneri, assembly GCA_018907185.1. NCBI lineage: Eukaryota > Metazoa > Arthropoda > Insecta > Hymenoptera > Agaonidae > Platyscapa > Platyscapa corneri. The sequence goes on from JACCHW010000014.1 coordinate 768,373, forward strand.
GCTGCAATCTTTGCGTAATTTCCCCGTAAATCATTCGTAGGAGCGGTACACGCAAAATCTTGAATAAATCACTGCCGTCCAGGAACCCCCCCCCCCGCTCCTGCATTGATTTACAGCTCGGGAAAACAATGAAAGCACGGGCCATCGGGCTATTAAAAAAAAAGTCCGAAAACGGCGCACGGATTTACGAGCGGAAGCCCAGAGGCCAGCGGTAATTAAACGCGTGCGTGCTCGCGCGAAAAATTACGCGTACGACTGGCCGGAAAAGCCGTGGCGGCGGCGACTCATTTCCATGCGGGCAACGTCGGCCGCAATCTCGAAAGCGGAACCTTATAGATGCCTCGGTGCGCTCCTTGGCCTCTTGGCACTCTGCTGCTTTACCGACCGTGTAACAACCGCTCCGGAAGCGATGGGACGTTCGTCCCTCGAGCGCGTCATCTCCGGTGCCAGCAAGAGATTTCTCTTCGCCGCTGCAATCACGTGCTAATAGATCGTCGTCGCTCGACAAAAATCCCCTGTACGGCGAACCTCGATTATTCGTTCTAGGAGCTGCTGCTGCTGCCCCCCTCCCACCTCCTCCCTAGTAGCCGGCAACTTAGGTCGCCGACTATTGAAATGAAAAAGTCGTACTTTCGGCAGCTCGCGTCGAAGCGTTTGATCGCGCGTGCTGCTGGGCAATGTGGGGGCGTCCGATTTCGCGTTATCTTTAATAACCGCGTGCAGCGTAAGGAAGCCGAGGAAAGGACCGCGAGGACTCGAAAGCGATGATGCTCAACGAGCTCAGGAGCGGGCAATTATCAAAACCGATATTTTCCGCTCTACTTTACTCAGCCTCACGTCCCGGGCAAAAGCCAAAAGATTCTCGTAAACAGGAGTCTGGATACAAAGGCGCCCAAGTTCGTAAAAAGGCATTATGAAAGGCGAAAAAGTAAAGCGAAATCCGAAGGGCATCCCTGTTATCGACTCCCGGATGATACTGCAGAGGAGCAGAGGAATCTCCGTGCTCCTCGAGCTCGAGCCCGTAAACCCGAATCGTCTTGCTTCCTGCCGGTGATATCGAGAGCCGCTGTTGACCCTCGCCGTCGCGATAAAATCCTCGAGACGCGCGACATTTCTCCCCCCCCCCTTTCGTCCGGCCACCCAGCCACCCACCCACGACACAAAGGCTCTCGCTAATACTCCAGCTTTTCGCCGAGCGTTTTTCCAAATTGTTTCGGGGGAATATTGTTGCGCGCGAAGCTATTCATCAAAATTCCTGATTTAGAGCCGAGCAAAGTTTTCCGCCGGATAACATAGTTCATTTGATTAAACGCGGATGAATATACCGTATTCATTATGAAATATGTGCATTCTCTTTGTGCGATAGTTTGAAAAATGGACCTGTGCTGAAAGTTTTTAGGTGCCGAGGTGCTCGCGGGAAAGTAAAAAGTATGTAAATACGTCGCGGCCGGCTAGAGTCTTTTTATCTGCCTCTCGTCGTTCGGCTCGCGGCCCTTGATTGATTGCCCCCGGGAGAATTGGATTTTAAATCTTGGGAATATTTTAGCGATCGTCCGAGAGCATTTTCGCTATTTTCGAAGCCCTTTCAAGCTCGCCGTCGTGGTGGTGGTGGAGGCTCGAAAGCTCGAGAGGCGACGATGGCGATTCCTGAATTATTATCGTTATTATTATTTTACATTACGGCAATCGTGGCCGTAATAAAAACGGCGATACGAGCCGAGGCCGAAAAGGTTATCGGCCGCTCGATTGTCCCTTCGCTGGATGCCTCGCACGAGATAACTCACTTTCTAATTTGCCGAGGAGGAAATCGCGCGATAATGGGGGAAGGCTTGGAAAATCTTGGTTCGGGATCGAAGCGATAAAAGGAGACACAAGCTGCGGAGCCGTTACGAGCTTTCCTCGAACTTTAATGTACCGCCGTCTCTGTCCTTTACGACGCTCGAGTCCCAGCTCCGCGAAATAAACTATCTTTAAAATCTCTCCAAGTCTCCGGAACACGTTAACGAACACTTTAGAATTTACGCGCGCACGCACACGCGGATGTAAAATATTTTTTTTTAATTTAACGCTAACGGGAGTTTGGCGCGATGTAAAAAAGCTTATAAAAGTCCAGCGTTCGGATAAGCATCTTTTTCATTAAAAGATGCGTGTAGTTACGGAGGAGCCTCGACGTCGTCGCTGTTTTGTTGTCATTTTCAACTTAAAAAGTCCTCTCGAATGCAGCGATTTAATGCAAAAAAAGACAGAAGGAAGAAAAAAAAGTGGCTTCCTTTTATAGCGGAAACGTAAATATTCCGAGGACGATGGGTATTTTCTCGTTATCATTCGTCGTCCTCGTTCTTGCCTCCTCCTGCACGACTGCATCGACGAGATATTCTCGTTCGAGCCAAGGCGATTCCTGCCCTCGCACTCCTCCCTCTTACCCTCGATCTCGATTCGCTCGAGTCGCCTCGCACGGGAGCTCGGGAGTCAAAAATCGACGGATCAAAAAAAAGAACAGACAGCAGCCCCTCCGTTAGGGCGGGGGCGTTTATCTCTGCGCGCCTTGTCCTTATCGTCGTTGCGCTCTTCCGGTCGGGCCTCGATCGCGAGCAAGACGTTCGTGTGGTGTGCGACACGCGCGCATCGATCCAGCCACTCTCTCTCTCTCTCTCCGATTATCTCGGGGGCGCGCGCGCGTTATCGACGTTGTTTAGCCTCCATTGTGCGTCGAGTGCGTCGAGTGCGTCGAGGGTCCGCGGGAGCCGCGAGCGAATTGAGAGAAAAGCAGACAATCGCGACATCCGCGCACTTTTTGCACTCGATGCAACCTTGACGCTATTGTTATCACTGGTGAATCGCGCCTGCGATCAAAGGCTTCCTGGCGCTAATTGCGCTTCTGTCGAAGGAATTCGCTCCTAGCGGACACTTGCCCCGCTGCGCATCCTCAAATTCGAGGTTAATTCCGCGGAGGTGCGAGCGCGAGCATTCGAGTTTACGCTCGATTTCACGTAGGACGCTCCTTCGCTAGTCTCGCAGTATTGCAATTCCGGCAATTTATTCGAGAAAATCACCGCGCGCGTCTCGATCCGATTCAAATTTGGGCGAAATTTAACCCTCCAACTGATGTTACTCGAACGAACATTTTACAAGCGCTCGGTCATTGGCTCATTATGTGGAAGCTTGATAAAGTCGATTCGAAGAGCTTTTATGGGCTGCGGCTGTTCCGTCCAAAGCGTTTCCTCCGATAATTTCTTCAAATAAACGGCGGCAATATTTTGAATTTCCGAGAAGCGGTTCGATTCGCCGAACTGGGAAAACTTGTTCCGCCAGATTCTAACCGAGTCGAATGGAGTCCACCAGTGGATTCGCGCGGAGTTAAAAGGCGAAACTTCAATCTCGTCTCAAAAAGTTGCGAGGCGGGCAACCGAAAATATTTGCCTAACAAACGCGAGTTTCACGCGCGTGTCGTTGCTGTTCCTGGAAAATACCTGTTCGATCGCCCGCGGGACAGAAATAGATTATTAGCCTGTAATAGGAGTTGGGAAAACAAAGCTGCATTCGCGAGTCTCGGTTGCTGAGTAACAATGAAATCTAATTAAAGACACTTTGCGTGTAATCATGGGTTAGTCCCTCGCGTTAACTCACTGCTAGCAAATTGTCCAATCAGTTTCGCTGTGCGAGCCTCCGTCGCGTCTCTCTCTCTCACACACACACACGCACAGACAGACAAACGGGATTTTGAGGTAAACTCCAAGCGACCGAATCTCGCTAAAATCACATTGACTCGAGTTTTTTGTTCGAGTGCCTCGACCGCGTCGGTGCGTCGAAATCCTTTGCTGCATTACCCCAGAACGGATTTTCATATTAAAGAAGCTCAATGGAAAATGGAATTATTAATAAATGCAAATCAGTCGAGGCTGATAGCTTTTGTCGAACTGCATCTACTGTCGACTCGAGAGCGTGCCTTGGTAACGTGCAATTTCAATTCAACAATAACACGGTCGCGATATTCGATTTTGTTCGCGCCCCACTTCTTAGAACCCCCAATAATATCGTTGAAAAAGCCACGTGGGCACTGGACTGTTTATCGCTGAAGGCAGCGCAAGTATCATCCGTCCGTTTCACGCCATCGCGTTCAGTATTGCAAACAAATGCTCGGAACGTCCCAAAATCCAACCGAGATAATAAGAGAGAGAGAGAGCCTAGGACTCGTAACAATGCGATCGACTTTAATCGCATGGGTAATGTACAAAATTGTCGCTTGTCGCTGCTAATGCAACGAGCGTAGCGTTCAAATGGAATCCGCGTGAATTCGCCCGACGCGTGGGGAATATCAGCAAATGCGCAGCCCGTCATGGACGCCAACCTCAATAACGCGACCAGCGCGAATGCTTACGCAGCAATTAAGCGGCCCGTTCTGACTCGGAGGCGATGGTCGCGATCAAACGCAACCAAATTCGACGCACCCCTCGTGGCATAATTCGGGGACAGTCGCGGTCAAAGCGACGAGAGCAAGAAAACAAACGAGCAAACGAACAGCAGCTGAAGTCGTTCGTCCTCGAGTCTCTTCTGTTGTCCAGGCAAATGAAATTTGCCGATTAGCAATTTCGTTTATTCGCGCGCAATCCGTGGACTGCGGATAATCGCACTCCCCGATGCACCTGTAGGAGTGGAAATTGCAATCCGGGCAAGTCAAGAATTTCGAGAAGCCGCGGCCGCGAAATAATCGCTCGGGCTGCACTGAACTTGACCCTCGGTGCTTCTTTCGGACATTGGCTCGTCGGCAATTTGTAATCGCCGAAGCATTGGACAATCCATTAGCTAGCGAGAGGCGAATCGCCGCTAGCGCTGGAAAAGCTCTATCCTACTGATTTCTGCGAAGAACCTCTTGCGCGTTTAGGCTGAGGGACACGTTAATCCCCGTTGCGCTGCGCCACGTGTGCGTTCTTTATGGTCCTGTAATTGCTGTCGCTCATTCGTTAGTTGCCGCTTGGCCCGCTAGAGCTGTTTTTTGCACAGAAAATAATCATAAATTAGCGAGAGAGAGAGGCAATAAATAAAGTTACGAGCCTGGCTGACACGTAGCGGGCGCATTTTATTTATTTATAAGTGCACTCCTTCGGCGCCTGCAGTTTCGTTTGATAAATGCGGCTTCTGCTCGCCGATGATTTTTATAATTACAGATTACACACGAGCTTGGGTGATCGCGAGCGAACCAGTTGCTTTTAAGCTTCCCGTTCCAAAGTTTTTTTGTTTTCAACTTTTACGAGTCCAGTGTCCAGTAAATACAATCCGACATTAGAACTTGGCTGTTGTTAATTCAATTTCATCCGTTAGCATTGATCGATCGCGACTTTTGAGAAAACTCTTCGCTGCTTAGCTCGAGTAGCCCGTGTTCTTGCGGAATTTGCGCCTTGGCTCGACTCCTGCGGGGGCGTATCGTTAGTCGCCGCCGCAAGACTGATTGATAATAGCCGGTAACGGTGTTTTTCGCCAATATTAGCATCGCGAAGAAGCTCAAACTCTTAGGTGTAACGAGGCGCTACTGCTTGGCAATTATCGATTAAAGTTATTGCAAGAGTTAGGCGGCAACTTTGGAGGTGGTGGGCTAAAAAGACGCGAAACATTTTGCAGTTCAATTACCTCCTGCTTAATTAAAGCTGGAATTTATCGAAGGCGTCGAAAGAAAAAACAATTGCCAATTGCTCCAGCTGCGTGCGCTCAATATTCAGCAGAAAAACTTTAAAGATCAGATCCCGGCCATTTTCAATTTCCCAGCGGAACTCCGGAGAGCCGAGGAGGAGCCCTCGTATCGAGGCTGTAGTTCGGATCACTCGAAATCGTTAGCAAACCCTCTTTATTAGGAAGGGAACCGACACTCGAGCCATTAAAAAAGGGCGAAGTAATTTACGAGCCGATTGCGTCCATTAATTATGGATCGGGAATGAAATAGTAATGGAATAGAGAGGCGGTGGGGGTGGCGGGGCATCCAGCGAACGCGCATTATTCATTATTCCCGTGCGCCAGTTTCCCGCATCCAGTCCGCAAATGCAGGACGGAGAAAGACGCTGGACTGCGGCTTATCTTCCGGTTGGTTGTTTACTCCCCGAGCCATTAATTATTCGTGGCCGCCGACTTTGGCTGCCGGACACGTGTGCGCGAACTGCGACATCGGGAATAAGATATTCCCGAGGAGGTTCGCAGTCTTCCTCGTCATCCTTCCATTGCGGCACAACCACCGGAGCGCGATTTTTGTCGCATTGCGCGCCCAGCCGGAGTCTCGGTGTTGGGGTTCGATCCTCCCCTGTGCTCGGCCTCGAGTGGCCACTGCGCGCCTAATCGCCGACTCGAGCCTCTTTTTCGACGCTTCTCTCGCTCCGCGGTATTGTTCCGCAGCGCGAGCCTCGATCGAGAGGCTAATGCATTATGCACGCGTGCGCACGCGCCAAATCGGAGCGACGCGTGAATTGTTAAAATAATGGTCAGCCGGTGGCCGCTTTTTCACAAGGAACGATCCAACATCCCTTCGCGTTTGGCGAGACGTTTTTCGAGTTGCCATTGGATTAACGCGAATTTGCGATACTTTCGCGTTTGAAAGGCTTTTTCCTAGACACCCTTTTGATTCCGCTTCTATTTTATGCATCGGCACATTGACATCTAATTTATTCGTGTCAAAAGGCGGCGACAGCAGCAGCAGCAGCAGCAGCAGCAGCAGCAGCTACCGATGCCATTAGTTTCGTGGACTTTTATTTATCGGCGCAGAGATTACTTTTGAGTAAAATAAAGAAGAAATCGCGAACCGAATGCACGAGATGAAACACGATACGTCGATAAGACCAGGAAGCCCGGGAGCAGCTCGACTTTGAAAGAAAACCAGTCGACGCCATTGCCACCCTTATTCGTAAAAAAAAGCTGATTCGAATGCCGGTATTGCCCTCTTAGTTCCCCTGGTGCGCTCGAGGCCCAATTAATCCGGCAATCAATGCTCCCGAGCTCTCGCGCCTCTTTTACAAATCGCACCCTGCCATTATTTTTTTTTCGTTCGCCTCCCCCTCTCTCCTTTTGCAAATGGCGCTCGTCGATAGTTTGCGTTTTCAGAGCCGCGTGCTTTTGCACGGAAGCGAAATTCCTCCTCGTCGAATTTGCACGACCGGCGGCCGCTCCGGCCAATTTGCCATTTCAATTGTCCCCGATTTTTTGCATTTCGAACTTTGGAAAATTGCAGGAAGAGAGCATCTGCTCGCCCCCTAAAACTGCTTCCATTAACAATTCGCTCGTACCTGGTATTCGTTAACTGCAAAACCGTCTTGTGCCTCCTGTCACTGGTTCGGACAAATTTAAAATTCGCGCGCGTCTCTAAGTTCGATAAAGTTCAAATTAACGGCGGTGATTTTTGCACGACGTTAAACGCTATCTTGTTTTGAGACGCACTTAGAAGAGGAGCGTCTGTCCCGGAGGAGGAACTCGTTCAAACACGACGCAAGGAAACGCCGAGTTTGCTTTAAATTTTTAAGATCGACTCGCCGCTTTTTCGAGGGAAAATATTATGAAAAATGCACCTCCTCCATGATTGCATTTTTTAATTAACTCGGTTTACATTGGCACAATGCGCTCGCTCTCGGCGCCTTAAGCTAGTGCACACACCCAACGAGAAGCGGCGCACTAATTTTCAAAAGTGATTTCGCCGACGTTCCTTTGAATATCGTCCCCTTAATCCGGTTACTTCCTCGAGATCGCGATGCGTTCGTTGTGCCGCCTAGGATTAATAAAAATATCGCATCCGTGGGGTCAAAGAACGAAGGTGTGCGAGTACGAGAAGCGATAAAACGGACGATTGCGCACGCGCGAGCGCCAAGTTTACGGACGTGGAAAAATAATTGTTTGAAGTTAAAGTCATATTGCGCCTTATAGGAGAGCTCGTGCGCAGTTAAAATAGGAAGAAACGGCCAAGGACAAAGAAGGAAGAAGGGAAGGAAGACTGAAAGCAGCCGCGGGAGGAAGGGGGGAACGAAAGGAGCGTTTGTCGGCAACCGAGAGCGGAATTTTTCGTCCCGAAAATTATTTTTTACTATTATTTTCCGCGTTGGTTGCCGCCGACTCCAAAGCAGGCTTTCTTTATTCGCCGACACAAGAGGGAAATGCAGTTTTATCATTCAACAGATTAGGCCCTGCAATTGCGGTGGAGAGCAGATAGACTTTTTTTCGTCAGCGCGAACAAGCCAAGCTCGTTTTTGCTTTGTTTTTAATCCCATAAGCGCTGCGTTCGAAAGCTCGCGTGGATTATTATTATCACTATTAGCCGCGCATCGTCCGATACCCTTAATACGGAGCAGGCAGTGAGGGTTGGAGCGTCGATAAAAGGTCGAGGACGCGAAATTTGAAAATGGCGACAGAGAAAGCCGATCGTCGACGGAGGTTAGACGCCAGCCGGCCTCAGCTTAATTTCCAACGGCCTTTTTCCACCTCCCCGCAACGCGTAACTAACTCATCCCTTGCCGGTACTGCAGGGCGCGACTTTTATTTTCTTAAATAAATTATCCGGGGAAAATTGGAGCGCCAGCTCCGCGCGAAAAAGCGGCATAATTGGGAGCGAACGAGGGCGGCGGGGGCGGAAGAAAGCAGCGAAGCACGTGCCTTAGTTACACACTCGGGGCGAGGGGACGGAGGCTAATGCGAGAGAGCGGATGTTTGCTCGACGGAACAAAACATTTCTGCGGCGCTTCACTTCTCTTCCACAGACTCGTGCACACACCCTTTATTATCATACGCACACCGCGGCCGTTTGTACGTTTGCGAGAAACTTCCCCTTCCCCTCCGGCCGCTGCGCTTCATTTAATTAACTTTTTGCCCGTTATCGCCTCGGCCGCTCTCTTTAATTTATATAATTTACAAACGCGCTTTGCTGCGCTTTTGCGCGAAACCGCTTCGCTCGCGCCTGTAATCAAGAGGCGACTTTAGCAGTCACGCGATCTATTTGACTTGTTGTACTTTGGCTTTAGTCGCGCAATAGCCTATGACGTAACGGTACTTTTTAAGCCGCTCGCGTTCAAAAATCTAAGCGCTTCGAATGCCCGATTTCGCATAATCGAGCCGCGATGGTTTAATAAACTTAAGCGACGTTAAATCGCGCCACAACCCGAGTGCGCGCCTCTTTCGCTTCTTTACAGTCCTGCGCGTAAAAGCGCTCGTAAGTTCGCTCGATTGCACGGCAGTGGAGGAGAGCTTTAATAAAGCTGATAAATGGATAAATAAATGGAGATGCGTCGCGCCGACTTTTGCCGTCGACGCGTCGTTGCAAAAACACTTTTGGTCGCTTTTTCGTTGATAAATTCGGCCGCGCACCGTCGGAATCAGGATTATTCGTGGCTTTAATGACTATGTCCACAGCCACTAGTCGAAAATTTAACGAACCTCCGTTTATTTTCGCATTAGCCCTTTTTTATTCGGCACTTTAACAGGAATGCAATCGAAATGGGAACGCGGCATTACTGCATCACGATGAATATATTTGCCGCGAACGCGCGAGTAAATTCAATTCGATTAGGCGTAATAGGTATTGGACTCGGTGTTATCTAAATAAATCAAAACTTGTCAGCGCAATTCGATAATGCAAATTAACGATTCGGCGCCATTGCGTAGTTCATTGAATATAAATATTCTTGGATTTTTAAACGCTTTTGCCTTTGCATTTTACAGCATTCGGAAACTTAAATTGCTTTTATTTTCCTTTTATCGTTTTCAATAAAATATCAGCCGCGCAACATTATGTTTTAAAATGGCTTTAGCGAAATTGCCTTGTATAATAAATAATAAACTCTCGCTCCCGTCGATATTGTTGCGCGAGTGAATTATTTGTTGTAAATTGCAAAACGAGCGCGACGGGAATCGAAAAATTATTAAGAACGACTGCGAATGTATTGGGCGTAAAAGCGAGACGAGCTTTTGTGCACGATGAAAATTTGAAAATTCTACTGTAAATAACTGAAGGCCCGTGAGGCGTTTCAGGGGTTGATTGTGCATTTAAACAACCAGCGCCCGCTGTAGTTTTATAAATGAGGGGAAAATCGCAACGAGGAAAAGTAATTTATCTTCGATAGAAATTGGCTGTAATTGATATAAAAATCAAATTGACAGCCCGTGAAATTAAAAGCATCGCCTTAGCTCTCGCGCGTACGTGTGTATGTGCGCGCAGTGGAACGCAAGCGCTCGCGTGCTTTTTAACGAACTCTGTTGGCGGAAATTCTCGAAGCTGCGCTCGTGTTCGCAGTTAAGGCTTATAAAACTCTAAAATCCAATAAGAAGTGAATTATTTTGTATCGTCGAGAGAGAGAGAGAGGGAGGGGGTGGGGGACAGTTGGAAGTTTATCGAGAGGAGGACTTCCTTACTCGGCTTTACGAGCTACTCTGGCGCTGTACACACTTGTCATTTTCTTAACGCCCCTTCGATTTTCCGTTCTTTTATCATCTCTCGCTCGTTACGGTTCTCCGGTATTTTCCTCTAATAAACCTCGATATCCGACGCCATTATACAACTTTGACGCTTCCCGCATTTGGAACGGGTCGAGCCGTTGAACTTGAAGACACCCAACGATTTGTAGTTTAGGTTCGCGGGAATCTTGGCTTAGCTTCCCCTCCCCTCCTCGGCTATCCCCGCGTAGTTTCATACTCTGTTCCTGCAATTTCTCTAGGATTAAATAAACGTGTTTAGTCTCAACGAGTGGGCGAACGTCTCCGCGTGACGTCACGGGAACCGAACGGACTCTTATAATCGCCGAGTCCGTTTCTAAATCATCATAATTGCCGGCATTGTTATTATTATTTCCAATCTCCGCGGTCAGCGTCGATCGAACGCAAATTAAAAATTCATCTCCGATCGATGCATTGGCTATCAACGGACTCAAATTTTAAACGCGACCAATCAGAAATTCCCTTCCTCTTTTCGAGCGCGACTCGACGACGAAAATTCTCACCAAACGTCCTCGACCTCTCGCTGTACTGTTTTCAGATGAAATGTTATCGTTGGTACTACTGTTCGAGTATCCATTTATTTTAATTGCATAGTAATTCGTTGTTGTAACCGCAACTGCTCCTGTTAGTCGTTATTCGCGATGAACAGTCGCGGCCAAAAAAGTAGAGACGTAAGCGCCTCGAGAAAAGCAAACAGAATCGAATGTTTAAAATGAAAAGCGACAGTAAGTGAGTTTGGCAAGTGAAAAACCGTGTAAAACTGCGCCAAGCGTATAAAATAATAGCTCGAATAACAGCGAGGCATTTCGACGTTTTATGTACCAACGTTAATTTCGCGAATCCCTTGAAATAAACGTCGACAGTACTTTCGGCATTAGGCGGCATTGCGCGAAATTACCTGAAATTCGTAATCCCGCACGCACCTCGAGACACTAGATCTTCCATTCGAATAATATTCTAATTCATATTTTCACTCGCTCGTGGGGGAAGAACTCGCCGCGAATTTAAACGCGATTTATTATTATTTACTCGCGGAAGTAAAGCGAGGGCAGAAGGAATTATCGACGAACACCGGAAGAGCTGGGAAATATTTATATCCGCGTCGATTTACTTTTTCCGCAGCTGTGCGCGAGTGTAAGCATTGGACATTAATATTGATTTTGGCGAAATCGCGCATCAGCCGAGAGTTTCATCAGGACGGGGGGCAAAAGATCGATATAAATCCCCTCGGGCTGCTGTCGTGCGAACGTGAAATTCAGATAACCAGTGACGTGCGCGCTTTTTGATCTGCACCAGCGCGTGCATACGTTTGCCCGAGAGAGCGAGAACGAGCACGAAAATGAAAATGAAAATGAAAATGAACAGGAGAGCGAGCGATAAAAATAACAAGCTGATTTTGCCAAGATGTCGTCGGACAATAATAAGCGCTCGAAGCCAATCATTCAATTACGCGTGATAAATTGAAGCGGACGACGACGACGACGACGACGATTAATTGCCGTTGTGCATTAAGCGTCCAAGTATTTATGCAAGTGTAATTGCCGGTGGGCGCGCGCGCGCGATCGCCCCTCCCTAATTGCGATTATTTTTAAGTAAATCGAAGCAGTGAAATCCAGCAACTTTTCGCTTGGCGTGGCAGTGCACCCGAACCGCTGCCGAGGAAGGAACAAGTGGCGCCGAACGAGCGGAAAAAGAAGTCGAGGAAAGCGATTTTTCAAAACCCGGGTTCTGCGCTCGATGAGTCGCGCGCGGAGCGAACAGAGAGAGAGAGAGAGAGAGAAATAAAAACGAAAGCAGCACGCGCGCTTCGAGGTGGGTCCGCGCGAGAAGGAGGAAGAGTCGCCGACACGAGTGCGCGCACACACAGACACGTGAACCCTGGGAGAGGCCCGAGCGAACCCGGAACAAAGAAGTCGCGCCGTCAGTGCTGATAGCCGAGACCGAGCGAATAATCGTGGAATATTCAACCGAGAAACAGCAGCTGCTCCGGCGCACGATCGACTCGACAATCTCCTCCTCGTCTACTCGGCGCGAGATCCGCGGCTCCAGGGCCGTGCGAGCCGCGGAAGGCCGACCGATTTTCGACTCCGGCCATTCCCAGGCCCCGAGCCTCGTGAATTATAGAAAATAGGCGTCGCGTTACACGCGCTCGTGCATATTCGAGCGGAATGGCGATATAATAGGATACGAGGAGGAGAACCCGTTGCGTCACTCAGTTGTCGAGGAGCGGGCAACAACAGTGATCGGGACATCGAGAACATCGCCTCCCGCTCTGGAATCGTGGCATTAATGCATTTGCCGCGCATATATCGCCATTTTGCAGCAGCAGCAGCAGCGACGCGCTCGCATTTTTTGCCCCGGCCTTTAATTTCCTTCGATTCTATTTATTGCCACTCAACTGCTCGGCGTACGTGTAACGTCTTAGAAAAGAAAGCAATGGTCCGCGCGTCTTAAAAAGAAGGCATAATCCGAGGAGGAGCGTTACATCGGGTTACCTTGCGAATAAAAAACCTTTAATTGAACGGATGTAATTATTCCGCTTCGAACGAAATTGCAACAACATTAATTATTACCCTCATTTGAATATCTGCAATAATGAATAATTACCCGGTGCGCGCTCAAAATTTATCGTTCTGCAATTGTAAATAATGAGATTTCTTGCTAAGGCCCGGCAATAAAGATCATCCTCCCCCTCCCGGCTTTTTGTACGTTTTGTTGTTTCGCAAAGGGCTGCTGCTCGCGCGTCTCTTGTAATTTCGCGCGCAACTCTCGAGCTCAGCCCTGAAATCTCGCCCCAACTGGATGTCGACGAGGAGGAATTAGTTTTTCCCCGATTCGAGCTTTGGAGTGCGGGCAGGAGGCGAACTCTGGTGGGCTTTTTCTCAATTCTTCTCTCGTGGCCGCCTCTGCCGCTGCTTCACGAGCGTCCGCAAGCTCCCCGAGACAATGCCGAGCTAATTAGGCCTCGTTGTTGAACGCGGGGCCGCCGTCGGGTTCAGCAGCCGGTCAACGAGGCGAATTCGCGAATCCGAGTTTCCGCCTCATTCGCGCAAGCAAAACGCCTCGCTCGCTTTGTTGTTTTATTTATTCCTCGCTCCTCGGGCTTTTATTTTCTCCCCCGCGCCTATTACCAATTTGACAATCGACGTCGCGGCGGCGGTCACTTTCCAAACAGCCGACCAAAGCTTCTCGGACGCGGGCACGCGCGTTAACAGAGAAACTGGGTTGGCCGCGAGTTCGCCCCTTTTCTTAATTGAAGGAAAACGTCGCGATTTAAGGCGCGAGCGAGTAAATAAATAAATAGATAAGGAACGGGGAACTCGGGGGCCGTACACGAGCCGCGGCAAACTCCTCCATTGTCTCTCCGGAGGCGATGCGCCAGCAGCCGCTGCTGTCGCGCAATTACGCGCACCGGGGCACGTAGACGCGACGGCACCGGTGCGGTTCGCAGCCTCCGAAAATTTATGGCCGGGCATTCCCTCCTTCTCGAGCCGCCAAATTGCGTGCAAATACTTTACGCGCACGGGCGCGCTTTGTCAATCCAACTCCAACTTTCGACCGAGTGCCGCTCCGACGTTGGCTCTTCCGAGCTTCGGAGGATTGCCTCCGAAGTTGCGCACCGCTAATTAAACAAAGGGGGTATTCGCACGCGATGCATTTGACGATTCCGGCGAGTCAGCGAGCGAGAAAAGTTCGCCTCGGAGCTTCTCGCGAATAGTCTCTCGCGGCGGCCGAGATCTCCGGCGGAACATTCCACGAACGGGAGGAGGAACAACGGAACACTGGTCGCAGGGGAGGAGGGAGGCTGCACTCGGAATTCGGCCTCGTTAAAAGTGCGGCGGAAAGCTTCTTCCCACGCGGCGGAGGCGGGGCTCTTAGTGACACAGATAGACGCCAGTGGAGCAAAAACGGCGGAGGGGCTACACGGGAGGCAAGAAAAGCTTGGCGAAAAAATTGAGAGATCGCGCGAGAAAGCGTTCCCATGATTTCCCGGGGCCTCTCCTCTCTCTTTCTCGAGCAGTCGGAGCTCGGGCTGCTTCCGTCGTTGTCGTCGCCCTTCTAACCCGCGGCTCCGGCTCCTGCGGCGCGTGAAAGGGAGAGGAGAGAGAGAGAGAGAGAGGGATCCCCTCGGCCCTCGCCTCGCGCCGCTGCTCCTTCGAGTTCTTTTTTCACCTCTTGCATTCTCCGCCTCGCCATGAGAACGCCAAGACCGCCAAGGAGCCCCGAGCGACTGCTGCTCGCTCGCCTACACGCCACTCGCGGCCCTCGGTATTGTGCGCTGGACGGGCCCCGACGCCGATACCGTGCGAATGAAACAAAGGATGAGCGATTTTTTTCGTCCGCCTGCCGCCGCTGAGAACGACGCCATCATCGATCCTCTCGCCGTAAATTAATATTTTATTCCCGAGATTTTCGGAGAAGATTGCCGAGCCGCAACGAGATGATTATTCCTTACTTTCCAGAACGCTCCTCTCGGCCGTTCGAAGCTGCTTCCGAACGTGTCTTTCCTTCAATGCTAATTCGCATCGACAATTTCGCCTAATTTCGACGTTTCTCGCTCGCGCAAGGCGGTTAACCTCCGCCTAAGCGTCGGCTGCTTTCCTCGGCTTTCCCGCGCCCTTGGAAAATGGCGCTCGAGGCGCTCGACTATCGCGCACCACACGCCTCAGCGCTCGCCTGGAATTTCGCGTTGTGCGGCAAAGTTCGGTTTGTTTAAGAGAACGAGCCAACGGACGCAAGCGCCTATTGTGCTGCCGGACTTGACTGCGGAGAACGTTGGACCGGGAGGAGGGACTACCTCCTGGGTGCGCCGAGAAAATTAATTCCACCGCTGCCCAGTTACGCAACTCCTCGGGTATTAATCGAGAAAGTTACGGGCGCAATCTCGAGCGGTTTTCATTTGGGCTCGACTCCGGGAAACGAGTACCAGATCTGCCCTTAGCCGCAATTAGCGCGCGTTTATTTAAAACAACGCGGCGCTGCTGCGATGGAGGTTTTTAAAATTTCATTGGCCCCGCTGGTGGGGAGGGGGAGCAGCAGTGATGGATCCACGATCGATTTGGTGCGGAAAGAACAGGAGATCCCGCGGCCATCCTCTCGTCGGTCGGTGTCGGCTCCAGGACTCTCGTTTTCCTCTTAGCTTTTCTCCCGGCGATTTCTTTGTTCGCTTCGCGTCTGCAGGCTAGCGGGAAATCGTCCGCACGGATACGAGACTCGAAAATCCTGCAACGAACTCATTTTTACGATCGGAGGAGGAGGAAGCGCCGGTTTGATTACATTTTTTTCTCGAAAAAAATAAAGAAAGTGTAGTCGTTCCGCGAGAATTTTAATCAGTTCTTCCTTTAAATGTTTACACGTACTTATTTTAATAAGTTCCGCTTAATAATTATTTTATAGACCGTAACCTCTCCTTTGTTATCGTAGATTTTTCTCGCATTCGGAAAAAAATTTTTAATCAACGTCCGGACGCCCATTTTCAGCCGGCACTTAAAGCCCGTTTAGCACGAGAGCAAAACAGTCGACACGAGACGCGTCAACGGCTCAAAAACTGAAATATAGACTCTTGTAATATTTTAAAAGAACAGATCGAGCGCACGGTATCTCATTTTCACGATTGTCTCGCCTTCGTTTCCTCCTTTGCATTTTTTCCCATTTTACTCCGTCTTTCATCTTTCACGGAGACACAAGTTCAATAGTATTTTTTTGCAATCGGCGAAGCCACCGAGGCGAGACAATCGCGTTCGGGCGTATTTTGCTCCATGACACGTTTCTTTTGTACGGTAGATGGAACGACGAACGACATGGAAAACAGAGGGAGATAAAAGAGAGCCAAGCGCAACCGAGAGATAAAGAGAAAGAATGGGAAGACAATACAATTGATAGATTGAATTTTTTATTGGCATCAGATTGTCGTTGATATACAAGTGGAGCACCAAACTAACACACACACACACACATTCGCTATTCGTGAATATTACAATTTCGCTACTAATGATTCCTTGTTAGTCGAGCGAGCGAATAAAATTGTTTCGCGCTTATTTTCAGCTTTCCCAATAAATGGAAACAAAGCTTCGGTTTCGCTTTTCACAATGCCGTGTGATCGCGACTTTTCCGTTCGTTAAAAAAACTTAACGTTTTACTCGCGTTTCGCATTATTTTAAGGAAAAGGAATAATGCTAAAATGTCCGAATAGAGTAAAGTTGGAAACGAAGGCAGCACTTGATTTGGCTGTTCGACGAGACGGTGGCAACCATTACTAACGCACTCGTCCCACACGCGCTCCTGCAATTTACGAAAAAGTAGATTTGCGTGCGATTTTACATTATTTTAATCGATATCGCGGAGGAGAATCTTTCGATAAAACTAGCGATTCCGTCTGGAAGCTCTTGCCTTTGCTGCGATCGATGCGAAAATCTTCCGACGAGTTAAATATTATTCGAGCGCAGGATAAGTTGAACGCAATATTTACAAATGGGCATCGGGGGTAAAGGCGGAAAATTCATACGGGGCTCGAATTTTTATCTTGCTTTCTGTTTCGCTCAAATACGCGAGTTAAAGTGTAGGTAAAGGCGGGAAAACGTTCCAGATAGGCAAATGAGAATTTCCACGGTCGCGTCGGAAGCAAAATAAAAATATAAATAAATATTTGGAAGTAACGTCGAGTGGCGACGGTTGCGCGGTTGCCAGGATACGCGATAAAATCCTGACACTTGGCGTTCAATTTGGGGTAACGGGGCGGAGGGGGAGGCCGTATGAAAACATCGGCCCGAATAAACGAATCGCGAAGGAAAAGCGAGCAGAAAGTAATTTTAATTAAAGAAGAACTCGACTCTTTGTTACATCCTGGCGCTCGCGGCCGACTTTCCCGCGCAGCAGCAGCAGCAGTCGATGAAAGCGCTCGTCTTTTCCTTTCATCCACGCGCGCGTTTCCGTCCACTTGACCCGATGACGCGGCCCCGGCGCTCTTAGCCGCGATTGCGCCGTGAGATTATCGAAAGTGACGGTCGGGTTGTCGTAATCAAAGGATCGAGAGGCGCGCGGCTCCCCCCGCCCCTCGGAGCTGCGCGCGCGTGCATTTTGCCGGTGCGCGTGAGTGGGAAGGTAAAAGCGCGGCCAGGCAGGTGACTTTTTTCTTCCTCCTCCTCCCCCCCCCAGGGCGCCCCTCGTCTTTGTCGAATTTACGTGCCGCAACCGATGTTGCCACTAATTACTCGGAATTACTATTTATAGCGCGCGGCTGCTCGTGCCTGCGCCTAAAAATTAACGACGTCTACTTTTTGTTCGCAGGTGAGTCACTGGGAGTCATTGGTCGACGGCCTAAGCTCTATAAACAGAGTCTTGACTCGTCAAATAGCGTCACAATCCTCCACCGATTGCGTAAGCGTTCAAATTATTTTTGTCGCCCTTTCGAAGGTGAACTCGGGCCGCCGCTTACACGGCGACGTGTTCGTCTTCGAACAGAAGCTTTAATCGCTGATTTCGATTAATCGTAAATGTCGCAGCGGGGAAGCCGTGGTATTGTAACCTTGTTGTTGTAGTAACATTATTGCAATACTGTAATGGCGGCCGGGCACGAAGGCAGAGTCGCAGCCGTCGTCGTCTTGTTGTCCCCTGCAATCGAATGTCCCGAACTACGAGCCGCTTCGCGCTAATAATACGAGGGGGGGAGGACGCAACTATCGTCGAGTCGCCGCTGCAACGGCCAACTCCTCAAAATGGAAAATGAAATTTTTTTACAGGCGCGAAGATAACCTCAAAAGCAGCACTAAAGTTTACGATTTTTATCCGTCGGCTAGACAAAGCGTTTACGAGTCCGTTCCTTAGCTCGGGCGCAAAATATTTGCACGACTGCTTCCGATAACGAGCATCGATCCGCGCCAGTGTCTCTCCTTGCGCCCGAGACAAGAGAGCGAGGAGTCTATTTAGGTGTGCATTATTGAAAATAAGCTGCTCGCACGAGGGCGAGACACGAGAACCTGTTCCGCGAAGACGCCGCCCTCGCGCTGTTGCGTGCATACGCGCATGAATTCAATTCCTGATCAGTTAAGAGTGGCTTCGTGTTTTTCTCCATTATGGCAATAGGAAAATGGAGTACTTCCGCTATAAATTTAAGAAGAGCGTTAACTCTGAAAATCTAGCGGTGGAAAGGAGAAGAAATCCTGCTTACCGATAACAGTCTTTTTCGTCCTCCCCCCCCCCCCAACAATAGCGACCAGTTCCATTTTATGTTCCTTTTTTTTTTAGCCGCGGCTTATTTATAATAAAACGCGGTTTCCCGGGCAATTAGTTGATTAATTTTGTACGCGTTTTCTCTTTTTCGGGAAATACTTAAGCTGGTAACAAGCGCTGGGGGAAAAGCCGACACGTTCTTATTATTCGCGTTAATTCGAATGGTTATTTTGACTTATCTTATAATAAAGTAGAAGCTTAACCGCATTGAAAGAGTAAAATACGTGTAAAAGTGCAATTCGGCGCGCGGCGGATGAGAAAACCTCGCAATCTCGTCGCTGATTTATTTATTAGAAAAATAAATGCATTCTCCAGCTGAATATTTAAACGAAAATTTTTTACCCGCAATTTACTCAGCCTCTTTAATAATAATTAATTCAGCACCAAGACGAAAGTTAATTGCCTCTTATCTTCGGGTAGTCGGAAGCGCGAATTTCGGAAAACAATGTTTCGCGATAATTTTAGCGCATACGAATGAATTTAGCAGTAAAATCGTGTAGTTGGGTTTTAATTGGAAAGGTGCGAGGTTAACATTTAAGGCGATGCCGAGAAAAGATTACACTTTTAAGAAACGTAGTTTCGCTCCGATTTCACATCCAACCGGATAATTAAAATGCGCATTTTAAAAGTTTGAGTCGTTATTAATATTTTATTTCCGCGCGCCAACTGCAGGAGCTTCTGTTGAAGCGCCGATGTCGGTTGCTAATCCTCGGGAAAAAGAGACTGATCCGCCTTAATGCGGCTAATTAAGCGAAATTACGGCGCAACGTTTGGTCGTTGAATCTGACGCGTACTCAATGTTTAGTTTGCATTTTGCATACAAATTATGGGACTGGTAACGCGTGGATAATGGCGCTTTAGACTAAGTTGCACTCGCTCGCGCAAACATCGTTGCAAACAACGATAAATAACGAGTTTTTAAGTCGATACAAGACCGAAATCCGATCGATGGCAATCTCCTGCGTCTGGATGTTGGGTAAAGGCCCGAGTCTTTGTCGGGACCGACACTCGCCTCTTTAACTAGTTTAGTGCTGCTTCGGATGGGTTGTTGGCCGGCAAAAGGCAAATATTCCCCTCCCGTCCGATGGCGCGCGAGTAGATCGATCCGAGGGGGGGGGGCGCCTTTTTAAAATAAACACCCCTGTAATCGCGTGCCCTTTACGCGGGTGAGAGGAGGAGTGGAGAACGTTGGCCGCAGTCCGAGTACAAGATAAGAGGTAAATAAGTTCCTTCCGCAGCTCGGCGCCGCTTTCTCTTTACCGCCTGCTAACAAAGAGCCCCGCGTCCCGCAACATCACGCGAGCGGCTAACGGGCCCCGCGCTCCTCCCGAGCGTCTCTCTCTCTCTCTCTTGATTTCCGCGCTTCGTCGTCGCGAGAATTATGGGACCCGCGCGCGCGCGCGATCTTCATCATCGACTGACGTAACAGCCGCAGCCGCTCGCCGCTGAGAAATTGCGGACGTGTGCGAGGCGCGATAACGGATCGGCGGCTCTCGCGGGGCTGTTGACCTTTATCTGTGGCAGCCGAGCGGCCGCAGCTGCAAACGCCACCTCGCCCCCGAGGCCGAGGCTTCCTGGAGGTGCTCGGCAGCGGCGGGGGCGTCCCTCCTCGAGTTTTCGCTATCGAAAAGGCCGCGGATGCTGCGCTTAAGACGAGTTGCGCGAGTTCGTTTATCGCGCTCCTTGGGAAGCTTCCCCGAGAGCTCCCGAGGAGCAAGTCGCGAATGACGAGCAGATCGCTAGGGAAGAAGTGTTATTGAACGTCCGATCGAAGGAGCGAGTCGAGTTCAAACTACTCCGCTAGTATTTATGCTAATTCCATTAAGCCGGCCAACACAATGAATTAATTACGGAGAGGAGAAAAGAAAAGAGTTATTACGCCAACGCCGGCTCGAGTACAAGTTTTAGCGCGCACTTGCTGAGATCGTAAATTTTATTATTATTATTTATTGTTGGGCTCGAATTGTGGAACAATGGCGGGTATCAATTGTTCCCCAACTTTTATATCGATCTTGCAGATGTGCGCGTCTCTGCCGGAGAGCGACGCACTTATAAACAATGCGGCCGCGATTCGCTGGCCGTTGCCGTCTGCCGGCTCTTGCAGTTCGCAGTTTTGAAGATAAGCGGCCTCGCGAGTTAACGGCCGAAGCTTACGCAAGACGCCTTTACCTGCAAAATGAAAGTACGAAACGGATGGCGAAAATATGGCTGGCGCTCTTTGATTAATTGCTTAATTTACATTGCAATTGCTTTCGCATTCAATCGGGTGTGCAGTTAATTCGACGGGGCCGATGCGAGCGGCGCCGGATCAAAATTGAAATATCGCTCGCCAACGTCGAAGCCGAATGCGAAATAAAGTTGCAGCCGAGAGCATCGACGCTTGGTTTTCACAGCACCGGGATTCGCTTTAAGGTCGGAGGTCAGCCGAGATCTCCGCTCGCAGCTTTAACTCTTTAACTCCTTTAGCAGCGGCATTTAGCGGCACAACTTTTATTCGTCGATCGGCGGCATATCCCCTGTCGCCCGTAACGTAATCGAGTAACGATCGGATGCTCGGAGCATCGCCTGGAATTGCGCGTGAGCGATAATAAGCCGAGTCGTACCAAGATCTACAAAGCTAAATCGCACGGAAATTGCTAAGATTTGCAGCTTCGAAGAGCTATTCTCCCTTTTCCAGCAGCGCGTTCTTTTAGTCGAAGACAAGTCACAATTTTCGCGTGTGTTTGGGAAAATTGCGGGGAGTTTCGGTCGATTGGGATACGCCTTTGGTGTTTCGGACTAGAAGGTTTGCGCGAGCGTCCGGTTCGAATGGCTTTGCAAAACTGAAAAGAGCCGCGCAGCGTCTTGGAATGCTCGCCAACCTGAAAGACTGAAAGAGGGTGTTTCAGAAATGTGTCGCAACATCTAGATCGACCTCGATTTCATTTATAAGAGTCGGTATCGTTGAAGTTGGGTTAGTAATCGAGCAAACGGCGGCGGCGGCGGCGTATCCAACCTCCGGGAGTCGCGCGAGATGCACGAGATAAGAAAGTTGGAGGGCAGACGGCGGTGGTGTTGGTTTGTTTCGGGTTTGCCTCGAGTTGCCCGTTTGTTGCATAATTCCTTACGCCACGATAGTCAAGGAAGTCTCGTTCCTATCCTCGAGCTTCGCTCGTGCACGGGAGACACATTGCGGAACTATCGAATCGCCCCTCTCCCCGGCCCTCCACCTGATGCCTCTCCAGCGTCTCCGGTTCGCTGAGTAGACCGTAGACCGGCCGCAGTCGTCGCAGGATGTTCCATAAGAATAGGAAACGCCGAAATTCGCGCGAAACGTCGAAACCGGGCGGTTCCAGTCCGTGTCCGAGTTTCCTTTTTACCCCCTCCCTGTAGTCGCTGGATTTAATAAATGCTAATAATTGTGACTGACGTCTAATCGCGGAGGATTGCGCGTTTGGGTCGTTGATTCGTTTTCTCTTCGTGTGCGCGCGGCCGTGCGAGTTTCGTAAAAATACATTTTCGTTGCGGAATTTCCCAGCAGCGGCGCCGATTCGGAGAAACTTGGCGTAAATTGAAAAATATCGCGGCGTCGCTGATAAAATCCATTTTCTTTTTCATTTTTTCTTTCTGTTTTTTTTTTAGCATCGACTTATATGTGCCGTAACGTTTACGGCGTTACGTAAAAATTCTTGCGCTAATAGTGAAATTCCTCGAAACGTAATACAACGATAAACCACGGAGTTTCGTCAACGCGTTATGCATTTACGATTCGACGAGATAAAAATTCCGCTTTTCACGTAAAATTTATTATCTCGCCACGTGGAATCGAACTTTTTCCCTTCAAAAGCTCTTCCTCAAATTTAAACGATTCTCGTTGGCAAAAACGTTAAAAATTTCAGCTTCAGTTTACGAGATTCGTTCGTCGCGCTCGCTGAATCCAAACACGACACCGATACTATAGCGATAGACGTCCGCCATTTTTGGCGTATGAAATTTGAAAAAGAGTCGCGCGTCTATTTTTAAGCAGACGGGTGTCTCCCCGTAATCGACAGCAATTTGAGTTTATTAGCTCTCGTCTTTTCGAGATGTCGGGAAAAGACACTTTCGACAATTCGAAAATCGAGTCCCTGTGATATTTGGATATTTCGCAAGCCAATGCAGCGACGCAACGAAAATTAAAATAAAGTTCGAGCCAAATGCGGCGATCACGAGTCTTTCGCTCATGTTTAGACTTAATCGAGAATAATTAAAATACCGCTCGTGCCGAGTTGTTCGATTGTTCTCCATCGAGGATTGTTCTGCGACCAAGAATGAACCAGTTGGCCGACGAGAAGTAAATAGACTGGTACTGGCGCGATGATGACAAACGGGAAAGGAGGTGGACAACAGCGAAAGTTTTGTCAATTCTCGCTTGGAATTCTTGTCCGGCGTTTTCCCAGACGATTCGGCAAAAACAGCGAGGAACTGGGAAAAATGGCGACCAGTTGATTATTACGAAAACGCAGTTGGCCTTAGCCGCCGAGGAGATGTTTATCTCCGAAAAAATAATTGCATTCCCGGATGAAAACGCGAGGGAAGCAAGCGGTGCATCGCGCAAAACGCTGCAACGACCAAATAAATCGTCCTCGCACTCGTACACGCAATAAGTGGAAATGGATGTAACGTCGAGAGCACGAATCGGCGCTCGTAAGAAGCCGAGGGGCCGGAGTCACGAGTGCAGCGGCTTTCTAGCCATTTGGGCCCAACTGCGGCCATTCGGAGTTCATCGGACATTTAAGCCCGGCGTGTTATCGTTAAGATCATCGTCACAGCCGTTCCCTCGCCGAGGTAGTAGCTAGACTCTACCCTCGACCCCCTCTTCGACTCTGTTCCGGCGCGCGATAAGAGCCTCGGAGAAGGTGAATATCCCGCGATGCGTGCGTGCACATCGGCGACGGCTCGCACTCGCGTGCAGTCGCGTGTCAAAGTAGAGGCACTATAAGTAGCGGCGCGCGCAGACTCGATAAAAGCCGAGCGAGCGATTCGCACTCCGCGCGCCTTCCTCCCCTGGCCGATAGAGCGCACCGGAGGCGAGGCAAGGAAGGGCCAAGAGGTTGGAAGAGAGCCCCTGTCCATCGACTCCGCGTTAACGCCCCCTGGAATGGCCCCCGTGCCCCGGATTTCGGACGTCCGCTGCTGCTTCGTCTGTATCTGAAAAAGCGAAAACGAGCGCCGCTCTATCGGTCGAACGAGTTTTCACGCGCGGAAGGCGTTCGCGCGACTCCGAGCCGCCGAACACTATTGGATGGATTCCGCTCGTTTTCCAATCTGCTTTTCACGAGCCTTTGATAAAGACCTTCCCTCGCTCCATTAGACGAGATTTAAGAGCCGAGTTCCTTCCTGGATTTATCGAAATTAAAATGCACTCGGCGGCGGCGCCTTTTATTTCTAATGCGCTCGTAGATTAGGAATGGATTTTCGTCTCGCAAACCGAGTCGCTGATAAAATTCCCCAGCCAGTGGTGCTCGGAGATGAGTTTCCTCGACCGCGGAATTTGCGAAATTTCGCTCCGAGCGCCGAGTGCGGAATTAGTTTGGCGATTACTCCGTCAGAATTTTCCGGGTCGCTTGAACTGCTCCGACTGCTCGAACGACAGATCGAACTCGATCGACTCCAGATGGAATTTTAATTCCGCGCGTTGTTTTTGCTAACGAGGTAAATTACGTGTATCGGTCAGTTGCAAAACTGCCGACATTGTAACGCGTGCGCTCCGAGAATTTTATAGGGAGAAAACACGTATTTTACGTTAATGGAATGGAAATGTATTCTCGGTTTTTAGCACGCAACGCCTCTACTTTCGTAAAATGAATTAAAGTTCGCGGAAGCAATTTTTTGCCAAGTGACTTGATTAATATTTTTAAAAGGCAAAAGTAAGATCTTGATCTATCGCTCGCTAAGCTTTCCTAACGAGTCGGCTTAACGTCGTCGAATGGGCAAAAAATTCTCTCCTTCCCACAGGAGCAGCTGGAAAATCAACAAAAAAAACTCGCTAGAAACGTGGCAGACCGTAAAAAAGGTCGGCTGACGTTTAACGCAACGGAATACGCAAATTTTAAAAGCAGCAAGTTGACGCACGCGAGCAAAAGAGCAAATCGAGCATTCGCCGGGTGCAGGAGTCAGTGAATAAGCGACAGCTTCCGCGGACCCGCCTCGACGACAAACTCCGATTATGAATTTACGAGGGCGCGCTCGCGTTATCAGTCGCTAATGACTATCGAGCCGGGCTCAGGCCGAGTGCGGGGCAGAAGAATAAAGTGTGTCAAGTTAGAATCTGAAAAAAAAGTCGGGACTGAGTTCTGAACTCGAAATAGAGCGCGTGACGCGTCACGTATCACGTACACGTATTACAAACTTTCTCGTTAATTTAACGGGCAATTCCTTTCGAGCGTCGAGTCTTATTTAACCGGATTAAAAAGACACGCGCAGGATTTTCTTCCCTGATTCTCGAATTATCATCCGGAGTCGGAGCTCCTGTTCGCACGGCCGACGTACGTACGTTGACGATAGCATTACCATTATTATAAGCAATTTATTTTCTTTTTGTGACGTAACGTAATGCTCTAAGAGAGACGAGCAGTTTTACGATTCGGATTAACGATTCGTATGTACTTGCTGCCGTAGCAATCGTTGAAATTTAACGATTCTCGTTTACGTAACGGAATTTTCCAATCGTTTTAGAAATTGGATTTGAATAAATACTCCCGATTAGTGAAAAGCTTCGAATTGCGAATCTCGACGTTTTACCAAAATACATACTCCGAGGACCGGTACACGGCGCATGTGCGACAATGTAGGTTTTCGACCCACCCACGCGGGCGCAATGTCGAACTATCTTCGTTCGCTCGAGCGCTGCAAATTAATTATGAAACATCGGCATACTTCTGACGCGCGCAAATCATCGACGCATAAATATTTTAAATCAGGTGGGGATATTTTTAAACGAATGTACTACGCGCATTCGCTTGAAAAGAATCGCTTAACGATTACCATTACTTAACCAAATAAATACTCGTCGATGAAACGCTCGCGGATGCATCATCGTTCCGATGGAAATAAATTCAAGGATTCCGTTTAAGCGCTCGCGAACAGTATCGCCTTGTAACAACAGTTTCCACGCGTCTCGAGAGTTTTCGCGGAGTTTCATCAAGACATCTGCGACGTCTCTTTTAAAAGAGACTCTCCGCCGCGTTCCCTCCTTTCAATTCTTAACCAGACGCGCGCCGGATTCGTCGACAAAACGCCCGAATTTGTATTAAACGAAAATTTACGCCTCCCCGTGCGCCGCTGCTACCCTTTGATTTTCGTAATTATCGTGTCTCAAAGCCCGCAGGAGCCGCCGTATCAAAGGGCCAAGTGCTCGCGAATTTAATGAGTTTTAGCGCGAATTACGGCGAGTAATTCATCAAAGCGTCCTGCGGGTTGTTGTCGAGCCCCAGGATGCAAGAGCTCGCGAGGACGCGTTTCGGGCTTTTTGCATCGCGAGCAACGACATTGAGAAAATTCGAAAGGAACTCGGGGGGGGGGGATGTGCGTTTGCGCTTTCAGGCGCAGGTTCGTAAAGCGCATCGAAAGGTACGCGCGACTCGCTTTGGTCGAATAAACTCCCCCTTTAATCATTCCGAAGCGTTTCTCCGATTGCGGCTAATCGCTCGGTGCTTGATTAATGAAAGGGCGCAATCTTGAGGCGAACTCGGTGCCCTCCTCCCCAATCCGATTTTGATGATATTTTCGAGTGGAGCAGAGATCCCTTGATCCCTTGATCCCCCGTAGAGGCGCCTTTTCCTCGACCCCACGAGCTAATTATCTCGGATCGGCTCGTGAGCAAACACAAGAGCCTTAATTAGCGAGTTTTATCGTCGCTCTTCGCACCTCAAACGAATCTCAAGTGTCGCCCGGTTTGCTGCTACTCGTTACGAGTCGCCAAACGCCCAGGACCGGGATTTTGGGGCGCCTACGCGCGATTCCGGTATTGCATTGCAGGAAACGCAGACTCGCGAGCCAAGTTGAATCGAGCAAACAATCAATTAGCCTCCAAAGCAAACGGGCGCTT
Source organism: Platyscapa corneri (assembly GCA_018907185.1). Taxonomy (NCBI): domain Eukaryota; kingdom Metazoa; phylum Arthropoda; class Insecta; order Hymenoptera; family Agaonidae; genus Platyscapa; species Platyscapa corneri. The sequence continues at coordinate 795,119 of JACCHW010000014.1, forward strand.
TTATTCGCTCTGCATCCGACGGTGGAAGGGGGTGGGGGCGTCGTAATTGCCGGCCGATCGGTCATCGACGCGAGAGAGAGAGAGAGAGAGAGAGACGGCCAGCGAAACACATCCTCCTCGTCGGGAGGCTAAACAAAGAGCAGCGCTCTGTGTTTATCGCGCGACGAGAGGCGAAGACTCGGGCGGGACACCGATGCCCCGTAATTTTCCTCGGAAAATCCGGCGCGCGCCTCGGCATCGCGTGATTCGCTCGATTGCTCCTTCCGCACGTGCCGACCAAATCAACGCCCACGCACGCCGGAGATCCATGCAACGCGGCCCGTCTCGAGAAGGGGGGCAGGTCGGGGACTCGACCTTGTTTTCTCCAATTGTCTCTGAATTGGCTCGAAATCGGAAACAACCGCGAGATGTCGCATCGAGTGGCGAACGCGCAATTAGGCAATCCGACGACGTCCTCTTACAACGGATACTCCGAGCCAATTGCTAAACACTCGGCCTCTCCCCGCTGCATTAAAATCAGAGATTAATAAAAAAATTATGCGCAACAAGAAGGTGGGGTTGCGTTAGAATCCATAAATTTCGAGCCGTAAAGTTTAATTTACAGAGTACAAGTTACAAAATAAACGGAGCGAAATGCATAAAGAAAATCGAGTTGCATTTTTTGTTTGCTCGATAAAGCGAGTGCGTTAATATTCATTTATGCAAACGTATTCAATCAGGAATCGTTTTCCGTACAAAAATCGCAAGCGACGTCCTTTATAAATACACTTAATGCGCGCGTACGCATTATGTAAGCCGAGGGAATTTAATAAAAGTTACCCGCGACGCGCGATCTGCTTCTCGCGTATTATTGTCAACTGCAATTACACCTCCGGCGTGTAATTGCATAATTTCGATATTTAATCTCCTGGTTATTTTTATTGCGCCGAGCGTTTAACTCGGTGCGTTAAGAGTTTCTTATAAGACTCGATAAAAATAATCGCATCGCGTGGTTGGGACTTCCGTAGATATTTATTTCTCGCTTTGCGCTGTGCGGCCGTAATTTTGCACGTGTTCGCTTAAATTATTCTCGGAAATTATTTTAAAGGAACACGAGCCTGAGAAGCGCATGTGCGCGTTTCCAGCTGAAAGAAATGTGTTAACAACTTAAGGTTGTCGTTAAAAGCATTTCTGTAAAAATCCGACTTAAATTCGAGGGAAATGTCCAATTTGTATTTGTAACTCGGCGGCGGCGGCGGCTCGAAGAAATTTTTCTCGACGGCCAATTTTTAATTTTTTAATCGCAGCGATCGCGTTTATTCTCATCAGGCGCGTGTACGCGAAATCGAAGGACTGGTGAGAAAAACTCGTATTTAAGAGCTTTGGCACGCACTTTTCTCAAAATTGGCAACACATCGCGGCTTCCTCGGACGATAAGCAACGATTTTTTCGCACGTACCCTAACCTCATTTTTGCGATAATGTGGGTGCGAGCGAGTTGTCGTTCGATCGAAAATAAAAGGAAAACTTTGAAAAGCGGTATTATCGCTCGAAAATGAGTCGATGCAGATCTCGCAATTTTTTAGCAATTCTTTGGTAGAGTCGCGATAACGAACGAAATGACAAAGAATGGTAGAAAAGTGCGCAACAACGAGTCTTTATCGATATGCAAAAGAGGTCTAGAAAATGGCAACACTTGCGTTATTGAATTATTTTAATTTTCGTTTTAACAAAATAGAAAGTTGAAGCGCGCGCGAAGGTCCTCCATTTGATTAGAAAGTAGGCGTTAAATTTTAAAAGGATTAATGGATTCGAATGAAATTTTATTTCGCCCCGACTGCCGAACCTCGGAACGGAAAATTTACAATGCGCGCGCGTCTCATAATTTTCGTTAACCGTTCGACAAGCACCCATTTATGCGTTCCCTCAAAAAGTATTTCATAAAAAATGTCCTCCCCACTCGCGCGAAGGAAAGTAGCTCTCGACGAGTGAATTATTATTCAATCGCTGAAAATTCTCTCGGGCGAAGTAAACCGTAACTTCCGACGACTCGTATCTTCCCCGAGTTTTTCCGGAAATATCAATCTCGGAGTTAATTGGAGTGGCGCCGGTTGTTGGTTCTCCTTCGAAAGAATTAAATATAAAGATGGCGCGTAAAAGCGGTGGGTGTGCCACTCGATGAAAATTTTGCGAATATCTCGATCGAAATCCGCTAAATCCTCCCCCTCCCCTCGAGCTTTAATCAAGGAGAGACCGATGTAGGTGTTAACCCCGTTTCCGTGGACTCCGCCCGACTCAACTCGACGGATCGAGGCTGTTTTATCGCCCAAGTAAAGCAAAGTTGTTGAGATGATTGTATTATCTTCTCTCTCTCTCTCTCGGCAAGATTTAAAGGAGAAATTGAAAAACTGCCTTGGCGATGAAAGTGAAACGCCAATTCGTCGATTCGCGCTGCCTTTTTTGCGATCATCATTAACAGAGCGGATACCACGACGACGCCTTAAAAATGATTTATCTGTGATATCGGCGCTCGGTTATCATCGTGTCCCCGCCGTTTTACGGGCATCGACGATGGCTTTTTCAATGTCAACCGAATCGCGTAAAATTACCCGTCAAACGTAAACAAATGTATTTGGTGTCCAACATTCGAACCACCCGTGAATAATTTAAAGTTTATACATTGATGCGCGCGCACCTGCATTTGTGTGCGTAAGAATTTAAACGCTTCGTATAATCGAGGGCACGCGGTATAAAAAACTTGTAACGAATATTTTATTCGATGCTTGATTTATAATCCGAAAAATAATTAAACGTCGCTCGATTGCATATGAGGATTTATGAAATTAATTTAATAACGGAAAAAGGATGAAATCTGGTCGTTAAATTCTCGCCTCCTATAAAACACTGCAATGAACATTTGCAAGTTAAGTAATCGATTATCATTAGTGCCACTCGAGTCCATTTTTTACACGAATAATTATTTGGACTTTTAACGAATTTCGAAAACCGATGGTGTGTGCGTATTACTTTCTGCGAGAGACATTATGGAAAACAATAACGCGAAGTATCGTTGTTTATTCACCTTTGGAATGTGTGTGCGCGCGCGCGCGATATTTTCTAGTTGATTTCAGGTTGAATCGTCGTCGCCGTCGTTTTCCCTTGAATTTTACTCCAATGCTCGAGTTTAATTAGACTCGAAAGTTTTTTAGCCGATACTCGAGAATTTCTCGTGCACAAATACGATGTCGGTCTAAAGAATCTATTTGTAAATTAGTGTTGTAACGCTGCCCGGCGATTTGTTTATTTTAATTTGCGTCGCGTAAACATTAAAATGGACGCTGGAAGGATTTCCAACGCGGTGCTTGTTATTGCAAAAGATTTTTCAAAAGTTTGGTGAAAAAGTATTTGTTTACAGCGGCACGTCAAAATATCTGTGTGCGTGCACACAATAGACTAGATTGCGAGATATAATTTTAAATTAGATTTTATTATCATCGTCGTTATTATTATTTTACGGGAATCAATAATTCGCGCTTCGTCACCTTTATTCAGAAATATAGGAAAGTGCAATCTTGCGTTTAGCTTTTGGATAAATAAAGTAAAAAAGTTTAACAAAGACCGGGACGAGCCAACGCGGATTTTAGGTTATATGAATTTGCAAGATTGTTCGGAAAATGATGTCGATTAAAAATAATTATAGCGTCTCGTAATATTTCCAGCTAGTTTTCTTCTCTCGTAATTCCCCATTGGCCGCAGATACAGGCTGACTTTGATATATTATTAAGCATTTTATTCGAGGCGCGGGGTGAGTATCTTAGTTTTTTACATCGATAGACGTATAAAATGGCGCCCCGGCATCAGCGCGCTATCTTTGCTCTTCGAGATAAAATTGAAACCATTTTTTTTATTTCCGTTAATGTTGCAAAGCACCGAACCCGAGCCACTCTTTTTACATAATACAGAGTTCTGTTACACTCAAGCGAGTTAGAGACTCGCGCCGGATTCCCAGGAGATACTCGGTGAAAAACGACGCGACGCCGCAGATAAACGAAAATGGAAAAAAGCAAAGGATATCTCTTGAACAAAAGTAGAAACGCAAAAAGATTGCACTTTTTCTCGTTCGATAGCGAAACGTCGAAGGAGTGAGTAGCCTTTATTCGCTCTTATCCGCGAGCGATTACTCGTTAATAATCGCCATTGACACTTCGCTTTCGAGCTCGGGGCCAGGATTTTGTGCAAGGGTAGTGGTGTGGTGGTGCCACCTGCGCTAAATCGATCATCTTGGCTCGACCGCATTAGACGCGACGTCACGAGGCCGCTTCGATGCATTTCTCGGGTGCATCGCTGGGCGTTTATCTTCGTTCGACGACTGATAATTAGCCTCGCAATCTATACTCGTCCGAGTGATCATCGCAAATTTTAGTGCAGAATCGGGAGGCACTTTTAGAAAAGAACGCTTTTACCTTGCGAGAGTGTTCCTTTCCCTTTTTCCCTCGTCTCGATTTTCTTTGCGAGCGGCTTCAAGTGCCTTTTCTAATAAATCTGCAACGCGCGATTCTCGTATCCGCGCATCCGATAAGCGAGCGAGTTAATTAAGCGAACTCGGGTAGTTCGAGGTAACAAAGTAAAACTTCGGAGGTGTGAAAACAGCTTTTAAAATAAATTTATGAATCCACGAGCTGAATAGTTGCAAACTTTTCGAACCTCGGCTCGGCTCGTGTGACGAATTTATACGATTAGCCAATTAACTCGAATTAACTACATTTTCCTTTCTTCGCGGCGTCCGATCTTCCGAACTCGTTGTTAATCGGCTCGAACAAATCGAGCCTAAAGCTCGGATTGTCCGAAAGTTGCTTCGATAACGAGCGACTGCCGATCGGCATCGATAATTCAATTCTAACGCGTATTGCTGATTATCGCCGATGACGAAAAATATTATTGGTATTTTATTGAAAAATAGGCCGAAGCGACAATAGCGAATCGACGCCGTATCGATATTGTACTTTTGTGCGTTGCGGTACAATTATCGGCGCCATTCTATTGAAAATGCGCTATTTGATTATTGATGTCAGAAATTGATAGCAGCCGTAACGTACAGTATCTGCAATTTTCAATTACCTTCTTTTGGTGTTCTCGTCGTCCTCGTCGACGAGCGGTAACTAGGCGGCTCGTGTAATTTATGCGGCGCGCGGACAAAATATATTATGTTAACTTTGAGTCGAGACTCTTATCGGTGACGCAGTTCCATTCCAAATTCCAATTTCCAATGAGGGCTTCTGGCAGTAAAGCATTTCACGGATACGCGGAATTCGACGAGCAAAAGTTATTACGCATCGACTCTCGTTGGACGCGTGCGACTACGATGGTGTGTGGCTGACAACCGAACGAAACCAGACCGGACCAGAATCGAGCCTCGGATGTCGAAACCTAATGATTCTTCTATCAAAATCATCGTTAACGGTCCGATTCGAGGGCCCACAATGGGCCGACGAATAATGAGTTCTCGATAGTCCTTCTGTGGACTTGCCGACGGAGCAGAGGTTACAGATTTAGGGACCGACTTTCGACACAGTTCGTCAGTGACTTTCAAAGCGAGCGCTACTTCGTGACCTCCCCCCCCCCTTTTTTTCCCCAACTGGTATTTATGATAAATTGCAATTGCGCCTCCGAAAATAATCCCGTCTCTTTGGTTCTCCTAAATGGTTTTTCTCCTAATGGTTTTTTTAAAGAATTATTGGTCAACGTCAAGGACGACTAAAAGCAGCATCTCTTTCATTGCGATCAATTTCATTTTCCGCTCCTGCGCTGCTTCTCTTCGCTTCATCGTAACGAAACTTTTTACACGACACGCGAGTCAGAGATGGGAGAGAAACTTTACCAAAGCATTATCCTGATTATTCGAGTTTTTTCAAAAATGAAAAATGCACGGCCATTTGAGCTTTTCGTTTATAATTATCTATTAAAATGGATAATGCTTAAATTGAAAAATAATCCGATAATAAGTACGTAGTTGCAAATAATAAAATAGCAATTAAAATGCTAAATTATCATTCCGAGGAATAACTAAAGCTTAACTAGCAGCGTGATATTTTTGTCGGACGATTTCACTCGATAATTTCGTTTATCAGCGTTTGCAACCTGCAAATTTATATCTCAGTTAAAGTTGGGCGATCCTCGTTGACACATTTATTTATAGTTTTAATAAACTTACAATATGGCCATTGTCCGTAATTACAGTTGTAAAAGTCAGTTTGCGCGTCCCCATGTAATAATTAGCAATAATCGTCGCTCGCATGGCGATCATAAATCACCATCAGCCTACTTTCGAGGCAAAAAATTGCTCTTTGTTTTATCGCGATTATCGTAAATGACACGAGATGATATCGTTTGCCGAGAGGAGAAAGTAAAACATAGGCTCCGTGCGTTGGTCTGGTTGACAACAACCGGAGTCCGAAGCTTTCGCAACAACGCGTTTGTTTGTCACGTGCTTACATAATGACGCGATAACAGTGTCAATTAAAAATTTAGCAAAAACACAAGCGTGGGAAGAGCCACCAATCGTCGATGTTTTGAATAATCGCGAAAAGCAGTAGCTGGCGAAAGATAAAAATTAATTTTCGTCTTTGATCCGCAGGCGTGTTTTTATAAACAAGCGGCGGGGGAGGAGAGGATGGCTTGTAAAATGAAATTTGCTCCTGCAAATATCCGCTCGAAATTTGCGAATCTGATGGCCCCTACGCGTCGTTGCTCTAAATAAATATTTTGAAAGCAGCGGCCGCCGGCTAATTTGTCGTAAGTCGACGCAATTTTCCGATATCAAAAAATTATAACGAAAGCAGCGGCAAAGGACTTTGCATTTGTGCGCTTAACTTCGGACGCGCACGAGCGTCGAATTTCCGCGATTTCCGCGGTTTTTCGAATAGCCGCGCGAGCCAATATTGTTCTCTGCGCTCTAAACGTTGCAAAAGCTGTCGGAGGAATCGACTCCGGAGCGTAGGTACACAAAGTGACCATAACTGCGACTCTATGATTCACCAATTTGCATGACACACAGCCTCTTTTTTCAGCTGTCTCAGTTGCTCGAGTCGTAAAGCCACCGCTGCGCTGTCTTTCTCCTTTCTCGGCCCTTATTCAATTAAAGCGAATTGCTTACGTCAGAGAATGCCATTCTCTTTATCTTTATTCGGTTTTTTAATAATTTACGGCCTCGCGCCTCCGGACGGATCTTCGTCGAAATAAGTTTGCGCCTGCTATTATTGCTGTTTTGTTCCTTAAGCTCGACCTCCTATCTGATTTAACTTTTGTAAAATCGAATTTTATCGTAAAATACTGCAGCCGCATTTTGAGACGCGGTATGCCCGCTAATATTTCCAGCTTCGCGAGGCATTTCGGCGGAAAAAGTTAGGTGAGCCAGATACGATCGATAATTTATCACGGCAAATTTAGGAGGCAACGCAACCATGGCAGGATCTTTGGCGAAAATTCACTCTTATGGTAAAATCGATTCGATCTGTTTTTATCGATCGACAACGACACAGAGTCAGTTTCGTTTTGAATATCGCAATGTTCTTCCTGTCTGAAAGAGACACTTGGCTCGTCGCAGTATCGGTATAGTGATTTTGCTTTAATCGTATGCATATTTGGATTGGCTTAATTATTTTCGCTAGACCAAGGCCATCCATATTTTTCACTATAAATATAAAACTTTTCTAATTATAAAGCCAATTATAATTTTCAATCTTTGTAATTTAATATTTTACGGGTCTTTAAGAGTTTTGTTTATTAAGTTTGCGGCAAAAGTTAAATCGATTAGCTGTACGAAAATAATTTCAAGTTTATATTCACGTACTAATATAAGGCAATTTTAAATTATGCTCTGGGAAATCTCACTGTCTGTCTTACAGCCTCGGAAATTTGTTATTCGGTCAAAAAGGAATTTCGCCTTAAAAAGTTTTCAATAATAATAAGACATTTCAGACGTCACGCGAGTATAAAGTGTAATATATTCATGCCTCGTAACATCTTGTCTTCGCTAATCTTATATAAATCTTTTATGTTTTCAGGTGAGTCGCATAAGAGTAACTGAAAATTTACGCTCGCGGAGTCTACCACTAAAATTGGAAATCTTGCGCTTCTCCACAAAAAAAAATCGGTAATTATAAAATCTCTAATATCCGTAAGAATAAGAGAAGCCGTTGCGAGAAAATAGATTCGTCGAAAGCAATAAATGAGAGAGAAAATTTTTACCAAGAAATTGTAGGGTAGTTAAGGGGTAAGCTTTACGTTTCGAAGCACATAAACAATATCCCTTATGCAAACCTCCAGTTTTTAGAATTTCGGCTAATTTTATTACTTTTTTAAACTTTCTTTTTAGAATTTATTTTCTATTTTGTCAGTTCAGTCGAGCAATTCCATTCATGAGACTGAATTATCGGCAGTAAAATTTAACCGACACGAGGACTCCCGAATAATTTTACGATCTTTGAAATCTCGTACTGAAATTCTCTTTCATGTATTCATTAGCGGGTAACCCAATAACACTTACATCAAAACTGCAAAATAGAGGAACAGTATATATATATATATATATATATATATATATATATATATATAGAGAGAGAGAGAGAGAGAGAGAGAGAGAGAGAGAGAAAGAAAGAGAGAAAGAGAGAAGTCAAACAGATGCAGAAGATAAATGAAAGGGAATATGGAAGGACCGGATCAATTCAACGAAGCGCCAAAGCGTAAAGTGGAAAGTTTTACCTCGAAAAGGGAAAAGTTGCGCTCTCTCTCTCTCTCTCTCTTCCCTTTTTATTTTCTTTGTAACCACTTGTGTTCTTATTCGCACCCAAAGTTTCCAACTTGAAAAGCGAGAAGATTTATATTTTTACCTTGACAAAAGTAGCAACAATGCGCGAATATGTAAAAATACAATAAAGAGATGAAAAACAATATTCTCCGTTAGTCTGTCGGCCAACGGCAGCTGAGATTCCATCTCGCTATTAAAAATGATCGCCGAACAACAACAACAACAACAACAACAAAAAGTGTAAATTAATCTCGTTCCGGCTGAAAATCGCTATAATAGTGCAGTGGACGTGTGCGGCGCTCGGCACATGCGCGCATTAAATATGCAAGATGAAACGAATGCACTTCAATCCCTTTCGTTTGCGCAAATGTAAACTCAAACAGGACTCGAGCGATTCGTTACATTTATTAACGAGTCCCCGACCAAAGCTTTTATCGGAGTCTATAAGTCGCGTCGGCGCAGTCGTCGAGCGAAATAATGACGATGATAAATATTTATCGTTCGAGGGATAAATTAAATCGTCAATTGTAAGCTGCGCGAGCATTTTTAAAATTAACAGCCTCGCGTCGCCCTCTTGTCCTCTATTGATTTTCTAATAACTTTCCGCTCTAATCACCAATAGCGCACTCCGGCAAAGAGATAACAAGCATAAATCAGCCCCGAGGCTCGGTGTCCGATAAAAACTCGGGCTTTTACGTCGACTGTAATTTGCGTCTAATTAACGTCGCAAGATTATATTGTATTTGCGCAGAAACTTGAGCGGAGCTCGGCGTCGTCGGCCAGCTGTCGGTTGGCGGTTCAGTTCCGCCGGTCCACTCGCGAATAAAAGTCTTGTTTCGACGAGCCGAGTTGTATCGCCAACAGCAGCGAAAACCAGCTTGAAAATCTAAGCAGCAGCTCGTCTTTGGGGGAGAGAAAAAAGCCTGGTTCGTCGTCGCGTGCCCCGAAACCAGACCCAAAAATATCAAGTTTAAAACCGCGAAATGCGTTCGCAAACTGCAAATTATTTCGCTCCGGACTGCAGATGCACGATCGAGGACGACTGCGAGCGAAAATAATAAGAGCAACGGCAAAAGGGCTCCTTTTCAGTTTGGCGCGTCGGTAAGGAGTAACGAGTTCGCCGAGCGAGAATGTAAATAAGTTGATATCGGGTCCGTTCGGCGGCGCAGGGCGGGGGCAGTTGGGCCTTTTATTTTTAGCTCTCCCGACAACGCAACACGTCAGCAATTATTTCGTTCGCGGGGCCCTGCGCTCGCGAATTTGCCCGCGCGGCAGTTATTACGACGATTAAGGTCGCACCCAACCTCGGCGCAAAGGGCCAACTCATTCTGGAATTCGAACTGTAAATCATTTCCAACGATGTCCATCTCGTCGCTCGTGAAATTTCGACGTTCCCCGGTTAAACGACATTTTGATTAAAGCTTCCGTCCTCGCTCTCCTTGCCATTGGCTTGTTCGCGTGCGTTGACTTTACAGTTACGGTTGCCCACCTGGAAAAAAGGTCGCGCGATTGCTAAATAAAGCACGAGCTCGTTCTCGAAGCTGCAGCCTCGAGTTGCAAAGCGGCGCAGCGGGAAGTTGGAGGACAACCGAGTCGGGGCTCGCGACCATTTTTCGTCGACTTTCCACCCGCGAAACGAAGGCGCGCGCGAGCCCCTTGAAAAGAGTTGGCACGTGCGCGTCGAATTCGCGCCGAGGTTTTCGTTCCCCAAAGTCAAGGACGGACTGACACTGAACTCTGGCCACGGCCTTCTTCCTCGTCCGCGTTTTCCAGCAGCTCTTGCGTTCACCTGCTCTTCCATCAATTATTCCGCCTTTTATTTCGACGCTGCGCCTCGCTACGGGCCAAAATTGATTTACGATTCGTCGTCGCTCGTCGATATCCCCGAGCAGCTCCTCGCTTTTACTCGACAAAAGATCCCATCCTTTACTTATTACCGTTCAAAACGTAAAAAACTCGCGTCTACGTTTATGTTGGAGCGCGGCCGCCTATAAGCGAACGCAGAGATAAATCCGAGCGAAACGAACGGACGCAAAAGGGCTCGAGTCTTTTTTAGACGGTTGCAAGCACAACGAGACACGCGTTAAAAATGCTTCTGCATCGACTCGTCGGTTATTCGGAGGAAAAGCTCCTCCGCGGACAGAGTCGAGCTCTTCTTCGAGTTTGCGCTGCTGCAGTGCAGAACAGCATTCCAATTCCTTCGACTCGAGGATCGTGAGAAATAATTATCTCGCGTGCGAGTTTCACGAGTGAGAACATCCCCGAAAAGCCAACCGAGAATTTTCTTATAAAAGTAAAAAAGAGTAGCGCGAGTCGTGAAAGGTGTTGGTATCGACACAAAACGCGATCTGAATTTTTCATCGGATTCCTCCTGCGCGGAAAACGGCTGAAATTGTTTCCGTTTTCTCTGTTTACATTGGCCATCGACGCCGAAAGGTCGCGCGGCATTTCTCCGCGTCACCAAAGAATTCCCAAAGTTGTAACATTTATTTTCAAATGGCGCTTTAGGAACACTGTAAAAAAACACTTTGATACTTGTGACGAAAACTTTGGACGTAAATTTATGTATGAAATTTTACACCGAAGCCCGCGAAGCCCAAGTCGACTTACTTTCAAGCTCTTTTAAACTTCTTTTAACTTCACCGCGGATTTAGCGAAAAATTTTATTTCCAAGATGACAGAAGTAAAAAATAGCACGAAACTTGAAGCGGCAATGTGGCCGGAATTCGCAATGAATTGTAAATCAAAACTAGGCGTGACCAAAGTGAAGGAATTGCGCGTTCGTTTTGGCGAGGAAACGTTCAGCCGCCAAAAATGTTGGGCTAACGATGCCCTTTTATCTAATTACGGCTTAATATCGTTCAAAAGTCGAGGATTTAATTTTCCGCTTTTTCGCGCGATTCCTGCAATTGGTTGCTCGAATTGTAAACGACGTTATCTCGAGTTAATACTAAACAAGTAAGTTTCAAATTGAATCGCAGCGAGACTTAATTTGCGAATGAGAAATGTTCCATCTTCCACGCTGGCTCCACGCTGGCTACGTGCACATACGTTAGCTCGCACTCCAAGAGAACAACAATTCCTGTGTAGAACAGAAACACGCGAAGCTGCAGTAAACCAAGGGGGCGGCGGGGACGGGGGACGGGTTGTTTACGGTGGTCCGCAGTTGCCTTCGGGTCCACACGGAATTCATAACGATGCGCGTGCAAATGGCGTCCTGCCTACTTCGGACCCGGACTCTCTATCGCGCACATTATTATCTCCGCCAGCGAGGGCTCGTATATAACCTCCGACTCTCGATTGAGAAATGAATAAGACGAGTCATTTAGTGGAATTTGCTCGAGAGATTCGGCCTGTAATTTAATTTCAATTTTATTTTATTATTCGCTCGCTTCTGACGAAGAGAGCGCACGGGCTAATGTCGAGGATGTAATTTCGAATGAATTGTCATTGTTGGAGGGAGTTAACCCGAAACGGCGAGAGCGAGGCTAAATTATTGAGGACGGAGAGAGAGAGCGAATCGAGGGTGGTGCAGATACTAAATTATCGAGGGCGTAAATCTCAATCTCAGCGGTGATATTATTGATTGCCGAGGAGATAAAAGGTACGTTGGGCAAACAAAAAGAGCAGACTGTTGAATCGCGGGAACAGCGCGAAACTAAAGAGGCGGTCGAATGTGCACCACTCGGGCATTATCTGTAAAAGCTGGTAACTCGAGAAGCCCGTCCTCGTCGTCGTAGTCTCCGGAGCTGATGCGGATTGAGAGCCGCCACCTGTTGGACGACTCGCTCACCAATACGCGACACTTTCTTATCTCTCAACTTATTTCCAAAAGACGACGACGCGCAACAATTTTGATCCTCTTCAATTTCAACTGTTCGCGTCCGCTGGATTTTAAGGCGGCTTCGTTAACGAAGCAGCGTTCGCGCCCTCCTGAAATTCGTTCTCCGGCTCCAGCTTCATCCCCCGGGCTGATTTCCCGCGATAACGACGCTTTCATCGAACTGTTTTCCTTCGATTCGAAAGACGCGGCCCTTGAGCCATTTCGCTGATACGCAGCGATTTTAACGAGTGATTATTTTACTTCTCGTCAGTTTCATTATCCCACGCGGCGCTTTCGCGAAAGACGGAGCTTGCGAAAGCTTCGAATAACTGCGGACGTTTGCTTAGTTAGCTTTACACCGTTGCCTCGTTTAAAAATAACGAAAACAACACTCCCGAGCGATGTGATTTAGATCTGCAGAAATTAAAGAATTCGTTCAAAAGGACGGAAATCCATCGGTAATTAAAGATCCGCCTCGATGCAAGGGAAAATAATTACTTCCAGTCAGACGCGCCCATCGAACGCGCGGATTCGATACGGATTTTAAATAATTTTCCACCGCTTTGCAGCGGCAGAAGTTCCAGATGGTTTCGCATTTCTCGCGCGCATTTTCGCGTTCGGTTATTTTTAGTAACCGTCCGAGTGACCCATTCGACATTTTGCATTCGATGGTTTTGTAAAACTTAAACAATTAGCTGCCGCTAAGTGCTGGCCTTCCTCTAGGCTCTTTTTTACACTGTAATCCTCGTTGGACTCGACAAAATTAGATCCCAGCGATTACCTTTCGGCTGCCCGCGTTGGTTCTCCTCAATCGAAACTGCATCAGCCCAAACAAGTTGGCTTGATCCGTGGCTTCTAAAATTTATCAGTCGCCTGAATAACCGCTCGATTTTGCTCGAGCCACAAACGCGAAACGCCGCGATCGGTAAAAGCGCAGTAATTGCCAACTTTGACTAGAATCGCAGCAACGAGGGCAGCTTTTGAAAAGACGCCGCTAATCTCCGATTTTCCAGATGCGCACGCTGCGAATCCGCATTAAAAAAGGGACGAGTCTCAATTAGGATTCGCCGAGGCGAAATGCGATTGTGCAGCTCCGTTATGAGATAACGAAATCGCCGGATTGCGCAAAATGAAATTTCACCGCCGCTTCTGAAAGAGCCTTGTGCCCGATCCTCGCTATTAGCATCGTTAATAGCATAATATCGGCCCCTCGCCGAGTGACCAAAGATGGTCGGGGAAAAGGCAAAACAACGAAGGCGAAGGCGAGGAAGAGCGCAGGCGCCCTGGTCGCGCGTACACCAACAGGAGCCGCAATGGAAATTGACGCGTGTTTCGTCGAATAATGAACGCAGCAGTCACCCCCACCCGCTCCCAGCGCCGCGTTAATTTCAATCTCGTGTTTCCACGTCTCGTTAAAATCGCCCCACCGCGCTCTTCGGTTTTTGCTGCTCGCCCCTTAACTGGAGCGCTTGTTACACTTCTTTTCCACGGATCATTACTTCCCGTCCTGCATCTGCGTACGCTTGGCTCGCCTCTCTCTCTCTCTCTCTCTCTCTCTCTCTCTCTCTCTCTCTCTCCACATGTGTACCGATACGAGTTCGATTCGTCCGCCCGGTCAAGGCAAAACGTCCAATTTCATAATTGGAAGAAAAAAGCTCGGACGCGTATCTGCTTACGCGGAATTCGCCCAAAGCTCGTTTGCTTCGTTTGACTTTAATCACTCGATCCGCGCGCCAAACTGAGAAATAGCCTCTTCGGAAAAGTGCCATTGACATTTTGCACCGAATGCGCTCGAGTCGAAATTTATTCCCCATAAAGATTGTAATTTCATGAATTTAGATTCGAATTCGGATTCGAGTTCAACAGATTTTAAAATGTTCCAACTCAAATTTCAACTGTGAAATGTTGTAACGTCAATCCGATATCAGTTGCATCATGTGCACTTTTTAAAACTTTTTTTTTCACTTCGGAGACTCGGTGCTGCTCAATAATGGTTGGGTTCGCGTCATTGCGGTTCTGCAGAGGACGAGCGAGAAAATTCTAACGGATCAAGAAGGAGATTCTGCTCTTCCCGTTCGATCATCGTGAAGCATTGAAAATTGAAAAATGAAAATAAAACGCTAAACATCGTGATTGGTTGTAATATTATGGTTAAAGCGACTCAGAGCCGGGCATTACGCTAAAATAAACAGACGTACGTGAACACGAAAAACATTCGCAGGTGGCGTATTGCGTTGAAAAAACATTGGCCGGTGACTTATGCGATTAAATGAAACTTCGTAAGAATTCTGCTCGAAATGCATAATTATGTAAAATCTTTAAGATTAGATATTTTAACTGCATAAATTAAAATGCAAATTCGTTAGAAAATAAAAAGTAATGTCCGCCGCCTTTGAAATATAAAGTGTGAAATACCGAGAAGGAGGAGGAGAAAAAAGGCGGTTAATTTACTGTATTCTCCGGCGTAGTTCGCACTCGAGAAAAGCGCGGAAAGTCGGTAATGAAAGGAGGAGGGAAAAATTAAGCCGTTACTATTTCGAGCAATTTACTAATCTGCCTATCCGTTTCGCGCGCATCCCCAGCCCCAACGGGCCGCCGTCGAGTTAATATTCCCTGGACTCGGGAACGCGGGCTAATTGAATGCCATAATAGATCGATAACGGGTTTGGGGAAGGGGACAAAGAAGCGAAGCGAGAGCCCGAGATAAGGACGAGGAGGAGCCGAAGGGCGAGCGGCGGCGGGGGCAGCTGAAGATGATGGTAATCGGAGAGGCCATTCTTGGCGATTCCAGTCGGGGTGTCGCAGGAAGTGAGCCTCAGTTAACCCTACGTCGGCGACCAATCGATAAAACTCGCCTCATCTCTCCTTTCGTCTTTCGCACGTTTCTCTCCACTCGAGTCTGTCCTTTCCCCGACGTTTCCAAATGACTTTGAATGACGCGACTCCGCTCCTATAACTTATAAATTCATTAAAATTTATGACGGTCAAATTGAATATTAATCCACCTCTCCGGTATTTCCAATAATTTGCGTAATAAACTGTTTTCTAATTATGTGAAAACGTTCGATGTTTAAACGTCGATTGCTGATTGCCGCCCTTTTGAATTAACCAAGAGATTGCGATAAATTGAAGCTGAATTGAAAATTATGCGTCACCATTATTAATCGAAAACTCGACCGCGTCATTTTCATTTTCGACTCTGTCGACAAAGTTTCTGCCTCGCCTCTCTTATTCTTCTCCGATTCGTTTTTTCGGGGGCAGCGCAAATTTTGCTTTGGCGCGCGCGCACACGCTCACGCACACAAGTTGCCGGTGCTGTGAAAATTACGAAATTTTGCAAGCCCGGCAGCTTTAAATGGTTTTGCGCTTAATACCTTTTAAAGTGATTGCTAATTTTAATAATTTTCGCAGTCCGCTCGCGCTGCACCTCGAAATAACAAAAACGGGCTTTGCTCCGCTCGCGTTTTCTAATTTATCGCAGCTCAAAAGCGCGCGCAAGCCGATGTTTTTAGTTACCGCGCACATCTCGTAATTATACCGGGCACGAAAAATTCACTTTATAAAATCAACAAACGCTACGTTTAACGCGCAGAGTTTGCTTTTAATAAAAACAAGGTAAAGCATATTTTTTTCTTGTTTTTTAACAAAAATGTAAACGTTGTTTCCCGTATTATTTTACAGAGTTTCGTTTGATGCGAATTGTTGCGTTGAAAAAAGTATTGGCGAATATCTTTCATTCCATCGAGGCAAGTTGACCGGACGAAATAACCGTTCGCGATTAAATCGTTTCATCCCTTCGCATAATCGGGGGATGGGAGGAAAAATTTCCAAATCGTTGCGAGCGAATATTGGTTGTAACGCACTTCCGCCACCTTCGTGGTACTTTTCCCATTAAAAAATTCTACTCTCGCGCGGTGAACTCGAAGCAGCGGAAACTGGCATCTCGACAAAAGTGCAAACTTCCTTCTTGGGTGTTGCAAAATTTTCCGGTGCTCGCCCACGAGAGAAGCCCCGTGACGTGCCCAACGGTTCACGGGAGCAGCGGAGGTGACGTCATCGGCCTCCAGTATTGGATACTCAGGAGACTCTCGAGAGACAGCGGCAAGAGCCTCGGCGAGGAATACGCGCTTATATCTCGGGTTGCGTCAAGCCGGGCGAGACAAGGATGCTAGAGTTCCGAGTGTTTGAGCTTCGCGAAATGTCAACCAACCCATTCGACGTATTTTCTTTCCGCGTTCTCTCTCCCTCTCGCTCCCCCTCTCTCGGTCCGACACCCGATCCACTCGGCTCGGGTGCTTCCGCTTTCCCGAACGCGATCGCGCAAAAAGCAAAGAGAAACGGATCTCGTTGCGAAAATCCGACGGACTTGGTGACTCCTGGAGCGAAATTAGCTGCGTTCGTTGCGACGGAAACAATCTCTCTTATTAGACAATACGTTTCTTCGGGGAACGTAATATTAACAAGAAAACGGGAACGAAGTTGAAGTGCGCGAGAAATGTGTGTCGAGCCTCGAACAAAGACTCGCCTCACCTCCTCGTTCCCGTTCTATTTTCGAGCGACGCGCCGCGACGCCTTTCCTTCCCCGTCTTCTCCCGCTTCGTTTTTATTATCCTTTTTAGAGCGCGAGTGTCCATGTGAGCCGCCGCACTCGTACCTGCGCGAGTGTGTACACACCAGGCGACCCTTGACCCGACTCGCTAATAAATTCTCTTTCCCTTTCTTATTCTCTTTATCTCTTTAAGCGCGTATCCCCCGCGCTGTTTGCTTCTTCTCCACTTCTCTTTCCCCGTTATTCCGCTCTCCTCCGGTCCTTCATTTTTCATTGCGATTTACTCTTTCTGGCCTTCGCACACGCACGCGCGCCAAAAACATCGTTGCGTCTTTACTTTTTTTTTAATAATTTATAGCTGGTTTATCCGATATCCGGGTCAAGCGTTTCATTTCGCGTTTCCAAACTTCCACCAAAAAAATATGTTTAATTATCGTTTGCCATAAGCCTTTCTTATTTCACCGTATAATTAAACGTAGATAAACAAGATGTTTTTCGTGCGGGGCTCCATTATAAAGTTGGAAGGGGGCAGTTTGCGTTGCTCGAAAAACACACGAGTGAATTTTTTATCGTAATCAAAGTCAGAACCGTTAGTTACCGAGTTTAACGAGGAATCTGGTAAAAATGGAAAAATCATAATTGCCCCTATAATAATCCATCGGAAATGGTTTTCCTTTCGTACGTTTTTTTCAATGCAATTTTGAGGAAATTGGCCGGTAAAATTTCCCGATATATATGGAAAATTGGTAAATTGGAAATCCTTATTTATCCAACTTCGTTCCACCAGTGTTGTTGGTGCTCGCGTAGTTTGGAACCGGGGGCAGAAAATAATGGAGTTTTTGGAGCAGCTTTGGTTATTTTTAACGCGTGACTCTGCGGCAACTCCAGCGCGTCTCTAATTTCAATTTTTTCGTTAAATTTTAAATTTTATTTATGCCGATGCGTGCAAACTTGAGAAATCTCTTCGTTGTTTATATCGCATATAGGATTTATCGTATTTAAATGTGGATTAAAGAGTGAAAAGTGCCTGTCGAACGAAAACAGACATATTGGAGAGATAACTTTCGATCGAGAGGATTGGCTATTTTGGTCGATTTAATTGGTCCAACTCCGTGCTCATCGACTTGTCTCATAATATTTGTTTTACAAAGTATAAAAAATGTTGTCGATATTTCAAAAGGAGCGATGAATTGTTCAAAACAGCGCGACGCGAGAATTTCTCGCGCGTTCGCAATCATTTGTACCAAAGTCAATATGTAAACTGGAGCCAACTGTCATACGCGAGCAAAATCAATACTCGCGGTTGTTAAATTTTTCTTCCGTCCCGCTTTAATACCACTTTTGTATAAAAATCGGATAGCGCGAGATGAAAAATTGCTTAAAAAAATTTCGGCTCTCTTTTGAAATCTAGACGGAGGAATTGGGAGCAAAACGAATGGGTTTATTGGCCGAGCGACTCAATTACCGGGCGGCGACATACGTTGTGCCGCTGCCAAAGCGTTTTTTATTCGATTATCTTTTTTGTTTTACGTTTTAAATAATTCGATTTTCTTGTACTTTCTGCTTTGTTCGCGCTGAGTGCGCAAAGCGTTTTAGCAGCCGTGAAGGAGCGGCGTCGAGAAGTGAAATATTGCGATTCGTCGGCTTAAAAAAGGCGATGCGCGTTTCTTTAGCGGCGCAAGGACGTAGATCGATCTTTTATTCGTTGCGGATAAAGCAGCTTTCGAATAACAGACTGCCCCTCCTTTATTTTAAACGCAGAATGCAAATGCTCGTCGCGTTGCGACGATAAGGGAAAATTCAAGTCTATTGTCGAGCGGCGTTTCTCTCACTCCTCCGCCCGGTCTCGTGCTCGTTACTCTTATTCAATTACGTCCTCGATATTTGCAATTTGATTCCGGGTGTTATCGACCCCGGCCAATGTCTCGTCAGTGTCTTTACGACGACCCAAGAATAATCCAAACGCGTACACCCGTTCGCCGCTTAATTACCCGCAATTGGCTGCTTTTCCCTCGTGACGGCTGCAACGACGAGACGAGAAAAGTGAACCTAACGAACCTAATGGGGCGTATCGGTGAGAATCGACGAGTACAAGGTCGTCGCTCAGCCCTTTATAATAGGACTGTTGGTTTTTGCCAAACGCTGCTGTGTCTGCTTTATTCCGTAGTGCGCTTTTTTGGTTCGGAGTACAGCCGCGCAGTCGCTGCGATCGGCTTAAAGTGGAAAAAATGTTAATCGCTCATTCGGAAGGGGCTACTCCCAACGAGCCAACGGCGGAAAAGGAGCTTATTTTTGATAGTTCTCGAGCGATTCTCAATTAAAAGCACAGCAGCGGCTCTTCGCAAGCTCGAAGCTGCGGAACTGGCCACGAGCGCATCGTTGCAACTGCTTGTTTGAAGCGAGAAAAAGAGGGGGGGTGGGGCGCCTTTTTGGGCTGGGATGCGCGAATATCTCGAGTCATCTTAAGATATTAAGTAAACGTCTTTAACGTAATCTGGTCGAGTAAGTCGCGAGAGCCGAGAGTTTCAATGGGAATAATTTATTATTCGCCACTTAGTATTCGCGTCGGGGATTTTTACACGATTGTTTCGCTAATGGTTAATAATCTCGTTCGACGCCGCCGCCTTATGAATGAAAGGATACTTCCAAAGGAGAAAGTCCATTAATCAAGTGCCCAAGTAGAGATTTTGATAAACGATCGCAACGATAATTTAAGACTAAAGTTATGTTTATCGACAAATTAGTTATTAGCGTTTTATGCAGCGTTTTTATCCCTACCTCGGTCTCTCTTTTCCTTTCAGCTCCATTGAGTGCACAAATCTTTCTCGCGCACAAAGAAAGGTAATAAGAATGCGGCGAAAATAACAAAAAGAAGCCTTCGTGTGGGCAGCACAATGTTCCTTCATCTTTTCTACTTAACCTCCCATGCATGGAGGCCTACACTGTGTTTCTCCCGATCGCATCCTCCTTTCTTCTTTTCCCTCTTCTCGCGTACTCCTTCCGTGCATACTTAAACGCACTTTTGCTCCGTCATCCTCCCTCTCTCTCTCTCTCTCTGCATTATACCTTCCTTATTTTTCGCTCGTTTCGTCTGCTCGCGCTCGAAATTCGGATCGCCTTTCAGGATGTCATTTAATTAAAAAAATTATCGATCCTCTTCTACGGGATCCAAGATCGAAGTGAAATTAATATCGAGATCGTTACGAATTGATTGTCTCGTTGCGAACAGCCGATATGAATGGTTCCTTTGATTTGTCCAACCGGAGAAGATTTATAGACGGCGGAAGCAAACGATTCGATCGAATTAAAAAGAAACTGCTGTAATAATTTCGTTACTAGGGCCAACTAGACAGTTTTTATAATTCAGCACCATAAAATATACTCTATTATACGTTTGAATAAAGGTTTTCAAAAATAACGCGCCACACTCACGTTCGATATTGCGTCGCGTAATTATTTCTGTTTGTTGTTGCATCTTTTGACGCGGCCTTTCCGGTTTTTAAACGAAATAATAGACGAATTCGATCAAAGCCACGCATAAATAATGAAACTTGGTTTCCCTCCCCGACAAATACACGCTTACCAATATTAAATTCAACTCGAATTCGCTTACAACAATCGAATTGATTTTAAAAAGATAGGATAAATAAAGAATAGCAGCATCCACGCATTATACTCGTGCACACTCGTGTTCCTAAATGCAGCTCAAAAATTGTTTGCGCGTACAAGAACGCACCCGTTTCCGCTCGAATGCAAACTCAAAAATTCAAATAACATGCACTTGCAAATTTGGGAAATTGTTTCGATAAAGTGTCAAGATGTCAGTTATTCTGTTAATTTCAACGGTCGACGTAAGCATAAGCGCGGTCAACGAATCACTTACGTCAATGATGAACAAACGCGTATGGAAAATTAATCCACAAATTTGCATTTAGGATACGTTAACGCAGTCGAAAAATAATCTTAGATACGAATTATCGCAAACGGCTGATGTTATAACTCTCGGATAGTTTGGCATGCATCAATTGGCGAATTGCGATGTATCGGTGCACGCAGTTTAACTTGTATAAATCACGTACAAAGGACGGAATGGCAAAAGTTTTAAGGAACGAGACGTTACTTTGCGCATTGAAACTATAAAACTCGAAATTCTAATTCGATGCACTAGTTTGTTGCGCCGAGTTTATAAAAATAATCAGCGACACTCTGCGTCCAACGAAATAGAGTTTGTCGAAGTTCGTTAAATTCCGCACCTCGAGCACCAAACTCGTGCGTGTGGAATACTTTAAAACGAGGAGCTTAAAATACCAATCCCTGATCCGCAATGACAAAATGCTGCTTTTATCACCGAACTAGAGCTGCTGAATTATTCGAGTTCGATGTTTTCAGAAACCCAGTCAAAAGTGCATCCTTGCCAGTGAAGTCGCGATCCGACCTCCCGGCCGATACGCGATAACAACAATAAAGATCGCTGTTTGCACCGCGAGCAGAGTTTCTTATCATTCGATTAGGAAAAGTCAGGAACCGCGATTACTGCTCAATGGCGGCGTATAAATTCTAAAGCAACTCGAGCTAAACCGCGCGACTTGATTTAAGACAGCGACTGGCCATCTGCCGAGGTACAACGGAACCGTTCGTCTGCTGCCGGGCAGCGAAAGAGCGACATCTTAATCTCGAGACCACAGGCCGGTCGTTTCGAGGAAGTCGAGCAGCAGCTCTTTTGTGCGCCGGCGAGCGTCGGCCACGTTAAACTCCAGCCTCCGCAGGATGCGCTTCGAGACACTCGAGTGCATCTCGCGCGATAACAAAGCGAGATGCAGCTGCGATTCTCACTTGGATGGATTCGCTCTGCCGTGAAATGTTTCAAAAGCACTTGTCATTGTGAGATTTCGCGCTGAAATTAGCAGACGTGCGCGCAGGCGCGGGAGGAAAAATGATCGGCGTCCAACTGAAAACGCAGCCCAACGTCAATTCGACAGACCGATTAAATTCCCTCCTTATGCAGCGAGTTCTTGATTTTGCGAGTGCATTTTTGATAAAATATTGTACGTTTGAGAGTTGCGATTGGTTTGCGGCAAGCCGTTTGCTTTCTAAAACGAATAATTTGCGATTTTTCTTGGCTGAGTTGCGCGCGCGCTTAGGACGCCTCGAGTTATTGCTTAAGATCGCTATCATCGGGCCGACAGTTGGATAGCCTTTTTGAAAAAGCGCGATAACGTACGTGTTCACTGTTATTCCCTTGCGAACTGATACCGCGACGCCTAAATACGTTGGAATAATAATTAATTGAATCGAGGAGCGACGCGCCGGAGATTTTAAAAGGCGCCAACGATACGCCGTCGAACCTTCGAGTCGCAACTGCTCCACTAATTCGATAGAAATTACCCGCAAAAAGTTGGCTATTTGCGCGAATAGCAGATTAGTCGAATCAATCACCGGGTGGGGGAAGCGTCGGAAAGGTCGGAGGCGATTTTTGGCGTCTTAACTGGCTTACCTCGTGCTAAACGATCATCCGCACCGCCGATAAAATCGCACAATGCCGAAGCAGCATTAGCGAAAGAAGCGAGAAGAGCCAGACAACGAAAAGCGTCGGAATAACCTAATGGATAATCGATTCGGGGATAAAATCGCGAGTCGGATCTCGCCCTGCATATCCAAATCAGCGATCTCTGGATTCGGCGAAGAGAGAGGGGGGGATAATCGGGAAGAGGCCGGTGACCAATCTCTACCCGAGCTGCAGCTTACGCGCTTTCAAATATTTACTGTTCCTCCCTCGGCCCAACAGCCCAGCCACCCCTTTTGGTTGCTTTCCCACTCCTCTTTATTTTTCAATCCCGTTCCTCTGGATCTCGGCATCGGCTAGTAGTGTTATTATTACCCGCAGTTTCAGCCCAAGCTAATTAGGATAATTTCTCAAGGTCAGCTCAAACTCCCGAGATCAGCTGTTTATCAGCTCGCAACTCAATAAGCGAGTCGAAATTGAAAGGAAGCCGTTCAAATACGAGCGGGGCGATGTAGCGAAGCGAGCGAGTTAGTTAGCCGAGAGAATACGAACGATGTCCTTGCAAAGGCAAAGTGCAAAAGTGCTTTTTGATCGCGCGGCAGTTTGCTCGGTGCGTTTTTTACTTTTATTCTCGCGATTCGCGTGCAGTTTATTTTATGTAAATTCAGTTCCATCCTCTAGTCGTAATTAACGCTTCTGCTAGTCTCCCCTTGCATTAGGAAAATTTCGCAGTGGTGTTTGTTGTTTGGTCTTCTCTCGCCTTTTGCCTTCGCTCACAGGCACACGAGCCCCTACCCACACGCGGCAACGTTTTCGCGTCAGCGCCGGTTAATTTACTTCTTGTTTTCCTTGGACGTCCACCAAAGTTTTCCCATATGCTTCTCTCCAGCTGCGGAGATTCTTCTTTCCTCGTAATTGCTGATCTCGGGCAACAATCCTCCCCCCGACTGCTATCTCCTCTAACTTTATAATTATACGTATTCGAAATATCGTCGACGCTTTTTTCGATGCAACGAATTCTCCCAAACGCATCGTCCGACATTTAACTCGGCCGTTTCGTTCTCAGCACAAACCGAATAATGGGAATCGAGCTTTAGCTTTGTTTCCTAAGCGTTTCTCGCGCTTTAATCGAGATAACAAATTCTTGCCTAGATTTGAACAATTTTTAAGAACAACTTGCCGTCACCGCGTGACTCGACGTTGTTGCGCTCTTGAACTTTATTTGGCGCATTCCCTTGGCAACGTTACGAGCGCAAAAGCGATAAATTTGAGGTTGAAAAAATAGTTCTGTTTGAATTCAATTTGTTCCTGTCCCGTATGCAGTGTAGCGCGCATTTGAATTTACTTTCCCCATTCGTTAACAAAAACTACGTAAACACACTAATGATTATCTCATCGATCAGCTTTTATAACTGATCGCAGTTATCCGATCTAGCGAACTTTAATTTTTACCCAACTAATCTAGACTATCGCCTGAGTTACTTCGATCGCATCAATCATTAGGTTGAGATTTGAATCGCGCGAGTATAAATCATAATTATTGTACGAACGATCTCTTTGTTTTGCGTTCCCTTTAATTAATATAAAGCACGTGGCTCGGCCAAACTCGTCCAAAAATCTCGAACACAGCGATATTCGCGCGTGCACGTGTGTGAGCTATTAATAATGTTACATCCACCAACGCGTTGCACGGAATATCGAGATATTTCAAAGAATTCGAGCAGCTGCAGCAGCAGCAGCCAGTGTTGGTCGGTACAAAAGATATTCTCCTTTTCACTGCGCGTATTTTCTTCACGAGTGCTTAAGCCGCATTCCCTTTCTTTCAATAAAGTTCGATCGATCTTTCCATCCCTTTATTCTCGATAGGAAAATTGAAGATCTCCATATTTTTCTATCGAATTTATAATGTTCGTCGTGAGATCAGTCGTAAAGTGAATTCGGTCGTAAATTCCTCGTCGGTTCTTAGGTTTTTCTTCTTTTTTCGACACCCGTACGCACACAATCAAAGCTAGAGACTCCGGTTTTCAATCATTTCGTAATATTTGATCATTTTCTTTCGTCCATTATGTCGAGCAAATAAAAAACAACGCCTGGATTTTTAATAAATGTTTCGTTTATCGTCTTTGTATCACGAGTCTAAGTACCTAATTTTTTGTAAATATGCAAAAAATTAATCACTTTGTATTGACTTTGCGAATAAAGTAATTTCGCTCCAACAAAATTGTTTAACTTTCAGGTTTACAGTTATTTAAATTGTGCGATTGTCAAAGAACATGGTATCGTAATTAAAAAAATTTTTTCTACGTATTTTTGCATAGAAACAACCAACTCGATTTATATGGCAATTATGTTGAAAAGTACACAATCGCTTAATTACGCGGTTCTGCGGTACGTTTTTTGTAAAAAAAAAAAAAAAAAAAAAAAAAAAAAGGAAACGAAACGAAAAAAATAATAAGGCTCCACACTGCTCACAAATTATAACACATAATTGTTTGGAAGGTAACTCAATGCTTCGAACGAAAAAAAATTATCATTCGTACGATACGAATTTTGAATTATTTATATCGTCTACGGCTGGCGGCCGATACGTTATGAAAGTACTGAAAGTTAAGTTATTGTCAGGTACGTAAAAGAAGCGAGACACGATTGTTTGCGCACGCGTAAACATACTTGCGCATTTTTCAATACAATGTGTTGCGTTTAACATTTTTAAGCATACATAACCTTAAATATTGCTCGTTATACAATGGCACAGTGGTTAACCACTTGAATTCAAAATGATTGACAACTCCTATTTGTTGGTGGTAAACCGCCAGCTGTTTCGAGGATTATTTGTTAAACTATTATTAATAAGCGCACGCTAATGTTTTTACTTCAAGTCGATATTTTGAAGAAAAATTATAAGCTTTAAAGTTTGTAAAATTATGTTTCCCACGATATTTTTAAATAAAAAATCGCGTTCGTATCTCGTATCAACTGTTTCAACTGTATTTAATGCCTTATTTTTTCACGTTAATCCTTTTACGTATGAGTGGGAGTGGAAATTTGGATGTTACGATACAGGAGTTAAAAAAATCGTTTCCAATTTGTTTGTTCACAGTGCGACAGTTCAATCGTCATCACTGGAAACGAATTTTCGACTTTGATGGGAATCAAATACACGTTGGAAGGCACACATCTTAAATTGACAAAATTCCACTTAATTGCGTGAGTATGTTACTACACATTTTCAGGTAGCGAGTGTCAGATTGTTGCAATTGGGAAGACCGACGATAATGTCGCGCGATATTTATAAAATTTCGTTCGTTCGCTAGAACGGATATTATTTTCGCAGCTAATGTTCGTTTTAATTCTCAAAGAGCCAAATTAATGTTAAGACCATTCGGTTAAAGCGCAAATTGAATGCGGGCAGGTTAAAAAAGGAAATATGTATGGAAATAAAATAGATTATGGTATTAGAGGTATATTTAAGGAATAATATTTAAAGGCGTCGCTGATACGCCAGGCTTGCGCAGAAAACCATTTATAGACACACAGTAGACATTTTTCGAGCGCTTAATTAAATTCCCAAGCCCCCGATATTCCTATTGCTTTGAATAAGTTAAATATTAATTTGACATTTTTCTCGTTAAAATGGCGCTCGCCGTAAGAAGATCGTCGTTCCATTTCTCGCAACAAATTGTTCATCGGGATCTTAACTTGCCGTAATCTCGATGAAAAATCAGGAATTTACTTGCTCGTTAAAAGGCATAGAGAAGGAAAAATGGAGATCGAGTGATAATGAAGTTGGAGGAGAAAAATGGTTTAGTTGAAATCCATGATTAAGTTGCCTTAAAATAACATTGCCCGGACTTTAGCCGTCGTTTACGGTTATTACTTTATTTCGCGCGCGCGAGACGGTCTTTGAATTAGCTTGTGTTGAAAAATAAACTGCGCCACGCGAAAATGAAATATGGGAAGGAGCAAAAAGGACAATGACGCGATACGACGGCGAATACGAATGGAAATCACATCATTTTGCGCGCGAAATTAAAAATAGTAATTGCGAAATTTAGGCCATTATTTATGTGTGCGGTAGAGGTTGTACGGTACTCGGTACTCGGTACGCCAACGGTACAACTTATTAATTTAATATGCATTAAGAATGCACTTCCCGCAGTATTTATACGCAGTTTGTATAGCCGCCGAGTTTTTCACGAGCGTCGTCGACACACGTGGCCAAATAATGCAAAATTGTCCGTTCGCGTTGTTTCGCGATGTTGGCCTAACAGCGCCAGTCGAGACAAAATAATGACGCAATCGACGGATTTTAATAATCGATTAGAATCTCGCTGGCTCGTTCTGAGAGTGCGAGAATTCGCGTTTTCGCATTGTAAATTGCATAATTGGAGGCTAATAGGAAGCTAATGAATCGCCATCCGACGAGAATCAAACTTTTCTCTATTTCATTAGGACCGGCAAAGTTGCTGGCCCAACTTGGAGCTGCACAGGCGAGTCGATCCTCCAAATATCGATTGGCCCCTTCCCTCCTCTTCAGCCTCCCTCGTGCAAACTTTGGCCGTCGTATGTGCTCGAACTTTCCGCTCGCTTAAGCGAATCAAATTTTTCTTTCAAGTTCGTGAAATTTCGTACTCCTGTGCGAGGCCGAAGCTTTGGACTCTCTCCTCTGGACGCGTCTTCGGAAACAAAAGCTGCCGGCTTAGCGTTCCCCTTTGCCCTTAAAAAAAAGCGTCTCGATCGCGGGGCTAGTTCAGCCCCTAAAACCGTTGGAGTAGCTGGTGCCGCGGCGCGCTCGCCCGAGCCGAATAAAAAGCCGCGCGTTGCCGGGAGCTGCTCGGATGGTCCGGGTCCTCTCGAGGTCGAGCTTGCAAGCTCTGCTCTACGGCTCTTTTTGTCGCTTCCTGGCGCGATAATCACCTAGGCGCTACAGGTGTGCGCTTTAAGCGGCGACACGACGGAAGCGCCTCTCCGCCACTTTGTATTCGCGGCCATTTATAAATAAATCTTGGAGCAAATTAGCTTTTGCGCGCGATCACTTCTTGTTAAATAATTAAGGGATTCGTGGGAAGCGAATTATTATTAGTCGCGCGAAAACATAATCAGCCATTGGCGAATAAAAAATTTCGTCGGAGATGAGACGAAAATACGGGCGATTGCGAGGAGCGACAGAAACAAACTCCCATTATGCTTACTTAATAGCTCGCTGTTAAAAGTTATCGCTCTTTTATTGTGTTGTCCGTAAATTTATCGCTTATGTTTCGTCGACTTTAATTAATTGGAGAATGGTGGAGGGAGCTAATTTAAATTAAATCGAGGTATCCAATATTAGCCGTTGTCGCGCAAACTCCCAAACTCTTTTTGAACTTACAATTTCAACGCTTTCAAAAGTCAACCGGAAATTTTGCATAAATAATAGGGATTAGAATTTTTTGGTTGAAAAATAAAGCGTTGATGCGTAAACTTTCTGTTTTTAACCTCGAGTTTTAAGATTAATCGCAAACTCATTACTTTCTAAACTTGCGAATAATTACTCGGCTAATAATTTTAGTCGTAACTCAATAAAGCGAAAATCCAGAATTAAAAATTTTTTATAATCTTTCGAGCGTACGATTGTGTAAATTTTCTCTAATTAATGGCAATAGATTAAAGCGTTAAATTTTCTCGGCGCCGCGTGACACGTTAAAACTTTAATAAAGTTTAGTTAAATATCCAAGCTAAAGTTGTCGACTTTCGTTCGCATTCATCGCGTACAATAAGAATTTTACGCCTTCGACCAAACGATTGCAGCTGATTTGGCTTGCACGGGAGCACAGAAAAGGGTTATTCTTTTAATGTTTAAATCGGCGCAATATTTAGCAAACGACCGTGAGAAACTTGTGTTATCGCAACTTTGAAGGCGACAAAAGGTATTCGAGCCCCTCCAAAATTCATAACGCGAGTTCGTGAAAATCGCGATAAAACGGCATCGAAGTAACGGCAAAATTAGTTAATCCGGGGCCAAAGCGTAACGATCGATCGAGTAACTAATCCGAGCGCGACCCATCAAAATAATCTCGTTATATTCGATGGCGCGGCAGCAGGTAATTAATAAAAAGAGCTGAACCGCCAGTGACGTTTTATTTGCGCGCGAGTAACTCCTAGAGGTCGACCGATACTCGGGCGTCACAATTATATACTTGGCGCAATGTTTCAAAAGCTATAAGAAGTTTAACGTCTTCCAAGCCTCTCCGCGCGACTCCCCATAAATTGGCCGAATAAGTTCATACATAAATTTATAAATTTTCCCCGAAATAATAGAATCGCGCGCACCGAGTCGCCGCCGGGTGCGCATTTCCATAATAAAACGCTGCAAGGAGTGTTGCATTATTGATATCGTGTTAGTGCCAAGTTTATAACTCCTATAACGAATCCGAAAGTGCGACGTGTATTTTCGCACACGGGTAACGATCCTCCAGCCAAAAACAAACACAACCTCGTCCTCTAATGCGCGAATTCATTGCCTTGAATTTTCTATTTCGCGAGTCGCGGAACGTCGTTTTCTTACGTTCCACGTTTCCAGAAAGCAAGCGAATTTATCGGAGGATTGCAGCCGATTGGCTCGAGCTCGAGGCCAGCCGCCCTAATTTTTTCTCTTATAAAGCAAGCCTCTTTATTTGTCGATAAGAATCGGTTCGAGGGCTTCGCCGCGCGCGAGTTCTTATTGCGAGCACGCGATCGGCGCAACTCCGCGGTTTTGCAATCGATGCCAATCTGGGGGCAAAAGCCAGGAAGAAGAATCGTTCTTAATTAATGAAACTCGCCGAGCCTCTCTCCAACTTGTTCGTGCGCTCGCGCAAACGTTAATTACTTTAATGAGCCTAAAAGAAATCCTCGCCCATCCGTCACTCGCGGATGCTCTTTTCGGAATCGTTCCTTTCCGTCAAGCTGGGACGTCAGTGCCGCGCCGATGCTGCCCGTACCCTCCCTGATTCCAGCAATTTTCCCGTCAACAGACTGATAACCTTCTCCTCTGCGATAACGATGTCCGTTTCAATCCACCAATTTTCCAGGAATTTTACGCTCGACCTTGCTCTACTCCGAAATAACAACGGTAAATGCGGCACTTGTGCGTTCGATCGCATCTCCGTGACGCGTGCAAAGTTGTCATTTATCGGCAAGAGGGAAAGTCTATTCGAAACTGCAAAGTCTCGTTTTTCTTTATAATAATAATAATAATAATAATAATAATAATCCGTTGGTCGCGCGACTATCTTCGTTTCCTTGAAATTGAGTTATTATCGTTGCCTCGGACACCTCGCAACGCTCCGATTATTCGTCCCATAAGCTTAGGACGACGAATCGATTGCCTCGTGACGAAAATTTCCATTGCCGGCGACGATATTTCAGAGCGATTTTTCCCGACAAAATTCGCCCGTCAAAGTATTTGATTAAGCCACGCTTGTTCTCGTGCCCCGGAGACGTCGATTAAAAAAACCAGCCTTGACATTTGGACGATTTAGGAATGCGTAACGAGACCGTCAAGTACTTTCGGTGCTAATACGAGTGTTTAGGAAAAGTAGCGAGCAGTCGAAGCGATTGAAAATTCTCGACTATTGGTAACGCGTTGAGCAGCAGCTACAATCAACGGAGGCAAACACTCCGGTGGGGTTCGCTTCGGCCTCGACGCGTGCGTCAAGAGGAAAAAGGAGGACAAGAGGCGGCAGACGGAGCAAAAGAACTGACTGAAATAACCGCGTGCACGACGCAGTCACGTAACTGCGCGAAAACTTAATGCTCACTCGGTTTTCTCTTTCCCAGTTGGAGGGACGGGCGCCTGCCTCCTCGCGATTTCGCCAAACTCCGCAACTGCGCGACTGTTCTCGACTCCTGCGCCCATATCTTTTATCGCAATTCGCAATTCGCCTATTAATTAGCTCGGGTCCGAAATCGACGTGTCTCGAATTCGGCGAAAGGGACGGTCTTGGGGCCGTAACTCCCAGAACGACTCGGACGGGCTTAATCCGAATTAGTGAATAATCACCGATTCTCGTTTAAAGCCGGCTACGGTCGGGGAGGACAGACGGCCGGCGCATTCGTCGAAAGCGGCCTGAAAAGGAGCCACACACGCACTCGTGCCCAAAAGATTAGGCGGCGTATCACCGCATCTAACGAAACGCGATGCGCCGAGCTGTATAAGCTGTCGGTAAGTGCGATCACTGCTCCTGGTGGACGAGCTACGCGTTTGACACCAGGGCCCGGTTGAACTAGGGGAAAAGCGGAAAAGAGCCCTCCTAGGAACAGACTCGCCGCAGTCGCGAATGCAAATGAGAGAGCCCTTGGATCGGAATGTCCGAGAGCCAGAGTCGCGTGTCCGGCCGAATCTGAACGCGCCCACGGGGGGGGGGCTAACTTAAGGACTCGCGGCTTCCGGTATTGGCGCGAGTCGGAACAGCTCGAGGGCGAAATTAATAAGACGAAGGTTGCGTGCGGTATCGTGTTCTCGCCCTCGTCCGGAGCTCGCCGGCGTTTACTTACCGGGGCGGGGCTACCCGTTGTCTTCCTCTACGGTTGCTGCGCCTGATCGATTTCCAGTAACGACCTAGAGCTGCGAATAAATCGTCCACCCTGGTTGTGTTCTGGGTACGCGCCGTCGCTTGCCTCCTCGGATTATTCTCGAAATCAAACAAGTTCGGCTAGAAGAAGTCGGCGGGGGGGGGGGAAAGGGTCGTTACGCCGGTCATCGGTTCTTCCTTATTTTCTCGTTGCTCCTTAGTTCTCAGCTCGTCGCAGCACGAGGAGCGACGACGACGGCTCTCGGGCTAAATAATCTTTTGCGCAAGAAAGCGCGATCAGGCTCGAGTTTTTGCGCGTTCTAATTCGCTCGGCTCCTTCCTCGCGCAGAATTTGATCGGAACAATAAATTGACAACGCGTCCAGGCTCTTTTCCATTACGACGCGTGAATCGCCGCAGCATTTGCTACGCCGGTGACTTTAAAAGAACGGACTCGGAGGGACGCGTGCAAGTGCTGCTGCATCCGGTAGGTGTGACTCGCATCCCTGCGAGTGTAACTTGATCGCAAGAGGAGGAAGGTTAACAAACGGATAGCGGCAGGATCGTTGCGCGTTTCCGAACAAGTTTTCCAACGCTTTTCGCAAAGCGTCGAAAATATTTGCGGCTACTCTGGGAGCGCGGGTCGATTAAAAAAAGGTAGGAAATCACTTTGCCTGCCGCCTATTTGTTTAGTGTAATCTAATGTTTAATTCATCGCAACCTACCACAATTCGCTTCGTGGCTCGCAAGCAGCACTTTTCGTTCGGATGAGCCACACACACTCGCGTAATGAATATTTATAAAATTTGCCAATTCAAGCTGTTACATCGGAGTGACGCCTCGTATCCATAGGCGCTAAACAATTTCCATTATTGTTGCTTACTTACTTTTAGCGGAGGCTAATAGATTACGTTCGGCGAGCGAATTTAAAGTTCCGACCGGTAAAAATTTGGTTAAACGTTATCGAATGACAATGAGATTTCCATCCATCAACGTGTTTTGTAATTCATCGTTTACGCCCCCCCCCGCCCCGCGTACTTACTTTTGTTTGTGAAAATAAACTTGTAAAAACAAGCAATTGCGAAGCAGCCGTTGGAAAAACCCGTAGCGATAACTAGGGATTTTTGCTATTTTAAAGCTTTCGACGTGAATCTCGATTAAATCAGTATGTAAATTCGCTTTTCTCGAGGATTCGATGATCCGACTGAAAATCATATTTTCAACCCTCTAAGGCATAGAGTTTTATAAAAACCATCGATCAGCCATCTGTCGTTTAATTTCTACGCTCGATCATCTTCGAATGGAAATTCGCACGATAAGAGGGGGGGGGGAGCGCCGAAGCAGACGCCGAGCAACCAATCCAAGTTCTCCTCCAACAATGGAGGGAGGATATATCGAGTTGTCGTACTCGAAAAATAAGGAAATTATCGGCCGGATTAAAAATGCCCTCCTAATTGTAAACGTATTTTTAGTCGACAATTCGAGCGCCATAACTTTCGAAAACGTGATTTATCCTCGAGCCAAAACCGATGGGCAAAAGTCAGATTTAAATTACTAATTGTATTTTAGGCAATGCGAAGTGATATTCGCTCTCGTAAACGAGCATTTTTAAAATGAACGCGTCACCATTAATATTTTGTGTGTGTGTGTGTTATTAATAGAGATATTATCGCGCAACACTCAGTCGGGTTACAGGAAATTTAACGGTTCTGGCAAAATTTAAATCCGAATAAGTAAGACAGCTAAGTAGTTACACGCTAAGTACATAAATGACAGAGATATACATATCGCGGCACGGCATTAAGTGAGAAAGACAGAAAGGAGATTTAGATTTAAATTTAGATAGGTTTATTAATATCCTGATTTTAATGTATCCAAACAGAAGGGATTAATTTGGCTTCCGGAGTGAGTACTCTACTCCTACCCAACTACTAATCTAATATCGAGTTTTATAATATTTTCAATAAATGTTATTTATACTCGAAGACATCGCGAGGATTTATGCGCTATAAACATTTATCGTAATAAATGCAACCGATTTCATTCGTAATAAATAGAGAATAATAATACACAACTCGGGAAACTTCAGTCTTGGGACGGAATTCTTGCAAACTCCAGTCTTTAAAGTCGCGATTAATGTACGTTAAATGAATCATTACGAGGATGACGCCGAGATATCGCTGTCGTTATTGAATTTTTAGGGCCCGTTAATCGAGTTGCAGTTGCATTAGCTTGCGACGCGTCAAGTCGCGTTGTTTAGTCTGCTGCTTAGGCGAAAGAAAGCGCGAACGGGACGCGGCGGCGGGCACTTCTCGTGTTTACGCTACAATTTACGAAGCTAATGGAGGCGACTCTCCGATCGCGCAATAAAACAACGACCGGAATATAATGCAACAAGACCACCGGGAGTAGCGTCTGCACATCTGCTCCTGGTATAACTCATCCGACTTTCAAAACGAACGACATTTTAAATTCATCGCGAGCACCTCCAGCTCCTCGCTCGCGTCTTTCGAGCTTTCCCTTTTTCCGCTTTTCCTCGCTTCCGCTCCGGCAGCGCCAGCGGCAACCCCTTCCAGGTAGCGGGGCACGGCGTACACAGCGCATCCTGCGCCGCGCGCACTCCCTAAAAGCCCCTCACCGTAGACAATAACAGGCACATTGTGCGTAGGGCTTAACCTTCCGAGTTGCGCGACGAGCGAGCGCAAGGGGGTAGATCGGCGGGAGGGTTGGAAGAACCCGAGTGGCACGACGATAGGAGGAGGGGGGGGGCGGTAGTCGAGAAGGAAGAAGTTCGCGCGCCGCCACCGGTGCCGAGCGCGACCCGATCAATATTGCGCTTAGCGCAAATCCAGTGAGCGAAACAGGGAGGGAGGATGTTCGAGACCCCTCCCCGCCCCGGCCTGCCCCGCCGACCGAACAGAGAGCGACGATCGATCCCGGCTGAATCGGCGACGTCGGCCGACGACAGAGAGCGCAAGCGGTGACCTTCCGCGCCTGAAGTTCGCCCAAGTACACTGACCTCCCGCCCGCCTGCCGCCGTCGTTTCCCCCCTTCTTCTGCAACGACGGGGGCGGGGGGCGAAATTCCGGCCGGGGGATGGGGCGCTGGAAAACTGATTAATTTCAGTAAGCGCGATTAGGAAGAATTAATCGCGAACCTAGGGGAGGGGGACGCGCGACTTCTCCGCGTTGCCAATCTGTTCCTCGAGACCGTCAAAGTCGAAATTCGAGATATTGCCACCAACGCACCGAGAGCCAGTAGCTAATTGTTTCCAATTTTCAATTTTCCATTTCCAAATGCACGAGTGTGCGGGGGAAATTTTACGAATTGAGATTTTCGGAGCTCGCGATCGAATTACTCCCCTGCAAATAAGATGCTTTTATCGCGTCGTTTATTTCGTTAAATTAGGGTCTATTGAAACACGAAATGCCGGCTAAATAACTAGCGGGAACTCTTGTATTTTCAAAGTTGCGAGCGACGGAAGGAAGCGGATTCCAGAGCGGAATTCAAAGATATGCAAGGAGATTTTATTCGCCATTCCGGGGAAAATAGAAACATCGAGAGCAACGACACGTTCCTCGAAAAGACCAAGTTTTCTAATATTCGACTCGAATGTATCGAATGATGCAACTCGACGTCCATTTTTTAATCGCGCACGCGGACACCCGAGCCAAATGAGCTTTTCGAATTCGCGGAGTACGAGCGAATTATAAACAAACGAACGTGTTTCTGCTTTTAAAATATGTGTCGCCCCGCCACCGCCACTTCGGTAATGAATACGTGGTTGATCTCAGTTGACGATTAGTTAGAAAACGTTAAAAGCTCGAGGCCGCGGAGATCGTCGTTCGCTTGCCCAATTTCGTTATTTCAAATTCGATAAATAATTGTTGATCTGGATTTAGGTTCTGTAATCAAGAAAGAAGCAGCAACTTGGTTATGTAGTTTCGAATAACCAAGTTTTACGTTTGTTCAACTACTGCACTTTTATCGTAGGGACAATAAAACGTGGAACTGTTTGCCAGAAACTTGAACTATTGACTCACTGTAACGTAACCCCCCGTACTTTTCATTAATCGAGAATTCAGTCGCTGCGAAATTATAAACTTTTATTTCAAGCCCGACAATATCTGCCAAGTATGCATGCGAGAGCGCTGCGTGCGTATGTGCGTGCGTGCGTGCGTGCGTGCGTGTGCAGCCCGCAAAGGCGTATGAATTAAATCGCGTACATTTTTTATGCCATTTGATAAACTAATTTTTATCTTTTATTTTCTATTGCAGGTGAGTTACGGGAATCACGGAAAGTTTTGAAAAAAAAGTAATCGTCCAGGAACAAGCCCACAAACACGGTACTAAATATATCATTTTTCATTTTTCACCTTTTATCGCTATGTGTGTTACAAAAGATCAAATTAATGAATGCGATAAATCTATTATTATTATCAGATCTAGAATGCGAATCTTTTCTCTTCAACACACGCGATGAAATCTAAATTATAACAAGCAGAACTCGCGATTATTGCGATCTTGAAAATATTTGAATAGATTTATCAAAATCATTTATAATTTGCAACTGCAATGCAGCTTTTTCGCCAAAGTTTCGCCAAATTTTATTAAGCTACCGCAACAAAGTGAATTGTATAGTTTACACGGTTTTGGTATAATAAATTAGACGTATAGCACGAGCAACAAAAAACAAGCGTGTAACAAAGTGTAAATTAAATTACACTCGAGTCCGAGATACGCGGAGAGAAATAAATATTGACTCAAATGATATATAAATTAATTTTCAAAAGAAATACCGCAGGAATTTTTAAATAAAACAACTGACGGTGTTTCGATAAATATTTGCTTTTGACATTTCGATAGCATTGATGAAATCTATAAACATTTTCGACGACACACCATGTTTTTTATAAATTACCTTTTCCCTCAAAGCCCGTCAAACGCATTTTTTATAAAAGCATTGTTACACTAATGACGATGACCACTTGCGATAATTGGAATTGGAAGTAATATGAACTTTATAAAATCGGCACCTGATTAATAAGAACATTCGAGGTCGCGTCAGCAATCTTAGACACGGTGGGCTTTTTCGATAAAAGTAAAAAAATTGCATCGCGGTGCAGAGCGAAAACGGAAAAGCTACTTTGCAAAATGGCTAAATATGATTGGAAGAGAAGATTTAAGCTTCTCGTCGAATAGTGAACAATAGCAATGAAGTTCTTGAAAAAGCATCGAGGTGGAAGGAAGAGAGAGAGAGAGGGGGAGGGAGTGGCTTGAAACGAACGTCAAGTATGCAGATGTTGAACACTCGGTAATGGAAATTTTACTAGAGGGAAATTAAATAAAAATGTAATTTAGAGTTGCATGCGCTAAATCTGATGCATGAAATTTTATTATAAACCTGAAATTATTTATAATCACTTGCGACTTTTATTGCGGTACTTGAGATTTTACGTTTCAACTATGTCTATACACATCGGTTTTAATGTAAATAGCAACATTTTTTTATCATCTATTTCTTGCTCTTAAAGAGCACGGCACGAACCGACCGAGACTCGAATAACACTTTAATTTACATTCTCAAATCAGGCGTGCAGGAGGAGACCTGCTTTATCGTCAAAATAAAAGGCGGCACGTTAACTCCCGACAGTTTGCTTTTGTTTTTCGCGCGCATTTTTTGCATCTTCGTACTTTCTCATTTTTCGATCGCGCGAATCGACATCGAGACTGTGGAGCGCTTGTTGCGCGACAAAACGCACTGGTGCTCGTGCGACGGCCAAAATTTCCCCGATGCAGCTGGGGATATCGCGCGCGTCCGTAAAACGAGTCGTGAATTTCGGCAGCGAGGATACGCGATACTGCACTTGTGGAGCGTCGAGGCGACGACATTGCGAATCGAGAGACTCGTCCAGCGGCGGCCAAGAGTAGAAAGATTATCAAAGACCGCGCGGCCGTTTGCTTGTCCGACACTCGAACGCGGAAAATCGAGTTTCCGCACAAGGTCTGCGTGGACGTGCCGGATGGATGCGTGGGAGTAGACGGCCGCCACATCCGCGGGAAAACAATAAAAATAATTGCAGTTTACGGAGCGGGCAGCTCCGTGTGTGTGTGTGTCTGTGAACGCGGCGGCGCACGCTGGATCGATCGAGCGTCTAGCCAGCTTCCCTTCGCTCTCTCTCTCTCTCTCTCTCCCGATTTTCCTCGTTTTTGCTCCGACGGCGTCCTTTTATATCGATTAGTCATCGTCGTTCTGGATGACCACACGCACGGCGCACCTACGCTAGATTATCCGTGCATCCGAGCGCTTATCAGCCGGTGCTCTGCTCCTTTTTCCCTTTCGAGCGTCAACTTCTACTCTCCTCTCGCGCTGCTCGGCTTCCGGGGGAAGGGCTGGAGGCGGCAACGACTGTTTACTCCCCGCCGAATCGACCAATTTTCACGGTCTTTGTTGTGTCGCGACCCTAGGATGCACTCGTGCTCCCGCCAAAGTTACCGCCGTCTTCGCGCGAAATTCCAACGGTCGTCGAGGCCTTGTTTAATTAAATAGTCAAAGCAAAGGCCAGCGGAAAAAAGCGCGAGCTATTTTTGCCGGCGCCGACGCTCGCAACTGCATTCGCAAAAGTTTTCATAAATCGGAAGAAAATGCGAGGGATAATAAAAATACGTCGGCTTTGAAAGGATTTTCCTGTTCAGGTAGTGTGAAAAATCTTACATCTCCCTATCCGCCGGGATATTCTTTTATTCCAAAACTGCATTATTTTACGTTCAAATGTACTCCGCGATGTAATATTGCACATTCCTAAATAACTCGAATCGTTTATTGGAAGCGCGTAATTTTATTAAATTTTCTAACACGAGAATGAGTTTCGGAATTCCCGTCGATAGGCAAATATTCGAATCTATTCTTTAGCGGTCGCGACATTTTTTTCGGAAGTATCGTTGCTTATCGCGATTCGCACGTCATTCGCGTCTATTAAATTACGTAAACGTGATCCTTGGTTAGATCGAATATTTGTTGGGTGCCGTCGAACGCTATTTTCAACATGGGTGGCATAAAAATTACGCGAATAAGCGCACAGCTGTTTGTGTTTTCGAACGAATACATGTTTGCTACGACAATGGAGAACGAAGCGGCCGCCTCTTTTCGAAATCGTCGATTTCCAATTTTCCGCGCCTTTTTCAGTTGCTCGCGCGCACGCGCATACAAGTACATTTACCGCAGCTTCCACCGCGAATTGTAATTCGCGTTCGTTTCGCGTCACCTTTTTAGAATTGGTGGCTCGAGCGACGAACAATTCCTCACCTGGAGCGACATTTTCGCGAAGATGCCCCCCCCCCCATTTTCTTAATCCCCCGGCATCTTAAATGGGAATTTAATAAGTTCAAAGTTCAAATTAAAATTACGAGGCAAATTACGCTTGGAGTTCTGCTTGGCAGCGCCTCGCAGCTCGAGACTGTGAAACGTTGGCTCTGAATTTCGCTTAAATCATCAACGCGAGTGACAATCGCTAACAATCTTAATAAATCAGCCGCTTAGAGAAAAGTCGGGATCGGGGAAAAAATCACCGCCTCGAAACTTATGCAGTTCTCGGCGAAGAGACGAGAGTGAGTCGGATTCGCGGTGATTTCTCAGCGTCGAGCTGCAACTATTTGCACTATATCCATCAGTGCCTGGTCGCGTTAAACGACGTCGCGCAACTGGCGCGAGCGTTTTCCTCTTGTTGCGAGTGCAGTTGAAGGGGGAGAAGGACAAAAAGGAGACAAACAACCGCGAGTCGTACGCAAAAGGAGTAGGAGAACTCGGCGAATCGGAGCGTGAAAATGGCCCGTCTCGCTCTTACGGCTGTTACGGCGACACAAATGACTTGGATGATCGTCGGAATTATTGATTTGGCCGTTCGCTCGGAACGCACCGGAACCACTCGCTCGACCGTCCCTCCAACATCCTTGAGCGCTTATGTAATTTCGATGTCGGCAGCGGCAGCATTAGGTAGGACGCCCGAGCTCCTCAGGACCGTTGCTAATTCTCCTCCTCCAAGAAAATGTGGGCTCGCGCGCAAAAAGCTCCGAGTCGCGGCGCCGATATCCGAATAAGCAAAAGGAGAAAATTGGGAAACTCTCGCCTGGGGCTTGGAGCAAACGCGCGAAACTACGTGTTTACCCAGGAGAACTAAGAGTTGCTCTGATACTATCCATTACCGGTGCTCGAAACAACTGGAGGATGTTAAACGTGGCTGAAAAAGGGTATAATCCGGTGATCCCGGGACGGTCGGTGCACTCCTTCCAAAAAGCGGCAATGCGGAACGACTCCCTCCCCCTCTCTCACTGTCTTTATCTCCGTCTCTCTCGGGCTCGCGCTCGCTCTCCTCGAAACTTTGGCCAGTGGGCCTTGCTTTTATTGGCCTTCTCGGAACGCATCTGGGTGGGCAAACCCCGAACAGGTTGCCACGCAGCTTAAGACCGCCGCCGTTGCCGCGCCGCCGCAGTTCTCCCCCGGATTGTTTTTCGAACAATGCCTCTGGAATCCGCCGCGTGACGTTAATTTAATGCGTCGCATCGCAACGCCTAACCCTTAGGACAGGTTGACGGCCCTCGGAGATGATCGCCCGGCAGCGAATCCTCGGCAACGATTAATTTGCGGGCCCGTGCGCGACAAGACCGAATCGATTAGGAGGAGCGCAATCTTCGGAGCTCGCCTGGATGTGATGCCGCCCCCGTGTCGGGGCGTTTTCCCGCGCAAACCTGCCCCCGCCCGTGAAATATCGAGAGAGAGAGAGAAAAGTTACGAGCCATTACCGAAGCCGACACGCGATCGCCCCAACACACGCGCGAAAAATTTTCCACGCCATCTACCCCCTCCCCAGGCGCGCGGATCAAGCGGCCCTCGCGAGTCGGAGAAAAGGCTGCCGCCGTCGCCGTCTTTGTCGCTTGGATTGGCGCAGCGCGTGACCCTGAACCCGCGCAGCGGCGGTTCCTCAAGGTCCGCGAGCGTCGATGTGACGTCGCGCGACGTCGTTTACAACACCTGCTGCCTTCGGATTATCGTTTCCTCCATTGTCTCATCGAACCTCCTCCTCCTCCTCCTCCTCCTCCTCCTTATTACCGCGCGGTGAAATGTTGGTTATGCGGTTATCGCTTCGGTTATACCTGTTAGCTACCCTCTGCCCCCCTCCCCACCCCGTTCGCGTGGGTGCAACCTGCATTTTTCGCGCGCGGGTAATTCTTATTGCCAACGCTAATAAGCCGGCGCTCGACGACGCAGTCTATAAATTAATTCTCTTCATTTTTTCCGCATTAGCTCAGCTCGACCCTTAAGTAGGAGGATACCACGGCAACTCCGTGTTTTATATTTATTCCTACCGGGGCTTTGGAGGTTAATATTTCACGAGGATTATTGTTAATTTAAAACTGTATCGTCATAATTTACGAGGCACGGAAAAATGCAAATTGATGCAAATTTATGGTCCGCGTAATTTAGTAAACATTTAGCGGATAAATCAATATTACGTTAGAGCCTTTATCTCTCGGCTAAATTCAGTTCTCGTATTAATCACACAGCCATCTAATGTTTATCGGACAAAACGAGAGTCTGTTGAGAATAGAACCTTTTCGCGACGAGACCTAACGT
Source organism: Platyscapa corneri (assembly GCA_018907185.1). Lineage (NCBI taxonomy): Eukaryota > Metazoa > Arthropoda > Insecta > Hymenoptera > Agaonidae > Platyscapa > Platyscapa corneri. The sequence continues at coordinate 835,939 of JACCHW010000014.1, forward strand.
TTGCACTTGACGGAAGAAGCCAAATGGAAAATGACTCGGCGGGACAAGTGTTGCGCCAAGACATTTTGCAGTTGGAAACAGTTGCGCGGCCAGTTCGCAAAGATGGGGGCGACGGGGGAAAAATTGAATTCGCAACTATCGAGTCATTTTATCAATCATCCCGTTGTTTGGCGTCGCTGACGGTGTAATCCCCAGGCGGTCCGTTGTCGCTTGAAAAATGGTGCATCGTCGCGAGCGGTAATGGAAAAAGGTCTTTGATCGCGGGTCGCTCGTCGGCGTCGGCCATGAAGGCGGAAACGTCAGCTCGTTGCGAAAGGCCGTGCACTGGCGCTAAGCGATGCCGTTCTCCAGGGGACGCGCGGCTTGAGCCGGCGACGTCCCCCGCCCCGGACGACGGGGCGGTCGATGTGCAGCGGTGTCGCCATGGTAACGAGACGCTTCGTCCCCGGCACCCTCCGGCAGCCGCGCAAGGAACGCCAGCGCCGGGGGTGCGCGTCTGCGTGCGTCGGGGCGACACGCGCTGCATCGCTCGAGCGCGCGAGGCTGCTTTTTCGCCAAATTTTTGAATTCGCGTACGTGCAGCGGAGGAGGTGACGCCTGGACCAACTTGAATACGTACAAAGTCCAGCGCTGCTGCTGCTGCCTCCGAGTTTGGACTGTCCGTCGGGGGCTTCGATTTATTACGCATGCCACCGTCGCTTATCGCGGTCTTCGCAAATTTCTTGCCCTTTGGCACGTGAATTATTCGAGCGTCGCTTACATTATTTAACGGGCGTCCGGACAATTCGTCGTTTTCGCGATGCTGCTCTTCGTTAACGAGTCGGTTTCAGAGCTTCCGGGTGTTGCCAAATTTTCATTTTTAATCCGTCTGACAGGGAGAAAAGGACAAGCCGGGCAGTTAAACACTCGTATCATTAACGTTGCACAGTCGTTTGACGTCGATCGGTGCAATGCTGCCGTGTTTCACGGAGCAGATGCAGATCGTCAAACGCCGCATCAGTCTTAAATTTTATTTTAGCGAACGAGTAGAAAATTATCGACCGAAAAGGCGCAGCTTTTTCACTCTCCGGCGCTACACAAACGACCGCGTATAAACAGAACTGCGAGTCGTTTTATAGAAATTAGACAATTATAACGAGTATAATGCGGCGAACGACTGTCCGTTACGAAGAAGAATGCGCATAATAATGTTCCTGAAATTGTATCTGTAATTTATCGACTCGAATAGTCCCACAAAAATCGCGTTTTAATTTCCACGTCGTTTCCGGCAGAGAAGCGTTTAGCCGTTATTTAATAAGCCGTGGAAAGCAGTTATATAATTTTTCCGGAAAAGGTCGGCCAGCAGGTAGGGATTTTACGTAATTTTTAATTGCTGAAGGAGCGCGCGATCGTGGCATGGGCCGGCGCTCCCAAGAGGGAGGAGGGAATCATCGAATGAAAATATTTAATAACGGAGGAAATCGGCTAGAAAGCAAAGCGACGAGTCCTTGCGCGCAGTTTTAAGGTCCTCGTAAATTCCAGGTTTATTTTTAACGGGCGGAGGCCAGCCATTGGGATTCGAAGCCGAAATACCCGAAAGTATCAGTCACGGGTCGAACGTCACTGACTAGTAAGGCGCAACGCACCCACCTTCGAATAAGAGCCCCGAAACATTGAATCTCCCCTCCGTGTCCCTCGCCGTCTGGCGCTTTTCGGCTCGTTCCGTCCCATGTCGCTGCGCTGGCTGTTTGCCCGTTCTCCTTTCCCTCTCTCTTCTTCCGTCCCCCGAGGGGTACTGCCGCCGCCGCCGCCGCCGCCGCCGCTGCTGCTGCTGCTGCTGCTGCCGCCGCCTCTGGCTCGCGACGCCCGGCCCACGACCCTGTGACTAGACTGGAAACCGCACCAGACTGCCGTTTTCAAGGTCTCGCGCGAGGATCATCCGGCGGCCGCTCGACGGAAAATTAATTTAACGTGAAAAATGTCGATCGAACCGGGCAACAACCCGAACCCGTCGGCCGCGCTTCCGGCGATCATCGCCAACTTTCGCTCGATTCACCGCCACACAGCGATTGTTAAATTTAGTTTCTCCGCATTCGGATAGCTTGATTCGGTTAATGTGACGCACGTGATTATGATTGTACTAAAAATAGTCTTTAAGAGGATTGTGCGTTTGGCCTCTTCCCTCCTCGAATTCCGCTCGAATAAAAAGCATCTATTGCACGTTAAAGCGGCTCTTGGGCCGATCGTGTCAATCTCGTCCTTCGCTTGCAATTTTCGCGCACCTTCGTTGCAGCCAATTGTAAAACGCGTTTTTGTCGTGGGTCCGCGCTATTTTATCTCGTATCTCGGCAAGATGTTTTTTTTTTGGAGAAGACGATCGTTGCACAACGCAACCGCGGCTACAAATATCAAGATTGACCGTATTCTTCCCTTTTATTTCGTTTTATTAGCTCGCTCGGTATCATGTGCAGTAGCGTTTTGGAGCTAAATTAGATTTTGCTTACATCGTAATATTGGCAATATCGGATGCCGCAGGATCGAATTTTATCCCCAGTCTTGCTTCTCATCAGCGAACTTAAATTTAATATTCGTGACGTGTTCTTTATATAATTTAATGTACCTATGCTCTCCTCACCGAGTAAAAAATGTTTTTACGATGCGATTCGTTTTTTAGAGGCGAGCCGAAACTTAAAAATAGCTTCGAGCTATTACAATCGCGAATAAGAAATACTTGAACGAGCGGAATCGAAATATCTGCATCTCGATTGTCCAACGTAAACATTGGAATGGAAGGCTTTTCAAAGTATCGTCAACGACATTTGTCGGAGGAGCGTATCTCGAGCGTTTCTCGAACGCTTTTTGGACGTTTTAATTTGGTCGCCCTGTACAACAGCTGTTGTTGCTCGACATTAACATTAATTCATCGCGACACATTATCGCCGCGAATGGAAAAATTTCTTCCGGGGAAAGATCTCGGGGACTGGAGGAGGACAAAGTCACATATTTATCATCCCTCGTTAATAGAATAATTTGAATCGGATAAGCAACAGGGAGCAGCGTGGCAGGCAAATATTTATCTACGAATGGGAATTTGAAAACATTGTTTAAATAGGATAGGTAGCGAGAAGAAGCCGGCAACATCATCCCCTAAGAAGTCGAAAAAGCCGCGCGCCGCTTTCTAGAATTTCTTTAATGACTCATTTAAGGAAAAAGTATCGCTGCCTCCGCTGCTGCTGCTGCTGCTGCTGCTGCTGCTGCTGCTACGCTCTCCGTATATTGTCGGAGCAGAGAGAAGAATCTTGAAAAGCCGAATTTTTCCAGTGGCGGCTCGCCGCTTCCTCTCTCTCGAGGAGGAGGAGGAAATGAGCGGGGGAGAGGGAACGCGGGGAGGTTGGCCGAGCGAGAGAGTGCGAAGAAAAAGCGATTTTCGAAAAGCGCGGAGCGGGGAATGGCGGCGTGTCTCGTGCAACTAGCGTAATACTCCCTGGAAACATACCGCAATATTCTCACGGCGGCGTATCCGACTAGCACATGGATGTGGCTGCGCTGGCGCTGCGCTCAGTCGAACCTTCCAGGCCCTCTTCTCTCCTTCTCGCTCTCCCGTGCGCGCGCTCTTTCTCTCCGGCATCCAAGGTCGCTCGTGCGAACGAACTGCGTGCGCGCTCTCGGCGCTCCGTCTCTCTCTCTCAACCCCCTCTCCAGCCTCGGCGGCGGCCGGAGAGCCCGACAGTTGTTTGAAACCGCCAACGGGGAGGGGGAGAAAGGGAGTCTAGAACGCACAGGGGTGACGAGGAGGAGCGCGAGTGCAAGAGAGAGAAGGAGTCGAACGAGCGATCGTTGGAAGTTTTTGAGGTAGGGGAGAAGTGCCGCTCTGCCAGTCTCTACTACACGCGGGGTGAAGGCTTCGTAAGATCCTCTCGCGCTCTGCAGTTTTGTATTGTACGGCGCGTGCGGTGCGCGCGGCCACGGAACTCTCCGGCACAGGCTTGTTCCTCCTCGACAGTAACGTGATTGCGCGGGTGTCCGAATCGTCGCGCGCGCGCACACACTCGCTCATTCAGGCTCAGCGACACGCGCACTCTCGGTGCAAGCGGGGGTGAGCGCCCGCACACACACAGCCAGTTGCTCCACGTCGTGTCCACGCTACGCGCCGGATTGCCGGCCACGGTGCGCATCCCGAGCTGGCGCCCGCCGGCTTCATCGTCTGTGATCGAGGCGCGCGTTCAGCTTCCGAAGGTGAGCTGCGAGTGTTGTTTAGTGCTGACGACTTTGACGACGACGACGACGACGACGATTGCGAACTGCCGTATCCGCCGTCCTAACGGTAACAAAATCCTCGCTCGGCGGCCTTGGAGGTTAGGTTTCGGCCCGCGCGCCAAATCAATCGATGTGCAATGGGAGAGATTCGTTGTGTCGGGGGAAGCTCCGATAGGCTCTCGGAAGCTCTGCTCGAGAGAGAGAGAGAGAGAGAGAGAGAGAGGAAACGCGGCTGAGGCGAGCGTCCCGCGCATCGATCGCGCGAGGGGTGCACGCACCCTGCACGCACACACCGGTGCACGCATTTACATTCACAGATGCCCGCGGCCGTGTGCGTGCCCATATGTCCGTTATATGTGCAGCCGGCGCGTGCCTTTTCAAAAGCTGATTTTCGTTTATTCTACGCCCCGCCTGTCTACAACTCTATAAAAGCTTTCCTTTTTTTCTGCTCCAGCCAGTCCTTCTCGTTCCATCTTTTTTTCTCATCTCTAATTAGTTTCGTCGTCGGTCTCCCTTACCCCCCCCCCTCTCTCTCTCTCTCTCTGTTTCGCTCTCGCTTCGTTCCCCGCGCTACCACACAGTTCGTACAAAGGTGCAATGGTAAATTTAAAATTCCAACCCGATGTGCTTTTTCTTTTAAAAACCGTTATTTATTATTCATAGATTTAGCCGGAATCGGGATCGATTAAGCAACATTTAAAGCTCGTTAATACATATGTATTATCGTTTCATGAATTTATTCATTTCTACGGCTTGTTATATACAAATTTTCTCCTAATTGCCGTCCTCTTCTTCTCGTACTGGATTTAATTCTGTAAATAGTTCCTAAACTTGTACAAACACGTCTTTTTCACGTCTCCCCGATAATTTACTGCCCATCGTGAAACTTTTATTTAGTGATTTACATTTGTTTTCCAAAGCGTTGAAACAAAACATTGGTGATTGTTGCACGAAAAGAGCAGCAGGTTCAAGGTAAGATTGCGTCGGAAAGCGAAATTAAGTTACATTCCTGTGGGAAAATTTTACCTTTTCCACCTGACGTCTTTTTTCGGTACGCGAGACACGCGATTTATCTCGAGTAAACATTTGCCGAGCATTATTGGAAGGTATTTTCGGATGGAACTTGTCCACTTTTTCAGTCTACTTAAAAGGTTATTTTCCGGTGTCGTAAAGCAAACACGCAGACAACAAAAACATGTAAAACACGACGACGGCTCGAGCGAAGAATCACCTTGTATTCGAAGTACTCGAGTCGAGATAAATCCTCTCATTCGCCGAATGGAAAAAAGAGAGAGTTGCAGAGGTTCATTATCTCGGGAGTAGTCTCGAATAAAGGAGATGTACGAGGAGGCGAAGGAAATTCATATTTATTACGCGCACGCGGAATTTTCGTACGCGCGCGGCTATTGCGCAATATTACATCGGGAGCAAACTGGTTTCCCTCTCTCTCTCTCTCTCTCTCTCTGTCGCGGAAGCGAACCGCGGGCCAACGTTTCGACTCGGGCTCTCTTCCTTCCTTTCTACGCGCCGCGATTCTTGCGCAATACAGAGGAGCGCGTCGCACTGCGCACAGCCGCCGGTCGCATAAAGGAAATGGAACTCCGACTCGAAATTCAAGGGGAAATTCAAGGCTGCCGGAGTTTGGAGTTTTCCGAGAATCGATCCCAGACGCAAAGTACTGGGACAATTGCACGGAAAGGTCGCGCGGCGTCGGTTGCGCGGGGAAAAGCGAAACCGTCGCGATAACGAGAGCCGAGAGCTACTGTCTCGCACTCGAAAACGCGCACACCTGTTAAAAAATATTATAAAGGAACGATCGAACGGACTCGTCGGCCGTTTCAAATTTATTTAGCCGCTTCCTACAGAGGAGGTGCATTAATCGAAAGGGAGTGATTTATAGAATAATCGTGGCTCGGCTTCATTTTTAATCAAAATTTATGACTCCGAGACTGCGAATGGGAGGGAGGGCAGAGAGCGATTTTCCAGCGATAGAAATCGATCGGACGATAAGCCAGACGTTGGCCGTTAAGCTTGAGACGCGCCAAAAGGGAATTTTTCGTTCGGATGCGTTCCCTTACTTCCGAAATGATGCAACCGAAGACAAAGAGCAAAGTACGCGGACTCGGAATTTTCTCCGGGAGCGCGCTACGAATGTGCACTACTAAAGTTTATCCTGATCGTGAACGGGGAGTAATTGCGGGGCGGAAAGAGAAGAGAGGAGAGCGAGGTTGAGCCGAGGTGCGGTCTTGTGATCTCCGTGTCCGTGAATTAAATAAACTTCGAAATACGGAACTAGACGATTTTCTCGAGAGCGCATAAAGAGATGGGAAGGGAGAGGAGCACGAGGACTGATAAATAGAGGTAAAGCCGAAGGCAAAGAAAAGGTGAGGTTACGGAACGAAGTTCTCGCGGGAGGAGCGTTAACCTCCCTTATCGCTCGCTCGCGATCGGAATTCCTGCACGAAGCTCCACGCAAATATCCTGGATGATTCCCTTGTCCCTCTCTCGTTTACTGCGCGCCGGCAGTGGCGGCGACTCTCCTCCCTCCCTCTCACTCTCTTTTCTCTCCCTTTCCTCGAGCAGCAACGTCGCTCTTTGTCCTGTCTTGGGAGCGAACGATGCGAGCACCTCGTTTTCCGCCTCGTGCATTGCCGTTCGAACTCGTGTGGCGCGCGTGTTTACTTAAGGATGACGAGCGGCCGAGATCTTCATTTTCTCCTCCTCTCGAGCGACGTAACTCCTTCCGATCGCCTTTTAATAACTTGGAAAACGAGGAGGTCATAATTTAGGCGATGCCTTCCTTTACGAGCAACCCCCTGAAACGGCAGCGCGGCCTTATTCTTGGATTACTTTTAGCGTCGTTGCTGCTGCTGCTGCTTTCTGGGAGCAGCGTGCGGCTGACGGCGTATCCTCACATCGATGAGCTGGAAAACTCGTCCGCCTCCTCCTTTGCGAAACAAAAGCACCGTAAATTTGTATTTCTCGTTTCGGAGCTTAAGCCCGGCATTTTTCAGAAGTCAACGCGCCAACCTGCTCCGGCGTATATTTATTTTGGATTCGATTCGAATGCCTTGCCGACTCGCACAATACACTCTACTTAATTTCGCTTTTTCACACGCTTAATGTCTGTTATCATCGAGGAACTGAGCAATAAACCGAGCGCCCGACTTTTGCTCGTCACTGCCGCCGCTGCGTACATTGTAAAAAAGGGAACGTCGGAAAAATTTGGATTCGAGATAAATAATTTTAACGAGTGACCGTGTGAAAGGGTCGTTGAGATTTGCTCGATAAGCAACAACGCTACTCTTCGCGGAAAAGTATGGGAAATTTTTTTTATCGCGTTATCGTCCGCGACTCGCAATCCTGGAGCTGATTTTTCACGCTTTTTCCAGGCTTGCATTGTCGAGAGCGTAGCCGCAAATTTTCAAACCTCAAAATACCGCGAATTCGTATAACCGAAATGTGCATTAGACTTTCGTTGCTTTCTAACAATATCGCGCCAAAAGTGCCGAGTTATAGTTTCTTTTTATGGTTTCTGCGCGATAAATTTGTCGCGGAGTCGCGCTAAATCGAACGCTCCTCCAATATTTCCTCGAAACGAATACAAATTTCAACTTACTTGCGTGTAAAGAAAGTTGGACCGCGGTCCGAAATTTTTCATTTTGGACGAAATACGAATTAAACGCCGAAACGTGGAAAATGAAGCATTTCACGTATTCCCGATCAGTCTGACAGAAAGCAAAAAGAACAAAAAAGAGGAAAAATTGTCGCGTTAACTCGTTAGTCGCGAGCCAGAGAGTTTATTTTTTATCGAAGCGAACGCGCGAGGCAATTAAAAGACCAAATCGAGCGAATTATCACACCGAGGAATATAGTCGCGGTGAAGTGAATAACCCGAGGAGGAGGAGGAGATATAATAATCCAAAGAATTTCACGATTCGGTGCGTCCAAAATACGATTCCGGAAAAACGCGGGTTCACCGCTCTTTCATTATTTCTTTTTCTTCTTTTTTTGTTATCGGGCGAACGTATCTGTGTGTGTGTGTGGGTACCGACCGACGTAACCGGACGGACCGGCGAATGCTAATTTCACGGATGAACTTGACTAACGCGGATTCCCTGGCGTTTGGGTTTGTGCGCGCGAGGCTACACGTGGTGGTGGTTCGCGAAGGTTCGCCGGAAAGGGAAACGTACGAAACTAAGCCGAGGGTCAACGTTCCGTTTCTCCTCCCGTGCCGTGAATGCCTTCATTTTCGAGTTGGCGCTCATTATTAAAAGCCGATCAAGTGTCAAAGATTTTGCTCGATCGCGGAACCAGGAAGTTATTGGCGCGCAATAATCTCGGATTGGTTTTCGCCTGTTGACTCGTTTGACGTTAGCCGCGCGACTCGCGATCAACAATTTGCTCTCGTTGTCTAATAATACTTCCAGAGCATCCATATATTTTGGGTTCGGACGGGTTTACTCTTCTTTACTAGCGGTTATTAAAATGTAAATTACGCTCTTAGCTTATGAAGCGGTCCGAGTCAATCCGAGCCAATCCAAGCCAATCCGAGTCAATCCGAGCCGAGCCGAGCGAGTAGTACTGACTTTATTAAGAGCTATAAAAAACGCAATGCTCGCTCGAGGTACAACGGGGACAAGATTTTCATACGCCACGCGGTTGGTTAGATCACCTTGAAGACGGTAATCGACGTATTGTAGAATACCAAAAGTGATTCATCCTTTATCCGTCCAAGATCGTTTCTAGATATCGAGAGAAAAGGCGAGCCAAAGCCCATTCCGAGCGCTCGATTACAAAGAAAGGAGAGATTAAAGACGTTCAAGATGTTTATTTGTGCGCGAAACGTTTTTCAGCTCCGGCATATTATTCTGGGAGTAATAACCTCATTAACCTCGAGAAATAGTACTAAAACTTCAAGGTCAAAAATTTTCCCACGACAATTTTCCCAACTCGTTCGCACGCAAACCGAAGCCGCGTAATGAAAGCGCTTAATCGATCACATGAACGTGTGCCGTTGGAGGTCATTAACGACTTATTACAAAAAAAAAAAAAAGGAACGGAAAAAGGGAAATAATAATTGTTGAAGGAAAACGCGCAGAAGATCGGAATAGAAAATCAGGCTACGTCACGAATACCTTTGTTGTACCTGGTGCTCGAGTACCAGCAGCGCGGAATATCGCCGTACAATGAATGTCGCGCTTGAAAGACCACTGGAGAAAGAGAGAGAGAGAGAGAGAGAGAGAGTGGGAGGAGATGCGCGAGCGAGAGAAAGAGAGGTGGAGGAGGCAGCGAGGAAGTTAAACAGCTTACTCGAGTCGTGCTGTTATGCATGGAAAAATCCGGAGCAAACTTAATTTTCTCGGTTTATGCTTTTTTCCTTTCTCAAAATTTGCGTTTTGAATAATTTTTATTTTTACATTCACGCGCAATTCCAACTGATCCTCGGCGCGTCTTACGGAGGCGGTTAAAACTTTTGCTATCACTTTCGACTGTTTGCGGTTATTAGGTATCGGCCGATTTTTTAACGACTTCACTTTTTCCTTACTATTATTGGCTCGATATTTGTCGCGCGTTAAACGCCTCTCTCTTGCCAAAATCTTTGCGAACCTTTACATTTCAAATACCGTCCGCTCGTATTTGGAAAAGTTGGTTAAAAATATCGCGCAAATTTTAAGGCAACAATAAGGTTATTTTAAAACAACGTGCGCACAGTACGCACCTATAAAATAACGAGTCGATTTCATTTTCTTTGAGAAATTATTGATGTCTGAATTATTGGAAAAGATATTAAAAAATTATCAACGTTTTGTCCGAGTGCAATTTTTATGCAAAGTAAGACTAAAAATAAAAAGAATTTAAGGCGTTTTTTGCGTCGAACGATCGTTGACTTTTCTCGATCGGATTTAGTCAAAATTAATTGACAGTATTGAATTAATGGTAACAGTTATAATTAGCGCTAAAAATGACGCCCCTCGAAAGATTCGTCGGTGTTCGCATATTTTTAATTTATCGAAGAAAAAATCTGAAATCACAGCGAAGGAATATTTAAGAGCGCAACAAAGGGTAAACAAAAGCTTGGGATTAGTGGAAAAGGACGGGGAAAGATTAAACAAATTTCGAAAAAAATTTACCTAAAGGATAATACGAAAGTACAATCTGTTAATACCGTCGTGTGATTTTGGAATTGAGCGATAAAAAGAATTTTTAAATTTAATTTCGTCCCAATAAAATATTACAGGCTCGTTTAGTTTTTACGACATTATTTATTGCAGATATTTCATATTTATATGTGCGCCTGAACGGTAGTAATTGCTAATTCAATAAAATAATTACACAAGTCCAGCCGGATATAATTTAATACCAGAATGACGCTCGTAGTTAGATAATCTATTTATTACAAAAAATGGCCAACGTTTTTATTGGATATAACGTAGGAATTCAATAATCTTTTTACGTCAGCAGAATTATATCATTTTACACAACCTAATTTCCTCTTTTGTCGCAGTTTTTGCGGTCGATGGATCGCGCGCGCGCGCGCGCTAATTAATCCCCACGCGTTAGGGCTTTCCTTCAGGAATTTCTCCCGCGGAATACTGCAAAAATCACGCGCTAGTCGATTAAACTATTCCGAAGAATTTATCGCGAAAAAGTGGAGCTGGAAATGGGTTAGAAGGAATTCGCCAGCGCAGGATGTTCGCGCTTAAGTAAATTGAATTGTAAGCTGGGCTGAATCAAAGCGCAAGAGGTCAGCGACTTCGCCTTGATTTCCTCGCGTCAATACATACGATTCGAGCATACGAGGGCGTAAACAACTACTCCTTTCGCGGTGAGTCAGCGGCTCCTCGGTCCTCCTCGCACTCGCCTCGATTCGGCGGATGCCAAAGGGGAAGCGATAAAGCGCAGTCTAGCGAAAGCGGCGGCAGTTAGTCAAACAGCACCTGGTGCCGGTGGTTGGGTATCGTCGATTCGAGGCGCTCGGGGCCGTATTCTTTATCGGCGCTCCATCTCCCCGTCCATCGGCGCGTCCACCCACCGGAGCTCGATCTCGGCTCGGGGCTCCTTCGCGCGATCATCACCCACCCGGGCACGACATTTTCGCGTTTCCGCCCGAGCAGCTGGGAAAAGGTTGCGCGGCTCGGGGCGCGGGCGTTCGTTGACCCTCGGCTGCTAGCTGATCGTGACCTTGCTCAGAGATAAAGAGCGGAGGGGGCAGCGGTGCGGGTGAGCGATTTAATTAAAGGCTCGGGGACTGGCCGTTGCTGCCGTTGAAGCCGATATCGATGTCGATGTCGATGTCGATGTCGATGTCGATGTCGATGCCGATGCCGATGCCGATGCTAATGTTGCTGCATGTGGAATGCCCCGGAGGATTCCCCCCCCGCGAAACGTAACGATCGCTTTTCCGATCGACCGTCGGTTCAGTTTCTGACCCTTGGTGGCTTGCGGAGCAACTTAACGGAACAACCTCTCCAGATGTGCCGAGTAAAGAACTCGGGCTCGCTGTTCGTGGGAGTTTTTATCGGATGGATTCGTCCCTAAAACTGCACTCGGGATGCGTGACGAGGTCCTCGGCTCCGAGACTGTCGAGCGTCTCGCTGCTTTCGCCGCGAGAGAAGAGGCGCGCATAACAAATTTAGCTGAATAAATTACGCTTGTTCCTCTCACGCTATCAATTATCGCCGATCGATGGGCAAAAAGTGGCACGGCACACAATAGCTCCTAAAAAGCCTGGGGGCAATTCCCATTCGTCCCGCCGCGGACGATTATGCCTTAACGACTGGAAAACGCCGCCGCAGGAGCAGAGGAGCACGAGCTCAGCGACTCTCGGTAGCAGCGGCGCAGCATCAGCAGCGTGTATTATTCCGCGGACTATACATAACAGGCAAATTTTTGCTGCACGAGGCGCACGGGAGACGAGAGAAAGGAGTCGCGGGCGCGCGAGGGAGGGAGACAGGCGTATAAATAGTAAACAAGATGAGCCTGTGCCGATTACGTTCGTGGGAATGCCGCGTCGAGCGAGATTCCCCGCTCTTAGACCTCACCGCGTATTACACGTGCATCCAATTTTACCGTTGTCGATTTCATCTCGCGCGCGCGCGCGCGCCTGCGCCTACGTGGCTTCCCTGGAAGCTCTCGCTATATTTAGACGCGCGTCAGCGCGGGAGATAGACAGCGGCACGGGGTTCGGGGGCGAGAAGCCTTGCGCGCGCGTTCGCGACCGAGAGAGAGGGAAAGCGAGGATGATGCTACTCCAGCGGCTCGGGATGACGAGTGTCGATGCGATCCCGATTTTTCGACCGATCCCCGTCGCTGCTCGAGCGCTCGCGAATGCCCGTCGCGTTTTCACCGGGACCACTTTTGTCGAGTGCCTGGGAAGGAACGCCTTCGCCAATTATCGTCGATTCAGCGATTCGGCGTATTTATCAACGATGGCAAGAACGTGGTACCGATTTAATGCTAATGCCGGTTACGTCTTCGAGTGCCCGTCCGTCCGCATCCACAAACGCACACAGACAGAGCCGCTCGCGCTCTTTTCGCTCCGTCATAACCGCTTACGACGAACGAGTAAATAAATATCATTCAGCTGTCGTTTAGCAAAGAATAAATAAACGTCTACATCATGCTCGGGGCGCGCGAGCTCAGCCTTCCGAACAAAGAAGTCACGAAAAGTTAGGATCGGAGTTTCTTGGACTATAAGCGGTTGCGAAAGCGCACCCCTCCCACCCACCTCCTTTTTTACTTTTTTACTTTTACCGCGCGGTTAACGAACGCGACGAGCAAGAGGCAAAGTAGAGGCCGGCAAGGGCTTGCGCGCCACTTTCGATCTCGCGAAAACGTCGGAACTGCCTTAATTGGATCTGGGATGTTGGAGCTCGGATCTAGCGATCGCCTCGTGCGGTTGCAGTTTCGCTCGCGTTGGCCTTGTGTACCGCGCCGCGGCTCCCCCGGCCCCTTCGCCTCGCCTCGAAAACACAATTACGGAATTATAATATGCATCTATGCAGCCGCTGATTTTCGCGTTGCAGTTTTAATCGTTTTTTACTTTGCGTCATTCGTACGCCGTGCGAACGCTCCGAGCCTCGTGCCAAGGGCGCCTGTTGCGTTTATGCGCGCACCAATACCATTACCGATCTGGATCCGAACGCGCCTTTTATAATTATCGAAAACTCCGAGCTCGCGAATTAAGCTAATCGCAACCGCGCAGCTAACTTCAATTTATAATCCAAGCGCGATTCTTAGAACGAGCAGCTCCGCTCGAGGAATTTTACTTTAATTTATGGCGCTCCTTACACTTGCGCCGCGATGACGTAGGCCAAAAAAGCTGACGGACCGTCGGAACGCCTCCCGTGTTTATTTGCCTACGACTACAAGTGTATTTGCACGCGTGTACACGGATGTAGAGAAGTTCACGGCTGCGCGACTACTCGAGGTCGGGGACTCGTCGCAAACCTGACGGGCCCCGACAGCAGCTTCCTCCTGCGATAAGATTAAAAAGCAGATATTATTGTTCGAGTGACAGAAGACACTCGGCGCGATTAGTCTCCGCTGCACCGGAGATTTTTTAAGATTAAAACTGGGTACTGAACCGCAAGTGTACCGTATTATTCGCCGACAATTACTTTGATGCACAGATTCGCCCCGATTACTGGTGCATGGAAGCGCAATCGCGAGGATGATCCTCTTGTCGATTGTTACGAATTCGCTCGTCGCTCGATAGCGAGATTCGCGCGACGACGACGACGACAAGTTGTTGCTTGTCATTCTAAAGCCGCACGTTTCTGTTCGCAGGTATGCCGGTTGACTGAAGATGGCCTCGCCGACACCGTCGCTGGAATCGCGCGCGAATTCCCTCGGCTCTCTGGCCTCGCTTTCCCCGTTAACAGTGAGCGGCAGCTCGCCGCCGGCGAGCGACTCAGCCATCTGCGACGTCGACAGCTGCGACTTGTGTCTCGACGCCCCGCTCGCCAAGCCCGGCGACGCGCCCTGCCCGCGCTGCCGTCTCGGCGCCGGCGGTAGCAGCGCCTCCAGCGGCTCCAACGGCCTCGCCACCACCACATCCGCCAGCCAACAGCACCAGCATCAACAGCATCAACAGCAACAGCATCAACAGCACCAGCAGCATCAGCAGCACCAACAACAGCGAGAGCATCAGCAGCAGCAACGAGAGCAGCACCAGCAGCAACAGCAGCAGCAGCAGCAGCAGCACCACCACCAGTCCGGCCAGAGTAACGGTCAAGGGCCAACGACGGCCGCCGGCGGCGTCCCCTGCACCGGCTGCAAGTCCACCGAGTCAGACGCCGTAGCCCGTTGCTTCGACTGCGCCAATTTCCTTTGCCCCAACTGCGTGATGGCTCACCAGTTCATGCACTGCTTCGAGGGCCACCGGGTCCTCAACCTCGGCGACGCCAAACTCGGCGAGCCCGCCTCCACCAATGGACTTGGCGAGCCCAAGCCCAGCGCGGGTCAGGTCGCCGCCGCCGCAGCCGCGGCCGCGGCCGCCTCCTCGGGCCAAGCCCTGAGCGCTGGCAGTCCTCTCCTCGTCAACGGCGGGGCCAGCGGCGCCGAGAAGGCCCTCTTCTGTTCGCGACACAAGACCGAGCTCCTCAAATATTATTGCCGCACCTGCAGCGTCCCGGTCTGCAAGGAGTGTTCTCCAGCGGAGCACCCGAGTCCGCACCACGACTGCGCCCACATCTCCGAGGCCGGGCCCCAGCAGATCGAGGCCGTGGCGCGCGCCGTTCAGGACTGCCGCGTCAAGGCCACGGAGATCCGGGCTGCCGTCAAGACCGCCGACCACGGGGCCGCGCGACTCCAAGTCCAGTACCACAAGGCCCAAAACGAGATCAACGACACTTTCCAGTTTTACCGCTCGATGCTCGAGGAGCGCAAGCAGGAGCTCCTCAAGGAGCTCGAGTCCATTTTCTCGGCCAAGCAGATATCCTGGGGCGTGCTCACGCAGAAGGCCAACGAGATGGCCGACAAGATCCAGCAGACCTGCGAGTTCGTCGAGCGCCTCACCAAGTACACGACCGTCACGGAGGTGCTCATGGTCAAGAAGCTCCTTGACTCGAAACTCCAGCTGATGCTCAGCTACACCCCGGACCTCGGCGGTCAGCAGGCTGATCTCGAATTCGTTAGCAATTACCAGGCGATCCAGGTCGGCGTGCGCAACACCTTCGGCTACGTGCGTACCAGCAGCGAGAGCAACGCCGGCCCCAGCAAGCAGCCGCCGATCGCGCGTCCCACGGCCGTCGGCGGAAACAGCGGGGGCAGCGGCGGGGGTGGGGGAGGCGGCGGCACCGGCTGTGGTCCCGGTAGCGGAGGCAGCAGCAGCGGCGCCAGCAGTGGCCCCGGCAGTGCCGGTTCCCTTGGCGGGCTGCTCCTCGACCGGCCCTACAGCAACGGCCTCGTCTCCTCGACCGGCTCCAACTGTCCCAGTGGCTCGCCCTCGCCCTTCGAGAGCAGCAGCAGCCTCATCTCCAAGCGCTTCTCCTCGGCCAACAGTCTCGGGCCGTTCTCCACCAGCATCAGCGAGCTCAACCTGAACGGCATGAGCAACCCGTACGAGAAATGGAGCAACGGCGGCTCGGAGGCTTACCCGGTGACGGTCCCCGGCAACGACCACTTCCCGATGCCGGGGACGGTCGCCGCCGCGCAAGCCGCTCCGGCCGACTCGGTACTCGAGCTGACCTCCAAGCTGATGCCCGCCGCGGCCATCTTCCCTCTCAAGTCCCAGATCAAGCGCCAGAAGATGATCTACCACTGCAAGTTCGGCGAGTTCGGCGTGCTCGAGGGTCAGTTCACGGAGCCCTCGGGGGTGGCGGTCAACGCGCAGAACGACATAATCGTCGCGGACACCAACAACCACCGCATCCAGATTTTCGACAAGGAGGGCCGCTTCAAGTTCCAGTTCGGCGAGTGCGGCAAGCGCGACGGGCAGCTGCTGTACCCGAACCGGGTCGCGGTCGTGCGCACCTCGGGCGATATAATCGTGACCGAGCGCTCGCCGACCCACCAGATCCAGATCTACAACCAGTACGGACAGTTCGTGCGCAAGTTCGGGGCCAACATCCTACAGCACCCGCGCGGCGTCACCGTCGACTCCAAGGGCCGCATCGTCGTCGTCGAGTGCAAGGTCATGAGGGTGATAATCTTCGACCAGGCAGGAAACGTGCTGCAGAAGTTCGGCTGCTCGAAACACCTCGAGTTCCCGAACGGCGTCGTCGTCAACGACAAGCAGGAGATCTTCATCAGCGATAATCGCGCCCACTGCGTCAAGGTCTTCAATTACGAGGGCTCCTACCTGAGACAGATCGGGGGCGAGGGCATCACCAACTACCCGATCGGGGTTGGCATCAACGCGGCCGGCGAGATCCTCATCGCCGACAACCACAACAACTTCAACCTGACCATTTTCACGCAGGACGGGCAGCTCGTCTCGGCCCTGGAGTCCAAGGTCAAGCACGCGCAGTGCTTCGACGTCGCGCTCATGGACGACGGCAGCGTCGTGCTCGCGAGCAAGGACTACCGGCTGTACATCTACCGCTACGTGCAGGTGCCCCCTATAGGCATATAGAGCCGCGTTCAGCGCCAGTAATGACGCGCCCCCTTGTGCGCCGGCCCGATCTGGACCGACTCAACACATCGACGGGGAACCCTCAAGGAACGCAAGTGTGTGTCTTTATCATAAGCTGTGTCCTCTCGTTTCTCTGCGACAACACGTCTACTTCGGCCCCCTTTTTGTTTTGTTTCTCGTGCTTCTGTCGCTTCCTTTTCTCTATCTCACCTCTCTGTCTTTCTTACTCGCTCTGTCTCTCGGTACGTCTTTTTACACTTGGTTCAACTCTGTCTCCTCGGTTTTCCCTGTCTGTGTTTTATTCTAAATGTGGAAGAGAACGCGCGTTCTCTTTTTGTTCTCGTTTATCGGCGCTCTCTCGTTCCTTTCGCGCGGCTCTCGCTCTCTCCAGCGCAATCTCATTTTGTCTGTGCGTGACAGAAATGAACGCTAAGATTACGTGGACACTTCGAGAGTAACCAGGACGGACGCTGCAGAAGAAGGCGTGCGTTATCGGATCGCGCGGGCGATCGTTTTACCGTGCGTCGGATTGCGAGGGAGAGAGAGAGAGAGAGAGAGAGAGAGGAGAGAGAGAGAGAGAGAGACAGATGGGGAGCTCGGGCGAAAAGAAAGAGAGCGCCGTATAATACTATTAGGTGGACGAATGTTTAAACAAAAACGAACTCGCCAAGTGATATACGTATATTAAATTAATCGAATTCACGGAGTAAAGCGAATTCCAGAAGGGAAACTAGAAGAGAGAAGCCAAATTTAGAAACTCGCGCGACCTCACTCGCGGTTTAAAAGGCAGAGGCAAAGAAAGAGCGAGCGAGCGAGAGAGATAGAGAAGGGGTGAGCTATTACGTGAATTGGAAAGGGATGGAACACGAGAAAGAGGTCAGAGAGAAGAATTGAAGATAAAAGAAACGCGCGACAAAACTTACTTGTTAATGTTGTTATAAACTGAAAATACTGTTGTTGTTGTTTAGTTGTAGAGCTCGCCGCCGCTAGTCACTTTTCCCTCATCCCCCTCCCCCATTTCATGTATCTTCCATCTTCGTCCTTCATTTCATCGTCATACTTCACCAAATCCGAAACGAAATGAACTCATCCTTCCGGAATCTCGTGTAAGTGTAACCTCTCCTTTTCCCGTGTGTGTTTTTTTATACTTTGTACGTTTTTTTTCTATGTTCTGTTGACAACTTGACTGTGTACTCGAGGCGCATCCGATTCTCGAACTGCATTGATTAAAAAATAAGAAAATAAGGCACGTTGTGCGAGATTGCGAGGAAAAAAGCGAGAGCGAACGAGATTAAGTGTGAGAGGGAGGGAGAGAGAGAGAGAGAGAGAGAGAGAGAAAGGAAAAGATGGTAATATCTCTCTGCTACGTTATTCGAGTGACGATTTTGTTAATATTTTTTATTTTTTTTCCAATTCTCTTGCCTCGAATCCAGATACGGGACACGAAAAATTGCGCGCATTTCTTCGGCGAACGGAGGAAACGACGACGACGAGTCGAGAATAAATAATGACAAAAAGACCGAAGTGACGCGGTGATGAAACGGGAATTCAATGGAAAGAGATTTTTCCGCATACGTAGCTCTTCATTGCACACATTTGCATTTGTATTAATCGTCGTTAACTAACGAGCCTATGTAATTATGATCACGCGCACTACACTATCAATATTTTTTATCACTATTAATATTATTTCCCATTGTATTACATTATACTTTTTATTATTACTACTGCTACTACTACTACTGCTACTACGAATACTACTACAACAACTATTATTATTATTATTATTATTATTATTATCATTATTATAATTATTATTATTATTATCGCTAATTTTATTTTACGACGTAATTAGTGCATTGTGCGTATTGTCGCGTCTATCAATTATTGGTTAGTTTGTATTCTTTATTATTTAGTCATAGTCGACGACCGCCAACTTCGAGCGTAAAAAGCGGAGGAGGTGAGCGAGCATGTGTCAAATCGTTGTGTGCAGATGCGTTTTTTCCGTTGGCCCTCTATTAGGGGAGCGACAAGAAGAAGGGGTATTGCGAGGTAACAGGAAGAACTGGAGGGATTAGCAAATTGAAAATGAGCGAGACTTCCGGATTCTCCGCGCGCGTTCCCTCCGCGTTCGTGGCGCTAATCGACGCTCCAGCAGCCGCTGCTACATCGTATTTTTTATCATTAGGTTTTTTACCGCGACGACTCAGTGCATGATTAAAGATTGTTTGTTTTTCTTCATCCCTGTATCTATTACGTTTTTTTTCTTCTTTTTTTTTTTAAAGGTTAGCGCGCGAGTCGCCGGTTATGCATCGACCAACTGTCTCTTATCATTTGTACAAAAATTTGTTATATAAGTTACGGGAAATTCTTAAGACGACTCTGCGTTACAGCGTCAGCCCCCGACCCAACCCCTCCCCCTCCCGCCCCACGTATAGTATTACATAAATTAACTTTTGTTTTTATTGTGAAATCGCGCAAGACTCGAACAATTTTTAACAAACTTTTATAAAAACTAGGAGCGAATTTCTCCTTAGGCTTGGTGACAATCATACAAAAATCGTTATTATGGTAAAGGCAAATATTACCAGTAGTTAACGTTAACGATCGCGAACAAATCGACGATAATGATAAGCGGCTCCAAGGTAGGATTCGATGATGATGATTATTATTATTATTATTACGACGAAAGAACGGAACGCGACACTTGTTTTTTCGTTCTTTTCCAAATGGAGTGTGAAAGACGGATGGATGGGAAAGGAAGCAGGGAAGGAAGTTTAATTCCCCTTCAGTATTACGCGCTCGTTGGACGTTTTCGTAACTCTCCGGGCCCTTTTGTTTCCTTCGTGCGTTTTATCATTATTATTATTATTATTATTATTATTATTATTATATTATTATTATTATTATTATTAATAATAATATTATTATGCTTAGTCTTTAAACAAATTGAATAGAAGCTGAAGAAACAATTGTACAAGTTTGGGGACGTCGCGTTCTCATCTTCATTATAATTATTTTTAAAATCGTAATTACAAAGGAAGTACCGCGCGATTAGTTAAATCGCGCGTACACCGCGAGATCACCGAAACTTGTTTTTTGCGTACGATCCTCTCCCCCCCCCCTCGTCCGTTGTGTTTTCCTTTTATTATGTATTATTATTATTTTTATTATTATCATCGTGATCATCAATATTATTATTTTTGGTATGACTATTAGAATTCTTTTTTATTATTTCTTTTTAGTAGTGTTGTAGTCTGGTAGTGAGTAACGAATTGTACATCTTTCACGTAAGAGTTTATATTTCTTCCTACGTCTTTATTTTTTGTCTGTTAACTAGGTTTTTCCTCTCTTTGTTCCATTTTATGTTTTTAGTTTTTTTTTTCTTTTCCGTTCATGTTTCTCAATTTTGTATTTTCCAAAGTACTAGGTACGAAGCAAAACAATAAGCTAAAATAGCGAAGTTCAAGTCTATCCTTGTGAAAAGGGTGCAGTGATCCTTTAGTTGATCGAAATTCTCATAACACTGTTCGAGCGTGTACGCGAACGCGAATATAAGTATTAATATACAAAATACGATTCCTTCTCTAAGTTTTTATTATTATTATTATTATTATTATTATTATTATTATTATTATTATTATTGTTGGATGAATCGAGCGTTATTTTTGCCGGGCTGTATCCCGCGTGACGACTTCATGCATGTGTTTTTTTATCGAGCGATTTATCGTCGCCTTCATTATTATAATTATTAAAATTATTAACTATTACTTAATCATTGCGACTACTTATTAATGTCAACTTCAAACTTTCGCGCATCATTTATTATTCTGCGTCAATCACGCGATTATAATATTGCCGTCGTACAACTTCAGTTTTTTCTCGTGCTCTTCGGCCAATTCGGTTCCGCGAATGGCGAGGAAACGGAAGAAAAGCCCCGGCCAGAGCGTTATTATTGTCCAGCCGCGCGGAAGGAACAGCAACCCGGGCGAGGATCCTCGTCTTCCTTGCTTTTCTCGCAATTTGTTTTTGGCAAATGGAAAGTTACGGGATTGCTCGCTTGCGGCTCCCGATTGACTTTGTTTGACTCGCTCGATCGAAGACTGAAGTAAGCGAACTTCAAAAGTTTTTGGCTGTTCTCCAAGTGTTTCGAGAACTTTCGAAAGAAGTGTCTGGTCGAACGGCGAATCCTTTTGGGGGAACGCGAAACACAAGATCAAGAAATTTCACGCGGAGCAAAAAAATAAAATTTGTTGTTATTATTATTATTATTATTATTATTATTATTATTATTATTATTATTATTATCGTAGTCGGCCTTTGTAGAGGCCGCGCGGATCCACACGCGAAGACTCGGAAACAAACTCTCTTTTAATTTTGAGCGTATTTATGATTTTTACGGAGGGAGCCGATGGTCATTTGTCCGTCGGATGCCGAACCATCGTTCTCCCTAACCAACGAACCCACGAAACGGCGAAATGAAAATAATGTTCGAGAAAACCCCTGACCAGAGTGTGTTAAATTGAACCGACTGCATTTGGTAAGAGATCGGCTTTCGTCTTCCCTCAAAGCGAAGGTTCATCGCGTCACATCGTAAACTTGCCAAGCGCGCGCATGTACTTACCCTAAAACTGTGCACTCGTTAATTTTTAACCTTCTGTTTTTATGTAATGATAAATGCGTGACTCGCGTTAAGTACGTCTCTGATCGAGCGAGACGCGGAATTTTAAGAATTGTAAAGACTCGCAAAGGATTGTAAAGGATTGACCCAAGAGACCGGCGGCATCGACGCGTAAATGCACTCGCCGGCCGCGCGACCATCGGAGCCCCCGACCATACGATCCCACGGATGCGCCGTTGCGAGAAAGTATTGGCACACGATGCCCCGCGCGACGTTGGCCGGCTTCTTTCGTCGATTCCCCCCTTCGTTAAACAAACAAACAAACAAAACGAAAAAAAATGAAAACTTGCAGCAGCAGCAGCAGCAGCAACAGCGCGATATGTACATATCACGTGGACGCTTGGAACTTTTTCTTGATTTTTTCTACGCACCGATAGATAAGTCGAATAAGTTTCGCAGAACTGATTTAACTCTTTTACTATTAATTATCGCGTTAATGTTTTTTGTACAAAAAAAAAAAAAATTGAACGATGCGTGCGTAACCCGTCGCAGTAGATGCAGAACGAAATTTTTCCGAAAAACCAACAAATCAGCAACGTGGGACAATTCACGAGAAGTAAAATATATTTACAAATTGTCGTTGAGCATTTATCCGTGCAGATTCGTTATTATAATTCTAGAAATACGAGAAAGATCATCCCGGTTTTTTGTTCATATTTTTTTTTCATTTCTTTTCTTTTCTCCGTTAATTAAAGATAAAAGCAGCGTCAACAGCAGCAATAATTATGTAAAGTACATCTCGATCCGCGACCAATCGAATCGAACACGACGAATTTTTCAGTGTCGCGTTGCAATTATTTTTTGTTTTTTTGTTTTTTTTTTTTTTTTTTTTTTTTTTTTTTTTTTTCGTCTCGGAGAGAAAATTAATAACGATCCATTCCACTGTTGCCGAAAGCGCGAGCATCGGAATCGGCGCGGGAAACGCGCGAATTCGAGTTTTCCTTTCACGCGTTCACGTGCTCTTGTCCGTGCGCGCGCCGCCGACGATAATAGAATTACAAATATATATATTTTTTTAACTTCTTTCCTCTGTTTCTCGCTATGAGCTGCGGATTTTGTCCTCGAAACCCTCGCGAATTTGCACCTTTTTTATATATACATTTGGTTGATGAATGTGCATGTTGTGTGTCGTTATACGTGAGTAGAGAGGCAAGTTTCGAGGAAAAGTCGATAATCGAATTGAGAGAGAGAGAGAGAGAGAGAGAGAGAGAGAGAGAGAGAGAGAGAGAGAAAGAGAGGGAAAGCGAATATATGGTAGTCGAAAGAGCTGCGAAAGAGCACGAAAGAAGCTCCGGAGAATATTGCATACGCGACACGATTAAGGGAAAATGAACGCGAAACACTACTGTCTCTCTTTTGTATGGTTTGTTATGTTATTATTTTAAATGATACAACCCAATTGTTCTTAATTTAAATGTAAAGCGTATTTTTGTTTGTTTTTTAGTTATTTTTTTGTTGTAAAATGCTTTTTAATAATATTTTCAGTTCACATTACTCTACTGACAGTGTTTTAATTTTATTTTGTCTGCCTTTTTTATTTTGTTTTCAATGCCTCTATCCTTTTATGTCTTCACCTTACTACGTATCTTACATAAACCTCCTCAACACTTGTACCCTTGCTCTTCTACGTTCCTACGGCTTGAGAGAAACGAACGACCAACGTTCGGACAAAGTGCTGGACGTCTTGCTGCCGCGACCTTGGACCCTTCGAAGGGGACGACCCACGAGTTTTCCCGAACGAAGGGTCCAACGCGCGCGCGAGGCACAACGAAACATTCCAAGTCGCCAACAGCAGCAGCAGCAGCAGCAGCGGCAGCGGCGGTACAAGCACGGATGGCTGGCCTCGAGATTCCGGCGCCTATAGCAGAATTATTAATAATTCGACGGAGCTGCTATTAAAGCAATCCGATAAATTTCGCGCGACGACGACGATGGAAAAGGGAAAATCTTCGTCTTACTAGCGAGAGAAAAGGTGAACGTGTCTACCTACACATTCCAGGTCCTTTAGTGATCGACGATTAGCTGTGTTTTTTCTATGTAAGCGTAAACAAATAACGATGATGATACTCAAGCGAATTTTTTAACTATAATAATAACGTACTATACTTCGTATGTGTTGTACTAATTGGAAGGAAGAGCGAGACGAGTAACGGCGCGGGCTGTTCCCTCCTCGATTTCATTGGCCTTTTTTCCGAGTGAACAATAGTAGATTTGTCCGAGCAGAAATTCCGCCGCTTGTCCAGTCATGGACGAAGAAAAACGGTTTTCCAATCAAATGTGGCAAAAAAATTGTTTATCGCGCAAGTTACGAGAGAGAGAGAGAGAGAGAGAGGCTCGAAAGGAAGAATATTTTAACGAACGAAAAATAAAACAGCCGAGAGGACTATAATTTTGATAAAAAAAAGGGACGCGCGCGGGAATTTCTGCTGGGAGGCGAGCGAAGGCGCGGGAAACTCGCGCGAGGATTGCCAAACCATTGTTAAACGAGTAAGACAGCGTCAGATGACTATTTTTCATTTCACCCTTGATTTCACGAATTTAATTATCAACCAGCAGCAGCAGGGGCTTGCGCGACCGGATAAAGCTTTTACTTTCACATATCACGGAAGATGTCACGTATCTAAGACTGAACTCAAGGGAGAAACGTCAATCTCAATCCTCCGCGGATTCCTCGGGCGCCGAGGCTCCCGACTCCTCGCGTCGCTTGCGGGGTTCAACCATACGACTCGCGGCTCGCGGCCACTTGGAAAGCGCCAGCTTTTGCTCCGGCGCACGCACGGGGAAGCGATTGCGATTATTGTACAAGCGAGTCGTCAACGTCCGTCAGCTGAGCTTAGTAGGAGCGTCGCCGGGATCCTTCTCTTCGGAGCCGAATTCGCGTTTCACATATCAATTGTTAAAGCTCGGGGCCACGGGGAGAGCGAATTTCCCCGACTTCCTCGAGTGCATCGATCCGCGGCCGGATAAGGAGGACGCGCAGGGAGCGTTGACGATTCGCAGAGGAAGACACCCGGCCGAAGATGGTTATTGTTTGGAACACCGATCAAAGGGCCCGAACCAGTGCGAGAGAATAACCAAGTCGTGATACGAATATGCTAGTCCTTAGTCAATGAGACGATTTTACCATAATAATATGTATAGTGAGTATTGAGCTACTGAGTTTAGCGGGGAGGGGGCAACGGGGGGGGGGCGTAGAAATCGTTCTGTCGTTCTATTATTATCCGAGGCACTCGCGTAATTAATGTACACACAATGATGTAAGTTTAACGCGTAATTCTTAAGGTTAATAAGTTTAACAAACAACAACAACAACAACTATACGGAAAATGATAATATAATGTGTATAAGAAAAAAAAAACAAAAAAAATCTAAGGTAAAGCGTGAGAGACGGGAGAAAGTTTCCGAGGCGCTCGGCGATTGATTACTGGTTATTAAAACTAAAATAACAAACAAAAAAACAAATTTTTAGGATTTAGCGTTCGGATAGATGACATATATTTTTGTACGTTCGCAAAATGCGCGCAAAAAAGCAGAACGAGCGCCCAGGACTTTGTTCTCCCAGCGGCGGACTTCTACTTTGTTTGGTATTCGAAAGCAGAAGGAAATAAAGTATCGGAGACGAGGCGTTCGCCGACACTCGTATTCTTGCAAAATTGCGATCGGTGCAGTTGTCGCGATTAAATATATATATACACGTCAGTGTACGTATACATATATGATGCACACTATTCTTCCCGGGCCCAAATAATGTTATACTACTTGTGAAAGAGAGAGAGAGAGAGAGAGAAAGAAACGAGAGAAGAAAGACGCGTAATGGGAGGAGGATTTGCATAGTTGACTACTATTTTTCATTATTATTAATATTATTAATATTAATACCACTTCATACAATATATTGTTGCATGCCTAGTTAACGTATTAAAAAAAAAGAGCGCGAAAAAACGCCAAATTCGATGGTTAAGGATTAAGGTGATTAATTCTAAGATGTTAAGGATCTTATTAAGAATAAGGAGATTAAATTAAGAGAGAACCTTTTCGCTTGTAGCGCGAATAATCATTTTCGTTATTTTCCAATAGTCACGTAAACATAAGCGAGTTCTTGGTGCGCTTGCGCGTGCTCGGCTGGGGGGAGAAGCGCGCGAAATAAGCAACACCGAATAAAGAGACAATTCGAAGCCAAAACGAGTCGCGCGACGCGAGCGAGTAAACGCCGAGTTTCGACAAAAGCAGATAACGAGGCGCGCTTACGAGTACGAGTGACTTGATTGTTTCACCCGATAGACGACTAAGGAGACGTCATTGCGAACAAAATCCAGGCGGTCACGGGGATTTTTTCGCCAATGAACCTTTAAACACGCACTAAAACACAGAACATCGAATAGAAATGCAATTTTCCACTCACGGAGATTCGCGCGATGCTCGAGCGCTACGGTTGAAATTGTAAACGTGAACGTGGACGGTTTTCGGTACCGAGAAAGAGCGAGAGGACCGAGGCGAGGCGAGTGTAACACAAAAGTGAAGTGTAACGAGGAATATGCAAGATGAATAAAGAGAAAACATAAAATAGCATACTTTCTTGTATATTTTAAGGACTTTGTTTCTGGTAAGACTGACAAATCAAACTAAAATTTTAAAAAAATTCTGGAAGGGCTTCAATCAAACGCCTTCCACCCCGTCAATCAAACGCGATACGACTACAGTTGTAGTAAGTTAGGTGGCAGAGGGGAGAGGAGAGCGGAGGGATAAGAGAGATTAGAAAGACGAAAGCTTCCGTGTATAGTAGTGAGAAACGCAAAAAGCAGATTGGGTTTGATTTTCATGAGGTTACCCGATGAAATCGAGCCTGACCGTGAAAAAGCAAGGATGTTTTAACGCGCACGCGCTGCGGCGGGAGATTCGTGCGAGATATATAAAAAAAGATGTGTTATTTTTCTCGAAGAAAAAAAATTGAAGGAGAGATGCTAAGAGGCGGTCCGTCCATGGATGTGACTACAAAACGAAAAAAAAAAAAAAAAAAAAAAAATAAGCTCAAGCGAAACTGGGAAAAGAAAAGAGAGAATATTCATTTTTTCGCTATTTTTCTCGCTCCATCGAGAGACACCGTTAAATATTATTGTATATCACACACATGTTGTTGCACAAAATTTTTTTTAACGGAAGGAAGCTGTGTTTCTCGTCGCTTGATGTATTTTAAGGAGAACGGATAAAAGGAGAAAAAATAACAACAGGACAATATACAAACATTATGTAGTAGTACCTTTTCCGTTCCCTCGCGAGACTCGCTGTTGACAAAAATATGAAGAACAAAAAAAAAAAAACAAACATTAATGAAAATACGAGTGATAGGGGGGCATCCATCGTTTTTTTGCGCTGGAAAAACGAACGCGCACACACGAAGATGGCTAAATACCAATAACGAGAGACGCATTCGCGAGAAATTCGGCATAAGTATAAAATCAAGTGGTCGAGTCTTAGATTCGGTGTGAACTTTGCAGAGTTTAGGAATTTTTCGCTCCTACGTTCAGATCTGAGGGCGTGTTTAACTGTTTCTCACACGTTTCAAAAGGATCCAAATGAAAGTCTAATGAAATTATAATAATAATAATGATAATATTTTATTGAGATTCACAGGAGAAATTATTTGCAGCACGTGTAGTTACACGCGCACAGGCAGGGAACAAGTTGATTTTTAAATAATTCCAGATTAAAACACACACTTTTACTGAAAGTAAGAAAAACACAGTAGCCTGAGGTTAAAAGCGTCGAGTGTTTTTTCATCGGCCATTTCGTGGTGCCGCCCGCCATCTTGTTATTAAATTTTAAGTGTATACTTATACATACATATTATTATATATAACGATTGAATGTCTAGTCATGGCCTCTTGAAAAAAACCTTTGCTACTTTGTATTGTGTATAGACAGGATACACATAAGATGATATATTTAAAACTAAAAAAACTAATTACTTAATAATTACGATAGTTAGTAGGCATAACTGATTAATGATATATTCGAATATATCATTGTAACCATTTATTACTATTATTATTATTATTATTATTACTATTATTATTATTATTGATATCATTATTAATATTACCAAGATTACTATTTGACGCATTTACCATTATTGCCATTATTTTTGTCATTGAAAAGTCGAAATTATTGTTTACGGTTAAGTTGCATTATAATTCTACGAAGATTACAAATTTTATTGCCAAAGTCACTATATTAACTATTATTGCAATGATTATTATTACTAAATATTATTATTGCCATTGCTATTATCATCATTGACATTATTATTAGTATTATTGCGAACTCTATTTTTTATTGAAAGAGAGTGAAAGGAGAGATGATAAGAGAGAGAGAGAGAGAGAGAGAGAGAGAGAGATAAATTTACAAGCGAGACGCAAAGTTACATTTAAATAATTTATTTTTTATTACCACGTAATCATTGTCGTGATTCGTTCCGTCAAACCTAACTCATATCTAATTACTAACTTTGTATACATGTATTTAAATATTTATTATTATTGATAGTATTTATTATTATTACTATTATTAACTATTATTATTGCGTGATGTACGCGAGGTACATAATAATAATATTATTAAGATTGAGGAAGTTGATGCAGGAAAAAATTTTGCCGCAAGCGGATTTAAACAGAATAAAAGAGCGCGTTGTTTGATGAGTTTCGCATTTAAGCAGTTAAGCAGAGATAAAAAAGGTGTGCGTGCGTGCGTGTGCGTGTGCGTGTGTGTAAGCGAGTGAGTTTGAAAATAAAAAATATAATAAATTCACAAACAGTGCGCGCACAGCAAGGTCAGATTGAGATATGTATTTTTTTAAATTTTCAACATAAAGAATTAACAAAAAACAATGAAGAAATAACAAAAAAAAAAAAAAGAGAGAAGTGAATGGAGGAGAATAAAAAAAATAACCTGGGAACAGAAAAACTATTTATAGGTTTATAGATTTACCGTGTACTGATCGACGATGCCGTGTACGCACACTCTGTGTTGAGCGCGGAATTTAGCGCGACATGAGAGGATTGGAAGGAAGGAAGGAAGGAAGGAAGCAAGCGAGGATGATTGTCGAACCGAGAGAAAAAGCAAATTGAATTGAATCGGTGACGGGAATAAGGGAGAGGGATAAAAATGCAAAATAGAACAAGAAAGTCGAGGGAAGAACGTGAGAACGATTGATTGGTCGAAGCCCGACAACTCAGTCGATCGTTTTTTCGTCTTTTCTTTATTTTTGACGATTGGTACGTTGTAATTTACAGGACCGAGCGTTCGAGCCTGCATCTCATTTTTTCCTTTCTTTTCGACATCTTAACTTTAGGATGCACACATATTTTAACGACTCTTATATCGACGACTGATTTTCGAGCCGCGAACAATCGACACGACTCGTCATCTTTTTTTACTCACTGTATGAAACATAAGTTTTATTTTTGTAAACTACTCTGTGGAGAACAATAAACGTTTTTAAACAATTTACCTCTTGTTTATTTGTTTTTTGTTTCGTTTAGTTTTTGCTTTTGTTTTATGTTGATTATTTTGTTCATTATCTAGCGATACACGGCGAGGACTGCTCGGGAAACACACGCAAATAATGCTCTGGCTGTTCGCTCGTTTGCCTTAGTTTTCGGCGATTTTCTGTTTTGCGACCAAAAGTGGAAAAACTCGTTTTCGCCTCGATCCCGTCGCGCTTCGACCAAAATCCATACATTAGACGAGCAACCAACAACAAAAAAGTCTTAGCAAGCTGACAAAAATAAAGCGGCGGCGGTACTTTTTTACGCGGACTTTTTCCGAAACGACGAAAGCAAGGTTAAACAGGATGGAACGTGTTTGGAGAGTGTGCCGACTGGAGGGGAGGGATTGTTGTCCTTGCGCTAGAGCGAGGAAAGAAATGCCGGAAGAGAAGGGAATGAACGGATAAAAAGATTCTCGGTAAGGGCGGCTCGCGACGAGGCGCGTTACGCAACTATTAACTATTAAAGTATATATATCTTCATGTCAATTACTCTAGGGAACATCACCGATATAAGTAAATTAAAGCAAAAACTTATCTCGAGAGATTTTTCATCGGGTCGGAAAATGCTCTTTTTATCGAACCAATTGCTCTCTCGTGGAAAAGACCCTCTACCACTAAATAACATACACATCATCTCCCTTTTACAGTCTATTGTTTGTCGCTGTCGCACTTCCTCCAGCGTCTTCCCTCGCGCAACATCCACATCCGCGAGTGGGACGCCTTTTGGGCGCCGGTTTCTCGGCCACAGGGGCAAGAGAGAAAGACGAATAGCAAGCGCTAGCTTTCCTCTACTCTTGGTTCAACGTTCAACGATTACTATTATCGCTCCCATCCTTTTTTCTCGACAGTTCAACATCTTTCTAGCGCAGTCACGTGCTCCGATTACTCTTTCTTGCTCTTTTGTAGTTCTGGGAGTAATCGGAGCCGAGAACATCCGCCCGGTTGCGCGATTTCGGCTGGAAAGCGAGAGCAGGTGAAAGATGCCAGAGTCCGAGGTACTGGAAAGTTCTTCAGGCGGGTCGACGAGTTATTTCGAATAATCCAATTCTGGCGATTTCGCAATCTCAAGGAACGTGCTGACAAAACACTTTACACGTTAATACGTTTGTGTTTGTTCGACGAGTCAAGATCCTTGACTCGTGTCCTTCAACCGATCGAATTCTCCAACCCTCGCGCTTTAATTTTTAACGCGCAGTCTTTGCTCACTGTTAGGCCATCGATTATTCGGCTTCTCCCGATCAATCAAAGATCAAACAAATATATTAAAATTACTTCAATAGTGTGTTTGTTCCAAGTTTCCCAACTGACTCGATGCATTTAAAAACTTTCAAACGTCTTACAACGTAACCTGTAACTTAACTCAACTCTTCAATTGCGTTATTCAACCCTACGATATATCGATCTGTTAAACTAGAATATCGGTGATCCGGGCAAGAATTTTGCGTTCAAATTAGTTTAATCAACTATCGCAACTAAATCTTGTTAATTCGATTCAGTTCTTTACATTTTTAACAATCTAATCTTAGAGGAATGGACGATGGGAGAAGCTGTTGCATTGTTGCCGTAACGAATATTTGAAATATTTGAAAATGTTGCCGAGTTTAGGGAAACGTTGAAAGACACGTTACATTGGAATAATTGACAAATATTGTTTTGCGGGCACACACACAACGTTTCGTAACGGCTGTAATTTTTGCGCGTCATTTGCACGGAGGTACGGTGTCAGTAAGTGACGTGCAATCAAACGTCATTATACAATAAGGTGCTGTACTTGACACCTTCCATTCGCGGTCAAGTACGTCCTACTCGAGCAAGAACTCCTTCGGCATCCTTCCGGGACAAATTCGTAATGCGTGAAATAACGAGGGGGGCATCACGCAAAAAGCAACAATAATTACGACCGGCTGTTCGTTTTTAGAGAGAGAGAGAGAGAGAGAGAGCGAAAGAGAATCGAAAAATGAATTTCTCTTCAGGATTCGACATTTGCTGTTGGCAGTTGGTCGTGACCTTACTTGTGACGATGCGCGAAACGAAATGTAAGCGACTGAAAACCGAGGGCAGTTAAACGTCGGAAAACATCGGAAACACACAGGAAAAATATCTATCCAGCAAGATCGAAAGGAAGAAAGGAAAAAATAATGGCCATAGCGCGCGTAGAAGCTAAGTATTATCGTTAGTGAGAGACGGGCAAGAGAAAAGAAGGAGGGTGGAAAGGAAACGTCGCCGAGGATGTACCGGGGAAAATAAAGAGCGAGATATTCAGGCCCCTTTGTTCTGGCCCGTCCAGCGAGACGATGCGCGTGCGCTCGAGCTCGAAAAAACGGCTGCGGCCCTGCGAATGCGCAAGTTGCGTCGATGCGTATTCGTGACTTTTTTCTCTCGAATGGCACGCGTAGGTGTTGGAGCCAAGGGACGACAAGCCGGACCTTTCCCCAAACAAAAAATCGTCGGGCTTTACTTTTTCAGTGTCCAAACAAATCAAGCGCCTCCTTCGGCTTTATCGGCGTAGATTAGTATCGTGGCGGCGGAGCTTCGAGTTTCTAGGAAGGACTTTTCAAGGACGCGGAACGTTGGCTCAATTTTTTTACGATCGCCATTTTGAACGTTGGAATTCTTGATTTTCATTTGGATGGTTCGCGACGGCAACGGAGCTACCGGCCGAGAAAAAGGCGCTAATGGCCGTTCAGTTTTTTTTTAAAACTTACCGCTGCTAATTGCTTAATCTATTCATTCGCGGCTGAGCTTTTCCCCTAAAGTCTTTCGCAAAACATCCCGGCTGATCGCATTAAAATCAATTCTACGATTATTGCTTATCGTTAAATTAAAATAGATTTGTATTCTAATTTTATTTTTTTCGGTCATCTTTTAAAAGCCGAAATTGGGCCGTTGAATTAAGAAACTGATCGATCGCAGTGCTAAGCGAAGAATATATTACAGTTATAATAATACGAGTTATTTAACCGTAACACACAAACGGCGTTCGTTTCGCGTTTATTAAAATTTTTCCCGTTTGAATGATAGAAAAAAATCCTAATTAGAATCGTATAATAACTGCGAAAGGAGAAGAAACTTCGCAAACGTCCAGACGAAAGGTTTGAATATTTTTAGTTTATTATCGGAGAAGACCTCGTGGCTTTTAATTCAGTTTGTCCGCGTAAATTTGATTTGCAAAAAGTAGACGATTCAAATCCACGAGATTTAGTTTCACGTGGCTTAGCATTAAACGAGGCGAAGCCGAAGTAAAGCGACTGACGACGAAAGTGCATAGATTAAAAAGAACGAGAAAACGAATAATTAGAGCATAACGTTGAATATTGAAAATTGGAGGAGCGGATAGCGGAAGCTTTGTTCGTTGAAAATTTAGTAGAGTACAACCGACACATTTCTCATTTGCGCGGCGACTACTTTTCGTTTTCTTCGCATTTTTGCATTAGACTTTCTGCAAGAATTGTTTGCCGGGACGGAGAAAACTAGCGAGGAGAAAATGGACGAGCGGTCGGGAGCAGAAACGGCCGAGAACAGATGAACCCTTTCTTCCGCGTTTCCTCCATTTTCATTACGACAAATTGCAATGGGAAAAAGGGGCAGAAGACATTGAGAAAGTAAGGACTGGATGCGGAGGCTCGCGACGCTCCGACCGAGGAATTAAAATACGATACTAACGAGAGTTTTATATTGTTGACGAGTGAATGGACGAGTGCAACAGGCGAATGACGAAGGAGAAATAAAGAAAAAGCAAAAATAATATTTTACCACGTGATAACGATTATATTGTACGATAACAGAACTAACGATTAGTGATTTAAATATATAGATTATTTATATTATTCTTAGAGTATACCGGTTGATATAAAATAATAATAATAATAATGATATGTGTATTGTAAAGTGTTTACATTGTTTAGCCGACAAAGAAAAAGAAGTACGTTTTTCTCGTATCGTGCGATTTATGATGACGTCGTATTATTGATATATTGATATATGATATATGATATATGATAATGTAATGAAATAGAGATAGATGCAAAGTGTACGAGGGGCGGGGGAGGGGGGAGGGACTGGGAAGAGCGGAGAAGCGAAGCTATCGGTCGTGTTTTATCCTCGCCACGATTATTATTTTCGCGAAATTCAGGTGCAGGTGACGTCAGATGGAAACGCGTTAAAGTTCAAAAAGTTTTCTTCCTTTTATACGTATGTTAAAAATAAAGTAAATAAAAAGACAGAAAGAGTGAGAAAGATCGACGTCGAGAATAAAGAAATAAGAAAAACTTTGTTATATGAAAGACAATCGCTAAGAGCTCTGAATTTTTTTAAATGAAACCATTTGATCTCTCAGTTCAATTGAGCTTTTCGATATATTTTATCTTTCTTACGAATGGGGATGGGGGGGGGGAGGCGAGCGGCTCGCGCACAAGAGTTTAGTTCACTTAAAAAAATTGAGAGTAAAAATGAAAAAATGAGAGGAAGAGGGGCGAAGGTAGATAAAGTAGACCTGTTCGCGGAGTTTCCTTATGTTTTTCCGCGCGGCCAGATTCTACCCTCGAGTGCGAGTCCGGCGATAAGCGAAACAAGGGAAACTTCCCCCGGCGGTTAGATTTGTGTCAAAGTGCTATTTCGTTATAACGAACGAGATGTTGATTATTAAGTAAGAAATCGACTGGGCGACGCCAAAACACGACCGCCTTTGCTGATTATTAATTAACGTTCGATCTTGAATGCACCCATCAAACACATAACAGCAACTGTACACTCCGATCGTTAAAACGTTGAAGCACACGCACACTCACCCACACACACACACACACACAGCCGCATCTGGAAAGCACGGAAATCATCGCGTTCGCACACCCACGGCCGGATATTCGCGACTTACTTGTCCACTGGCTTCCCTCTCGCGAACTATCGGATCAGGAACAACAAATTCAGGCACGCACCCCCACCCACACCGACAGGCACCAGCCTACACAAAGCAAGTATTAATTAACGACGAAACTCGTTCGCAAATTGGTTTTACGAAACGGACTGCGATCATTGCAATTGTTTTCGACTCTCGCACAGGCTGAATTATTAGGGGACGAGCGCAGGCGTCGCGACGCGAAGGCTAATTTACATCGGGAACCTGTGGCTGTGCACATACAGTGCCGAAAAAACGACACGAACACGTCCTCCCTTCGATCTATCCGGACTCGCGCTGAAGCAGATTATCCGAGCGGCGAGGCGCGTGCGCAGGGCCTTGGATGGCAAAGGAACGGAAAATAATTCACGAGCAAGATGAGCGATGTGGAAGAAAATCGACGGGATTAGTTGTTGCTCGTGCGAATAATTAAAGAATGAAGAATCGGACAAGAGACGCGTCTAGCTACGGATCATAAAACCCTTTATATTGTTAAAGTTAGAGAGAGAACGAGGACGACGGGAATAGCCAGCCAGCAAAGAAATGACAAGCGCGCATTTTTCACTAAATCCATCGGAGAACTAATAAAGTCAGGCGACTGGCTACACGCACACGCGCGCACCAATCAGCGTCGCACGCATTACGACGAACAGGTGCAAGAATTCGCACGGAACGAGAGTCGAGCGAGTGCAATGATCGAAGAGGCTAACTCGCGAAAGAAAAGAAGAACTTTGGGTGAAATTAAGAAAGATAGTAATAGGAAGCGGCCAAGAAATGAAAGACCTCAAATTTTAATCGTCCAGTGCAAATACTGTTAGCTTATTTTTCTATCGATCGATTATTGCTCCCTTATTTATCATCGACTCGAGTTCAATTTGAATAATGGAAAAACGATATCGAGTAAGGGATTCGGTAAGTGTAGTGGGGGTGAAAAGCCATTGGAAAGCAAAAGCCAAAGCGAGAAAAGAATTCGTGTAGTTCGTTGTGTGTTTGACTCGCACCTGTGACGACAAATGATAGATCGCAATTGCTCAAAGTTAATGCAGCTTGCACACTGTTTATGCGACACTTTAATTTACTATTTACTATTTACTGTTTACTGTTTACTGTTTACTGTTTACTATTCTTATTGTGATAATATCTTTGCGAGCTCGAACCAGGAAAATTATTAAATTTAACGATTCGTATTCTAAGTATTTGATCGCGCCATTAAAGAGCCGAGTTTTCGTTGGATCGGACGAGATGCTTTCAAAGATACCAGGCGTGAAATAAATTATAATACGTAGCTGAATATATAATTAGTGGAATAGTACTGTTGGAAAAAGTAACACGAGAAGTGGTTTTTTAAATTATTTTTAAAATTTATATTCAAACATAGATTCTTGTTAAATGCAGTCCCTCTAAGCTTTTATTTAACATAGATATTACACTGACAAATAGATGAATGATAAATAATATATAACAGTGTCTACCATTATTAATGGTGAATATGATAATGAGATGATGATATTTTTATTAAGGATATAAAAGTATTTTAATACTACGGTAGACAGTTGAAAAATACGATCGCCTTCAAAAGTATTTTTCTTCGTAATAATAACAGCTTGACGAAAGCTTATTTTTCTTAAAAATTCAAGAACTATTATATCACAAGACGCGAAGGATGCAATTTAAACATTAAAACATTTAAACTGAAAAGTAACGTTAAACCGTTAGCTTTTGTTTGGAATTCAACCAAGTTGAGGAAAGTTTTATCGATTCGATATTCTTAAATTTTTCATCCACATTATTTAAAGGCCAATGTGTGCAGGTGCGAAACACGCGAACTTACGTACGTACACCTGCCGTCTGAGCGCGGCATTTGCGAGACGTAATTTTAAAGTCCCTCGTATATGTAAAGGCATAGAGAGAGTGAGAGAGAGAGAGAAACGAACGGAATAATATGGCAAAGGAAAAGTAAGCCGAAACGAGGATCGAGTCGAGCTAATACGATTATCCAATTAAAATTAAACAATAACGACGATAATATATTTAGAAAGAGTTCGTGGCTACTTAAAATTTACCGCGTGTGTGTGAGAAAAGTTCGTCCGAGCGTGAGAGGAGGAGTGTAGACCTTAAGAATAATCAGTTGTAATAATGAAAAAATTGCATAACGATAATAACGCTATAACAATGTTATTAACGAGTTACTGTGCGTAATCCATTTGTGTCGTCTTCGTAGGTAGGCTTTTTCTTCTTCGAATTAACGATTAAATAAAAAATCAGCATAAAAAAGAAGCAAAAAAATAAAGAGAACTGTAACTGAACACCAAAACTGTAACATTGTTTAAACACCTGCTGACGATTTAATTCGCATAAATTTATACAATTAAAAGTAAATCATTTAGTAGGAGTGTGTCCGTGTTTAAAGGAGTTGAGGAGGCTGGAGACGAAAGAGGGGTTTTGAGGAGTTTTGTAACTCTCGGCGCGTTAATCGATGCACGATGCGGATTTATTTTCCAGGATACCTTTGTTTTTCAACTTTTCACCCGTTCGCTGCAGTTCTCGAGAGCGTCCGAGCAGAGCGAGGCTTTGTAATTTTTTTTGCGCTGACGCGGATCGCGCGAATGCTAAGTGTCAAAAAGCAAAACTCTCTCGGAACATTATCGAGCACTGGCACGACTCGAGGACGTTGCTCGATTATTTTCGCTAAAAACGACAACAATAACAACAACAACAACAACAACAACAACAACAACAAACACACACAAAAGTAACTATGAAAGTTGATTAACGATAAGCTTTGCCCGCGTGAGTTTACAACACTAGAGACAGCGAAAGGTAGCGGATAGCGAGCAACTAGGATGACGACGACGAAGACGATGACGATTGACAAAACCTTTTCTATTATTCGAAGCGAGTATCAAATATCGAAGGCTAATGACGTTTCGCGCTAAAGTAACAAGGATTTACCAATTACCATACTTCCATAATATTATATGATATTAAATAGTGTGTCAGTTGTATAAGGAAAAAGTGTATTTTCAATATTCGCAAACTTACCAATCTTAACTATTTCTACTGAAACACGTACAAAGATTACAATATTCAATTGATTTACACAATGTTAGACTCTTTACTTTAAGCTTCTACACAAGATAA
Organism: Platyscapa corneri; assembly: GCA_018907185.1. Taxonomy (NCBI): domain Eukaryota; kingdom Metazoa; phylum Arthropoda; class Insecta; order Hymenoptera; family Agaonidae; genus Platyscapa; species Platyscapa corneri. The sequence goes on from JACCHW010000014.1 coordinate 873,017, forward strand.
GAGGAAAGTGAAATATAAATATAATATATATCACTATACGACAAAATCATTGCAAAATGTTTTAAATATGTGTTAAATATTTTAAATATTGTGAAGACATTTTTTAAACAATAAAAGTATTTCAAACAAAAACCAACATTATACTTAGATGCAATTTACTTATCTGTCACTCCCTCAACGTATCTAGTCATCTGGCATGTGTTAACTCGTTTGCTTTTATCTAATTATCTTCCATATTTTCCAATTGATTTTCATTCATTATAAAAAATTGCCTTATTTTCACAGTCGTGCGTTTATTTGAACCGCAGAATTTTATTTTTCCAGCTCGATTTTTAAATCAGGTTGCTTCTCTGATAAAACGGAAATGTTGCAGCAACGCATCTGTCGTTGCGTAATTTTTTGCGCTATTAATTTAATATTAATTTTCAACTAATGATTTCGTAATTAAATTTTGCTTTCATTGTTAATTTGTAAAGGCCTTCGTCAAGATAAAAAATACAAGTTGCGCAGGCACCTGAAATTGACGTTAAATTTGCTTTTATTTCCCTTATTGTTAATCCAAGCTAATTTTCTTTTCTCTCGGCTTTATCGTACCGAAAGATAAAGCCGACATTGTTCGAAGCGAGGAATTTCGTTGTTTTCCCTAAATTTTGTTAAGGCTAATTGCAAACGACACGAAGCACTTTGGGCTTCTTCTTTACTTCTTCGAAGACCGCGAGGCTGTGCAAGTCTCTAAAAAGTCCCAAAAACCGTTATTCTCGGACGATTGGCTTTATTAACACGGGGAAGCTGAAATTTCGCTTTTAGTATCATCCGAAAATTTAATCGAAAAGCAATTCATTTTAGTGCTTGTTTAAAACGAGCTAATTTTACGAAAATGATAACGCGCTAAGGTTCTTTTGCAACATCGCGTCTTTCGTTACGCGGCAAAACGGTAGTAAACTGGCGTCGTAAATATTTTATAACGTTGTATCTCCTCAAATACCAGGTTCTTGTGAAAATTCTCAAAGTTTGCGAAGAGTCGCCGTCGTCGCAAGTGGCCTCGTAACCAATTAGAAAACGTCGTTAAGCGACGAGCAGAGTTTTTTTCCTTATTAACACTCTTTACAGTTACTTTCGAATCAAAATCTCAGCGATCAAACAAAGAAACACCACATCGAACTGCTCATATCACACACAAGCGCATTCAAAATTTAATTAGCCGCCGCTGCTTCCAAGAGGAGGGACGGGGTGGGGGGATATAAACACGTCGTTTCGTTAAACGAGCATTGGAATTTCCGACGCTCGATCAGAAATTACAAAGCAATAAATCCGGAAACAGTCCGCTCGAGGAAGTAGGAGTGCTTTCGAGGATTCGCGCTCCGGCGCCGTTAACAGCGCAAAAGCTCCGCTGGAGCGCACCCGAGATCAATAGATCGATTAATAGGAGGGCTAACGACTGGAAGCTAGTGCTCGGGTTGGCTTGAAAGGAGCGGAGAAAAATGACTCGTTGTCGCAGGGGCCGTTATCGATCGGCCTTTTCCTTTCACGATTAACGTCATCGCCGCGTCCCTCCTTCCTCTTCACTCCCGAGACCCTTTAACGCTAATAAGCCGCGACTAATTCTTCGCCGATTCGAGCTTTGGATTTGCAGCTGCCCCCCACCCTTAGTTCGCGTCTCGCGAAACTCTAATGCTCGCTTATCGAGGTGCGCGAAAAATCCTCGAGACTCAATTTCCAGCAGAGGAGGAAAACAGCGTCACGAACCGAATCCCTCCATAACTGTTGCTAACGCGACTGCGGACGTTGCCAAAAGCCATTAAGAGGTCCCCAAAATCATTACGGCTTCGAGTGAGCTCCAGGAGTAAACCCGGAAAGTTGTTGAAATATAAACATAAATTGCGACGAATTGATGCGGAGGGAGACAGAGAGAGAGAGAGAGAGAGAGAGAGAAATTGTTCCACGCAACTTTTTCTCGGATGGTGGATATTTTTACAGGACGCGTGGCATCGGCGACTCGCGCACTAGTCAGGAGGATAAAGACGTGCGCGCCAGGGGAGGCGGAAGTTGTAGCTTGTAAGAAGTTTTCGGCCGACTTGTTATCGATGGGACTTGCGTGCCAAAAGAAAAATGAACAAATGAACCGTGACGGAGAAACGCAACGAGCGCAGTCCTGGGTATAATAAATTTTATTTTTTCTATCGCCGATCTCGTGCTAATAATAATAATAATCGTCGTCACCGCACTCATCATCATCATCATCATCATTATTGTTGTTGTAACAATTAATCTAATAATAATAATAATAATCGTCTAAGTGGCGTTAAAGTTAATGTATTAAGTATAGGGCAAAGAGCATAATTTTTCGTACGTCTACAGCCGTAATTGCATAAACGTTGAACGTATTAATTATTAATATTAAGCTAAGTTAGCAGTTAGCATATCCAGTAGCGTACAAAGGCTTATGTGTAGTCCATAATTATCGGCTGACAATGTGTGTGTGTGTGTGTGTGTGTGTGTGTTGGTAGCTCGTGCAAGGCAGCAACGCACGCCGCTGATTCATAATTTACCGAGCAACACGAGAGCGGTTGTTCGAGTTGTTCCCCTGGCTCGCTTGTGCGCAGTCAGTTGGCCATCTCTGCTCGTAGGGACGACGCGTGTAGCTTAGCAATAGTCACCGTAGATCTAGAGACGCAAAAGTTCCTTCCCTCCACGTGCATTTCTCCGCGCAATTACGGACGATAAATGACAAAGCAAATTGCTGAAACGGGAACTATCGAGATCGACTCCGGCGCGCCGTTCTACGCACCAAATCCACGAGTTTTTCGAAGCAAATTAGTTCGCGCGAGATCTCGATCGCGATAATTTTACCTCTTCTCCGACTGCGTTCGAATTTATCTTACAAAATTACTCGGGGCTTGCGAGTGCAGCGCGAGCTTGTGAAATTGACAATTGTTTATTCGATAAATATTGGACTTCTTCATCTTCTTCTGCTTCTTCTTCTTGTTCGCGCGCGAGTAAATTATCGCTCCTTCCGCTTTTATTTAAAATCGCAAATAAATACGCGCGCCGGAAATAATCGACGACTCGGGCCGCTTGACAATAGTCGAGCGATAAATACTTGGTTTCGTTACAATTTTACAATTTGTTGCCTAAAACTCGAGACTTTGAAAATTATTAGCGTCGAAGCGACGGAAAAAGCAACGTTTACAACGAGGAGCTCTCGTAACTACCAGTGGTGTTACGAAAATTTAATAACAAACCTGCTTTGCCGCTAGATTAATAAATTAATTCGAGCGAACGGAATTGAATCGAAAATAAATTGTCCGTTTCACTCCGTTTCGTTTCAAAGCACAATAAGTTACCAAATTCTATTGCGCAATTATTACACAAGCGCACTCTCGGTACAATGGGCTCACGCGCCCTTACACACCACCGGAGGACCTGCTTCCCGGAATTCTTCTCGAAGTTCAGATTTTTCCGAAACGAGGAGCGGACTTTCCTCGAGATCCGTGAAAATGGCGATTGAGGCGCCATTCGAAGAAGAAGAAGAAAGAGCTTTGAAATCATATCCAATTTCGCCCGAGCTTATTTAACAATGATAACGACTTTTAAACCGTACGTTTTCCTATTCTAGCGGTCCGAGCTAAATCCTGCCCCCCCTTCCCGTAAACTCAATCTTTTTTAAGCGAAATTGAATCGCGAATTGTGTCGCGCAAACTGCGACGGAAAATTGCAGGGATTGAGAAATTTATTGGTTGCGCAACGCACCTCGGCGATTATTTACTTTGGAACGAAACGGAGCCACTCGAGGAAAATCAAGGAAGATATTTGCAATTCGAATCTCGTAATTTAGTGAAATTAATTTATAAATTTACCTCCCGAGCACAACGAAATCTCCATTATGTTTTATTAATTCGTTTAAAGTACGAAAAAATTAATTAACTCGTTCGCTAAAGTTTAAGCGATATAATTAAGACGGAAAAATACTTTTGGGCAACTTTGTTGCTCTTGTCGGGGAAAAAAGTCATCCTGGATGAATCGCCCCTAAAATTCGTAGCGCGAAGCTTATATTCTTCGGAATTAATTACCTTAACAAGTGTGCTCGTGCGTCTGACGTATTGCGGGAAAGTTCGCCAAACTCGCTTCTTTAATTTAACTAATAAGTACGCAGAGGAGTGCGCGCGTGTACGTGCGAAGGATCGTCGTCGTTGTCGTCGTCGTCGTCGTTGAAACTTGGCAGCGGCAAGGGAGGGCCGGCTGAAGCGGCGGCAACGATAAGGGAAATAAAAACGAAGGAGAGGGAGTTTTACGAGCAGCGGAGAATTACTAAGTATGGGAGAAGGATAACATAATAAAAAAGGGGTGTAAAGCAGAAGTTTCGCTTTGGTGAGGACGTGACCGCTTCGATCAACAACCCGGCTTCGAGGCGTGGGAGGCAGAGTCGATAACCAAAGAGCGAAGCTTCCCTTTTTGTCCGAGCGGGAGTGACGTGGAGGAAGGAAAATGGCGGATTCGCGGACTCGTGGAAATTCAAAACTAGGAAATAGGGAACTCGCTTAGAGTGATAGAGAGAGAGAGAGAGAGAGAGAGAGAGAGAGAGAGAGATTATATCGAGCGTTGTTATGCGTTGCATTGATTTCATACCTCAAACAGACTTTTCAATATATTTTTAGCGTTGGAAGGGGCGGTTTGTGGTTGTCCTCCTTATTTCGGAGAGGCTAAATATTTTCATAAACTAGTGAGCGATCATTGCATTATTTTTGAATAACTAGCTGAATATCAAAATAACGACTTCATCTTGATCATGAAATATATGAAACTGTTGACGAATAACTTGAAATTTTAGTCTCGATAACGAAGCAAAATAGTCGGAGGTGGCATGACTAGAGTATTGAGTTATCAAATTAACCACGTATTATTGTTAAGTTTAAATGACAAAGATTTACTGACTAAATACTAAAATTCTAACCTCTACAAATACATTATATACTCTTAACTATTACTTAAGCAAGAGGCTGTAATAGAGCGCGCGTTCGAGCAATTTCATACTCGTATTGGTAACGAGCCCCTTTATCTAATCGACGAGTTGCGCTCGCGTACTTTGTTTGTACACATCTCTTTATTATTAGAAACTGAAAATGGTATAGGAGGTTTGAAGCTCGAATCGAATATTATTTATAATTGCCATTCGTTACTAATACTCACCGCTGAACTATTGATGTACATAGACATGCGCCGCGCGATAAGAGTTACTTCAAAAGTATTTTAAAAGCAACGGATTAAGGAGATTAAACGTTAAAATAGCATCCAGGAAAGTAATGAAATTATCAAATGGCCGCTCGGGCTATTTCCCTAGACACCGCCGATACACAATTACGATCCACTATTGACTAAAGTAGGAATCAGCGCGCCCCTTTTAAGCTAATTCTCCTCCTTTTACCGGTTGCGATTCGGGCAACGCAGGAGGTCCGTGTTACGCTGCGTTCGCCACGAGAATCTTCTTTTATTTACAAGGAATAGAATACTCGAAACGAAGCGAGAGCACTGGTAGCAAACGCAACGGAGAATATTTGTGTGTGTGTTTGTGTGTGCGCGCGCGCGCGTGCGTGCGTGCGCGCGCGATGCCGATGTAATTAAAGTTCGTCGAGTTTAATCCCTCTTTCCATTTTCTAAGACTGACCGTTCCTCCTCAAAAGTATCGGTGCTTTCGCCCTTTCTCCACCACGAATGTGCAAAAAAGTACTTGGCCGTTTCTCCCGAGAAAAGGCTTTGGATCGGGACTTTTTTGTACCTCGATTGTCAATGCACACCCACAATGCACATCCGCGCGCACAACTAAATCATCCCGTACCCGTATCACATAGGCACGTATACGTGTAGGCCCGGACAGCCCCCCCCCCACCGCCACCTCCACTGCACACGAATGTATTTAACAAAACGGAATCGAAACTTTTTAATCCCTCGCGTGAATATCAAACGAATATTATATAGGAGGCTTTTATCGAGACTCGAATATTTTGAAAATTTTAGCGCGTAAGAATAAACTTCTTGGACCGGATGAATTATTGGCAATTCGAGAGAGCCTAGCCAAGTGCGTATCCTTGATTTTGCCTTCACTCGTGAGTTTTCCTCCCTTTCGTTTCTCAACCTTTTCACTCACGCATTGCCTTACGAGAAATTCACGACGGATACACTCGCGCGCTCCATTTTGCTCAATGACTTATTTTAATAAATAACGACGAGGCAAATTAACGATCGACGTGTGTAATAAACTTGTCGGAATCTTGAAAGGATAAGTGTAAGCGAAGCCAGTGATTAATTGTATCCGGAAGGAATATTGATAGCTTCGAGTTATTTTTGAACTTGGACGTAAGGTACTGTAGCCCTTTGAAAAGTTAGTTTCCCTCGTTTGCAAGTATTCGCCGGGCTTTTACCGCCATCTTTCACTCGCGCACGCATACGTGTAGACCCCCACCTCCTTCTTCCTCCCCCCCACCCCACCACCACCTATATCAATAGACACAAAACACACGTAGAATTGTTATTCCTGTGTAATTCGTGCACTGATCTCGACATTGTTGTCCTTTGCAGCAGGTTGGCTCGTGTTCCAATTTAATTAAAACGATTAAAATATTATTCTGATATAAGGTCTTTTTTAAGAAATAACGGATGAAATTAATTAAGGAATAAAGTAAAAATGTTATTATTCAGCACAAAATACGATGGTTTATAATAATAATAATATAGTTATCAGGGATTATGCTTTTTACAGTGAAGAGGCTTTAAATCGCATAAGCGTACGTGAGCGTACGCGGGCAAAAACGAATACCGTACGTGGGTCCGCGTACGACTTCGTACATAGGGAACATTTAATTTGTTGAGCGTTTTTGTATGAGGAAATAGAGGGGGGATGGATGAGATAAGTTATCCGCAAAAATGGCAAGGCAGCTTAAAGAGTTGATTTTTTTAACGCGTAATTGAAGTAAAGCGTCAGGTGTTGGAGAGTTTACCGATGTTACCGACCGAGCGTCTAATCTCAGAACTCGATACACATCCTTAATCGTAATAAACACAGTGACGTTGCGTATAGAGTCGTTAATCGCAGTTATTTGTCAAAACAAAAGTAGCGTTAAAGAAATAAGGGAGTGTAGCAGCCAAGGGGTCAAGCGACGAGAGTGTAAAAGTTTGCAAAGCGAGAAAAGAACCAAAAACGTTTTTCGAGGCAGGGGAGGGGGCAAGATATCACGTTCGCGGTTTCTGACGACGAGGAGCTTTAAAAAAGTACAGCAACCTTTCGACCAAGAGAAACCAAGGTGGAAGGGAGGGGTGCGACGATGATCGGAATTGCGAAAGACCGCGGCTAGCCAAGAAAGTAACGAGAGCTGTAAATGTTAAAAATAATAAAAACCAAAAATAAATGCGCAGAAGATAGATTTTTCGATGCGGAACTTCGGCGTCACGTCGCGATGCGCATTGAAATAATTGATATAAATAATTAATTCTAACTCTATTCTATCTCTATATTCTTCTACCAATTATATTTTTCTATTATATTTGTACGTTAAATTGTAGACTCTAATCGACCAAGCGTCGGGGTTAGGGACGTGTAATGTTTGTGAAAACAAAATAAACGATGAATGTTTTTCAGTTCGCGTTACGGAACAACCTACTTTGTTTACGTTCGCAAAATGGCACGTTGTTTATTGTTTGTCACCTTTTTTTCAATCAAAAATGCAGTTCCATTAACTTTTATCGATCGCGCATTAAAGGCAATTGTTAAATCGAATTCAACGTTGAATCTTGAACTGTTACTTTTTTACTTTGGAAGATCTTCCGTTGCCGATTGACTGGAATCCAATCAAAATTAAATTTATATTCGTGAGACTATCTAATTACTCGTTATAATCGTCCGTTATTTAATAAAAGTCAAAGTTAAATATTTGGAGTCGTCGAAGATGAATTTCGCGAAACAGAATTTTACGAATCACGGCGAGAGGTCGCACATTTCGAATAGTTAATACTTATCGATTGAGCTAAATAAAAAAAAGGAAGGAGGTTGTGTTCGATCAGCGTTGTCTATAAGCAAAATTAGCATCTTATCCGCGGTTAAAAACGACGAGTAAGAACGAATAAGTGAAAAATTAAAAAGAAAAACAAAGCAAAAACCAAAACAAAAATAGTAATCAATCGGTAACAACGAAAATGGACACCAATTTACAAATTTATTTTCTGAAAAGTGGCTTTTCCGTCTACCGACTGCTTACTCGTTTTATAAAATAAAATATTCCTTTTTCCACTCGTTCAAATGTACAATACGTGCATGCAACATTCATCTATTGGGGATGGCGAGAATGATATTTCTAGAGCAGAAGGATGAAAGGTAGCATTTTCTTCCCAAGTCCCGAGTCGTGAGCCAAGAGCGACGGGAAATTTATCATTCCACGACCTAACCAGTGGCAAAGAGGCGGAGCGGAGGGGTGGGAGGGAGGAAGGAAGAAATCGAAATACGAAAGCGTAATGCGGCGTTTCGCGTTTAGCTGTGTTAAAGGGAAAAGAAAATAAGGTGCATCGGGATAAAGAGGAGATAAAAAGTTAAAAAGGCGAGGTCTCTGCGAGTAGTTCAGGAAACTGTTACTCTTGTAAGTACTTCTTTCAAACTTTCTTGGGAACTAAAAGGTTTCTCATCCGCGTTTAAAAATTAGTATCACCAAAATTAGTGTACCGAAGGGCAAATAAAAGCATGATTATTTGCGATATTGGGAGTGTGTGGGAGACGTGTAAGTGTAAAAAGAAAATGTTTCAAAACGTACTACACAAATCAAACAATCGTGTTACGATTCAGGCAACGGACGAAAAATAATGTATTTTGAGGAAAAGCAAAAAGTGAAACGAGTATCGAGGCCGATACTTTACTGTGAACGTTTAAGGAGACGTCGGGAGTTGCGGTTACGTTGTTCGCGCTTTGCAATTGGCAGCATTGAAAATGCCGAAGAGCAGCTAAAGGAGCTAAAGGAATAACCAATTAGAGAGGCAAAGTCTATCCGCAGCTCCCGATCGTCGATTCACGTTTGTTTGGTTTTTTATTGTCAGAAGTTTCTATTTTTCCATAATATTATACGATAATAAGGGACGAATATTTACTATTATACGATTGATGAGTGCGATAATGTATGCATAAGCGGTATATTTTAGAGATTTAAGAAAGCGGTGACAAGTGTACACAAAGAGGCGCAACTCCAAAGGCACATTGCGCCTGTTACGCTATTTCCATTGAAATTAGCCGTCGCGACCGCCATTTAAAGGCGGTCGTTGCGTTATGAGTTATTATTATGTATTATTATGTATTATTATCGTCATTAACTTTATTGTCATTGGTAAACAGGAGAAATGGCTGCGACATTATTATTCACGTGTTAACCGACCTTCATTACTTTCATCCGAGAATAAAATTCGCGCGAACATCCGAAATTGAGTCGCACCCGAGAAAAAACCTAATATAACGCGAGCGCGAATGATGAAGTGTACGTGTGTAAGTGTATGCGAGTAAGGAAGATGAGAAAAAGACAATTTTTTTCTTGTTATGAACTATGTGTGCCTAGTCAATAGAATATATCTTGTCAATTTTAATATTACACATATATTATATATTATTACGATTGTATTATTTAAACTTGATACCGTACTTATAATGTGAAACCTATCGGATATAAACAAAATGGATAAAAAAAAAAAAAAATAAAATAAAAAATAATAATGATACGACAATGATTGTGCTGTGTTGTACTACGAAATGTTGGCCTGTGACTTATATTTGTAGCTATATACAGTACGTACATAAACAATATATCGTAGGTTGTGCTATTTTTTTGAACCGTCGATAAAAGTTGAGTGTCGTCGAGTCGCGACGATTTTCAATTCACTGTGGCCCAGCGGCCCAAAAGACCGATTTCGCTCGCATTTCTGGTGCTTTGAAATGAAAATCTGTCCGTTTAGCCACACCCACACCCAAGACTCTTTTTTATGGAAACGCTTCTGTTTTTACGGCAGAGGGTAACGAGTAGTAGTTGGATTTACGAGTTAATCTCGAAGAATCACGCAAAAACTCACGATTAATTAGAATTAGAAGCGGAGGCCATTGGTTCCTAAAGCAAACGCCAACACGCGTTTTTCAATGCGTCGATGCGATCTGCATTGGCGTCTGCATCGTCGACGTTTGACGATGATGGATTTTTCATTCCGACTTAAATGACTTTCTGGAAGGAGCTTCCAAACGTGTACAGCAACATTCATTCGCTCTCGAAAATTAAACAATTTGCTTTAATCTTGGATTTCGCGGGCATTTCGTTTGATTATTCTTTTCGCCAATGACTTGTGAAATTTATTTCAGGCGATCGGGAAAAGTATTAATGAAACGACGCGTGACTAATAACGTTACATATCTGTGACGAATCAATCGATATTTTAAACGCAAATGCTACCAACTCTCAATTGTTTACGACGACTGTCAATTTTTTATCAAGATTGGTTAATGTAAAGTAATGTAAAGTAAAGAATATTAAGTAAGACGTGAAAGTTTCATTAACGAATGGATAAACAGACAGAGTTTAAAACGTTTGTTGATCGATAAATTATAGATAAGTCGGGTAAATATTGATCGTAAGAAATGTCTAACGAATGAAATTCAATCGACTTGTAACGACTTCTTGTTCACGAATATATACATGTGAAGCCTCTAAAATTTCAATTAACTTTTTCAATAATCAAGAATCTTACACTTTAATCATTATTTTAATCTCTGAAAATCGACTGATTTTGTTTTAATTAACATTCAGATCCTGTTGCTTGGAATTATAATCATCGATTGGATTATTCTTAAATGTAGCGTCGAAGCAAATATTGAAATTGGCTTTTGCAATTATTTTCGTCTTTGAGAAAAGTCGACGATTAACGTAAGGAGCATTTGAAAGTCGAGGAAAACCCTAAATGTTCAAATATTTCCGAAAGAAAATAAGAGAGAGAGAGAGAGAGAGAGCTATTTAAGTTTGAATAAATAATAATGTTTATTAAAAAGTAATCGATACACAGACTAAGAATTTATCGTATAAATATTGTGGCTAGAGAGTATTATTACTTTTGATATTAATAACGAACGTTTTTCCGTGTTGGTATGAAAAACTATTTAAAAAAAGAAAAATGAAAGAAATTCTTCTGTGATTCTCTCGGGACTAACTCAAGGTATTCAATGTGTCGTCGAAAGCTGAAAACTAACTAAAGAAAAGCTAGGAAATAGAAAGATTGTATCTACGTAGGGAAAGGGAAAAAGAAAAGTGAGGCTCGAATATTTTTTCTACGACTGGAGACGTCCCTCGACAAGAGCCCCGAACAACCCTTTCAACGAGGTTTTATCCTACTCTCCAACTCGTCCTTTGATTCTTTAATGAAAACTCACCCTGTTACTTACGCAAAATCAAAGATGTTGATCGAATGTATTGGCTTGTGTCGCGCCTCCGCGATAACCGTTAAATGAAACCACATAAAAATAAAAACGAAAAAAACGCAAAAAAAACAAGTGAAGTTTTGCTATTGTCATATCAAGGTTGGTTATGATATATGATATAAGAGGGCTATTTATTTAGGATATGTATTAAATGGTCTGTTTTAATGTGTCACAGGCTGCGCGTACTGTACTATAATATCTTACAATAAAGTATTTTGTTTGCTTCAAAGCTGATGATCGTTTTATTTCACCCCCCCACACCCGCTCCCAACATCCTCACCTTCTATCCTTGGGCATAAAAAATTATAATCAGGCGCTCCTTTAGTTTTTATTCTATTTCGAGTTGAGAGATACATTTCGCGTTTCTAATCGAGCGCTTTGGAAACTAATGGATTATCACAATTGAATCGCTTATTTTGCTATTAACCCGATCGAAAGTATAAGCTTTTAATCGATAACAATTACATAACCATGAGCAAACACTAATTTAATCGATAGATTATTTAAGATTTCTTATTTTCAAGTAGTGTGCGAACTCTTACTTGGATCTGAATCGAGTCAACTTTGTTTTCCGCATTACGAGCTTGTATCGCGTTTTCATTTTGGCCAAATCTCTTTTTAAAAATATAGAATTTAAAGCGGAAGAACGAAAGTGTACGTGACCAAAATTATTCGTTTCTGTAAATTCGGTTTTTATGTAAATGCGACGTATCATTTTTGCGCGTATTGCATTGTACATCAAAGTAGATTATAAGAGTATTTGAGCGTATAGTTTAAAATTTTGCGCCAAACGTTTATCATCGATTAAGAATCTACCGATCCGAAACGAAGGATTATCCAAAGATTTGTTAAATTTCATAAATGTGCGAGTTTTTTTTAAACTTTTGCACTATTTTTATAACTTTTAACAATTCGCGCAGACGAATAAAATGTAAATAAATGCATTTTATATCAAAAATAAAATTTAAAATATTCAGGTATAATTGCATTAATATTTTTATTATGGCTCATCGAACTCCTGAATTACATCGAATTAAAAATAATTCCAATACCACGCGTCATATTTTCACGTCAAAGCTTTTTTTACTCGAGCCCTTATGGCGTTCCCAATTTAAATTTAACGAAACAAACAATTTTTCTTAAGGTGCTTTTCGAGCTTAACGCAGGTGAGACGCGAAGAATAAAATCCAAACATCGAATTCAAGTTTAAACTTAAATTATTTACATCCACGCGTAATCGAATCATTCGCTACAGTGAATCAGTGCAAATATGCGAACGCCATAAATAATAACAACAAGCCGTGAGATTGTAAGATTTGCAAATGAAAGATTATTCGGTAGTCGTTAAAATGTTAATCGCGTTTGATTTTATTTTATTCCGCATATCCAAAGATAAAACAATAAATAATTTCGAGATTCTTGTAATAAAATAAATATTGCCATTCATCGTTAAATCTTTAGATTATTGTTTCTTTTTAACCGTGACGAGTGATGGTGTCTGATCACACCTCCCCCCCCCCCACCATCGCCAAGTTTAATTAAATCGGACTTTTTTTCATATATCATCTTAAAGTTTTCGACACGTAGATCTCGATAAATTTTCAAGCTTATTTTGTCAAATAAAAAAGCCACGATCTTGATTGCGAAAAAATTAAGAGTCTCTTGTAAAACATAGCAGAGACCCTCTCGGAATTGAATTTTGAAAGACAACGCTTTAGAAAGCCAATTGAAATGTAGAATTTAGAAAGCCAAGGTGAAATGGAAAATGCAAACTCATCTCGTATACTTGGGCAAACTCGAACTTCTCCGAGCCAATTGAGCTGAAGATCGAATACCTTTGGCTACAAAAATACGTCGTTTTAACAAGTTATCCTAAAGCGCAGTAGGCATTTCAAAAGAACATGGAAACATAATGAACTGGGAAATCAAATGAAAAAGTGATGGAAGAAAAATACAAGTCGTGGAAATAATAATAAACGTCGAGAGGTAAGTTAAAACATTTAAGATTTTCAATCCGAGTTTGCATCGGAACCGACACTCGTCCTCGCATTATTACTCGCTTAGTTGCAAATTGAAAGAAAATCCAAGCTTCCATAATTAATTTCCATCGAAAAATTTAAATAAACCAGATACAACGTAATTCCAGAATTGATATTGTAAAAATGCAGATAAATAAATCTGGAGATCCGCAGAAGATTAAGCCTAAGGTACTCGTAATTTACAAATAAACTGTCGTAAAATCAACGAGAAATAAAGAAAGCACATTCTCAGAAAAAATAAAAATTATTGCGCCGGTAATGAAATTTTTATACGAAGAATAAAAAACTTGAGTTATTATGAAACGCAAAATTGATAATTTTCTGAACAATCTGTCAATACATACGTATGTGGTATTGTGTAGCTTTTTTAACTAACCTTCTATGCTTTGGATCCTGCACTTTCTTAACATAATGAATAAACTATGATAATTCTTTTTATTAACAACAACAGTGATTTTATGTAACTCAAATACAGACTCGTGGACGATGCTTATGGCAAATTTTGAAATTATTAATATAATAAAGAAAAACTATGAAAAATGTAATTTTGGAGGTTATTTTTTTAAATTTAAATTTTTTATATGATATGCAATGCAATATAATAAATTTCGCTGAGCTTTTCGCAAATATTTCTAATAAAATGATGAAAATGAAGGTAAAGATTTTGGGTTCTGACGACTTTTCCACCGATATGCGTACATACGCACATACCGCCCCCCCTCTCGGGGTACTAGTACATAAAAAAGTAAATGCATGTGTATACGCGTAAAAAATTATTCAATCTTTTTAGGTATAAATTGAGATGGACTAGGAGTAAATTTCGTGCTTCGTTCAAGTAAGTATGAAAAACAATTTCGATTGGCACATCGTCTTTTTATGGTAAATTCAGTTCTACAATTTGATAATTACGTTTCGATAACCTAAATAAATTTACGCGATGAAGAAAAATTAATTTACAAAAGCGTTTGTAGTTAATAAACTTGCCGAGAAGAAAAGAGAAAAGAATGAATTGCAGTGATCGCCGAAAGCTTAAATTTAGGAAAATATTGCAACTTTCTTTAATGCAAATGTAAGGTTTTTAAAATTAGTCGCTTTAAAACATCGTACATTCGAAATTTCTTTGAAGACCTAAAATAATAAAACTAAAAATGCTCTTAATAAAAAAGTTTTCATGGCTTCAAAGTAATCCTAACTGGCTTCCCTACTCTATATACAGTAAATTTTTTTATTCATTATTTCATTTTTCTGAATTTAATATGGCGCTCTTCATAAAAAATATTAAATCCTTTCCACTAAAAGAAGATAATAATTTTAAAATTTCGCTCTTTTATTTGCTTTGTACAAAACAATATATAAAATACAGTAGCAATAATTTGGTTTCCCCGGTATCGTTAAATTTCTTTCATAAAGGCTTTAAAAAATTTATAATAATTATAATATTAATAATAATATTAATAATTCTCAATAGTCGTCGCTATTTTAATACATTAATTATCAAAGGCTCGAACAGAAAAAAACAAGATGGTCGAAAATCCCTGCACAGCGCATGAGAAACATCGCGTTTAACTTGTATTGAAATAAGTTCGATCAAATTCACCCCGAAGGAAAGCAGATTTTCGGGAAATTTTCTTCTCGGCAAAAATTTATACCCACCATTATGAGAAAGTTAGATTTGCGCGTGGAAGAATCGTTTCGCTTAAAGGCTTTTTTTTCGCGGATTTCACGTGCCTCGAGAACTGCGCAGCATTTGAAAGCGATGCGCTTCCTAAAACTTAAGCAGCACATAACAATTTACCCTTTGTTTTCGTTTATTACAAAAGCTAAAACTGTTATTGGGAAATTTATGCTTTTAAGTGGATGCGATATAATAATCCCTGCACCTCGTACGGCACTTCATTTGAATAACATTTTTTAATACGCCAATAAAAGACACCGTTGAAATAAAATGAACGTAAAAATAAATGAATCTTTAGTTTGGAAGCTGGTCAAGCTATTGCTTATTTATGAATCGCATTTAATTACATTCTAATGCAATTTACGCTTCGAATTGATCGATCCTATAAAATACACGAGTGCATTCGAAGTCGCTAAATCGTACGCTGCACTTTGAATTGCAAAACGCCAGTTGTATTTTATAATTGCGTTTTTGGGCTCCGTGTTGTTAATTGTTGCAGCTTGAGTGGCTCCTTTCCGATGTCACCAAGGACGAGTGTTGTTCTTCTGTGCAGATACCTGCTTTACCGATTAAAATCGATAAAAGGGGACAATTATACAAGCATTATCGAGTCGGGCATCATCAGAAGCTCATTTTTATTCAAATCTAGAAGAAAACCTGACGTAATCTGGCGTAAACGAGGCAAATG
Organism: Platyscapa corneri; assembly: GCA_018907185.1. NCBI lineage: Eukaryota > Metazoa > Arthropoda > Insecta > Hymenoptera > Agaonidae > Platyscapa > Platyscapa corneri. Next base: position 888,898 of record JACCHW010000014.1, read on the forward strand.
CAAAAGTCGGAATCGGTTAAAGCAGCGAATTACTCTACAGATATTGATACGCAAAATACCGACCCTCATTTTTATCACAACTACGTTAATACAATTTAATGTTTAATGCAAGCGCACAGACATACGTATATGCGTATATCTCGATAATTTATTTAATACGTGGAATTTATAGAGAAATGTCGCTTATAATGTTCGTATATCTGGACGATAAGTTATAAATAGACGCGCAGGGCCACGAGGGGAATTCGCTACCTTCCTCAAACAGCAGTCACCCCGAGGCGAGAAAGACATCTGCTTTCGAAGTAACCGTAAAAGTTGCGGTTGAAAAATTAAAAAATACAAATTGCAACGATGCCAAGAAGTGACTGGTTCGGAAAACTATAAAATTCATAAATCAGCTCGAACTGCGCGAGGTTGGAGTAATCGCACGATTAAATGGTGGCGTAAATGCAACCGAAAGGAAGTAACGCGAGCTTTAGTGTTACCCCGAGTGATTAGCACAAGGTTAGATTAGAATTTCAACGAGAATTTCAAGGATAATTTCAAGGATAATTTCAAGGAGTTCGTTTGCAACAGTTTAATCGACGATACCTCTGTTTGTGAATTACTTCTAGCGGACCCTAAAATGTAAAATTTCACCGCAGAAATCCAAACGTAAACGCGCCCCGACAGTGGATTACTTGTAAAATCCTCGGATACAACTTTATTTGTACTCGCGTCTGTTGAGCTCAATTTTTACGAATGCCCTCTCCGTCTTAGAAAATAACGGGGAAGTGGGCACTCGTGTTCTCTCTCTCTCTCTCTCTCTCTCTCTCTCTAACGCGAACAGTGATACGCTATTTACAATTCCGCTTGTGTGGCGCTCACACGCGCATGAGCCGCGGCTCGACAAGTAGCTGTGACCTCCTCCGCGACTCGCGGAAATGCCCCAAGTGCGAAAAACACGTCTGACCCTTGTTGGATCCACCATAAAATTCAACGTGCAATCGCGACTCTCTTACGCGTGTACGCAACAAAAATCCATTTGCTCTCGAGGTCACTAGTCAAAATTAAAATGTTTTACGCTCTCGAGTGTTTTCGATGTGTTTTTTCAAATTTTTTTGCGCGAATAAGCACAGAAGCGCATTCCAGCGCAAGAGATACGAGTGTAAAATGCGACCGATCCATTTGTAAAATTTCTTTTGCTTTGGATGCCTTCGATAATGGTAATTACAGGAAATGCAAGGATTAATTGGCGTTTTAATAAACATTCGAATTTTAGCGAAACATCGAATAAGCACCTTTTTACGCCGCTCGCAAATTCGCGCGAAATATTTTTTCAACGCAACACTGTGTGGCGTTAATAATGCACTCGGAAAATTTGAGAACAGTCGCCTGGAAAACAGCAGAACGGATCTGGGGAAAATAAAATTAACGCGTCCAACGAATTGTTAACAGTAAACGTTTCTTCGTTTTCGCATAAAAGTTTTTATTCACTGGTAAAAATGAGACCCCAATTGTAAGGATGTAAAATGCACTATCGTGTAATAGGCAGACTCATAAAGTTAAACTAATAATGGTTTTAAAGTATCGACAAATTATTCATAGTTCATTTAACGTTCAACTCCCGTTTGTACGCTTTATCCATTATCTTATTACTATAACTTGTATTTGCAATTTCTGCAATTCACTTTCATAATCTATTAATGCTGAAAAGTTGCTAAAAAAGTTCTTTAAATAATCACAAATTTCGACTCGTTAGTTTTCATTATCCACAATCACAATCATTTCAGATTTTAGGTTTAAAAATTATGCATTTTTTTAAATATCTTGTGAATTTTAATGAGGAAAAGGGCGGTTGGCGCTAAAATTCGCGTAAATTCCCGAGAGGAGGAGGCAGAAAACGTCGCACGGGAACAAGAAAACAATTAAAAAGGGGACTCTACCGTCGTCGTCGTCGTCGTCGTTGTGGAGGCAAGTCGAATTTCAAAAATCATTTCCGGTGGTGTGGAGGCATCGGAAGCTAACCAGATTATAGTCGAGTAACAAGCCTGCCAACCTGGAAAGACGAATTACAACGCTGATGCTCCATTCGGGACCGCAAAAACAGCTTATCAATATAATCGAGACGAGGTGATTACACTTTTATTTTCCGTTGGCCGTTTTCAGGCCCAATCTGCCTGTCTTGTGATGAACGGAATAATTGCGACATTTAGTTATCGCCGAATTAAATCAATAATTTTGAAATTCGTTCAATCCGAACTCGTCCCCTGCCCAAGGTTGTGCGTGGATGTGGTCGGTCATCTGCGAGGACGAAAGACTTATCAGTCCCGCGGGAGGCGACAGATGTTCGAACGGGGCGAGTCCACTTAATAATTAATCGGATAATTATGTGCAAAAAATTTGTTTAACAGCAGGAGAAATTGAACTACGGCTGGATAAAAATCAAGGCTAAAGATAGCGTGAAATAGGAGAAAAAAGTAGGAGAAAGAAACTCTTAGTCAATAATAATACTACGTTATTCATCGTACATAAAGATAAAAGAAAAATAAGGGTCGGGATAAAATCGGTGTTCAAAGAAGAAGCAGAATAACAAGAAGAGGGTAGGTCGGTCGCTCTCGAAGGGGTGAGAACTTGTGCGTACAAATGCTGAAGCGTCGTCAGCTTTTTATTAAACGCTCCGAGTTTTTTTTTTCGTTCCCTGCTTGTACTACACTTGGCGAGCATCTCCACAATTAATGACAGAGGAAGCAAAAGAGAAACAGATGGTCCAACAGAAGCTGCCCAGTAATCAGTCAAGTTTTTATTTTTTGCGCGATCGGCTGTTCGGTTCAGTTGTTGTTCATAATTTCGGCTCTAATGTTAATTCGCAAGGTTTGTTCCGAGCACTGCAACCGCTGCATTATTCAATCGGCCGGGCGTCGAAACCGACTCGGTGGCACTGGCATCGATGGCGATAACACCAACATCGATACCAGGAGCAGTTAACACGTGTCCGATTATCGAGCCTTAAGCGCAGCCTCGAATGCTCGACCGCTTCCAGATTAGAGTCTCTCCTGCACGGATCGAACGAGGCCAAGAAGAGCGTGTGCACGGATCGGTGCGATTAAATTCGCAAGTGCAGCCGTCGAAAAGGCGAACGTCGTGCGGATTTGTTTCGCGTTCTTCTTTTCAAATTCACAACGCCGATTGCGCTTTACGCTTTCAATTTTCGGGAGCCGAATGGTCGACTGACTCGTTAACACGAACATCACGCGTATTTTCTCAGCTTTATCGACTGAGCGAGCACGTGAAAATCGACGTTTCAGAGGTCCTTCCCTGGCTCCCCCCCCTCACGTCTTCTGCCGGGGCTGTTTTTACACCCTGTAATTACTCGCGTTGACTTCTCGCAAAGCTCGTGCGATTTAGCTCGGGTGCGGACCCGCGTGACTGATCCAGCATATTTTCCACTTGAAGCTTTAGCGCGAGCCGAACGATCCAACTAAATACTTTTTATTAACATTTGCAATGATTCGACTGTAATCAGATTAATTTTACACCCATAAACACCCGCAATCTATTGTCTGATTGGATTAAATTCATTTATGCTTAATAATGCGAATTACTGTTAACCGAGATTTATTAGTATTAACTCGAAGCCTAAAATAAATTCGGAATTTCCAGCTTATTGGTTGTAAATAAACCCTTTTAAATATTATTTTTAAATAATATTACATAGGAATAGCCACAGCATTTATTGTTTCAGCGATTGAACAAATAATCTTCGTCGAATAAATTACGCGTTCCTTTTTTCTGATCCTTCAGCGCCATGATAACAATATATCTATGTATGAACATACGAGGACACATCACACACGCAATAACATAATTAATATATATAGTTTAGTAAGTTTTTGAATTAATACTCGATTTAAGAACAATAAGTTTAATATTCGTGTGTAGATCTTATCTGCAGAAAAAACGATGGGCTCCATCTACTCATCTTTCTGTGAACTCCATTAATACGTGCATTGGGTATTACAACATTACGAAAATAAGTAATTTTCATTATATAATTGATATTTATTAAAATATTAAAAAATTATAATAATTTACACTATTTATAATCTTGTAATATATAATTTATCAAGTTTAATCTGCATAACAAATTACTTAAACTTTGAAACTTTATTTTCAAAGCGAATCGTTATAAATTATGTTATAAAATATTTTTCTTGGCATAAATGTTTTCATGAAAATGTATAACTTTTATACACATCATTTTTATATTTATAGAATTCATAATTTTATATTATTATTATTGTTGTTTTATTTTGATTGTTAAATATGTTTTTACTTTATTATAATTGCGATCAACTCGTACGTTTTTCTATAAATTTCTCCACCTTTCACAAACCTAAATTCCTTTTTTTATCATGCACTCCAACGTTTATATTTACGCACCATATTTATTTATTAGTTTGTTCGATCTCCCCCCTCCCGCCATCGACTTCCTCCTCCGCCTTCTTCGCTCAGTTCTCTTCTGTCCTTCTCTGCTCGAACGAATCGCGTTCGGTACGTTCACATCTTTCTTATCACCTTTCATCGTCTTCTCCCCCACTCGATTGCTTTGGTTTGCTTTCTTCTTTACTTTTGCTTATTGCGCGATCTTCTTTCCTCCTCTGCTCTTGCTGCTTTTCGTTTCACTCGCCAATCCAAACTTCGTCCCTGGCTTGCGTTTTTCTCCTTCGTTCTTTTCATCTTTCCTCTGTACGTTTTCCACAACGATGCGATTAAGTTTTCCAGTTTACCGATTCAAATTTGTCGTCGTCGATGTATTTTTTTCTGATTCAATATCCAGTTTGTATGTTTTAGTAGCTTTTCTATCCCCAAATTTCAGCTCCGCACAGTCAAATAGTTTCATGCTTACGCTCAAATCCACCTCAAAACCATCTTTCCGCAATACTCCACACTCTTCCCAATAAGTTGTTTCCTCTTTTGGCCATAAATTTGATTTGCTCCTTGTACTTTCTATTTTCTGATTTTTTCCCACTTAATCTATATCCTAAATATATGAATTGTTTAAGAGTTTCTATTTTATTACCTCTTAGCCGAACGACGTTTTTTCCTTATTCCCCAATTCAGAATTTCATACTTGTATAATAAGTTTTTTTCAGTTATAATGATACAAATGTTAAAAATATTAATGCGATGATTTTTATTGAAAAATATTTGTATTTATGGAAGAGGAGTGAATCTTTTTTAATAAACCAAGCTTATAGGGATAATATTACAATGTCTGTTTCTTAATGAAAAAATAGAATTAATATATGTGATTTGGAAATAAATTTTAAATGGTCATTAAAGATGATAATAGCTGTAATTTTTTATCCGCGATGTTGTTGCTTCGGTTATGAAAAAATTCATAAAAATGGAAATTGCTCGTCGAATGATAAATGGAATAAAGTTCAAGCAATTCATCTGAAATTTGGCAGGTACGTTGCGTAAAATGTACGTGTAAACTCGACTATTATATAATCAAAACAGTTGCTAGAACGTAGTTGAAGTTTAATGGGATAACAGTATTTAGTGCGAAGCTTATCCAAATGAATGTTAAATATGATTATCGGAACTTTTTTTGCAAATTTAAGTCTTTGATTCGCCGTTGCATACATGACTTACATCATCAATCATTTCTGCCACTTTGTTTTGCTTTTTATAGCATTTCAATATTTTCGTTGAACATTTTAGCGTATGGATTGTAAATCAATAATGTTCAAATTTACTTATGCATTTGTGGATAGTATTACGTGCCTTCAAACTTGAATTCGATAGATTTTATTATAAATTTTATTCTATACTTCGAGGCATTCAATATTAAAGCAAAATGAGAAATTGTTTATATTGAGTTCCAAAATTTGAGGAATGAAGTTGAAAATTTAATTTGAATTCTAATTTTATGCGGCAGGAGGAAATACAGAAAAGTTCGTTGTGTAACACCAAAACGAAAAGAAATAAAATACAATATTCATAACGGTACTTTTGTTATGAAATAATACTAATGTAAATGTATTCGGTATAATTTTAAGTATAAGCATATTTACGTAAGCAAATAAATTTTCGAAAAAAAAATGTTTTACATAATACTTGTAAAAATAAAATTGTTATTTTTTCGTTGTTATTTCGTTATTAAACGACGGTAAAAGGAATAAGAACACAATTTATCGTTAAAAACATTAAGTTTGACACGGAAATTTTTTTAAGCCTCGTGTCTTTAATTTTTGATAGACTGACATTCTTTGTTGCTCAATAAGTTTTTTTTAACAATAAAATACCTTCGTAATAGTACACGTTTGTATTTTTGTGGATGACTATTGGTGGAGTTAAATAAGCGATTGTTGAGTTTAATTTAATATACAAGGTCACTGGGTTATATTACAGATCGTGTTTTTTCAAAACCTTGAGTTAGTAATAAAATTAGTGAACAAATTAAAGTTTGAAGCTTCTAGTTATGAATTTTAGCGGCGAAAATTCTTTGTCTAATGAAACTTACAGATATAGCGGCAGTTGATATTCTGTACATTTCCTACGACGAGTATCAGCCGATTCGTTTAAAATTCAGATGGAATGTTTAAGTTTATACGCGTTTTATAATGCATTAAAAGCTTTTTGCAAATGATACGCTTCCACGAAATTTGAAAATAAAAGTATCCATTTTTCTTTGGGAATGTTCACTGCTTTTATATCAATGAGCGTCTACTTTATTTAAATATCTACATTAACTTTTTTAGGTCACAGACCAAGAAGTAAAGCTGCGGGGTTAGAAAGCGCGAAGGGATATTTTCGTTCTACGAATATTACCGTCAGTGCGAGAGAGAGAGAGAGAGAGAGAGAGAGAGCGGGGGGAGGAGGAAATATAGTGGAAATAGGATTTTCCTTTCCGCAACTCACACCGTATTAAACTTTTTTGTTCATTTTTAAACATTTCCAAGGAAAATCAGCAGATACAACTGCGTGTTGAGGCTGTCGTAACGGGTTAAATGGTCGTGCGCGAGCAACGTTTCTAATATTTGAGCGTAAATAGCCAGACTCCGGAAAATTTGCAAGTCGTGGTAGGTGCCGCATTGCAAAAACTTATTTTCCATCGTGAACTCAAAGTTCCGAGGGCGCAGCGATCGCATTGCAGAAATCAAATACCAGTTCGAACAGCCTCTGGCGGATGGCCACGATACGTCGGTCGGAGCGCACGTCGAGCTCGACTACTGATCGCGCGATCTTCCGGACTTTTCTACTCCTCGGCGCTCCACAATCTCTATATCTAATAGTATTTGCAAACAATTGCTCCGTTCTCGGCGGATATTCCCAGCCAATATGGTTACATGGTTACACCTCATTAAGTTGGCCCACGTGCTCCGAAACTGTTACGTTTCATATCGTGTGCTTGATTTCCTCTTCAGTTCCCTCTCTGCGTTTGCAAGAGGCGCTTCATCCTCCTTTATCCTTGGGAACAATAACTCCAGCAATAACGTATTTATTACATAACCTACTTGTACAATCTCGCTTAATATTTCGCTTTCGCGTAATAGGCAAAAACTATCTCTGGACGCGTTTCTAAAGTTTTTAACTCTGATCCCTCTGTGATCCCTCGGTTGGAAAAGTTGGATCTGCGATTCGCTGCTCTAATATTCATAATTACGTTTTTCTGATCATTATAACGACAGTAAGCAAAGCCAATGTCAATACAGCTATGCGAGAACTATCAGAATTTGTTGGCCATAAAATGCTTAAAGTTCGTTAATTAGCGATTAAATTATAAACGTGATCGGCTCGTTGTGAAATGTATTAAGAAAAATTAAATTTCGACCAATTATTTCGCATTAAAGTAAATTTTTACGTAACTTAGAAACTTTTCTTATTAAGAATAAATTGCGCGATATATATGTCGAGTTCGCAATTAATAATGCAGACGAACATATTTTCTAGGCAGCCAAAGTTGCTTTACAGCATTTATTTTCGCGAAATGCTGGGCAGGTATTTGTTGTTTTAACTTACTTTAAACTTCAATTAAAATTCGACATTAAAAGAAAATTAATTCCAATGTTAAAAATTTTAATAATTTTATCATTAAGAAAGTAAGAGCTTGAGAATAATCTTGGTTATTTCAGTAGATATTTATCTGACTAATTACATATAAAATTAATTTAATTACAAAATTAATTATAAAATAAGGTGCAATGAAAGTATATTCAAATTAAAAAATATGAAATTCTTTTAAATTAGTTTTTTATCTAATACATTATACGTTTAAGGTTACGTTTCAAAAAATTTCTTTTGCTCTCCGAGAGGATCAACATCATTTTCTCTTTTACCAGATATTGTTTGTGAAATAACTAATACATTAGCGAATGCTTTATACTTTAATTTATGCATATGTAAACTAAAGAATATTTTAAGTATTTTTAAAGTATGTCTTGAATAAAATCGTTTATGCGTGCAAAAGCAACCGAGTATATTTACATTTCGTAGCTTTTTATACAAATTAAATCTTAAAATGATCTTATTCAGTACTCGTATTTGTAAAGGAAGAAATATGGAAAAATCCCCGTTGTCTTTTTAATTGGAATTAAGGTTAAAGTTTAAGTTTAAATTTAATGCATTAAATTTTAAATCGAATGCATTAATATATTTATCGATTCGAAAATTTTCAACAAAAATAAATAATAATTAAAATATGATTTAATTTTAATTCGAGTAAAAAAATGGGTGATGTTATTAAAATATACATTAAACATTACAATTATAGATATAAATTCCAAGTAACTATTCCAAAGAGCAACTGATTTCTGAATTATTTCATTTAAGGCATTCCACATAATTTACAACTTTTCCTTATTCCCTGCCGATATTCTGTATTTAAGGCCAAAACAATTTCTTGCATTTGGCTTTAAGATTATTAATAACAAACTTTGTTCGTGTACATCTTAAATAAGGGATTTACCGTATTACGAATACTTGGTTATTAGACGAAGTCTAAATATATTTCAGGTTCATTGGTCATTAAAGTTAGAATTGAATAAAGAATTGAATTATGAACTCTAGTTATGAATAAATGTGAATAAGTTTGTAAAATTAAATCTTCTTTTTGAGATAAATTTTAATGAATAAATTTAAAAACAGTTATTAGATTTGCTTGAATAATCTTAATTGGACAGAACATTTGCGATCGATAATTGTTCCCAATTAACATAAATTTAATCGCGAAATAAAATAATTACCTTGTGTTATTTTATTTTCAGTTAAAAAACGCTATAAAATTAATGCAACGAAATCGAATAAGGCAGTTAATTTTTGCGATAGAAAAGGTAATTCGATTAGTTTACGGCAAGAGCTGCTGCATCGAGGCTGCGTCGGGGCATCTTACGTCTCGTTGAGAAATTGAAATCGAGCGGCAACGAGGAGAATCGGAAAAGTGTGGGGGAAAGTGGGAAAAACTGGAGCGGATTATATATAAGATATCCTCGCAGTTAAAAATAATTCTTATTTTAAAATCATGGTAATAACATAACCGCGAACGAAATAAAATTTGCTCCGAGTCGAGTGTCTCACTGACACCAAAATTTCACGCCGCCTCTGCGTCTCGAGCGAGTGTTTGTCTTCTTGAACTTAAACTTAATACTGAATTTTTTACTGCGCCTGTAAACGCGCCAACACAAGTGTCTGGGCTCGCCTGATTTATAACCTAAATTCTAGCGTCTAAGTTAACACCTAAGAGAAGCTCCAGTCTACGAATTTCAGAGACTCGCGCTTAGATATAATATTAGTGTCAATTTTTATGTTTTCGTATAAAAAAAAAAACTCCAAAGAAGTGACTATGATTTTAAATTTCAGTTTATCTCGGAAAATTTTTTTATAACACACTAAAACAATTTTATGCCTTTATGAATTTAATATTAAAATTATAATATAAAATAGAAAATTTATAAAAAAAGAAGACTTCCAGCACGAAGGTTTTTGAACCAGTGGGTTAACAACAATAACAACAAAATTCTATCATTACTTTAAAGTTAAATTCTACGACAACGAAAAATTCGCTTACCTCGATTGCGCGGATCAAACGTTTTCAGTAATAACGTAAAACCGAATAAGGTGATGATAATTATAAAAATAAATCGACAATGTGTTACGCGAATACCGAGTAAAGATGGAAAAAAGCAAAAGACAGAAGTTTCCCTCAAACCAACACACGTTTGCCAGGATTTAAAATTTATAATAAAACGCAAAGCGCGGAGTTTAAGGAAAAATTTAAATCAAGATTAAATTTTTAAAATATTCCAAACATGGGAATACGCGTAATTGACGTAGCCGTCAGTTTTTAAATTTTTCCCTTTTTTTATAATACATAATTAATGAAAATGGAATGCGGAAAATATTTAGATTTATGACTATTTCGAATATATTTTAATACTATAAATCTGATATTTCACGAAAGTATCTTATATTAATGTTATTTGCATTTAAATGAATCCGATGCTCGTAAAACACACAAGTGTTATCAAATTCTAATAATAGTATTAAAGTATAATTAATAAATTATAATAAATTTGCCGAGCTTCTCTATAATATCGTGCAATTTTCAACTATTTATACTTTTTCCCGGGAAAATAATTAAATTAAAATTTAGATCTATCAATCATGCTTATCAACAATGTAAGCCAGGGTTTGAATTTTACACATTTTGAAATTTTACATAATTAAATTTAAGATTTTATTTTTCATTAAAATACAAATTGCGTTCAAATATTTAAATGCTTCGGTGATTAATGAATGTTGTAAATTTAACAAAATTCTTTTAAACAAAAGCTTTTATTAGCATTGACACCGATTACTTTTCCCTCATCACAAATTAAAAGCCAAGTTTTTCAACATTATAAATTACATTTAAATATTTTCCATCGGTATTTACGTTCTAATAACAGTGCAAGCGAAAAACTCGATACTTAATATTTAAAAAAGATAAAAAAGAAAAAATTAGTCTTTCGTAAAAGTACGTTATTACAATTGTCAGTATTAGCTCGTTAAAAAATCCAGGGTCAAATGCTAGCGATGATAGTGATTTTAAGCATCCGAGGTTGGTGGATAGCGAGGAGAAGAAGTGACCTGACCTCGATCAATTAACTAGACCACCGCAGTCGTTCTACCAAAATCTCATGTTAAAATCTACATTAAATAGAATCTTGCGGAGGGTAAATATGCGGATTAGGAAATAATTTTGAGGTGCTTGGCAAACCCAAATCTTCAGTGCATGAATTCGCTGCCAATTTAATCCGGAGTATTAAAGACGTGACTCAATTATATGGTAATTTCATTAGCGAATTACGTGGGTTAACTCGGTGATTTGATTTTTAAAATTGATCATGGAAAAATTGCGCTCTCGTTCGATTATTTGTTTTTTAACGATGTTTGAAATTAATTGCGTAACGTTTATAAATAATTTACGTCGTTAGCGCGATAGCAGCTTAAAAAAGCGCTTCCGGAAAAGCTTGATTTGAAATTGCAACTTTACGCAAATGCAAGGTGTTAACGCCTCCGTATTTGTCAATGTTTAGTTTTGCAAATTCGCTAAACAGAGTTTAAACTAGCGCGTCTGGGGGTAAAATGAATTTAGAAAAAAGGCAAGAGATACCGGCCGAGCAAGTTAAAGGAAAAAGGAATAAATCCGGACCTGGTGAAACGACGACTACGACTCCGACTCCCAATTTCCCGGCTCCTGTTTTGCTCTCGCAATACGACTTCGAGTTACATTAGCATCTCCGCAGTTGCGCTCGTCATTGTGACGCGTTCCCTCGTACTTCGAACCTCCTCCCTTTGTCTCGCGCCTCCACGTTTTGACGTTTTTCGATTTCTTACCCGGTGAACTGTCTCCTCTCGGCTTCGTATTTATCCCCCCGCTGCCAGTTGCCGCAGTTTTCATTCGTGCGACGTAACGTCGCATCTGCTTTGCCGTCCGGCTCCTCTCGAACCCTCGAAAGCTGCTACTGCTGCTGCTGCTGCTGCGATTGTTTGCAAATGGATTTTAGCAATTTTCTTTCACCGGACAAGGGCCTTGGTTAGCGCTGAACAAACGTTGCGGCGCGATTTGAATAGACGTGGCGCTCGGTAATCTCGACCATTGCGTCCAACTGATAAAAAAAGTGCGGAATCCGCGATAACGGCTTTGAGGCTCGCTCGGATCATCATCATCATCATCATCATCATCATCATCATCATCGTCATCGTTATCACCGTCGTCGTCCTCTCGTCCATTTTTCTCCCGATAACTGACACCTCCCATTCGGAATTTCGTTCCAACCTCCTACTCGAGTATTGTTTTTCGCTTCCTCCAACGATACGTCCCCGACGTGCGCGTCGTTTAGTCGACTGCGACTCCGAATTAGGCGCTTTGATAAAAACAAGGACAAACTACATTCGAGGAGACACGAGTGACGGCGAACCTCTGCTCGTAAGAGCCGTCGTTATTGCGAATTACTCTTTTCTCCCGAATGTCTCTTGAATTTCGAAATCTTTGCTCAAACTCGTCTGTGTTTGCCCACGGAATTTCAGGGAATTACTGAAAAAGTGATGCGGGGGACTAAGTAGCTTATCGACGTACAGACACACCCTGGTATAATTAAATGGGCCGAGCGAGCCAAATGGAAACTGCGTTCTTCGAGGCAAAATAATTATTCCATTTGCTCGAACGTATAATCTCGGTAATGATTCGAATCTGTCTGATAAATATGAGCTCCTCGGATTTGGGTTTCCCTGCATAACTTAATTTTTCCGCGCGTTTCGATCACCTAACCTTAAAATACGGAATGTTGGGTTTTTTTTTTAAATTAAAACGATCCGCATTGTTTGCTTTTATGCAAGCGTCGTAAAGATATTCGCGGCACGAAGTTTTCTATTTTTGAGATTCGCATTTAATGCACACACGTAAAAACGGATCCTATATGAAAATTATACGTTATTTTTTAATAAATGTAGCTTTTAAACATTTTTACAAGTCTGTTGGTAAAAGTAGTTCTATCCACGAATAAAAGCTATTTTAATTTATGACGTTTTTCGTGCGTTTATCAACCCGGCGGATTTCTCTAGTTGTGTGTATTATAAAACCCAATAAAAAATAATTTATTTAACTCTGATAACACAGTTTATAATTTTCTTGCGTGCTTTCAGTAAGTTTATAAAGCCTTTTATCGACTAAACGAACGGAGCCGATAATTTAACGACACTTTCATTAAAAATATTAAATTTCAACCCGTTAAAAATGTTCCGATTCCAATTAATCGCTACAATTCTCAATGAAAAAATTATCAATTGTTTTGGAAGCCAATAGAGTCGCTTTTGTCGACGAACGAGAGCCAAAGACTTTGGCTAAAATTTAATATCGATGCCTCAAAAACGTTTAATGTTCGGTCGGTAAAGCTGCATTGTAGCTTTTATGTAAATGCTTTTTTAACGAACACTTCTTTTCACGAATATGTAATTACTGGGATATATTCTGTTTAAATTACTTGCTCAAATGAGCTATTATTAAGGGAGTTTATGAGATTTAAAAAGTGTATGACGAGGATAATTGTCGCGTTAAAAAAAATAGGCTTAGCTTATACACTGCAAAGATTATCCGCAGCGCTGACTTACGAGGCTCGTGTTTAATTTAAAAGTAGCGAACAATCGAGTCGCGTTAAAATTTAAATTTATGTAATCAAGTTCGAAGGCGATTCGTGCGTTGCGAATTTTATAAGCGCACTAAAAGGTAATAGTAAAAACGCGTGTCCGATAAAAATGTCCGCCTCGTATCGTTAAGTTTATTAATTAATGCTCGAGAAACAATTTGGCTTCAAGACGCAGATAAATGAATCTGCCCAATTAATATCTTATCTCGCCGATAGCTTATTCGTTATGATTTATTTATGTTACCTGGAAAAGTCGCTGCGTCTCGAAGCGAATATCATCGGAGCATTTTCTTTAGACGAAACGACGGCTCCTTTAATAACAATCAGACGCGTTGGCTCGGAAATTCCCGAGGAATCGGGCCAGGAAAATACAATTTTCTGTTAATAATACGTTGATAAAGTCCGCCAAGAGTTATATAATAGCTAACAAAATATACGCAGAGGCGCATACACGCGTAGTCAAGGTATTTCTCTTTTGTAAGTTGGCATTTTTTTCAGCTCTATCCACGTTATTTCTCATTCGTCCTCATCAATCTCTTTCTGCCTCTTCTCTATTTTCAGGGCTCTCTCTCTCTCTCTCTCTCAGTTGTCTTTTCTCTTTTGTTCACTGGTCTCGATGTAGATTTCTGAATGTACACACAACTCGTATCTCTCGACCCTTTCCACTTGACTCTACATTCTCTCCTCGCAGTCCGCCGTTCCCATAAAACACTCACCCATCTGCTTCAGAAGCGTTCGAATCTGAGGGAAAAACTGCTAAAGGTTGATAGAGAGAAAAAGTGAGCGAGAGAGAGAGAGAGAGAGAGAGAGAGTAAGAAGGGAAGCAAATGAATTATTTCTTCCTGCTGCATTAAAAAAGTGCATTGTACTCGCAGTCGAGCGAATGGATCTACGTGAAATCGGAATTCAAGCTTAAGGTATTCCTACAAAGAAAACAATAAGCACTCGATCCGAACATTTTTTCAAGAACTAATTCTTCCACTGATTATAATAATTAACAATATATTGTAGTTAGATGAAGGAGGCCTTTTCAAAAATAAGTGCGCGCTGAATTGCAAAGACAATTAATCTGCGAAATTTTGAGTCGTGTTTAAGGCCGGAGGTGAAAAAATGGCTCCGACGTTTGATGAAACAAGTAGTTTCAAGGCTAGAATATTCTATAAAAAGGCGCAAAGAGCAACGGTATTTAAAAAGAATAAAGAAACACAGAGTCGAATGTTGTTTTGGCGCGAGTCGGCCGACGATAATCGGGTTATCTCAATTAACCAGTCCAGGTTGTATCGGGAGTCGCGTTAAATTTTTACCTCGTGAATTCGCAATCGTGGTCCGGAAAGTGAAACGTTTGGGGGTAAACAGGAGCAATGTTGGCGGGATCGGGGAGAATTTGCGTAGCTGGCGGTTTGTCGGTGGCTCTGCTTTGACGTCCATGCGAGGCTTAGAAATTTCCAGGGATTTCGACGAAAGCACGTCGTGGCCGGGGTTCGGATATTTTACCAAATCTAAGAAGTCATCGATCATACGTGACGGGATTCGCAAGTTTACACTTATAAAAAGAAATGAAATTTAGATTTACAAATGGAAAGCAGATACGTGTCTCTCGTGCCGTACAGGATCGGGCGGACTTCCGTGAATCACGGCAGGTATTAGGCATTCGGCACACAGCCAGGAAAATTCGTAATTCGAGCGTCGAGTCGCGTCCTTTCCGAATTCTGGCTTTCCTCCTCCCCCTCGCCCCTCTCCACTCCCATTCACCCTGTTTACAAGTTCAAGTCAACGAACACGACTCAGCCGCTCTCGGCGAGACGCTTCCTTTCTTTCGTCAAAAATCTTCCTTTCTCCCAGGAATATCCCATCCAAGATTTATACTAATTTACCGGCATGCCTTGAATAATTTATCTTCGGGGTCGAGACGCCGCTTCTTACGCAGACATATTGACAAAAAAATTGCTCGCTCCGAGAGTTAATTAATTTTCGCGCGGACTCTGGAGATCCGGCGACTTTTCCCGTGTGTCAGCTTTTTTTGCCCCGGCTTTCCGCTTCTATTAAAAAGCACGAGCAATCGCATTTTTTGCTGCTAATTAGCATATGTTGATGCTGCTGCTGCTGCTGCTTTCTACGCGTAAATTCTAAATTTTGATTAGTTTGATTTTTTTTTCTTGCAAATGTGCAATATTTAAAGATTCTCTCACACGGGGACGAGAGTTTGTTTATTGTCGCCAACCTTAAAAGTTAGAATTTATCCTTACACGTGCTCCACGTTATACGACGACTCGTATTTTTCTTTTTCGCGGGCAAAATTCCATTCGATCGTAGAAGCAACGAGTCTTCGTTTATTTACGAATATCCGTGAATTATGAATTTCTCAGTTTCACAAAAATTTTCGTAGACCTTCTATTAACTTGAATTTATACCACTTCTCGCTGTATCGAATTCTTTTTAAGACGAAACTTTAGTTAAAGGTTGACGAGAAGTTCTGTGAAAAATGAAGTTCTTTAAAAGCGTCGTTCGTAATCTGATGGATCGTGAGATTCAAACAAAGTCGTATTGACTCGCGCAAAATCTTCGTAAAAGACGTGCCATTTTACAATTGCTCCGGTTAACCGAATTCGGTTTAGACTGATAAATAGATAAAAGGAACACAACTATATTCCACGATTTCAACATCCACCTTTTCACGTTTAAACGAGTTTCATTTAAATCTATTGCAAACGTGTTTCCGTTAACTTTGCAATATTATCAATTTTATTATTCGATAGACTTGAGCTTCTTCAATGACGTTTAAACAATTGCTGCCTCTATCAGATCCATAGCTCCGAGCTTGATAAACGTATTTTGTAGAATAAAACTATAATACAAAGATTTCCGGAAATTTAACCCAAGACATTGGCTTTGATTTGCTTCCCTTAAAAAGCACGTGTGCAATGCCTTGTCACCATATTACGAATCACAAAATTTAGCGCAGTTCTCGATTGTCCATTATTAAATAATCTGTAAAGTCTGGAGGATTATCGTTTTAAATTAGGAATGAAATGCGAAGATACGGAAGAGAAAACTAATGTGCAAAGATTAATATATTTTTATTATAAAAGTAGAAAATTACTTGGAAAGGAATAAAAAATACGGCGGTGCTTAATTCGGTTTTAGAAGAAAAAGGGTGCGGTGGACATAATGCACACGTCGAAGACTGTGGTGGATGAGTAATTGAAGAAAAAGATGAGAGAGGAAATTTCACGTGCTTTACGTAAAGGTAGATCAAATAGAAACGAAATATAAAGTACCACGAGTAGATCAGTTATAAATAAGTATTTTATTAATTACACAAAGTAAATGATAGAGCGAAACGAAAATAAAAGTTAAAAGTTAAAATAAGATAAGTGGCGAAATTGAAATAAAATGAAGAGTCGAGCAAGGATATCCGCTAAGCTTAATGTTATTTAACGTGGATTTTGAAAAGGAAAAAATGATAAAAATTGCTAAGATGCGTGAAAAAAGGCCTAGAGCTTAATACAGCGAAAACAAAAATAATAAAATTTAGAAAAACAAAACAACGGGGAAAGGGCAGAATTTGGATGAAAAGAAACAAATTAGGAACAGTTAAGCAGATCACATATTTAGGAATTCAGATTTAAAGAAAATAGCAGAGACGAGTAACATACAAAATTCATGGCTAAAAGAGCAAATATGGTAATAGCAAAAGTCTGGAGTATGGCAGAAAGAGGATTCAAAGGAGACAGGAATGAAAATGAAAATATTTGATGGTCTAGTAGAAAATGTGTTTTACGGAGCGGAAATAAAGGGATGGAAGAGCTGTGAAGAAACAGAAAAGGTTCGGCGAAAGTACATACAATGGATACTTTATTTAGATAAAAACACTTCTGAATGTATAAATATACCGAAGACTAAGAGAAATACAGTAAAACCGAGAGCAGCAAAAAAGCGATTAGATTCGAGCATAAAGTGAAAAACCGCAAAGAAATGGGACTTGTAAAAGAATACGAAAAACTGAGAGCTGAGAAGAGAGAAAGGAAGTTTGTATAGAAGCAATATAATTAAGATAAAAATAAGACAGAACTGGCGGGTGAAAAGAGCAAAATTCTGGCAAAATATTGGTTGCCCGGACTGATATAGAGACATTAATATGAAGGAGGAGATAACGTATGAGGGGACAAGGAGAAGATCAAAATTAATCAACAGCAACGAATATAGACTGACAAATTGAGAGAGAGAGCGGGGGTCGGTTGATCGTGCAATAACGATAACAACGAAACAGTGAAACGTACATTAAAAAAGTTTGATAAAACAGGGACTAATGCCAAGAGCCGGAAAGTAGTAATGAAAGGAGGAACTTTGACACGTGCAAAATTCATCGACGCAATGAGAAAAAAAGAAAGAAGAAAAAACAAAAATAAGCATAAAACATAACATAATGTAAAAATAATGTAAAAATTCGATGCAAGATATTTTTTCTTCTCTTGTCTATTTTTAATCGGTAGTCCATTAGATTTTGTTCGCGTGTTTATTTAAGTGTGCGCGCGTTGTATGTTGCATATCTATGATGGAAATTTGTTTTTTAAGTACTGGCATAATGTGTTTGAAAAATGCTTCGTATAAAATAATTAGTCCTCCGACTAACTATTCTTCACATTTTTTTCCGTGAAACATTACTTTTACTATATACAGCTGAACATGTAGGGGTAGTTTTCGGCTACTATACGTTACATCGAGCGCCTTAGATATAACCGGCGAAACTCCATCGATGGCTTTTTCCTCTCTTTTTCTTCTTTTCGCCTTGTAATTCTCTATTTTTAGAAAATACTATTAAAATATTAGCAAAATAGTTTAAAAATAGAAATTTATAAATACATCTGCATGATTTAAAAATATGAAATAAATATAAATTGGTAAATGCTAATGTTATTAAAAAAACTAACTATAAAAATTACTTTTTCAGTCTGTTTTCATGTTTCACAATAACAAAAGTTTTATTTTCAGTAGTCGTGATACGAAAAATAACATATCGTAAATAAATTGATTTTTATAAAAACAAAAAAGAGTTAAGCATGAAAAATCGTAGATATTTTGGGAAAAATTAAAATTTTAAATAAAAAATATTTCAGCATCTGAGTAGAATTAAAATTAGGTCTAATCTCGGAGACAATACAAAACTTTAAATTTAAGGTTATTATTGATTAACCGACGTCAACACTAATTCAAAACGTTTTAATAACTTAAAGGTTATTAATGTTTATTCAATGCGATTGGTGTAAAGTGTTTTTTAATCTTCTGAATATTAATTATTATTCTGCATTGTCGAATCGACCTTAAAACCTTAATTTTTTTATAAAATTGCATCTTATGATATTTAACGGCGAGGATTTTTATACGTTATTCTAAATTTTCCCGTAATCAATAGCATTTATATATTCTGGATATAAATAACACTTTAAAAATTTATTCTATAAAATTTTATGAAGCTCGTAGCATTTAATGACAATTTTCTTTAAACAGTTCGAAGATACCGACATCAGCTACTTTCATCATTTATCATGTAGTTAAGAAAAGGGTTAAGCTAGATTTATGAGCATCGATAAATAAAATTACTATTTTTTCGTCTCCGTCTTGTTCGTCTAACGCAGTGCGAAAATTACTAGTAATACATATATGTCTCCTAACTTTTTTAAGATTATACATTTGGGAAATTAGTATTGAATTACACGTCACTGGTTAACAATAGATGATTTAATTCGCACATTTTTCCATTTAAAATGCTCGTGCGAAATTTAAGATATTCGCGCGACACGTACTTTGAAAGGGTAAATTTTCCCTAAAATGGCTACGAGGCTTTTGAGCCAAATATTGATTATTAAAAATGAGGAATTTTTTATCGCGAACAATAGTTTATCTAGAATCGAATTGAAATAGTCAACAATGCGTGAACTAGCGACGGCGCGCACACACAGCGAATTGCTAATTCGTGAATCTTTTTGTTCGCGATAAAAAATACGAATTGAACTATTTTACGATTTTTTTATTCGATGTCATCCGTAAAATGCCGATTCTTCACCGTGGGTTTTCTTATATTTATTTTATTGCTATAGAGCTTTCGAAAAACCATCGTAACATTTACATTTTTTATACTCTTTAAACACTAATAAGGTAATGCGGTTTATTTTATACACGGAAGCTGTTGCCGTTACGAAGGAACTCCGTTTATGTTTTGTCGAGTAACGAATAAATTTCAACTGACGATTCAAATCTAAAGCTTGGCATTTTGCTTCGCCAGGATTTTTAATTTTTTGAAAGCGCAACTCGCGATTATCACCAGACACATTTCCAAAGACAATTAAATTTATTACTTTTAAAAACAGAGCGCATTAGGGTGCAAGTCGTCAATTTGAAGACATGGCGAGCTTTTTAAATTGCAAATATTTGAAATAAAATCTTTGCGTAGTCTAATCAAGAATTCGCTAGATAACACAATTATACTGGAAATAATCAAACATTTATCGCGATTATTCCGTTTGGTTCTTAAAAGTATTTACTAACGAACGATAATCAAGAAAAGGCAATTCCAAAAACATCCGTCTGCACTGGGAAAGCAATATTTCCCGTGGCATTTTCTCAAAAGCAGATTAATCCCCGCGCAAATGTACGCAGACGTAATTTTACGGCATTTCGCACAAATGCGTACGCGCGCAATTTTTTAGCTCAAAGAAAAACGTCCGAATTTAAATAAGAAGAAAGATGAGCTTGCGTGCAGTCGTAAAAATGTATTGCTTAATACGTAAAAATAGTCAGCCTTTTCCCCTGGATTTATCGTCCCCGTATAAATTACAATTACAAAGTTATACTCTTTTGGATGATCTCTCGACTTAAACCACAATCCTTCTATCGGTACTTTAAACTTAAGACGTCAAAAGCTACGGGGAGCTATACGTCACGAGTAGATATGTAAGAAAGCCTGATTAATTCGAAATTTGAAAAATCATGCGATCATGCCCAACAAATCCTGGATAACGGCTGAAAAATGAAGTGGTGTATTGTGACGATGAGCCGCGTGCGCGTGCGCGAGCGTGACACCATTAAACCGAGCGAAACCAGAATACACTGATAGCGTTATTTATCGCCGAGTCGTTGTTGTTGTTGTTGTTGTTGTTGTTGTTGTTGTTCAACAGAGCCTAGATATGGAAGAATCCGCCGATGGATTTTAATGGTCGACCACTTGGTAAGTGAACCGGAGCTAAATTCGACGTTTAATTCCTGACGAACGGAATCTTTGGTTCTCGTGGCTCTCGGACATTTTTCAAGTGTCCGTAGCCAAGTGCTTTCGGTTGCTTTTGTGCATCGTAAAAGCGGCTTCTACGAACGAGTGTGCGTGAGTATCCAGTAGCAGTACTCGCGGCTACTGCAGGAATCGCGATTATGATTTATTCGAGTCGTTTGTAATGCGCAAAGGGAAAGAGGATTTGCACAAAACTATAGAGTGAAAGTTGACGCGAACGTTGCTGGACAACAAGTTGAATGATAATTTTATACCGCGACAATCGAATATTATAAAGCTCGTTTAATAATGGAGCTGCGAATGCTATTAAATAATTGTGCCATCTGGATAAAACGGATGCGAGTGATAAACGAGGATTCATTTGTCACAAGGCTAATTAATATTTATGATTAATTTTCGCTGTTTATCAACAATTTGTTTTGCGAATTCATTCGGTCTGATCATTATTTGTTTACGGGTAGATTTCTTCGCTCGACTCGTCGCAAAATAATTGCTCGATGATTAACGCCGCGCTTAATCGATCGATCATTAGCGAGGTCGGCGCTAAGTAGCCACCAGGTTTACACGCAGTATTCCAAAATTATTTATCAATTTCAAGCAATGGCTTTTTATGGACTTTGTATTGAATTTAATCAAGTTATTAACGCTGGGCGAATTTTCCATTTGGGTGAAATTTTCCGAAACACTCAAAGCGATCGTCATTATGCAGAGAGTAATTGTCATTTTTCAAGAAACCGGCTCTCGATAAATGGCAATAAAGTCTTTTTGATGGATATTACGAGGAATAGATAACCCGAGTGCCTCGGCTTTTTAAGCGCTTTATTTTATCACTTTATTAGAGAGCGCACTCGAGCTCCTTGACATAATAAAATTTCCTTGGAAACAAGCTTCGCTTATAAATAGATTTTATAAATAGAATTAATCGTCGTTACTTCTAGGATTTTCACGCGAGGGAATAAATAGCTTTTGTAACAATCTCTTCGATAACCAGGAATTGTGCATCGTTTTTCGCGCGCCTCCCCGCCACTGCTTCGGACTATTTAAGCAAACGCTTGCTCTTTTTCTCGCCGGTAATAGTGCAATCCACCGTTTTTTATAAATAAATTCGTCGCTTTTTTATCGCAAACTCGCCAGAAAACAATTGGCGCTCGTCTACGCGCACCTTTAGCAAGAACTTTTGCAATAATTATCGATCGTGCAATTGTCAGTTCATCGGTGCACCGACAAAAAATTCGTCTCCAATTTGCGATAAATCAATGGGACCGTTATTATACTTTTGCTCGAAGAAAATTATTGGCGCTCGAGTTCTTGCAGTTCATCAACGATCCCTGGCCTCCGTTGGCTCTTGTAATACTCCGAAGAAGCTAATAGCCGTTGCTAATTATGAGTTATATGGCGACACTCTAACTGGATAGATTGCAGGACTCCGATAAATTTACTCCAATTTTTGAATCTCGTCTACGTGTCTTGCGTGTGCGTGCAAATACGCGAATAAATATGAATTAGTGGATCAAAGCTTGGAGCGTCGATCTTTGTCAAAATCAAATATTATGCCGTTGGAAACATCGATAGACGTAAATTTTTCATTAATATTCTTTATTAAGCGATGGGAATTTTTTCCGTTGTTACGTTTTGCATTTCCTAAAACCACTGGACTTGCATTTGAACGAAACACAAGTGTTTGCGCAAAATGAAAAGCGCCGTTTTTCCGATTTCAAAGGCGAATGTGTTTGCGCGCAACTAGGCAGCTTAATTAGGCAGCAGTAGTTTCAGTCGAGTGAACGCAGTTTGTCGTCGACGCTTGGATTCGCGCGCGCGCGACAACAGGTGCAAGACGTCGCGCAAATTGGCGTGAAATGCCGTTTCTTCTTAACCTTAAAACGAACGAAAACGTTCACCCGAGCGCAGGATATCGATCGCAGTGCCAACAGAACTCGGCTCGATCGTCCTCGCGTACTAGAGTCGACCTCCAATACATTCTCACCCCCCCCCCCGCCGCCGGTTTATTCGAGATAATCAGTGCCAATATCGAATAGCTTTAAAACAAAATTAATGTTATTAAATGTACGCCGAATTATCGTTAATACTGGAAATTGGCTGCTCGCGTTCTGTTTGCTCGATTTAACTTTGCTTCTACTAACCCGATACTCGGTAACTAGTTCGTCTCCCTCCCTGCCGTATTTGAATATAAGTTTCGATTCATTTAATTATTCAACTCGAACTTAAATAATTACACCAAACTTGGCTTGATTATTCCAATTAAGCGTATCCATTAAATGCGTTGATAAACAAACATCGAGCTCCGTTTAATGGTCGCAGCATTCGTATCGGTATTTTTGAATTTTTGCGATTACAATCCGATTGTTGCATCCTCGTTCTCGAAATTGTGTAGCTGCTCGATTCGTCGATCGATGCAGCGTTGCAGTTTTTCGCTTAAAGCAAAATGGCGCCAGATTTCAGACATTTCGAAAGAAAATAAGCGACTTTGTGTCGGATGAGAAATGAGCTCCGAGTATTGCATTAACGCTATGTAATCTTGTTCCGGCATCCAATAATAAAATTGTCTACGAGCTTCGATCGAATTGTCGATCGAGTCGGATTTTTAAAAAAAATACTATTCTAAACCTCGAGCTGCTGCTGCTGCTGCAATCGCAAAGTTAATTCACGAGGCTGACTTTGGTATAAATGGCTTAACGATCAAGCTTCGGAGCCGATGTAGTGTTAACTAATGTAATTTCATCGTGAAAAGGTAAACTTTTAACGCCACAAGTGAGCCGAAATAAATCTGCGATTGGTTTTTACCGGATCTCCGGCTCTTAGGCGACTTTGGTTGCCTCGTTTTACGTTACTTCTCAAACTGTTATTTATCCGCTTTGCTATTTTCGGTTGGCCGGCACTTAATACTCTATAATATGCACTCGTTGCATCCGGACCGGATCGGCGGAGGCTGCAGTCGCGCTTGAAACAAAGCGAAAAACTTGCAAACTCTAAGCCCCGAAGCCACGCTCTACGGCTTTATCCCTTGTTTTCAAATTTTAAGTACACAACAATTCGATTTTCGGCGACCGCTAACGACGGCAATTAGATCCTCGAAATAATAGTTCGATCGAAACTGCATTAGGCGTCTTAAATTTCATTTCGCCCACTCGTTATATAATGAAACTCAGAATGCACTTTTCCAAAGACACGATGTTAAAATGATGAATTTGCAAATTTAGTCCCGGATTGCTTTAACAAACACGTACCTGTGTGATATTAAATTGCGATTACAACTATTTCATTTTATAAATCTTACTCGTATCCCCATGTTCCTTTCTCATTATTGCAAAATCTCTATTTATCTTTTCTTTCTCTCTCGTTTAATTACTCCTCCTAAATCTTGTTAATATCTTTACTCCAATTCTTCCTTTCTCCGTACATTTTTTCCTGTAAAATTTCTTCTTCGTATTACGATTGCCTTATCTATCGATTCATTTTTAGCGTTGGTCTGTCTCGATTGTCTGTGCAATCTGTCGAACAATTTCTCATCTTTCAACTACAAAGTCGAATCATCGTTAACGAAAGTAAAATATTCGACTTATAAAACGTATAATTAACACGGATACACCATAATATTAACTTCCAAAAGAATACTTGCATACGATAAAAATTAATAAAACGAATAAAAGAAATAATTAAAGTAAATGTTGAGATTTTTTAAAAAAATAATATCAGAAAAGTTTAACGCGTTGTTTAGATGTCAGTTTATTAGTCTCATAGTAAATAAGTGAGTTAAAAATGCTTTAAAGTGTGTAAAAAGTGTATCAAAATAATAAAAATGATTTTTTATAGTGGTGAAAGGTCTAACGTTAGATTAATAATTTTTTAATCAAACGTCAATAATTCATATTAAGACGTGAGAAATGGATCTTCGTATAAAATTCGTACGCGAAATCGTTTTTTCTAACAAAATCATCAAAAATCTCAAAATTACGCAATAGAAAATAGGTAATCTTGGAACTACGCAACTGCTATCGATGCGTAAGCGTATCACAGTTATTTTGAGAGTATTTTTACCAAATTTTCAGTTAGGATGACGATGTTTAACATAATATCAGCTCGGAATCAAATATTGAAAAATATGCATCGGATTATATTCATAAGATATATAAAAGATGTGCAGGTCTATATTCTTAAGCAGTTGGAGGTGCATTTACGATTCCAAATGATCTCAGACGAGAATAAAAACGATAGCAATTACATTAGGAGAACATAATATCGTCATACTGCGCTTGGAAATACTCGATATTTGAGCAGATACTTTCGGTTTACCAGATTTAACCTTGTACTTTTCAAATCTAGCAAATGTGATAGAGATATGCTTAATGCATTTGGTAGTAACTACGAATTCAACTTTGTGAATAAGATCGTAATAATAATAGCATTGTAAAGATCGATCGATTCGAATAGATCCCCCCCCCTCCCCCGAAGAATCGAGTCAAGGCCTAAAGTCAACATTTAAGATTGAATCTGATTTTTCCAATTAGCAATTGGGCTTTTCAGACTATTTATGTTTGCATTCGTTTAAAAAAATTTCCGAGGAAAATAGTCGCAAAAGATAAATATTTATTAATAATTGAAGAGAAAAACACGAGAGACTTGGAGAGAATTAAAAAGTCCGTAGGTTAAATTTGATCGATAAGCTAATTTTATAAAGTGAGAGGAATAAAAAGTGCCTTGGGAGAATGACGAGTTTTGGCAAGCACTTGTACAAGTGAAACACGATTTCAGAATCCACATGTGTAAAGACGCAATGCAGGTAATTACCATAAAAAACTAAAAGTGTTATAAAGTAGAATCAAGAGGAGTAAGTGAAAATTATGACCTGAATATATCTTGTCTTTGAATAATTACACTTCGGACAAATTAATTGCGACAAGATATAAAAAGTTATAATAAAGTTAATAATGCTAAAAGTTTTCCTCGAAGGAAATTTTCGATAAAACAGTCGAGAAATTGTAAATATTTAAAGCGATTCTAGTTAAATATAAATAAATTAAATGACTAATAAACACAAATTAATACCGAGAGTCCGAGTTTGAACTCAAAAAAGGAATCACTTGTTTTCAAGAAAATTTACACGTGAAAATGTGTCGTAATGACGCGTCGGTCTCGATAACATCTGAAATATTTGAAACGAAGTTATCGCTAAAGCTGCTCTTGTGTACCCATTAAATTAAATAATTCCAGAATCTCTCGTTAAATAATTTTTTATCACGCATAAAAAAAATTAATTATTAATTATCACAGTTGGTTGTGATTATAGAAGCTTGTAATTATAGGTTATTATATTATCTATCGCTTTTACTCCTGGCTGTATTGTAAAGATTGTAAATAAAAAATTCAATTTTCAGTCGCTTTTCTGCAGGGAATATTAGAAAATATGAACTCGCGAATTTTAACCGCGTCTAATTAAAAAGATTAAGAAAAGATCTTAAAATCTATATTAAGAAGACTAATCAGGATTAATATTGTTTCTCGAGCTTAATTATTTTGACGATATGATGAAATTCTCAACCCCGTAAATATTTAAAACGAATTATCATAAAAATTCGTGATAACCATTGTTCTTTATAGCCACTAATTATGCTGCGAATTATAATTCAACCTTTTTAAGATATACAATATATGCAGGCAAGCTAATAAAATTTCTATGCAAGTAAAAATATCAAAATTCAGCAAACAGTTCAAATTAAACATTCTTAGTGAATAATAAATTCAAGTTTTAAACAGTATTAAACACATTGTGTTTCTGAAATTAATGGTTTCGCTTAAATCGACAAGCTAAAGAAGTAAAAACCTCGCGAATACTTTGATGAAATAATTGCTCGATGATAAAACTCCAGGTATTCGTCCAGGCAAAACATTTGGTCAAATGTCAAAAGTCAGGATATAATCCGCGATAGATTATGAATTTATTATGCACATTTGCCAAAACAAAAATAATTCGCGAAAGTGAGCCTATAATGGTACGACAAAATCCAACAGTTATTACCCTTAATTATAATGTTGCCAATAAGTCGCAGTGATAAGTGCACAGTGTGAAATAATAAAATATTTGTTTTTCCCTAAAAATATTTCGCAATGAATATGCAAAAGTCTGCCGCGCAGAAATATGCAAATACGTAAATATAAAAATACATAATGTAAATTGGCCAAGTGAAATTTATAAAGTTAACAAATAATTTCGGCCACTAGTTTGCAAATTTTATGCGCTATTAATCGTCGTTAATTAATTCATAAATATTTATATTTTAAACAAATAAATAACTTTTAAAAGTGACGATAAGCGGTAAACGCGTACACTGCGCGTAATAAAAGTGTAGCATAATAAATACACGTTAAAATCAAAAACAAATTTCGTACGATAACTTTTGGTATTGCAATTGTTTAGTGCACGTGTACCAACTTGGAGTAACAATGAAAAGTATCTACGTTAAAGCTCTTCCGATTTCAAATTCGAAAATCGGCAATTTTTACTCGCTCAAAATTAATCGTTGCATCTGTAAGAAATTTTGCCTCGGCGTCTGCTTTCAAAAGCAATTCACCCCGATAATTTTTGCAACAATCAGAAGCAAAAAAGTTATCAACGATGATCAAAGCGATTGTACAATCAAGCGAGATTAACAACAAATAAATAAGTCCGAAGAGAGACGGATTTGGCAGTAGAATTGTTATCGTGTTGACGAATCGAGAGCGCCGATGTATTGATTTTGCAAAGCGTCACGAGCCGCGCACACCAGGAAAATAATTACCGAGTCATCTACGATTTTATAATAAAAGCAAAAGGCATCGGTGCGACATTTTCTTCTTCCGCCTCGTGTTCGCATTGAACTCTGAAGCACCGGTTGCAATCACCTGCTCGGATTCGCGATTACATTTTATCATTCGTCGTCAAATGTCGCCGATGCCCTCGTATCCGCGAAACCTAAAACGCATCGCCAGTGTAAGGATACGAGGATTGCTTTAATAAGTAGGTCGTAGAAATAGTAAATAATAGAAGAAGTTATTAGTGCCTGTAATTTAGCGGCACCAACCTCCGCCAATACACAAACGCGAACAGTATAATAGCAATGCAAATATGCTAATAATTAGCGCCTGCCAACAATGACTACAGCTTATAATAAAGTCATTGCGATGATGTGGCCGTCGGTGCTGAGCAAATAGACGGCATCTCGTAAATCATCGAGCAGAATTAAAGAGAAGTCAAACAAAACAAAGATAGAGTGGGACGGGAGTCAATTTTAATTTAAAATAAAGGAAGTAAATAATCGCGTGCGTCGAGTTATCAAATACAATTAGTCAAATACAGGCTGTTTGACTGGTGAGAAATAACGATGAAAATAACGATGAGAAATAATGATGAGAATAATGATGAAATCCAGAGTTACATCCACGAGGTTTAATTGTGCAATAATGTGTCGCGTGACCTTCGATTGATTTGAAATTAGCCAAACTTTTTACTCTCGCGAGAAGCTGAACGTGCATTGGTGCGAGCCAACTGATCCCCAAAAACAATGAATCAAACCAAAGTCACGAGACTGAGCGGCAAAGTTAAACGTTTGCTGCTTTCTGAAGGTAGTTGAGAGTATTGGTGGGGGAAGGGTTAAAGGGTGAAAACGGAGACTCGCAACTTTTGAAGTGTCTAACGCTGCACAATAGAGTTGCATTACTCAAAAACTAAACTTCTTTGATCGCGCATAGATCCGTGATCTGCTGCGAATAGAACGATAAATTTAAACGAGTAGTGCACCGAACTAAATACATCAGAAGCTGCGAACTGTTTAACTATTTTTTCGCGACGGTATTCGAGGTCTTTTTAAATAAACATACCGATTGAATTGCATCCCGAGTTTCGGGTACAAGCGAGTTTTTGTAATTATTTTCAAACCCTCGTCAACGGAGCCGATGACCGTCGTTACTTTATACAATAGAATTTAACGAATATTCTCTAGTTTTTCTGCATCCGAGCGGCTCGCCAACAGCAAATATTATTATTATTTACCAATGATTATTTATTCATCAAAGTGATTCCAATTTATTTTAAATACTTCAAAATAGGAATCGGAATATATTACCATATTTCTCATATGTACGAGCATTTCAAATTTAATGAATATTTATTTCAAATAACACAGAAATGATTCGTTATTATCCTTCAAAATTTCATAATAATTTTTGCGCTTATATTTTGCGGTACGCACACGCGCGCGGCCGCGCTTGTACACGTGTAAAAACTTTTCTCTCGATTTAATTATGAAAATGCCCAACTAATCGGTAGATTTTTTCAATTTGTCCGTTAAAACATAATCGGGCCACCGCGTTTATTTTCTTTTTAAAAGGAAAATAAATTTAAATGTATTAGTTTTTGAAATCATTGTATTCACAGATTCCGCCGCTATTACAACACTTTATTTGAATTTAAATTACTTTCGATTCACTTAAAGTTTTCCAGGACAATTTCATAAATTTAATTCTGCGAATTAACGAGTAGGAATTTATAATATAAATGCGGCTACATTTTTTAATTTTTACATTATATTACTTTCCCATTTGTCGCGAATACATTACGAAAAATCAAATCTATTCTACATTCGACTTCCTAAATGTTCGATTTATGACGCTACACAAATTACATATTATTTCGTATTTTTCATATATAATCTTATTAAAATACCAAAACGTTCTTGTTGAATGTAAATTTTGTTGAAGTTTCAGCTTCAACTTTTACGGCGCAACGTTGAACTTAGAATGAAATAATGAATTTCATTATTATTCCGTTAGAAAATGTTTTAGTATAATCAGTATTTATAACATCTGCTAATAAATTGTTATTATTGCTCATCGATTTTGTCTTTGTATGATTTGTTTCCAAAGTTTGTTATCGAAAATGCTGCTCGATAATTTAGAAAAATGTAGCAACGCGAATGTAACGAACCCCCCAGTTCATATCAAACAAATAGCTACGTTTTATGGACTCGTTAGCGCAGTGAAAATAGTTTTAATTGGGGATCCAACAAAGTAGGACTGCCGTATCATTACATTTTTTCCCCCTGTGAGTCCACAAATTATCGGAAATATGTCCAGTTCTCGGGAAGTCGGATGTTTGGCCGAAATTATGGGCAAATAAATAATTATTCAAGTTGAGCGGTAAATAAATTTCGTCGTATTTACATATTGAAATCGTAGTCGTTTTTAAGTAAAGAGCAAAATTATTATCGCGCCGCGTATCGTAAAATTTAAAAAGTATAAAATAAATTTTTATCGCGCAGGAGCTTAAAAACTTTTACACGGGAGATTGAATAAATTCTAGAGGATCAAATTTACAATGGCGCGCAGGAACTATTAATATTGCAGCAGGGGATGAGTGTATTTTTACGCCTTTATTGTGATAAATAAAAAGGTCGGCGGGTGGCTCGATCCAATTAATTTTTAAGCAATCATTTAATCACGAAGAGGGGTGAGCAGCACCGGCTTGTCTTGTGACGCGGCTTAGTGTGCGTGTGTTAAAATTCCTTGGCAATGGGCTCCGATTTGTAATAAACACAAAGGAAAATCAGCGTGTATTGAAGGGCACTTTTCCCAAATCGCCTGGCATTGTGCGCGAATTCGTCCCCTCGTCAACATCGCCATGTCGCTATAATCACAAATTTTTTATCCTCCTCCCTATCTGCGGTTTCTTCAACTCCTTAGCTCTTTATTATTCATCTAAGAATATTGTCTAACAATACGAAAGAATCGCGTGATTAAGCTTGCACGCACGCACCGACGCGCGAGAAAGAAAAATAAGAAAAATAAGCCGGTGTTGGCCGCGCGGGAACAGTAACGACCTGTAAAAAGTAAGAAGTCGAGTGGCGAGGATAAATCTTTGCCTTTTTTGACCGTTCTCTCTCTCTCTCTCTCTCTCTCTCTCTCTCTCTCTCTCTCTCTCTCTCTCTCTGCTGAGGAAGTCTGAGTAAGCGTGAAAAAGCGGGATAAAATGACAGCTAAAGTGACTGAGAAAAGCTTCAAACTCAAGTGGCGCTCTGCGTGTGTGGGCACAATGATAAAGAAAGTGGGGATGTTAAAAAGATCATGCGATATTGTTAGAAGAAAGAGGAGAGAAGAAAGAAGAGGCGAGGCACATTGAAATGTACGAGGCTGAAAGGATTGCTGGCGTGAATGTCTGCGGACAATTCGTCTTCCACATCCAAGTACATTCGTTACCTCATTTTTTCATACTTAACCAAATCCCGCCCCTTTTATCTCGCTTATTTATCAAAAATTACAAATATTTCATTCGACGGCAATTTTTTTATAACAGCTTTTTTAATCGTACTCGACAAAAGTATATAAGGAGAAGTTGGTTTTATTGGGGTGAAACTACAATTTTCTGTGTTTCTTAACGAGAAATGCTGTGGAATCGTTCTCATTTGTAATAAAAATTTCCTAGTTAACGAATCTTATCTTCAAATCTTACCCGTTTATAAATCTATTTTCAAATAATGTAAGCGCTGAATTTCGGAAAAATTTTTCAAGTTTATGTTACAATTTTCATTATTTAAATATTATGTCCTAAAATGTCAGCCATTTTCTTCACGTCGTTCCTTTAATTTTAGCGCTAAAATTTGTTTTAAAATTCTATTTTTTAAGTGGCATGTCTTATTCAAATTTAATTCAATTGTGCAAAAACGTATTATGATAAACGCAAGAAGGTTTTTTCTTGTAAATCCTCTGTGATTAAATAAATATCACCTTGTACTAATATGACGTAAAACTAATTTTAATTTTATTAAAGAGGAGGTACAACAATTTTTGCTAAAAATACTGTGAAACGCACTCTACCTTAATTCAATATATATGCTAAAATATAATATCATTTTTTTATATTAAATTGGTCATGATTAATATAAATGTGCTAAAAGAATTATTTACACCAAAATTTTATTAAAATATTTATTTTCTGCTCTTTATTATAAACACACAAATCCGTTTATCAATTACCGACTTATTAGTCGTTTAATACGTTTTAAACTTAAAAAAATTAAGGAAATTTTAAAAGATACTCATTTTGCCCAATTGACACGTCATTTTTATTTTTTAGTATTAATATACGAATTAATGGTATAAGGCAAGTAGCTATTTTTCAAAGTTCGCGTACGAGTTTACCGAGAATTGAAACCACGTACAACCAATAATACTTTAAGATTGCATCAATAGACAATTAATACTTAGCACACATGAAGAAAGATTCAATCGCCTCGGTAAAAACCTCCGAGTAATCATTGATTCGTGAAAACGTCAATTTCTAGCGAGTAATGCATTATTTTGATTTTTTCAATTTTCGAATTTCTATCGTACGTTTTTATCGACAGAGCCAATGAAAACAGTAATTGAAAATTACACATTACCTATAATTAAAAAATGAAACAATTTATAAAAGTATGATTCATTAACATGATATCGGTTTGAAGCGACAAGACATTGCCACGCCGTATGATTGGTTTTTTTTTATTATAAAATTAAAGAATAGCACAAATTTACAAGAAATTTGCATCGATATAAATTAAAAACAACAGTTTATTTTGAAACATTCGTATTCGAATAATACTGGGGTAATAATACTAACAAGAATATTTTATCGGTTGAAAATTTATCCGAAGATAATTAAAGTTACGATTTGTTAAATATATACCACGACTTAACAGTTATAAGCATAAGGCTTCGTTAAAATTTAAATACATTTACATAATAAGAATGTGTAATATAATTTCCCGTAAGCGAGTTTCAAAGTTGTGTAATCATAGGAACATAACTATTCTCGTGTACTGGAGCGAAGAAAATAAAAATAAACAAAATCCAAGGACTCGGACTCGTGTAACGATGTATACCCGAAAGGCCAGAGATTTCCCCTGAGGTCGCATGCCTACAACATCGACGGCTAATCCCTCCCGAGGACGTCACATCAGTCAGCCACCTACGTTACGTATTCAACAATTGTCACAATTCACCAGAAATGCCGTATCTACAAAAAAGAGCCAACATCGGAAGGATTCTATCGGCTCGTGTCTTAGACTTCTGTTCGGGAAATTATTAGGAATATGAGGGAAAATCTCGGAAAAGCAATGCAAAAAGTAAAAACACAGTTGAGTTGTTTATCGAGGAGCACTCGATACACCTTTTACGAGCGCAACTTTACGGTCGACGATCCGCCAAAAAGTTGAAGAACATTGCAAAAAGTCCAAGGGTCGTTTGGTGTATCAGGCTGCGAATAAAACGCATTTTTGGTGAACATTATTTTGAAAGATCGATAAAGAGACACGGGGAGAAAAAGAACGCGCGTAAGTTATTACGACGAAACTACGATTGACAACTTGGAATCGAAATTAATATAATAATGCACACGAGTTCTTAAAATTAGTCATTAGCGCCAAGCAGCGTATTACGAATTAGAAACAAATACCAAGAAGTCACTGCTGTTGTGACTATTTACGAAATAAAATTTAATAGAACCGCGGCTGTAGGGCTGAAAACGTAAAAACACTTAAAGTAGAGCCGCGGAATCTGGAAAAGCTTTCAAATTTAAAATGGCATTTAATAGCGCAATAGCGCGGATTACAATATTCCACGTCAGCCACGAAAGAGAGAGAGAGAGAGAGAGAGAGAGGAAAATATCGATCGAATGAGCTTATTAAAATTTAACAAATGCAGCAGTTGACAAAGATAATGTGCACCGAAAACATGAATTTCGCAGCTCGTGCTTTCCATTAGAGCGGAGATTCTTATTTAGATTTGTTGTTGGCTCCGCCGGAGTAAATTGTCTTAACTTCTGTTCTAAGAACGCAGTTGGGACCGCTAAGTATGGTGGCGATCATAACGCAGAGGTCGTTAAGCAGATAAGCATAAATTATTGCCCGAACTTGCGCGACAGAACTACCAACAAATACTTTAATTGAAAAATACTTAGTTCGCGTCCCGCAGGTTAAGCCGCGCGTTTTACGTTAAACGAGAATTGCAAAGATGGCAACGTCGCTGCTGCGGAAGCAAATTTATTAAAATATCGACTGGAGAGCACTGGGTGGTGGGGGGGGGGGGCTCGTTTCCTAACCCTAAAAATCAGATAGCGAACTTGGCATTACAATAATCCGCGCGCAGTAACGTCTGTTTACTTTTTTCCTCTCGACCGTTAAACACACGCTCGCTAAAACCGTTTAATCACTAGCATGCACGAGCTGCCCATGAGTAGTCGCGCTTAGTTTGCCCAAAATAAGGTCGTTCACGTTTCACGTTCGACGTTCAACGTTCAACGCTCGACGCTCGGCCCAGGAGGGAGACGACGGTAAGCCGAGCCATTCGATCGGCCCGGGGAACAAAGGCGAAGGGGACAATTCCTTTCCGAGAGAGAAATACGTCTTCTGCTTCCTACTTTCGACTCGGGAGAATATTCGGAACGGCTCTTCTTTACCTCTTGTCCGAACGTGAAGTGCAAGTGGATGAGTATTCCAATACGCACCGAGTCTCGTCCAAAGTTAACGGCACTTCTTTTTTCCACCATTTTCACCATTCCCACCGTTTCCGACATCCAGCCCTCCAAGATTAAGGACCAAATATCTTACCGGAACTATCCTTTTGGGGACGACAAAACATCTGCATTTGCTCGGGGAGGAAATTATCCTTTCAACGTTTTGCCACGAGCAACTTACGGCGACGACAAAACTACTTGGACGATACCATTGCATTAAAATTGCAAAAATTAGAATTTCGCGATGAACCGAGCTGTGTTGTAATTTATGTCACAAGACATTCCAGTTGAAATGGAAATTGAAATGAAACAAACTCAATTGTAAAGGATGAAGATCTGATCTACGCTTTGCAAATTCTCTTTGCGACCAATGGAAAATTCGAAACAATCGTTAGTAGTTGATTCGTCTCTTATCGTAAAAGCGCACTGCTAAAAACTAAACAAGAGAACACTAGGTTTGCAGTCGCAGAGTTAAACTTAATTACCAAGATTGCAAATAATAAATGTTCTCGGATATTTTTACATGTATTAGCTCGAAATAAAAAAAAAAAACTGCGTATCTTGAAATTGCGCGAAATACGATCCGAATGAAAGGTTTTACGTGTAATATGAATCGTAAAAAACTTTCTGTATTTTTCATGACATCTCGGTTGTGAAAATAAATAAAACAATTAGAGAATTTAATAATTTCATCATTCGTGAAAAATAAATTCACAAAATATAGTCTCGGACGAGGTTCGGCTAATCAATATCGGTTGTTTCGTATCTTTTGTATTACCGTCGTTTACTCGATAAGTTCGACTTGTTAAGCGAATTATAACTTGGTTGTTGGAATCGAACAATTACTTCTGTAAGTAACGTAACGACACTAATACGAACTCGAATACTACTTGATAAATTATATAATATTGTAATGCTTGGAGACTTTAAAAATTAACACTTGAAATCATTATAAATCAATGTTCATCGATTCAAAAAAAAGTAATGAAAAGTATTGAAAAGCCTTGTGCAACACGTGAAACCCTTACGCGTTCCCACTAAGCAATTTTCAAATCAATTCTTTAGCAAACATAAGTAATAAGAACTTTATATCGATGGAAAATAATTAATATAAAAGTGTCGCGCGATAAGTCTCGTGTCGTAATTCAGATTTCAAAGTCTGGATAATTCTAAATTAAAAGACCTTGAAAGACAAATAGCATGTCCCCCTAGTCGCATTCGAATATTCTTTGTTACTTCTCTCTATTCAAAATTTACCTTCTTTGAAAATAATAAGCAAAGAAATTAACCAAAATGTGACTGTTTTAATAGTCGCATAATTTATATCAGATTTAAAGTCAATTTTACGATTACAACTAAACGATAAAATATGGTACTTTTTGAGTATGCTAATAAAAAATATGATTGATATACAAAGAATCCAAAGAGTGTGAGATCCAAGTATAGTTGAAGTTCATTTTGCCAACAAATGGCTCGGCAGCCATTTTATAACCTTAAATTGAATATTCGCGTAATGATCTTTAAAAATAGCAAAAGCAGTAAAAAAAAATCCGTTTTTAAAGATGCACAGAGCAAGAGGCAATATTTAAAAAATTTTCAACACAATAACGCTACTGCTTCCATTATGATTTAACAATTTTTTAAGCGATCCATCAGCTGATGTATTTAGAAGCTCCCACGTGACTTTCGATCTAGAAAAGCAAGTTTTTATTTTTTGCGTCGTAAAAATGAAGAAAGGCGTATTTGAACAAATTCTAAGCACGTATTAATAAAATTGTTCGAAATGTAGTTTACAGTCTATGATTCGAATTTCGAAAAGAAAATCTTAGCGTATCGATTAATTTTCGAAAGGAAAACGTGGCTTTTTTAACATTGGCAAGATTTTATATTTGACACTCGATATTTACATCAAATGTACCATTCAATTCAAAATGAGCCCACCATTGTTCGAATTATCACGTTTGCTAATTTCAAATTAATTTGCCGCGCGTAAGGATCAACGGAACAAACAGAATCTTCCTCTACGCTCGTTTTTTATCTAGCATTTATTCCCAAAAGCACAATATTTTACCAATTATTTCGTATAACTTAAACCTATGCATTTATTATTGCATAATGCATAAGAATTTGAAGGCAATCAATAGCCGTATATCATAATAATAGCAACTTGGTAATGCACACTTTTATATCTCGTACAGGCTAAACGTAAAAATCTCTTTATATTTTTATAGCAAGAATATAAAATATGGCAGAGAAAATTTGTCTTAAACAACAAAATATTTATACTTTTCTCTGGCTTCTCGAAATTTGAGAATCTTTATTATTAATCATGTACGATAAATCCAGATGATCAGGGGCACATTTTTCAAATTACGCGTGTAAAATCGTTAAAAAAATTTCTCTCTGAAAATATAGAGTTTAATAGGTTGCCAAAATTGTAATTGTATTAAAAAAAAGTTCCCTCTTCTAATATGAAAATGCGAGTAATCTAAAAAAAAGTGCTCTCAACCTATAATTCGAAAAATTATACTTTCAAAGTAGTGGCTAACGAAATCATTCTCTTAAAATTGAATCAGTGAACTCGACGTATCAGGTATTTTTATATTCATAATCGATTCGAGTACACATCTACACACTCAAACCTTCCTTGTTTTCACGAATCACCACGTATGTCACGATTTCTCAACACAAATTTAGGTTTTTGTTCAATTATACTTAGCGGCGAGATTCATTAAAAAAAGTTTACTTCGTACTTTTTATCAAATTGCGTATTTATAGAGCTAATAGTCGTTGTGCCGTAGATTAATTATAATAACACGATAATTTATCGACTACCGAACCCCTCAATCTACGTTTTTCGACTCCACGTCTTATGCTTCTTTGTATTCTCCTACTCGTACGCCTCCGAATACATCTAATACGCTCGTTTTTACAAACAAGTTGAACTTTGTAAATGCTAATGTTCATTACGGCCTATAAAATTCTTCTCGTTTATCATATAAGTAACTTAAAAATGTATAGGCCGGATTCAGCGGTAACTTTCGTCATCTCGTACGATTTCACAAAAAAATTTATTGCAACTTCTTTGCGAAACTATAAACTCCGATTTAGATAAAGAAAAAATAAATCAACGTCTGACTTTTCGAGCTAATCTTTTTATTCTTCGATTATTAAAAGAAATCAATTCAAATTTAAAGTGAAATATACGAATCTTATTTTATGTCCTAGTATTTCACGCAGGAAAAAATATTGACCATAAGCATTTTTCCAAACATTATTAAGCTTAACAAATATTCGTAAGAAAGAGCCGTAACTTATTAACGCCGCATATTGCTCTTGGTATATACGGTCTTTGCAATCCGTTTGTAATTAAACTCCACTGATAAAAATCAACGTTATCAAAATCAATATCTTGCATTTTATAACTATTAAAAGTTTCATCTCGTTAAAGGCTTTTCATTAATGGATCATTGAATATTAATATGACTGGGAATGCAAAAAAAAAAAAAACTACCGAAATAATTCGGGCACGAGCTAAATAAATGAACGACATCTTGTGCAAAAAATTACACGCGAAATTAATATTGCACTAAATAGCGCGATAATTAAGTATCGTGAAAAGACATTTTAGCGCGACGGTATGCGTAATTTCATCATAATGGCTAGGAATTTCATATAAATTTGTAATCGTGGACAGAATTTTAATTTAAACTACAATAATAGAGCGATTAACAGGATAGTGGGAAGCGAGGAAAGCAAACGACATTTATCAATGGGAAGTGTCAAGTGTGCGAAATGACATACACGAAGGCATTCCCCGGTACGTAAAAGCAGAGGAACTGCCCTGGTTTTAAAAAAGAACAATAAAAGTCCATTATACGAAATTATTAGATCATCCGAAGGAATTAAAAAAGCCATTTCATCGAGGGAAGATGACGTGGCATGTATAGCAGCGTCCCAATGGTCAAGTTGCACGCACTGGGCACTTCATTGATTCTCCAGCCAGCCAACCTAACCCCTACCCGAGCTCGAGCAGCCTCTTATTCCCAAACGGAAAAAGGAAAATGAATTCGGATGGGAAAAAATCGAGCTCGGATAATTTCCGAAGCTCGAATTCTTCCAGCAGGAAGCAGCAAGTGCGTCGAAAGCTAAGTAGGTGTGCATTACCCGATGGCAATTGTGCTAAACACCTCTGCCGCGGAGAGTATTCGGCTCCATACTTTCCGCCGTACCTCCACTTTAATTAGATATCGTGTCCGTTGCCAATTTGATAAGTTATTGCTGCTCTGACACCTGCTCTTGTATCCATACAATTAATCACTTAATGCGATAAGAAAGTTCAGCGTTGAATTTACGACACAAAGCTTCGGAGTTTGGTGATTTTAACTTTTGCTTTTCAATACAGAATCAACTAATTAAAGTATTGCCCAAGTTCGAGGCTCGAGATCTTATCTTCTTTTAATACCCGGGAAGAACGTGAGAACTAGCGAGATTGTTCTGTTGCTCGGAATCGATAGAAATGAATTTAATTACTTCGGCTGGGGATATCTTAATGTTCGCTCAACAGCCGACACCTCGTATTATTATACGTCCATTCTTTCGTTAAATGCTGCTCCTAATTGGACATTAGCGATGTTCATCAGCGATTCCAGCTGAGACGAACGCCGCGTGTGTGTTCGTTCGCATGCGTGTTAAGCTATTCGCGATAAAGGACTCCTGTTTATTAAGATGCGCTCGAACGATCTGTTGGAAAAGCGATAGTGAAATGCATTTTATGATCTGCGCATTAAGCGGTGCTCAAAATTATTGCTTATAAAGGATTGAGGGATAACTTTTAAGAGTAAACATTTTCCCCAAGAGCTTGCGAATTGTGTTTAGCTCTTTATCGTGTCATAATATTAAATATAAATATCGATTAAACAATCCAATTTCCAAACAAATTACAATTCAACAAAATTTATAAAAGATCGCTATTAACGAGCACCGCCGAGTGCCGAGCCTAATGCTTCCATACGTAATCTCTTTAAGTCGAAAATGAGATATGACATTTCGGCGTTAATTTCCAAAGCCGGAAAATACTCGCATCTCGGGAGTAAATTTGACAGCGAGCCGTTCGGGATAAAAGGACGCGTCCCTGGTGCGCTAGCAAGGCAAGCCAACTGTTATTCGTTCTCCTCAAATTTGTCCGGGAAAAGTCAGAAAAATGCGATTCGTGATAAAGAGAAGATGGAGGAGGTCTGGCAGCTCGCGGGAGGACAATTCTGCGATAGAGAGGAGGACGCGGTGTAAACGCCCCACTCGGGCACTATCTTACTCCGCGCGAGATGACCTCGTTCCACAAAATACCCGATTCGCGGCTAATGGTAGCGCCATTTTCCTCCGAACATCGATACGATGATGGGTTTGCCCTGTGTGTCAGGCGATGCTTGAGCGATAGCCGATCCTAAAATAGTCGAGGCTCCACGCAATCAATTACTCCGACGCGAGGCTGAAAGTTCCAAAAATTTCCCTCCCGACTTCTGACAAAAAAGGCTTCCTCTTTTAATTTACCTCTCGATCCAAGCGTTGGAATTCTGGAAAAACTTTGGCCGACTCAACTGCTGCTGCTGACGAGCGTTACAATCTGCAGAGTTTCCTCTCGCGACAACTGCTAATTCTTCAACGAGGATCGAGCGCTTCCCGCGACTTTTTCTACACTCAATGCCAAAGTTTGACAGCCGAGATGTAAAACATTCAACCTCGACGAATTTTATTACTGGCAAAATATGCACACGCGCCTCGTGCACGAGATAAATTTCGGTGCTTTGTAACGCCGAGTTATACAGCAAATGCAAGAGAAAACGGTGCCGTTCTTTTTCCACTTCTTTTGATTCGTCGCAATCGTGATCGATGGCCGTCTATTAGCATTTGTCACTCTTACTCAACCGGCGACATCACTCTCGCATTCTTAAACTCCTTTTATAAATGTTAAATTAAAATCGTCTACTACTTTATGCGACAGCATTCATTGTTTCAACGCGCCTTTTTTCATTTTTCAACTGCACCTTCAACACCGAGTAGATTCCCGTCAAATTGTAAAAGGAGATGTGACTTCTTCGCGGTGTATTTCGATACTCGGACACCGATGATAAACTTAATATTTGCTTTATCAGTAGCGTTACTATTCGATAAAAATACTTCATTACTCTGTTTAATAAAAATACATTTATTTAGCATTAGTGAT
The DNA here is from genome assembly GCA_018907185.1 of Platyscapa corneri. NCBI lineage: Eukaryota > Metazoa > Arthropoda > Insecta > Hymenoptera > Agaonidae > Platyscapa > Platyscapa corneri. The sequence continues at coordinate 929,616 of JACCHW010000014.1, forward strand.
GCTTACATTTTTAAACTTCATCGAGATTATTACGCATTTTATGATCCCTGTAAATTGAATTAAAAAAATTTGCATCTTGATTAAAGGAGCTTTCACTGTATATTCATGCACACCTGCAATATTGAATTTTATAGATATTTTGAAAAAGAGCCCAATTTTTAATTTACGAATTCCGTTACTATTTTTTATGAATTTGTTTAGCGAGTACTTGTACACGCAATAACGTCGATTAAACTGAAAAGAATTTCGTTATTTAAAACTTATTATCTCCTTCAGATTTATATTACGCTCTCGCGTGTGTGGTAAAAATAAAATGTATACACGCACGTACATTTCTAATAAAATACCAGTTTTCAAAATGATAAATTTTTCAATTAGCTGTATAAAAAAAAATGTATTAGCGGCCAAATGTGCTAGAGTGTATTTTATTTTTTATTTTTCAAGTATTTAAAACTTTTTTAAATTTAAATGTCGTATATCATCAAATATGTTTTTCCCTCAAAAACATCCGTATTTAATGTGTACGCACATAAGCATATTTATGTTATTAATGGAATCATCCATAAATTATAGAAGTTAAGTTTATATACGAGTATATTTTTTCAGAGCTTTCAAAACCTGCTACTTACCTACTGAAGAACGTGCAAAATTTGAAGAATTACATCGTTAAACTTTTGTAATCGTAACTTTTTAAGCGCCTGAATATCAAAGCTTAAATTCACTCGTTATATCAATATTTTTTCTGTCACCCAATAGATATTACATAATTTAATATTATTTAACAATTAGAAATGGTATAAATAATAATGCAATCAACAACAATATTGATAATAGCAATATCAACGAGCACAAGTGCACATATTGACGTCGCCGCACGATGAGTATGATAAGAATAATGAGCAAACACGTCACGGTAAAAACTCATTTGATTTATTTTAATCGAGTAATTGAATAGAAATTATATAAGCTAATTTGAAAAGCGGATGGCGGTTCATAAATTTAGCTGACATGAAAAAGAAAAGATAGATCATTATTCATTTTTTTATAAGTCCACTATATCTGTTTCATTTTTAGCCTGGATATGACAAACGTGTGTGATTGTACACAATTTTTATGTTATATTTTAGATGTATAGACATTTTATAGCCTTCTGTATTCTTTCGATGATTTTTTCGTTGCTCTTTTAATTTTTAAACATAAATGTGAGCTGCACAAAAAATATAAAAAAATGAATAAACGTTTAAATTCTATAAACTTTAAGTTTGTAGTTGTGATCGTCAAAGGATTACGTATGCTAATTGAGTGGTTCTTTTAAAAATATTTATTTTCTATAAACGCAAATCAGAGTTTATTTCATATCAAGCTTAACAATGTCTCTTTATCATCGGTAATGTACAATATAAATTATAAACTATTGTAAACTAGTGTTCATGAATACATCGGCCGAGTTTCATGATAACGTCATTTCGTCAAGTGAATTGTCAAACGATTTTCTACTTTATTAACAATTGGTTGAAAAAATCTTAAATGCAAAATTCATAGGCCTTTTTTAATGAGGTGGTAGAGTTTTACAAGATCATTCATAAGACGTTCAAAAAGTAGCGCGATATTCCTTGTTGATGATAATGCAATGTAATATCTCATAAAAGTTTTTGGGTCTTTAAAAATCAAATCATATTTCAAAACTATAGATTAATAAAACGTCTTTCTCCAAAAATTTTATAACTTCCCAATTCAATGTTTATATCAAAATTTAAAACATATTTTGTGCTAATAGAGACTATTACGTTCCTATTAATCTGCTACATCGAATTTCAATACAAAAATTACACGAATAAATCTAGAAAGCTTTCAATTTTTATTAATTATTAATATTTCGAAGCACGTTATTATCATTATGTGCGCAAAGCGTAAAGCTTTAATAATTATCATGTACCACACTCAATCATTTTTTTTTTAATGAAGTTTTTCAATTTAAAAATATTGTTTTAAATTTTATGTAATCTGAATTGTACAATTAAGTTAATATAATATAAAATTTTGGTTACAAAAATTTTCGAAATTAGAATTATTACCAATCACGAATAAGTAAATATAAATATTTAAAACCCATAAATGTTGTTTTTTATTACGATTCACTTGTAATATATTGTATTAAAATTTCCTCCTTTTAAATTTAAATCCTAGAGAAAAATTGAACGAGCAGGACATTATTTTTCATAAGCATTAATTAAATTTCCCCTTGAAATTGAAGTGATAAATTATGTTAAGCAAATGTGACAATGAAAATTATGTAAAAGAACATAAAATTTTATAATAATATTCAAATACTCTAAAAAATATTTAAATTTACATGCTAATAAATTTAGTAGTATTTATTATTAACGGTTATTGTTTACAACTATTTTCTCAGTATACTACTGTATACACGCAGATAAAGCAATATTTTTATAAATAAATTAATAATTATAATGAAACGGTAAATATAAAAAAATGAAAACTTTTCGCGTTACAGTTTTGTAAAATAATTTCATTCAATAATAATTACATTTTAATGTAAAATAAAAATTATACACGTATATTATAGAGCAAGTAATAATATAAACGTTTTTATTCAGAGTAAAATATCTATAGTAAAAAATAGAAAAATTTATTCTATATTAAAAAATTATTGATATCATTTTTTAAAACTGTATTGCGAAAAATTATTATTTCTGTGCATAATATTTCATTGTGATTATTAACTAATCAATTTTCACATTTCTTTACATCTAATTTAATCTAAAAATTACAATACAACATGTTACTAACTTTACTTCCGTACTGAAAATAATTTTATAGTTAATTGTTGGAATCACTCGACGTAAATACACTCAAAAGCATTTTTTCAATTATTTAAATAAATTACCATCTAATAAATTAAAATTAGTTCATTTATTAAACTTTTATTAAAAATTTTTTAATTCCTGAAAAAATGTATTTACAAAGTGAAAATTTTTTACAAATTTTTATTTTTTTAATAGATAAATCCTTTAAATTAATTTAGTATATATTTATTTTTAATTTCAGTGGTTAATTACTTTGAATACTAATTTATTATTTTAATCATGCGTTTATTTAATTATTAGTATTTTCAATTAACTAATAATCGTATAATTAAAATAATATATTTTTAATCTTTTATGTTTGGTTATTTTGTGAATAAAGAGCAAAACGAGAACTAAAATTTGTTTTTTTATTTAATTTCGTCAAAATAAAAAAATTTCTTGCAAGTATTTCCTTGAAATATTCTGCGAAATTTTTACAAATCGGTACGACAGAAAAAATAGAAAATCTTGGCAATGCGTTGAGCATGAGATCACATCTTTCCCTAAAATAGGAATGAAAGGAAAATCTTCAAAGTTTCCTACGTTCATTCGCTCAAGCCTCTAGTTTCTTGGGAAATCAGAAATGCATCACAACAGTCACGAGTATATCTGAAAGGATTTTCTCGTGTGCAATTTTTTAAGATAATAGTCACGGCACTTCTGGGAAATCGTCATTTAAGTAAAAATAGTCGAGTGTTCATTGTAGTAATAGATTTTCAATCGGAGATCCTAGACGATCTTCGGGTTAATAACAAATAACACACACATTCATTTTTACCAATACCCTATTTTCAATCCTTATAAATAGAATTACATTTACATACAATTTACATATAATAGATGAGAAGAATACAAAGCAAACGTAATCGCATGCGTAAAAATAAATTTTTGAAGACTAAATTAAAAAATCTCCAAGTTTTTTCCGTCTATTTTGAATTATCACATGGTATAGAGTATTCTGCTATATTTTCTCGATCGAGCAGTCAAGCACTCGCTTATACCTCCAATAATACGACCGGAAGTCGTACTCAATCACGATAAGCACATAACCGGCGACACGAATGCAGTTATTTCCTTATTTAACTAAATCAACGTTTATTCAACATATTCGTCTCGTCATTTCATCAGTCCCGTAGTCCTGATCATCTGTACGATAACAGCTGCCGTTGATTTTAATAATTTAAATCTTATAACCACACAAAAATCTATTCGTTTTATTGCTTTCTTTTTACTACAGGTTTTGCGGTCTAATTTTACTTTAACATAAATCATTGTTTTATGTAAAACGATTACCTTCTAATTTTTCATAAAATACTCCTCGATATTCACTTGTTGAATAAAAAGAGAAATTAAATTAAAATACAAATGAACCGATAAATATTAACGAAAACATCCATACGAAAAACAATTAAACTTTAACCGTAATTTTTATAGCATTGAAATTCTTAAAATAGTTATGTATATGTTGCGCCTTAGAAAAATTAGTAAATAATTAAATTTAAAGTCTCACCTGTTATAGAATCTATTAGCAAATAATTGTGTATATGCTGAAAATATATAATTTTGATAATTTAAATAACGAGTTATTACATATTATTATTAATAATTCTATTTTTTAATATAGACACTAATTTTATTATAATTTTATTTATTTATAATAATATATGCGTAGAATTGTCTTTCGGTGCGCAATTAATCATTACCGAATAGTAAAAGTAAAACAGTATAATTAAATGTTTCGATTCGTTCATTTTATTTTAGTGATTATTATAACAAAATGTGATTGACGCATCTTCTTCTAATATGATAAATGATTTGACAACATGTGTCATAAATAATAATAATAATGATAATATTATTATCAATAATAAATATTTACATCCAGTTGTTTTATTTATATTTCAGTCGCACACTTATAGAATTTCTAAATCACAATGACGAATTTCAGGATACTTCTTCTGCAAAGAGAACATTTAAAAGTTAATTTTAAAGTTAAAGTAACACATTTTAAAGTTTTAACATTTAAAAGTTAAAACTAAAAGTTAAAACCGTAAGGACCTAAAAGGTTTTACCTTCAATTTTAACTCGATTCTATCTATTTGTCCTCCAAGTAAATCAACAATATTCTCGCCGTGTTTAAGTAAAAATGATTCAAGTTCATCAATATCTTGCAGCTTTCTGATTTCCTAGTGATGTAGTTTAAAAAAATGATGCATTAAAAGTATGTACTGGCTTAATATTATTTTACAAGTAATATTATGTATCTTACTTCGAGCATCGCATTCAAATCTAGCTTATCAAGATAGGATCTTGTCAATTCCCTTCCATCAAAGTCAAGCTCTGCTTTATATCTCACAAGGCTGTTGCCCATGTCTATACCTTTCACATCGTGAATTGCTCGTATCTGTAACATAAATTAGCAATGAAACGATTATTTTTAAATTTCAGTTCATTTTTTAGTTTATATTTAAATAATTTATGCCCACGAAAAAATATTATCGACAGCTGAATTATTCTGCAGATTCCTAAATAGATTTGTTGGTAAATTTTTAAATCTTTGCACATTTATTTTCAAATGTTCAACGATTAAGAACTTTGAAAAAAAAGCATAAAATAAATAATATTAAGAATATTAGCCAATCTTATTTAAGCGCTTTATTATAATTTTGTTCTTCATAGTAGACATCTTTACCATAATATCCGATTCTAATTCGTCATTTATCTTGTTTAGATTTTCTCGTGGTATACTTTGACCAACCAAAGCAGCAACATTTGTATAAATAATAAATGAAGCCACAGCGCCAAGAAGTCCTCCAACAATTACTGAGCCCACAGCATCATACTTAGAATGGTTTGTGTAAGACGTTAATCCCATACAAAAAGCAGCTATACTAACACCAATAACCTGTGGACAAAATTAATTCACTCATTAAATTAAAACTGAAATTTTTTTACTTTACTTTATTTAGTTTAAGGATATTATTTACTTAATAGTAACAGAATAATTGTTCGGTCAAATCATTCATCCTATGTCGATATTAATTATAAACTAAATTCATAAATAGATTTTCTTTAATAAATTTACGTTAATTTTGAAAGTTTAAACAACAGTATTTAAATGTGTGTGTGTGCATAAACTAATTGCTTAATTTTACAAAAATACTGTCTCATTTTTTCTGTACCCAGTATCCAATTTCCTTAACTTTAACAACCATATACGAGAAAATTCGTAAATATATTTATCAACTCGAAATTTTTATTTGCATAAAATTTTATGATAAATAACATTTTTTATTAAAAAGTTCAATTTAATAAATTATTACAATATTTTTGCTAAAATTATTAAAAATTATACATATCAAAAATCATATTAAATTAAAAATTTATTTTATACTTTTTTTTAATTTTTTTGACGAGTTGATTCGTTGATGGTTGTGTAACTGCTGTAACTTACTGAAGCAAAGTCTTCCATCAAAACAACATTAACTGATGGATCATGTCCATTTAGTACGTACTCTCGAAAACTTTTACGTTTTTCCTTCGCGCCTTTCTTGATTGAATTAATGGCTACTAATAATGTCGCTCCTTCGGAGATTAACGAGCCCCCTAACACAAAATATCCCCAGAAAAATGATTCCACAGGAATTGGAAATAAAAGACCATGAATTCCGTGATATATAGATAAACCAGTTCCAACACAGAAAATTCCTACGCCTGATATCAAAGAGGAGACGTACTTCATATTCGTGTAACCATATGGATGATCAGGATCGGGAATCTAAAATGAATTTCATAAAAACCATCAGCTATTACTTTTACATTTATATTAAACAGATTTCAAACTTAATACTACTATTTTATAATGAAGCTTCAACTTGGTAAGGAACTATGTTAACTCTGAATTTCGACAGAGTAATACCGTTAAGTAAAAATTAGCATTAATTAAAGAAGCATAAATAAAAATTTAAATACATTCAGTTTTAAATGAAATATAGTTTTTTTACACTACCTTATGAATAAGTTATTTTAATTTTTTTTCATTTTACAGCTATTTGATCAATGTTAATATTTACCTGAACAGATTTATGTATTCCATATGCTAAAATCATCTGATTAACAGTATCTGCAGCCGAATGAATACATTCAGAAAACATGCTGTGTGAGCCAGTGTAACACCAGGCAAAAAGTTTAAAAAGAAAATTACTCGTATTTCTACGAAAAAAAAAAAAAAAAATAAATAAATATTTTAGTGCGAGTTGATGGAAAAAAAATCTACTGGTTTTCTATCTTACATTATAATAGCTGTTAAAACAACTTTACCAGATGAGCCAAATAGTCCTTCATCACGTTCCCTTGATTTACTTACAAGTTCTCGCCTATAATCTCTTAACCTTTTTTTAACGGTAAAAACAGCTTAAATAATAAAAAAAAGAAACTTTAATAATAATATTTATTCATTTCAACAAATAAATTTTATAAAGTTTTGTATTTACTCTGTTGATAAGCTTTCCGTTCAACATCCTTTTTACACATCTCTTTATATAATATTTCTCGAGATCCCCAAATTTCTAATGCTCTAAAAATAGTATATCCATATTTACTTAATCGATTATATCTTGTAATGAAACATAAAAAAATTTAATTTAATGTAAATCTACTCACTTAGCTTCTACATCTTTTCTCCAATAAACTGTGATTGGTGGTTCAAATTCATAAGGTGATCTTCTTTTTGTTTTAGGTAATGATTCTAAATCTGATTGTTTCAGCAAAAAGTCAGATGTTGCTCTGACAGGTGTTATAAAATTTCTTTCCAAGGAAGATGCCGACAAGTCTACTCTTAGCCTCTTTCGTGGCTGAGCTGTATTGCAAAAATAAGATTATATACCTAAGAAAAAATTTACAAATTATAATTGAAAAAAATATTTAAGTAATATACATTTTTTTAATATTAATTCTTCAAGTTTTGCATGTTTCTCTTTTAGTTCTTTTTTCTCCCTTTCTTCTTCTTTTTTATCATCAACATTATTATTTTTAGATTCAACATTTAGTGGGCGTTCTTTTAATTTTCCTAAATTTCCTTGATCAACTATTGTTTGTTTAACTTTAGAAGTTTTTTTATCTTTTTTGGTTGAAACAACCTTTCCCACCTTTCCAGTCTTGTCATTAGAATCTCTTAATCTTGCAATTGCTGTGTATAATTGCCTAGTATTATCATGTTTATTATGACAACGTTTTAAAGAAGTCGATATCACATAAATGAATTGTTGCTTTATAAAATTACTTGTATGCCTTTTTGGCAGTTCCAGTCTCAATAAATAAAACTGTTTTTGTTGACAGCAATTTACATTGCACCGAATAAAACTTAAAAGGCTGTAGGAGCGATGAAGCATTTTTAAAGCCTACTGTTTCCTGTAAATTTGAAAATTGATTAAGAATATAAATCGAACAAGTAATGCACTTAACCTATAGAAATATTACATTTACTATTTTAAATATCACATACGAAATATTTATGTGTATATATATATATATATAATATATATATCTAAATTAACATATTAAACATAATATATGTAAATTGGGTAAATTTAATTTATTAAAAAAACTTTATTTTTCCATCAATAAAATTCACTAGTTTTTATATCTCTAAAATAATACTACCAATTCTAATATTTAGACTTTACCTGGATGATTTATATCACAATGTAACTTTCATGTTAATTGAGGTCACAGTATTTATATTTTGGGTAGAAAATGTAAATTATATTAATAAATAAAAAATAAAAATAAAAAAAATACTTTTTCACTTGACCTAGCAAAAACCATTATTGATAATTCCTTTCATGGTATTCTACGATATGGTATGTTAAAAGTCAAAGTTCTGTCATAAAACCGACGTAGGTTTGTAAATCTTGACATTTAACGTCAATCTGTACAATCAACAGATTTAAATGCAGCTTAAAAAATAAATTTGAAATATTATAAAACACAATATTTGATAGTGTTTCTAAAAATGTTAAAATGAATAATCTTTAAATTAATTTTCATTAAAATTTGCTATTTTAAGAATCTAATAAAAAGTATTGAAGGTGAATTTAAAAAAAATTATATTTAAAAGAATGAGGGTAATAATGAAATCCATTTTTGTTTATTTGTTTTTCTTAGTTACACAATCGTAAATTTATATATTTTCTATTGCACATTTTTAGCAAATGTTACTTATGTGATTTCATGAAAAAAGGTCGAAGTAAAATATTCAAACAAATGTAAACGTATAGTTATAATTATTTTTAAAAATATATTAAAAAAAAATAGCATTTCGATTTCTTGTAAATAAAAAATAACAAAAATAAAGAAGAAACAATATTTTACTTCTTTATTTACTGAATAGTATCAAAAACTAGATTCCGATGTATACGAAAAGATACATAATTTTATATTTTATCGAAAAATAGAGGAACGAAATTTTACACAGTAAAAATCGTAAAAATTGCATAATCTATTTGCACTTTTAAACTTTAAGTTTAATTTAAATATAACTTAAGCTCCATATTTACAAGTTGAGTTTTGTACATTCTTAAAGCTTGGCAATTCTTATTGTAAAAAGTAATTTTGTGCATCATAAAATGAGTGTCTATCTATTCTGGCTATTCATGAAAGGCTGCTTATTTGCTAACATCACTGAAATAATATTTCGAAGCTCTTTTAATTCATTCATGAGAGTTGTCTTTTGATCCTCACTCTGTTTTCGCTGAATCTCAAATTGCTTTTCCATCCATGCTTGATGCTTTTGCTGCATCAATTCATTGTGCTCTTTCATACTTTGTACTGCTTTTCTAAAAAATAATCATTTTTATATTAATTTAAAACCTACTGATCTAAAACTGTATAATCATATTTATTTAGAAAATATAATGAATATTGAAAAATATATTTTGAATGTTAGTGATTTTTTTATATTATATAAAAACTTATAATTGTGGCTTAAAACAATAACATGTAAAAGTAATATTTTCTTCTTTGTGCAGTAAATAATTGTTAATTTGAAATTGTTAATTGTAATTTTATCATAATTCTTAATTTTTAAAATACATTTAATATGATTATCTTCATATAATAGAATTTTTTTTTAAATAAACGACTTAAATCAGTTATTATATACATAAAAATGTGGCAACTATTATAAAAATTCTTACTTTATCGTTTCATTAATTTTATCCTCGATACCAACAGAATATTTATTTGCAGAAAAATTTTCTGAATCATTATAATGGTTTTTAATTACAACCACTTCTAACTCATTTCCTGACTTATGCAAATCTAAATCCTCTTTTGTCGAGACTTTTTCAGTTGATTGCTTCAAAATATCGGATCGATCGACTGGTGAACTTATTCTCGAATTCACGGAATTTGTCATATTGATATTCATAGGTTCTATATGAGCTGTAATATGATTAACTTTATTTTGGTTTGGCTCGTTGGCAACTATTAAACGTACGAACTTAGTATTCGTAATGTTAAGAGACGAGGGGTTCATGTCCACAGGTCTTAAAAGAAATTTATTCTTTCCAGTGATTTTTTCGTCCTCAGTTATTCGCGGTTTCTTACTCGCCGGTGGTTTATCCTCCTCTTCTGATAATGAAACTTTTCTATTGAAAAAAGTGATAAAAATCAATACATAAAATGGAAAATCGATTTATTTTATCAGTAAATCTTGCTAACAATTAGCAGTGTACCTTGTCGTCGATACATGATTATCTAGGTTCTCCTGATATCTGTAAATCTGAGAAAAATCTGCTTGGGCCTCTTGATCTGTCGTCGTTATTTCTTGATCCAGAGCAACAGTGGTTATTATTTCGGGGACACGCTCTTCCGGGATTTTAATACTTTTTGATTCCAGAAAAAGCGCATCTTCAGACATTGTGCAATTGGCATCAATTTTTGTATCACTACTATCAGGAAGGGTAGCGAGGAAGGCATCTTCAATAACTTGCTCCTGCTCGTCCGTAGAAACTGCAGTTAAGTTATTGAATTCAAGTGACGATGTCGCGTCTATATCTTCTTCGTCTAAAAAAGCATTTCAAATTATTTTTAAATAGACAATTGGTTTAATTATTTACATTATTTTGTTAAAATATTAAAAATCAATTTTTAATTTGTAATAAAATTCGTCATTGATAAGGAAGCTTTTTTATTTATTTATTAAATTCGAATACTTTGAGTTTGTTCTTGGTGGATTAAACATTTTTATAATTTAAATATTTCTTAATTGAGAAATTAAATTGTCGTTCTTTGGACTTACATTTATTATTTATTTTTTAATAAACTATAGTAACTCACCAATAATACTTTCAACGGGTAACCAAGTATCTAAAGATTTATTCGGTATCACAGTGACCTTATCGTTTACTCTATTCTCATTGGACAAGTTACCAAACTTTATATTAGTGTAACTATGATCAGCGAATTTGAATGTATCCATATCCAAATTTTCTGCCAAAAGATTTTGTATGAATTCATACCTCTCGTCGGAAACGGGAGTATGGAAAATATTATGTAGTTCATTGTAAAAAGGGCATTTGAAAATATCCTTCTCAGAACTGTCTTCTAGATTACATTTTAAATATAAATTTTTAAGCAGTACTAATTTATATTTTATCTGCTCGCCGTTTTTTCTATAACCTGCATCCCTCAAAATCCGCACCAATTTTTGTAGTTTTTCATCTTCTAAACTATCGTTAGAATACGATCCGGAAGTCAGTTCTTGAACTGTTTTTAAAAGAAGCTGCACTTCTTTTGTACACCAATCCACATCTAAAATCATAATATAATTATGTATCAGTTAATTTTACTTATTGATTTGATATTTAAAAATTATTAATGTTCTTATTCTTAACAGATATTAACTATAAAATTATGAAGTTTAAGGTTCCGAAATTTTTCTAGCATCAATATTTTGCATTGTACATTTATTTATTGAAATTTCATCAGAAATATTTGAAAGAAATCGGTTAGTTATTTTACTAATTTAACACAATTGAAAAGTTTGACATTTTTATCTTGTACTAAAAAATAAATAATAAAAGACAAACCTTTGCTGTTTTTCCAAGAGTTTTCTTTAATTTGTTCACGAAAATCTGCAAACTCAAAAGAATCATTTTTTATATTATTAAGAAAATTCGATTTTTTCATCATTTCATGAGTGAATTGTCTTTCGAACAGTTTTTTGTACAAATTATAGAAAGGAAATCGCTGCACTGCTTCAACCTCTACATATGACGTATGTACATTAAGGAAATCAGTTTTTAATTGAATTAATCTATTCATAACTTGGGATTTGGATCTACAATAGCCATTCTCTGCTAGACTTTGCCTCAGATCCTCAGCAGCTCTTTCAGTATTATTATAAGCATCTTCGGCGATATTTAAATCTTGTATCAAGGTCAAAAGGACAATAGTTTCTTCAATAGACCAAGAATCATCTGATCTTATCTTTCGTTTCTCTTTTAAGCGACACTTTTTATACTCTCGTCCCCAGAACATGTCTAAACATGGATAAAACATGCACTCTGAAGGATTTTCATTATTATCAAAACCTATTTTATAATCTATATACATTGTCCTTAAATTAATCAGTGCATTTTTTACTTGTTCAGTACTTCTATCGAAGCCAACATTTTGCATGGCTTCCGCAATCATTCTTACGGCAACTGGAGAAAAAAATGTGAGTGTCAATTCATTTTTCAATTTCATAGACTTGATTATATTAAGCATCTTTTGAATTTCGCCTTTATTCCAATTTATTGGATCACCAGGAAACTTTATGGAACACTCTTCTTGACTACTTGTATCATAATCTTCAGAATCAAGGCCATTGGAATTGTTTACATCTCTATAGATTTCACGAAGCTCTTGAAAGAAAGGACATTGTTTTAAGCCACCATTTATTGCTTTTTGTCGTTCACAAGCTAAAAAATTCTTTCTCAATGTTGTTAGCTTTAAATGTACCTGCCTATCAGTTCGAATCCAACCTTTTTTGAGCATTAGGTGACTCAAAAGACTGGACATCTTAGTAACAGAATACCTGCTAACAAAATTATTTTCCTTTATCAAATTTAGCATACACACAACCTCTTCTGGATCCCAACGGTTGCGTCTTTTAAATTCATCTTTTGGATCATAATCTATAGTCATAGTTCCAACATCTGTTGGTTCTAAAAGCCCATAATCATCCATCGTCAATAATGGTATGTTTACCATTGATATTGTTTCTGAAAGTAAATTTTATTTTATTTTTATAAATTTAAATTACATTCAATGGATTAAAACAAACTTTATGCAATAGCAAACATGATTATATTTTATTCTTTTAAATACAAAAATTATTTTATGATTTTATTATCAATATGGTGTAGATTATGTCATGTATATTATATTTTTTCTTTAAAAAAACTTAAAAGAAAAATCACAGAAAATTAAACAATAAGCAATGTACAAACTCTTACTCATAATTTTTTTTCATCAACTTTTACATTTTTTTTATGAATAAAAAAAATTATAATAAAATTCAAATATGTGCTTAAAAATTTTACAAATTATTTAATTAAATAACTAATTTTACATAGCATAAATCCAAATAAAATACATACATAATTATTGTTTAATACAGACCATTGTTAAAAATAAATAAATTAAATGAAATAAAAATGATTAATAAATATATTGAAAGTATATTAAATATTATATTATTTCACACTACCTAATTTAATTTTATTTGTATAAATAAATTAATTTTTTCTTTTAGTTATTCAATGTTTTAATTATTTTATCAAAAAAAATTTAAAACTCATAATTTGCAATATTTTTTTATATGAAGACAAAAGACATGCAGCTTTAAGATAAAAGTTTCAATTTATGTTTTATATTCAGTAATAAACATTAAATTGAAAACAATAATAAATTTATTGCTAAGAAATATTTTTGTAATAATTATTTATTAAAAATAATCAAAAACAAGTGATTTCATTATTGTAAAATTTTCCTAATATATTTAATAAAAACTAACAATATAAATAAAAAGCTATTGATTTAAACGATTTTATGAAAAACTTTTTTATTGGTAAATAAGAAATATTTACCAAATATAAATGAACAATATTAAATAGTAAATCATCTTGTAGTCATTGACAGAATTGCGTGTTATAGTTTGCATTTTATTTTTTATAACAAAGCTAAGAAAGAACAAAAGAACCTAACACCGATTCGTCATCAATCGGCCATTTAACTTGGAAGCCAACTGTACAGTCTCGTACTCGCTTGGCTCAAGCACACAATTGGATATTAAGTTTCTGAAAAAAAATGCCGGAAACAATGTCAAAAAACTCACTTAGCTCCAAAGTGGCCAATATTAAGACAATCTAGGTTAGACTGTCGCACAGACAATTGTCATGTGTGGAAGCTCATGCAATATGCAATATAAATAATGCGCTCGATGCATTATTGAGTTGCTTCAGCTTCCATCATCTCCTCTTTGCCAAACAAAGTAACTCTTGATTTCGACGTAACCAACGATTATTCACAAAAGCTGCATAGGTTTTACGATATACAAATAAAATTATTTTTGTGCGATGTTATACTTAAGGACACAAGCACGATCAGCATTCCCCAGATAGTCGTCTTTATGTTTTGACGCGAGGGTCCGACCCGAAGACTACAGTGGGAACAACGCGCGCGCAGAGCAATGTGAGACGTAAAGGCGTTTTATAAGCGCGCCAAATTCGCGCATAAAAACAGTTCGAATTATCGCGCACTTTGTGACAAACGAAAGATCGTTAAAGCGGCGACTTTTAATAACGTGATCCTTCAAAACACATTTATTATCTAATAGTAGATAATGAAATGTCTCGTTTGGCTTTTATTCGTGAACAAACGTATTAATATGTTCATTAATTCTATTGAAGTACATTCGCGCCTGAATATTCGGGAATAATCTAACCTAAAATCAATAGGTATACGAATGCTCCATCTTTGGCTGTAAACCAAAGCTTCAAAATAAATTATTAGACATTTTGATAACTTTATTGAAACTTTTGAAATAATTTGACGAGCAATCTAAACATTTTTTATTCAACGTTATAATCGTTTAATTTAAAAACTTAGTTTTATCTTCCAAGAAAACAATTAAGTTTTAAAACATAATTACAAGCCAGTAAATACAACAAAAAATCAAAATTGTATTTACAGTTTTTTTGCGAATGGGATAAATTTGTGAACATTATTAACTTTAAGATTCTTTAATTTTATCGTAACAATTTAGTCATCTTAACTTCTTAAAAATGTATTTAAAATAAATATCGACAAACTAAATATTTTTTAATATTGTAGTTACGTCGCAAGCGTATTTAAAATAACCTTAAAGTAATCTTAATACTTATTCTATATATTTATTCTAACAAAATAATGAAACGAACGAGCAAGTAATTAATTCTATTTACATCTTTTGTTGGTAAACCAAAATACTAAAATATTTTTGTTTAATTTAAAAAAAAAATTAACGTCTTAACGCTCCTTTATTCTCATTAATATTTTATTAAATTTTTATTAAACTAAATTAAATATTTCTTAATATAAAGATATCCATATAAATTCATAACAGCATTCCTTCAATATATTCTAAATATCTTAAATCTTAATTTCCAAAAATTCCATATACTCGTCGACCGTTGTTTTCCCCCGTTAAATACAATGTTGTGCTGTATTCGACCGCAAAGTTTTACATTGAACTACATATAAAAAAGGTCATTGTTATTACTTTATGTATATCCTTTTAAAATTCAGTTTATCGTTTAAAAATAAATGATACGTGTGAATTAATATTTGACATACACGCATACACACACACACACACACATATATTGTATAAATATATATTAAATGATTAATATATATATTATAAATATGGTATTAAATAATTAATATGTATATTTAATATACGTGCATAAAATACCAAAGGTGTAACATTTTCAATGAATTTTCTGAAATTTTTCTTTCAAATTTATTATCTCTTAACTAAAAATTGTACATATAATTTTCGAATAAAATCTTACATCAATTTTTTCTACTAACATCGATTAGCTTCTAGTCAATTAAGCGAAGCGATTTATAACGTATTAACTCGCGAAATAAGATCGTACGATAGAAAATATGGTATACTAACCCGAAGACGTAAAATTGTTCCTTCCTCGGACCAACTTTTCACGGCTGATAATAAATTTGCAAGAAGTGGAGGAAACAGTAGAGTCGATTCGGCACTAACATCTTAATTAGTTCTTTACACGTTTTATCACCGGTTCGAAGATCCAAGCAAGACAATTATATTTTCTGAATTAAACACCTGATCCGAGTGAATGGTAATAAGTGGAAAAGTCTGCGTTCAAGATCATGTTTTCTTCGACTGTCTATTCACGTAGATAAAAATTGTTGGTGACAAAAATAGCGAATAAAAATGTGTTTTAAATATTTTAATTAACAAAAAAGTTACATCTGAAATAAAATAAAATTCTTACAACAACAAAAACTTGTTACACATTAATAAAATAATATAAGAAAGTAATTATGATGTATAAACATTAAATACAAGTACTTTAATTCTAAAATTCACTGCAAGAACTTTTAAGAAATAACGGTCTGATTAATATTATCGCGAATAATCAACTTCATTCAAGATTTTAGAACTTTGATAAAATAACAATTATTATCGATTATTATAGTACATTGCGATGGTTAAGATTAAGATCTCAACAAGAAACTTCATTACACCGTGAGAAGAAAAGAGTCGCCTGGATTATTCCCGCTAACACATATTCAGTAAAAATATATGTTGCACGACGATTTATAAGTGGGAAATACGCATCGCTTCAAGGGAAACTAGCATCAGAAATTAAGAAACACAAGTTGTTACGAAATACGTATTTTAGGCAGGTAGCGTAATGTTATACGTATAAATAGAATTTGAGTCGAAAAACAAGCGGCTGACAATTTTATTCATCGTACATTAACCTCTTTCAAGTTGCACATTGATTTAAAGTCCACTGTACAAACACGTAATTCGTATAGACAGTGCATTTTAATTAAATTAAATTAAATCCAAGGCCTTTGTTCACTTTTCAATTTGAATGCAGCTTTTGTTAATTCAACGGCTGCATACCGCAACATCGCTTTATTAACAATTTGAATAGAAGTTGCGAAACGTCCAAGAGTTGCTGGTTCTCGCGTCTTTGTACAATAATCCTTTCAATTAAGAATTTTTAACGATGCCCAACCTCAATTTTTTGCCTATAAATTTCGGACAATCTATACTTATCGGTTTGAAACGTGTGATATAATAAATAAAAATTTTTTAAGCGAAACTCATGTGTGGAATAAGAATCGGTGAAAACGTGCGCTTGAATTTTTTAAAAAGCTACGATAATAATTTTTCGAATGAAAGATAGAAAGATTTGGTAAGCTGTAGAGCGAAAATTAATTTAATAATTTATAACTTTAAAATATATTTTTGAAATAAAATTAAATGACTCCAATGGAAAAGTCGACAAAAAAGTTTTTTAAAGTATATTTGGGATAATGTGTGCTCCGAATAGATTAAATTATATTCGAATACATTGAATACTATTTTGCTAAAATACATTTGATATATTCGTGAAATAAATAATTATTGCACTATAAAAGAATGAACAAATAAAAAAAAAATAGCAAAATACTATATCAAAATGTGTAAATATATCATAATTTGCATATCTTATTTTCTTTCTTAAATTATATTTGCAAAACTCGTTGGATATTACTCTTTCGGTCATTTTTTTTTTAATACTTCTCTTATTTTATTAACTATTTTATCAATGAAAGAAAATATTTTGTTTCATTTGTGCTAACATACTATTATTCCTTGGAAAAACGAATAAACAAGTGTCTCTTTTTAGTGCTCGGCACTCTAATTCAAGATTTAAGCGATTTAAAATAGTAAAAATGCATCTAAGTTACCAGAATTCTACATGTCGTGGAAAATGTTAGCATTAGAAGTTATTTTTCGAACGCTGAATATTTGAAAGAATAGTAAGTTACTACTCAATAAGCTTTAAAAGCTTTTAGCATTTGAATAAATCAATAATCCATGTCTTCAGGATGTATTATTTCTTTTTCTAAGGGATGAGAAAATCAGTCGACCTGTAATTTGTAAATATTCGATGCCATTTGATAATCTTTAAAAAAGAGAAATATCAAAAAATGTCTTCATTTTTTTGCCTCGACTCTTCTTAGCCGAAGGGACATTAAAGAAGATCCAATTTGAAATTACTTGGGCCAGCCTATGATTTAAAAGTTAATAGCTATGCTGGACTTACGCGATGTTTTATTAACTTTCTTATTGAAACGATGGATAATTTACTCAAAATTAAAAATTAAATGACTAATAAAATTTCTCCCTTTTTCAATGATTGACCCACCGTTCGATACAAATATAAGAGAATTTTCTTTTTAACATCTGTATCTTTCGAACGACCTTCTCCAAGTTATCTCGAAGGAATCAATTGTTTTTCAATTACGCTTCCAAAGCAATATACTCGCTAAAAGTGAAACAAATTGTTCCAATTAATCCCATATAATCATTTTACTCTCTTATTAAATGCGTTTTTTATAATCAGTAGTGTTACAATCGAATAGACAAAATGGCAGACACTAAACTAATTAGTGCCTATGTCTATTTTAATTATAATAAAATTCTAAATTGTAAATAATTAAAGGTGTGCAGTGTAAGGCATATACATTTAAGTAAATCGATGCAAGTGAAGATTACGAATTTTTATTGCTTATAATTAATGCAATAACAATACGATTTAACTTTCTTTATACGTGATAAATACGCACGTACGAAACGTGCGCGCACATACTAACGAAGCTGAAAACCATAAATGGAAACGCATGTAATACTACGTATCCAGCACGTGTTCTATGAAAGATAAGTAACTATTCATTTTTTATCATTAAAATAAGTGGACTTTATAACAAATAATATTTTTATAGCCTAGGTTAACGTATTTAAAATAAAAAAGTTGATTAAATTTATACATTTTTTGGTTAAATATTAAAAATTCGTGCCAAATAAATCGTAATTGAATAAATTTCATAAAATCATTGCTTCGAATTCATCTTACACGATATATCTTGGAAATATATATAAAAAGATCCCAAATCAATAAGTCGATGACGATATTAGTATACTCGTTTATTCATAGAAATTATATAAATTTATTCACTGAAATTAACTTTTTAATTCGAAATATTTTTTTAAATAAAATGTTTGATAAAGCATTGGGTTTCAGAAAATGATAAGCTATTTTTTTAACAAAATTAAAGTTTAAAAATTATAAGTAAGTGTTATAATTTACATTTGTGAAGACAATAAAAAGTCAATATGAATGCATACATCTCTCAATGTATAAGTAAATTTGTTATTTACGATACTGAGCGATTGCACTAATAATGTTTCTTGCATGATTTTATTTAAAACAAAAAACCTAAAAATTATTATTATTTGCATGATATAATATATAAAAGCACAAATGAAAATGTTTTAATATTTTAAAATATAAATTTTTGTTTTAAGTATTTTAATGAGCAAATATATATACGTAAATATAAGAAATAATGATCAAATGCTAAATATAAGTTGAAAAAATAAAATTTTAATGTGAAAAAGTATAAAAACAATATATAAGTTATACCTAAGATGCGATTAAATATGTAAAGAAAATGTATAGATGAATCTTGTAATGTATTATAACAATGTAATATCTTATTGAATAAACCAATAGACTATGTAAATGTTTTTAAAATGTCAAATATTTGGAGAAAAAATTATTATTTATAAAAAAAATTTTTTTTAATTACAATATTTAATTGATAAAAAAGTTTGCAAACATAATCTATTTGAACTGGTATTGATCGATATTATCGCAAATGTGGTACAAATATCAGATTGCTTAGTGTTCCATTGATGTTAATATGAAGACGAGTTGATGAAAGAAATACACAATATCGATTGCTTAATCAGAAAGAACATTTATTACGAAAACCGAAACAAGCGTCGAGTTTTATTTCTGATCCAGTAAGGCATATAACGAACTTTTGTCGAGTCCTCTAAAATTTTGATAAGTAATATACGCAACAGTTTACTCGTAAAATGTTCTTCCTTAAATATGCCTTAAATATTTTAAGATCTAGGATGCTTTAATTTCAAAAATGTTATTTTTCAAAAAAACAAACTTTGGTTAACAAAATCTTGTAAAAATATTGGAAAATTTTATTCTCGCTCTTTATCTGTGATTCTCAATGTACATAAAAATTAGTTTAAATTTTACTAGACTTTATGTGATTAGTTATGGTACAATAATAACTTTTAACAGCATCAAATTCTATATTTCTTATAATAATCATAATTTGCGAGTTTATCTCTCCATAAAAATATTATCGAGTTTGAATAATAGTTAGCAACACTAACATTATTTTAATTATATTTCTCAAACTATTTTTTAAAATGATTGTAGCAAAATCATCTATAGTAATTACAAAATTACTCATTTTTTTACAAATTTTTAAACTTCTTTTTCTTCTATTCGAAAAATTCATTCGAGAAAGTTCTACATGTATGAAATACATTCAATATATTAACAATATAATTAAATTTTTATTAAATTTAATATTGCTATTATTTAACATAATTAGTCTTATTAATCTATCGAAAACATAATTATCATAATAAAATGGGTTGATTGCACTTAATTAAAATTAACCATATTCTTAATATTATGTTTTTAATATTACACCGACGAGCTTTACATAAAAAAACGAGTATTTATAGCTACAACTAACCTTGAATTATTAAAAAATATTCACTTTTCGAATTATTTAAATAATCCTTCTATTGAACATAATGTTATCACTGAAGGCTTCATTCTTTTGTGAAAATGAATTAAAACGCTAGATAAAATTCGTTACTAGAAAAATAAATTTGATTTTAAACATACAACTATTAATGCAGACACATAGTTGATATAAGTGAACTTTTTACAAGTAAATACTCTTAAATATCCAATAAAATTTGATTTTTTAAAACAGGAATTAAATGAAAGCTTATCGTTATTTATATAAGGGAGTATTGTGATGCTTTCGTCAGCTGTAGACTTGAATTTTCATATCAAATTCTTTTTCAGTTCCCATTCCCGGTTCACTATTTCTACTTTCTCGTTTCTTTGCATCGTGCACGCTTGCGCGTTCGATTAATTAGCAGACCCAGTGATGTTCTTTACCGCGATTAATTCTAAGTTCATTTATGGATAATAATTATAAATTTTGACCCATTCAAAAATATCTAATTAACACAAGATGTCTAAATTTACTTTTGGTGCAACCACCACCGCTGCAACAGCACCAAGCTTTGGATTTCCTGCACAAACGTAAGTATATATTAATTTTAACCTAAATTATTTGAAATGCTCATTGCGATTTTTCTAAAAATAGGCAATTTTTTAATTTAACTGACTTAAATATATTTCATATAAAAAGCATAAACACCTAAGTATATATTTAGAAAAATAATCTTAAATATTTACAGTAAATATTGATGAAAAATTAATAATAATTTCAGACAAGCAACTGCAGGTTTTAATACTGGTGCTACAACGTTTGGTAATGTAGCACCTGCTTCAACGATAGCACAACCAGCAGTGCAAACAGGTACTCCAGGGTTAAATTTTAGTTTTGGTGGTGCAACGACAGGTGTGCCTCAAGCTGCTCAACCTATTGGTTTAACCATGGGAGGTAACACATTAAACACAGGTACTAGTCTTTTTCCAAGTAACACAGCTCAAGCACAACCAATTCAGTTGGGTCAACCAACTCAACAACCTCAATCTACTCAGTCAACTGGATTGATGTTTGGTACACCAGCAGCAAAACCTGCAGGCTTGACTTTTGGAACTCCATCTACGACTAGTGCTTTGACAACTACAGGTTTAACAATTGGAACAAGTTTAGCAAGTGGAAGTCAGACAGCTGGAAATCTAACATTTGGTTCACCAGCAACAACTACCGGCTTATCTTTTGGTACACCTGCACCTACCACAGGAGGTTTAAATTTTGGTACTGTACCAACTACTGGAAATTTATCATTTGCAACGACAAGTACTGCTACACCTCTTTCTAGCAGTTTAAGTTGGAACTTCGGAGGTGTAACTACTACTACTTCTACTGTTTGTAAGATTTTATTATTATATTAAAAAATTATATCATGTTATCTATTTTTATATAAATATAAACAATAAAAAAATGAATTTAAATTTTTAATATTTTTGAATTGGAGGCTTTTGATTAAGATTTAAATTTGATACATTAATTCTAAAATAAAATTATAAAAAATATTTTCTCTCAAATCCTTTGCTTCTGTCGTCTATTTATATGATAAATTATTTTGTACTAAATTTTACTTAAAAATTTTGCAACTCTAAAAAAAGTATTACTTAAGAATAATTTTTCAACACTGTTACTTAAAATATATATTAAAATTGGAAAAGTAAAACATTATTATTATAAAAATTGTATTTTCAATATTAAATTTAAATTTTGTCATAAATTAATTTTATTTCATAGCTTCATTATTAACTTCAAGTGGAGGGGGACTTTTTGGAGCAAAGCCTACAACAGCTGCAACAATAGCCAGTACTACTGTTGCTGCAACTGCTAATCGTGGACTTGGTGGATTGGACGTGTCAATTAATAATAAAGGACTTACACAAGGTAGCACTAGTCCTACGGCTGCTAAAGAAAACTTGTTACCAAATGAATTGATGCAAACAATTGATGGCTTTAAGTAAGCACATTCAGAACATATTGATTACCATCACCAAAACTATATCAATTAAATTCCATTATAAATGTAAAATATTTAATCATTGAATACAAATTTCATTTTATTTTTAGAGAGTTCGTTAAAACACAAAAAGTTCTGAGTTCAGATATAGCAAGGGGATCAGCTAGACCACTAAATAGGTGTTCAGAAGACACGGCTTCCCTGATGGAAATTCTCACAACATTGGCTGGTTCTGTTCAAAGGGATCGATCGTTAGCGGATAAACTTAAACAGGATACTGCAAAAGCTCTACAAAATGCTGAAATATCACAAAGAACACATGATACCCCTGCAGGACTGCAATATGAAAATAATGCACCTCTTCTATTTTTCCTGGAACTTTCAGAAAATTTCGAACACGATTTAATGCTATTTAAATCGCAAATTGAATCTACTGAAAAACACATACAAACGATGATGTCTCCGAAAACATTAACTCCACAAGGTAATAATAATAAATTTTCACAAGTTAATAATTTCGTATTATCTTCTTATTGAAATAAAGATATAATTTAATTTTATAATTAATATAAAAAAAATAAAAATTATGTTTGTATTCTTTATTTAATTTATATTAAAAGAAATTTTATGATTTTTTATGAGATGTTACGTCTGTAAAATTTATGTACTTATAACAATATATTTCAAGATGTTTTTATTGTTTTTATTGATTTCAGAATTGACAATGGCAATGAATAAGTTACACGAATCTCTTGTAGCAATTGCCGGTAGACTTCAAGGAGTACATTCAAAAGTGCAACAACAAAAGGAACAATACTTAAATTTTAGAAAATATGTTTTAAAAGATAGTACAAATGTTTTTGAAGATATTAAGATAAATGGAAAGTCAAATAGAAATAGCCTAGGGAAAGTAACAAGTGGTCCAACACCTTTTGGACCAGGTATTTTATAATTCTATATACATATTTATGTAAATAATGATTTTAATTAGGTTTTTTTAACTGTTTCTCAAGAAACAATTTTTATTTTTAAGAATATGGAATTTTAGCACATGGTGATAATACAATAATATTGGAATATGTAATAAACATTTTACGCTATAAGCTAATTCAAATATCATATAATGTTAAAAATTTAATTTAATTTATTTAAAGAAATAGTATCGCATTAAATAAAAACTTAAGATATTAAGTTTATTTTGAATATATAAAATATAAAAACACTTTTAATCTTATTAGATGAACTGAAAAGTACTAACGCTCCATGGTAGAATAACATAAAAGAGAGTTTAATTTATTGTACGTATGTACATGCTTATTAATTTTCCTATGAATATACATTTATTGTATATTGTTTAATTTAGGAAACAGAAACTTCTTGTCTTCTACGGCATTAAATTCAGCTCAAACAACTAGTTATGGCACTCAGAATCCATTAGGTAAGAACTAATACTTGTACTTAACAAAGAAATTAATTAAAATTAAATTCATAAAAAAATTTTTTGGTGTTATTATACTATACAAATTCCAATATTCAGGTCTGGCAAGGATTTAGAGCAAGGTAGAAGTTCACTAACATCTTCTGCCACTTACAAACATTAAAATTACCTGCAAGTGTAATTTAGATAATGTATTGACTTTCTTTGAATTGTAGCTCTTGCAAATCTGTATCTATTTTCTTGTCAGTTTGCCTCTTATTTTACTTTATTTTTTATTTTAAAAAAATTTGTTATTTAAATTATTCGCAATATAAGTTTATTTTATTTTGCTTATAGTATTTTTTACGAAAAACGTCTAATTTGCTTACTACTGAATTTTATTTTAATAAAAAGTATTGAGGATTGATTAATAACAATAAACTGTGTTACAATTCTTCTCTTACCTTTTCAGGAAAAAATTAGGCTGTATTCTAATTTTTTAATGAGGTACTGAAAATTTATTTTGCTTGCTTGTATATTGTGTTTTCACTTTTGGGATTTTTATGGCTCATTTATTTGAAAAATTACTAATAAATAGAACAAAAGAATCATTCAATTTTTTTTTACGTTTAAATTTAAATTTTAATTTACCACTGCTTTGCCTTCATGCTTCTAATATACATATAGATAGTGCATTAACAATTATTAGAGATTATAATTGCAACAATAAAATTATTTTATTGAAGTGATAAATAATCGAAGAAGTGTGTAAGTGTTATCTATGTGTAAAATATTTATTTATGGTGAATGAGATATATTAAACGTTATATAAATCAGAAAAATATTCAATTAAAATTTTATACCATAATTTATAAATTTTTCCTTCAATTTCTACAAATATTTATGACTGACCGAAACTATAGTTTTACATTATACTAATCATATTGTTTTTAGAATTAATTAATTTCAATTATAACAATTACAAGTTAATATTCGAATTATAACTTGCTTCCTTTACTCATCGTAATTAATCCTAATTATATTAAAACAGCTTTATAAGAATATTTGTTATAAGTTTGAAAAACGTCTGTATAAGAAAGTTACTTATGATTGTTTAAGAAATATTTAAAAAGCTAGGGTTCGTGAAATAAATTTGTGGTAACTCTTACATCACTTTGATTCTTAATAAAATTGCGCTATGGCACAGTATATGAAAATAGCTTTTAAAAGTAGGATTAACTTGAATTTGTAATTGTTTTTGTGTTCGCAGTTTGGGGGACGAATTCGACGTCTTCGAATCTATCGATAAACGCGACGATGAAGCCCCCAACAACTGGTTTGAGTTTCAATTCGCCGAGTAACTTGACGGCACCTTTATCCGTCACTGATTCGAATTCGAGTTTTCAGTTGCAAAAGCCACCGATTGGTACTAAAAGAGGAAAGCACTGATCACGTTTAGAATTATAAAATGTAAAATAAGCAAGATACCTTAGGACAGTTAAACATTTTGTAATTACTTTAAATAGTGTTTATAAAATTGTAAATTATGTTAAAAGTTAAAATAAAATACTACTTTCTTTAAAAAAAATTATTTGTCTTTTTCTAACTGTTTATTATTCTGCATGTGTGTGTCATAAATCGAAATTAATAACAAATCAATATTAATTTTTGGACAATTTTAATATATACTTTTATATTAAAAAATGTTTATTTTTTGTGCTTTAAAATTTTTAAGCATATATAGTAATTGTAAATTACTCATTTAAAAAAAAGCATTACATTTTGTTCATAATATAAGCATAGAAAATTTTCAATATTACCAAAAAAAATAATAGTATGTTAATTTGTTTTTGTTAATTTAATAAAACGTGTTAATTTCAATCTTATAACTTTCCCAATATAGAAATAATAAAATCATACAAACCTTTTATAGCAAGCAATTATAAAACTTTTTGAATTATTTTACTAATCTTAATAAATTTATTTAAACTATTCTCATGACTATTGTTTAAATTTTACAAAAAGTACTAATATAAAATTGTGTAAAGCAAATTATTATTAATAATTGAATAAAGGAGAATTATTTATTATCGAAAAAATTTTTCGAAACAAAATAAAAATGCTCTATTACAGTCACATGCGAAAAAGAATATTACGAATTAAGAATCTCTCAATATCTTAATCTGAGCGAATGGAAAAATGTCAATTTAAAGCCAGTCTCCCGAATTTGTTGTAATTTTTCAGTCTTAAATAAAACTTAAACAAATATTTATGTAACTTATTGTTTCTTTATTTCCGTTCAGTCGGGTTCGAAAATGACTAAATATTTACTCATAAATCATACTTATATCAATAATAAACAAAAACTATTTTTTATATTTAATTAAGTTGCTTAAATAAAAAAGACACCTATTTATATATAAATCTAAATTTTAATAATTTATTATTTAAATTGGCATTTTTATAAATTCGTAATAAAAATCTTAACATTTTTATAATTATACAGTAATAAAGCCTTCACATTGCACCAACTTGCAAAATTGGAATTAATAATCTAAGTGCTTCTTGAATATATGAACTAGCATTAGTTGCTTCTAAAGAAATCGTTTTGAGTGCTGAATCAATTTCACTTTTATTGGATTCATTATTGTTTTCACTGTCTAATCGAGAGTAATAAATATTTGCTATACAACCAATTTGAACGGATAAAATCTTTGTCAGTTGAACTAAGCAATCTGCTTCATTAACTGTACTTCGGCGCTCTTTTACTAAAAGGTATTCTGCAGTTTTGTGGAATCTTTCAACAGAATAAGCTGTAAATTCAGCTAAAGCAGATACTGCTTTTTGAAAAATTTCTCTGTGAGACATATTTTTAAAATTTTCATTTTCGGAAAATTGTAGAGTTAAGTTATCCCACATCTAAAACAATAATAATATTAAATTAGTTTATATTTTGCTAAATTTTTAATTTATTACATTATTAATTCTTGTACATTTAACATTATTTTAACATTATACTCATTTAGTGTTTGCTATACTGTTTAAAAATGATAAAAATATTTTTTAAGTTAAAAAACTTGGGACAAAATTGATTTTAGTAAATTATTTAATATTTTGAGACTTACATTTGTAAGTTTATCATAATTTATAGAAATATCTAAATCTTTACAAGCGTCCTGCAGGTTTTGCTTCAAATCTTTTCCATTTTGTTCATTTTGTTCATCGTCTTCGTCTCCAAGATCACACAAGTCTTTAACTTCATCCAAAGTTTCCTGCATGGATGTTAAATCATTACCATCAAGATTAATAATATGCTGCTGAATTTTCATGTTACATTGTTTAGACAATATTTCAAGAGCCTCCAAATGCATTAAACCTTGAAAGTCATCAAAGAGGCTTTCAAAGTGAACTTTTCTGGCTAGTTGCTTTTCTTCTATAGATTTTTCTGCAACATCTGCCTTTTCTTTTGCTTCTCTAAGAATTTGGGATAATATAGGCTGATCAGTATCATTCAAGAAAAATGCACGCTTTTTTTTTAAACCAGGATCACCTTCCTGTAAAACTTCCATCGTTTTTTTCCCAATAGTTTCCAAAGTATCTAGTCCGCCAGAAATAACTTTCGTACTTGTAGACTCGACTAATTTTGTGATGGATGACATACTTGATATAAAATTACTGAAACCAAATGATGAAGCTAATGACTGATATTCATTCTCCGGTATATCTTCAGATTTTTTTTCTAAAATATTTAATTATTACATTAATATTTTAATAGCATTATTAATGTTAAATTATTTTTTAGATATATTCGTATTTAAGCTGTTAAAAAAACAATACATATTACATATACGTTTTAACAATGTTATTATAAAAAATATAACTCATTTTTTAATAATAATAAAACTTAAGGCTGAATTGAACTGATAAATATATTCAATTTTTGTTAATTAATTACTCTTAAAAATATTAAAAAGTTATTAAAAAAAGTTCACTATCATATCTGAATAAGATATAAAAATTATTATATTTAAAATTTGTTGAAATACAACTTATATGAATGTACATAAACTATTAAAGAATGTTCATATTTGCATATATACTACAGAAATCTAAAATCTATTTAATTTTACTTTAAAAATTAAAAAAAAAATTAAAATCTTTTTCATCTATAAATTATTTTTAATTTTATTTATCTTTACACGAAATTATATAAAATAAATAATAAAAATAATGTCATATTATTTTATACCATCTGATTTTAAGCCTTCTTCCATAGAATTGTCCAATTTAACTAAATTTACAGGATCTGGAACACCTATGGATTCTTCTAATATGGATAATCCATGACTAACATGACTTGTTAATGTTGAAACTCCGACTGTTGCAGTATTAAGCAATGAATTTACACCCCAACTTCCCCATTCACTCCAACCATTAGAACTATTTTTTTCTGTACTACCAGTAGATGCAATCTTGTCTAATACTGGATGATATTTATCATCTGAAAGATCATCTGGAAGTTCAACGTCATTTCCCAAACCTTCCCAACCATCTGGCTTAAAAATATCTTTAAATTTTAAGTTTGACATTAGTTCTGCCGGTACATTTGCAACCTTATCTTTTTCCACATTTTCTTGTTTTGGTTCATTTTGCCGTAGTGTATTTCTCAATTCTTCTTGTAAATTATTTTCGTTAATTTCATCTGTTATTTCTACATCTGGAAGTTTTTCAATTTTAATGGCACCTAATTTTTTTACACCAAGGGATTGAACTTCTCTTGTTTTGCGCTGTCTCTGTGGTCTTTCTCGTCTAAGAGGAATTGCTTTTTTTTCAATACTGCATGTATTTTCTTCAGTGAGTATTCCATGGCTTGAATCTTTGTTCAATTTTGAAAAATTATTTTCACATTCTAATGCAGTTTTATTATTTACATTTGTATTACATAATTCCTTGTTATTTTTGGCACTTTTCACATTTTGTTCAAATACATCATTAGTATCAGAGATACTATTTTCTTCCATGCATATTTTAGCTAATTATAAAAAATTGTCTTATTAATTCCAATTAATGCAATAAAAATATAATTAATAAAATATTATAAAATTTTCTAACCAGGTTTGTCAGTAACTTTTCCAACTGAATTACGTTTTCGTTGAGACAAAGTTTTATGATCTTCATTATTAGATCCTCTTATTGGATTGTGATAATTTACTGGTATGTATTCCACATCATCATCACTATCTGAACCTATAGAAGTATATCTCTTAGGTCGATTTGTTTGTTCAATTCGAGTGTTTAATTCTTCATCAGCACTTTCAAAATCATCACTTTCTGATGTTGCCATGATAATAATAAAGCTAATAATCTGCAACGAATGAATATATTTAAAATATAATTAGTGAAATGTTATACAGTTAATTTTTACATAATAATAAAATATGTACATTATATTCTAATCATAAATAAATATTAATTAATTAGTAGTTAACTAATGAATAATATTTTTAATAACAATAACTTTAATATTTACATTTTCTTAATATAAAATAAATACTTAATTTATTTTATTTTGATAGAAATCTAATTTCTCCTTGATGTATACATAATTTACACTTTCGCTTATCGAATGTATAACAACCTCAGATTAGCTCATGGAATTGAAATATTATTACTTCACGTTGCTTACAAAAATGGTTAATTTTAATAAACAAAAATACGACGTAATACCTAAACAAGTGAGTTTTGAAAACACCTATTTATTTACCAATGATTAAGTTGTTGAAATTCCGACAGAGCATACACAACGACTATCTTCGTGAATTCATCAAAAATTTCGTCTACGTTGAATGTCTTACGACCTCTTTACTTTATGCAGTTTGAGATGATACATATCTTTTTTGTAGACTTCATACATGCTGACGTAGACTATAGAAACAAAGCTTTAAACGTAGTTGATAGTATCTCATAACTTTTTATACACACATACAAGAGTTTTTATATCGCATGCGCAGCTGTATTACTTATAAATGAAATGAATCACGTGGCCCATGGACATTTTAAAAACATATGTGGCACATTAGTACAAACACAACAATATATCACATGCATTGATGTGCGAATTGCAGTGCAGAAACACTCAAATAGGCCAAACGAGCATGACCTGAAGAGGGCGACTGGAGAGTGCCATCACATCGCCATCTTACGGCATAAATATTAATTAAACTTTTAGAGCTGCATAATTAGAAAGTTTTTTTACATAAAACGCTTATAACATTTTATTTGGTCTTGTAATAAAGAATTAAGTGACTCTCGTAGATAATTAAGATTCCAAATATTAAAAAAGTCACAGAAAATTAAAATTTTTAATAGATTTGTATGTATATATTTTTTTAAATAATTACAAATGGTACGAAAAACAAAAAAAACTGATACAATATATTTGAATTTGCACGTGTGAAATACAAAGGTTCGTAACATTATGAAAAGTAACGTAAACAATACGCATATCGAAGTAAATCTGTATACAAGATGAAATTTACATTACAACACTCGGTTTCAAAATCTCATAAGATTTTCTCGTTTTTTCAGTAAAATACGAGAACAAACGCTGCTTTTGACCAACGAGAATAAAATCCTAAATATATAATTTTACCGCTACAGGAGAATCATTCGAATTAATTGACAGAACAAGACTGGAATTTGACCCAAGAATTTAAAAATTTGTATACATGAAAAATCATGATTAGCTCTGAAATAAAATTGTTGACCTGATCTAAAAAATGTCATAAAACAAAAAATAAAACTTTACAATAAACTATTCAAATGTGTTTAATTTAATTTAATGGTTCGACTGCTTCCAACTCTTCTATTTATTTCATTGCAGTATACTCGTTAAAAACACCAGCAATTTAGCAAGCTACTAGTTTATAACCGTTACTTATAATTAAGAATTGATCATTAATATATGATCACTATTAAGAGAATTTATTACCGATCGTGTTCACGAACAGACATTTACCTCTAGAAATATCATGTTACGGCAATTGCGTGAACACACAAGAATCAACCCGCGGTAAAAGCTCGCGATAATTTTCGCGCAAGCCGCCGATAGTCTCCCTTGCGATTTTGCCAACTTGTTAAAAATTCGGTGTGCTTTCGAGAAAAAATTATATTTACATCTCTTAATTTCAATTACGTCGATGCGGATCGGAATACAATGCCTACCGTTTCGTAAACAAACAGTACGCGCACGCTAATGCCCCGTGATCATCGAGGTATTCTCTAGGCTCCAACTAATTTTCGACTAATGCTACTAGCTTGTGATTCTTAAAAAACAGTAATCAATTGGCATCGAAAAATTATTGCTTCACATTCTGATACCGAAATTTTAAATAATTAACCAAACCTTGCACTGTGAATGAAACTGGAATTATTAATGATTGTAAGCTGTGATTAAACTTTCAAGCATTTTAAACTTTAAACTCCGTATAAACTTCAAATTATTTTTCGAGTCAAATGAAGGATTTTCAAAAACAATGTTTTTAACAATAATCGTTTAAAAACAAATCTTGTAATTCCATGATTATACTTCGACAGATGAAATAAATAAAGTAAAAAGAGCGGAAAAGTAGTGGTAGAAAAGAGAAAAGTTTTTAAAAGAGATAGAAGTTAAGAGAAAAAGGCGAAAGAAAACTCCGAGGCAGGAAGGACAAGCTTTTTGAATAATGTTGGATGGTCAAATCAATTTTTGGAGAGAAAAATAGAAACGAGATAAACAAAGCGAGAAAAAATAGAAGGATTAAAAGTAGAACAGTAACAATAAATTTAGATTAATAAATTGGAAAACTTAATCGCATCGTTGTGGAAAACGTACAGAGGAAAGATGAAAAGAACGAAGGAGAAAAACGCAAGCCAGGGACGAAGTTTGGATTGGCGAGTGAAACGAAAAGCAGCAAGAGCAGAAGAGGAAAGAAGATCGCGCAATAAGCAAAAGTAAAGAAGAAAGCAAACCAAAGCAATCGAGTGGGGGAGAAGACGATGAAAGGTGATAAGAAAGATGTGAACGTACCGAACGCGATTCGTTCGAGCAGAGAAGGACAGAAGAGAACTGAGCGAAGGAGGCGGAGGAGGAAGTCGATGGCGGGAGGGGGGAGATCGAACAAACGAATAAATAAATATGGTGCGTAAATATAAACGTTGGAGTGCATGATAAAAAAAGGAATTTAGGTTTGTGAAAGGTGGAGAAATTTATAGAAAAGCGTACGAGTTGATCGCAATTATAATAAAGTAAAAACAATGTATAAGTTGAGAAGATTTAAGCGGATGGCAGACGAACAACAGCGGCACGACAATTGCGAGTAAAGTGGAGGTACCGTCAAGTTACAAAATCGTAATATTTGACACGCTTATATGACTTAGGCCTATGAAGTATTATCCTATGCAATTAGTTTGAGTGCGTTCATAAATAACAAACCATCAGCTTCAACGCGATAAAACGTTTAAAAGCAACAAAGACGCTGATCGTAACAGACGATGCGTGCACTTTTTTTTAACAATCGTGGTATCTAATTTAAAAATTATAAAATTTCACGCTTAATTACACCTTTAAAGCTGTTTGTTTGAAATTAATTTTCAAATATCTGAAACTTACCTTTCCGCACAAGTGTTTGATCCACCTTCTAGGCACAGCAAGACTTTTTAACGTTAATAATGCAGTTCGATTAAATAATCCTACAGTTAAAAATTTCTTCTAATTAATTTAAAAAATTTTAGCACGTAAGTCGTGTTGGGATGAAATTAAAAAAAATAAAAGATATCGCTCTTCCTTCGCAAATATTGCACGAAACTAATTTGCCCCGACGCTTTCCACTTTTCACAGAACCTGTGAGTACACGCAACGTTGCAATATTTAATCTTCATCAATAGAATTCCAGGTCATGCAGCTAATAATGTAGTAACGATTTCTTAAAATAAAGCCAAATTTTCTGGTGAAATTTTTATGGTTTTAACTGTAATTAATTTCTATTGCTTATTGCTTGGTCTAATTCGTTGAATCATCTTAATGCTGTATTGTCTTTGCATTGAAACAAGACTTGGAAAATAGAACGGAAATATTATATTAAACATTCGATGGAAACATTATTAGAAAAATTCCACTGTAATTCTTAATATTATTCAATGTCGATTTGCCTTTTTCAAAATATAGTTGCAGTATTGAAAATGTTAACTTACTTTTATAGCTACTTTTACTACTTTAAAATTAATATGAATTAAACATACAGGTAAAAGGTTTACTTTTAATATTTAAAATTTTTATGACTATGTGTCTACTTAAGTTTATACTAATGACAATTTATTACGTATTAAAACTTTACATTTCAGCCCAGAAGGAAAGCCAATAAAATTTCAAATATTGTAACCAATTATTTTATACTATTTAAGGTTTAATTATGCTGTTTCTTTTAAATATAAAATTTATCGATGTAAACATGTTTTTAAATAACAACTTATTCCATGCTTTATTCATATTAACATATAAATTGTTTAATTAAGGAATATATCGTTCTTTCAAAATTTTCATAGTTTCGCAAATAAATTTTTTATATTTTTACTTACTTGTGTATATAATTAAAAAATTTGTTTTCAACAATTATTGAAATATTACAAAATTAAAATATTGCAATATGATTCAAATATTCAATTGAAATATTACATATTACATTAAATTTACTACCAAAAAGATATATACTTTAGTGATAATGGAACAAAGAGAGAAGAAAAAAGAAAAGAGAAAGCAAGCATCGTAGTAAGCCAATAACAAGAGTGAAAAATAAAGAAAAATAAATAAATGATATATCATTATTATTTAAGAGTAATTCATACGTTGCTATTTTCAAAATAAATGGAATATATAAATGTAAGTTTAAAAATTTGTAAATATAATATAGGTTTAAGATATATACAGTAATGTTAATAATAATCCCCGAATCATAACAATTAGTGAATAAATAAATAAAATAAATAGTACTTCAGTAATAAGAATTTAAAAATTTTATTCGCCAACAAAGTATAATTTAACGAGACCATACGATTAATCGAAATATCCCGAATAACTAAAATTACCTTTAACTAATCATTTACTGCTAACTGAGTAATAAAACACTAGTTTTATAGATATTATTTCTTGGTTTTGATATAAACCAAGTTGTAACGAAGAAATACTTAAAACGCACTTTTAAGTTCAGCTGTAATCTCAGAAAGAGTGGAATAATATAAAGAACATACATGATATATTGTGAAGTATTTCATTTTAGTTTGCACTAAATATAGTATTTTATTTTTATGTGTATTATTAAAACGGACTAATAAAATACAGTAACATTTAAATGTGATTATAGTAATAATAACATATGAATTCAACAAAATTAGTGAGCCAATAACTAGATACTAAGCTGCAATAATCAATTGGTATAATTAATTTACTATCCTACGCTCCTAATTGACTTTCAACTTTATTACCAAACCGTTAACTTCGAATTAAAAGAATTTAAAAATTGAAATAAAAAATCAATTTTAAGTGTAAATGTTAATAAAGAATCTTGAATTATTAATAAATTTATTGAAATATATGTTCAATAACAAATAATGAAAAGCAATAATAAATTACATACGAGAAATTGATTAGCGTCGATTAATTTTAAACTTATAATTTATGAAATAATAATGATACTTCTAATATCTAGTAAAATGAGAAATATGGCATCTTATAAAATATTAGCCAACTGACTTTGAAGTATAAGAAAATAATTAAGAATTTTATTAATATTATAATCAAAATAAGAGTTAACGGAGATTCCGGAAAATTATCTAATTGAATGAAAATAATCGGTTCTTCTACCAATCTTGTAAAGGTAAGTAATCAGTAAGTTGCAGTGTTGAAATAGGTATGGTATTTAACTGTAACAGAAAACAAATTTTAGTAAAAAAATTGAAAAATAAAAAATATAAATGAAAAGAAAAGAAACGCGAGCTTG
The DNA here is from genome assembly GCA_018907185.1 of Platyscapa corneri. NCBI lineage: Eukaryota > Metazoa > Arthropoda > Insecta > Hymenoptera > Agaonidae > Platyscapa > Platyscapa corneri. The sequence continues at coordinate 964,854 of JACCHW010000014.1, forward strand.
CTAACGAAATTATGAACTTACGAATTTTATAAAACAAATTATAAGATAAATTCTTAAAAAATATTAATATACCAATTTGAAAGTACCTAAATTATGCAAATACTTTTATAAATTTTATATTATTTATAAATCTAAATAGATCCAAGTGTTTATCGCAAAAAATTTGTTTCGTAAAAAATGATTTATAATACAATTCTCCATCTAAAGTTAATATTTCGTGTACTTAAAGTTTAAAATCCGTGGATGAATTTACGTTAAATGTTTATTAATGAATTTTTATCCTCGTAAATAATATTTAAAAATATGATGTTGTATTCCAATATAGATTGAATATTACTTTTTTTTTTTTAACATTTCATGAATATTTTATAAGTGGTTTGTTGCAATTAAAAAAGATCACCCATTGTAAGATACGTAATGTTAAGTAAAAGTTTGATGGTAAGACATTAAAAATATTAAGAATTAAATATTTTTTAATATTCAAGTAGTAGATATTTTACTATTTATTAAATTAAGAATTGCACTCGTTAAATCTGAAAAATCACGAACATAATTTAACATGAGAATCGAAGATAAGCATTAAGAAATTATTTAAACAAGATTTGTAGTATAATAAAGGATGAAATTAAAAAAATTTTTCAACTTTAAAGTTTTGTGAAGAAGTGAGAAAATAAGTAAAAAGAAGCTTGACGTTATTTAAGAATATTTGCTTTTATTTGAAAAAAAAATCAATATTTTTTATAAAGATCAAATCAATATAATTAATTAAGTTAAAGCTGCAATTTATTTTACGTACAGATTAAAGATATGCCGAGTATTTTACATTATTTGAGTCTCGAAAGTTAAGAAAATTTAATTTAACTTAATGTAACGCAAGAAAGGAAAGAAATATGTACTATTCTTGTGCATTATTCTACAGTCATTTCACAATATATCATTTGAAAATGCATGTACAAACAAATATAAAGTCTCTCTTTTAACCCGAGAAAATCTTCGAATTAAGTTCATTTAGCAAAACTCCTGTTTCGAGGTGACGCCATATCATTGAAAAATTAATTTAAATTTTAACCGATCAACAATCAAGATTTCTACTTTAATTTTTATCCAAAAGTAAATTTTGTCAAATGATGAAAGTATCAACGTACATCTGTCATCCAGAAATTAGATAAATATAAATTTATTATTCCATCGCCAACTTATAGACATTGAATTACCGACCGACGAGTATTTCCCGCAATTTGTAAGTAAATGCATTGAATGGTAAACAAATATATTATAGGAAATTTTAATTATTATATGAATGGTATATTCATAATCGGACGTATTTTGATGTAACTTTAAAGGTCACGCTCAATAATCAATAACAATTAATTTTACAGGAGAACACAATAAATATTAGAGCACCTATAAAAAGTGCGTTATTTTACACATTCTATTAAAATACTTAATAATCGAATTTGATAGTGAAGTTGAATCAAATGAATTATGGAGAGTCGAGCCGCGTGTTCAAAACGAGATTTTTTCGATGCTTGATTGACTAGTTGTGCAGGATTACACTTTAATGACCAACGTTAAAAAAATGTACCAGCAAATGGAAAAAGTTCAATAATTTATGGAAAAAGATACGTCGGAAACCCAATACGCAAAACAGATTGCTGGCTCATTTTTAACCGTTCAGATCTTACATCGATCAAACAAATAATTCCAATATTCGTTGATCGGCACTGTGTTAAGAGGCGACCCTTTTGTTAATGATATTGTGACCGGTAGTAGCTCGTCTATCAATGCATTAAAACTTCTCGATGAAATTGATAATTTATTACATATGCGCCGGTTTCGATTAAGCTAACGCTCGAGTGAATGCTCAATTAATTATTAACCTAAAGGAGAAACTTTAAGCTGACCTAAATTCAAATTTTAATTTACGAAATGAAAATTTAACAATTTACACGCAATCGTTTAACATCATCGTGACGTAAATTAGCTCGAGAGGAATGAATTTCTCTTAAACGAATTTCTGCTCTCAAGGATGCGATGTTATTGAAAACCCGATTAATATCCATCTGTAAGGCTTCTGAGATGCCAACGAAATGACTACCAGTCGTGTCCTTATATTTGCTCAGTTGATAAAAATCGAAACGATATTTCACCGGTATTGTACTCAGAGAGCAAAGGCTCTCCTTTCAATTCAAAGGTTACAATGCCGCCAGCGAAACTTTATTCAGCCTTGCTGTTGTCAAGATTCTACGGATTAATTTTATCAACATCACTAGAGATGTCTAATTTATTTCTGTTATGCGATTAGCCCGTGAAAATCGATGTTGTTCCTTGAACATTTCCTAGCCATCGACGCGTCAACAAATTGGAGTTGCGAAAATGACTTTCAACAAAACCGCGACAAAACCGCACTACGGCAAGCAAACGAAAAATTCTTAATGATTTTTGATAGATCAATCGGCCAAATTGTCCTTGCATAATCAATTGTGTAAATTCATTCATTCATCATCGATTTGTGCGCGTGAGTCGAGAATGCATTTATCGATAAAAGACATCATTATTAGAAATACGTGAACCATTAGTATTTAAGGTCGCGTCGACGGATGCCTTGCTTACACCAGAATCCTCGTCAAACAGTTACTGAGCATTTTTGGAGATTTGTTGAAAAAATAACCAAATTTGGGTCTTTTGTTGACAACTGTAATAAAAAAATAACAAAAAATACAAGCTGGGTTCTTAAAAATAAGAAATTTAATAGCTAAGAAAACGTAAGGAGTTCGAGGGAATTTTTTAATTCTTTTGCGTATAAAAATAGTATCTTAACAGTTGGACTATTTGATTATACGTTTTCTTAATCTTCTTGACAATGACAATGAAATTATATGGAAAATTGCTTCATTTTAGAAATTTCCTGTGTAATAATTAAATAACTAATTTTTATTGATGAATTATTTAATTGAATCTCCACCGAAGATAACGACTAATATCGACTAATATGGACGAAAAATCTTGAATATAGAAAAATGACTGTATATCTAATTGTCAAAACGTATTCACAATAATTATTAATAAGACAGAAAACAGAATAAAATGAAAAACGCGTTAAAATATAAAAGAAAATCGATCAAACAAATAATAATAATAATCCTTAATCCTATTACCCTTTCACAAATTATTGTTATTAAAAAATTAAATATTACTCTTAGTCTACTTATTGAAAATGTAACTTTAATTTAAAATAATAAAATTACTACAACTTCCAATGTTATTATACGTAAGAGTAGATGTTTAAAAAGGATACAAAATAAACTTAAACAAATAGTATTTTTATCAACTAAACGTAATAATTAAAATAAATAAATTTATAGGTTATTAATTTCTCCGTTTAGCTAAGCTTTGGTAATAAAATTCTGTAATCTATTCTGCAGTTGGACGCGCGAAAATTATTTCGCGAGCACTTTTGAAGATTGAGTTTAGGCTACGAAATGTTTTCTTATCGATGCATCCCAGCTCATCCGTTACAATGGGCCGTGTAATTTTTTTGCATTTTCAAATTTAACAAATGATAAGAAAAAATTGACTTTTTCGTTACGGCTTTGCAACGACTGCATCTTGATTGATGTTGTGAATTTATAACGTTAAATTTAGCATATCTGTGGAGCAAATCAACTTAATTAATAACCAATACCGTGCACTTTAACGCTGTGCAATGTAAAACGCTTTTAAATATTAAATAGAAAATAACGCGAACGTTAGCCGATAAAAAAAATTGAACGACAAACGTCGCTGTCGATTAATAATCAATAATTTTTAAACCGCTGCAAACAATGATTACGACTCTTGGCTGAAGAAGTGCGAGCGAAATAAGCGCCACCCGTACTTTTATTTAAAAGTATTCCGAACAACTGCAACTACGGAAACCTACGTGCAAATTGGTATTTGCGTCGGTCGCGTCCCAAGCTCAACGATACGTTGCACAACTGCAAGCATGGAAAGTGCCAAAAGTCACAGGAGCGGTTAAGCTCTTGGAAAACGTTGTTTACACAAATATGCAAATACCTGTGTAATAAATTAGGCGTGGCTAGAATCTCAGGCCTGGAACGAAACAAGGAACTCTCATTTAAGAAAAAGCGGAGCCATTGTTTCAAAGCGCTCCTGTTTTTAACAATTCAACATTCCCAAAGTATTGCCACGGACAAAAGGTGGGTGCGTACCTGGAAATACCTGGACAGGAAGAGTAATTAAAAGTTAGGGAATCAAAACACTGGCCTCCAGTGCCGAAAGGTGGCAACGGTCGGAGGGGGACTCGCAAATAATTTGCGAACGGCTTCAACGCTACGATCTGTTTTCAGGCGCTTCAAAATTTACGCCAGAGCGTCGGCGGCATTTCGTGTCCACGTGGCCGCTGGCTACCCGCGCTCTTCCTCGCGAAAAACTAGCCTTTTCCGGCGGGCACGAGTGGGGGGGGGCGCGTCGCGTCATCCATCGTCCCCCGCGGTGTGCGAACTACGCGCGACACCCCTGCACATCGATATCAAGGAATCGTCTTTTCGCGCGCCTCCAAAAATCCGAGCTCTTGGTCTCGCGGACGAGGCGCGCCGACCTCGTCGAAGGGACTCTAGGGGCAACCTTAACGACTGCTAATTGCTATCGTCGTCGCAATTACGCGCGAAGCATAATTGCCACATTTGTGGGTTATAAAAGGGCATAAAGAAATGCGTAAAGTGGGTTTTCCCGCCGAACGTCACCTGGTCCTTGGTAGCGAAATCGTTTAACTCCACCTGTGGGGGAAAGCTTTGCTTTCGGCAAAAACGCCTACCTGCGCCTCGAGCGTTGATTGCGGCGCTGGACACCAAAGCGTACGAATTTCCAGGTCGATAATGTAAGTTCGATTGTTCCCTTGACGAGGCACCGCTCGGTCGTCGCCTGAGGCCCAACTCCGGCGCGCTTCCATTATCAGTCGCGCAGGCGCACAAACGGGGACGGGCCTGAAAGGATGCCCCGAAAAAGCGTCGGCGCGCAACAGACGCGAGGGATGTTGGACCTCGAGACGATGTTCTTTCTCCTCCTCTTGCCGCGGCTCGAGTGCCTGAGTTCACTACAAACTTACCGCGGACATCGACAACATTTTTCGAGCTCGTATGCGACCAGCCGACGACGCAGTCCCGAACAATAATCTGCTCTCGGCATTGAACGCCTTGGTTGTCACCCCGATCGAACAATTCAGGAGTCCTCCTTTTCTCGGTTTACTAATTAAAAATTGCGTTACCCAGCTAATGTCGGCAGTTTATTCGCAAAGAAGCAGATGTTGTTTTCCGATGTCGACGAGGAGTCGGCTGGCGAAAGCAAAAACGCGTTTCAACGGAATTCGAGTTCACCGACCTAGAATTAGACGACGTAAAGTTGGCGAGGAGCGATCTCCGTTATTTTAATCGAATCGCGTTACAATCGATACGAAAAATCTAGAAATTCAATTTAGAGCCCCCGAGTTCTAGATCCCAGCGCTCAAAGAAGCTTTAATTGTATTGAAAAGGAACTCGCATCCCATCGGAGCCCGATTTTTCTCGTAAATACTACAAATTACGCGAGTTTACGGATACGAGGAAGTGGTCGTGGTCGGGGGTGAGCGGTAAAATATATCTTGGTAAGGCTCAAAGTTTATACAGCGGCGCCTTAGAAGTGCCGACCACTTTTACGGGATTGGCTGGGATTTCGTAAAAGAAACGCGGGAATACACACGGCTTGTGAATACACTGATACGCGAGTGATAAAAAAGTGGGGAGCTCGGGAGTTGCGTGGGTGGCTGCTGGTTGTCCCGAGCCCTACTGGACCAGTGGGTGCCGCCGCTTGCCTACGGGGGAAGATGACGCGCAGCTCTTGCAATTTCCCTCTTACGGCAAAGGCCGCGCGAAGCGAAGCAGCGTTTCGCCTCATCGCCGTCACTTTTTATCTTCCAGGGCAATTGTCGTCGAATCTAAAGCCTAACCGGAGTTGGCAACACGCGCCGGCATTTCCCCAAAGGTCATTGTCGCGAATAAAACTCAACACTGGAAAAGACTTTGGTTTTAAAAATAATTCTCTTTATTCAAGGATAATCTCGATACATTGTCAAATTATTATTGCTTTATTAAATAGTACGATAGAGACGTTACGATACATTTCGCATTGCACATATTCGATAAATAAACGAGCAAATCGCGCGCTAATTTTCGCGCTCCCTCAAGATTTTCCGCTGTATATACATTGCAATAATAATTATACATTCGCATTTTTCCTCCGGTAATGAATATACAAAACTCGTTAACAGGCAGCACCAGTATAAAGCTTTTTTAGATTATTCAAAAGATTATATCGATACAAAAACACACGCATGTCCCTATATATATTATATATATACATATATATACACACAGAAAAGTCGCAGTAAACAATTAATTATACTGTGTATACAAAGTTTGGTTGTGGGAAATATCGCGGATGTGAAGGTTCGCAGCTTCCGGCGTTAACTTAATAATATATCTACATAGTTCCTTTTATAATCTCGATATAAAATATACATACATACACACACACAGATATATATATAAATATACAAGTCGCAATAAATAATTAATTATAATAAATACTGAAAAATCGGCTGTAAAAAATACCGGTGTAAGTAAAGCTTAAAAGATTTGATGCCGCTTGCGGTCGGAGCAATGGCGGAGTTACGCTGCGGGCAGGTCCTCGACGCTCAGGTAACTCGCGATGGTCCTTGTGACTGTGTCCGGCAAGTAGACTGCGAATATCGAGGCCAGGAACGCCTCCACGCGCTGCTGAGCGTTGCTCATTATTTGGGCCCGATTGAATCGAACCTTCAACTCGGCCGCGAAAACGGGGAACATTTTGAGCACGTCGCTGAATCTGAACGTCTTCGCGAGCCGCTCGTTTCGGGTCAAGCTCATCAACCTGGTTTTGCTGCAGGTCCGAGCAAGTGATAGTACGAAATGGTGTGGCTGAGCTTCGTGTTCTGCATCCTGAATATTTCCAGCTCGCATTTTCGGTAATAGGCGAGCAGGTACGGGTCGTCGAGGATCATCAGCACGTCTCTCTCGTTGATGACGTACTCCTTCTCCAGCAGTTTCGTCAGGTGTCTGACCATCGCTCGACTGGACCTCGAACGCCTGTTTTCTATCAGGCTAAACGGCGTGATGCCCGTCTTCTGGAACCCGGAGTTGATGTCGGCTCCGTAGTCGAGCAGCAGGTTGATCTTCTCCTCCGACTCCATGGCGCAGGCGGCGTGGAGGGCCGAAAAGTACTGGTGGTCCTCCGCGACCATGTTGACCTTCGCACCCCTGGTCAGCAGGGAATCGACCGTCGATATGTGGTTGAGCTGCACGGCCAGATACAGCGGAAATATGCTCTCCACTGTCTTGGAGTTCGGATCCGCTCCGTGGCTCAACAAAAAGTGCATCTGGAAAAATTTTATCCTCGTTAGTTATCGCTCGCTCGGAAGTTCATCGAAGATGAGATCCATTGCTAGACTTGAAATACTATCTCTGCTGATATTTGGCCGAACGCGGCCGCAGTTTCCATCGGAGTCGTTAAAACACCCGCTGGAGATTAATCGAATCGCCGAAAATTTATTTAAAAAAAAGGATACTTACGAGCTCGATGTTGTGACACTCCAGGGCCAGATGCAAAGGCTTCGTGTTGTCCTCGTCCCCTGCGTCGATTGGGACGCCGCGCTGGAACAGCAGTTTGGCGATTGCCGGATTGTCGACGTCGGACATTGCCACGAAGTGCATCAGTGTCTGACCCGTCTTGTTGACGGTGCGGAGCTCGGCTCCGGCTTCGATGATCATCCTCACGGCTTCGGTATTGCCTCGGAGGATAGCGACGTCGAGGACGTTTGCGCCCCAGACGTTGGTATGGTTTATTTCGCAGCCCCTAGCTATTAGCAGCTGCAGGATTTCGGGGTTGTCCAGGTGAAGCGCGAGGTGCAGGAGATTGTCGCCTGCCTCGGTTTCGTTGATGTTCGCCCCGTGATCGAGGAGCAACGCGATCAGCTCGACGTCCTGATTCTTGACCGCCATGTGGAGGTAGGAGACGCGGCGCACGCCGGTGTTGACTTGGCGGATCGGCACGCGACCCGTGACGTCCGCCCCCACGCGAATCAGCAGCTTCGCGATGTCCCGGTAATTGAAGATCATGGCAGTGTATAGACGCGCCGACAGTTGCTTCTTCGAGAATTTATTAACTCTCGGGTTGTGGGTCAGAATCATTTCCACTATCTCCACGTTGTTGCTGGAGACGGCCGCTTGCAAGAGTAAATTGCTCCCGTGCAATTTGAAGTAGTGCATAACGTTTGGATCCCGCATGAGCTGTCTGGCCACGTCGACCTCGCCCATGTGGATGGCCCGAATCAGTGGGAAGCTCCGTTGGTACAAGCAGCACAGACACTTTTTAGCCTTCCGCGAGAAAATGTGATTCAAGTATTTCAGCCTCGTCGTCATGATGCGCGGCAGTTGGTACACTTGGCCCGAAAAGTTTGCAAAAAGTTGCTGCTCGCGACGCTGCACTGAATTGTATTTGTGTGATGGTAAAACACTGTGTGTAGTAATCGACTGCCCGGACAATCACAGAATGAAATGCGAATCGCTCCTTGAACGGTTTGGCAAATTTTGAGAATAAAGGAAGATCCTTACCCTTCCAGGCCTTGGGAGGTTCTGACTCGCATTCGGTAAAGTTCCCGAATTTATAATCAGATAGATTACACTAGGTGTGTTCGAATACCTAATCTGCTTTTATTGTCACCTTATGTTAATGCTCGGGAAAATCTTCCCACTGAAATAGACCATGAGTGCGAGCACATCCCCACTCCTTCAAAATGTCAGACGGCCGTTTAATTCTACTTCAATTACACCCATGCAAAACAAAGAATTTTGCAAATGACGCTTCCACCTCCCACCCCCCCCCAATCGCGCGCCATGCAAAAGATTTTCAGACTGTAAGTGTCGAAAATTATATTCGCGTACTTGAATAAATCGACCTGGCCACTTTTCATTATTCCTTAAAACTGAAGATCACGTTCTCAAAAAATCGCACATAGAGTCAAACATTGGTACGATGACTCAGCGCTAATTCCTTCCTATAAAATGGAAAAAGCGCGCGAAAATGCAACGACAATTGTATATTTACCGTTACTATTATTATTATTTTTTTATGCATTATTATTATTATGTATCTTAGAATATTATATTTGAAATTTATTACATTCGAAATAAGCTCGTATGGATAAACAGTTTTTTATATAAAATTTTCTTCCATTGCCTTAACATTCCATATTGAAATAGCAATAATCATGAGCAACAGCGACATTAACTATTGTATAAAATTAAGTAGTAATTTGTATGAAGATTTTATAAATTTATATAAATCTTACATATCTCCGTTTAGCTAAGCGTTGGCAATAAAATTCTGCAGTTGGACGCGCGAAAAATATTTCGCGAGCACTTTGAAGATTGCGTTTAGACTACGAAATGTTTTCTTATCGATGCATCCCAGCTCATTCGTTAAAACGGGCCGCGTAATTTGCATTTTCAAATTTCAACAAATGTTTAAGATTTATAAGAAAAACTCGGCTTTTTCGCTATTCGGGCCATCCACATGGGCGAGGTCGACGTGGCCAGACAGCTCATGCGGGATCCAAACGTTATGCACTACTTCAAATTGCACGGGAGCAATTTACTCTTGCAAGCGGCCGTCTCCAGCAACAACGTGGAGATAGTGGAAATGATTCTGACCCACAACCCGAGAGTTAATAAATTCTCGAAGAAGCAACTGTCGGCGCGTCTATACACTGCCATGATCTTCAATTACCGGGACATCGCGAAGCTGCTGATTCGCGTGGGGGCGGACGTCACGGGTCGCGTGCCGATCCGCCAAGTCAACACCGGCGTGCGCCGCGTCTCCTACCTCCACATGGCGGTCAAGAAATCAGGACGTCGAGCTGATCGCGTTGCTCCTCGATCACGGGGCGAACATCAACGAAACCGAGGCAGGCGACAATCTCCTGCACCTCGCGCTTCACCTGGACAACCCCGAAATCCTGCAGCTGCTAATAGCTAGGGGCTGCGAAATAAACCATACCAACGTCTGGGGCGCAAACGTCCTCGACGTCGCTATCCTCCGAGGCAATACCGAAGCCGTGAGGATGATCATCGAAGCCGGAGCCGAGCTCCGCACCGTCAACAAGACGGGTCAGACACTGATGCACTTCGTGGCAATGTCCGACGTCGACAATCCGGCAATCGCCAAACTGCTGTTCCAGCGCGGCGTCCCAATCGACGCAGGGGACGAGGACAACACGAAGCCTTTGCATCTGGCCCTGGAGTGTCACAACATCGAGCTCGTAAGTATCCTTTTTTTTAAATAAATTTTCGGCGATTCGATAATCTCCAGCGGGTGTTTTAACGACTCCGATGGAAACTGCGGCCGCGTTCGGCCAAATATCAGCAGAGATAGTATTTCAAGTCTAGCAATGGATCTCATCTTCGATGAACTTCCGAGCGAGCGATAACTAACGAGGATAAAATTTTTCCAGATGCACTTTTTGTTGAGCCACGGAGCGGATCCGAACTCCAAGACAGTGGAGAGCATATTTCCGCTGTATCTGGCCGTGCAGCTCAACCACATATCGACGGTCGATTCCCTGCTGACCAGGGGTGCGAAGGTCAACATGGTCGCGGAGGACCACCAGTACTTTTCGGCCCTCCACGCCGCCTGCGCCATGGAGTCGGAGGAGAAGATCAACCTGCTGCTCGACTACGGAGCCGACATCAACTCCGGGTTCCCAGAAGACGGGCATCACGCCGTTAGCCTGATAGAAAACAGGCGTTCGAGGTCCAGTCGAGCGATGGTCAGACACCTGACGAAACTGCTGGAGAAGGAGTACGTCATCAACGAGAGAGACGTGCTGATGATCCTCGACGACCCGTCCTGCTCGCCTATTACCGAAAATGCGAGCTGGAAATATTCAGGATGCAGAACACGAAGCTCAGCCACACCATTTCGTACTATCACTTGCTGACCTGCAGCAAAACCAGGTTGATGAGCTTGACCCGAAACGAGCGGCTCGCGAAGACGTTCAGATTCAGCGACGTGCTCAAAATGTTCCCCGTTTTCGCGGCCGAGTTGAAGGTTCGATTCAATCGGGCCCAAATAATGAGCAACGCTCAGCAGCGCGTGGAGGCGTTCCTGGCCTCGATATTCGCAGTCTACTTGCCGGACACAGTCACAAGGACCATCGCGAGTTACCTGAGCGTCGAGGACCTGCCCGCAGCGTAACTCCGCCATTGCTCCGACCGCAAGCGGCATCAAATCTTTTAAGCTTTACTTACACCGGTATTTTTTACAGCCGATTTTTCAGTATTTATTATATTCATTATTTAATTATATATTTCTATGTAAATACAGCAAAAATGTTGACGAGCATGAAAAATTTGTAAAGCTTTAAAATCATCGTTGATAAACAAAAGGCGGAAAGCATAAACGAGGTAAGCGTAAAAGGGGAGAAAAACTCGAAAGCGTCGCGAATTAATTTTCTAGTGGAGAAAAATTAATCACGATGTATTATGATCGGAGTTGCAGTGATCAAAAACGGAGAAAAAATGTTGCAATCCCTGTCGGTGCAGCGATAAATGCGCTGGTCTGGTTCGGTCATGTCGGCTAATCTGCGTGCAAACTTTCAACCATAGATATGAAAGTTTTAACGAAAAAACCAATTTTTTTTTATCACCGGCATTTGTTGAAATTTGAAGATGCAAATTACGCGGCCCATTGTAACGGATGAGCTGGGATGCATCGATAAGAAAACATTTCGTAGCCTAAACTCAATCTTCAAAAGTGCTCGCGAAATATTTTTCGCGCGTCCAACTGCAGAATTTTATCGCCAACGCTTAGCTAAACGGAGTTATGTAAGATTTATATAAATTTATAAAATCTTAATACAAATTACTACTTAATTTTATACAATAGTTAATGTCGCTGTTGCTCATGATTATTTCTATTTTAATATGGAATGTTAACGCAATATCCATAAGAGCTTATTTCGAATGTAATAAATTTCAAATATAATATTCTAAGATACTTAATAATAATAATGCATAAAATAATTATAATAATAATAATAGTAACGGTAAATATACAATTGTCGTTGCATTTTCACGCGCTTTTTCCATTTTATAGGAAGGAATTAGCGCTGAGTCATCGTACCAATTTTTCACTCTATGTGCGATTTTTTGAGAACGTGATCTTCAGTTTTAAGGAATAATGAAAAGTGGCCAGGTCGATTTATTCAAGTACGCGAATATAATTTTCGACACTTATAGTTTGAAAACCGTTTGCATGGCGCGCTATTGGGGGGGGGGGTGGAAGCGTCTTTCGCATTTCATTCTGTGATTGTCCGGGCAGTCGATTACTACACCCAGTGTTTTAGCATCACACAAATACAATTCAGTGCAGCGTCGCGAGCAGCAACTTTTTGCAAACATTTCGGGCCAAGTGTACCAACTGCCGCGCATCATGACGACGAGGGTGAAATACTTGGATCACATTTTCTTGCGGAAGGCTAAAAGGTGTCTGTGCTGCTTGTACCAACGGAGCTTCCCACTGATTTGAGACATGGAGCGTTTCGAAAAAAGAGGCCACAAGCGTTTCGCTAATAGCGCGACTCGAGCTTGTCGAAGCGAGAGCTGGTTCTCGCACCAAACGCAGAATCGTTATCCACTCCATAATTAGGCGCTCGCTCGTTCGGTTCTGCTCGTGCGCCGAGTCGAGCCGAATCACTCGCACTCCATTCGTAACCGAGCCACCCTAAAAACATTAACATTCGCTCAGTCGTTGTGTCGCCCTTCGATCGTCGCTCTCGTCCAGGTCACTCCGGAGAAGGAGGGGAAGGGCTCGCGCGAAACCTTGGCACCCCTCGTTCGTCTCTCCGCTTTCGCGCACTTGTCCAAACACGCACGCACACGCGCCCGCCACATTCTGAGATCCTCCCGCAGAGCGGCTTAAGAGTGTAATAGCCCGAGAAAGGGACACGCGCTTTCGCATTACGCCGGCGCTCTTTTGAAGGATTGCCAAAGTAATACCTTCGCATTACCGCTTATCGTCATCCGCGTGCGGTTTCCCGGCCTTACGTCTCCGGCTACGCAAAGCCGCTGCTCTAAACGGATGCAGCTCCGAGCTGCTCCACGCATGCGCGGCTCCTCTCAATATACCGAACTGCATCGCGCACTTTGCCCAGTCGATTATTCGCAAACGCGAGCGATCGCGTAATCGCGCGGCTAATTACTCGGCGACTCGGTCCCTTCGAGCAGTGGGAGGATATTTTAACGACGACGACGACGCGTTGCACATCTGACCCAGAGTCGGACAATTGCTCGATGCGCGCGTCAACGTCCGAACGAGCGAGGAAGAGCGAAAGATGCGCATTTAGGGCTTCGGGAGGGAGAAACACGGAGAAGAGGATCGATAGGGGCTCGGGGGTCTGCCCGGGGTCGGCGGATGCGTTCGCGGTGTCAGTACGTCCTCCGGCGACACGCCGCTGTCCTATTCCGACCGAGAGCAGAAGCCGTTAATTGAGTCGCCCCCCGAAGGCTCGCCGGGCCCCGGGAACGGCGCAAGGCGCACAATCAAGCGAGAGCATTTAGGGCAAGGCGAAAAAAATTAGCACGTGTAGCAGAATTAGAAAGTGGCGGAGGAGGGGCAGGGCAGGTATGCCTCTGCGATTTCGAAATTTGAAATTGCGGGCTTTTACGCGCACCCCTCGGTGCCTCGGCCAAAAAGGTCGAATGCGGGTTGCGCGGCCTTTTCCAAATTCGTGCGTTCTACGCATGAGCGAACAAACGTAATGGATAAAGGGAACAAAATTGGGATTTGTTCGCTACGTCATCGAAAAGAATGGGTTCGTTTTAGTCCAATTAAGTGCTGCTTGTCCGATGTGTAACGCGCGCGGCCAGCCAAAGGGAAAAATCATCGCGCCAGCGTTTTCGGATTTATTTTCAATATTCCCTCTAAACAGTCCCAATTAATCGATTGGCTTGCAATTTTTTGCTCTCGCCTTCTGGTCCTCCCGGCCGGTCGAGTATGTTCGACTCTGCGCCCTGAATAAATTTAATTCCTCGGGCCGCGCACCTTTTCTAAATCTGGCCGTGCACATGTGCTTTTGCGACTTCCGTTTCGCAGGAAGCTTAGAGGGTAAGGCACTTTGCGACTTTTGTTCGCGTCGAGAAACTGAAAGCAACGACTTTTGTATCATTTTCGTAAAACAACACAGGCGGTGCTTGGCTTCGCTATAGTGGCGTAGAGTCGACTTTACCGATAATACGATAAGAATCGCGGATAACCGGAGGAGGACAGTTTGGCTTTTGTAGTACCGGCTAATTAAGTTTTCCAGGGGTAATTCGTAAAAATGAAAATTATCGCGTTGAGAACGAAAAAAACGACTAAAAGGTCGAGGAAGGCAAGTTTCGTTACAACCCCCACCTTTCTCCGATGTAACGGATGACGACTTCATTCCGCGAGCAAGGCAGGCTTAGTTTTCCAGGCGTATTTCGCACAGCGAGGTAAATTCCGGGTGCGTTGATATCGCTTTTATTATTAATCCAACGCGCATATTTCAGTTTCACTCGACAACGTATCGGCTGTACTCGTGTACAACTCTAAGCGTCGGGGGAAGGAAAGGAAGCGCGTGGTCTTGCTTGAAAAATAAAAGGAGACGAGAAGGCGAGAACCAACGAGTTGACATCGCGAAAAGTGCGTGGAGATGAGATGGGATCTTTGTGGTTAGTTTAAATAAACTACGAGGGGGAGAGTACAGTTAAAGGTTCTTCAGTTGGCTCTTTGCGGCCGAGGATACGATTCGACCGGACACGCGTTATAATTTTTACTGCGCCTCGGTAGGGTCGCGCGCTGGCTGTAAAAATTGGTAGTTAAGAGAAGAGTTATATTATTGCTACACTCCGGCCTGCGTCTGTCCCTCTTTGGGCCACCACTCCCTCCTACTCCTTCCACCTCCTTTTCTTTTTCCCCGTGAAAAGTAACTCGAAAGCTATCTCTTTACAGATCATAAATTGCAGTTCTCGGAGCTTCCCATTTTAATTTTTCCTGTTGCCGAGATAAAAATTAAACGCCAATACTCGATCATAAAATTCGCAAGTTGGAGCGTTTGCGCAAAAATATTAAGTGCGCCCGCGTCGAAACCCAAGGCCGGCACGACCGCGACCCGCGTGCGGTTAAGCAATAATAAAAGCCGGCGAATTATGCGGATTCTGCGCGCTTACCGCAGGCAGCGCAAATTCTTATTTACAGTGCGCATTCGGAGAAGACCAAACGTCGTGGACATTTTTTATTAGCAGGGCTGAAAATTCGCATTGCTTCTAACTCGCGCGAACCTCTGCCAGTCTAATTTTACGATAAATGGATGCTTATCAGTCGTTTCGGTTTACTTACCGGCACGACGACGAGAACGACTTTGGAATCTCCCGGAAACGGTTGCGGCTCTTACCTGGAACAGAAAAATTAAAAAAGTGAGTTATAACGCGTATTTTACCTTCGGTTAAATTAGAGCTAACGAGGAATAAGCGAATTGCAGGTAAGTAATTAGACGACGGGCTTGTGCCTCGGAATCGTAATTCGGGCTAAAAATCAACCTGAAAAAAGGACCTGTATTCTTGTTTACTCGCCGTTCGTTGCTTAATAATTGGCACTGCACGCTATCATAATAAAGAGCAGTAGGAGAGAGAGAGAGAGAGAGAAGAGGCACCTCTTGTTGGTTTGCTTGCGCATCTGCAATGGTAACAACCGAAGATTCGCCTTGACAAATACGAGAGGAGGAAAAAGCATAAAGTTCAGAGGTAACCCAATAACCTTTCCGGAAAAACGCGGCCCGGAATGCGTAATGCGTCAGGCGTGCGCGGCGGTAATAATTTGATCGGGCCCACCGCCGCCGCCGATTCCTCCACGCAAACACGTTTGACAACACAGCTGCGTCGCCTTTTTCCAATCCAATCGTAATTACGCGTTACACGACCAAACACTCTTTTATTTCGCTGACGTATAACGCGTAAGAGATCAGTTTGACATATTTGGAGTGCGCGAAATCACGTCTGGCGTCATTAGCATGTAAATGCTAAGACACGTAATGCAGGAAGTTTAATAAAGTTACGCCTAATACAATGCGCCAAGAGGTTGATCAAACTTTGTTAAATGCCACAAGCCATTCGCTTTTAATTTGGTTCGCGCGTGTATAAATTGTGCCAAATTTGAATAATTTATGGCTTGCCGCGTCTCGGGTGAATTAGAAAAACATATTTCGCAGTGGGTGCGGTAGTAACTTCGCAATCTGCCGCTGCAAGCGCGAGAACAAGAGAGCGTCGCGTAATTTACAAACTTGGTCGAAAAAGCAACGCCGAACGACTCGTATATTACGATCAAAGAGAGTGCGAACGTCGGTAAAATACAAACCCTCGGTGTCCGCGTCCAGACTAAACGAGAGAGATAGAGAGAGAAGCGAAAAATGTCGAGGCGATCGCGCGGCGACGTCCTGGAAGCCTTCGTCCCTCGTTCGGTCTCCGCAGAAATCTCGACGCAGGACAATTGCAGGCTGCCAGTACGGAAACAGGGAAATAATCGGAAAGGCAACAAAGGGAAAAGTCCTTTGCGAGGGCGCGATGGGAATAACTATTCGTAGGTACAATTACACCCGACGTCGCGGACAAGTAGCGTTCGATCCTGACTGCGCGTCGTCGCGAGTCGTCGACCCCATCTAGTCAGCATCCGCCGCCGGTTCGGGTTCCGATCGAAACCGAGCGAGAGAGAGAGAGAGACACGCTCGCGGACGTGCAACTCTTCGGAGACTGAATAAATCGATTCTCCTGCCTCCTGGCAGAACGAGTCGGACCCTCGCCGGATTCGACGGAGGGCTTCCCTCAGGTGCCGGGCATACGGGTGTATTAAAAGTTCCATCCCGAGCCGAGCCCAAGTCCGTGGCGCTTCCGAAGCAATAACCCACTCGAGACGGAGGCGGAAAATTTGAAGGATCGCCAACGATCACGGCCTAAACGTCCGCTCCTCGGATTATCGGTCACTCCCTTGTAACGCGATTGATTTTCCCCTCAAACAAACCCTGATTAGTGACGCACGCTGGCCACCATTTGCCAAACGCTAAAAACGTAAAAGAATGTTCTCTAAAAAATCTTTTGGGGAAAGTTTCGACGACAAACTTCGGGCTCCTCGTTTTCCCTTTTAATGGGCGTTTCTCCTCCTCGGATCTCATTCCGAGCGAGCTCAGGAACAAGGAAAACAATTCAGACCGCGATGCAGGCGACTTAAAAAGCAGATCGTCAACGCGCGCCTAGCTGCTTCTTAGGGGCGTCGATCATTTTTAAATGTTCTATTTTTGACGCAGCTGATAAAGCAAGGTAGGCATTTCGGTGCATCCGCGCATGTTGCGCTTTTCCTTTAGTCGGCAACTAGAGCTCGAGGTGTGCGCGTGGACGAGTGCAATAGTCTTCGTTCTTACGAGCCACGTTCACGCTTTGGAGGGGGAAAATGCGCGTGGTTATCTTTAAAAATTAACACATTCGACGCAGCGAGTCGATTTATCACGGAATTGATCCGCAGGGAAAGCTACGATTTTCGACGCAGGTCAGCGTTTATCAAGAGAGGACGAGACACGGTTAATTATAAATATTGTTTATAACTCGAGTTTCAATTAATAACTCTTGTTTATTCCGGTGGAGGAGCTTCGTCCGGGACAGCGCCGAGAAATAAGATGAAAAAATCCACAGGACACTCTGCAATTTCATTTGAGAGGGATAGTCGGTAGCCCCTTTATTAGAAAGCAATAACACGTTTGCCACGAATTATCCATGCGGATAAAATAAATAAAAGTCCGCGCGGCGCATAATCGACGAAGAAAACCCGTTCGGCAGGTATAACAAGCTTACACGGCCAGGATTGCACGCCCTAAGGTCCCTACTGCCCAGCGTATAATGCTTTCATGTGTGCGCGCGCCGGAGCTGGTGATGGGAGAATAAATGGAGAAATGGAGAAAGAAACAATAGTGGAGAGAAATCGAGTTTGGAGGAATCAGAAACGGGATGTATCCGTATTATTACTTGATTATTACATGATTGAGCGGGATTAGAGAGGAAGTAGCAGTCAATATATAAACAAGTTCTAATCGTTTATAATTACCAGAAAAGTGAAAAAGTGAAAACACAAGTTATAAAGAATCAAAAGGGTAATGAAAATTAATTAAGAGTAATTACGAAAAGGTTATAATTAGACAATAAATAATATAAATAAGTGCATAAGGTGTGGTTAGAAGAAGAGCAGCAAGTAAATCTAACTGGAGGGACGAGGCCGAATTATATGCAGCATCATCAGGAGTGGAGTAGCGCATGCGCACAGACAAAAAGTGTAGCTGCGCATATAGAGGTAGCAGCAAGCAACAAGAAGCTACTTAGAAGAACAATTAACGCACCTGGAAGGGAAGCAGATTAAAGTAAAAGGAAAGCCGGAAAACTGGGAAAACTCAAAAACACACAGAAGTATAGTAGCGCAATGCGCAGAGTCATAAGTGGCCTTTGAGTAAGTAGCAGTTAAAATTTTTGAAAGATTAGAAAGAGGAGGGAAGGCGTGAATTAAAAAAGAAGAAATTTCGCCAATAAACATTAAATCAGGTTATTTAACCGGTATAAAGTATGAACACGAGTACCACAAAGACGAAAAAAAGCGATTGTGAAAGAAAGTTAGAAAAGATGATCCAAAAGATAAATACAACTTCGAAAATTTCGAAAAAAGCATTAGAAAGGGAGAGACAAGAAAGAAGAGAGTTTTATAAACAGTTTGCTAGGGTTGGAGGAAGAAAAGGAGAAGCTAACTAAAGTAAAAAAATTGTAGGGACACGGTAAAAAAGTTTAATAGAGTTTGAAAAAAGATGTTAGAAATAATAGGAAAAATACGAAGAAGGAAAGAGAATAATTAGAAATTATAACGATGAAAGAGGGATAGAAGTAAATAATAACGATGTCATAAGTTGCAACAAAAGAAACATTAAAATAAACAGTCATTTAGACTAGGAGGTAGAGAGAAAAGAGAGAGAGAGGAGATAGAAATTACACAATAATATTTGGAATAGACAGAAAAATAACAAACAAGCAGGACCTGTATAGCTGATTAAAGAAAGAGTTGAAAATTGAGGTTAAATTAAAAAAATCTTGAAGGGAAAAGCAGGAGAGAGAGAGTTTGGGTCAGTGTGAAACTAGAAGAGGAAGATGACTTAAACACAGTCTTGAGAAGAAAAAGTCTCCCGAAATGGTCAAATATTTTTATAAATAATGATCTAACACACAAAGAGAGAGAGAAGATAGAAGGGAGGGCCATAAAAATACAATGATTAACAGAAAAAAGAGGACGTGGAAGAACAAAGGGTAACAAATAGCAGATGCGAAAGTTACATGACGTACAGACAGAAAAAGAGGGGAATGTTTCAATAAAAAATAGAGCAAAAATATCAAAAATCACGAGAGAATAAATAAATTTAAGAGTTTTAGGGCGGAAGAAAAGAAAGGAGGAAGTATAAAAGTAGGCTTTTGGAATGTAGCAGGCTTATACAATATAAAAATTTAGGGGTAAGAAGAGATTAAGAGTTGAGACATCATCGAGTTAGCGGAAACTTGGGTGGTAAAATAAAAAACAGAATTTATTAGAAATAAATTAAAGGAATTTGGTATAGAATTTTTCCACGTAATAAAAGTATAAGAGAAAGGAAAACCGAGAGGCCTATTGATTCAGCCATAAGAAAAAGTAGAGAAATAAGCATTATGGAAATAGATAATTCACAAGAAGAGATAATCTCAGTAAGGGTTAAAATTCAGGGTAAAATAATTAATATTACGTTTGTATACATGGGACAAAGGATAAAAGAATATTTGAAGCGGTTGAATGAAATATATGTGATAGGTAAAACTGAACAAATAATAATAGGAGGGGATTTTGACGGCAGGATGGGAGAAGAGGAAGGATGTGTAGAAGGAAAAAGAATTCTTGAATGGATGGAAGAAAGAGGTCTTTTCATCGTGAATTGGAAAATAGGGGGGTGGAAATGTGGATTTCATCTTCAATAGCAAGCTGGAATTCAATATAAAAACTAACATTATATCGAAACACAGAAGAAATTATTTTATTTCATTCGATTCTATTTTACAAGCGTTGCTTTAGGGTGACATCTACGTCACAAAAGTAATTGATATTATTATCTTAAATGTGATTCAATAATATTTGATAAACACTGTAAAATTATAAAGAAAGTAGTTTAAAGAGTATGAAAATATCGTATTCTATCGCGTATAGAACGTTTAACTTAACTGAGACGACGGTTATAACGTATCTGACATAGAAAAAAATGTTTTCATATTCATATTTTCATTATATATATATATATGATCAAACAAATAGATTTGCAATTTGTATTTAGTGCCTAAAATTTCTATCTATCTTATTTTATGACAAAAGTATTTTAAAAATTTCTATTTTTAAATTAAAAAATAAAATTTTTGTAACGTATTTGATGGCAAAATTACTATTAGAAACAGCAATATAAGGTTAAGAAAACATACGAGCAGAGAAGAGACAATATAATACGGATTCATTAATTAAAAAATGTAAATGTAGGAAAAGCAATAAGAACGTCATATTAGCAAGTTTACAGAAAAAATGTGTATGAAAAGTAAGGAGAAAGGAGGAAGAGTATTGGAATGAAGATGTTGGAAACATATGGTATGGGTAACGAAACGAGAGCGAATAAATACCAAACGAGAAAGAGAGAGAGAGAGAGTGAGATACACAATAACGAAGTAGAGCAAAAATAACGTACAAATAAAATTTGCAATGCGATTATTTTTTAAGATATCGTAATAGACATTTAATATGTAAATTCATAAATAATGTATAAACTGTTTCATAAATAAGTGATAACAATACCACGAAAATGTTTTTATTTCAATTATTACTGAGAAATTTATTATTATTCTATTAATATGTTTCATACAAAGCAATCTCGATATATTATTCAACGCAATTATATAATTAAGTAATTATATAAAGAACGGAGGTATTTTATATTTACGAAGGCCCTCACACACTGTCAAAGAAAAAGGCAGAAAACAGATATTAAGCACTTGAGATTTACTATAGTATTGTAAATCGATATATTTACATAAAATATACAGACGCTCTCTTATCTTGGAATAAGATACGTAAAGTCTTTTAATTACAAGTCAAAGTTTTTTAATCTGCATCCATACATGAATAAAGAAGGAGGGTCAATAAACTAGAATTTCTCGACTGATTAAATGGTTTATTGTTAATCACAAGCTATAGTGTTCGAGCTTAAAAATTTAAAAATACAAACATGCCAACACGTTATCTCGAATACGCACTTTTATAGATTTTTGAGCATTTCGAATATAAATTCTATTTTAAAAGCTTAGAGTCGCTGCGAATGGTATCGACCATTCCGAAAGTAATTCCGAGCTATTGAAATTTACATGATATGTACATTATACGCACATTCGAAACCGAGGAATACCTTTTTCGCTTTATTCTACACGAAAACGTAAACAAAGTTAAAGTGACCGCAGTATACTGATTTTTCTTTTCGAACCAAACGCTGCTGAAATTTCACGAGATTTTTCGACGCGACGTCAATACACACACGCCTCGTGTCCCAATCCAAAACAAGAAAGGACTTTTTATTTTAGTTCGGCAGGAAGAAGCGATTAGCTTTGAGGAGCGGTCCCAGTGTATTTAAATACGGCTGTGATATTCAATTCCGCGAACAAAAATAACGAACGAGAGAAAGCACGACAACAACAATGTCTCGGTCGTATACACGGAACAAGTATAAGAAACGTCGGATCGCTAATTTGTCATCACAATCTCAAAATCGATTGGTCTAGCGATCGATCGTTATTCACATTAATTAGCGAAATCTCTTATCAATCTCAGCGACTGCAATGAACCTTGCAATTGCAATTACAGTGAACGCGAACAAGAGGGTAATCAGCGGGGAAAGTCGCGCACAACAGAGCCCAAACTTTCGGTATCAACTTCCGCCGTCTTCCCCCCGTTGCGTTCGGGAAAATACAGGCAACCGCGGCGGCGTTGTCGCGTCGAGTCTCCTCGATCACGAGGAGGTGCGCAGCCTCGTACGCCTACATCCTATCCTCCAGGGTCGCGACACGCTTTGCTCATACCTGTCGGAACTCTCGGAGCTGTCGTATCGATCGGCGCAGGGACCGACGTCCAGGTCGTCGGAGCTGGGGCGTATCTGGCCCTTGGCTCTTAGGCCTTTTCTCTGCTGGCCGTCCTGTTGCTGTTGTTGCCGTGGATGGAGACGAAGTGGTTGGGCTCCGGATCATGAGCGACGCTGCCCGAGTGAAGCCTCGTACCGCGCCTGGGAGCCGCTGCCGTCGTCGCCGAGTCCTCGAACGGGAATTGACGTTTGCTGGGGATCGCTTCCGTGGACCGCCTGTGACGCTCTCGCGCGAGGATCCTCGGGGTCTCACCCGATTCCTGGGCCGCTGTCGAGGTTGCCAGTGACGGAGGCGAGGCCGAGGGCGCGGGCGCAAGCGACGGCGACGAGAACTCACGAACGTACGGCCCGTCTGCCATCTTGCGAACGAACGCACTGAGGCCGGTCCGTGCGTCGCGGCGCGGCCGAGCCGTCGGCTTCGGTCGCGCCCCCCCCTCCCTCAGCCCCCTCGCACCGTCGCGGGAGGAGCGGCCCTCGCGCGACGCCCCCCCACCAGTGGCTGCGCGTGCAACGCCGAGAGCCGGGCAACGGCGCCGTCGTCGCGTCGGTCACGTCGCCGGTCACGCGCCGCTCACCCCGCTACCCTTCAGGCTTTTCCCTTTTCCCGCACGCCAGGAAAGTCACCGGATATCGGCTCCAGGCGTTTTTGATACTTTTCCCATTTTCCCCACTTTTCCAGTTTCTTCCATCCGTCAATCACCAGTCTCGCGTCGTGTAGTTCGCATTGGTTTCCTTTCCACTTTGTACTTTCCTCGAACGACGCGGGAATCCTTTCTTTGTTTCAAATTCTCATTCCTTCTACTACGTATGGCATAAAGTAACATACTCGTTATTAAACTGTAAAATGTGTATCTTGTGACACTTTACTCTAATGCTGTTTCTATTTGACAGTCAAGGATGTTTCTTTAATTGCCTTAACATTTTCTGAATAGGTTAAATTATTATTTTAATAATACACTGGTATTTTATTTAAAATAAATAAACGAATAAACGGATATAGAGAAGAATGTGTATTTTATATAAACGCATAATTTTCTTTAAAAGCAGAAAAAATATTTGTATTTATTGAACGGGTGGTTGCAGAAAATACTTATTGTTTAATAATAAATCTAAATAATATGATTATATTTTGTAAAATGTTGCACTTAATATTTTTTAGATAGTAAGGTACCTGTGTACAAAATATATCTGTCACAAGACTAAAGTACAAAGTAATATAATATAATGTTGAACTGTAGTGCTAATGGTAAGATTTGAGAAAAGCCTGAACGCCGGCACAGGGAAAAAATCCCGAAGACTGCACACTAGCAGAACCTTCACTTCTACTTCTACCAGGACAGGCACACGACAGAGTCCTTCCTCAAGAACAATTTACAAGTGGAGGAGCAAGGATATCATTCCGAGGAGGAAGCAGAAATACCGCCAAAATACTCGGATCTAGGTGCCACTAAAACCATCGAGACATGGGTACAGGCAGTGGAACAGATCGCAGCACTCGCGGGATGGAGTGACTACCAGAACGCTGACTGAAGCACCAAAAGACTGGTGTGAGAACGCGGAAAACGCGTGAAGCGTCTACGTGACTCACCGAAGCAAGGCTTCAAAACACGAAGGAAGGTGAAGAAGATATTAGAAACGATGCACGAGGTACACCCAGGCGAGATGAAAGCTGCAAGCAATTCCTGCTAAGGATGCAGACCCTAGGTATGCAGGCCAAGCTCGACGAGGAGACCAACATCCAGTACGCAACAATTGGCCTACGAGGAAGTATCTTTGCCAAGGCAAATCTTCACCGCTGATGCAAGTTTTTGGAGTTACTGTACAAGGCAAAAATATACAAAGAAGCCTAGGAGAGAGCAAAAGGAAGCATTCGAGAATAAGACGAGCCCAGCAAGCCTAGAACTGAAAAAGCAACGCAGCAGTGGAAGGACGCAATGACCGAGCCAAGAAAATGTTATAACTTCGAACTAAAAGACCACAAAGCGCCAGAATACCCGATCAACCACGGAGGACCCAAAGGCTATAAAGGCAAAGAGTCAACTAACATCCGCGAATAACTCAAGTTCTTAATAATAAAGAACTAATAACCGAGAATTGCGAGGCCGCGTCTGTGCACCAGATACAAGAAGACAGCACCGAGGACTGCAAATCAAAATGGTGCAAGTGGACGGCGCGAGCTGCAAGAATAAAGTCTCGATAACGCGTAAAAGCATTATCGTCAGCGGAGTCGCTGCAAACGTCTTGTAACATATGGGGACCACCAAGTGCATCATGAGAGCCGACGTGTCGAAACGAATCCAGAAGCTAGGAATGTATAAATACAAGCTATAATCGCATCCAAAGAAGCTAAAACAACTTCAAGAAGCTCTAATCCACACAAAAGAGGTCGTGAGGATCCCCAACAATATAGCTGACAGGAACTACGACCTACAATACGTCATCGCGCCAGAAAGCGCCGGAATAGAAATCGTTCTCTTAGGCGAACCCATTATCGAGCACGCGAAAGTGACGCCAGACAGAGAAAGGTTGGTGCTGGAGCCCCAGCTTTCCATCATTGAATACGTCGAGACGATCGAGAAAGAGAAGACCGCGATAGCACGAGTACACGGGGAACTGCTATTTATGTGTGCGGAGGTCGGAGAGCACACTGATGATGACGATTCGAGGCCGACTCGAGAGCAAAACATCACCGAGTACCGCGCGGCTGACCCCGGAATCCATAATTGATTAAAGAAAAGGAGAAGACGACACGAAAATCCAGGTACGTAAAGTACAGAAAAACAAGAATGCCCAAGGAGGCCATAACAAGGCCCATCATCGGAGACCTCAGCAGCGCCAACGAAGCAACCATCCACCGCACGATCGAGCAATAGGAGGACATCGAAGAAGTATCGCACCTCCGAACAGAGAAGTACTGAAGCCGCGTAAAAGGTGGAAAAAAGAAGGGGATGAAACAGACAGAATGATATAAAAATGATTATATAAAAAGAATAAAGAGAAGGAAAATAAAATATAAAGAAGATGTAATAGAAAATAAAATATAAAAAAGGTACAAAAACCAAGGAAAAACAAAACAGGAAGAATTTTTGGGAAATAATAAAAAGAAACAAGGAACATAGGCAAAAGAGGGAGAAAGCATAACAAACGAAGAATGGTTAAAGCATTTTAACGAACTGTAGGAGGAGGAGAATGCAAAAGAGGAAGAAGAGCAAGGGGAGAGTAGGAGATAACAAGATGAAGGAGGAAGAATTAGAAGAAATTAGTTTGAAGGAAGTTATAAAGTTAATTAAAAGGATCAAATACAAAAAAATTCCAGGGGAAGATAAAGTTACAAATGAATGTGGAAACATTATGAAATAATAGGAAACGATCTAAGAGATGTTTTAACCGAAATTTAAAAAAATGGAAAGAGACTCGGAGAATGGAAGTATGAAGTTATAACACCAACAAGGAAGAAAGGAAATAAAGAGGATGCAAGACATTATAAAGGGATAACCCTCGTGGAAACTGATTACAAGATTTATATGGAGATTATAAAAAACAGGGTGGATGATCATAGAAACAGGAAATATTTGGAAACCCAGTTTGAATTTATAAGAAGTAAAGGGACAGCGGAAGACATTAAAGACTGCTACAGATATACAACTGGAGAAGAACAGATTTGGATGTGTTTTATTGATCTAAAGACGATCTGTGACAACATAAAGAGAGGAGAAATTTGGAAAAGAATGGCGGAGGCAGGAATTAAGAATTATTTTATCAAAAATATAAGTGAGCTGTACGAGGGAACGATAAATAAGATCAGGAAAAAATAAATTACAGGAGTGTAAAACAAGGAGTGAGAAGAGGGTGTCTGCTAAGCCCGAATTTATTTAATATAGGAAATTCGGACCCAGAGGAAATATAAATAATACTAACAAAAAATGAATGACAGAAGACCAGAAATTATGTGGAGAAACAAAAGAAATTCTTAGACATATTTTAGAGTGTATTGTAGCAGGAATTACGACAAAGAATTAGGAGAACTGCGTGGGAAGAGAAAATGATAAAATTTCAATACAATTCAGTATATATTGATATACAGTATGAACTGGAAAAAAATAAAGAAAGTATTAAACAAAAAAGAAGAGGATGATAAAAGAAAGAACAATATGAAGAAAGGTTAAGAATACTTAGAGAGTTGATATGTGAAGAGGGGAAAGACATCTGAGAAAAGTGAAGATAAATGAAAATAATGTAGAAAAATGTGATGTAAATGTAAAAGTAGGAATATTATTAATACATGAATATGTGTTTAATGATGAATAAATATAAGAATAAACGAAAAATAATTTAAACAATATTAAAGAGAAATAAATGTTTAATGTTAAAAAATGCTGACAAATGTTAATATTAAGGGAAATTGTTAAAATAATAAAAAAACAACTACATAATTTTATAGGCATAGTAAGGAAGTTAATATTAAAGAAAAACTTACAAGTAGTTATATGAGAAAAGATAAATATTGAAGTTTACAAATTTTGGGTATGATTTATAAGAAATAGGAAAAACATCGTTCAACAAACAATTTGTTAAAAATAAGAATAGTAATACATAAAATATTAAAAGTTAAAAATTATAGGGACACGATGTTAATGGTTTCAGGGTACAAACTGTACGCCGAGATCATAAGAAAGAAAAATAGAAGAGCACATAGAAGAAAAAAATAAATACTCCGACACACAGTTCAGGTTCAGAAGAGGAAGAGACAACGTGGAGGCAGTATACGTATTTAAAAGCGCCAGAGATACGCAGTTACGAAAAGACAACGAAGAAATATTGGCATGTTTCAGGAACTTATTATCCGCCTTCGATAAAATAAAGAGAGATGAGATTGTGTTTAGTGTGAAGTGCGCCCGCGTCGAAAACCCAAGGCCGGCACGATCGCGACCCGCGTGCGTTTAAGCAATAATAAAAGCCGGCGAATTATGCGGATTCTGCGCGCTTACCGCAGCAGCGCAAATTCGTATTTGCAGTGCGCATTCGGAGAAGACAAACGTCGTGGACATTTTTTATTAGCAGGGCTGAAAATTCCATTGTTTCTACTCGGCGCGACCTCTACCAGTCTAATTTTACGATAAATGGATGCTTATCATCGTTTCGGTGTACTTACGGCACGACGACGAGAACGACTTTTGGAATCTCCCGTTATAATTAGACAATAAATAATATAAATAAGTGCATAAGGTGCGGTTAGAAGAAGAGCAGCAAGTAAATCTAACTGGAGGGACGAGGCCGAATTATATGCAGCATCATCAGGAGTGGAGTAGCGCATGCGCACAGACAAAAAGTGTAGCTGCGCATATAGAGGTGCGCAAGCAACAAGAAGCTACTTAGAAGAACAATTAACGCACCTGGAAGGGAAGCAGATTAAAGTAAAAGGAAAGCCGGAAAACTGGGAAACTCAAAAACACACAGAAGTATAGTAGCGCATGCGCAGAGTCATAAGTGCCCTTGAGTAAGTAGCAGTTAAAATTTTTTGAAAGATTAGAAAGAGGGAAGGCGTGAATTAAAAAAAAGAAATTTCGCCAATAAACATTAAATCAGGTTATTTAACCGGTAAAAGGATGAACACGAGTACCACAAAGACGAAAAAAAGCGATTGTGAAAGAAAGTTAGAAAAGATGATCCAAAAGATAAATACAAACTTCGAAAATTTCGAAAAAGCATTAGAAAGGGAGAGACAAGAAAGAAGAGAGTTTATAAACAGTTTGCTAGGGTTGGAGGAAGAAAAGGAGAAGCTAACTAAAGTAAAAAAAATTGTAGGGAACACGGTAAAAAAGTTTAATAGAGTTTGAAAAAAGATGTTAGAAATAATAGAAAAATACGAAGAAGGAAAGAGAATAATTAGAAATTATAACGATGAAAGAGGGATAGAAGTAAATAATAACGATGTCATAAGTTGCAACAAAAGAAACATTAAAATAAACAGTCATTTAGACTAGGAGGTAGAGAGAAAAGAGAGAGAGAGGAGATAGAAATTACACAATAATATTTGGAATAGACAGAAAAATAACAAACAAGCAGGACCTGTATAGCTGATTAAAGAAAGAGTTGAAAATTGAGGTTAGATTAAAAAAAAATCTTGAAGGGAAAAGCAGGAGAGAGAGAGTTTGGGTCAGTGTGAAACTAGAAGAGGAAGATGACTTAAACACAGTCTTGAGAAGAAAAAGTCTCCCGAAATGGTCAAATATTTTTATAAATAATGATCTAACACACAAAGAGAGAGAGAAGATAGAAGGGAGGCCATAAAAATACAATGAATTAACAGAAAAAAGAGGAACGTGGAGAACAAAGGGTAACAAAATAGCAGATGCGAAAGTTACATGGACGTACAGACAGAAAAGAGGGGAATTGTTTCATAAAAAAATAGAGCAAAAATATCAAAAATCACGAAGAGAATAATAAATTTAAGAGTTTTAGGGCGGAAGAAAAGAAAGGAGGAAGTATAAAAGTAGGCTTTTGGAATGTAGCAGGCTTATACAATATAAAAATTTAGGGGTAAGAAGAGATTAAGAGTTGAGACATCATCGAGTTAGCGGAAACTTGGGTGGTAAAATAAAAAACAGAATTTATTAGAAATAAATTAAAGGAATTTGGTATAGAATTTTTCCACGTAATAAAAGTATAAGAGAAAGGAAAACCGAGAGGCCTATTGATTCAGCCATAAGAAAAAGTAGAGAAATAAGCATTATGGAAATAGATAATTCACAAGAAGAGATAATCTCAGTAAGGGTTAAAATTCAGGGTAAAATAATTAATATTACGTTTGTATACATGGGACAAAGGATAAAAGAATATTTGAAGCGGTTGAATGAAATATATGTGATAGGTAAAACTGAACAAATAATAATAGGAGGGGATTTTGACGGCAGGATGGGAGAAGAGGAAGGATGTGTAGAAGGAAAAAGAATTCTTGAATGGATGGAAGAAAGAGGTCTTTTCATCGTGAATGGGAAAATAGGGTGAGGAAATGAGGATTTCACCTTCAATAGTAAGATGGGAGCTTCGAATATTAATTACTTCATAATAAACCAGGAGTTGGATAAAGAAATAGCTGATATATAAGTATTAGAAAACACAGATTTGGATCACTAACTGCTGAGTATAGAGCTGGTGGAAAGTATCAAGGACGAACAAGACAGAAAAGTAGGACCAAATAGTTAGTCGAGAGTGAATAAAATACATAAAAAAGAAAATGAAAGAAGAAGAAATAAAGAAAGCTGGAAAATACAAAAGAGGAAAGAGGTTTTCGGAATTAATTAACAGAAACAAGAAAAGGAATTCTCACCGAGCAACGAAGAATGGATAAAATAACTGGCGAAATGTGGAAACATGGATGAGCAGGAATTGCGGTAGACGTGCAAAAAATTCTACAAGAAATAATAATTGGACAGGATCTTCCGTGTGAATGGCGAAGTGGCATGGTTGTACCGGTGTTCAAAAAGGGTGAGAAAGGTAGGTCTTAACAAAGTTAAGATAATGTTTGTTTTTGAAATTTAAAATATATTTATTAAATTTACACATACGTAAATTGTACGTAAAACTCTATATGCTTACATAAAACTTAAAAGAATAAATTAAAATTCGTGCATATTTTTTTGTTTTAGCAATTATCTAAATATCTAAATAAGAAAAATCCAAAATTACCGTTTACCAATGAACAATTCTATCATACAAGAGGATGCACTAATACGAGAGCAAAGTCAAGTCAAAGGAACGCTAAAGTTAACCTTAAATAATATGGTATTATAGGTGTATATATGTGTAAAGTAAATACAAATATTATTAAATCACAAGTTTTTATAATATGTATTTGACGAAAGCGACAAAATAAGCGATCGATCATATCGTGTATTAGTCGACTTTTTTCTCAATCTTTTTCGTTCGGCTGCTTCCATTTGTACGTTTTGAAATTTATATAAAACTTCAAAACCTCTCAAATAGAACTAATAAATACTTCTATTTTTCATTAGATCAAAATTTTATTTTATAAATTGAGTTCCGTAATAATTGTCATTATTACGCAAACCTGTTTCTAAACTTAGTGTAGAGTCTGGTAGAATTTTTTATGAATTTTTGGAATTCAAATATGAACAATTAGATAGCTACGAATTTTAAGCATATAATTATATTTTATAATTTTTCAATGAAAAATTTCACATTTTCAGAAATAATTTATTAGATGTAGTTGTCGACAATATTCCACTTATCTTAAATGTAATTATACAATCAAAGAAAATGTTCTTTGTCTCTTTTCGTCAAACTATTCTCGTCCACAGTTGATTTTTCACTCCAAATATAAGCGCATAATGTAAGTTTGAATTCAATAAACAACACGATATTTTAATAATCACAAAATTTTTAAAAACGAATTAGTAAAAAGAATGTATAATTTGATCAACCATCGTATCTAAAAAGTAAAATATTCCTCGACTAATTCCAATAAAAAAAAAATTTAGAAAAATCGCACCGATTGCTTTGTAAGCATTACAAATTTTTTTATAATAATAATATGGATGCTATTTCCCAAGACATTGATAAGTAAAAAACACAATTTAAAAATTAAGTTTTTTAATGAATATTCTTACTTAATATGCTTCTTCTTCATATATTCTCTTTAATTGTATTTTAAATTCAATTTTTGTGTAAATAAAAGTATCCTTATCTTAAAAATAATAATATTTGCTTCTCAACCTCACAGTACAAAAATCGCAACATCGTAAGATTTTCTTAAATTCCTATTTTGTCAATTTATCGTAAAATATATATTAGATTTTTTGCTATAAATTAAAATCACGTACAAAGTATTATACAATAATTTCATATTTTAAATTTGTCCATTTTTAACCAATTTATCGAGCTGAAATAAAAAGACAACCAAGATTGAATCTCTGCAGCTCTTGAGAACGCACATAAACTTGTGTAATTTATAGGTACGTAGTGGAAATAATAAACATAAAAAAGTTTATTCATCTTTTGCTTTTCTTAGATTTTGGACATTTGATTATAACCCATTCATTCGGCGACAATTCTAACCGAAGTTTTACTGGTAATCTGTATTAAACTTTGAATACATTTCATAACCTAGAATAGTTTAATAAAACGAATAACAATATAATTTCACAGTGCTTTTTATTTTTTATTTATTAAAGTTTACTTATCTGCATTGTTTTAATGGATTGCATTACTGCTTTTAGAATTCTAATCTAAAAGACTTCAGCTATATTTATTGTATCTTTCGTTACAATTGCAGGTGTAAGCAAAGTAAAAAAATTAGTTATTTGTTTATTTTTTCAATTACAGTATCACAATGTAACAATATAGATAGTTTATAAAATAATTTTTCTTTTTAAAGCACACGATTAAACGCGTATCGATTGTGAATGATAATACCGTTTAAATTTATCGTGATTATCGGTTACTATCGTTCGAGTCTCAAAACTTTGAACATCTGATCTCGTAATCTTAATGGCCGAAAGCTTGACAATGTTACAAAAGAGTACAAAGATGGTACAAAGCTCTGATATAAGACTTCGAAATTGCGTATTATTTTGAATTTTCAAATTATTTATAATGGAGGATGAGAGTTTGGTGCAATAATAGTTATTTTATTTATATTATAAGAGTTTTTTAGTTTATCAATCCGTAACACTTTTACAAATAGATTATGTTTGTTTTTTCAGGAAACGGTTGTTACTGACTAGTAGCAAAACTTAGAATAGAAAATACTTTACTCGAGTAATAAAAAATGAGTATCTTCAACTTTTAATAAAGTAAGTTATATTATGCGTTTCGTTATTTTAATTATATCGCACCATACTGATTTGATAACAATCTAGGATTTTGATTTAAACGTCTAATTCTCTTTCGCTTTATTTAATGGGATGCGTGTGGATTCAACCCTTACGATTGACGTTACGTCTATAAATTTTTTTCAAGCTCTTTTACGGAATAGTCAGTTAGGCTATTGTGGATAAATTCGGCTTTATGCGCTTCACAGACACATAAAACACTCGATGTTTTACTATAAATTGGTTATTAGCGCACGAGTGCAGAGGAATAGTCTGTGTAACATTCCGACTACTTTCTCTTTATTTTCAAATTTTTTCAATTTCCATTCCAGATTTCTACTCGTCCAACTTCTATGTTGACAAGCCGAAACGTGATTGTGTATGTGCACTTTTATTTAATAATTTCTGAATACCATTTGTTTTACAGGGAGAAAAAGTTTTCTATTGGTAGAGAAAATTGACAAAAGTTGAGCGTAAAGTAAACTTTTTGTAAAAAATGTTTCATAATTAATTATTTATTGAACATCTGACGGATAAAATAAAAAGTTCACTCTTCGCAATCGATTATTTATCAAAGTAAAAAAATATATATATATATATATGTATACTAATAGTTTGTGTATAATGCAATGACACATTCAAATGTTTAGACGCTATTGTTTAATTACATTTTTCATTTACGTACACTATGCAATTTAAAATATATTGAGCATTTTTATTATACTATAAAAACTTGTATGAAAAACTTTGGAAGACGAAAATTTAAGTTATAGTCACATTAATTGTTAAAATTAAAAATTCAAATGATACTCATTAGTTTATAGGGGAAAAAATAATCTAAAAATTATATACAAAATTTAGCTATTTACTGCGTATATAAGGTAATTTATAAAAAACATTATTGCAGTTTAGTAATAATTAAGTTCAAAATAAATTTCTACGTTTTAGCATTTAATTTTTAATTCAATAGAATGATGCAACCGTAACAAATTATAATTTACAGAAGTTCTTCTGCTAAATGTAAGAGAATAATTTACTTTCTTATAAAATCGAAAAAATTAAGTAGTACAATAATAATGAATTTTTGAAACTATTTAGATAGAAATAAATATGAAATATGAATTCAATGCTTTTTAAAGGAAATTTTAAGTTGATTACTTATAAAATTTATTTGTAGTTTTAAGTATTGAAAAAGTCTGGATAAGTTTTAAGCGCCAATTTTAAAAAAAATTTTATACCAATTGCGATATTTTATTTAAATAACTTCTCATAATTTACGTTTATTATTTGATAACCAATAAATTTTAAACCAGTAGTTCGCTTTCGTATATAATAATCAGAAAAATATTAATGTTCAACGTAGATATTTTCATTTTTTATTATATTAATTTTCAGAAGAGATAATTCCGACCTTTAAAATTTCTTTAATAGAAACTAAACCAATAATCGATATACTATTCGCACATTATCTTCACAATTAACAAATTTTTTATTATATTAAAAAAAAGTAATTTTTTATAGTACCAGAAAGATGTTTGCCCATATTTCATTTGTTTTAATAATGTATATTATTTTCAATATAATAATAAAAATTAGTAGACATCTACTTTCTGTACTATTTTTACCGACAACAGCTAAGTAATAAACGGAGGCAAGTTAATAATGAAAAAAAACATTTCATTAATTTATTGATGATTTTCATATTAATTATTATTATTCGAAACTGTGTTAATTCAGACGAAACTTAGTTTTTTATTGATTTTAGGTTTTGATACACAACGAATACGATTATTTTCATAAAAAAAAGTATTTATTTACCTTAATTTTCTTTTCTCGTGTATCCATTAACTGGCCCCAATGATTTATTCGTGTCCTAAAGTCCTTTTAAAATTTATAAAAAAATAATTACTTTAATTTTTATGTTTTAAATCGATAATTATAGATATATAATTTTGATTATTCAAAAAAGATGCTGTAAAATTTGATTTATTATAATAATTAAGGGGTCAGATAATTGAAGAATTTTCAAAAATTCAAACTTTTTAAAATTAAAAATAAATTAGTGTTTTAAAATTAAGTGTATATTTCGCTAAGTGGATATATAAGTAAAAATATGTTTTTACAGTTACAGTTCTGAGTATAGTGCGTTGCTAAGTGCATCTCATCAAGACGTGTATTTTTAAACAATTTTAGCTTCGTTAGTGATTGATGAGCTATTATAATCTAATAACTATCTAAATAAATTATTTTTACCACAAATACTCAATTCAACGAGAAAAAAAAACACAAATATTGCCATTAATTCCCACTTTTTAAGAAACACAGCTTACTGAAAAATTAAAAAAATTTATCAATGAATGAGCCATTTAGTCTGGTTTGATAATAAAAAGAAATCATAAGTCCGAGGAAAATATGAAAAATGATGTCAGCTGACATTAATAATATTTCCACCGATAAAAAGTCTCACCTCGGAAAATGTCTGCGCGTCTTTGAATCATTTTATACGGGGAAAAAAACTAAAACTAATAATAATGGGTTTAAAAGTTGTTCGCATGAAAATTCAGATTAAAAGTTTTCTGCTATCAAATCTCTTAATGAAAATTTTAAAATGAAGAATTACTCGATCAATGTTTTCAAGGTTAAACAGAAAATAGAAAACAAAATTTAAACGCAACTGCTCCTCCGGCGGGAAAATAATCTCAATCTAGCCGCTAATATTGCACTTTCAAAGATGAATTAATATCATTAACAAAATCTGTGAATTGGATATTAATTAACGTTGGTATATCGTTACAACAATTTTATAAGGTGAAATAATGCGACTAAAATGGACCCAACGCTCGCTTATAGGTGTGAAATGAGTGTCGCACTCGTTCTTCTAGATCAACACACACACACGCGCGCGCGCAAATGTAAAAACACGATGAAACCATCGCGCCAAAAACATCTTTCTAATCTCAATATTGCACGCTAACGATAAAAATTTTTACTTTTTATAGTTGAAACCTCAATTTTGAAAAATTTATTTTCTCCTGCAATCTGAAAAAGATTATTTGAAAATCTTGTATATCAGAGATAATTTTAGTTCCACTTTTTCTCTAAAAAATATTTTAAGTAAAGTTAATGAAATCTTCAAAAAATAATATCGCGACAATTTCCAGCGCCTTTTTATGGACAAATTAATTATTATGAATTTTTTTTACTCTTAAGTTAATAATTAATAACTTCTTACTAGTGATCGGAAACTTTATTTAATTGCATAAAAGTTTGCAATTTATTGGTTTATTTAGGACGAATAGGCAGGCCCGTATATTTACTCAAATGAAGGTTAGTTTTTAGAAATTTATTTGGACTTTTCAAATATTGGAAAAATATTCTAACGAATGAACGTGGACGTTATATAATCACTTTTCGATACAATACGTCGTTTTATCTTTCTGTTCTCCATAAAATTAACAAAATGAGGTAAGCAGTTGACGATTCGTATTTTACATAAATAACAAATTGTTCGTACTAAAAAAACAAGTGCTGTTTTTAAAACGATGAATTAGATTCCGAATTAAATTCGATTTATTAATGAATATCTGATTTAAAACGTTCACGTCGTAGTTTGGTTCCTCTACATTATTAACAAAGACCTCGTGCTTAGAAAATAAAAATATGCCTCGCAATTTATCGAATTTCTGAGAATAGATGGTACAGGTAATAAAAAAAGGTCCTTTTCCACGTAGCCCTTCTATTATAAAAATTAACACGAACGAATTCCTTTTTAATCTCCAGAAATACGTTATGAATTTATAAAGTATTAAAAATAGGAAAACGTCAACTTTTACAGTATGAAACCTTAGACTTATCGGTCCAAAGATCAATTAAATCATATTAAACAGACATACAACGGCCAAGCAGATTAAATATACGACCATGACAACCAGTGCACGACAATCGCCAACGAACCGAGGATTTAGCTAAAAACCAATAAAAATTCAATTAGGCCGCGCTTACCCCCGTCGACTAAAAGGTTTTATTTAATTCGCTAATTGTACGAAGCTTATTACGGCATTCGGTCTGCGCGTGGAGTTATGAAAAGTCTTCCCCGAAGCGCATATCAGATACTACGGCGGAATTATTTCTCTTACTCGAAACTCGCGTACGTAAGTGTAGCCATTTTTTAAGAAGTGTTTTTACTGGCGATTTAAGCTCCGTACTCGTTCGAATCATCGTAATTATGTTTTAACAAGCCTTCGTAACGTTTGTGCAATTTTATAAAATCTATGCGATATATTGGTTGCAAAGCGCGTAAAGCGTCGTTTTTTGTTACCTTAAACAGAGTAATGGAGAAATAAGATAACCTCCTCACCGGAAACAATACAACACGTGGGACTTTTTGTTCCGTACGGGGAATTCAGAGCCACGATCGCCGAATCATTTTACCACCAACAAGGCAGCAAATAATTCCGGGAAAATATGTATTTGCGAAAGAACCTTTTGCGTTCGAAGAAAAATTACCGTGCGCGTTGTTATTTGTAGTATATTGCTAATCCGAAAGCTAACGTTGTATTAACAATTCTAATAAGCTTACGTTTTCGAGTATTTCAAGAGCTAACGAAACTCCATTATTCTGTAGTATGATATTTAATTCTAACTGTATTTATGGGTTTTTAATTTGCTTCCGTTTCATTGATCATTGTGGTTATTATTATTGTGCCCAGAACTTTATGAAATGTCTTGAAATAACCGTCACTTTTATAAAGTTTGAAGAAAAGAACTTTTAACGCATCGGTATTTTTAAGTTCAATAACTTTTTCATACTTAAATGTAATGTACGCCAACAATCCAAAACAATCTCAAAATTAATTTTAATACATACTACTGGTAGTTTATTTGTTCTTAAAAAAATTAGTCGAATAAAGAATAGATCGTTACTACGTTCAGAGAACATAATAATTCAAATTATTTCACTCAAATATATTGAAAAATTCTATACAAATATTTTTTTTAATACTTAACGAACTTTGAACAAACAACTAATAAATAACATTAAAAATAAAATTTGCGTAATAAAATATTTAATTAAAGTACTTGTAATTTAATAACTTGAAATATCAGCGATATATAAGAATATAATGTACTCGGTAATTTTAAAATTAAATGGGTAGTGAAAAAAAATAAAATGTCTGTCGGAATTTTCTGAAATAAAATGAAACCATCTTTAAATTTTCATAGATTTTATTTGCGAAAAATGACTTTCAAAAGTACATTGATTTATATAACTAATAAAATTGCCACCCTAATTAATAATTAAACAAATCATCTTATTTGCAGTTTCAATAATAAACGATCTTTAACCAAAGTATTCTCGTAAATTTGGTACTTGGAAATTTACATACATTAAAGTAAAAACTATTAAAAAACAATAATAAGTAGAAAAACTAACAGTGTTACAAATAAAAGCACACGAAGTAGTTTATTTCTCCTTCTTTTCATCTCTTTCATCTGTTCCAACATTTTTATGATATTTTTCTCCTTCTCTTCTAACTCGTCATAAAGAATCTTAATCAATTCTTCCTGGCTTATTCTTTTACTTGATAAATTATTCTTTATTGTCATACTGCTTTGGCTCATTACTATTGTGGACTCCCCTTTTTCCTTCGGCATTTGTTTTGAATGTTTTCTTGACGTCACCTACAGTCATTCTCTAATTTTTCATTATATAATTATATCAGCTTTTTGATTAATTTTCGCTTTTTTAAAATACGATTCACTCCATGTGCTTTTGATACACCTTTTACACGTTTTATATCACTCCTGCCCAAAGCCTGCCGATTTTATTTTTTCCACGTGATCGTTTAACCGCACTTTTATGCTTTACACTTATTACATAATTCACTCGTTTATTATACTTCTCCTTTATATTTTTTAGGGAGAAAAGGCCTTCTGCTATTCCATAATTTTCCTTAAAATTACGCAACGCTGATAATTTGAAAAAAGAAGAAATATTCATAAGAGTGTGAAGGAACGCTTGAGAAAGAGAGTGAGTGCAGGGTTAAGAACTAGAAAGAGCGAGAGAGAGAGAGAGAGAGCGATCGCGGAAGAGACCGATTTTCCTGCACCGAGCGTCAATTGTTTTTCCAGACAGCAAAGTTTCCACATACACACGTGTCTTCAATCCTATGCTGTTAATTTATATTCTTAGAATCCCGTCTAGGCCCGATTGTTTTTATGCTATTAATTTATTTTGAATATATTTATAATAAGGTTAATAAACTCGTATCGTCAAGACACTACCATCATCTTATCGGGAACATTATTATTTATTCACCGTATAAATATATGATTTTATACAAGATAGAGAGAGAGAGAGAGGAGCAGAGTTATGTTAGTAAATAGATATTTCTAATTGGGTTTTTTTATAGGAATATTAAATTATTTACAAAAATTCGACTCTTTTAAATTATTATGCTTTTTATACGTATTTTACTTATTATCCCTTTACAGTTTTTTTCAACTCATTATAATTTATCTACAGATCTTTCTTCGTATGGATTGTCGTAACATGATTAATTAAATACATTTTGAAAATATCAAATAAATTGACATTATTTAGTATATAATTAATTATCTAATGCATAAATACGTAGCACACATTTT
The DNA here is from genome assembly GCA_018907185.1 of Platyscapa corneri. Classification (NCBI taxonomy): domain Eukaryota; kingdom Metazoa; phylum Arthropoda; class Insecta; order Hymenoptera; family Agaonidae; genus Platyscapa; species Platyscapa corneri. The sequence continues at coordinate 1,003,695 of JACCHW010000014.1, forward strand.
TCTTAGTAAACGTATTTATTTATGATATTAAATATACTTTCTTCCTACAGTCCTTTACTGCTGTGTTGCAGATCGACCAAACTGTAAACAAAGAATAATACTGTATGAACAGCGTCGTATCTTTACAAATGATTTACCTTTATTGAGAAAAATCGGACAATCTACAAAAATATTTTGCAAAGTAAACCTGTTGCTCACACGAAATTGTAATAATAGTAGTATAAGTAAATAATATTAATTTAGAAATATTTTATAAATATTGCACGATATTAAATCAAATTAATCAACAGTTCAAAAACCAAAAATGGCTTCCACAATTATTGTATAAACAATTTTTTTGCATTAGTTTAAGCTTCTTTAAATTGAACAAATTTATTTTAATAAATATAAATATGAAAAAATCTTTTCATTGTAATGATAGTCCTCTTGTATAGAAATAAATCGTTAACGTTTTGCCTAGAATATTTAATTATTGCATTAAATTTATATCGAAAAACAGATTTTTAAAATATTTTTACGTGTACATGAAAATTGAAATACATTTCTATTTAAATTTTTATTTAAATTGCAATTAAGACAATGAGATATAGAATTCTCTTCTGTGGTGTAATTTAAGTATTAACTCAATTGTATCAAATTGATATTTAAACGAAAAAATTGTTAATTAGTTAATGATGTATAAACAATGAATTTCTATGTTAATGGAAACTAAGCAAATAACGATCGACCGTTAAAAATAGTATTGATAAATAGTATTTATTAATATTTTTCAAAGTACAGATTATTCTACTAATTTATTTATTTGAAATTTTTTGTTTCGTTGTATATTCTTAACAAATTTTAAGCGATATATTTATTGTAATCTTTAGAATTTTCTAAAAAATAGCAATCATTTTTTTATTATAAAATTTTACGATACTTTAATACTTAATTAGGCCTGTATTTATTGTTGAGGAACCAAACATTTTGATAATCAATTATTAATATAACTGTTTGAAATTATGAAAATGCATCGAAAGATTCTATAGCTTCTATGTACGTGAAACCTATTTGAAAGAAAATAGCAAATTATAAATATTGGTGTGACATATCACTGAGAAAATACCTTCAGATGATAAAAAGGTATTGTATAGTCTATTTTTATATATTTATAAAGAATAAGTATACAATTATAATAAAATAAATATAAATTAATCGACTGACAATAAAAAAAACTATTCAAGAGATCGAATGAATGAATTAATTTATATAATTAATTAGATTTGCTTTTATTTATTTCAATACATTTATTAAACTTTAATTTCTAACAATAATGAAGTAATTTTTCTTAAAATTACAAGTAATAAAAGTACACGACTAAAATTTCATATATTTTCAGAAAATTGATGGATCTTTAATTTCACTGTATCAGTAATCAAGCCACAAGTTTTTCAAAAAGCTTTTTGTGTGATGCGATGTAATTTTTTTTAAACATACACTTTTCCAAACGTTTTAATGTAGTTATTTCGTTTTTTAAGCTGAACTTACGATTGGATAAGAAATTCAACGTTAGTTACACGTTGTATACACATAGAAAGAAAACTCGTTTTTTCTCACTTTTATTTTAAAAATTATTAATTACTAAAATAAAAATACATTCTACATCAATACCGCAATTTATATGACACTTTATTACACAACAGAAATACTCATTATGGAATACTCACATACGCAAGTACACGATAGTGGTGAAGCTCATCTAGAAAAACTCATACAAATTCTCATTTTATTGTTTAGTTTATTTACTAGTTATTTATTAGTTTATTTTCTCATCTAAGTACGTTTTAATTGTAATTAATCATAAGTTAATTCATAAGTGCGTGTTAGTTATTAATCATAGTTAATAAGTTTTTGTCATAAATTTTAGTCGCATAATTATTTTCTAATTAATATAATTGCGTTAGCTATAAGTGTACAATGTGTGCGTTTTTTGTAGATATAAGCTCATTGTGTTAATATAAATTGTTATTGTGTTCCTCTTTGTATGTATAACTCATTCATTCTCACTCATCCATTTTCCCACTGTATTTGCCCTTACTCATCTTTGACCTCAAGGAATCCTAATAAAGTCAACACTCAAAATATATATTAATACTTTATTTTACTGAAAAATATATTACATTATTATCTACATTGTTCTGATACTTTACATAATTAATTTTTAAATTTGAATTTTATTTTATTTACACATGAATTCTTACTTACTTTATTTACTTCCAATATACATTATATACATTTGTTTAATATTTCAAATTCTAATTATATTCCTTTAACACATATTTAGTCTAGATATTAATCCTTATAAAATTATAAATCTTAATTATTCTCATCTTATCATTTACGTATTCACATTGTTGTACTAACTGATTGAAAAATACTTTAAAATTATTATTATAAATTGCATATAAAATTTGTGTCTTGTAACATAAATACATTAATATATTGATCGGAGAGTATTATCGGGGAGAAAGTGTTGAGTTGTATAATAGAAAAATTAAAGTGAAAAGATAAAGGAGAGAAAAAAAGAGTGAGTTAGACAAAGTTGGTAAAAAACAATTTATTTGGTGAATAAAAAAGTAAAGAAGCACAAATATTGAAAATTAGTGTGAAAAATTTAGAAAAAACGAGGTTAGAAGAAAAGTGAGAAGATCAGAAGTTAGCGACATATACAGGTCGTGGTGGAGGAATAACTTAAGCTATCTGAGAGGACGTTACAGGGAATAACGACAGACGCAGGAGAAATCGTAACGGCAAATCATAAACGTAGGAAATTTCAACCGGCCAATCGTAAAAACAGGAATTTAAACCAACCAATATTAAGCGCAGGATAACGATAAACGACCAATCTCAAGCGCAGGAGAAGGTCAAGAAGTGAAGCACAAGCGCAGGAGTGTCAAATAACGCACGTGAAAAAGAAAATAGGGGGAAAATTTAAAGTAAAGAAAAGTAGGTTGGATCGAATAAAGATTATGAAGAATTTTTTAATTGAAAATAAAATGGCAGGCCTAAAAAGAAAAATTAAGTCACCGACGGAAATTATAAAAAGGAATATAGTAGTGAAAAAAGAAAGATATCATTGCCGAAAAAGAACTTGAAGAGAGGAAGCAAGGAAAACCTAGAAAAAATCTTGAATGAGCTTTGAGAATTTTAAAAAAATTTTTGAGAAGGAAAGAGAGCAGAACCGAAATGAAAAATTGGTAGAAGGAATGGGACGAAAGAAAGAATAAGCTAATATGAGATAACGGTAGAATAGAAAAATTAGAAAATATGGAGAGAAGATAAAGGAAATGTAAAAAAAACAATATAATTATAACAGGATTCGAGGATGCAAAGTTTGAAAATAAAAAAGACAAAGATGTGGATTGAAAATGAACTGAAGATTAAGTTAGGAGTGGAAAAAAATATAGTATAGGAATGCAAGGGATTTTAAATGGTAAGGATTAGAATTAGAATATGAAGATGATGTCAGCACAATAATGAGGAAAAAACAATTAAAGGGAACAAATATATATATATATATATAGGGATTTGACGTTTATACAAAGATAGAATATAAAGGAAATAAGAGAGAAATGTAGAAAGTTGAAAGAGGGAGGGGATAGTTGGCTAATTAAGGAGAATAAAATAATAGAGAAAAATGAAATTTGGGTATAGTGCGAAAAAACAGTGGTTTTGGAACTATGGAATCAGCAAGAAACAATAAAGAATATAACTAAGATGTAAGACAAGAAAGTAGGAACAAGAGTATAGATAGAAAAATAAAAATAGGATTCTGGAACGTAGCTGGTTTATTAAATTTAGAAAAGAAGGACTGGGAAGTATTTAAAAATTGGAATATCATCGGTTTAGGAGAAACGTGGGTAGTAGAAGGAAAGACTGAAAGAATAAAAAATAAACTCAAAGAGTTTGAGTCAGTATTCGTACATGCAAGGAAAGAGAAGAAAAAAAGAAGGGCGAGAGGGGGTTTAATGTTGGCGGTAGAATAAATGAAAAGATTAGAATCATGGAAATAAATACATCGGAGGAGACGATAATAGCAAGCATTCAAGTGGAGGAAAAATACTAAACATAGCTTTTGTGTACATGATAAGAACGGGTAAGGAGAACTGTGAGCAGTTAGATAAGATGTATGAAAAATACAAAGGAGAAGTAATAATTATAAGTAGAGATTATAATATAAGAACGAACGAAGAAGGAGGTTGGGTAGATAGAGATGGTAACAGTAAAAGAGCATCGAAGAACAAAATGATAAACAGGGAGGGAAGAGAACTATTAGATTAGATAAGAGAAAGAGGAATATTTATCTTGAACGGAAGAAATGGAAGAAAAGATGCAGATTATACATATAAGAGCAGTGTAAACTCTTCGGTGATCGATTATTTTTTAATTAATCAGGAGGCTGAAGGCCATCAACCTATTATAATTTAGCTTTTTAATGGATTATCAATAAAAGAAGAAAAAAGAAAACATTCATATCTTATCTGGAACTAAGAATCGATAGAAGAATATAAAAAAGACTGGATGAAGCAGATTTCACGGAAGGAGTAGAATTTCTATAGTAATAAAAGAAGCTTCAACCGTAAAAGAAAAAAATAGGTGCGGTAACAGAGGAGAGGCGTGGGATAGAGATTGTTGGGAGAGTAAGAAAGATTGGTGAGAGAGATACAAGAAATGGAGAAATGTGAGGCAAGATGTAGATAGAAGACATTACATAGAGAAAAGGAAATGTTACAGGGAGCTGATAAAGAGTAAACAGAGATTGGAAAATGCGAGAGAAATCGAGGAATTAAGAAGGAATAAGCCCGATAAAGCGTTTTGGAAACTTATGAATAAAAAGAGAGAAAAGAAGTTATTATTAGACAATACAATCTTAAAAGATGAGTGATGGAGACATTTTAGAAATATATATGGGAAAGATTTCGATGAGAGAGAAAGAATGAAGTAACAAGAAGATCGATTAGAGACAGCAGCGGAAGGAGAAGAGCTTGAAGTAATAAATAGGACACAGCTAGTAACGGGATAAATAGACTGAAATAAAAAAAATTCCCTGGAGAAAATGGTATTCCCAAGAGTTGGAAATACGGAACAGACAAATTAATAAACATAATGAAAAGGTTTTTGAACAGGTTATTAATAGAAGAAACAATTCCAGAGGAATGGAGGAGTGGAATAGTAATCCTAGAATTTAAGAAAGGAGAAGGAGAACACTAAACTTAAATGGGGAGAGAGAAAGATAGAGATGGTAAAGTAATTTACTTACTTAGGATATATACTCTCAGAAAACAATAAAGATCATCTGCAAAAAAAGAAATATAGCTACATGAGCAAATTTACTTCTAGGAAGGGTATGGAAAATAGCGGAGAATCTATTCAAAGAAGATCTTGAGAATAAGTTAAAGCTGTTTGATACTCTCGTAGAAGCAGTATTGTTTTATGGAGCTGAAGTACGAGGATGAATAGAGAGTGAGGAAATCGAAAAGATCAAAAGAAATATACAAGATGATGTGTAGGGGTAGATAGGAACACTCCAGTGTTCTTATGATGGAAACGACAAAAAATCGGCATTAAGGCAACAGAGGGCGATAGTGCTTGAGAACAAAATTATGAAAAGGGAAGATTTAGGTATAACGAAAGATTGTATAAAAGAAAGAATAGAAGAAGATAGAATATTAGATAATAGTAAAGGAAAAGAGAGGAGATTAAAGAATTATGTGGATGAAAGATTATCGTTTTGGCATAATATAGGGTAGGGTGGTCTTGGTGTGTTGTCTGGAGTGAAAAGGCAGGGAACATATAAACACTATGGGAAGAAGTGAAAGAAATTTTAATAGGACAACTAAAACAAATATGAATAAATCACATACACCGAGGAAATGAAACAGATAATCTTAGATGAGATAGATGGTGAGCGTAGAAACCATATATGAGAGTAAGAAAGGAAAAGGAAAAGAAAAGGGATGAATATTCTTACTAGATACCGCATTGATAATGAAAGTAAAGTAAATGGGCATTGAACGAATACGGAAAAACGTAAATGTAGGCTATATGAAAGAGAAGAAGAAACGATGAACCATATACTTCAAGATTGCACAACGCTGGGGATCAAAGCAAGAAATTTGAAAGAATATATGTGAGGTATTAATAAGAGTATCAGTACACTGTACAATATAAAATAGAACAGGGAAAGAAATAAGAGAGTAAAAGAAAAATAGACAGGTTAGGTATTGTAGAGGTAGGAATATATGCTCACGGAGATAATTTGTAAAAAATGATTATACAGGGTAAAATAGAAGGTATAATATCAATAAGCTAACAAGCTAGATGTAATATAATATTAAGAATAAATAGCTATATTGGATATAAAATTTTAAAGTAAAATAAATAAAACTGTAATGCAAAAATAATAAATATGTTCACATCCTACGATGGATATAATAAATTTCATTTAGAAAAGACTATGTGCGTTTATAGCTTATTCGGGAAAGACTCATAAATGTATAATAGAAAAGAAAGCTAAATATGCGCAAAAAGGTGCTTCTAATTTAGAATAAGATACTATTATAAGCTGGTACACGATATAACTGTAGTGGTGTGGAATTGGTTAATAATAAGATTTTAGATTTTCAGGTTTTTTTGTAATAATTAAAATTACATAAGGTAATAAATTAGGACATTTATAGCATATAAGTACAGTCAAAATCCGAGATTATTATATTACAATCTCTTTAGTAAATATAAAAGGCTAAAATAATTAAGCGCTGAGAATTATTAAGAAAATTATTAAGAAACATCATAAACATAATTACAAATACACCGAAGGACACAAAGAACTAGGTAACAGAATCCCAAATAAGAAAATGTACAAATAGTTATAGATATAATTAAATTTTCAGAATTATACGAATCTACTTATAAGAAAATTAATTAAAAATATATTCATCGTGAAAATACAAGGAAAAAAAGAATTTTTTATACAAATGTATTAATAGGTTCATAAAATTATTTTCTTCAAATTGTAGTATAAAAGTTCGATATCCCAATAATAAAGACGATATATTAGATAATTATTATCTGGCACTATATTATATTTAAGTAAAAATTATTAAATTATAAATGAAAGAGCGATAAAATGTATATGAGAGGAAGTAAAAAGCGATTAATATGCTAAATCTAATGTGTTATAAAAATGAAAGGTATTTTATACGTAAACTGAAATGTATTATAATAATTGTTTTATTCAATGAACCAATAATAACAATAATAAAAATAAAAAAAGTAATAATAATAATGGTTAAGTTATTATTTTATTATCAGTATTATATATATATTGGCATGGGTCGTAAATCCATTGGCTCCTCGAGTTTGAGTATTTTTAGAAGGTAAGCAGTTCGCAAGACTACTACCTTAAAAGTAATTTTAATCGAAATATTTAATCAGTGATTAAATAATTCGCTGACTTTTTGTGTAATTATGGATTTAGAGATTTTAATTTGATACGGATGCATGATTTATGGATGATTGAAATAAAAAGGTTTAGAGGAATTTGTAGGAACACGCGATCTCTAGACGAGGCCTGAAACGCATGATTGAAAACATAAAGACATAAGTGGAGGAGACAGAGAGAATAAAAAAATATATAAATTGGTTAATAAATAATAAGTATCAAATTCAGTATAAATCTAGCATAAAGAAAGGTAAGTAAAAAATAAGAAAAATTTTTTGAAGATAATTTTAAATAAGAAAAGCTTTTATTCAAAGGAGTAAATATTGAATAAAATAATGTTGCGGATAAAAATTGTATTCGTGTTACTCAAAAGACTAAGTTGCATCTCCATCGTGGAAATGCAACGCGAACTCAACCAACTAAAATTAATACGAATATTTTCGCCTAAAAAACGATTCTGTGTTAATGCGTAAATCTCCCTCTTGTATTTCCTGCACCTTTACGAATTTGCTATTCCTTAAACTTTTCCCTCTTATAATGTAACGAAAGGTAAAACTGCGATCGAAACTACTATAATAATTTCAAAACTAATCATTAATATCGTTCAATAAATTATTGCTTAAATAATTACTATGATATTTTTAAAAAATTCTAAACTTATTGCATTTCTTTGCTAAAGTAATCATTTATTTAAATACATTTATGAAATAATTATCATTTTAAATTATTATCGAAGATATATTAAAATCAATTGCAATGTATACATTTAAATTATTTATTGTCTATTTATAAAAAATTATCATTAATGAATAATACGAATTAAGAAATTTATCTTTCATATAAATAATCCAAAAATAATCATTGCAAAAATCTAAATAAATATAAAAAAAATTTAATTAACAAATTAATTCGAAACAATTCTTCTCAAAAGTCCGTAATTGACTTCAGCTCATTTTCGTGGATCGGGTAGTTGAAATGGGTAGAATGAGTTTTACATGCCACACCGTCGACCCATGTAAGCCACACTTATCCCCAGTTTTAGACGAAATTCTGTGAATTTTATGACGATTAAACTTTCAATCGGACATAAAACACTACATTGTGCTTGCGATCCAGTTGTTTTTCAATTTTCAAAGCGTCAAAATGCATTTACGAGAACAGAACCATAAACTTCTCGTCATGAACGTCAGTTTCGTCAATCATTCATTGTCGCCCGTTTTCGAAGGTGTCATCCTTCTCGAGCATCTTTCTCATGTAAGTAGTACACTTACTATTTAATGTAATGTAGTTATATATTTGGGAAATAAAATTCTTTATTTACACATTTTATTAACAATATACGTACATACATTAATTTCCAATAAAATATATTATGCTTAAATGTAGATTTCTTACGAGACCGGTACTTCACTTTCCATTCCTATGTTCTGTCTTATTAGTCATTGCCAGTTGCATTTTTACTACGCGTGATGTTTCACGTTAATTTCGCGAATGAATACATTTAAAAATATTTCTTTAATTTGTTTGCAGTCAATAAATTCTTGTAAATTTTTCATAAGTAGATTAACCGTTTTTACAAATAACGGGTTTTTATCCAGTGCTTTTCTCATTTAGGTTAGGAAAGATTTCTGATGAAAAAATAAATGGTTTCAAAATTATATATACAATACTCGTGTAGAATTTTGAATAAGTAAATATTAACGATATTCTGTGAAATTCGTATCGTACAGTTATTATTTATTGATATTTTACAATCTTTTCGTTTATTATATTCTAAATTTTATTACGTGAGCGATGTAATATTCGCCTTGATAAATCTTTTTGGAAAGCACAAACTTTATTGTTAATTCCTTTAATCTAACGTTATACATTTACAGTATATTAAAATTTATTTTAATAATAAATGCCTTCGAACTCTATTACTTATATCATTTGATATCAGATTTAATCTTTAAATATAACTTTGCACTTAAAACTACTTGATTTTACACTTGCCTTGTTACTTTTAGTCTAATTAAAATAATATATAAGTAAACTTGAAATTATTGTATGATATTTCACTTGATATTTAACAAGCAACTACCATGAAAATTAAATAAAATCTTAATTTTATTTAATTAGAATTTAATATTTCTTTTTCTGATTTTAAAAATCACAAATTATGCAAATAAATTTTATCCATGTTATAAGTTTAAAATTTCTTTTTGTATTTCAATATAATATTTCTATGCATTTGCAAATAATGTTCAAAATTAAAAATTTTTCAAGGTTATTATCATTTTATGTATATAATTTTAAACACAGATTGTTTGATTTAACAATATTGCTTAAATTCTAAATCTTCACATTGTTGATAGTATAAATTACAAATATAAATGCTTACACTTATAACTTCTTAACCATAAAATTTATACTATTTAGTATATACTTTATAAATTAAACTATTTAGACTGTAATTTTTAAAATTATATTGTCATTATTTTACAGAAGTGGAGTGACGGTGATCACGGCAACATCAACGATTTGATTTTCTAGTAAAATTCAAAAAGTTAGAAAAAATTATAAATTGTGTGAACGTCTTCGGTGAATAAAATTGAAAATGGAAAAACCACAGAAAATGCCCAAAGTAGCAAAGGTCAAAAATAAAGCTCCTGCAGAAATTCAAATTACAGCTGAACAACTTCTTCGGGAGGCTAAAGAACGTGATTTGGAAATTTTGCCACCACCTCCCAAGCAAAAAATTTCTGATCCACATGAATTGGCTGATTACCGACATCGTAAACGGAAAACCTTTGAAGATTCAATTAGAAAAAATCGGTTATCTATTGCCACATGAATGAAATATGCACATTGAATGCACATTTGGAAGAAACCCAAAAACAAATCGAAAGAGCTAGATCCATTTATGAACGATCCTTAGATGTTGATCACAGAAATATTGTATTGTGGCTAAAGTATACTGAAATGGAAATGCGAAATCGACAAGTAAATCATGCCAGAAACTTATGGGATAGAGCAGTGACTATACTTCCCAGAGTTAATCAATTTTGGTACAAGTACACGTACATGGAAGAAATGTTAGAAAATGTAGCTGCAGCTAGGCAAGTATTTGAGAGATGGATGGAGTGGGAACCACACGAGCAAGCTTGGCAAACACATATTACAACAGATGTGATTGTAAGTAAAAGAAAATATCAGTATGAACAAGAAGTGCAAGAAAATCCTTCAAATTATAATGCATGGTTCGATTATCTAAGATTAATAGAATCGGAAGGAAACATTGAGGTAATCAGAGAAACTTATGAAAGAGCAATAGCAAATGTACCTCCAACAAAGGATAAAGAGTTTTGGCGCAGATATATTTATCTCTGGATAAACTATGCATTATTTGAAGAACTGATTTATTGATTTACCAGGACTAATACCTGCATTGGCTAGCTTTGGCCAAAAGAAAATTATATTTTACACAGATGATTATTACTCATTAAATATTTTCTGCTGTGATAATAAAAAAATTGTCTTTTCTAATTTTATATTATGATTATTATAAATATATTTTTCATATATAAAAAAAAAATAAATAAAATATACATCTATAATGGTAAAATTATAAAATATTCAATAATATAAAACACCAATTTTTCATTCATTTAATAATTTTGTCCCCTTAATGATTTTTTGTATTATCGTTGTCGTACTAATAACTATATTTAATAACTATTTTTCCATATTGCATTTGTAATTCCACCTTCAATAGGGCATTTTTTCATTTTATTTTTTTTATTTTATCCAAAATACCTCTGTCTTCTTCATATCTTATCTCATGTTTTCCTTGATATATTCACTCTTTTGTCTATTTTTCAACATCGTATTGTTTATAAATATCCTTTAAGTATTTAGACCATTTCGCTTTATTAATGTTTTGCATATTTTTTCTTTTTTTCCTGACTTTATTCATTAAAGTCTAAAATATCTTGCCTGATTTATCTTTTCTTGCTTTCTCAATTCTTTTCTCTTTTTCTTTTTTTTTCGTGTATGTACGTTCTATCCTTTTCTTTATTCTCCCTTTTCCAAGTTTTATATAATTCTAATACTTTTTGCTTTGCTGTCCAACACTTCATCCCATCAAATCTAACAAATATTGTTTTTATATGTAGTTTCTTTAATGATTAGGTCATTCATTTTGTTTTTCAATTCCTGCCATGAGTTTGTATTATGTGCATCTCTTAACATTCTTTATATTAAATGTACATGCAGATATTCAAAAAAAGTAGACTTATTTTGGTCGATAATTATAAATAAAAGTTTAAACTGTATTCTACCTAAGTATTTAATTGTGCTATTCAATTATAATAATAAGTTTTTTCATTTACGAATATGATCTATTTATATTCATACCAAATTTCCTTGTGTCACGCATACATTGATTGAAATGTTATCCATATTTCATTCATTCATTTTAAGTATGTTTTTTTAATGTTACAAATGCATTGTTATTATTGTATTCCAATTAACTCTTCATCAAATAATTATCCAAAATAAAAGAAAATTAAAATTCAATTTTAATTATCAAAACTTAATTATTATTCATTTTAAAATTATCGAAACTTTTTATATCAGTTACATAGTATATTTCACAAAAAGATCAAATTAATTATATTTTTCATAAATATTTTTTTTTAATAATTGCCAAAATTGAAAAAATTGATAATGTAGATTACTGTTTGAAAAACTAACGAATTTCATCGATAAAAGATCATATTCGTTTTATATTTTAAATTTTATTCCTCCTGGTCTCAATGTACACAAATAAACAACAACTTTCAATGCTTGAACAATTGTTCATACATTTTATTTTCCCGTATCCGAGGAAAATGTTAGTCGGCTTATATTATTTGGTTTATAACTAAATATCGCTATAAGCGTTTTTAAATATTTCAAGTATGCAACTGTATTACAATTAAATTAAACCATTAAATAATATAAAATTAGTTACGTATAGTAATTACAATTATTACAAATTTTAAAAACTGTTAATCGTAAATATTTTATAACTGTACAATAATTGTTAAATTTTGATGGCTATAAGATTAATCTTTTCCCAAGTTTGTTGGTAGATAAATATATAAACTCGAATACTAGAATATATAGGATGATATTAGTATAATTTTAATCCATTTCCCAATCAACACATTATATATATTAATGACTTTTTTCAGAATTTCATTTAAGTGATACAAGAATTGTCTAAACTTGTTGAAATTATATTTTTCTAATTAAATCTGATTAATATATAAAGTTTATCCCTCGATAAATCCGATGATTTGTTTAGACAATCGTGTGAGCGCGCGCGCGTACATTATATATATCTCAATTAAAAGAGATCTACAAGATTTTAACAGCTTTTTTATAATGTCATTTAAGTAGTAAGGAGTTGATTAGTGTTAAGCTAAACAATTGAAATTTTTCCAAGATAAAATCATATTCGTTTACTTATAAGCAGTTATTACTTACATTAAACTCGAATCTTAATAATAAAAAATAATTATGTAGCCTTAAAAAGGCTCCGACTTTTCTCTTATTGTTTAAGAATCTGAAATATGTTTTCGAAATAAACATCGATTTGTTTCATCCATGGTAAGTGATGAAATTATAATCTTAAATAAACAGAAAAGCAAAATAGTTTCCAAGTATTCGTAAAATTTTCTCGCAATCATCGAAGCTTTGATTTGTGAAGAAGAAACCTGTTTTACTCCATGTCGATTTTCAAAGTCAATCCGCGAAACTTTTCACAACGAATTTTGAAAAATTCTCGTGTACTGACATTAACTTTGCAGGAATCATGTGGTCCCCTCATCAACAGGCGTTCGCGGGCTAGTGCAGGTCGACGAGCGAAACTCCCTGCAAATTGGAAAATAATGACATCACAGATTTGGACGGGGCCAGCAGTAGGTCTTATCAACTCGATTGTGATAGCGCGATGAGAGCAACCCAATTTTCTCAAAATACCGCATCAATGGGCGCTTTCGAGCGAAACTTTCGCGACAAATAACGCCGATTCTGGATCGCAACGGCAGCGGTACACATGTACTTCGTGTAAATGTGCGAGGCGCAACAGCCTGCAGCCGCATCAGACGCATTCTGCAATGTTCCCGTGTGCCGCGTCCGGCCGTATATTCTCGTCCTCGTTCGCCTCACGGATGACCCAATCGGTGTCCTTATCTCGACGCGTTCCCGAGGAGCGGCAGCAAGTGGCGCCATTTCTCCCCCTGGCGGAAAATATGCGCCCGACTCTCCCCTCGATTTCCCTCCGCGCCCTTTCTCCTTCTCGCCCGCTCACTCTCGCTCGCTCTCTCTGTCTTTCTTACTCTCTCTCTCTCTCTCTGTCTCTCTCGCACGCTCGCGCCATCCACCACTGCAAATACTGCAATACTCAGCGAGTACCGGAGCGGACCACCGTCCTTTCATTCGCGCGCTCACGGTATACGTCTTCAACGACGAGACACGGTCAAACCGAGAGAGAGTGAGCCGAGTCACGTATACGTACACAGGGTACACACAGTAACGCGCGTGCATTCGGTACGCGCACGGTGTGGGAGACGCACACGCGAGAGACCCTCTCTTGTATGAGACAGTAACAGCGGCTGCGGCGGCGCGACGGCGGCACCTAACCTAAAAAGAAGAAAGGAAAACACGCACACAGAGTCGGGCTTGACGTTTACGCGCTCTCGCACACATGCAACACGACCTGCTCCCCGAGCCTAACTCATGCGCCGACGACAGAACGGAGAGAGACATAGAGAGTGTGTGTATACAAGCGAGAGAAATGTGTCCCTCGGTCCCGGCTGAAAAGTGCGTGCCGCGCGGCTAGTCGTAGCGCGCTAGTGCCGTCTGCGTACATCACCACAGAGCGAGCAAGAGCGAGAGAGAGATAGAGGCGCAACAGCGGTAGCGCACGGCGGCTTAGCAGCAGCAGGAACAGAAAACGCAAACCCGGCGTGCGAGCAGCAACGGCAGCGGCCGTCGACCGAAGCATAAAGAGAGAACGAGAGAAAGACAGCTAAATCATCCCCGTGATTTTTTCCCAAAAAACGCCTGTAGCCCGGAAAGGGATAAGACAGTGTTGGTGCAGAGACCCGTCGAGGAGTGCGCGTGTGTGTGGGCGACCGTGCGCGCGTCTCGTGTTTTGAAAACAGCGACGTTCGAACGAGAGAGTCAGAACCGGGTAGCTGCGGTAACAGTCGCTGCTAAGATGCCGACGGGGATGAGATCAAGCGTCGCGGACCCAACGTTGTGGGAGGAACGCTGTCTCGAGCGATGATCGCCCTGGTTCCGAGCTCTTCGTAACTCTTCGGCACTCGATCTCGACGACGGACGCGAGGGAGAGTCGACGAGAAATAGGAGGCAGGGACAACAGTAGCACAGTAAGAGCAGTAAGAGCACCACCACCACCGGAGTAAATGAAACTCTTCGTACTTGGACTTGTGAGCCTCGCGAAGAAGCGGTGGAGAAGGGGGGCGGCGGAGGAGGAGACGCACGTCAAGGTGTCTCCGCGATAGTGCGCGCGTGGAACAAGTCGCTCGGTGAGACAAGTTCGAGCCACCCGAGAGGCGGGCGCGTTTAAATATAGAAACTCGCCGCGGCAGCGGCTACGAGTCGCAAGTTTCGAGGATTTCGTAAAGTGCGCGTCTGTTGTTTTTTGTTCTCTCTCTTTCATGAGAGCCAGGGGGAGGGAGGGAGAGCTTTAGAATTCCGCGCGAAAGTGTCGTCGATGGCAAGTCGAAAAGAAGGATAAGCCAAGAGAGTTGAGCAATGTGAAACCTGTTTTTTTGGTTGCTCCACTGTATGCCTCCGTTTCTTAACGTCACACCGAATCTCCCAAATTTCCGTTTCAAAAGTGTATGATAATACTACAACGACGACTCAGCAGAGGATAACGTTTCCGTCTCGTGAAAGCCACAGGTTTACAACAAAAAGAAAAAAAAGGTTGCAGCGAAAAAGCGATAGGAGGAAGATGTTCGCCACATGTGGCCACGGAAGCTCCCAACTGAGAAAGACAGAGAAAGAGCAGAGAAATACCGAAGAGAAGCAAAAAGTACAATAAGAAACGGTAAAGAAGAAAACTTACCAAATATCGCGTGTTAACGGAGACAGGTTCGAGAGAGAGAAGAAAATAGAGCTGACCTTGAAGAAGGGAGGTTCATTTTATATTTTAAAAGTATTTTCTCGGGAAGAGAAAGCAAAAATGAGTGGTGAAGTGTAAAGTGTTTTTCTGATAATTTTCTGAAATTGAAGAAAAAGAAGTAAAGGAAAAAAGTTTGTTCAGTGCAGTGCCCCTCATCTGTGTATATACGTATAATTATCTGTATATATATATATATATATATATATTGTATATTTAATTATATACATACACCTGCATACGGATATACACGCATATCAATATATATATATATATATATGTATATGTATATACATAACACGTACACACAAATATATGTATATATATATATCCATCTAATTTTTTGTGATAACCAAAAGGAGTCCATAGCCCTTTTCCCTTGTTTATACAAGAGGAGGGAAGGCTC
Organism: Platyscapa corneri; assembly: GCA_018907185.1. Taxonomy (NCBI): domain Eukaryota; kingdom Metazoa; phylum Arthropoda; class Insecta; order Hymenoptera; family Agaonidae; genus Platyscapa; species Platyscapa corneri. The sequence continues at coordinate 1,019,766 of JACCHW010000014.1, forward strand.
TATCGGAGAAGTTTCTCACCTACACGTAGAAAAAAAAATCCGCACTGACATCCGCACACGGACTCACGGACGCACACATATTTACACTCCTCATACGTATACCTGACGGGCACGCATACGCTCACAAACACCGAACGAGCGCGCATCACGTACAGAGCACGTACACGAATACGGACACGTACGACTGACAGACGAACATTTTAAAAAATACATGCGCACAAAAATATATATGCATACGTGAGAGCCGCGCGTGTGTACACATGTACAAGGCATACCGCGAAAGACGAAGAAGAGGAGAGCCGCTCCGCCAGCAGCGACTATACACACTATCATGTTAACGGTGGAATTCCGCTCGAGAGGAATCTGAAGGCGGGGACTCTGACGTCACTCCGCTCATGATAATGAGGTATTCATGATGGCGGACGCGCTTACGAGAGAAAGAGAGAGAGAGAGAGAGAGAGAGAGAAAGAAAGCTGAGTCCATGTATATCCCCCTCCGCGCTCTGCGAGTGTGCGAGTGCGTGAGTTTTACACACTACTGTCTATTTCTAGGTCTACTTTTTCTCCATTCTCCTTTTCTCGGCGTTCCACGTACATATGTCCTTTCTATCCTTACACCGACCGTTTTTCACTAATCTGTTTTTCTTTTTCTTCGAGCGATTTAACAGTCTCCCGACAACAGAAAATACAAGCAGGCATTCTCGAGAGGAGAGCAACATTGCTCACTCGGAGTGAACGGTTCGCAATCCCTCTTTCGGTCAACTGCTAATGCATTTTCACTCCTGCGACAAATTACAATCCATATCACTCGCTTTTCCCTGTTGTAATTCGTGCTTTTTAAAGCCCAAACGAGGATTCGCGCGCTCGGTCTCTCTCGCTTTGAACTGGATGACGATTATGCTTTGATAATTTCGTCGGTGTGTTTCTTTTTTAATAGCGCGCGCGCACACACACACACACACCTGACTTCCGAATCTCGAGTCGAAACGAAAATTTCTTTTAAACTCCTGCAGCATTCGTTCATCTTTGCATCATATAAGAGACACTAACTCTTGGGCTCGCTTTTTCCGAAAGCGCCGAACGTCAAATGACGATAATATTTGCCCTAAATTACTCTTGGTGAGAACTGCTTTATCGCGAGGAAAAATAAATTATTTTTAAAACGTGTTCTCCGTGCTTATCAGATTGCACATTTTTTACATTTAAAAGTTTTTTATTTGCAGAAGTAACGTGTTTACAGTTTTAAGTTATTTGCACGAGTATTTGCGGAACAAATATGAAAACGCGTCCGTAATTCCAAAAGAATAATATTCCGATACGCGATAAAATTCCATTTCTTTCCAAGCATGCAAATCTCGATTCATCGTGCTCCCCATATTTATCTTAACTTTAATAAAGGTAATAAAGGTAATAAACTGGTTCGTTTATTCGCAGCGCGTACTTTCTTTCGATTAAATCTTTCGAGGCTAAAAAAAGCTCGAAGCGTTTCCGAGGGCCTTTTACTTGGCAAAAAGAATTAATTTTGGCTTTATTCGGTGAATGCGGGATTTATGTTCATCATCCTCCAGGCGCTTCTTCTTTCCTTTCATATTTTATTTTTGAACATTGAAAACGAGTGTTTTGAGGAGGTTCGAGTCGATTCAAAGAATTCAAAGAAAACGAATACCGTTTAAATATAAGAAATTCAGAAGTTTACACCAATGGCGCTTTGTCAGTTATCAGAATTTGACGAAGTTTATAATACTGGTTTGAAAGAAAATTTACTTCCACGTTGGTAATTTATGTTTTATGAAATCTCTACGCGCCATTCGAGTTGTTTTGAAAGCCATTCGCCGAGGAACAGTCTGACGCAAACTTAATAAAATTCCTTTTGACACCTAAATTTTTCTCGACGAGCCGAGCCATCTTTGTATATTTTATTCGTTTCTTCACAATGATTTTATCAACGACGTAAATTCAATTTGACAGTGATGCACCTAACACTCGGATAATCGCGCCTCAACTCTCGTATATAATTTATTTAATATTTTTGTCTTCCCCGAGGAATTTAAACGGCTTCTTTGGAAGGAGCAAATAAATTGTCGCGTTCGTCGCGCGATTAAGACGGATTCTTTGATTTTTGATTTTGGAAAAATAATACCCGAATCTCCTCAGTGGGTGTGTATCGATATCCAGCGAATACACGTTGCGCGATAAATAAAACATTATTCAAAAATGCGTTAAAATGTCCAAAGATCACTCGCGTCAATTAGATACAATATTTTAACAAAAATGCGATTGAGCAAACGCACATTGTTGGATCAATTTTTTATTTATTCGCGATTGCGTGCAGTTGAAATGAAACGCAATCCACTTTTATTACGATTGTCGAAAAATTAACAGCTCGCTATTCTTAAATCCGGGAGATGGCGAGATAACGCGAAGACTACCGAAGCTGGCCATCGAGTTATCGCTGATTTCCCTGTTACAAGGGCTTGCTGGATATTTATAAATAATCGCGCGGCAGTTGTGCCCAGCAGCGATCGCGTCGCGACCATTTGGAGCGAAAAAATAAAAAATGGAGCAAAGCAGTTGCTGGTTAACTCCGGTCTATGTCGTGTCGTCGCGATACAAGTGAACCAAGTTCTGAGCGATCATCGCCTCCTCGACAAGAAGAGCCGAGCGAGATAAAGCGAAAAGTCCGATCGCGAGTCTGGGATTAGAAAAGGAGGCGAAACGCGGAATAAAAGATAATAATCGCCGGCACCGGTGCGGGAGCTTAAAAAGTAGTGGCGCTTTGACCGCCTGAATGAGCCAGCCTCGGGTTTTTGCCGTTGCCTGTGCCTGTGCGTGTGTGGGCGAGAACGTGGAGGGGGATGTGCGAGCGCGCGCTATGGAATGTGCAAATGCCGGTCAAGTGATTGTTGCTTTCGATGGATTTAGAGCGCAGTGAAATATGCCAAGGAGACGAAATGGGGAGATACCGCTTCCGGAAGGGTGGGACGTCGCGCAGGACTACGATGGAAAGGTGTACTTCATTGACCACAACACGAGGAAAACGACCTGGATCGATCCTCGCGACAGGTACGTAGAAAAACTCAATGTTATGCCATTCCGCCATTTTTCAATTTCATCTTCCTCCTCCTCCTTCTTCGGCTCTTTTTTCTCCATTTTTCCCCCAGCGGACTTTCTCTTCTGCAGCTTATTATTTATGCTTTCGAGCTCGCGTTATTTTTAAAAGCGAGACGCTTTATTGGCTGTTATGTCACTTTGGCCGCGACGAGAAAAGCGCAGATAAGACGAGTCTAGGGGAATAATTAAATATTTTTTATCGCGAAAATTAATTTCCTTCGTCTTTCAATACATTGCGCCTGCGACTGCGTTAAAGAGTTGCGACATTGAGCCCCAATGCTTATTGCCAACTGCGCCTGAAAATTATTTCCCAATTGGGATTTTATTATTTTGCAGTGCTAATTTGTGGAAAGCAAAACTGATCCGAGAAAGGCAAAGGAAGCGCTTTTTTCAATATATCACAGTATACATTTTGAGGGAAATGTGCGATTCGCGTGGCCCGGGAGTATAAACTCCATCTGCAGCAGACCTAAAATCGCGTTTTTGCAATATTAAATTCGGAAAGCTGAGAGCGTCGGTGCACGAACGTCTGAATTTATATCGCGCGGATAAACTTGCTTGGCCATCGTCGTGATAATTTATCAATATATGCATTGTCGAACAAAAAATTATTTTGTTTGCTAGATAAGGTGCGTGCGCCGAGATTCTTGGTACGACGTTACTAGTTGCCTGAGAATTTCAATGATTTGAGCATTAAAATCAATAAAGTTGAAGTCGATTTGGTATCTCGCGTTCGCTTTATTTTACACATTGTGCATTGACAAGGTGAAAAAAGTTTGGTCCTTGAAGGAGAAAAATAATATTCTTCGCACTAATCTACAATTTTGTATTTTTCGCTATTAAATGTTTGTTGTTTCAGCAATCCGTCGATACTTTTCATTTTTTTTTTTTTTTTTTTTTTATCAAACTTTTTGCGATATGTTTCTCTACAGTTATTTGTTTTTCTTGTGAAAATTTTTAATCAATAATACAAATGTATGTGTGTACATACACACACATATATATATATACACGAAGACAGAGGAATAGCATTGAAAGCTCGAAGATTAGTTTTTTATCAGAATTATTCGTGACTTAGATGACTAATAATCCGCGAGGAAAAACTACTATTCTACAATTGATCGATGAATTTTATATTGGCGAATGTAAATTATTTTTATTGCTATCGTGTAGTCGTTACATATTTAATTGTTGGCAAAATTTTTCCGTATTTTTGAAATGCACCTAAAAGGCTACTTTCGTAAAAGTACACGCCAAACCGAGACTGCCAACGACGAGATTTGTTAACAAAAATAAAAGCTTATTTTTATTTCTCAAATATATCTCGCAAGTCACACTGTTCCATTGGAAAATGTTGCTTAAATAACGATAAAAGGAACATTAAACAAAACGAATGCCGATTATTTATTATTTCTGACTATCGTTTGCTCTACCTCTCGTTACCGAGAAACGATAACAATAATTATTCAACATCGAATTCTATAATTTAGCGTCAAATACACGTAAATAAATTCCGATATCTCGAGTGCACGCGTATTCGATAAAAAAATCTATTAACATTTCCGAGAGAGATTATAATTAACCAATTGGAATATCTGGCGTCGATATTGAACTGAAAATAAAAATCTCCTTGCTAAAATTAGAAGTAAGGCTTCTTCGTAATTTTAAGAATACAAACAGATTTTTTATCGATCTTGTAACAGCACATTTTAAACAATGCATACACGTATATTAAACATCACAATATTTACACATGAATTATTTATATACTTAATATTAAATACTAGCTTAATCGTGCTGCCTCGACTTGAATCGATAACTATATAACTATAAAACTATATATAAATAGCTATTGGCATAATAAAAGATTTATAAAAATATTGGTTTTCTCACTTCTTCGCCAACACAATAAAACACACATAGATGTCCAACTTTTCGCTTTCTTTTATAGCTTCGGATGCATATTCCATGAGTAAACTCGTTTTAATATTTTAACCAATTTATAAAGATAAGGATTGATTCATGGCTACGTATCGAGCGCTTCAGCCGAAGCTATTTTATAACTCGTGTTATTATTTATTGCCGCAATAAAATAATAAAAATTTGAGTTTCGTAAAAAATGTATCATAATAGATTAGAGCGCTTGTGTTATGAAATTTGGCGTTTATGGTATCGAAATTACCAGATGAACGAGCGTTAGCAGTTGTGGGGCGTCGCGACGGAAACCGTCGTTTTGTTTAATCAATATGTGCTTGTGAAAGGAGACTAAGGATGAAACGTAAATAATGCATTATGGCGTGTGCAGCAGTTTTAAAGACCAAGTGTAGCTCGAAACTGCCGAGATTTCGAAATGAAAATTTCAGAGTGCAACCGCGACATTTGCATGGCTCGTCGAATCGAGGGACGACGCACTTGTACGCACGTCGTAACTAACGTGTTCGACCCGTAATCCTCGCAATTATTTGTTTTTGAAATGCGAAGATTTCCCTCTTGACAGTCGAGCGACCAATTTGCTCGAGAGCTTTCGAGTCTTTATAACTTCATAACAGTCATTATGCAACGCTGAAAATTGAATCTCGTAACGCGCGTCACTTTTCGTCACCGCGTCCGTCGCGCTTAGCGAAAATGCTAATTTCGAATTTTTCGAGAACAGAGAGGAGTTTCCGTTGGCTCTCGCGGAGGGGGACAACTCCGAGCGCCAAAGAAGCTGCCAGGCTCCTCTCCGTTGCATTATTCAAGAAAAGCCATGATTAAACGCGCGGATCTGTAAATTAACCACCGGCGTGTTTCACGAATTTTATTGGAAAAGTTAGTAGCGGGAGAGTTTCTTTATGAAGATCACGTGGAGCAGCGCTTCGTCGTCTCCAAGCCGCAAGCCAGTGACAACGTCGCCGGACGCCCTCGCCGAGCACGTAGTCTGTAGGTGTACCATAGATACGTGCGTGCGTGCGTGCGTGCGTGCGTCGCGCACTTTTTCACCGACACGTGCGCGCGCGCGCGCGCACCAGTAGCGGATTCGAGAGTCGCGAGGCCTGCCGGTGCTGGATTTGTTATTTATTTACCATTCGCGCCATAAATGATAAATGATATTCCCCGCGCAAAACTAATTGCGACGCGTCGAATATTAATTTCTCAAGCCCGACACGTACGCGCGCGGCTTCCTAGGAACGAAAATTCCTCGTTAATTGACAATTCCTTCGTACCTTTTCTCATGCTGAATTATTCATCGGGAATTGTTCTGCTTGTATAGAATTACCGGACAATTTTAATTGCGCGATAAAATTCGTTTTTACGTTCCATATTTATAAGGGAGATCCTTGTCTGGTAAGCGAGCGAATTCAGCTGTGAAGATTAATTGTAAAAAATAGAGCCAAATCTGGTAGTGTGAACGTTACTAAACAACTCGCGCGTTTAAAGAGAGAAGTTGCTCTCGTTATCCCGAATTAAAATGTTTTCCAACGATTAAAAACTCGTATTCGTCCGATTTTAATAATCTGCCCTCGTCCCTGGCGAGTTATTAACGATTACAATAAGTCCCGCGGCACGAGCACCCTCGGTTATTTATAAATAAAATTATTGAAAAGAGATACGCAGCTGCAAGGAGAGGGAGAGAGAGAGAGAGAGAGAGAGAGAGACACTAGAATATAGTACTTGCCGCACCCGCATTCCAGACTTCAGGGCCGAGTTGAGACTTGCGCCTCTGCGAAAACCACGAGAATAACGTACGATATTAGTAGCTGCCGCTGCCATCCACGTATTATTTCGCAATTATCCTTTGGTCGGTGGACTGTTGTACTTTTAATTGCTCGTGACGTTGATAATCAGCGAGGTGTTTACGTCACTGTAAAATTATTGATGTCGGCCGTTGGTAGGACACGCCTTTGCCTTTTTATTACGTCAAAAAAATGACGCCCAAATCGGGAGTCCAAGTGTGACGAGTTACCCCTTTGTGTCTTGATTAAATGATAAAAAAAAAAAAGAATAAAAGTAAATTCCAGACGGACGAGAATATTAATAAACTTTTATACCTTTTGAGGGTAACTCTGCGTTTTATCCTACATTAAATCGGGGGAAATGCACAGAAAGACTAACAAATTCTCTTCGTCAGTCTCGCAGAAACCGCCCGTTTTTCCTTTTGTTTACACAGAACATTTCTCGTAGCTTAAATAACGTTTAGCGCTTGTACGACAATGATAAAATCTAAATCAATACGTTATAGCTTTTTATTTAATATTCTTCCTTCTTGAAATTGTTTTCTTCCAACGACGTTAGATTTAAATGGTAGTAAGTTTACGCGAAATAATTTATATGCCCGTAAGGTGTACGTTTACTTCAATTGTAAAACGACAATTTTCAAATGTAGATGTCCTTCGGCAAAGGTGTGATTAACAGCAGATGTAATTAAGAGTGCGTTAACAATGGTTAAAGTGAGTTTAATTGACAGTTGGAAAAAGAATTTCAATACACCTGCCGATCATTCAAAGTATTTAGTTATTCCCGAATACAGAATTAACTCGATTAATCATAATTTACATAAGTTGCTATAAATTTATAGAATTGTAAATGCTCGTCTGACTAGTTAAACATTGGATTAGCATGTGTTAATGTCGTAAAGATAAAACAATATTACCCATAATTATTTTATGGTTAAGCGCATAAATTTTAATAATCGATATTTATTATTTTTTATCGAACGACGAATGGCATAAGTGGATGTTGTCGTTATTTTTTGAGAATTTCAATGTCCCTCGTTCTTTTTATCGAAAATTTTGAATAATAATTAACAACTTTGTGACATATTTTACCTTGAAAATCTTAATGCTTCACGCGCAGTGTGTTTAATTTAAAATAATAACAATAATAATAATAAGCTGAAAGAATTTTTTAATAATATTTAATAATATTCCAAGATTTCAACGCTAAATTTAATATTGACCGTATAAGTTTAACATAATTAGCGTTGATGAAGGATATCAGAAATTGTTTCTTCTTGGTCACGAAAAGTAAGCAATAACATCATTAAAATCTACGCTTTTAAAAGGCCTTTAACACTTTTAATAAGAATACATCATTTTTTGTTTGCTTAATAACGATCGTTTGAAAAATGTTGAAAGGTGTCCTTCGTATCTACATCCTCAATTAAATTTGAATTATATGAATTCCAGTGATAACGTTGGCTTAACGAAATGTAATTAGACTTGTGATATATTAAACTGCGCATTTATGTAAGAACTGTAGCCTGTAAAGTTAAAAAAAATTGCAAATTTCATTTATTTAAATAAATATCCTACATCGGATAATCACATTTGCCGAAATATGATGTATACGATTGCCGTAAATTGACGCGGAATCCTTATTTCTTGCCAATCATAATTAGCTACACACGCTCACGTCCTTCGACTGCATTTATTATAATTTCTATTTTTTGTAAAAAAATATATTCAACTCTCGAATACACGTAGACCGTTAATAAATAAAGCGAGCTTTTAATTTATTTAAATTAGAAAATTATTATTATATGATTATTTATAAACTGCAACTTTTTTAGCGATTGGCAGGTTTATTTATCATATTTTTCATCTTGGCGACTTGTGAGCTCTTTGAAAATGCGTGCGCGTTTCCATAAATTAAGTATTAAAATCTTAGGAAATATCGCACGAATCCGACGATAAAGAAAAGGCAAAGATTTTAGAAACTCAAAGACAAATGTCGAGGCGTGCGTAAATAAAAAAGGATGCACAACTCGCAGAACGTAAGGAGATTCATCCGAGTCAGTTCCATTTATTAGATTCCACCTACTCTTTTCCACTTATTTCCACTTCTCTTTATCTCGGGATATCTCGTTCGCGTTCTAAAATCTTTCTCTCTTTCTCACTCGAGTCCGGCACACAAATGCACTGCCATTGGCTTTCGCAACATTCCTAGGCGCGATGTTACAGCTTCGATCGCGTACCCTGGCACACATCCTTGCGCGTTGCCCACACGAATAAGTGCATCACGTGGTGCAGTTACGCGCCTAAGTAATCTCTGCTGTTCGCGATGTCCAGGATAACAACGAGCGGCCGCGGTTATGACAAAATTGAAGAAGGGTCGGTGAGTCGCGGTTGGTTTTCTTCCGCAAATTACTCGCGGATCGATAGATCGCGGATTATCGTTCGCGTTCAGCCGCGTGATCCGAGTGCATTTTGTTTTTAAATTTACCGTCGCGACGCCTAGAATAAACCAGTCTTTTAAGGAACGTTTCGACCAATTTAACAACCACACGAATGCGTTTAAGAAATTGTTGTACGCTCTCCTCTAAATATACCGATTTCAAAGAAAACTCGAAAAAGTTATTTATAGTTGTGCGAATGCGAAAATTGAGGTTAAAGCGCAAAGCTCGCAAATTCGGTAACAACCAAATTTGCTCAACATTTTAAAACAACGAACGGCTAATAAATTACGTTGTAATGCCTATCTACCTTCTGTGTTTTTACATCTTTTACAGAAATGTAATATTTGCGCGCGCGGACGGACGGAATTTTGCGAGTCGCTTAATCAGTTGTGCGCCAACAATGTATAAAATGTTTCCTGTATAGTCTATGCGAGAAATTTGAAACTGAACAAGAGCAACTCTTGGGCCGTTTATTTAAGAGCAATCCAAGTCATCGATGACCGCAATTTCATTGTTTAGCTGCCAGTGCGTCGATGAGTAATAATGCAAAGTAAAATTTTGTTGGCCATTGCTGGAATTCGATAATTGCATGCTCGAATAACATCGGAGACTCCTTGTCAGTCCTACAAAGCGAATACAATTTTAACCATCTAGTGCTGTTTTTTTCCGCTTTTTCTTTCTCTCTTTCTTTTTTTTTTTTTTTTTACTACTCTCCGTTAAATATTCCCGTGCGTGTTTCTGTATTCAAATCCCTCGGATAGGAATAAAAATTCAAGACCGACTTTCTTCTCCGCGCGTCGATCAAGCGAACGTACGAACTTACCTATCCGTACGTGTAATCGCGCGAGCCGCGACTTAACGGGAATTTGCGGACTCACTCCTGCCTCTTTTTCTTCTCCGCTCGTTCGCGAGTTTTCTCGTACACACGTGCACCGACCCTAACGTATATATCCGTCTACGGCGGATTCCGCGCGAACCCGTCGCACACTTGATTTCTTTCACTGAATTCCCCGTTCCAGAGATTTCATCGCTCCCGCGGCGGCGAATCGAAAATTTGAGCCCATTTTCCAGCGCTTTTTCAATTTATCTTTCGTTGCGAAGCTGAAATTTTGGAAAAGATCGCTAGCAAAGAGCCACGATAACTCGCTAGAGTTGGGCAGAGCGCCGATCGCGTGAGAACGAAATTCGCGCCTCATTTTCGAGAGATTATTTTGGCGTCGAGCAGCAGTCCGCAATTAAAATTTCATTTGCCGCTCCGGGGAGCGAAGCTTAGGATCCCGCGCGACTCGTATTTTGCACGCGAGTTTACTTTGCGAGTCGACAATATTTTTCAACCTTGAGAGGAGTTTAGTGGCAATTTCAGTGCAATAAGCGGGAAATAATTGATGTCGGACGCGGCGCAAAAATGAATTTCTCATTGATAAACAAGAGCTGGGGAAGAGGCAAGAACCGATCGGAAAAACGTCCGAAGCTCCGCGATTCTAATCGTTCAAAGCTCCGAGTGGAATTCGCCTTTAAACGAGCGAATTTTCACTCAGGAAGAAATCGAGCGTGCGAGTGATCGCCGTCGCCGCGTATAATAAGCCGCTTTGATTCTCGGTATTCCAAGATTAATGCGCGGCGCGGTGCGTCGAGTTTCTGGAAAAGCAGGTCTTCCCCGTCGCCGTCGCCGCCGCCGGTACGCGTTTCTCGCCGGATATACTTAGAACCTTAATTAACACGACTCGCGCGCGCGACCCTCATTTCGCGAGCGGCGGAATTCCGGGCGCGTTTAAGGGGATAGACGCACCGGGCAGCGGCGATTTAGCGGGCGTCGCGCGCGCGACCTCGGACTCGAGCACCGGAAACGACCGGAAACGACCGGAAACGACCTCGAGCTCAGTCGCGCTCTCGTAATTTCGTCGCCGAATCTCGGGGTAGATAAGACCGCTTCCTGGTCGAAGGTCAGCGCGGATCGGCTTTCGCAATTTCTCTCGGCGCTTTGCTCAGCAGCTCTTGTCGGCTCGCATTTTTCATCCGTGCAAACCTCGTCGTTCGTCGCTCCTCTTCGATCGAATACGCAAACTATTATTAACCGGAATCTCGAGCGACTCTCCTCTTCTTCGATAAAATAGCTCGCGCTTTTTGCAAAGTTGGCTAATGCTACCCTCCTGGTGGTTATCATCCCGGTTTCGCGAGAAACCTTCGCGATTATAATAATTATTTGCAATAACACTTACATCGCGTTTTTTTACAATTCGTTGGTCCAGTGCTCGATATTAATTTTCGATTCGGCCAAGATGCGAATGTCGCGACAATTTCTGGTTCCGTAACGAAGCCACGCGTTCGCACGAATACACCAAACTGTAAAAGAAGACGGCAGCGGAACATTTGCCGTTTTCTCTTCGTTACGATTCGATTGATACTCGTCGAAAAATAATTTAACAATAATAAAGGCTTTGTTGGCTGTAAAGCCGCGGTTTGATGCGATGTAAAGTGTATTTAGTAATCGCTACTCGGGTCGTTGTGCGTCACAAAAAATGACAATGAACCAATGATTAAAAAAAAATTATTCATTACACCTCTATTATCTATCTCGTTTTATTCCGTGAAAGAAATGCCTACATGTGCAAACATATAATATACATTTATTATCGGTTGAAAACGTTACCTGTTTAAAATAAATAATTACGATGACAACCAGCGCCGTTTTAAAGTAAAACAAATACGAGTCTTTGATACATCTAGACTACATTGTTCGTATACAATCGCTCATTTGTATGCGTGAATTTGATTCTCGCTATCTCATAATCATCATTTCTGTTGTTTACGATGCATAATAGTATTATGCTAAATGTTCCTCGAACTCCAATTAAAACGATTGCGTTAGTTATTGCATTTCATAATGCGCTTTTCTCGTAAATTAAACGCCTGTTAGCGGAAGATTTCATATAATTTATAATAATGCGGATGCATATAATAATCACGGAATGCAATTGGGATCTGGCCAGGGGTAATTGCACCGAGACGCGTTGCAAAAATTACGAATCGAAGCAAACGTTAGCAGCGAGTAAGTAAAGTAGCGCTCGTTACCAACGGTTGCTTCTTTAACGCCAAAAAAATGTAAATCTTATCGCCGAAAAGAAAATAAATATTTGTGAATTACGTATATCAGAGTTGATCGCACCTGAGTGTGGCGCGAAGTCGTTATCAGCTACATTCCGAAATTTAATTTCGTCAATGGAAGTGACATCATTGAGAAAAAATGCCTCGACTCGTTTTAATTAATATAAATTGCAGCAACATGTTGTAGCGCACGCGAGCACAAAAGCCTTTCGGATTCAACGCTCGACTGCATCTTACCCAGACCTATCTTTTGTTCTTTATTGCTATTATATGCGGAAATAATCGCGATGTAAATAAACCCAAACAAAAGATCGGCCGAGAGCGAATACAGGACGTTAATCATTCGTTCGATTTTTTAAATCTCTCTCTCTCTCCCCCCCCCCTCTTGCTCGGCTGAATCCGCTCGAAAATTAAGACATCGACTTTCTCTAGAGTCCGTAGTAGGTATGTAGCCTCAAGTAGGACGACATCGACGTGCACCTTAACACCATTTGATTTCCATCGCTGAAATTGTCTTTTGTCTTTTGGCTTTTGCAATTGCGCCGCGGTTATTTTCGTGTTTCCGGCGCCTCGACTGGATTCGCGCGAACAAATTCATCGACAGCGATCGCCCGCTTCCCGTCGTGAGAAAATTGACGAAAAGCATCGCGGCTCGAGCCGCTGCATTTTCAATTCAGATCTAGCGATGCGGATCAGCAAAGTCAAAAGGCCCTCGCGATCTATCCGCCTTTTGAATTGTCCTGTTGGCTCGCATCAGCAATATGGACAAGCGTTGACGCTTATTCGCTCGCTCCCTCCCCTCCTCGCTTACACGTATCGATTGGCGATCGGAGCGGCCGATAAGCCACGCCGGAATGCGATTGATAGATCGGCGGCGGTGGCGGCGGCGGCGGCGGCTCGGGGATACCCTATAGTATTTTTGCGTGTTTCTGAATTACGGTAGCTGGTCTGTGCCTTTCCTAGCTTCCGGGCGTTGGTGAAAGGAGCGTCAAAGGTAAATAACCCATTTAATTCTGGAGAAACGTACGGTATAATGGCAATCACTTAGAGGCGCGCGGAATCGATGCCGATGCCTTTCTTGCATCTCTCCTACTTTTTCGTTTCTCGCAAAAGAGGCGACCGAGGAGGCGCTTTTCTCGTGTGCTTCGCGAGGCCAGTTTATGCGTTTGTTTACACCTTGCCGAACTTGATCGCAGAGGCGCGATGGCGGCTTAATTAGCTGCCAGGGTGAAACTCGCTCTTGTGCAACGCAGCGAGAGTCGTTTCGCAGTTGCGCAACTCGAGATTGTTATTTAAATATAAGGAGCGTTGTAACGCAAATGTCGTCGGCGGCGATAAGATCGCGGCCGGGGAAACACGAGGATTCGCCAAGTATCCGGAAACGGTCGGATGGCCGATGTTTTTGGCATTTATCAGCTCCTGACACGATTGGAGGAATACTCGCGTAAAATAAGAGTCGCGCCAGTTTTTTGCACGGAAAAAAGTCAAAAAAAAAACTGGAACAGCGCTTTGTTATTCTGCTCGTTTTCGCAGACGATCGTCGCGCGCTCGTATCTATGCAGATAAGGAAGAAATTTGAATTCGAAGAAAGTTTTTTTTGTTGTTGTCGGAGGAGGAGGAGGAGGAGGAGCGGAGCGTAGCCAGGAGGCATTGCGCTCGTATGACGAATCGCGCCTCGCATTCCATCGCGAGTAGTCCAGTAGTTTTCGCGCAGTCATCGGGATGTATGGCTTCCAGGTATGCGGGCCGCGCTCTCCCGCTCCGGGCAGAGTCTCCGATTTGCATTCGCGGAAACGCGGAGCGGATTCCCGGTATCGGGGCCCGAGCGCCTGCCTCGTCTCGGGCCTCCCGGCGCGTGTTTTTCGCTTCCCTTGCACCGCGCCGTCGCCGCCGCCGCCGCCAGTAGCACCGGTCCCCGAGTCCGAGCCGGAGCCAATTTGTTCGGAGGGACAAGATGGGGGAGAGATCTGTCAGTTCGATTGCCGAGGTACCGTAACCACGGGGAAATTTATGAGGCCAGCGTCCCGGAATCACTTTTATAAATTCATTGTCCTCGCTTCCTCCGCGCCAAAGGTCATTGATTCCCTCCCATGAGCGATCTTTTTTTCAACAGCAACACCAGCGACGGCCGCCAGGGTATCCGTGACGGCGCTCCATATTCCCGCGCGCACTTTCGAATCGAATAAAGCCGATCGGGAATAAAAGAGGATCCTTTGAACGGGATTTTGCGAATTAGGCGCGTCGTTGCCAATGCGAGTCGGGATTATAAAAAACGGATTTCGAGGCCGTTTAAGCGGCTTTGCCGGCGAGATGGCGAGGATAACGCCGAGCCCTTGGCCCTGTACTCCTTCCGCGAAAGTGCAGTGGAGATAATTCGAGACGCACGCCCAGCAGGAGGATAATAATCTGCTCTCGTGTCTTTATTCGAAGAAGAGAGCTCGCGTTGCTTTTCCCGATGATCGGCTCGATTATTCATCCGAAGACAGTCTGACCGTTGAGCGGCGCTCGGCCGTATTTGCGGAATCTAGGAAGACGATTCGGATCGACGCTCCCGATCGGGAATTCGATTAAGCGCATCTTCGGCCACAGTGGCATTACAGTGCTAATGACTGATATTTCATTCCAACGGAACTCCCACGGACGGACGGACGCACGGAGGCGTTTGCATTGTGCGTTGCGTCTGTGTGCAGTAAGTGCGCCTCGACGCCAAATAGGAGGAGGAGGAGGAGGAGGAGGTGAATCTAGAACAACGTATAAAATTGCCGTTTAAACGGGTGCGACGCGATCCCTCGCCTTTCTTCGCCTCCTTCGTCGCGATGAATATTTATAGTGCGCCATTGTAATTGCATTATGCGTATTTGCATCAACGAGGCGACACGTGTCGATGCCTGTTTTATATCGTCGGCGTCGTGCCTCGGATCGCAATGTCTTGCGAATTATTTCCAGCCGATCCCGCTTTAAATTGAGATCGGAAAAGGCGGCTACGGGCCCCGATTATTGCGTATTTATCGCGGAAAGTATGCGGGCGAACGCACGCTTAGCTCGAAATACCGGCTAATCCCCGCGAGGAATCTCGAATTAGAACTCCTTGGTTTGTTTATAATATTCCGTCCGTTAATTTCGCATCGATGTGTCGGAATTCCGGAATTGCCTCGACGCCGTTTCAGCTTTTCTAAATTAAAACTCGTACCGAGCATTGCGCTCGTTTATTTTTAAATTATTAGAGCATTAGAACGTAATAACGGGACTCGCGCTATTTTAAATGCATTTTTCCAGCAAATATTCAGCGCCGAGCGCGATTACTTTTATCACAAATTAGCGATAGAGCGGCAAATTATTTGGAAAGCTCGAAACGTGCCACGGGAAATGTCGGGAAATGTCGCTTTAAATTGCGATTTTGGCGATAATAGAAGAGCAAAGGGATAATTAAAACGGAGACTCTTTTGTGGGCTTCGCGAATGAATTCCATTGGTCGCAAGTGTTTTCTAGGTCGTGAGCGTTAAACAATTTTTTCGTTGTGGCAGCGATGATTTTGTTTGCGTTTGATAATAAAAAAAGCGCCTCGTGTCGTTATTTAAAATTGTTTAGTTGATTTTACGGAGCCGCGCGAGCGTTGGTTAAAAAAAAGAAGGAAAAAGCTGCTCGACTCTTGGACGTTTGGTAAAAAGCTGCGAAATTCCTGATGAGTTGTGGTCGGGCGCGCACACGCACGCACGCACGCACGCACGCACAAATACGCGTCGAGGCACATTTACAGAGGCCGTGAATTGAAAACGCCGACGAGCTAATCTTTCAATTTTCATGTCCGGCTGTAATGAGCGTAAGTCGAGTGGCAGAAGGCTACCAGAGACTGGACTCGCGCGCCTCGCTCGCATATGTGCGTACGCATACGCACGAGTCATTAAATTCTTTCGAGGCACAGCGACCTCGTGCCAAATTACTTTTAAATCACCTGGCTGGTCCTGCTTGTTCTCGTCAACGACCGATCCGACGCTCTACCCGAAATCGACGTGCTCTCTTATATATTACGTGCTCTTTATTTTACTCTGTCTTTTTTCTTTTTTTCTCTCCTCTCTTCGTTATTTTCCCTTTGCTCGTTCCGTAGCGGAGATATGCAGCGGTCGCTCGTCGCGTTCGCAGAAAACGCATTACGACAGTAATCTCGTCGAGTTTATTAAATTGTTGCGCGAGGCTTTCGTTCGCATCGGACTAGAAAACGTTGATTCGCGAGAAATGCGAGAAATTCGTTGCGTCGAGCCAATTGCTTGTATTATAATTCTCTAATCGTCCGAGCGCTTCACCGAAACTTTGAGAGGTACCAACTGTAAAATCTCGCTCAATTACGATATAGCCGAATAACAATTGACTCGATATTAAGAATCCAGTAAAATGAGTCACGGGCTAAATTTTATTATTCGCCACAATACAGAGAGAGAGAGAGAAGAAGCCACGCAAGCCCTCGGATTTTATTACATCCAGAGAAACATCCATTAACTTGGGAATAAATAGTAGTTTTAAATAATATGCTAAAAGAAACTATTTGAGGAGCCTAATGATAGTTCTTGTTGGAACGGACTCGACTCGCTTATTATTATTTGGACGGAATAGTTCTGATTTAATTTTTAATTTATTTTAGCATTCCTTTTTATGCAATTTATGCAAGTCGTTTTTGCCCAGAGGAAGGGACGGCGTCGAGGATCTGTAAAAATCCTCTCGTAATTTCAATAATTTCATACCGAGTGCAGTCGGAGCCATCGACTAGAGTCAACAACAACAACAACAACAACAACAACAACAACAATAGAAACAAAAAAGTCCTAGATCGACATATTATTCTATTTAACAGCTTTGCTGCTTCAGTAGTTATGTGTATTTGTAGTCATTCAGGTTAATGTATTTCGAGTGTTCTCATTTTTTAACCGAAGCGGTACAGGAACTAACTTGCATAACGCATCTCTCCGTCTCTCCTCGCTTTCCTCCACTTCTGCTCGCGCTTTACTCTTTTTGTCCTTTTCTACTCTATCCAGTTGATTCGCGCTCGCAAAATAAACGAAAAAGTAAAGGCTCTCTTTAACGGATGTAATTGCCCGAAGTCTGCTTTCCGATTAAATTCTGTGGCCGCGCTGTTCTGCTCTCTGCGTTGTTATTTTCGTGCCCTAACAGATAGAATGAATTCGCGATTTTGCGCAAAATGAGAGATCGATGAGTAAAAATTCAGATTCTACCGTCAATTAGGTTTATGACGTTTGTCTTTGGAAATCATTAAGATGTCGTTGAAACGTCGACCAATCCTATCCAAGGCCTTAAAGCGTCCACGTTTGACGGCTTTGCTTTCGCATTTATTTTCAATCTTTTAATTTTTGATTGAACGTCCTCTTACAAAAGAGTATTGTCAGTGCAGACTGCATCAATCAATTGCATCAAGAGCGAGGAGCAACGAGCGCAGCGCTTCCTGGTACGCTTACCGAGTTTTTTAAATAAACTTTAATCTGCTACGAGTACTCGCCGTGTGTGCGTATTTTTATTTTTTATTCTTCAACTTATGGGTCTCTAAATACGTGCGATGCGCGTACGTGTGAATATATGTATATCTGACTTTTCTCTTAGTTTTTCTTTTGCCTCTTCGTGCATTTCTCGAGCGCAGTTTGATCGATACGAGGCCTTTTTCTTTAATGCAGCGTCCCAAGAAAAGAATCCCAAGGGAGTGGGGAGAGAGAGAGAGAGAGAGAGAGAGAGAGAGGAGAGAGAGAAGAATCGGGCGGTTTGTGTGTGTGTGTGTGTGGGTGTGCGCAAAGAACCACGAGCTCGCCAATTACGAACAATCATCGGGGAATGCGCGCACGAATCGGACCACGAAAAGAAACTCGCTCTCCGCAGATAAAGAGAGCGAAAAGAGAAAGAAGGATAATAGAGTAAGAGAGATATCGCTTTCGTCTCTTTTCTTCATTAAAAAGTCAAAACAACACTCCACTTACGGGACAAATTGAAGGTAATTGAGAGGAATAACAAGGGGAGATAGAGAATGATAGGGAAAGGAAAAAGAAGTAATATTGCTGGTGCGTACGAGCAGCTTAGGTAGGTGTACGTACCGAAAAAGACAAGAGAGAGAGGAGAGAGAGAGAGAGAGAGAGCAAGTGTTGGAGGAGCCGAGGAAAATGAAATAGAGAAACAGGGCCTATTACGTACACACCCTGGATTCCAAGAGATTCGAAATTATTATTCTACAACTGTAGCTTTGTATTGTTATCGTTGTGTTATCGTGCCGATACAACGATGCCGTTATGCGCGGATTTTGAGCCAAGCCGTTTCGTCCTTTCCCAAATTGGATTACAGATTATCATCCGCGCGTTTCGCGTCTGTTCGACGCTATCGTTTGCAAATGCTATTAGCGACTCGGCACAAGTTACTGCAACTACTGTGTAGCGCACAATTAATGCCACGCACTGGGATGATGCCGCGCCAGCAGCGACTTTTGACACGCATGTGCCAATTTCCTTCTCTCCGCTCGGGAGTCTTTATTTTTATTTCAGCAACCAGTGACAGTTTTAACGACACTCGCATACATATTTATGCCGGCTAGTCGCAACGAGCATAATTGATTTCCGTACAAATACAAAGTTTGTCGCGATAAATTTATCTCCTCTCGGGCTCGTGACGCGCATGCGGAAAACGTAGTTTGCTATTTGATATATTGGATAAATACGGTGTAACATCCCAACAAATGACCTTTTTCTGACTTTCCTAAATACGAGACGAAATATCGAGCGAGCAAACGTCCAAAACATCAAAAACACGATAAAAACAATCGCGCGCGATTAAAAATGTGCGAAGAAAGTCGGGCCGACTCTTGCGAAACCGTGAGAATGTTGTTAATCTTTTGTTGTTTTTGTTCTTGTCATTTACGACGCAGCCGCGCGCTCGATCGACTGTCGGATCTTATTAACGGCTCCGTCCCCCTGGCCTGTCGCCCCCCCCCCCGGCAATTTCAAAACTACGCCGGCCGGCCCCACTCGTGCGTGTATATCAAAGTTTTGCAAATAAACTGATAGACATCGAAAAATGTCTGTCGCAACTCTCGTCAGTTTGAAAACACGCGTACGTTGTTTGCACGTCGCGTGTCTCGACATCGAGAAGCGCCTCAAAGTCGCTCAAAAGTTTTCTCCTCCGCCCCTCGTTTTCGCTAATTGCGAATAATCGGCAACGCGCGCAAGCTTTCGGATCTAGCGGTTTGTTGCCGTTTACCACTCGGCCCGAGGACTGCCACGGAAACAGTCGGTGCTCGCGAGATAAGCCCCGCAAGCTCTCCTCGACTGTTTATCAGCGGCGCGCGTTGAAAGCGTCGGCGTCCAAGAATAGCCCCGACGGCGGCGGGCATTTTTCGGGTCAGCGCCGAGAGAACGGAGCGGAATGCGAGATGCCGGCGGGACGGGACCTCCTGGAAGGTGGTGGTACGGGCTCGGAACGAGGGTGAAAGTCGCATTCCAGACGCGGTCGCGGTCGCGATTCCAGCTTTGGGGCCTCGTTTTCCAAAAACTCGATTGCGTCAGCGGCGGCAATCGGGAATCTCGGGAATCCGTGAGGAGCCGCGGCTCGGGCCCGTGATTGATGATCGCTTCCTCGGGGCCCCTTGCGTTTTCAAATTTCGATTACCGAGTTGACATTTACAATTTCGATTGCCGGGCCCATTTCTGCGAGGAGCCGCCGCCGCCGCCGACGCCACCACCACCACCACCATTAATGGAGCGCCTCGCGGCGATTTTATCGGGGCCTCTCGCTCGGCTAACGAAAATTGATCGATCCCCACCCCCTGTTGGAGCGCACACGCGCTGCAACTCGACTCGACGAGTCTTTCACGAGTTCGGGCCCAAATTGCGGACATACCTTTCCGAGCGAGCAAAATTTCACGTGTCGCGTGTTGCGAGTACGGAGCTACTTTTTGGACGTGGACGTTAATTGTCTGTGCAAATATAAAGATGGCAGCGGAGATAATTGACGCGCTCGTAACGATCAACAAATGGATTCATTAATATGTATTAATATGCGAGCTGCGCGGAATATTTACGACTGGAATTCGCCGACTTTGGCTCGGCCATCGGAGTATTTTTTTACGCGAACGCGAAAACAGGACGAGTTTTTGTTGGAGCTACAGAAAAAGCCATCGCGGTGATTTTTCTATTACAACGCGCGACTCTTCTCAGCTCCGCTCGGCTGCAGTTGTAAAATGCCAACAACGACTTTATCGAAAACTCGATCCTCTGCAAAAAGCGGCGGTAATTATTTTCGGCGAAGGAGGGCGACGATGTTTGTCGCGAACAACCCCGAATGCATTGCTTCGACTCGACTTGCGCGGAGTCATCGACTTCCTCGTGCACGTTGCTCGCGATGCGCCAGCAAGATTAATTTGCAAAAATTTGCCACGATTCGCGGAGGGCGAATTAACCGGTATGGTGCATATCCAGTCTCCGTAAAGGCCGACGGTGGACGCGAGCGCTAGCGCATGCGCTCTTCTAACCAAAAATAGATTTTTACGAGTTTTCGGTGTATTATTCGCTCCGACCGCTCCGACTACGAGCCTCGCGCCATTTCTTTTTCCTGTGATTTTACACTTTTTTCTCTCCCTCAAAATACTGCGTCACAATTCTAATGCGTAAATTGCCGGTGAGTAATTTTTTCAGAGGATACACCGGAGATGACAAGCTCGATTCGGCACGGAATTTAACAAATTAAAAAAAAAATATCATTCAATATGCCGTATTGACTTGTCTCTTGAATATTTATAGATCCTCTCTGTAGAGTGGAAAAAGAATGGTATAAAAATTGGATAAATTCAGCGACTAACGAGGAAAATACTCTATTGACTCTAACACTTATTTCCTACTCCTCAAATGCATTGTTTTGTTGTTGTTGTTGTTGTTTTTTTTTTTTTTTTTTTTTTTTTTTTGATCGAATAAGTCAACCGCAACTATAACGGTCTTATTTTTCTCCAGCCAATTGCTTGCAAGTATTAAAAGCAATGATTTAAACATTACTTTTCATACGCTTTTAATAAATGTTTGTTTGCTTTAGAGCTGTGCGTTAAAGCTCGAAGTTGTTTGTTCGAACAGCTTCGAACAAGTTCACGCAAAGAAAGCACCGTTGACTCGACGACACATATTGTTTCAGAAATCATTGCATTAGAGCTGGTACAACTCGTGAGTGTCGTTGTTAATAAGGTAATGAGCGATTGCCAACCAACACACGAGCGTACGAAATATAATTAAATAAAATGTTGATTGGCTTTAAAGGGGATTTTTCGTAGCTCAACTGGGAACAAACGCGGCGTTCGTTTTCTTTCCACACGTTTGACTAAATATCAGCTAAACAAAAAAAAAAAAAAAAACAATGCAAGGCGACGGCGATGTCTGCGAAACATCGTACTCGAGACGTAAACGTTGAAGTTTTACGAGGTGCAGGCCCTCGCGCTCTTCCCGTCAACGGAAATAAAAACACGCCTTCTCTGAATTAATTTATAGCCCTTTTTTATTACGTTATCTATTTATAATTGTGTCATAAATGTGGAGTTGAAATAAAACCGACAACGCTTGCAATAAAATAAAACTATTTGAATTTATATATTTTTATTCACTCGTGTCATTCGCATCGATAAACGGCAAGTGCGTATTTTTTCACTCAATAACCGAATCGAGCTAAGAAAACGAACACCTTTTCCAATTGACTCTATTCTTTATCCGTGTCGCAGAGAACAAAAAGACTCGAAAAAATATACCTTAATACACCTTAATTTTAACGAATATAAACGCCTGCAATTTAAAATTTTCAAATTTTTTAAGAAATGCAGTGTCTTGCGAAAAGAAGATGCTCAAGAGCCTAAATTGAATGCATTTAATATACGTCGTTTAATGAAATAGAAATTCTATCGAGAAAATTTTAATTGCTTAATTTTTTAATTATTTTTTATAATTTATAAAAGGATATTCGACGACTCGTTATTACTATTTATTCATTTATTTACGTTGCGCGATGAATTGTTGTAGTTCAATATTGTTTTTTTTATAATAGCGACTCCAAGCCACAAACGTTCGTTAAATTCCAACGATAAAATTAGAAAATTCTTATAGCATTAAACTGCATTCCGTGGCATTTTAATTTTTTTAATGTGAAAAATGAGGTATAATTATTCAAATTATATTATCCGAGAGAAGAAGTTTATGAAATATGTATTAATGGGGCTTTAAAAAAGCCAATAAATTCATCCACGTACAATATTATAATTTCAAATGACTAAATGAATATATTCAAACCCAAAATTAAAATGCAACGAAATTGCTTTTAGAAAAATAAACGTTTAATTGAAGCTGAATTGTTTCGAGGAATTTTTATTAAAAAGTATAGCCGCGTGTGTTCGCGTTGCATTAAAAGTAAAAAGATTAAATTCTATCCTTAGTAAAAGAAGCGTTTACATAACTTTATCAAGAGAGTCTGCGCAAAATAAAACAAACGAGTGGGATAAAAAGTTACAGTGAGAAACAGAAACGCAGATAAGTGTGGAGAGAGTGAGAGAGAGAGAGAGAGAGAGACAAATTGGCAACGTGGCTCTCCCTCGGCATCCGTTTGCCATCTGGACTTGTAAGCCCAGTCGAATTACACATTAGAGGTGGAAAAAAATTCCACTGGATTTTTAAAACTCGGTGCTCTACAAAATGTTGTTTTAATCATAAGGTAGAGATGCAGTCGATCCGCCACAACTGCAGTTGCTTTAAAATTTTTATAAACCTTTTCGGACAATAAAAGTTTTGAACATTCGACGCGAGTGTCCGTCCAGTTGGTTGGATTGACTATTAAAAAGCGATTGCGAAGCAACAAAATTTCGGAGCCGACGCTTTTCCAACAATGGAAAGTACCGTAAGAAATTATTCTCAATGAAAATGAGAAAAATAATTTTAAGCAGGAGTGTCGAGTACGCGTTTGGCGTAAATCTGCGAACCAAAATTGCGATCAAACTTTGTTCCGAATTTCGTTCACTTTGCGTTCCGTCCAAGAGCGTCTGCCTTACACATTCTCGAGGCGATCCGAAAAGCCCCCTCCACGCATACACACACACACACACACACACACAACAGGGCACGCAGTCTTCTTCTAAATTGCGTTATCTCTAGAACAATCCGAAAAGCCTCTGACGTACGTGCGTAAACTGTTAAACAGGCGACGGACGGTTAGTGTACAGCGCGGCCTGAGATATAAACAAATTTGCCCGCTTTGATATATCCCTGACGAGTTGCGAGATTAACGTCCACGGCATTAAAGAGAAAGTTAATAAGGTGAATAAGGTTAAAAAGAAAATTGCTTAATAAACGATTAAAGCATTAAAATATTTAATGTCTTAACGAAAATAAATCTCCAGTCTATTCGTAATCGCTTTTAATTTCAGTAATTCCTTCCAAAGTGCGTTGATAAAGTCTACCGGAAATTGGAGCAAAATCT
This sequence comes from Platyscapa corneri, assembly GCA_018907185.1. Lineage (NCBI taxonomy): Eukaryota > Metazoa > Arthropoda > Insecta > Hymenoptera > Agaonidae > Platyscapa > Platyscapa corneri. The sequence goes on from JACCHW010000014.1 coordinate 1,043,616, forward strand.
CGCGTTTACCGCGAGATAAAATTCACTTATTAAATACTCGATAGTTGCATTCGTGTACAATGGCTCTTATTAATTGCTAAATAAACCCAAAATATTTCTCATTTCCTCCCAGCGTAATTCACATTTTACACCGCGCCACTTTGTCTTATTCGCTCGTTTTATTTGGATTTTTCATTAAAAGCTGTCGAAACTCTTTCATTTCTGTGCGAATATCGTCACCGATTGCAATCAACTTTTTGCATCGCTTATTGTAGAATATGAAATTTAGGTGATGATCAAACGGCCAAATTGATCGCGAGCAGAAAAATAATGTAATGTGGGACTTGGAAAGTCATTGTCGCGTTCCCTGCGAGTTCTTTCTAATGAAATTTAACGAACAACACCCGAAAGTAGTTTAATTACAAAATGATTATTTACAAAATTTTGAAGTAAATTTTTAAATTAGGTTTCTGCAAAATTTGAAGAAGTAACATTGCTATTTGTACCGCGCGAGGCTTTCAACGCCGGACTAAATAAAAAAAAAAACATTAAGCGCAGATAATTTAAAAGGACGTTATTGCACATTTTGATAAACGAATTCGCTTGGGCTCGGCAAAAAACTATTTCTACTTTTCATTTTATTTTTCATTCTTCAAGCGAAACACAGCGACAAAAAGTTGATGGGAAAAAGAAAGTAATATGGTAATGTTTGTGAAAATGCTTTAAACGCGTGTGATCGCAGAAGGTAATTATAAAGCTGCAAAAGATTACAAATGATAGGCTCGTTTTGCTCGGTTTTACGGTGTAGTTTGTGAAATTTCATAATTCGGCTCTACAACATCCGTTGAAGAAAAAAAAACAGCAGCAGCAGCTGACTAAGCATCGAAATTTTGCAAGCAAAACAAGTCACAAGAAGACGTGTCTTTCTTTACGAAAATTTTTGTTGGCATACGTGGGCGGGGGGGGGAGGGGGACTTGAGTGTCGAAAAATTAGTCTCGACGTCGGATAAATACTAAACGACTGCACAAGAGACTCGCGTTCGCATTAATTAACAAACAATTATGGTATAAAATAGTAACGTAACAACGGCTCGGAATTCCGGAGCGCGAAGGAAAGCGTTCGCGGTAATTATCATACATAACTATATTCGTTTGCGCTTTCGACTCTCTTTTTCTTCATCTTTGCAATGGCCGCCTTTGTGCGCGAGAACGTGTCAAACAGCCGGTAATCTCCTTTTAAGGAACGAGAAATGCATACTTTTGCGCCAACTCGTTTTCCCTTGTTCGCTCCTCAACTTTATCCGTTTTTTCTTTACTTATTCGTCGTTTCCTCCTCCCCGTCCTCGGTCCGCAATTTCAGCATCATTTTCCCGATTCGTTTGTAGTGCCGGGGGAGGGGTGGGAGCTCGAGTACATCACGAGCATAATTCGAGCTTCGGCAGCGACTCCGGGACGGTTGCGACCACTTGGCTTAATTCGCAAATACACCCGAACAGAAGTAGAATGCGAGCAAGTGACTAAAGTTAACTAAAAAAAAGGCTACTTTCTAAAGATCTTTGGACCAGATTTCCATGTAATCGACGCTGGAAATGAAAAGTCGGCGCTCGTCCTCTTTTCGAGTCGAAAATTAGTAAATTCCTTAACGGCCGAATAATAAAATGGTTGAAAATATTGCGTTTGCCGAGCGATCGAAGGCTCGATTAAGAGCTTGAAGAATGTTTTTCTCATTCGTGTACGGAGAAGCGATCGAGACTTTATCGAAACGTTTCAAGTGCGCGCGTTATAAGATTCGGCTAAATTACACGCGTCTAAAAATGAAATACAACACTCGTATCCGTGTGTTAATCGCGTTTGAAATCTAAGCGCGCGTATTTGCTTATTTACGCTTCCCGAGCACTAAATTAAAAATGTCTTCTCGGGCGCTTAGCTAAAGTCAGGTTTCCGAGTTTCCAGGCACCGCCGAGCGACTCTGCACCCGAGCAGTCGAGAACGGCTCGTGCATTCTAAGGATAGCTCTAGAGTGTTGCGAACAGGGAGGCTCTTCGAAACGTAAAGCTCATCCCCCGGAATAAGAGCAAGCGGAAAATCCTTGTGCTCGGATCAGGCAAAGCGCATTACGCGATACGAGATGATTATTTTCGTCACGTCGAAGCGTGGAAGATAATCGTCATCAACGCGCCGGCCGCATCTATCGATAATTCTTAAATTTAAATTCACGTCGCTGGGCTTTGGGCTCGTAAAGGAACGCTCGTTGGGAGCAGCGCTGGTCGAGCGCAGGATCTCCGGGGAGCGTCCGCGCGAGCATCATCGGGGCCCCGTTGCCCGTGCGTGTGCGTGCGCTTAAACGCGGCCAGCTCCGGAGCCGTGACACAAATTACGGGGCGAGGAATGTTCCCAAGTTTGGAAATTCGATACGTCCTCTCTCGCTCAATTACTCGAGCAGTCCATCCTCGGCCATCGTGACAGCAGCAGCAGCAGCAGCAACAGCCAATTACGTTTCTTTGCTGCGGGGCTCGTCGTCGTCGTCGTCGTCGTCGTCGTCGTCCGCGTCCGCGTCCGTCATCATCGGGCCGACGGGGCTCGACGCTCTTATTTTTTCGACTCGTCGACGTCGTCCTCGACTTTTGTTTGGGCCTCGCGCGACCAGCCCCCCGCAGCCTCGGACCCAGCCTGCCTCGCATAATTTTCACCGGATCGGCGGCGACCAATTCTTTTTTGGACTCGGTGGAACGATATTCGGGCCCGTCCTCGTGACGCATCGAGTTTGAATGTCGGCCAGGTCGTTTTACCGCTGGAATCCGGCGAAATCATTCGAAAAGAATTTTCATTCTCACGAGGAGGAATAATTAATTTGTGGGGTGGGGGGGGGTTGGCCTTGAGGCCGAGGCGATTCGACACCCACTCGCTCTCCTCCTTTGGCGTTTCACCGTCGCATCCTACATTTGCAACTCGAGCGAATCGAACGTGTCGCGTGGGCGGCACTTTCTTTCGCGCAACCGATGGCTCTTTAATAATGGCGAAAAGCGCGGCTCGAGTTGCACCGGAGCTGCGTTTCGATTTTCGTGCGGCTCCGACGGCTTATGTAATTAGAAAGTAGATTCCTCGAGCGTCCGTGTGTCCGCGCTTATTTATTTGACAATAATATCCGACGAAATGGATTGTGCGCAGTCGTGAAAGCGAGCGGCCATCGTATACTGGACGTTGCTCCGACAGCCGGAGAAACGATCGACGCGCGCCGTCACATATTTTATTTATAAACAATTTTATAATAAAGCTCTGCACACGTAACGGCGCGCGAGTTGGTTCGCGTTGCACAACACGAGCGCGTCACCCGCTGCAATTGCCAGCCGACCGAGTTTTCCGGAAAACCTGGACTTTTTCAGTTTTAAAAAGGGCCTCGAGCGCGAGTCTTTCTCGGAAACGTATGCTCGAACCCAATTTCGAAAACGACTCGTCCACGCGTCGATTAGCGCGTCTCGCGCTTTAGCTTCCGACAATTCGCGCGCTAGCGGTAATTTTTTGGAAAATGACGATACTCGCGCTCGGCGAACCTCTGACGTCTCGCGAGCATCCCGAGCTCTGCTCCTTTTCCCCGGATTTGCTCGGGTAGCGCGTTTTTTGTTCTTCTGACTGACGCTGCTGGGCCACAGCGGACGGCCTCAAGGCTCTAGGTGATCGCGCTTTCGAGCGCAAACGAAACTAGGATGTCCCCGGAGTCCGTTTTGTCTCCTCGACAAAGCCCAGCGGGCGAGTGAAAGGTGGTGCTCGGAATGCCCCGAGCGTAGATAAGGAATCTCTCCGCTCGCGGACCAGAGAGGCGCAATCGCTCCCATCGCCGGCCATATTTCCTACCGGGAATTGTAATTTCGAAAGACAAATTGGAATACCGAAAGCCGCGGCGGCGCTTCGGTTTTTCGCGGTCGCATGTCGCAAGGTGCCGTGAAATCGGGCGTCGCGCCGCTCTTTATTTGCCTCGGGAGCGCGTGCCGTAACAGCGGCCCAGTCCAATCGAATGCTCGAAATGCCGAAACCGTGAAAGCGGCGGCGGCCGACTTTTTTCCACTCGTACGCCGCCGCCGACGCCGACGACGACGACGACGACGACGACGACGACGACGAGGAGGAGATACGCGGCTTCAAATGATTAATGTACGTTAGATACACAGCCGCTTATTTACCGTACAAATAGCGGGTAACGAAAATACACGGGAAACATTGACCTTGCGAGTATTCATACTACTGGAATTAACTGGTGAATAAAGAAGACTGTGTCGCAAGCGATTAATTCTCGTTTTTTCTATAACGCTTCTATGCCTAATCTCGATATGTATACAACAACTTTTTTCTCCTCTCGCAGTCGTTACGCGATTTTTCCTTCGATTTCGCTCGAATCGCTATTTAGTTACGACGCGCTGGACCTTCGCCGGGGACACGCGAGTTTTTATTTTTTTTCAAATTCGAAAGCAAAGTAATATCGATCGATTGCCCTCGGAAATCACAGGATCTGCAACCTTCGAACAACCAACTCGAATGTATATCGATTTACTGGATTTATCTTGGTCTCGCTGTAGCGCACTTGTTTATCGGCCCTTCAAACTCCTCGCTTCGCAAAATCTTCGTCGCTCTCGCGTCGATTTGTGGAAAAACGCGTCATCGTAATTCAGTGGCGCGCACTCCGCAAAACTGAACAAATATTTCTCTGCGCCGTGGAATTTGGCGAATCGCCGAGTAAATATTGCCGAATTCGTGTTAATGAAAATTTAGTGGGAATTGTTAATTAACACTTTGAATTTTCCCATTCGTAACCTGATTTATAAATCATTGACGCTGTTGGCGTTCACAACAGTTTAATATCGATTCGGTTGTTGAAAAAACGAAAAATACGTTCCTTTTATCGTTGCGTCGTCTCCGTTGAGACGAGAAATATACGTGTCTTCGGATGCTGCAGTCCTCGGCAATTAACGTCAAGTTTATATTTATTCGAAATCGACTCTAATTAAACTTCTTCGATCGAGCCTCGAGTAAGATTTTGGATTAGCGAGCCAGAGTTGAAAAAACTTTTAAACAATCGATGCGCGCACTTTTATCTAAACTCACGCCTCTTCTGAGAAAATATTGCTCTTGCTAAGCTTTTTGTAATATCTCTCTCGTCCTCTCCTTCGATCTCTCGCTCTCTTATTCTCTCGCACTTGTGCGCATTATACGCACCATATACAACCGAGAATGCGGAGGTAAAAGGTGTACAATACGTTTCTCTTTGTTTCTTTCGATGCGAAACGGGAGTTTTCTCGGAATTTTTCTCTTGGGTAATTAACCGTTCCCCTCTTTTTCTCTTTTACTCGCCGCGAGAAATTCCCATTTTTCCGTATCGCAGCGAGCCTTTTGTTTTAAACATTCTGTCCTTTTTTTTTATTCTTTTATAATATTCGCATAAATGGACGGAGACGTGGTTGATTCGTACCATTGAACAACGCACCAAAGTCTCTTTGGATTACTTTACCACACCCCGACTATTTGCTTCGATTATCCAATCGCGTATTATTATTAACGATATGTTTGGACGATGCGCAAATAAAAATCCTCGCTGAAAGCCATGAAAGTATTAACACGGGTCACAACTTTTTCGGAAAAGGTTGCCGCTACTCGTAACTTACGATCGTACACTTATTAAATTAAATAATTTTTATTCCCAAAAGCTTTTTCCAGATTCGCTATTGCCCGTGCAACAAGACTAATATACTCGCAAGCACTGCTTTTACAATCGGAAAAATGAAAAGTCTTTGAGAAAATCCCGTCGAGAGCGGATGCGCTGCTGCTTTTAGCGTATATAAATTGATATTCTCCAGTGAGCGACGACGCGTTTCATTGAATAAGAGGAACTAATTGGTTTATTATTGTAGCATCTGGTCACGCAAGATTTTAAATTAACATACATATTAAAATGTTCGAGTCAACAAAATCTTTGAATAATAATACAAGAACTTTGTCGGCTTCGCTTCGAATGAACGAAAATCATTAAATTAATTTTCTCGACAATTTCATTAGATAAATCGCTCAAATTGCAACATTTATAATTTACGCCTAATTTCAGATTGAATATTAAGATTTCACGACCAATGCGACCTTAAAGTGGCTTCCGTTCGAATGAGGAAACCTTAATTTCACACACACGCACACTGAAATCTCGAATAATTGCAATGTAATCGCGTATTGCAAAAGTATCGATATCTTTCAGTCGTAAGATGAACTAATAACAATAAAAACATGAATATAGCAATAAAGATTTTAGCTGCCATTACTATAATTTATGCCTGTTATTAGAGAGTTAAATTTTATATCACAATAATGTGGCACGTATTTTGCGAAATGTGTTTTGCGCCAGTTTTCGTGTTTAATCGTCAGTTTTTTCCATTGCTTGTAAAATCTTTTTAATAACAATAACACAATATTGTTTATCTCAAAATACTCGTACGGACGGTCCTCGATAAACTTGTTGCGTACAATTATTAATACGCGGAACCTATTGTCCTAAATAATGAATTTCGGACAGACAGTTTTCAAGAGAGAAAAAAGCATTTCTAGCGTGATTTTTGTTCCAAGACGACGGACAGTCCGGGGAGGCTGATAATTGAAGCTCCTATTCGGAAAAGCCGAGACCGAGCGGAGAAAAACGAACGCGTTTCTTGCATTCGAAGGAGGGGGGATTTGAAAATATGTAAAAAAATTTGAAGAGCAGTCAACGAAGCGTCACAGCCAACGCGCGCAATCTGTCAGCCATAAGGACCTTCGGGCTCGGAAGAGTGTCCACTTAAAATAACTCGGAATCGCTCGGAAAAAACACTCGATTCGGCGTGTGTGTGTGTGTGAGCGAGAGAGGCGCGCGATTCTCGAAAAAGGCGAATACGAGCGACACCGCGAACTGCAATGCGAGCCACCGCCAGCAGCAGCAGCAGCAACAGCGTCCTCCGGATCAGATTGGGCCAAGCGCGCGGAATGCGTCGAGCTCTCGGAGCTTTCGTGCGCGTTTCGAGCGACGTTCCCGCGGTCCGCGCTTCTTTTCGCCTCGGAGGAGAGTCTCTTCGTCGAGCGAATTCCTCGGGCGTTGACGTAAACGCGGCTCGCGCTCAGCCAAAAGCTGTCGCCTCGCTTTCCGTTGCGAAGCAGCCCGAGTTTTGCCTTCGGTTCCCATGCTCTTGGCGCGTCTCCGCACTCCCGAGCCAAGGAGAAAGATGCAGCGCCGCGGCCGCGCACCCCCGGGATAAATATTCGCCTTGTTCGAGAGAGCGGCGCGAAAGCTCGGGCTTTAATTACAAGAAGGAGATCCCAATCGTAATGAAGTCAGCCATCGCCGTGCCCTATAAAGACGCTCTTCCTCCGTAATTCAATTTTAAAGAATTCCTAAGTGTGCGAAAGTACCGCAGCGCGATTTACCGAGAACACAATGATAGGCTTGATTCATTAGACGTCGGTTCAAAGGCCTCTGGCGTACTGTAAATACCGTAAAAAGTGCCCCTCGCGCTCACGGGCCGAGGGAAAACAGTAGTTTAATGTCTCTTGGGAATAACTCCTCTCTCTCTCTCTCTCTCTCACTATTTTTTATAGACATCCATTTCTCGAAGTCGGTAATAAAAGACCCCTTCTCTTTTGCGCCTGCGAAGAAGAATGTCGCCTTTCGACTTAAGCATACGCGCACGCATCGTCGCTCTGATACGAGCGCCGCTGCCCAATAAACAAAAAACGAGTCCGTAAAATTACTAGTTTAAAACTAGGAAATAAAACGAAGGCTACCGAGCAGCGCGGCGTTTATACGGTAAAGATAGAAGATAACTTTTAGCTGTTCATCTTTGGAATGCAACCGTGATTAATTATTTCGTTTCAACTATTATTTCTGGCTTAGCGAACGTTTCGCGTCTTCGGCTGAACGTCTCGGGACTCTGATTGCGTTGATCGATCGCCGCCATTCGATAATTTTCATCGCTCGCCAAAACCGTTTTATCTCTAATGATAATGCAGAAAAAGTACGAACTGCCCAACGACGCCGGCTCTTGGAGAAGTCGATTTCGGCGGTTCCTTCCTCCTCTCGGCTCTTTCAGCTGCAGCCATTATTTCGCTCTGCGATATTTATAAATCTCCGATTACCTTTTTAAATAGCGAGTATTTTCGCTTAGCTTTTTTTTACACCTGGCATCTATGCTATTGTAAACGACGGGAAAGTCAGAGGTATTTAGCAACCTTTTAGTTTCACGGCGCGAAAAATAAAAATCATCCGCTTGTTCGCTTATGAAAAAGCGCTAAAAGATGTTCTTCATTTTGCACTGATTTTGATTTTGATGCTTTCCAAACGAGCCTCCAGGATTCCCAGCTGCTTTCATCTGTAATAACGAATCAAAATGACACACGAATGCATTTGCATTTAAAGAGTAATAAAAATATGTCGATATCTAAAATTATGAGCAATTATAATTAAGCATTATTGCTTAATCAAAGTAGCGATGTAATTTTTTTTAACAGTATAAATCCACCCAACAACTTCGATTATTTTTTCTTGTAATTTAGTTTCATTTCAAACTTTAAAAATTATTCGCATAGTCCGCCGCAATGTATTGAAAGCAAAGCATAAATCCAAGTCCCACAATAGTTCCCCGCTAAACCATCAACGTCTAAACATTAGTTTATTAATTAATTAATCTTTTGTCTTCTTTTTGTTACAGGTAAGGACATTTCGTGGTTTTTTTAAGCCATAAGGTCAACACCAATTTGCAAGTATTTTAATATATGACATAGTATATAATATAATCTTCCATAATAATAATCAGTTAATCCTCGCACTTTTATGAATTGCCGCTGACTATTCCATTTAAAATAACGATTGAAAAGTAATGGACGAGATTGAAAAATTAAAAAGCGCTTTGCAATATTAATGAATTCGAATTTTTCACCCGAGGAGTAGAATCAAGAAAAAAAGTCGAGCGTTACATAATGTGTAACGTATTTTCAATGTAAATACAGTTGAATAAATAAATATAACCAACTATTAATTTAATCGCATTATTTATTACGAGTGTGCGTATAAATTACAAAAATTTGAAGATTAATCTTTTGTTAATTTCTGTCTCAAATTCAAGATCTCAATGGCAATAATAATATTTTACGCTCGCTACATTAATAATTTAAAAACAGAATGTCGTAATGACTTTTTATCAAGATAATGTGCATTTGAATGTCGCACGATTATTTTATTTTCGAATGTTTGTGTTTATTTTTAATTTATGATTCGAAACGAACTCTAAACATATTTTACTTTCAAACAGGAACGTGGATACGAGTGTCGCTGATTTCGCGTTTGCGCGAATAAACATTTTAAGCGAAAAATTATGGAATGAGGCAGACGATTTTGCTTTTGTCAGAGAATACGCGCGTATGCGTTTATAAAGCACTTATCGGGGGTGATAGCTCGAAAATTAAAATGGAAATCACAAGTGACAATGGTTCTAACGAATGGATTTGCATGTAGCAAGAGCGAATTTGTATGGAAAGATCATCCAAAATTGAACGAGTTAGCAGTCTTGTAAAAATAAAGATGGATATCGAAATAACTTCTTCGCACGACGATTCGTTAATATAAAAGACTTGGGCCACTACTCTATGGCAGAGATTGTAAATTGAAACACGACATAAATTTAAAAGTATTTTAATGAGTTAATAAACACGCGTCGTTGTAATACGTGTATAAACAAATTTCGTTTTCGCTTACCGGTAAATTTCGGAATATTAAAATCTTGCGATATCGCAGGAGATTAAGGAGCGAGATCTGGCAGCGAGTGGAAAATATTTTTAAACGTGGATCTTTAGAAACTAATTCTCGAGCAATTATTTCGTAAATGTTTGGAGATAATTTATCGGTGCATTTTATTCACTTCATTATTCGCGAATAATAAAAAGCTTCGACTCGAGGATCTTGTTCTCGCATTAACCAACCGACACAATGCAATGCACGGAGAAGTATCTTTTTACATTTTTACGCGAGAACCCGTTTTGGACGCTCTTTGCTTATTTAAACGGGCGATTAATGCCGGGAAATGGGTTTCCACAAAACGGGGGGGGGCGTTTCTAACGCTTCTGCCAGAATTAAAATGCCGCGGAAGAATCGAGTCTAGGATTCGACAGCTTTATTCGCCGCGCATCCGATCGGATCGGCGAGATCGGCAACTCCTGGTTTCTCGGACTCGTTGCGACTGGAAACAAGCAAAAGAACTCGCGGCCATCGACGTGGGGGGGGGGGCTAGAAACTTGGCCGGGATCGCGGGAAAAATCGTGGAAGCGTTAGCGCCGAAGAATGTAAACACGAGGAGGCGAGAGAAAAATGCGGACGCGCATAAAGTGCAGGGGGGCAACGGCGACGACGTCACGCTTGCGGAATGGAATGTTGGGGTCACGTTTGCGCGAACGAGGACGTCTGTCTCGGGAGAGCGAGGAGAGGAGCGTCGGCCTTGGAGGCCGTTCGTCCTTGCCATGCGAGGATCGACGTCGACCTGGGGAACTTTGCACGAAGAAGCCCTTGGCACAACTGCGTGCTGGCTCGAATCGGGTTTGCGAATTCGTTCCTATTCTCACTTATTCTGCGCGATTCGTCGTTGCTGAGCGACTCGCAAAGGCGAATCAAACATTTTGCTCGTGCGGTTTTTCTCAAAGGAGCTTCGAAAATTCCCTCCTTGTGTTGTTGTAGCAATTCTGAATTAGTGAATCGTTGGAAAAATCGTTTGACGTCCCCAACGATTTCGTCGAAATCGCACTTTTAATTTGACGAGCCATCGGTACCAGCAAATGCCTTTTTTTTCACAAATAATTAAACTCGCAAGTAACTCAAATTTAAATTGTCCCGTATGACAAACTAGCATCTGTTGCAACACGGAGTTTCGTGCGGCTTACTTAGGAAATAGTCCCACCTACGTCCTGAGCAAAGCTAATTTTAAATCGCTACGCTAATTAATGCCAAAAGGGACACCAAGTTTGTTTTAATGAAACTAAAAAATTCGCGTCTCCGTATTCTTCCAAGTTCCTCGTTCCCAATTCGTAGTAAAGTTGGTAGCAATGCTCAAGGTGTAATAAATTTTTACCTTTCCTCTTCCGTCAGGGACATGCGAGGGTGCACGGCAACTTGTGAGTTTAGCTTTAAACGAATCGAGTTCTTTTGGAAAATTTTCGCGATAAAATTATCGCAAGCCTAGCGACAAATAATCTTGGTAAAGCAATTAAAAGAGCAGCAGCAGCAGCAGCAGCAGCAGCAGCAGCAATTGTCCTGCCGAGTAAAGAAAAATCACAAAGTAAAGTTACACGTCTGTAAAAGTTCGCGTCGATATTTGAGGAAACTTGTACCGAGTCGTTCTCTTTAATACCTCGACTGCTGCTGCAATAAAACATAAAGTTCATTATCATTTTTCCGAAAATATTTGGGCGATAATTTATTCCCGAACGCTATAAATTTAACGCTAAACTTTACAGCGATACTTTAGAAAATTCTAACACCGTGAAATTAAAATAAAGTGCAACAAGCCAACTGAATATCTTCATAATTTACGGTATTGAATGGATCTGAAATATACGATTTTTCGCAGCAGAGGTTGGCAGGAGGCATTAGCCAAACGCTGGACGTTTTATTATTAATGAAGCCATAAATATACAATAGAATAGATGGCGTTTTAAAACAGTAAGATTGTTATTGGTTATCATAAATCAAGCAAATTGTCTTTGGAATTATTGAGCTTTGAATTTATAATTAGTAGCTTTGAAATACGTGTGAAATCTGGTCTTTATCTGATGGATCGAAAATTTTGACCTTCAAAGCCAGCGATCGTAGTCAAAGTACACAAGCGATAGGCAGAAGCGCGTCGACGCGGAGACATCGAGTTTCTTGGAAAACCGAGCCTTCCCGCACGATAAAACGAATGAACTTACGACAAGGAGGAGGTACGTAATATTCGTGTGAATTATTGCTATTGACAATCGAGCCGCACGAATACGAATTACACGCATGGCGAGATTACTATTGTTATCTCATAGCATCTCTGCCGTGTTAAGTAATATAGCGCGCTTACGTATTAATTGGAATTTTTACAGCTTATCTGCGTGCGCCACTTTCTTCGTAATCGTACCAACCGCGCGCCGGTGAAATCTTAGTTGTTTTTTCGGGTTGGCGAGCAAACACTCGGCGCGTCATGTGCGCAGCTTCGCGTTACGTACACAACCGAACGCCGCCGCCGCCGCCGACTAACCGAAAGAGCAGCTCGAATGTCCGCCCTAGAAAACCTTTGCTAAATTTTAAACGAAATCCCCGCTCTTTTCCCGAGGAGCATTTTTTCAAAATTTGGTTATTGCCTGCGCTCTCGCCCCTTCTCCTCCAATTTTCACCGACTCAATCATTCGAGCGTAACAACATTTTTAATAATTTATCGAGGCTATTTCGACGTTGCATTGTTCGTCGATCGAGTCACGCTGTCGAGTTCCGATTTGCATTTTCGTCGGAGATCGTTCAACTGCTGGGCGCGAGTGTGACGCGCTCGATGAAAATCGACGGACGTCCATTTTCGCGTTTCGGCGTCTCGACTCGCCTTCGTTTAACTTCTATTTTAAAAATCGGTCGAATTATAAGCCTCCGCCGGCTCCTCGTGGAATGCGAGGATAATAAAGCAAATAATGATTTTCGAAACAATGGAAAACATTTTTAATTTGTCAGCTGGAGAGATATCGTGCCGACGGAGTGGGAATTATCGAGGTCAATAGTTGACTCGAAAATTTTCTGCCTAATAAAAAATCGAAATTTGTTTACTATTATTATTGCGCGTGATCCGTCAGAAATCCGGTTAATTCGGCGCAATTTTTTCACTTCTCCTGCCAAATGAAAAGCTCGCAAGAATATACTCGAACACTTCACGAATTTGCTCGCTGCAAACTACAATTTATGTAATAACAACAATGACAACGACGATGACGAACGGGCGTAAATTACAAATTACAAATGTAGGTGGTCGAACGCATCGTCCGCGAGTCCAACTTTGGGAGCTGCGACTATTACTTTCTGCGCGTGGTGACGTTGCGCGTATCGAATGCCGTGTGAATCGTCGACCGGGATATTTTGCACGCGTCGATTATCCGTTCGTATCCAAGTTCGCCTTGAAAATCGCTGGAAACAACGAGAGCGTTTTTAATAAAACCCAAGGCATAAATTAGCGAATTTGAAAATCATTGACAAAGACTGACCAAGGGGATCGGTAGTAAATCTATTAATGAAAACTGGCCCTCCGTGCTCGACGATATCTGTCTTCGATAAAGTCTAAAGTGCCGTTTGTGTCGCTAAAAAATTAGGGAGCATCGCTCGGTAGAGTTTCGCCTCGGAACTTGGTATCGCGAAGGAATTAAAACGCGATAAAGTAAACGGGCGGCAATCGAAGGAGATCCGCCAAGTTTGTCGAAAAAATTGCGCGACTGTGATAAAAATTCTCGGGGAGTGATGTAAGCACGTGACGCACTTATTTACATGACTCGCGTTGCATTAAAAAATTAACGAAGCTTAATATACAAACGTTTTCAGAGGCGCTTTTCTCGACTCTAACCTTGTAACCGTTTCTCTCAATAAAAAGATCTGGAATATCGCACATTTTTCATCGCGCCTTATTCCAAATTGAGATCTGTAGGTGCGTCACCACGTTTTAAATAATCCTCCCGTTGTTCGCGGGCAGCGACGACAAAAGCTCCTCCGTGCCTTTGAGCCTCCCGGACGACGCGTCTAGAGCCGCAAAAGGCAAAAAGCCCGTGCCGCCTCGGAGATGCCGACAATTAAATTAATCAATTAGACGCAGAGGGAGCGTTTAACTCCGGTATGCGCAGAGGTGCACACGAATTACGTATTCCGACGTACGTACGTGGCCGCGCGCGTTACACGCCGGCGCTTGCGCAACGGCTTCACGTAATTTCCCGACGCCGCTCGGGAGATGCGCCGCGACGTGACCGCCGTCTTGCGCAATTATTACGACCGCGAGCGTCTTCCCGGACGTTTCGGCAACGCCACCCGAGCGAGATTCGCGAAACCGAACTGCGGATCGACAGACGTCGATTAACGGCTGCCCCATCATCCCTTGAGCTCCTATTAAATATTATTTACGAGCGCTCGCCTAATTAACGCTTTCGACTCGCAACTTCTCCGGGCGAATCGAACCGCTACTTTTTATTCGCATTTGTTCGCAAAAATAATCGTTGCCGCCGATTATAATAACGCGGAACGAAGCCCCTCGTCTTTTCGTCTAGTCGACTCGTCGTCGTTGGGCCGCGTTTGATAAGCTCGATTTGCCAAGCGAGAAACGAGTGCGCCGCGATCCAGTTTATCCGAGAAGCCATCTTAGCATTCCTCTCTTAAAGATGTTTGCTTTTTGCGAGCAACATTCCGAACGCCTCGGGCTTTTTTGCTCGGCAAATGAGTTAACATTACGCTAGGAATAACGAAAGCTCGAGCTTCGTAAAAATTGCTTCGCCTTCGCGACTAATTAATTCCCGAGCGGTCCGACGAAGCGCGTGAAAACTGCGTCTAAAGGATTTTCATCGTTGGTCATCGATGAGCTCGATTGTAGCAGCTTAGAAAGTGGCCGACGAGAAATGAATTAATCAAACCAAGTGCTCGGCTACAATAACCAACGTAATATTGGGGGATCGGGGGATATTACATCGGCGATTATTGATAATTGAAAATCGTAATGGTTCGCGCAGGAGAGGCAACGACGATGTCGGAGCCAAACGCGAGAACGCGATACGTGATTTCTCTGGCTTTGGCGCCGACAGCTCAGGAATATTTTTAAAGCGCGCCGATCGAAGGAAAGCGAAAGCCATTTTCTATTTCGTCGCCGCCCCCGTGTTGCTCTTTGGCACTCGCATGGGAAATACGTCATCCGGCTTGGTCGAGGAGTTCAGCTAAGGATTCCCGGTATTTTTACGAGGCGCGTCGCAATCAAACGGATTACGCTGGAAAGCCGGACGAATTCAATACCGAGCGAGACGCGTTGGTTGCGCTCGGCGTCGCTCGAAAAGTGCGATCGTCGGTTTCCTTGAAACGCAGCCGAGAGCAAATGTTTCGGGATGCTCGGCGTGTCGCTCGTAAGAGTATTTAAATAAGTCCTTGAAAATGTAGGTAATTTTCGTTGTGGATTTTCTCGCCGCTTCGCCTTAAACATATTCTTTTAAAATTAATTACAGTTATTTAACGTATGTAATTCGTAATGTAATTCTGCTGATGTAATTGTAATGTAATTGTAATGTGTGACTGCAACGTAATTGATGGAAAGGAATTCGTTTAAAATCACACGCATGAATCACGCGTTCCAACACCTTGGTTTTAATTTTTCCAACGATAACGCGCACATTCGAGGTTCGAGGAAAAATGTCGTGAACACGGCAGCGCTTTGCTCGCGATAAGCGGCACACGAGCACATATTCGTCGCGTTAATGATTTTTTTTATAAAAATACTCGGGCACACGCAGGAACAGAGAGAGAGAGAGAGAGAGAGAGAGAACGTGTGTATCCCCCGCCGAGCGCGTTAAACTTTTTATCACTTTCAGACTGAGATACGCGCAACGCCGCTAGCGTTTGTCGCATCGCAGGAAACGCGAAAAGCCTCCTCGAGGTGGAAGCTGCGAGTCTTCATCCCCTCCGCGGCTGCCGCAATTACCATAACTCGTGCGACTCGGGGAGACGTTTCCCGTTTTCCCATCGATCGGTCGGTCGACCGGCTAACGACGTTATTAATCTCCCCACCGCGAAGACCTCGACGTCGACGTGGACGCCGCCGCCGACGCTGACGACGAATAGCCGCGACGGCGACGGCGGCGATAAATTCCGCGGAGCGAGCGAAAAGCAGCAGAAAAAAGGAAAACAAATAGAATAAAGGAGAATCCAAACGAGTGTCATTCCTTTGTCACACTCGCGCTCAGGCGCAGTCTCGGCCGATGATGGCTCGTCCAAGAGCGCGACGGCGACGGCATGACCTTGGCATACCACGCACTCAGCCTTTGATTCGTCGCAGCTGCAGCGGTGGCAGCGCGAACGCAACCTTCTGCGTTCCTCCTCCGTCCCGATGATCTCGCAGTCGCCGCGGCGGCAGCGTCTATGTGTGTCAGCGGCCACTTAAAAATTTTAAGCGCCTCTAGTCGCCGCCGATGGATCTGCGGATCTCCGTGTCTCCTCTTACACCTGACTTGCAAGAATCCGACTCGATTCTTATCGTCCTCGCTCTCTCTCTCTCTCTCTCTCTCCTTGTCGCTCCGTCGCTATCATTATCGGCGATGCATTCGCGTTGCGAAAAATCAGTCGGGAGCAGCAGTCGCGAGTAAAAGCCTCCGTGAGAATTCCACGACTGGCGACTGCCTTTTTCATTTGTCCTTCTGCTCCTATTAATGCTCGTCTAATGAATTAGCAGATGTCGCTCGGACTCGCAAGGACAGATGAGGACTCGCAAGGAGGAATAACGATTTTCAATTTTCGATTTTCGATCCTCGCCGTGCCATCGAAATACCTGAGACGCGAACGAATAACTGTGTCACGGTCCCGAGTACAATCGCGTTTGCGTTTTTTTATAATATTTGGCTTATCTATAAAAAAGTAATCCGACGTTTCGCATTTTCAAGGCTCCACGGTTACGTGGAAGCTACAGTTTGTCGCACCAATCAACGCCCGATCTTTACATTTTTTCCCTTTTATCAATGTTGACGCGGATCGAGCTGCCTGCCTTCCATCGTACCACCATCTATCTACTCGGCGGTTAAATTTTCCCAAAATGGCGATACGTTGAGCAAATTTACGACGACTCTTGACGATTTCGTCCAGATTCCACATCGCTTTTACCAACTTTGCAAAGCGAAAAACTCGTTGAGTCGCACCTGAGAGCCACTACTCTAATCTGGGCGCGTATCCAGTTCTAAAAATTCAACTCGAAACCTGCGTCCTCGTCGCGAACGTTTGATTCTTGCCTCGCGAATCGCGAGTTCGCACCTCGACGACGATGACTTTTTTCGATTTCACTTATCTTCGGAAATATTTCCGTAATCGATCCCCGGAGAGAGCAAAGATCGCGAGCGCGTCGTTATTGTTCGGAATTAGCTTGGAGTATTTGTATCGAGAAGGAACCGAGCGATAAACAAGAAGAGAATGATTTTAAAAGCAACGAAAGAGCTTGAGATATTAATGATAAACTAGTTTTGGTCAGCTACCGAAACTCGATCGGATGGATCGATGGACTAACGAACAAATGCCCAGGGGTGAGCGATCGAAGTACGGCTTAATGCGAAAAAGCGAAGCGAATACGAGCGTAAAAGGGCGGGGCGAACGCACTCGTCGATTATTTGTCCGCCTGGTCCTTCCCCGTTCACCCTTTTACCCCTTTACGCCCGGACGGTGCGGCTCTTATCTTGTTACCTCCTCCTCCGTCCCTCGTTTTACATACGGCGGTAGATTCTGTCTTCTTGGACTGCCACCACCACTGCACTTTGGCGCACTGCTCGCGTCGGCGCTAGCGATATGATGTACCGTTCAAAAGGCTCGATACCGTGGCCTTTGGCTCTCCGAGTTCGAGGGGACTACACCGTTAGGGCCGCGTCTTTGGGCCCGTCGATGTGGGAGATTTGGCCTCTGTACCGATGCGCGGCAAAGACTCGATCGATAAGAAAATCGAGGCGAGAGCTCAACTCGCCTCCTACGTTTTAACGGAATCTCCGGGCTGACGGGACAAGAGCGACTGCTTTTTATCGAACGCTGAAATTCGCTGCGAGAAGCTGCTAATGCTCCGGGGCTGTGTGTCGAGGCGTTGGGCGTTGGTTTTTGCTGACGGCACCGGGGAAATTTGGGGAAAATTCAGAGATGGTTTTTTTTTTTTTTTTTCATAAAAATGCCTCTTCGGATCGAGTCAACGGGGCTAGTTTTCACTTCCTCTAATGATAAATAACGAAATTTTCGTGGAATTTAATCTTTAAAGGTTACGGGAGGAGAGTTGCGTTTGCATGAAATAAAACGACTCGACTAGACATTAGCACTCGCTTATTGTCGATCGAGCACCAATTTCCACGATGCAATTTTGCAACGAAAAATTTTGATGGTTAAGAAACTTATTAATAAGGATCCTTATTGGTCTTTTACAATTGCTCGAAGCACGTCGATCGACTTGGGATTGACATACTTGACAACCGAGCAGCTTATAAAATTTTAATAATCACACGATACATGAAACGTAAATGGAACTATTAACCACGTCTCGGCATACCCAATTAATTTTTTAAATTACATAATGTGTGTATGATAATTGAATAGATCGCGTTGCGTAACTCGAGAAAAAATGTTAAACAGGCACCTCGTGACTGGAAGGAAAAATCGCATTTTATTACAGAACATGTGAATTAGACGTTGAATTCAGCGAGAAAATTAATAATTACGCACGAATGTTATCGGAGAGCTTGGGAATAAGAACTCGTTGCACGCGACGACCGTGTAAGAAAATTTGAAAAAACGAAAATAGAACAGAGAGTAAGATTAAGTTTCTGGGGAAAGAGAGAAAGCATTGAAAAAGTCCGTAGAAATAAACAGATTTTTCGTCGAAGGAAAGGGGAATAGAAATTGTCGGTCAATATACATATTCAGGGTATAAATTCGAGTGCAATACAATCTAGAACAAGCAGAAGGGAAAATAGTGCGAGTGGAGTGGGGAGGGGGGGGAGAAAAGATACAAGTTTAATGTACAAAATACACTGGGAGAGAGGAAACAGGAAGCGTATAGAAGAACGTTCGATGAAAAATTGTACGAGCCACTCGCAATATTTTATACGCGGCAAAACCTTATTTATTTATAATGAGATTGTTAATAAAACCTTAAAGGTAAGAAAAAGCGATAAAATTCATTCAAAAAATAGTACAAAATAATTGTAAAGGCGTAGATCGTAAGACGAGAGCTGATATACGCATGTGTTTGCGTGAAAAACAAACGTATAAATGAATACTGTAGTGCACCACAGCAATGTAATACGTTTTTCAATAAACTAACAAATAATTACGTCCGATGAGACAAAGAAACGTTACGTTACAACACAATATTCTAAATGGTCGGAGGAAAAGATTCCGCAGCACAAAATTCCGGATGATTATTGGGCGTCGAGTTTGGCTCGCAAATGCGGCAAAGGATTGGCAATAGAAATCTCAAATCTGAAGAAGACGGATCATAAGTCAACGTGAAATCCATTTGTCGCTCCATAACGACTTTGACCTACTCGTCGTCGTCGTCGGAAAGATTTTTGAAAGGCGAAAAAAGATTTATAGTGTCGTTCGTTATCAGTGTCTAGTGCAGAAGACTACCGGCACATCGGAACGTTATTCAATAATAAATCTCGCTTAAACGGCAACGAATGGAGCCGTGACTTTAAAAGCCGTAATAACCAAGTAATCGCGAGGCCATTAATATTTATTAAATTATTGCAGCACTAAATAGCAGCAGGAAAACGCGCTCTCGGCGAGTTTAGGCGTCGAACAGCGGGAGCAGGAGCCGATCCAAGGGGCCAGACACGCAGAATTCCGCGTTTCGCCGGCGGGGCCTTACGTAACGCGCCGCGGTGCAAAAAATCCATATCCGCGAGCTAAGGAAACTCGCGGGGGCGCTTTCGCAAGGCGGAGTTGGCTTTCAAGTGCAGCCGCTCTTACCTAACGAGTGCGCGCGTGCATTCCCTCCCCGATAAAAGGCCCCGAGCCGCGAGGAATTCGCGGTGAAAGCGAAAAGCCAGCCGTAGGAAAACGATGGGATATTACTTTTAAAAGGCGCGCAACTGATTGGCTTCGGTGGCGCCTCTTGTCTCTTTCCGCGCGTCTTTGCCCTCCTGCCAAGTGTCACGTGGCCCCAGGTTGGCTCAGTCCGATCCGCTCGTTCATTGGCCTCGAGGAGCCGCATTCGACAGCTCCATTTTCTCCGGCTTTCCTCCCCTGCTCGCGCGGCGGCTCTCGAGAGACGCCCCAGGGATGCATTTTATCGGGATATTCAGCGGTGCGCGCTAAATTTTCGCCATCCCCGCCATTAAGCTCGGCGTCGCTCTTCTCCGGAGTGCTCGACGTTTTCCTTTGTCGTCGGTTACTACTACCCGCTCGTTAATACCGATTTCGCCTCGTTTCTTCCTGGGAACGCGCGAATAATAAAATGTAATAATAAAAGGGCCGAGCAAATATTGAAATCCACTCTGGCAGCAATTTGCGAGTGGCGAAAGAAAAAGAGAAAAGGGAGGATGAGATCGTCAAAAAAGCTGCTCGAGAAGGTCCGAGTCGAAAGTGCAAAAAAAAAAAAAAACTCGAGGTGGAAAAGAGGGAAAAGGGTGAGGAACAAAAAGAGGGACGGACGGGACTGCATTCCAATGACACCCGAGTGAACATTGTAATCGACAAGTCGGTTTCGTGCTCGTGCGACTTTATGTACATTCTTGCGACTCTCGCGATGCCCCCTGTAATTTGCAAAAGTGCTGGGAGCCGTTTGACGTATCTTGTGATTCGTTCGACAGCCCGGGACTGACCAGCAACGCAAGAAGGTAACCAGGAGAGCCGGTGACGATCGTCTCTTAAACAGTCTATACGTGTTCCTAATAACAGCGCATTCCTTTTCTCCGAGGTGATGCATCACGCGTCACTCGGCTCTTTCGAGACCAAGATAAAGCGCGATTAATAAATAGAGAAAAGGAAAGAGAAGAGAGGCCAGACGGAAAATTTAGCCTCGGCGCACGCCATCGCTCCCCGAGGATGCACAGGCTAACGTCAACGAGGAAAAGTCGCGCGTCCCTTTTGTCTCTCGGCTTACTCGAGCTGAAATATGCGTGCAAACGTTGCAGCCACCTGCCGTCCAAAACGAGGATTATAAAATTCGTAATTCGGAGCTTTGAATAACAATGGAAATCTCGCCGGATTCCTGCAACGGAGAAAGGAATCGACTCTTGTCGAGTCGTTAGCATTAAAGCTACGCGTTACGAGACTTTAAGTGCAGCTTGTTATTTTTTACTTTTTCACGACAAATTCCTGCCAGAATAGCTTTTTTATTCTGAACTTTGACGGATCATCGCCTCGTTCTTCAATAGTCCTCTGTTACTTTTTTGCAGCCGCAAAATATTCAGAGCAAAAACCTTTCTGAATATTACCTTTATGAGTTTGTAATAAGGATACACGCACCTTCGGCAAAGTGCAATCTTTTTAAAAACGCACGAGAATCGCGTCGAAACTTTCAATTGCAATAGTAGAACAATACCGTGATGAAATTCTTTTTACGGGATAAAAGTTTAGTGCATCCAATGACTCACGAGCTATTTTTTAGTAAATCTCAACTTTTAGTGCGAAGACTTTTTTCTCACTTTAGGCAATTTTACCGTTAAATATTTGCTGCTTCAAAGCTACATTCTATTTAAAAATAAAACGTCATCTGTAAACAGTTCAGGGCATCTTCCAAAACTCAATTGTTTTAATTTATAAATTAAATCACAGGCTCGCGATAACAATGTTTATCGTGGATAGAAGTAAATAAGAATATCACCAATAAATTATTGCAAATAGCTGTTGTCGATGATTCTGTTTGAGCATAGGGTTTTTAATGGGTTCTGCAAAAAAATTCAAGCGTTCCGTAATAACGAATTCAACACGATTTTGCATTCTTAGAAAACATTTGAAAAATATTATACGCCGACAAAATGTTTTTTTTTTTAATAATCATTCACAGTGCGAGTAAAGATACGCGATCCCGAATATTTCGATTGAATAAAAATAAAATTTTAAAAATTCTTTACGCGTATTTGTATAATAATAATAATAATAATAATAATAATAATACAGGTTCGAAACATGTTTTTACTAGAGTCAATAATTCGAGGCACCGCAGAGGTAACGAGGTACACTAGTGTGAATAAACGTAAAGAACTTTTTTTCCGGACGTTAATAAGGAGCTCGCGCGTTTATTTGCAAATGATGAGTTTCCAGTCGAAGCTTGTGCTGCTATAAATTTTACAGGCGTTTTAGGAACGATAGTTAAAATTGGAACAAGCAGTGTCGAGTGTCGCACAAGCGAGCGTTTGCGGTGCTTTCACGGCTTTTCGTGGCCGCTGAAAATTTTTTGCATAATCTGGCGCGTATTAAAGTCACGTTCATAAAACCGAGGCGCCGAGTGTAAAATTACGAGCACGTGTACCCCGAAATTTCGACAGAGAGAGAGAGAGAGAACCCCTGCACTCCAAGCGCATCGAAAAAAGACTGTAATTGGATTTAGACGGATCGTTTAAATGATTCCTTGGGCCCTCTAAATCGTCCGTCAAGCTTTGGCAACGTCGTGTTATTATTCATAAATTTGCGTATAAATCTTAAGTGAGGCTACTTACGGCCCTCGGAAATGTATGTTATTTTACAAAATGGATCGTAGTTCGACGACCAGACCGCGAGGCGAGGACGAGCGACAGATACAACGCGCGTGCGCAGCATCAGGAGGTGCACGGCACACACGCGCAACAGGAGATTTCGATGCGTGTCGGAATGCCAAGGCGAGGAAGGTTCGCGGTTCGCCTCGTCGACGCCCCGAGGACGTCCAGGAGGATAATTAAAGTGTCCCTCTCAGGGAGGAGCGAGAGTCAGATGCATTGCGCATGAGGAGCCACCAAATATGCGCGCGCGCGCGCGTGCGCGAGGAGATAAGAACCCGCGATGTTTCCGAACGATGTCGCGGTGCAGCTGTCGGTTATTGCTACCGATATTTTCCTCCAATTACACTCCGACCGACTCGTCCATTCGTATTTTTTATTGACGCCCGATCGGAAGTCCATTTTCCTTCGAAGGCCAACTCTCGCAGACGCTCCAACTGGTGTTGCGTGATTCCCGAGATTCGTCCCAATGACTTCTCTCTCGCGCTCTCACGCCTTTTTAAAACTACTTTCACTTACTTAGTAACTTCGATTCGTTTCGTAAATAACTTGTGTAAATACTTGTGATGTTGGGACGGGAATTCACTCGTCGTGCGAGTCCGTACGCACGAGCAGTAAGTACCACAACAAAAATCCAAATGGTTTAAAATTATTTTACGAGATTGAAATTACTGGCATTCCATCGAATAATAATAGTTTTCACATACTTGGCGGAAAATTTCTGCGATATAATAAACGGATTACCTCATTTCTCGATATTTATAAGAGAGGCAAAGCCCGCGCGAGTAATACTTTTATCCCTTTTCGCCACGTGATTCCGAAATCGTTGTACGCCGGATTGCCGATCGATTTTTCTCGAACGAAGGAGGAGAAAAAGTAAATGAAAAGCCGCAGTCGGACCATTAAAGTGTTTAAACGCACAGATACGCGCGAGCGGAATAAAAATCAAAAATGGACCCCGCCATTGTCAGTAGCAGCTCTCTGCGGAAATTTATTTATTTTCATTCCTTTCCTTTAAAATTGCTTCTGGATTATTATGTCTGGTGCGTCGATGGGGATTCTGGTTCCTTTCAAGGGAGCATCTGTGTTTTCGTGTAAAAAATTGAATATGCGGGATTGGCCGTTTTAAAAGTATGTAATTATTATGGACAGCTTTGATAACATTATTATAGTCGTTCGGAAATCAGGCCGGCGTTTTTCCCCTTTCTTTCGTTTAATTATTTATAGCTAAGTAGTACGCGTCGGTGCGAAAACTTAGACGTCGATGTTCTGGTGGTTGTAAAATTAACTAACGCCAAATGTCATACGTTGGATGTTGAACAAAAAAAGCCAAATTACATTTCGATGTTTATTTTCCAAACAACGTACTTTGTTATAATATCTGTTTTAATGGCGTTATTTCGCCTTCGAACGCTCACCTCGAGAAAATAAGATTAAGAACTTTGAAGAGAGAGAGAGAGAGGAAAATATTAAATTATTTTTCAAATAATATGCAAGATGCAATTTATGCTCCTAACAGCATTTGCAATCCACTGTTTAACTTAAAAACATACGATTAGAATAGATTGTTAACGATCGACGAAATGATAATAATTTTTGTCGATACGAATAAAGACGTTAAAAATACGAAGGACTCAGCGAGAAAAGTAGGAAGCAATTATCGATAAAAAAATCTTATCGACCCGCGAGGAATCCGAGTATAATTGAAATTACAAGAGCTGCTCGTGGTCTTTATGAGCAGCTTGAAGATTGTTTTACGAACTCGTATTGATGTTTGCATAATTGCGTATCCGCGGAACGATTAAGAACTTCATTTATCAGTGAGGATCTGATCGACACTAACGGCTCGCGTGTTACACACACGTGCGTGTATAAAAGAATTGCAATTTCAAGCTTCTGGCGTGAGCACGAAAAATGTTTCGGAGCGTCATAACATGCAATTATTTTGGAATTTTGCTGCCTCAGATACTCGATTGGCATTTTTCGTCTTTACTCCAAGTCGGAGCTCCTTCGAGCTGCCACTTCTTCGTTATTGTCCTTGTTTCTTAATAGAATACGCGCTAAAATTATGATGCCATAATGGATTTTATGTTAATTAACCGAAAGTGCTTGTTTTAAAGTATTTTTTAGTAAATTGGACTTTCGGCGAATACAAAATTAGCTTTTTGTGCCGGAGTATCGAAAACATTCTGCCTTCAATTATTTGTATCGAGGCATAGTCGGCGAATAAATTCAAGCGCTTTCGGAGAAATATTTTGCGTGTTTTTAATTTATTGATCTTCCGTAATGAAGAACATTATCTTCGTTATACCTGCGCGCAATTCCGACATTATCCTCGGTGTAACTATTACCCGTATGTGCAATTGTAAAGTAAATACTCGAAGGCTTGAAGAAGTGCCATTGAAAAAATGTTTCTCGGAGATGTTTTTCCATTAGAATTTCTCGAGGCGTTAAAGTATTTGTTTGAAACTTCTTGCAAAGATAAATCGCGGTGTATGCAACGTTGAAAAAGCATTTCAAGGTGCAATAATATGGGTGCTTCGCGAACATTTTTATATTACCGCTGAAAATTAAAAATAATTACCTATTCATCGACACTGTAATACCGATGTAATCTACAAACCAGTCTATAACTGTCATTTATGAATTATGATTCTAGTATTGGAATTGTTTTAAATACGAAGAGATTTTTTGCTATACCTAACCTTGATAAAACCCAAGTTATCTGCTGAAGATAATAATAACTTTACTCATTGTTGCGTTGCAAAAGATTTTATTGTTTCGTTGCACAAAGAGCGACGATGGGGAGACAGTCTATTATTTTTTGTGCCTTTCGAAAAGCTGTAATCAATTGATTTATCAGTCACGTGTAATTGGGAATCACTATGAGTATAGTAGAATAGAGAAACCCCGCAAATGCTGCTAGACGACGACGACGACGCGTCGGATTGAGCGAGAATTATTCTCATTAAGCCCTAGAAAATATTTAGCTCGTTATTTAATTTACGCCTCCGCGATTCTGTAATATATTGCTAATATTGAGTAAAAAATGTCAATAACAATTATTGACGCGATTGATTACGCAACCAGTGTCAGTGTATTTTGGAGAAAAAGTATATTTTCAGTCCTACGACTATCTCGTGCGCTCTTCGAGATTTCAGATGGCAACAACTGGAGTTTGATTTTACGCTGAAGAAGTTCTAAGAATTCCGGCAGACGGAAGAAGGATTATCGTTTAACGAACCGTTCGAGTCTCGCTCGCTCGGCGCTAGATTACTTCTTTGTTTTGAGTTTTTTCAAATTCGTTTGAAATCCACATTCTAGCTCGTTCTTTTAAAAACCAAAAGAAAACAAGAAAGGGGGCGGCTCGCCTGGCGAAATTAGCTAAAGTTCCGTGGAATAAACTTTTATTTTTTGCCGGCTACTTACTAAATTAATCTCCCTAATGGAGTTGGAACGAAAAAGGGAAAAAGTAAACAAATCGAAGCGCCGAATCCATTGGCGGGGGCGAGTCCTTAGGCTCTTGCACTCGCTCTTCAGAGGTCGAAACGAGCATGAAAAGGGCCTGAATAATCGCGCTCGCATCCGAACGAAAAAATGCGGGCGTCGTTATCTGCGACGACGGGGCCGGAAATTCCGGGACCAGCACCGGAATGCGTGCGCGACGCGCCGCGAGGATTCGCCCGGAAACGACGCGCCGCTCTCCGGCAGCGGTTGATCCGGCAACACCGCATTCCCCCCGTTTGTTGTTTTTATCGCGCGACGTGTGAAATTCGTGTGTACGCGGACGCCTTATTTCCTTTTTTGCCCCGACTGCGACATGCAAACGCGCGCGGCCCGAGTTCCGACTTTCCATCGCCCTTTTCCTTCGCGAATCAGCCGCTCGATAATAATGATCTTTCTTTTTCTTCTCTCTCTCTCTCTCTCTCTCTCTCTCTCTCTCTCTCTCTCTCAGTTCTGGTTGCTTATAAAGCCGCGCCAAATGCACGTATAACGTGTAATGTATGCGCCTTTTGGCACGAAAACTCTTTAACGGAACACGTTCTTTCGCGCACTTTTAAATTTAAAAACAGACTGTTATCGAGCGCCGGTATTAAACTTTTTCTCGAATCATCGAATCGAGCGCCGAGAACAGCAAGAAACCTGCTCTGCTCGAGAATAATAAGTTTGCGCGGGACTTGCAAATAAATTAATAGGCATTACTGTGATCGGAGCTATTATAGAGCGTCTGGTGGCAGCGTTTAGCTTAATCAACCGAATCTTTTGAAATCAAATTATTCCATTCTAGACTTCTCAAAGAATCTTTAACTGATTCGTTTGGGTATTAGACGTACAACAGCTTACGCGAGGCCGACGAAATATCCAATTGACGTACACGAGGCCCATTTAGATTTAGATTTTGAAGCTAAATCGAGAGCGGCCAAGGGCCTTTTAAAAAAGCCGTCTTTATCTCGATTCGGCGAATATTTCGCATGCGCTTATTTATTTATTCGAAACGTTATTAAAAATTTCATCGCGATCTGTTGCTCTCGTCGACTTTAAACTTTCTTTTGATCTTCGCTTTTAAATATTCGTCAGCGAAAAACACGTTAAGCAACAATTAAGTTTGCGTTCCAAGAGCTTCGTTTTCCTTCCTATTGCGCAGCTTCGATGCAACTGCGGCTTTTTTTCACCGATGAATCAACAAGTTTGTATCGTCTGGTTATAAAATATTAACGATCTGTCCGCAAGTGTTGCCAAGAAAAAAAGTACAAAAGTTTGCGACGTCGATATTATCCCCGTGTTATTCTTATCCGTCAAATGCACAATTACGACGAGCAATTTCTGTATAAATTTAGTATTTAGTACTTTAACCGATTACAGTGACGCGCGTGTAATAAATCGCAGTGGTTGCATTTCAATCGACCAACGATCTATCATTTTCACCCAGTTATTTTGAATGAGCTTTTCGGATAATGCGGAAAATTGTTGCGCCTCTCGTTATTAATATCTTCCAATGTAAAATAATCATTTAAAACGTCAAACGGTAGGTATGTTCTTTAAAAATATAATCGCCACGAAGCTTTTAAATTTTAATCTAAAATGTATTCGGGTATTTGCTCGGAGAGTAGAGATGAAATCATCTTCATGGTTAAATTTTTAACGTCTATTTCACGGAGCAAACATATTTTAATACACTATTGATTATAAAAAAATTTACGTTCCATGCCCTTCCCACATTCCAGGGATCCCAATTTCTTATCAACTTCGGTTTGTATCGGTGTTTTTCCAAACGCCATATTGAGACAAAACTGCGGTTTATAGATTGTTGGCCACGACGAAAAAATAATTTTTAACTAATAGTTATTGTGAAAGATCCGAAAGCAAAAATTACTTTCATCAACACAATTAAAAATGTCATTTTTTAAAATTTCCTCCACACGTTAGACGACGTTTTTATCGTTACCGCGTTTATCCATTAACGTAGCCCACTTTTATGATTTGTTTTGTTTTGTGAAGTAATTTTTTCGTATCAATGATTAGCGCGTATTTCATCCTAAGAGAAATCCACGAGAAAATCTGTTCGATCAATTTAAACGGCGCACTTGTGTCATGTTGTGTGATTTGTTTGAACGCTAGACAAGCTGAGATGCGATGCAATTGTCTTTACGGTAAATTAAAAATTAAAAACGCGAATATTCATCACTAGTTGTTCTTTACCAGTAATAAAATACTTGACTAAATGTTTCAAGCAGCCAGCTTAATCGTATAATTTATGCCTCTCGGGAAAATGCACACACGTTTACTGCGTAACAATAGCGAAAACTAATTTTCAACAATCGATAATTAATTTATTTATTGAACAATGTATTACATTGCTATAGTGCGTTATAATATTCATTTTCACGCAAACACATGCGTATATCAGGTCTCGTCTTACGGTCTACGCCTATACAGTTATTTTGTACTATTTTTGCACGAATTTTATCGCTTCGACAAATAAATAAAGTTTAGCTAAGTAAAAAATGTTGGCAGTCGACATTAGACTTGACGCGTTGCGCGTACGATTTTCCCTTGACATGCAGCTCGAATCGAGTCTCCCTGTACATTTGATGTTTTTAAAAATCCTTTATCGCGTTGTTTATAGTCTGTGTATATATTTTGTAACCAGTAGTCAAAAAATTATCATCACAGCGCGTGCAACTGCAGCCTGATTTAAGCTTGAAACGACGCGTTAAGCTTAAAAGAAAATGGCCCGTCACGAATTGCATTAGCAAAGATGTGTGGCCCCTTCAATTGCTAAATAATGCGCATATTTTGCACGAGGCGCAAGACTTTGCCGAGTCCGAACGAGGACTCCGAGACGAGCATCTCCGTCGAGGCCAAACGAGGAGGCGTTCCCTTCTAATCGACGCACGCGTAAAAACCTAGGAAGAGCGTCGATTTGCAATTTGCAGAAGCTATTGTCAAATCCGCAGGGACGGAGGCTTCCCTTCGGCCGCTGTCCCCCGCCCCCGGCCCTCGCGATAACCAGCAGGTGTAGCGCCGAGCAAAACTGAATACGGATGTTGTTCTGGTTGCAGGTTTACCAAGCCCCAGACCTTCGCAGACTGCATCGGCAACGAGCTTCCACTCGGTTGGGAGGAGGCTTACGACAAGCACGTGGGCGCTTACTACATCAATCATGTTAACCGTAAGTACACGCACATGCGGTCCGCATGTTCTCGTTTCTCGGATTCGCTCGCATAATGCGAGTCGGTCGCCATCCTCGGCGGCACTGATTTCGGCAGCTGCCGGATCCGTCTGGAGTCTCGTCCTCGGAAAGGGAGCACCTGTGCCCTAATAGCGGTGCGGCGTCGGCGCCAACCTTAATCTCCCCTTCGCGTTCCTTTTGCCGCTCTTTGCGATTCTCCGCGCCGACTTTGGCTTTTTCCACGCATCTTGCCAATGACGAATCCCCGAGGATGGCTGGACTGTTCGCGCTTCGACGAGAGTATCGGCAGGCCCTGGATCGCGCCAGTCGGTCGATGAAAAGACATTAAGAAGATGAAAATAATGCGCGCGAGTGTGGAATTTCAATGCCGCGGGGATGCGGTTTATTAGAAAAAGTCGAAAAAATAATTCGAATTGTCGGAGATGACATTAAAGCAGCGGCCTGTGGTAAATAAATTGCGAGCGACGAGAAGGTGGGAAATTTATGCATTTTCCTTTTTAAATATAAAACTATATTAACTAAATTCATCTTCGTTTTGAAATTTGAAAAAGAATATTTATAACGTCATAAAAGAGAAGAATCATCATAAATTACACGAGCCACCTGTGGTTTGTGTATTTTTTTAATAAGTAATTTTTAAATGTCTACAAATGAAGAAGTATAATTTATAATAAATTACGGCCTGATATTAACTGTTTAAGGTCCGTAAATTGATAAAGAAGAAGAGTCATCTTGCGCTCGGTTGAATTTTTATTGAAACGAATAAAGCGTTTGTGAGAATTCGCGATTCGCGATCCGCGATAAAACGCGGAGACGTAATTCGATTAGCTCGTTTATCTTGTTCCTCGCAGTCGTGCAATGGCTTGAAATTTACTTAGAAATAAAAGAGAGCTATTGGATAGAAGGCATTTTAATTTTCTTGCAGAAACGACGCAACTCGAGGACCCTAGGCAGGAATGGCGCGCCATTCAGGAAGCCATGCTTCGCGAATATTTGCAAACCGCACAGGACGCACTTGAGGTAAGCCTTGACAATTATTTTATCACGTTGTTTTGTTGCTTCAACTGTATTACGCGATACACAACAATCCCAATCTCGAACGCGACTTTCTCGACCCACATTATTTGCTTTTGGTCCAAGTTCGAGTCTCGGACTTTGGATCTTAATAATCGCACTGTGTGAAAATTCAAGGGGTGAGCCCGTAGTCGAGCAACTCTCGAGTCCCGTGTAAGCGTGTAAGTGACGGGGTAATCTCCGTCATCGATCGAGTGGAACTTTCGGAGCGGCGATCGCTGCCAAAGCCGGCGAACGTAATCGATTAATCGTCTTAACGACGCCAAGAGGGGGGACGGAGCGATCGGCATTCTAGGGTCGGCTCATCTAGAATGCACCCGTGTGTCGGAATACCACAAATACCGAGAATACCAGAAATCAAAAACGCGAGAAGCGGCCGAAATTTTTCTCATGACTCGACGCGAATCCAGCGCAGGGGCATGCGCACAACACACGACGACGAAACGTAAACGTGCATCTGTGTCGCTTCACTCGCCGAGGCCTGTTTTCGTAAATTGAAAAAGCCAACTTCACGCTTGCCGGTGGTCGTCGAGAGACACATTTTTTCGCGATCCGAAAAACTCATCCCCTTCTTTGTCTCCTTGTCTCTCCTCGAGTCGAGGCAAAAAACGACGTAGACACGTTTGCGCGCTCTGCAAAAAACGACGAGCGAAGGATATAAAAAAGCGACTGCAGCGGAGGAGGAGGAGGAGGAAGGCCGAATATTTACGACACGGCTGTGCTTGCGGCACGACTCTGTGTCGGCTCGGCACAAAGGGAGAGAGAGAAGAAGGCGCGAGTCCGAGATTGCGCGCAATGCAATTTATCATCGGCAGCGTTATAAAACGATTGCAGATTCACTTAGCGAACTAAAAGTTGGTAGTCGAAACGTTGAAATAAGTATTGCTCCCTCCCTTCGTTTCCATACGCACTCCTCTCTCGGCCAGAGATTAGCGCGTGAGAATGCGGCGATTGTGCAGAGGTGCGCGCGTGCGCGTGCGCGAGCCTCGAGGGTGTTGTCTTTCCTTCTTTTTGCGGCCGGCATTTTCAGTCAGAGTTTTATGTTAATTGAATTAGTTTAATGGACGACATTCCTCACGCGCGGGGAAAATAATTCAAACGGATACTTTAATTTACAGCGAAACAATATTAACAGCTCCCAAGCAAGCGTTTCGAGGGATTCGAGGGGACGGATAGGAATTCATAAGAGATGCGCGATAAGTGCGAAAGAATTCAAAAAAATCCTCACCAGCATCCTCCCGAATTATTTCGCAAGCCCTGCGTATGCATCTCGAAATTAATTCGTAAAAAATTATCCGCATTTATTAACATAGTGCTCTTAAGAAATTCGCGAAGAATGCATTGGGAGTCGTAAACTTTTTTTCAGCGATCCGCTCGAAGTTAAAAATAAAACGCGAACGAGTCCTCCGAGGGATCGTAAAGCGAATTCTTGGCCGACTCCTGCGAGATGAGAATATTTTTCCGGGAAAACTCCGTGGCTGGCGGAGGAATTTAATTAACGAAAATTCGAAACCGCGCCGGAACAGGAACGAAAATTATTAACGATTAAAAGCACTCGCGATCGAGACCGCGACTGCATATTAAATTTGTCGTGCATTAGCATCGCCTAGATAAAGACGGAGATAAAGGTAATGTTTTGAAATAGTTAGGGTAATGAAGCTATAAATTTCTTTAAGCATCGATGTATATACGTTGTAACGGGATAATCATCGTTCGCCGATGGCAGCCAAGACGCGGACTGTTGCCTTCCGCGCTCGTCTGTCCCGTTACAACGCGGATTACTCCTGGACTCGACTCGACTCGACTCGACGGCTTACCCGGTGCCGGGCCTCCGGATCACACGCGTGCGCGCACACGTCCGGTCCCGGCGCGCACCTGCCGTAACGGCCAACGAGAATGATTAATGCCGATAAGGACATTATTTTCCGGGCGGCTGTGCTTCTTAATAGATCAATTGTTAGGCTCGTCGACGTCGCCGCCGCCGCCGCCGCCATCCGAGGCGTAAGGAGATGTCCCGAAACATCTGCGCACACCGACATCCTTTGTTTGCCGTCGGTAACGGCTCTGCGATGTTTGCCTTAACTTTTCAAAAATCAACAGAGAGAGAGAGAGACGAGGCTTATCCGTTGCTCCTCGCAGCATCCCAATCGCTGATGGTCCCGTGATAGCCTCTTTTTCGGAATGATCCTTGTGCTTGACCGCCGTTGACCTTGGGTAGACCATTCCTCGTCCATCGGCTTGATTTTCTCATTAGATTCCAAGAGGCAACTTGTTGATTCGCCACCGTTACTCCGCCGGTGTCGGTTACAGCTATCAAAGCCGAGAACGCCAGAAATCCAATGTCAGCTGGTGCTCCGATGGGTAAAAGTAGCCAACGATGGGAGGAGGCGCAGCTTCCTTGACTTCGCTCGGTGTCCATCGGGCCCATTCCTTTGTTCCTCCGATCCAATAATCCATTTCTTAAACACAAATTCGCTCTTTTCAGTTGCGACAGTAATTGATTTGGAATTCAAGCGCGACGAACGGATATCTCTGATCGAGGGATTGATCACAGCTTTGGCTTTTTACAATCGAAGCCAATGTCATTGCCGCCTTCCGTGCATATCTGTGGCAATTTTCGACAATTTGTTGCGCAGGAATATCACTGACCGACCAAGTTTAAAATCTTAACGTCCCCTTTGACGTCGTCGTTGAAACTGCTTTTTAACAATCGACCTCGACATCCCGCTAATGTCAATTTTGCCATTAGACACAACCTCTGACTATTGTTTTTGTCGAGTATTGCATTGGTTGATTTGCAGCACGTGCTAATACTTTTTCCAAGATAGCGAAGAGCAACATTTGCACATTTTTAATTAAGCTCCAGTCGAGTCGTATCCCTCGTCCAAGTCTCTTCGAAAAAGATGATTTAACACTTCATAGAAACTTGCGTTTTCTCCTAATGGCCTTTCACCAATGTGTTCAATCGATTAGTATCTTTCTAAATATTATTCTTCTAGTGCTCCCTCCTAATTTATATTTTAAACCTCCTGCTTTATCCCTGCACACACTTATTTGCTACATTTCCTACCTTTCTCATTAGGCCGAGTTCATTTTTAAATTTCTTCGTTCAACATCCGATAAAACTGCTCCTTTTACGGCTTCACTTTTATTACGTTATTCCTTTATATTCTCATCGTCTTACATTTATTATTATGTTTAATTACCTTAACTCCTTACTTATCAGCTGCTTGAGCGCAGTTTGAAAATTCCAGTTGAAATTTCATCGGGTCCGTTGTTTTTTAATCACCCTTTGTGGACAATAAAATTTCTTTCATTCAAACGCGCATTCTTAGGAAGTAGCCAATCGCAATATTTGTACGAGATTTTCCGATCTTTCTAGAATTGTCGATTTTCTCGCAAGGCCATCTACATTTAAATAATATTTATTTTTCGCGAGTCGCGATAAGGCCGCGCTCGAACAACGCGAATATTTCATTTCGATAATGTTCGAGAGCGAATCGGGAATGCGGTGTAACGAGCGCGTGATTACAAAAGTGTAGTGGTGTGTCGCGGCAAGTTTGGCTGGGAAATTGGTTGTTATTGTTGCGAAGAAGCTAATTATGCCAACGCGTCAGTAGGCACCTAATATTGTTCTTTGCGTTCCGAAAGGAACGAAAATAAGCCGAAAAGTGTGCGCGTGCAATTAATTGTAATTCGATAAAAAGCCACCAGTTGCGGCTTAAAAATAAAACATTTTCATCACAAGTGACCGGTCGCGATAGATACGCTTTCTCAGCACGAAACTATAGCGTTAAAAAGCGTAGCTTTCTTGGCTCATGATCGAACGAATATGCGAGAATCGAGAGCCAACCAGAGCTACGCGATATCCGCGGAAGGTGCAGCAGCAGCAGTTGCTACCGCTACTGCCACAAAACATGTTGCAAGTCTGATCGTGAGCGACGAAATGTCGCTGTTCGATCTGCAGCCGAACGAGCGAACCAACACGCACGCGTCCATGCACACTTACTTTCGCTCGAGAAAGAAAGTACGTGCACGCGTTTCCAGTGACTCGATGACGATTATGATGTACGAATAATCCCCTGTGAAATGTAGCCGCGTCTCGACTTTAAATATTTATACTAATTATAAGTATACGTTGTTGTGGAACAAGATACACATCGTAAAAGCGTCGCGTAATTTTTAAACGCCCGCTAGTTTAATGGCGCTAACTTGGAGAATAATAACAACTTTAAAATTTATGCATATTTGTGGAGTCGGGTGCGCGTTTGGCAAAAAGAAGCGATCACTTCTCAGGGCTTATTAAAACATCTGCCTGGCATCCCCTTTCTTTCGCGCGACGCTAAAATCATTCTCGCGCAGGAAGTCGTTTGTTAAAGCGGCCTTATCATTGGCAACAGTTTCATGCAAAAATGCCGAGACGGCGATTCTTGCACTCGAAATTCAAATGTCTCTACGCCAGGCGTTCGATGCGCGCCCAATGCGCGCATGTATTCGAATCGTGTTTTACAATCGAGAGCCCGCGATTAATCATTCGCATTTCCACGGAGATAAAGGCTTTGATAGCTGGCGCACGCATCGGCGAATTTGTAATTGTCAATTTGTAATTTTAAATAAAGTCGAACGAGGCTGCGAGTCGCTTAAAAAACGATTTACAATTATAACTGCGAGCGCAACAACATCTTCCCGTCGACTTTGTGAAGATACGAAAGCAGCAGTTCGACTAAAATTATCGAACCAACGAATGCGTTCGCAAATGTTTTTGCCTCGACTCGACGCAAATTAAACGTAAATAAATTATCAATTGCACTACTGAATTTAACGCTTCATCTCGAATGTTAATTGTCATTCAACCGAATCCACTTTGCGTCGCGCGCGTTACGCAAGGAACGTTTTGAAAATTTGAAATCGAGCCATTCGTTTCGTCACTCTTAACGTTTTCTTAAAATTCAGTTATATTTTTTATCTCTGCCTGTTTTGTACGTTGGGTTTTTTTATGCAAAGAGATACGCGTACTTTCTTTCGTGTGTTTGTAGTTAAACTTGTTATACGCTGGGCTTTAAAGGAATACACTCGGCTAAAATATCCCAAAAGATGTGTACAGTACGCGGAGAGGAATTTTTTAAATATTTGCTCGTGGCATCTCAAATATTTGATCATCAATAACAAACCAAATAAAGCAAGAACGCAAGTTTATAAAACCTCGTGCTTATTATAAAGCGGTTTTATTAAGCATCGCGCCGTGTTTCCTATAAATTTATAAGTTTACAGTGCCAATAAAATTAAATCTCTTCATTTGGAAAAGTTTCCTCTTTATTCGGTCTCGTGTTTGCTTAGTATTACAGATTTTTGTATGTATTGCTAAACACATCTGTTTATTCGTAAACAGCTTTAATCGCGGCACTTAATATTGCGCGGAGCCTGCAAATGCCTGCAAATGCCTGCAAATGCCTGCAAATATCGAACGATCGAATCGCCAAGGCTTTAAATGAAAAGTAGCTCGCGCAAAGAAACGCGCAATCGAACAACTTCGGCTCGTCAAAGATGCGTTAAATTTTCCCGAGCAAAGCGAGACCGTTCTCGGCGTTGGGACGCACTTCGAAGGGAATTATTTACTCGGCAAGGGTCGGTATCAAGGTCGGGAGCGTAAAACGCAGTCGCCGGCTGCGAAATTCGGAGTCGCAAGTGGAACGACTCCTTTCCAGAGGAGCGAAATCCTCCTCGCGCGGGGAAATGATTCCGCTTATCGTCGGTGCGCCCGCATTCTATCCGCTCGACTGCACACCGTGCACCGGCGCAGCACACACACGTACACACGTGTTCGCAGACTCGTGGGACTTCCCACGGATTTCTCAGCCGACGCGAGCGGCGGCGATGGCGAAACGGGCGCTAGGCTCGCGCGGGGGCATCGGCTGTAGGTGTGCGCGCGCGTCTGTGTGCGCCGGAGCCTCGTGTGCCGTGTGTCAGGCTCGCGCGCGCGCTCACCTTGAATTTATTGAAAAATTCGAAAGGCGCGAGCGAGGGAACGCGGCGAGAGGCTCTCGCGAGGGAGCGGGAACTTTTCATCGGGTGCACTCTCGTCTGGTCTCTCTCTCTCTCTCTCTTTCGTCGAGCCGGCGACGCTTTTCCGAGGCGCAATCCTAATCGAAAACCCATTATGCCGCAGCTCGCTCTCCGCTCGGGCAGATAAATTAAGAGGAGAAATTGATCGGTAGCCGGAGCGACGAGGAGGCGATCTTTCGGGCCTTAATTGGAATTGCGCGATAAGACAGCTGGAACTTACGGGGCTGCTGCTGCTGCTCGCGCTCTTAAACTCAAGCTTTATGAAAACAATTACTTCTTAGTGCAGCGATAAAAACGCTTATTTACAAGACTCGGGCCCGGATCATCGCCGGCGTCGGCTCTTGCAATAAATCTCCTCTAATAAATTGGAATTGTGTTGCGTACGGCACCGGCGGATACACGCGAGAATCCGGCCGAGAAAGCAAACGACGCCAAGGAAGCGAAAAAATTTGAAACGCCGTTGCATTTGCATCGATTACATCTAATCCGAGAAGGGGAGGCCTCCATTTTCCTTTTCGTTCGGTCTCCGGCGCGCGCTGGACGCCCAAGCGATACGTAAAATGTCCCAGGAATTCGAAAAGACATCGGCGCGCGCTTGTAAGAGCCTTTGTAAATTCGACTTCAGCGTCCGCTTCCTGCCACGTGTTGGGCGTTGACGTCGACGCAGACGTCGGGCTTGACTCGCGACTGCGAGACAAAGAAGATTCGACGCGTTGACAAAAAACAGAGAGGGACAACCGACGCGGAAAGCAGGCGAAGGTGGAGAAAGCCAGTGTTCCTCGCAACTTTTTATTTATTCGTTTGATCTGCATTTCTGGCTGCTTTTTCAAACGCCTGCTTTGGCTCCTTGTAAAGCCGATTTCATAAAAAAGAATTCTCTCGACGTTCTTACAATCGTCTTTTCATTGAAACGAAACGTGATAATTAGCATTGGTTTTTCGTTTCTCCCGATGTGCGATTAAAATTTAATATCATTGTATGCTTTAATCTCATTTACGCTTGACAATTTCGTTCGATTCTACATTTAATCGTAGCCAAGTTACGAGTCTCATTGTTGCCGATTGTATTTACAAAAAAGTTTGCAAACTCTTGCCGCGACTACAGTGTACGACAAGATTAATAATCGCAGCAGTTTTGCCAAATTACTTTTAAAAAACGTAGCGAGTAGCAGATTTCGCGCTCGACTTAACTCCTACCCGGGCGGAGATTGTCATTCTTTCGCCGAGTAAAGAGGAAAATGAGCGAAAATAAAAATGAGAGAGAGAGAGAGAGAGAGAGAGAGAATAAGATCATTCGCCCGTTAAACTTTCTCGACTCTTTTAGCGATGTCTTTTTCAAAAGACGATGGACTCTTGCTTTTCCATATGTGCGCCTCGCGTTGTGTAAATAATTACTTTGTACTTCCCCTCTCGTGCCCCCGGTAACACCAATCGTCGGCCGGTCAACATTAGGCCCGCGACTTTTTTTTTCGCGATAACCTTAAACTGGTGCGCGATTGAATCGTCGCTGTTTTTCTACTCTCCCGATCGATTGCATTTTATTAGCAGGCAGCGACGTTTCACTTTTTAGGCTCAACCTCGAGCTCCTATTCGTGGATTGTATCACGCGTACATAAACTGCCGATGTGTACTAAATGTTTTCGGCAATTCTTTCGCGCTATTCAGTTGAAAAGGCTTTCATTATATAAATTGTACAAATTTTAAATTAACTTTAACTTTGTTCTAAGAATATCGTACAATTTATTGAAGCTACAGAAACAAATGCATGATTTACGAGCAAAAGAAACACGCGAAATGCACGTTTTGACAATAAAAAAGTAAAAATCATATTTAGAAGACGAGTGTGACCCCGAAACCATCAATACATTAACGTCAACGGGCATACTACGCTGTCTCACTGGTTCTCGTCCGATCACCAAAGTTAAGCAGCATTAGGCGCGGTTAGTACTTGGATGGGTGACCGCTTGGGAACCCCGCGTCCTGTTGACTTTCCTCTTTTGTTCTTTTTTTTTTTGTTGAAAACGCATCAGTCGGCAGTAATTTATCAAACAATATTACACTTATCTTATCTAAAAGTTTTCTTCCATTTAAATATATCTATTCGCCTTTTAACGTCTAAATCTTTACATTTTTATATCATTTGATTGTAAAATACTTTATCATATCTTTGGCGCCATTCAAAAACATTTTCCATCGTTAGACTTTCCAATTTTCGTCTTAGGCGCGATCCCAACTTTTTACGCTAATTTTTCATCTACGAGCCGTAAAATCAGTCCAAGATATTGATTTTATTCGCTCGCTCGCTCGGTCGCCGATAAAGAAGGCCGCGGCGCTACTTTCAAATGTTTCGCTCAAATTCCACGACTCGAATTCGTCTACTTTCAAGCGTAAAAGTCTCCGTTTGGAAAATAATCACCACCACTGCCAGTGATACGTAGCACTTTCCTTGAAATTCGCAATTTTCGCGCCAAAGATAATAACGGTCGAGCATATGTAATAACGTACTTTATAAATCGTAAAAATGCGCTTCGGCGCACGCAACTTGGCTCGGGCGCGCCATTTGCAAAAATGAATTCTCAATGAAATATTTAAAAGTAAGCGTTATTAATTTAAAGGAATCCTTGGGGAATGTCGTAAAATAAATAAGAGGCTCTTTAGTGCGCTTGGGTCGTGTCTGCAACTTAATAAATATTCCATTCGAAAGAGGCGACTTTGAGCATAATGAAAGCTAATTTAATAGATATTTAAATAAAATCCATAAAAACCTACGCAGGAACGGCCGGATTTTTCATTTTTCATTTTTCGAGCAGTCGCGAGACGATGTTGGGAGCGTTTGCAGAAAAAGCTACTCGGGCTTTTAATCATTCCCTCGGAATTGCCGCAGATAAATCAATATCTAGTTTGCTCGCGCGAGTCGACGCAATTCGATATTCGACGTTCGCATAGTCGCCTGCTCGCGCGTTCCTGCGCAGCTTCGCTGCGAAAAATGAAGGAAAGAAAATCATATCCGAGCCGCTTAATATAAATTGCGTAGGGAAGAGAGAAAAGGGAACGATCGGAGAACTGACAAGCGACTATAGGCAAACGTAGGCGAACGCGCGCCTATGCGCTGCGAATAATTCATAGGAGAACTCAAGAGCAACTTGTCTACTTCTGTCCGTAAATCAGCGCCCATAAATACAAATATCCTCGCATCAGCGTAAATCAAGCGACGCTACATAAATGCATCGAGTGCGCACGTGCACCTTCGGCCGTTCCTCTTATTTTAACAAAACAACCTCCTCTTGCCTTTTATTCGCGAAATTATAATTTACATTTGAGGAAGCACACACCGGGGAGCGAAAAAATTGCAGCTCCGCTCGCGAAAAACTCGAGTTTAAATGCTCGCGTTTTGCAGGATTTCCATACCAAAGTGTCGTGCAATTAATCAGGCTCGTAGTTTTGCGTCGAGGCGTCACGCGAACGAGTTTCATTAATCACCGGCAATAATTAAATGTAGAGTAAACTACATTAAAAGTTAAACGCTATTACATGCGTCGTCTCTGCTCATTTTTACGAATCTAATTGAGAGACACGCTGATTTATAAATTATTGCTCGAGCGGAGTTCGTTAGTTTTATTTATTTACGTCGAAGCGCTTTTCTTCTGCTTGCAATTCATTATACGTCGACGCCTTACGCACTCGCGAGATATTTATAATGTCAATTATCCGGGGGCAGGGGAGGGGGGATACGTTTATCGAGCAATTTTTAAGCAAAAGTAACGAAACGCAAAATCGTGCTCCTCGAACGTTTGGACGACAGCGATTATTACCACCTAATGCCACTTAATAAATTAATACTCAATTGTAAAATTTTCTCATCGAGCCTTTACTTTTACCTCTTCTTTATCTCTCATCGATCGACACTTTGTACTCGTACTCATCGAGCATTATTCAGGCTAATTAATAATATTTTTCGACAGACTTGTTATTTATTACAGATTGTCTCCTCGTAATTATTTGTCGCATCGTAAAGTGATAAATAATTTTGTTCGTCTTTTTCTAGAATGAAGGTTTGCTCGTTAAAGTTTGTATCCGCGACGACGTATCAATGTCGTCGTACTTATTCGAAAATCAGGAGAGTAAACTTAATTCTTGGCTCGTCGCTTTATTTCGTCGTAAGAACTCCTTTAGATTTTAAACGAAACGTATTGTAACTTACCGAGTAACAGGATGCGTCCAATTATTTTCTTTAGCTTAAATAAATCAGAGCCGTTGATGCATTTCGTTGTAATATAATATTAATTTCTATAAAGCAAAGAAGTAATTCAACGCTTACAAGCTTTAAATAAAATTTTCTGAGCATCGGACTTTCTCCGTTCATAAAATGAAGTCTAATGTTTTCACTCGGAGGACAGTTCCTTTTCCGAAAGTAGTCAACTTATGTGAAAGTTCATGTGTATCACAAGCGGTAAATATCGCTGCTTATTTTTATTGCTCCTTTTTGGCACTTTGACATCTTTTAATAAATTTTCATTAATCGCGAATGTAACTTCGTTAGTTTAAGCAACGAACCCTCGTTAAAAAATACCGTAAAAAGCGATTTAGGCAATTTCAGTCATTTTGTAATTAACAAGTGTTAAAAAATACATTATTATACTGAATTACTCGAGTTTCAAATTATTTAATCCGCCATAAGTACCCACGTCTTTGGCATTTCTCGGTAAATCAATAGCGATTAAAGTAACTTTACTGTCCGAATAAAAAACCCAAAGGAGTGCAATACATTTTCTTTCGAAGATAAATTATTTAAATAATAATAAAATATGCTTTCAGCGATAAAAATTCGTATAAACAATGCGAAAATGGATACAACTGTGTCACGTAACAATATTATCACATTCGTTGTTTTATCTTCTCACAGCTATAAAATTGCTCTAGCTGATTTTATAATCAATGTTAAATATTAGTATTTATTTACGAACAACAATTTGTGCAACAAATTTTTATTGTAATATCTTACATAATATTATTATAATAAATTATTTTACGTGATCTCGTACATTTTTTTTTGTTTTTCTTCGTTATTGTATCTCTCTCTCTCTCTCTCATTTGGTGTTTATTATATTTATTATAATTTTGTTTCTCATACTCATTTTCTCTTAGAAACTTTTTGATATTACGTATTTTATTTCAATTTTATATTCTATATTTTCATTTTTGTTCTTTTGTATTTTTTTATCTCTGCGTCTTCCCATACGTTTTCTCCTCTTTTGTTCACTACAGTTTTTATTGTAATGAATTGATTATCACACTATTTTTTATTTGTTTTTCCATGTGTTTCATTTAGTTTTTCAAATAATTTTTGTATATATTTTATATCTCGAATATATTAAAATAAGCGTTCTACAATTTTTTAACTCATCTTTGTTTTCTTTTTCAACGATTGGCAACTGCTATGCAACTTCCTCGATTGTTTTCAACAATTCTTTAATTATTTTCTTCCTTGCTTACAAACTTATTCGTGATATTGTGTTCTGAACTTTTTTAATTTTCACGTTGTTTATTATTACTTGTAATTCTTCTATTTCCTCCTCTTCTCATATTTCTTCTTTGGCCCTTATCATATTTTAATTTCTGCTGTCTCTACATTTTTCTTTCTTTAGCAAATATTTAACTTTATTGTGTTTGGGTCTTTTCATTGTCTATAAATCTTCGTAACATTTTTTGTTTTCCGACGATTATTTATCTCGACATATTTCATTTTTATCCTATTTCTATTATGGCTTCTTGAATTGCATTTAATTTCTTCCTACGTTCTTGTTATTTTCTTTTTTCCTACATTTTTCCCTGTATCTTATAATGTTGAGCTGTTCTTCCAATTTCTGTATCTACTATCCTTTCCTTCTGTTTGAAACGAATTTTGTTTTTTCTTATTCCAGACCCACTATACGCTCTCCCCTATTATTCTTGTATTTATAATTATTACTTTTTCGCCTTTCTCTCTTCGCTCTCTGAATTTTTTATGATTACACCGCTTTTCTCAAGTTCTTTTCTTTTCTACATATTTATATATTTCATTTTCTTTTTAAAATTTTGTTGTCTAAAATTGTGGTCCTTTTGTCTTTGATTTGTATTTCGCTTGTTCCCTTTATATCGGATTTGTTTCCTCAATTATCGACTTTTTTCTTTTCATCCTTTGTTTTTCCCCCGATTTCTCTTTTCTAATTCTTTTACTTTGTACTTCGATTGATTCATTGTTATTTTCTTTTCTTTTAATGTATTTTTTATTGCTTTCAATTTTTCTTTCCTCGTTTCTTTACTTTTTCGGTTTTATATTTGTTCTACAGTTACTTTTAGGTTAATGTTTCTATTTCCTTCATTTTCCGATATCTCTTTATATATCTCTACTGATCTTTTTGCTACACTTTCTTCCTTTGTATCCGTCTTTTCTTTTGATATTCTTTTGTTTTTTTTCTGTGCTCGCATTGCTGACTCTTCCAAGTCTATTCTTTTTCTCATCCTTTAGAATTCACTAGGAGAGAATTCCATTCCATGTTCCTTGACTCTCTCTCCTTCTGGTTTTATTTTCCATTATATAATTTTTGCCGTTATCTTTTGTATTTCTATCTAATTTTGTTTACTTAATTTTGTCGCGTTCGACGAAACTTGAAATTTTTACCAAATACTGTTCTCTCTTTAAATATCTGTCACGCTATTCTTATACTTTTCTTCTTATTTGACAAATTCCAATACTTTCCCATTAAAACTCAATTATAATATAAATTATAAATACTGCTTATAATTTTTAAAATGCCAACGAAACTTTCCGTGGATGAGTGACTGGAGGTGACGATAAGCCTTGGATCTAAATTTAATTCGTATACAGATTTAGCGAACGACCCTAAACGTGAAAATTGCTTAACAAAAACGCACGTAAATATACAGTTTGATCGCGTTGATATTGCAAGTTAAGGGGGGGGGGGCAGCTGAGGAATATAATGGAAAATGCGAAATCGCCGTTAATGTTGCTTCGTTTTCATTCGGCGTTGCTTAAAAGTAAATTTTGTTACGTCCGTGTCGGCAGTTGGCGCGATAAAAATAAATCGTTTCCTAGAGCAGTGAAAAATAATCCAACAACGGTGGCACAACACGTACGCCTTCTGGGTTACGAAAAAATGATAAGATTTATATTTGGAGGAACATCGATAGAGGGAGTGCGAGTGCGAGAGCGAGAGCGAGAGACCGGCAAACCGTAAAACAGCCGAGGAGGAACCTCCTTAACTCATTACTTTCTCGCGACGACGAGCTCTCGCCCGGAGGAATCCTCGAGTGGCTGACGAGGGGGAATAAAAAAGGATCGAGAAAGGGTTCGCCGGCGGCCAGGAGGAAGTCGGCCGAGCGCTCGTGGGAAGTCGCTGCGACTTCCGGTGAACGCGCACGCGGATTTCGATCGGGGGAGGGAGACGAGAGGAGACGGGAGAAGGCCGGGGAGGACAGACGAAACGCATTCCGGTCACGTAGCGATCTGTGGCGCGCGACGACGGGCGCGACGCTTTAATGGACGACGCTGCTGCTGCTGCTGCTGCTGCTGCACCCACGCAATGATCGGCGCCGATGCCCTTCAACTCGGTAATCGTTACAATTTAACCGCGTGTCCCACCCACCCAGGACTGCGGCCTTTTTCACTGCAACTCTGCGCACGTGCAGAAGAAATGGCGGCCGCTCGCTCGTAACACGATATTCGGCTCAACTAGATTACCAACCGCTGATATTAAGAAGAAGAACGGCCTGAATTTAATTATCTCTTAGTTAAAAGAGACGCCTTTCTAAAAATTCTATTACCAATGTAAATACCGAAGAAACACTGCATACGAAGCTCGTGTCTACTAACTATACAAACATCTTTCACGTGAAAGTACATTCTCCTGGGACACATTAACATTAAAACAATATTAACGTTTTCTTTTTATTAACATTGCATACGAAATACTCGGAGGAGTATCTCCGAGTAGTTTTTTAATGCGCCAAAGGAGGAAACACCGCTGCTGGCCTCTCTTTCTTTCTTTTTAGGACACTTGAGCAAACACATGCTTGTTTCTGTTCGACTGTAAAATTTTATCGCCCACCAATGCAATGCAGAAACTGTAGTATCGGTAAATTACAAATTATAAATAGGAAAAGCTTAACAGAGTCGAAACCTTCTCGGCCGCTTTGCTTTTTTACCTTATTTTCGTTCGTATTTTTTATAATTTTTAAATCAGCGCCGGAACACCGCGAGAATCGAGTGAAATGCGCTTCTGCACAGGAATGGAGCGGCTAATTCATAAAAGTAAAATTAAATTTGATAAAATGGCCCCGTTCTGAGAACAGTTATAGATTCCGAATTTCGATCTGCTGGATTTGGAAATCAATTTGTCCGCTTTCCATTTTTACACGCCTCGAATTTTCC
Organism: Platyscapa corneri; assembly: GCA_018907185.1. NCBI lineage: Eukaryota > Metazoa > Arthropoda > Insecta > Hymenoptera > Agaonidae > Platyscapa > Platyscapa corneri. Next base: position 1,088,305 of record JACCHW010000014.1, read on the forward strand.
GAGTTGTTGTACGCAGGCGCGTATCAAAAAGCAGCCTACACTAGATGCGACAAGCGTAGCATACCATCGCTCGAATACTTCGAAAGGCTCTCGGTGAGTTCAACGATTTTCCACGAGTCGAACGGCATTTTTCCAAACACCTACGTACGGATGGAGAGATAAGGAGAACAAGGCTTTCAATAAACGTTATTTACTGCAATATCTCAAGCTGTGAAATAATGCACTCAAAAAGTAAGACGCGCCGCAATTTTTCCTATTTTATCCTTCCTTCTTACGATTTCTTTTACTAGTTTTTTCGAATTTTTTTCCTCCTGAGTATTCATTATTTATCGGACGCGTGGAATCAGGAAGAAATTGCTCGCTTCGCAAGTGATAATTTGACGAGGAGAAGCCAGAAGAAAGTTCTTCGTATCGGCGCTTCGAAATCGTAATTGCCGTCTTCTTTAATTATTTCTCTGTTTAAAGGTCGATTTCGACGTAAAACGAACAATGAAAGATCGAGCGCTCCAATAGAGTAGCCAACATTTTTTTTCAACTCTTCAATGTTGGCTCTGCGCCTCGAACGATTTTAAAAATTAGCGTTTGATATATTAAGCGATCTACCAACTGAATATAGTTATTGGAGCGATGTTTTATATTTTTACATAAATCTGATATCGGATTGGGTTTCCCAGCTAATGAAGCACAACGTGACATTAATATTTTGCAAATTGCAATAATCAACTGCGCCAAACGCCGAGACACGATATTCATTTGTTGATCTGTTTTTATCGAACAATTGGACGAATCGACAAAATTTCCTCCACCCCTCCCATCCAATAATTAATTATAATGTTTAACTGAAAATTGAAAGCGAAGAAAACGTGCCTGTGAACAGTTTTCAAAGTCAAACATTGTCTTGGTCGGTCTTCGAGGAGAGACATTTTATTGCTTAGTATTGTGCAAACAAAGTTCTCGTAGCGGATGGGGAAGTGAAAAGTATCTGAAAAAACAACAACTGATACACAGATAAAGAGGGTGAGATGAGATATTTAACGACTCGTACAACTGTTATTGCTATCGTCGTCGTTGTTGTTGTAGATATTATTATTATTATCATGATCGCCGAAGATCGAAAATATCCGATTCGTTAGACAAAAATCGGCGGAGGTGTGTATCTATACACGCGCACATACGTGCAGCAGCTGCTTGAAATTTGCGGAGAAAAGATGGACATGCAAAAACGAGTTTGAATAATGCGCGTCTGGTGGACATCGCCGTCTTTTTCTTAACTCTTCTCTACGAAGCTAATTTTTAAAAGTATTAGTTGATTATTCGCATTAGCCTGACCATGATTATGGGCTTCCACAAGCTCAGCCCTCGATTGCTTCTATTCGTCTTTTTTAAAACTATTTCACGAACAAAACCCAAAAATGCATCGATGGTGTTGTGTTCCTGTCCCTTTCATTGATTTCTGATTATTCTCGATTGTTCATAAACTCGCACAGACTCGCGTTCCCTTTGCGTCTATTGTAAAATGCACTTTAGAATTTTATCAAATAACTTTTACACGTTATTTCAATTAACTACACCTGTGCTAATATCTTCTTTGCGAAATGATAAGGAGTGCAAGCAATTTGTGAAAAACTTGATAAGTAAAAATAGAATAAATGCATTTTAAAAAATTTTACTTTTTTTAATGTTAAAGAAAATGTTTAGCTATGGAAACTTCAAGTCTTGAATCGACTAAAGATTCATCCTATTTTTGTATTATTTTTATGCAATCGATAATAATTAAAAAATTTATAAATTTTGTTTTACAAGTCAAATTATAACTATGAATTACGTACTGTATTTTTTAAGAGCGTCCATTGTCGAATATAACTTTGAGTATTTCATTTGAAAAAGTTACCTTTACAGCCAACAAGTCCTTCTTTTCAGTAAAATTACCAATAGTTTAAATTTAATAAAACAAAAGAAATGCGTATTTCAAATTATTTAATACTACTAATCAGAAATATCTTATAATGAATTAATCATTGATTAATCACAACTTTTGATGTATGCTCTTAGCATCCATTTTCAATGTACATATTTATATTTGAGTGTAAAAAGCTTTTCTCGAACTTGAAATTTTTACATTGATATACGCATGCACACGCGCGCGCGTGCGCACATAAACACACGTACATAGGTTAACATGTTAACAAAAAAACATTTTCAGTAAAAAAATAAATGTTTGAAGTTATTTGCAAATTAAGACTATTTATATTGGAACGAAGTGATTCGTATTGGCATTCTATCTTTAATTAATATTCTTGCTCAATTTAACCAAACTATTTTAAATAGGCAACTCGGTAATTGAACGAAAATTATGAATATTCGTACGCTTGAGTTGGAATATTACAATTTGTTTACTTTAACAAGCGCCATCAATTCGGATATGGAATTACACCGTTTAAATTTAACGAGACCAATGAGAGCCTATACGCGGTGAACGTCGTTTATTTATGCAATTACTCAACAAAGCCTCGATTTTCGAAATTAGGATTTTCCTCGCTCGAAGCTGTCAACGCGTAAAAATATCCATTAGAAGCATTGACGTCCAGGCGGGAGAGAACAAGTGCGGTGCAGCTCAGAGAGGAGAGACGATTTTGCAAAATCTAGGTAAACGTTGTATAATTCGGATTCACTCCCCGACAAGGAATCCCCGAAAGAGACCATGAATCTCTTGTCCATAATTCTTTGAAATATTCAAGCGGAAATTTGAGAATTTATGTTAATGCAGCAGCCGACAGGAGTGCCAAGTTTCGACGGATTCAGTATGAATTTTCAGAAAATTTCGAAACATGCGTTTCCTCATAACGTAAAAGTAAATGTGAAAAGCCGAAGTTATAAAACGTTTCCTCTTGGCAGCTCCTCTTCATAGACACGAGCGAAAAGCTGTTAAAAGTGCTAATAACTCAAAGAGATGTTTTCATTCCCGAATTCTAAATTCCAAATTCCGGATTCCGAGCTGTGCAAATGCGTGCGGATTAATTCTGTGAGCCTGAAAATTTGCTCTCGGGAACTCGGAAATTCGGAAACTCGGGAATTTCGGGCTGCGCTCGCCACCTCCGGTCCCGCGATACCAATCGCGCCGAGTATTTTGCAAAGGAAAAAAGGAGAAAGGGAAAAGAGGGAGAGCCGAGCGAGTGTCGGAGGCGAAAGGGGAATCCAAATCTTCTCTTCTCGGCGTGCGTGTGCGCCCGCAACGTAAACAAACTCGCGCCATACGTACGCGTAACGTGAAATAGCGCGCGGGGCCGGAGACCTCAACGCGGTTGCAGCCAATATATACCGATATGCACGCGAGCGACCCTATATGTGTGCTGCTGCTGCTGCTCTGTGTGTGTGTGTGTCTTCACGTATATACGTATATACGTGCAAAGAACGCGAGGGGGATTGCATTCCGATGCAAATGGTCCTACCCCTCCACTGGCGGTAACCGCCGCTGCTCCTCCTCCTCCTCCTCCGCCGACTCTTCGCTCCGCACTCCCTTCGTCGCTCTCTCTCTCTCTCTCTCTCTCTCTCTCTCTCTCTCTCTCTCCAATCTACTCTATCTCACGGCTTTCAAATTTCGTAGCTTAAAAGGAAAACTTTCTTTTTGAGGAATTACAAGCATCGCGTGTATTTTAAGAATTAATCTGTTAATACGGAATTATTGGTCGTAACCTCCCCGCCGCGGCGCCGCTTATTTATTTACCATTAACAAATCAAATATTTATTTCGAAACGAAAGAATATTAGCTGTCAATAAAGTTCCATTATATGCCAATAAATTATGCTCGCCGTATTAATTACAAAAACTATAAATATGAAGGAACGTTTCGTGCAATCCTATCGCGCCATTGTTATCCGCGTATTTTTATTGGATTCTACCTCAGTTTTATACTTTCCGTCAATTTTATTGTTTGCAGACGTATTTTTAATACGCTAACGGGAATGGGCACTCGCGACTTTTCATCACGGCGTTACTCGATAAGTTACATTTACCATTGGTAAGTAAAGAAGTACGCGAGACACGTAACGCACTTTTGATCTCGCAATTATAATTGGAATATTTCGATTGCAGTCGGTATCTCGTAATGGCGCCGACATTCGCGGGATCCGCCTTTAAACTAAAAAACCAAACTACGAGTTTTTTGGCACGTAATGGCATGTACGGCATTAAAAATGAAATTTGATCGTTTGTAAATATATCGAATCGATAAATTTGTTTTCTCTTATATTTAGGCTGCGAACTCGAATGGAGAAATAAGCCAATAGCGAGTGCCAATCTCGCGGAAGGTTTTTTCCGAAACCGTCGCGTGTCTGTCTGTCACTTTCAAAATATTATTACAAAACGTGGACACAGACGTTGCGTCGTCGCACGAAGCAATTTTTCACTCGCGGCGGCTCGAGCTGTACGAAAATGCGTTAGCATCAGTAGCCGCGTTATAAGGAACGGGCATCGCGGGCGTCGATCGCTCGCTGCCATTATTAGGCTCTCGAGGCGTTGATTTATTCCGTTGACACTCGAACGGGAGAATTCACCTGATAATGATAATCTTGAAATACGATGACATTTAGTAGAGCAGCACGAGCTTCCAATCTCTAGCGCAGCGCTGCGCGGCAAATAGTCGACACTTAAACGAGACTAAAAATAACGATGATTAATATTGTAATAAAATCGCCGGGGCGTAATAAAATATTTCTTAAGAGGCATCAATTATAGATCGCGTCGACTGCTGGAATTTTATGAATAATCGGCATCGTTTCTTCGTACCCGAGACTTTCATCGTTGATAAGCCGTATTCGCGAAATATATCGCCTGAGTTTGTAGTACTTGGTATGCGCCACTCTTGCCCGTACATCGGACTGCGATGCATTTAGTAATTTTATTATGATTAGTACTGTTTCCGAGTTTTTAATGGTGAGCGCCCAAAGCCGATTCGACATTTTATCGCTCGGGCAAACCGGATCGCGAGATGCGCTGCGGAAGTCACACAACCGCATAACCTCAAATTTACTTTGTCACCGACACTGGTTTTACGTCACTAACGAATTTGCGAAAAGTAAAGTGGCCGCGCGCGCCTGCGTCGGCCATTAAAGCGCCGGACAACTGTGAAAAATACTATATTGTTAAGGTTAATAGGAAGGCCGGTAAGAGAGGAATTCCCTTTGGCATGCGCCGATCCCCATAACGCCGTCTACCCGCGGTCATGCGCGCGCGCACTCGAGAAAAAATGTCGTGCACGGAGTCACGCGACGGCGGATCGGCGATGATCGGGACCGATGGCTGTCGGGCTTTCGAATGGCGGCGGAGAGCTAAACTTACACACGTAGAAGAAAGCGCGCGAACGATCGGTCGTCGTCGGGCCAAGAATTCCACGAATTTCGAGCGCAGCGCGCAATCTTTGGCTTGACGCTGACATTTTCAAGATACCTCGCGCGCGCTTATTGGTGTGCATTGCTCTGTCTCACTTCGAAGATAGATAGATAGATACTGCCGAAGGGGCGGAGATGAGAGAGAGAGAGAGAGAGGAGTGAGATGAGAGGGGAATGTTAATTACCCGTTTATTTTTGCCCGCGCGAGCTCTCGGCGTTATGCGCGCCTCCACATTCTTGCTTCTGGTCAGTCATGGATCGTATCTATAGATACTCTGTAACCGGATATAGAAAGTACCTTTTCTCAAAAGTATTGTTACTTACGACACCGATACCTATTATTTTCATAAAATAAGATTTAAAGCGTAATTTACGGTGGCGGCCGAAAAACGAGAAAAATTATGGAACACCTCTGAACTAACCTAACTTAAGTACTGCATTATCTTTCAACCAGCTTATTTGCACCAAGCAACATTAGCCTAATAAACATCGTGATCGAAGTTTGGTTTAATTCGCGTACACGACGACGAGTCCAAAGTGAACGCCTGTGCTTTGGAGTTTCTCAGGGTATTAAGATAACAACAGTTATCTCCGAGCATTAGCGAGCGATCGAAATAAGCATCCACCGAAATACGAAAATAACCATTTCAAAAACATTCTTTTCCAAATGCCGCTCCGCGTTGTTTAGCCTTTTTCCACTCATATTGTATCACTGATCCATTTTTGAAATTTTTTGATTTTTTCTGAAATTTGTTATTTTGTCTCGCGTTCGACCTTTCAAACGCGCAGAAATTTATTACGTGTTACTCGTCAGTTTAGTAACTCCACTGATACGTGTTTTACACTATACGTGTACAAAGTGCATTGAGCGCGTGCGCTAGGATATTGCTTAAACGTTGTAAAATTTTTTGAAAATTACCTCGGGCCACTGCAAATAAGTAATAAACTTAATATTAAATTCTGAGTTAAAGCAGTACAATTTTCACTTCGTAAAAAAGTCTTCATCACCTTATATACTTAAAATAAAATTTGAAGTATACTTACTTAAAGGCGTAATAAAATTTTTACTTCCATTATTAAAAAAAAAAAAAAAGTAATTACAAAATGCATTGAAGCGCAATGTATAACGTAACGTTTTAAATAAGTGCTTGTACATCGATCGAGGTCTCGTACTTGTTTTTACAAAAATTGGAAACTTTGAGTTGTTCAAAGTGTCGGTGTCGGGGGCAACCATAACAGTAACGCTCCGGATGAAAAAAAGTTTCAATGACCTACGATGCATCGAACGTCGCTCGGAGCTCGGAATCACTTGCCGAAACATTTACGTACGAGCGATTACGTGAAAAAATTCGTGCTCTCGGTTGCAAAACTCGTGCGAATCATCTCGGCGACGTAAACAAATTTCAGGACCATTTCGGGGTTAATAATTTAGTCTCGCTACGCTCGCAAGCTCGACAGAAAGTCGTAAGAATTATTAGCGAACGAAATTTTGAAAAGCCCGTCGAGCTTGAACAATGAAAAATAAAATGAGAAACGGGTGTCGGGATGATCTGCAAAATGACGAAAGCGTTTTCTCGGTGGCTGGGGTCGGAGCCGGGGAGTCGGGGCGTCGCCGTCATCGCTGAAACGAGACGACAGGTGTTTCGGCGATGCTCGGAAACACGTAAAGTACATTAACAGGACTCGAGTCCAAGACGGGAGATATCGATCTTGGAATGGTTCCATCGGCACATAATCCGCAAACTCGAGATGAGGACGCCAGCGACGATGACGAGGTACTAGCAGCCGTAATGAAGGAATGCGCGCGCGCACTATCTTAGTAGCTTGCAGTCTTAGGTAATTATACAGCCCCGTTTTATTTTCCCCGGCCATATTTGGAGTGATTCGCAAGAAAGCGTGACAAAGAAAAATGACCGAACGTGAATACGAAATAATTTAGCTGGATTTTTCTGAGAACGAATAACAGGAAAAATTTCCCCAGCGCCTGATGTTGGGGAATTTGCAATTGCCAAAGGAACTGAATATTTGCGCTGATTTACTGCGCATTTGACGTTTTTGCTATTCGATATTATTATAAGCTCGTAGCGATCGCGCGGATTCATAAATGTTATTGAAACGCTCCAGGAATGGAATGCTTTTAAACATATTGCAAAATCGGATTTCGTCTCGCTCCTCTCGAAAATCATACTTCTCGGGTACTTGGCAAAATATGTATTGACCGCGGCTGGCCTTCGACGCAACTTATGTAATTCCCATTAGGTAATGCATCCACGTGCGCAAAATTCTGGCAATTTCTGCAAATTATTTCAAAGAGGGCTTATGCGAAGGCGAGCTGCAAACAGAAAACGCTCGTAATGGCGTTTAGTTCCTGCTTAAAGGATTCCTAGATAACAGTGTAACGCTCGTGCGTATAGTAGTAACTGGAGTTATTTCACAATAGCCTAGAGACATTGTCTACTGGTACTGAAAACATTCGCATTTTCGAGATCGTACAAGAAAATTCTATTTTTGCGCCCGTATAAAAAAATCTAAGCACGCAACGCGGCTAAATTATTATTCCGCAATAAGTCGCAAATTTCACGCGATTAAAATGAGTATAAGTATACTTTGACTCGGAATGAAGTTGTCAAGACGCAGCTCGAAAAACGTTGCAGCGAAGGTGTACGCGCGTGCGCACGTCGCCGAAAGGCACAATGCTCGCGAGTTTTTTGCCTTTCGGGTTAATTTACTGTACCTCGAATTGGAAAACGAAATTCATTTTGTAGCTACGGTGGTATGCTTTTCGTATTAGATGGAATCAGCGGAACACATCTTCGAAAAATTACAAACGAAAAATCGTGTATAAAAGAGAAAGGCCGTTCGAATTAGCCGTGAAAACAACATTGCCTCATTTTAATTTTGTTGCAAAACAATATTTTAAAGAATGTTTTTTACGGTTTCAAAGAAAAAGGTTTTTTTACGACAAAAAAGAACCAATTCCAAGACCTGTCTGCTGTATTATTTTTACTTCATAAATTTTAATGTGTCTCTTGACAACTTCACATGAAGTAATAACGTATACTACGCCTTTTGAAGGAAGTTTTTTCAATATACAAAGCGCATGATCTTATTCCGGCGAATGATTGCAATTTTTAATTTAATTTCGGTACGACGTCTTTCGCTCTTTAAAAAATAGTTAATAAGATAAGCTCAACTCGACGAGACAAAAACTTTGGGAAAAGAGCGTTTACAGGAGCTGAAAAATACTCTTCGAGGATATATACTTTTAGTTTACCCAATAGGTGAATTCCGAATAATTTCCAGGTAATTTTAAGACCACGCGAACAAACCAGGTGGTGATTCCCGCTGATTAAAATACACGAATTCACTGCCGTGGATCGTTGAGATTTACAATAAGATTTGATAAAAAAGTTACACGCCAACGTTTTCAATTTAATGTAAAATATAGATTAGGATTAAGAAAAGGTCTTTCCGACTGTGAATTGTGCCATTGAACTTTTAAAGATTCTAAGTATATTTTTTGACCCGCTCACTCGACCACTTACTTTACTTCGGGGATATTTTTGCTCCGCGATACGTGCGATTGCGTTTTGAAAAAATCGAGGTATCTTAAACGACGGTTCGGTAAATAAAAAGCTTATTAACATATATTTCCAGGTAAGAAACTAATACAATAATTCGCGGAATATTAGACGCGCGCCGTTGCGCTCGTCTGCATGTGTTAACACGCACTTGTACAATCTGCTTTGCGAAAAGCCGTGTAAAAAATAACGACGATTTCGTTGGCGAGGATGACCTTACTTCTTGTTTTTGTCTTTGTTGCTTCCCTCCTCGTGTTTTTCAATAAATCTATAAATTCCTTACGCGAAAAACGCGCATAAAGTACAAACTTCGGAGTCACGCTGGAATTTCTTTCATTAAAACCATTCATTGTCTCATCTTTATACGCTCAATATAAAAGGCCGTAAGACGAGGGCTCGAGTCCACGCCTCAACCATTTTTCTGCTTTAAAAGTGTCGATACGATATGAGACGTCGAAATATCCCTCCATTTTAACCGCGTGCCAAGGTAGACGAGCTTCCCTCTCGACTTATCTTTTAATGGAGAAAAACGAAGAGAAAAGAAGGTGCAAATCGCGAAAGGGTACAAAATCGAAGGTGGACCGGTATTTCGCTCGCGTGTGCGCGTGCGCGATAATCAAAGATACACGCTCTCTCTGCACGCGCGTGTGCATGCTTATGCGCGCGCGTGTGTGTAAACATAACTGGAACGCTACCAGTGACGAATTAAGCCCAGAGACACCAGGGCGCACCGACGACCTTTTTTCTCTATCGATACTTCACGACGAGCGCTATACGTTTTCGCGTTACGAATATTGCACCTGGAATTTTTGTCGATTTGTTCCTTGCAAATTTCAAACAAGGACCAGCTGCTTTCTCGACTATTTTATTCGCGCGAGCAGTCAACTGATTCGATTGCCACTGGTGGTGGTGGTGGTGAAAACTTGCTGTTATTCGCGAGTTTTCTATATTTTAGGAATAATAATAATAATAATAATAATAATAATAGTTGCCGCGACGTCGATGCTGATTAACGCGGGTGTTGCAAACTTTAACCGAGGCAAAATTACCTTTTGCGTTAAAACGAGGATATTGTGTTTTAGCAGGAACCTTTGCAATCGAAGAAGCCATTTTCTAAACGAGATTTAACTAAAAATATCTCGGAATTAACCAGTGACGAGTTTAGCATTTTATTCAGTAGTGTGGTTCTAGTTGATTCTTCAAGGCCTCTTTTTCTCGCTCGTCGCTCAATTCTCTCCAGATAATGCATCCGTGTAAAATAGGCAAGAAAAATAAATTAAAATCAATCAGAACGAATCCACATACATTGAAAATAAAAATACCTGTTTTAAAAAAGCTATAAATAATGAAAAACTTCCTTATCCTCTTGTCTTTTCTTATGGAGAAGTCGAGTTATTATTATCGCCATTATTCTGTTTATTTTTAGCCGTCCCAAAGCGCATAAAAAAGCCAAGCTACGTATGCTGCTGTGCAACAGCATTGGCAGCAGTACCACCGCTGGGCAGCAAAATCGCGCGGTAGCCGCGTGCTCGAACCAAGCCGTCGAACCTGTGTGCGTGCGTGCGTGCGAGCTTTCTCTCTCTCTCTCTGTGTGTTGTGTGTGTGTATGTCGTCGGGCGAGCGAGCGAGCGAGCGCGCGCGCGTGTGTGAGAGCGTGCAGAGAGAGGAGGGAACTTATCTCTCGCAGAGCCTGAGGCACCAGAAGAAGGAGGCTACTATCCGCCAAGTGGATGGGACACACGATCTTTGCGGGATACTGAGAGAAGAGAAAAAGAGAGAGACGGAGAGTGGGAGGAAAGGGAGACAGAACTTGAGGGTTTGGAGAGAGAGGGGAGAGGTCCGTCTTTAAAGCCAGTTACAGTGACTTGGCACACGGGCAACGCGCTACTGCCGCTGCTGCCACGAGGGAGATTGGAATGTCTCCAGTCCACCCGTTTTCTCACTCTCTCTCTCTCTCTCTCTCGGTGTCTCTCAATGCAATACGAGTTCTCTCTGTTTTTCTTAGGTTGGTCGGTCGGTCGGTCGATCCCCCCGCACTGCTACTTCCTCCTCCAGGCACCCTTTCGACGTAGTGGCTACCGGAGTTACGCTCGTAGGGCTCCCACAGGCCGTTGGATATTTCCTCTCCCTTCTTCTTTCGTCGAGACCATGCAAGAGTCTTGGGGGGGGGGGGGGCGGACGGTCGAGGGTCCCTGACCGAAGCTACACGAAAAGACACGAAGTCAAACTCGATGCCCGATGCTCGAGCCCCTTGTGATCTGCAGAGCAACAGAGACGGAGAAAAAAATATAGCGCGAGGAAAATAAAAATGAAATGTGGAGGGAGCGAAAAAGAAAAATATGTCGTAACAGACTAAGAGACGGAAATGAAATCTAGTCTTAAAAAGAGATAAAAAAATAATTTTCATATGAACGTAAAGGCTCGTGAGATTATATTGAAGGGTATAACCGACGGTTAAAAATGGATTGTAAATGCTAAACAACATTCTGGAATCATTCTGGTATCACGGTGTCGATGAAGAAGCACATTTGAAATAGATGATGGTAGAGAATGGAAAATCCAAGGAAAAAAGAAGGCATTTTAAATGGTACACGTATAAAACGCTGGTGCACGCTTAGACAAAAGAAAGAATACGATGCCATGGAGCATAGCAAAATAGTAAAATAGTCGTAGTAGTTAATTAAAGTAAAAAATTATAATTTTTAGTAGAACCACTGCCCTAGTAATGATCGGCTCTTTCGTTAGTTTTATTTATTGAATAAAAGCAGCCAAATTAATGCAAAGGTGTGCGTTTAAAATAGATAAGTTTGCAGGCGTGCTTATAACTACACACGAACCGCCTTAATATTAATACAAAGTTACCTCGTAGTTAAATCGATCTGCAATAAAGGGGTTGGAGAAGGAGAACATAAAAGTGGAAAGAAAAGGGTCGATGTGTGTAATAGTCTCTCAATATAAATGTAAAAATTAGTCTAGGAGCTGGACTATTTCATACCTACGCTAATACACGGTTGGGTCCTCGGCATCGCCTAATTTATGCACAATTCAAAATATATATAGGCAAGTTTATTGAATAACTCAAACAAAAACTAACTATAATTGCCTATTTGAATAACTGACCTACATACAAGCGTTATAAAAGTGTCCGAGTCGAGAATTATATTCGTCGAAATTAAGTAACTTGACTTGAATTTTTAACGATAAGATTGAAGAATGTTATCGTCGTTATTTCGGTAAAAGAACTTCTTAAACATGCCACCAAAATCCTTTTGGTTACTTTTACCCGTACACTTTGTTCTTAATGTATTCAATCTCTTGTGAAAGGAATCGTCAATGTTGATTTGCCTCCTATGGTGTATCCGAGCGGAAGAAAAATTGATTAAGAAGGGAAGATAAAAGAAAAATAAAAAAAAAGAAGTCGAGCGAGGAGAAAATAACAATTTAAAGAAGTTAGAGTGCAACGTCAAATTGTTTGGAAATACCTCCATGCGTACCCTACAACTTTTCGCATTCCTTCTTCCTTCTTTCTTCAACTGGAGATAAACAATGTTAACAACTACACGCTCAACTTTGCCAAATTCCTCCTCGTATTTTTCTTTCTTTTGGGGGCCTATCTTCCTCTTGATACGCGCATAAATAGGACGCTGCGAATTTTTTGCTGGATAATCTACGTTTAGAAAAATGGCCAACCACCGTTGTTGGATTCATTGCTCCTTCTCTGGCACTCTTGTTAACATTTACTTATCTCCTTTTTCTTCTTCGTCTCGCGTTCGTACTTATTCCCAATTGCTTTCGTTCTCTTCCGGACTTTCGAGAGCGACTGCTTTATTTCACTCGCGAGTTCCGCATTTATTTCGTTTTAGTCGATAGATACAACATTTCCGATTGCTCTAATTGTACCCGTATTATATTCATATAATTCCTTATCCAGAGTCATTGATTAATATGCAAGACTATTGATATTATTAAATTTATCATCGCGAGTCTATCTATCGAGCTTGGAAGTAAAAATGAAATAACAAGTGGAGTTTTTAATTTCATAATTTAAAGTCTAGCGTCAAAATTGTTACGACTTTATATAAGATTAGAATTAATGCTAATGTGTGTGTAACGAGGTAGTGGCTGTCAAATAGGACTTCGTCTTATATTATAAATGATTCTGAAAAGTTATTTTCCATTTGGTCTGCCGCGGCTGTGGTTAAAGCATACACACTCGTATTAGTTTAATTATTAATTTGTATGCGTCGATCGTGTGCTCCTGCAATCGAGTGAAGGTTTTTTTCTTCTGAAATCTATACAAATTCTAAATATCAATTAAACTTTGATCGTGATAATTTTCCTAGCGGTTCAACTTAAAATATTCAATTACTGTTTTAGCCCTTGCACTTAAAAAAAATATAAATTGTAGCTCGAGTCGCTCAAGTGCGCATTAATTATTTCACTTTTCGCATAATAATTGCTAATGCGATTTCGTTTACTCGTTAGCGTAACGTTAACGCGGCAAATTGTTAAGACCCATCTATAATTGGAATTCGAGGAGTCGAGATACCGACGATCCAATGTCTTTAATTTCTTAAACATACAGAACTTGTACTTTTTTTGTTGATACTGTGCTAACAAGAGAGTTCGTATTATGTAAGCGAGGCTGTTATATAAGTTAGGTCGCATTGACATTCATATCCCTTAATTCTCAGAATGCAGCTCGGTTTAACCTGATTTAACGCTGACAAAGCATTTACTTTTATTCTCTTTAAATGATCGTATAAATCTTTGTCGCGGAAGGTCGAGAGATCCGATTTCATTAAAAAGATGAGAGTTTACACCGTCAAGTTTTGTTAAAAATTTGTCAAACCATTTTCGATTATCTCAGTCTTTAGTGGGTTTTTTGCTATAAATAAAACTACGATTGGGTTCCCTATATTAATCACTCCCAATTAATTTTCAAATACAATTTGTTTTCTATTAATTATTTAGGAAACTATGCATTCCATTCATCTTTCGTTTCTTTTTCTATTTTTTTCAAGCAATTTTATGTAGTAATTATGCTTGCAATGAGCCGTACAATTTAATTCTATATTCTTTTCTCTTTATCGTGAATTTTATCTACTCCTGATAGATATGAGACGCACTATTTTTTGATTTAGGGATATTATTGAATTTTCGGTATACATCTTCTTGTTCCTTGAATAAGGAAATTATTTAAGTCCGGAGAGGGAAAATGTTAATAGATTCTGCCGTTTAATATGAATTCAATATTAAAGGATCCAATGATAAAATGAAAATTTTTCAACGTTTTTGCAAAACATTCAAGTTTTTAGCGATTATTGTCCAACTTCAATTAATTTGTAAAACAATCAGTCGCAAAGATTCATCCGCGATAAATATTTTTTAAGCTTAGCTTAGATAATACAACTAATAATATTTATAAAATGTTCAAAATGTAATAAAATTATTGCTGGGTATTTGTACGTAGACGATATACGCGTTTAAATAGACGTTACACGTTATATTTTTACAGTTTGCATATTGTACAATGGCGTAAGCGTTAGCCGAATAATTAACTTTGTCCTAATAAATATTTTTCATCATTTTAATTCGTCAATAAATTATGCGCACTTATTGGTGCATATGAAAATCAGAGACTCGGCAAGAATAAGCGGGAAAAGCGCTCGATGTACACCTAAAAAGTTAATTGTAAAGTCTGCGTATAGCAGCATTAGTGGGTTGGGAAGAAGCGAGAGGAAGGATAGCTAGGGTATAATGAAACGAGCGATTGAATAATTGCAAGGATGGCAAAGTTCAGGAAATAAAACGAAAAGCGAAAAGCGAAAATTGCTCGAGAGAACTCGTATTAATAGAAAGAAAAAGGAAGATTCGCGAATAGATCGGAGGAAGAAAGTGAAACGAGGAAGCGCACGCAACGGCACGCGTAAAACGAGTAGTCGTGTGCGTACTTCTCATGCATGGAAAAACAGATTAAGTCATCGAAAGGTCACGCCTTATCTTTTCAGGCAGCGATGGAATGCAGCCTTTTTCTCTGCTTATCGCGCGATAACTCGCGCCGCCGATAAGCGGGAAAAAAGCGGAGCGCCTCTCCTCTCTTTCTCTCGGTTTCTATTTCTCGGCGGCGCAGTTTTTCTTATTTTTAAGCTTCGCTCGGCGCGCGTTCGGTAAATATACGCTCGTGAATAACGTCTTCATTAAGTGGCGCCTGTGCGCGACGAGTCTAGCGACGCGGGCAAACGTATGTAGCCGCGACTGCGACACGATATTTATCGGGGAGATTTTCGAAAGTTGTCGGCGAGGGAGGGAGGAGAAGTTCTTCGAAACGACGAATGTTATTTAGATTAATTACAATGCTGCTGCCGTAATAGTCGATCGAGCACAGAGGAAGGCGAGTTTACTCGTTTCGGGAATTCGCGCGCGAGCTCTCGCAGTTATAAATAAGACTCCTTTCCACATTTCGCGCCCGATTACAACCGAAGAAAAGTCCATTTTCATTTTTCAAGCGACTTTCAACGCGAACCTTGACGCCGACACTGCGATTTATGCTCGTTCGTTACCTTTTCCCACCCGTAGCGTCTTTTCGCCAAAACACAGTCGCTTCTCTCGAGAAAAATTGAAGACACGTTATATCGCTGGGAAAATTTAATTGCGATCCGCGTAAATCTTATCGGTCGGCTTGATGAAATATTTATGTGCGGCAGTTAACGCGACGCGACTCTTTCCATTGAAATCTTCGGATTTACGTCCACGATACAGAAATGTAGTTATAGGTTTACGGTTAGCTTATACCTTATCTAAGCCGATTTTCTATATTCACACGGTCGTTTGTCTTCTTCCGTTTTCCGAAACTCGGCAGTGTTGCAGAGGCCAGGCCTGCCAGCAACGGCATAATTTTACACGGGAATTTCTCGCGTTAACATCGTCGTCGTGGTCGTCGTTGTCGTCGTCGTCGTCGTCGTCGGTTTCGATCGATAAATATAACCGAGTGTGGAATTCGAAAGGTTGAATCAATCCAGCGGCGATCTGCTGGCACTCGTACCCCGAAAACGCGGGTATAAACTTGTTGCGTATCCGCGTTTCCATAATATTCTGTTACGTTGAGGATAAATCAGTCGATTGCGCGTATTCTTAGCTTTAGGGCGCAAGGCGGCTAATTAAAAATTTCACTCGGTAAAAAGAGGGGAGCTGCGCCTCAGCCGAGAAGAGCGGCACTCGTTAAATCGCCGAGGAACAACCGAATTATCTCGCAATATCATCTCGTGGCTTTCCGCGTTTTAAATTTATTCGCAATGTAGGAAGTAATTAAGAATTTAACACTTACTTATTATTTAAAAGTCAAGCCATTAAAATCGGAGTTAATAAAACTTTATGCCCGGAGATCTCGCTAAAAGGTATCTTCTCGCATTGTAGTCAATACACTTTCTTAGAATCATCGAAATGCATCGGATATTTCATTTTCTAAGGCATCATCGAGTCCGGCTCAAGAACAATCGACATTGTTTCGCTTCTCGCGAATCGTCGACGCGATTCATTATAATCCTCGGTAATTGTATCGCGAGTGAGCCATCAAACGCTTATGACCGATTAGCTTTTTAAATGCCCGATCGATCGATCTCTTCCCGGTAAACCGTCTTTCGGACACATTTGTCGTCTTTGGTCCTCGCGGCGATGGCGGGGGACTCCCGTTTGTTGTTACGAGTAAATTCGATTAAATAATA
Source organism: Platyscapa corneri (assembly GCA_018907185.1). Taxonomy (NCBI): domain Eukaryota; kingdom Metazoa; phylum Arthropoda; class Insecta; order Hymenoptera; family Agaonidae; genus Platyscapa; species Platyscapa corneri. The sequence goes on from JACCHW010000014.1 coordinate 1,104,997, forward strand.
ACGATATACTCGAGTCGCGCATCTCGCGGACTGATCAATAACAAGAACACTAAGAAACGCCAAGAACGTCTCGTTTTAAATTTTTTCGCCTTTAGCTCGAGCGCCTAACTTTGTCCAATAACGAAATACCGAGCAGCTGGGCATCCCTTTTAAAAATGAACACGTCGATATAAAGTTACGATATAAATATAATGTACATTTTTCGTGAAAAATGTAATTACCAGCCGCCAGTAATTGACGTAAATTAATTTACTTATGAATAAAGTACAAAGGACAAGAATTTAATGAAGCAATAAAATTTCAATCTTCGCACATGGTCCCGTAAAAGAGCAGCCAAGCCCTCCTGATTTAATCCAATAAATAACGCAGCTGCAAACCAGTTTGAGTCGCTCAATTTTGTCAATCGATTTTGCGCGATCGCCGCTCCGAACGAAAGCTGCTGCTGCTGCTGCACCAACGCGAACAAATCCGCGAGAATTTCACCCCGTGCGCGGAACAAGGTGGATAAAAAGCATCCGGCACTCGTGTGTTCCGCGAGGTAACGTCGCCCACGCGCGACTCCATCCGACCGGGCACTAAACTCGAGGAGACTCGGTTACGGAATCGTATTAAATCGACGTTTGATTTCCAGCCGCGCAACCGCTCGCAGTGAATCACGATTCGGCCACGCGAATCCGATCGAACGTCGGGGGCGTTCGAAAATACGTAAAAACGGAAGAAAATAAGGAGGAGGAGGAGGAGAAGGAAAAGGCAAAGACAACAAAAGGAGAGGAGGACCGAGTCCGAGTTATTTATACGCTTACTTAATGAATCGCGGCTGTATTTCGCAAGGATCGGATTTGTGTCGCTTTTAAACTCGGTGCGTGCTGCGCAGCTGTCCTTTACGAGGCTTTTTCACGTATTCCATCTTTCGGCTCGGTGATAGGCGAGGATGTGTTTTGAGGCAGACGGCAGCAGCAGCCTGTTTTATATGCGCGTTTGACGAGCGGTGCCGTTGCCGTTGACCGGTTTCTTAAATTATTTTTTCGCTCTGGAGGAGGAGGCGGAGGAGGAGCGGCTGCGTCGCGCGCGATTCCATTCATCCAAAGGCCAACATTTAAAGCGAAGCCTTCTTCTTCCTACCTTTGATTGTTTTACGGACGTTCGTACGTGTAATTTAATGGCAAATAAAAAGCAGATGTTTATTAGACAGCGCGCTCTTCCGTTCTCCCGCCGATTATTTTTTAACGACAACCGCTAGGAGCAATATTTATAAACGAAACTCGATTAATGCAAATGGGAAATGCGAGTCGGGAAGTCGCGCTTTGGCCATTTCGTTGAAAACTTGCGCCCCGCAAGCGCTGCTCCGTTCGCGAGAGCCTAATTTGATTCGATAGCGACGGATCATCGTCCATTGCAAAAAATGACGATAATCCTACGATTTCCAATAAAGATTTGCAAAAATCGAATTTTGCCTCGTATCCTCCGAGATATTTTATTATTTAAATCAATGTAATTTTAATGCAAACTCGGCGAGATTTGGAAATGACGACGGATGTTGGCGAGCTTTTGAAAATGTTTAAGACATTTGGCTCCAACCCATAAATTTGAGAAATAAAATATTTTTATTCAAATTTACTTTTAGGATATGAAAAATTAGAAGTTATCCAGTCGCGGCAGCAGCGGATGAAAGTTTTTAAATGGAATAATCGAACCGTTTGAGCCGCCAGAATTACGTTTGCAATAATATTACAAAATCTCCTCGGTTATTAAGAATACTCGGATACTTTGATTTCGTATCGCTTCGTCCTGATAAAACCTAAGATTGAACGAGAGAAAATCGAAGAGTGAAAAGGATGTTTTGAGAAATTTGAAAAATCGCCCGGTGACAATGCCGTGTAAACAATTTCCTTTAGTTTGCAGAAGCAAAAACGGCATTCTCATTATTAATAATTATACAAAATAATGCGTGCCAAACGCAACTTTTCGATACAAGACTCTTCGAGATTAACGCGGAGATACGTGGGAGCAGGTGGAACTAAAATTATAAAAACTTTCGCTAAAAATAAGACTATCGACGGGAAAGAAGTAACGATAACGTGCAGCATTCCTTAGCAAAGTAAAACTTTCGTAAGAGAAGGGAAGAGAGAGGGGGAAGGGGAAGAGAGGCATAGGGAGCGGGTAGGAGGGAGGGAGGGAGAGAGAGAGAGAGAGGAGGAAAGAAAACGCAAATGATTCGCAGGAATTTCTTCCACACAGGTCCTTTTTGCAGCTTCTTTTTGCAGTCCCTCTCGTGTGCTTGTTTCTTCAATCCTCTCGCTCTCATACACGCACCCATACATATGCATACCAAGATACTCCGTCTCTCTCCTGCTCCCTCTATAGTTATCTCCATACGTAGTCTCTATTTTTCTTCTATTTGGAATTTCTTCTTCTTAATGTTTATAACTCTCTCCGATCCTCTGTTGGAATGTCTTCCCCTTTCCCTCCTGCCTCCCACTCTCGGACTGCGAGGTAACGAGTTATCGGTTGGTACACCACGATAATAGTATTGCATTCCGTTCGTATCAGCATCGGCTGCCGCTCGATCACTACGCGATCGCCCCCTCGTGCGCTTTTCTCCATCCCTGTCTCACCATCTTTCTCCACCCTCTCGTACGTGTGCGCGAGCCTAACGAGTGCTGCGTCCATTTTTCCAACGATTTTTCCAACGATTTTTCCAACGATTTTTCCAACGATTTTTCCAACGACATTTTATCCAACAATAAATGCCGCCTCGTAGCGTTCGCGGCTTTATTGTGTTTATTTTATCTCTTTGGGCCAGGATTCGCTCGCACGCACTTTGCCGCCGCTTATAAATGCAGCGTCAAGAAACGAGCGTCAAGCCAAGCACCACACCGAGGCTTTCTTATTACCAACTAATCCTTATTGTTCCTCTGCCGCTTCGGAAAAGCAGCGCTTTGTTTTGCTGCTGCTAATTCTTCCGAATCATTTATTAAGGAAGCGTCTGAAAACGAGCCTTTAATAGCAACTATTTTCATTGTTAAAACGAGCGTGAAATTGCTAAAATAAATTATAACTGCCGCTGGCGTGAAAAATGACTGGTAAGCCGCACGAATGCGCAAAAAGAATTAGTTAAAAACAACCTCTTCGGTTGACAACGATTCCATAGAAAGTGTTCGGAAGCGCATAACAATCGAACTGCAGAAAGTCCAGACCACATCGAGCTCGCGTTTTTACGCTCAATCTTCGAACGTCCTGTTCGTTGAGACTTTCTAACGCGATTCGACGTCTAACGAACCCGAAATGTAGTAAATTCGCACTAGCCGCCTAATCGTCGCAAAATTAGGCTAACGAATTGGCGGCGAATTGAGCCGCGCACAAAGTCAACTCGCTCACAGCGATGCGCGGAAATTTTTATTTCGAGCGAGTGGCAGTTGACCGTTTCACAGGCATTTTCCAAGTTCGCGGAAAGAGAGAGAGAGAGAGAGAGACAGACCGATGCTCGCTTTGCTCGAGCGATCCTTAAAAAAATGCGCGTCCTCGCAGGAACTGGCGTGCGTAGCCGACGTCCTCCTCTTCCTCCCCCCACCAGCGGCTACGAACGCATCATTCGAGGAGGATCGCGGCCAGAGGCGGCTGCCCGCGCGCCTATCGCGTGCATATCGATTCACATTGCGCGCGATAACGAGCCCCGGAATGCGATCCGCACCGGCGCGATACCGATCGCAACGTCATTTTCTTCGCGATTTTACGAAAATAGCGAAAGCCGTTCCGAGGCTCTCGCGCGCCAAACTTTTTCCCATTTCGGGTGCTGGAATTTTAATAAAGAAATTGCTGTCGACGGGGGAGGGGGCGCCTTCGACTGCATCGAAACCCTGCTCTTTTCGAGGAATCGTCGTAAGTAAACGTATTTTAGGATCATCCCACGTTCGTTGTTATCGATAGCCATACCTGGTCGACACATCGCTGCATCTCCTCATTGGAAAGCGTTGGAAAGCGCCATTTTGCCGTTAAAAGTTGAGCATATTTAAATGAAAGTGTGCGAACGTCCTCGAGCGATTATTTCCGCGTTAAAACCAATGCTGCAAATTGCAACAAAGATGTTTCGAGCTATCGAAAATAAATAACAAATTGCGAGTTAATGCAAATTTCATTTTTTAAAGAGTTGTATTTTACCGACGGCCAATAACAAAAATTCGAGACATTCTCTGCTCGTCCTACTAAAAACCACCTTATTTGGAGTAATTTCGAGTGTGACTGTAAAAAGACATTGTACACTTTGTCAATGCCTCGAGGCATGCGTTATCCTTTAACGGGGATTAACGCGCGAAACTTCTCGAGACAGTTTTAGGCTGACAAGGCGAAATCGTCGAATGAAAAAAAGAAAGAGAAGTTAAGGCTTGGGATAATTTATGGCAGTGATAGAAGCAATGATCAGAATTAAATCTCAATTGGATGTGACGAAGAAGTTTACGTGTCTCGTATTGCAGCTCCCGATAACGATGCAATTGACGCTGTTATTAAACACAAATGTAGAAAGAAGCGCTTAAAATTCATAAATCTCTGAAAATTTTTAAATGGTGAGTATTAAGGTGGTTGCGTGAAAATAATCGGTATTTCGTACGAACAAATTGAGAAATTATTTACTAATGTAAATTTGTTGCGATTACACTTACCCTTTCTGATTAATAAAGGCTAAGTATCGTACACGGTACAGACCTTAATGTTTTTATCAGCACATTGCAGAGCCCAAAGATAAACTCTGGGCTAAATTTAAAATTTTTTGCTTCGGATGTGTATCGGCGATACGTTATGTATTAAAATAAACTTTTGCTCTAAATAGCTTCTACTTCTCGAATTGTCTCGGATTGCTAAAAGATTCTGATTAATTTTAAGGCGCATTGTTTGTTCGATAAATTTATCACACGAGAATAAAGTGGAAATCCATGGTGAACACAAAAAAAGAAAACATTTCTGAAAATTCGATGGAATTTGGCTTTTTACCGACGTGAATTTAATATCAAACAACAAGAAATTTTTGTTATCTTGTAAATCGAGTAAATTCTTCGTTTAGGACTTAAAAACGCTCTAATAAGCCATCCACATTTGTGACACTAGTAGATAAAATCAGTCAAGTATGTAAGATTACCATCATTTTTTCTTCCTAGATAACCAATAATAATTAGCTTGCATTGTACGAATCGATTAAATGTCCACGTATCGGAATCGCGGTGAATAACTATTACTGGCTTACATTTGACGTACGTTGTCCTGTATAGTAGCAGCTTTTAAGGTTCGCTTCCTTTAATTGTGCCCAAGAGTTTCGCCGATTCTTGGAAGGTAAGGGGCGACCTCTGCCAAAAGTATTTGTTAATCGCTTCGAATCGCGTTTACCGTTGGAGTAAATCACGTATAATTTAGTCCGTTCGAAGGTGTCGATCGCGGCAGATCAATTCAAATTCGGAAAAAATCTCGTTATTATCTTGCAATTATTTGCGAGTGCAAGAGGAGCCGGTAGCCAAGCACGGGCCATCGACATCAGCCCGCGCGCGTTCTACCAACGAGTACACACGGGTGCGTTATTCATCCGCGAACACCGTAGCAGCTGATAAATTGGCGGCGAGCAGAGTGTCCCGCATCTTCGGCGGCTCGTGTGCTGGTGTAGTTTTCGTAGTCGAGGCGCGGGAAATGGTTCGAGAGGTTTGAGCGGCGCGCGCAGAAAAGCGGTCACAAAGCCACCACCGAGCCTCTCGTGCTCTAATGGAATCAAGGAATAATTATTTATGAAGGCGCGCGAATCCCTGAGAACGGCAACTGCGCAGCGTCTTTCTCTTCTTGCTCCCCCTCGGCGGCGTTTGTTACTGACACGAGAGACGCGATAACGCACCCGCGAGGAGGAGAGCACATCCGGCGCGGCTTCCGTCAAAGGTCGAGAGGTGGGTTCGCACGAGAAGGTTCAACTAACTGACTTGCCCTCGCCGCGACGCCTCCAGCGACTCTACCGCGGTACTCGCGAGACATAACCTCGAAACTAGCCGTCGAGGTGCTTTTTCCCGAGCACCGGCGCCGCGGCCAATTCGCCATTACGAAGAAAATTCGAGATAAGTTGCGTTTGTAATGCAGCTGCTGCATCGCTTTTATGGCTTCTGCTTTGGCGAGCGAATTTCAACTTTATGGTTTTTCACAATGCGTATTGCTGTTTCGCTTACCGAAACGCACACATCCGTGAAAAATCCCGATGCTTTAATAATATAAAAAAGCAAGAAGACTTTGATATATCGCCTGTTATAATTTCATTGCTTCACTCGGTATTACCAACGATGACTTTTTATAAAAAGAAAAAGTTTACGTGCTTTACTCGTTCTCATGCGCTCGCGCAAAAAACAACTCGTACCTTGAACGTCGCAATTTTTTCCATTCCAGCAAATAATCATATTGTTTGAATAAAAGAGACTCGTAAAAACAATTACGTTAATACAAATGTCGGAATATATTACGCACGTGCAAAAAACTTTACTTAGTTTACAATAGAAAAATGAGAAAACGACGAGTAGTTGGCATTTTCGCGCAGATATATTAATATATCAAAGACTGTATATTAGTAACTCAATAATTTTATTTTAATTTGCTAGTTGGAAAAATAAATGAAATATTTAATAATTCGTCTGTCACGGCGAAATAAATTGCACCGACAAACGAATGATAAACACACACCCGTTTGAACGTTTGGAAGAAATACACGCGAACACAATCAGTTAATTTAAGTAAAAAATGATCCCTCTATTAGCAAAGATAGTCCTCCGTATCAATCATAATTGCAAATATTCATCAGAGTGAAATTGTGGATAAAAATGTTAAAGTTAATATCGATTACGGTACTAACTTTAATTGGTAAATTAATTATAAAATTTCTTGTTTTTGTGATTATCAAGCATTTGAAAAGCAAACGAATAAAAGTATCATTACCTGTTATCTTATTTTTGCCATATTCATCATCGCACTTTATTTATATCTCGTATCATTTTGTGTTTCAGGTAAATAAAGGAGCTTTTTTGCATTCGATTCGATGGTGTGCGGAGCGAGTAATTAAAAGACAAAATCTATTTGTGCAGATACAGATTGTAAGTCTGTAAACGTTGTATTCCGCATGATGCGTGTTGCGTTGAGATTAAATTATTCTGTTTGTTTTTTAAGAAATGCTTCAAATATTCGCTCTCGCGTTTACCGTAAAATTTTCAATAATTGGCCGAACCGTAGAGACGATACATTTTATAATCGACGACTCGTAAAAAATATGCTATTGGATTTTTCAGCGCTTGCAAAAAGAAAGGAAATAAGTAAATTTAAATAATTAGCTTTAACCGTATATTTTCATGCGCTAGTAAACAGTGGGGAAAAATTCCTCGCGTGCAGTTGACGAATGATCCAAATAACGTGCGAGGATCGTCGAGTGCTCTAAGAGCACCTTTTCTCGATGCGGAGTCAGGAATCAGCAGCAGTCCCTGGAACGTCGGATCGTTGTTTATTACGTAAAAATGCGCGAGTCGGAAAAAGGTTAAGAGCGAATTCGTAGAATCGCTGCTCCCCAGCCGCAGTTTTGGAGAAGCAACTCGATCGGCCTCTCGGCTTTGGCCTGCGATAAATGATACACATACACACCGGCATCGCGTCTAAGCTACGAAGTTGTGACGCATCTCGTCGAGCGGAGCGGCCACTGCTAGAGTCGACGGTACGCCGCCATCGGGGAAAGGTGCGATTGCGGCGCGCGGGGGCTGGGGAACGGGGGGACACCTCGGAAATGCGGCCGCGAGAGCACCAACTCTCTCTTCTCTCTCTCTCTCTCTCTCTCCTCTCTTCCGATCCTTTAGAATTCCTGGCTTTATTCTGAAATCGAACGCGCGGCACGCGAGGAGAAGTATTTTTGCAGGCCCCGCCGACGTCTCCTCCCCCTCCCCCCGGCGTTTACGATGATTGCGCGCGCCAGGCGCCATTGGCCGTTGGAAGAGCGCGGAGCCGCGTTTCCGCGATTCGCTCGCTTGGGCCACTTTGAAAAGACGCTCGAGCGCGTGACGACGCCGACGCTCCAAATCGCTGTGCCGAATGCCAAGGTGCACTCGTCCGTTGGACACCGGGACTCGTGCGGCAGATGGAACGCCGAGAGTCGTAAAGCGAGCGAGCGACTGCGCGCCGATAAAAAGAGCCTTAAACTAAGAATTCCTCGCGATGATAAATAAAATTGCGTGCCTCGCAGTGCTCGCGTTTACGATATAAATAAGCTATCGAAAGCGGGAGTACCGCCGCCGCCGCCATTTGGAGTCGTCGGGGGCCCATTTCGCCGGAGAAATAAACTCGTCGCAGGGTCTCGATCTCCGTTAACCCGGAGACCCGCGTCGTCCGAGTTATCCAGCCGACGAGCGGCGGCGGCGGCGACGGCAGCAGCCCAATTTTCGAGCTTCCATCTCCGCTCGTGATTTCCGGCGAACATTCTGCGCCGTTTCCTCGGCTCGCGCTCGACTGCTTTCGCCCCGAAGTAGGTCTCCTTGCGTGCGCTCGCCGCTTGTTACGGTCGCGCTGCGGATGATGCTCGAGTGCGCGAGGAACCAGTTCCTTTGTTACGTAAGCGAGTCGCCGCCGAGCGGATCATCCGCGAGAGCCGCCGCTCCCATTCCTCCAGCCTGGGCCCAAAACGCGAGGTGCCCCCGACCATCCGATGCGCGCGTTCCTGCTGCTTGCGAATAATCGAATATCGGGGAAAGCGATATATCAGCGAACGTACCGCCGCTCGCGTGTCTTGCCAAATAATATTACGCTAAATTTTCTACGCCGCGCGCGTTGTTGCTCGCTAAATATTTATGCGCGATTTTTTGCCATTTTTACGATGTTTATCCGCGCCTTAAACGGTGCCTCGTTTAATTTCTCAATAATTGAACCTCTGAATGCTCGAATACTTCTCTCTTGCTTTGGAAATCTTTGTCTCGAAGAATCCGCCTCGAGGAGCAGCGGCACGTCTTGAAACTGCGCTCGAGCTATTGGAGCACGAGTCCAATATATAAATTAATAACTGCTGATTATTCATTTTCCACTTGCAACCTTTTATGTAATTTATTATCGAATTACACGAAACGAAATTCCTGCGTTGGCTAACGCGGCGCTTACCGATTAATTAAATTTAAATCAAGTTTATAGCTACGGTACGAAAGCGGTGAATTAGTTACGTTAGCTTTTTACGTTTACGATACAAATTTATTCATTACAATCGGAAGATAGAGTCCGATATTTTTTAGCTGGCTACAGCACATTATGGCGCCATCTACCGCGCGTGTTGCGTAGGCAAAAGGAACACATCTTGGAGTCTTTCGGATTGCATCGCGCACTCGCCTTTCTCCTAATAAATAAATTAGGATTACGGAGGGCGCGCGTAACGATTTCGAAGAAAGCTTTTATTTTCAACGAATCGTTGACAATATTGAAAATGTGACTCGAGAGAGAATACGCGCGGAGACGAAATCCGTTGCTCGTCTCTCGTTCCGCAAACCAAGTTCAGCTCGCCGCATTCATTTTTTCGACAAAATTATACGCCTGTAATTTTATTCGACACATTCGGCTTGTAAATGTGGGACAGTCGCTCAACGTCGTAACTCGTGTGCGAATAATCAAATTATCGTCTATAAATTGCAGACGTAAGCCGTCAAGTCCTAATACACGAGGATTCGCCGGTAGGCGCAAGCTTAACAATTGTAAAACACGTGTCTATTACGAAAGTTTTTTGCAAATTTAAAAATTACCACTCGTCAAGTGTAGTACGCAAAGGCTGCGAAGAAAATGAAGTTCCGCGGCGCAAGTTGGTTAAATCAATTGAAAATCACACGCGAAATATATGATACTCGGGTAGCGTAAGTGCGCGACAATTGATAAACACGACGTTTCGCGATAAATAAATTGGGCATTAAAGTTTATTCAATATCCAAGGTCCAATTACATAATTTATGAAAGCATTTAAATTGCCGATGATTTATGTTTGGCCAGAGCAATTATTTCTGCTTGAAATCGTCGAGAGGCAAAAGTTACTAGGGCTCGCTAAGAGTAAAATCGCATGTCGAAATAAAAAGGAGTCGTTTCAGCGGATAATCGTCAAATAAATAACAAAGCCCGATGATGCAGGAGAAATAATTCGATTCGCCATTGGAGCCTCGGAAGCCAAATAAATCAGCGAATTTCCTTATTAATAGTTATCGAAAACAAATTAACGGTGATTATTTCGTTGTCGGCAGTCAGCGGAGCCGATATAAAGAACGGCTCATATCTTAATTAAAATGAATGGCATAAATTAATCGCGACTCGTTTTTCATCGGGGCCCGGCGCAGGAAGGAGAAAAAGCGGGCCAGCGCGGCGAGCCCTCGGGCCAGTTATCCGCGCGTTATCGGTCGAGTGCGCGTTATCGGAGTGCGGCCTACAGAGGAGAGAGAGAGAGAGAGAAGAGAGTTGGTCGCGTGTAGCGGCGGCCCACGTGCGCCTTGAGAATTTCTTTCTTCAAAAGCGTTTGACTCTCTTTGTTCGGCAGCAGCTGTCCGAAGTCGAGGAATTCCTTTCTTGAGCGTCAGTGCGCGCGCGAGGAGCCGAGAGCCGGAGGTCGGCCGGGTGGGAGGGAACGGTGAGGCCCCCGTTCTGGGCTGTGATCCGGGCAAGACAAGGCGCGCGCGCGAGCGGCGGACCGGCCCGCGGACATGATACCGCTTCGAAATAAATAAGGCCCTTATTTCTCCCTCTCGGGGCCTCTACATGTGTTTCCTCCTCCTCCTCCTCCTCCTCCTTTTTTATTCTTTGTCCCAATCCTTCCCGGCGCGAGCCCTGGGCGCAAAAACTTTTCCCCGCTTCCCTCTTTGCGCGGTGATATTTTCGAGATCGGGAGCGGCGAGGAAATACTCTTATCCTCTGCTTCCTGTCTCCTCGCCGCTCCCGATCTCGTAAATAGACGGATAGGCGGCCGAATCTCGCGCTGTGATCGCGTCCTCGCGGCCCCGAGGGGGAGAAAGCGGAAGGCCCCGAACTACGTTTTCTTTTATTTCTGACCTCCTCCTGGAGGGATGACTAGGTAGCAACAGGTGCTCGCGCACGCATTATTACACGTCCGCTCGGACAAAACCGTTCCCGTGTACGACTCACGCAGCCCACACGAGGCGGACGCACTTGCTTGAACGGAAACGAGGCTTTTTGTGCGCGCGTCGCTCGCATTCGAATATCGGCTTCGATCGGGCAGCAGACAATGGCCTATCATCGGTGCTGGTGCTGCCGGGCCCGAGATCCAGCGTCCGTCGAGGCCTCGCCATTCAGGAGGAAAATAAGCCAAATAATGGAGCCGAGCGCTGGAGGAGACGGAAAAACTCGATTTCCCGGGCGCTGTACCTGTCGGAAAGCTTGCGCACGCATTCCACGCAGCTGAATAAAGGGAGGAGAAAAAAGGGAAGCGAGTCGAAACGACAAATAGAAGTATCGGCCGAGCGCGTTCGTCTTTCTCGGCCGTTTCTTTTCATCGCTACACGCATAGACTCGCTCGGGGAGAAAGAGATCCGAGGGAGGGGCGCAACCTGCCTTTTTCCGCGTGCCGCCGCCGCCGCCTGGGAAAATTCTTGCGAGACTCTCACGCTCGGCTCGTGCCCGGGACCCGATCAAACTTTAGCTCCGAATCCTCTTTATTGGCCGGTGCCTCGGATCGGGAAGGCTCGGGACACCTCGGGCCCAGGGCTTTTTGTTTCCGGGGCTCGCACCTCGACCCAACCCAAGCCGACGACCACCTCCTCAAATTCCGCGGGCGGCTCGAAAAATAACTTGCATAAATCTTAGGCCAGCCTCTCGGGCTATCTTTCGACGATCTTTACGATATTATGTAATAAGACTCGTGTTGTTGTGGCCTCGACGCGGCGACGAGCAGCAGTCGCGCGAGTTATCGGTACAACCGCGCGCAGACGGGATTTTTGCGCGAAATAAGCATAGTTTCGCGAGTGACTTGCCGCTTTTCTCGCTCCGACTCGGTTTTACCTTCCAGTTTGCCGCTCGAGATCTGCCGCTGCCGCACGCGACTCGATTTTCGTTGCGCAACAACTTTCTTGGCGCTAAATCCGTTTTTCCCCGGCATTCCGACTCACTTTGATAGCTTTCAGCGAAATCGCGTTTTTAATTCGAGCGCCTGTCGCCGCTAATGCCCGAACGCGCTACCAACGATGTCTTCTGGCATGTTTAATAAGAAAAGGACGGAGAGAAGGCCGAGAGTTGCAAGCCAATACGCCGTGCAACGATCGCCGACTCAATGTTAATTGTCCTTTTAATATGTACGATTTATCAGCCGCGCGCAGACCAATTATTGCGGGCCCGTACTATTCGATAACTATTAAAAAGAGAACCAAAACTTTTATCGTTTATTGATAAATGCTTTGGTGAAATTTTTCTGCAAACGCGCTAATGCAAGCGCTACCACCAGTCAGTTTCTCACAATCTTCGATATAATCGTTGCTTCGCAATGTTGACGTCTTTGTTGCATCATCTGTGCGCACTTTCCATTCCGCGCAGCTCGCGTCATTTTTAGCAAATCGCCCTTTATTATTATTTCCAATTGCATTTCGTTGTTATTGGGAGAGGGAAGAAGTGCACGGCGATGACCCCCGGGTCCTTTTCCTCGACGAAGATTAACTCGAACACGAGTTGTCGCGTTCCACCCGTCCAATTCGTGCGAGATATTATAATCGAAGAATGTGCCAGCGATACTCGTCGTTAAAATATAATATTTGAATAAAATTAATCTTTGGAATTTTTGAGCATTGATATAGAGTCGAGAAAATATGGGATTGGAAACAAGGGATGATCGATCACTATTTTGACAGTAACAGTGGCTTTGTAATCTTTGACACGACTGAAAGTGTCCCTCGTCATTTTCAGTCGAAAGGTCCGCTGGATTTGCTTATTCGGAATCGCCTATGAAATGCGATATTCTTATTTCGTACTTAGAAAGGAAACTTTTGGTAAAGTTTTTTTGGCCTCGCGACATCATTTTTTATATAAACTATTCACGGGGAGAAGTTGATCGAAGATTAGTCGGTCCTGGTGTTGCTGGAGCAGTCACTCCGGCTCTCCGCCTTTGTAAAAACGAATAAAACGTACAGTCATTGACAGAAACTTGGCTTTGGAAAAGAGCTCGTTGAGCGAAACCAACTTGTCGCTCTTGCTGTTGTCGTTTGTGAATTTGTTTTTGTGGCCGTCTCCGGATCGACCCGCAACGAAAAGAGGGGGGAATTTTAGTGCAACTGTCTCGATTTCGTTGGACTCGCTCATGAATCTAACTCTTTGATATCTTTAAAAGTGATTTCGTGCACGCGTTGTCGCCTAAACGTTGATAGCAAACTTTAAAAATCCGTCCTTCCGATCAAAATTGAACTGCCTCTCGTGCGCCTAATTATTTTATCAGAATTGCTAACAAAAAATTGAGGCTGCGCGCCGAAAAATCCAGACAGCAGCTCTACTTACAAAAAAAAAAAAAAAAACACGTCGACATTATTATTTGAAAAGGTTATTGCTAAGGCAGTCGTCGATATCGCGACTAGTAAACGCGAAACGAGAAATGTGATCGCGTTTGAATTCCTTGCGATCGCACCCAGGGCACACGATTGTCGCCTAAAAAAGTTTATTGCGCGTAATAAAAACATATTGATTATTATGCATTTGTGCAAACGGCAAAACTTTCTCCAACCTCGTAAATTACACGCGGATATAAATACGAAATACGAAATACAAAATGCAAGTTCCATTATGCGGGCTGATAAAAAAAATTCACCCGGAGCTAAGGATTTCATTCGAATTCTATTAACAAGTTAATTTCGCTGTAGAATTGAAAATAAAAAAAATACAAAATAAATAACAATATATTGCGCAGAGGTGATTAGCATACCCATCACTTTAGAAAATAAATACACGAGAAGAAAGAATGTAAAAGACGCGAGGAAGATATGCAAAGTAAGCTGGGAGATGCTGGAAGATGCTGGAAGAGAAAATAGAGGAATTGGCAGAATATCGAAAGAACTAATTTCACGTCTATGCTCTTTGGAAGTTTTGTTTTCAAAAAACGATTTTCTCTTTTAACTGTACATTATAGTTATGAATAAGCTCGGCAAATTGCCAACTATAAATCTAATTTCGATATTTTAATGCCGCGAAGAAAAAACGCAGCCTATCGCATATTTTCAATATAAATTCGATTTGACGAATGCACGTGCAGAAAGACACAGAGAGAGAGAGAGAGAGAGAGATTTAACATCTTTACAACTCGTCTCGCCGTTTTTGCAAATGCATAATTTTTCGGTTTTTATATTGCAAATGGCGGCGTGCGTGCAACATTAACGCTCGAGCTGTTGCAGCTCGAGTTGTGAAAAGTGAGATTATCGAAGTTATTAAGATTTAAATTTATGGACTAGGAACAGAGAGAGAGAGAGAGAGAGAGAGGCTTGAGCCCTATGATCGATCAATTAATAATAGTTTCCATGCAACCGCGTATCTGCCCGAATGAAATCATTTTTCCGCGCGTTTAATCATATGCGCACATTAAGTCAACTCGGAGATTATACAATGCATTTTAATATTATATTAATCCGCGAGCAGTCGATTAAAATATCATATATCTAACGATTACACTAATGAGGAAAATATATTACTATTCATAAAAGCGCGCGAGTGTTGGACGTCGGCAACTTATTTAGTTATTGTCACTTCCAACTCTTGATTAAAGATTATACGCAATATTTTAGGTTGCAAGAATGGCCGGTGCATACGTAGAGAAAATTGTAGGAGTGATTACTTTTCGACTCGGATGATTTACGTAGAGTTGGGTAGGAGTGGGAATGGACTCGTTTTAATAATAATTGCATACAGAAATCAGCGTCATTGAAGAAGTCGAGGGTAACCCAATTTTGCAAAAGGTGGAAAAATAAAAAAGCAAAAGAATAGAAAAGCAGGCCTCGACCGAACGAAGGCTCGCTCGGTCTCGGCGAAGCCAAGTTTTCTTCCTACACGAATTCGTTGCATGCATAATGCATTTGGCATTTAGAAATACTAAATAATTATTCGCCGATTTTAAGTTATGGAAATTTATGGCTCGGTTCAAAGTTACTTAAGAGTCGTTATCCGTCTCCCATCAACACTTGGAGTTCACTTTGTTGCAGCTCCGTCTTAATCGAACCGAGCCCGGCGCGCCTCGACCGCCGCTCCGAGGAGGAGAAAAGTCGACGATGAAAAAGATACGAAAAAACTAAGGCATCGGTAATAATAATAAAGGAGCGAGAGAAGGCGAGAGGTAGGAAAAGTTCGCGAGACTCGAAAAGCGCGCGGGATTCCAGAAAGGAGAGAAAAGTGGTATCGGGGACGTCGCGATATCGGATCGTTTTCGCACGTCTCTCTCTCTCTCTCTCTCTCTCTCTCTCTCTCTCTCTCTCTGCTGGCGAGCAGAGGAACTCGCGCTTGCGCATTCCGACGATCCTGGCGGATGCCACGGCTCTCCTCTCTCTCGCTTAATACGCGCGCGCAGGGTCCGTGAGCCGCTGCAGGTCAAAAACCGGATCTCGTCAAAGCTTGTCTCAGCGAGGTCTTTCTTTTCCTCCACGGTTCCGCGTCGTATCTGTGCGCGCACCAGCGGTGCACTCGGGGCGAGCTGTCAACGTTCGCCACCGCCGATAACCGTGGCTGCCGAGGAGGAGCCGCGCAACCCCCCGTCCTCGACGTGTCCTGAATCGGCTTCGATCGCCGTTGCCTCTTCTAAGCGACTCTCTTGAACTAACGTTCGCTGAGTAAAATTCGCGCAGCCGCTTTTGTTCCCTGTACTATTCGACATCCTGCCACGGGCTGCAAGTGCTCGTTACGCGTCCAGGATTCGCCGAAATTCCGTACAAGAATCTTCGTTTCGGGATTTCAAATTTTAGGCCGCAGCTTTATTGCGCTTGTTTCGAAGGGCAACGTCGGCGTTCGTGTTTACGCACAACTGCACGCTATTCGGAATAAAGGATGAATTTGAGGAGTAAATTTGATCGCGAAATCGATCGCAAATCACGCCGATCATTAGTTTATTGAGATGTGTTTTGTAAATCACGATTTTGCTGGGCAGGATTTAAGAGCAACACTTGCAACGTTTGCGCTGCGTCGAATAAATATCTTATCAATTCAGGCAAATATTCAGTAATTAACAATTTATTGCACTGAATAGCGTTTTGTTGCATTATTTAATAGCGATTTTGAAAATACGATTTTTCGCATCTATAAATTTGTGTGCAATACCAAGCGTCGTTCTTTATACGAAAGCAGCCTTTTAAAACTTTTTTATAATAATAATAATAATAATAATAATAATAATACCAGAATCTGAGGTAATGGATGTCAGTCATAAAAGTTTGTACTGATTTCCAAAATTCCAAGCGAGCAATTTCTTCTTGTAAAATAAATAACGAGGAATTAAAATATATATATATACGACTACATTTTCGTGTTCCATTCTTTATGCACTAATCAAAATATATTTATTTCAAAGCACAATCTCGGAAATTCAATTCGTGTAATGCGACGTTGAATCAGCTACGAAGAAACTTTAATGTGTTCCAAAAATTTTCGTTACTTTTATTACTTTTCTTGCGTTTGAGAAGTTAATTATTGCTGCTGGGAAACAAAACGAATTCCTTGTCAAAAACACCCGGAGAGGACCTTCATCCAAGGTCGTCTCCGTCATTTTTTACGGCCTTCTACGGGAGAAGAAACAATGAAAGAAAAAAATAAAATCTTTAGGTTTGCTTGGTCATTTGACTCCTATAGGGCGATTTTTTTCGTGCTTGTTTTTGGTGCCGTAAAGATGATTAGTGTGGGGTCTACGTGTGGACTTTGTTTCTTTGGATCAAAAAGTCTGATGAGCTCATTTTTATGGTTTGATTTCGTTATGTTTTATTATTAAAAATTTTCACGTTCTTTGCGCAAAAGTTTGATGCGCTTTCGAAAATAAAATAACGCTCTTGCGCAAAACGCAATTTAGAATTCGGAATGAATCTTAACGAATCTGCGCTGAAATAATAAAATTTAAATTTGTGGAATTTTTAGTTGCGTAACGGCTTTAAAAAATAACGTTGCACAAGTCGTTAATTTTCATTTATATTTATATATTAATTATGAGAGCTTGGTTTTTTAATTAGATGAAGTAATTAGATTTTTTTTAAATCGACATAACTATTACTCCGCGGAGTAATCGCGCGTAACCGACTGCAATTGTAAGCAAATTGTTGTTTCGTCGACTGTTTGTCCATAAAAAAGTGTTGGATTAAATTTGCAATCGTATAAAAATAATACGCTTGGAAGGAACATTGTTCGAGTCTTAAAATTCCTTGTTGCCGATATGAAGACATTATTACACTATGAAATCCGAGTAAAATCCAAGAGTTAATGAAAGGTAGCCAATACATCACTGGGGCTACCAATACGTTTCCTTAAAAGCGCTCCGAATTGAAATTGATTTTATATTCCAGTCTCGTTAAAATTTACAAGTCAATATACCGACAGCCGATGAGTACATTTTTAGAATTATCATTTTACTTATCGAGCCGCCGAGGAACAAGGAAAATTATTAAGAATGCGAGAAGTAGAATAGCTGTTCAAGAATATTATCCCCGGATGAATAATAATAGTAATAAAAGTTAACTAATTACCGATATAAGTACTAATTTTAATCTAACGTTGAGCCGATTGTTATTAATTCATTTCTCGCTACGTTAAATTTTATTTAAGCATATATTTATTTTTACGTATAAAGTATTGTTATTGAATTTTAATTTGTTAAGTAAGTGATTTTCTTTATCAATATTCTGTTTTCTGATTGGATCGTTGATAGCTTTAAAAAAATCAAATCAGCTCGAACGTCTTTCTTTCAATTATTATTAATTTAATAAAATGCTAATTATTTCCTATTAAACTTTTAACCGTACGTTTACAACTCGAGCGTAAAAAAGTTAAATTCGTTTTTATTTACTTTTAAATTGCGCGATTGATAATATTTTCTATCTTTATAATGATTTTAATCTTTAGTTAAGCGTGGCTTGTAATTTTTTAAACTACGATTAAACGTGAAATTCAGTAACGTCGAATCAAATAAATTTTGATGCCCGTTCGCAGCGAGTAATACTTATTGTTGCTCAAATAAATACAGTTTCCGATTTTTAACGCCCTATTATAATTATTATTAATAAAATGAGATCAATAGTTTAATAAAACTGGGGAATAAAAATTGTTTTCCGAGCGCGTTTCGTGTGTTGTAAAAAAACAATCTAATTTTCGTCGGAAAAAATGAACAAACGAAATCTACCGTCAGCTCTTTATATCATACCGAAACTATTTTTATTATTCCTCTCGAGAGGTGAAGAGCACGAAGGCACGCGTACTGCTTCATCCAGAGAGAGAGAGAGAGAGAGAGAGAGAGTGAGAGAGGGAGCGGGAGGGAGAGAGGACAAGAGGAGCAATGCGAACTGAGGAATTCCGTATTGCCCGGCACCATACACACACTCACGCACACACCTGGGAGGTTCTCGCACACGCAGGAGGCGGCGAGTACACACGCGCGCAGAAAGACGTAGGCTACGTGCATAAGGGCCCGAGCGTTCGACGCGCGACCTTCGATGGCCCTGCCTCCCCTCTCTCGGGCTCCCTCCGTCGCTCCCTGCCGCTCAGTGCCTGGCTCCCCCCGATCCCCTTAGCCGCAGCTCGCCCCTCGCCATTGGTGCTCTCATCGCCGTACCCACTTCGGAACCGAACCGACGGCTCAACGGCGAGCCGCTCGTCAATGTTTTTCATTCTATTTCTCCATTTCTTTTTCTCTTGTTGCAGACTCTCCTCTCTCTCTCTCTCTCTCTCTCTCTCTCTCTCGCTCTCGCTCGCTCGAAAACTATCACGCACGGAATTCGGTAGCCACAGGGCGATCACGTGAGCAACAGCCGGTAGCGCTCTCCTTCGACAAACCCTAAACTTAATTATTTTAATCTTCTGGGTCCAAGTTTGAACGCTCGCGGGGTCCCGTTGGACGCTCTTTTCTGTTTTTACATCTTCTTCTTTTTAATTCTTCCGATGCTTCTTTTCCTCGGCGCTCCTCGCGATCTGCTGCGTCTATAAATCCACCTGTCTATCTTTCACTTTAGTTTCGAGCTTCCCTGAACTTTTCCCTCGAGCGCTCCAACGGCCTTTTTGCCTCTCGCCTCTCGCCTCTCCTCCTTCTTTTTACTTTGCCACATTTGCTGGAAGAGCAGCAGCAGCCGAGCGCTCGCTCGTTCGCTCGCTCGCTTCTGACTGAATTGCGAGGGATACTTTATAGAGTTTTCGCTCGAAACATTCGTAAGTTATGTTGTGTAAGTTTATTCTTTTGCTCAGCGGTCCGATGATTTACGACGCTTGACAACAACGGGCCCCGAGAAATACGCGTGCTTCTTCGAGTGAGCTTGATTGTCCTTTTTTTACCGCGAAAACTCTGGGACCGTTCGCAGTTGCCTCCCGGTAAGTGCACTTCTATTCGAGCGTTTAGATTCCCAGATACATCCAGACGAGCATCGACCAAAACCCGCTTTCTTTCTTACCTTCGCGAACGTCCGCACCTTTTTTACTCGCCTCGCGATTGTCTTCGATAATTTTCAAGTTCTTTTCCCCCAGCGAGCGTGCAAAAGTGTGCGTTTCCTCGTCCTCCGACGCCAACGAGACTCTGTCGAGAAAAACGGTTTTTAAAACCAAGCCAGGCTTTTCTTTTGGGCCGCTGGCGTTCGAGTTTCGAGACTTCGAACCATGGGACACTTATTCGAAAGAGACACGTGACTCGCGCCGCCGGTGCGCGTCGCTTTTATGAAACTTCATTCGTGGAGGAGAACTGTCAACGAGTCTGACGAACTCTGAGCTACGCGCGTCGCGCATTTCTCGGAGCCTCGCACTCGATTCTGCATCTTCTACGTAAATGAGATCTCGATTACGCCAACGTCCGCCTCGTGTTTTCTGCTGCTTAATTTGCCCGTTATTCGCAAAAGTTACGATTGTGCGCGAAAAGAAAATTTATTTTAGCTTTCCCGTAATAATAAAAGGTGGCTTTTTTATTTATCGGTCGCTCTAAAATGGACACTCGCAGATGTTAGAATCGTGCCGATGCAATCGCCCAAAGTTGTTTATTCGTTTTCACCTTGTTATAGAGCTGCAAAATATTCTACAGTTTGCGCAGTCGCGCGCGATACACACTTGCGCCTACTATTACGCGAAGGCGTTTTCGTGCGGCGCGAATTTATTTTGCTTTAAAAAATCTCGCCTCTAGCCAGCTTTTTAATATCCCATAATTTCGGTATGGTTAGTGTAAAAAACTTGATTACACGTAGTGCCACAAATTTCGAACCACTTACTCCGGATATTTCGGTACACTTCCTTGTGAATTCCAAATAAATGAAACATTCCACGTCTCCGGAAGTTCGTTACCAGGTAGAAAGATAAATGACGAAATATAATAGAACTGCGAGGAGAAATCCGACAGAAGGCAATTTACGGCAGCAGCGAAAGAAAAGAACCTGTAAAAATGAAGGGGAGAGAGGAAGAGGAGAGACAGAGCGAGGGAGCGAGCGAGAGGGAAGAGTCCAAATATATATGTATTAAAAAGACCCTCGGAAATTGGAAACTAATTATCTGTCTCGGATCCGCCTCGTAGCATCATGGGAACGCGAGCAAAAAGGAGTAAAAAGGATCCCTGACTTTCAACGTCTCGGATGTTCATCGCATTTGGTACTGGCAATGAAAACGAGGCACCTGGCGTTCCTCGTTTTTTCCGGGTCAATGTTTTACTTCAAAATTTCGAATACCTTCCTTCCACTCCTGCGCGCGCGTACGTACGTACGTACGTACGTATGTAAAGAGCGAGCGTAAAAAACATCATTTCTATTCAATGACGTTCGCGTTACAGCTCTTGCTCTCCTAGACGTACGCGCGTTTCAATATGTGCGCGAGCAACTGTTGTTGGTTGACAGAAATTTCGACGCTGTATCGACAATTGCACTTTTAGAACCAATAACCCAGATACTGGGCGTGGACCGTAGCGTTTCTTAAATTTATTCTTCGTTCTTTCACTCGCCTTCTTCGTCTTCGCTTGTTTAACGCGCCAGCATCGGCGATTATTAATAATATCCCTCAACGCGTCTTTCATTATTATTATTATTATTATCATTATTATTATTATTATTAGTGGGGGAAATTTAAGGTTAGAGCTCGTCACGAAGCAACAGTTTTCCTGCTTGCCTTTCAATGAAACGTAATACGTGCAATAATGTACATTGTAAATTATACATTATTTCCACAATGATTTACTTATTGCTCGTTTAATCCCTGGGGCTGCGGTTTCCTTTTTTGGCGCAGTGCAGTAAAACAAAATACAAGTCTAAATCTCTGACCGATCGATCGCGCAATTTTTCCAAATTGCAAAATTTAGGATCGCGTCGGCGTTTCTCGCGATCCACGATGAGAAAACGAGCATCGGTCGTCAATTGCGGCCTTTGAGGCGATTTCCTTCTTTATCTCCGTGTGGCAGGACCAACAATGAGAAGCAAATTACTCGGCCGAATTCAAACGCGAATTCTGAATATGCGATTTCAAAGCGCATGTGTGACCACTCACTCTCTCTCTCTCTCTCTCTCTCTCAAAAGTTAAAAGTTGAGAGAAAAGAAGGTTAGTGTTTACTCGCAGCCTCCTTCTTTCTCTCTCGACGCACATTTCACGGCTCGAGTCTCCTAGGTTTGCATAAATATTTGTAGATGCACACGCATGCCCGTAAAGGCACGTATACGTGCACACGTGTACGGGACGCGCGATATTCTCAAACAACGTATATATCCGAGCGCTGCGCTGTACTTCTCCATCTCTCTCTCCGTTGCTCGGAGTCAGGGTTATTCACAACGAAATACGAATCCCCCTAATTACAACGAACTCCGGCGTTGCTGGCATTCCTGCACTAGGCATATAACCATACTGGAATATTGCCGAGTGCACAGGTATAAGCACGGATAACGCGCACACGCGCGCGCGCGCGCGCACACTTGGGGAGCGAGAGAGGCACGTACACAGTTACACCCCACCCCCCGGAGGTTGCGCACTATAAAAGGGGCCTCACTCTCGAGGCCCTCCGAGCGCACAGAGAGAGAGACGGACGAACACGAACCACCGATACTTACACTTATATTAAACAGAGAAAGAGAGGAAGCGAGAGAGAAGGAGAGCAAGCTGTTCAGATAAATATGCGGGAGGGGCCGGAATTCCTCACTCAGCTGCATTCCAGCCCTCCTCTCGTCCATCGTTTCTTTCCCCTCTCTCTTTTCGCTGTCCCCTCTCCCCCGTCTCTATCTCTTTCGCTCTTTTATAGCTGCCCGTAGAGAGGTAGAGAGATATACACTACAGGTATTCGCGTCTCTCTCGCTCTCTTGCGCACGCATGTTTAAGCCTTCGATAGTGCCCTGCGAGCTTATTCTCCCTCTCTTTCTTAAGAATGCACTTCTCTCTCGCTCCGTGCGTGTGAGCTTCCGAGCTCTACGTGTGCGCGCCTGGTACACACGCACACGCGCCCCCGTGTATTCCTCGGATTTCCTACCTGTATACATATAAATGTGCTCTTAAGAGAGAACGCGTTTAGTTCGTTTATGTACCTTTCTCTCTTTCTCTTTCAATAGTATGCATATCATGACCGACCCCCTTTCTTTCTTATCATCCATAAAGAACCGATCGTGATCTGTCCCCCTCCCCGCTCTTGATTCCTGATTCGCGTTGACTGACTCCTCTTCTCGCGGATGTTCTGCTTATTAGATTGACCTTCTTCGTCTACACCGAGCCAATTTCTTGTTCTTTCTCGCTTCTTCCTCTTGTTGTCGTCGAGATCTGCAACGCGCCCCCATCCAAGAAGACAACTAGAGCCCGGGGAATCAAAAGTTAACGATAAGACACGCGACTTACAAATTACGCGGTTCGGTTCGAACCAACAAAATTTCTCGATATTTTGACATTGTTTTACGTTCTCTTTTTGCCGCTCCATCTTTCGCCTGCAATATTATGCTAAATTTATCCGTCTTTAATTTAGAAAATGTCTGTCGCGGAAGTGATACGCGAATCCGTTTATTTATTAATATTGCACAGGAAATTTATGATTAATTCCGTATTTCTCGTTTCATTTATTAATACCGCAATTTTACACCTTCCTGTTTGAAAAAAGCCGTGGTCGAGTATTTAATTATTTAAAGGCCTTAAAAGCAAATTAAAATTTCGCTGCAAAAAATGTAACGCACGAAATAACTCGGGTTAGAATATTTCGCAGATACCTTTTCATATCTCTCTCTCTCTCTCTCCCTCTCTCTCTTCAAGGCAACGCGCGCGCACACTTGCACACGCAAGCGCATTCATCAAAAGTTCGATACTTAGTTTATTTAGAGAAATAATTGGCATCTATTTACTTTGATACGAGAAAAGTGAGAAAAATTTTTAATTATAACTTTTTATTTTACATTCGCGTAGATTAGAAGTTATAAACATGGAGCAAATTTTAATGGAAGAAAATAAATTTAACTTATGAGCGGTTTCACTTAAACCAAGAGTTATACAATATATATCTGTTTGGTGCTTACATTTAATTTTATTTGATGTTGTAAACCAATATTTTTATCGCGCAATGGTAGAAATGGAGATGTTACAAAATGGTTTTTAATAAACATATTTATATTAAATGTAGCGTTATTTGCTTATTTAATCGTGTGTAGTGTTACATGACGCAACGATAACTAACGCAAATTAAATGTTTTAATTAAACAAGACAAGGCAGACAGAAATACTTGGGAAGTATTTTTTACAATTTATTATATTGGAACGTCAAAATTAATTATTTATTTTTATTTAAGGTTAAAATAACTTTCTAACTCCTGAGAATTGTAAGTTGAACATAATCAAATCAATTTAATTGGAAAATATTCTAATTGTAATTTTTATATTTCAAAGGCCGTTTTCTCGAAGTCATTTTGATCCGATAAAATTTCAAAAGTTAGCATTGAACTACGAAACGGTTAACGATGGAAAGTACTAGTGACTAATCGTTGTACGTTTTCGTCATTACCCTTTCGTAATCATCACAAGATAACGTGTCACTGATTAAAAAGGCCGTACGATATTTATGAACAAATAGTTCACTTACAGGCCATTAGGGGGATACGTTACGGTATTAATTTAAACGAAGACGAAATTTCTACACAAATTTCCAACTTTTGCTCGTATATTTATCGAAGGACAATCGAACGCTCGATCGAAGGACCCAATTATTCGGGGGGGGGGTGGTAGGGGGATCACGCGCAATATTCCAATCGTAATACGGGATTATGAAAAAACCGTCCGCGATATAAAAGTCATCGTCTTGCTGAATATTTAGTATAAATTTATCGCTTACCAAACGTGCTATTACGATTGAAGTTAATTTTCAAAGGCACGAGAAGTAACAGTAATAATTATAAATTTATAGCTTCATTTGTAATAACGTTTTAAATACACATAATTAATTTGGTTATATATCATAGAAAACCAATGTATAATTAATACTTTTGCCTCTCGAGTCGTTTGAAAAGTTATTACTTTATCGACTACTACTGGCTTGGCTCGCAGTCTCCAATCACGACCACTGCGCGTGTTTTTAACATTTTAATTATGGATTTGTTAAGCCCGTCTGGGTTTGGAAATCGGAAAATATGAACACGCGGGCTTAATGCAGTTGAATTTCGAAATGGACGAACTGGTGGTCGCGCGGCCGGCGGCTTCGCGATGAGGGACATCGAAGCCGAACGTTCGACGGGCGCACGCGCACGCACACACCGATCTTAGAAGAAATCGCTTTCCGACCTCTCGAGCGTCTTGGAATTCAGCAATCAGTTAGGTATTCAGCGCTCCTCGTGGCATACCGTACTCGGGGGCATAAATCGCCGCTGCTTATTTTAACGTTGCAGGGGATAATACACGGATTCGTCGTCCTTCCCCCACCCGAGCCCCTCCTAACTATGCGTTTGTTTTTATCTCCTTCTCACCTTTTGTCTTTGCTGCTGCAGAGACTTGATGCGCATCCTCTCCTAATCTCCGGCTAAGATTTCGACTGCGATACCTTTTTTTATTTTTAGTGTTCTCTCCTGAGTCGAGGATGGCGCTCCGATAGCGATCAACCTGTCCCGTGGAACGTGGAGAAAAATTTGATACCTTTGTTCGGAAAAAAATTGAACACCTTTGTTCCTGGCTCCCGCTGCACTTTGTTTTTCGAAGGAAACACATCTTTTGTCGACAATCGAAAAATCTACATCTTAAGTTAATTAAACGTAACAGAAATGTCAGAGCCGCGCACGATTCGAATGCTTTTTTTCCGTAAAGCTTTTGTTTTTCTTTATCTCGATCGTCTGGCTGCTGGGATTTTTTCAGCGTCCAGTGACGTGAAAAACCTAGTGGAACTTTACAAGAACTCGAGCTTCGCTTTTTAATACGCAACAGCTTTGCCTCTGCCGAGACTTAATTCTTAATTAGGCCCGCGATTTGTGACTTGGAAATCCATTTTTGCCCAAGCGGCTCTTTTCAGAAAAAGTGGCGGAGAACGCTCGAAAAGCTTGCGATTTAACGCCTTCGGCCTCCACTCCAGCTCAGGGCGAAATTTTTACAATAGCCATTTCCTCGAATCGTGTTAAAATTTTGATACGCGCTAGCAATTGGTCGTCCGAAATAAAAAGCCGTAAAAAATTATTAAAATAAAGCAGACCATTAAGCGATTATGATCACATAGTCGCCATAACAAAACAATGATTCGTTTAAAATAAGAATGATGGAGTAGGAACTCGAAAGAGCCGAAGCTAAATCATTTTTTCATTTGAAAAGTATAAATCATTATACCAGCGATAATAAAAACGGAGCCTTAAACTTTCAGCCATCCTCTCTGTCTATTTGTCTCTTTCGCTCTTCTCGTTTCTCTCCTCGTCTCCTGCGACGGAACTTTGGAAAAGCAAAGAAAGAAAGCAAAGGTAGAGGCGTAGGGAGCAAAAACCGGACTACTAGATCGGAATGCGTTTGTCGCGATGTACCGAGCAAGCAAAGGCATTTTCTTCCTTCACTCTCTCTCTCTCTCTCTATCTCTCTCTCTCTCTCTGCCCCCTCTCCCAGCCTTCGTCTCTCGTAGCCAACTCGTTTCGTGGGCGTTTGTTGCATTCTTGCTGTTACTCGGCACTCGCGTCTCGCAAATTCGAGTTTGCGTCTTCCGCATCTTCTTGTACTCCTTCTGCTCTTTCTCTTTACAACTAAAATATGTAACGTGCGCTGGCTTCCCGCGAACTTACGCATCGCGAGAAATTTTTCTCTCGTTGCGATTTATTGCGCGGCTAAAGCAGTCGCCGAGGCGATTTTGTTTTTCCCTTCGTTCGATGGAAATCGAGCGCTGGTAGCGTCGTTTTTTGCGATATTTCACGAGGTCTTGCGAAATGTCGCATGCGCATCGTAGCTCGAAGCTCCGGACGATAGGCACAGCGAATAACGGCGTAAGCATGAAAGAAGCGGAGAGAGAGAGAGAGAGAGAGAGATGCCCAAATAATTAGTTTCGGAAAATGAGGGGAGCCTGGCGGAAGGGGAGGGAGGGTCAAGTCCGAAGCTCTGGTGGCCGAATGGAACTCGACCGAGTTCCATAACTTTCAGCGGCAGCATAAAACCGCGCCGCAAGTTTTTAACCGGCGGCGGGATATCCGACTTTTAAAAATCCATTGGAACGCACTGGAAAGAAGATACGGCTTCGGCTAAACGTCGAGTGGCGAAAATTCTTCTTGCGACTGGCGCCTACGAGAAAAAAGGAAGAAAAAAGGGATAAAAAAAGGGCACCGAGAGTCGAGACGAAAAAAAGGCCAAACCGAGCCGTGCGGGCTCTGCGATCGCTCTTGCTCAATTAAAAGACAATGCTTGCCAAGAGGAACAACAAAACGAGGTTGTTGGGGACGTGGGAGGGGTGGAGAGAGCAGATAAAAGAGCGCGGCTGACGTTTCTTCCGCTCGGCGCGCGTTGCGCAGCGTGCATTGACCGACATTTCCTGCGCGGGGGAGAGAGAGAGAGAGAGAAAAGCATCAAGCTCTATTTTTCGCGATAGCATCGCCGCGGTGGCGAGGCCCGCGTGTTGGACGATATATAATAGCGTCGGTCTGCTGCTGCGGAAATACGCGCGCGCTCTCGTGAGAAAACGAGGGGCGAACGCGCGTATGTGCCTTATTAAAAAGATGATTGCAATGCTGCCCCGATAAAACTGGAGTGCGTCTGACCCGAGCCTCCGCATCCTCGGGACCCTCCATTTAATTAAGAAGCGAACGCACTTACGACTATTCCCCGCCGCTCCAACCATTTCGATGCGGGCCGACGCTCTCCGAACATTCGTGCTTTTCCACCGAAGCAATTTAACGCTTTCCTCGGACGATTCGGCGAGTCCGAAATCGCCCGAATACGGACCACCGCAATATCCTCTCCACGACGAGATTACGTTTTCGACTTTCAATGGGTGGCCGTCGAGCCAATAATGTTCAATCGTCGTCGCTCCAGCGGCAGGCAAATTTCGACGCGCAATGGCGAAAAAATTGCAGCGCCTATAGAGTGTCTGGGCTGCTTTGCAGTGACACTCGTGCGTAACGAGAACGAAACTTCACATTTTTTGCCGATGCGCGCAAACAGAGAGAGAGGGAGAGAGAGAGAGAAAAGCAAGGGCCTTCGAGCATTCACGTGCATCTGTATAATGTTCGCGCGCGCGCGCGCGGGGTTATGAGTGCAGCAGCAGTGGCAGCCACATCGAGGATCCGGCGGGAACGGAGAGGAGAACTCTGCTAATGCCGCGGAGCATGTAGGAATGGAGGAAGAGGGGCAAACGATGGAAAAGGCAAAAAAAGACAAAGAAAATGTACAAACACAAATGAGAGAGGGGAAGCGAAAGAAAAAATGGCTCGCTCTCTCTCTCTCTCTCTCTCTCTCCCGCTGGTGCTGGATGATTACAGTCATGCTGATGGTTCCACACTAGCGGGCCCAGAAATTCCAACAAGGACGGGGCATAATACGCGACTCAAGGTCGATTCTACTACTACACCATCCAAGAGCGGGACCGCATCTCCTTCTCTCTTTCTTGCAGGGTCGTACCCTGACCTCAGGGGGCCCAATCCCCCTACTCCCGTGTAACCGTGCGCGGGCAAACTCGTCGCGCGCACGCGCATTCGCTTGCTCCGAGACGTGCGGGCCTCTTACGCTCGCTGTATACATGCCTCTCTTCCTTCCTTTATCTCTCTCCCTCTCCCTCTCCCTCTCTCTCTCTCTCTCCGTTCGAAGAAAGTTAATTGTAAACTGTATTTATTTAGAGAATCACGCGAACTCGGCTAGAAAAATGATGCAGTACCCAAAAATCATGTTTTTCAACCTTTGTTTTATCCTCTGATTTACAGCTGCTCCACGTGTACGTATCGCACTAACACTTACGTTTTTTGCGCAATATTAATCGAGCATTTTTAATTTTATTAATTAAAAAAAACTTCTCCGATACGCGTATGTGGGTTAAAAACACCGCTGGAAATTATAAAAACGTGTCTTATATAATTAGTATAACTGTATTGAATAATTAATTGAATTTTGATAAATGAAATGTTAATGCAAAACGCTTAAAGTCGACGCGCGAAAAATAAATGGCAGCTCCAATTTAGCGTTCTCGGGAAGTTTTTATTCTCTCGCGTTTACTATCTAATTTAACCAATTTTCGATTATTTTAAATCGCACGCAACACATTTAGCGCAGAGGAATGTATTTTATTATAATATATCGTAAAAATCGCTTCGCGCCTGCATTTCGTACTGCGCCTCGGAATGTTAACGTAACATACCTCAAAAGTAATAACAATTTAAAGTGCGATAAATATCTTAAACTAGTCTTTAGTTCGGATACTTTTGTTTTAAATTTATGACGTCTGCAATATTATCGCCATTTTAACTATTACGACTATCGTTACTCTTTGGTGGTACCATTGTTATTATGAGTTTGCTGCATTGACAAATATCTTTCTGCAAATACTTTTTCCCTGCAAATTCTAGATATTTTTAAATTATACCGTCGACTGCAGTGACGGCGGCGGCCGCTGCGACTATTTATTTTATCAACTACTGGGTAAACAAGAGAGAACGATATCTCTCTATCCGCTATTTAAAAAGGGCGCCCAACACTCCTAATTCTTCCTTTGAAAAAGATTCCTCCGGGAATATTTACAAAGCCATACACACATGCATTTTGACCTATCCCCACATAACTTTTATTAGTTTCGGCATGCAAAGCTTCGCCTGGTGTAGAGCGCCTGCAACATCATCACCGCGATCCGTCCAACTAGCCAACACACGCACACGCGTACCTGCAAAACGTATCGGAGCAGCTCGATGCTATAAATCTCGTTTCTTCGCAAAAGCATTCGCGCACGGGCACGTCAGCGTCGTAGACCACAAAAGCTTGCGAATTTATCATCGCAAAAATATTGCCTCGAGAAGCGCTCGATTATTGCACATTACGCCAGCGTTGTTGCAATATCATCGTCGGCATTCGCGAATTAAAAAGTGCAAATTGCCGAATCGACGAAACGTTTTAGGCACGGAACAAGCGACTATTATTTTCCCCGACGCTCCGGGATCAATTTTATTCGTAGCGCGAACAATATTGCTCCAGAATTTGCGACAATTCCATTTACGAGAAAAGTGGAGAAAATAAGCAACGATACGATAATTTCTCAGAGTCGCGAAATTTCTTGTTTGTACCGCTAAAACGCAAACTTTAAAACGATCAACGTCAGCTTTCGAGTGACATAGAGGAATTATGCAACGAAGAAAAGTCAAAGAAGATAAGAGTGTAAAATTCTCATTAACAATTATACGCTTTCTTGATTTCTCGATTTCGGCAACCGGTAGTAAAGAGTAAGGCTCGACTGGCTTACCAAACTCTATCCCAATGCCCGAGCAAAATTGTTAAATTATCATTTAAATACGTATCCCCCCCCCCTTCACTCGTGTCTCGAGTTTGGAATGCTCCGCTCGTTCGCAAGATTCGAAAAAATCTCGTAAACGAATCGTTGAGAAAATTTCAATTAAAAACGCCGCGAGTTCGTCGCGGTGGCAGGGATTCCAAAAAAGTTGAAAACCCTAACGCAAATATTAGCTTGGATCATTAATACAGGAGTAATCAACACTCGACCGACCGACCGACCGAGTGCACCCGAAGAATAAATAATTCAATAAATCTAAATGTCATTCGCTTCTTCGGAGACAGAAGAAATTAAGCAAAAAAGGATAGAAGAAAAAGAAGTAGACGAAGAAGCATCCTTCCAGATTTTTGCGGAGCATCCGAGGATGCTGTAGCTGCAGAGCGCTATGCTCACTAGCAAAGGGAGCCGGCGCTTACGCTCCTGTAGTACCGAAGCCCTCGAGATGAGGCACGCCTTTTTATGTCAGGGAAGAAAGAGAGTCGCGGACCGCGCGAGCCTGGCAGAGGCAGAGGCCGAGGCAGCGGCGAGCTAACGAAGCCTGCATCGGAGAGAGAGAGAGAGAGAGAGAGAGCAGGACGATTTCTCTCGGTTGGTTTCGCGTGCGCGCGCGCGAGAGAGAGACGGAGCGCTAAGGAGAGCAAAGAGAGAGAGCGAGAGCGAGAGGAAGGAGAAGCAGCAGAATAGAAGGAGGAGGAGGAGCATAGCGCGCGTCGGCCTGGCCAAGAGGCTTCGGAAAGAGAGAGAGAGAGAGAGAGAGAGAGAGAGAGAGAGAGATCGGTCGGGCGAAGGATCAAGAAGGAGAACGGAGAATGAGAGAGACTGGGCACGCAAGAAGCGAAGAAAGAGAGGAAAAAAAGGGAAAAAAGGGGATCCCTTAAAAATTGAACCTCTTGCTTGCCTGCGCCTGCCTCTGCCTCTGCCTGTCCGCTCGAGCCAGAGAGAGAAGACAGAGAAGAGCGACGGAGAGGCAGAGGGAAGGAGGTGGGGATCGGAATTTCGGGCCCGTAACCGGCCAGTCTGGTGGAGGCCTTTGCGAAGATGAGGTGATCCTGCTCCGCTGCCGCGAGAGAGGAGCAGCACGCGCGCGCATCTTGAGAGTGCAGAAGTATGTGCGTTAGCGAGGGAAGAAAGAGAAAGATCTGAGAAGAGTGAGAGAGAGGGAGTCGCGAGAGAAGTAAGCGAAGGTAAAACCGAAGGGTACAGAAGGCCAAGAGCGCGCGGCAAAGTCAGAAGAGGAATACGTGCATATTGCAGTCGTCGGTTGCGCGGTTCGCGGAGGACCGGCATGGACCGCCAGTACACCCTCTGCGTACTCGTACCGGCGCACCAGTATCGCAGTTACGTTGATAATTACAACGGCAACGGGAGTAGCACCAGCAGCAGCAGCAGCAGTACAAAAACCAGTAGCACCGTCGGTAGTACGACGCAGGCCTATTACCCCCAGCAGCTCATCCTCAACGACTACCAGACGCGCCATGATTATCGACAGTTGCTGCTGCAACAGCAGCGGCTGCAACTGCACCATCAGCAGCAGCAGCAGCAGCAGCTGCAGCTGCAAAAACAGAAGCAGCAACAGCAGCAGCAACAACAGCAGCAGCAGCAACAACAGCAAAAACAGCAGCAACGAGAGCAGCAGCTGCAGCAGCAGCAGCAGCAGCAGCAGCAACAGCAGCAACAAAAACAACAACAACAACAACAACAACAACAGCAACAACAACAGAATCAGAAACTCTCGAGGCAGCAGCTGCAGTACTACAGGCACAACGTCCATCATCTCCAGAATCAGAAGCATCAGAACTATCAGTACCACCAGCTTCAGCAGTATCAGCAGCAGCATTCGCAGCAGCAGAATCTGCAGCTGCAGCAGAGCCCCCAGCATCAGGAGCAGATTTACGAGAACGTTGTGTCACAGTACCAAATGAGGATGTGTTATCAGAACGATTACGAGAACGACGAGCAGATACAGAGGTTTTACTGGGAGCACTGCTACAGGCGCGACGACAGTGACGCTACCGCGTACTACTATTGCGAATACGTAAGAATATTTTGCAACACCGACCTCCGGATGGAGGTAGCACTAGTTTCTTGTTTATCCGGCGCCCTTAACTCGTGTGCGCGTGCGTAAATGCGTTCGTGCGCGCACACCTTTCGACGCATCGCTCGCAATAGGAAAGTAAGAATTGCTCGCCCGGTGTGGCGGTTGCGAAGCTGTTGGACTTGCTGGTGCAGCCTTTCTTCGTGTTACGGCTAATTCTGTGCGATCGGTAATTCTCGGCTCATCCGCGGCTTCGAGAATTCGCCGAAATATTTCCAGAATTATTTATAGTGTGAAGAGAAAAAATCTAAATCAGTATTCTTTTATCTTAGATTCGGTTGGCCGATACACAGTGTTGGGTTGGTTGTTCCGATGGAACGTGGAAGATGAGATCCGATCGTAGCTGGATTCCTTCTCTAGTTTGAGGAATTTTTTCCTTTTTTTCCTTTTTTTCTTTTTTTTCTTTTTTGCTGTTGAGTGTTGAGTGACCCCAAACAGAATCACGCCGAGTTAATTCGTTTCTTTTCCTTCTACTACTTAATAAATGTGTGTAATCCAAGATTCGGAGTGTGGGCGCGAAAGCTTGTTTGGTGATATTTCTCCAATTATGGAGAGCCAGTGAGGTGGAAGTTGCTTTGTACGAAAGATTAGGCGTGAAATTATTGAAGTATAAATAAGAATTATTAATATTTAGTGACCCTTTCGTTCTGGGAAAGATTCAGTACACGCACGATACACGTTTCGAGACTCCTTCCCATAACTAGACTACGTCTTTTTACCTCACGCACACAGGTATTCTATTAATAAATGAAAAATTATTTTCGATCGTTAATGGAGGGAACGAGCGCCAAGTTGCCGTTGCTGATTATTCGTTTGCGTAAGAATGAAATGCAAATTCGTCATTGGCCTACGATCTTTTTTCAAGTTTCATTAAGAAACTAAACCGACAATTTTTTAATATGTATTTAAGCATATTAATTTTCATTATCTACAGTTTCGTAAATAAGGTTGCGCAACGAAATCTTGATTATCGACGATAATTAGGGAGACGTATTTTTCTTAATCGCTCCGAAGTATTTGTGTCGAGTCGGAGTCCAATAGAAACAGATTGAAAACTGATATTTCCACGGAGAAAGATTTTGAAGTTTGACCTCGAAAGTTTGAATGATTTTAGACGCCGTCACAGAATTAGCTCCCGACACTTTATAGAGTAATAATTTACATAATGGATTTTCTAATGAACGCTACTTCACGGAATCGTTGCAATTGCTGATTTGTAATATTCCCAACTATTAATTAATTATTGCCTCGGCGCGATTACCGTTTTACGAGCGCGCTTATTTATTTATTCTCATCCACGTTAAAAATAATAATTTCTTTTTTTTTAACGAGTCAATACGCGAATTAAGAATATAAATACAATTATATTTCAAGTCTCTCGGGATAATTTATCTTATGCGCTATATGCCTTGGACGTCTCTTTAAACAAAAAGTGATAGTTATAAGATAAATAGCAACTGCTTATTTCCTAAGATGACTTGATATTTTTTCCAAGAAGCTTATCTTTTGTGTTTCAACCAAATTTGTTGATTTTTCAATTAGCAAAAGTGTAACTGCCATTAACAACGAAAAAACGTCAATTCAATTATTAATTAAAATGTACTTTTAATTGGTGACCAAATAAATAAATTATAGTATGTTTTATTTAGTACTAATGAGATAAATTGATTAAAGGTCTCTTTAAATTTGGCCACTTGTCTAATTCACGTTTAATAAGGAATTATAAAACAATTATTCAAAGCCAATATATACATAATAAAACGTCAAATGCTTTTCTTGAATACTAATTGTAATTTACTTATAAAATTATAAGATAATTATTCGAAGTCTCGTTATTTTTCGATATGTTTATATTTTTACGTGAAAAATATTATTTTAATTTTGTTTCTAATGTTTATTCAAAAATGAGAAATATAATTCAGTTGGCTATGAAAATTAAAAAATACCCGATATAAAGTTTTAAACAAATATTCGTATTTGTTTATTTAATGAATCACCCAAAATCTTTAACTGTTTATTATAAAAAAGATATTCTGAAGTAATTTTACAATATAAATTTCTTTCCAAACTTTAAATGATAGAACTCGAATATTTTTTAAATAAACAAAACGCCAGATCAAAAATACACGTACATACAGGAAATAAGACAAGCTATTCTGAAAACATATATTTCAGAAGTAACGAAGTTGTATTAAATTTTTCAGGAACTTCATATCAATTATTAATTTACGACGCGTTTGGTAGTTTTTCATATTTCAATATTACAAAATCATATTCTTGTGTGCAATGATCTTGTTGAAATTATAATTTATATCCGTACAAATGCCGTTGTTAAAAAAGAAACGAAACTGATACATAAATTCACTTCAGAAAAACAATATGCTGTAGTTCACTTTTGTTTTATTTTAAAAAGAAAAAGTTAATCTTTGTAACAACAACAACAACAACAAATAAGAAATAATAAATAAGAGGCACGCACGACTTAACCTCTAAATTAGATTAACTATGTAATTAGATTGATTTATATAACTCGTAATTTACATAATATAATATAACGTTTATGCCCAAGTAATAAAAAAATTTCAAATATTCATTGCTTTGAGTATCATTATCTATTTTATATAAAAATTATTATACAGAACGTGAAAACGAATTTCACTTTCAACGCAATATTACAAAACCAATTCATGTTCTTGTGTTTCAAGCAATCAAAATTAAAGTAATAATCTTACGATGAATTTAACTTTTTCCTTAAATTTTCCAAATGCAGTTTTCATTAATTAAAAACAATACGCACCAAGAACGAACACAAAAGATCAAGATTATTCCAATAAAAAAAAAAAACATTAATTTAGAATAAACAAACGGTTATAATTTTTTAGTTTAGAACGAGTCAGCATATTATAATAATTTCAGTTTCACGTGCATGAAAAACCGACTCGACATCAATCGGATTGTAGTTAGATTTATTTAGTCAACAATTTTATCGAGGATCAAGGGACGTTACTAGCCATTGCAACTGCAATTTTTCCTTTTTAACTTTATTCTATTTCCGCAGAATTGATATTAGTTTAAATAATAATTCACTGCACGAAAATAATAACGGAGATCATTACGTACGAAATGAGCTGTGGATAAGTCAGGGCAGACAATACACATTCTCGGAATACAGAAATGAGTAAATCGAAATCCAGTTTTAAAAGAGGGTTATTTTAAGATACATATCTCGCATTGTGTTTATGTGCAAAATATAATCATTGCGGATGGTCACTTAATTTCATGTTATTTTCTTAATTGCACACGGCGCATTAAAATAAATAAAAAAAATTTGATTTTTCAAAATTGCAAGATACGCGAGTCTGCCGGAGAGGAAATCGTACGGAGGCAAACCGTATTTTTCCTCCAAGCACTTCCTTTTTGCTCGGCGAAACAATTTTTAAATTATTGGAAGGAAGGACTTGGCGCGAGTGTTCGGGGAGTACGAATTTCCAGCGAATAACGACGCGCGCGTTTTCAAACCACAAGTGACCCTCGTGACGTCCAAGGTCAGCTATTAGCGCGAGTTCCTACGAATGGCGCGCGTTAAACGGAGGGAAGGGGGAGAACGATGATAATTCGCCGTCGTCGTCCGCAGAAGGATCAACGAAAATAATCGAAAATGGCCTCTTGGCGTTCCCCCGGCAATATTTTGACACTCGACGACCCTGACGACCCTTGGCTCGCTAACAAAGCCACGTTCCCTCCTCCCAAGCAAGGGTGGCTTCTCGAGACGGCCCCGGTATGCCGGTTCTCTCCTCCCTCTCTCTCTCTCTCTCTCTCTCCAGCTCTGTTTCTCTGGATTATCGATGCGTTTTGCTGCATTTGTCGATGATTCCCCGAAGGCGTTTTTGGTGTTTCTGTGCCGGAGTCGGAGAACGGGCGCGGCGAGAGGCTGTTCGATGAAATTCAAGATACGCGCTCACTCGCTCGCTCTCCCTTCCATTGGTCCAAGATAAAGAGAGAGAGAGAGCGAACCCTCGATCTCGAATCAATAATTTTCGCGCGGCTACCGAAGTTTAGACACGCCTTCACCTCGACTTCCTCTTTTTTCTCATCTGCCCTCGGGGGCTGCGACGCGACTGCCGCCTTCGGTCAAGTTCCGACGGTTATTAATTTTTTAAGGGGGTGCCGGCCACCGATAAAGATTTCTGCTTTATCGGCATCAGTGTTAACATTAATGGCATGCCGTTCGCTCTCTCCTCTTTTTTTACTGCTTTTCGGCGTTTTAGCAGCTGACGCTCGCAAAGCCTATATAATTATGTATCATTACCCTAAATCTTAAGCAGATCCGTTGCGCGATGAAGACGTAAAAGGAAGAATAAAAAAACGAAGTTAGCGTAAAATCTCAAATTAGCCTTTTATTTCTATTTTTCGACTTGTCTCTCCGCTGCTTCCCCGTTGCCTGCCGTCGTTCAACCGATTCGCTCCGGCTCCGAGAATAATACGGATCGCCTAATGGCACTCGAGATGCGGAAAACTGAAGCATCCCATGCCCATTTTTTAACCGGAATATTAAATGCCCGTTTCTTCAGTTTGGCTTTTACAATACGCCCCCGTCAGTCGAACAAATATCCCGAATACCCTTCGCTAAATTCTGACAATACAAAAAATCTCTACTCTGTCCGACTCGGCACTTGGACCGAATCCCCAGCTCTTGTTATTAAAGCAATTACAAGGTTTGCTCTTGGAGCATTTGTCCAGAACGATAAGATGCCAAAAGAAACTAATCGATTAAGAACAATAAGTGAGTGACTGCGTCAAATTATCAATTGTATTATTGATAAAATCGCACAATTCGCTCGACGCAGTGGCGCATTTTTCTGTCTGACCATGTAACTATTTATGAAAAACTTGGTTACCGCCGATGACTCTCAAAATCGCTCGCTATTTTAGCACTGATACTCTAATCAGATTACCTTCCATTGGTTAAAAATTCAATTTTTTCTTATTTCTTGCAAATCAATTGTTTTACATTGTCGTAAATGGTATTTTGATCGATACGGTAAAGAGTAATTTTTTAACTTTTTTTTTTTTTTTTTAACCAATTCCTGTCGTAAATCTCGTTGAGAATGCAAAAAAGATTCTTTTGATCGAATAATGGAATTGAAATATTGCATTACTGAATTTTTTAATTTATCAGGAATCACGGGTATTTTATGAAATTACATCTGTGCGATCGTGTCACTACACAACAACGCTTGTAAAAAAAAAAAAAATTATTTACAATTCGTAATTTGCTTTAACAAATGATTAACAAAATATATGTTCCGGGAATCGTTTGAGCACTACAAGCTCTTTTTAATTTATATCCCTTGACTTATTTCGATTTAGAAAGATAATCCGACTTTAATCTAAACGATTACACTATGAATAATAACGAGGGAAAAAGGCACGGAAAAAATGTCCGCCCAATCGACGCGAAACTCTTTTTAATAATTAAAACTTGAACCTCGATTAGGATTGAGAAGTGAGAAACATTCGAATAGGCGAAACGTAAAACTCAACAAAACTGTCGCTCAACATTTTTCACTCGGCTGTTTTATTTACGCCGCTAAGTATAGGGTTATGCGTAGGTTGCATAAGCCGAGCGAGATTTGATTAACGGCTATTTTGAGTATTCGAGTCTTCTTTTTAAATTTTAACTCTTTGGAATTGCAAATTTGTCAGTGGGTTAGACGTTGAATAAAATTCGCGTAGCGCGCGTAACAATCCGAGGCATCGCGATTACCGCGACGACTCGCTCGTAATATTATCTCTCTTTATCGCTCCGAAAGTAGCGGCGTTTTTGCAACACATTTCATAATCGGAATCCTGAATTTAAGCTGGTTTTTATCGCTTTATTTAAAAAAGGTTAAAAAAAATGCAGTGGACTGTCGAGGCAAAGATTATTGGCCAAGTTTGTCGAAAGTTTAGTTGAAGTTGGCGAGCGAAATGCGCGACAATGCGACGAGGTATCGATTTCTTTCGCGCCTGAAATAACGCCTCGAAGATCGTTGCAGTTATTTCAGAGGAGCAAAAACAGCGGCAACTCTGCGTTTTCTTCAATTTCCCGAGGATCATTGCAAAATTCATTATTCGAGGATCGGTCGTCCTTATAGAGACCGCAGAATGCGAGATCGAGCGGCTCCAGTGAAAAAATGCGGCTCGAGATTGGTAATCAGCAATCAGCGAGCGAGAAATCAGTCTGAGAAGTTTCAAAAATACATCGGCTACATTCGATACATTCCTCGATAGTTTAGAAGGTTGCAGAGCGGCCGGGAGTCGGCATTCCTCCTCCTCCTCCTCCCCCTTTTAGCGTATCGAAGCCGAGAGAAAAAAGAACACTCGGCCTTCCTGATTTAAAGTAATCGCTGAAAAAGAGTCGGAATTCTAATCTGCGGCGATCGATAAAAAGCGCCGAGCCGCCGCGCCGCTGCCGGGCAGTGGGCCCAAGAAGGGATTAAGTAGCAACTCACTCGGGGATTTATCGATCGCGTAAGCGAGCGTTATTACAGCGTTTTGCGTTTAACCGAGGGTTCGTACGTGCACCGGTTCCGACATTCGACACGCCGTGAGCTCATTTATCTTCGCCGACACTCTTCTTCCCTTTTTATCAATCGGCCCCGTGTAAAAAGCCAATTTATATTGTAAATTGTCTAAGATAAGCTTAAAAACGCTGCAACAAAGTAACCGAGTTGCCGAGTTACAACCTAACGAGCCGATCCGACAAACTTCGAGTCCAGCCTCTGCCGAATCATCGACTCCTCGTCTTTGCGCTTCTCAATGCACCAACAAAAATTAGAACGGACTTCCATTTCAGCCGAGGAGAGAAAAATGCCATTCTAATTAGAGTAGAATAGCGGATTAAATTCCTGTGCACAAGGTCAGCCGCACACCGAGAAAATGATTGAGTAAAATCACTGCCTTCAACGTGTGTGTGTGTGTGTGTGTGTGTGTGCGTCCGTACACGTATCCCAACTGGATATCGGGAAACATTGGCCAAATGCTTGTGCAATTTCATTCAGCTGCATTAAATCTCTATTTAATATATTTTTATTTACCCATTTATGAAACTAGTTATTAAGTTGCATAAGATTTTCCTCTCGGCTCGATAAAAGCCTTTATTTACTATCGTTCGGTTAATAAATAAAACATTTCAATGTTAGTACTTGGGCAACAGTTCTGCATAAGAAAATCGCGCATTTGTAAAACTTAGTAATCATCTCTGCTTTAATTTCTCGCGAGTCGTCGCTGGAAAAAATTAAAATCTACACCTGTTGTTTTTACAAACGCGTGAATTCAATTTTCATGCCTTCGCATTAGAACTCGTGGGAAATACTTTTTAAAAAGCTCGGGTTATTTTTAAAGGGCAAAAGTACTTGCCGAGCAAAAGCTTTTATAAGTAATAATCGTCTTTATTAAAATCTGAAGCGATAGGTGTTCGCTAATTTTTAATCGTGCTTTTTTTAAACGAACCAGCACCGCATTGTAAATGTAAATTATGCCCCATTACCAAATCTCGACAAAATTTGCTTTTTTACTCGTGAATTTCCATCTTTGAAATTCATTTACTCGATATTTTAGAGGGAAAAGTATGTTTTATACTTTAAAATACAAAATAACGAATTCGTTGTCCATTGTATGAATTGAAATAAGATTTTGCTCCTGAAGCAGATGTTATCAAATTGCAAGAACGTTCGATCTGATCTTTGAAAATAATTAAAATTAGACATTTTTAAAGAGATGTAAGATTGAAAATCAAAATTTATTTCACAACACGTGGAGAAGATTATTAGTACTGTTTTTGGGCATCAAAGCTTTAGAATTTTCTCTGTCATGGAATATTTGGCATTTGGTTTTTCAAATTGTCAATGTCTCGGTCTTGATATCTATTCGCCTATTTTATTCCTTAGTTTTGATAATTTTGTAAATTGTCTTAGCCGATATTACAGCTCGGATTTGTGTCTTCGGTGTTTTTGCAGTCCGTTTGATAAAAAATAAAAAATAAAA
Organism: Platyscapa corneri; assembly: GCA_018907185.1. Classification (NCBI taxonomy): domain Eukaryota; kingdom Metazoa; phylum Arthropoda; class Insecta; order Hymenoptera; family Agaonidae; genus Platyscapa; species Platyscapa corneri. The sequence goes on from JACCHW010000014.1 coordinate 1,145,193, forward strand.
AATCGATTTTTTGCCATTGAAAAGCTTGTGTTTTCACCAAAACAGTACGTCCCTTTTGGTGAAATGCGCGCCGTAGGAAATAAGCAGAATTCATTGGAATTGTTGTTTTCTTTTTTAAGGCTCACACTCGGACATAATTCCGTTTTAAAAGGATTTAAAAAATTGAGAATCACTTTACATAATAGGAGTTTAGAATAACCTCCTTGCGAGAGTGTAAATTTGACCGAAACTAGAATAAATTGAAACTAGAAATTTAATTGTACAATAAAAATAGTGGTAAAATGGTAAAAAATTCGACGACCTATATCTTTAATAAACCTTCATCTCATTATGAAAAACTAGAAACGTTGTAGAGAGCAGCGAGCATTTGTTAAAGATAAATGACATCGGGGATCCGTAAAAGAAGTGAAAAAATAGAAAAAAAAAAAAAAAGAAAAGGAAAAAGAAAACTAGAATGGGGCTCGATTTATTAAGATTCATCGAAAAGTGGAGCGTAGTAGTTGGTAGTTTTGCTCTGTTCTCTCTTGTAATTTGAATTCGAAACGGCGCGGGTACCGTCATTATAAATCGAGCCTAGAGTTTTGCACGAATGACTCGGTTTAAACTACCGCTCAAGCACATAAAGCCGCCTCTAAATAATTAAATATGAATTCAGGGCACGATGCTGTCGATCCATCAGCGTGATAAATATACACGCGATTGTTGTGGTCTAGTGAACCTCGCGTGTGCGCAAGCGGCGAGCAGATATTCAAATTACCGTCGGCGGCGGCGGCGGCGGCGGCTCGACGCTCTAAGTCCGGCGACCCGAATTCACTCCCCTCCAAAATAGATTGCGCAACGCCAGGCGCAATTATTATCGCGGCCGGCATTTCCACGCACGTCATCGGCGTTACCATCAGCCGATGCCCGCGGATGCAATTTTTCCCTCCTCTCCCGTCGAGATGCGCCTTTACCAGATTAAACTCGTCGCCTCGTTGTTGCATAATTCCCGCTCGGATTCGGCCAAGATCACGTTGGCACTTTTACGACTCCTTCTTTTCCCTCCACTCGAATTCGCAAGAACTCAGACTGACGATCCACCGCGGGCTTTCCAGTCTAAATCTGAAAAATAAATGAGTTGCGCGTTAAAAATGATTATAATTGCGGATGATGGAGACGACGAGATTTCGGGGAACGGAATCAACGGCTCGGATTACGTCCGACACCTGCGAGACGTATTTTATAAATTAATATAGAAATTCCGCTCGGCCTGAAAAAATTTGCAATCGCCGAGCATATGTTTAGTCTTGTCGTCTCTCTCTCTCTCTCTCTCTCTCTCTCTCTCTCTCTCTCTTTCGTTCAGGTACTTGTCAGCTTCGCTCAACAGCTGATCTGTCTTTACTCCGTCTCTCTCGCTCACCTTATGCCGCGCGGTACGGGCCTTTACTCATTCGCGAGCCCAGCTTAAGATCGATCGTTGGTAAATCAAAAGCCGCTAATATTGCAATGGTAAATAAAAAACACGTAGGAGCGCTTAATTTATTCCAAAAAGTAAAGGGTACGTTCGCGAGCGTTGAGAAGACGCGAAAAAGCAGCAGTGGAGGTTTAAAAAACCCGAGCGTATGACTCTCGGGGTTTAGAATCCACCCCAACGTTTCCGAGCGAAACTCTCAATTGCCATTCTGAAATGCCAGGATGGAATTTGAGTAGTCGAGGTCAGTTGCTGAAATTTTACTCGAGGCTCGGCTCGAACCAACACACGTATCCTTCCTCGTGCATAGGTGTAAAAGCGCGCGCTTAAGTAGGACTTTAGAGCTTCAAAAGAAGCGGCACGCGTTCGATCGGCACATTACCGACATTTCAACTTTTTACCGGCAGGGCCGCGAGCATTTGTCCACCAGCACGGAGTGGATGAGTGTTGGCAATTTACGAGCCACTCCGATCTAATTGTTAATGCGTGAATAAATGGAATAAACGGCGGAGCGTTAAATTATCGTGACTTTCAAAAGCCAGGAGTAGTAGAAACGCCCCCGAGAGTGCGTTGATGCTTGCGCTCGATAGCGCGAGCTACTCTCGGAGCGAGTGTGGCGTCGAAATAAAAATATCGCTCAAGTGGGACACTCGAGTGGGAAAATGGGAAAGTAAGAAGGAGAGCGAGGATGGACAGACGCGCGTCTCGAATTCTAATCCAACTGAATGATAATAATGATAACAACAACAACAACAACAATAATATTAATAATTAATATCGGGGTTTTCTGGTTGCAGGCGAAAAAGGAGATCTACGACGTGAAGCAGCAGCGATTATGTCTAGCACAGGACGAGTACAACCACCTGAACAATGCCCTCAGCACACTGGGCGCCTCTCGCACCAGCCGTAAGTATTCCTACGCTGGCCCGATCTCGTCTCGTCGAAAAAGCCCCGCGCGAGTGCCGAGTTTGTTGGTTTTCGCCGCTGCCGGCAGCATCGGGCTCAATATTTCCAAAGAGCCGGTGCTCGGAGCTAAACTAAAAACGCTAATAGCGCGCACTTTCGGAAAACGAACAATTCGCGGACTATTAACTCGATTAGAGACACTCGCTTTTGAATCGGCGCTAAATCGCCATTACCCTCGAGGATTCGCGAGCTGCAAAAGCGGCTCTTTTCCCGGGTCGCGATCGAGACGACGGGCCAGCCCAGCCAAGAAGGAGGAGGAGGAGGAGGAGGAGGAGGACGAAAAGGAGGAAAGACCAGCGTGTTGTTTCTGTTGCAGTGTGCTCCAGCTCGAGTTCGCTCAGTACGAAATACGATCCGGATCTGCTCAAGTGCGACGTGGCGCTGGCCAGGAAGCGGGTCTCGCGGCTCAAGCGCGAACTGGAGCAGATTCGCGCGGAGATGAACTGCACGCAGCGCGGCGTCGACACCTTGGCGAGGTAAGTTTGCGCTTTTTGCGCGTCTAGTTGGTCGGCCCGGCGTTTTATCGTCTTATCTCCTCGCAAGACGCCGGGGCGCCGACAGATAGCTTTGTAACGCGAAACTCCGTCCGCGGGCAGCTGCTCGTCGTTGCCCGGTGGGACCCATTTTTTCTCGCTTCTTTCCTCTTGTTCTTTTCGTTATTAAGCCGCGCTTTATCTTTATGGTGATTGCGGAGGTACGCACACGAACGTGAGAATAAAATTATGCTAATTGTTTACAAGGGAAACGCGCGCGGTTCCAACGAACAATTTGGCTTACTTTAAATTATCATCCGCTCCAATGAATAAAACATTACGTTTTTACTTTTATTTTCCCTTTTTTCCCTTTTTTCCGTCCTTTTTCCGTGTTTTTATTACCAAATGAACGAAAGCGTTATAGTTATTTGTAATTAACTTCTCTTTGCTAAGCTAACGCCAGCGCTCGTAACGCGAGTTATCACGTAATTGCTATTTTAGCCCGCGTGCGCGAGTGGCTACGGTTATTACGAGTATTAATACGCTAGCAATTGTTGTAACGTTAGAAACGTATCAAGGAAGATTTTGATACTCCCCCCACCCCACCGCCGACGTACCCGAGTGCGCTGTGTTTGCTGCGTTTGCTCGATTGATCGATATGCACCGTAAGATAAATTCAAGGAACCGGTGTACGCTTTGATTTAAATCGAAATTTATTCGCGGACGTTCCTAGTTTCAAATACATTATATCGTACATTATGGCCGAGCGTCTTTTTCCTAGACTTTTATTCATTTCCTGATAAAAGCAGCGGTGGTGATTTGCATAATTTCAACTGACTCGTAGCATTAAAATGCAAAGGCAATCATAGTTATTGATAAAGAGTAGCCGAAACGCGACATCGTCATATTTTTCAAAGGCTGCTTTTTTATGCTGTTACCTTTTTATTGTCTTGGGTAAGTTTTAGAAAAATTTTAAATAAAAGTAATTTCACTCGAGCCGCGAAACTCGTCTTTTATCTCACGACGAGTATAATTAACGATTGCGCCACAAAGATTTTTAAATAAAACTGAAAGAACACGCTTGCAAACAAACAAGAAGAAGACGCTCCGAAGATTTTTCTCGAGTGGCTTGGCTTAAAAGTCAAGAGTTTCTAATTAATCCGCAATCGATTTAATAAAAATACAGTCGTTAATAAATTTATGCGCAAAATGCGCGGTTTAAATTTTCATTTTCAAATTTATTCCGAAGCTCCAATAAGGCTTCCGGTGCTTTAAACATTTCCAACTCGTGCACGCGCAACTTTCCGTTACTCGTCGCAAAACTCAACGCGGTAAGAGAAAATTTGCCCTCCACATTTTCCTACTCCGGAAGCAGTTAATCATTGATCGGGAAATTGCAAAGCGCGCATTTAAAATCTGTCGCCGGATGATACTTTACGACTCGCGCGGACGCGCTGCAAAATTTGCAGTCCAGTTGTGTGTTCGCGCGGTGTTTACAAGCTCTGCGCCAAACGAAAAGAGTTACTTTCCGAGCGAACAAAAACGGGTTGGAACGCGTGTTTTGCTTGCAAATCGAAAAATGGAACTTCCCCAATCCCTTGGAGTTTCGCGTAAATTGCGCACCTCATCAGCAGCGGAGCCGAGAAACGGAGCCTTTTAACGAACGAAAAAACGTTTGCGCGAATCGACAGTGTGGAGCAGAAGCTGAGCTCCCATCACGCGGGCTGCTACAACATAACCGAGGCTCAGGCGATAATGACGGAGCTGCGCAACATCCAGAAGAGCCTGAGCTCCGGCGAGAAGGAGAAGGCCGAGCTGATGCAGTCCCTGGCGCAACTGAAGGACGAGCTGACGAGGCTGCAGCTGTGCGAGGGAAGTCCCGAGGCCAGCACCCTCAGTCTGCCCCAGGAGAAGCTGAGCACGGCCTCCCAGACGGACCTCTCGGGGGAGCTAGTGCCCATCGGCACGCGGCTCGCCGAGATGGCCCGGATGAGGCTGCAGTACGACGAGGCCAGGAAGCGCATCCAGCTCATTCAGCAGCAGCTCGCCGACCTCGAGGAGAAGGTTAGTGGCTCTTGTTTTCGGTCGCGCCTCCGAGCAGCGAGCAATTAGCAGTTCTGCTTCCAAATTACCGCTCGCTTAATTGCCTCCGTCTTCTCGCGCGGTGGTTCCCAACAATCCAGGCTGAGCGAAAGCGGACGGTTGGGGCTTACAATTTGACACGAATCCGCTCTTCGACATCACATCCGCGCATTCTGGTCCATCTCGGTGTTTTCGTCTGCAAATGTAAATTGTCAGGAGGCAATTTTCCTAATTGCGTTCCGGTGCCTGTTTTCGGGAGGAGTCCACGAATCCGGGGCCCTTGGTTATCTCATCGTTGACGACGTCCCAGCCCCTGACCCCGAGGCTCGCTCGGCAAAAGGGAAGACACGCCGAACGGCGCGAGATCCGGGGGGGGGGGAATTAAAAAATGGGCATTGGCGCGAGCGACGGTCCCGTTCGAGAGAATAACGCGCGAAATAAAAGAAGCCAGAATAACGAGCGGGAAGAGAAGAAAGTGGAGGTCGGTAACGGTAAGCGGAGAAAATGGGCGCTAAACGGCGCGGTTTGCGTTGCAGGTGATACCCGGCCAGACGGAAAGCGACAAGGACAAGCTGCTTCTCTTCCAGGAGAAGGAGCAGCTGCTGCGCGAGCTGCGCAGCATAACACCTCACACGAGGACGCAGCAAGACATGAAGAAGATCCAGTGCGAGATACGCAGGCTAGAGCAGGATCTCAACAACGCGTTCGAGCTCTCTAACAAGACAATCACCGACCGCGTCAGGCTCCACGAGGAGAAGCAGCTGTTGCTCCAGCAGCTCAGAGATGCGCTCAGGTTGGTTGGCGCGCCGCCGCTATATTGCGCAATTAGCGCACCGGCCGCGATAAAACCCTGGACTGCCGGCTCAGTCCTCCGCCCCTTGCCTTATTTTCCATTTTAACAATCGCTCTAAACTCGAGCGCGCGCTTTTTACGTTTATCAGGAGCTGCCGCCAGCGGCTGTCTGCCTCCGATGCTAATTTTATCAATTTTCCGGACCGCGGAAGTCTGCGTTCGTTCTCCTTTAAGCTGCGATCGACGAACCCGTTTCAGTCGCCATTTTTACGGTCGATGCTTTAACGTCGCGCGCGCGCGCGCGGACGACGAGAGAATAAATCATTCGCGAATCTGCGCCGAGCTTTTAGTTCCTCCTCGAGCCAAGTCGGCCGAATTGCATTTTTCGTTAAAAAACCGGCGGCTGCATTTTCGGCATTGACGAGTTTATCGTGCGTCGCGTAATTATTTCACTCGTGCTTTATTCGGAAAAGTCCTGCTCCTTTGCCCCGTGCTTTCCACGGCTAATCAGAGGACGCGACCGCAGGTCGATGGCGATGCTGGAGGGACAGTTGAAGAGTCTGTCGGCGAGCACGTTGTCGGTGAGCAGCAGCTCGAGTCTAGGCAGCCTCAGCACGACCAGCAGCAAGGGCTCGCTGAGCTCGGGGTTGAGCTTCACCGACATCTATGGAGGTCCCCAGTGCATGGGCACGACCCAGCAGGAGAGGCCTGTCGACATGGTGGACTTGCATCGACGCGTCGAGAGACTGCTTAAGGGCTCCGAGCAGAGCGTCACCGTAGGCAATAACCTTGGGACCCCCTCGCCTGGCAGGTCGCAGCCGAGCTTGTCGCCCAGGTCCAGCCTCTCGAGTGTCTCGCCCCCGGTCTCGCCGCTCTACGAGAACGCACCCGTAAGTTACTGCTTATTTCAACTCGACTCTCCAACTCTTTTCAAGTCGTCGACGAACGGATTTCGTTTACGTTTACGCTTCTTGGCTTATCAGCGCTGCTGCGCTCGTGAGAAACAGTTTCTTTAATTACCTTCTGCAACGCGCCGAAACATTACCAATATTCCTGCACAATTGATTCAAGAGCGATGGAACGTTTTATAAAATCGATTGCGACGAATAATTTTGAGCTAGAAATTTTTGAAAACGAGATTTTTAATCGGTTCGCCGGAGAATTTTTGAAAGCCTGCAAAGGCCAAACAATCGAAGGGCTAAATCGTGTTTCGCGAGTTTCTTTTATCTCTCAACGACGCGAAAGAGAACACAAAACAAACAAACAATCAAACAAACAAACAAACAATCAAACAAACAAACAATCAAACAAACAAACAAAAATAACACGAAGGAAAGCCAAGGGAAATTGTCTCGAAATTAAATTCGATAATGGGGATTTTCATCGCGATTTCGCAGGTCGGTCCGCCACCAGCTTACGAGCAGATCGAGTTACAGCGCCGACAGCAGCAGCGCCTCCTCTCCTCGACGACGTCATCGCACCTGGACAGGACGCAGCTCGAGGACAAGCTCGCGGAGCTGCGACTCAGCCAGCAGACGATTCAGGAGCAGTACTGCACGAGCGCCGAGCACAACCACCACCATCAGCACCAGCACCATCAGCAACAGCACCAGCAGCAACCCAAGCACAGTTCGCAGCCGCCCATGGATCTGCAGTCGTGCAACATGTCGCAGGGTAGCGGACTGGGCAGGCCGGCCCTCACCGGTAAGTCCTCGGCGTCCTCCGATTAATTCGTGTCTTGAAGCACTGAAATTCAGTGCCGCCGAGTAGTTGACATTTTTCAATCATCGATTACCAAGATGGCGCATGATGCAGCTGTCCGAGTTTCAAATTTGCTCGTGAAATTTTACGCTTCCACCAGACACGTGCGTCAAATTACGCGCGTCATAAGTAACTTAGCAACTCCTAGTTTTGATTTGCAATTGCATTTTCGTCGCTATTACGCCTCGAGGAAGGCACAAATGACGGGCTAACAATGGTGGTAATAGCCTCGATGTTGTTGATGATCCAGGGTTGACCCAAGAGCCGCCGCTGTCGCCGATAAGCGAGACACCACCACCCATGGGGATCCGCTCGCGCGCAAGTTCATCGGGCACGAACACGCGCTCCGTGTCTGCAGCCGTGTCCGACGAGAGCGTCGCCGGGGACTCGGGAGTCTTCGAAGCCTCCAACAGGAGGAGGCTGTCGGGGATTCTGGCCGCGGACGTCCTCACCACCGGTGACGTTAACCTCGAGACTGCACAGGTCCAGATCAAACTTAGGTGAGTTGCACGTCTACTTGCCTCTCTGTTTACTCTTCGCTCCTCACCTTCACTAGCGATACGGAGCCTCTACCGACCGATGGTAACTTTTTCACGAAAATCGTTCCCTCGCAACGATCGTCGCGGCAACATTTCCATAACGTTTAATCGCGTACAAATCTTACTTGGAACGACAATGTAAAAATTCTCTATAGAGTTGTTCGTAAATCCGTGATTGTTTCTCGTTCCCTCGCGAAACAATCAATTTCCTGCTGAAATCTAAATTGGTCGAACAATCGTAATTATAGACGATAAATTACATTAAGCACGGAGGAGGAATAAGATAACGCAAACAAGAACGGAATAAAATAACCCAGCTCGAGTGGACACGCATTCGGATTCATCGAGGAATTCAGCGTCTATTACTCGATGGAGAATAAAAATAGGAAGTTGAGAAAAGGATTTATTAGCCAATAAATTGGAAGTGCACATTAGCTTAATTTAAAAAAGCCATATCCGCCTTTCATAAATCAAAATAATGGACTTTTTGGAATAAAAGGAGTGCGCGCTAATGCGAAGTTAAGTATGAGAAAGAATGTTTCGTCGTGGTTGGTTAAAAATATTTATGTTTATTTGCACTAAAAATAAAAAATTGGCAAACGCTAAAACTCCGAGAAAGAATGTAGTTAATTTGAATAATTATTTATTCGGCTAGTCTTCAACACGTATTTGTCGGAGGCTAATAAATATTTATTGTTTCGGGGGGGGGGGGTGTTCCAAGTCAATTAAATAAATGGGCTGGAGAGTCGCGAGCACAAGCGCCGAACTATTATCAAAATTATCGATTTTGACCTTGGAAATTAATTCAGAGAGGGTTTTTTCGCTTGTGAAAGTAGTTGGCGGCTTTCCATTCGATCGAAAACGCCAAGTAGAGTGGAAGTGAAGCGAACGAATTCCAGGCGAATTTGTCCAACTTGGGGCTCTACGTGTCACACCTAATACATCCTAACGAATGTGTCTGCCTTCCCCTCGAACGATGAGAGCTAAAAGTGGCTTGAGTTTGGTTACCCGAACGATTGTTTTCATTCGCAGGTATTCGGTCAGCGACGGACTTCTTCACATCGGCATCGAACGTGCAAGGAACCTCGCCGCTCTTTTCATTCCCGACAGCATGCAAGTGTAAGTACCGCGATGTGGAGTGCAACTCTTTATTCCCTCGTTTATCTATTTTTATCATATCCGGAAATATTTAACGACACTTTGAGTTGCACAATTACTTTCTTTCATTTTTGCACATCCTCGAAGCATCGATGTGTATTCTAATGTAAAAGATAGCTAATGAATTATGAATTCACTTCGTACGACACCCAAATACCTGTAAAGTTTAGAAATATTAAAGAAAAAAATTAAAAAACGAGAATGCCCAAAACGTTGGCGATGCATTCATTCCCAGTATTTTATCGATAAAGACAAGCACTGTGCGCTTAAATAGTTTTTCGAGGTCCGTTTCGGGCGCATATAATTAGATTGACCGAGCGACAGGTCAGAAAACTTATTTTCCTCTCCATATTCGCAGGTATATAAAGGCTGCTTTGTTACCGATGCAGCCACCAGTGAACCACGTGTGCTGTACGAAACCGGTAATGGATTTGCGCAAACCCACCTTTGGCGAAACATTCCCCATTGCCGTGCCGCTCAATAAGCTCTACACCAAGACGTTGCAAGTCAACGTCTGGTGCACGAACGGAGAGTCTGAGGAGTGCTTGGTAAGTTCGATGCTCTGCGATCGTAACAACAACTGCTAAGTCTAAGTTATTGTTCAAAAATGAGGGGGAAGCTTCTTCCTTTCGAGCACGAAAGCTCTTAGCTTCTCGCATCGGCTCTTAAATTCTTTGTATTTGAAAATCCATCCTGGGGTTGTGATTCCGCGAAATGTGGGAACTCGTTCCTACAGTCCGAGGTCGCATCTCGGCGGACGTAGAATCGCAGGGCCAGAGATGCACGCGGAGCTTTGTAAAAGACGCAACACGCCGGGCGAAATAATTCACGAGGATCGTTGAATTCCAGGGTTCAGCCCAAGTCTCGCTGGCAGACTTCAGTCCGGAAACGCCCAGCGTGAAGTGGTACAACATTCTGTCGTTCCGCTTCATGCAACACTCGGCCGATGCCGCCTCCCGGTCCTCGCAATCCCTCTCGAGCTCGCAACAGCAGCTGACGACGAGGCACGACAAGCAGGAGTCCGACATCTCGATGTACCGAGGCAGCGGCCAGAGCAGCAGCGTCCAGAACGCCAAGGAGGAGAGCAGCGACGAGAGCACGATCATTAGCTCGCAGACCTCGACCCTGACGCGCAATCAGGGCTGCGACGAGCTGCAGACGGCTGTGTCCCTGAGGCTCGAGGAGCTGGCCAATTGCTTGAAGAGTCCCGAGGAGGAGGAGGAGGAGGACGGGGAGAGCGACAGTGGGAGCGGCGACAGCGACGACAGCGACGAGGAAGGCATCATTGTCGAGTTCATGATGGAGGAGAGTGTGCTGGAGGACGTACTCGAGCACGAGGTGCGTTTCACCTTTTTCAGCTTTGCCTTTAAAGCAGCTCCGCCGCGAGTGCCTCGTTAAATTAGAACATTACGACACTTTGTACAGTCCAGCGCAGCGCGAGATCAATATTTTCAATGGTCGAGCGCGACTTCTCGTTGTTTGTCAATACCAAGATTACTCCCGAGCGGCACAAACGCGTTTGCCGTGTCGCGCGAGATCGCCATTACACGCGCTCGATGCCGGTTTCTCAAATCGGCGGGATTGTTTATAAACAGGCTGCTTGGCTTACAATCGTCGGCGATTACCGACGCACGCGCGCACCTCCGCAAGCCGATGGCTCGACGAATAACGTAAACAAATGTTTAGGAGGACGAAGAGTTGGCTGCCGAGGAGGAGGAGGCGGCGGCGGCGGCTGCGGCTGCGGCTGCGGCTGCTGCTGCTGCTGTGGCGGAGGCGGAAGCGGCGACGGCGACGGCGGCCGCAAGAGTAGCAGCAAATCAAACCTTGGATAAAGAAACCAACACGGAGTGCATCTTCATTCCAGAGCAGGGCAAGCAGAGGAAGCTCTCCGCGGCAGGAGTTGTACCCGGGGCCGTGCACGACGACAAGAACTCCATCGTCATCAAGAGGAGTCAAACTTTCTCCCCGAGCGCGGCGGTCAGCAGAAACCACTACATCTGTCGGGTAAGCGAACCCTTCCTTCATTCCAACAGCTCAAAAATCCCGCTCTTCCCGAGATCGAGCGACCTAATCGTCCGTTCGACACCCCCGCAGCTGAATCGCAGCGACAGCGACAGCAGCATGCCGCTGTACCGCCGGGGCGGACCCTTCCAGCGGAACTCGGTCGAGCGACGGTCCCTCCGCTGGAGGCGCCCCTCCTCCGCCCTCAGTTGCAAGTCGCCTTCCTCCTCGTCCAAGTCGAAGTCGACCCACTTCCCGGCGACGGCGCGCACCTCCCTCGATCTCGAGCTCGACCTCCAGGCGCAGCACGCGCGACTCACCAACCTCCACGACGAGCTCAGCAGGTTGCGCGAGCTCAAACAGAGGCTCGAGCAGGCGCGCGAGAAGGGCGACGTCGACATGGCTAGTTGGCTCTTGGAGGACGACAAGTTCCAGGTCCTGATGCAGCAGGCGGAGAGCGGCAAGAACGGCAAGAGCCTCGAGGACAAGAAAGTCGAGAAGATGCTGAGGAAGACCAGCAAGGAGATCTATAAGCTCAGGAAGACCAAGGCCGGCAAGGGCAAGCCGGACATTATATCCTTCAAGTGAGTTTGCGTTCGATTCGGTCTTAATCCCCCAGAGTCAGTTTGACCAACTCTACCATAATACGACTCTTTTCGTCCGTTCTTAGAGAGAAAATGGCATTCTTCACGCGGGTGAACCTGAACGTGCCGCTGCTGCCGCCCGACGAGTCGACGTCGGACAGAAACTCCTCTGTGCCAAATCACGATCACCGCAGGTACGCCTCCGAGCCTGTGCGGACGAGCTCCAGCAAGAGCGTCGCGACGCATAATCACGCCAATCGCAAGTCCAGCGGACCCCCCTCCACGAGCACGATCGTCGAGGTTTCGGTCCCCGTGAGCGCGAGCGTCGTCGCGAACAACGCCGACAGCAGCAGCAGCAGCAGGGGCAGCAAGATCCTGAGGGACGTGGCCGAAAACGAGCCTCCGGCGCTCGACGGCCAGAAGGTGGTCGAGGAGGAGGACGGAGAACCCAAGAGGTACGAGTACGTCGTCGACCGGGTACTCGGCGTCGAGGTCTGAGGCGCTCACCGCTTCTTCTTCTCTCTCCGTTGCAGGAGGAGGGGAAAGTGGCGACAAGCTCGAACCACGACCAAGTGTGTCGTAGGAAGGAAGATGGCGGGATTGTTGTAGTAAAAGTTATCTTAGTAAATAGCGAAGGGTTAAGTATTGGAAGAGTGTAGCAGCTCGCATTATATTTTAAGGAGAGGCCCGAGGGTTTATTGAATAATGTTCCTTCCGGCTGTCGCGCGAGAAACGACTTTCTAAATTTCATTTATCGAATCGCGGCTGTTGATGATTATTAGCGCGAGCCTTTTTTAGGTACAGTTTTTATCGAAACGAATATGTTTTTGTCGTTGTTCGGAAATAAGCAGTGTAAAAAGGCTGTAATAAATATGCTATTAAAAACTCATCTTATCTAGGCTACGAAGCTCACGTTACAATTGATAATAATAAAAGAAATTTTATTAAATTATGTTTAAGGATGCGGATATAATTTTGCTCGCGGATTGCATCAGAATCCAAGAAAATTGTATGATCAAATAGTAATGTAACAATGCAATAGTAGTTCTAATCGCGATAAGGACTTTGAACGTAATAACCACGATTTTTGTTCGCCAAGAATGAAGATTCGGAGACGGAATTCGCTTAGTTTTATCGTCAGTTTCTCGCATTGGAAAACTATCGATGAATTTGACGATTTTTGAATTGTTACACTACTATTCCGCGAATGCGACAAATTTCGTGTATTTATTTAAAAAATTGTTTATGTAGAAGAAAGAGCGTCTATAAATAGGTAGGGACAGGCGTTTTAGATACAAGGGAAGGTATCCTCGCTAATCGCTTTTCTAATTCAGCTTCGCAGTCGAATTACGCGAAAAACGCTTTAAATAAGACTCGTAATGAAATGAGATTCGATTGGAGTTGGGGACGACGACTTTGTGCGCAACGATAACTAAAATTTCTCAATCATTCTCTTCTTTTTTTTTGTCAAATTATTGCTGTTGCTGATTATGTACGGGCCTATTGTAAATTGGAATCAGGAATTTCTCTCGATGATGGGGTTCGTTTTCCCAAAAAATACTCGACGCAAAAAACTCCACACATACTTGAAGGTAAAAAAACCGCAAGTGAACATAGGTTAGCGCGAACGGCGCTCGACGGCTTAACGGGTCACAGTTCCCCTCCTCGCAAACTGGAACCCTGAAACGAATGCTGGTCCAGCCAGCATAAGCTGACCGTTAAACGAGTTTAATAAGGGGATCCCCACCCCTAGCAGTTCGGACAACGGAGTCAACCAGTCATTTGAGTTTCCAAAAGATGGCGATTATATCTATTTAAAAGACAAGAGATAACACTCGTTTCTTTCTTTGATAAGGATAATTGAAAACTGAGAGCCAGAGTTAGGATACAGCTCAAGGCTGATCCATGGAGTTTTTCATCGTGATTTAGTGGCAACAACTTCCTTCTCAATAATTATTAGAGTTTTTCTCTTGTATGTTTTCTCCCTGAAATGTATTTGCCTTTGACGGTGTAATTGGTTGCTTCAATAAGTAAATTTCCTGATCACGATTCACTTAATTTAGTGGCATGCGTCTTTTATTAAAAGTGACCTTTTCTGATTTTGAACTCGATAGTTGAATTTTTTCTTTAGCTTCATTTGCAGAGGCCGATATTGAATTGGATACAGGAACTGTTTTTTTAGCATTGTCAACTGGGGCTTGATTTCTATCTTGATAAAGTTTCGATACTTTAAAAAACTGGCAACTTGAGAATCTAGTTTATTTGATAATAAATCTCTTCTCATTTCTAAGTTTTTGACGAATCCGAAAATTATACCCTTTAAAGGCGCAGTGGTTTCGGCCTTAGTCATGTTAATTGTTTCCTTTTGTATATATTGATCAACACCTCTACTTAATTCTGGGTCAAAATATTTATAAATATTTCTCATTTGAACGGGTAATCCTCTCTATCTTATGCACGTAAATGGCTTGTATTAACGTTTTTCAACTGATCCTTCTAATAGATGGCCCCCGGTATCGCGTTGCTCGCAATAAACCTCCATCTCGTGGGCGATGGGTTGGCAGAAGTAGCAAGAGCCTCGAGAGTGGAGCACCAGTTCGAAGGAGGACATATCTAGGCTCGGAAAAAAACATGTTATTTTTCACTGTGTCCTCTGACGTAATTGCAAAGCAATGAAAAAGACACATTGTAGCCTAGGAGATGGTCACGAGGTTGGCCGTTAGACTGTCCGGAGGACAATGCAGAGGACGAGTTCGATCCCGCAAAAGTCTCAGAAGAATCTGACTGCATCTGTTTCATCTCAAACATTGCCAATTGAAATGCAGTAAACCCCACCCCCCTCTCCCCATCGATATGTCAGCAGAATGTGGGGGTGCCTTTAGTCGTTGAGTGCTTGATACAGCAGAGAAAGCGACGAGCGCAATCCTTCTAGAGGACGCCGGTAACGAACCCAATCAGCAATATCTCATTGTACCTAATTTCGGATGTTTCGAGTCTGTACACTTCATCTACCTTCCGGTCGGAATCACTCGTATGTTCGGAATATTTCTTGAGCCGCATTGCGTCATGATTCTTTCGAGCCTTTATAATGTTTGGCGGCGGCCTGAAATGCCATTTTCATTTCGTTGCTTTGAACAAAGTTCACCGTTCATTCTCGACCTTAAGAGCGTCTTGAAAATTGCTCATTGAAGTCATTTTATTACTCGAAATGCTTTGAATTTATTGGAAATCTAAAAAAAAATCTCAAAGTTGCCTTTATTTTTTCTTCGAGAAATATATCGTTTACAAATAAATAACAGCTTAGAACATGAATTTAACTATTAAAAATCAAGTACGGAATATCCTAATGAGTTTCAAACATTTTGTTAAAAGGTGTATCTATTATATCATAATTGGGTCTTATGAAATTTATTTGATAATTTGACGGGTAAAATGGCAGCTGCAATTTTTACAATTAAATGAAACACTTTTTATCATAAATTTTAAATCTCGTATATTAGAATAAACTGTAATGCTTAAAAAATTATCATCTCTTATACTAGATTTTACAAAATTTTACATGAATCTTAAGATCAACATTTCTACTGCATCACTATTCACTTATACATTTATTAGTTTTCAATTTTAAAAAAATATATTATTTTTTCCATATGTTCTTTTAAGGTATTTTTAAAAATCTCTATATACATTTTGTATACGTCTAAATTGTGATATATTTGCATTATATCATAATTGTGTTTTAAACGGGTTAAAACGCGGCTGTTTTCATTTTTACAATTAACTGAAACACTTGCTGTCATAAATTAAAAAATTTCACGTACGCGAATAAACTTGAATGCATAAAAGATTATTTTCTTTTATTCTAGATTTTGAAAAATTATCTAAGTAATTTATCACGATGCTTTGATGATCTAAATTTGCAGCTGTCGTCTTAAATGCTTCTGTCAATATATCAAATTCCCGTTCTTCTTCCTAATATCTCTAAGCACCATAAGAATAAAAAGTCTTCATCAATTAAACTCTTTACAATCCAGCTGAATAGTGTAAATTGAAAAAAAGCACAGAGAACAACCAAAATTATTCTTCTTGCGTCGAATGCCTACAGAATTTGTTACAATATGATGTATATGATCTTTAAAAGATTGACATTGTCTGCATAAATCGTATATAAAAGGAATTTCGGTACTTTGCTGTTTTAGACATCTATTCATTTTCTCAAAGGTAATTTCTGTCGCTATTCAACTCTTCCATTTTGGCAGCAGTGACAAATTCAATACATTCCTTTTTCCTAATATTTCCTATTCCAAATTGATTGACTAAGGGGATATAATCTGCTTTCTTCTGCGAACGACCTCTTGTAGCAGAGATAAAAGCTTCATAACCCTGTCTCTAAATTCTCTATATTAATGCTTTCAATATCTTTTGGGAAAGTGTCCCCAATCAGTGTTGGATTGTCTCCAGCTCTTTGGAATTCATTCCTATAGTCAGACATCTATGAATTCTTCATTGTTCAAAGTCTATCTTGACTATTTCGCGCAACGACAAGTATTTAAGACTAATTCTGAAAGATTGGCTCGAAATTAAATTCGAAAAGAGACGAACTAGGTCTTGAATAATAATTTGGGTTGCCAGAGTCTCCTAATGTTGTAAGAGAAATGCAGGTGCCATGCACGACTGAAATATAAAAATCAGCATTCGTCGCGTTAAAGTAAATTTAGAGTTCAACGCTGTCATATAATGTTCATATTTAATTTCTGACGAATCGCTTTATTTTAACAAAAATTCTGAGCAAGGAACCACAATGTGGGGTGGAAGGCCCACCGAGCAGCTGGTCTGCCTTTTTAAAACTATGATTCATGATTCGGTGCAGTTTCTGAGTCGTCGAGTGTACATTCAAGAAAGTGCATTGCGAGATTAATTTCGATCAAGGGAATGATGATTAAACAAACGGACAATTCGCCGAAATTGACCCAAAAAATTTAGCGTATCTTGTAAGTGCCTTTAGAAAGATATCGATTTTTGTCGAGGGAGAAAAAGCATCAATGGTAACTCGAATGCCGAAAGTATCAAAATCAAATTTATTAAATACACAAAAGGGGATCGGGTAAATTTCGTAAATTGTATTTGTTGCTGTGAAAATTTACAAAATTGTTTTACGCGAAACTGACACCGATTTCGCTAAGATTTTGTCGATCGTGACAAAAGTAATAATGCGAATAGCAACGCACAGCATTTGATCTCATCGAAAGAATGTGCCTTAACTGAAATGCCATTCGTCCGAAATGCGTGAGATTTTTAAAACGAGAAAACAGACGAGGAATAATAAAAGCGTACGGGAAATAAAAGTACACAATCGAGTTTCGTTGACGAGAGCGACTTTTAGACTTAAAAATAGAGGAATTTTAGGAAATCTTTTTTCCGCCTAGCGCGTGCGCGTGCGCGCGCACATTTCTATATATGCATATGCATGCGTACATGTATATGCATATATGTATAAATATATAAATAAATATTTATATTCGCTAATGAATTGAAAAAAGAAAGAAATATAAATATATTTTATATGTTTATATATAAAAGTATATATACGTATAGAGACATACAGAAATAGCGATGCAAAGCCGGTCGCGTAATCTTGTTATCTGACGACGCGCGAATCGAAGATCGCTATTTTTCGTATTTTTTAAAATTTAGGTGGGTGGGACGGGAACTATAAAACAAGGGATTTTAATTTTAAAATTAAGGAAACTGCAAAATAGTTTGTACATATAATCTCCTTTTGTACATACGCATATTAATCCATAACGATTATGTGTTAAGCAAGTTATATTATAAATAATAACGATAATAATAATGATGACACGCGTGCGCACGTAATATACGTATTTGCGCGTATGCGTGTGCGTACGCGCGGGCCCGCACCCGCAGACACTCATGCATCGAACGAACTCCAGAGTACGTAAATGTACGTGTATTATGTATATGAAAGAGGAGGAGCAGCGGCGCTGAGGAAAAGCGCCACGCGTTTCTTATAGGAGAGAAGAAAGTACAGTGGCCTTTAATGCAAAGATTATAACTGCAGAAGTTTTGGTCGTGCACGTGCCTTACGCGATTATCCTGTTGCGTTAATTGTCTTGTTTATATTACAATAATATTAATCATTGTTCGACGAATTGTAAGGACGACACGCGTTCGCACTATACCGATGTATTATTAATGTTACATTATGTATTATTATTATTACTGCTACTATAATTATTATCATTATTATAATAATTCTAATTATTATTATTTTCATTATTACTATTATTATTATTATTGCTATTATTATTACAATTATTATTATTATTATTATTATTATTATTATTATTATTATCGTGTATCGTAAAAATGCTCTGTATCGAAACAAATATTACAATAATGATGATAATGATTTCGTATTGAGAGATTCGAATACACTACTTGCTTTATAAGTAATGGTATGATAATGATTAAAAGAATATACTATAAATGATATAAAAATATTTCCAACGCATACTTCATTTTCATTTCGATCCGAGCTTAAATCCCATCCTTTCCCTCGCCCTTCCAAGTATTCGTCCCTTTTGACGCAGCGCTTACGCAATTCCGATGCGTAAATCGACTCGCTTCATCAGAACGAAGCTCGTACACCAGTTTGGTTCGCATTCCATTTGCTACCCGAGTGGGATGAGGTAAAACGTTTAAAATTCAGTTGCAAAAATTGCCGTCCTGAATATGAAAATAATTTAAAGAAATTAAAAGTACTGAATGCCTTATGAATAATTCAGCTATAATTGAATGTCACTTTAAAAATTCAAAAGCATAATTCGATTAATAAGTTTACGTGTAATTACGAACCCGAAAATTCATCGCTATTTAAATAGTAATGCAAAATATTATAGCAGTTTATCGCATAATATTTATGCAATTACAACATAAGCTCGTTCGGTTATTTTATATTTCAAATTCCGTGTGTCCAAATTTAATTACTTATAAAATAGACTAATTAATGCACGAAGCTCACAAATAACGGTGATATTGCGCAACCTTTGTTATTATTGTTTTTAATCAGGATCTCATTTTTTTTGATATTTTAAAAATTTGCTTAATATTTGTAAAAAACAAAAAAATGAACTGCGAGTTATTTTCATGGAAAGACAAGAACAAAAAGTTCAATTATTCTCCCAATTATAATCCTACAATATTTATTATAATAAATCACTATGGGTGAAATTAAATAAGTAAACAAAAATAGTAATGCCAGCAGTAAAATTGAAATTCCTAAGTTATTACGAAAAAACTATTTTATAATATTCGATATTTTAAATCATGTATTTGGCATAAAACTTTATTGTTTCATTGTCTTTCTACTATATTAAGTTATATTAATACATTGTAATGGGCTCGTAAAATAGAAAAACAAGAAAGTATTTTAGGAATATATTTAAAATGCTGTTTTGCTTAGAGGAATTTTAAAAGAAAATAAAAATAAAACATAGACAAGAAGTATTAGTTTTTGTAATAAATAATTCACACTTTACTTAAAATAATCGTTACAATGCGAACATGAATTGAAAAAAATCACGAAAATTTATTCATTCACATTAAAAACAACGGGAGAGAGAAAAAATCATTTCAAAAACTCAACAATTATTAGTTAATAATTAAGTCAAATATTAAACATTTAAAAATAAATTAACTCGGCTTGTTACACAGAATTAATTCTCAAGTCTGAATAGTAAATAATTTTTAAATTACCTTTTTTAAAAATGTCTGGCAGTCATTTAATTTTTTATGTGTGAATTTTTCAATTAATCTCTAATTATAATCGAATAACTTTTTTAAATACACGTCTATTATAATTTGATAATGTTTCAGTGTAAGAAAATATGCATCTGGAAATAATACGAATTTTAATTTTAAAATATTGAATAAAAAAGTGGATGAACACATTTATTATAAATAGCTAGCAATTCGATTTTACTTTATTACTGTTTTAATAAATTTATTAAGAAAATTTTGATTTATTTGAATATACTTATCTTATTTTCTTTTTCTTTCTATGAAAGTAATTATTTTACGTAACTTATGTTAAAAGTAAGTTTTCGAAAGACTTAAAGGATAATAATGATCATTTAGTTTCACATTAAAAACATATATACTTGTGAAAACAAAAATTGCAAGCAAAATTTAAAATAGAAAACTTTAATTATAAAATTCAATGTTTGTACATAGAAGTTGGTTGAATCGGAAAAGGATTTTGACTCTGGAAGTCGATTTCCTTCCGTCTTATAATTGAGAAACAAATGCATTTTTCTAAGTGTTCGACAAAATGAACGAATTAATTCCATTTAATATTGAACATAATTTATTAATTTATTATTATTATTATTATTATTATTATTATTATTATTTTAGTGAAATTTATACACGCACTTGTGCGCAAATAATTCGCGATAATTGCAATTTCAATTGATTGACTTGGTTTCTAAAAAATTAAGGGATGACAGTTAATAAATGTGGAACGAAGTTTCGAGGCTATTATCGAATTATCGAATTTGCTGCTATTAGGTAACAGTATGTGTGCATCGTACATATACTTGTTAATACCAATATAAACGTATAAGTGCACACATTTATATGCACACGTTGACTTTCGTTCATATAAATTACGCAAAGTAGAGCAAAATATTGGCGATTAACAAATTAAAATAAAAGAAAGCACTCGTTTCTTTGAATGGTAATAGGTTTAATAACGTAGTGTCATAAGATGGAACGAGGAACTATTTCTTTTCCGCGATTAATCAAGTGTAGTTTTCGAATTAGTGACGAAACTGTCGAAAAGTGTATTGTAAAACATCGGCGAATGGCAATTGATTCCGATTCTTCGATGTTTCCCAATTCCTCGTATCCATATCCCATGTTGTCGCAAACGTCACTCTCGCGTTTGCGCTACTCCGGCTGCTTACCATCCAGGAAAATTACATCCGCCCGTCGCAGTTTCAAACGCTGATTTTCAAATGAAAGATCGACGTGGAAACGAATGGAATTGGGGTCGAGGATGAGAAAGTTTTAAAACGGGTATACCCAGTAAAGGAAATCGTCCGTCGGACCGAGAGCAAATAAAAGCCAGGCAAGCACATGGAAAAAGCGAGGGCGAGAAGAGGAGAAAAGCAAGATTTCAAAATTAGATATAAATTAACGCCATTTTAACACGGGTAAATTGGAAATCTTCATTACCGACCGAGTAGGATTAGGTCTTTAAACAGCGGCGATAATTTATGAATTAAAACGTAAAAAGCTCTTCCTCGTCGCTACTTTTCCGATCCCAATCGCAACGTCTAACGATAACGCGTGTGCGATCGAATACTGGATAAGTTGGAAATCGTTCGGCTGGACATTTTGGATCGACGACAACGAAAATTCAAGCTTCGCAATAGCATTGATAAAGCCACATTCGACCGACTCCGCTGATTTTCTCGTATGGAAAACTACACTTACAGATCGGCGTTACTTCAGTATCTTTTCAATGTGACATTCCGCAGTACGGATCGTAATATTGGATTGAAATATCGTTTTGCATCATCATCGATAAATTTTTACTTCATTGTAGAATTAATACCGAGACGCTCAAAATCTTGCATTAAACGTTAAATTTAGAGGAATAGCTTTAGTCGTCGCGTTAAATTTCGAGCTTCGCGAATAGAACGCGGTTCTTTCTCTTGCCCAGTGCAACGAATCTGGCATCGAACACAGATGGTTCGTATCGGCTGAAATTGAGAGGAGAGTAGGTAACGTATAAAAATTGTCAACAGAAGAATTGGTAAAAACCGTTTATATTATCGTTATAATTGCGTGTAATAATGTACATACAAGTGTATTTATCGCAATGATAATAAATATATCTCGTCGAATTTCTATTTGTCTGCTTTCAGTCTGTTTTACTGTCATCGTTATTATTATTTAGCGAACGACAATTGATATCGTTGTTACAGATTTGCGCCCAATTTGCGCGTTTCGACGTATAAGCGTTTTCGCATCGACTTAATGATACGAAACATTAACAATCACAGTTAACGTACAAAAAACTCTGTATGCGCAATATAAAAACAGCACAGGGTAGATTATATTGAAAGTACGTATTATAAAAAGCAGCTGCAACGAAAAATGGACGCTCGATTTTTCCATTGGAGCCTGCAATTACGTTACATTACACACAGGCTTGTCTTTATCCAAGTTTTACACATAGTCCTTGCGCGTCTAATCGCGTTTCGATTTCTCTTATAGGTCGCGTAATTTAATTAGTGCCTTAAGCCCAGATTGTAAACGTTGAATCTTAATTATTATTATTATTATTATTATTATTATGTGGCATCGCATTATCCTAGAACCGGATTTTTTCACGTACAACCTTAGCTGTCTATTCGCCCTTCAACATATGCACCAAAGCACTTTTGCAGCTATTGCTATGTGTGTTAACTGCAAACACAGACTCTCAATACGGACGCAATGTGTTGCACCATACTACCTTATTATCATTTGTAACCGCACGTGATTGTAAACCTTTTTTACTCGGCGACGCTTCGCTTCGTTCGTTGTTCGATAACTGATTTGCAGTAGTAGTAGTAGTAGTAGCAGCAGTAGCAGCTTACTGAACAATGTTACGAGCGTCTTGTGTCTCGCGTGTCGATGGGCGATGGGAGCCGACGAAATGCACTTCCCAGCTCGAGCAACGAATGTTTACAGGCTCGGGCTCAAACGTAGATCCTCGAGAGGTTTTTAGAACTTGTGACCGAGGAGGTCCTGGCGCTTGAGGTCGAGCTGTTGGCCAACAGGAGCGACCGGAAGGGCGCAAGTTTTGCTGCCATCGCCGGTAGCAGCGACCCAGCGTTTGGTCTCAATAGGCGAATGGTCGTCGGGTGGCGCTGGGCGCTTGCCCAAGACCAACGGAAGTGGTCCAGCCTCGTCGCTGCTGTCGTCGCTGAACGACAGCCTCCGAGGTTGGAAGCCCTCGCCTCTGAGGAACGGCTGTCGCGGCCTCCGGCGGGACCTTCCGCCGAAAAAGCTCCCGCAGTCGTTGCTGTAGACACACAAGTCTATTGCCTCCATTTTGATGTTTTTCTGGAAAAGAAATTGTTCATCAGAAGGAGGCAACAGCGGGAGCAGTTGGAAGAAATAAAGGACCAACGTGTGCGGTTGAAAATTTTTCTATTCGCGAAGAACATAAAATGTGGAGATTTTAACGTTGAAACGCCAATGGCGATGTATTAGATTCTAGTTAATGCTTTTGTACAACACGGACGTGTAATGTTGTTCAACAGGCTTAACTACCACTGCTACCGAACAATACCTCTATAGTGCTAAGTACACGACAGTTGAAATAATACAATTAAAAAACGAATAATTAATCGGGAATAGATCGAAGAGTCCATCGAGTGAATGTAACTACCGGCCAATTGCAAAGTACTAAATGTTTGGGTGAACTTGAATTAGCAAGTACGGCTCGAAGGAATTGGAGTCCCACGACTCGGCTGATCAATGAAATTTAGGTCCTTTTGAGAGCAACGCGTTGTGACGGCAGTTGGCCTGTCAAGGGCATTCGTCGTCCTATGGACTCTGTCCATTGGTTCAGCCCTTCCCTGGAATAAAACATTGGCTCGTTCTTAAGCGCACAAAGTCACGGGACTCCATAATGTGGCTGGAAGTCAATGCGTTTGTGTCCCTTTTCAACTCCCAAGCCTTGGGAGACTTCTTGCCAACTGTTGCCAACTTTTGCCAACTTGGCCTCGAGCGGGATGATATCTGGACTACGATGGGCTCGACGGCCGTGATTGCGAATACTAGCAATCCCAGGACACTTCAAAAACCAACGCCCAACTTGTTGCAAGAAGAGAGCAAATCGGAGATACGTGTGTTTTTTGCAAAAGCAATGGTGAAGGTGTGAAAATTTACGAGAACACACTTGTTGGACCACGACGCCGATGCTCGATTTTTTGTCCGCGATCCTAAGAAAAAATACTTGTCCAATTTGTGGAGCCAATGGAGCTAATTTAGCTCGCAGAAATCGAATGTTGCCAGGCCAGCGGTAAGCAGTCGTCGACATCAGCTTCGATGAAATCGTTTGAAATCTTCGACGTCGTTCGAATTTATATTCAAAGTAGTCGAGCGAGCCGTTTGTTAAATTTGACTTTGGTCGAGTAGCGTAAAAAAAAACTCGCGCCCTCGTAACTTTAATGCTTTGGTGTAATTATACTGATATTGCGAGATTTAGACGAGCGCAGGATTTGAACGATTTTGCGAAACTGCATATTTTTTATTTTGTCCCGTGACAAAATTGATGCTGACGACATCGTTCCGAACTACAAGGACTCAAACTTGTTGTTATTTTAGCGCGCGTTTCTGCAACTAATCCAGCTCGCGGACTGAAATTGTCGCAACTACGACTTGCCTCCGAAACAACAGATTGTATCATTTATTCGATCAAAAATCATAGCGACGATTACGAGAAATTGGGAAAATTAATTACGAGGGAGAAGATCTACCGAAGATATTGCGAAAACACTAGGTTATAGCATAAGAGTAACTACACATCAGCAGGGAAAACGATCGGAACCACGTTTGAAAAGCTCGTTTATTACGAATTTGCGAGTTGAAATTATTGAACAGCGGAGTATTTTATTTTGAGTTGAGAGAAATTACGCTGAGGAATTGCCGGATAAGCAAAGTTACTAATTTACAGTTAGTTACCCGGCTTGTTTTCGGATAGTATCGCGAGGTTGAAGTGATTTTTATTTATTATGCTAAAAATAGTACTTCCGAACGTTCGTATCTTCAAAGGATAAGCGGTTGCCCTATAACTTCGCGTCATAAGCAATTTTTTATTTTTCTCACGGGTGATGAGCGAAGAAGTAACATCTATAATCGTGTCCTTTTTCATGCGCGAGCGAATGAAGTTGTGTAAAAAGTTTATTCGTACGGGTTAAAAATGAAATTCTTACCAAGTGTTGGTAGCAAACGAATTACATTACCTTCCATGGCTCGCAACAATTGCATAAATATTGGAGTTTCGATCGCAGTTTTGCCTTTCGTTACATTATAAGAGGGAAATGTTTGAGGAATAGCAAATTCGAAGAGGTGCAGGAAATACAAGAGGGAGATTTACGCATTAACACAGAATCGTTTTTAGGCGAAAATATTCGTATTAATTTTAGTTGGTTGAGTTCGCGTTGCATTTCCACGAAGAAGATATATATATATATATATATGACTAGGTATTTTTAATAACGTCGATGCTTTTTGAATAATCGCTTAAATAAGGGAATTAATTTGTAAGCGTAAAATATTAATGTGTCATATAGTAATTCTGATTACGATTAAAAATTATCAATATGTATTTACTTTTGGAATAGACGCTTTTCTTATTTATATATGTATAGAAATTTTTGCTATCTTCGTACACATATTGTAAATAAAATAGATGGTAAAAAAATTTAAAGATTTTACTTGTATAATAATTATTAATGCGTAGGATTACTTCAACCAATAAGAGTTGGACTAAATTATTTTCCAAAGTAAAGTTACTTGCCGAGTTAAATCGGACTCCTTTTGATTTTGCTGAAGGGGATAAATCAGATTTAGTTTCTGTTTTCAATGCTGAATATATAACAGGAAGATTTTCTTTATTTTTTACTGCAGAATATGGAATGAATTTCTTTACTATATATTTATATAGAATTAATTTTTAGGAGGTAATATTTATCGATTATTTTTTATTTAAAATTTATTTCAATATTAATATTAGTTAGTTGAGTTCGAGTTGTATTTCCCCGACGACAATAGAAATACGCTTTTCACACGTAACAATATTATAAGATTATTTTAGTATGAAAGTATTTGTTATTTATATGTGTTTAATTTAAATTAACAGATGGATAATTAAATAAATTATTGGAAGATTTTATTTCTACAAATATAATTGCAAGTTATATGCTATTATAGATTAATAATTTTTCAGTGAAACGGATAAATTAATATCTATTATTAGGTTGAAACTATGTTTATTTCAGTTTTATTATTTTTAATTTTATAAAAAATACAAAATTGAAGCAATTTGCGCGATTAAAACACAAGTTATTTCAATTGGTTTTGCTCCGTTCAGGTTAAAATAATAAATAATGAAAAAAATTTTCAAAATAAAAATTGATTAATAATTCGAAATTGGAAACCTTTAATTTTGAATTTGAGAATAAAAAGGGAATAAATAAAGAATTAAAATTGATATTAACAATGCAATTACTCCCCTTGGTTATAGGAACTGATAGAAGGATTGCATATGCGAATAAAAAATATCATTCTGCTCGAATATGCGTTGGAGTAATTATTTGATTCGCTTTATTAAATTTTCAGTATCTGAAAGGACACAGGGATTCGATAAATAAATTAATAATGACATTGCAATTATTACAATAAATCCAATAATATCTTTCATTGGAAATAAGGATTTGAAGGAATTTTAAAATAATTACCGCTTACTCCTAAAGGATTAGATGATCCAACTTCGTGAGAAATGTTAAATGTAAAATTACTAAAAATAAAATAATAAAAAAGAATATCCCCCTCATAATTATTTTACTATTATATCATCGATATAAGGTCCTGGAGAAAGTAAATTAGTAATAACTATTGCCCCTCAAAAAGATATTTGTCCTCGTGGAAAAACAAATCCTATAAATGCTGTTATTATTGCGTTTGAAAAAATAATTACTACTATATTTCAAGGTTTTTGAGATTTCAATGTATTATAATATAAAGTTCGACCAATATGAATAAATATAAAAATAAAAAATATTGAAGCTCCATTTAAGTGTATTAGTCAAATTAATCAGCCATAGTTTACATCTTGAATAATACGAATTACTCCATTAAAAGCTATACTAATATTTGCAGTATAATGTGTTGACGATAAAAGTCCCATAATAATTTGACGTATTAAACAAATTTCTAATAGAAATCCAAAATTTCATCAAATTGAAATATTTGTTGGTGTTGGTAAGGTAATTAATGATAAATTAATAATTGGAAGAAAATGATTACTCTTTATAATTGATTTTTAATTATCATTTAATTCTTTTTATTTGTCGTATTATTATATGATTTATTATACGTAATCTAGAAATAATTAATATGACATATAATATTAGTAAATTATTATAATATTTTTATCATAAATATAAATTAATGATAGTTCTTTATAAGAATGTCTTTATTAAAAAAAAAAACTAGAAATTATTTTTTCTGAATATTCTGAAATTGGTAAGTGTAAATAATTACAATTTTTTATTATAATAAATATAATTATAATTAATAATTATTTTATTAAAAAATTTGCATTTATTTATTCAAAAAATAGTTAAATAAAAACTATTAATTTTGGAAGATTAATGATAATAATTAAAATTATTGTTTTTTTTAAGTTTAGTTATAAATATTTAAATTTATTTTTAATTTACAAAATTAAATATTTTTTTAAAATTAATAACTATTTCTTATTTATTTAAATATATTATATTTATTTTTTAATAATAATGATTTAATTGAGATTATTTTGTCTTATATATGAGTATTTATTATTAACACTAATAATTTTAGAATTTTATTATTTTGATTTCAAATTACATTTGCATTAAGAAGGATAAGGATTATTTTTTATAATAATAGTTTGTGAAAGAGCTTTAGGATTAACAATTTTAGTATTATTGGTTCGATCTATTTATATAGGTAATGACTCAACAAAAGTATTACACTTAATTTTACGTTAAGAATTTATATAATGTTTGTTTGTGTTCCTTTTCTTAGAGAATATTATTTTATAAATTTATAGGAAACTTATTAATAATTATAAGATTATTATTATTATTTAAATTTAGTTATAGAGACGATATTTCAAATATTGAAGTAAAAGTTATTATGATTATGAAATTGATTCTAATATTTAGATTCATTTTTTGGATTTGAACGATCTAATTTTATTTTATTTTTATTAAGGTTTAGAATTATTGGATTATTTTTTTTTTACCAGGTAAATCGTCCGAAGATCCAAAAAAAATTATGTAATTTTACGAGCTCCTTTGAATTTTTGATTTTAAGATTGGATATTTTTCTATAAAGTTTAAAATTAAAAAAAATTATTTTATTTACGAAGAATGTTATTTTTTATATTTAGAGTTTTATTTTTTATTAGTAGATTATTTTTTTATTATAAAAATATTGAATATTTTTAGAATGTCGAGTTGTATCATTAAATAAATTAAATATCAATATACATGTTAAATGTTGATCGAATAACTTTAATAATTATATTTATCGTTACATTAATTTCTTCAATAATTATATTATGTTGTGACGAATATACACGTACTGATAATAATAAAGTACGATTTTTTCATTTATTCGTTTTTTTTATTACATCAATAATATTAATAATTAACATAATTAGAATCTTAATTGGTTGAGATGCTATTAGTAATTATTTATTTATTGGTTATTAGTAATTTATTTTAATAGAGTTTATAGATAGAATGTAACTCAGGAATATCAATAGTATTAACAAGTCGTATTGGAGCTGCTTTTATTTTGTTATCTGTAGTATCAATAGCAATATACGGGAGATGAAATTTTATAAATTATAACGAGATAAACGTAATAATTTTATTATTTGCGATGCTATCCGATTTTGCCAAGATTAATCGGTTTCCTTTCTTTTCGTCACTTCCTGCAGCTACTCCTGTTTCATCTTTAGTCCATTCGTCTGCATTAGTTACTGCTGGTGTATAGTTCGTTAATTGCGAAATATTAATGATATATATTAAATTCACAGGGCTAATTACTATAATAATAGCTAGATTTTTGGCTATTTTTTACGCCGATTTAAAAAAAATTATTGCTTATTCCACTTTATCACGATTAGGAATAATAACGGCAATTTATGGACTTGGTCAATTCGATTTAGTATTTTCTCATTTAATTATTCACGCTTTAAATAATATTTATATGCTCAGGGGTAATTATTCATAATTTAATAAATCAAGATATTCGATTTATAAGATGCGCGAGAAAAAATAATACCATTAACTTATGCATTATAATAATTTCTGGTTTTTTCTTTATGCGACGTACATTTTTATCAGGATTTTATTCGAAAGATAAAATTTTAGAATATTTGTTATTAAATGATGATTCAGATTTATTAAATTAATATTTACAATAAGAGTTATACTTTCAATTTTTTATTCTATTCGTGTAAATATATTTTATCAGTAAGAACTAGTAATTTTTGTCCTTGTAAATTTTGTAATGATTCACTTTTAATAAATTTATCTATGGTACTTTTAATACTTATAACTTTAATATTCGCAATATTAATAAAATCGATTTTATTTATAAATCTGAAAACATTTTTTTTAAAGATTTTACGATAGATAAATTTTTATGATTTTCTCATTTGAAGATTAACAATTTGTTTAATTTTTTTAGATATATATGAATAATAAACATATTTGTTAATAAAATAATTTTTTATCCTTTATACTGTGGTGTTTTATTATATTATTATGACCAATTATTTGTTATTTATTTTGTTTCTATAGTAAATTGTTTTTCAAAAAAATTAATAGTTTTAGTAAATCAATTTAATATAATAACAACAATGATTTTGTTAATAATTTTTTTAAAATTTAAATAGTTTAAAGAAAACGTAATATTGAAGCTACGAAGATAGTAGTTTTATTTTTAAATAATATATTTTTATAAATTAGAAATACAATTAATTTTATAATAGAAATATAATATTTTAATAAACTGTATAAAATAATGTATGATTAGTAGAATAAAATCATTTGCTCGTTATATATATATAAAAATATTGGAATTTTATATTTAATTTTTGGTGTACGGCAGGTTCGGTTGGATTTTCAATATCTATATAAATTATAATATTAATTCATCGATATGGTGTAAATTGTAGTCAATGCTTTTAAATCTGTGGTGTAAATCATAGATTTATACCAATTGGCTTAGAAGTTGTCTCTTGAGAGATTTTTTTAAGCGAAGTAATAAATAATAAAATAATAAGAATTATTTAATTTATAACTATAATTTGTCAAATCAAAGTTACTAATAAAAGAGTATTTTTTTGTATCGAATGAATTAAATTTTTATTACTACTAATGATTTAAAAATATGAATTAAAAAAGGGTACTTACTTGTTAGACAGCCAGTCGGTGCTGCTGAGGGATGATTGTGATGAATTTTCACTTGGAAGTGCGATTCAAGCCTAAGCGCGTATGTTATTGCAGTTACGATTATTGGCTTGTAATGAGTCCGAATAGTGAAAAATAAGGAAAGTATCGTTTTCTTTTGGCGAAAAGAGGGCGTGAGGTTGGCTTGTGGTCGGGGGAGTGGGAAGGGCGTGAGGCGCGTCTAAAGATAAACTTTCAACCCGTTCGAACCAGTAACGATAATTTCGTGCCTTCCATGAAAATTACCTGAAGGCAATTAAAGACAGCTCTTGATTTACTTTCATTTAATTACGACAGCATTTTCAAGCCTTTTTCCGCAAACTCCTCGTTTAGACCTCGATTAATTATATAGTTAAAGAGAACACAAGCTTGAAGTAATAAATTTCATTGTTCGACGGATTTATAAATGGTCAGTTTATGAGATTCAAGGAACAATTTAAAAACCCTTACTGGAGTAGTTTCTTGAAAAAGTAAGATAAGAAAACTAACCCTTAACCAAGGTATCCCTTAAGCATTGATTCAGGCTTAAGTCCTGTTTTTGCTTACTTTTTTTTGCTTTCGACTATTTCGTTCGACAAATTAAAGCCGAAGGAGCTGAAAATTAAACATAAGAAGGGGAGGATAAAAATTGTAAAACTTTTCAAGTGTAAACAGTGGAATTTGATGCCACGTTATACGGTATATTATTACACAGTAGGCAGACGGTTTAACGAATACACTGTAAAGCAGTTAAACGATAGACGGGGGGAAAATCGAGAAAACCTCGACGGCATATACCAACACTTAGCTGCGACAGAATTCTGGCTCATCTTTTCAAAGGAGGATCTTAAAAAAGAAAAAAGAAAATTAATCGCTAACTGATTGCATTAATCTTATTGTTATCAAGGTATTACGCATCAAAAACGTTTGCTTCTTCGGATGATTGTACATTATTAGGATCCATTCGACAGATGGAAAATAAGGAAAAAGCCACTCCAGCTGACGCTCACGCGGTAGAATGACTTTATTTAAAAATATTTTATCGAGACTCTCCAGGTAATCCGCCATCTTGGTTGATATTGTGAAAAAACACGCAAACGCGTGTGAATATTAGTTTCTTTTTTTGATAAATAAACTTGACTCTAAGAACTATCTTTATAAAGTAAAGAGTCGGACGCTGCAGAAGTTTATTTTACTGTTTTAAATATTCGTATAATTTTCATCCGAAGAAAAAATTCGTCACTGGACAGTAAATGCCAAGTTCTGTGAAAAACGATTAAAAGCAGAATGTGGAATTCTATTTAAATTGCTTGTTTACCAGCAATTACGCAGATACAGTGTAGGACAAAGAATCGCAGGTATAGTTCTTGCGATCGGTGGCCGGCTCCTGAAGTCACAGCACGCAAAAGTTGGGATTATTCGCAAGTTTCAGTAAGACTTGGAAAATTAAATTCAAACGCTGCGGAACAAAGTGAGAGAAAATTGGCAAGAGAGTGACCAAAGCTTATTTAGCTTTTTAATTTTCATTCGGTTTGTGGATAAAAAAATGAGTGTATTATCTGTTGATTTTCATTTTTATTATTAAAGATTATACAATGTCTTAGAGATGGGAACAGCATGGGCTCGGCCGTAAAAGACGACAATATTCAATCGATTACGTTGGATATCATATAAACATAAACTTATACTGTCGCACACGTGCACGAGGAAAACGAAAAATAAAATAGACAATATACATAATGTGTGTGTTTCAGGCGCGCAAAAAAAATAATAATAATATACATATAATAACTAGAGCCTTCGGTGATAGTTTTTAGAATTAAACGCGATTTCACTTTTATGTTTTCAGTCTCCGCTTTTGAAAATTATATTTAATAATTTTGCTCGCACTGCCAGGCGAGTTTTCGGACGAGGATTCGGATCGATCGGCTGGTCTCAATGCCAAACACGTGTTTCGTCACTTTTATCTACTAACATTACATAATTTATTATCATTAACATTATTACACGAGATCAAGCGTCGTTGCAAAACCGAAGGTTCGCCTCGTAGTCAATAGACATTTTTCTTTATCCGAGTGATTATTGGTTAGCCAAAATTGGTCCCTTCGCATTCTCCGCAACTCTTAACAACAAAATTTCCGCAGGATTTCATTCGCACATTAGAAGAAGGAAGATAGAATGCTTAGAAAGGACGAACCCTCGTTTTGCATTTGCGCCACCTAAATACAACGAAAGAAAGACTTAAACGAACCCGTACGCGATGTCAACATTTGCCTTCTCCGCCATTGCTCGTCGGAAAATCAATGTTCGCGCAAAAAATATCAGTTCAATTCGCAAAACAGAATCGCGCACTCGCTCTGGGCCCAGGCGCGAGAGCAAACGCCACCGATTTCAATTTTTACCTTTAAAAAATTGCAACAAAGTGAATTATCACGTGTGCCACGTGTCAAATCAAAAGATTAATATTTTTTGGCACCAGTCCTTGGTAGTTTTCTAAAACAAAAATTATTACCGATCGCTTTTTTTCCTTTCTCTAAATCACGGACTCAATAGTGCTTAATAATTGCCTAAGCGATTAAAGCATTGACCAGTCGATCGATCGTCCATCCGATTAACCTTTTGTTTACTAATAAACCTTTAGAGCAGTAGAGACGTTAAATGAGAGTAGAAAAGGAAAACAACTAATTCGTATCTTGCGTGTGTCGTGTGCGCGCGAGAAAAAATTAACAGACGTCGGGAGAAAAGATTGAAAAATTCGGTAATTGTCTAACGATTATCCATATACTAACGCAAAACTTTTCAAACAGTCAAGTCTAGTCTCGAAAGAAAATTTGTGAATTTCGCAACCAACAGCAGACAGTGCATTATTACAGGCAGTGACACTTTGCTTTACACTTTGCTTATTTATTATTCGAGCCTCGAACTTTGAACTTTCTCTTTCATCCTCGCTCCGTATACGCTAATTTTTTCCCCTCCGCTTATAACATATACAAACAGAAGTAAACATCATCTTCTCGACGCGAAGGAAATGTAACTTCTAGATTTGCTGCTCGTAAACGAAAATATTTACAATTACACGTATAAATACAGGAAATTATTTACCAGTTAAATTGAAACTAACACCTTCTTACCGCAAGAAGATTTCGCCGTACAGATCTACAAGTTTTCCGATAATCCACCAGCAGCGAAAGATGCAGACGACAAATTAAAGATCGTTTTCGTTATCGCACAACCTCCTCTCGTCCATGTTAAAATATAACAAAAGATTCTTGCTCGCAAATACAAATAGCCAAATTACAAATGCAGAGATAATGTTGCGCTCGGTACTGGACATTTTCGAGATTGGCCTTTTCTATTTATTTCAAGGACGACGATGTGCTGGCACAAGCGCCGTAGCAATCGACGCTAACCGACAACATAATTTTACTACTGACAAATTACGGATGTTGAGAATTATTTCGGGTTACTCTACTGAATATAGTAAATAACTTCATCGGGTGTACGAAAGTGAAGAAAGAGATCCGCAAAGATGAAAGAAGAACAGCGCGACCGAATGATTTCGATATTCGGCACACAGTCGCAAACAAGCGAAAAGAAAAGCTTCAATGTTAAAGCGCGTAATGCAAATTTAAACGAGTGATAATGGAAGAATTTACGAGGGCTGATAAAAAATATTCACTTTAAAGGGAAAAAGGTGGAGCTTAGCTGTGCTTTCCTCTATCGCAAGCTTCGAGGAAGGTTTTCACCTATGACTTTTCTCCGACACGATGACGACAGATACAGAATACAATAAAATCCTACTGTAATTAATTCGTAACTAAATTTTTACAAATAATCGCCAATTGAAACATTCGTGGACGTAGTTCCTTTAATTTTTGCGATCGCTATTTCCTCTGTTCACTTGTCCAACCCCAAGTTTGCGCTTAAGTAATTAATATAATATTATAAAGCAATTGATATAATTCTCTGCGCGTGTTAAAATAAATGTCAAAGCAGAGTTTTCTTGTTTGCCAAAAATGTCCAATACTGTGCTGCGTAACATAATCCTGCTTTGCAAGTTGTAGTCTTCAAAGACTCGACGTATTGTACATAAATAAGACACGTGATAAATAGGCGCGTAGTAGCTCACAAGTATCGCTTATTGTCGCATTTCACTCGGCAACAGTTTAAAAGAAAAAGGGATAAAAAGAACTATGAAATTCGAACAAAAATCAGATTGATTATATTGTTCCTTCAGAAGTAACAGGAGCAGGACAATCAAAACAAATCTAAAAGTTTTCCACCCCTTCAAAAATTACTTCGAACGAACGACAAAACTTATTGTTATGCCATGAATCTAGCAATAATCATCGTAATGTGCGACCATCAGCTTTCTATAGGCAGCCTAGAAAGTTCTCGGGGTAATAATTTTAAAATTTGACGACGCACTTCTTACTAGACCAGGCGTTAATAAAGATTAAAATAAATTTTCAAATCTTTAAAATTATTCGGGTTTAGATCGAGTGGCTCGAGTGGGTCCTTCCTTTATTACTTTGACCTCTATTACCTCGACAAAGTTAACACACTCTTTGGATTTTGAGTCTCTTACGCGTGGCACAGTGTCTTTACGCTAGTGTTAACGTCGCCCGAGCGTTCATTTACGCCCCCGCAAAGAGAAGGCTGATCGGCGAAAATCCGGAAAACGCACGTGAAACGCACGCGCACTTATGAGCCACTATGCAGTTAGAAAAAATGAACTTAGCTTATTATTAAACGCTTCCGTTGCGTGTTCAAGGGAAAAGAGTAAATAAACGTGAAAAACGCAAGGCCTGTACTTGTAATTTTCGTCTCGCTTAATTCGCCTAAATTATGTACAAAAAGGTTTGCTCTAATAACGACAATTTATAGGGCTCTAAAGAGATCCTAAGGATTACACAATTGTTGGGTAATTGAAATTCTTCGCACGTTACTCGAGAACAATTAGCGCCTCGGTATTAATAGTTTGTATGCTTTTCTTTTTTTAGCGAATAGTATGCAGCAGTAAATCCTATAATTAATAATCGTTAATAGCTAAAAAATCACCCCTAAAAGAACATTCTCTCATTCTTTTGCTTATATATTCTTCTTATACAACTATTACATGTATTGGCAGTGTTTCCTCAGCTGGTGTGTATGTCTTCCTATAGAGTTTTCTATACGCTTTTCTTACTTATACCCTAACTCGTTTCTTATAAACGACTCACTTTTTTCCTTTTCCTTTTTTTCTCTCTTTTTACTTTAGCTTATCTATCTATGTATGTACAACTGGCAGTACCGTCACACTAATCACGAACGCTTGTCATCCGGCTTTAATCTTCACTTCTTCGTCCATTTGTTTCTGTGAATGTTTTAAGCTCTTATAAGTGTATACTCTTGTCACATTGTTACCACGTCTCACCACGACACGAGAAATTAATGACGATATTTTTTCATTTTTCTAGCTTTCCAAATCGCTTCTTTAGTTACTCCGTGTCTAACCTTTATCGCGACGTTCGAACCAATCAAAATTTTGTCGAGATTCTATCGATGCCCGAATAAACTGTCACAATAATTTAGCAATACACTTCGTACGTTTGCTTGCAACGCAAAATTTACTTCAATTTTGTTGTGCATAATTCAAACAAATACAATACGAGTAAATTTAACGAGTCTCATCGTCATTAATTTCCCTAAGCATGGTCTTATGTTTTTTCAACGTTCTTTATGTTTTTTTCTTTCTCATTTCCACGAGATAATAACATACGACCGTGCAAATTTCTCTTCTCTTCAGTTGACTAACATTCTCTCTCTCTCTCTCTCTTTTCCCGTCTCTTGTAATACTTTAGCATCGAAAATATACAACTCAGCCTTCGCATTTCTAACCCATATGAGAGTAACAGCTCACCGATTCAAGGGACTTGCAATAAAGACGAAATTCTCTGCGTTTTTGGCAGCGTAATCTTGTAATTAAATGCACAAGCTTACCCAGCAACTGGGGTTTAACATTATAATTGATTTGCAAACAGGAAATACGTCAAACTAATGGACGATAGACGGAGAAAATTTAATATCGTTCAGTCCCATTAGTCTCTAGCTTGACAAAATGCTATTGCGTTTTCTTGTTTTATTAAAAACCTTCGTTACGTATCTGAAATATTAGAACCTTACAAGCTAATAGTAAAAAACTATTTTATCATTGGTTCTTTTGCGTCTATATCAGTGCAGGTTGAGTTAAGCAATATTTTTACATATACTTTTGTTACGCGGTTCGCTAAATTAGCTACTTACTTTTGAATTTTTCTTAGTTGGAAAGCTTTTTTTGTACAATGCGTAATACCCTGTTTGTTCTAAAGCGATTAATCGTATTCAAATTTACTGTCATTTCCAACTAATGTACTTATTTACAGAAGAGCAACCCGCAAAGACAATTCTTTTAAAATTACGGATGTCGCTTGCACCGAGATTTCGATTGCACTTTGTCTTTGCGATTTGCAGTAAAACGAACAAGAACGTCTCAAGGATTATATTTAAATCTGTGCATCGCCAAGAAAAGTGAAGAAAAACGCAAATGCATTGTTGTCGTGCATAGAGATGCTGAAAGGATGAAGACGATGAAGCACTTGAAAACTGAACGCATCTCAAGTGCGCTTAAGTTAAAAAAATAATGCGCGCGCGTCCCCGGAAATTCGATCTACTGTAATTTGTACACTTTAACATTCCTTCGTAAAGGAAAATCTTAAAAGGCAACGTGATGTCATTTATTAATCTACCTTCGAAATCTATGCCAATTACAATCGAGTCGATAGAAACTTTTACTCTTACGAGCCGGTTTTTTTTCTTTTTTTTTTTTTTTGAGATATGTCCAGACAAGTGCATAATCTGTTCCTTATTCTTTCTTTTAATGAACTTTCAGTCTGCGCTAAGAAAATTTCTTTTTCTAATCCAGTTCTTCGTGTTTTTATAAAACGAAAAAATGCTCAAAACTAGATTTATAAAAAATATACAATACAGAGATAAAAAAAGTCGTCAAATTAAATATGTATATTCGATTCAAGTTTCTCTTTTAAAACGAGCGGTTAGTTTATTAATGTGAAAATAACGTCGTTAACTCGATGCAAGGAAATAAAAATTGAAGATTTATTATAAATTTAGTACATGTTTTAAGAGAGAATAAAAATTTTGCAAAGTGCATTTTATCGAAAGTTTAACTTCATGCTAATTAAGAAAACAAATAAATGACATTTGCTTGTATTTATATGCTGCGTATTTTTAAAATTAACTTTTAATTTGCTATGGTAAAAACATGACTGAGGCTAATGAAAAAACAACCTTTGAATACAAACAAGCTGTTAATGTACATTAATAGGCTCAAGCTCCGAAAAAGACGAATAAGATTAGGTTATGGCATTCCGACCAAAAAAAGAATAGAACTTATGAAAAAGAAATTGTCTGGGGCCAGACACTGTCAAACTCAAATAGGAAAAAGTAGCGTTTGGCTGAATTGATCTATATTTTCTAGCTCGGGTACTTTTCATAACCTCAAGATTCTTTACGAATTCAAAATCTTTATTCGCAAATTACTCGATGCGCTTAAGACAGATAAGGACTGAAGAAGCTGTTGAATGTTTCGATCTGATAACTATTCGCCATACATTCAAAGTCGATTCCTTAAACTGTTTTTAAAACGTTTTAATGTGTATTCCTATTGAATCAAGATGTGAGACGAAGCATTACAATTATTTAGAGGTCGAAGGTCGAAGTTTATCCGTTTTCTTTTTCTCTTCGTACAGCTTCAATAAAAAATCTTTTATCATTTTTCTTCGTGCTTCATGTGTCTTCTCTATTGATTAGTTGATTAGTTACGACGAAAGTCCAAAATAGTGTAATTCAGAGGGACCGATTTCAGATATCGATTGAATCCTTAAGGCCACCAGAGTGATTATTTTAATTGTATTTTTCTTACAACTGTTTTCTTCGGCTTGTGAACACTTCTTCCTTTCTTCCTCGTTTCATAAAAAGTCTTCTCCTCCAAGTCCCTTTAATTTTTGTTTTTTTTTTTTTTAAAGATTTCTTCTTCTTAAAGATTCACTAAAACGCTGATGAGGCACTTTCGAGGCTCTCCCAGGATCATCAAACTCTTGAAACGCCGAAAATTCCTCGCTTTTACTTTTACTTTTTCACTGGACTTTTAAGAGTGTGCTCTTGACGTTTACAGTACCATCGACTATCGTATAAAAACTTGATTAATCTTCATCAGTTCTTCGTTTATTTCAGCTCCATGAAACCTTAATTTTCCTCGTTTGTTTGTTTGTTTGTTTGTTTGTTTGTGTGTGTGTATGCATGGGCGCGTGTACGTTTTTATTTTTAATATACACTGTTTATCATTCCGTGAAGAAGTTCTTTATCGAGTCTGGATCTTGTTCGCGACGCATATTTTTCATTCAGTCGGTGAGTTTGTTCATGAGTTTGTTCAATTGTCGTGGACTAGAGAACAACGGCGGTACCTTCTCTGTTTCTGATCCCTGTTTAACAAAGATTAAACACAGTATTAGCGGGCTGAATTTTAACCTTGCTTAAAGTGTAGCTCGCGCAAGGTCAGATTACGTTATCGCCAAATTGCAAAGCGTTTACGGCGAACAACTAACCAGATATAATCGGGAGAAGCTGTTTCGCTGCATCACGTATTCCTCGCTGGTTTTCGGCGATGCTTGACTCGCTGTAGCGGAGGTTTGACGCCATTGATGGCGGGATAGAGAGCGATATTCACCTCTTCGGGTTTTCTGCTCGCCACCGAACGTATGGTTACATTTTTAGTGTTGCTCATTTCGGACTCCAGGACCCATTCATCCGCTTCGCTGTAAAAGACAATTTAAAATTAACGAATGCTCGTTCTACGCACCTTAATTGTAATGAAACTCGCGAAGAGTCCTTCCACGTTCGTTCTGTCAACGCTATTGATAAAATTTTCACGCGTGCATTTTAGGAAACAGAGTCGCGGAAAATATTTTAGATGAGAATCATATTCGTAAAAAAGTGTCGACTCTGTGCTATTCATTTTTTATATTGAACAATAGATAAGCAAGACCGACAGTATCGACTGATCTCAAATTTAACAGGACTGTAATAATTTAATATGAAAAATAAATTGCAGTGTATACTTAGTTTGAACTACTATTTAATGTCAAGAAATAAAACCAAAATATTCAGATCTAACAAAATCAATCTTAATCTAAATCCCAAGATTTAGACGCATCTGAATACGAAGATAATGCAGTATTGTAATTCGCTAAGCTTTCGATCTATTTATTTAGTTTAAGGAAATAACTCACATGTCTTCTGGAAACCATCGTAGTAGAACTCGAGCTTTACCATCCAACTCTACTCTTCTGGCTAATACCTGCGCAGTAACATATTGAAATTTAGTTTTAATCAAGCACAATGTAACTCCATTTATATCGTAGTCCTAATAAAAACAGATATCGATTCGGGTTACAACAAAAAACACGCGTCGTATCAAAATAAATTTGTTTAAAAAATGCAAATTTCAAATTTTGGATCTGAAAATTGGATTATTTTGGATAATGTTAAGACTTTGGGTATGAGTTACGATACAAGTGCATAAAAATTGTCGCGCAACCGCACGAAAGATTTTAGGCCAAGTCCAATAAACGATCAATCGGACAAAGACCCGATTTTGCATTTTCGCGCGAAAGCACTGCTTTCCAGTTGTCTTTATGAATTAAAGGACGAGACTACTACGAGTTCTATTATTAGTTGACTCGAAACCTACTTGACTAGTTAAGACCATCGAGTCTCCCGGAGTTTCAGCCAGGTGACCTTGCGTTCTCGTCTTCGCTAACTTTAACAACCTATGCTGTAGACCTTCCATCACACCAGGATCGAAGTAGTCAAATATTCGGGCTGCAATACACATAAAGCAATTACTTGGAAAGAAGATGGATTAATACGATGGCTGGTACTCGAGCAGTAGTGCTCGAATCGACTTGTAAATAACGCTTAATTTATCGTTTGCCAAAGGCACCGCAGTGACGAAACTTACCAGACCACGGTTGTCTTCTGTATCTCAGCTTCTTTCCGTTTCTCCTGACGAGTTTGCCACCGCTGTCGGTGCTCTTTCGCGACGTGGTGCTGCTCGTCTCCGACTGGTTGAAGTGACCGTTCACGTGCCTCTCGAGTGCAGTCTGTAAAAGCGCAAACTCGATTAGCCTAAACGCGCGCTCCCACTCCCAAACAACGTCGCCTCTCGGCTCGCTCTTCTCAAACGAACCTAAAACTATACCTAATACTGCACGTGCTATCGAGCTTAATGTTTTCATCCAAGTAATCGATACAGTTTTAATAAATTCCGTACCGACGATCTTACACGACGGCACTTTCGGTTTTTCACTGCTGGTTAAGCAATTTAACAGCATCGACGTGCATTTAGAATCGAACTCTTTTCTCGTCTTTCTTAACCAAAGTATCTCATAAAATTTGCAAATACATAAATTTACGGAGCTTAATTATTAAACAAACTTTTCTTTGCTCGAAAACGATCGGCGTATGAAATTACCTAAATTACGAATTGGTCCCCATCGAAGAATACTTTGGTATTTAAAGTTAAATGTCGCGAGAATGACGGAATTACCCTGACCAAGGCGTTTCGCTGATAGGAAAATGTTAAATTCTTGAGGATGTGTGGTTTTATTACGTGTTGAGAAGGAATGTACTCGTGCACAATATTTATCGCGAACGAAGGCTGGGATCGTTCTTTCTTAAGAACCTCAAATATTTGCAAAAGCCAAATTTGCTCCGTTTAGCATTAGCGAGTTCGAGTTCGAAAGAATGAAGAAGCAGCCGTTATTCCTTGCACACGAGCACAAACATTCTAAGCCGAGAAAAACACTCGTAAGGTACATATCACAACTTTTCCCGTGAAATTTAATGATTTGGTAACGTCGAAGCCTTCGTAATTAAATCATAATTTTGTAGAACATAAATAAGCATTGGAAAGCATGAAAAACAGGACGTGGATCAACTCTGAGTTCGTTTCGAATGGCTTTTAAGTAGAGGACGTAATGTCGTTATTGCGTCATGTCCGTGAATTAGTCTACGCAAACTAAAGGTTGATCGGCAAGTTTCTGTGTTACATATTTTTTTTTTCAAATATGTGGTTCAAAGCACCAGCACTGGTTAAGAAACAAAGCGAAACTTTTTCACGCTAAAAGCGCCGCTGTTGACTATAAATTTATTAAATTCATTTTCATCGTTTCGAGACCTCAAAAAAATTTAGCAAGAACTTAGATATTCTGAGAAACTCTTTGGAGACGAAAACAATAAGAGCAAATTTTTTTCGAATAAACCTTTCGTGACTAAAATTAATTTTGCGATAAAATAAAGTTGAGACGCGCGCTCCACTAGAAACCCCGTAAATCATTGATGTGAAATTTAATTGCGAATTTACTCGAAAGCCCTAGTCCATAGTTTTAAATCAAACGTGACTCTCTCTTAAAACGATTTAAAGAATAAAAATTCGAAACGGAGTTCGCATTAAATTTTTAAACATATTTTCCTAAAACATTTCCAACGTGTTTCGTATATTAAAATTGAAGTGAATGCGATTAATCGATTGTCGTACGGAGAAGCATCCAATTTACGACTGTTGGATAAACAATTTTTAACGAAAAGTAGTTATTTCAAGGATTTGCTTTCTGCGAATGAGCGTCGGACACGAGAAGGTAAATTTCATAAACAAAAAGTCGAATCGTGTGTGTTAGCGAAAAAATCGACCAAAGCCTTTTCCTTAACCGATACTGATGGTTTGAAGAAAAGAAACAAGGAAGCAAGAGCGAGAAAGACTTTGGTTGTGTCTAAGAGCATAAGTCCTTTGATACTGTTACATGCCAAGTTGATAATACGTTACCCCAGGATCATGAAAGAGGACAACGGACGTACAGTAAGAAAACACGTGAAATCCACACGCATACTATGAAATAGTTGATTGCTCGTTGATATTTTGGAAAGAAGGTTGTTATTATTATTTACATTTACATTAATATAAAGTCAGTTTCATAAAATTTACATGGCCGAAGTACGTGATCCAAATATATTTCAGAAGAAGTTTTCTTAGGAACATTGCAGCTGATTGCTTTGCCATGGCAAGAGAATTACAAATGAGCTTTGCGTTAGTGAGTTGGAGTTTCAAAAAGTATCGAATTAAAATGATCAAATTGACGTTAAATTAATTGCAAAAATCAGATTTTAATTTTGTCACTTTAAGCAGCACGAGTTTAATTTACGTATGAACAAGTTATTCTGTCTAGTCAGTTCGAGTAATGCTTTATCAAATAAATTGCCTTTGAAGTTGCTGGTGAAACTTGATGCAATTTTTTTATTAAAATTTCTCTGATAATATTTGAAGTTAAGTTTCTCGTCGCTTGACTCAAATCAAAATATTATAAAAATCATTAAGTAATATTATGATTATTATTATTAATCATCGTCGTGAATTAATATCGTTATTGTAGAGCATAACAACAATTATAAATAATGAAAGTTCTAGTTCTGAGAAACAAATTCGTACGCATAAGAGGGTAAGATAATCTCTATAAACAATATAAATATACGGAAGACTGTCTCCTCATTAACGAAGT
Source organism: Platyscapa corneri (assembly GCA_018907185.1). Classification (NCBI taxonomy): domain Eukaryota; kingdom Metazoa; phylum Arthropoda; class Insecta; order Hymenoptera; family Agaonidae; genus Platyscapa; species Platyscapa corneri. Next base: position 1,187,945 of record JACCHW010000014.1, read on the forward strand.
CAACAACAGAAGGGTTAAGTGCATGTCTTTCGGTACAATTCACCTTTCCCTTTTCTACTTTAACAATTCGCAGAATGTTTCACATAGTAGAACACGTAGAACACGTAGAACACGTAGAACAATTTGTATATAAACACTGTAGACACAAAAGCGAACCAGATTTTTCCTTACATTTAATTCGTAATACCGTTCGATTGCTTTAAAAAATCCAGTTCCCTCCATCACAATTCTACATTCAAAGGGTTAGACTACCGTAAAAGTCCGAAAGAATTGTTTCTTTTAAGTAAACAATACCTTGATAACTTGGGAAGAATTAAAATGCCAATTGCCGAAGAAGTTTTTGTAGGTTATATTCGTCGAGGTCTTTAAAACTGAATTAGGGAGAGAAGGGACTGGGATTTTTCGAAATATTACAAATAATTAACACTTTGGTCGTGGATTCGAAGCCAACGATACCAGGCGACTTGGTTCGCTGCAAAAAATGTTATTATTCTCGGGTCGCTACAGTCGTCTAACCCCTCGACTACGAAGCTCAGACGAAGAGATGACTCTCCTCGGGGGCATTTTCATGCCGCATTAAAAAAAAGTCACTATTTGTTCTAAAAAAGAATTCGGAAACGTCGCCATACCTGTGAGCTGAATCTATTTCCACAACCGTCGACGATGCACTGGAAGGGCTTGTTGCCACCATGCGAGAGCACGTGCCGCTCCAACCATCGCCTCGAGCACGAGGTTCTGCCCTGGACCTTGCACCCTTGCCATTGGCACACGAAGTTGTCTCCGCCTGTCTGTGTGTTGATGTGCGCCGCCTGTCGGATTAAAACAAAAGGAGTGGTGCGAATGCAAAATACATTGCAAACGATACGGTTAAACGAAGAACGAAAGAGCCTGCGCGCGACGTTAAAAAGCTAATTATACACACGATGGGGAGCAGAACCGCGCGTGGAAATAAAACATTTGGAACATTTTAATTCGCAGTTCAACTTGAGATGGCAGAGTTGAATTTTGATTTACGTTAATTGAAAGTTCTTGCAAATCGCGTTGAAATATATCAGCCGAGTATGGCTCTTTCTAGCATTTCGAAAAATGCTCGATCCGAATAAGAGCGATTAAAGTCAAATGGTAAGACTGACGTTTTTAGTGGTGATAAAAGTTACGACTATTTTCAAATACTAGTATTAAACAAAATATTACGTGGAATCCTTTCGAGAAACAAGTGACGACGAAACGCTCCGCAAAGCATTTCGAATAAAAAGTTTATCGGTTTACAATTCGATGTTTTAACGGCCTCTTCGAATGGAGAGACCTAACGAGCCGTTTCGGACCATCTCGGGCCAGTTCGAACTTGCATTTTTAATTTTAACGCGATTACCGGAGTCGGGTTATTAAAACTTGGTTCGCATCGGGACCGAAATTGCGGGATAATATTACCTGCAAGTGCTCGAGCAAGGCGCTGCTGGTGTCGCAGTTGACTCCGCACTTGTCCCAGCGGCAGTATCCGCTGTCGGCGGTCTGGCCCCTGTCCTTTCCGGGTGCCTTCGCGGGAAACCTGATGGTCGTCGGCGCCGAGAGGATGGGCGAGAGCGAAGTGAGGGACGACTGCTTGGACTCAGCGCTATCCCTGGACGAGTCGTCCTCGTCCTTAAGCGAGTCGCTCGGGGTCGGGGGTAGGTTGAGCCTCGATATGAAATCCACGGTCTTGGTGCCGCAGTTGCTACTCGTCGTCAGGTTGTTGTTCTCGTTCACGCGAATCGGCTTCTGCGAGAGCGAGTTTTCCTGCGAAACGACGCGTTGCTTTCTTTAACGACTCGGGAGAGTTTTCCGTTTTCCGAGCCGCTTTCGCGTGCGTTTCGACGATCCACGATCGTTTGTGTCTCCTTCACAAGTTTAAGTTATTATCGGCATTATTTTCCCGCTGTTGTCAATTGCGCCCGGGTACGCACTGGTGGCAGCTGTAAGCTTTTTCAACGAATCGAGATTTTCCAATAAACGAGCCAGCGCCGATCCAAAGAGCTTATTAAAAAGTAAGCATTGGTGCGATTGCTGAATTGCGACCCGGCGCGCCATAAATGTCAATTAGAAAGGCCAAGCGTAGGCACTCAGCTGCAATCGGTCAAGAGTCAATCGCTCGTTTAGGGATTTAAATAAATCTTGAGCGAGTCGCGGCAACAACGACGTCGACGCGTTTTTGTATTTGGCATTCGAGGGAGGGGGGGAAACGCGCTTATCGACGTCCGAGTAATTATTTGTCTCGGTCAGAGGGAAGTGGCTTTGTCGGGCCAGCTAAATACAGTTTAATCGAACGGTGAATCCATTGATCGGCGCATAATCCTCCTCTTTGACAAATCAAGCGATGGGTTAAGACGCGTGCGTAGCCGAACGAATAGAAACAAAATGCGTAAATCGGATTACCGGCTGGCTTCCTTGGGATACGTACCTCGAGCTGATTAGTCTGTTCGTTAACCAGAGCCGTCGGCATCGTTAATAAGGGTGGCGGAGACACGCTGGGGCTCGCCTCGGATGTGAGCCTCAGGTTGGAGATCTTGCAGGAGGGCAGGGTCGAGAGCACGTCCCTGGGGATGGGAAGCGCGTGGAGCCCGGAGCCCTTGGCGTTGCCGGCGGCGTCGTTGCCGGCGCTCATGCTCGCCGAGGTCGTTATCGTCGTCGGGTGGCGCTCGTGCCGTTGCAGCTCACCGTGGCCGTCGTCGCGGCGCTCGCCGACTTCTTCTCGTGGTAGTGCTTGCCGTTGAGCCGCGGCTGCAGTCCCGCGATGTTCTGGGAGAGGGCGCGCACCTCCCAGCCGCTGCTCGCCCCCAAGTGATACTTGGCCAGGCCGTTCTTGCCGTTGCGCTGGACCGTCGCCGGTCGCCGGAACTCCGGGGAGTTCTTCGCCACGAGGATCGACATGTCGCTCGCTTGGCTCTTCTTTGTCTGCGTTTCGAGACGAATACACACACACACACACACACACGTGTGTCATTAGTCCTTTTACACGCTCCGTTAATCCGCTCGCTCGGATCTTTTTACCTTTCACTCTAATCTTCGAGAGAACAATGTTTCCCTTTTTCTTTCCCTCGGCGCGGTAAAAAAATTGTCCCCGATAAAACTGCGTCTCGTGCATTTCAAAAATTGCACCACAAATCTGGCGATCCGAGTCTTGCGACTTGGCCTCGTCTAATTTCGCAAATTTAACGTTCGCACTATGAGCGTGTCACTTTTGTGCAGTTAAGCTACACTTTCGACGCGTGCGCGCGCGCGCGAACAATCAAGAATAATTGACTTTTTCGTTCAAGGCCAGTTTCGTATCGATCAACGCGCTGCTTTTTACGAGTGAATAAACCGAGAGTCCGGCAACGCAAAAAACATCAGTTGTCGTAGTTTAAGATTGTAGGTCAGGCGTTGACTCGAATCTCGTCGAGAGATTATTGCGTAACCGGCATTTCCCGTCTTAAATCAGAAACGCGTTTCGTTCACAGTCGCATTGCGAATATTGATTTACAAAGGATTTGAAATTCAGTTCTAATCAAAGTTTAATCGATTCCGCTCGAAATCCAATTTAATAGTTGGCGTTTAATTATCAAATTATCGAGCTTATCGAATTAAAATAATCGAAAGTATCGCGCGCCTATACGCATCGGTGTAAAAAACCGAGCTTCGCTAGATTTACAAACAAAGCTCCGCGAGTGCTAAGATCCGAAAAAAACTTTTAAAAGCGAAACTCGCAGTTGTGCCGCGCAAAAGTAGCAAACTGGCTCGTGCGCAGTAACAATATTAGTTCCCAGCAAACTCGCGAGCAGTTTAATGTAAGAGAAAACGTTTGAATTGAGAAAGAAGCTTCGGTGCTCGTACGCGTTCAGGAGGGACTCGAATCGCCGGAGAACGTCAATTTTAGGCGACACACGAGGACGCAATCTCGTTATTAAAATTGAATCCCGTTGATTAAAACGCGGAGAATCAAGTCTCGAGGGACGGAGAGGGTAAAAACGCACCTTGGCCTGCTGGGGCTTGATCTGCGTCTTGAAGTACTCGGTGATCTTGCCTTGGGAGTCTTGGTGGTGGTGGAGGTGGTGCTGCTTGCCAGACTTGCCGTGCCTGGGGCCGGGGTCCGCCTGTCGCGGAAGGCAGCCGTGCTCAGGCTCGGCTTTGAACCTCTGTAGCCGTTGGAGCAGGCGGTGACGGCCAGCGGGGGTGTCCCAGGGCCACTGGGGCCTCGGGGCCGGCGGCTGCTGCTGCGTGGGCGCCAGCTTGCGGGTAGCCACCGGACTAGCCTCTTGCTGCTGCTGCTGCTGCTGCTCCCTGCTCCTGCTCTGCTGTTGCTGCTGCGGCGGCTGTTGCTGCTGCTCCTCGGGGACGGAGACACTGCCCCCGCTACTGCTGCTGCTGCTGCTGCTGCTGCTGCTTCCACTCCCGCGTACACCACTGACACCCTCGTCGCTGCTGGTCGTGCTGCAGGGCGAGCCGGGCTCGGCGATGTCGCTGCCACTTGTTGCCTGCTTCCGCTGCTGCTGAGGCCGCTGCTCCCGCTGCCGCTGCTGCTGCCGCAGTCGCCGCAAGAGACGGCGACGCCACTGTCGAGACACACAAACGAAACTCTCGGTTAGGCCTGAATTTCAATCGCTAGGTCAGCATTTTTTCAACGGCGACGCGTTTCCTCCTCTGACAAAGATCGCTCTTTGATTCTTTTGCTTTTCTGGTAAACAAGCGAGAGTCGGTCCGTTGCAACCGGACGTCGACTCGTGTTTCGAGGAGAATAATCGTAAGTAAGACGCCGAGGGCACAACCCCTTTCGATTCCACTGATTGTTTTTCGAGTTAAGGAAACTGTCGAAGGAACGCGTTACTCGCGTCTTATAAGATGGGGGAGGGGGGGGGAGGGAATCTTTTAGCCACAAAATTCCTCGATCGCAAGTCAATGAGTAATTCGATACAATAACCGAGCACCCGAAAACTCATTTCTCCCTTCTCTCATTTCTCTCGGCGTCTTACTTAGGATAAACTTTTTCAGATCGAATGCAAACTTTCTTTAATACGACAACCGCTTTTTGGTATTCGTTTTATCAGCTTATAAATTAAATTCGAGCCTTAGCAGAGATGTCATGTAACGGGGATCGATCGAATCGACTAACGGCGAATAATAAAAAAAATGCTAAAATACGAAAAGGCGAAAATGCGATTAGGACTGATTGCAATAAGAGCAGACGGCAGCACTGGAGACGCGTTCGATTAAGGCGTTGGTAAAAAAGCTCGTCGAGCGATTAATAATAAGGAAATGTAGCGCGAAGGTAAGAATGTTGGGAGCGAATAGAGGGTAGAACGCGAAAATGGTCGCGCAAGACGAAATGACGAGGACGAGGCAATTGCCAATATCTGGCCCTGTAATTAGGTTTTGCCGGCGGCAATGTCATTACTCGTTAAGCATGCAATTTCCCTCTCCCTCTGGTCTCCAACCAAATGCAACGGCGCGCACCTTCTTTCGGAGTTGGCGTTAGTCGCTTCATTCGCCGGCTTTTCTAGAGGCGCGCACAAGTTCCGCGACGAGATTCATATTTTATAGAATCAGCGGAGTGCGGCACGAGGCGGTGATAAATTTTACCTGGATCGGCTCAATTGTTGCAAGCTCGATGAAAGTTTGCGAGGAGCAGCTTCGCCGGCGAAATTGATTCGCGTAGCTCAAGCTCGTCCCACCGTTTGTTATCGCAGGCGCCCCAAAGTTCACGTCCGCGTTTACCTCGTGTTCAAGCGCACCTTTCTCGGTTCGTCGCGGTCGTGGCAGTTGTCCGACACCCGGACATCGTCGACGACGTTCGCAACGCCTCCCGGCCTCAAGAGCAGTTTATCATACGGAAAGTGCGCGAGACGGCCGGATGTAACTGTAAAGCGAGTACTTCTAAGTTTAAAGTTAGACGCGGGAGAGCGGAGGAGCGACGAAAGAAAGGGGGTTCCCTAATATTAAGAGCAGTCGACAGCTTTTACGAGCGGAACTTTTCCCATCTACAAGCGCCGTAATCCCTCGGCTGCTGCTGCTGCTGCTGCTGCTGCTCCTCATTGACGTTCGGAACTTTTGTTCGATCAGCGGACTTTGCGAAGAAGGGAGGGGGCGCGGGCGAAAACTATTCCCGAGAGCGGCTACTCCCCTTGCCCCTTTGCCCGGTGGTGCGCGGCTCGCGACATCGACCCACCGCTGGCACAGGGCACCTCTTCAGTTGTGGATGGGCCGCGGCAACACCATAATCCGTGCGCCAAACGACGAGGAGTCGTAAAATGGAGGCCGCGCTGGTGGCTCCCCCGGACGCCCGTGCACCCAACTTGGACCGACGCACCTCTAGTGTACCAAACGCCAAGACTATTCGCTCTCTCTCGCGCGAGCTGCGCTTTCGCATCCTGCCCCTCTCGAGGCCCTTCGCGAATACGTGCGAGTGCACGCGCGAATCGCTCTTCTCCTCCTCCGCCGCTATCTCTCCCTGCCTACCCACTCACGTCTTAGGGATTATACGTTTCTTCTTATCTCGCTATCTACATTACCTCGTCGTTGTTTCATCTCCCACCCTTGGCGATTTCGGTGCCCCGTCGCTTCCGCCGCGCGCATTCCTCCTACATATGTAATTCCATGAATATTGTATCTCTTACTCGGCCTCTTAATCCTCCTTCATTTTTCTCCTGCTATCCGTCAAAAACAAATCCTCTCTCTCTCTCTCTCTTCGTGTGCGAGCGAGCGCTTCGCTCCTTGCAACGCATTAACTTCTTACTACGTGGATTTTTGTACTCTAATTTCTACGCGTAGCCGTGCCTCCTTGTATTATTTTCTCAGCTCCACTCGAGGCAGCTCGAGAAGAGCCGCAGCTCCGCGTTTTTGGATGTAAAGCATAATTTATGCGCTGCTTTTTTCTCAAAAGGCTCGGGCGGAGATTTTAGCAGGGCGGACTATTGTGGTCGAATCGCATTGTTGATTTACACACGGAAAAGGTGTAAAAGTTCATCGTAAAACTTAATCACGCGATGCAGTTGATTGTCGAGTGCACCGCACGAATTAAATCCTAGACGATCCAAAAAAATCTCGCCTTTCGCGGGCCTTTCAACAAAGTCTTTTGCCACCCGCAACCAAATAGTGGCTAATTCGTCACCGTAACAACATTTTATTTTCGATTTAACGGGCTTTTCGTAGCGTATCGAACAAATGCTACACTACCGGCGCAGGCTTTATCTTTAATTAATGGCGGTTTGATTTTAGCAGCGACTCTCGAGTGCAGCCAGCGAAGTAGTCGTTATTGTACACGTGGATCGAAGCATTTGGTAAATTAACAACAGCCACTGCCCCGGAGTAGATCGATTTTAACGCACCTCAGGGCCTCGAGAGCCGTTCGATAAATAAAAAATCCTCGCGATGTATCCGCCGCATCTGGTGTTGGGAGCGCGGCTTCCTCAAAACTTGGACTCGAGCGCGATACGAATAATAAAACGTTAGATAAAAGCATTTCTTAATTCGTCGTAACTCCTTTCGGGGACGAGGCTATTTTTCGCACCGTCAGAAGGAGGCCGGCGGTTTTAGGAGCGGCATCCACCAAAGTTGTGCGCCCGTTGGCAGTCTAATTCCCACAGCTCCGAGCGAATCCAGACAGATAAATTTTTCCTTCTAACACCCTCTCGTCTGTCCGGTCGTTTCTCCGTTTGCGGTTCTGCGCCGGCCGGGAGCCGCGATGCCGACGGAAATGCAGTCGCGGCTCGCCTAAGTAGCCTCGGGCACGCACGCGCACGAGCCATCGCCGGCTGACCGCGACTGCGGCCTCTTTTGTCGATGGAAAAGAGCGAGAACCGACGCACCGGTCAAGTGGCTCAGCTGCGTTAGAAACAACTCGGTTCACCAGCGACAACTTTACCCGGATTAGGGAATCCCCGACGACCTCCGCTCCAGTGGGACGTTTCTCTTGAAATTTTCCGTAGATTTCAGCAAATTTAGGCGTTCGAGTTGTGGTCGTTGTTGTTGTTGTTTGCCACGCGGAACAAAGTTCGAGTGCAACTTGACGGGCGGAACAACTCGGTGGCATTAAGAATCACGACTGCGATCGATAGGCACGGGCGGTTGTCTTATATTTCGGCCTGAATACGATTTGGTAAGCCATTTGGTAATCCAGTTTGAGGGACAATCTCGGCGACGGTATAAACCAGGAGGCGCCGAATGCTCGGTTACCGGGGCTTCCTCCGACTAATTGCGGCTGACGTTGCACGAAGGCAAAGAAGGAGCTTCCACTTGAATTTTAAAGGGAGCTTAGTGTGCACGCACGCCCACGCATTCGAAAGTAATTTCGTCTACGCCGGATACGCCTCTAAGAAGCATCAGAATCGACGGCCGCTGCATCCGTTTGCGATTGCGCGGAAACGGGGAATTACGAGGACCGATTTGAGCGTCGCCGTGGGAGACTTATCGAGCCTCCCCTTAAGCTCCTGAATTTTTTAATGCGAATTACACCGCGTGACAACTGGAGCTGGAGAAGAGGCTCGGCTTGTTGTAACGCAACGCGGCCGCTGTTTGTGCGCCGTTTAAGGCGCTGCGGCGTTTTTCCAAAGTTCGCAAGCACCTCTGTATTACTGGCGGTGGAAAACGTAGCGTCTTCCCTAAGTCGCGTTCGAGTTTCTTATACTCGGGTCGAGCCTTGAATACGCGAATCGACTTTTTGCAACTACAAATTAATGCGTCGCCATAAATAACGATAATTATTCGAAGACGCGTTGAAGTCTAGTTGTTGTTTTATTAAATCGCAAAATTGAATGCGCGTCTTGAATGGAAAACAATCGATTCGAAATATTACCGACGCATAATAAATAACCACGTAATTTATTTCCATTGTTGGAATAGCGCGCTTCTTAAGATTAACTTTGTTAACGACGGCTTAAAAGAATCGAGTTGTGACGGTAACGAGTGGCGCGAGAATGTGGAGATAAATTAATGCGCGTGAAAGCAATACTTATGAATAAGTCGGAGCAAGTAATGAGCGCTGGTGTACCGTTCGAGAAAAAGAGGAAAGAGGGAGAAGAAAATAAAAGAGGCAGCGGCGACGGGGGCGAAACGCAGAAAGGAGTAAACGAAAGAGCAAAAGATATACGGAAGGATACTCCCATTGTGCGAGGAAGTAAAAAAGTAACACTTCCCTTACAAACTGAACACGTAAAGCCCTGCATAATAAATTGTCGGCGTGGAAGAAATTAGTGTAATGTAGAGCTTGATAGAACGAGGAATTTGCATAATTAAAACATTGCAAATTAAAGACATTGCATAATTTCTCGGGCACTTGATTTACAATGGATCGGATGTAGCGAAGAATAGCGGTGCGTGCGAACGAGTCGAAGGAGACGCGAGCAGCGACCGACCGAATTCGTCTAAAATGCATCGCCTCCTGCGTGACGCCAACAGCAGGAGTAAAGAAAATGACCGCTCGATTGCAGAACTACTCTTGGAACAATGCATTTTTCCAACAAAGCGAAGAAAAGGAAAATCACCCGAATTGCGATTCCTGCTCGAGTCCGGTTGCACGTCAACCTCAACTTCCCAGAATTCAAATTAAAAATATAAAAAAGTCGTTTTAATCGTGCCACTGGATGTCTTAGCCATGTACCAGAAGCACTAGACCTTCTTAATTGCGGCTACGGTTCCTTTCGGATATTGAAATATTTAAAGAAATTTCAATATACGGTATCGACGTTCTGTAATAAACTAACATAACCTCTAAAATACATTCGATTACGTCACTTATTTCAAGTGCCCTGCTTTCAAAATCACCGAACAATTTTTATTTGCTTACTATTCCTAACGAAGATTACGGCCTTTTCGAATGCATTTCTTCCATTTGTCAGTTTGTAAGGTCGCTAAAATTATAATATCGTTTTATTCTTGCAAGTTCACTAATATACCGGCTGTTTACTTTACAGCCGCGCCAACTATCCAACTATAAAAATGTGTCATTGTAGGAGTCTTGCTGCTAAAGACGGGAATAATGTTATGTAAATTTCAATGATAAAAATAACTAAACTATCGTAGAAAAAATAATTTTACTTTATTCAGTTGTGTTTACGGATTTGGGAATAATTCAAAATTAAATTGCCACGAAACACGAAGACTCAGCTATCACTGCATTTAATTTTAATCTTTTAATATTTTTTTGCGAATTATGAAAACAACAAATTACAAATTTATTCGTAGCAAAGGATGTTTGAATAATGAATTGCGATTTTATTAAAAACTTGTACCGAAACAATAGGAATTACGAGGGAGATAAGTTGGAGGCAAAATCAAAAGTTAATCGTACAATATTTTTGTCGAGTTGTAACAAATGGTTAACAATTTGGATATTTCACGTGAAAATTTGCAAACTGCCTAGGGTGATCGAATAATTCGATAATCTCGGTACTAGAGTTGAAAAGAGACTTTTTTATCTTGAAGAACAGTTGGCTGAGAGGAATAATTTAATAGCGGAAGAGTTTAAATATTAAATTGATAACACTGCTTTTATAAGTCAACAATATTGGCGACGGGAAATTCTTAAAAAGTCTCCGAGTCAAGAAGCTTATGCAATATCTTCACTTTGGGATTTTTTCTCGAATCTTTTCTTACCCTCGCGACGCAGCGGTGAACTCCCATCAAATTCGTTTAATTTCTTATTGAACTACTTCTCGACTCCCAAGATAATCCCATCGACGACTGACGTGAGCCGAGAGAGATTGCAAGGTCTTTTTATTCCTCAACTAAGACTCGGCATTAAAGAGAAATTGCCGCGTTCTAAAATAATTTTACGAATTGCCTGAAAATGGCAAAAGTTTTGAGCTTTAGCTGAAAATTTTCTCCGCGTTCGTAATGAATTTAGTGTCGGGCGGCAGGCCCACGCAGTTTTGCGCCTCGGACGTTCGCGCGAACGCAGAGAAAAATTCCGGCCTCCTTAACGACACATTTTAGCGGCGATAGTTTAACTCGGGCTCGACTCTCTTATAATAAACAAGTCAAAGTCTCGAGAACGCGAGGAAAGAAGAAGTTATTTTTCCTCGAAACGTAAGCGAGAAAACTTTTAAATTGGAGAAACTGAATTTAGGCGCTTTTCATTTTGGCGAGACCACTACTTTTATAAGCACTCGGCGGGGGTAATTGTTTAGGAACCTGTTGAGAAAAAAAGTTGGGAAACACGCGAGGGGGAAGCGGTTGCGTTTGACTTTAAGTTAAGTTTGGCAGGAAGGAAGTGCAAATTGCCCGAGTCCGCTGGAAAGGAGAATTGCCAGGTCGAGGAAACAAAGCTCGTTAAGGACAGTTGTGGTTTCTTTTCAGCTTGACAGAGCCACACACAGATGAGACGCTCGGCACACAGGCTACACACGGAGGACAACAATCCGTTTTCCTTTTCTTTATTTTTCGTCGTGCCTCGCCTGCCATTGTCGCCGGTCTCCCCAGAAGCAAGGAGAGAGCGAGATGGAAGTCTAGCGAAGCACAGAGCAGATGTTGCGGCTCTATCAGTTCGCCAAACAGTGCAGTTCTCGAGAGTCTCCTGCAAGTGCCTCGAGAACACGCGAGTCGTCCTGCTTCTTCGTTTTTTACTCGAGCGCCGCGCGAACCCGAACGATCTCCTTTCTAATCGCAAATTCGCAAATTCGCAAATTTAGCACTCGGAAGCTCGGCCCTGACAATAATCCACCTGCAGCCACGGCATAGGATTTCTTTCGATCTACGCAAGCAGGTGCATCGTCGAATCAGCATCTGCTTTCGATAAACGAAGACACAACGACCTGATTCCCATCTCCTCCATTCGGCCGTGCGAGAGAGCAAACGGCTAGTGTTTTTTCTTCGCCTCGTGAGAGTTTGAACGAAAGCGCGGATTTTACACGTGAACAACGCGTGTTGTCGAGCGAGAACACGCGTGTCCTACCGCAATTCGGCAATTCGTGACGCGTCAACCGCACTCGTATCGAAGGATAATTCATCCTCGGAATTTAAAGAATGCGGCTCGTCACAGGACGTACGCGTGTGTATTTTGACCGTAAAGCGTAATTTCGGGCACGTTTTAATCGTACGGAATCCTTTCTGCATTTCTCGCGCATTGGCTTCCCTCCTCTCGATCCGTCGCGCGCGCCTCTCAAGCCCCACTGCTAATAATTGCAAAGAGTGCAGATAATGTGGTTTAGTGACGACGGCACGCGTTTGCCCTTCTCCATTCAAATGTCTGGCCCTTTTGTTGGCTCAAAAATTGCAGGCGCAGCGTTATTTTGTCGAGGAGCGATAAAAACGCATCGCAGCCAAAGGGGCGTTCGCCGACTGCGACAACAACTCGCCTCGAACAAAATCAATACGAAATAATCTAGCGTTTACCGAAGCGTGGGACGCTTATCGAGTGCATTACGGGTTTTTGCTTTCGCGACAGCATCGACAGCGAGTGAACGAGGAAGGAACGCCGCGGAAAGTCACTCCGAGCTCGTTAAACGGCCAAGCGGAGGCAGCGAGGAGAAGAGCGCCCGAGATAATTCAGCAAAGACGCCGGCGCGCTCCCGTTGGCCGGGGAGAGACGCGTGCGACACGCGTCGGGGCGTCTCCGAGGCTCTCCATCCACCCTTCCGCTTGCTTCTCCTCGCGCCAGGACGTGTCGAACTGACCTACACCCACCGAGGAGGCTCGCGCAGGCGCAGGCGCTCCTCCCGGTGGCCCCCGCCCTTAGAGCGAAGGCAGACAGAAGAGGAGTCCGCTCTTCCTGGCGACAGCTCCGACGAAATCACTTGGCTTCGCTGTGGGACGCCACGCCGCTCCTCGGGATTGACGGCTGTCCTTCGTTCGATACACGATATTTCGAGCGAGGCAGAGGGTGAAGGGCCACCACCGCAAAACTTGGGGTCGCTCTGGCTCTTCTGCGCGATCACTCCACGCTTCTACAATTAGTATTATTTGGTTGCTCGTTCGAGTGTCGAGGCGCCCCCGTGCATTATTGCGGCCGCCGGGATAATCTATTGTTGATGCTTCCCGTCTCTCTGTTTACTCTGCAGCGCGATATTAGCGGGAGTTAATGATCGAGGCCAGCCGCCTGTTAAAATGCGCTTTGCGCGACAATTTTCGAACTTCTTGCGAAATTGGGTCAACGGGCTGAGGGGAAGCTCGCGTGGTTGCTCTACTACTCTATATACAGGCTGCGCTTAATAACCCGGAAAAGTTATTTGCTATTTTTCGAATTCGCTCGAGACGGCGGCTGGCTTTCCCTTTCGGTTGCGCGCACTTGTTGTTATCGCTGGCTTGCCGTGGCGCGCTATTCGTGCCGATAAACCAAACCAACAGTGGTTAAATCTACTTTTTGGATCGGGCGACCGTCTAATTACCATTTGCAACGTTTCCGGCGTTGGCTTTTCCTTGTATTTTCGTTGATTCTTACCCCAGGCACAGTAGAGGCGACTCAACTTCGACTCGATTCAACGACTAATCGCCATTTTTTTCATTTCCAAATGCCGAAGTTGATACTCGATTAAACTTGAATCGCTTATCACGGTTTCTGCTGAATAAGATTATCGGGCGGTTTTTACCGCGAATCGAGACTCCTCGACTGATTCCTGCAATCTGCGCAAAAAAGTATTCTCGAATAATGCAGCAAATAAAGTCTCGCGTGCAACGGTTTTATTAAAAACTTACTCTCCCTAATGAATGGAATTCATTCATTTCACTAGTGCCGAATATGCGAGCGCGTGTTCGCGCAAAGCCTTTGGCAAAGTCGGTCGACATTTTCCTTTGCACTGGCGATCGATACGAAATCCGAGATTTGGCAGATATTAACGTAGGAGTCGAGTCAGTGGTTGCTAATGTTTGGACTCGCGATCAAAGACCACAGTCGCAGCTACAAATGAGAATTAAATTCGGAAAAGACGCAAAGACGAGGTTCGATGTGCGTTGTAACGAGTAAATACATACGAGCAATTGTTTCGCCGTTATTAATGGTTCAGCGGATGGGTAGACGAACGGAAAAAGAAGAAGAGAGAGCTTTGAAGATTCGACAGAGATTGACGAAGGCACAATAAGTGGATGGTACGAATTCTGGAGTGACCAGCTTTTTTAGGATTCGCCACTGGTTCCGATGGGTGTATCGGGAACAAAAAGAGGGTTGGAAAAACAAAGAAGGTCTCGGTGTCTATCGATGTATCTAGAGGGAAATTCCAGTATATAAAGTGAAGCCGGAAGGGGAGAGGGGGAAAGGAGGAAGCCTTCGAGAGAAATTTTCTGCAATATTATCTCTTCTCCCTTTGCTCGAAGCGCCAAGTCGACGGCGACTACTTTTTTCCACTGGCTTTTGTCAAATTTACTTCTTTGCTTTCGGATCGAAGCATTCGTCGCGAAAATTAATTCCTTTATCTCTTTTTTCCTTTGCTCCCTTTAAAACCTCCGCGCGCGTTTCCTAATCCGAGAAAGTGAGGGAACGATGGCACGCGGCGATCGTTAATAAGCTTAAAGGGTTTCGAGAGCAAACAATCGAGGAGAAAGAGTTAAGTTGGAGCGCCAGATTAATCGGCTCAGTTTATAAATCAAGCGATAACGCCGCCAAAGATTTTTCAGGGCGCTACTCGGTATTATTTCGGGTCGCATCGCAAGTAAGCGACCCCGGAAAACGAAGATTATCTCACTGACTTTGGGCGAAACCAACTCGCGAACGTCTTTGTCGGAGTCGTTGCTTTTCACCTTTCACGTTAACGCAATGCGCGCGCACTCGTAGTACTCGAGTGAAATTTGTGCGCTGACGGAATCCAGTGTCGGTGCGCGCCGGCTGTTAGTGTTAAAAGTTAAATTATCGGCTAATCGACGCACTAATACGAGCTGAAAAAAATCGTCGACGCTGATTCTGCTCTATTAACGAAGCAAAGACTCGGTGGTGTGTTTTCGCCGAGAGAAGAAGCAATTTACAAATAATGCCGATCGAACAAAGGATCTAAAGTTTCCAATACGAATGCTCGAGTTGCAGCGGTTCCCGTATCGTTGTCCGCTTATTACACGTGGCCTCGAGCAAGTGCGCAGCGTCTTAAACGACCACCAGCCGGCGGAACCTCTAGAGGACAAGGACCGGCGACTGTTGTATTACGGGGTCCGATCGGAGAAGCACTCGCTCTCCCAGTAATTTGCGAATCGGATTAGAAAGCAGCCAGAGCGAGGAGGGAGGGAGGGAAGCAGACCGGCACTCGATACGCTCTTCCCATTCGGAGATTGGAATCTCGACAATGGCGGACTTTGTACGAACGCGAAATCGTTATTCGGGCAGGAGCTCCTCCAGCAACGCGAGTGGCACAAGGAGCACGAGCAGCAGCAGCAGGCGCCGTTCGCCGGCTATTGCGCACATCAGGAAACGAGCTGCCGCGACCCTCGTTCTTCCGTCACAATACACGTTCGAGTGCTCGCCGAGGTTTAATTCTCGAGTCGAGCACCGGTGCTTGTGCGCGTTCGTTACGCGGCAGGACCGTAACTCGACGAAGCAGCGCGCGTTACGAGAACAAAATGGCTCGAGCTCGCGATCCGATTACGAAAGCGTAAAAAAAAAAGCAGCTCCGGGCTTAGCAACGGCAACGGATGGACGCGAAAGCTCGAGCGGAGGAAGAGGAAGATCCCCCGGATAGGAGAGTGTCTTTGGCGCGACGAGCACTAAGGAGCACTCGTTTTTATCTCTTTCCCCGGGGTCCGTTGCAAATTGCTCCGGGCCCTCCTCCCGCTCAGCCCCGCAATAATCTATTCCCGCGGGTGCTCGTGCACTCGAAGCAGTAGACACTAGCAGTCCCGAGTAGTCTAATTAGAACGGGGCTGGCCTCGATGCTCCTTTGATGACCTCGTGCTCGTGGTCGTGCTCGTGACGGAGCCGCGAGCCTAAATAGGATTCTGCGCCTTAAACACGGGCATTACGGAATTATCAGCTTTTTCGGGTCTTCGATCCGGCGTTTGATCTGCTGCCACCTTTATTATCTTCACGCGTGCAAAGAAGACCTAAGCTCGTGGCCTAATCGAATAACTGCTCTTATATTTTGCTCGCAGCGCCGAGAGAAGTTTGAAAGGAAAAGGGATCCTCCTATCCTACCATTGGACTGATAAGCGACGTAGTTGAGTTACTACGGTTTCCCCCCCCCCCCTAATAAGCCGAGTTAGAGCAGCAATCTCTGACGACGTGTTGGTGCAACGACCGAACAGGTGTGCGTAAATAGCATTGGTTAAAGCTGATTAAAAGCCATTCGTCCTTTCTTTTCGCGCCTCTAAATAAATAATTCGGCTCTAAAAACTATGCGTGTATATACGTGTGCAAGTGTTTGCGCACGCGTTGAGCTAAAACCTTGGGGGAACAAAACGCATAATAATGAGGAAACTCGTAACGATAAATCAATGCTTAACTCATTACGCACGGGTATTTCGAATCGACAAGTTTATTTCGTCTCTGCAGCCTCGCACTAACGAGTTCGGCATGTTTAACGCAATCGTGATATCGCATCATTAGCATCTCCGACTTTCTACTTCTAAGCCTCGCTTTTACCAATTTCGCTCGCTCCTGCCAATCTTACTTCATTCGTTTCAATTGTTTCTCGTTTAAAATTTGAGCTCCTCTTTAAGAAATTTCGTCAAATGCTTCGTTTATACTTGCGTTGCGACGAAAATGACGATTCGAGACGAGCGTCGTATCCACTTTCGAAATAAAATTTAAGGCACGATCATTTTTTAACTACAAAAATGAAAAATATAAAACGCTTTCGACGATTGTCGTTGAGAAAAAATGCGCCCTCGTATCGCGCGAAACTATTATTACGGATTGATATAAATTTCCGTATAATTTTATTAAAAAATGTGTGGAGAAGCGTCGATCTCAATAATTGACCCGAGAGTGACGAAACGGATAGACGGGCGCGTTGAAGCGCAAACCCGATTATTCTAAATTTAAAATAATCCACGCGTTTATTACGTTTTAACGAGGCCATCATCGTCCTCCGCGTAAAAGAATATCTTGCATTATTTTCGAATGAATTTTCCTCACCCGCGGCTCTCTTATAAATCAGCAAATACCGAGGGTGCACGGCGCGACCTATACATTGCGCAAGAATATTCAAAAGAAAAATATGTCTGGCGGTGAATAAGGTTCGCGTTGAAGTAGCAAGTGAAAAGCGAAAAGCGGCATCGGTTTTCAAATTTACGCCGCGCGCGATAAACCACGCGACTCGGGACATTTTAAGCATTAGCAGCGAGCAGATTTTCATTAATTCGCGCGTCTGTTCAAAGCAATAGTTTGACATTTCTCGATTCAAATTGCTGCAAGCGATGCGCGGTTAATTAGACGAGCAGCTTGAGAAACGGGGCCGTGAAAGCAGCGACAAAAGCTCGACAGTCCGTTGTCCAGCTCCTGGAGAAGCGCGAGGTGAAAAGAAAAGCTGGAGCGGCGTAACCTGCAACCGTTGACTGCTCCTGCACGGAAGATGAAAAATCGTCCGAATTTTCTTTTCTCACGGACTCTTCCGTATAAATCAAAAAGGGGAAAACTACGGGCAGCAACGGGGGAAGTAAATAAACGGACGGTGAAGTCGAAGAGGGTCGCTCCGCCGCCAATCAGTCATGCGGTGAGGGGTGCGCCTCTCCTCTCTCCAGCGGGAGGTGGGCAAGTTCGCAAGGAGCAGGACGGACGGCCCCTCGGGGCAAGGGTCACAGCCGCGTATTGGATTAGGCTCGCTGGCATTGTCGCCGAGAGAAAAATGGAAGCAGCAGCAACGCGCCTCTTTTCCCGTTATTTTCCTGTCCGCGTCCGAGACTCGTTGCTCGCCCTCGACACTGGCAATTCCGAGGACCGCGACGGGAGCCTTTAAGGGGACGTCAAGCGCCGCGTTAATCAAAGTATTTTTACTCCAGCGTCCGACCGTCTCCGAGGAAACCCCGATAATTACCCGGGAAGGTGGTGCCCATCCGAATGCATCGATAACGCGATAAGCGAGGCGCGCGGAAAGGTCTTCAGGTGGAAATAAAAGTTATCTCTTGGCGACTAAAGCTCCCAGCTCCCAGCTCCCCCCCCCCACCGGCTCTTCAACACGGAAACGTATCGACGAAAAGCCTCACGTACTCGGCACACTTATCTCTCCCTTCTGGTGCGACCCACACCAGTTACGCAAGTCCATCCCGGCGCGCATCCCCTCGTGACTGGAGCTCGAGGTCCGCGACTCGGTACGAGGGGCGAACGCCGCCGCCGGCGTCCCTCGCGACTGTTTCATTGACTCGGGTCCCGAGCGGAGGCAGGGGAGGGGGGACCTTGCTTTGCGGTAAGGAGCCACGTTACAGTACAAACCGGCCGCCGGAAAAGGTTGTTTCGTCGGAAGTGGACGGCGCGTGACCTATAAATACCGCGACATCGAGTGACAAACGACGCGTCCGTCCGACTCCTCGTTACTCGAGGATCGCTCTTCCGTGTTCCGGATCGAGTCCTGCTGCCCCGACCACCGTCTCTATAGCTAATCCTCGACTTCTCGAAGAAGGGGGAGGAGGGGCCTGGATCTTCTTCCCAGAGTATCCTGGCAAACGCTCGATTTGTAGGATCAAATTTGGCACGACGAACCTCCGCTGCTCGATCGCGGCTCTTGTACTCGGAAAAGCTTTCGCGCGAAGTTTTCGGAGCCTGCGCCAACTCCAAGATATCGCTCGTCAACTGGAAGCGTCGATTGCAGTTGGCAGTTGGCTCGCGGCTCAAATCCTGCCCGAAGAGCTTCGAGCAAAAACGAGTCGTTGGGCAATTAATAGCCGAATGGTGTAATAAGCTAATAGCGGAGGGAAACGCGAGCGAAGCGCAAATGCTAACTGGCCGTACCTGTTTGACGCGTCATTTGTCGCTTACGGCACTTACGAAATAAGCACTGTTGGACGTGCAATAATCTTTCACTTAGTTCTTGCTAAGGCTCGGAGCTGCTAAGCGTCGCGCTAAGAGTGTCAACGAGGTAGACTTTTACGGAGAGCGACGACTCCTGCTGCTGTATACTTACGAGGAAAGTATCTCGGAAGGCAAACTCCGATCTTGTCCAGGCCGCAAATGCTTCTATAGGCAAAAAAACAAAATCCGTGATTCGGCGTTGGCTCTACTGAACCTTCGTACACGAGGCTATTACTGTTTGCACTACGTTCTCGAGCGCAATGAACGTTTGCTTTTTCATTGGATATTTGCTTTCGAACGCTGGCATAATAAACGCGAGAGAATGCGAAAAAGCGAGGACTTTTTTTAATGTTCGCCGTCGTTGTGGCTGTTGTAAACCTTTAGAGAAAACCTTGTACCTCGAGAAGAGCCGCGTGCAATCGTAGCTCAACCTTACCACGTGCGGTCTACATTATCTGCTTTTACTTATCTTCTAAAATACCTCCTCTCTTCCGTCTGATCGCGCACACGTCCATTTTCATTTATAAACGCTAATAACGATATAGTTTTCGCCTGATGATCGAAGGTTCAGTAACTCGCACGGCAGACAACCGATTTCATCTGTTGGTCCATAGAAACATGCGCAGTCTGGATAAAATCTGTGATCATCAGCTGACACTGGCCTTGCAACTCATAATTAAAAAAGAATATTAATAATTCGATTCATAATGAAGACGCGACTGCGTCGAATAACAAAATTAAGTTGATGCATGTTTGAGAAACAACAAGTGGATGTTTTGCTTCGACAATGAAGTTCCGTTACGAACCTCTTGGACAAACGAATAAATTCAACAGCAGCAACCGCCAAGAGTAACGACTTAATTTTGTTAATTGCGCTACTTAGCAACAAAATGATTGATTATTAATAATATTCGATTTCAAGAGCACGTAGAGCTTTAAAAATGTACAATTCAAATTTGCGAAACGTAAATTTTTAAAGCCTAAATTAAACGCGACATAAATATTTATATAATTACATATTTACATATTTACAGAAAAACCCTTGCACCGTATAAAAAAAAAAGTGTTACTTGTTTTATACATTACTAAACAAAAATAAAGTATATCTTTGGAGAATCAGTCACTTGTAATATTGAAAACGTAGGAGAGACAATCTTTACCTGTAACAGAAAGAAAAACAACATATTAATTATGCATACAATTTGTACTTGTAATTGTTAAAGCTACATTTAAGACTAGATGTATCGTTAAAGCGCTAAACGTGTTCTTACGTTCTAAATCTGCCGGAAGAGTTTGTTTGGAGCTGCTGACGCAAAGCCGTATAATTTAATTTTTTATATTTGCGTTTAACTCTGTCTGTGTGTGTGTGTGTGTGTGTTTGCACGTGTGTGTGTGTTTGCGTGGCTTAAAAAAGAGTAAGGACACAGCTGATTTTGTAAGGCTTAAAATACAGATATTTATTTTAAAAGTTGTCGTCCTCGTTCTTTTTGCGGAAATCGACTCGCTATAAATGTCAAATTCTGCAAATGCAGGCATCGCGTTTCGTTCTATTTTCTCGTACATGTAAATGCATTGTGTGCAATAAAATAATGCTAACGAAGAAGAGCCCCTTGGCTATTTCGGGGCAGTCGAGCCAATCGCTCGAGTCGCAGAGTCTTTTAATAATGTTTTTACGAATTATTTGAAAATTCCTGGTGTTCGGGGCGTATTCGAACGATAACAAAAACCTCGTTAAACGAATTCCGTGTGGAAAATTTTCACAATACAGTGGTAACTGAAAATTAAGCAAAATGAAATTCACGGCGAATTAAAAGCAAATGTATTTAATGGCCAATTTTCATGATTTGCTTTGGTACTACAGCAAAGTGTGAAATCGACGTCAGTGTCCAATCAGCAAATGCATTAATTGGAAGTAAGAAAAATAATTTTTTGACTCGTCTGATAATTATTTCGGTACGTTATCGTCGTGCGTATCGATCGAGCGTCAAAACAGATGGACAGTTTCCTTGTCCTCTACTTTCTTCGTATTCTCTTATCGCGAGTTCGCTTTCGCTAGCGAAGATTTTTGTTTAAAAAAAATTGCTTTTAAAAATACGTTCAAAATTGTCGTGTCACATGAAAAGCAATGCAAGTAGACGAAGCTGTGTAGGAACAGAATAACACATGCACAGAGGGGCCAATCAATTATAATTTCCTCGAATATTTTCACGAGTCGAAAAGTCGAAAAGTCCCAATCAAATGATATAGGAGTGCGCGTGAGTCGAACACAGGCGTGATGTTCACACGCGCCACAGCAGGCACAAATGCAACGAGACGCGAAAACTATGATTGATTGGCAGATTGTTCTGAATTGTCTAGCAATACTAGAATGTTGTTATTAAACCAATAAGAACATGGAAATATTGAGATAATCATTAGACAATCATACCTTGTGTTATCTCCTTCTCACATTTCAGAGCTTAGGCGTGTGAGCGGCTCGGGGCAACGATCCGCTGATAGTGTTAATTCGCGCTAACGACTGTACGCTCCTCCAATTACGGACTCGAGCGTCGAGCGAGCGAACGAATGGCAAGGGATTAAGGGACGTTTTTACATTAGAGTCGCGCGAAGCCAGCCATCGCCGGCCAATACCTTCCTCCCGCGGCAGTTTTTTACGAGGAGCGAGAAAGATTTATCGGACACGGGAGAGGGAGGGGGGTGGGTCGGAAGCGAACGCGCGACCGACTTGTCCGCGCGAGGGTGAATCGTTCAAGAGCAATCGGTCATTGGCGACTGCGCGAGGAAGTGTTAGAGACTGGGAAGAAAAATCGAACTACCGCTCGTTCCTGGCTGATATTTATGGCGCCGCGCTCGGCTCAGGGTGGACGAGGAGCGACAGGAGAGGCTGTCTGACGTAACGCAGAGCCCGCGACCGCCTCCAACTTCGCCGGGGCGAAAATTAATTAGACGTAACGACTGAGAGGGCTTCCGAATTTCCCTCCCTCTCCAGCGCTTATCTCGAAGGCAGTTCGAGTTCTGAGGACAGGAGCGCCCTCTCGTTATTGCGCGACTACCAACAAATACCGACGCTCAGCCTTTTTATTCAAGCAGATCACGGCCCCTGTGTGTTTTCCCGTCGCTTTTCCTTTTCCCTTCGTCACGCACAGAGTTCTGAGAAACTTTCTACCAAATTATTCGCAATATGATTTACTAGCTCCCACTTAGCCGCTCCAACAATGGCTGCGCAAGTTTTAAAGAGAAGCGAGCTAACTTTTGGCAAAACCATCCTCCTCGCGCAGCGATAAGCATTCCAGAGACGCTGCGCTCGTTTTACCCAATAGGTAAAACAGTTGCGTCGTACAACTGGAGGACATTGCGTTGCTCCAATTTAAACACCCATTTTGCACTTTTACCATTTATCCGGTCGCAACGTTTCCGAAGCTTGTGAACTTGGCTAAAAAAACATTCCACGTCCCCTTGAACATTCACAATCATCGCTTCGTTGTTTACTCTGCAATCTTGAAGGGGCACGTGTGAGGGACTCGCACACTCGCGCACCTTACGCGAAATCGTGTCAATTACGCATCAACTCAGACTTCAGAATCGATAAAATAACGAGTTTTTAATAATTATTTTAAAAAACGCCATCGTGACTTTGGCGTGGCTTGATGCTAATTACATTAAATTAGCTCTTCCACGACTATTTCGTTGGACGCTATCTACGTAGCGACGTTATCCCCGCGATCGCGACGACTGTCCAGACGCTGAGGTTTTCATTAATTAATACGTCAGCTGACGATTAGAATTATATCAAGATCGCAGCAGGCCAGACTTGTTTTAATGATTAAATTCGAAATAATAAACAAGTGGATGCGAGCGTATTAATTATGTTGTTTAAACCGATTCGTAACGACGAGTCTCGTAAAGAGCGTAAAGTTATTATTTTTAAAGCTTTTAAAAGTGCGCGAGTGTTAATTATAATCCGCGGCATTGTGCAAGTGAAAATTATAATTACGAGATTATTTCACTTTCGCTGCCGTTAAGAGAGAGAGAGAGAACTCGCTCGATCAGAATAAAGGCTTAATAGGAAGAAACGCAATATCCCGGGGCATTAAATTTTCGTAGCCGAGTGACAACTTTTAATTTCCCGAGTCGCGGGCCAAATCGATCGCGTTTCGTCTGCTCGAGTGCCGCGTCCTCGCATCCACTCCCAAACGGTTGTGATTGACGGCAGTTTTGCTCCTCGAGTTCCCGTCCGCAAGTGCGTGTCCATTGTAACGTACCTGTGCCCCGCGAGTAGCGGCGGCGGAGGGGGAGCCGAGCGAGACAAGACACACACAAACACCCAGTGGAACTAAAAAATAAAACCGGCCCTCTCGCTTTCATTCAAATTTACAAAATTTTAATGCTTTTTATTGTTTCCAAAGGCGGACGCGTGAAATTTAAGAGATTCTCAAAAGCATTTTAAAAAGATATAATAATAAGTATTGTTGGGCGTTAAGCGCCGACACGCCACGTTCTTTTTTTCAGGTGCGATAAAGAGTATTTTGACAATTGTATGACTGCGCCTGTAAAAAAATCATAATAGAGGCTCTTTCGAATGGAAGGCAGAGCGCAAAAAGGTAACGCCGCACACCTTTCGCGTTTTTATTCGACTGCGTTTTCGCGGTGTAATACTTGACGGGAGCGTGAAATACATTTCTCGCGCTAATCGCGCGAAACGGAAGGGGAGAAGAAATTCGGAAAGCTATTGTGTGCTGCTTATGAAAAGCGAGGGCCAGCCGTTTTCCGAAAAACGAGACGGCGCACTTGGAATGAAATGAAAACGGCGAAGAGGTTAAGGAACGTCAAAACTTCCTCGCGGGATCCGCATTTACATTTATATAAGCAATTGAGTGGAATATACATAAAAGAAGTTTTACGAGCCTTTCACCAACACCTCGAAGAGCAACTACTCGCGACAATCGTCGCTCGACTTTCCGAAATTCGCCGCACGGGACACGTAAGTGCGTAAAGTTTGCGTGCCTCGTGTGTGGCGCCGCACTAAAGTCCCGCCGCGCAACTCGGCGCAACTGCCTCTTCTCGTCCAGGAGGAGAAAAAGGAAGAAGGAACGGCGCGTTCGTCCTCCCTTCTGAAAGCCTAACCTTGTCGAGAATTCCGTTAAGAACGAGTTTGCCAGGGAAACGGGTATATCGGGGCGACACGTGCGCGCGACCCTCCGGCATTTTTCCCGTGTGGGATTTTTATTCGACGCGTCGTCTAGGAAGGTGCAAAAGTTGGGCGCGCGCGCGCGGCCCATTGTGCCGAAGCGTATCGAGTTTACGGGCGGCAGGTCCTGCGTCTAACTCTGCCGCGGGGAATTTTAGAATCGCGAGAATTCATCAGCTCCGAGGAAAACACGGACTCGAGACGTTTTTCGCCTTCCTGCGTCTTGTTAGTTACGCTCGGCGACCGGTGCACGTATGCGACACCTCTTCCGCTCCGAATCAATCGAGAATTACACGTTTGCCGTCGTGGGAACGGGAGGAAGTCGTCGCAGGCTGCTATCGATTTCTAGCTTCGGACGAAAATCCTTTGCCTCGCGCGCACACGTCTAATTTCCTCCTTTCACTCGCCGCCGTCGCAATGGTCTTTATTAGCGTGTAACGTCGTCGAATTGTGGCTGGACCGCATATTCGGATGACTTTTTCATCGACAGCCGGAGACGCGGCGCGTGTTTCTTTTGTTCCTTTCATAGCATCGCGCCTCAATATGTCCATTAGAAAACTCCAATAATGGGGGGCGCATTTGAAATACAGCGACGCCGACAGCTCGAGCTCGGGCGAAAACGGAGAAATTTTTTCATTCCGTGCGTGCCGAAGCCTCCCCCCCCCTCGGCTGAAGCCGCACAAAACGTCTTTGCGACAAATGAACCACTTTGCTGCTGCTGTTGCTGCTGCAGTCGAACAATTTGACAATGGTACCTCCGACGAAACGAGCGCAATATTTTCTGCGCCCAATAAATACGAGCATTTGTCTCCCTCTGGCAGGAGAACACACGTGACGAGGCGGCCGTCGGTGTGCGAGCGGAATTTATTGATTAAACGGAAACGGCGAAGTGGATTCGTGAGCCGCGGGAGTTCGCCTCGCCACCCTTGCGCCCCGGACCTCGACTCGCGCGGCTAAATGGAAAACGACCCACTGCCTTTCCTACCTGTCCTCTCTTTTACTCCTCGGTCCTCCACGGCTTCTCCGATTCCCTCTGCTTACGAATTTGCCGGCTCCGACTGCGCGAACGCGGCCCGAAAAAATTCGGACCCGCGCCGGCTGCGCTTTCAAAGTCTTGGGCTCGATGTGTCTTGGCGGCATAATTCGCATCGGCTCCGCGGTAGATGCGCTATACTTGTGAGAAGCTCGACGACACACAAGTACCGCAATGGCATTGGACAATAATAATGCGATTATCGCTAATTTTCAGACGCGCGCGGAACTTTTTGAACTTTTAAAACGCGATTGCGATGATACTTGGCAGCTACCGGGAACGTTTTTTTTAACTCCTCCAGACGAAATACGACTTTCGCTTCTTATGTTAATGCCGCTCTAAGTTTTAATTATCCCCCGAAGCTGTAGCGACATCTACGCGCACCCCATAAATTAAAAGTTATCAATTTAACGACTCTAGGAGAGCAGTCGGACCAATGCGGATTGTTTATTTTGTAATTAGATTTTACGGTACCAGTACAGAGGTATTTTTTATTTAAAAGTAAAAATGGCGCTTTAAGAGTGAAAAATTGGCTCCTGTTAGAGGAAAGCCTTTGGAGGTTAGTTGTCTGATGTTTGCGCTATTTTACTCGACTGCAACATTCGTTTCATTGGCTTACAATTCATTATATTTGCACTTGGCTCGAGCGGATGATCCAGCAAAGTTGGGCAGACGATTTGGCGAAAATCTAGCGAAACTAAACCGAATTTGCTTGTCAAAATCCAGATTAGATTGACTGGTCGGAGGAAAGCTTTTACACCGGCACTCGTCGAGTCAATTCCGATAAATTTAACGGTTCCCTCCGACTGTCACAGTTGACAATTGCCTAAAATTACGGACGACTTTCGCATCGAGCTCGAGTCTAAATTAAAAAACGGACTTGAATTTTTCGGGTAAAATACCATCGACGATCCAAAATGATCGAACGCGTATCTGTAGTTCTCGAGGAGGCGACGGATCGATCTTTCGATTTATTTCGCCCGACGTTTTCGCTCGCTCTCTCTCTCTCTCTCTCTCTCTCGCGTCCACAGAGGAACACGAATGCATTAGTCGTAAGCAAACAGCATCGCGATCGCATTAAAGCGGCGGCGAAATACACTCGCAATATCTAATAAAAGTTGGAGCGAAAATCAGCTTCTGGCGCGAGAGGGCGCCGCTGTGCCGTTAGAGTCAATTATCGGTAACGGTACGGAAATTCTGAAATTCGTAATAAACTCGGGTGCAAGTGAGAAGCAGCGCGCGATAGTCCAGAAGAGAGAAGTACAATAGGTGCAAGTGACTCGAGCTGCCGATCAAACATCCGCGCGGGAGATGAAAGAAAATCATGCCCCCGCTCCTGGGCAGTACTCGAGTGCGGGAGGGCAATGCACCGAACTCATCGCATCGCGCGCACCGACCTGGGGTAAGGGGTGATCGCCGATGCGTGAAGGTAAACTCACTTTCGGCGAGTGCACGTAACCGTTAGTGCGCAGCGCGGATTGCCAGTTTGACGTCAGTTCCTCGGGGCCACCCTTCCCCAACGCGCAGCGCGCGCTAACGAGTGCGGCCTTTTCTTTCTCGGCGAAAACTTATTTGGAAATTATTTGGAAACGTCGCCGCTTTTACGTCCGACTTCTGCTCGGGTGCGTTCACGGAGGCATCAGCTTTACGACGAGGAGCTTCGATTTTAATATTAGATCCTGTCAGCCGAGAGCGAATCGAGCTGCAATTAACTTTTGAAATAATTCCCCTCGAACGTCTGCGCTCTCTCGCGGCCGTTTTAAAAAACTTATTAAAGCCAAGGCCCGAGGAGGTTAAAGCCGAGCGAGCGAGTCGAGGAATCGCGCGAGGTTAAGATAGGAAGGGAGAAGGTAACGACCCCGATTACGGCGTAATACGTTTGCGAGTTAATCGCGCAAGAGTCCGCGAGTCGATTTATCCCCGGAGCGAATCCGCGAGACTGTGTTCGCTCGATTGCTAACACGAGCGTAAAACACAAAAAGTTGGAGCGCTTCGAATGCAAACGGTAACGGCTCCATCCAACTTTTTATTTTTAAACTTGCCCCTACCAACTTTTAAATCGTTTTCTCGATTCTCTTCAGCGCTCCTCCCTTTTAGCGCCGACTTGTTTTCCATAAAATTTCGAAAATCGACAATTCTCCGCGACTCTCGAATGCCCGATTGCCGCCGTCGATCGCGATACAACCAATATTTTCACCAAGGGCCATTTCCAGTTGCCGAACAAAGAAATGAGTTTGGCACGTGACCCTCCTCCCCGAGTCCCTCCTTCGGCCGACACTTTTGCCACTTCATCAGCATTGCGGGACTCGAAAGTTAGATTCGGAGGACCGACGGCAGCGAAAAGCTCCGAGAAGGAATGATTTGAATATTCCCGCGCGAGTCGTACCGAAGCCCGGCGCGCCTTTAAAGTTTAATCTACCACCAGAGTTCCGACCCTCGCCCGGAGCGCCAAGATGCCGTGCCGTTTACCCCTTTGCGGGGGAAAGAAAGAGGATCGCAAAATATCCTTGGGCTTGGGTCAATAAAGCTTTTGAGCCCGTGAAATAACCCAAGTGCAAACCCTTTGAAGAAGCTTGCAGCGGCTAAAATTCGTATTTATCAAGAATTTCGATTTTTCGCGGAAAGGCACGCCGAGAGGAGAATTTTCCGTTTAATAATCGAGCAGCCGCGCTACTTTATTATTAAAGCGTGCGTTTCGGGTTGCGGCACTATTGTGTGCGCTAAAATTAATCACGATTCAACAACTGCGCGGAATATTATTTTTACCGGCGTCGCGTTTGCAAATAAATACTTATCCCCGTTTCCTCGGACGCGGCGCTCGGCTCTCGATTGCGAGACACTCGTTTGTTCTGCCCAGCCAAGCGCCGAAATGCGAAAGCTCGCTCTTGGTTGCGATTATTGTTAAATTATCCAGCGGTGGCTTGTCGCGATAACAACGACGGCGGCGAGTGCGTACAACGAACGAGCAGCCCATTGCCAGCCGTTCGCTGCAAAGTTGTTTAAGTTTAAACGCTTTCCGTGTTATTGCCAAGTGAGGCGAGTGAGAACTAAAAACTGTCGTGGCGCTTTTATTATTCAATGCCTGGGAGTCGGAATCGTTTACTCAACGCTATCCACCATTAGATCAACGCTCGCCGCTTTTTTCGCTAAAATTACATTTTACATTTACACGTCGTAAGAACTCGCTCGAGCGTCGGCAAGCTATTTGTTCCTGACATTATTGTTACACGTTTAAGGGGAATTCGCGTCAAGGGTCTATATTATTATCAAGGGTCATTACGCGCTCGCTAACAATCTACGCCGCATTTTTCATACTCGCAGTCGTTAAACATTCAATTGGTACACTTTCAAAGAAATAACTGCACGCGACGCGCGGATAGTCGATCTCGGGAATAACTTATCTACTTTTATCCGCCGAGAGCCTCGGCGAGTCAATAGAGCATACAAGTCGATAAAACTAAATTCTCACGGAAGCAGGAGGCATTACCACTTTACCGTAACAGCAGCGTTTCCACTTTCGCCGGCGAGAAGGGAAAAGAAAAACCTGCACGAAGATCGGAAAATTTCGTCGTGTCTCGCTCGCGAAGCCAGCGGCGAGCGAAACTACTGCTGCGATGGGACGGGGGGGGGAGGAGAGGAGGCTGTGCAAATGATATGCAAGGATGTCTTCGTCTCGACAAATTCCAAGGCTCTCGGAGAGCCAATGACGTTTCCGCCGCCGCCGTCCTCTCCCATTCGTTCTTATCCTTAATTATGGAGATGGAAGAACGAAGAACGAATTCAAAGAAAGAGCCCGTGGGATCTCGGACCGCTTTATCTGCTTAGCCGTGAAAAGAGCAGCGAGAGAGAGAGAGAGAGAGAGAAGAAAGCCGACAAGCCTCCGAGAACAACTTGTACCTTCCACGTCCACCGCTTCACCTCGATACACTCATCCGAGCCGCATTAAGCTCCGCTGCTGTCTAGCTTTCGAGGAAGATTCTTTATTTATTTATACTATTTGCCAAGTTCTCGCACGCGTGTAAACTCCGCGAACTGGTAGCTTTTATTTCATCTCGTGTTTCCCTCGCTCTCGCGGCAAAGAACACGGCGCAGATTCCGTTTCTGGCGTCGATTTTTAATCCCGCGCGAAAGGATATTTATGCAAATGCCCGTTGCTGCTTATGTTAATTTTCCACGCGACTCGTTCATTTTCAGTTTCAATTTTATCGACATTATTGGCACGGGAATAAAACGCCGAGAATAAGCAGACGGCCGAGGAATATCTGACTCGAATTAACGCGTAATTATCGGACGTCACACACACACACACGACCGACGCACGCACGAATATTGAATTCCCGGCTCGTTTTCTTTCTATCGCGAACCGATCCGGCGCTTCTCTCCGCGGCTGCGCTGCAACCGACCGAGATATTTGACCGTCGTCGCGCGAACGAAAGCTCGAACAACTTGTCTCCAGCAGTCGGACAAACTTGCAAAGAAGAAAAACTAAGAAGATGTCGATCGACAGAAGCTCTTCGGAGGAAACTCGAGGAGGCGATCGCTCGCGTAAAGGCCAATGACTCTCTCCTCCGCCTCTCTCTTTCGTAATAATAGACGCGTGCGCAGTCGCCGGCGCGGCTCGTTAGCATTAATTAGCGAATCGGCGTGGTTTCAGCACCGCGCGGATAATTGCCCGTGAAAGCGCGACGCGATCGTCTGGCGCCGTTCTAGGCGCCCTCGACTCCTGCCACCACCACGTCTTGCTCTGCGCTTCCTGGGGCCCTTGGGACGGGCCTCCGACGGTGGCTTTAAATAATGCGCGTTTTAATTATAAACAGCCGCGATCGCAAGCAGCCAGTTGAACCGGTGGATGATTCGCTGGGCGGAAACGGGCATCGCGCGAGCTCGTTTCGATTTCCAGCGGACGATCCGAGAGCGCCGCAACCGAGCGAACTTCCGTCAAAGAAGTTGCGCGGAGTGAAAAGCGAAAATCGATGCGGCTGGACGCATGCGTGTACGTGTCACTGTCATTGCCACTATTATTATTACGATCGTTGTTATAAATAAAGTTCGAGCACCCGATCAAGAGGAAGATACGAGTTTGCGTCGATAGCGGCAGCAGACGCGTGTACTCGTAATGCGGGTATTCGCTGCTCTCTCTCTCGCTCTATCGACGCACTCTTTCTTTTTCGCTCGTAGATGTGATGGACAACAATGGGTGTTACAGCTGTAGCTTGTGAACAGCGATTGCCCCCTTAATTACAGAGATAAACATCGCTGAAAATAATTTAGAGCGGGATATCAAAATTATATTGCCGAATGCTTACTACCTCCACCACCACCATCGCACTACAATTTCGTACGGGAGTTGTGCAGTCGCTTAAAACGGTAAGTTAGCTTTATACCTACTAAAAGACACTTATAGAAATTCATTCCTCAACAACGCGATCTCATAATTACTCTGCATTTTCTTAGAACAATCGCGATATTTATGGCTCCGCGTTTTTATCGTTGGCCAATCGACGCAGATTCTCGTGCTCGGCTTGTACTTCAACCTTTTCTAGCGAAATACCCGAACTTTAGGAAGCGCTGATTCGTTGGCTCGCGTTTGCAAAAATTTAAATAAAGCCTAGGAATTTCATTTTTCATCGGAGCTCGAGCTCGCGATTCGTTTTACCGAATAAATTAATCCCTCTGATTTTTGCGCTCGTACGCACGTTCGAGCGCATTTGGCGTTTGATGCGAGTTGATTGAAACTTCGTTTGCAGTTTGCCACCGCCAATTAGTTTATATACATTTGCCGAAAACACGTCGAATTAAAAAAGGCTGTTTTACACGTGCGACTAATTCGCGTTAAAGCCAGTCCCGAGAGCAGCGTATTATCTCCATCAGCCCTGGTAATTAAATACGAGGATGAAGATGAAGATGACACAATGCAGAGAAGGAGAAAAGAGCTAATGTTCATAAACCAAAACTCCTTTCGAGAAGAAAGAGGTAAAATAATAAAGAAGACAATGTACCCTGGAATATAGGGAATTGTATAGTCGCGCATAGTGGAAAAGTTGGAGTTGGACGGACGGTTCGGCGCTGCCTCTACCGGCCCAACAACGCACAATACCAACGCGTTCTTTTTTCTCATTTTATCTTTTCCAAACGAGAGGAACAGAGAGGGAATTGTTTTCTGGCACTGTCATTCCATCTCGCGTTTTTACTGTTTCCTCTTTTATCCCTTGCGGCGTTCCATACGCTCGCGCGCGCGCGCGCGCGTGTGCAATGCAAACATCGCACGAAACTCGTTTCATCTGCCAAAGTTTCTTTTGACGGGGAGAATACGAAAATGAGCAAGAAAAAAAAGGGAAAAACTATTACTCGCAGAGTTTGTTTCTTCGTAACGCGTTATTTTACGCGAATAACCAAATTTACCGAACGCTTTTGACGCTGCTCGCTATAATTGCGAGATCGTTACATCGAGCACCTTTCGCGCGAAACATCATCCCAAATCACCATGAACACGCACGCATCGATAATTCTCAGTTTTTGTACTTGAAACTCCGGACGTTATCGAGGCGCCGCAAAAGCCGCTCTCGATCTCCCGGACAACTTGGACTACTAACGTAAGAACGCGATTGCCTGGGCGGGGGCTAAAATTGCTAGGACAAATAATTGAGAAGCGAATTCCGAGCAAATATCTCCTCCCGACAGAGGAATAATGCAATAAGCGGGAGAACAAAGTTGGGATCGCTTTAAGCGCTCCATCGAAATGCCATTATGATTTCAATCTTTTTTTGAATCGCAAATCTAATAATTCAATGACGGAGGAAACAAAGTGAATCGCAGTAAATGCGTTATCGGCGTAAAAGGTACGATAGTAATAGTCCGTGTCGTTCCGCAACTTTTCAACTCGATATTGCATGTCCCTACACATTCGTCGTCGATCGACAAGCGACTTCATCACCGCTCGGAATCACCCTCGTCGACTATCACGACTCGGCGGCCCATCCGACTGATAAAAAAGGAATCGCCACCATTTAAGGCCGGGAGCTCCCGAGTCCTATCGCATGGCATCAGCGGCTCCTTCGAAACGTGACCCAATCGAAAGAAGCAGTTTTCGCCGAAACTCGATTTATCTTCCGCTACTACACACCCTCGCCCTCCACGTCCAGATATCTCCCTTTCAGATATCGAGCAATAATACACTTATTACCGACCGATATCTAATTTTAGATCTTTTTCTTCAAAACTGGATATGCGCGCTGGAAAAGCTCCCCGCCGTGGCTGCGGGGAAAACTATAGCTTTCACGGAAAAAGCCCGAGCGGACGCTCTTGGGCGCGAGCACTTCTCCAAACTCTTGTAACTAGGGTTCTTCTTCAGCTTCTACTTAATTTAATTCGATTTTACGACAACCCGCTCCCCCCTCTGGGTGAGCATGAAAAATATCGTACTCGCACGCTTCGCGTACGTTGCGCATGACCGAAATATCATTCCTCCCTTTGACGAATGGAAGGCAGCAGCAGCACATACGGGTATTTATTCTAGATTGATAAATTGATGTTCGTTCTTAAAAGGCTTTTACAACAGAAGCCAAGAATTAATCGGCATTGAAACAGGACGGATAGAACGTCAATTGCTGCTCGTCTCACCTTTCATGTCCTACCACAATTACAAGAAATAATTGCCAAGGGAGCAACTTTTCAAAGTTCTTTACCTCCTCCAACCAATCGCTTATCGCCGCGTTACAACTTATTTTTATCAATGTTACATTAAAATGCAATGATTCGCGGCGCATTTTAACGGCCGCTTGCTAAATTATAAATTATGCAAAAACGTTACTCGCCAATTGCGCAATGCTGGTTATTTTTTAAAATAACGTCGCCTTACGCGCAACACTGCGAAGCTATGTATAAAATTTGCATGTACTTGTTGTTTCAATTTCGAACCGGAATACGCGCGAGCAACAAAAAGAAAATGCAACGACACGAGCAACAATCTTCGCGCGGAATAACAAACCGGAATAATAATAAGGAAAATAGTTATTATCGAGTTCGTTGCATCCGCCGTCCCAAAAAAGCATTACTCGCTATATAATTTCGTCCGCGTAAAAAGTATCCGAATTCAACTCGATAAAACGTTAAAAGGTCTATATTTATGTGATAAAAAGTATCTGCTCTTACCCTAGGAATTCTGCTCGAGCGACAATAATTGAATTAATTAATTCGGAACGTTTAAGTAGAGCGAACTATAGCTACTCGCGAAATGTGACATAATCGTAAATTAAAAGCTCCTTATCGCGTTTTGCCAACTAAAATTAGTATACACAATGCCGTAATGGAATTAAAAATAAGACGAATAAAACACAGCCCCGTTCCCTATTTCCTTCGGGAATAATAAATTTTTGAGTTATTGTGAAACATAAAAACAACAGTAATATGTCGGGGAGGAATCGACGTTAGAGGAAAGAGCAAGTTATTCGATCGGCAACAAATCAGACTTAAATTACACAACTCAGCCCGAAAGGGAAAAAATAAAAACAACCGTCGTCTGTCTCTACACGGATTGCGAACAATTAAAGAGTCTGCAAGAGAGCAAAGAAGCAAAGGAGCGAGGGAAAGTATAATAATCTGAAATAACGTGGTCGAGCTCTATTTGTCCGGGATTTATTTTAGTAAGAAAATGTAGGCTTTCGATCCTTCCATCTCGTACGAATTACGGGAAAAAGTCTGGAAGGACATTCCGAGCGGCGAAAAAAACAAATAGATGAGCGGAGGACAAAGGGAAGGAAGGAGCTCAAAGGGAGGAAAGTAATAACGCGTAGGAGACGAAAGTAAACATCAACCGACGCGTTTCGAGAATTATATGGAAAAGATTTTCCGTTTAGTACGAAGCGCCGGCAACACGTCGTAAAAGTTACCTTAACATAATACACAAACATCTTACGAGTTAATGTAGCGAGCAAAATGTATACACGTGTATAATTTGAAATACCCTTAAATGTTAATTCCGTAGAGGAGCATAAATTTCCCACTGTCCCTGACAGATACGTGCCTGTATAAAATGAAAAGCCCCAAGTTTATTTCATTTTCAGAGTTAAAGTTCAAGTGCATAAAGGAACTCTCGACTGGGCTCCTCCATTTCAAAGGATCTTCGCTCGTGTTCGTTCGTGTTCGTTCGTGTTCGTTCTTTTAAAAGCCAACGCCAGCAACCGGCAACCAGCCACTCGTCGAATCCGGTCTGATAATTTTCAACTGGAAAATGCCTTTTTTCCACAACAAATACAAAAGCCTCGCGAAAGCCTTCCTCGATCATTCGCGAGGTTCTACAACAATGACCTGGTTGTTTAGATTGAAAAATTTAGCACACCGAGTGCTCGTGTTTCGTTGTTTCGCAACTTCTTGCAGTATTTTCAAAACGCACGCGAGATTATTTATGCATTTTTGGAGCCGAAGCGAATAGTGCCTCGTTATTCTTCGTTGCGGATATTATTTTGATATTTAGCTCGAATCGAAGAGCTTCGTAAAAAAGGCCCATGATCTCAGTCGTCTATTTCGGTTCGATCGACCGAATTTACGTTTAATCGCATAGGTAGTTCGCCCATTTCCGTCAAAGATCAAAGAATAATGTATTCGCATCATCATCCGATGGCGAGTTTGTAAAAGAATATTAACTCAATGTAATTCGAGCCTTTAAATTAATTTGTTGGCCCGGCCGATAACGTTAAATCAATTTAAATTATCGAATAAAGTTTGATTATCCGACAGAATCTAATAAGACGCACGCGATTAATAATTGATGTAACTTTTCACACTCTTGTATCGCAATTATTACTTTACATTTTCGACGAAACTCTAGGAGAAAAAAAACGGTAAATTTTGTTTACAGGCTTAAAGTTTTTTCCTCTCTGACAAAGATGAAAAGAAAGAAGATATAAAGAAGTGACATGAAAGCGAAGACTCGGAGGGAAAAAGTAAGAGCGGGTGGTGACCGAAGAGAGCGAGAAAGAGGGGGAAGGGGAAGAGAAAAAAAGACGAATTATCGTCGGAGAACAGCTGCTGTTGCTGCGCGTCTCTTCCTTGTCTCTCTCGCTCGCCCTACAGCTCTCTCTCTCTCTCTCTCCTCGAAACGCATCGAATGAAAAGGAGAGTTTGGTCGGTATCCTTACGATTGTGTACATATAGGCGCGCACACAAATGCAGATACGTAGAGGGAGACGACTGGAGAGACGGCGTAGAAAAAAATTTAAACCTCCAAATAAAAATCCAAGTATTTAAAGGAAGACATTTATTTTATCACTAATTTAACGCTGGATTTATATACTAAAATTGAGAGAAACGCGTCCAAGTTTAGAGATATAATTATCTCGGTACGAAAATAGCGTTGAAGCGACGCATCGCGCATCGAACGTCGCGCAGCCGTTGCATTTGTAATGTTCTGTTAGATTGTCATTCCCGTTTGGTCGGACAAAATTGCACGATCGAGAATTTGCAGATTCACGGGGAGCGCGCATAATTGGATAGAGGAAAAAGTATCGCAAGTTGCGAGGCGCAAAATGGCTGCGAATAAAGCGATCGTAAAAGGAGTCGACTAGAGGTCTGTTTTAGCAGAAAAGCAGAAAAGCCGAGAGATTTCCAAGCGCAACGCCTTAGGCTGGTCCATTAATTACGCGCAACATGTAGCACAAGTTTTAATCAAACTACAAACAGAAGCGTCAAAGATAAGACGAGCGAGCGAGAAAGGGGGGAAGGGAGGAGACCAGATGCAGAGCCAAAAAGTGTGTTTTTATTGGTCTGAAACAACCCTCGAAGACAATCGGCCGATGCGTCCGGATCCGGGCCGAGGCTCGATCACTTCCACGGGCAAATGGCGCGTGATACACACACGCCATTCGGCTCGCCGGCTGCTGCTATCCCAATCCGAAATCACGCTTTTCTCGTTATTGGGGATTTTATTATATCGTTACTCTCGCTCGAGCGTGCGCGATCTCTATCCGAGTGCGTCGCTCGAGTGCCGCCGATCCATCGATCGCCCCCGTGTAGCCAAGTGTACTTAGACGGGCAAGTAACGAAGGCCGAGTCGATCAAATTAATCGTCGCCTTCCCGGTAATCCCGGGCGTCGCTGTAAAAACCTTTCGGAAATGAGTAAGTGTATTGCCTCGCTCGGCTCCTCGCCCTTTTTACGTCGACCGAGAAGATGCTGCTCGGCTCGGGAGGGCCGGGGGACCTGTCGCGTCTTCGAACGCGGCACGTGATCGCGGAATCATTGAAAATTGCAACGCCGAGTGCCTAAAAACTTCCTGCGCCGTTTTATCATCGCGCGCCAGCACGTAAAGCGCGACGTCGTCTACGCAAATATTGCCGAGGCAGGCACCCTCTCCCTCCCCCAGCCCATCGATCACGTTCGATCGCCGGGGAAATTCGTTAAAAAAACAGACGACCGCATTTGGTGAAATTATTCCTCCAGGAGTGAAAGATAATTCTTTTAATTATCGAGGCAACACGCCAGGGTATGCGGCCTTAATGGCACCTGCGAGGTTATTCGAATGCAACATTAATTATCCATTGCAGCGAGGCGATCGCCGGCTGCTTACGACGCCGTTAAACATTTCTCCCAAGCGATGCGTCCTCCGGCGCGCATAGACACTAACACTAATAGACTGCCGAGCATTAGGTTCGTTCGCCGTGTAATAGCGACGTCCGCGTAGTAGCTGCGCGCTAATGAAACTGCACGCATCGGAAAAGCTAAATCCCCCGTTTCGGGCGGGCCATCCATTCATCGGCACCACCCTCCTGCCCTTCGACAGTCGTCCTCGATTACTAATGACGTAACCTTGTCTCCGTGCTTTTTATCGCATCTGTCCAACTTTTCGCCGAAGTGCGCGCCCGACGTCGTTTGGTAAACATCCGCGCAAAAAGTCCCGTCGACGGTACAACGACATACCGAGTAGCTTCGCGTTCGATTAGCAGCGAATGTGGCTTTATTAGGATGGCATACACGAATTTGGGAAGGAAAAAAGGCGCCAGCGGGGCACGAGCCGCGAATGCAAACAGCGCCGGCAATGAGGCAAAATTAAACATTCGCCGGAGCGAATCCCGGACGGGAGACGGGATAAAGGCCCGTCCCCTGCGCGATCATCGACCACACGCAGACTTTGCCGAGTCAACAGCGCGAGCTCGCGCCGTATTAATCCAATAATTCCTCCCGTGCAAATTGCAAAGACAATGGGAAAAAAGGCGGCGTCGACCGCGGCATTAAGTGCAAAGACAAACGAACGAGTCGGAAGCAGCCGCCGACGCCGCGCCGCAAAGTAGACTTTGCTCAGTCAACAACAGCAGTTTTCACTCTCGCGACGCCCGTCCGCAGGCCCGACGCGCGATTTGACGTTTGACGTGGGGCTCGAGGTCACACGCCCTGATTGAAAAGCGCTGTTTTCTTTGAGCCTCCCGTGACGTGACGCGCGGGGCGGACCTTCGGCCGCTCTTACGGGATCCCCCCCTCGGCAGCTTAATCCCTCCCGCTGTCAGGCTGGCGTGACGACGTCACCACCCGTCCGGCGCTTATCGGCCCCCCAGTTCCTCCTCCTCCTCCTGCTCCTCCTCGGAGTCGCAGGAATGCGGGCTTAAAGGTCTGATACAAATTTATCCGGAGCCCTTAGCGCCGCGAGAGGTGAGCGTAACCCAGCGCAACCCAACGCAACCCAACGCAACGCGAGATGCTCCTTCCTGACTGAGTCGACTCCGGGGGCGCCGACTATATTTACACGAGCGCCCCGACGTCGGCTCCGAACCGGGGGAGCTGCGCTGCTCCGGGCTCCCCGGCGTGGTTAGGATGTGCGCCGAGCCGCGCCGGCTGGGTACAGCTCGTGACAAAAGTCAGCCCCGACCTCGCCCTCCCTTTTCCCTCGCTTCGTGCCCAAAAACCTAATTGCGCGTGATTGCTGCGCGAGCTCGAGGAGAGCAGCAGCCCCTTTTCGCGTGTCAGCTTTTAGCGAGCATCGGCGCCTCGGCTGTTTTACCGGCGCGGCTTTTCTCATTTTCCCCGGCGAGGTGACTGCGCGCTATTAATCGCCAAAGCCAATCGCGAGATCGGTGCTGTTAGTCACTCGCTGCGAGCTAATTGCCCTTTAATTCGCCCTTCGCTAAAGGCCGCCTCGACAAACACTTGGCTTATCGCCTTTATTCGCGCCGCCTCTCCGAACATCTTTTCACTCGAGATTTCGGCCCGAACGTCTTGTTTTCCACGACGTGATTAACGGTCGACTGCTCGATTTTCAGAACATTTTGCTTCGGGAACATTTTAAAATCCATCTTCCTCAACGAGGACTGGCGCGATACTCGCAATTGGACGTTATCTAATCGTTCGTTACCAAAGCTTTCCAATTAATTTTCAGGCCGATATCAGAAATCTTTTGAAAATTATCGTGGGAAACGATTAATTATCAGAGCGAAAAAGGCAAACGAGTTTGCTCGCTACATTTACAATTATGGCAAAAATTCGTAGACAGAGAGAGAGAGAGTAGGTGTCAATTTTTAAACGATTCACAAAATTGCGCAACTGCCAAGTGCGAAGGCCCTCCTCCTCGCGTGTCCTGCGAAAAACTATTATTTTTGTCCGGTTCGTTCGGTTCGTGCGCGTTGGACGGACGAATTTTCCGCCCAGATTTCGGACGAGAGCCAACCATTTTCAAACTAATTGACCCGGACGCGTCAATAATTTATCGGCTCGTTTTTATATTTAGAAAATAAGATTTATAGGCCCACCAAGCACTTGTATTCTTAGCCTCCAGCGCATTCGGCCGTTATCGTTCTACAAAAATTGTCAAAATTGTCTTGTCCCTTCCCCGGGCCGATATACCGTCACGGGAACTAAAATATTCGAGCGTTGCCAGTTCTTTTCTAAGCGACAACGCGTTAAGTCCGTGCTCGGTTGACTGACTCATCTAACGAACTGTCCGATTCGAAAGCAGAGGAAAGGCAGCCGCCCATGCATTACTTAAGACGAGCCACGAATTTTCATCTGTACTTGAAAATAGTTTCGAAGCGGCTGCGAGGAGCGAGAGAGCAGCGATGCAAATGGCGAGAGCAGCCATCCGCGTTTTCTCCTCGAGCGCGGATAAAGGAAGGAGCCAAGGTCCGAAACTAAGAATAATAGCGAAAAAGTGATAGAAATAAAGAGAAGGCGGGTGCGATAGAGACGGGGAGCATCCTTAACCTGTTTGCTGCTACTCGGCCAACGCCGGCGGGTACACTCGTCGCCAAAACCCGGCACGCGTATCGCCCGCGCAGCTGTTCGTTTCTGCGTCTCCACCAGAGAGAGAGAGAGGGAGAGAGTGAGAGAAATTGCCATTCTGCGAGCCGTCGGATTATCACTCATCGCGCTGATTCCGCTCGCTCTTATCGCTTTTGTTTCGCTCCTTTATCCTCTTTCCTTGTTCCTTGTCGCGGCCCTCGTCCGACTTTACGAGAGCGTGGATCCTCGCAGTTTTTTAAAGGCGCCGCGCCAGCCGATGCCCGTCATTTGGGCATCTCGGCTCGGAATTCCCGGTAACGATTTGGGCAGTACGAACCGCGAATTAGCCAACTGCGACAGAACTCGCACCTATGCGAGCTTCTGCACCGCTGCGAGCCGTCGAGGCCAGCCGATGAATGGCTGGCTCAGCAATAATGGCGCTTCCTTAAATTTACAATCGGGCGACTCTCGCCAACAGCAGCAGCAGCAGCAACAGAG
Organism: Platyscapa corneri; assembly: GCA_018907185.1. Taxonomy (NCBI): domain Eukaryota; kingdom Metazoa; phylum Arthropoda; class Insecta; order Hymenoptera; family Agaonidae; genus Platyscapa; species Platyscapa corneri. The sequence goes on from JACCHW010000014.1 coordinate 1,227,730, forward strand.
GGTAAATGCCCTTTCGCTCTCTTACCTCAAGACGAAGGACGACGACGCCTCGGCTCGGCTCGGCTCGGATGCGGGGAGGCACTGCGAGTACGAATACAACACTCACTAACGCACGCACGCACACACACACACACACACACACACACGGGGCCACTAGTTTGGAGAAGGCAGCTGAGTCGCGCGAGTGCGCAGTCGCGAGCGCGAGAAGACTCGCTCGGAGTCGCGTTCGCCGCAGTCCCCGAGGCCAAGCTCCTCCACGAGCGGAGACGCGCACTTTCCCACGGAGCCGGGGAGGAGGACACGCGCGGCGCGCCGATGCACACGCGCATGCACACTGCTCCGGCTGAGCTGAGACTGCGCCCGAGCGAGCGAGACGAAAACGTGGGGGCCCCTTCGTCCTGGAGCGCCTCTAGGGCCGTAGTACGGGGCCGGGCTGGAGGGGGAGCAGCCGCATCGGCCAGAAGGGAGGGGTGCCGATGACTGCGCCGCGAGGGTCGCTCTCGCTGCTCTCTTCTTCTCTCCTAGGTGTGCGTGTGCGACCTTAGGCGAACTTCACAATGCCGCCCATTCACGGATTATTTTGTGGGACAGACATTATGTTGCCGCTGCTCGCTGCGTTTCTTTCTCCCGTCCGTCCGTCTTTCTTCCTCCGGGAGAAAATAAAGGAGGCGAAGCTCGCGTGCGGAGGTGGACGACTTCGGCCACGTGAGAGCCTCGCCGAGGACGAGTCCTAAGTGGTGCGGACATTGTTCGCGTGTTGGGGGATCGGGAGCGACGCACGTGCGCGCGCTCATCGCCGCGATTAAAATGCCGGGGCCAAGATACTCGGGCTCGCTCTTTTCATTCGATGATGATAAGCCGAGAGGCTCCGAGAATTGATTCCGTCGCTGCCCCAAAGCCGTTGGCGCGTTCACGAAACGAGCAGCAGCAGCTCTGCTTCCCAGAGGCCGTCCGCCAGAAATCAAAAACAGTTATCCCTTATTTCCAGCCCGATGCCTCGGCCCCGTTGTTCCTAACAATGGCAGCAACTGGCACGGGGACGCGGAGGAAGAAGCTGAGGAGTGCTGCCGCGGAGGTTCCACCTCCTCCTCGGCTCCGTGAAAATTTGTCGAGTTTGACCCCCGAGGCTCGGAGTCAGTCCATCACTGTAAATAAATGTGAGAACGAGCGCTCCCACATCGATTCGGGCGCACGAGTGACGAGGCAGCTTTTATTTTATTCTCCCTCTCCCCCTCCCGCCTTTCTTTCCCAGCCATTCAATTCGAGGCTGCACGTATGTAAGCTGCAGAATGGATTTTATAGGAGCCCCACGAAAATTCCGGGTCTATTCGGAGGCCCGACCGCAGGGATTCTACCGGACCGGCCCGAGCCCAGACGAACGAACGAACAAACGAACGAACGAACGAACGAACGAGTCACCTCCAGACGTTGACGAACACGGAGCGCCCGTGCACTCGTCCTGGATCCCCGTGTCCCTCCCGATCAGCAGGAGTTGGTTGGCGCTCCGGCTCGTTATTGATCGAGCAGCGGGGCTCAATCGCCGCCGCCCTCGAGAGAGCGTTCAAAGCGAAATCGAGATAGGAGCTGCTCGGAAGGACAAATCTAGAATCCGCTTCCGCGATTCACTTGGTCAAATTTTATTTTATAATAAGTACGGAAAGGGGCGAAACCGGCCGCAAGGCCTCGGCTGGTCGGCTAAATGTTCGGCGATTGCTATTTCAGACTGCGTACCGTGAAATCCCATTCAGCGTTGCCGTGCTCGCGCGCACTCCGACCCCCGGGCCCGAGGAGCCCGACCACTGCTCCGCGGCATTTTGATCTCTGACGTATCTTTCTCAGGTAGAAAAATAAATTCGGCGAGGGTCGGCAGACGTCGTGCGCACGACGGATCTACTACCCGAGGGGGACTACTATGAATTGTAAAACCGATCGTAGGTGCATTTTAATCCATGATTAATCATGCGAATGGCCTTTTATTTCCTTTTAAATTGATGAAATTCCTCCCGATCAAAAGGAGCTGGTGTGTCTCGTTTTTTCACCGATGCACTCGCCGATATCGCTCTTCTGTCGCTCGTCTTTTAATTGATACGTTTGTTTACCGAGATAACCAATGGCGGAAGCATCCACTCCCAGCCCCCCCCCCTTTTAAAACTAATTTGCTTTATTTCGATGTGTGCGCCGCTCGGCTGCTATTTTTCAATTACCCCTCGGCTCGAGCTCGAAACCATTATCGAGTGGAGTTTTCTCCACTGCGGCACTCGAAACACCTTCGCTCCACTTATAATCAGTGTCGTCGCTCGTCTCGGAAGTTCCGGAAATTTCGGCGGAGAGGGCCGTAAAAGGACTACGGGCTTTTCCAATGGAATTATTATAGACCGCTCGACAATATCTATTCGAACCATCCTAATCCCGTTCCTCGGGGGAACTGTCAACTTGCCCCGTACAAAAGGATCAATAAAAGTAAGGCCGAGCCGTATCTGTTCGGAGTAAAAATTTTCCTCCGACCGGGGGAAGCAATCGACTAATACACGTTTCTACAAACTTTTATCAAACGTCTCTTCGCTCGTTGAGATTCGGATTCTACTGGGACTTAAAATTGTTTCAACAAACGGCCTGTAAATAAATGTGCGTCTGCGCTCGCTGCTGGGAGAACTTACCAGCGCAACACAATTAACAGAATCCTTATCGTTTGGCCATCCTCGCCTTCGTTTTCGGTTAAAACGTTCGCCGGGGAAAAAATCAACACCCCGACATATTTACACTCGACGCGTACGGACACGAAGGTTATCGAATGCACGATAAAGCCTATCGGCCGTTTCACGCGAACGCAACCGAGGAGAGAGAAGAAGATAACGGCCGAAAGAAAGAGAGGAACCCCGTGCGTGTTATTTATTAATTATATCGTGGCGATAGGCGAGTTATTCGAAGTTATTGGTGTTAGTAGTCGGTAACAAAGCCGAATTAGGACTCGTATTACGACCAAGCGAGTGCGGGCCAGCAACAGCAACAGTGCCACGATAGTTGTCCCGACGCATTTTCGCGCAAAGAGAGAAAGAGAAAACTCGAAGGTGCGCGCCGATTCGGTGCCCAGTTTAAGCAACGATCGCGGATTAATTTTTCCGACTCGTTCCAAGGGGCCGAACGGGGGAAGTTGCTGCAAATTTCAGCTGCGATTATAACGTTAACAATGCCGTTGATGTTCGTCGCTTTTTTCGAATTTTCTCTTAAATGTATCGCAGGGTTAACGAGGCGCGCACGTCTTGCGTGACACTTGATAAGACGTCGGATCAACAGACTCGCAACGGTTTTAATTGACGTTTCTGCACCAACTCGCGAACATCGGGGGAACATTAAATTTGGAGCTAAATTCGCGGGAGGCGAGGAGCCTGAACCTGTTGCAGTCGGAGATCGCGCGACACCTCCGCCGCGGCACTTTCCTCGATTATCCTCGATTTGAAATAACGAATCGTGTAATTCGATTCGTCGCCCCTCCGCTGTTTACTCTGTTTGTACGAAACTTAATTAAAGTAGATGCTTTAATAGTCGCATCTCGGACTGAAAAACGCGGAACTAGCAAACGGACGTCGACAAATGTGGACAGTCGTCACTGTTTCGCTAATTTTAAACCAAATTTTATAATCCCACTGATGTCATCGGGATTATAAAATTGCACGTTGCGCTTGAACGAGCTAACCAACTCTCTCTCTCTCTCTCTCTCTCTCTCTCTTCTCTCTTCTAGCATACACAAATATACAGCAATCGCTGAGTTTTTTGCATTTAAAATAATCTCTATTGTTCGAGCCAATTAACTTGAGCTTTACTGTTATAAAAGCGGCAAGACTCGAGCGCGAGGTGGAGATCATTTTCACGAAATCGGCACAAATTTTTCATTTATTATCGTTATTATTATTATTATTATTAAAGGGAGGCACTCGGTTGAAAGCTTTGTTTAAGGTAATAAAGGCAAGAGTAAAGTAAACATCGGCTGGTTTTTAATTTTTCTCGGCTCGGCATTGACGTGTTTGAATATTTAGAAATGCGCATAGTGCACTGCGTTTCATTCACAAACAAAATGACGCATTGTAAAAAAGTGCGCTGAATAAATTTGAATCCATCGGGTTCCTTTGTTGCCTTTCATTTGATACTTTTTACGAGTGAGGCGCTCGTAAAGGGTAGACGAAACAAAATATCTTCATCTTTATCATTATCGTCGTCATCTTTAATCTAAATTAAAGATGAAAGCCAGAGTTCAGACGTCAGACGTCGGGAAATAATAATCGAGGTTATCTAATAGAAGGAAATGCAAGCGAGAGAAGAGGCTGGAGATGAGCGGGTGAGAGGTTGAGAGTAAATAAGCCAAGTTAGCCACTGCCGGTTGAGCAATCGAGGATAAGTTGCTCTTTTTCTCGAAGCGTCGCGCCGCGGGAAACGCGGTTGCGTAATCCACCGATGATGCACCGCCGCCGCCCATGCACCGAGCGAGGCTCGCGTTGAACTACTCGCCTCCGTCCTACTTCCGGTTTGACGTAACACAACGCACCAGTCACTTCCGCCGCCGCGTTTTCGCATTCTCTCTCCCCCCCCCTCCAGCCGCTGCTTCTTTGTTAACCAGCCGCTGCACGTAGCTGCAGTCTTGGGTGGCAATTGCGCGACTGCGTCGCGACGGGTATCTCGAGAGGCTCGTCGTCTGATTAACGAGCTCCGAATGCATTGGGGGCCCGCTCAGTATCTAGGAAAGCTAATCCGAGTTAGGGGTCGGCTGCTGCACCGGAGAGCTTTAAATTACGAATTTGTTCGAATACGAGTATCTCTTATCTGCTCGAGTTGTTTTTTGATTAATTTTCGAGTTGATTTTTTTAATCTTTAGGTCGCACTGTTAATCAGTAACCGATGTCGCGGTAATGGATTCGAAACATTTTAAACATCTTTCATCACTTTTTTTTATCGTTAAATTTGTAGCGCGAGATCGGGCTTTTATCCTTTTTCAGCAGCTCCTCCAGTCGTATGAATATTTAAAAGGGACACGAAATAAACTCGCATTTCAAATGACCGCGCGAGTATAATTTTATCGCCACTTTAGCATACAGTTTTTGAAGTGCAATAAAACCAGCGGCCAGGCGCCACGAGCTCGACAATTTTTTATTGTTGGAATCGAATAAAAGAAGCGAAACAATGATTGCCAAACGCGGGCATTAATTAAAAAGAGCTCTGATTATAATTTATTCCGCGCAAGCTGAATAAATTAAGGGAATTAAATCTATTATGTTTCGCGAACAAGAGCGAATTTCGCTTTCGTGCACATATATTATCGATAACGAGTCCGTCGTCTTGCAGGACTTTTATTTCGGAACGAGTTTATATGGCCTATAAATTTCCCAACTTAACTATTGGGGCCTCGATTAGAAGACAATCGGCGGCATTAGCGCGAGCGTTTCTACATTTATTCGAACGATTGTTATTGCTTTTATTTCACGAGTCGAGTTTTATGTTTTCTCGTGAAATTCTAACGCGTCCGAGGGACACTCGTTGATGGATATTGGAGATCTAGTTCTTAGATCCGGACTCGAATCGAATCGCGCGGGACGTTACAGACGAACAGGGCGGCGGCAGCGGGAGGGGGGTTCCGTGCATGGAAGGGGCGGGCCGTTGCAGGCGCCTGATTTGTGGATCAATTCTATCTCGTACGCTTTTGCTAATAAATCCTCGCAATCAAGAAGTTGGAGGCTAAACGAGCCGCGACTAGACGAGTCGACGAAAAGAAAGGAAATAGTCTAATCATAGAAGGAGGCTGTATTTCAACGGCTGCGTCGAGCCCGTGCGTGCGTTTGGAGGATAGTTAACAAGCGCAGCCGCTTCCAAGAAAAACAATGAAATATTTCAGGTGCGCGGATTGTAAAACTCGTTGTCGGGCAATTTCGCGATCTAATCTCGCGCGAAACGAGTCGCAGGCACTGCCAACTTTGGAGGCGTTGCACCAATTCCAGTAAATCATAACGCGCTCTCTTTGCTCGAAAGCGCTGGTGCACCAAATTGGGGCCGATGCGCCCCAATGGGGGTTCCGAAAGAAGAGCGTCCGCGGAAGGTTGCTGGAAGACAGAGACACGGCGCTGAGAACCGGAGGCCGTCACACTCGGATGTGCGATGATAAAACGCCATAACGGCCAACCGGCCACTCACTCGGACGCGCGCAAAAATCTGTTGACAAAAATGCATTCGTTCCGCTTACTTTTTCCTCGAGTCTCCCCCCCCCCACCCGCCTTGCTTTGTTTTCAACGCACTAGACGCTGCTCGATGATATCGTCGAGGCGGTTCGGGCCGATTGTCGCAAATCAGTTAAAAGCTTCTCGAGCCGCCGAATATTCTAAACTTGGCTCTGCGACCTTCCGGATGTCGACGTCGTTCGCTAAACTAAATAACCGGAGGAATTGTTGAAATTATTGAAACTGAGAGCCGAGTGGAAATGCGTCACCAGCTGCAGAAAGCCTCCATAAATATGCGAGACGAAGAAAGAGCACGAGCTCTTTGTTTTCGGATAACACACTTAGGGAATAATCTCTAATGTAGCCACTTTTCTTCATTTGTTCGTAACTTGCGCGCACGGCCTCGAGTTGCAAATGCGTAAATCATTACCAATGTCCGACTCCATGATGCTTCCCGAGAAAATGTCTGGGCCGCTCTTTTTATTCTCCACGTCTGATCCGAAATTTACAACCGTAAAACAAGGAGACGAAGTGCGCGATGCTTTTCCAGCGCGGCTTCTTCTTTTAGCAATTTAATCAAATGGAAGGCAGCACACGTGAAAATAACGTCCGATCAGCTCCATCCCGAATACGTATAAATTCTTGTATTCGTGGTTGACACGTGGAAGGGAGCGAGCGAATGCACGACGAAATCTAACAAAAGTAACGCTAAAATTTGCGCCCGACCAAATTAATAATTCGGAATGCAGCTGTTCGACAATTTCACATCATCCCTGCCGTTTTATTTATAATCTGCTCCACTTCTTATTTAATCGCGTTACTCACCACCTGTGCTTTTACAAATATACAGACAATTTTCTGACTTTTCGCTCGTTGCGCTATTTTCACGCGCGCGCAAAAAAATGTCGATATTTATTTATTTATCGACGAGGCTAATGGTCTAAATTAAAATTCATAAATTATCTGCCGCACGATGCGCGCGCTGCATTGGAATTTATTTATTAATGTTGTAATAAGTATTTGTACTCGTTAGTGAGCGACCGAGATACGCGGAATAGATAGACGGAAGCGTTTCGATTAAAGTCGATAATATCGCTGACGAAAATACCGAAGCTAGCGCAAATTGTTTTATATTTTAAAACGGCAAATACTGAGCATTTTTCAAAAGCATTGAAAGATTTTTTTGAGTTTTCGGTGAAAATGCCGTAACGGCTTGAGAAGTATTGGCAGACGCGTGAAATATTCAACGAGTTCTTAACGATGAAAAATATTTCCACTTTTCCAGCGCACACACAACTTGGACTAAGGAATTTCTTAATTTGTTAAGCCAAATGGGCAAACATCGAAAGTCGTTGCACGACAACATTAGTTCGCGTAATGAGTTAATTGCCGTATTAGTAACAAAGTCGCCGTCTTGGAAATAACAGAGACGCATTGCGCAGGCGCACGAGGATAAAATTAAGTCTGTTGGAAATAACTGAAAACCATTCGCGGTGTTTTCGCGCTTTATTCCAAGTTATCGAACGAAGCTGCGTGTCCGTATAAACATAACAAGAGCCGTTAAACAACCAAACAACTAATGCACTTGAACATTCCTCGATTAAGATTACCAGACTACGACCGAATCTGCGCTCCGCGCGATAAAATATACAGAAAACCGAGGCGATTGTGATTTTGTTCGAGATTCTCCGTAACTTCTAAATGATGCGCGAGCCACGTTATCGGCTCCGGATCAGATGTTACCGGCCTCGCGGCGTTAGCATCAATCTAATTTCAAACGAAGCAACTGCTCGAAAATATTAAAGTGCTAAACGACAATTTACGCTCGGATCGGAGAGAAGAGAAAATCGAGTGATAAACTCCGTCGGTGTCGCTTAGCCGATAAAAACGGCCAGAGTTTAGACGCTCAAAAATCAACTCGCATCAGCGCGCATAATGCAATTCTGCATTACATTAGCGCATCGCGTTATCTCGACAATTTGGAATTTATATAAATTATCGAGAAAGCCGGTAAAAAGTTAATTCACGACGTTATCTATGGACCGGTGGACGAGGGACGATTAGTAAGCAAAATTTATCTGCATCTGCAGCTTATTTATGAAGATTCGAGGTATCGGTTTGATTGCATCGAAAATTTGATACCAGGTTTCCGTTCCGTCGATATAATATTACCGAGCTAAAGCCGTTTCCGACATTTTACAATATAACGTTTCATAAAATTAACGTTCATGCCCGCCGTGACGATGATCTCGGGAGGTTGGCTTACTCGGCCTCAGCCTCCTCTTCGTCGGAAAATGGTTTGCTGAAATTTGCAAAAGCCTGTTGATACAGTCTCGCGGCGTTGTTGTTGATCGTAGGACCGAAGCGCGCGAGTGAAAATGCGAAAATGTAATGTGGAGAAGAGGGGTGGTGGGGGGGGGCGATGGAAAAGGAGGGGAGGACGACGGCGAGAACTCGGCACTCGCTTACATCCGTATATCTGTACGTCTGTTTGCCCAGTTACACTGTTGCCAGCGTTGAGATTCCGCAGTTGTTACACGTGTAAGCTTATTTGCTACGGGCATGTTTCCTTACGCGTAAGAGCGTAAGAGAGCGTGAGATCGAGATGACACGTACAAGTGCGTGCAGACGGATTAGCAAAAACGCAGACTCGAGGCGAAGACGAAAAAGCGGGAGAAAGCGCGGACTTAGCAATGATTTAGCGAGTTGATAAAAATATCACGTACATTTATTTTTCACCGCGAGGACGCAAGGCACACAAGATGCAAGTGAGCGATCGAGTCTACTTTTACGGCCAAGTTTTGACAATAACGATCCGGGCAAGTCCCTTGGAAGTACGTGGAAGTCAGTGGCGAAGAGCTCGGAGAGTTGCCGGATATCAATGAAATTTCACCGAGTTTATCTCGAGAAATCCAGCGCGACTCGTAATCTTGGGAGCGCGAAAGGGAGGAGAGGGAAAACCTCGTCGAGCGTTGGTAGCGCGTAAAAGCATTTACGAGAGCGAGTGTTTGCAAGCGATTCCGTTAGCAGCGATAGACAAAAAAGTGCCGTGAACGAAGATTCGACGTTTCGTAATTCAAGGTAAGACTGCGTAGTCGTGCGTAGTCAGTTCCGCGATTCAAAGCGACGTTGTTCCCCAATAAGCGTGCGGATCGATAAAAAGTGCACGACTGCATTCGCGATGCGTACGTGCACTGCGCGGCGGCAGCGCCCAGTGGGCAAATGCCAAAGGCCAAAAGCGGCTCGAGGACGGTTTGCGAAAGACAAGGAGGAGCGCGAGATAAGCCGACGAGGACGACCGAACGAACCCGCGATAACCAATAATTTGACGAGCCAATTTGCCTTTTACTCCTTCTCTCTCCGATCGCTGCTATGCGCTTCTGCTCTCAAAACCCATTTCCCAGTTGTGCGCTCATTTTCTTGCCTCCATCGATAACCGATAGATTTCGCTTTCGGATTAATCGAAATTCCTTAGGTGCGCCTAAATGGCCCTTGCACCTGGATTGCAACTGCGAAGCTACCGCGAACTATCTTTCGTTTGCTGTAAATAAAGTAGTCGTCCAACTATTGTTGCTCGAGTAGAAAGAACGCAATTTAAACGAACAATCGACTCGGACCAATGCTAAAAATTCCACTGTAAAGTAATAAATAAGAAATCTGCTGTATTAACCGCGCAATTACGTTTGTCCTCTCATCCGAGCCACTCGATGCTCGTATTTTTTATTCGGAGATTTTCTATTATAATATCCATCGGGTTACTTGATATTATTACACTGGTTATCGGTTACATTCCAGGTGTGCCCGACGAACCGACTCTCGTTATAAAGTCCGACAGATTTAAATTTAGACGGGAGAAAACATTTAAATTCCACATTCGCGATGAAAATATTATTAGTTTCGCTAAAAATGGCGTTTATCCGAAAGCCTCGCCGCCTCCTGGCCTCCAACATTTAGTAGCGAAATATTTCCGACCAAATTCACTCGTTTCCGTGGAATTAAGAGGGCGCCTAGGGTATTCAAAGTTACCAATAGCAGCCGCTTAGAATTACCTAGCCACGCATTCGAATGCCTTTAATCCTCGTTTGCCTCCACAAACACACTTGCACGCGTATCGCTGTTTACGCGCGTTACTCAATCGACGAACCTGACCTCGAGCTGCTCTCGCGGATGCTTTTAGAGTCACTCCCACCGATCCGCTTCGATAAAAGCACACAAAGATGCATAGCATTAGTGCGATGCAAACAACGAGATGAATCGGCCGAATTCGAGCGGATAACGAGGAGCATGAGTCCGCGGAAAGATTCCATCTAATCCGCCGAACGTAGCGTTCGATTAATTCCTCGATTACAGCCGACCGATAAACATATTTCCCCCCGCGAATAACTTCACCGAGTCGTCGAGAAGGAAGGGCCTCCGAACGTCCTCTCTGCCCTTCCTGGGAGAGGAGCCAATTCATCTCGAGAGCCGATACTTTTAAGAACTCGTCGAAATTTAGAAAAGCAATGACTGTCCGTAACTAAAAGTGAATAGACGTCCGCGCGCGCCCAGTCATCCTCGTCCGAAGCAGCCCAGGCACGAGCAGCACTTTCCTTTTCGCATCTGTCCAAAGTCGTCCCTTTTTTCCAGGACGTTTCCCCAACATCCGTCGCTACCTGGCGTCCCCGTCCGTTGCACGAACGCGGCCCGCATTCCTTCCCCGTCTCGACTCACGTGCCTCCGATCGCCCGGGAGGCTCGCTATTGTCTCGGGCGAGCGCAAGGAATCCCGATTGGACCCGAGTCGTTACTCCCTCCCTCGAGCGATCGAAAGTGCGAGTAAGAACCTCCGCAGGAGCCGCACCGAACTCAGGATTATCGCGGCTTCGTAAACAAAACATCGTATTTCCAAGTATTTCCATTTTTTCCCCGTCCAGGCTGCGGCGGAAGCCGCACCATCGGAACTAACTTTATTGCACAACTGTGCCAGCCAGAGGCGCGTTCGGAGTTTCGAGAAAATCTCGGTTGCGCGGCACCGGTCTAGAGTGTATCTGTCGAGCGGTAGGAGGTTGCAATTATTACGACATCAACCAGTGTTGTAAAAGAATAAATTAGCCACGGTTACTTCTTTGGGAGCCCCCCTCCCCCTCGTAAATGAAACCAAAATGAAGTGCAAAATTAACGACGCTCCCTTTTACATTCCTCGTAGTTTGGAAAAACTCGTCGGCTCGTCGGAATTGCTTTTCGCAAGAGTGTGCTAATCTTTAACAACACAACGTCAGCATCCAACTGACACGCGGACCAAATAGCAACTTTAAATTTTCAGTCGTAACAACAGCGTCGAAAGCGCCTAACAACAACACGGCTGGTAGGTTCCAGTCGACTCGACGCGACGCCCGATTTCTAATTGCGCGACTGTTTTTCGCTCAGAAGCTGCGCGTGCGCTCGGGCGAATTTCCATTAATTAGCCGGGGCCAAATCCGCGCGCTCGTTTCGGCTGAACAGTCGACTCGTTTTTACGGCCGTTCGCATCGACAATTGCCGGCTCGTAGTTTTTCCGCCCGATCGAAGCGCGAGGCGAAATCGGAAATCAGAAATTAGGAATCAGGCAGGAGCTCTCGAGAATACGCGAAACAAAGGTCGGGGCGCGAGGTCTTTAAATTCAGTTTTACAGCCGTAAGCGCTGCTCTAAGCCGTGACGGCGGGACAAATTGTTGGCCCAACATTGAATTTGGCTGGCGCGCGCGCGCGTGTGTGTGTGAAGAGGCAGATTTTCATGCGTTTTACGTGCTAATGCCCCTGGACGCGCCGAAAGAAGAAGCGCCGAGCCCCTCCGCTTAATCCGCTCGTGTTTGCGTAGCTTCCTGCTTCCTCTCCTCCCCCGACTCGCGGCGCCGCGGAAAGCGAAGGCGCGTGTTTATCCAGGCGTTTATGGCGCCTCCGCGGGCCTTTGATGTGTGCGATCATTCGATTTGGCGATTCGGTCGCTACAAAAGCCCGAGCCCCTCCGGCCCCTTGCGGGCTCCCCCGCAATCACGGGGCCGCCCCACTTCTTATCAAATATTCATCCCGCGCACACACGCGCGTCACGCTTTAAAGCGCAGTTTGATTTCTTGCCCGCGCCCGGGGTAACGACTATATTGGATTACCGGCTCGAGTTGGCTGATTGCGCGCCTCCGGGGCCAGGGACCTCCAGCGGATCACCCTGGCACCTTCTTCTCTTCGAGTCGCAACGAGCGGCGGTCATCGTCGTCGCGGACAGCCCGGCTGTCAATGGCTGAACTCGCCTCGCGCCGAGGGTCGTCCCTTGGAAATGCCGACTGCGTACGAGCTTCGAGAGCCTCATCCCCTCGGATCGAAAGTTTGCAGACTGAAGGCTCGTCGACGCGCGCTCTCGGGTGGAGGTCACGGCGCGGTTGTCGTATCGGAGGAGCAATCGGTGAGCCAGTCATCGCTTTCTGAGTTCCCCGCGACTCGCTCCCTTAATTAATCCCCATTTAGCGAATCGGTTTGTTCAAGGGTTGCCGGAGGGTCGCCGGGGACGGCTACAAGTACAGCAGCAGCGACGCTGACGAGAGGGTGACAGGCTTTCCCCACACGTCCAGCCCCGTGTTTCTCCGCGCGATACACGTTTATACGCGCGTCTGCTTTCTTGACTTCCCCCCCCCCCGGGGGGGGGGGGAGGGGAGGCGACTCGGACGAGAGGACGGCTCGGGAGGGAATTCAATTTGTCCGAGTTGTTTCGCAATTTACATTTATATGTTGTTGCTTTTGTTTTTCCCCTCTCGGCCCTCGAAACTGCTAGCCCCGCCCCAGTTTCATTACTTTCGACGCTGGAATGTTCCGTTAACATAATTGAGTCGCGAGCGGCGGGGAATTAAAAATTTCGCGTCCGCGTGCATTAGGGGGATCGTGAACGCGCGACTGCATTTTCCAATAACTTTATTTGCCGCGTTAGCGCGAGGAATTTGTTCGAATAATTTGATCGGTCCAATTGCGTTTACCTGCGCCGTGTTTGTCGCGCGCATTCCCGATGGCTAATTATTAATTCAGTTCGTTCGACTCTCTTTGGCGCGAGCGAATATTTCGCTTTTAAATTTACGAAAGGCTTTCAGCTATGCAAGTTGGAACAACGCGAAATTTATATTAACCCCTCAAAATTAAATAAATATTGTCTTGATATTTCTAAAGCAAGCGCCTCTTGGCTTTAAAAAAAGTAATAAAAGTAATTTTGGTCGATTTGTGCTCGCAAAACGATGCTCGCCTCTATTCTTAAGCAATTTGAATTTTTATACAGTAAAAAAACTTTTTTAAACAAATTGTAAGTAGTGTCGGTGCCTATTTCAGCGAAGTGCAATATTGAAGCTGAGTATAGCCATTAGCGAGGCTCTTCTCTGGAAGTAATGCGCTTTATTTCGAAGTTTGGAAAAACTTATTGCTGAACGAATCATTTATTATGGCTTAGCCCTGAGAGAGAAAAACAAAAATTATGTTTAGGCTGCAATACGTCGTGAAACTTCCACCGAAAAGAAGAACCCAAAACACGAAAAACGAGCGGCTAGCGACGGTGTAAGCGGCGCGAAGCTAAAGCTAATAATCGGCTTAAATATTGTTTACATAAAAGAGCGAAATCTTCTTCCGCTTTAAATTGTTAATAATGCAAGCTTGGTTTATCAGGGTGCGACGAGCGAAGAATTGATTAATAATTGCCAAACGGAAAATGATAAGGAAAGTCTCGAAGCACTCGTTAATATTGCAGTTTCCGCTTTCAATGCCGGATTCGTACAACGTACGTCATTAATAATAAATTACATTTCTGTAATTATTGCGAACAGCTTGACGAGTTGCAATTAAAAAAGGCTGAGCGACGCAGTTGTCTTCGCCGAAAAATCATCGCCGAAAAGAACGAAGATACAACTTCCGTCGAATATCTTCGCATGATTGTAAAGACGCGTCGAAAAAGTTTTAGAAGGACTATGTACTAACGGCGACTTTGTTCGCTGCAGTCCGGACGACTCGTTAAGATGCGCTTCGACCTTTTGTCGAATTATTCAAAAATTAGAATTTGGGAAATCTCAGAACTGCGCAGAGTGCCCGTAACGAGCAGCAAAATCCACGTTGTAAAAAAATGAGTTTTCTATGAATTATTGAACGGCCGTCGTGTGACTGTCTCGTACAAGTGGCCGATAATTTTGCTCTCGTTAATATGTTTAATTTAGTTCCGAATGCGTACAACGCCGCCATTGTAATTTCAATTTAAAAGTTTACATTATTGAAAAGCTCCTCGACGTGTTGGCGCGAGAACAGAGAATAGAGTTGGAGTGTCGCCGATAGTAAAGTAACTTTTCACATTACTCGAGATTCGAGAATAAAGAAGGGAAAAAGAATCGGGGAAAATGCCGCGTTCGGAGGGAGTCGAAGCATCAACCTGTACGGTTACAGTTTTCCGTGGGAGTGTTTCGCAATACTTTAATTTCGCACCGACCCCTTCGGAGCACGTCTCCGCGTCTCTACACGCCTCTTTCCTAGTTCGCTTTTTCCTTTTTCCCTTTTCTCCCCCCACCCTCCCCTTATCGCCCAATGTCGTTTCTTCTTATCGCGGAAAAACGGAAATAGCCGCGTGTCGTGATTAAAATTTAAAAATGACACCAGCGCCACCGGCCGGTATCTCTTTACCCACATCTTCTCTTCTTCTTGGCTGATAAGCAAGTCCCACTCTAAGTAATTAAGGGGCGTTTTCGTTGGATAAATGTTTCTCCTGCTGCGTGTAATGGTTGATACTAGCGCGTTTTTTCTGCTTAGTTTTTACACGTCTACCCGACCTTGGACCGAATGCTTACCTGCAACAGAAAGAAAAATTTGGGTCATTAAAAATGTGCTCGGTTTATGGCTTACAACAACAAACAAGGGGGATCGAGAAGGTTATTAGGCGTGTGATTTTTACGATTTATGTGAAAATTCCCCGAGATAAGAATCCCCGTGTAAATTACATAAAAAAATATAGCGCGGCTCTTCCGGTTGCGGGGAACGCGCGCTAACAAATTCGTAGGATCGTGCTAAATAACGTTTACCGCGGAGGAGGAGGGCAACTACAATGCGGGGATGGTTCCTGGTTTTTCTGATAAATTTAACGACGTGCTACAATGGAAAAATTATTATTCGATCCCCGATCATTGGCATCTCTTCGGTCGACGTATCGATCACAATTTGAAAAGATCTCGTCTTTTCCGCATAAGTTGTCCAAACAATTTACGAATCTTGATAAAGTACATTTATTCGATCAAAGCTGTTCGAAAAACTTAATGATAACCGTAAAAAACACGCGAATAAAGTATTTAAACGAGTTTGAAAGGTTTCTTCGCATCGAGAAATTTTAATACTGTGATGTAAATATTTCAAAAGCGGCTGCGAACCGTGCAATTATTGCCGCTGAGCGACACTAGGCGAGCACAAGGATACCAAAACGTTAAACTATTGCTTTGGCTCCACTTTTTCCGTTCGACGCAATAATCGTCACGTAGCTGTGGCCGCAGTTTATCCATTCGCAAAAAGTGCTCCTGGAAAATGATCGATTTAAAGAGATAAAAGCAATCGCCAGCAGTCGGAGAGTTAGAGCTTCGGCGCCACTTCGTAGTGGAAATGAAATTAAAATACAAGCGAAGCGTCTGCCGATCGGCGAATAGTGCGTAATAAAAAATGAGGAGAGAATTAAGAGGCGCTTAGTTGGCGCAGCCCTACTTCTCTCGATTTTTCAAGATAATTAATCCTTGGCATTTGAAAGTCAATTCTCTGCTTAGAAAGGGCCAGGGCTGAAGGCTGGAAGCTGAAAGCTGAGAGCTGAAGGCGTCCTTCAGGTTCGATCAACTGACTAAAAGAAAAGCGATGTGGTTGCAGACGATGAATTAATTGAAAATCGAGCGAAAGACCGGGGCCAAGGGAGAGGGAGGAGAGGCATCCGTCGAGTCAATGAATTCAATAAGACGGGAAGCAAAAGGAAGCTCGAAGCTCGGCAGGAGAAAAAAGAGCGTGACGCCAACGAAGAGGAGAGGATAAAATGCGGGGAGGTGGTGGTAAGGGAGTCGGATAGAGAGGTGAAAGAGAAGAGGGTAACGGCCTGTGACTCGGACCACCCACAGCGGGTGCGACAAAAAGCCTCCGGACGACGCCGTTCGTTTATTTTGCCATCGCAAGCCGAGGAGCAAATGAGGCCCCCGCCACTTCTCACCTACTCCAACTCGTTAAGCTCTCCGCGACGGCCCTTTCTTGCAGTTTCCCGCTTTATCGGCTCGGAAGCGCTTTTTCCGATAACGACTGCGGCCTCGAAACGTCGCTAATTGATCGCTGCTCTCGGAAATCCGATGCGTATTTTGTACTTTGCCTCGACTCTCGCTCGCTCCTCCTTTAAAAAATCCCAAAAGTCCTATTAATTACGAATTTTTTCGCGTAATATTACCTCTTTCAACCCTCTTCCCTTTGTTTCCCGAGCGTTTCGTTCCCTCGTTCTCGGTTCGACCCTCGTATCGTATTTTCGCGGAGTCATCGTCAGTTTGTAATCCTAGAATGCGACTAATTCTTTTGGCGACTCATTTATTTTTGCACTCGCCTAGTGCCAATCTTCCGCGAACTTTGGCGAGCACGCGCGCACACACACACACACACACAGCTGTACGCGCATCCGTATTCCTCCTCGGTCTCTCGAACGTTCCAAAAACCGTCCCGCCGCCGATTGTCCCTCCGAGCAAGAACTGCCTCTGGATAAAACGCGCAACTCGAGAAGCACGACATCGAGTTCAATTATTTATGAACGGAGCAGCAGCCGCTTTTTCTCATTCGGCGCGGACTTTTCCCGAGTGAAAAGCCGGATAAATTAATACGAGGTTCGACGGTTTTTTCGGTGCTACTACACGGCCATTATCTCTCTAAGCCCTCGCAAGAAAATCTCGCTCGCGCGCGTCCAGTTCCACACACAGCAGCATCTTCCGGAACAACTCGTGTGCTGCGCCATTGCAAAATAGACGCGCGCGCTCTTTGCATTTTTCAGTTATTCGCGCTTAATTATGCGCGCGTGGGAAAGACGAGCGAGTGCAACCGCAAACCTTCCAGGAGCAGGAGCCGCGGCCTTGGAATGTTTTTGCTCGCTGGTCGCCATCGGTCAGCACTCGGACAATTAATTTCCGAATTTTGTCGAGATCGGTGAATTTGGCTACGCGCACGACGCGCATTCGAATTATAAGCAAGGAAATTTTTCAAAACACAGCTAATCCAGCTGCTTTCGAATATTTGCATAATCGGCGCTCGGACCTTCCGCCGAACCGAGGCGTAAGAAGTACGAAATAGCGGCGCAACGTGTTATTTTGAAAAAAGACGAAAATAAATTTCAGCTTTGTTCTTGAATAGGGACTTCTCCTCTCGCGAATAATAAAAGTTACGTGCATCAATAAGGTGGACTGCTGGTTCGCGATAAAAGCAACGCAGCTCCCCTCCCTCCTTTTGTTTTTCTTCGTTTGCTCGCGCCTCTTATCCTCGTTCGACAATCCGCTGCCGTAATTTTATCCTCGGCTCTTTAATTTTCGAGCGCCGACTTGGCCGAACAGATGACTTCGTTTCCACGAGATTCTCCGCCTGTTTCGTTTCGCGATCTGCTTTACATAACCAACTTCTTTGCGTTGCATAATCAAGCCGCGCGTTGTACAATTATCGTACCGCGCACTTCCATTTCCGCTCTCTAAATGCAGTGCTGTGCTGCTGCTGCTGCTGCCGCTGCTGCCGCTGATAAAATTTTGATACACGCTTGCACTTTTTGGAGAGTCAAATAGCCGGGGGCGCAGTTTAATGTTTCCAAGACGAGCCGCGCATCGATAATAAAATGCGCTCGAACAAGTTGTTTCCACAACGGCGCATTGGCGTGCAAATTTTAGCTGCCGGTAATCGCTTTCAGAAGCGGTCGCGGTTCATTAAGGAAATTAAATTTTTCTCCAGACCTCAGCTTGTATCAGCGTATTATCATAATTTTAATATTTATCAAAGGCGCGATTTAATTAATTAAAGAATTCCGTATAATCTTATTTGTCGTGCCTCGCTTTGTTCCGTTGGCTGTCTCTTTCAATTACTCAAGCGCATCAAAGAAGAGCTGATATTAAGAAACAAGACGTTTCTTTTAATAATCTCCGTTTTGGCGACAAAATCAAACGAGAAAAGAATTTCAAGAGAAACACCCGTAAGAAAAATTCTCGAGAGTTTCATGGGTACGCGTGGGTGTAAGTAACTCGTTGCAACTTCGGAAGCAGCTTTGTCGTCGCTCGGTTTTTGTATTCGAATCTATATAAAGAAACGAAGATAATTATTAAATTGATTTTACGCGCGTTGAAAAGAGATAAAGGAAACGCTCCCGCGAAGGTGAAAGTTGATGGGAATGACAAAAAGAGTTGAAAGGTTCACGAATGAGAAAAATGTAAATTTATTTGAAAACACAGAAGCTGAAAAGGGGGAGTAGAGCTACGCCGATTCAAGGGTTGAGACGATATTCCCTCAGGATGCGATAAAACCTTCCGCGCCTATGTACATGGAGAGATATTATATACACGTGTGTAACGCAAGGGAAATTTGAAATGCAGATCTTTCGGGATCCCGCTGTCGGGGAATAAAAATGGTCTGCAAAATGTTTTTGCTGCCTTAAGTGAATCCGTCATTACACGTACACGGCACATAATATACCAACCGCTGCAATTAATTCTTTTTTGCGCAAATCGTCCGCGTCCTCCTCTCGATAGATCGATCTTGCCTTTATTTTTTCACGGCCGTCTCCGGTCTTTTCTAGAAAAATCTTACTTTATTTAAAGTTCAGTTTAAGATGCGCAAAAAATATTGGCGAAACTCAAAAGGCTCGAAGCGGTGATCAATGTCCGAGCGATAATTAATTATTTATCTTTTAAAAAGCTAGACGATCATAAAGAACGTAGAGCTTCTCGTTAGCTCAATCGCGCAAAAAATTTGTCCGACTCTCCAAGCTCGTGCCTTCTTTTTACGTTGTTTACGTTATTTTTAAACAACAGCTGCTCCTTTCAGCTTTTTTTTTTTTTTTTTTTTGCCCAGTGCACGCTGATGTTCTTTATTGCACGCGCACTCGTGTATTTCGCGCGAAGTAAAAAGTCCGTTGCAGATTTGTGAATCGGGGAATTGCAACGAGCAATCTGAGTACATCCGTCGGTAACTAGATAATCAATTGTTTCTACAGTGCGCTTTTACGAAGGATGCGAAGAAGCTGTGCTGCTGTCAAACGACAATTGCGCCCGTTTGTACGCGTCCGGTGACCAGAAATTTCGCGGTCCTGCACTCGTCGTTTTTCGATATTACAATACACCCGCGGCAAACGAAAACGAAAGCGGCCAATGCAAACGGCATTTTTGTACCTGGACAATTGCACCGATTGTGTGCAGCAAAATAATTGGCGTGTACACGGCTGCTC
The DNA here is from genome assembly GCA_018907185.1 of Platyscapa corneri. Lineage (NCBI taxonomy): Eukaryota > Metazoa > Arthropoda > Insecta > Hymenoptera > Agaonidae > Platyscapa > Platyscapa corneri. The sequence continues at coordinate 1,247,370 of JACCHW010000014.1, forward strand.
GACAATTAGCCGACTGCGCTTATTAATTAATCCGTCGGATGTCCAGAAGAAGACTATTACGGCGCTAGTATAATTTACGATCTCTCCAATATTGTCCGCGTGTGCCAATTTTTTTCACAATTCGGAAGCAGTTCGACCGCGGAATACTAATTTTTCTTAAACAGTCCAACGCTCTCCTGCGCGAGCGCCAATTGCATTTCGCAATTCGACATTTTAAAGGATCTGCGCGGTTCAGAGTCTCCGAGCAAAGTCTAGGCACCTAAACATCAAAATCCGTCTTCAACCAATCTGGGTTAAAGTTCAGAAAATTTAATTTAATTTAATTTACTCGTGCTAGATTGTATTATCGAGTCTAGAGTTTTATAGTGGTAATCTCGATGACTAAGCACTAACGACCGCGATGGGGATTTTTTCATCCTTGACTTTCGTCATAACGTTTTTTCTAACGTGGCACTTAGTATAAAAATAAAGAATCATTTTAATCGAATTAAAGCGAATCCTTGCAACACGAGTAAGTAGCTGTCGTTTTGCTTCGTAATTATGAAAATTTATTCGGCACATGTTTACCAACGCGTTGCAATCCTCTCCAACTTTAGCATCGCGAATAAGAATAATGTTACTGTCTGGTTTATCGCGTTTTTTGCAGCAAATAATAATATTCGTTGTCAGTATTTCGAGCCTATTTAGTTTGTTTGCGTAAACATGCCACGCGCGCGCACAATTATTAAATAATATTTATCATCGGTTCGCTGGCGATGAAAAAAAAACAACACGGCAAGCCTAAAGTTGTGCCATGAATTTTCCAGGGCCAGCGCCATAAATAGCATTTGTGCGGGACGCGCCAAGCTTCGTTAAAAAACGTAATTATGAAGATTTTTTGCTCGCAGTCTGCTTAAATCACATTAACGCAGCTAAGTTTTTGCCAATAATAGAGCACAATTTTCGCAATAGAGGGTTTATTATTTGTGCGTGCTTATTCTCAATTTCAGCCCGAAAGTATGTTCGAACCTTTGACTTTCTTTCTTAAAACATACGCGCGAGCAAAGTACATTTCACGAATAGAGTTGGTCGAGCTTTTCCGTTACGATAAATGCAACTAAGGTGGCTTAAAGCTTTTTACGAATAAAGTACACTTATAAGAACATAACGCGAACGCGGTACGAAATTGCGAAAGGGAAATTACTTCGACTCGTTGCAGGTGCTTATCTGTTTTATCGTGGACACCATTTAAAACTGCACTTGGAAAGTTTTCCCCATCGATTGCCACGATTCTATAAAAAAAAAACCGTTGAAGTATTTAATATAAAGTTACTTTGGTGCACTTTGCTCAAACTACTCGAGGATTTGTTCACACAAAGGCACAAGTTTTTAAATGATTCACTCGGACGTTGATTGTTTATACTTCGAGCTCTTAAATTGAAGCAAGAATGATAATAACAATATTGCCGAGCCAGTAATTAATTACAAGTTAGAGGCGCAGTTTTTTCGCGACGAGCACTTGGCGATTATTAAAGATTTAAAAAAACTTTCACTCTTTATTCCGCAAGAGGCGAAGTTAGAAGCGACACGAGCGCCGGCGACTGAAACAAAGAAACGCAAAAGCTTTAACGGTCTAATGTTCGGCGGCCGATTGTTGCTTAAAAATGAGCGAGCGATCGATCATCCGAGCTTCTCCGCCACGCACGAAGCTCACGATACACATTCAGAGGAGGATCGGCTTTCCTCCTCGCACCCTCGCCGAAGAATAATTAAGCGAAAGCTCCTCTCCGATTCCTCCTCCAGCAAAAGTGGCGCTTTCAAAGTCCTCCTTTTTATCTCGTCGTTCGCGCGCCCCCCCGATATTCCAGTAGCGACATTACATCTCCAACTCTATTCACTCCTATTGTCTCGCCATCGTCGGCGGCGTCTCCTCCGCTGCTTTTTTCTGATCTTATTTAAGGAGAAGCCTCCCGAGACAAAAGTGCCGCTCGCCTCTGAGCTTAAAAGTGTTGCTGCTGGCGTTATATACGAGGAGCAACTTGGTTTTTACGGCTAATAAGGGATGTGTTCTCAGCCGCGGGTTCGCGTTGTTCGGCTGCCCGCCAGATTTCCAACTCCCGTCTTTCCATCTATTTTCTACTTTTTACTTTACCCGCGTCCCCCCCCCCCCACGATCCTGTGGCCCGAGCAAAAGTTCGGAGACCCTGGAAAAAGAATGCAATTTATCGCCAACTCTCTACGATTCGGCGGCAGGAAGGATTTAATTAAATCCCCGAATTAGCCGTTATCAATAAGCTATTTGCTCGTAAAACGGCTCGTGCGTCTCTTTCGGCTTTTGTTCGCTGCGAAAAAGCCGTCGGCGCGCGTGCGTGCGCAGATATTTTGCCGTAACGGCGACGAACGCGATTTAAAAAAGCGCATGATTTATTCGAGCGAAAATCCAGGAACGAGAGAGAGAGAGAGAGATAAGGGGGCCAAAGAACTCGCGATAAATCGCCGGTCAGGTTGACATTCGCGAGTTCGCCGCCTCCAAATGTATTCCCTCGTCGGGGCGAAGTTTGCCCGGTTTGAGAGCCGCTGACACCGCCGTGCCCCGCTTTGTTGGGAGTCCGTATGTCCTGCTTAGGGAGGGGGGCCGGGCAGAGAGAGAGAGAGAGAGATAACTGCCGGTCCGAGGGCGGGAGGGAGAAAGGGAGAGTCGGGAAAGAGTAAGCGAGCGCGGTTGGGGGAGGAACAGTCGCTGTAGTTGAGACGCGAGTATCGATCTGAGGAATTCGTGTACAAGCGAGAGAGTCTCTATGGGAAGCTCCAAACTTTTCGCTCTCGGCCGCCTCTCGCTCGATTCCTTTAAACGGCTGCGAAGAATATCAAAACTCGGGGAAGATTCCCGCCGGTGGAAGAGTTATCAAGACTTATCCATATAACCGAAGCCCGAGCTCGAGTTACTCGAAACTGATTTATGCTCTTTAAATCTGATACCCGAAAGTCTTGTTCGAGTAGAAAGTGATCCAGGACTCGACGCGAGTCAATGTCGCCCCATGCGATTCGAATAAAGTGCCGCTTAGCGCACAAGAGACTTCCATTAATATCCCGTGCCACACGTCCTTCGTCATCAATTATTATAAATGTAACTTGGATGCCAACGATATCCACGTCGCTCTCTTAGCTATCGAACGCGCAAAGCTGCTCCAAGGACGCACACAACTTTCGCAAAGCGCTCGACCTTTTGCAATTAAGAATATTGTTGATTTCCGTGATTGGCATTAAGTAAGAGCAAAGCTAATTCCGGCTGACGAAGAACTATTGCCAATTACGGGCGAATATTCTATTTCTGGCCGTCTCGCCGAGAAAATCCTTTTTTACGAGACTTCCAATGGACTGGTGTCCCAATAAAAGCAATTGTACGCCCGATCTAATTCTGCAATGATGCTTTTCCGACTTTTTGGTGGCCGGAGCGGCGGCTTAATCGAGGTTTCAGGTGCTTGGCGAGAGCCAAGAGTCGAAAGAATAAACTCTACGCCTATCGAATGTATTAACGCATAGGAGGTCGCAATTATAAATAAACGGTAAAAGCTTCGTTAAAAATCCGCCGAGTGTCGTTTCAAAATCGCGAGTCGCTCGCGCTCCTCGGAAAAAGAACAAACTGGCAAAAGGATGCTAAAAATGCAAAGCTCGCGATGCCATCTGCCGGTCAGTTTGGAACACATGCATATAACATCGTTTGAATTAATGATTATTGCAAAGGCAACGCACATCGACGCATACGTGAATCTTTGTTAAATTCCCACTGCGATTAAAAATAACCCTTAGAAAACGCGAAGATAATTAGTGGAGGACGCGGAGGGGTTAGAAATGCCACAAAATGCCAACGTCGTTTTATCGATTTAATTAAGGAGTAATGATCGAGCGATAGAGACGCGCGTTTAACGAGGAAGTGAAATTTCCAATGGACATTTGCATTGTTCGACTCGGACAAAATTCAGCTCGACGGGAGCAACGAAAAAAGTGGCTCGAATGCAGCACAACACCGTCGTAGAATTAAACTAATTTAAGTATCGTCGAAGCCGCTTCTCGAGCGACGCTTAGACCGTATTGTTAAAAAGTGCCCCAAAGACAGGACAGACGTAAAAAAGGAAAAGGGAAAAAAGTCGACGGCGCGGAAAAAGTTGAAGTTGGGATCGTTTAATAACAATAGTCCGAGTTCGTCATTTTTACAGTCTTTTATACAACGTAATGACTTAACAGTTTTAATTTAATCTTTTGAACTGGCCGTAAAGCGAAAGTTGGCCGTTCGGTAGGTGCGCGCGCGGCCCAAAGAAGAGCGTAAATATAATTACAAATCGTTACAGCGGTCGTTATATTAGAATTACCGAACCGCCCTCCATGAATAATGTAGAAAAAGTGCGAAATTCGTATTTCACGTGCAAAAAAGGAGGAAAAGCGGGGAGCGCGCGAGAAAAAGAAGGAGCGAGAGAGCGAAAAGGAAACGTAATGAAGAGCATAACAAACGTAAAAACTCGAGATTTATAGGCAAATTAAGGGGTGCGGGCATCGGCAGAAAGGCGGGAAAAACACTCGCACATAGGCACACAGAGAGAAAGAAAGAGATTAAAATTTAAATTCCAGCATCAACCCCTAACTCGCGTTTCGGACAATTGGCCACAAAGCTCTCCTCCTCGTTACTCTCCCTCCGGCTTCTTTTTTGTAAAAAAGAGCCTCTTCCGACCCTCCCTCGCAAAACTGTTTCGCAGTTGTGCTTCCTCTTCCGTTTCGCGAGGCTCACGAGAGAAAACGCGCGCGATAGGGTCCAGGTTGTACGTCGGCCCGTGCACAGGACAGCTTTATTATCACTGTCGTATAACTTTCGTCGTCCTCTCTCTCTCTCTCTCTCTCTCTCTTCCTCCGTCGACAGACACGCACGCACGAAGCGAAATCTCGCGCTAAAATGCACGCGCGCCGACGTCGTCGTCTCGAGCACAAAGATTGTTCTCGGCGACTTTCGAATTATTGCGTTGCGAAATGTTGTAGCGCTGAAACTGCGGGACAAGTAATGCGCCGGCGTGTACAGTGTAAGTGTACGACTCGGAAATCGCGCGAGGGAACGAACGAAAACGGAAGGGGAGGAGGAGCCCCAAAGGCTTCTTATAATAATACTGTTGTCAGCAAAACTAAGAAGACTTTTTAAGCCTTTGATTCGCTCGGTAAAAGTAGATTTACGATTTAATAAATTTAATATCTAAATTTAATTTTAGCCGCAAGTTTCGAACCAACTCTCCCCGAGCGGGTATTTCCGCGCGACTCGGCGCAGAGTTGGAGTTGGAGTTGGGTTCGAGGCATCGATCGCGTTTAAATATTCACGTGTCATTTATTTTTACGTTATTCTCGGACCGAGCGAGTGCTTTTAAGGCCTTCGAATTCACAGTCGTATTTGCACGAGTCAACGCGACACCGAACGGCCATCTTCCAAAGATTCGAGCGAGCCCCCCCTTGCACTTATTTTCATTAGACAATCGCTCGGCGAGCGAATTCGCGCGTGAAATTATTGACGTTTGTTTTGCAGTGGCCCTATTATCACGAATGTCGCCGATGAGATTATCGTCTGCAGTCTCGTTGCAGTCGAGCGAAAAAAGGAAGAATCCAGTGCTGCGTAGCCGAAAAAATGAAGCGGCGAATAAAACGCCGAGAGTGTACTCGAGCTTTGGAGGCAGATTTTTTGGAGACGGCCGTCCGCTTAGGTATTGATAATGGTCGAGATACGGGGAGGTAGTGGCGACGCACTTTCCGGCGCTCGTCGATAACGGGCTTATTTCATTCCGTCCCCTCTCTCCCTTGCCCTTTTTACGACATTGCGATCGAAATCATCGCCGTTACCGCAATCACGTTAATGCATCATTTAGTGGTACATTAAGCCCCAATCTTGATGTTTGTTCCTCCTTTTTTCAAAGTAACAATATCACACTCGTCGCGGTTAATTATAAACTTGATTGGCCCGGAATTTCATTCGCTTAATTAGGCACAACGTCGATTATCCAAGCACAGAGTCATCGAACCATTGGAAGGATCGCTGTTCGCCTAAACACGAGCGAATTCGTTCAATTCGAGCTTTCGCCGCAAAATTAAATCTCGCCGAGCTCTCGAGCGCAGCGCCAAACAGTGTTAACGCAACGAGATACGCGGACGCGCGTGTGCGTGCGCCCAACCCGCGACTAATGCAGCAGCGGCTATTTCTGGCTCGACACACAGTCGGCGGCGAATCGAGGAATGTTTAAAGCAAGATTTAAAGGTTAGATCGGCGAGAGAGCATTCGGTAATGGTAACGAGGCTGTCCTCGGCCCTCGATTTTATGGTTAACGTCGCCCAAAACAAGTCGGCTCTATTTAAACTATCTGTATCTGGTCAGGAAGGTCAGCCCCCGGAGCGGCGGCTTGCGACACGCACACACCCGCGCGCGCACTGCCTTCGCGTTTACTGCGCCATAACTTTTATCACTTCTGACCCTTATTTTTGTCGAGCCGAGGAGGGCCGAGAGTTGTTATCGCGAGAGTATTAATGTGCTCTCGTAGCGAGGAAACGCGTGTAGCCGAGGCCGTGTAACCACTGCCGATACATCGTCGCTCGCGCAATAAATTCCCGGAACAAAGGCGCGAGGCCGGCCGTGAAAAGGGGCGCGCTGCCGTCGATACCGCGAGGCTCGGGGAAGGACTGCGGGGGCCCTTTTCCGAAACTCGGCGCGTCGCCGGAGGAGTCGGCGTATTTCGCGGCCACTTCGCGTTTCGATCGCGTCGATCGGTAGCACCTCTTGGCGGCGGCAGCCACGGTTGCGTCTCCAACACACACACACACACACACAACACACACAGAGAGAGAGAGAGAGAGCGACCGCGGCTCTATCGATTGTTTGCACTTGGAATTTATGCTAATGTCGAGTGCGCGCCATTGAGCGGCGCTTCCTGTTTGGGATCGTTGGACTCGAGAGCATTTTAAATACCGAGCGAGCGAATGCCGTCGCTTATCGGCTCCTCCTGACGCCTCGTTATTATCGCACTCCGGCCCAAGTCTGGCAGTGGGTCTCGCTTTTCAACAAGTGCGTTCGTCGTGAATCGATAACGAGATTCCGGCGGTCCGTTCTCGGCGGCTTTCGGGGAGCCCCTCCGATTACGTTATCGGTGCGCTCGTGGCCTCGTGATTGGATTTTTGAGCTTCGTCACGCATCAAAGCGGGTCGACCGGGCACTTGTAAAAAAGGATCTGGGCCCCGTGCGAAGCGTCGCCGCGTCCAGCCCGTGGTACGCGGCGCTCGTAAGACGCGAGCGATTCTTTCCAATTACGAGGCGACGCGCGCCCGTTCTCAGGGAAAAAGGAGCGGATTCCTTGGCTCCCCCCCTCCCCCTTTTCCGCCCGTCCTATCCGCCTTTATTTATTCGCACAAACGCCGCGCGAAGCTACGCGAGTCGTCGTCGCGCCTCTGCGCGTAGAAAACAGATAGGAGAGTCGGAACAGCCGTTTGCACCTGCACGCGAGAAGTGTCGGCCGGAAATTCAGTGCTGCCAATTAGAAAGGGCCGAAGGGGGCTCTCGCGCACGCACCGCGTTAAAGAGCCCGGGTGCGCTGCCTCGGAGCCGGACAAGAGCGTTCCGGAGGTTCACGGACTAACAGGTTGGCTGGCTCCGGGTCCGCTCCTCTCGAGCAGCGAGCGCGTCTAATTGAAGGCGATCATCGCGGCTTCGAGCAATTCGTTTCGAAAGCACGAAAAAAGGGCTAAATTGAAGGGCACGGGGATGACTGCTCGCGCGTCGCGAATCCACTCCGAGTTTAATGGCAATTTACATTCGAACGACTCGGGGAAGCTTCCGAGAAGCTGCCAAGGCCAGAGGGGAGAGGGGCAGTCCGCCAGGATTAAGAAATTACGGGCAGCCGCTTTTTCCACGTTGTCGTAGGCCCCCCGAGTTTATTTGTCCTCTTCCATATTGTTGCAGCCAATAAGACGAGTGACACGCCTTATACGACTTGAAATCGGCTTCCTCCTCGTTTGCCGGACTCGATGCTACGAGCGGCGGCGCGTGCAACATCAACCCGAACGAGCGCATTCCGCTCCCCCCGCGCCCCGCCAGCCCCGCCAAGACGTAAATCACGCTCGCGGACAGGGGAAATCTCGGCTTTTTTACGCGATTACCGACGCTGGCATGACGATAACGCGCGATCAGTTTGAAGAGCTGCCGCCGCCGCCTCCTCTTGTTCCTCTTGTTTCAACGCGCTCGCCGCTTCCCTCCCCCTCGCGCCGACCAACATCAACCGTGCAGAATGCGCTCGAGGTGCGTTTATTGCCGCGTACGGTTATTCGATTAAGTAACGGAAAATGAGCCGCTTGTCCGCGCTCCGGCCGTTTAATTCCATTTCACGATTGCTTAACGCGTAAAACGATGAAAAACTAGGAAAATTGCCGACTCTAAAATTAAAGTGGCTGCAACGCTTTTACGGGCATAATTTGAGTCCGAGTGAGTTTCCAAGATCCTTTCATCGATCGGTCGCCCCACCTGGGCCCGGAGAAGAAATCGCAAAAGCAATTACAGTCGCGAGCTTTTTACCGCTACGCCAAACGATATTTGATTTGTGCCGGTAATATTTTACGAGTGCGCCGGGCGAAAAAGCAGCGGCCAACACCTCCTTGCAACGAACGAGCCTTTGGTCTCGCTCTGATCGACGCATCATCGCGTTGATCATCCAGTGGAAACTCGATGATAGTCGAACGTTAATAACGCGAGATTACGCGATCGACGCACTCGGAGAAAAACGAGCTGCGGTTTCCCTGAAGCGCCTTTAATCGCAGCTCTGCGCTCGATAAAAATTCGATCTTTTACGTTTGTTCGGCTAAGGCTGACCCCGTGGCTGCTGGTGCACCGGGAGGCTCCCGACGAAAATAAATTAGCCCCCATAACAAAATGCAAGATGGCCGTCGGGGGAAAAAAGAGAAGCGTATCGACATCGACGCGCTTTCGAGAACGACGGGCGAGCCGAAATATATCCCGAACCCGTGCCAAGACAAAAGGAGCCCCCAAACGCGCACGAGGAGCGTTGCATTTATTAATCACGCGCAGTCTAGTCGCGGCGATTCTAGTAAACGAGGCTTGTAAACTTCTTACGTGACGAAAGGGAGGAGGTGCTCGCGATCTCGCGTGGAGGCTGGAATTAAACTTCCTTCCCAGAAATAATAAAGCCCGTCTTTACGCGGCCTGCAGTAAACTCGCCTTTTACGACTCGCCCGCGACTCGCTCTCGTTCTTGCGCACGCACTTAATTGCGTAATAATTTAGTTGCCTCTATAAATATATTGCCGATACTTTTCGCCTCTCCTTTTTTCGTTTCGCTGGCTGAATTCGCTCGGGACATGATTACGATTGCGATACGGGCGTCGTCCTCTTCCTCGACTCCCCGCGCAATTTCCGAGATTTTTATTGCTATTGCCTAGTGCGCGTGATCGCTCCTTGTTAACTCTACGTCTATTTATAATATTCTGCCCTTGATCGCTCCTCGGTGCCGCGTCCTCCTGTGCTTTGCGCTAAACTCGGACACGTGCGCCAAACGCGAATATCCCGCGTGTTTCGATTACTCCGCCGATAACACTTCGTCGTCGACGCACTGAAATCCTACGGAACTTTATGCACTTTATTCGTTGACCTGCGGAAGAAAACGCCACGAGTCCCTCCCCCCCAGCCGGACTCGAGCTACCGAAATAGAAAGTGAATTTTATCCGCTTTATCAGATTTTTAGTGAAAGTTGGTCGTCGCGCTCGCATATCTAGCAAAGCCAATCAAATTTCTAACGAGAACTGCTCTACGATAAACTTATAAATAAAACATTTATCGGGTCCGCTTTAATGGACAGTCGCGTCAAATTTCTCGAACGGAAACCAAATAAACATTGTGTAAACCCACCTGCTGTAATTATATGCACGCGCACGCGTGCTTGTGTCTGCAATAAGAAATGTTCCATTGTAAGGATACGTGGAAATTAAATTTCAACGGAGTCGAGAACTCGATTGTAATTATGTCCGCCCACGCGTTTTCGGATGTCTACGCAATCAGTTAGCCAGCGAATGCAAATTAATAAGGTGGCTTTATTCGCGCCTCAACGTGCCTTGAAAACGATATGCGTCTCTGGCTGTGTGTGCGGAAACTGCTGGCACGCACACCCACAATCGTCGGTGTGTCAAGTGTATCGCCTTACTCGCTTATTAATTCAAGTACTTCTATGTTTTTGCGATTTATACTTTGACTCGGAGCCTCGATCGCGTTGTTTATTTTCACTGAAATGTTTGCATTGCACCGCTTACTCCGATTACGTTTTAGTGTTTCTATTAGCTTTTTCGATCGTTGACAGATTAAAATGCATCGATCATGGAGTCTCTGAAGGAACGCGGGGATTCGGACGAAAGTCCGAGACGTTTTCGAATTTGCGAAATAAGCGCTTGGCGTTAAAATTGCGCCCGACAGAACAATTTAATCGCGAATTGTTAATTGCTCTCGAGCGTTTACGTTAAATACTACGATTTCATTGATACCATTAGTCTCCCTAATTGCGCCCACGAGTTCTTTTTAAGACGTTTACGCGGAAAAGATAATACCGCATTGTTCGAGCACGAGCGCGTGTATTATTCACACGCTGGCACACGCGCTCCAGGTGCATCCCAGAGAACAAGCGTTGGTTAATTCCGAACTGTGCTTTTTAAATCCCTTTTGCCATACTTTCTTCGGGGCTCGAGCGGTTAATGAAAAAATAAGCAACAGCTTGCGAAAATAGCCGTGGCGCGCATGCGCGAATCTAGGCCAGACCAACTTTATTCGAATTTAGTTACATTATCAGAGACACTCGTTATTTACGTTCCTCGTCTCTGCCCCCCCCCCCATTCCGATGCATTAGGCTACAATTCGCCATTTGTTCGTGTTTAAATTTCAAATAAATAATCGGCGTCTCGCGGATACATAATAAACTCGATACAAGAGCGACTCGAATAATACCGAAATTTTAACAACGCCAGCCAACTGTCAATTTGCTTGTCAACACAAATCAATTCGCAAATCTCAAGTCGCTTTTGCGGAGTCGCGGACGCACCTTAAGGACACGCGCCACGCATCGACGACGGATTATTTTGTAAACTCTGACAAGTGCATTTTTAATCGAGCCACGCATTAATGTAAGCACGCTATTAGCGCAGGTTGAATAATACGAAAGTCGGTCGCTTATAGGCTCCGATTAAAAGAAAGCGTTGGCAAGCGAGGGTCGCGATATTGCTATTGTACGAAAATTTAAAAATACGTTTGGTGGTTTTGTTTATTCCCGTGCACTCGAGTACAGGCTCGCGTGATTTCCAAACAACCCCCCCCCCCGAGCCCCGCCAGTCTCCTCTTCCTCGGGAGAGGTGCAATTAATTATTCGCATCAGGCGAACAAAGGAGAGCGAAAAAGCCGATCGATCAAGATGTGTGTATTCGTCAATGGCTACGTTGCGCCGGGAGATACTTTGGAAACTCCATCGGCGCACAGGTGAGGGGGCGTCTATCGATTCCACACTCCCACGCACTTATTCGCAGCGCACACCGAGTTCGCGAGCCGCGCGCGAGATACGATTGGAGGTGGGGCGCGGCGGTCTAGCGCAAAGAAATATTTATCGAGCCGAGACCGGAGGGTGCATCGGGAAGTGGCGCTTTATTCCACCACCGCGCGAGGTCCTTAACCTCTCCTCGCGGTCTTGCTATGTGTCGTTGCGCCAGCACCAAAGCCTATCGCTCCCAAGTTATGCCGCCGACTCTGGGGTCGTATACATTGGCGCCCCCGCGCCCTCGGAGCAGAAAAACGAATCCGAAGTCGCGACCGGTGCACCGCCACCGGCTGATGCACCCCCAGCTGCTTTATCTCGACTGCGTTTTTATAGACCTTTTTATATCGCTTTTTTACGGGTGAGCTTAGTCGGGACGTCGAGCTGCCGTTCAACCGAAAATCGACACAAGCACGACGCGAGTATGCGAGACTGAATCCCCCCCAGCCCTGGCATTGGCCTGGCCAATCGAGATTTAAGAACTTTTTTCCACCTGATTGTTGGTCGCTCCTTTGCAAATTATCGGCCTTACGAATTATAAAATACGTACACAGCCCTTGCCATGCGCTTTGATGGGGGATTTTTTAACGCAGCATCGCGCACACGCGAGCGTAAAAGTTGACAACAAAAAGTCTGCGGCCGCTTAAATATTTCACGAGCTTTGCTATTCCTTCTCTCTTCCTCTGTTTTTTTACCTATACCGCGCAAGAGGTTGGAGTGGGAGAATCCGAGCACGAGCCAACAATTACCTCGCAACTTCGTAAGTCTTCTGACACGGAAATTTCGCGCTTCGCGTTACAACCGCGATCGATGTTATTTCACAAGAAAGGGCCGCGGCTTTTGAGGTTAGGAGCGACCCTCGGCAAAAGTACGACTAATGATAAAAGGCGAGTGTTGGCCCGCCGCGGTGATCGATACTCGATACGAAAACAAAACTCGACGAGCCAGAAAGGCCGAGACAGGTGAGCGCGCGGAGGCGCATGCGCCGGCTCCGGAAATATGACGAGAGGTGCGCGGAGATGAATCGGCCGACGAAACCGGTCCGAAGCTTAACATCCGCGCGGAGACAAGTGAGATAATCGAGTGGTGGTGGCCCGTGTCGCGGTGTCACGATGTCATCGCTAGGATCGCGAGCGACACTCTCATTAGCTCGCACATTGTTAGCGCGGCGGCGTCGCGATCTTGAGGCGCAGAGCCCCGGGCCGCCACTTAATTGCACTCGAGATGATTAATCGCGCGACTCGCGGCGCCAACGTCATTTCGAATATCGCCGGGGACCGTGTCGCAACTGTCGGCGACAGCACCGCCAGCTACGTAAACTCACGCCCTTTAGAGGCCCTTTTCAGCGCGACGAGTTTATTTTGACTTTATTACGCGTTGCGGGTGATAGCAATCGACAAACGACGTTGGCCGCTGCTTAAGTACAAGAAGCTCCTATAAAGTTAATCGCTTAAAGCTCAATTAGACGCGCGTAACGAACGAACGAAGGCTAAAATCGATCCGGGAATGTCGTTATTGCACTTTTTACGAACAATAAGTCGACTACACAACAAGACCGTAGGAGCGACGAGAGTCCGAAATTAGTTATTTGCGCGAAAAGTTTCCAGCTCGTTCGGTAAAGCTGCCGTCGTACTTGGCTTGCGAATGTTTTCGATCCACCACCGTCGAATTCAGCTCATTGGAATTCCCATTTGTAGCGAACAAATCGGCGACGTCCAATAGCTGGACGCAGTTCACCCGTGCCCCGGAGTACTTGGGCGGATGGACGCCCAGTGCGTATTTGCCGCTTGTGTCTGTTGTTCGTTTTCGTTCGCTCCAGGAATCGACAATTAACTACAGCTGATAATGCAGAAGCTGCGGTCGGGTACAATAACCGTCTTCGCGGGTTCGATCCCCGACGAACGATAGACACCGGCGATAATGATGATCGGACTGCTTCGGGACTAATTATTGGCACGACGCTTTTCCAGCGTGCGCAAGGTCGCGCTCTTGACTCGAGGTTATGTCTCGACTCCGAGTCGATGCTGTGGGAGCAAGACTCGGCTGGCCCAGCTACGCCAGCCCCTCGGGTCCTCTGGGTATAAAGTCGTAGGGTACAGGTTGCGTCGCGGGCTGCGATCGCTATCTCGTTCCATACATCCTCTAAGCCGAGTGAGTCCCATTAATAAGAAACGTGTTGGGTTTCAGATTTTTGTCCTTCCCCTACTTACGCACGCACAATGGGCCGCGCACGCACATTCCAGCTTCTTTTATTTTCATTATCAACGACGCTCCTTGCGCCTTACACATTTTACTATAATAGAGAAGAGAAGAGCGATCGCGCGTCGACGGGCCCCTTCTTTCGCTTTATTCCGCTCCACCTTTACACCTTTGCTCGCTCCTCCGTCGCTCTCCCGTCTGAGTCCTTTTTTTGTGGCTCGGCCGGGGCCTTTAAGGACCCGGTACCTCTCGAAGAAAGGAGAATCCTTTATGCCCGAGGCCGGACAGCGTGGGCCAGTCGGGCCCGCAGTCCCAAGATCCTATCCTGCGCTCGTCGGGATGAATTTCCGAGGCTGACGCCGCCGCCGGTGCCGAAGATGCCACAACCACGCGACGCGACGCGATGCCTCGCTCGGCCATTAAAGGGAATTTAGTGCACGAGAGATGTCGGGCCCGCCTGCATTGTAGTATTTCCTTGGGCCTTACGATCCGAGCCCAACTTTCGTTATGTCTAATGAGCAAATCATTTTTAATCACTTGCACTTAAGTACCCGCGCGAAGGGTCACATTGTAGTTGCCATCGACTCTCCCGCCGACCGACGCCTCCCCTCCCCCCGTACCCCAGACCAGGGCCCTGCCTCTGCCACGGCTACACGCACATTCTAAACCACTCGAGCAAAACATTTCCAGCTTACTTTGTGTTTCGACGGAAAGCCCTGCAATTTCACCCTCGAACATTTCTATTCTTCCGCTGCAACGCCCTTCGAGTTTGTAAAATAAAAGATTACGGCTGTGTGCACCGGGGAATTGCAATTTTTCGTAATTGCAAAAACTGCTTTCTTTTCGCGCACACGCTAGTTATGTAAGAGCCAAAGTTTTGCTTGGGCTCCGAATCCGCTCCAATCGACCCCCACACCCCCACAGCCCTGCTGCTGCTTCACTGAAAATTTGAAAATCGAACGCGAATTCGAACCTTTGTATTCCTCGATCGCAGCAACGTTTCGCGATGGACGAAGGAGCATCGGCAGTCGGTGCGTAAGCACTTCTGAAAATCACTCGCTCGAAATTTTCAGTTCAATTTAATCTCGAAAGCAAGCGATCAAAGCCAATATTTCAAATACGAAACAAAAATGCGAGCGCAGCTGATGCAGCTTGGAATTTATGGTTTCGAGTTGGTCTTGGCGCGCGTTGGCTGCGAAACAAACACTTCCACTGTTTCTGGGCCATCGAATAAAATATTAGAAAGTATTGCTCTTTTATCAATGAAGGTAGAGGATGGTAGGTATTTTATTAACCGATCGAGCATTGCAAAGCGACGTTTAATCAGCAATAATCTCGGCGTGTTAAAGGAGCCGGAGAAAAAAGGAAGAGCAGGTAAGGCTGTAACGAGCCCCGATTACCGGACCCTCGCGCTCGCAAGGCCCGCAAAACGCAAAATCGGCTAACACTGGCGGCGTTTGTCCTGCGAACGCGGGCACACGGACTCTCACCCTGGGAGTAAAAGCGCGTCGTCATCTCTGTGTGTGTGTGTGTGTGTGTGTGTGGGTTCGCGCAAGAGCATCGCGCGCGGTATACACCCGCCACGGGACGGCACGGGACGGGGGTGGGGGGACGATGTGCGCGGAGCCTAGAATGTGTCCTTGGGCCGCGGTGCCGTTGACCTTCTCTATATACGCCGCGCGTCGTCGCTCCGAACGTGCGGCTCTCCAAGTCGCACGGATGGATCGCATTGCCGTGGCCTTTTCTTGCTTGCGCCTTCCCTCCCTGCCGCCTCCTCCCCTCCCCCGACGGCTCGTTTTTCGAAAAAACGCGACTTATTTTGCGTAATTGCGAGTGAAACGTCAGCGACTCGTCCTCTCGAATTTTCAGGAACTCTTGGGAATTTCCAAGCGTCCGGACGTACCTTGTCTGATTTTTCACCCGGTGGTGGATCGCACGCGGCCTTTGTTGCGCTGAGGAGCCGCGCCGCCCGGAGATATTTGGCGGCAGCAGCAGATCGATCTCGTGTCTCTGAAATTGCGCGTCTCGACGCTCGTGGATTCGGATTCGAGATTTACAACCGATTGATTTATTAATAACGTTGACAATACTTTTCATTCCTCTAGGCTCCTCCTTCGTCTGCCGCGTAAGAATACCGTTTGCGCTGTGTCAATTAATTTTGACAGGCAACGACACGAACGTTGCGTCGATGTCACTCGACATCATTTATCATTTATCGCTTCATCCTTGCCAGTCGATAGATTTGATCTTATTAAGTTCTGACTAACAAATAATAGACGAGGATAAACTCCAGCTGGAGCACAGCGGCTTTATATTCTTATCGTAATCGTAACGAACCTAGACCTTTTGCAAATTGAAAAGGAGGAAACTCGATTATTTCGCAGAATAATTTCTAATTCATAATTTGGCTGTCGCTTAATAGACCTCGTAACGTTTGCGACTGATAGAACTTTGGGCTTTTCGAATTTTATTACGAACTTCGGAGCACTTGAATTAACACGGCGAGCTACGGGATGAAGAGCCAAATAATAGATTAAACCTAAATGAATTTCGATGGGACTGGGGGCACACGTATACCCACCCACACCCGTCCACCAAGCGCTAACCCTACTGTAATAAAGAGCTTTTACTCGGTACTAATTCTGAGTGAATTAAGAAGACGGAATATTACCGATATACTCTGCAACTGATGTATCATGCGTAGTACTTAGGATTATACATAATAGATGCATAAGCTAATATCGAGGCTAAAGCCAAGCGAGTGCCTCTAGCCGATGTAGTACAACCTTGAATATGACACAGAAGATAATAATTATATTTGCGGGTCGGTGTACGAGCCCGTAGCAAATGGGTTGGCGGCTCGCCTATGTATCGAACTGGTTCGGCGGCTGGCTGCGAGTGCACACGCACACGCACGGCGATCGGCGTGTGCAGCTTTGCATTAGCTGCCCGGTAATGGCTGCGCGCGTAGATAAAATTTCGCACTCGTACGCCGGTACGTGCTCGGCTCGATTCCTGCGTGTCGATGGCGGCATTACACGTGTGCGCGACCCAACATTTGGCAAGCTTTACGGGACGGAGCGGGGGGCGATTTTAGTAATCGCGGAACGCGAAGAGCTTTTTTTGTCGATTGGGGATCCTTTGGATAATTGCGAGACTGAACGGAAACACTAACCGAGGCTGAAACTTTGCGCGCCTCCTGTGTAAAATGCAAGGAAGACAAAAGCGCGGAGGCATTGTTGGGAGTGCATTTCTCGATAAGAAGCTGCAATTTTTGACTAAATTTCATCGGCCGAACTACGAATCCTGACTCGAAAACAAACACTCGCCCCGTTTACTTTTAAACGTTCAGGCTGTAAATTTAGTAAGGCAGACATTGGGTTAGAACAAAAGCGAATGGCTATTTAAATGTCAACGTGGCGGATATATTTAGATTTTCTCTCATTTTGTGCTATTGTAATTATCACTACCATTCCTAAAAGCGTTACGTGGACGCGATTTCGCGTTGCATAAATTCGAAAGTCTTACGTTCAAAATTGATATTACGAAACTGTTAATTATAATATTGATTGGATCGCGATTAGAAATCGACCGAATTAATACGATTATTTGCTTTACTCTCTGTTCAGTTGTAATAGTCCGAAGTCTTAAAACGCGCGAGACTGAAATTAAAGCCGACGCTTTCTAGCTTACATATCTATTAGGTATATGATATAGCAAATTTACAATCGATCGCTCTTACGCAATGCCAAGCTTTTATGCAATATTTTATTGAAAATGGCGAATAACTTTATGACGTGGGCGCATTGAAATGATTTACGATTTTCAGCTTCGCTTGTTAACTAATATTCTTGAACTACGGCAGCAGAAAACGCGCGAAACATCAAGAGGCAAAACGATGGATATTTATTGAAATGTGTTTATTACGACTTGAACCGAATATCTTTGATTCGACAATTTTTTACGTTATCCGTACAACTTGGAAATTTTAATTGGCACAACAGACACACGCCTGATAAATTAATCGGGCACTTTTGAACGACGTTCTTACAAGATTCGTCAAATTTTTTCGCTGATTGCGTTTAACATACTTTGCGGCCTAATTTTCTCAAGAAAGCAAATCTCGCGCGACTCGTCGTCCAAGCGAAAAGTAGCTGCAACGCGGAGAACTCGACTAATGACAATAAAACTAAACGAGGAATTGTGTCGGTCCGTCGCTTCATCAAGATTGCCAATGCATCGCTAAGACATTGAATCGGCAATTATTTGCGTTCGTACGAATATCGCTTGTAGTGTCGACGAAGCGGGAAATTATGAATTTCATGTAAAAACTCCAAAGTGAAATCAGCATTATAATTGATGGAAAACGACTACGACTTTCTAATGATAACAAGATTACATTTAATCCTACCGTAATAATACCGAAGCAAAAAAGCAAAAGATACTCTACGAACACAAACGTTAGCAGTGTACGTGAAATTATTGAAAATTTCATTTTTAATAGTACAAACACTTATATTTATAAAATGCACGATGCAATTTTCTCAACTGACAATGCACTTTATAATATTCGACGCGTAAATACTACCGCAACACTTTCTCTACAGACAAATTCTATAAAAATTAATATTTTGTTTCTACGATAGATGCGAAACTCGATATACTGAAAACATTTCGTATTACTCATCTATAGATAAGCAATAATCGTATTTCGTAAGGAGTCTGATAAAAATTTCATTACGTAATCGATACTTGCTATGTAAAAGACAATTTTTGCAAAAGTATCAAGACGCAAACAAATCAAAATTTTCGGCAAATACCACCGGAAGTACGTAGCAAAACGTTTTTTTTTTTTTTTTTTTTTACTAATTTTATATTAAATCGATAAGCGCTCTTGGTTGTCCGTCAATAAAAATCGCGATAACTTTGATAGAAGCATATTTCACTTGGTGACGCGGCTGGCTTTTCTTAACGCAGATGGTAAATCTGCATATTTGTAAGCTGATGCTTATCTTATTGATCCAAAAAGCCTACACGTACACAAGCGCTCGGTGTGCATTGCGGAAGCGAGGCTTTCGACTGTCCTCGCCGCTTCGGTCCGAGTCAAACCGAAACTCTGGGTGTTGATGTCAGAATGGAAAAGGTGGAAGATTCCTCGATTAGGTGCATCCCTCCGTATCTTATCGGGGCACAAGTGCAGGTCTCACTGCCCTTCGAAAATCGGTCGAGAAATAAAAAAGCGAAGCAGCTCTTTCAGATTGGCTCAAGATCGATCTGCCGAGCTTTCGAGCTTGGATTCTCAGAATTTCAACTGTCTCGGATCGCAGCCAAGCGCTTCTCGGGCAAATTTTTACCCCAATCAAAATGGCGTCGAAACTGTCGCGAAATCACTGAAAAACTCGATTATAACGACCGACTCGCTCGGATTTGCGAATAATGGGTCAATCGAGCAATCGCGCTTAACGATTCGTCACGATTTTAAATATTATCGCGCCGCTGCAATTGCCAATATTTTTACAAGCTCTTTATTATTCTCCGAGACGTTTATTGTTATTACGCGCTCTTATCGCGAAGCTCTATAAAATAATTATTCGCGATCGTTGTTACGAGCACTCGGGCATACCTGAAATATAATCCTGCAATTTATGTGAATTGGCCGAATAACAGCTCTATAATTGGAAGTTGAATTAATTTAATATCTATTTTCTGTGCGCTTGTAGACTGACATTCTTCTAATTTTCGAGTGAATCTATTCGCGGTAATTTTTCAGCGAGTTTTTCTCCAAACAATGAAAGGAGGGGGCCTTTGCGCAATCGTACTCTGCGTGCGCGCGCACACACACACAGCGTGTAACAGTCAAGGTCGTATAAAATATATTAGCAGCCATTATTCGAAGATTAGCGATCAGCGAGGCACGCGTAAGTGCATAAGTGCAGCAGCAGCAGCAGCAGCAGCTTCGAAGCTGAACTAGCCGACTGAAATTACCAGTATTTCAAAAATTTCAAAACAATGCTCCTTCTCACGTAGGCGCACGATCGCGACTCGCGGCCCCGAGGATGGATAATCGACAGCAGCAGTTTCGAAGGACGAAACGAGGTTCGCCTCTCGGAGAAGAAGCCAAGAGCACGACGACCAGTCGGAAACGTGGATGCGGCGGCGCTAAAGTTACGCAACCCACGATCACACTTTCGCGTTTCCATCCCGGCGATAAATTATCCCGAGGACGCGACACTAATGATTGCGAGGGCATCGCTTCCTTCGCCATTTCTGAAGGCTTCGATGTGAACCGCGCGATCGCATTCCCACGCTTATTAATGACGCAACAAAGCCGGTGCCTGCGAATAAAAGGCATTCCGCCATCTTTTATCGGGGTTTCTCGACGGCACCGAGGCTCCGCGAGTCTATTTATCAATTGTAGGTTAACGTCGCTCCTGGTTTCAACTTGGTCTTCACCTCTGAAATCCTCGGAAGAGAGCAACGCGAACAAAACAGCTGGACATTGACATAAAGAGAGTTGCGCACTTTACAGGTTATGCTTTTCGGATTCGTTCACATCCTCCGCCATTAAACGTTTATTAAAAACGTAGTTTTTTGCCGAGACCCTGGCAATCGCTCCTAACTGAGAGACAATTGCACAGTTCGCGTCAAAGTGCGTAACGCGACACAGACTTATAAAAAGATACTTTTTTCTGACACAAAAACGCAAGAAAGATTAAATACAAGTATTGCATTGACAGAGACGTTCTACATTACCAGTTGTTGGATCTATCCGCGATTCAAAAGCAAAGATGTGCAATTACGTACCTGAAACAAAAATTAGATGCTCGTTAGACAAGATGCATCGATATAGAAATTAGAAAAATGAAATGTCGAATATACGTTTAATTATTTATTTATTTTTATTATTAGTTTATTTACGAACAATTCATATATTTTTACCTACATTTTTTCATACTTCTTAAATATAAATTTCTTTTTTTTTTTTTATTAAAATTGCTTAAAAACAAATTTTTACACTTGGATTTATAAATCACACTTGTGTATTCGTGTTTTCTTCTTTCTTCTTTTCCCCTACTCTCGTCCTGGTTGGTTTCCTCTCCTTCACTCTGTTGCTCACTTTTTATTCTGATCCGATAAATCTAGCGCAATAGCACATTATGTTCACATCTTTCTTATCACCTTTCATCGTCTTCTCCCCCACTCGATTGCTTTGGTTTGCTTTCTTCTTTCCTCCTCTGCTCTTGCTGCTTTTCGTTTCACTCGCCAATCCAAACTTCGTCCCTGGCTTGCGTTTTTCTCCTTCGTTCTTTTCATCTTTCATCTGTACGTTTTCCACAACGATGCGATTAAGTTTTCCAGTTTACCGATTCAAATTTGTCGTCGTCGATGTATTTTTTTCTGATTCAATATCCAGTTTGTATGTTTTAGTAGCTTTTCTATCCCCAAATTTCGGCTCCGCACAGTCAAATAGTTTCATGCTTGCGCTCAAGTCCACCTCAAAACCATCTTTCCGCAATACTCCACACTCTTCCCAATAAGTTGTTTCCTCTTTTGGCCATAAATTTGATGTGCTTGTTATTTTCATCGAATCTGTATTCCAAGCCCATGAAACGCTTAACTGTTTCTATTTCGCTACCTTTCCGCGAAAACTCGGGTTTTCCCTTCTCCTTCTAGTTCTTCTGAACTTCATTATTTCAGTTTTCCTGTGTACAGTTCTAAGTTTTCTTTTCTGTGAAGTCTTTGAATATTCGTAATACCTCGTTTAACTCGCCCTCGGTTTTTGCCAACATTGCTGTATCATTCGCGTATGTCAGCGATGTTATCTTTTTCTTCCCTATTTTCATATCTGATCTTCTGGCCGTTTTTAGTTCTTCTACCACTACCAATTCACCTATTGCAACATTAAAGAGTACGAGTATACGCGCTTATCGGACCCTTGCCCTACTCCTCTCATTATCTCATCTTCTTTATTCCCGCTTCTCGTGTGTTTTTCTGTATCTCCTTCCTTTCAATTCTATCGAAGGCTTTTTCATATCCGCAAAAGAATCGAAAATTTCTCCTTTTTTCAGCCGAACATCAATTCGAGTTCCGAGCACATAAATCGCGCCAACTGTGCCTCTATTCTTTCTAAAACCCAAATTGGTTTTCTTCGCACTTTTTTCTACTCACACGCGAATTTCCATCCCTTTTTTATAACGTCGCATGCATATTTATTGTAACGTAACCTACAATTCGTCTAGATAAATAAATTCAATAGAGTTATTGCGCTGGTGGGAAATGGGTTGCTGCGGAGTCTCGGATAAATTATTCACACCTTGGTGCGTTCGATGGGATTGATTAGATTTGATTAGGACTAAGCCGATAAGCCCGACATTGTTGTAACGCACGAGAAGTCGCAGAAACTACAAACTGCAGTTAAAATAAGTTTTGGCAGACGTGAGAGGCGCGAGTCTCGATTGTAAAAATTCGATTGTAAAAACGCGATCCCTTTTACAATACTCGATTCTTCTAGCGTACCAAGACGAAAATGGCGGCAGTCCCTCGATAAATCTCGCGGCGGCGCTCATTTGCATGCAAAGAGCAGGAAAGATGTTACAGATCGCGACAACGTGCATTCCAATTTTCCTCTTCCCACAAGGCTTGCCGTACTTTTCTCGTTTCCGTTCAATTATGCGCGCCGTGACGTATTAAAATCAGCAGGAGTCCTCCCCCGCGCCCCTGCACTTTTTACTTAAAGAAAAGAAGAAAAAACATTTCGTCGTACACTGCAATCGGTACGAAAAGAAGCTGACAAACTACGCAACCGCGCAACCACTACGAGTCCGCCTGCACTCGCTGAGATTTATGAATAATGCACGAGTGGTCCAAGTGATCGCGACGAGGCAGCGAAGTAACGTACCAGTGGCTGAGAACTGAACTAATGAGAAAACCTTAGGCTACCAGTGACACGGCGACAGCTTTTAGACCGCATATGATAAATTCACCTTTATTATTACGGCTTGCGGGCCGATTTTTCTCCCCCTTTACCTCTCGACATTTTTTCCCTAGTGCGTAGCGATAACAATGGCTCACCAGTGATCTCACTTTAAGCTTTTCTTTTCGCTCGTTTATTTTTCCTCTCCGCGCTTAATAAGCCAAGTCGTTATTAAGGATCCAAGAATAATATAGTTTCGTCATTTTCTTTTTGCGCGTTCGTAATTGAAACACGAATAATTTCAGACACCTCCTTTCGATATATATTAGCGAAAATTTTTCTGCGAAATAAAAATTTTTCCGACATTCTGCAATCGACTCGCAAACTATCCGCTTATTTAGCTAGGGATTTTACATCTAACCGGAGCTACGCGAGTTATTATTATTTTCATCTACTTCGATTCATTCGTTTGAAATTTAATCTCGATCACGGGAAAAAAAACAGCAACAGTTTCTATATAACGTTGGGCAAAGCATTTTATCGGCGCTGCTTTAAATAAAAATGACACGGCGCGTAAGAAGCCATTATGCGAGCCGAGAAGATAAATTGGGAAAAAAGAAGAAGAAAAACTTTGGCGGAAAATTCAAGAGCTAAGGTCGCACGTATAAACAATGTACCGCTGCGAGTGGTGGCGTTGCATTTCTTCAACTTGAACTTCGATCCAGCAATCCAATTTAAATATTGTGCCAAGCGTGGAACGTAATTAATAGCTGGGGGCGGAATCCAGTCAAGAGGATGTATCGTATTGTTGTCGATGATGCGCTGCATTGCTGGTAAACTCGCTGTCCGTGAATGAATTCATTTTGAAATTCGAACCGCTTAATTACGTTGCGAAAAATAGATCCGATTCAATGGCGTTTGCTTTTCCATTCGAAACAATCGCCGCGAACTCGAACGATCTTTTATAAGAGGAATTAGTCATTAATCGAGCAAAAACTTGGTAAAAAGCTAATTGGATCGAGCCGAGGATTTATTCGATCGAGCGATCGTTCTAACTCAACGATCAAAAGCGAAAAATGTACCTCGACGCGATAGATTTTTACAGGTTGTTTTAGTCGATGACTTTGCCTTTTCCTAAGGTGGGCAGTTGAAAGACACGCCGAACATTCCTCCGGCTGTGTTTGCTTTTATCACCATTATTATTATTAATATTATTACAGGCTCTGCTTATTTTTAAGAACACTTTCGTTCGTTGTTGCGCGTCCGTAAAGACATTAATCGACGCGATATCACGTCGGTGTAACGCGCGCCTTTTCGGACGAAACCGACTTTTCCTTTTGGCGCAATTGCACGCGCGCCCAAAGCAAAAGACACCGAGCGAACGACTCGCGATTGTAGGTTAATTAGCTCCTCGGATAAAGCTCGCGAGCCGTTTAAAATGCTTCTGGGAAAATATTGCCGTCGCGCTTGTAACGCTGCCATACATTGCCCGTTTAAAATTACACGTATAATAACAAGAGCGAGAGCAAGAACGGAGTCGAAATAGCGAGGAATGAGCGATCGAGGCGAGGAGCAAAACGAAGCTTCGATCGATCACGTACGAGCAGTCGATTACCAGGGTAAGTACCGAACAGGCGTTGACAAGTTTCTGTTTCGATGAGCACATTAATACAGCGACGTTTTCAGCGAAACATGCGCAACGATCGGAAAGTCAGGCAGGCAGCCGCGCGCGCACAAAGGCGCTTATTATGGCAAATCCCTAGTCGACTACTACTACCTTGTACACCTCTGGCCTTTGTTTCGCACACAGTCGATGCGTCTTCGATCCGACGCACGCGCACGGGGGCTCAGTCGTCGCTCGTCACGTTCTTTACATAACGAGCGACGAGACGCGTATGATTAATATTGCCCGTCGTTAAATCGGAAACTGCGCGAGGCTCCGGCAGCGATCCTGACAACCAACACCGAGCAATCGGCTCGAGTTTTCGGGGAAAGGCAAAGATTTCAGGACGGGCACTCGATAAGTTAATTCAGCTCGTCTGCCAATATTAGGATGGATGGTCTCTTAGCGACTCGGGGGGAGGCTTCCCCCTCTGGGCATAAATTTAAGCTCCGACGTGTGTGCGCGCGCGCGCGTAGAAAAACAAGGCGCAGGTGCTGGTTCGTCGGGCAGATCGTCGACTCGAGGCTCGCGAGCGGCGAATCGGCAGGGATTATCCCCTTTTTTGTTACCGGGGACTCGTCGTCGTCGCGCACCGATCACAGAATCGAGGCGATCCTTCTTCGTTTCAACAACAACGCGCGCGGCGTAACCTCGTATTACGAGATGCTGCCGCGATAGCGAGGCGAGTCATCCTTCCTGCTCCAAGCGCATAGACTCGCTCGAAAAAATGACTCGGCGCAATTAGACGACGAGTGTGCGCGAGACACCTTGTGCACGAAGAGAGACGCGCCGCGCACTTTCTCATTCGTATCTTGATAAAGGACAGGGCCGGTAGATCGCGGAGAGCGGCTCGTTTGGCTTCCCCTCCAAAAATATTAGAAAGGAGCGCAATTTCAGTCGTTGATCGCGCCTTACGTGTGCGGATGCAGGCCGAAGCTAAATAGCCGGCCGCCACCACCTTCGGAGACAGCTCGTCGAGTCGGCGACGCACACACGGAAGCGGCCGCTCGCACGTACGCGTATATATAATTCGATTCGAGAACACTCGACTCTCGGGAAGTAATTAAAGCACAATGGCGTGCCTCCCTCCCGAGCGGAGCCCGAGCCTCTTCCTCGTCGCCGACTAGCAGCGCGAAAACCATTCTCTCTTTTTACGACGATAGGGTGACGCGGCGCAGCAGCGGCACTCGAGACGAGCTACTATTCGCTTTCATTGGCGGACTTTTCATTCCAGCCGCCGTCGCCGTCGCCGTCGCCACCGCGCGCTGATCCCTCCGAGGCTTACTTGTCTTTTACACGCGCACCCGCGCTAAAACGTGAGGCGCGGCAACAATGCGCGGCTCTCTCTCTCTGTCTGTTGTGCTCGTGTCTGCTGTCGTCACTCGAGCACTCGAGATGTGGGTCACTGATATTTGGTCAAATTGTTTAGCGTTCGGGGAGTTGCCTCTCTAAAATTATCGGCACTCGCGCACCCTACGTAAAAGCGCCATTAGCCTGCTTGGCTACTGTTTTCCGCGCTAAATCCAACGTTTCGATCGCGTATCTCGAGAAAAGCATCACCGCTGGTGGAGTCGGGAAAGTGCACGACACGCGAGTGGGAAACACTCGGGAGCAAAAGCTTGTGCTCGCACCTACGAGTGGAACGAGAACAATGACTCCGCGTGGGCTACGAAATTAGCCAATCGAGGAGCGCGCCGCGAATCTTCTCGGCGCTTTTTCCACTCTTCCAGCTCTTGGCTTACTTTCACTATTGCGGTTCGCGGAATCCTGGCCTTCCTAGAACGAACGAACCCGAGCACTCGAACACGTTCCCCGTGGCTGTTGCCCTGCCCCGGGAAGACGACGCGACGCGCGACCTCTGGGGACTCTTGACTCTTGTTGCGGCAACTCGACTCGTCCGTTGGGCCTAGCGTCGATCGCTCGCTAGGCCCCGTCTGACCGAATATCCGTGTTTTCCGGGGGCTGGTCGGTGGTCCGCTCGTTGTTTATAGGAGGCGCAACGGATGCCCGCGGGAAGCGAGGCTGGTTGGGTCGACGCCGGAGAGGTCCTTCACCCTTTGCGCGACCGTACACAGGTACGCGGAGGCAGGCGGCCGCACCTCCCCCGTCTCCTACTCTTGCTCACGGAACCGCTCCGAGCGATATTTCACTTGGTTAGATTTAAAGGAGGAATGCCCGGTGCGAGCGAGCGAAGCTGCCACTCGTATATCCAGTTGTGCAATCGGCCGAATTTCACGAGCAAACCCCTGCCGACAATTTTATTCGGGAATTTATTCAAAAGTCCGCTCGGACGCGCATTTATTGCCGGGGCTACGACCTTACCTTAGAAGCTCCCGAACAGACGGGACAATTAAATCAGCTCGGGCCGACGGATAATGTATGCGAAATTTACAAACACAGAGATTAAGACATTACACTGCTGCGTTAAACTCGCGTCGTTCGCTCGTTGGCTCGCAGCTTCGAGTTTGAATTATTTATCCGCGCCGAGTGACAGGAGACGAAATCAAAGTGATTATTGTGATAGATAGAGCCCGAGCCCAGGCCCGGCGAATCGTTTGAAGTTGCACGCGCGAACGGGGAGCAGCGGCAAACTAATCCAAAGGGTTGCAGAGCGCAGCCACCGCTCGGGGATAAGACGATAGCGGCTGAGTGCCTCCTCGGAGCTCGTCAAAGCGCCCGGGCGGGCGCCTTCCTTCCAAGACACACACACTCGACCTTACCTCTCCAAATTTAGTATTCCTAACGTAACGACGAGACTCGCCGCGCTCTCGGAGACGAGCGTCCGGTGCGAAAGACTTCCGGGCAGACGAGCAACGAGCGCGCGATCGTCCATCCCTGGTCCGAAATTTGGCTGCCAGAAGCGGCAGCGGCAAAATGGGAAAAATCGAATTACCGGGATGAATAATAAAAGATCCGGCCGAGTGGCCCGTTTTTTTTTTTATCGAGGAACGGATATATTCGACAATTTCCAAACTGCCATCATCCCCCCCCTTCTTCACCTGAGAGATTAATAAATTTTCCGATCGCATAAATAGCGTTGCTAGCTGGAACTCGGCCTTTCTTTTCCTAAACGTTAAACGTATCCTAATAATTGTCTCGGCGGCATCGGGAAACGCTCAAGAGATACGACGACGTCGTGCCCCACAATTCGTAAATTTGAATTTCAAATTTCTCGAACCAACAACGCGAAAGCACTGCGTTTCGCGTTATCACCGACGATTTAATTCCAGGCTCTCGTTGTAATTGCGACATCTTCTCATTGTGTGTGCGTGCGTCGAGCGAATCCGTAACTTTATAACGAATGCGCCAAGTTGACTCGAAGATATTCTTTGTTCGCGATCAGATTGCGAGCCCAAGTTGTTCCGAGTCGAAAATAATCGTGTTTTGCGGGGAAAAGAAGAGATACCGCGTTATACGTTCGAGTGTAATTATTGCGAGGGGAAGGCCGATTACTTATGGACGAATAAAAACTTTTATCTATTTTTAAGCGTGGGGGTATCGGCACTGCTTTCCGCCGACGACCAACGACCAACGACCACCAGCTTCCATCCCCCCCACCCCACCCTTGCGCGTCGAATTTAAACTCCTCGAACTACGGAACGAGCACACGTTTCGCTCGGACAAGACTACGTTTGAACAAGAATACGCATTCGCCAAGAACACGCGCAAGAAGTTGCGGCAATTAAGCGACAATAACTCGAAGCGATTAATCGACAACATTTTTATTCTCGCTTTATTGACGCTTTAACGTCTTTTATAAGCGATACGAGCCAGGTAAAAGTTAATCGCGCGAATAAAAAACGGACTCGGTGTGTTTTCAAGGTCGCTGGGGCTCGTAGTGTGCGCGGATGGGAAGCGAGTCGCGAAATTCGCGGAAATTCGCTGATTCGTCGGCAGAGCGAGGAGGACTTTATGGGAGCAGCGCTGCTCGTCGGTCCTTGCAGTGGACGAAAGTAATTTCGTTCCTCGAAGACGCGGATTCGCGAATGTGCCGCCACACTGACCCGTACATTAGCGATAAGCACCGAGACTAATAAAATATGTGGCGAAAACGGCAAGGGAACAAAGACGGAGCAGTCGGAGGAGAGACTATGTACGCGCCGCGCACTTGGCTAAGACAGGTAGGTAGACTCGCTCCGTCCTCGTGTCGCTCTACAACGCAGAGGAGCCAAAAAAAGGCAATCGCCCCCTCCCTCCCCCCGTGCCTCTATCTTCCTCCTCGCTCGGAGCTTCTCTCGTTCGCTTAGACTGCCAGGGTAATTGCACCGTGCCAAGGCCGACAGCTGATGCTGCTGCTGCTGCTGCTGCTGTTGCTGCTGCCGCCGCCGCCGCCGCCGCCGCCGCCGCCGTTGGCCGACACACAGCTGTGCTCGAGAGAGGCGCAGCAGAAGAAGCGCTTTCGGTTGTGTGGGTAAGCTCGTACGTGCGTGTGAGTCCGAGGCTTCGATCGGACGTCCACGTTTCCGCCGAAGATGTTGCACTGCAATCAGCGCTGCATTCGTTTCCAGCAGAGTTGCCTGCATTTATGTGTCGAGCCGAACCCTCGGCAGTTCTCCGGAATTATCAGCGACGACGACGGCGGCTCCTGATAGGCGGCCCTTTAAATCTCGGCCGGGGAAGAAGCTCTTGAAAAATAGGGACTCTTCCTTATTCCAAATACACTTGCCAGCTAAACTAATGAAAAGCCCTTAACCTTATCCGTGGAAGTCTCCCGTTTCCACCGAAAGACATTTTTCTAGATCTGCTCTATTGCGAAGAAAGCAGGCGAAGAAGCGGACGAGAAGCTAAAACTGAACTCGACGAAACGGATTACGGACACGCGATATCTGATCGGCGCGGAAAAGCCACGAGGTTTTAGGGACAGGTGGCGGGGAGTCGCAACGGGGATGCGACAACAAATGGAGGCCCAGATATCGTCCAGTCGGTTAGCGCCTGCTCTCGACGAGCTTTCTTTTCTTTCCAGCGAGAAAACTCGGAGGAAGTAGAGTGACGTTAATTTGGCTCGGGCACCTTTAGTTCCAAGTTTAAAAGCCGTCCGTCCATCCATCGGTCGGTTGGAACGGACTATTCACCGCGACGCAAAGCCAGCTTTTACTGGAAACGCATCCCGAGATTGTAACAACCTTCGATTTCGCACAATGCGAAGAGAAGATGGAGAGCCTCCAACGGGTGGTTCGAACCGAAATTTGGGATTCGCGAAAAGCAGGAGGAGAAGAGGAGCGAGTACCTTTGAATAAGTCCGCGCGGAGGAGGGGAGGGAGAGAGCGATTGGCCCGAGTCACGATTCATAAGAATGAACGAACGAACGAACGGAGCGAACATTACTCGGGACCGTTGACATTCTCGAATCCACGTGCATTCTTCATACATGCGCCCACACACGCACTCGGTCCGGGATCTTCTTCTGGCCCGTAGGTGTACGTGTGTAGGTATGCGTCTCCCATTGTCAAACCAGTTCTCCGCTTTGCTGCCTTCCTTTTTCCTCTGTCCTCTCACTCCTCTGCTCCTCGCGACGCCTCGGATTCCTTTGACTTTGTTGTGCTCGAGGAGAACCGTAAAGATGGTGGCGGCTCTCCTCTCCCCCACTTTGGACGCGTGTGCCTTTTCCAATCCGCGGATAGTTATGCAATTTCTCTCCTGCCATAGGAGATGAAAATGCGCCCGAGAATTTAGAGCCTCGGGGAGCCTCAGCCTCCGTTTGTTGCCGGATAAAACCAATGGTGCGTGCAACTTTTCGAATAATAAAAGGGGCCTGCCCCCCCCCCCCAAACCTGTTTATGGTAAACGAGCGCGCGCTCTCCTCTTAAATTTAACTAATGATTTACAACGTATAAAACCCGAAAAAAGGAATTGCCTGTCTTTATAAATTAAATATAATATAGAAAATATAAAGCGTAAAATATAAAATAGTGACAACACTAAATATGAATGGAAAGAGGAGCTTTGGCTGCGATACAAAGTATGCGCTAAAAGATTTTGCATAAAAATAGGGGAAAGAGGATTAATTAAGGCCATTCGGGTTGCGCTCCTTCGTTTATTCAAGAAACGGAAACTTGCGCGTCCAAAAGACGCGCATTAGAATTGAACATTCCGAAATTATAACGAATTTTTTTTCATTCAGTGCCGAGTTTTTCGCGCTGCTGCGTGTAATTCTAACTGTTTTCTAGGGAGAGAGATAACCAAGACTTCCAGACAAGAACGTCTAGAAAATAAATCTAACGAATGGCTCGTCGAAATAACAATACGCGCGAATATTACGACAACTGTACAATGATGATACCAGGAATCGGTTTGCTCGAAAAGTATTTCTTCGGTTGGATTGACGCGAAAACCGAAAGCTGAATATTTTAAAGTCCAAACGGTTCGCGCTTAAAAATTTGGAAAAAGTGATAGACCCGAACACTGGCCACGAGAATTGCAATCGGTGTAAGTATACGCCATTAACGTCGCTGGGAAGCGTTTAGGCTGCAATATTTATTAGACTGCGCGTGTAATTTAAAATGTTTCTATTCGTATTTCGCAAAAGTCGTCGTTCGGTTATAAAAGCGAAATAATTCCTCCGCGGAACAACAAACGAATCATCGATCTGGCGAAACGAACATTACCATACTTACGCAACAGACCGCGCGAAAATCAATTTTCCTTTAGGATTTTCGCTTTGCCGCGCGCAGTAATTTGAAATTTTATAATTTTCCTTCAGTTTTACGATTCGCGATTCGATGGCCTTGGACGTTTAGTTTAGCGAATTATTAAAATTTGCGAGCCGAGTGTCGTGGAGCGAATCGTTTGCAACAAAGGTTAAAACTATTGAATTGTCGCGACTCGGTCGTTACGTATTCGTCTATTATTTATGAAAAGGTAAATCCACGTATTCGTAAAATCTATTATCGAGCCAGCAAAGCGGATAAATTGGAAAGCCACGAGGAGAGGCGGGCGAATCCGAGATAGAAATTAGCCATTAAGGTATTGGGGCGAGTTTCGCAAGGCCCATTGTTTGCGCCTCTCCCGGGAAAACAAGTGTGGTAAAAAGAGGCCGCCGCCCCTTGCTGTCGGGGCCTCGCGCTCTTATCAACAGCTGCTCACGTCTGCGACGCGCGAATGTCATTAGCCGCGTGCGTTTCCGTCGTCCCACCGCCAATCGTGCGATCCGTTCTTCGCATCCAATCCCAAAAGTCCCCCCGCCGCCCGCGCTCCGAGTCCTTGGAGGCATTCCAGACACTCGAGATAGTCTGCGGCGTCGCATCGCGCAATATCCTCTCCGGCATTGTGCTCGACGCGAATCGAAGCGAGAAATCACGTCGGCCGGGGCACGCACGCACACACCCGTAGACGCGCACGCGTGCCGCACGCCCCGAACACGTAATTCGCGCAATATCGTACGGCGAGATGTGTGCGCTGCTCGTTGCCGCGAATCCAACGGAGAAGATGCGCGACTACTCCGTTTGATAATCGAAGCACCTAAGGCGAAGTGTCTGCCAACTGCGGCTTACCGTGCAACGGAAAATAAGCAAGGAAACGAGGAAAAACTGAGGGATGGCCAGGGATGTCTAGCGTTAAAAGGCGCGTGCAATTTTTAAACGAGGGGACGCTAAAGTATACTTTTGACCCTCGAACGAGTTCCTACTTATCCTCATATTTCAAGAGGAAAATGTAGGAAAATCGTTTTCCAGGGCATCGTTGCTTGGGAGCTTCAATATGTCCGTGTTGCCAAAGTTTCATTTTCTCTCGAATCGCGCGTTTAAAGACGAACCGCGTTATTTCTAGTCTGCCGATAAAACTTTCAGGGGAAAAAGCGTCGTTTTGGATATTCCTTA
This sequence comes from Platyscapa corneri, assembly GCA_018907185.1. NCBI lineage: Eukaryota > Metazoa > Arthropoda > Insecta > Hymenoptera > Agaonidae > Platyscapa > Platyscapa corneri. The sequence goes on from JACCHW010000014.1 coordinate 1,279,529, forward strand.
CCTTATTATTTCAACGGGAAATCAATCATGTAATGCTGCTCGTCGTCTCTAATACGAATATATTTCCTTCACGTCTTTGAATGCGAATATTATAAAACGACGGTTGCGCGCAAAATGTCTTTGTACAATTCTATTATCGTGAGTTCGGCCTCTTGATATCGAATACGCGCGGCTTATTGTTTTACGCATCAAAATAAAAATCAAAATTACTTGTGCTCGCTTTAAAAAACAGCGATAATAGCGCGATAAATTAAAAGTTTTAGTGCCGCGTAATGGTTATTAAAAATGTGCTAATATCGTTTATTGGAAAATGTTGTCGAGCGAAATTACGGTTTTCTTATATATTTATAATTGGCATTGGTATGGCGGCTGCCGTGCGCGAACTGCATTTCTCAAATGAAACTCGTGATAATTTTAATGATTTAGCTTTACGACATCTTACACGAAACGCACGTTTTTATCGACTCGTAACGTTTCTTTCTATTTTTCCTCTATTGAAAAATACCTTTATTTCCGTCGCGCGAACGCGCGGCATTTAATAACGCGCCGCATCAGCAACGATAAATAACGAGACCGCGAACACTTTCCGAGACTCGGCGGTAATTAAAGTCGGAGGCGATACCTCGTTACATCTTGCGCCAAATAAGTGATTTCTAAGTGGCTTATCGGATTAAAAGATCCAATTAACCAATGCGAACTTTTTAAAGTTTTAGTCTCGGTTAAGCCCTCGAACGAAAACGGCGAGTTTTTTAAAGCGAAAATCACATTTTTCAAACATAACTCGGTTAGTGTGGGAGTAGGTGGTTTGGGCGCGTGCGAGTGCGAGAGGGAGGGAGAGCAACGTGCGGGGACGGACGCGAAATCGCCGTAATACTTCGTAGAAGCAATTGGCTGCTATTGCCCGAGGCGCAGCTTCTTTATCTCTTTTCGTTCTTTTCGTACAACTCGGCTCGTATCAGAAGAAGCGTGTGTTTCTAATTTAGTTGGTTATTTAAGCAGAAGGGTCGAGTGGAAAGTGCAGGAACTCTGCCGATTCCATCTCCTCGCAAAACTTGTAACCTTAGATTTTTGGGGGCTCCTTTATTATTACTTTTTGCAAGTGCGATACTGGCGGTCTCTTTCTCCTTATCTTTAAGCGCGCGATAAATATGTAATTAAAGCACCAAGGCATTAATCTTTATGGAAACTTAAATTTCGCACTCATGATACTTTGAAAACATCGTGCCAACATTATTTTAATACCAGTACGGCCAAGTGCCTTTTAGCAGTTGCACCGAGAAAGTTAATCTCGCGCGACATCGACTGCAGCGCTGCCTGACAATAAAGAAAATAGCAATACCGATTGGAAATATCCCTTTCGACTCGATCCCGCTGCAATTAAACGAGCGAAGCTAAATAAGCGGCCAGGGATTTTCCAAGCCGCCGCCGTGCCACATTTTACTCGAAATTTATCTTCTACCGACGCCTTCCTCGGGCTCTACGTCACGTTCTGCCGCGCATCTTCGAGTTGCCCCTTGCGCTGTGTAAACATAATTCATCGCTCTCCTGCACACACTCTCTCACGCCTCTCCTCGCGTGTAAAACATCCGAGCGCAACTTCAGGTACACGAGACTCGCGTAAGACGCTTTGAAAATTCAAGGAAAGCCCGCGAGCTCGTCTCGGATTTCTCAAAACCAACTTCCTTGTTTTCCAGATCTTGACGCGCAAAATATTAACCCTCGACTGCGTTTAACGTGCCCTGTAATGCAGATTTTTCGCTTCTTAACAAGGAGTTCGATCTCTTGCTGCCTCTACGAAACGAAGCAAGCGAAATTCTCTTTGACAATCATTGGAATAAAAAGCGCGTACGTCCAAATATTCGAACGGAGTTACCGTTTCGCGTCAAATACCGCACAGAAGCTCCGGACGTCGATAACCCAATGACCGAAGAAATTTGTAATTTGTCGCCTAAGGTGAGTAGCGCGTGAAACGACGTCGGCGGCGGCGTCGCGAGGAAGACAGTTACAAGCGTCTGCTTTGCGCCTCGTCTGTTATTGCTTGGCGACGACGATGCCCTCGAGGTGAGCGACCGACGCGAGGGATGATTTTCGGAAGATAGCTTTTGAGATAAGACGCACGTGTCCCAGAAGGGACACCACCCAGCCCCGACGAGTCGGAGAGCTTTTCTCCCTTGAACGACAGCCCGGAGCGAGTCGGCCGACGCACGAACTGTTAAAAAAGAAGTACAATGCGCGAGGCCTTGGCGTCCGCCCATCGGGCGAAATCGGGGTTACGTCGCACAAAAGGAACGAAGACTACATCGAACGTCGCTCGGCCTGAGAATATCTGACGGAGGGCGGATGCTCTCGAAGATTGGCAACACTGCGATCAAAGTGCACGGGCTCTTCCGCTCGCCTCTGCAACGGTGCGCACTGGACGACAACGAAGCCAACGCGTTCGCGTCCAACTCGCACAACTGCCAGTTGCAACGTTTTTAGCCAAAACTCATTCGCCCCGACTCGAACGAGCGGCTGCGAGCTCGTGGAAAATTATCGCAGCCTCTTAAAGAACAGCTGGGAACACCTTCCGGTAAACTCCACCGGGATGAAAGAACCTTGGATCAAGACTGTTGCGCCGTCGTTTCCTCGTGGAGGAGCTCCGTACGACGATCACGCGAAGGAGTTCTCACGCGGCAGCGGCGCACGCGCTGTGGTTTTCCGCCCGGACTGCGAAGAGCCTCGACACAGGGTCCCCTGAACTGGGCCCGGCGAAATAAAGCGAAGACGAAAGCGAGCGCGAAAAACAAAGCGGCAGGCCCTCCCTCGGGCTGTTCCTCACCTGTCGGTCGCGCGCGCGCCATCGAATGTAGGCCACACATCGCATGCTCGCGCTTCCACTTGGTCCTCACCCCCCAGCGCATTATTCGCACGTTCCTGAGAGGCGTCCGTACGTGCGCTCAACCCTTTTCTTGGTGCCCCCTCGCCCTCTTCCGGTGCCTCCCCTCGACCTGCTCCCGTTTTTATGACCGGGTGGCACAAAGCCCCCAGAGATGCGCAGACTCGCGCCTCGATCACGTAGCTCGTGCGGTCTTTCGCCTGCCGGGGATTTTGGGACCGAATCCTCGAGTCCACGCCCCCGATTGTTTGTCGGCGCAAACGCGCCGCAAGTGCTTGACTCGCAGTCACAAATGGACTTGTTCACTCGGGCCCGCAGCGTTAGCGAGATCCAGTCGCGAAATAATTTGGAAACGTATTAACGCATTGCTAATGGTAAATACACGTGGCACTCCCCCGTTGGTTGGGCTCGAGCGCTTGTGGAAAATAAATGCCCAACTGCTCTGGAGGTAGAATCATTCGCAGCCGACAAGTGACGAGTGAATCATTACGGCCTCGCTCGAGTGTACGCGCTAGGAGAGATTACGATATTTGTTCGGGCGCTGGCGGCGATTAGATTAACGAAATTTAAAGAAGAGGTGAAAAGATGGGAGCTTGAACTCGACCGGGAAATGTCGCGTGGACTCGAAAGAAAGGAAAGCCGGGGAAACCGGAGAGCGGAGGCCGATAAGCGCCTCAAAAATTCCGTGTAAAGGTTCAATGCACTCGGAAGATGTCGAATATCGTTGCGACAGTGTTGATATTGCGCGTGTCACTGGGCAGGAAAATAAGTTGGCTCGATCCGACGCGACAAGGTTGCATTTTTAACAGTCGATAAAGGCTGATTTCAAGGAGCAAGGGAAAGCTGGTATTCGTTGCAAGCGTTTTACGAACGGCGGAGCGAGCGAGTCCAGCTGTTGCATAATCACGATGTTGCCAAATTGTATTTGACACTCGAAACGTGCGCGTTGTCTCGCGCTAACCAAGAGCCGAGGAGGAAAAACGCGTCGATTGCGCGAGACCGGAAGTCTAACTAAAATAGCATCATCGATAACAAATCATAAATATTTTACGGATAGCGCGAGAAATAATTGGCGAATCGACGGGAGGGAATGATTTATTCGAGTCGTCGGATAATGTATTACGCAAGTGTAATATAGTTTCCCCAACGCAGCGCGTGAATTGAAATATTTATTCGTTATCGAAAAAGTATCGGCGCCGCACATTGCAGCACTTGGCCATTGGTGAAGTGTTCGGAGCTTTCTTAAATTAGACATTAGCTCGAACGAGAGAGCATTTTAAATGAAATAACCGAACGAATCTTATCGGCTTGGAGTTTTAAAATTTGAAAAGCAAGTCGCGCCGCAAAACTCCGGCGAGGTGAAAAGAGTCGACGAAATAAAAAAAGAAGTCGATACACGAGATAGAAATACGAGGAAGTAACGTAGGAGCGTTAAAAAACGTTATTTTCTCGGAAACGAATGCCCGAAAGCGAAAGAGAAATTGTAGCCAGGAGAGGCAGAGGGTAGAGTGAAATCCGTCTATCCGAGATCTTCTATTTCGCTTCGCATACATCCTCTTCTGGGTTCCGTTGCTTTTGCGACTTCATTCCTGCGTATCGAATGACAAATTCATATTCGAATTGCTGTTTCGAATCCAGCCTCGACTAGTAAGGATTGCGTATTCGGGCGATGGTTATCCGGAGCTCGCGGCTGCGGCAATTTTTCGGCGAGCCATCGATCAACCCTTCGGCATAATTGACTCGTTAAATTAAAATTCGTCTTTGGCTCGCGTTGCGCGTGCGCGTGCATTCTTGCGCGGTTTTCAGACAAATCCCGTCTCGAAGGCTCGACACAGGACCACGACCCTTATACCAAATCGGATAGCCTTAAAAAACGCACAGTAGTGCGAACGATAAATATTCCCCCCATCCGGTCTCCCAACTCAAACTCATTTGTTCACGGCGACGCGATCGTTTACGTAACTATGCGCTTCCAATCTAAATCTGCTCTAACGACAAAGTGTTGATTTGGCTCGTGAAAATTGTTTCTAAAATTCTGCAATCTTCCCCGTAACACTGGATTGGTAATTGTCGGACCAAATTATTAGACGTCGATCGAAAAAAGTGAAAGAGGTTAGGTTATTCGTTGTCATCGTTATTATTGTCGACGATAATCCATTCGTGCCCTCGAAAGCCATTAATATAGGAGGGAAATTACGGCTCCGTCTCTTGAATTGAAAACGTCGTTTTGAACTTTTATTTCTCGGTTTCAGCGATTGCAGGCGGTTGCGAGAGAACGATACTTATCACGAGCCATGAGACACACGTGTCTCGCACTAGATGTGTGCGAGATAAACGGAGATGCAATACAGGCGCGCACGAGCGACATCGAGTCGTACTCGTGTACGCTTAGATTATTTCAAAACATTAAACACAGGTCCGGGGGTGCGGGGGCCCCCTCTTGCCCACGTGCCCAGATCGTAAACTTCCGGAAGCGAGACGCCCGAATCGCAGCCACAATGCCCGTTTCGACGTCTCATCCCCCGGCCCTCGTAGCCCATCTCTCTTCTTCCCGTCTCTTCGGGTTTGATGCACCGATGCACGTAATGATTGCACGGGAGCTCACGACGTGTAAAGGCTTTATTACGCGCACGCGTACGCGTATCACGAGCCTCGGCTTTTTTTATCGGCAGACGCTCACCGCCGGAATAAATTGCTCGTTCACGGGGAAGATTCTCTTCGGGCGATTCGGAGATAAATTTTTGCTCGCGCGACTCGAGTGGAGCCGCGAGATGATTGCCGGTGCAGTCCAACGACGAGGACGACGCGAGCGAACGCGCGCTATCGATCTAAACGCGATAGCTTGGAAAAGCAGCTTAATTTCGCACACGCCGGGCAATCGCCAACTAACATTTCCACGAGACGAGGCGGCGAACATTACCTTTGCAACTACATTACTCGCCGAACGCGAGCCGAGACGACGACTTTTTTTAATAAGTTGCTGCTGCATCGATGCAATATTAATGCGCTGCTATTTTCATTGCGCTTCCGAGAATTTAAGGTAGACGATAAATCACTCGAAGGATATATTACGTCTTATTACAAATCAACCTACACACGCGTTCGCAGCGAGTGTTGCGCGTTTCGTTGAGCAACTCACCGAGAGAATCTAATATTTCAGCCGAGAACGTATTTTCTCGGCAGTCGGTTGTAACGAGAAGTCGAGGTAAAAGGTGAGAAAACGGCTCCGCAGCGGCCAATGAAATTTCGATCCGAGACGACCCTTTTAATTCGCGCGCAGCTGGATTAACTTGGCTTAAATAATCGCCGAAACTCGCCCAACTGCCAAATCTCGCTGTTGCGGTTGAAAATTTTTAATCTCGCGCTCGATACAATAATCGTTCTCCGGAAGAATTAGCTGCTCAGCGCTCGAGGACGAAATAAACGACGACATTGCAGCGATACGGAATAACATTGTCTTTTATCTCGACGGGAAAACGCTCGTCGACAAGCTAGTGGAGGAAAACTTTTGGGCCATTGCGAAATAGCGCATTTTCTCGCAGAGTTCGTCGGGCGGAGAGCAAAATTCGGACATCGCATTGCGATACAGGAGTCATTAAAACGGCCAGACCGCAATACTAAACGAAACGAGCTTTCCCAAATTCATCAATGGGGCGCTTCAGGAATGCTCTTTGGCGAAAGGGTTATCGCGAGAACGCAGCTCCGGATCGCCGCGGTCGGTGTATGTGTGTGTGTGTGTGTGTTGGACCGCCCAATGGGTTTACCCAAAGCCCGTAATGTATCTTTAACGGAACGGGAACAGACGCTGATGCGCAAGAGCGCGCACGACACGTTTCATTTGATTTAATTTTGTTCTCGTCGTCTCGTCGACTGGAGGAATTTGCGCCTTCGTTACGTGCCATCTTCCTCGTTCGCTGTTTTAAAATGCCGGTGCGCGATTACTTATCTTCTTTTTTTTTTAAACTGCCTTCCACCCCCCCCCCTCTTTCTACCACTGGCGTCGTCAAATCAACATCCAGCCTCGCCAACTATAAATCCATTTTAATATTTTACGGTTATTAGACGTCATTAGATGGTAGGTTGGCGTAGGTATCGGTGGAGGGGGTAGCGTAACGACCGATATGCATTTTCCACGTTCGCGCTAATTGTTACGCTCGATAGCGTTACTGATTCGGATTGATGATTGCGTGCGCCGGTAAGTTGGAGGAGCGGAGGTGGGGCTGCGATAGAACCCAATACACGATGATCGTGGCGGTTATATTAGCAAACGAGGGAGCGAGGGATCGAAGAAGGGCGGGAGGGAGGGAGGGAGGACGATCATCAAGACGATCGGGACGATAATGGTGACGGTAATATGGCTTCGGATGATGTATGATTGCCCGCAACGCTTGAGAGCATTAGACCAAACTCGGGGCGCGAGTCCTTTGAGATCCTCGCCGTTCCGATGCGCTCAATTTGAAATTTCATTTTCGTCGAGTAATAACGCGATAACTCCTTCCCGATTAAACGCCGAAGCACCTAGAGGGTGTCCTCGCAAATAATTGCGAGTGGCCCGCGACTTTCTTTGTTTTCGCGCTCCAAGATCCCCAGCACCGGGGGCTCGCGCAGTAGTCCTCGACGAAATCACCATTAAATCGAGCAATGCTGGCGGGGTCGCGCGTTGTCAGTCGAGCTTTAAATTACCGATGGAGCGTCATTAGAACAGTCGAGGCGAGGTCAAAAATCACCGAGGGCTCGAAACAATGTCGAGCGAGCTGTTCAATGCACGAGCGCCGATGACGAGGCGAAAATAATTAGCAACCGGATTTAATTGGAAGTCAGGTTGTGCGATTAAGTAAATTTACGACAAATAGCCGCGAGACGCACGCGGTGAAAACGGTAGCAGCGAGCGAAGCCCAAAAAATGCTGTATCCAATATCCGCGAACGGCTGCAATGAGAAACCAGATACTCACACGAACGGACACATCCGTGCGATTCAGCGGGGCGGCGACTCACGTTTTTTACGCGAACAAGAAAAAATGAAGTCGAAATTGCAGCTCGGAAGTCGAGTACGTGGAAGCGCGCACACGCACGCACACGGAAACGAAATTTAGACGGCTGAGACAGGATAAGAAAAGCAGCGTCACGATCCGGGAAGAGCGAGGCAGGCGTAAGGCCCGTGCGTCCCAATCCGTGGAGGAGCTCATCCGTACACGTGTCTACTCGCAATTGCAGCCGCGGCGCTGCTCGACGTCTCGAGTCGCGGATTGCCGACCGTCGGCAATCGATTTTCTAATAAGACCGGCTTATCCGTCCTTCTCCGTGTGCCTGGCTTTCGTAATAATGCCCCGCGGCTTATTTCCACTTCTTCGACCGCCACTTGCTTGGCTCTAGCGGTCATCGCAACAATTTCACAGAACCGAAACGTGCTAATTTATTTTCAACTTGAAGGATGGAATTAATTTTTTCGCGCGCACCTGCAACTGCTCCAAACGCATCGATGTGCTTAGAATTCCTCCTCGATGCCGAGGTTTGCCCTCTCATTTCGTTCCTTTCGCAACTGCGCTGATCAATAATCGCATAGTTTTTAATTCGACTCTAATTGGCTTCGAGTTGCAGCGCTTAAAAGAACAGCCGGAAGACGGTGTAGTGCACGTGCGGGTGTCTATGCTCCTCTAGTTGAACTCGTAGTAATATCTATTAATTCTTTTGTTAATTTATTCAACGTGTGCGCTTTAAAAATAAATTTTTTCAATAAATTGTTTGCTTTCGAATATTTGAAAAGTTGTTTCTTCCCTCGTTGTTTTTGTGCTCGACACTCGTGCCGGCGGTGAAGTTTAAATAATAATTTCCCGAGTGAAATAAACACGAGTTTAAATCGTGCAAATATTTGTCAAACATTATTAAAACAATGGTTTACGTGAATTTAGCCATTTTCATCGGCTCGAAGTTTGGTTTAAGATTTAATTTAAAATTGATTATAGACTGCTGGAAACTTTTCTTGTATTATGCACAGCCGTTTATTGGTCCTGTTTACTTAATCACACGACAAATCATTACGAATGAACTCGTATGAAGATTTAATAGCAATTTACACAAATACGTGCATTCGGAATTACGGTGCAATTAATTTAGCCCAATTACGGTATTTTTTTTTAATTCGCGCAGATGCCTCGATTAATTCAAACGGAGTTATTATTTGTTTAGGGTTTGGCGAAGGAGCGCGTTTAAAAGTCGAATGCCCCTACCGAGCAAAGTTCCGAAGCTAAATAATTATGGTTGAAACAATTGTAGTTAAAAATGGCGTTCGCATGGGATTAAAATGTTATAATTGTAAAACTGCACGCGGATGCCGAGAGACTTTGATTAGCATAAAGTTCGATCAATTTTAATTTTCAAAAGGTTGAGGTTAAAACGTACGAACAAAACAATGTCTCGCATAGTCTTGGAACAATTAATTTTCCTCCTCTACAATTTACTCCTTAAAAAATGATAATGATACAATTTGTACACGAGCCTTTGAAGCGCCGGTGAAACTTTGCAAGGCAAACCTCGTCCTTAGCCCATAGATACTCGTTTATACGCGGTGGACGAGCACCAGGACGATCGCCGAGCGTCAGTCCGTTGTCATCCACGTCTGCAAAACTGCAGTGGCTAAAGACGCCCGGGGGGAGGGGGGTAACGGACTTTCCGCGTATTCTTTCCAAAGGCATTATGGTTCTAGCGTAGTAAAAATACGTCGCGTTTCGACGTTGCAAATAGAGAAGTCGACAAAAGGGGTGGACATTTACAAAAGTAGTCCGCTATTATACGGAAAGCCATACACGTCCGACTCGGGCTAATTACAAAATTTACGCCAGTGCTTATCCGCGCATGGATTTTATTTCATCTTGATAAATCTTCAGCGCTGAACGTCAAACTATTTTTTCCCGATGTGAAAACTCTCGGACAAAGTGGTTTTTAAAATTTCGCTCGACACTTGGGACTTATTCCGGTATTTATTCGAGGCTGCACAATAAGCTCGTACTCCGAAATTTCCCAATCATTTTAATTCTAAGCCAATAGCTTTGGTGATTGTTGATTTTTACTCGCGATTAAAGCCAATAAACGGCCGCAGCTTTCGCGACTGTAAATTCTGTGAATTAAATTTAAATGTGAGGACTTGTAGGAGCGCACGCCGATATCGAGGATTGTTTTGCGCAATTTGTTTGTTAAAAGTTGCGCAATGGACATCTGCTCGCCATATGATCTTGCGAATTCAAGACGCGAAGTAATTCAGATTCCTTGTTCCTTACTTAGGAGCGAATTGCGCAAGAGAGAACAATTCCAGCAGTGTTGGAGGATTCACTGCAAGTTTCACTCCTTCACTCGTGTTTATCGTAATTTCAACTGCAATTGTAAAAGTACTCGTACCCGCGCGACTCGAGTCCCATTATCGGAGCTAATCGCCTAATTTTTAATCTCTTTAATCTCGCGTCCAACGTAAATGCACACGATTTAGCACTCTACATTAGCAATAATCTTGGCTCGGTAATTGTGATCGAGGCTTTTTTAAACAACGTACTGATAACTAAAACACTTTCATGTTTAATGTAACGAGAAGAAAAATAGATTCCGCAATTGTAGGCTGCTGCTGCTGCTGCTGCTGCTGCTACATTTAACAAGGCGCTCGATAATATTTTATTGGCCTTCTCTAAAACGTAAATCAGCATTGGAATTCTTAAATGACGTGCACACTCATACATTACCCTACTTTCGCAAATAGATTTCGCATTGGCCGACAAAAGGTATTAAGGCGTACCTGGAACAGACAAAATAGCATTGCTAAGTTTAGCGCGCAATAAATGTTTGTAAAAATAATTATTACATTGACAGTTTTTGTCGAATAATAGGTCAATTATAATCAAATCTCGATAAAAAAGCGTCCGGGCATCGGGAGATTTATACATTTTTAGTGCCAACGTCTCGTAATGTGGCTCTTGTATGTCGTGACGAACAAACATTAAACTCGACGTAAAGTATACATGGGAGAAGTTTTAATTTTTAATGAAAATTACGTTGGTCAACGTGGAAAACCAATCGCTGGTCACCCTTCGTCTTGCCGCCGTTAGAGGCAATTTTTTTAAAGCTCGATAGCTAAATGAATTAGGGTGCCAAAGTGTGAAAATTAAGTTTTTCCCGAGTACTAAAGCAGGTGAATGAATTTGCAAAACAACAATGCCAAAACACACGGCGCTTCGCAATCTTCACGGCTGTGGCACTTGGAATGCGTTCTTATTTACTTTTGCATCTTTGATCGCTGATAACTCGTCGAGTAATTAGAATTTCATCTTCGGGTTTCTTCCTAATTTCGCTGGGCAAGCGTTCGAGGCCAAACACTGGAAGAGGAAAACAGGACGACGAATAAAACGAAGACCTCGTTTCCATCAAAGACGATTCGCGTGGGAGTAACGCAACGAAAGGCCCGAGTCTTTGCTCTCGGCCTGTGAGAAACGACTCGCAGAGCCAACTGGTGCCTCCCTTGTGCAATTTATTTTTGCAGCGCCGTGACGTCATTAAATATATCCCGAGCGAAACATCAAAGCCGCCTTTTTCCCATACATTCCTAATAGGAGAGGCAGGCGTGACCCGGCGAGCGACTCTGCGCCTCCCAAAAGGAACTGCCGTAGCGCCGAGGAGATATCGACGAAGATTGATATCGACGGGGATATTGAAAGAAACGGGGAATAACGAGTGCTCGCAATTAAATGGAAAAGCAGGCGGTGGGAGGAGGCTCGAGTGACGTACCGGCGAGCGAGGCGTGAAATTGTGACCGGGGGTTCTAAGCTTTTCCCGGTCCAAATCCCATCATCGTTCCGTGCGCTCGGGCAGTCATAAAGGTACTGCCGGGTTTATTAAACCGTGTCGTTTTAATGCGGCCGACGTCCGCCGCGCCGTCGCACTCGAGCACGACTTTTCAGCGGTCGTCGTCGTCGTCGTCGTCGTCGTCGTCGGACTCCCTCGGCTCGTTGCCACTCCGGTGCGCTCGCGAACTGGAAGCGATCGACCGGAAATCAGCCCCGCGCGAGCTTTCGAAAGGACCTTCGTCGTCTCCGGAGAAATGGTCGAATACGCACGTGCGCCGACGCCAGCTCGGCTTGTAAATGTGCGTAAACAGAGGTAATGCCTCTGCAAGTGGATCCTCGCCGAGGTTGGAGGGACGCGAGCGACCCGAGCCGACGAATCACGTACATTGTAGAGCAGTAATGCAGTTACAAAATTAACTTTTTCTCCCCGGCGTTGGGGCCGACGGGGGATCAAAGAGGTCGCGAACACGTAGCGCGGGCGGCATCAACTTCCGCTTCGGAGCCGTTGCGAGGAGGAGAGACATTCGCGCTCGCACCTCGGCTCTATTTCCCGTGGCACTTAGTGGAATTAGGCTCGTCTAACTTTCCAACCTCCTCCAAGACGGCGCTCCTCTTTCGTCCTCTTTCGTCCTCTTTCGTCCTCTTTCGTCCTCCTTTGCACCCCTTCCGCTTTCTCGAGGCTCCGTTCGAACGAGATTCTCTTGTTTCTTCGATGAAATTAGGGTTTTCGGACTGCTTCAAAGCAGGTCTTTACGTCGTTAACGTGCCGCTCGGATGTCACTTCGGTGTCAGAGGCACATTCGAGTTTGAATGCTCATGACTACGTGCAATTGATCCGGGAACCGAACCCTTAACTACGCGCCCCCTGCCCCCTAACTTTTATCATTCGTTCCGCTTCGCCTCCCGTAACGTTCTTCGAGTATTTCGGAAAACTCGTTCCAACTCGTCCCAACTCGTTCCCCGACTTCTCCAGACGAACGCTGCAAGCGGAAGCTCTTTGTCTTAGTTCGCGAAGAATAATAATCGCCGTGTAGATTGTGTGGAGATTTCAGGTGAGTGCCCGCGCTTTTCATCGCTCGCGTTTTCATTTTCGGCTCGGCTCGACCTTAAAAAAGGCTAGAGACGATTCGCTCGTTTAAGCTTCGAGTACCATCGCGTCAATCGAGCTCATTAGCGCCGTCCCTGTCCTGCCCACTGGGACTTTCTTCCGCGGCAGCTGCTGTCCGGCGCTAATCACTTTCCGTGCCTGCGCTCTCGAATTCCTCGGAGATGCACGAAATGCACGCATGCGCACACGAGCCTCGGCGCGAACCCAATTTTCGGCGCAATTTATGCCAAGAAGGCGCGCGAGGTTTTCCTCGGCTCGCGTCGCTGCGCCTGAACCTCCGACAAAATGCAGCAAATTCCGGCAACGAGAGCCGCGTGCGTGTCCGGAGATTTAAGACGCGACTGCATGCGATAGCTCGCGTCGTCCTCTGCGAAAAGTGAGCGCGCGAAATTTATCGCCGTGTGTGGAGAGAAAAATGACGAGTGCCGGCGCGTTGTTTGTCGCGAGCCGACGCGTAACCTCCACACCGATAATGGAAAATTGATTTTCTCCAGATTCCCAGTGCACGCGCGCCTCTGACCCTGTGCTCGAGAGCAGTTTCTCGCAATGACGTGAGTCGCACGAACAATAATCGACGCTGATAAAAGCGAGGCGACGTCACTCGCATCCTTTATTATTTTTACCCCTTTTCTCCGCACCGAATAGCTGATTGCGAATGCTGCTATTAGACATTCGTGCGAGTTGACAAAACTAAAACTGCCGGTTCGATCGATAATCGTCAGCGCGATAAACTCCAGTGGACGAAAGCAGTTATTAGGTGGTGATTGTGTAAAGGAGCGTCTGAAAAATATCGTCGACCGGTATTATAATGACGGGTGACGGTTATCGGTGACGCTGACGCTGACGTCGCGAGAAAATCTAACCTGAAATTTAAAAATAAAACCAATGCCGTTCCATTGAACTCGAGTATTTAAAACGAAACCTTTTTTATAATGTAACGAATGACAACCGGACGTTAGCGCGACGGCCTCCTACGATGATTGATTTTATCGGACGAATCGAGCGAAAATTCCTTTTGGGCATCGAGGAGAAACTATCGGGGGAGCGCAGCCGCGTCGCTTTCTGACTCACGGCTCGTTTATTCCACGCAGGGAACAAAAATGCCGGAACGAAGGTGAAAAGTAAAACGCTTTTCCTGCGCGAGCCATTTGAGTTTTCAGCGCCTTCGCGACACCACCTAGGAGAGAGAGAGAGAGGAGAGAGAGAGAGAGAGAGAGAAGGTATCCGCGCGAGCGTAAAACGTGAAATATAACTCTCGGCGCGATAAACTGCCGCGTTTATTGTGCAAATTGAAAATTGCCTCGCAGCTTCGACCCTTGGCAGCTGCTCTCCTTGGTTGAACGTGGAATATGGAATACGAACCTTACCGTTTAATTTCGTCAAGTGTGGCCCGAGAATTTAGTCTACGCGTCTTTTACGTAAATTTTTGGTTGGCATTACTTTGCCTCTAGTTCCCTCTTGTTTCCCCCGAAGAAAACTTGCGCTCGCGTCCTATCATCGGCTTCTGCCAAATCCGCAATTACTCCTTCATTGAGAAACAACTTGTCTGGTTTATTCGCGTTTAAATGTTACACTCGCTGTTATAGCGCCGCCGTTTCGCAGCGAAAACTAACGCTCGGTCTGACCTCTTTTCGTGCTCGAGAGAAGTAACGATCAAATAGATTAAAAAAAAAAAAAAAAAATATTCATTACGGCTCGGTTGCCTATTAAACATTCATAAAGGAACTTTTAATAATTAATTAAATAAGCGCTAATTGAAAATCGAATCGAGGATAAAAGTTTTATTATACGTAATAATGTGTGTAACGCTTGTGTCGACGTGCGTTTAAATATTGAAAGTATTCTTTAATAATTATGAATTATGTATAACATTCGTTTTACGATACTATAAATTCATAGCGAGAGCTTCGCCTCGCAGTTTTTCACTTGCAAATTCACTAAATACACTCCTCGCAATGTTACGACGAAACTTATAATTTTCCAAACTGACTCTTGCAGCACATTCGAGCGATTTCGTTTAAAAAATCAACAATGTGTAATACGTAAAGTATAAAACTAACACCGAGTAAGGTATTTATATTTATACACTCATTATGCAAAATAATATTATATCTGATTTGCAAAATATTTCAAAACTGCGCGTCGTTTCGTAACTGTACTTCTACCAGGAAAGTATAATTTTAGAATATGCGAATTTCACATTCGATGTTGAGTTTCTAAGAATTTCTCGAACGAAAAAAATTAAAAATTAAAAAGGCTGCCCCCGGCCGCGAGTTTAACGTCACTACGGTCAAACAACTCGGCTCGATGCGCGACGACCCCCTCGGCCGAAAAAGTATTAAATTGTCGAGCCTTTGGTTTGATTCGAATTAAACGCTTAAGAATTTCCTCGAACTGGATAAATTTGCTGTTTCAGTCGCCGACACGATTATAAACTTCAAGGTTTCCGTATCTCGAATTTTCTTTATCGCGTA
This sequence comes from Platyscapa corneri, assembly GCA_018907185.1. Lineage (NCBI taxonomy): Eukaryota > Metazoa > Arthropoda > Insecta > Hymenoptera > Agaonidae > Platyscapa > Platyscapa corneri. Next base: position 1,294,812 of record JACCHW010000014.1, read on the forward strand.
CGTGGTTGACGAAGACGCCCGGCTATGCGCACAAAAGCCGTTTTGTCTTTCGCGCCGACGACTTTGACGCGAGGCCTTGACTTCACGGCTGAGACTGCCGACGGCCAGGGTTCGATGCATTCGACTGCCGCGAGCGCCAATTTTCGCAAACGAGCATTTTCCTCGAGGACGTATTTTCGGTGCCTCGCTGCCTGCCAACAGGATTAATCTACCTTTCCCCCCCGAATCCACTTGCTAATTAACATGGTCGGGTATAATTCGTCGGGGAAATGATTACCGCGTTGCGTCTTGTGTTCAAGTGGAAAAATAGGAAAAATTCCGAAATCGACAGTGTGTGGATTTTCCATCACCCAGGTTGCACCGGAGGAAAGTGCAACGTAATATTCAACAGCAGCGACAAAATCATCGCTGTTTTGTAACTTTTGAATCGCGCGTTTCGACGAGTCAATATGGTAATTTCCACGTGTACACTTCATAACGCACACGCGCGCGCGCCCAGAGGCTGGCACGAAAGGATAGAGTTTCGAGATGATAGGCTTCGATTAGATAAGAGTAATGGATTTGACTTACATCAGCGTGAGCCTGGAAAAGGGAGAAACGGCAAAAGCGCATGCTAAAGCGACTTCTAATGCAGCGATTAACAATGGCAAAAATGTTCGTACGGATCTCGGCGGTTGTTAAATTTAATTACAACTGCATTCGTAAGCCTGCAACTGATACGTTCGCGGTTAGAAATTCGTAATGCACCGAGAATGCGCTTGATCGTCACGGCGCCAACTTTGCGAGTAAAAAAGGCCGAGATTCTAAAAAATCACTGGCAGGGGACGGACATTGAAGCGCTCGGTTACGATCGTGCGACGATGTAGTTGACAAAGTACGCGAATTTGTTCGATCTTTCTCGTAAAATTATTCGCGAGTTCGAATAAGCAATTCTTTCCTCGCTCGTTTCATCTAATTTCAACCGGCCCTCCCCCCTCTGTCTTTCGCTCGCATTTTCATTCGAACGAAACAAATGCAAAACAAATACTCGGATCATGATTTATGGCACGTAACTTAATATCGAGAAGGAGGTGGATTAGATTACTATCGAGCAGACTTTTTCATTCCAGCCAGATTGGGAAAAAAGTTGCTTTACTCGGGGATAACGATCGGAGCTCGTAAAACAATGTGGAGCGAGTCATGCGAAGAAAATTCTCGGGCGCGTATTTTCCGGCGCGAAAACAAGGCTCTAACCTTTGCTTTGCACAACTTTGCAATCAGAGCCCGTAATTATGCCAAGACTTAGTTTCTTCGCCTGGTGGTGGTGGTGGTGGTGAGTAACGAGGATCGCTCCTTACTTTCGTACTTGTTGATTTCCCAGCGATGGGGACCGAGTCGAGTTCATTTATGCATTTTCCCGTTCCCACTCCAGAGTGTGTGGAGTCGATTAATTATTCGCATTGTTCGCAATGGCACCGAATGGAAAGTAGTTTGTTAAGTTGGATTATTGATTGGTTAGTTTAATTCGAATCGCTGCCACTCTAATCCAGAGATAAAAATTGTAACGCGCGATCTTATTAATCCTCTCGACTCCAAATCAAAATTACAGTCTTATAATTTTCTGTTCGCAGTGACGTTTTCCCCGTCTTTTCTCAAATATAAAAGCGACGGCCTTGCGTTTCAAAGAAGCTAATCGCGCGCGACTACTCGAGTGCTTAAAATACGTTATTTGCAGTAGTGATATAACGCAACGCTCGTGAAGCGAGCAGAAGCTATACCTTTCATTTCATGTCTTAGCTTCGTACGAGTGGCGTAAGTACCTAATAAAAAATACTGGAAACTATTAAGTTTATGGAAGTGAATAATCCTATCTTCGTTTGAAATATCGCGACTATCGTTTATCCCATCTGAGAGGCAAGAAACGTTGAACGCGCGAGCTTGAGTTGCTATATATAGTTGCAATACCGGCTAACTATACTCAAAAAGTCTATGCAAATTTATCTAACGGAAACTCGCTGAAAGTTGCTTTCGGATAAAATATTAAAATCCGAGTAAAAGATTTTTATATTTTAAAATAATAAATTCGCTTTACGGGTTAATAAAAAGAAACAGTCGAGGCTGGAGCGTCTGGAGCTTCTTTAAATGCATAGGAATAAATGACCTTGCATCTGTAGGTCAAATACTTTTAAAGTGCCCCTTTACGTTTTCGTATTACTTATATTTCAATCACAGCCAGGCTAACGCTACGTTATTGCCTTACAACAACCCAAATTTGCGCGCATTTCTAAATTGCATATTTAAAATATATATATATATATATAATACAAAAAATTCGATCGGGAGTTTTTAAGCAGATTTTATTTTTATTTCTCTCTTTTTTCATAATTTCGATTACATATTTTATCGCTAACGATGCAATAGTTCGCCAATCGCTTTTATCGATATCTCTGAAAGCGATTAAATACGGAAATTCGATAGCTCGATGACCCACTTGGTTTTAATTAAGCAAAGATAGTGAATTCTTCCGCATTGCTCAAACGCTGGAATTAAATTTTTTTCACTTTGCTCGTCGTTAACTCCTTATGAATTCTCCTTATCAGCAATCGTTAAAGTCAACTTTTCTCCAAAGCAGAATCGAGAAAATGTTTACGGGCCGGAAAAACTTGTAGCGCCGATTAAGAATTTAATTATATTAAGTATATTTAAATCCGTCTAGGGAAGAGAAGTATTTTATATTCAATAATCAGGCAGCCAAGTGATTTATTGCGCGGTGTTATTACGAGACCGACGGCTCGAGACGAAATGTACAGTTTTACAGTAATAATTATTTCAATAACGAGCTCGAGATTTACAATACATTTTCTGTCTCGTATACGCGCGAGAGCATTACAAATATGAAAATGAAGACAAAAATCGGACTCTCTCGAGAGAGAGAGGCGTAACGCAGGCCGCGATTAACCCTTACAAATATGCATTCGTTATAATATTTGTAATCGGGGAAAATGAACGCGAGAGTAAATGTCCCGCGCTACGGTAAATAGTGCGATATCGAGATCGTGCGCTCGCCAATTAAAGCGTCAAAGTCGCACCCGGAGAACGAAAGAAGCCGCCACCCCCATCGATATAAATATTCGGCAGACGATAAAAATAATTGCGTCCCCTGGCCAGATTTTTATGGGTCAAGTTTTAAAGGGCCGTAGAACAGTCCCTGCGGCTAATCGGCATCCGCGGGCTCTAGGAGTGCAGCCGATAAGGGCTCGATGGGACGATTCCCATCGGTTGCTCTCTCCTCGCACTCGTCATCGATTTTGAAGATGCGCGCGCCCTCGTTACGCTTGTTACTTCCGCTGGGGGATGGGACCGGAGCGGACCGGATCGGATCGGACAGGATCGGACAGGATCGATCGCTCACCCGGGAACCGTCGCGCGACTCTCCAGTTTTTGCATCTGATGGATGCTGGATGATTGATGCTTGCCGAGATTTATTACTCGCGACTCACAAAGGCTCCGGAGCCTTTGAAATATTAATTTGGCTTTCGGGTGGCCTGAACTTTCGGCTGGAAAAACGGCCGGTCCAAAACGTAAAATGGACTGGCTGCGCCCGATTACCTACGATCGATCGACGCCACGTTAAATTTTAACCCCTCGAAGAGTCGTTTTATTATTGCCGAAGGACGCAGCCTCGTTATCAACGCAAATAGCTACTTACGATAATCGATGCGCAATTATCGCGATGCTCTGTAATAATAACATTATCGACGCGAGGAAAACGTCGACGAAACCAGTAATTAGCATCGCATTCCAAGCTGCGTTTCGCTGTGCAACCGACTTGATTGACAAGCACGAGATAATGCAAGCTCAGCATTAGGAACGAACCTTGGCGATGGACAAGATGCGCGATGCACTTCGATTGCGCAGCCTTGGACAAAATGAAGGTCGGCGGTTGCGCGATGCAACGAAAAACGCGTGCCCTGCGATTGTCACAATTCGGAAAAGCTTCGTTTCTTTATGAGAGCGAAAACGGCGGACGAGTTGCGCAAGCCCCTACGAAAGACTATATTATCCTCTTTCGTAAAATTCATTTATAAAATATTGTACTATTAATTATACAATTATGGAGGCCGAAGTACCCTTTGCGTCATACATACATACACGCGTATGTCCATTAAAGAAGAACGTAAAATTTAATTTGCGAGCTCACGATGCTGCTATTTTATACACTTACGATTAGTCGGGGATTTTTTTCTTTTTTTTTTTTTTATAACAAACGAAATAATAACAAAACGGCATATTTTTAACGATCGCGTGAAAGTTTCGAGCAAAAAGGAGTAATAAAGCCAAAGTTGGGTTGATTTTTTTAAAAACAATAATAATAGGCTTTCCTGCTTGCAACTTTACGAATACTAAGGCGGCACCGTAATCTGCCTGAAATGCCATCGATGCAACTAAAATACAGCTAAAGCAAGATAAAATTTTGGTTTCACGCAGCCGAATAATGCGGTCATTGATAAATTTACGTTAATGTCGTGGATCTTGTCAAATTCACCGAGTTAATTTTTATCTGTGAAACAAACCGAAGAATGTTGAGATTTAGATAAAAAATAAAATTCATCTCAATCAACGAATAAAGTGCATTGCAGAATGATCAACGTTAATGCGCTTGTGTAATATCAATTTAATCAATGTATACAATTTTTTCGTTGCATTTAAGACTCTTTAGCGAGGACAATGTAGTTGTGACTACAGTTTCTTTACTCTCACATATTGAAAATAAAATATCGTCATAAGAGAAAAGTGACTCATTTTTAGCATTTTTTTACAAAGCATGTCTTGAAAAACGTTAAAAATTATAATCCAATTTATAAATTGTTCGGCTCTAAGCGGAAAAAGACTGTAGCACCTTTGAAGCATACGAATAAAGAAGTACGCGTTCATTTGCACAGTGGAATTATCGAAAGCTAATTATAATTATTGTAATTATTGAAAGATTCATTTTCAAATAAACGGACTTTGGAAAATCCTGAGTAATTATTTTTCGAGTATCGGTTTAGCGTCGACAGACATTTTTATGCTATTAAATGCTAAAGAAGAATGTTGGAGGAGTGAAAGGACTTGTAGTTGCAGGAGCTCGAAATTTAATTTACAATTGAAGACTGCAATTTATAGTTGGAAGTGGAGTCCGAGCGAAAAATTGTATCTGCTGGTTAAACGACTTTTAATGTACACGTCAGCCGCGAGAAAATTTTTTATAAATATTTGAAGGATTTCTCTTTCCAATGACACACATAAATATCCTCCGCACTATCGAAGCGTTTAACGCTTCAAAACAAATACTTTACGATAATTTCAAGCGACTCCAACTCACCGGGAGTCTCACTCTTTACGAGGTTCTGTGCTTACGTATCGAGCGAACACGTGCAATGTAGGAGAGCTTGGCTGCATTTTGCTGCTATAACCTCCGAAGGCGCCGACCCGAACTTGGCTCGGGCATTCCAGAAAAGGGGAAACACGAGTGAGAGAGAGAGAGAGAGAGAGAGAGAGACGATAACGAGAAAGAGAAAGTGAATGGTACGGAAAACGGTAATCCAAAGATAACGAACGTCTTTGCGCGGCCAAATAAACGCCCGAAAACGAGGAAGAATCTTTAACTAAATAATTATACTGATAATAGATAATGGGAAAGAGGGGAGATCGATTATACGCATTAGACGCTTGGACGAGCAATAAAAATATTTGCTTGCGCAACGTTGAAAGCTGCCAATACGAGTAAAATTAAAATTAACGAGCGTTGGTAGAGAGGAATAATTTTCGCGCGAGTAACGGGAAGATATTGTTTGCTTTAAAGACGCATCGATTAACTTAAACAATGTAACGATATTAAAATAAAACTTAATCCTCGCTATTAACATCCGACGAATATTAATGAGTCGTTTGCGGGCCAGACAAATTTCAAAGCTGCATCGCGGCGGGCGCTCGATGCCTCTTCCATATAATGGAAGTGAATAAAATTATTTCTCAACGCTTCGAAATGCGCGCGCAACAGCTCTTGTTGTATCAATATTATTATCGATGAATTTAACTTTAATGGCTTCTTCAAACTTCTCGCGCAATCTCGGCTGCAACGCGAACAAAATATTTGAAATAATTGGTATCCGAAAAATCCGAAAAATTATTAGACAAGCCGAGGAGGAAACGTCGTTATCTCTCTTATAACGTGAACCTAAATTTTAATTTACTAGCGAGACTGGGCATCGTAAAAGCTTAACGCGAGGAAATAAACGCCAATTTCTAAGCGAACAACGTTTCTTCGCTCTATTCTTGTCCTTTGCTCAGCCTTGATTTTCTTCTTGCAGAAATAAAAAATCACTCTCTGGCCTTCGGGCGACTCTGGCTCTCAGTTTTCCTGTACGCTTATACTCCGGTACCTTCAGCTTCTTCTTATCGCTCATTATCTTTCGCGATTCCTCGCTTTTCCAAGATTAAAAATCTTGCCGATCGATCGTTAAACGTATTAAATTCAAAGGGACGATTCGCATTTGCCGTGTCAACGCATCTTTTAATTTGTATTTTTATCTTGCTACTCGGGCGTTTTAAGAGCGTAAATTTTTATCGAAATATTTCCGTCAATGTTTTCGCTCGCGTGTCGCCAAATTTTAAACGCAAAAATGCGTTAAAAACCACGATAACTAGTCGAGGGTTTATTCGCGCGCGACTTTTGTGTCGCTGACGTAATGCGAAAAATCACGGAGATAAACTCGCAATCGCGCGAAATAAACTTTTATTCCTCCGATTTAGATAAAGTTACTCGGCGAAATGCAAAAGAAATTCGCCGTCTCGCGCCAAGGAAACGCTGAAATGTACTCGTGTCGTCGCACTTACTCGTTAGACGTGCGTCATATTTAAAAAAAAAAAAGAAGGAAAAAAGTAATTAAAATCATTTGGCTGTCTCGAAGCGAGCAACGACGATTATAAACAACGCAAAGCAGGAACTGAGTGTCGGGTGCGTTTGAAGCGCAGGAGACTGCTAATTACATTCTATATTCTCGCTTAATAAGACCCCTTCGATAAAATTACGCGCAAAAGTGTGATTTTTTCTCGCTTGTTTTCTCGATTAAAAAACGCCCCGTGGTGACTCGCAGTCTCGCAAACAAACGCCTTATTGAAAATTGCAAATATAAACAAATACGCCGAATCCAGACGAACGGAGCAATTGCGATATTAAAATAAGGCCGGGCTGAAATTGTCGTTGTTAGGCGCAACTGTTCGCAGGTGATGCTTCGAGGATATCGATTTCATTCGGCAAATAAAGTTTCGAAGCGCCGGCCAAGCGATAGCCGCGGATCGAGAAAGCAGGTCGTCAGCTTATTACGATGAAAAATTATATATTCACAAGTACGGCAACTCCACGTACTAATCTCGGACAATGCGCAAGACCTCACCGTAACCGCGACGTAATTTATAGTCCGTAAAACCGAAATTTATAGTTGTATACTTTGCAGAAAGTTTTTCTTCCCGAGTCCTTTCTAATTCCTGAAAGACTCAACTGCGGTGGCGAGCGTTTCATTACTGTCAGCGCGATACACGAAAGATCGGGCAGATAGGCGAAGCTGATTTTCAATTCGAAACACCGAAATCGCGCGTTGCATATTTCATCGAAAACGTAACGACGCAATTCGTAATTCGCGAAATTCCGCGTCACTCCACCAGCAGCCCATTTTTACCTCCTCGATTCTCTTTGACTTCCTTATTAAATTGCCCGGCGAATAATCGCGCCAATTATGTCAAAAGACACGGGACGTCGTTTACACTTTCGTAGCTTCCGAAAGGTCTCGCAACGAAAAATGTCGGACCTAATGATAATTTAATCCACAGTCGTTCGCTAATAAATTAGCAATTAGCGTTTAGAATAAAAACGTCGACAGCGAGTTGAGAGCAGAAAAGTGGCGCTCGAGAGTGTCCATGGGCAGGAAGTGAGAACTCAAAGAGGCCAAGACGAGAGTCGCGAGTGCCGTTACTCGCTCTTTCCAATGACCAACGTTTTAGGCATTTCCGATCGGAAGACTCGTTACGTCCTGCGCTGCGCCAAATCTGCAATTACACTGGCAGCGATAACCTCGAGAAGGACGATTGCCATTTTAAAATAATCGGGAGCTCGATTTTAAATTCAAAAGTGCCACTTGTGCTTTTTCTAAATGTCTAAGCGTTGCTACTGCAGCGGCGCATTTGAAAGGACGAAAGCCTTTTTTCGCGGCTGCTGCTTTTTAATGCAACAACCCACTCGTGTTGATTGCAAAAGTCACTACTAAAGTCCCAGCGAGTGCCTGTATCTCCGACAAATTCATTTACAGTCTTCCATTAAACCTGGCGTCGATGAACAATGGAGAGATAAATATGCGAAGTTATTCTCGGACACATTCCAGTTGAGTCGAGCGAATCGCCGCGACCCGTGCGACTTCTTCTCACTCCTAATTTATGACGTCCTTCTCTATCGCTATTAAGCATTTCGCTAAATTAGCGAAGAAACTTTATTTGCTTCGAGTCACTTTTCTAAAACTTAATCGCGCGCACGAGCAAACGGTTTTAGCCGAGTCGCGAATTTTATTGCGACTAAAGCTAAAGATAAAATTGCAGGCTACAAGCCTCTCGAGCGCCACATAGGCACTACTCGTAATTTAATTAGAAGCCTCCAATTTGAATTACGGATTTTTCAAATTCGAAGCCCAAAGCCAGCGATAAGCTGTCCGAGTAATGGACTCGAGAAAACTAAGATTTTCCCAGCTCGTCGTTATCGTATATACGCCTAACGGCGATTAGAGCGCATTTAAAAATTCGAACAAATGCGCCTGTGTTGGCGCTTCGTCGCTGATAATACATTTGACGGTGCGGATACGATTGTCGGAGGCGACGCTCGATAAATAAGCAGTCGAGGGGACAGCCACTCGATAGTTTTATTTGATGAAAATCAACGCGAAGAGTCGGGCTTTTCACGCGTAAATAGACTGGATGGCGTTTACTTAATAACAGCAATCAGGAGAGATTAATGGAACTGCATTTTACTATTCGAGACAGGCATTAGTGTCTGGAAAATTACGGGCGCGAGTAAATCAATAAAGTAGCGCCGACTTGAAACACCGGCGCGAAGCCTCGATTTAAATTGAAAAATGCAGTCGCGGTGCAGCGAGAAAGTGAGACGGACGGGATGCGCATCCGAGTGGAGTTAGACTCGTGGCGGCGAATTAAGACGAGATGTGACGGACGCCGACGTCTGTAGTTTGCTCTCGGTCCGCACTCCTCGTGAATAATCGCCCTCGCGCGACAAGACGGATGCTCGCGGTCGGCCATTTGTCGAATGCCGACGACGACGTTCTCGACGCGGATGCGAGCGGGTGCAGGCCGATGCATTGCTTCGTCCCGCTCATCCGGCGCTCGTTTTGAAAAAGCGAGAGGCGATAAATGCCTCCGTGACGAGCATTTGACAGGCGCGTCGCTCGCTGAAATATGAAACACGTGTTGTTTCGCGTTGCAGCCCGCGAGCCTTTGGTCAAAAAGTCGCGCGGCGGCGTTCGAGTACCGCGATTCGGACGCTGCCGGGAGTTACGACGACAATATTTTACGCGCCCAATCGAATAAACCAGCTGCAAAAGTTGGCGTTCGTTACGGCAGCTTCGAATAATTTGGCGATTAAGCAGTTGGAGAAAATTAACTAAGACAAAAACCATTAGCCGCGTTGCAACGTCTTCGCACAACTGTAAGCCTTCCCCCTTTGAGCTAAGAGACGAACAACCCTTAATTAATAATATTCCCTAGGATTCCCAAGCTGAGATTAATTAGCTCGAAAATGTCGGTGCCTTCGCGAACCAACTCGCGCGCATAATTGGCGATATTTGTTAAGCAAACGCCAGTCGCTGGCTGCGCGCCGATAAATAAAGGCTTCCGTCTTTGTTTGTTCGAATACTCGTAATTGAATGTTAGAAAGTGGCGAGGAGCCTCGGGTGATCGTTCGAAGCGTCGCGGAATTAAGTTGGCGAGTGAGCGTTGATAAATAGGCGATACTTCCCCGAACGCATCTCGGCTCGGAAGAAGGAACGAGCCAAGCGTGGCGACGAGTCAATTCGAGCCTCCGCTCTCTAATTAACAAAAGTCTATCGGTCAACAAAAAATCAGCCTTCGCCCGTAGCCCAGTGCGCGTGTGTGCGTGAAAAGCCGGCGCAATGGTAAACTCCGGGGCCGAGCCCAAATCCATTTTTACGGAATGTAAATCGAAGGCTGCAGTATTTGTCGGCTCGATAAATTGTTTCAATAAAGGAACTTTGGGCCATCGGCTGGAAATCGGCGAATGCAAATTAGTCTTCTCCGGTCAAAAGAAAATGTTGGCCTCACGTGCCGCTGGCGGCGGGGGACGGAGGGAGAGAATCTCCGGCTTCAAGCCGTAGGCCCATAAACAAAACTTGAGCAATTAATGGGAGGAAGACGACCCTCGTCGAGCAATTCAGATGCAAATTCGTCCAAGTTTTACGGAAAGCCCGAAAATCCGGAGAGTGCGCGGAGGGGCGCGAGCGAAAGAAAGAGGACGACCGAGTGGAAGAATTAGGGGAGGCGGACGGAGGAAGGGCCCGCCGGTCTCGAGGAGCTAAATGTGAAATTCTCCCGGATTAATGACGCGAAAATCTCGGCGTGACAACGAGCGTGTCGACGACGACGACGACGACGACGACGTGCGTCCTCTCAAGTACTACCAGTTTGACACTGCAAGACTGCCAACGGACGACTAGACCAATCGACGCGATTAACGGAGTGAAATCGCGGGCTTCGAAGACGCCGCCGCCACCACTTTACGACTGTTTTTTCGTTCGATTTCATTTTTCGTAAAAACGCCGTTAGCAGCAGCCGCGAATTGTCGCGACACTTCGAGCGATAAACCGCTCTACTGGCGCAACTACGCCAAGGTTACCGCTTGCATTTTCACGTTTGTCGTGTTGTTCGTTAAGCAATCGCATCTTTATTTGGGACAGCGTCTGCAGCTCTCGCTGACTAAATTTCGGCTATGATATTGCAGCTGCCACAAATGCTGATTACCATTAAAACGCACCAAAGCCAAACAGTACCTTTTTGCTTTTCAATGTTGTTAAAATACATCGCTTTTGCTTTACGCTTTTTCCCCTAGCAACTACTTTTTTAGGCTCTGAGATTTCTACTTCTTTCGTCCAGATAATTTACACGGATGACCTTTCGTTATCGTGCTTCCATTTTTATATTAAATTCTATCTGTTAAACGCTATAGTTTTGACTCTTAAAATTTCGTACTCGCGTTTTTTTTTTATTTTCCACATTCTGCTTTCTTCTGCTGTTTCTTTTACATTTCAATACTAATTATTTCTTTCTCTCGCTCGTTCTAATTTCATTGATTGCATTTCTTACAACTTTCCTTCCAATTCGGATTTTTCTCTCCTTTTTTTGTTGTCGTTTTGTATTTTACCGAAAAGCTCGGTTTCGTCAAAATTTCAAAAAATCTCTTGTTATTCTTTTATTTTCAGTCTTGTACTTTAATCTCGTCCATTTTCATTTTACATTTTTTGACACACGCAGTTTCGTGTTATTATATTAAAACTTAGAATTCATTTTGCATATTTTCCCCAAACTTATAATTTTTCGTTTCGCTTCATATTTTTAGTTTTAGTTTCTCGTAAACCTACATTGCTCGAGTTATACATTTGCATTATGAAAATATTCTAAGGTGTTCCGTTCGCGCTGAGCTTTCCATTTACCATCACCGATGTATTTTGTTTTCCTCGACAATAATTCGTTTCCGGCTTTACATTATTATTTGCTGCTTTCACACTATATTTAAAACATCTTGTTTCACGGATTTCCATAATATTTTCCGAATAAATTTTCACTCTTTTCGTACCTGTTTTGAAAATGAGATATAAGTTTAGTCCATTAGTTTTTAAAAATCATTCTACTCGCACTGCTTAGCTACTGATAAATAATTATAATTACCAGTTATTATGATTCGTCGCTACGATTGTATATTCTTGCCTTTCTTTAATTAAATGTTAATAACGCGAAGCTCGTTGATCTCGTTTAATATTTCTTGCTTGGTTCGCTTAACGCAGCTCTTTAAAAATACTTTTTTCTATCTTGTTATTAATCTTGTACTCGCTCACGCACTATCTACTTCTCTCTCTCTCTCTCTCTCTCTCTCCGCGCGTCTCTTCTCTCCCTCGCTCCTAAATTTTCTTCAGATCCTCTCTTAGCATTCTTCCACCTAATCTACTAAAAGCTTTTTTTAAGTCAACGAAATAAAGAAAGCCTTTCCTCTCTTCACAAATAGTTCTTGATGGACTATATAATTTAATATTAACGTCGAAACTCATTCTTCCGTGTCTTAAAAAGTCACGATGGTCCCTATTTAGCTTGCATTGTTCAAAATATCCATTTATTAAACATTTTTAGTACGTAAACTGTACAATTTAAGCTATTTTTCACCGTAATGTACTTCTGCGATTTCTAGACCTCCTGTTTCTCTCTTCTTAAATTTAAATATTTATCGTGTCTCTTTCATTATTCTAATCTTTCCTTTAAATCTTCAATCCCTTGTTTAATTTTATAATTTCGATATAACTTGTAATTTATTTGGTTTTTACTTTCCGTACTCTTCTTTGTTTTCCACTACTTCCACGTTGCTTAATACACTTGTATTTTCTCTTAATTTTTGTCCCAACACTTTCACTTACGTATAAATATTCATCTCCTTTATCAGAGTCTCCCCCCTTTTACGAATATATTTATATGCTCATTTGATCCAAGTAATTTGTTTCTAATTTTTCATTTTAATTTCTTGTTCTCGATGTTGCCGCGCGTTCACACTTCGCTCGTAGACAATTTTCCGTATTGCGTTACTTCGTAATACTACTATCAATACGTGTCTAGACTCCCTTCTTCACAGTTTTCAATACTGATTCTGTTAGCTTTTATCTTCCAATTTCCTCGTTTCTTTCTTTTTCTCATCAATTTCCATTTCGAGAGATAAATGATTCAACTCCATTTTTTAACCAAATTTCAATTTTATTATCCGTTCTCTTGCTTCCTGATTACCCATCATATTACACATATACATCTAACTTACCCCTTTTTCAGCTTCGCGTATATAATCTTTGACGTCCCCTTCCCTCTTGTTGACAAGGCATCTTTCTCTCGACTGATTAATGAATTTTCGCGCCACCGACTTTATCGCCGTATTCTTTAACTTTTAATCCGCTTCTTTTTACAATTTTTACAATTTCCACAACACACATTTTGTTGCTTTTTGTTTTAGTTTTTGTTATTGAATAATTTCATTTAATATTATCGCCACTGCTCTCAATTTCATACCTGTAATTTTTGGATTATTTCTTAGTCAAGCCCTAATTTTGTCGTCGCCTGCTGCTGCTGCTGCTGCTGCGCATTCTCCTCAAAACTCTAATTGCAAATTAAATGATTTGATAAATCTACAATGTTGCCAATGCTTAATTATCTTCGCGCATAATTATGTTCCTTTAAAACACTGTCAACGTTCCGTCTGCACAAATTCTTAGTCTTTGCTTTTTATTCCTTTCCCCTCGTCGAATTACTAATTTTTATTCATTCTTCAATGCGCGTTTCTTTCTGCTACTTTCACCCCACTGCGCCCCCGCTTTACACACCCCATTATACAGCATCTCTTTATATATACTTATCTATTATTTTATATTTTCTTTTCGCTTTTACCACTATTCGACCACATAATCCTACTTTTACTTTATTTCAGTTCAATTATCGTCCATATAAATCATTGATTCCCTTTATATTCGTTATTTATCATTACGCTATACAGGTCTTGTAAATTTAGAGCGACTATTTCGACCGAATATTCTTTCTTCTCCTTGGCTTACTGCTGCGTCTGTACACGAATCCAACTTTTACGACAACTTATACTTTAAATTATTTACCGTAATTTCCTATGCCTTTTCTCTGTTCCTCGGACAACTATTCTCCTGTTATTATCATATTTCCTTACTCTTTATCTCGATTGCTTTTCATTTTTCCGCTCCGACTTTTTTCCGCTTCACCCATTTATTTGCTTTTCCTACTTTTTAAAGAGGATTTTTTCAGTTTTTGTTCATTTGTTTCTTTATCAGGTATATCGATGAATTATCCGTCAACTGTTTTTTTAATTTATTTCTTTATTGTCCACAGCATCTTAGTTTTATCTCTTTTGCTTTTTTCTCAAACCGAGATACTGTGGCGTCTTTTATTCTTTGTTACAGACACTATATTTTTTACTCTTTCAACTTTTATTCCTCTACCTTTTCTTTTCACCAATACATAAACTCCAAGTAGCCCACCATTTCTTATTTACAGCTCTCTTTTCTAAACCTTTACATTGACGCTGAATATTTATTTTTGCTCCATCAGGTTTTTACTGTTTGAATTTTTATTTGTTTAGTTCATTAATTACTTTCAATCTATCTACTTCTCTCTTATCTTTCCTTTATTAAAAAGTATTAAATTTTATGGATCTCGTAACATTTTATGCCCATTGACAACTATTTATTTACAATAAATATTAAAGGCTCGAGTTATTTTTATCGATAAATTATGTGAACAATGATAATAATCGGAATGAGAATAAATAATTTTTAATTTACTCAAATTGATGAATAATATTTAAAGGTCCATTAATTATTGGACGAAATTCATTCATCATTTTTAACGATTCAAACTACGAATTTGTCGGATTTTACCGAAATTTTGTCAACATAAAAAGGAATAAAGGTAGAAGAATGATCCTCACTGGTAAGTACATTGAGAAAGGAACGCGAGCAGACTAAAGCAGTGGAACAGAAAGAAAATATATAACGAACAAGGAGAAAGAACGAGAGCTACGCGCTCGCACTTACACACCCGCGCGCCTATAGATATATATGTATCCCTTATACGGAAGGGAGAAAAGACTACACGGCGAAGGGCGAGGAGGGAGGGACTGCGCGCGTCGTAATCCTCTCACCGGAAGTGCGCACCCCACGCAAGAGGGCGTGGCCCTCTCTTCCCTCTCTCTGCTCCCTTCTCTTGTTCCGTCTTTCTACTTTTCTCGATTTTGACGTTTTTCTCTCCCGCTTTGTATTAGCTGTCAAGATTATAGCTTTAACCCATTAATTTTTCATTTTCATCAATTAAATATGTAGAGGAAAGTTGTAAATTTATTCATGCGCTCGATCAAAAAATGCTGCTTTAACTTTCGATAAAAATTGTCGAAAATTCTATTGTTCGACAATAATCTTATTTCAATGTTCCTCCGGCTTTCGCAATTTTACATTAACCTCGATTTAATTAAGCAACGCGAAACGTTATCGTTAAAAGAGTATTTATTACTTTTACGTTAGTGTTTAAAATTTTAACGATCTTAATGAAACGTGTACATGTGCATAATGTATTGTATTAATTCGGAGCAATATCGTAGTAACTATAGCAAAAGATAAAAGGATTGGTTCACTTATACTCGCATCGATTTGTAATTTATCTTATATATATTATCTAAACTCGATATTAAGTTACCAATGGCTTATGTTTAGCGGATGCATCGATTACAACTTACGAAGTCGTAATCTAATTAATACGTTCAGGCTGCGGAGAGATTCGTTTCGACAATCCAATTAAGCGGATTTTTTACCAAATGTTATTAGTAACTGATTGAGAATTAAGTGCCGGGCGATCGAAAAACTTTATTTCTTATTTCGAAATTATCTTATTTTCAATTGATATTTAATGTGAAAAGACGCTCTGGTACGTTACCGAGTCTTTTAGCTATGATATCTGGCGATTAATTTGTCTTTAACGATCCTTTAGAAACTTGGCTCGTCTGGCTCGCATTATAATTTCAGATTAAATTTATATGTAATGAAACGCAAATAGTAACTAACGTCCGACGTTAAAAATATGTGCACAAGCAAAATATTCCGAAGAAATATTATCTCCTTTATCTCGGCTTACTCTAACAATATCGTTTACTCGTAATTAAAATTTTGCAGCAAGAACAAGTATTTAACTTTGTCGCTCGTACTTTCCCTACTTTCCATTTCTATTATGCAAGTTTGGTAAATGCAATTGCTTATAATTATAACTCGGCAGGACTCGGTGTTAGATGCCCGAGCACTTGAAACGGAATAATGTTTTAGCAATTGCACTATAAATAGCAATAGACAGAGTGTGCTCTCGCACTATTATTGTTGATTTCTAAGCTACGGAATCGTTACTTTCACAGCAGTAATTGGAAATTTTAGCTCTGATCATAATTAAGGCGACACCGAATTACAATGCCACCGGCTATTGGACCGTAAATATTATTTCTTTATTATTTCCTCCGGGAAAGCCGAAATTGCTGCCTCTTGAACTTTCCAACATTTCGTCGTCGCAGCAACTCCTTGATTTTAGTCGTCGCGAAAACAATAGGTTGTACAACCTAGTTTTGAAAACACAGACCAACACTGGGGCGTAGCATCAGTCCCAGTCTCGCGACGATTCGCTGCGCTTACGGCGCTGATCGCGAACGCAGACTCGAATGTTGATAAAGAGAACAACAGCGTGCGACACTTGCAATTTTTTATCTTTGCTCGGACTAATACTTTGGCAGTCGGTGGGATTTCTCAGTCGTGGTATTAATTACTCGTTGAAAAGGTTGTTTTGCGCATTTGCATTCGGTTGCGTTGGAGCTGCTCTGCGCTGACAATTGCAGCGAATTAAGCTTGGGAGCGCGTTGTCTTTATTTAGGAGTAAACTACGTGAGCAACATAAGTAAATTTAGACAGATTCATCCATCGTCGGCGGCGAAGAATTCGCCAAAAACTAATTCGCAAACGCAGAACGCGTCGCTGGAGCTGAAAATCTATTCTCCAAACTCGGTCCGCGGTCGCCCTTAAATACATTTCAGCGATTTCCATTCCGCCTATTTCTACCCCCCCCCAGCCCGCGCCCGGCCGGCTTTATTAGTTGGCTCCCCCTTCCGGCACTTGCCATTGTCGCGTGTCGATCCTCTTGTAGGTGCACTTGCCTACGCGAAACTAAGAGCGACCATACGTCGTTCGAGGCTGCGCTGAATACGAAATCCACTCGTTTCACTGAATTCACTCGTGCACGCGGAATCCCCTCTTCGCGAGCTTAAGCCGGATGGGATCCGACGGCCATTTTCAGCGGGTGGATCTCTCGAGAGGAGCGCCGCTGTTCCCTTCCCCCAACACGCTATTTTTGTCGGTCTCCCGCTCCACAATGGGTACGTGCAATCGCTGAACTCGCGGACCCGCTGATCCGCCGTTTCGCAGGGGAGTATCATTTTTTAGGGCCGCATCTCTGTGTTTCGAGCGCGAGAGGAGAGGCTGACTTTGAGAAATCGGCTGTGCGCGCCCGGCAGCCCTTCGGCCTTTGATGCGCGGGATAAAGAAACGTGTCAGGAGCCGCCGACAGGCCTGACGAGCGGCAACTGTGCGCTAGAAAAAGATATTACCCTCGTGCCTGCCGCGACTATCAACTGCACCGGATCTGGCCTCGGACGGAAAAACGAACGGCTCTTTGCATCTTGCGCGTCATGCCTTTAATGTGCTCCATTTCGAGGCTCTTTTTTATTATTCGGAGAAGGAGCCGCCACGTCTCGACGCCTAACAAATTAAAACTGCGCGACCGCAGCTTGGGCCTTTTCTTCCTTGCAATGTCCAAGTTGTCTTGTGCGCGAACAGTAGCGACGACAGGCAACTCGAGCTTCCGCCCGTTACTTCGTTATCGATAAATATCGGTCGCGCATCCAAGGAATACGAGAGGAACCGATATTTCGCCGAGTCGCCGCTCGATTAGCTCTTATTCTCGCGAAATTGGATGTAAAAGAGACGGACGTTTTTCGCTGCAGGATGAGTCGAAAATTAATTTTTGAGCACCATTGCCGACACTTAACATTATTCGCGTCGTTCTCAACGAAACGACTAAATTATTACAAAAGTCACGCGTTCCAGCAGCTACATTTTCTAATTTTTTTCAGCGATGCGCGTTACTATCGCAGAGTTTATACTCGCCACACGATATAAATGAATAATCAGCCGCATTCGTTACTCAAGGATAATTCAAAAGAGTCAATTTCGTCGGATATTTACTTTAACGCGCGCTAAAAAAAGCATTCGTCTTGTTAAAACGGTCGCGTGAAATATTCAAAGTTCGTGAAATCTGCGCCTCGCGATAAGACGATAAAAAACAAAAACAGAGGCATTGAAATTTAAAATTCCGAACTGCGGCTGACATTTGAAAGGAATCGAAATATTATCCCCGCCTCGATCTCCGCGGACCGAAAATTTACGCTCGAAAAGCGCTACATTTGTATTTATACGCCGAGTGAGGGGGGGAGGGGGGGTGAGAGAAATCCTTAGCAGAGCTTTTTCACATCTGCATTTTGGGTTGGACGAGGCGGCGCGGCAACTCCGTTTACGAATTAGGCTCTTTACGCTTGCCACCTTAACAGTTGATTCGAACGAAAAAGCTCGAGGCGCAACTTTGGCGCGACTTGGACGGCTTTCGAATGTCGCGCTCATCAAAATTCTTCGGGCCGTTCTCGACTCGCGATAAGCCTGATAAATCCCAAGGGCGCTTATCCGAAAGCGCAGCATCTAATCTCCGCCGAGGAAAATTTATTCACGCCTAGTCGCTTATTTATTTATGGCCTAATTCACAATTTTCCCATCTATCACACGTTAGTCGCGATTATTCGCGCCGAAGGCGGTCCTCCTCCGGCGCGCCTCCCCCCGCTTTCCCCTCTCGGCCCGCTCAGGCTACCCCTCCTCAAAGCTCGACGCAGCAGCTACGACGGCTACACACGCGACGTATCCGCGTATCAACGCAACCCGTATTACTCGGCACGTATCGTACGCTTATTTATTTTATTTCGCTGGCGTTTACTTAGTTTCAAGACACGTACGTCGAGATGAGCCCGCGAGATATATTCGTATGAATAATACCGCGTTTGCCGTACGCCTCCGCCCCTCCGCGTCCTGCGCGACGGCCCCCCTATTTTAGCCATTCCCCGGAAAATAAGGATTCGACGCAAATCCGCCAAGATATTTCATTCGGGTGCGATTAGGCTTTACGGGGCTTTTTGCCGCAGCGCAGCGCAGCTTTTAGCAAGAGAGCGTTATTACGCGGATCTCCGGAGTCGTCGTCCTCGTCCTCGTGCTGCTCCCGTCCGTTACCGAGAACACCCAAATCGCGGTCTTTATATTAGCCGCTCGCGGCACCGAAACAATAACTCGTCACGAGCGCTCGGGTAATTTCAAAGCCCGAGCCCCGGCCGCAACTTCGTGCAAAATCGCAATAAGACGCGAGACTTTGCAGCTGGAATTGCGCGCGGACGAGTTCTTGCGCTCCTTAGCCTGTCCCTGCTCTTAAATCAGCTGACGAAAGTTTTTTACACCTCGTTAAGTCGGAATTCGATCTGGATTCCGATTTCCCAAGGCTACGCTCGTGCGCAGTGTCAGGGCGCGCGCGTGCCCGCGTGAATCGATACCCGATGCTCCTGCAAAAAAGGCACGAGGAGACTCGAGCAGAGGCGTCTGTAGCTTAGCCGTGTGTGTGTGTGTGTGTGTGTGCACCTCCGGTCGCTCCAGCCGGATGCTCCGGTAATCGAGCCTCGCGACTCGCGTCGTTCGCGCGATAACGTAACCCAAAATATTTGCCGACGCCGCTGTCGCGATCTTAATCGCTTTAGCGCTCCGCGGGAAAAAGTTCTCACGCCGCACGTGTTTATCCGATCATCCGTCAAGCGCCATTTTACGTAACTCGTTTACAGAGCTCATCGAGAGCGCCGTTGTAAAAAAGTTAGTATCGCCATAATGGCTTTTAGCCTCTTTATAAATTATTCGCGTTCCTCCTTTGAAGGAGGCTAATAGAAACTCGAGTCGAATATTCGCTTTCACGGGGGCTTTTTTACTCGAATTCGGGTACGCGCCCGAGCTTCCGAGTAAAATAATAAAACTGAAATTGTATTTGCTTCGCGGGTAATTAGTACGACGTATCGCGAACGCGTGTATCAATAAAGCAGCCAATAATAGCGTAATAAGAGCGAGTTCAACTTTTATAAAGGGCTTTAAAACTGGCGAACAATATTTACATATACTTTTTGTCTGTTTGTCGTGTTTGCTCGAACAACATACGCCTCTAAGAGATTACGAGAGGAGGTTACCTTCCATCCTGGTTCGGTGAGCCGTATCGAGATGTACTACAGGGCGTTAAAGTGAAAATAGAACCAAACGTACCTGGAACACAAAAAGTATCACGCTTAGTAAATATTTGTCTTTGCACGCGCGTGCACCTACCTACGGAATATCTATATTTTAAAAAAGCGCTCCAAATCGGCTGAAATGTAAAGTGATACTACTCGCAGGTTATAGCGAACGCTCGTTTATTCGCCCGAGAGGACGAAGAAGAATCCGAACGAGCCGAAAAGAGTTTTAATTGGTATCGCGTAGCCGGTAAGTCTGTAATTTTAGTAAGAAGTTACATAAAGACGCAAATAATTAGATTTTCCGAATAAGTTTCTTAAACGTCGTCTCGCGTCTCCGGAGAAGCACGCGGATGCGAATGTCGTAGGTAGAATAATTGGGAAAATTAGAAATTTTAGGTTCGCCAAGTTTCGCGTCGTCGTGCTCCTCGTCCCAAGTGCACTCGTGACGGCTCGAGCAAGAAACTGACGTCGCGACCGAGGAAGAAGACGGCAGAGAAGTGGCATGGAACGGTCAAGGCGAGGCAGCAGCCGAATAATTCTATAGCGGCAGCCTCCGACGAGCGACCAAATGCCAGCTTTCGCAGCCGCGCCTATGTAATCGGATAACTTGTTGCTCGTTACACCGTCTTGTCCTTCATTATCCCGCCCCGCGTGTGTATTTGCGAAATTGATAGCGCGACTCGCGCGCCCCCGACGGAACAACGGGGCAAAGTCGCTCGCGATAAGCTTCTCGCGGCTGCGCCCGCCGCCCCTCGCTTTGATTTCTCAAATCGAACCCCGGTCCTCCTCCTGCCGACTGCTCTCGTGAAAATTCCCCAGAGGTTTGTCGCGACCGAGGCTCTCGTTACAGTGGCGAATCCCCCGTCTTACTCCCGCCACGTCCACGCGACTACGCGGATGATCACCTCCCAGTTTCGGGCAAATGGATAACGCGATCGCCTCTTTCGAGTTCAACGACCGCGAATAATGGGACTCGTTTCCAGTGCGTCATTGTCCCCGCGATAGTATTGCAGGAGACACGGGCTGACGAAAGCAGGACAACGCGGGGACTACACAAGACGTAACACCGAGGCGAGCGCCTGCACGTACGAGGTTTCCGCTAATCCGACCGCCGACCGAGTTACAAAATAATGCCCCGCACTGGTTCACTGCCAAGGACGGACTTGTTTTGACTTTTACTGCTTTAACGCAATGCGTGCCCTCGAGTCGCGCACGTTTAATCGCGGAGTCGAGACGCGCACGCGCGCGCCCGCACCTTCGTTACCGACCAACGCAACAGCGATGCTTCCTTTTGCAGCTCCGTCCTTGATCGCGTATTCGACGAAACTCATATTCCATAGGAATATTCGTTCCTTTTTTCCCCTTTTCCTTTCGAGCTGTCGCTCTCCGTCTTGCAGGAGCAGCAGCGCCGATTCCTCGGAACTGCACTGCCAGCTGTTGCCGAGCGCGGGGTTTATTCAATAATTTAGCTCGGACGACTCGTTGTTTGGCAACGATACGCTTCTCGAGCGAATCCTACCTTTTGGTCGTTACAACAGAGACGTTACGGGACCACCGCCGACTCGGCAAACAAAACAACGCTTGAAGAGAGACGCGAAAGCTCGGCTCGGACGACGGTAAATAAAATTAATCAAGGTCGAATGGAATCAAACGAGGCCAGACCAGCAGCCAACTCTCCTGCTGCTCCTAACCCTGAGCCAGTGAGGATTTTTTAACAGATATTTATAACGCGCGGGATTAGACGAGAATAAATTATGAAAAGCCATTTGGCTGATACGAGCTTTTGTGCTAAAAATCCGCCCCATTAATTTAGTCGAGGAGCTTTCTCTCCTTTTAATTAGCGGAAGAGCGCGCAAGTTCGTAACCAAATTTCGTACGAATGACAACACCTTTGGCAACTCCGCGTCTACGACAAACGCACCAAAGAAGAAAGTCGAGGTATCCAAGCACCCGAGGCGGTTTTCGAGGAAAGACACGCACAAGGGGGACGACACCTCCTGATTTTCGAGGGTCAGGACGCGTACGGGAAGAAACGTCAGGCTTGACGCAAGGAAATTTATTTCGTGGCTTACATTCCTAATGGCTTATTAGAATGTATTTCAAAGGCTCCGCGACATGCTCTTCGTATAATAAAAGCTTGGAAACACTCCGTCGGATTTATCAAAAGTATTTTAAAATGACACAAGAGAGTAAATGCTGGGCGGGTGGTGCGTCGCGCCGTGAAATAATCGCGGTGTGTGCTTTTTACGCGGTTATTAATGGAAAAATCCAGTGATGACGTAAAAGCGTAGAAGCAGCGGCGAAAATGCAATATTTACATACGCGCGCGCCTCGTTTCGCGTTTACACTCGCAGATATCGTATATCCCTTTTATTAGGATTTTAAAACCCCGAGGAAGGTTGTTACCGTTAAACAACGAGGCACAAGCACCTACGGCAAGAACCGAATTTCGTTAGGCAGGGATACTCTCTTGGTGCGCCTCGTACGCAGTTGCTCGAAAAATAATATCGATCGACGGACTAATATATTTGGCCTCGCCATTACTATTTTATGTCCAATGGCACTCGTAGTTCATAATTTTTGCACCTCTATTATTAATTCTAACCTTGGCGTATCATAAAGCTTACAATGTAGTAGTATGCGACTCAAAGTTCCTTCCGTTTATTACCTTTTTATAGTGAATTTAACGCATTCGAGCTCCGCAGTTTCATCAACTCGCGCGCATAATCTTCCGCACCAGCGCACACGTGCGTGCTCGAGAAAATAGGAGAAAAACATTCTCCTCGCTCGGCAGAGAATCGACATTCGTCACTACGACATACACGTGTGCACGCACCGATCCAACGACTAATTAATAAGCACAATAATGAATTTAAAAACGTTAAAAGCCAACGTCGACAGTTTTTTCGACAGTCGCTCCGAGAGGAAACGAACGCGAGTTGATTTTAAAAGACGAGGCCCCGGCATTTCACAGCGACATATTGCACAAAATGACTCCAAACCCGTTAGTTTGCTCTACGTCTCGCCAAATCCTCCCAAGACACTTCGTCGTCGGTTCTTTTGGTTCTAATTTAACGTCGCCCCACGTTCTCGAGCCGAGTCGCGCGCGCGATCGGCGCCGTTCAAAACAACGCAATTTGCAACGAGCGGCGAAAATAACGCGAAGACGAACGCGAGCAGCTGTGAGCTTCCGATCGATAGATCGAGTAATAATAAGTGCCCCCCGTACTCGAGCTAATAAAGTTTCCGTTAGCCAACAAGAGCGGCAACAACAGTGAGACGAGAAGGCAAAAACAAAGGAGCGGGAAGTTTTCAAGAAAGAATCCGACAAGCTTCTTCAATTAAGCCCCGGAGACGTTGGAATCGGCGGCGCACAATGTACCCTAAAAAGCAAAATACTAGTACGAAGACGACTCGACAATAAAACGTGACTGCGCGTCTTCCATTGGAAGCGAACGTAAGGTTGAGACAATGTGCCTCTTCTCCGGGGCCATTCGAATATCCCTTCCTCGTTCGCGCAGGCATAAAAGGAAGAAACAGATCATCCCGAGCAGAGAAGTTCGTCTACGAGCGGATCGGGGGCTAATATATTTTTTACGGACACAGGCTGCGCTACTTTCCAATTAAACGAGCGAGAACCTCCGGAGCCCATCGGAGCAGCACTTGGTAATTTCCAAACTGCAAGCACTGGGTCCTCTCATTGTTCGCGGAAGGAGTACCATCAGGTGGGAGGCACTTGTGCTCCGAAAATATTGTTCCTCGGGGCCTCGACAGCGAGCCAGGAAGGAGTCCAGGAGCAGTGGCCGCGCGGCGTTCGGATTGATTTAACGAAGGTTAAAGCGCCAGATGGCGGAGATGCCAGATGGTAAACTCGCAACGCTGACTTTTTAAATTCTTTCTGTCTGTCTGTCTGTCTCTGTCTCTCTCTCTCTCTCTCTCCCTCCCTCCCTCCCCCTGCCCCTCGGGTCGGCCGCCGTCGTTTCTTCGCTCTATACGCGCGCATTGTGCGCCGAAAAGAGTCGCGACGCAGGAGACAGGACTCTCCTCGATTCGGGATACGTGCTTCTCTCCTCCTCGTTCGGAGTTCCCTCTTTGTCTAGTCCTGGACGTATTTTATAAGGGCGAGGAAGTACACGAAACTCGTGATGTGGAAGGATGCTATATTCGAATTGAAATAATTCGACGGAGAGCAATAGCTTAAAGAATCGTTTTTCTAAGGAACTTTTATACCCGCGAATAATGCCCTTGTAGCGTCAGGGTCAACCTTTTCAACGTGACTTTTTATATTTATTATTCCTTTAGAATCTAGCCGAGGAATTCGCTGCGAACCTTCAAAACTCTCGCTATAATAGCCTTAACGAAGAGGCTCCGGGTACACTGTGAATCATTGTTGCTTTCCTCCCATCCGTCTCCTAAGGTTTAATGTTTTATTCGAAATGGCGCGGCGCGTGCGCATTGGTCGAGCTCCAGTGATGCGTTAAAAAGCGACTGCGGCCGCGATCTCCCGGGCGATCGATCGCCGCGCGCGTTTATGCAGTCCTAACATCTTTTTACATCTTTTTACACTCTTGGCGTAATCGCGTAATCAATTATTTATCGCCAGTTCCGCTCTCAATTTCGTACTTGGGCGCGCGTGGAATAACGCGGAATATTAATTCCCGCGCGGCGCCTAATTTTAATTCCCAATTTAAGCACGGCAAGCTCCTGCGCTTTTCAAAAATACGTGCTCTCGAGTCTACACCCGCCGTCTCCTTTCCTATTTTTCTCATCATTGCCAATTAAACGTTACCCTCGCTCCGAATAAATTCCTCGTAATTAGAATTTGAACCAACACCGCATGCCTAATTACGCAATTTCAAGAAGTCAAAGATGAATTGTACGAGGGGGTAGTTTGGTCGAAGGCCCGGGGCTTCCTTTTATCGGGGACAACAAACTTCTAATAACAATAAAGCGCGCGACTACGACTAACCGCAGAAATTTGCCGCGTCGAGCGTCCAAATCGTCTCGGCGAACATTTTTCTGCCGCGCTCGCAGAGAACAGCCAGCCTACGATTCACGAATCGCTGCGTTAAATCCCGCGCGCAACGAAAATGGGCCCCGCACTGCTTCGACCTCCGCAGCACCAACGGGCATCGCGCATCGGTGAGCTCCGATTAATTTAAAATAACGTTTAATTATTCCCAATGATGATCGACCAAGCCCGAGCAGCGCTCGCGGTCGGGGACTCGACGGACGGGCGCATCCCCTGGGAACGTCGGCCTCGGCGCCGCGGCAAAGGCGCGCCGAGCCGAGATCCGATAAAACGTGAAACGTCGCACAAACTTGCGCGCGAACTACCGTAAACAGAAAGAAAGAGAAAGGTGGGGGGGGGAAAGGGGAAGCGCTCGAGGTACCTGTCGCCTGCGATCCCGCGCCCGGGCGCAGCTGTGCCGAGCGTTTAAAGAGCAAAGAGTCGAGTCGGCCTTTGTCGAGTCCCCGGGCCCCGGCCCCACCTCCACCTACGTTCGCCCCTCGCCCCTCCGAAAAGCACCGATACACTCGCGCGTCAGAGCCCGGCAGCCAGAAAAACTTTGAATAAAGGAATTTGATATTATGTCGAGAGATGGTGTCTTGGAACCTCTTCCCTCTTCCCTCGGCCACCAAAACACGCCACAACGTTGCGAGCTCGCCTCTCCCCGTTTTTCCTCAATTTCCTTTTGTTCATCGAACTCGAAGAACCGCAGTGCTCGTAAAAATGTTCTCGTTAATGCTTCGCAATTGCGAGTCTCCCTTCTGTTTTGGCGCGTAACGTAACCTCGGCGAAACTTTGATTTTGTCTAGTTTGCCGTCGGGACACTTATTTTTAGCGACTCGTCGTTTCCCGGAACTTAAAGTCCGCTCGCGTCTTCTGCTCTAACTTTTACGCAGACTGGGCGGGAAAATGGGCTCCTTTGATAAAAAACCTTTTTTCACCGCGCACGCATTTTTTCATTATTGCGCTACTAAAACGCTAGTACTTGTGCCGCTTCGAACTCGAATGCAGATTCGATCTTGCGAACGGGTCTCGCGCGCGTGTGTGCTGTTGAATTACAGGAACTATTACGTCAGACGCGAGTAGTGCGCTACTCGCCGCTTCATTTTTAACAGCCTATAAACGCTAAATTTACGAGAAATACCTCGATCGAAGCACGAATTTTTCAACAATATACGCTCGAAAAAAGAAAGAAAAGCGTTAAAAACCTTATCGTCGTAATGTTGAATTCTTGTCGGTGTTTGTTCGATTTTCGATATGAATCGATCCGAACGGCGAACGGCTAAGGCTTGTCAAACAAAGATATTAATGTCATCGGGCGAGCGAGCGAGCGAAATGGTACCGGATCGTACGTATTTTAAAAGACTAACAAAACTAGGGCGCGCATTGTGTACTTAAAGAAATCATAACAAACTTCGATAGAAAAAGCTAATAACCTCGAGTACGAATCCAGAGGAACGTATTTGTTGCGATACCTTGTAGCTGAAATCAGGGCTTTTGATTTGTTGCCGGCCGATACAACAGTCATTGACAACATTTTATTGTGCTTCGAGTGTCGAAAGAGGGGTGGGGGGGGGAAGCTGCACTTCAGCGCAGGTGGGGAGGCGCGCGCCTCCAGAAACGAATTCCAAATGAATCAAAAGCAAAGTGCAAGCGATGCGCGTGAGTTGTTGAAAAATTCCAGACCAAGCGACTGCCTTGGCGAACGGCAAGAGGGAAGAGAAGGAAAGTCGGAGAGGGGGAGGAGAACAAAGACGGTGCGCGTGTCGGCGAAAAAAGTCGTAAACTCGCGAGAGCCGGTCACGGACCGACGAGAGAAGGGGTATAAAAGTTCGTGCGGACGCGCATGTAACAGGTGGTTTCGGTAATTGCACGCAGCGGAGATTCGCGGCCGTCGTTGCGTACGCGGTGCTACACGGATTAAGTCGTTGGCGACGCTAAATCCGGGCCCGGGGAAAGAGACGTCGCGCGCCCGATGACGTGACCGTGCGCTCCTTTATCTGATGGAGTACAACAGAGTTACGGTTACTGGGTAACGCGAGCCCGACCCTATTTTTAACCCCTTTACTCTCTCTCTCTCTCTCTCTCTCTCTCTCTCTCTCTCTCTCTCTCTCTCTGTTCCAGTGTAACTTACACGTTTTCTCGGACGTGCAAATCTCGCACTTGTCGACTTCCTCTCATCCGACCCGTGCGTCTTACGAGAGTCGCGATCAGAAGCTGAGAAAAGGGGAAATGCGTATACGGAAGCCATCGTTTTCTCCCATCGATTCTTTAATTAACTTATAGCTTTCCTACACATAAACTATTCGAAAGGAATCCTTTTTATCGGCATTCGATTACGTCAGTCCGTCTCTCCGCGCGTTCCTTTATTATATTATATAATATCACCTTCGGTGCACACCAACAATTTTTCAATACGTTCAAGGTGCCATTGAAACTACTGCGGATGTAAATGTGTCGTCGCTCGATAGATTGTGGACGTTAAATTGCATGTATTGCAGATTAAAATACCATTATTAACGATCGTTTATTATTTAACGAAAGTTAAAGAATCACTGTGGAAATAATAAGCGACTTATTCGAAACGAAGAAACGTGTCTTTTGTCCTTTGAAAGTAATCGTTATATACGTGCATTTTCACACAAATTAGATTTATGACTGATATTATAATTATACCACCGTCATAATAGATTTGCCCGACAATATGCTTCAACGCTGTGCAATCCGAATCGATGCAAAAAAAAATAGCCAATTTTCCATACAATAGGTCATCTATTAATATTTTTCACGATTGCAATTTTTGCGGCTCGAGTCTGATGGATCCTCAATTAGCTTTTATTAAATGGTAACCTAATAAAAGGTTTCATTTCGCTCGGTAATTCACTTGACTCGTAAAAAAGAATCACACCTACTGTTACGAGATCGTATATTATTTCAGCAATGGATTCAAACTTACAAAATTCAATAAGGAAATTTCTTGATTAAAAGAAAAGATCCTTAGACGAGGTCGTAAAACGTGGATAATCCTTAGAAGAGGAAAAGCCTCGCTCGACGTTTCTGTCGTTCGTGTTAGAAACGATGGCCTTCGGCCATGTTCCCTCGTAAACTTCTTCCTACCGTCCAAGACATTTTTGCGAAATGCCCCGCGTTATAGCGAATCTCCTCGTGCAACTGAGAAAATTGAGAGCGACGACTGAGGCTCCGACTTTATTGTAACCAAAGAATTCCAACTAAAATTCTGTGCAAGCGTGGAGAGCAAGAATTATCCCAACGTCGTTATCAATCGAATACTTTCCCGCGTTACTGCGCGCCTACGTTCGTAAGAAAATTGCACATTGATTCGATTTTTGTTTTGTCAAAGAAATGCAAGCAATTGGAATAAAAAAGCTTTAAAGAGAATTTTAATATTTAAATACCGACAATCGCGCGTCATTCGTTTGCTACAATTTGGATATCTGAACCGAAAAATCAGTACTCGGTGAAATTAAAATGCTCCTACGCGTGTAGGATTCCTCTTTTAATAATATTAAAGCTCTGTTGGCGCTACAAAAGTAAATAATCGTAGAGAAATTTCGTACGAATGGATTGTTGGTTAATTAGATAATTGCGTAATAACACGCGTGATTTAATAAATCTAGAAGGAAGATATGGCGATCGTAATAATATTTTTGTACGAATTTTAATCGTTGTTTTTAACACCCGAAACTTTTACGAGACTAGATTCTGTTTGACCGATAGTGCGCAAACAAGTTTCGGTATTAACATAAGTCAATCTTTTCTTTACAAATAATACATTATGTAAAAGCGCGGAGGCTAAAAAGAAACAATTAACCCGAAGGCAATTTATATTACGCGCGGAGCAAAAAAACACCAAGTGCATAAATTAAGTTTTTTAGAGTAATCGTCTGCTTGATATCAATTACGATAGCTGCTGTTTAAAAATTAATAAAAGATCTCGCATTTATCGATAAGTCGAAAACTCATAAATCTTAAAATATTTCTTTTTAGATTGCGCAAACTCATTTCTAACGTCGTCGCATGATCTATGGAGATGAAATAATGTTAATTTTATAACGACGGCTGGAACAAATGCATATTTGAATGAAACGAAAAGAGTTTGTAAACAAAATTTTACGCTAATATGTTGCACTCGTGCATAAGAATTTCGTACCTGCAGAATGTATTTACGAATGCAAACACTATAGTTTAGTCATTTTTATATTCGACGCAATGATTATGTTTTGGTAATATAAGTTAACATATTTAAAAGCCTGAAATAGTGTTAACATACTTGAAGTTACGGTGTAGGAGCGCAATACAGAGCGAATATAATTTACGCAAACTTTGCACATTGGCGTGTTTCATTTTCGTGACGTCGTACCATTAAGCTTAGTATTAGTCGAGGCATGCCAAACATATACTTGATTAAACACAAATTCTTGGCGTGTTATTCGAGCACTAATTTGACGTATTAAAAAATTATGCGCCAAAATATTGAAAAACGTAAATGTGCAATTAATAAAATATTGCAATGGAAATTAAACAAACTGAAAATGATCGATAAAACTGCTGCTCTTATCCGCGTGCGTAATATTTTCCTTTTTAAATAACTCGCATTGGTACGGAATTTACTTTAAACGATATTCTTCGCTCGTCCTGTATTATTAATTTACGATTCTCGGGCACTTCACGACTACGTTTTAAAAAAAGTTTCTATCGCAATGGACGAGTAAAAAAGCGCAAGTAATACTTACATATTTAGTGCACCAAGTTATAAGCGATAGTGCGGCGAGCAAAACGATCAACGAGGAATTTAATTTTAATTTGTCAGAAAATAACTAAACGAGATATTAACTGTTACGCCGCATTTCCTGAAGCATAAATTTGAAGGTCGAATCTAGACGTCAAGGGGTTTGCCCATGGGTTGTAAAGTGTAAACTAAAAGATGGGTAGGGGCTGGCAGAGGCAGAAGCGGAGAAATTTTTCGGTCAAAATCTTCGTACGTGCTTTTGAAACGTTCGACTATATATCGGTTAATAGTAGTTTTGCCGAAATCTTATACGCTACGCAGTTTAAAATACACTCGTGACAAATGTTTGCGTCGAAAAAACGAAGGAAAAATCCATCGTGATCGAATGCCAAGTAGGTTATTCTTCATTATACAACTTACGCCCCAAACTAATAATTAGCTCTCGCTTTAATACGAATACTTTGCTCGGGCGCGAATACTAATTAAAAGCGAGACTCGGAAATAAAAAAATGCGCGAGGACGATCGCAATAAGCTTGTTCCCGTTGGATTATTTGGAAAACTCGAGGTGACATTTTCCAAGGTTCGATCGGCCGTCGCCGTCGAATTGCACGGGTTCAGTCGGAGCAAGCAACAACATTGTACGGCCTGAAAGAAGAGTATCCAAGTGATTCGACAGAAACTTTAAGTAACGGCCGAGTCGAGCATATGGAATGAAAAGGGGAAAAACTAAGTTTCGGTAGCTCGGGAACAAAGCAATAAGCATTAATGTTGCTGAAATTATTCGCTTTTATGGCGCTGAATTGGACGGAGTCTCGAGAATAAAACAGTTGCTATTGCTCGAAGGAGAAAGAGACTCGTCGTCGGCAGTCGTATTCGAGGCTTGAATATTTATGAAATAAGTGGAGTGTTGGGCTATCGACGGCAAATAAAGCGCCCCCTCCTCGATTCCTCTTTTCGCAGAATTCATTGTTACGTTATTCTTTCGGCGCGTTTCATCAAATACGTTACTTCGGCGCTTGCGGCGCGGCCGCGGGCCCGCAATAGTTTGCGCCGCGACTCGCGCCTCTGAGCGATTTAGTAGAAGTGGCGTTTTTCGAGCACCAGGGGGCATTGATTAGCGAAGGGCTTATCTCGCTCCTGTTTGGCGATCCGCACTGTTGCTGCCACTATTCGTCGATCAACTCGCGCGCGACAAACCCAACACCTTGGCTTTTGCTTTCGATTAAAAAGTTCTAACACCGATTAGCGCGTGAAAATCCTTGATCTAGAGCGAAGAAAACTTTGAACGGAATTAATTAAGCGTTAACGCGGGCGTAAACATTCATCGTAGATATTTCGCGGATAATCTTCTCTGGCTAAGTTTTAATTTCACGACATTCCACTGGGTGCAGCTTCACATTGTGCTGATTTACTCCCGTCATACGCGCATTGTTCGGGCGCATTAAATTGTCCACTAAACGTTTGCCAAGCATCGTCTGTCTGTGGAAAATTATTTCAAAACGACTTTCCATTGGATTAGCGGTGGAAACAATGTGGCTCGAATTCGGCGCTGCAGAGAACAAACGAGAAAAAACTCAGCCAACAGTCGAGTCACTGCTCGAGAAGCAGCAGGTAGTTAATTTTAAATATCAACGCGATGATCTCCGGATCTCGAATCGAATCTCGAGAGCGGGTAACTGCAATTTCTTCGCGTATCGTGGACGGGGGGGGGGGGAAAGCCCAGAATTAATGCTAAGGACACTCGACGTCCGCCGGGCCAGAGACGCACTTCTCCGTAGACGAAACTGATTGCCGGGGAATCACGGCCGGTTCTCCGCGTGATTCCGCTCGAAGCATCCCTAGGGCTGCTCGCGGACAAAAGACAGGATGATAGTCCTGCTGGTTCTTTTATCGAGAAAGTAGGAAACGTAATCCGGGGGGATAAAGACGTCGACCGAGTTTGAAACGCACTCCAAGGGCCGTGACGGGCTCGTAAATCCGACGTGGGCGGTCGACGGACGTCGGACATCCTTGGCCCGCGACGATCGATCGGCCCTTGGGTCTGCGCCTCCCTCTGCCTCTCCCTCCCCGCGGTCCAGCTGCGAGAATTAATAACAATCATTATCGATGGCTCGAACTCTCGCGGTGGGTCTAATCGTAGTAGATCTCCTGACGCGCCGCGCCGCCATCAATCCGGCGAATCGCGCTACCCTATCTACAAGCGGAACACGAAAGCCGTACACGCAGCTGGAACGCGTGCGGCCTTATCTGGAAATGAGTTGTCTGGATACGCCGAGGCGATGCCTTGGCTGGGAAAACGAAGAAGCGAAGAAGCCGAGAGGAGACGAAAAAATTCATCCGCCCGGAATAATAAATGTAATAAATTTTACAAATCTGTGCCGCGTGCTGAAGAATAAGCGAGTAAAGGTGAGCCATTGTTGCCGAACCTTTTATATCTGCCCTTGCGAGGCTGGCAAGTGGTTGTGCGCGAGAGATACTCTCGAAACGAATGTTGCACCAGACTCGCGCTTTATCTGATGCAACGGGGAATGTAAAGCAGAGAGGCACTTGTTTACAACAATTAATTTCTAAACGTTCTTTCTCCGGCCCGATAAGCATCGAGGGCCCGGACACTCGACTCGCGCGAATTTCCCGCAGTCGAAGCAACCGAATAATCCAAACAATATCGAGATGTGCGCAAAGAGGCGAACACGACGCACAAACAATGTATCGACTCTACTTTGGGAAATAATACCGGAAGCCGTCCGTTTAATATCACCGCCAAACGAAATTGGAAAAGGCCGCTCGTTCGGCTGATAAGATGCTAATTAATGGTCGGTGTGCGTATCGCGACTCGAGCGATATTTCCCGTGGCACTGCTTGCCCCTGATTTCCACATCTAGTCGTGCACGGGATAAGCGAAAGCAGAGTGTAGCTTTTCGCGATGCCCCTGCGATTAAACTTTTAATTGCATTTTCCGTGTTTATTCAATCAGCCGATATAAATACCTCGATATCGATCTGCCTATTTTATCTCTTAATTCGAATCTCAAATCTATAATTGAAGCTACGAAATGTTGCTAGTCTTATTATTTGCTTTGCGCGATTATAGGCTTTTATCGTTTAATTGTAGATTTCGAATTTATTTTAGATAAGCGCCGCCGCTCTGATACACAATAAATAAACGATCGGTAATCAAAACTGCTCCTCTGCCAACGTTGATAAACTCAAAAAGAGCAAATATTGAATGGTGCTTTAATAAAACCAAACACTTATTTTATTTAACGAGAATAAAGAAAAAACGTCTTATGAATCAGAATTAATTTAGATTATCTCGACGCGTACGACCGAGAGAGTATCAATAAAAAACATTAATTTATCTTGTAACGAAACCAAGTCGATTTTTTACACAACTTTTTTTACCTCGGCGAAAGAATAAACCGATTAAACTTCTTTATTGAATGTAGATTTTATTCGTGCTGATAATTGAAAATACCTCCGGTTACTCGCGAACTTGCAGGTAACATAAAATTGCTTTGCGAACGCGTGTAAACACGAGCAGAGTGACATTTCAATGTATAATAAACCCAGCCTGATAAATCGTTTCGATTTAATTATACGGCGTAAGGATAAGCTTCTTCTTTTTAAAGTACATTATTCAAAGGCAAAAGTTAAAAACGGAATAAATTAGCAGCCTTTCGTCGAACGTTAAAGTCAGAGTTAGAGGTTAAGTCGTGGCTACAGCATCAATATTTCGCCACATTCTGCGAATCGAGTTGTGCCGCGCAAACGTTACTGGAAATAGGCCCTAGCGACGGAAAAGCTAATAAAACATGGCGCCTTTCAATCACACTCCGTCGAAACTTAATACTCGCCCCAACTCGAAACACGTACGCGAGCGCACGACTCGGTGTTGGTGCGCCCCATCGATTTCAAAAGGTTCGAACTTTGGACAACGACGAGGACAAGTCGTCGAAGAAGGTTGTACGCACACTTGTAGAGCCAACGGAGAGGCCACGAAAAGCTTAACAGCATCCGCCGAAACTGGCAAAACGGATAAAATAAAGCCGAGGTAATTACCTCCGTCGGTCCACTCGCGAGTATAAAGAACTTCTCAAAAAACAGGTGCCCACTCGAAGGAATCGTTAGGGCGTCCAAAGTTAGCTCGAGGACTCCTTCGAAAGCGCAATAAAATTATCCCGTACAATGGGAGGACGATCGATACGCATCTCCGAGCGCTTGCGAATGCGTGGTTTTGCGGCGGACGCATACAAATGCGCGCGTGCACACCGAGCCGAGTGATTTACAGAGGCGGCGCTGGGTCCGCGAAACACGAGCTACACCCACACCTCCGCCGAGTGCAAACAAACGACCGGCGGCGGACGCTAAGCAACGCGGGGATCAAAATCGATCGAGCCGTGCAAGACGGGGACCCCGAAAACGGCCGTGTCCCGGCACCGCGGAGGGCTTCCTCCCGGGTACGTGTCCGGAATAACCGGCTCGAGGGGGAGCACGAGGCGTGTAAAAGCCCGCGATACGATCCTCGCGCACGCATCGCGTGCCCGGCCTCTGGCGCCGCTTAATTTTCGGCAGCCAGCCCAGGGCACGCCTCGTTGGCCACGGCGCCGCTAACCAGGTGCGAGCTCCTCCAGGAGCGGCTCGCGCTCACAAACGATAAATAAACGAGCACCTGGCCGAAAAAGCAGGAGGAGGATTCCTCGGCGCCCTCCAAGGACGAGTACTTGTTTCGACGGCGATGTTAAATTATCGCGCGCGTTAACTACGGGCGCGCCCGCGCCCAGGATTGTGCGGCGAAACGAGCCCTCGAGTTTTCCGCTTTCCGCGAGTCTGCGGCTTTCCCCGATGATCATCGCGGATAACAAAGAAGTTCTCTTGCGCGATTCAGCAGTTTTCGTCTGCTGCCAGTCTGCAGCTTCGATCGATACTTTCATTTGCCGGCGGTTCGGTACACTTACTTAATTTCCAAGCTCAGGAAAATGGGGAGAAAATGCAAGACTCGTGCTGAGTGCCGAAAAATAATGGCCCGACCAACGGAATTTCTTCTTCTTTTATCTTCTTTTCGCGCCAAACTTCTCAAATTGGAAGTCCACGAACGCTGCTTCTCTTTCTCTTCGACTTCGTCCATCTTTATCGACTCGTTTCTATCCCCGAGCTTCTCGCTTGAATTCGCTCACGCTTCCAAATCCGCGTGCCTTTCTGAAATCTCAGCCTCTCCCCCCTCCGAGCTGCTTTTGCTCTTTTATCAGACGTTGCGCACATTTCAGTCTAATTTTGAATAATTAATCGAATAAATGCATTTCAATAAGTTTGCCATGTTTGCATAAGCATTGGACATTTGCATTTATAATGCCCCGAGCGCATTTACGCGCATTAATCCCGTCTTTTAATCATCGATACTTTAATCTCTCTATTACTCTGAGCTAATCAGCGCTGTCTAGAAACCGCAATTTATCACCGCAACTGGAAATATCGAAAATATTAGACGAACTCGCAATCGCCGCTTCGAGCTTCTTACGCGTTTCGCCTTTATCGCGTTTAATTATTGCTTTAATTTCGTCGAACAAGGGTCGAAAAACTCGCACCGCGATCGAGCTTT
The DNA here is from genome assembly GCA_018907185.1 of Platyscapa corneri. Classification (NCBI taxonomy): domain Eukaryota; kingdom Metazoa; phylum Arthropoda; class Insecta; order Hymenoptera; family Agaonidae; genus Platyscapa; species Platyscapa corneri. The sequence goes on from JACCHW010000014.1 coordinate 1,330,420, forward strand.
GAAATTATTCTAGTCCCGCACTCGAGGCTATCGACAATAATTGTCCGTGCGTTTCTCTTGATTCTCAACAATAGAAGTTATCGTTTGATCTGACCGCGCTAAGTTGGCCCACTTCATCCAGTTTCTTATCAGCGACCGCTTGGTATTTCCCGAACATTCGGAGGGTTGTCGATTATTTAGGGGGTCCGACGGTTCCATAATCGAGAAACCGATCGCGCCACATAAAGCGCACCACCAGCACCAGCGGCTCCTCCGAAAAACCACCAAATAATTAAATTTAAGAACAACAATAATTTAGGAGCTGCGACGTTAAAGTTCGAGTCCCGTCGAGTCTTCGGCCTCGCGACTATAGCAACGTCTTCTCCTGGAGGTCTAAAGTTCGGAGGCAGCGTCTCGTAAATCGTGGCTGCTAAAGCCGAACGACGCGTTGCTGGGATTCTCATCGTAACTCTGGTTTTACTGCCTCGCGGATGAGAACTACCAAGCGAGCGAGGCGCGCGTCATCTTCGCAGTGCCAGATAGTTGTGACTCGAATAATTGAAATATTCAAATTTGCTCGTCAAAGATGAGTTTGCGAGCGTTCGATAGCAAATACCACCAAGACGACGACTGGATAAGTTGGTGCGTATTTGTTGGGGTTAGCTTGCATTTGCGCGATTGTCTTGCATCACCGCGAGGAGGGACAGCAGCCGTGCAATCTCTCGAAGAGGTCCTCCTCCCCGACACTCCGGCTAATTCCAAGTTCGGCCCTAGGTTCGCGAAATGTCGAGGGTTGAAAAAGCGTTCGCCTGATTTGAATAATCCAAGAGAGTCGACTGCATCGAGCTCCACTCAACCGAATTGGATTAGAAACGTTGAGTGCATTTTCCAGGACGCGCTGTTCTACTTCGTGTTTTGCGCCTGGTTTCGCAAACTACTATCGCCTCGAGCAATCGTAAAGGTTAAAAAGTCTTTTCTCAGGTGATGTGGAAAGCGCGATCATCGGTTATTCGTTAAAGGAAAACAAATAGCTATCCGTACGATTATTTATTACGATATTGCGTTACGTTAACGCGCGGAATGCCACGATACGACGAACGTTTGCGCACTCGGCTTATGCAACGCTAGCGCGAGTATGCGCGTGAGAGTTGCATCGCGGAGAGTCGCGCAAAGAAGGAACATAAAATAAATAAAGGTAAATAATTGAAAAGATCGATCATTAGAGAAGAGAAAGACATTTTTTCCTTCGGATCAACGACAGATTTAATCTTCCTTCGGCGTGCTTCGAATGTATTTTTTAGCGTTAGCTAGCAATTTTCTATCGTACCAGCACTTCGTCTCCGTCATTTATCAACTCCTATCTTTAATCTTCTTTCGCCTCTTCTCTTCCCAGACATTTTCAAAGTATTTCAAATTTGAAGAACTACGCCGTCAAAGTTGAGCATCGAGTAGTTTTTGCCCCGTGAAAAAGATAAAAATTGACGTTTTTCCCTGTCGAGGCAAGATTCTCAAAGGCCAGGTCGCATCGATCATTTTTAGTCTGTTTGTCCAACGCGCAGAATTAATAGTTTAAGCGCAATCTGTCGATGCAGGTAAAAAAATGAGGGCGGAGGGGGGGGGGGAGAGAGAGAAAAACGCAGCGCCGACACAACTCGTCGTCCCAAATTCGCCTCGAGACTTTTATTTATTTATCACGTTCGGGGCCGTTAAATGATGCTACTATTAACGTTATTAAAAGGCAATAACGGGCGAGAGGCTAATAAATGCGAATGCGTTGAACGCGTTAAAAATTGGATTTGCGTAGGTAACGAGGAAGAATGCAGAATGTAAAAGAGATAAAGCGAGCGAGAGTACGAATGGCATCGGCTTACCGGCGCATTCCCATTTGCCCATAAAACGCAGGGGCACGAGCACGAGCATATTGTTGGCGCATGCGCCCGACTACTCCGCGGAGATACCTTGAATTCGCCGAGCCCGCGTTATCAGCGGGAGAATGCCATCGAGCGCGATGCCAGGTTGCTGACGCGCGCGCAAGAGGGCAGAGGGGCGGGGAGGGGCTCGCCGGTGGGAGTCTAGCTGCGATGGTGGTGGCGACGCGAGTAACGAAAACTACGGGAGCGAGAGAGAGAGAGAGGCTGGAGGAGAGCTCGGGGTGGAAATGCCCTCGTACGTTGTCTCGCTCATCCGTATCTCACTTCCGCACCCTTTCGCGCGGCAAAGTAGCGCACGTACAACGAGCTTTGAAGGGTGCTACCGGTCCTAATCTCTCTCTCTCTCTCTCTCTCTCTCTCTCTCTCATTTTCTTACCCCCCGGCGTCTCTTTCGCTTCCGCAGCCCTCGACTTTTTCTCGCTTCGTTTTGTAGCGGCGGCGCTACCATCCAGCTCCTTTCAAGACCTGCTCGCGCGCTATTCCTCTTGCCTTTTTCCCAAAAGAGAAAAAGGAATTGCTAATTTTTCCCAGCTTTTCCCAAGTTTGCACTCCGAATTCCTGAGAGCCTCGCGCGCCTAACCCTGTAATCAAAAGCCACTTTCGAGAGCCCCGAGTTTTATTGCACTGCCCTCTATTTAGTTATAGAGTTCGTTGGACATTTTTCTTGCCAAACTACTGCAATTGCCGTTGCTGGACTCGTAAGTACAAATTAAGTGCTCGACGCAACTATGGAATACTTTTTGCTCTTCCTGCCGCTACGAATAATTAAACTCACAATGCTACGGTTCCTAATCTCTCGACAGGTCCGCCGATCGGTCGAATCCAGTTGCATTTCGAATTCTGCATCCGGAAATGCGGATGAGCGTTCGAATTCACGCCGCGCAAATGGATTTCCATTCTTTTACAGCGCACTTTCGGATAAACGTGAATTCTATTTTTTCCTTTTTACGCGTTGCCGAGTAGATTCTGTTTTACATTTCGCACTTATCGCTGATAAATTTAATCGATTTTATCATCCGATCGAGGATAAGGGACGCCGCGCCCGAGGAGAGCATATTTTGTCTCGTTACAAGGGTTATCGAGATTCGTGTTGGAGGTATACATTAGACTCGGCCTCCTTATTTCCAGCGCGAATATTTCAATTAAAATTCCCGACTTGCCGTTGGGCTCGAATTAAAAAAGGCTTAATTCGACGGAAATCCAGAGCGAAGAATTGGTCGTGTCTCGTATCTCCAGACCTCGACCACTGCGATTGATTAGAGTTTGCTGTGCGTGGGCGTCCTTACGCACGCACTTATTATTCATCGCTTCGGAGCTGGTAAAAAACTGCCCAAAGTTTACGTCGCGCGCGATATCGCTGCTAATTAACGGCAAGGAGCTTGGAAGCCCTGATTCCGCGAGGAGGTTGGCTCGACGCGCTCACGCGAGCACTTCAAATTCAAATAATCGCGAGAATAAGCGCGTGAAATATGAAATGGCGGTGGCTCGCATTTTCTAATTTCTTATTTTCCTCACCTCGGCTAAAACGGCCAATTACGAGTCTCTTATGTACTCGGTATTTATAAAGCCCATCCGAGCTCCTCTCGCTTCTTTTTGTCCAGGTCGATTGTCTCGCTCGCACATCGCAGCGACTGATTGTGCTATTGGCGGCTCTTCTCTCCCTCCTAGGTTCCTCGACTCTTTTGTACGTAAGCCTCCCTTTTGTGCTGAAGCCCCGTGTATATGTTGTCTGTCTACTCTTAGATACTTTTATGTGTCATCGCTCCTCTTGCTTCTCCTAATATCCATTAATCTCCCGTTTTATCGCGAATTCATCAATTTTCTCCTCTGCTCCGGTCGCAAGGCGCATAAATACGGGAATATAGATTTTTACTTTGAAACAACTTCAAAGAGGCTCGGGAAGGAAAATTCGATTCCTGCCGGTGGACTCGAGCACATCAAATACTTTCATATATACGCACGCACGCACGCACGCACGCGCGCACACGTATTCGTTTAAGTGACTTTTAAACGCGCTCCAGATGTACTCGAACTTTTCCGGGTCCAAGGATAATTTTCCTTTTCAGATTTCAAAGCTTTTTGCTTTAACAACGAGTGTCGGGATTGTTGTTTGCCGCGGGACAGGCAGCGGCCGCGAATTTCCCGCTGATTTTCCGAAATAGTCTCGAGCGAGAGAAGCTGCAGAGACGATCGAATTATAAATAAGAGAACCTACCAGATTATAAAAGGATTCGGATGTATATTGAATTCGCACTCGTGAACGCGAAGGAACTTAAATTAAACGCGAAAGACCAGGAGCCTCTCCAAAGAGCTTTTCTCTCTCTTTTCATCATCATTGAAAAGGCGTCTTATTTCCAGATCAGTTTCAGGTCATAGAAGGTTATACGAGTCCTTGTAGTTCCTTTGCCACACTTTTCCAGCAAGTTTTTACTTCCTTTCATCCTCTCTTCGCTTTCCCGTTCTTTCCATCTCTGCGCCGTACCATCGAGTTGAACCCCACAATACGCCTGCCTCTTCCTGCGGTCGATACGTCTAGCTTCCCCTCTCTTACCTCCTGCACACGTTTACCTCCCTCTCCCCGTGCCCTTCCCCTTCGCGAGTGCCCTCCAACTTTTCCTCTTACTTTTCCAGCGACTTCGTCTCGATCTTCCGCACTTGTAATTCGAGCGACTACAGCGGATAAGAAATAGAAAGGGAATTTCACGATAGATCGCGTCAAAAAATACCCACGCGAACGGCTCTACATTCGCTTCGTGCGAGGGAGAGAGAGAGAGAGAGAAGGTTTTGCGCGGAGAAATCACGCGTGCAAATTATTCCCGCCAAACTCTGCTTCTCTTGACAAAATATAATTTTTCTCCGGATTTTTAATCGATACTCGGTTAAGTGATTGTTAAAGCAACACGCGTTGCCGGTGTTTGCCGAGCTAATCCCGACACCCGGCACTACCTTTATTTATTTCACTCTCGCGGCGGCTGTACCGAAGTAGATTGTCGTCGCTCGGAAAATTTCGGGCTCGATCGCGGCGACTCCCGTCGATTCCCATCGAGTCTAATCGAGCAAATTGCTACGCTTATCAAGCCGAATCTATTTTGAAAAGTTATCGCGTGAAAAGCGTCAAATGTTATTGGTACCAGCATCCGGAGTAATGCGGCAGATATTACGTCGCATCCTTCTAAAATAGTGCCATACATCACTTTTACTATTCCATTTACGGTCGTCGGCTGAACGTATACGAGGCAATCGAAGACCCGAGCAAACGCTCCTCTTCATAAATATGTAAAGACAGAGCAGCGGAGGGAAAAAGAAGGCGTCGTAACGACATTACGTGCAGAGCCACTGCCCAAATATCCAATACGTGTCCTGTGCCACGGCGGAATGAAAAAAGGGGAAAAAGACGGGTCCAAACTTCCTTTCTCTCTGCGACATTCCCGTGTCTTGTTTTTAAAGCCAGTCCTCCTAATACAGCCGTTTATAAAATTTAAAATTTATATTAAAGTCGCGCAAAAAATTACAATTTGCTTATCGGGATAAAATACATCCCCGGGGGGCTCGAATAGTGTGATAATCCGAAGGGCCCACCGCCGAAAACGCGTAAACGCATTAAGCTTCTTAATGCCCCCCCCCGCCACCACCGCCACCGACGCGGTTTTACGTATAGAGACGCTAATAATGTTGTATGTCTACTCCAGACAACTGTGAGTGCGTGTGCGAGACGCCGCCTCGTTCCGCTAGCCACGCAAGATTTTTAATAGATTCTTAAAAGCTCGTGAGGCCCCGAATAAAAATACCCCGTCTGTCCAGATACGTAACTTTGTAATTGTTTCGAGAGCGTTTCCGAAGAATTTTTTGGCGCAAAAATCGCTCGTTAAAAAGGGTCGAGAGACGTCGAGTTCGCGCTCTAGTGTACGCGTACTTGATACACTCGCGCGGACAAAGAGGCGCTGAGCCAGCGAACGTCTATCGAAGGAAAATCAGTACTTTGCGAAATCGGAGTTAATAATTCGGCGAGTAGAGCCGCATCGGTTGAATTTCCTCGCCGTCGTTTGGCTCGTTTTTTCATTCGACGAGCGCGAGCATCGTCGCCGAGTCCGTAAAAATCCACGTTCGTCATTCGGCCGAAAGTTGGCAATCGTTAAAATTGAAAAATGCAGTGCGATTTGCAGGCGCAACGGTGGCGACGAGCGCGAGGCCGTTCCGAGTCGCGCTTTGATTTGACGCGATTGGGCGATTAAACGAATTTTAAACGAGTCGGAGGCACGAATCAGCTCGCGATATCGCACCTTCGGGGAAAAAGCAGAGGCGCCGCCGAGTCGAGAGAAAAACTGGGAAGGCAACGGGCACGAGGAGCGCGAGGTCGCAGCTGAGATCGGGTTACGAGGTTTCGATAACTTTGTCGCCTGATCGATGTCGTGGAACAACGTCGTCGTGTTGGGTTATCAGAGTGACGCGAATGCAAATGCCTGCGCTTTCGAACGGAAATGGTTGTCGTTAGAAAGTCGTTGGTTTGCTCGAGGTTGAACTTGCGACTCCGTGGAAATAAGAAAGCCTCCGCCGCGCCGTTTTAGAGTTTTCCCACTAATCGCGAAACGGATTTTTATGGGAATGCACGAGCGTTTGATAAATAACGTCTAGCGAGTAATCAATTAGACTCGGGACTCGGCGATAAATTACGCGCAAAACGAAGAAAAGCGGCCTCGTACGTGGCTCGCCTGTGCGAATTAACGAATCTCACACTCGTGCTTATTTCAATTGAGCCGCAAAAACAATTACAAGCGCCGTCTCGCATTTAATAACGGCGCTTGGATGACTCACGTGCCCCCGAGACATTCTTTATCCGTGGCCTTTGCAAAATTCTCTGCTATCTGGTAAAATCGATCTGGAAAGTATTCGCGCGCCTCTCGCTGTGAAATGGCGCGTTTGGGCGAAAAATTGTGAAAAATTAACGAGCGCCCAAAAACTATTGGCACACCGCGAACGACCCGAGATCAACGAGGAAGGGGTTGAAAAGGTGTTTGCAGCAGCTCGAGTCGCTCGCTTCGGAGTCGAAATTTTTAACCGAGAGCTTATTTCTTAATTCTGCATATTCACTTGCATTCGGCGTCGACTACGAGTAGACACAGCAATGAACGGAGTGTAGCGGATACGAGGAGCGATCTATTAAAGCCGCGCGACGCGCGCTTTTACAATTAAATACAGCCTGCTGTTGTAATTATCTTCGGAAATAAACAACGAGCGCGCGGGCGTTCGATCGGAACGTGTACCAGCAACTAACTGCACTTGGACGTATCTCTCGGCGAAGTTCCATCACTCGCTCGGCGGCTCGCGCGAGAGGAAGAAATACGTCCGAGCAATAAAGCAGATGGAAGGAAGACGGCGAGAACGCGAAAACACAAAGCCCGTCTCTGTCGAGCTTCTCTCCGCACTTTTCTCTTTCGGCTATTATTGCGCCCCCGTAAATTCACTCCTCCGGTCGCGTTAATTTCTCCCAGGCAGCGCGCACCGGAAGCTCCCGGTTTAGATAAGATCTCGTGCGCGCCTTCGGGCGCTCCCCCTTTCGCGCCACACCCCATAAAGCGCGCGCGGGGCCCACGAGCTATGCGCGCGCCGACGACTGCCTTTTTCTCCTTTTGCACTTGGGCGCATACTAAATTTTGAGGGCCGGAAACGCGATACTCCCACGCGTCCTCTCGCACGCGCGCGCGCGCGTTTTCACTTTTATCTCGGGTTCGCTGCTACAGCTCCGACACTGCATCGACTCTCGATCTCGTTCCGCTGCTACTTCCTGTCGATCTTCCATTCTCGGATGCGCTAGCGGACGAAAAGAAATTGGAAGTTTCGTTATATTTGGTTTGCGAACGATTCGCGCGATTCGCTCCTCGAGCTCGAGACGGGAACAATAGCAAAAGTATTGATTTGTCCCTCGTTAAAACTTTCGCGATCTCCATTTGACTATTTCTTGACTTTTATCACGCGCTTCCTCCTCGTTTTATGGATTTATTAAACGGGATTAAATAAAAGTTTGTTATAACTCGCTGCGCGTTATAAAGGAGAGATAATGGATTTCAATTTCATTAAAAGAACAATAACGGCATTTTTGCTCCAGTATTTTTAATTAATTCAAGTTCAAATGCTTTCGCGCCCCAAAGCCTTCGCTCGAACAATTTCTGTTTTCCCACTTGATAGTCGGTCTTGGTTGTGTCTTTCGAGAAAAGCGCTTATTAAAAATAACTCGATTCCAGGCACAATTACTGGATAAATTTGGCCGTCGAACGAATTATCGGAGGCGTTTGTCGTGCAAAGAACGTCGTGACCGATCGATACGTCGACAAAACAGGATTCGACGTTCGAATCGCGGTGATCCTCGGAGGCGGCCGACGCTAATTGTAATATCCAAAGCTCTAAACATCATTATTAATGCAGCATCTGCGCGAGGCTAGAATATATTTGCATACGGCAAATAATTTCATCGCCCGATCAAATACGGAGGCGAGCAAAATGTCGAGCTTGTTTACAGTAACAATTATTATTTCGGCACAGTTGCACAAATTTAATTTGTTTCGTCAAACGAGGCGTGCGTCAATTAGACGCCTGCGTGCTGGGTGGGGCGAACATTAATACTAATGTAATTCAAATAAAAGGAGAGGCTGCTAATTAAAGAGGAGCGATAAATACGGCCAAAGAGCGTAAAAAGCGTCGGAGAGCCGAGATGAATACAAAAAGCGAAGCTCGTCGTCGTCGTCGTCGATAACGTCGAGTCGCCCTCAATGGAGTCTCTCTCTCTCTCTCGATTAATAAGGCGCGTGTAAGGCCGGCCGGCGGTCCTTCAGCTCCGGCCCGTCCAATATAATGTAATTTTTTCCCTCCTCCTGAAATTCCTGGCTCGCAAGCTCGGCAATATTGAATTACTGAATAATGGCCTAGATTGAGCGCGAGATTGCTCGCGTCGATTGAAGGGCGGCCGAGACGTCGCTCCAGGACCCGAAATAGTCCACGTCCGCGTGTCCACGCACACGTCGGCGTCGACGCGTCCGAGGAAATTCAAGCCCCCGAATATAATATACGCCCTCGTGCCCTTAGGAGCGCGTGTGCCCCCCCCCCTAGACTGACCTCGACCGTAGTATCGCAAATCCCTCCGACTTTTCTCCTCGGCCTCCCTCTTTCTCCTTTTTCGCCGATGATCCGGGCGAACCCTCGAGTGGCCGGCCGTTCGATCTGCACTTCTTTGGAAAGTGCGACGGCGCTCTAATCCAAATACCGAGTCCTTTATAACGGAGGCGTGATTAATGGTTGCCACCGATCGTCCGATTAAATTGCCGAATATCTATTTACTCCTCTCGGATCGGCTGCTGCGAATATTAATCCCGAGGATCCCTCGCGCGCCTTTATATTATTCGGCTTTGTTTTATTTCGCGCGGTCCGGGGCACGACGACGTGAACTGACTGGAGCCGCGCGCACGCGACTCCGTAAATTTTCATAAAAGCCGGCATTTTCGGGTCCGTATAAAAGCAATTAGCAAGAGCAAGTGCGCGACGCGCGCCCTTTTATGAATATTCACGACGACGAGCCGTACAAAACGGCCATTTTTTCTGTTCGCGGGAAGCCGTTTTCCGCCACTTTTCACTCTCCCGATCGCGCCCTCGAAAGCGAGTCGAGCAGGCGCGAACGCTTTAACGGGCCCCGGCGAATAGATCGGCGGACAGACGCCAAAAATCACGCTTTCTTCCGCAAACTTAAGCCATAAATCGAGGCTCCTCCTCGCAACAATGCGCATTCCCGCCGCTCGCGCTCGCTTTAGAATAAAACGGCAGCTCGGAATAATGCGACCCGGAAGATAAGATATTTGGGTCTGCTGTAGTTTATGATTGAAATTCCGAGCCGAGAACGGAGTATCGGCCATAGTTGGACCGAAATTGCAGCAGTCCAGACACGCGCGATTCATAAGCCGGGAGTTCCTTGCGGGATTGGACCGGTAGGCTCGGCTGCTCGTGAAGGGCCGCGTCAACCCCCCAGAGGGAGCCGCTAACGAGTCATTTCTCGTCCACGTCTCCTTTGGCATTGTCTCGTGCCTCGAATTCCGCAGCCGTGTGTACGCGTACACGGAGCGCCGCAGACGTTTAAAGAATGCGGGAATCGATCCCGAACGGATAGACCCTTTGATTAGAGGCCGCGGTCGAGCGTTTGTATTCCGCGTGCGCGGGAGGACCCCCGACTTTATCGCGCCGCGCCAATCAAGCGCCTCCCGGATTAGGAGCTGGACGAGCGAACATTTTCCCTCTCGCTCGAGTGCCCTGGATCCCTCGGCGACGCTTACCTGCACCAAGAAAGGGACGTCTTGTGAATCGCCGAGCCACGCCTAAATACGCGTACGAGTTAATAGATTGTTCGTCGGCGCCCGTCGCTCCTCCTCCCGCAACTAACAACCAACTTGCCTCGCTCGCGACGACGACGACGACGACGACGCCAGCTTTTTCGAGGTCGTCGAACGAACGACAATAGCCGCGGATCCTGTTTGCTTCCAGGCCGAAGTTTGTACGGAATTTGTACGTCCGCAGCGTTCGGGGATCGATTTACAGCTGCAGTGCAGTTCTACGGTGGCTGCCCCGACCAAAGCTCAATATTGTACTTGGGGTTGGTAAGCGGTTGTAAACACGACGCAACGATCGGCGCCGTTGGCTCAACTCCCTCGAATCGGAAAAAAGGAGGCGGCGAGATTAAATTGCGGCCGCGACGAGAGGAGGATTTATCAGCGCGGCGCCGGGGCCGAGAATTGGACGGAAAGGCTTTTCCGCGCAGCATCTTCCGGGGCGTCCGACAACAACCAGCGAACGAACCCAAACACAATTTCCTCGAGAGCCCGGGCACGCAAACCTCCCTCGCCCTCGCTCTTTATTTCTGTCTCGCGCCCTCTCTCGGGGGGGGGGGGGGCCCTCGTAATTAAGCGGAAGAGAGGCAGCAGTCGACCGGCGCTGAGGCGAGACGGGACGTTGAATGCACCGGAGCAGCAGCGCGTTTGATTAGTGAAAATAGCTTTTTACCGCTTACAGATGCACGCGTTCGAATCAGCGACGGGGAATAAGAACGACAAGCCCACGAGCCAAGGACAGTTTGATTTGGCTCCGTTTCGCTTTCCAGTCCAGCGAGTAGCGGGGATTTTTCGATCCGCTCCCGAATAATGAAAATTGCTGGACTCGCGCTCTCGTCCTTCGGCCGCATTCCCGCTGCTCGCGCGTGTCCACTTGGAAATTACGTCACGAGCGAGCGGCTCTCGGCGCGATTAAACTGCCCGTCGGGGAGCGAAAATTATACATTTTACGGTAATTGTTCGGTGCCCTGCGGAATTCCGGGAATTGCTCCTCGAGAACATTTTTAAAAGCCCTCTCCGAGGATCGCCCGGTATTAAACGAGATCGAGCTCGACGTCGCCGGTGTCCGCGAGCTCTATTAGCGAGACGTAAGCGCTCGCTGCGAATAAGTGGATCCGCCGGCGCTCGACCGGAGCATCTCCAACACGGAGTAGCTCGGACGAACGGCCGAATTCATTTCCAGACAAACCTGATTAACGTTAGCGTTAACGTTTCACACCCCCGCGAACACTGGCGAGTCCGAATGATTTATCGAGCACTCGCACGCGCTCTTTAATGGAGTTGCGACTCGATCGGAACGCGCGCGCGTTTTAAGCTTCGAGTCAAAAATGCTCGCCGAAAAAGCAGCCCCAAGTTGGCGAATCCGTGTGCAAAAATCTGTTTGCAGTCGCGGATCAAAAAGCGGGACGAATGCGCGTGTCAAAGGTGATTCGCTCGCTCGAATAAATACGCGAGTCAACTGTGCTAATTTGCACGCCCGGGCGCACGAAACGAGCGTGGAAAAGCGCAATAAGCGCGTTAATCGTCCTTTTTAATACTTTCAAATGTAAGCGCAAAGCACAAGAAGCTAAGCCCCGCTAGGAGTCCAATTTCGAGGATAATACAAACATAAGGGCTGCGCATCGTAAAAAGAAAGTGGCAGTGGATGGAGCGGCAAAAGCCCATCCTTTAACGTCGGCGGCAGCGGCGGCCCATCCCCAGCGCAATTACGCGTACACATATCTTGTGCACGTTGTCGCCGTCGTCGTCCTCGAGCCTTCCTAGGGCAGGCAGGGGTGGCTCTTGCGGTGCGCACAGACATACGGCTCTTCAAAGGGAAAGGTAAATTGAATTTTCGCGCGACTTGCTGAGTTGCCCCTCAACCTCCGCGCCCCTCGTTCGTTTTATTATAACGCGAGAGTGCGCGAGTGCGAGAGCCGCCAGTCGATTTCTCGATTTCATGCCAATGCCCGCCGGCGGCGACGGGGCCAAATTGGGTCCGCGCTCACGAGAAACCGTCGCTAGGTGGCGCTCTCGGCCCTTTTCCGCTTTTAATCAACGCCTTCGAGGAAACGTTCACGAGCCTATTTTTGTTATACTTACACGCGGGATCGAATTCTCGCACAGCTCCTGCCTTTTCTTACTTTCGTTGACTCTCAAATTTGCAAGAGCATCAGCCGTGCAGCTCTTGATAATTATTTACTCGCCGTATTTGCGATTGCAAGGGTTGCCTGTGTCAATTAAAAACATGCAATTGAACGAAAAGTTCGTTCGGAGGAATCGCCGACTATACCCGATAACGAGCTTTAAACGACTCCCTGGCGCTATTAACGAAACAATAATTCACGAGTTGATAAGACGATTAATGCTTCTATTATAATAATACGATACAAGTGCGAATAATACGTAGCGCGGAATTTTCAACGAGGCGAGACGGAAAATTTATCACGGATCTCGGTTAATTGTTCGTCGCCGCGAAACTCGGAGCGAGAAAATGAAAAATATCGTTAATTACAGAATCACGGGAGTACGTTAAAAATTGCGCAGCAGCAGCAGCAGTCGATGAAAAGCGGATGCTGCGAGACCATCTTCTACTTAATCAGGGATGGACGCTTTATTACGAGAAATTCATAACTGCCGGCAAGCAAGTTTGCAGGGCCGTTGTTTCGTTTTTGTCTAAACGAGCGATACGACATCTGGCCCTCGTACTCCTTTGTCTTCTTTCGCCTCTCAGCTTATCTCTTTGCTTCGCGTTTGCTCGACTCCCTTGCGCCAACTTGCCGAATCGACGCGATCTTTAAGTGGCACGAGTTTTCCTTTGGCTTTTATCGCAGCTGCTAGGGGGCGCGCGTGTGTGCATTCTAATGTAGGTTATCGTCCAGGCCGAGTTTTAACTTTTCTGCGCACGAAGGTTGCCGTTAAAAATCGAACGGATCTGCACTGCAAGCGACGGAAATAACGACGCCGACCTCGAGTCGTGCGGCGACAGCCAAGTAAAACTGATGACTCTACCGAGCCTCGCCAATCAATACTCGTACATCAATCCGCAAAGAGGCACTTTCATTCATGCCTGCGTTCAAAATGGCAGATAATCATGTGCCTCGAGCAAAAGCTAAACTCATTTTTTAACAAAAATTCCGTCCTCGAGCCGGTGGTTTTATCAAGCCAAGCAGCCGAGTAGAGCATTACAGCGATGAGAAAAGACGTAATGTAACGAGAGAGCGACTTTTCATGCTTCCTTATCGAGGACGAGCTTTTAGCAAAACCCCTTTTGATTCCCGAGCTGATGACAAGGAGCTTTTTCTATCCCCGCTCCGCAAAAGTTAGCGTGTGAAGAGACTCGCGGGCACGGCTTGCGTCCTTGACCGTCGCGTTGACGAGGCCGATCGATCGCAGACACCGGCAGCGACGACGAGTCGACTACCGTGCGTATCGATCACCGATCACTCCTTACAAACGACATTAAAGACGTTAATGCACGACAAGACTTATCCCCAGCTTAATTTCCCCATCCTCCACCTGACGATGATCGAAAGCATCGTTCACTTTCTCGCGCCAATGCGCGATTTCTCAATTCGAGAATCGTCCGAGTGCTGCCCATCAATATCTGCGTTCCCGCTCGCCCATCGGATTTCTTCGGAAACTCCTGCCATCGTAATACCGGTTTCCCTTGTACCTCCCGGGCATCTGCCGCATTCGAAGCGCTCGCTAGTCGAGCTTCGAGCTGCTGTTATTAGCGTTTTGTCAAGTTACTCGGTTGGTGCTTATCGCGGAGACTCGCTTCGCCTTGGTTTCGCGCAAGCGAGCGTTTTCACATCTCCTGGACGATAAAATTGTTGGACTTTTGTCCGAGCACTTTAGGCATTTTACGTATTTCGGATTCCTCGCCAGTTCCAGTGAAAGACCGACGGATTTATCAGCTTTTCAATTACTCGCGAAAATATAGCGTGCGGGCGCAATGGAAGCCGGACGATAAGGTTCGCGATTTTCCATGGAACCGACAACTCCACGGAGCGATGGAATATTTCTCGCGTGGATTTCTCTTTGAAACGGTTGGATTCAGCGAGTTCTTCGACTCTCCTCCCTCCGCTTTTTCCTTTCGACCTCATTCGCGTTCGGATTCCTCGTTGTCCTCTACCTCCGGGATTGTATGCCTAGCGGTTGCTTTAACCTACATCTATCTTCGATCTATTCTTTTCCATCTCTTCAGCCTTTCACAAAAGCTTTGCCGCTCTCGCTTTTTCCGCTTGTCCGTCTCTCTTCCTGAATATGCACTTTTTATCTTGGCTCCCCTCCTCCCCTTTTTTCTGTATTGCCAGTCGGCTTCGTTTATTTCTTAAGCCTCGTGCAGAGTGTAAAAAATACCACCGACCTACCCTTGATTAAATGCATTTTCCTTTTTAATCAGCTGTCATTTGCGCGATTGCCGTGACTAAATAAACAACTTTTTGGGGCAGTTTTCGCTACGAAAGTTATCGGCTGCTGAATTCGGTGCAAAGTTCCAAGTTTTTCGCGGCGAAAGTAGAGCATCGAGTTGTCCCGATTTAGCTCCATCTAAGTGCACGACTTTGAAGTGCATCCGTTGTTGTTGTTGTTGTTGTTGTTGTTGTTGTTGTTGTTGGAGGGTGGCTACTGCAGCTCAACTGGACGCAGAAGATCGATATTGTATCATTGTCGAAGCAACGCAAACGCAACGTCCCTTGAAAAGGACGAGCGCGGCATTCGCACGCGAACGAGGGACAGGAGAAGAAGGACAATGAGAAGGCGAGGAGACGACGATAATAAAATGTAGATCAGTACAGTGAATGGACATGAATTCAACTCACACAGGCGCAGCGCACAATCGGGAATCAGATGAGCACGAATGTAGGCTATAGTGCGGTGCGTTGTGCTGTGGTACAGTATAGTATAATGCAGTGGAGTCGCACAAAAGGGGAAGAGAAGGATGCCGATGAGGAAAAAAATACACGTTTGATTATCTACCCTGTGTACACATTTCGCGGCTTCTTACGGCGGCGGCGGCGGCGGCTCCTTTCAATAGAACCAATTACGGAAAAGTAAGCGTCGGCGTGGCTCGGCGTTTGCCCACGTAATATTTGCACAAGCGGGGCATTTAAAAGGCAGGCACTTCGGAGGAGAAAAATTAGGAAATACGGCGCTAAATTGGTTGTAATTTCGCCCCCGCGCGGCAGCGAGAAGCCCCGAAGTGGTCGCACTGTAGGGGTCGGAGGAATCGATCTTGAGATTAGTTGCCAGGGCCGGGATCCGGGAGGCAGCACGGGGCCTCTTCTCTCGCACCCTGCGACGGCCTCGCGAGGTCTTGCGCCGAGGGTGCGAGAGCCGGTGTCCCGAACGTTAAATTAGTGTGCCCCGACGATAAATCGGCCTCGCGGCTTCGATCACTGCTCCTTCTTCGTTGTACTTTTCTTCGCCGACGCCGCCGCCATTTTCTCGTTTGCTCGTTTCGCTCCTCGTAATAATTTCTATTTCTCCGCGACAACTTTTTCCTCGGCCACTCTGGTTTATTGCTTTTCTTAATTACTTTATTGGTTTACTTTATGAATCGAGTTAATCTCGCACTTGGCTTCCTCTCCAACTTCGTCTCGACGTTCCTCTTGTTTTTGGCTTACATTAGCCGCGGCCGTCCCATTGTTTGCGGACTGTTTAGCCGACTGCCTTAGGAAATTAAAAGAGAATCCAGCAATTAATCAGTTGTCGAGCCAAAAAGAGTCGGCGGTGGCACTCGGCGAATTCAAATGCCAACGATCTTAGTTTGAAACTAATTAGCATACTTTGCTTTAAGAGAGAGAGAGAGAGAGAGAGAGACGGAGGAAAAATTCGGATGCCGCTAGTGTTATTAGGAAAACTTTGCCGACAAATCCTCGAACAGCAAATAAGCTTTTCCGTTAACGATGAAGTTACAGGCTTCCCTCGGAACAAAAAATCGCTCTTAATCTCTGAAGCCGCGCGTTGCTTTTATGAAGAAATAAGCGCGATAACTGAGTTAAATTATTAAAGATCGAGCAACAAAGGACGATTGAAGTTAAATGAAAAGGACATGCTGTTCGGAAGGCTGAAGAAAGTTGCCTCTTACATTTACTTCCAATCTAATTCTTTTACTTTCCGCACTCCCGTTTTTTCTCCTTTTTCTCTCTCGTCCTCCCCACACTTTTTGCCCCTTTTTATCCTTGGCTCCTTCTCCCTCTTGCTCCTTTTGCTCCTGCTCGTGGCTCTTTCGAGAGTCCGGAGTCCGGGGAGTCGCAGGCTGGTCACTAACTCTTTCAAGGCTAAACGAAACGTGATTCGGCCGACGACTCTCCGTGTGCGTGTGTGTGCGCGCGCGCGCCTGTGCTAGGCATCGAGAATGCGTCTCTGCCTCGCCTTTCACACGAGGGCCCATCCTCGGCTACGAGGCTGCACATTAGCCCCTTTTAACCCTGACGGCGTAACTTTGATGGATCGTCCTCATTTTCCTCTCTTTCGCTGCCTCTTTATAAACAAATTTAAGAAGTGAATTCGTTACCGAACATTTTCTTTCCAAAGTGCTCCAACTCATCGGAATCTACGACTTAATTTTCGCAATTTTCCTCGGAATTTTAATTTCATCCGATAGGATATTTTTGCTCATAATGAGATACGGAATTTCGAGCGAACGAAAAATTCCAGATTACGTTCGCTCCAAGAACCATCACTCGAAGATTTAATAAACCGTTTTGTCGAGCGGATCACTTTGCGCGTCCATTTACCGGACATTTGCTCTCGTAACTGCGACGTCACAAGTGTGCGCGACAAATTGAAGCTCTAATATCGCGTGAAACCTCGAACGTTGCAAAAATACACGAATAACATATTATTAAACGAAAATAATAGCAACGACCTGGTGTACTTTTAACCTAAAAATGCACGCGTGAATCGAGACTGCATTTTTAGAGAATAAATAACAAATAAATAGCTTATAAACTTTAATCGATAGCGCGAGTTTTTAATTTAATTAATCCGAGATAAAAGATGCAAGGCTTTAAATATAATTTTTAAAAATTAGTCATCTTTCAACTTATTCGCAGCGGTACATTGGTTTTTGGTCTTATACTGATACGCGAATGCTGATTAATCGATGCTTGACGGTGATATTTTATCCGCGCGGCATTTTATTGGAAGAAATCACGGAATAATGGCTACCACTCCCTTTGATAATTATCTAGCGCGTTATCTATGGTATACCGATTCACATATAAAATGAGGTAAATTCCATTCGAAAGAGTAAAAAGCAAAAGGAGAATCGAAAGCTAAAAAGTCGAGTGATGCATCAAGTTGGAAGCAAGATAATTATTCCTCTACAGCAAACAAGTCCGAGTGGATTTTACAAAAGTATTAATAATACATTTAACCATGTCGTTAGAATAAGTATCCGTAATTAAGTAACGCAAAAAGCAAAAAAGTGTGTTTTGCGAGTGATGCAATTAATCGAAAAAAATGGTGCGCAACGAATTTCAAAGTAACTACTTTTCGAGTTTAAAAATAAATTAAACGCGTTCGCCTACATTTCGACGATTAATAGCAGAGATGACAATTTGCCTTTTCCTTTATCAACGCTACAGTTTTACGTCACTGATCTGACCGGATGGGTAGTAAATCAATAAATAAACGAAAGTGAAGCTGTCGGGGACAACAATTGATAAAGCTAAGCATTACGAATTTTGAATTATTTAAAATAATAAAATTTAAAGCAGCAATTAAATGTCGCTTGGAAGGCAGTGATGCAAACAAATAATTCGTTACGATAAAACGCATCGAGAGTAGCGCCGGAGAATGGCTGTGTGCGTTTGTGGTTTGGAATCGGTAAAGAATTATAAGGCTGCGGCGAAATAAAAGTCAGCTAAAAAATTCTATTATACCTTTATCGATTTTTCCAAGTTACACCATCTATTAACTGCACGAAAGGGGTGTTTGACACGAGTTTGTCACACAAGCAGCGACTTTTTATTGGTTCAACTCGCCTCGGGCTTAACACCCGAACAATCGTCGAGGGCTTTTTCCGAACCTGCAGTTGATTAAGCCGAGTCGAGAGGGCGTTTTCATTAGAAAAAAAAAAGAAAAAAAAGAAGCAACAAAAAGCCCCAGCTCCTCGCCGATAAAGCAGTTGCGGCGCGTCGTATCGCCGCCGAGATCTCGACGTATCAGCTGTGACGAAGCGAGGATTGGCGTCCAGTCGGGCTGTCTGTCGATGGGCTTCCGGTGGGGCATCCTTGAGTCCTGTCAGAGACTGCTCTTGCGGAGCGTTCGCGTACCCCGGCCCCCCCCCCACACACATCCGCACCGAGGGCAGGCGTCCATTGCGAATCGGCGCGTCTTTGAGCTCCGTAACCCCGGTCCTGTTGCATCGACGCTTCGACGCGACACGCGCGGCCGCTTCGCTCGAGGTTTTATCTTTCCTCGCCATGTGTCAATTCGCCGGGGCAGGTTTTGTGCGGCGGGACGTGGTGGGCCACGTGCGGGGCCCATCGAGGGGGGCAGGCGGCACACGCCGGGGGCACCCCCTTTGCGCGCGTGCACACCCTCCCCGACCTCTCCTCCTGGAGGAGCTCGATGCGCCTACTCGGGATGCTCGGTTCTCTCTGCTCCTCCTCGCTTTGCCGTTCAGGTGCCGCGCGCTCGAGCGGAAGATGCCCGCAGCCGAGGGTGAATAAGTAGAAACTTGTAAGAGCGCCGTTAGCGCTGCACGGCCCCGGCGATAAAGGCGAGGATGCGTGCGAGTGATCCCGAGTCCAATGGCGCTCCTCGCCTAAGCGACAATCTATGTAAATAGAAAGTCGTCGATCCGGAATACGTTCTCCTCACCTTGTTGCTCGACAGCCACCTTCGGACTTATCGGCTCTGCTCCATCTCTTTATGCGTTCAAATTTAAAAGTGTCTTTACAGTTAAGTCGCAGCTGAAAATAGTGATTCGCCTTTTCATGAATTCGTCGTCCATTAGAAGAGCAATTTATGGGCGATCTCCGTTGCCGGCGTTCAAATATCGAGGATCGACCGTTTCACCAGCTGGAAAACTCGCCCAATTAATGCTTCCACCTCCACCCCACCCCCCTCGTCTAATGTAAAAGTAACGCTTCTTGCGTCTCGCGGCAGTTCGCTCGGCCGGTAAAAATATCCATTAAAGGAAACAAAGGAAAAGAGAGAATTAAGTGGAACGTGCGGCGTCGTATCCATGGGCTCGGAACAAGGGGAACGTTTACAATTACCGCGTAGCTCGCAGCCATCGATTACTCGCTTCAACTTATTGTGCGCGCGTTGCAGTGGCTTCGCCGAGACTCTCTGTGTAAGTAGCGCCGCCACCGCGGCAAGTGGGAAACGGAACGAGCGAAGCTTTCCTCGATCCGACGATTTCTCAATTTTTGGAATTACCCTCGCCGGTAATTATCAAAGCCTTGCTGACGTGTCAAAGACGCACGGAACGCGACGTCCTTCCGATTACAGGTGCATTAATTTGGAAACGGATGATCGATGAGATGTAAAAGGCCTAATAATTAAGGAATTGGTTGTAACTCAAGAGGCTCCTGGCGATGGAGACGAAAAAGTCTTTTAAAAGTTTAGGATATACTGCTGGCATCTGCTGGGCGTCTGCTCCTCGACGGTAATCAGCGAGGGCAAGGCAGTTTTCCGTTCGGAAACTTCTTGATCAACGCCTCGGTCGCAGCGTTTTAACCAACTTCCCAACGTTGATTTATAGACATTGAAAATTCACGCTTTTTACGAATTACGAGGACATAATTCATAAGCCGCACAAAGCACAACGACTCGATTCGCTTCGGGAAGGATTTTTGAGAGAAAGGCGCCTCCTCCTCGACTAAAGTCACTACACGATAAATCAGCGATCGAAAATAGCGTTAAACCTCGATGACGAAAGTTTTCTTCCCTTCGCCCATCTTGGGGTCAAAGCCTGACTTCGCCGCTTTTCCACACTCTGGTGCTCGAAGAAACCGTTCCGAAGTACTTTTTCTCCTCTCTCTCTCTCTCTCTCTCCGAGCCCTCGTTTTCGGCGTTTTTCACGTTTTTGGCGTCCCGTTCCCGTCGACGTCGTCGGTGCTGCTTATCGCCGATCTTTTTAACGAGCGCGCCCCCCAGTTCTGTTCGATTGCGCGGCAACAATAGCGGAATCTCCGTGGTTGAGATTCCTAGGAGCCGCCGTAATTTTTATCAAGGACCTTGACGCGTCGATTTCCGTTGTTGCTCGTTACTCGGTCGCGCTCGAGTCAATTCGTGAGTAACTTCGACAGTTGATTTCATCGCGGGGATCCGTCGTCGCTCTGGACGATTCGGCGAAGGTGCGAGATTTGCCTCGTCGAGGTAGACGCGAACAACTGGAGCTTCTCCGCGAGGGAAAGACGTTGTAAAGCGACGCTACCGCGAGTGTTTCCGAGAGCAAAATACAAGGTGACAACGAGCGAAGCAGCGCTCGCAAACTGCTTGTTATGTTCTAGGAGCAAAAGGGCTAAGGAAAATCCCTTTAGGAAAATCCCCGGGACAAATATGCGGCAACCATCTCGCTAATAAAACATAACTTTAGCTCCTGCGACTAATACGGGAATGTCGGAGCGACGAGCAAAAATATGATAGCGAGCGAGACAAAGCCGGGAGGCAAGCAGAATCCAAACCCTCCAGCGAATTCACGAGGGCGCGAAGAGGTAAGGGGAGGGGAGGCGAGGCGCACAACCGCCTTAAATAGGAGAAACGTCGCGGAAGACGAATCAAGGCGTCGTAAATGATTTCTCCCGAGGTCTGAGCGTTTGAACGAGCGCAAATCATATTCGAGCAGACGGCAAGATAATGGCATTGAGGAGCTGCCGACGAGACGTTCTCGCGGGCATTTCGACCCTCTCTCTCTCCCCCAGGCACGCGCGAGCGAGTTAAAATATGCAAATGCCAGGCGGCCCGGGATTCTCCGCGCAAAAGCGGCCAGGGGATGATGTCCCCGAAATCGAAAATACACGCCTCCCTTTAGGAAAAGTGTTGCTGCTGCGCGTAAAAGGACGGATCCCGAGTGCTTAGCCAGATTTCCCACCCCAGTTCGCTCGCTCCCGCGTCTAGCTCGCACTTTTCGCAAAAATGGAAAATGGAAGATGGAAAACGCCCGGGAGAGACGGGAATAGACAGCAATAGGCGCCGGATTACAGCGGAATAACTGCTGCTGATGACGCCGCGAATCGATAGCGCTGAGGCCTTAAACGTCGCAAGAGCCGCGACGACACGCCTCGCGCGTCTTCCCAAACATTTAACGATCCCCCCTCCGCCCTCACTTTTACTTTTAATTTCACCCACAGAGGGCTATTTTCGCGCAAATATTGGAGTTGTCTCGCTTTCGCGTCGAGCTCTCAAAGCAAAAACGCAGACGAGAGCCTTCGATCCTCGGCAGCTGTTTGTCTTGCAACTTACTCGCTCGTCTTTCACCCGTAGCGGCTAACGGGATTAAAAGAGGGGAGGCGAGAGAACAGATTAGGCGAGCGCTTAGTCGTTTACCTACTGATTAGGTGCTTCGGTTCTCAGGACACGCGACTCGCGACATCCAATGCTAATGCCGGTCTTGCGAGCCGACCAGGGGTGCTTTCTTCGCTTCTGCGTCGCAACGTCGCCCTACCGAGATGAATAATAAAAGTTAAAATGTCCTTTGTTGTCACTAGCCGGCAAATTTAAATGCCAGCCACGAATAAGTTATAAACTCAGTCCGCTCTCGCTGCATTGGACGTATCAAAAACTAATTTTGCCCGACCACTCGAGCGTCAAAGTTTTCGCGATCGACTATGGAAGTAATAGGTCAAAGTTATGGGGGCGCGGGGGCGAGACAAATATGGCTCCAGTTAAGTCCGTAGTTTCGGTTGCAAAAGCTCGAACCGCGACAAAGCTAAGGAAAATAAGTAATTGCGGCCCAAGCTTGCGCGGTTCGCCCAAGCTATCGGCTAAAGACGCGAGCTTTTATCCCGGCGATGCAATTATCATTAATGCCAAAGTCTGCGTTATCCTTTTATTTATCAGTCCCAGGAGCATCGACGTCAAATTAAGCGGGGGGAAGCCGTTGCAACTCATTGGCGGTGTCGGTTTATTCCTATGACAATTGACGCGATTCGGGGCGAAAATCAATCCGTCCAATTAAAAATGTAACGTCGGAATTAAAAATGCCTCGCGCTCGTCGCAGCGAGAGAGCGACGACGCATTAGCGCGCAGACAAAGCAGCTAACTCACAAAGAACAGCCAACCGACAGTGGCGAAACTAAAAACTCGAGGAGGCGAAAAACTTGGTCTGCGCTCGGTCGGAAAATTTTCGCCGGCTTGCGGGCGGACAAAACAATGCGACGACGACGGAGCGCAGTTCCGGAGGAGCTCGTGAGCGCACCTTAATCGCGCACGAGCAGTGCAAGTGGAGAGGAAGGGAACGAGGATCCGAGAGCCCCGAAACGGAAAATAATCGATATCTGTATCTCGAGCCACCCACGTGCACGGGGTGGCTACATCTCACGCTGACTGGACACCGACAAAAGGGTTGCAAGCGCGTCCAAAAGTGCCGGTTGGGGTGCTCGTCTCGGATACACTCGTACTTTCGCATGCACCACCTCCTCCTCCTCCTTCTCTCTCTCGAGTGTCGCTCGCATCATCCGCGCTTTTCGTCTAATTTAATTTGAAAGGAGGGGCGCGTCGGAAATTTGCGGGACCTCCGATAGCAACTCGAACTTTTTTGTTTCGCGATCCTCGCTTGCTCGCAATTCGGGCGTCGAAAGGCGAGTGAGAAGCCAAGCTCCGAGGCAGTCGCCGATGTTCGTTCGACGGACGGGCACACGGGCACGCGTCCAGCTGCCAGAATCTTGAGCGTAAAAACGAAGGCGCGCGCGCACACACACACCTGTCATTGTGAAGATTTGACAATGAGAAAATTTAATTAAAAATAATACTCGATGAATGTAGTTTTGTGCTCTCCGCGCGTTCTCGACGTTATTATGATGCAAATACGATGATTTCGTTGGAAGCGGCCGGAGACGTCCGAGTACTGCCGAGTACTCGCTCGCCCCTTTCTATCTCTCTCGTGCGCTCGTGCAGGAAGGATTCGGTCAGGGCAAAATGACTAAGGGGGTCCTTTTGACAGGGGCGGAGCGTGGGCCTAAGAAAAAAGGGTGGAAACGAGGCAAATGATGTCGCAGCGGGGAGTCGTCCTCGCTAATTTAATGACTGCTGATTGGCTATGCCCGAGGTGCGTCCAACCGACGGACGGATTTTCTATTTTTATTGTCACGGATGCAAGCGGCTGCGGACGCGTTTTAACCGCCACGTTGTGACGTGACGTCGCGTCGCCCGTCTAAGCGGCCGAGGGACTATTAGCCCGAGCCCAGTCGGGGATTCCTGGGAAGACGCGGAAGGGTTCTACCCCACGATTTTCCGAGCGATGAACTCGAGCCCGCGAACGTCCAACTTTCCTACTCCCCGAGTGGCAAAAACGCATTTGTGCGCTTTGTTTCGCAAAATCGGGATCTCTAATGAGCGTCTGCAGCGGACGTTGCGAAACGCGTTCGCGGTCGTGCCGCTCGTTTGCTGGAAACGTATCCTCCTCCCCGCGACCGTCATTTCCAAACGCTCTGCCGATTTCTCAAAAGTGAATCAAATTCGAGAAAATCCCCTCCCCTGACTGTTAATATCTTGGGCGCTTCATTTGCCTCCTACAATATTTGTCATTCGATAAAGGAAATTCGAGTTCCGTCGCGCCTCGCAGTGTTTGTAAATTATAGTTTAAAATTTGCTACTCGACGCGACAAATATTAATCTTCGTAAAACAAAAATCAGCTCAAGCACCCGCACTATTTTATCTTTGTCTCTCCTTAAGAGTTGTTAGACAACAAAAGCTAATCTCCTTACGCACCGGCTGCTGGCTATAGAACAAGAATTCTATTTTTTATTTTATCATTCTTGTGAGTTGTAACGCTCCCGTGTAAGGATTCCAAACGTGTTCTCGTGTACAGCTGCGTTGATTCCAGAACTGACTTGCAAAATTCTACGGTATCGTTGCCCAGTATTCGACGGCAGCCAACTGATTTCTAAGGAACTCGCCAAGCCTCGCAGGAAAGTGCAACCAATCAAGCTGGCAATTTTGCGATGACAAAAGATTTTTGGCGCGCCTACGTTTTCGTTCTAAACGCAGTAAAGCTGAAAAGATTTATAATTTGCACAAAGCTTCGCGCGCATGTGTGAGGGACATCACACGGGAAAAATCTGATGCCACCGTAGAAGTTGAACAAACACGCGCGCAATGATCTTTGTTTGCCTGTTTAATGACCATTCGTACTCGCATAAGCAGGTTCCTATCTTGGAGCTGTATTTTTACATACGCGGAGTAAATACAATATCTATATTTCTATTGTCCGTATCGCGTTTTATGGCACCTGTGGTCGACATTCGAAATCTTTAAATATACCCATCGAGTGCGTTATGGCTGGAAGCATGGGACTGGGGAGGTAGCAGAGGGAAAGAAGTGGAAATGAGCCGGTCGACCGCGAACGGAACGCAAGGCGAGGCGTAAGATTTTAAAAAAATTGTCGAGCTCGCATTTTATCGCAGCCGTGAAAATAATCTGAAATTATAGAAGCGCAATCTCGCGAGCTTTGTATTCTCATTAACGCGAAAGTTCACATTGACATTCGAAACGAAGGTCTAATGAATGAAACGTTTTAATCGAGCGCTGTCTTTTCGTGCTTACGTCAGCGGCGGCTGCTCCGTTGATAACGCAAACGGATGCGGATGGATCGCGGATCGTTGCAAGCCGGAGAAAAATGAATTCGTCACGGACATTATTATTATTATTATTATTATTATTATTATTATTATCATCATTTAGCGAGTCGGAAGATGAAAGAAAAACATTTCCTGCTCCCGTGTAATGGATGCGTTAAAAGAGTGGCTGGCGACAATTTCCGAGATGACGTTTAGGGTCAACATTCGAAACGCCAAGGGTTCGTTTCGTAATCGAGTGAGTGAGTTCGTAATAAGGTCTCGTCGAATAATCGCGGCCCGCGCCGCCTGACGAAACGCTCCGAACCTTAAACAATACAAAACGAGCCGAGCTATAAAAGTACACCTCGCTTTGTTCGCGCTCGCTTGAAACGGCGCGAGGACGAGTTTAGGAATCATCATCCAAATTACGAACTCGAATTATAAACAGAAACAGGAGGAGACAATGGGGCATGCAGGTTACGGATGTCCCGAGCCTCCCTAAAATGCGAAAATAAGTCCGTAAGCAACAACGGCGACGGAGAGACTTTAAAGAGACCATAGAGAGACGAGGGAAGAGAAAGAAAGAGACGAAAGAAGGTGACCGCACGTATAGTATCACAAAGGGGGCTACAAGTTTCCGCATGACGTGTGACTCATACGCACGATGTTGCGTTCTCTCTCGCTCACTTTATGTCTGCGTAACCCCCCCCCCTTCGACGCTCGGCTTCTCTCTTAGCAACGCAGCAGCAGAGCAGTAGCAGCGGCGATGCAGGCGGACGGACCCCCGAGCAAAAATCGAGGCGCGGGATGCAAGCCTGCCGCTCCCTCCCTCTCGCGCGCGCACCACCGAGTTGCAGATATAACCCCTTGCTGATTTTTCGCAGTGTCGCCGTCGCATCGGCAGCGCACCCTCGAGGCTTTCGCGCGCGCGCCCATATGGACACGAGAGCGCGGGTTGCGGTCGCCGGTGGCTTCGTCTCACAACCGCCCCCCCCCCCCCATTCCGATTTATGAATTATTCGGAAGCGCACGGGAGACACCGATTACAGGACTCGGTCGGTGGATCGCGAGTCCTCGGGACGCTTCGATTGTTCGGACTGCCGTTTGACGTCCAGTCCGACCGGGGCTATGAACGCGCACCCCTTTCCCCGCAGCAAGTGTATTACTCCCGAACAATGTCCTGCACGCGATGCGTCTCGTTCAAGGCTAATTAGTTGACGTGATGAAGGACTCGAGGACGAGCTGCAGCTTCAACTCCGGCTCCAATCACGACGTCGCATATCGAGCTGCTGCTGCTGCTGCTGCTGCCGATGACGCGTAATCCTCGTTTCGCCCTCGTTTGCACGCTTCGGCAATTTTAATTTGTTTACAATTGCCGCTGGCGTCGGTGCGTGCGCCGAATGCTGCGCACGAGCTTATCGGTAAAAAGTTTCCAATCCAACTCTTGCCCAAGTTTGAAAGTTTGATGGAACTAGGCGTGACGCGGAGGATGCTAATTAACGACCGACGCTGCTCTTTGAAAGAGCTCCTCCTGCCTGCTCTTTCTCTTCCTCTTCTTTAATCTATCGCGTTTATGAAGTTGAAAAGGTCAGGGGCCAAGTCGCAAGACCGAACCGACAACTTTAAATAATATTCCGGCCTACGACTCTAATCAATCACTCCGACTAAGTTATGCACTGGTAATGAAGAGGCATCAAGTGTCTCTCTCGGGTTAATAAGTTACCGGGCGTTTTAAAAAGTTAGTTAATGCAATTTATTACAATTCCTCGGGCCGGAACGTCCACGTCGGTCGCTCCCTCGCCTCCCGACCCCTCGACTGCATTCCGGCGTTCTTTTATGCTCGTGATGCAATTAACGGGCGAACGTGTAATCGTTCCGCAGTGTCGTTTTCACCCTCTGAGCGTTTTAGGCCAGGCGTGCGCACGCACGTACGCACAACGGGCCGATCCGCCGATCCGCCCTTTGAACTTCCGCAAAAAAGCCACAGATAGTATCTCCAAAGGTGTGCTTAACGACATACTCGCCCCCTCCCCCCGATTGTCCCCCCTGATTTATGTACCGGCACAAATCTCATGTGCACAAGTTTGCATTTTTAAGAAACTTCATCCGCGGCTGCCTAGGCTGCAATCGATCCGATCCAACTAACTCGTTTATATTCAAATTTGCTAGTTATTATTTATACCCCTGTACTCGCGTTCGATTTTGCAATTTGCACCGATGGAGGGAGGGGAGAGTGATTATTCGCGCAAAGGTAGCCAAAGCTATAATTTCCATCGTAAAGCACCGATGCATAACTTGTTTACCGTACGTAATCCCTTGCTCTTGCGAAGACTATCACCCGAATTAAAGGAGGAGGAGGAAATGTCCACGTTTCAAAACTGTGTCGAGAGCTTTAAAATCAAATTTTCCGTAGCAAGCTGCTCGCATCAATTATCCGTGTAATAAAGTGCGATCCAAACTTCGGAGAATACATAGTCACGATCGGACAAAGCCTTTTGGGGCTCGAATGTTTTCAACGCATACATGTATACTCTAAAGGTATACATGGCAACCCCGGATTATAAGAATTGCATCAAGTTACCGAAAAAAGGAAGCCACACAAGCGAGCGCTGGACGTCGTCGCGCACCAGATGGGAAATTGGGGAACGACGCTTACTTTTACTCCTAGAAGAATCGGAAAGTAAAATATTTACAAAGCGTCGTAGAAAATAAATATTACAGCGGTTGATTATTGTAATGAACAATATTGCACAAAGAGAAGTTGTGGAGAAGCTTGCGCGAAGCGATCCAAAGTCAATTACCGAGACTTTACTGGCATTTAATTTCCCTAATCGTGCTGTTCGTTGTCGAGATCGGAAGCGAAATGTAGTTACGTGCCTTTGAACGACTAGAAAAGTGGAACGAGGAAAGCTCGAGGCTGCTGCGTAAAGAATTGACGAATGCCGACGGGAAAATGGCGTTGAATTCGCGATTTCAGCCAAAAAGTATCGTCGCTCGTGCGAACCCGAGCAAGGAGAGGATCCCGTCCGGTCCCGTGGCTTTGGCGAATTGAAAGAGCGAGTCGCGTCTTTGACGACTGCGCACGCGTGCACGTGCACGTACTTTTGTACAATGCGCGTAACTCGCGAGCGACGCACGCATTCGCAATCTCGAGGCTTCGATCCACGACTCTCTCTCTCTCTCTCGGTGTCATTAGCGTTTGTGTATCTGCGGCTCTGCAGTTCACCGGTGTCAAGCTGAAGAAACGACGTTTGTATCGTCGCCTCGCCTAATCCCCCGGTTTTGCAAGGACGCGGAATTTCAATAGCGAGTTGTGTGCGTGAGAACCGCCGAACAACTCCTCCGAACATTGGCAACGTTCTGCGATAAATGCAGCGGCAGTGTGCAGGAGAACAATAATGGCGGTGGCAACGTACAGAATCGGAATTGAAACGAACGCGACACGCCCTTTTTTTGTTCACCGAGCTTTTCTTTGCACTTATCATTGCGGTTATTTCGAGAAAATTTTCGCGCGAGATTCCCACTCGAAGTCTTCGGCTCTCGGTTCGCGTTTCTTTCGATAGGATTTAAAACGGTTGTGCTTTAAACACCGATTATCGATTATTTCCTCCGATGAAACATTTGACGAAGCTATTAAAATACCTTGCCGATGATATTCATTGAAGCAATGAAATATTAATAGCGCGGCTCGGTTTTAATTTCTATTCTATTTTTCAAATTCAAAGCAACATTTTTGCAGGGTTTGCACTGCGATTCCTTCCATCGAATTTTTTAACGGTGATAATAATAAACGCAGTTTTGAGATCGATAGGACGTAAAAGAATAGCTTGTAAAGCAACACTGACCTAAGCCCCCCCCCCTTTTTAATTGTCACGCGTTAATCCTGGACTGCCGGCGTAAATTATACAATTACGCAACAATATTGGTAGCTTTGTTGGGCAAAACGGGGACGGGGACGCCGACGGCGACGGGGGAGAGAGAGAGTTGAAACGGATGTCGAGTGCTCGTAGAAATTCGGATGCGGAGCCACCGTGTGAGTGTGCGTCTGCGTGTCTGGTGATTTGCGAGCCAACACGTGCGCTTTCGAGGATCGGAAGCGAGAAAGAATAGCGCGGGAAACGATTTCCGTCAGCTTGCGAGTGTTCGAATTGATACAACGGCCGAGATTACGGAGCGGCACCTATTCTTCGCCGTCTAATCGCGACGTTCTTCGCTCTTTCTCGATTCGCTGTTCCAAGATCTGCAACGACGTCCTTGAATTTAAAAATCCAAGCTACCACTCCAGGAGACGCTGCTCGCGTATTTAAACAAGTTGTTTCGAAAATCCGACGACTGCATTCAAAATTTTCGACGGGCGACAAACTCGAGGCTTACACAAGTTGGAAAAGTGCTTTCATTGGAAATTGTAATTTTCCGCCCCGCTCCGGCAAAATTTCTCTTAGGCTGCTGCTGCTGCTCGCGACGCACACGGAAAGTATTCCGAGAACTCCCTCGTGAAATAAATGCTAACAAGGGGATATCATCAATCCTCTCAGGCATTAAATTTCAGCAGAGCGCCAAAAGTGCTTATTACGTATGTATTTTATTCCGATGAGCTTGAAATCCATAAACTCTGATTTTTAAATTATCTATTTCGTTATTAAGAGACGTCAAGTGCACTCGTAGTGTCAACAATATCACAAGGCCCATTATTCGTGAATCAATATTCAAAAGTGAATTTCATTTCTGGGTCGTGAAGCGAACTTTTAAGATTCCGAACGCGCGTTCCACGATCTTAAAGCTAAAAATAATCGTGCTGTTGTTGTTTATCGAACGATGTTCGTCAACGCATTCGCGTCGTTTCAGTTAAATTGCACCGGTGATGTCCATTTTCTACTATCGAAAACCTTTGCATTTCACTAATTCTAACGGAAAGACCGAAATCCGAGCGATCGAAAGCAGCAGATTTTCCGAACAAAGCTTCTTCGCGAGTTGCTCGAGCCTCGGCAATTTTCCATCGCGTTTCACATACTTTGTACAACGCTTACGAATAGCGGCGTATACTTTCTATGGAACATTTTCATCAACGTCGTTTCAAAGATTACCGAGTATTTGCATAAATGAAGAGCGAAAATATGCCACAACACTGACTCATATTTGACGGCGTGGATAGGGAAATCTTACCCTTGCGCAACGGCTCTTGGTTTTCTTTCTTCTTTTACTCGTGGCCTCGATGATACTCGCCAAAATGCAGAATGCAAAATGCAAAATACGCACACCTGCTCGATGCCAAAGCCAAATAACTTATTGCGCAAACAATGCGAATTAACGCTCGTATAATATTTTTAAATATTTACAATTGTTGCTGCGGCTCAGCGGTTATTCAAAAGCAGACGCACGTTTCGATAAAAAATAATTGCGCGAGTCAATATTTACGCATCGAGCGCATCGATCGACTCGGCACTTGAAAGCCTCTCCAACAGAAATTATCCGCATTGCGAGAATCTCTTTGAAGCGCCAATAATGCGAGGCGAAAAATTGCAGTCCTGACTGTAATTCAATTGAATCGAGAAAAGATCGAACGCATCGAGCGCAACGACAACGTGCAATTATCCTTAGTACTTCTCGAAATAACGAGAAAGGCGCTCCTCCCACTCGCGGACAATTGAAAGGGCAGCAGCAACAGCAGCAGCCAGCGCCCGAGCACCTTAATCAAAAATTATTAAATTTGGGACAAAGTCTAGTGCAGGGTGCGCGTGTGGGGGCAGCAACGGAACAATGGACCCAAACGAGAGGAGCCCCGTCGTTACGCCTCATCTCTGGAGATTAACTAACAAGTAAGATTATCCAGGAGAGCATTGATTTCGGCGCACCGGGCAGTGCATATGTTCGGAGTCGAGCAGCGCGAGCAGCAGCAGCAGCAACGTGGCCGAGAGCCGAAATCCCCGTAACGAGCCGTCCGGGGCGTTTTACGTTTTTTCGCCGCGCCGAATCGAAGCCGATACGAGGAGTCGCTCTCGGCGCTTCAGCCAACTATCAACTTTAATAAAATCTGTCCTGCGCCCGGGTTAAGCGGCTAACAAACGTACAAATATTTGCAGAAGAGTTGCGTCGACGCGGAACATTGATTTGCGCGGTTCGCGTCGCGGAGGGCAAATTGCCTATTCAGAGGATACGCTTCGAGAGGCGCGACAGGAGAAACTCGGATCTGTCAAGAATCTCTTCTGCCGGCACGCACTCGAGCCAATATAAATTTAGCTCCGCGACGCGTCTTTCGCGGAGTGCGTGCGCCAGTGCGCCTGCGCCAGTGCTGGGACGGCGACGAGGACGGGGGACGGCCGATCGCTCGCTCGCACGGTTGAAAAATATTTGCCATACTTGTATTTGACAAGTTCAAAAGCTCGATATTTCACGTTTAATTGGTGCTCTTAAAAGGCTTTAGCGGCCCCAAAATAAGGGAAAAAAGAGAAAATGCAGGCGAAACGCAAGCGGGAAAAGGTGGAAATGTTTAGAGCGAGGCTTTTTACGCGTCTAAAGCCAGCGGAAACAGAAATCGCGGCCCGGTATTTAAGTAGCATTGTTGCAGAGAGAGAGAGAGAGAGAGAGGGAGAGAGAGAGTGACGCACAAAGCATCCGTCGCGCGCGTTTCACCCCCCGTTCACGAAGCACCTCGAAAATCCAGCACGCGTCTACGCTTATAAATACACGCGCTTTCGCTTGCTTGCTTCGCATACACGTCAATCAACCCCTACTATGGCGCAGACCGCGTGTTCGCATCCTGCGATGGGGTCGGGGCTGCGAGCGGAGAGGGAGGGACAGAGCGACAGAGAGAGCCACCGTCTATTTTTCTCTTTACAGCCCCTGGGATATTCCGACGCGCACACGAGAGTTTACGTACCGGGGGTGTGGACCGAGCGAGCGAGCGACGAGGATGGACTTAATAATAGGGGGTGCAGTTACATTAAATTGTAGACCAGCCAATCTGTCGAACGCATGTGTGTATACACAGGCTCGGGAGACGTTCGCTGCAGACGCGGAGATTCGCAGATACGCAGCTTCTGCATCAAAGACGGTCGCGTGCAACTCCAAGATCGTTCACTTGGTATTCCAAGCAGCGGGCCATTTTTGTTTTCCTGGCGCGCAAAAACTCGCCGCTTTCTAATTCGACAATTGCCTCTTGGAGTCCGTGTCTGACTCGCGGACGAGCCTCTCCAACATACATCCTTCCCTCCCACACAACCAAACTCAAAAACTCCGCTATTCGCCGAATCCCAACCAAAGCTTGCACGACCCCGTTGCCTTTCTCGGCGCGAATTCAAAGAAATTCTCGTCTCTGCAATTGATTAATCGCAACTAAAGTCTGCTGCGCTAATTTATTTCAATTATTGAAACACGGATTCAGCTACTGCTAAACTATTTTCCCGTAAACAACGTAGCGCTCGACACTTTTTTCCACGCGAGTCGCCCGCGAAACAATTGGCAATTTATTTTCGATCGCGCGCGCGTTAATTACATTAATACCGCTACAAAAAAAGGCAAATAGCCAACTGCAGTTCTCATTTGGGCGCGGGATTTCGATAAAATCGCTTTCATCGCTGTATTAGGCTGTAAATGTTTGTTAAATTTAACAACCGGCTCTAAAAAGGCGACAAAAACATTCTTCTGTTACTCAAAACGTGGCGTGGTCCGCTGTCGCGACACAACGAAATCGCGTTCAAAATATTCCCAAAGTATAAAATTAACTGATAACTCACTTTATAGACGTCGATAGAAAATTGCTCGCGTGTGCGAATACGAAATACATGATTCGGCCCGTTATCTTACCTGAAACAGAAAAAAGGAACGCAATTGAGTAACGTGAAAATAAATACATATTATTATTATTGTTGTTGTTGTTGTTGTTGTTGTCGTTGTTGTTGTTAACGTAAATTGTAAGAAATCGCAAGAAATCGTTTTTCATCCGCATCGAAAAGCATTTCCCGGCGCAACGAAGGCGAGCATCGCTGTCGGGCTGCAATCCTTGCATTTCAATCCTCTTCTACGCAAATATTAAAAAATTGCAAAAGCCAGTTGCTCGGCTCGAGGCTCGTAAATCGACGAGCTCGTGTCGCTCTCGGTTCCACCTCTCGGTTCCACCTCTCGCTTCCTCTGCTCCTCTTTTTGCCTAAAATTATTCGACTCGGCCGGCTAGAGCTGCTCGTTTCATCGTTTGCTCCAGTTTCATTAGCTTCGCGGCGGCAGCTCTTCGGCGCCTAGTGTCGTCGCTCCAACTCGCCCGGACGCTATCCGAGTACGGGGGGAGGTGCGAGGTGCGGAAGGACCAGATGCACCGGTGCAATCACTCTCGGGATTCGCGTAGCTCTTACTTTGCTCGCGCGGGGGAAGGAAGGAGGAAAGAAAGCTCCCGCACGCGCACTCGTAATCTCGGATCATTGATTTTTGCGTTCCGCGTTCTTCCGCTGTTGTGTATTTTCCAAACCACGTGCTAATTCGTAGACCGCCGGGCTCAAAATAACGAACAGGGCGTTCGATTCGAGCCTTGGACTAATTATTTTTCCACTCGTGCACGCTGACTGCACCTGTCACCAATCTGTTCGCCCCTGCCCTCTGTCGCACGCACACGCCCCCCCCCCCCACATGGGCGTGCATTTCCTTACATCGACGTTACTTGCCAACAGAGAAATGTTACGATGCCGACGATTTCGAGTGCGTCTTTACCTCCTTAAGCTCATCGTCACCGACCTCCCGACCTTTATTTACATTTCAACCTGGTACTTTTGCATTTTAGCCGATATTGTAACAAGTCGAACGAAAGGTCGTCGTTGTCGTCGACGTCCGATGGAAAGAACGGCGCCGAGTCCATCGAGAGCTAATGAAATTTACTTTTGCCAGGCGATTTGACTCGCCTGAAAAAATTGGCTCTCCTTTAATTTTCCATTACTATTCATTTTTTCCCCTTTGTCCCTTCCTAGACGTTTCGAGCTGCGCAACAAATTTTTTTTCGTCCGTCCCTTTTGTACAACGTTTCGCATTCATCGATCTACTCCACTCGGCGTTTCTCCTTTCTCGAAAAACTTCAATAGTTCCACTCTTTGTGCGAATTCATCAACGAGTTTCGATAAATTTTCCGACTCGGATTTGAATAACTTGAATATTGCTTAACATCATCGAGCCGTGCGTACAACAACACGCGTTCGGGGTTATCGTGGAAAACTTTTCAATATTATTATACCCTTTTTATTTAGAGAGCCTTTGTTGTCCTATTTAAGCCATAAAAGGCCGTTTTTAAAGGCAAAATTTAACGGACCTGATGGCTGATGCGAACGCGTATCGCTTAATCGCCTGACCAAGCATTTTCCAAATATTAAATAACTTGGCTTATCGGCGTCGAAGGCACCTGTAATA
Organism: Platyscapa corneri; assembly: GCA_018907185.1. Taxonomy (NCBI): domain Eukaryota; kingdom Metazoa; phylum Arthropoda; class Insecta; order Hymenoptera; family Agaonidae; genus Platyscapa; species Platyscapa corneri. Next base: position 1,364,801 of record JACCHW010000014.1, read on the forward strand.
CCCCGCAATATCAGTTTTAGTGTCGTTACTGTCACACCCGGCTGCTCCACACAATGGGTTGCGTATTTTTTCCAAGGCTGACGCCGACTTTGCGCGCTAAAAATTTTTACTAATACATTTTTATGGCAATAATTAATTTTTCCTCTACCACGGAGCAACGGCAGTTTTTTTAATTTTCATTTCCGTAGTAATGAAATTTATCTTTTATCGATCGAATAAACCAATAAACCAACTTTTTGCAGCGAGATACTTTTTAGTGGATGTAAGCGAATAATCATCGCATCGATAAAGATTATTTTAAATCGTACGTTGCTCTTAGAGACTGACTGACAGTTCATTAAAATTTACACGCACGTTCTCTTTATGCGGAAAAGCTGCTTGTTCGAGATAAAATTATTATTAGCTCGTTTTGTACATTACGGTTCGGTGTTTTGCACGAGTTTGCAGCACAAGAGTCGTAAAAACCTTTTGTTAAATTTTCAATGAAAAATAATAATCAAAACTAAACGCAACTAAATTTTAACGTTCCCTAAACGAGCGGGAAAACTCGTTTTTCGTCGGTAATTTAGAGAAAAGAGTGCATCAATTACAGTCGTTACGTTTACACTTGTGAAAGCCATCGATTGCGATGCAAATCTCTTTTAAAAGAAGATTTCACGTTCGACACAACGAAGTCCCACTCGTCTTCTCTTGATTTAACGGACGATTTATTAAACGGAAATAAACTAGTTTATTAGAGGAGAATAAGAAATAGGGAGACGACGCCTTCGAGGATGTAATGGTTGAGTTTGGAAAATGCCGAGTGTATCGCTGTGTGTGTCGAAGGAAATGTCGAAGTCGAAGCGAAGAGCGATAAAAGCAAAATCCACGTCGGAGTCAGTCGAGCGTAGAGCATCTTGTGCCGAAATCTGCATAAAGCTTCGGCTGATTGACCGGAGAGAGACGCAGAGAGTAGCTGCATTTTCCAGATTGATACCCCCGAGCGCCCGATTTGATTACAATATCATCTTGGAGTTGAAGAAAAAAGGGTTGAGGAGGAGCTGCTGGTAAGCAAATTCGACGCATTAGAAAGCCACGGGAATGCCAGTCTAAGCCACAACATCCCAGCCGCCCAAGAGGGGTATCAACTGCCACCGTCCCGGGGTAGCGACTAACCAAATATCTCTGCATAGTCGATTAGATTCGTCCGGATTCGGGGCGGCTCAGGGAGTCGGGAAGTCGGGAAGTCGGGAAGCACCACCGGGAGCCCCCCTCTCTTTTTCAAGGAGCAACTGCACGTCTGACCCGTGTTTCCCTCCATTAAGGGGGCTGGGGGGTGGCGGCAAACTAAATTTTCCATCCAAGTGTTGTTTGCGTTTAGCGTTCGGATCCTTCGATTACGATAGGTCGAATCTAGGCAACGAAGCCAAGAATTCTCCCCCCACCCAACCAGATAAGGGCCCCAGCTTACGTTAGACGCGTGAGGGCCGTTTGCAAAATGCACCGAGAAAACCCAGCCGGCAACAATGTGAAGGAGAGGCTGAAGAAAATACCCCCTCCTCACGATTGAATCGGCGTGCAAACTTTCACTCATGGATAAGGGAGTTTTAACGAAAAAGCCGGTTTTTTCTTATCACCGGCATTTGTTGAAATTTGAAGATGCAAATTACGCGGCCCATTGTAACGGATGAGCTGGGATGCATCGATAAGAAAACATTTCGTAGTCTAAACGCAATCTTCAAAGTGCTCGCGAAATATTTTTCGCGCGTCCAACTGCAGAATTTTATTGCCAACGCTTAGCTAAACGGAGATATGTAAGATTTATATAAATTTATAAAATCTTCATACAAATTACTACTTAATTTTATACAATAGTTAATGTCGCTGTTGCTCATGATTATTGCTATTTCAATATGGAATGTTAAGGCAATAGAAGAAAATTTTATATAAAAAACTGTTTATCCATACGAGCTTATTTCGAATGTAATAAATTTCAAATATAATATTCTAAGATACATAATAATAATAATGCATAAAATAATAATAATAATAGTAACGGTAAATATACAATTGTCGTTGCATTTTCGCGCGCTTTTTCCATTTTATAGGAAGGAATTAGCGCTGAGTCATCGTACCAATTTTTGACTCTATGTGCGATTTTTTGAGAACGTGATCTTCAGTTTTAAGGAATAATGAAAAGTGGCCAGGTCGATTTATTCAAGTACGCGAATATAATTTTCGACACTTACAGTCTGAAAATCTTTTGCATGGCGCGCGATTGGGGGGGGGGTGGGAGGTGGAAGCGTCATTTGCAAAATTCTTTGTTTTGCATGGGTGTAATTGAAGTAGAATTAAACGGCCGTCTGACATTTTGAAGGAGTGGGGATGTGCTCGCACTCATGGTCTATTTCAGTGGGAAGATTTTCCCGAGCATTAACATAAGGTGACAATAAAAGCAGATTAGGTATTCGAACACACCTAGTGTAATCTATCTGATTATAAATTCGGGAACTTTACCGAATGCGAGTCAGAACCTCCCAAGGCCTGGAAGGGTAAGGATCTTCCTTTATTCTCAAAATTTGCCAAACCGTTCAAGGCGCGATTCGCATTTCATTCTGTGATTGTCCGGGCAGTCGATTACTACACACAGTGTTTTACCACCACACAAATACAATTCAGTGCAGCGTCGCGAGCAGCAACTTTTTGCAAACTTTTCGGGCCAAGTGTACCAACTGCCGCGCATCATGACGACGAGGCTGAAATACTTGAATCACATTTTCTCGCGGAAGGCTAAAAAGTGTCTGTGCTGCTTGTACCAACGGAGCTTCCCACTGATTCGGGCCATCCACATGGGCGAGGTCGACGTGGCCAGACAGCTCATGCGGGATCCAAACGTTATGCACTACTTCAAATTGCACGGGAGCAATTTACTCTTGCAAGCGGCCGTCTCCAGCAACAACGTGGAGATAGTGGAAATGATTCTGACCCACAACCCGAGAGTTAATAATTCTCGAAGAAGCAACTGTCGGCGCGTCTATACACTGCCATGATCTTCAATTACCGGGACATCGCGAAGCTGCTGATTCGCGTGGGGGCGGACGTCACGGGTCGCGTGCCGATCCGCCAAGTCAACACCGGCGTGCGCCGCGTCTCCTACCTCCACATGGCGGTCAAGAATCAGGACGTCGAGCTGATCGCGTTGCTCCTCGATCACGGGGCGAACATCAACGAAACCGAGGCAGGCGACAATCTCCTGCACCTCGCGCTTCACCTGGACAACCCCGAAATCCTGCAGCTGCTAATAGCTAGGGGCTGCGAAATAAACCATACCAACGTCTTGGGGCGCAAACGTCCTCGACGTCGCTATCCTCCGAGGCAATACCGAAGCCGTGAGGATGATCATCGAAGCCGGAGCCGAGCTCCGCACCGTCAACAAGACGGGTCAGACACTGATGCACTTCGTGGCAATGTCCGACGTCGACAATCCGGCAATCGCCAAACTGCTGTTCCAGCGCGGCGTCCCAATCGACGCAGGGGACGAGGACAACACGAAGCCTTTGCATCTGGCCCTGGAGTGTCACAACATCGAGCTCGTAGTATCCTTTTTTTTAAATAAATTTTCGGCGATTCGATAATCTCCAGGGGTGTTTTAACGACTCCGATGGAAACTGCGGCCGCGTTCGGCCAAATATCAGCAGAGATAGTATTTCAAGTCTAGCAATGGATCTCATCTTCGATGAACTTCCGAGCGAGCGATAACTAACGAGGATAAAATTTTTCCAGATGCACTTTTGTTGAGCCACGGAGCGGATCCGAACTCCAAGACAGTGGAGAGCATATTTTCCGACTGTCATCTGGCGTGCAGCTCAACCACCATACATCGACGGGTCGGATATCCCTGCTGACCAGGGGTGCGAAGGTCAACATTGGTCGAGGGAGGACACCAGTACTTTCGGCCCCCACCGCAGCATGCGCCATGGAGTCGGAGGAGAAGATCAACCTGCTGCTCGACTACGGAGCCGACATCAACTCCGTGGTCCAGAAGACGGGCATCACGCCGTTTAGCCTGATAGAAAACAGGCGTTCGAGGTCCAGTCGAGCGATGGTCAGACACCCTGACGAAACTGCTGGAGAAGGAGTACGTCATCAACGAGAGAGACGTGCTGATGATCCTCGACGACCCGTACCTGCTCGCATATTACCGAAAATGCGAGCTGGAAATATTCAGGATGCAGAACACGAAGCTCAGCCACACCATTTCGTACTATCACTTGCTGACCTGCAGCAAACCAGGTTGATGAGCTTGACCCGAAACGAGCGGCTCGCGAAGACGTTCAGATTCAGGCGACAGTGGCTCAAAATGTTTCCCCGTTTCGCGGCCGAGTTGAAGGTTCGATTCAAGCGGGCCCAAATAATGAGCAAACGCTCAGCAGCGCGTGGAGGCGTTCCTGGCCTCGATATTCGCTAGTCTACTTGCCGGACACAGTCACAAGGACCATCGCGAGTTACCTGAGCGTCGAGGACCTGCCCGCAGCGTAACTCCGCCATTGCTCCGACCGCAAGCGGCATCAAATCTTTTAAGCTTTACTTACACCGGTACTTTTTACAGCCGATTTTTCAGTATTTATTATAATTAATTATTTATTGCTACTTGTATATTTATATATATATGTGTGTGTGGTGTGTGTGTGTGTATGTATGTATATTTTATATCGAGATTATAAAAGGAACTATGTAGATAATTATTAAGTTAACGCCGGAAGCTGCGAACCTTCACATCCGCGATATTTCCCACAACCAAACTTTGTATACACAGTATAATTAATTGTTTACTGCGACTTTTCTGTGTGTATATATATGTATATATATAATATATATAGGGACATGCGTGTGTTTTTGTATCGATATAATCTTTGAATAATCTAAAAAGCTTTATACTGGTGCTGCCTGTTAACGAGTTTTGTATATTCATTACTCGGAGAAAAAATGCGAATGTATAATTATTTATTGCAATGTATATACAGCGGAAATCTTGAGGAGCGCGAAAATTAGCGCGCGATTTGCTCGTTTATTTATCGAATATGTGCAATTGCGAAATGTATCGTAACGTCTATCGTACTATTTAATAAAGCAATAATAATTTGACAATGTATCGAGATTATCCTTGAATAAAGAGAATTATTTTAAAACCAAAGTCTTTCCAGTGTTGAGTTTTATTCGCGACAATGACCTTTGGGGAAATGCCGGCGCGTGTTGCCAACTCCGGTTAGGCTTTAGATTCGACGACAATTGCCCTGGAAGATAAAAGTGACGGCGATGAGGCGAAACGCTGCTTCGCTTCGCGCGGCCTTTGCCGTAAGAGGGAAATTGCAAGGAGCTGCGCGTCATCTTCCCCGTAGGCAAGCGGCGGCACCCACTGGTCCAGTAGGGCTCGGGACAACCAGCAGCCACCCACGCAACTCCCGAGCTCCCCACTTTTTTATCACTCGCGTATCAGTGTATTCACAAGCCGTGTATTCCCGCGTTTCTTTTACGAAATCCCAGCCAATCCCGTAAAAGTGGTCGGCACTTCTAAGGCGCCGCTGTATAAACTTTGAGCCTTACCAAGAATATTTTACCGCTCACCCCCGACCACGACCACTTCCTCGTATCCGTAACTCGCGTAATTTAGTATTTACGAGAAAAATCGGGCTCCGATGGGATGCGAGTTCCTTTTTCAATACAATTAAAAGCTTCTTTGAGCGCTGGGATCTAGAACTCGGGGGCTCTAAAATTGAATTTCTAGATTTTTTCGTATCGATGTAACGCGATTCGATTAAAATAACGGAGATCGATCCTCGCCAACTTTACGTCGTCTAATTCTAGAGTCGGTGAACTCGAATTTCCGTTGAAACGCGTTTTGCTTTCGCCAGCCGACTCCTCGTCGACATCGGAAAACAACATCTGCTTCTTTGCGATAAACTGCCGACATTAGCTGGGTAACGCAATTTTTAATTAGTTAACCGAGAAAAGGAGGACTCCTGAATTGTTCGATCGGGTGAACAACAAAGGCGTTCAATGCGAGAGCAGATTATTGTTCGGGACTGCGTCGTCGGCTGGTCGCATTACGAGCTCGAAAAATGTTGTCGATGTCCGCGGTAAGTTTGTAGTGAACTCAGGCACTCGAGCCGCGGCAAGAGGAGGAGAAAGAACATCGTCTCGAGGTCCAACATCCCTCGCGTCTGTTGCGCGCCGACGCTTTTTCGGGGCCTCCTTTCAGGCCCGTCCCCGTTTGTGCGCCTGCGCGACTGATAACGTAAGCGCGCCGGAGTTGGGCCTCAGGCGACGACCGAGCGGTGCCTCGTCAAGGGAACAATCGAACTTACATTATCGACCTGGAAATTCGTACGCTTTGTGTGTCCAGCGAAGCAATCAACGCTCGAGCGCAGGTAGGCGTTTTTGCCGAAAGCAAAGCTTTCCCCCACCAGGTGGAGTTAACGATTTCGCTACCAAGGACCAGGTGACGTTCGGCGGGAAACCCACTTTACGCATTTCTTTATGCCCTTTTATAACCAATTTAGGGGTCGCGCGTAATTGCGACGACGATAGCAATTAGCAGTCGTTAAGGTTGCCCCTAGAGTCCCTTTCGACGAGGTCGCGCGCCTCGTCCGCGAGACCAAGAGCTCGGATTTTTGGAGCGCGCGAAAAGACGATTCCTTGATATCGATGTGCAGGGGTGTCGCGCGTAGTTCGCACACCGCGGGGACGATGATGACGCGACGCGCCCCCCCCCACTCGTGCCGCCGGAAAAGGCCAGTTTTTCGCGAGGAAGAGCGCGGGTAGCCAGCGGCCACGTGGACACGAAATGCCGCCGACGCTCTGGCGTAAATTTTTGAAGCGCCTGAAAACAGATCGTAGCGTTGAAGCCGTTCGCAAATTATTTGCGAGTCCCCCTCCGACCGTTGCCACCTTTCGGCACTGGAGGCCAGTTTGATTCCTACTTTTAATTACTCTTCCTGTTCCAGGTATTTCCAGGTACGCACCCACCTTTTGTCCGTGGCAATACTTTGGGAATTGTTGAATTGTTAAAAACAGGAGCGCTTTTGAAACAATGGCTCCGCTTTTCTTAAATGAGAGTTCCTTGTTTCGTTCCAAGCCTGAGATTTAGCCACGCCTAATTTATTACACGGTATTTGCATATTTGTGTAAACAACGTTTTCCAAGAGCTTAACCGCTCCTGTGAATTTTGGCACTTTCCATGCTTGCAGTTGTGCAACGTATCGTTGAGCTTGGGACGCGACCGACGCAAATACCAATTTGCACGTAGGTTTTTCCGTAGTTGCAGTTGTTCGGAATAATTTTAAATAAAAGTTACGGGTGGCGCTTATTTTCGCTCGCACTTCTTCAGCCAAGAGTCGTAATCATTGTTTGCAGCGGTAAAAATTATTGATTATTAATCGACAGCGACGTTTGTCGTTCAATTTTTTTTATCGGCTAACGTTCGCGTTATTTTCTATTTAATATTTAAAAGCGTTTTACATTGCACAGCGTTAAAGTGCACGGTATTGGTTATTAATTAATTTGATTTGCTCCACAGATATGCTAAATTTAAGTCGTTGCAAAGTACTCGTGACGCAAATGTTGCTTTGAAAAAAATTTGAAAAACATAGACGCCTATGATAAATCGTAGAAATATCTACAAGTTGGAGGTAGAAATGCTGTGCCAGCATTCGATTATAATAACGAAGAAACGTGAATTGATTTAAAGACGAGTAAAGCTTCGTTATCGGAATATTACGTATTGTACGTTACGTTTTACTGTACGTATCGAGTCGCGCATTGACGCTAACACATTCACGTTCACAATGACAAATACACCGATTAAAACGTATTCACTCGGGATTAAAAATTATTACTCCATTTTAAAAATGCAAAAACATGGCTAGAAAAAGCCTCGGTGGTCGTAACAGGGAATCCATAGTGGAAAGTTTTAATATCACCGTTGATAAACAAAAGGCGGAATAGCATAAACGAGGTAAGCGTAAAAGGGGAGAAAAACTCGAAAGAGTCGCGGACTAATTTGCTAGTGGAGGAAAATTAATCACGATGCATTACGATCGGAGTTGCAGTGATCAAAAACGTTGCAGAAAAAATGTTGCAATCCCAGTCGGTGCAGCGATAAATGCGCTGGTCTGGTTCGGTCAAGTCGGCGACGAGGGAGACGTAGTTGAACAAAAGCTGCTTTTGGCACCGACAAAGTCCGACGAACGCTAAATAGTGGGAATAATTTTCCCCCCTCGAAATTAATGTCCAGAGAGTAGCAGAAAAACTCGTTCCATTAACTACAATTGGCTAAGCGAGCTTTTTCCTTTCGCGACACCTTGAGAGATTACGCCGTCAAGTCGGAAAATTTGAATAAACATTTACATTTTGCCGTCAAGCGGACTCGAGTTCACTCTTTTAAGGTTGTGGAATTTCTTACCCCTTTTCGGGGGATTATCACTCGAATCAATATTTTGAGCTTGGCATATCGCATTCTTAAACTTCTTCCACCGGAAGCGTTGTAATATATAATAATACGCATCGGTGTGAGTACAAAAATGAATTCCAAAGTGAAGTCGAGACAAGTCGGTGGAAAAATTAAATTATCGTCATTGTATCGATTGCAACGGTGACGTGTTTATTTTTTGGATTTAACGGACACACGTGAGCACAATAGATTTAAAAAAAAAGTAATAATACAGTTTAAAGTGCTCGAGTCTGCGAAGAGATTATTAAATAAGACCAGAATCAAGTTAAAATTTTCCCCCGGTAATCCTTAACCGCGCCTAATGTAGTAATTCTATCAATCTTGTGCGCCATACTATACGCATAATCTTTTCATTAGTAAACTGAAACGCGGAGAGAATATTGAAAAGTCAAGTATTATTTCACGATCAATCGTGGCTACGACTGAATACGGACTCGCCCCGGAGAAAATATATCGCCGTATCACCGGGAAACTACAAGCCACCCTAAAAAAGAGAGAGAGAGAGAGAGAGAGAGAGAGAGAGAGAGAGAGAGACGAGTCTCAAACGAATGAAAATCTCCGCTAAGAGCGATCTGCCGGCTTAAAGTAAGAAATATTGTTCTCATCCTTCTCGACGTTACTACACGCGTTTTTCCTTCAATTTTCTTCTCTCTCCGAGTCAAACTGCAGCTGAAGCAACAAAAAAGCCCTCTGAAAGCGCCTGCGCTTAATTTATCAAACGCAGAACCGGAAGGAGAGCCGAATACTTCCGCCTCCTTCAAAATACGTTCTTTCTCCTGCACATCGATATTTCGATATTTAAATTGAAAGGACGGATGCGGATCCTCCCTGACTCGTTGGCGCAAAATATCGGGAGCCCGAGGATTCGTTTGGAGCTATTCAGCGAAAAAACGAGCATACAACTGCGTCGTTTGGAGCGATTCGAAAAAAGAGGCCACAAGCGTTTCGCTAATAGCGCGACTCGAGCTTGTCGAAGCGAGAGCTGGTTCTCGCACCAAACGCAGAATAGTTATCCACTCATAATGAGGCGCTCGCTCGTTCGGATTCTGGCTCGCATGCGCGAGTCGAGCCGAATCACTCGCACTCAACAGTCGTAACCGAGGCCACCTAAAAACTTACAATTGTCGCTCAGTCGTTGTGTCGCCCTCGATCGTCGCTCTCGTCCCAGGTCACTCCGGATAAGGAAGGGGAAGGGCTTCGCGCGAAACCTTGGCCCCACCTCTTCGTCTCTCCGCTTTGCGCGCACTGTGTCCAAATCACCACGCACAACGCGCCCGCCACATTCTGAAGATCCTCCCAGCAGAGCGGCTTAAGAGTGTAATAGCCCAGAGAAAGGGACACGCGCTTTCGCATTACGCCGGCGCTCTTTTGAAGGATTGCCAAAGTAATACCTTCGCATTACCGCTTATCGTCATCCGCGTGCGGTTTCCCGGCCTTACGTCTCCGGCTACGCAAAGCCGCTGCTCTAAACGGATGCAGCTCCGAGCTGCTCCACGCATGCGCGGCTCCTCTCAATATACCGAACTGCATCGCGCACTTTGCCCAGTCGATTATTCGCAAACGCGAGCGATCGCGTAATCGCGCGGCTAATTACTCGGCGACTCGGTCCCTTCGAGCAGTGCGAGGATATTTTAACGACGACGACGACGACGACGAAGACGCGTTGCACATCTGACCCAGAGTCGGACAATTGCTCGATGCGCGCGTCAACGTCGAACGAGCGAGGAAGAGCGAAAGATGCGCATTTAGGGCTTCGGGAGGGAGAACACGGAGAAGAGGATCGATAGGGGCTCGGGGGTCTGCCGGGGTCGGCGGATGCGTTTCGCGGTGTCAGTCGTCCTCGGCGACACGCCGCTGTCCTATTCCGACCGAGAGCAGAAGCCGTTAATTGGAGTCGCCCCCCCGAAGGCTCGCCGGGCCCCGGGAACGGCGCAAGCGCACAATCAAGCGAGAGCATTTAGGGCAAGGCGAAAAAAATTAGCACGTGTAGCAGAATTAGAAAGTGGCGGAGGAGGGGCAGGGCAGGTATGCCTCTGCGATTTCGAAATTTGAAATTGCGGGCTTTTACGCGCACCCCTCGGTGCCTCGGCCAAAAAGGTCGAATGCGGGTTGCGCGGCCTTTTCCAAATTCGTGCGTTCTACGCATGAGCGAACAAACGTAATGGATAAAGGGAACAAAATTGGGATTTGTTCGCTACGTCATCGAAAAGAATGGGTTCGTTTTAGTCCAATTAAGTGCTGCTTGTCCGATGTGTAACGCGCGCGGCCAGCCAAAGGGAAAAATCATCGCGCCAGCGTTTTCGGATTTATTTTCAATATTCCCTCTAAACAGTCCCAATTAATCGATTGGCTTGCAATTTTTTGCTCTCGCCTTCTGGTCCTCCCGGCCGGTCGAGTATGTTCGACTCTGCGCCCTGAATAAATTTAATTCCTCGGGCCGCGCACCTTTTCTAAATCTGGCCGTGCAAATGTGCTTTTGCGACTCCGTTTCGCAGGAAGCTTAGAGGGTAAGGCACTTTGCGACTTTGTTCGCGTCGAGAAACTGGAAAGCAACGACTTTTGTATCATTTTCGTAAAACAACCACAGGCGGTGCTTGGCTTCGCTAGTATTTGCGTAGAGTCGACTTTACCGATAATAACGATAAGAATCGCGGATAACTCGGAGGAGGACAGTTGGCTTTTGTAGTACCGCTAATTAAGTTTCCAGGGGGTAATTCGTAAAAATGAAAATTATCGCGTTGAGACGAAAAAAACGACTAAAAGGTCGAGGAAGGCAAGTTTCGTTACAACCCCCACCTTTCTCCGATGTAACGGATGACGACTTCATTCCGCGAGCAAGGCAGGCTTAGTTTTCCAGGGCGTATTTCGCACAAGCGAGTAAATTCCGGGTGCGTTGATATCGCTTTTATTATTAATCCAACGCGCATATTTCAGTTTCACTCGACAACGTATCGGCTGTACTCGTGTACAACTCTAAGCGTCGGGGGAAGGAAAGGAAGCGCGTGGTCTTGCTTGAAAAATAAAAGGAGACGAGAAGGCGAGAACCAACGAGTTGACATCGGGAAAAGTGCCGTGGAGATGAGATGGGATCGTTTGTGGGTAGTTTAAACTACGAGGGAGAGTAACAGTTAAAGGTTCTTCAGTTGGCTCTTTGCGGCCGAGGATACGATTCGACCGGACACGCTTTAATTTTTACTGCGCCTCGGTAGGTCGCGCGCTGCTGTAAAAATTGGTAGGTAAAGAAGTTATATTATTGCTACACTCCGGCCTGCGTCTGTCCCTCTTTGCCACCACTCCCCCTACTCCTCCACCTCCTTTTCTTTTTCCCCGTGAAAAGTAACTCGAAAGCTATCTCTTTACAGATCATAAATTGCAGTTCTCGGAGCTTCCCATTCTTAATTTTTCCTTTTGCCGAGATAAAAATTAAACGCCAATACTCGATCATAAAATTCGCAAGTTGGAGCGTTTGCGCAAAAATATTTAAGTGCGCCCGCGTCGAAAACCCAAGGCCGGCACGACCGCGACCCGCGTGCGTTTAAGCAATAATAAAAGCCGGCGAATTATGCGGATTCTGCGCGCTTACCGCAGCAGCGCAAATTCGTATTTGCAGTGCGGATTCGGAGAAGACAAATGGCCGCGACGTCATTTGCACTGTTCGATGCTACGTATTACCGGTCCTAAAACCGTACTATTCTAGACAAAGACGCCCCTTCGCTTAATCAACGAGCGATAAAATTATTTTTCACGTTCGACGACTCGTGGAGACGAACCGATATCACGTGCCGTCGAGCGCAGCTCCGAATAGAAATTAATCGTAAGCAATAGTTTTCGGGCTGTAGTTGTCATGCGAAAAAGGCAGACAGAGAGAGAGAGAGAGAGAGAGAGAGAGAGAGAGAGAGAGAGAGAGAGAGAAGAACGAAATGAAACGAAACGGCGGTCGGGGCGTGTTTTTCTGCTCGGTTAAGCTATTAGAAGACACTGGACCTGAATAAGTCACCAGTCGACGAAATTCGCTGTAGTTTCAAAAACTGAAAATCCCTTCATCTCGGGAGACAGGCCGCCGTAAAAGAGCGGCCCCGAGCGTCCGTCCTCCGCATTTACGAATAAAACTCACGTTCTAATGGTCGAGGCTCGGAAAAAATACGAGCCGAGGAGAGAGGAGCTGCGGGCGATGGACGGGAATCAGCGCAATCGCTCACCGCTCCTTCAAATGGGACAGATCTTTCATAAAAAATATCGGTTTCAAAATGAGTCCAGGCCTGGCGCTGGCTCGCTCGCTCTCTCTCTCTCTCTCTTCTCGCCGCGCCTCGCACGTATCCACGGCACGGCACGGCACCGCGATCCGGTCGCTCCTAGTCCGTGGGCTGCGATGGAGCGAAGCGACGGGGAGCGGAAGTGTGTGCGTGCGCCTGTGATTGAGGTTGAAAATTAGTAGCGGCCGGGTGGGGGGAATCCCGGAAAAAATGGTCTTCGGCACGGAAGGCACGGACCGAGATAAGACACGAGAGTGCACGCGTGCGAGCGACCGAGGGAGACAAAAGAATAAGAATCGCTTGTATTTCGAGGGAATATTGTTGCTCTTTAACGTCGCGGCGCAACAACATAAGCTTCGAGCGCAATAACGCCTTTTGGACCATTTCCGAAATTACAGGTTCCTTTCTCCGCGCGCAAAAGTCAAAGACAGTAAACACACAACAATTCATAAATATTTAATAGTTTAGGCTCCGAGAGATTTAAATGCGTTAAGAGCGAAGTCGAGCGAAAATAATCGCGAGGAAGAAAATATTCCCCGAGATACGACTTGTGCTCGGATGACGGTGACGTTACGTTTTCTACTTTTGATTGCGCCTGTACTTTTTGATTGCTAATTAATAACCGACGCTGCAGCGACTCGCGAGTCATTTATCAAAAGTATCATCGGTGCATCGGTGGATTGGATTAGCGGATCACCGCCGCCGAGTCATTCGGATTCCTCCTAGTCAAGGCCGAAGAAAATAAACGAACCAGACGTCGCGTTGCTCGAGTGTTTTTCTCCTCTCTTTTTTCCTCGGCCACGCGTAACGAGACTAAAGTCGCGTTAAATTCGAGCCGAACAAAGAGAGATCGGGAAAAATAATAACGCGGTGATTTTTCTACCCTGAATAATATTCTCTCCTCGAGGATACATAGACGACGACTCGCGCGAAGAAACGAACAGCGGAGGAAGAAAAAGGTTGAGCGTGCCTCGCATACATACGCGACGCACACACAGAGTAGAGCCTGGCAACGAAAGGCCTCAAAGAGAGAATGGGAGGCAGAAAGAGAGGGAGAAGGAGAGAGAGAGAGGGAGAGCGGGAACGGAGTAAAAAGTCCGCGATAAAAAATGAAGGGCCAGCACAGCGACTCGTGCTCTCTCGCTCTCGTGGTCGCCTATGCCTGCCTACTACTAGCCGACCTGAAAACGTCAATTGCAAGTACCGCTCACCACTTTCTGCACTCGGCCGTGCGCGCTGCCGTGTGTGTGTGCGTGTGTGAGCGCGCGCGCGCGCGTGAGACTCTCGGCTAGGCATGGAATTCGCCGGCTCCGCTCCTCTTGATAACGTCCCAAGGAGCCACTGATAAGCCGGACGGAGTAAAATAGTCTCTCGCTCTCAGCCCCGCCGACGAGAGCACGAGGTCACGCCCTCGTCACTTTTCTTTTATTAATCGAGCGCTCGTGAATAAACGAGGTTCCGCGTGGACGAACGATTCCCCCCCCCAGCCCTTCCTCCGGCGTTCGACACGCACTCGCAATCATTAAAACAGACGCCGGATTTTCTAGCCGATCGAGTTATTTCAGATTTTCGAGGCGATGCGAAGGTTTTTTCGTTCCAGACTGCGCGGCCTCGTTTATTAGCAGGGCTGAAAATTCCATTGCTTCTACTCGGCGCGACCTCTGCCAGTCTAATTTTACGATAAATGGATGCTTATCGTCGTTTCGGTGTACTTACGGCACGACGACGAGAACGACTTTTGGAATCTCCCGGAAACGGTTGCGGCTCTTACCTGGAACAGAAAAATTAAAAAGTGAGTTATAACGCGTATTTTACCTTCGGTTAAATTAAGAGCTAACGAGGAATAAGCGAATTGCAGGTAAGTAATTAGACGACGGGCTTGTGCCTCGGAATCGTAATTCGGGCTAAAAATCAACCTGAAAAAAGGACCTGTATTCTTGTTTACTCGCCGTTCGTTGCTTAATAATTGGCACTGCACGCTATCATAATAAAGAGCAGTAGGAGAGAGAGAGAGAGAGAGAGAGAGAGAGAGAGAGAGGCACCTCCAGTCGTTGTTGGTTTGCTTGCGCATCTGCAATGGTAACAACCGAAGATTCGCCTTGGCAAATACGAGAGGAGGAAAAAGCATAAAGTTCAGAGGTAACCCAATAACCTTTCCGGAAAAACGCGGCCCGGAATGCGTAATGCGTCAGGCGTGCGCGGCGGTAATAATTTGATCGGGCCCACCGCCGCCGCCGATTCCTCCACGCAAACACGTTTGACAACACAGCTGCGTCGCCTTTTTCCAATCCAATCGTAATTACGCGTTACACGACCAAACACTCTTTTATTTCGCTGACGTATAACGCGTAAGAGATCAGTTTGACATATTTGGAGTGCGCGAAATCACGTCTGGCGTCATTAGCATGTAAATGCTAAGACACGTAATGCAGGAAGTTTAATAAAGTTACGCCTAATACAATGCGCCAAGAGGTTGATCAAACTTTGTTAAATTCCACAAGCCATTCGCTTTTAATTTGGTTCGCGCGTGTATAAATTGTGCCAAATTTGAATAATTTATGGCTTGCCGCGTCTCGGGTGAATTAGAAAAACATATTTCGCAGTGGGTGCGGTAGTAACTTCGCAATCTGCCGCTGCAGCGCGAGAACAAGAGAGCGTCGCGTAATTTACAAACTTGGTCGAAAAGCAACGCCGAACGACTCGTATATTACGATCAAAGAGAGTGCGAACGTCGGTAAAATACAAACCCTCGGTGTCCGCGTCCAGACTAAACGAGAGAGATAGAGAGAGAAGCGAAAAATGTCGAGGCGATCGCGCGGCGACGTCCTGGAAGCCTTCGTCCCTCGTTCGGTCTCCGCGAAATCTCGACGCAGGACAATTTCAGGCTGCCATTACGGAAACAGGGAAATAATCGGGAAAGGCAACAAAGGGAAAAGTCCTTTGCGAGGGCGCGATGGGAATAACTATTCGTAGGTACAATTACAACCCGACGTCGCGGACAAGTAGCGTTCGATCCTGACTGCGCGTCGTCGCGAGTCGTCGACCCATCTAGTCAGCATCCGCCGCCGGTTCGGGTTCGATCGAAACCGAGCGAGAGAGAGAGAGAGACACGCTCGCGGACGTGCAACTCTTCGGAGACTGAAATAAATCGATTCTCCGGCCTCCTGGCAGAACGAGTCGGACCCTCGCCGGATTCGACGGATGGCTTCCCTCAGGTGCCGGGCATACGGGTGTATTTAAAAGTTCCATCCCGAGCCCGAGCCCAAGTCCGTGGCGCTTCCGAAGCAATAACCCACTCGAGACGGAGGCGAAAATTTGAAGGATCGCCAACGATCACGGGCCTAAACGTCCGCTCCTCGGATTATCGGTCACTCCCTTGTAACGCGATTGATTTTCCCCGTCAAACAAACCCTGATTTAGTGGACGCACGCTGGCCACCATTTGCCAAACGCTAAACGTAAAAGATGGTCTTCTACTTTTGGGGAAAGTTTCGACGCAACTTCGGCTCCTCGTTTTCCCTTTTAATGGCGGTTCTCCTCCTCGGATTCTCATTCCGACGAGCTCAGGAACAAGGAAAACAATTCAGACGCGATGCAGGCGACTTAAAAGCAGATCGTCAACGCGCGCCTGCTGCTTCTTAGGGGCGTCGATCATTTTTAAATGTTCTATTTTTAGACGCAGCTGATAAAGCAAGTGGCATTTCGGTGCATCCGCGCAGGTTGCGCTTTTCTTTAGTCGGCCAACTAGAGCTCGAGGTGTGCGCGTGGACGAGTGCAATATTCTTCGTTCTTACGAGCCACGTTCACGCTTTGGAGGGGGAAAAATGCGCGTGGTTATCTTTAAAAATTAACACATTCGACGCAGCGAGTCGATTTATCACGAATTGATCCGCAGGGAAAGCTACGATTTTCGACGCAGGTCAGCGTTGATCAAGAGAGGACGAGAGACAGGGTGAAAGAACCTGCGCGAAAATTTACAAATCAGGCGATAAAATAAGGGGGAAGAGTCGATCGAGGAATGCCTTGATTAAAGAAACTAGCCAGGGGAGAAGGAAAATGGTAAAAGAACGTGGAGGATACAGCGATCGCACACAAAGGCAGAGCAAAGAGCGAAAGATCGACAAAGAGAAGCGATGCGTAATATCAAGAGAGGAGAGTGAGAGATGGGGGTTGGGGAGGAGCCAGTAAGGAGAAGAAGAAGACGAAGGTGAGTAGTGTGCGCCGAGGAGGAACCTGTTTTAAGAGCTGCCCGAGCGTAAGAGAGGTAGACGCGGTTCTGTCTCTCCTCTTTCTTCTTTTATGCGCCCTCTCTCTCTCTCTCTCTCGCTCTGCCCCTCTCTAAGACATACGCGGCTTTTGTCGCGAACGCGAACCAAAGCAAAGCAAGAACCACCGTAACGGAGATCGTCGTCTTCTCGTGTCTTCTCGCGTCTTCTCGTGTCTTCTCGTGTCTTCTTACACACGAGCCTAACAACGGGGAAAAAATAACCTTTTTCCTAGATCTCCTCGCTGCCGTCGCGCGTCTCGTTATTTATTAAGAGATAAACGGTTGCACGCGTTGCACCGCCTCGATGCATTATATAGTGTTACCGGCAGTTGATACAAGCCGGTGTAAGAGTCGCGGAAGCGATCGACGTCCAACGCGACGACGTGTGACACAAAGTGAATATAAAGCGAAGCTCGAACGAACCCAACGAACGCGAAAAAGGCGAGCCGCCGAATAAATACCGGTGACGAGCCGTTTTAATCTACATTAATATCTCGGAATAACTGAAATTGTTTGCCCGAACGCCGAGTGCGCGTATAAAGTCTTAGATAAATAGGATTTTAACGCGAAGCCGTGCGTGCGAATGTGTCGACGAGTTTTACCGCGAATCTCTGAGAGGAAACATTTGCCGTAAAAGTGTCGTATTGAGTTTAACGATTACGGAATAATTATGGCTGGATTTTGAATTCCTCGTACTCGGCGAAAAGCGACAAAATCTATCGACACGCGTTCCGGTTAAATTATTACATATTATTTTCCAGATTTTCCACGGCAGAGTAAAAAAATTAATTAGCTCGCATTTAAGTGCAGGAAGTAATTTAATATCGTCAAGCGTCGTTTGGAAATTCGCAGCAGTCGCTGGAAATATTCGCTGCCGCAGGTAGACAATTTATAGGAAACGATTTCGACGAAAAATCTCGATTTGGGTAACGCAAAGTCAGAGCCGATTTATCGCATCGCGTAATTTTGCCGGAGTCCAGGCGTCGGAGAGAGAGAGAGAGAGAAAGAAAGCTGCGCGCGTTCGAGATTCATCGCAATGACATTATTTATAGTAATCCTCGGAGACGTAAAACATAATTTAATAACACTTACAATAGCGAACGACAAATTCCAAGATACAGATTTGGCTGGCGTTATACAAATATAATTAGCCGCGTATTTATAGACGTATTATTAAGAATTAGGTTAAAATAAAATATTACTGCAATTCTAAGGTATTCCCCCCGTTGTTTGTGCGCCGCTTTACAGTACGCGGCTTGTGTCTCGTCGTTAGACTAACGAAAAATATTTTGCCGACTACTGATCACTAATTATTTGTGCAAATGCGCGCCTGAAAAACGTTAACCGTGCAAATGGCATCTTTATTAAAAATTAAACGCTGCACGTAAATTCAATCAACGATGTTGCTAATATTATTCCGTTTTTAAATATTTTGACGGATTGCAGAAAACTTTATTATCATATCGATCTCGGTTATTATCACTTTCACCCTTTTCAGGCGTCAAAGTTCACAAATATATGGTTTTGTTGCATTTTAAATTCCGCTCGTGTTTGGCCGAGACGAAATTTTGTTATCCGCGTTTGATTTACACTAATGATTACATAATTTTTTGCACGTTTCAAAAGATTATTAGACAGTCCGCGCTAAATACTTTTCTCGATCCAAGTCTTTGCGCAAACATTTAGACTCGAAGAGAAATTTCGCGTTCGCTTCGACGCGTACGAAATTACAATAAAAACAACTCAATTTGCAAGAATAAATAATCCTTTTGAAAAATTTGCAATTAATTAAAAGATAGATCGATCTTGATTTAGTCGGAATGAAATTTTACAACGACCGTTTGCATTGGAATCCCGAAAAATGAAGAAATGCGCTTCCAACAACGCAATTAAGATAACGCGCGGCATTAATCACTTCCAATTATAAGTGAAAAAATTAAAGCAATTTACATAATTACTGCAATTTAATTTAGTTTAGCACGAGCGATTTGCAAACAGAACAATAATTAAGCGCATTTATTTCGGGGAAGAAAAGCACTACTCGTAATCTTAAATGAATTATCAGGAAACGCGCCGGCCAATATTGATATTTATTAAATCAAATAATATTTTTAATCATAAAAGTACTCGTAAAAGTACATAAGTTACGTAATAATCCCCTGTCGGAGTCGCAATAATTATAATTATCACCGATACAACAAGATAAGCACGTTACACAATTCGGTAGCAGCACTTCACGTCACTCCTTCCAATTAAAATAGTTTGAGGTTTCGCCTTCGACTTCCTTTAACTTCACTTGGCTCTTCTTGGATATCCCCCCAACACTTGTCGGGTGACTCTTTTTCCCTCTCTCTCTCTCTCTCTCACTCCCCTTCATGACTCCGCGCCAAGACGGCCAACGCAGCAGAAGGTACTTCGTCTTTTTCGTTTTGGTTTTGACGATCGAAACTACCTGCTACACGATTGCCGATGATAATGAGTTTCGAGATAAGATTCTCGAAAACAAATAAAAATTTATCATCCAATAAAACGAGGATAAAAGTACACGAGTGAAGTCGAGGAGAAAATGTATCGGCGAGTCAATTGATAAAACCGGTGAAGCGCCTTTAAACAATGAATACGTAAGCGGGATAAAACAGCGAGTGCACTCGATAAAAATCTACTTAATCGCTCTACATTATCACCAAACATTATTCACCGAGCGATGATGAAATTATCACGTGAGTCAGAGTTCATTCGAACACGACTGATAAACACGAAAATTGCTTTAAATGTATTCTAAGCGCTGATCGCGGACGACGTATCTCGATCATTGTTTTTAACTCTGTTATCGAAAAATTCTCTTCCTCGGTTAATCTCTTTACCAATACAATAATATCCTGCGTTTAGCGTATAATTTGAAAATAATAATACATTCTTCGTAACCTCGATACGTTTATAATTGCAACCTCCGCTCGAATCCCTTCGATTCGAAAAGTATTATTTGCGCATAATGATCCGATATTATCGATCGAACAACGATGATTCCCAAAGTGATTTGAAGGAAAGCCGATAAACTCGCCCCCCCCCTCAACTAACTAATTAAACTTGGCGCAATTATGGACGAATAATTTTATTTCGAATTTTCATCCAGTCAAAGTCACGCATCACTCCATCTTTTATTGGCGAATTAAACGGCGTTTTCTTTGCCTCTAGTGACTCCAAAACCGTCGAATTGTTTAAGAAACAAACGACGACCAAAATAATCGCAAATAAATCCGAAGAAGCAGCATCTGTGCGAAAAAACAGTCAACTGGACAGTGTTTATTTTGGGTATTATAAATTATATTTAGAAGAACCGCGCGCTAAAAATATAGAGTAAAAAGCGACGTAATCTTTTTGAGATAAAAGGAATGCGTTGGTGTATTGGGATGTTCCGGCAGACAACAAACGTTCCTTACCTCGCGCTTACTTCCTAAATCGACTTTATAGTTGCACAAATTTTGCGTGCCTATTATTAGCGCACAACTACACCCGTGCGCACGCATATTCTTTAGCGGTTTTCAGCGACGGGAAAGATTGGAGTTTGCCGATACCGATCTCGTAATTACAATCGGCTCCGCAACCCAGTTCGACTGTTTACATTCGATAAAAGATTAAGATGGTAGATTTAATTTACATTGTCAGCGATACAGAAGTTGTGAAGTGAGACGTGAGTCACGTGAGTTCGTTCATCGCTCGAGCGAACTGGCGGATTAATAGCGCGTACGCGCAGTCGAAGTTTATGGAACGACGAAATCAGCTTCCTCCGGCAAACACGCGTCGGTGCGCAATAACACGCGCGCGAATTAAAAAGCTGTTACGAGCCTAAAAAGCGGCAAGACAATCGGCCGATCGGGGAGCGAACAATTATCTGGATAATTCCAACGCACGTCAGGAGCGTCGTAAGCGAGTCGCTTAAGATGCGACAAGCAAATAGAATATATAATAAACAACGACAAAAACAACGACAACAACGCAATTACACGCCTTATCGCGCGTAAAAACAACGTTTATCATCTCAACACGCGCTCTCGTTGTCAATCACAGGCTCCTTCGAGGCTGCGCTTCGTCGCCCTGGGCCCAACCAGCCGCGTTGCCGAACGTCGCCGCTCCTGCAAATCTTGGATTTTTCGACGAGAGCCGCCCCTGCATATGGCAATTACCGAGCGGGTGCTGACAAAATCGAAAGCAGGAGAAACAAAGGGCTCGCCCATGAAGATGTTCCACGCGAGCATTAGAACTCCCCCCTCTCTCTCTTGTTCGTGCTCAAACTTCTCCTGCATTTGTAAATAATAAATGTCTCCGCAGCTCCAACTCCAACCGGGCGATGGCCCAACACTAATTGGTTATTCTTTGACCCGAGGAGCATTAGTACCATTAGCGGAACAAACTTCGGGATTCGGGAGATTTCGGAGAGAGGGAAACGTATGGCGTCGCTCGGAAAAGACCTCCTTGCGAAATAACTCTCCTCGATTCCTAGTGGGGCCGGTTCGCTCCCGTTTCCAACTGGAGACAAAGCCTTGATAAAGCATTAATTATTACAATTGCGATGCGCGTCAAAGCTGGAGTAGTCACTCGAGAATCTGACGCGTGAAAAACTCCCGATCGTCGGGCTGGAAAAGCCGCGATAGGTGCATTAGGACCTGGAAACTAGGAGGCGCATTGGCCGATGCTCGCCAACTAAGCGGCGAGTAATTTATTCCCGAGCTGAAAGCGGCAGAGCGTCGAGCAATTTTGTTTGCAAATCATCGGGAGCGAAATGGGGTATCGCAAACGTTGAAATTAATATGATTTCCTAGTTGCCAGTCTACGTCGCGCGACACGGCCGATACACGCACACGCCTGCCTCGTCGTCGTCGTCATTGCGGAATTCGCGCGAATAATTCACAAGCTAAATTCAGGCGAAACGCCCGTTGTTTATTGGGCTGCAACGTTGATAAATAATTTACGAGCTAATCCCGTAATTGGCAAATTCGTAACTTCGGAATCGACCGATAATTTTTAATCAGCATTCAAATTTATTTGCGCTAAGTTTATTAATTATCGATAATTGCGTTGGTAACTTTCAATACCGGTTTACTTTATCCGATCAATTGAACGTCGCGCCCGGATTGTAATCTAGGCGCAGGCCGCCGCTGTTGCATCCATTACTTTTATTCTCGCGAATTTACGAATAATTATTTTTTACAATAACGATACGTGGATATATCGCTGTCGATTTACAACGTCATAAATTAATACGGAACGCGCACGGACACGGACAGGCTGCTGCTTCCGGTTAACGGTTAATCAGAATTACATAAAAATAGCCTCGCGCAAAGCTTTTGTGTGCCCGAGGCACGTACAATGTTTATTAAATCTTGAAAATGCGCAAGTAGAGTAATCGGAAGAATCATGCCGTGCATAATCTGCTCGTAAAACAAAAGCCTTTTTCCGTCATTCGAGCCGCGCATGGTCATTGCGCACGAGCAGTGGATGCACTGCGCGAACAAAGCAACGGCCAATAACGAGCTTACATTTAAATTGCAGCGTTTTTTGCAGCGCGCGAGCAAAACACCAGTCGGTGTTCAAAGACGTCAAATTCGGAGGCTCCCCCGGCTGGAAGATCGATCGAGTTTTACAATTTGTAATCGACGCAAACAAGGACAGCAGCAGCAGCAGCAGCACCTAAAGTGTTTGCCGTAATTAAGGCGCTTGAAATTTCGTACTTCGAGTTGCGATGAAAGCATCGGGAGCGTGTCTTTGTTATTGGGTGGAAGGGGTGGAAAGCTGCTGCTCCGCTCCAGCAAGTAATTAACTTCCATCACGGTGGAGAGTGAAAAATTAAAAATTACAAGTGCGCGAGATTAAAGTTCGTTTC
The DNA here is from genome assembly GCA_018907185.1 of Platyscapa corneri. Taxonomy (NCBI): domain Eukaryota; kingdom Metazoa; phylum Arthropoda; class Insecta; order Hymenoptera; family Agaonidae; genus Platyscapa; species Platyscapa corneri. Next base: position 1,387,689 of record JACCHW010000014.1, read on the forward strand.
GCGAACCGCAATATTTAATCGGCGCTCTTATCTCCGCTCGCGTGCACTTTGAGCAAACGGAGCAATAGTTGCAGTCTTTTAATTAATAACTCGCAATCGTTCTCAATCTTAATTGTTGCCCGGATAGAGGAGAGGGCACGCGTCTATTTTTACGCGCCGACGTTAACGAGGAGCGACTTCTTCTCGGAACAGCAATGCGCCGGCGCACGCTTATTAAACTCGGCCGAGCGCGAGTTTTGCAGTTTTGCGAAACGCGCCGGGAGGAGCTTGGGAAAGGGTTGGTTGAGAGTTTGGAGCCTCGCGACATCCGTTGCGAGGGATCGATTTTCGCTCGCGAACGCGCCGTTTCCGTCTATTTTCGCGAGTTTAGGCGAAAAAGAGGCGCAGCCGCGCGTATAAATTACAAGGGAGCTCGTGGTATCAGGCGGCGCCCAACGAAGTCTATTGTACTCTCCCTCTCGTTGCGGGAAATCAGCACTCGCGTAATGACCCTCGAAGGAGCGAGGGAGCCACGGGGATGATCTTCGCCGACGATTAATCCGCGCTTAGGAGAGTGGGGGCGGCCGGGGACTTTTTCGCGAGTCTGCGAATTAATTTGGAATCGCGAACGCAAGGATTACGAGTTTCGTTCGGTCGGCTGTTCTCGAAACACCCCAGGGTGGAATAAAAGGACGCGTGTCGCAAGCGTCTTAGAAACTAGAGGATACCGGTAATGCACAATCGCTCGCCAAAGTTCGCAATTTCGGATGAAGGCCGAATTTGTTTGGGACAAAATGTTGCCGAACAATATAGACGAGCAACGACTAACCGAGCTTTTATCGTATGCTCCTCTCGAAAAACGCGAATTAAGGACAGACGGGAAACGTAAAAACGTAAAACGCGTTACGTGCGTTAGCTGCGCGACTCGGAGGCTCGCTTAAACAGCAACCGCATCGCTAATCGCACCCGGCGAGGCTCGCAAATTTTTTCTCACCCGCTTTTCCGAATCGCTTAACGGGTTGCCCCCTTGGGCTGCTTCCCGAATTTCGCCGTTTCGCAAAAAGAAGTTGCTCGGCTCTCTTCCTCGTATTTTATCTTCTTTGATTTTGCACTGTCTATGGCCTGCCCCCCCCCCGCAGCAGCAGCAGCCGCTGTGTCTACGAGTGCACACTTGGCCGAGCCGCTCCGAGAACTCACCTACATATCGCTAACTTTCTTTTGGCTTCGAGATACCGCTTACGCAACTGCTGTAAACCAGTAAATGTGAATGTAAAGTTCGCGTAATGCTCTTGCGGACACGACTCCAAAATATTTGCATTTCTTCTATTTTCGCTCGCCGATTCGCCATTATTCGCGCGTGCACTTTCAGTTTTTGTCGAGAGCGTTTTCGCGCTCGAGTCCGAGTCCTGGACCATTGATCTTCCGAAAAAAGAAGTGCTCTCGACGGAATTTCCGATTCGCGTTATTTGCAAGGGTGAAAACCGATACTTGGTCGGTAAATTATTCGGGCGCAGCGAATTTCCGTGCAGTTTAGCTATCGATTCGAAAAGAACGCCGAATGCCGAAAAGTCTGAAAAGTGTCGCGAACAACTTTGGTCCGGAAGCAGCTTCGGGAAAAATTGCGATTCAAAAACTTATCTCGTTACGCTCGCGCGTCGTCGTTATTATTATGTTCGGCAATTACCTTGATCAGTCTGGAATAATGAGATGTTAGTTCGATATTTATTTCGCTGGCGAGCCATTGAAAGGTCGCAATTAAGTCAACAGTTCCTTATTCTTAATTCGCCAAGGTATTCGTCGCGAGAATATTAACGAGTCAATTATTTAACGACTCGTCGCGGAATTCCGGAGCATTCGCTCGCTCGATAAGTAATAGTTGGGCGCGGCGGGGTAATTACTGCAGCCCAATAAGCCTAAGAGGAGCGGGGGGACGACATTTGAATAAAGATATTAGCCACCCAATCGAGGGAAAGAGTCTCGTCCACGTTTGCATAATTATAAAAAATGACAGTCGTATCTGGCGTAGCTGCCGATACGTAGTAAAATGCGGTCGTTTCCATTTTTGCGGCCGCTGAAAAGACGAGTGGTTACGATATCGCACTCGGAGGCACACGCAAACACGCACACGGCTGGCGCGTTACGGCAACCTCGCCGCCTCGCGCATGTCCATTTTCACGAAACTGGTTCGCGTCGCAAATTACCATCGAGCAGCGCAAAAAGCCGCGCGACCCAACATTGTTCAAGAGCATAGTTCGGACTTGTTTTTTACTCTAAAATTCCTCGGCGACGGTTGAATAACGTAAATTATTGTGTAAGATGCTATCGGAGAGCCGGTGTTTTTACAGCTGCGCTGCCTCTCAAATTGGTAATCAAATTACACCTACAGTGAAAGAGAATCCTAGCAAGACAAGTTGTAATTACACATTTATAAAATCAGCTCCCTTCCCTTTCTTTTCTGCTCGACTAACGCGAGCAATGGATTCCACCGCAGCACCTTAACTTATTCTATCCTCTAATTGCAAATTAACTTTTTACGCGCTGCATTATTCGCGTTTGCAAGGTTAATGCAATCCCGAGCTGCGACTTTGAATTACGATTCGAGAGTGAAAATTTCCGAGTCCCCTGCTTTCCGATTGTTCGCACGCGCAAACCAGTTTCGTGCACTTTAATTTTAGATCATCGATCTGCTCCGATTCGTAATACTTCTAATCCAGTCGATGTCGCCTTACGCACCTGACCATCCAATACACTTCGGGCAAATTTTCAATTTTGTAAAAATTCCTACCGATCGAATATCCAAATGACAGCTGTCGACAATTTAGCGTCTGTCGATAAATCGAATCAAAATTAACTTTTCGCGTGTTTTAAAAATTAATTGCATCGAAACAATCGAGCCCAACAATCGTCTTAACGCTAACTTTGCCAATGCTTGAAAATTCCGGTGATTTAGTAATTCGATAAAAGCCGCAATTTTGTAATTTAGTCCGCCTATTGTAGAAGTTTTCATCGCACGCGCACACACGCGTACCGCAAAATCGGGTCTCGTATTATGATTTTCCCAAGCGATATTTGCATGTAAAATTAACGACTTGATTACACGAGATTTTGGAGCATAATGATTTTAGCATGATATTTTAATCCTGTCAGCTGTTATTCGGTATCGCGTATTAGTGCAATTCAATTATTCGCAAAATTGCCTCGTCTGTCGGGGCGCGTTCGACAATAAACCACGTCACGCAAAATACTTAACGAAACCGAAACTCGATGGTTCTTCTTATTTTCTCTCAAAGTTCAATGTTTCGAGTAAAATTTCCCAAGTGACTTCGTCCAAAAACGAAGGCTGCAATTTGTAATTTTAAACGTGCGTATTAAAAGTTTTACTAGCGTACAAAGATCAGCAGTACAAACATTAATATTCGCGATTCTTTCATTAATATTATTCAATGAATCCACGATCTAATTTTTCTGCAACATCATTATTAACCGACGCCTTGATTAAATTTTAAGTAAACAATACCTGTCTCGAACCACTGCGAGTGTGTCTGTATAAAATAAATTGATTTACCCCGATAACAACGAAACAAGGGCTTATCCCAAAATGTATTTACCATTTTGTTATTTTCGCATGTTTTCGAGGAAATATCATCCTCGATCGCACTTTTATGCATTCCTTCGAACTCTCGTTGGACAATGAAAATTCGCACGTAATGTATCAGCGAATCGTTTTCGTCAAAAAACTTCTTTGCTGATTTTATTTCTAAAAGCAGAATTACTGTAACTAAAAAATATTAAATTTACGTTTCAACGTGCAGTGCGCGTTAAGTACGCGCTCTGCATTTATAATTTCTATTTCTAGTCATTTACGACCAAATATGTTTTTTTTAATTGCCACGTTCGAAAGTAAAATGTAACCGAAACCAAACAAGTGTTCGCGAGGCAACTCTTCGGACTACTACTACTACTACTACTACTACTACTAATAGAGACGAGTTACAAGTTACGAGTTTAGTCTATTTAAGAATGTTATTTTACGTGTCAAAATTAAAATTAAAATTCATCTTAGCAACTTGAAACTCGGAAAACTTGGTCTTTTAACAAGAAGCAATCGGCAAATTCCAATTTTTGTACATTGCGCAGATTATTTACGAAATGTTTCTTTTTTCCAAATTTAATTTAATGCATAATATCGGTGCGATTAATCACTTTATAGCAATAATACATCGAATTTCTTCTTCAGCTCTAAACTTATTGATTGCATATTATATCTGTAATTCTAATCGCTATTACTACACGACCTCTGGATAATTAGTTAATCGGTGACATTTTAATACGTCCTTTAATAATTCATTTAACTCACTTTTTCATTACTTTAAAAAGTTTTGCAAATTTTATAGGCAGGATTTTTAGTTTGACTATTGTACTCGCTGAACTATCGATGACGTTTGCTCATACATATTGTACGTGTTCGAATATTAAAATATTTAAACCAAAAGTGTACAATTTTAAACGTATATTTACCTTTAAATAAGTTAGTTTAACCTATTTGTTTATGCGATCATTCATCAAGATCACTTTTAATAAAAAGTTTTTTGTAGTTTCTGTTTTATGAATTCACGGAAAGCTTCAATTATAATATTTGAATCACGCGAATTTCAATGTTTTACTTTTCATGCTTTTAATCTTATGAAAACAAATAATCCGATTCAAACTGTTTCGACATACACACGCGCACGTCTGTTATAAATTTATCTCTTTTTTACTAATGTTTTTCTTGCATTTTATTACACACTTTTTAATCGAACCACTTAATGTTTTTGTTTATTTAGTTATTTACAACTATATTTATTTAAAAACAAGTGCTGCCTTGTAACAAATTTTATTATTTAAACTTCAGAGAAAGCAATAGTCTAGTTCCTAGGCCCCTTCCTCACTGTTTTTATTATAATAACTAAAAGGCATCGAACTTATTAACAGTTCAAAGCTGCGGATAAATGTTTAAACAATTTTTGAAACACCAGGCTAAACTGAAAGGCATTGTTATTGAATAATGTATAATTTTACATTATAATAATATCAGATTTTAATTGAACCGCATCAATCGACTCTAGAAACGATGAAAAGTTTAATAATGATGTTTTGAAATTTTGCGCGGAGCGTCAAAAATTAAAACGAGTTTTATCTGCTTGTTACGATAAAATAATTTAGAAAGTAATACGACGTAAGATGATATATAATTGCCGTTAGGAGTAGAGTGTTTTGATCTACGAATCAACGTCCAAAAATTTTCTCTTCTGCCACATAAAATTTGCTTTAATTTCAACATAATTGTCTAAACGTTCGTACAAAGTATCAGGCCGAGTGAATTTAACCGATTTTCATTTTCTCGATTAAAATTCGCCTTTTCAGTCCATTGTACAAGTGCGTCATTGTGCGAATGTGCGCGCGTTTTTATAAGCTCGCAATTGTTCGGTAACGACGCAATTAGGATCTAGTTGTACAATTAGCGAAGTTTATAAATATTCGGTCGGACGAAAGGAAAGTTGATATTTACGTTTCGCGGTCGCAGGTGCATTCAAAATGACAAACCGCGCCTATAACGTGCCTTTGTTGTTTGATAAATAAAAAAAAGAAACCGTGGTGTTGATCAATAACTTAGGTTAATGCCTAAATTGCAAATATAAGCTACCGGCGATAATACCTTTCGCGCGAATAAAGCTACGATTGTTCTAATAATAATCGACTTTGGTGGTTGGAGTTTACTGCGAGAAAAATTACGACGGGCATTCGAGAAAAATACTAAATTTCGTTAGGTAAGTAGTCGTAAAAGGAGAAATTATTCTCTCGGAGGAGTTCATTTGCATAAAAGATGCGGGGGAAATGCGGAAAACACGAGGAAAAAATGAGCGCCTCACTATGAATAGCAGTAATGCAATACTCGATAGGTACTCGATAAATTCAATAAATTTAACCGGCCGTTACGAGATCTTTATTGATTGGAACTGCAATAAAAACTCCGGAGTCCTCGAACCATCGCTCCAGCGCAGAACTTAAGATTCGAGCGATTAATTCCAAGTACTGTAATTTTTTTCGCTCCGAGTCTGTAGGTTATACATGGCTTTATGTGCATACAGATGCATAACTACAAATGAGGGATCGTCGATCGAGTCATTGTTGCAGACGCAGACTAAAATTTCAATTAGGAGATAAAAAGTAATTGTGACGAATGAGTTCAAAAGAAATATTTCTGCCGTAAGTATATCGAATGAATTTGCGAATCGTCGTAGCGCTAATGAACTCATCGGCTTTTGGCACTTTAATTCAAGTTTATTTGCAAACGCATTATTGCTGTTGTTGTTTTTGTTGTTCTGTCAAATAGTTGTGCGAGTCAAAGTAATTTTGACAATGGTAACGTTGGAATTAAGTTGTTTCTTCACCCTCTCCCAACGCTTCCATTGTTCTGGAAATAAAAAAAAAGAAAAAAAAGAAAACAAGGAAATCGCTTTATCGAAGCAATATTTAACAACTAGTTTATACGAACTGACGGAAGGATTGGAAGATAACACGAGTGTCCGAAAGGAACTGCAAGCAAGTGTGCCCAGACTCACACACAAACTCGCTGGCTTTTTTCATGGCCAGTACGTGTACGTGTCTGTACCGCAATGCTCGATGTGCATTTTCGATGACGAAAGAGAATAAACGTCAGGAGTACATCACTCACCGAGTACTACGCGCCGTTTATTTGCCGGTAATGTAGCCACAATTACTTAGAAAGTGCAGTTTGCTTTTTTTTCGAGACGCCTTAAGAGGCTCTGCTGGCTTTTCGAGGACGTATGCGCTGCTGCTTTAAATTCACTTTAAAGACATGCTCGGACGGAAAATCAGTTAACGCCCGTCTACGAATTTGCTTTATTGGTTTTATTTGTACAACGAAACCAATTCGCCGATCTGCGCTGGTTGACTTGACAAATTCGCTCGATCGATGCCGATCAGACCGGAAATTCGATCGAGCGAATTTCATCGCTTCCACGCGAGGAGCATTTGTTTATGCAACAAGGATAGCGTTGTTTTCCTTCAATATTATTACTTCTACGCGCAATTAATTTAAATATAGAATGCGCTCAACTTTGTGGGCAACTCGCAAAGTTAGAATTTGTTTCGTTTACGTCGAAAGTTGCGACAATTTGCAACAATCACGAATATTAATTTAATAATTATTTCAAAAAGTTTACCGCGCCAATTATACTCGATTAATCCTTTTTTTTTTTTTTTGAAAAATCCGACGCTTAAGAGAGAGGTGGCGCTTTCGTTAACGTGTTTTTCGAACAATGCATTACTCGACCAAATTAAAATAATCCATACGAACAGTCGTTATCTGGCTGTCGTCGATAATTTATTTAAACAATGATGTACGATAGCAATAAAATCCTGGGGCGGGATACAACCGATGCAACGTTCCTGATAAACATTGCAAAATCCCGATGGCGGTCGGCAGTTTACACGTATAAACATTGCAACGTTCAATACTTTGCGTTTGAGATTTATAATGTCAATATTTGTTTGAATGTTGGCAAGGACGGGGGAGTAGCCAGAAAATTAAGTTATATTGCGTTTGAGCAAAATACATCGATAAAATGTACAGTCGCCGAATTAAAAATTACAGCTCGACGATTTATTCGATGTGTTATTAATCCTACGACAATCGTCCGTCTCATTTCTACTTTGAAACTGTTCTACTTCTAATACTTGCAAATTACTTATCGAAGTAAAAGTTGCAATTGAGTATTGTATCGAAAGATATATTTTTACATTAATCGTGATCGAAGGGGCAAGTTTTAATAATTTGCGCGTTAAGTCCGTGCAATTTATTGGTCGCGCGAGCATAGCGTTGATCGATACTGTTTGCGGAAAACTGCCACTCGATGCAAGAGGAAATTAGCCGTTTAATCGCGTCGTAACTTATTGGTCAGAAAAGCGACTCTCTGCAAAAATTAAAAATAATTCCATCGTTAATATGCGAAAGTATCGTGAAAAATTGGCAATATCAGCGAGCGAGTGAGAACCGTTAAAAATAATAAATATACAGTATATCAAGGCGAATAGATTGCAGGTTCGGAATAATCAAATAATGATTTCCGATCGATAAAAGTCGCGTCGTCGAGTTGTCGAGTCGCTCAAACGTTTTCCCGAGCGCGAACGTTAAAAATAATCCAAGAGTGGGAAAAAAGCACAAAATACACAGTTGAAACACGTGCGTAAAATAGAGACGGGAACGCGAAACGTTAAATTTTTGCATAATTTATGCAGATTCTCCGAGTGGCCGAGTAGCGGCGCAAAATTTTAAATAGAAAATAGCTGAAAACTTGCGAGTTTTCCCTTAAAAATCTATTTAATCGCATTCAAAGTCGCGAGCGCTTTTCACTTTTCAAACTTTCAAATAAGACGACTCGAGGAAATTCAAAAGTCGGGGCTGCACCGAGAACCGGCTTAACTAGAACAGCGAATAATGCCGGGTAATGGCGAATAATGGCGAATAATAGCCAAGTTCGGTTGGCCACCGCAACGCTGTCACTTAGCATTTTCGGTATAAATCAACGACACCCTGGAAGTTGATTTATTCTAAAACTCGCGAATTTTGAAAGCGGAAAGCAGCACACGAGCGCAGTATTTCAGCGTTTTTATGATTCGCACACGTCACTTTGCATATTCGTACAATTAGAGTTTCTAGCTGCGAACTTTCCAAGCTCTTTTGCGGAATCGGCTAATGAGAAAAACGGGCCAGAAGTCACGCAACGGCCGATTCGGCGAACACCGTCCCCCGGCTCTAAGAAAAGGCAGGGCGCGAAGGTTAGGGAAGGCTAGGAGACTGAGCGCGCAACGCGAAAAGCCTGAAAAAATGAAAACGGAAAAGCAGAGCGAGCCGCCGCCGCCGCCGCCACCACCACCACCACACTTTTACTTTAATCCCAGTCGCGCTCTCTCTTTCGTTCTTACGGCGGCGACGAGGACGCGCTCGTGCTCACGGCCTCCTCCTCGGCGGCGAATCCTCCTTTGCAATTAAAAAACCGGACGAACGGGTTTCCAGGCCTCGGACATTCCGCAAATTCTGCTCCTCTCCCCCACGCGCTCGAGCAGCGGCCGACGAACGTACCGAAATCGAGCACCACGACGACTCGCGAGAGAGCCGGGATAAATAGCCCCTAAGCTCCCGCCGAGATCGCCGGGCCTCTTCTCTTTACATAACGCGTGGGACGAGCCAAGGGAGGGGGGCAGCCGGAGGGGCTCCTCTTCCCGTAAAAAACTCGTTAGGAGACGAATGATGCGATGGGTATCGTCACCCGAAACGCGTAAACCTTTTCTGTCGGCCGCGAAATCTCCGGCGAGTCCGTTTTTCGTTTTTCGTTTTTCGTCGCTGCCAAACTGCGCGAGACAGCTGACCCGTGCTGCTTGTAATTCCGCAGAGCTGACCGGCCCTCTTGACAAGTTTTCAAGGTTTTTTTACCTGTCCAGAGACGCGCACCGGCTGCTTTCCGCGATCCCTCCCCGTCAAAGCGAAAAGCCTTGGAAAACGATGCGTCCCTCCCTTACACGCGTCATCCGCGCGATTCTCCGCTTCTATTGTTCCGCGCGTATTTTTTGTCCGCGCCTCGAGTACTAAAATTATGAAAAAGCCAATCCGAGTCTATCCGATTTTCATCGGAGGAAAAGAAGAAATGTGGCGCTCGGTGCACTGGTGCTATTTGGAAAAAATACCACTCGCCGAGGGCCAATTCGAAAAGTTCCGAGGCATTTAAACGCTGCACTAGGAGCGGAAGGCAGGAAGCCGGACGGAAAAAAACGGAGCGGATTGGCAGAGAGAGATAAAAGATGGCCGCGATAGGAGAGGCCGTTGTCTCTCGTCTCGCGCTCGATAATCGCGGCGGACGAAATCGGCAGATTTACAAACCGAAACGGCTTCTTTCGCCGTGACCGGGGCACGCACGCACGCACGCACGTACGTACACACAGACACACGCGCATAACGGAAATCATTGCGCCTCACGTGCTCTGCATTAGATATGCAAATACGGCGAGTGCGCGCGCGTTACGCAAGGAGGCGACTCTCGGCGGGCTAACGCACACTCGCGCCTCCCTCCCCCGACATCGGCGGCGTCTACGAGGTTCGTTGACCCGAGCCTATTTAGCTTGCAACGTATTATGCGCGGACCAGGAAACTAAGAGCCGTGGGCTGCTTTACCGAGAACTTGGCGTCCGTTTTCGCGTTTTTACTGCTCGGTTAACCTCCTCTCCGGCCCAACAGCGCGACCGTGCTTTTACGCTTCTTTCACTCGTTTTATTACTGGGCCACAACAGGGTGGTGCTTTACTCCGCTTGTTTTTCGTGTCACGGTGCCTCCCGGGCGCGACCGAATTCCTCCGCGGCTCGGGCCTGCGGTTTCGCGAGCTGCAATTGCCAACTGCGGATAACCGATATCTGGGCTCCAACCGGAGCAACGCACGCGACTTTTATCGGCTAAGCGCGCCTTTTTCCACATTTCAAATTTCGAATCGGCACGTGCGCGCGAGCGGAAACTCACTCTTCGATTCATCGCTCCTGCGTAAACAGCAGATTTACTTCGGCGCAACGGCTCCATCCCCGAGAAGCCGACCATTGCTGCTGGTTATCTCATTATCCCCGACACGAATTCCTCGATTAGTTTCTTCCTCTTCGATTATAACCCCGAGATTATTTGCTTCCGTATTTTGCTCTCAACAGAATTAGGAACCTAATTTCGCTTAAATTTTCTCAACACACAGTTATTTGAAAATGTGTAAAAGTGCGCGCATATATAAATTTATCGAACGCTGTATTGTTGTAACGCGCGTTCTTTTTGCTAAACTGCATCTCGGACACTTTCAACCGATTTTGTTTCCTCTTTTTGCTTCTGTCCGTTAATCGTGTCTCTTCTTTTATTCGTCCGGCTTTTTCCTTCTGCTACGATAAATAATAAATAATACCTGATAATTTTCGATGCGAAACAGAGATTAACATTAAGGATTGAGTCGTCGAGGAGGCGACAGCTTTTATCGTTAGAACCGAAGTAGAACCATTATCAGCCTCTGCGATCGATAAACCGTATGGGAAATTATTTTTTACAAGTGACGTTTTAAAAATAGACATAAGCCTTTAGCCAGTTTGTTTAATGTTTGTTTTTCTACTTGTTGTACTTGGAGAGTTTGACGAGTGTTCGTACCGAAGCAATATATTCTATCGATACTTAGAAACAGTGAAAATGAATTGCTTCATGAATTATGTAAAAGTTAAAGGACAAGCAGAATAAATGATTTGTACGTTCTGAAATCTAGGGACTGAGAAACAATTCTTTGTATGCAAAAACCGACTGATTTTAGTTCAATATTGATTCAGAAGTCAAGTTGCAAAACGTTTGCATAATTCAATGCATAATAATAGTACACTGGGTTTATCGCAAGAGGCTTAGCGCGGGAACTGCCTTAAATTGTTATTAATCAGAAAAAAGTCACATGCTCGTTTATAAATGCGTATGGAATTAATAAATTATCAACTCCGCCTAAGTACAACTTTTGCGCTAAAAAAAGCCAACGCTGAATAAATAATGCGCCGATTAAAAGCAGTATTGCGTCACCGGAACGGTGCATATTTTTTTTAAGGGAAAAGAAAAAAGGAAAAGAGAAAGGTTTTCCTCGTGGTCAGCGCGCTAAACGCAGCACACGATTCGAGTCCGCGGCAAATTCGCTCGCTCGTGCGAGGAAATACAAATACAAGCGAAGCATCCGACCAGTGGATTCGGCGAAATCGAAATTTGACGAAATCCCGGCGAACCAGGAGGTTTTGGCAGGACGACGTCCGAGCACTTCCATATCCTATTCGACAAATCCAGGAAACGAACGGGACTGACGGAGGGATTCCGGGAACCCAGAATCAACATCGGCGATCGCGCGAATATCAATTTTTTCTCCTCTCTCGTTTCGTCCGAGCGACGCTCGACCGACGCGGACATTAATTTCCGCGAGCGAACGAGAGAGAGAGAGCGCCGCTGACCGCCTCATTTCCCACTGTAGCCCACGACCGTTAACGATCAATTAACGGTCAAGTCTAATCGAGGATAGGGTCAAGATCCTCCGTGGCATAGATCGCCTCCGAGCGCTCGATCGCTCTCGACGGACAGTTTGTCGAAAAAAATAACAACAAAAAGAAGAAAAGGCGTTAGGGGGGGGGGGAGAGCTACAGCTAGAGTTTCCGCGAGCGGAAATCAGCGATAAATTCAAGAGCCGAGATTGTCTTTCGCAGTTCCCAGGTGATCGATGCGATACCATTTTATCAAGCAAGAGTCACACTTGCGCTGACCTCGGATCGCGCGCACGACTATATTAAGAAGCCGAGCGAAAAGTGAGATCGGAGTAAATCATGTTCGTGACGTGATTTACTAACTATGAAGAGATCTCATTACGCCACAGCCCGTGCGGCCGTAGCTCGCGAATTAATGGCCAAGGATTCGTCGATGTACAAGCACAACTAAGCTCTTTTTCCAAAGCTCCGCTCTGTGAAATTACGTGCTTTTATCTTCCGCATCTTAAGCATGAATAATACATGCACTTTGCTCGTGTGTGTGTGTGCGCGCGCGCGGGTTATGTGGCTTTTTATCGTACACGGGGAGCGTTTATTTCTGCTTTTTGCCGGCGCGCGCGCTGGCATTTATGAAATTTCGCGAAGCTGATATTAATAACTCTGGCAAAGGATGTTTCCTCGTTGTATCGATTAACTACTTTAAGAATAAATGCACGATGCCGCGAGCCTCCGACGATTGTAAAAATTCAAGTCGTATAATCGCAGTGCCGATATAAATATTATATTCAAAACTTATTTCTGTCGCGGCTGTTAAATTATTTACAAGCTTGTGGATAAGTATGGGTTGGGGCGAGTTGCTCTAGTCCATCAAACGCCGCTGCTATATATGCCCTATACCTTTCCGTCGTCTCGGCAAAAAATTTTTTTTTTTAATCCTAAATGCGAACTCGCCGTTCGAGTCGCAGCTACGCGCTATTCTCGCGCGGACTTTTGCGAATCGCGCGCGTCAGCGAGGAAAAATGCGACCCTCGCAGTTACGTCCAGCTTACGCTAATCATTTTATTCGGCGCCCTCCGCCGAATGAGACGAAGGAAAAACAATATTTTGTCCATGACCCTTAGGAGGGAGCGGAAGGTTCGTTCGACTGCGAAAATTCGCAAGTTGCGACAAGTTCGGCCCGAGCCTGACGCGTCAACTTTTTGCCCCGACTGTCCCTGCAGTTCCATTAGCAACTGACAGTCTACCCAACGAGACATAATGCGTATCCACGTGCGCGTTATTAAAGATAGGAATAGAGACTCAAAGCAAAGCGCGTCTAGTAATAACTCGCAAATATTTATAAGAGCGGAACGGGCGATTACGAATGGAATCGTTAAAAATTCAATCGCGGTTCGAACGAAGACAAAGCCCCGGCAAACAAGGATTTCCGCGGAAAACAGAGTCACGTTTTTCCCGCAAAATATGAATATGCAAAGAGGCGAGAAGAGGGATTTCCGAGAATTCGCTGCTCCTCGCAAATTGAAGGTTTAAATAGTAATAAGGATGAAAGGCACAGTGTTTCGTGAACTAGACTCGTGAAGAAATTCGGGGGAAAGCCGTGCTCGAGCATACATTAGCTCGAGATTTCTTTTAATCCCGTGCACGCGCGAGCGAGCGCCGCGCTTTTTTCGCGAGTAATTCGCACTCGGTGCCAACGTCAGCCGTGCGTCACGACGACGCGCGGGTCTCAAAAGTCAAGAATCACGGGAGCGCGAGCGACCGGTCGGTCGGTCGGTCGGTCACTGGCCAAGTGGCTTTAGCGTGCGTTCGCTCGCACGACTCGCCTCGGCTTTTCCGGAAATTCGGGCTGCCCCCCTTTGAACCTCCCTGAACCCCCCCCCCCCCGCCACTCGGACAAGTACAGCAGCTGTGAACGAGGCGAGGTCCGTGGTATTCGCAGCTCGCGCGGTGCCTGCGTACGCAAACATCAGCTGTGATTGCCCAGGTGTGCGTCATTTTTTGCGCGCGGCGTTGCGTTCCTGCACTCGACGACCCAACGCCCGGCTAACGGTGTGAATCCTCGTTTTATCCTCGATAGCTTTGAAAAGGAGAAAAGCGCCGTTCCTCCTCCGGCCGAATTATTTGCTTGACTTAATTAAAGTGCCTTGGACGCGGCGAGAGCTTCTCTGTGGAGGAGAATTTTTCTCGACTGGTAAACGCAAGGCACCTCCATTTCACCCCCACACTCGTTTGCTAAACGTTAATAAACTAGTTCTTTGACCCTTTCTCGAGTACCAAAAAATGCCAGTGGCGGCAGCTTGCGAAAGTAAAAATTTATTCCACGCAATAGGCGCAAGAAATAGCTGATGATCGTTGCTGCTGTTTGCTACACGCAGATCTGTTGATCTAATCGAGAGGCTTCCATTATTCGCCAAGATCCATAGACTCGATGAATTGAGCCTATTTGACGATAATGTGTGCGCGAATGAAACCATGCGCTCCGGTAAATCAAACTTCGATTAGGTCAATTTCATTAATTGCGAATTAACAAGTAAATCGCAAAGCTCCGTCCGAACGAATTTCTAAATATTTAAACTTTTTAAGTCTCGAGTAAAGAGGCTTATACCAATTATGTCGTTTATTCGCGATAGAGGGTTTTCCGTTAAAAATCAGGACGACGAGCGCTAAAGCGTTGAGTGCCAGCAATCTAATGCAGGTGGTCGCCGAGTACTTTTGGTATGACAAATCTCAATGTTTATTAAAATTTTTTACAATAAATGTCGCTCTTGCTCATCCGAACGTCTTTTTCCAAATCAACCTTTGCTCCGAAATCGGGAATTTAATTAGAAAATGAAAAATTCACCCTAGTTTGATAAAAAAGACTTTCGATTTCGCGATAATCGAGCGCAACAACACCAGCGTGAAATCACACGTCATCTGTGATGGAAAAGTTTAAGGCGAAAATGGAAGGGCGACTTTCGCGTAAATAAACAGGCTCGAAGTTAAAAGCGCGAAAAGTGGAATGTGTCGCGTGCACGAGTTTTTAAAAACGCCGCGACACGCCTGTCGGTGAAAATTCTAATAATATGAAAACTGGCCGATATCCAAGTGCTTAAACTAGAGCGGCGCATCGGAAATCGAATAGATTCTCGATAAACGATCCTCGCGACAGCTTGAGTTTTTGTCCCTGAAAAGCTGCGCGACTCGGATTCGTCTCGTCGGTAATAATCGAAATCGAATAGCAAGCAATCGCATAAGCTAATTGCGAAATTGGCTTATTGCGTTTAAATTTGAGAAAAAAGCAGCGCAACAGCCTCGGGGGACGTCGAGATGGCATTATTCTAGTGGCAAAAGCAGCGGCGACACGAGCGAGCCGGAGTCGGTCTATAAAACGCGGACAAAAGTCTCGTGACTGCGCGCGCTCGAGAAAACAGGTGAGAGGGAGAGGATCGGGAAGGGCGAGATGAATCCCAAAGCGAGCGCAGGCAAGTTTTTTGCGCTGCCGGAGCATCAAGTGGCTCCGCGTGCACTGATTCATCTCGAGGGGAGAGAAATAAAAAAGAAGGAACAAGGACGCGACGCGATCACGCGCACCGGGACCTGGAGACGAAAACAAAAGGAAGAACGGACAACGGTCTAAACAAACTCAGGAGCGGACAGTGCAGTGCTCGCTAGTGACGTGCCACGTGATTCCTTGGGAGCAGAATTAGGCCGTCAAGTGGTGGATCCTCGATCTGCCTCGGGGGGGGGGGGCAGCTTTAGTCTAGTGGCCCAAGATGGCGGACGGCTCTCGATGACGATGAAGCCCGGATGCCGCCGATACTCGAGACGCGCGAACAAGGGAATTGCAGCGCAGGCCAGGCCCTCGACCGGGAGCGGGGAAAAACGCAACCTCTCGGATATAGTCTAAACAATATTTGTCGGGTCGCGCCGAGCCCGGGGTTCTGGACGGGCTCGAAAGTCCTTCCGTGAACGGATGTCGAAATTAGCTCGGAAGAAGAAAGGAAACCGAACGTCAACGCTCCTACACACGCGCGACCGGGGCAACCCGAGCACGAGCCTCGGCCGCATTGTTGTCCGAGCGGAATTTAAAACACACGTTTTTTAACCTTTCTATTATTCCCCCGAGTCCGTTGCAATTCATGACGTCACTAATGTCGAGGCCAAGATATTTTCAATGCGTCTATTGTTAATGCGCCACAATGATGACCATTGTGGCCGGCTTATTTATAAATATATTGTTTTCGAACCATCGTTTTTCTAGATTTTTCCTCCGCGGATTCCTCGCAGACTCTGGGCTCGCGTCGTAATTCGCATCGGCGCTTTTTGTGCTCGAGCTCTCTTACCCACGCGCATCGCCAAACTCGAATACATACCAGCAGCCGGCATTCGGCGAAACCTTAATCTTCCTCTCGGGAGGAGCAGTTTTTTGAAAATGGCGCGATCGACGGGCCAACGCGAGCCCCAACTTCTATTTCCACGAGCCGTTAATTGGCACTCGCGCCGCTGCGCAACTCGAGAATTTTTAGAAGGAGGAAAGGGGAAAGGCTCGGAAGGAGGAAAAAAAGTACGTCGACGCAGTTTGACGAATCGCGCAACGCCCTTGTCCAATTGCTCCCAGCTGACGGTATCGTTCGTTTCTAAACAAGACGCGAGGATTCGCTGAGCTTGTCAGGATTGGTACTTCGAGTATGGGCAGTATTGGCCGACCCTCGCGCCCAATTAAATTGGAGTCGCGCTTTTAGAACGGAGCTTTGCTCTAACCAGTGAAATGTTTATCAGGGCGAAATTTGACCGAAAGCCGATAAACGATTGCACTCGTGCACTCGACGTAAGGTGCACCAAAGTAAGCGAAAACTGGCCTCCTCCTTCCTCCCGGATTTTGTTTACACAGCCAAGAATCGAGTGCAACCGCGATCAATCCCCCCCCCACCGCCACCCCCAGTCACAGTCCAATGTGCGACTAGTCTAGCGAAGTTCTTTGGAAAGCAAAACCTGGGACAGAAGGAACGTGGAACGTGGAAGCGGAGCGAGAGAAAGGACAAGCACCAACGAGCGCCCGATCCGCCTCGATAGACTGCGCAGGTACTGGTTTGCTGTTCGCTATTTGCTAGTACGACTGAAACTACAATTAGAAAGCGGCGAGTACATTGTCTGCTTCGGTCGCGCTCGATCGTGCCTCGCACTTTCCGCGGCTCGAGGAAAGCGCGAATTTTCCTCCTCCCCCAAGGACGGCTGCTCTTCGGGGTCTCGAATGTTTAGCTGGAAAGGCCCGTACTCGAGTCACGCACGCGCGAACAACCGGTTATTCGTCGTTCGGGAGAAGCGCATTTTTACCGTCGGTCAACGACGATTATTAATTATCGCTAAAACTGCTTCTTTGTTAAATTCGCGTACGTAGAATTGCACTTTGGTTTGTGGCAGGTTTAAAAAAATGTCTTTTGAAAATTCTTTTTGCCAGTCGTTGCATTCCCGTGTGCTGCTTTAACGCGGTTACTGTAACTACGTCTTTTTTTTGTAGTAGACCAGCGCGTTTGCCGGGAAACATCAAAGGGAATCGACCGCAGCGAATAAACGTCGAAGATCAGCCCGAATCTTGTGCAAGTGATAATAATGTAATTCAATCTTCGTAACAGTCTCATTGTCTTAATTCTAATCGCATTAAAGGAAAACGATAAAAGCGCTTCTGAATCGAGCAACTGCGGCCTAAATATCGAGTGCATTTGTAGAACAAAAGCCGCAAGAGTCGACAGAGCGAGATAAACTGAGCAAACGAGCTCTTGGCTGATTTTATAAACTAAAACTACGCGTATTTATATATTCAAAGGAGGTAATTGCAAAATAGCGATCCAAGAGCTGAAACGCGAAACTTAAAACACTATCGATCATTCGCTGATGTATTTATTTATTCCGTACCCCTTTTCCTAAGCTGTCCCCGATTGAATTTACAATTCAATGAATTATAATATATACGAAATAACGCGGTGTGTTTTCGAGATGCTCGTGACGGCGAAAATTTTGTCGCTTAGCTACATCCATCCTCTCTCTCTCTCTCTCTCTGCCGGCTCACTTCTCCTTTCTTCGTTTCTTCATTAATCTATTTATAAATATTCTCCTATCTATTTTTCTCGGGCGTTCGCATGTGCGCAAAAGCACGGACAAAAGCAAAACTGCATAATAACCCAGAGAGCAAAAAATAAATTGCTTATTCGTTTCGACGTATAGGCGCGTATAGTTAACTTTATTTATACATCTATACACGTATGTTTTGCAACGAGAGTCTCACAGTACTTGTGTCGGATTATGCATGCAAGGCTATGCAATTTACGTTAATATAGGACGCAAAGGAAAACGCTCGGCGTTTACTCGTGCATTCGTGTCTCTCCCCCCTCCCCGCAGTTTGCCGTTCGCCTCCGGCTCAAGCACGTGTTGCCGCCGCAACCAACAGTCCTTTCGTGACAAACTTTACTGTCGCTGCTGGCACACTAGAATGCAATCTTTGCAAACAGATCGAGTGCATCGATTTCACGCACTGCGTCGGAGAGCAGGCGAGTTGATCAGAGCCATGAAAATAAAACCACTTTCAATGTCAGCATCGACGTGCCTCGTGATTCTCGTGGGAGAATTCTACGCGAATATGATCCAATGACTTTTTTGCGCGGAACGCGACGAGCCAACTACTTTATTGTTACGACATCTCTCGACGTCCCTCGAGAAATACGTCCGCCGATTCCGGGGATCCGCGGACTCTTTTTCACTTCTTAAACTTTGCACGCATTCCTTGCGATTTTTTTTATACGCTTGTTCGCGGCAACGCAGCTTAATATAGCTCGACGACGAAATGACACGTAAAATTATTGATTCATCGCGCGCCGTAAGACTCGTAAGCACATTTATGTAATTGCTTAAGTAGCGGAAACCTGCAATTAAATGTCGCGCGCGAGAAAAGTTCGACATAACCTCCATTCACGTCGTATACGACGGCTAACGAAAAATCGTCCGTTTGCGCTCTCGGACATTCGCCGAATACCAAACTGCTTGCTAAATCGTGGGCAAAAAACGAAGACGGAGGAAAGCAGAGGAAAGCACCGGAAAACGACGTAGCGGCTGCGCTGAAGCGAAAACCAATACGAATAGAGTCGCGCCATTAATACACGTTGCTATTTTTAAACGGTTTGCCGCGAGCACTCGACTTTTGTAAATGCGACGCACTATCCAGATAACAAATTACCGTTATCAAAGCAATTAAAATTGCTTTCCCATTTCAATGCTGCGATTTCGAAATCAGTCAGAGATTCAATCGATGATCGATAAATCTGCTTTGGCGCGAGAGGGGCGGGGAGGGGAATTAATGGAATTACCAGCATCTTCACTTTCGTCGATTCGGCCGTCTAATCGGCCCGGACAGCCGCGCTACGAGTAACGACGTCGCACCATTGCTTTTCCCGTTCTCGCGATCGTATAATGAATTCGTGAGCGCGCGCGCGCCTGCGCACTCTGCTGGCGGTGTCAATGATAAAGCACGACGGGGGCTAATTAAAATGCGCCTTGTGCGAAAGCCTTTTCTCAACGTTAAGAGGTTGCGAGAGGAAAGGCTCCTTCTCAAGGCTGAACCTTGGGCACACGCGCACCCTTGAGCCGAGAAGGTGCAACCCTTCCTCGATCTCTGCTCGCAAGAACGGCGCTGATTCTGACAGTTAATGCGCTTTTGTCTCCGCGATTGGAACTAGTGGTACTTCACCGGTCGCTCGGTGATAGATGCGAGCGCGAATCTCAAAAGTTACACGAGAGTAATCCCTCGGCTCTTTTCATCGGGCTCTAATGACTTTTATCAGATTTAAACGACGACTGCGAGGATGTAACGATCTTAACGATTTCACGCTGCACTTTCAAAGCATGACTTTCAAATGTCGCAACTTCAAATTCGAACGCTCGAGCTTGAACGTTCGAATCTCTGGCATTGACGTCTAAATTGCGGATTTTAAAAAAACTCGAGCCAGTGACGTAACGATACGTAGGTTACGCTAAGTTTCGAACGACCGATTTTTACAAGCTTTTACAGAAATGCTTTACGTCGAGGAAGGACGCGGCTGAGCTAAAGATTACAACTGAATTTAACGACGTCTAATAGTGGAAAATTCTTTTGCTCGTGCACTTTACGAACGGCTTGTTGAAAAAAAATATTTCGCAATACTTCGTCTCGTGTATAAATTTTTGGTTACGTTTCGAAAAATATAAAAAATCATTTTTCCTCTTGTACTTTCGAACAAAACGTTTAATTTCAGCCTTAAAATAATAATGATCAACGTCTGGAGGAAGGCCGACTGTTTCAATCTCAAAAATTAGTCGAACTTTTACGCAAGTAAGCGAACATTATTATAAACATTGCGAAATTATTTTTATACACTTCTAAAATACATTTAACGTTATTTCTAGTACCGTGTAATTATTATCGTTATTATTATTATTATTCAGCGTGCGAGCGTAGATTGTGTAGTTTCGCAATGACTGCAGAGGTACGCGTAAAATGCATTTCCAAAGACCTAGATAAGTTTTATTTTCGTTTAACGGTACAAACGTGTTTGATATTAAATAAAAATCGAATCGAGCGAGTGTTGCATGAATTTAAAAAATTAATTGCCTTTTTTACGAAGCGCGCGAAAAACCATGCAAATCTACGGTAATATTCATATAATAATTACAAATGTCTTACGTAAAGAAAAATCGCTTGAAAAATGCTTTCGAGACGGTGTGCCGCACTAAAGTTGCCGTTTTACAAGCATCAACGCGTTAATTAAATTTGCTATATCCAATTTAGAAATTCTATCTCGAATCTTACAACAGCCGGATTATTTGAATATTTAGCAAGTTAATTTATCGGAGGTAACTGGGAAACTTTTGATTCGCTCGGTGCGCGAGTAACGCAATACCGTGTAAAAACGTGGACTTTCCGCGCTCGTAATAATCTTAGAAGCGTAAAGAATTACGCGAGCGAGGCTCTGAAAATACGAAAAAAGCAGGAAATTTATTATTCGGAGCAGTTGCCCGTATAAAGAAGTGTATTCCTCGCGGAGATTTGGAAAAAAAATACGATCGCCGTAATAATTTCGATCCTTTTTACGTGCGCGCCGGCGAACGTTGAACGCCGCTGTAACTACTAGAAGAGAAGTAAATGTTCGTAGCCATACGCCGCGGCTATAGTCATTAATTTTGCTTGCATAAACCCTCGAGAGCAAACATAAATCACCGGTCGAGAGTTTGTAACTCGGCAACATCCCGCCGCGTAAAAAAGCAAACAAAATAATTAACTCGCGAGGTAAGAAAGCGCAACTTTGGCGCAAAGTTCGCGCCTCGCGTCGCGTTGAGCAAACGCTTGGGAGATATCGCGGCTTATCGACTCGCGGGCGCTCAATCGATGACGTCGATTGGCAAATCCGAGCGAACGTGCGTCGGTGCATTCGAGAGGAACAGCTCCGTCTAGGAAAGCGAACGATAAGGATCTACACGAGCGTGCGAGCCGAGCCGCCTTTTTCCGAACTATAAACCAACTAAAAGCCGTCGACCTGCTCCCGTGAAATATAGTCAATTTAATCATTGTTTGTTTTTACGTTCGTTTTCGCGCTTTGCCCTTTGTCTCTTGACGGCGGCAATCGGTCGGGGATATCGAGAAGTAGCCACGAGTTTCGCAACGATCCTTTCCGGAGTCTTCGAATTAATTCATCGATTGCATTAACAGCCGCAATCTGTTTTCTAACGTGGACAAAATGAAAGTGGAAAAATCCGTTGTCGTCTTCGCGTAATAAGTTCCCTTTAAACTTAACCTAATCGCGAGCCTTTGGGCTTGATCGACGGCAACTTTTATCGACTTGTTACGCGCGAATAAATGATCGCTCGCGATAAGAATCAAGGAAATTCCTCCGCCAATAACTGACTCGTCGATTACCGAAATTAACAGAATTTCGAGTTTCTCCCGGCGAACGCTACGTTTTATGAAATCCATATAATCCCCGCCGAGAGCGAAGCCAGGCCAAGTCAGCCTGTACTTTCGACCTTCTCTTTCGTCGACGCTCGCGCGGCTAAATCTTTGCAAGAGCGATTTAAGCTAAGCCTACAATCGGCACAGAGATGCTCGTGATGAAACGTAGCTGCGCAATCAGGGAGGTCGCGCCCTATCTTACCGGCGTCGAACTCTGGCCGCGAACCTCTTGGGCACCTCTAGCACCCGTCGAGTTGCCGCGCGCCTGGATGGCTCGACGAAGGGGTCAGTGGGACATCCGGGGCACATTCGCTCGCATGCACTTGTCGCGAGAGATCGACGCTCCGGCGGCAAAGACGTCTTCGCGATCCCCGACCGAAGCGCCTTCTTTTCGTCCAGCCTCGAGCGCGCGTTTTCGTTTCCTCGGCCTTAGAAGTGAAAGTGCGGCTTCGGCATCGGCTTAGCCTCGAAGGATACATTTTATACAAGGCATATTCTCGTTCCGCGGCTCGTCCTCGCAAGAGGGGATGTTGTCGGCTGCTGTCCTTGCGCAGCGAAGCTCCTGCGCTCGGCGCTAGTCGGGAAAACGGCAAAGGGGGGCCTTGGAAGGAGGAGGAGGAGTAGTCGCCGCTCGGCAACGGATTCGGTTAACGAACGCATCCAGCTGATAGCCGTCGTTTTGCCGGGTCCGCGGCAAATTCAAAGGCTCCCTTCGAGCGCGTGGGTGGCGAGATCGGAACATTAATCCCGCGATTAATCCGCGCCTCTCTTTCTCTTTCGACAGTTGGCCGGAGGTGATTATTACGGTGGTCACTCGCTTTTCCGCATCGAATCGAATTATTTGAGCGCGCGCGATCGCAGCTTCGATAAATTGCCTCGAGCAAAGGCAGCGCCGAAACTGCTCCGTTTGCGAGGCAAAGCTTGAATTATACGGGCCAAAGGTGGAAAATTTAATGCGACGCGGAGCCGACGTTTTCGAGATAATTGCACTGCGCTCGGGAAAAACAGGCGGCAGGGGGTCCAATAGGCGTCACAGTTTGTCAAGTGTAATTTCGGATTATCACTTTCCCAGCATAATTGAAAAGACTATTAATTTACATTTGCGAAGCGGCGCGGTGTCCCGGTCCGTTTTTGCAGGAGAGCCTGAAGACACGGGAGCGAAGAACGAGGGGCTCAGACATTAGAATTCGCGCTCACGGGAGTGGAAACTCGGGTTCAAATGGAGAGAATAACGCGCTCGAGGTTCCCCTCGACGCCACTACCTTGAAATCGGAGTCACGGCGACGGCGACGGCACAATGCCCTGCTATAATAAGCCGCCGGAGAAAACGGGGAGAAAAAGAAGAGGATAGCGCGGTGCAAGGCGAGGGGACCGATGATGACGCTTGTGCCACTGAGGCGCAAGGGCCGCCGCGCAGCCCGGGTACGCGATTCCGAGGCTGTGCGTCGTCGAGAATTGTTAGAATTTTGCGTAATCGAGCCGCGAGTTCGCGCACCAGCTGCCGTTGCGAAAGCCACCGACGGCGACGACGACGACGACGGCGACGACGAGGAGAGAGCGGAGGGCTGCTCCGATAAGGAGAGGAGCGACCGACTTTCCCCCTCCCTCGGCTGCTTTCTTCCGCTGTACCTATGCTCGACTCGGCGTACTTGTATTTCCAGGATTAGCGCAAATTCACTGCCGAGTGAGCCGAATGAGCATTAAAGCGAACAATAGACCCAAAAACCTCGCTAGATCTTTGAACTTCTGCTGGGAAATTTAAGGTAACCCCGTTTACCTTGTATTGGTTTTCGCTGCTGCACTCGGTGCGACCCAACACTCCTGTTTGCGTTACACTCGTCCCGGCTATTGTTTTCTATTATTATTTACATAATCCTTAATCCTAATCTGCTTATGTAAGATCAAAATTCGTGTATGGCTCCGTGCACGAGGTAATCTCCGGGAAAAATTTCCTGCCCCCGATGGCTAATCCAGTGCCGCCAAATATAATTGTTGTCAGCCATTCGAGACTTTGGATGAGTAACAACGACGCTCCGGTTTCCCCGCCATAAACTTAAATAATAATTTGGTCATTCCCAATTCCTCCTTATTATTCCACGAGGTTCGTGTTCCACTACTGAAATGGGAAAAATTCTATTCTACTCTACATTACTTCCTCGTCCAAACATCTTATTTATTTAAATGGCTTTCCAGCTAATCCGTACTTGTGCTACAATCGACAAAATTTACAATTCGAACAACTGAACCGCTCCGGGGATTTTAAGCGGCAACTTTAAGGTTTATTATTTATTATTTCTACTTCTGATTTTGCCGTCGAATCTATACGTATTCAAATCTATTTCCCGACTATTTTACGCCGAATGACAATTAATGTCTGGTTCCGGAATTTTCTTCTTCACCGATCGACTCGTGACTCTAATTTTGCCAACTACAAGTATTTTTACAAACATTTAAGAATCTTAAAATCTCTAATCAGCAAACTGTTTTAACTATTGGCCCGCATCGAACGTTTTCTATTTTTTGTCTCGAATTGGAAACTGCAAAAAGCACGCAAAAGATCTTTGATGTACGAGTTCCCGTGGTGATTCAAATAATTTCGATACCGACTTACAATACAGGATGTTTCAAATCAAACGGAACATACAAATGCACATAAAGAAGAAACATTGGCAAACAATTTCTATTCGATTGTTTACCGTTACAATATTTAACTTTTCCTTTATCGAATTCCCAATAAAGGCGTAAGTTTTCGTTAAAAATGTTTCGGAATTCGATGATAAAAATAAATGCACGCAACTTTTTCGGATTTTCTTGACGTTGTTATCCTTTGAACTTAGAACGTCTATTGTGCGAACGAATACATTGAAAATGCTGTTTTTAAATACTTACAACTTTATGGATGAAAAGAAAGAAACATTGACTTTGGTAGACTTGACTTACCTAAAACACAAAATGATATAATTATTAGTCGTTATCGTACACATTGTTATAAAGTTTGAGGACGATTGAAAAGTAATGGGGGCCTTGCGGCATCAAATATTTCATGCAAATAAGTGTGTATTTTACGTTAACATTGCATTCGACTCGCGCCAATTTCACGAGATATCGGGTAGATAAAAAAAACCAGAAAACCTTCGTCGGAAACTGTGTTCCTCCGAGTTCATAATTCTTCAAAAAAATCTACGACGCCGAATTGGTATTAGAAAAGCCACCTGGCACGGGAGAAATGACCTTCGGAGGCAGTTGGCTCGCGCGCTTACACCGCGATTACCAACCGAAATAGCATTAGCGTATCGTACGGCCTGTGTTAACAAACACGCGCTAACGTGTGAAAATAAGGGAAGGGGGCGGACAAATTTTCGAGGGCACAGGTGCGCTGACTCGGGAAGAAATTCCGCCTCACGAGCAGCACCGAAACGGAAATGAAAAAGACGAAACGAGGATCGAGGCTGCGAGATGAGAGCAGCGGGAGCGGGAGGATCCGTCGATTTCCGGCCGACGTTGCGAATTCGTAGGAGGGAGCCGACGGCGCCGCGCATAACGACAATGCACCAGCGCTGGATCAATACCTGCGAGTGTCGCGGACGCCCTTCCTGCACTTGGGACCTCCTCCTCGGCTCCGCTTGCGCAACAAGTCCCGCTCGAAAATTTGCGGGTTGACGCGGCGCGATTACACAGCGAGACCTGGTGCGCACTCGGGGACGAGGTTGGCACGAGTCTATTCCTCCCGAGCGTATCGCCGCGTGCCGTTTGCTTTGCCATTTTTCCATCTCTTCCGCCGAGCCACGGCACAGGCCTTGGCAGATCACCGAGCCTTTCGGTCGCGCTGTTTGCTTTTCCTTTCCGGTCGAACCGACTGTGTTCGCACACTCGGGCACCAGACGGATCCGCAAATTTAACTCCCGCTCCTCCTCAAGGAGCCGCTGCAAGCAATTCGCTTTGCAACGCATACCTCGGACCTCTACCAACGCGCCTCGAGTCGCCGCCGACCGTTAATTATTTCGCCTCTGCATAAATCTGCCTTTCAGAGGCGAAGCGCAACCGTTTGTTTGATTATTAACAAAGCGAACCCGGTGGTAGTGTCACCCGGAACGGACTGCCGTCCGCGACTACAAGCTCCGCCATAATTCGGAATCCGTTCGATAAGTTTCCGATCCGAGGCTTAGTCCCGCAGGCACGTCAACTAACAGAGCAGCGATGCATCGGAGCATCCAAGTATTTCATTATACGTCGATTAACACAAATTCCGCGATTATGTCTGTTATTCGATATTCGCTGGAACGGAGAGAGAAAGAGACGCGACCTAGCGGCAGAGAAGGAAACGTCGTAGAAATAACGCAAGAGATGGTAAAACAACGTAGCCTGGTGATATTAAATAACTAGCAACAAATAGCAAATGCCGTTCGTCGATTCATCGCTGATAGTGCAAGTTTTGAATTATTTGAATTATCGTGGCAATCGTAGGCGTCGCCGAAAATAAATCGCTATCGAGTTCAAACGCACAAAAAGGAGGTGAAATTTTAGCCGATGATCCAACTTTTTTTTACGAAATCACGATCTGCGCGTCCTCGTGATACGAAATATAAGTAATCAAATACTTGCGTTACGGTGCAGAATCGCTTTATGCATATTGACAGTCGGCCATGTTAGAGACGCAAAAAATGTACTTTCTTGAATCGACTGACTGAGTCCTCCATTCATCCAACTAAATAAAACTATCTTTGCGTCGACTAATGATGGGCAGCGCAAAAGAGTTTCTCGTTTAACGCGCGGAAAAGTAAACTAAAAAAGCTCAAACTACGCAATAAGAACGAGTAAGAAATAGGAAGGAATGAAGCGAAGGTAAAGCGCATTCGAAGACCGAGCCTAAGCTGCCCTACGACGAGTCCTGAAAGTTGCAGAAAGTTGCAAAAAGTCGCAAAAAGTCGCAAACAAGACTGAAATGAGAATCTCTCGGTTCGCGTATTGTAAAAGGCAGCATTCAATTAGGATAAAGTGATAGAGCGCAGAAAAAGCAGCGCGAAATAGATTGGATCTCGAGAATTCGTCGCTGCGAATTTTACCGACAACCAGTTGCGAAAAACAGTTCCACGCGCGACTACGCAACGACTATTATGGAATAAATTACACAAGTAGAATTCCTTGAATTATTCGCAAATTCTTATTGAAGCATTACGCAGAGCAGTTGCAGCCTGATGCGAATTCAAATGGCAACGATGGCATTTGGTGTATCGATTAGCTCACGCGATCTTAAAATAATCATTCGCAGGACATTGCGTCGCTGGATAAAAACGCTGGCGCCGGAGCGCAAATGAAAACGTAAAATTTCATTTGCTCGGAGGAGGCGTATCCTCCGAGTGTTGGCGCACTCTCGCACTCGCGCATCCACGAGTGCCTCGGACGTAAAAAGTTAAAATGGAAAAATCTTGTTGGCGTACTTTATTGCAGTCCTGTTGCGCGTCGAGAGCCTCTTGGATTTTCCAAGCCTAAAATGTCGGTCCGAGGTCAAGCTTGGAGAGCCGACACCCACGCGCGAGTGTAGCGATAATTTCGCCTTTTTGCATGAGAAATTGATTGCTTTGAAGGCACCGTAAACTGACTGAGAAATTATGCCACGCCGCTAATAAACATTACAGTTTTACAGTCCTGACAAAAACTACGATTTATTTTCATTTGTAATTTACGAATATAAGCGTTTGTTTTAAAGACATTCGTTAGCTACATTTTAATTGCTAGACAATTTTAAGCTTCGGGTTTAATTGCAGATAAGCCACGTATTCTGGCTTCTAGTTACAATCATCATAAATACTTTCCATTCGCAATTTTACGTACTGCGAAAAATAATGTTACCGAATACAAGCGCTACCAACTCGGACCACTACTCTCTTTAATTAAGCTAACTTGCCGTTCCGCGAGAAATCTGGAAACAAAATGTCAGTGAAAATCTTGTAATTCCTTTGCTTAATAATTAATCGCTGGGCATTACTGTGTTAATTTTTGAGAAACCAGTTGCCGTTACTTTTATTTTCACGCATTAATTATGAGAACGAACCCAATCACGATGATCTCGTCGATGAAAAATCTTTTAATTTTAATTTTTTAATTGCGCACTTCTCCATCTATTGACTCTAAGCCCTCGCAAGGCTTAATTTTCTAACATCAGTGCTGCACAGTATTAAATAAAATTGTCGAACGATGACGTATTAATTAAAAAATACGTCACCTGAAAAAGAGGAAAAATCGAACGAAAATTGCGGTTTTTACTTCTAGGTAAAGGCAGATACCATTGGAATTATGTTTCAGAGCTGTTTGTTAAAAAAATGCGTACTCTGTAGGCTGCAGATGCATCGTAAAGGTAAGGTTATATCCTTCTGTTTAATTGTAGCCGAGGAGAATCAGAATTACACGTCTGCGCGGACAGACTTCCGATGAGGATAATAACGCAAACGGCAACGTACAACGCATGCATTTTTCTGATTTCCTCGCATCGCATCCTGGACCTTTTCTGCACATCCAACGCGACAGTTTATTAATTCGTTATTATACGCGAGCTTTCTTTCCCGGCAATTTACATACTAAGTTTATGACCGACATTGATACGACACGAGGATCGTTTAATTTCATAACTTATTCTAAAAGAGTTTAATCGATCTCTTTTTCGACTTTTATTCACTTGTCCGAAATATTTTACAAACTCTAATGGTTTTAGTTAATAACCGATAATAATTATTACCTTTTAGTAATCGTAATCGATAAATCAAGTTTTAATTCGAAGCGTTGAATTTGATCCATGAAGTTTTTAGGGCACCGAATGCCCAAACTGTTATTACGATTAAAGTCGAATAAATTCAATTTTACGCCTGAGTTATTTCAAATAATGCACAAAATAAAAGGAATAGCGATAGGCGTTTACAAATTCCATAAATGATAATTAAAGAAGAAAAAATAGAAAAAGCAGTTGTGAGCTGATTAAAATTCTTTTAATAGTCTTAATGGGGATCTTCGAATGACTCTGCAACACCGACACTTTTGACACGACGGCGAGTGAATTTATCGACTCGCGATTTATCAAATCATTTCTATAATACATTTCCTATTTCTCATCTCGAGCTCGATTCCTCCCGACGACTTTACACTCGTTAAACGACCTCATAATTTATTCGGACGCACGAGCTTTTCATCCTTTAAAAAAGTAATCAATTTGATTTTATTACTTTAACGAGCTAACGAAGTTACGCGTTGCTCGCATCGTGTTCATTTTGCTGAGAAGCGCAGCAGCAGTGGAAGCCGAGCATCACCTGAGAATTCAAAAAGGAAAAACGAGCGACGACGACTCGCTCACAAGGAAACTTCCGCGAGAGAACGGAGATAGCGACGGCCAATTTAGAATCCACGTTATTATTCCAACGAGAATCAATGCCTAATCCTCGCTCGAGCAGATATAAATAAGGCACGTGGGTGACAACATTTAGCAAATGATTAATGCGCGTGCGTGGCGCGTCTTTTCAATTATTTCACCTCTCCCCCCCCCCAGTTTTCGAGCCAATTTCTATATAAAGCAAACCTGGCTTTATACGGCTAATTAAATAAACTTAATGATCCATCCCTCATAGTCGCTTTTTTAATACGCGTATAAAGCGAAATCAAACTGCGACCCCGGAGTTTATTGGACGCTCCTGCTATATCTCACAGCTTTTTTCTTCTATTTTGTCCGATGTAGTATTTCTGGACAGGCATTTTAGTTTTTAAAGGAATATTCTCCGAAGACAGCTGGTATAGGTTATCGTATTCAAAAGACAAAATAATCTTTCGTGTCAGGGTATAAAAGAAGAAAGCACTTTTAATAATTATTCTATTTTAATAGCTTTTCTTTTCATCCAAGAACCTTCAGCTTTATTCAAACGCCATTCAAATTAATATTTACAACGATAGTTTTCCTTAAATCGTTTACGTTTATTTTCTATACTTTAAATACTCTTTATATCAAAGGTTTTTAAAGGTTATTAAAATAATACACCAACTACTAAATATAAAATAAAAGTTTAGAAGTTACAAAATCTCATCAGTTCTACTCGAATACAAAATATACTAAAAATTAAGTCTGATTTAACGCTCGAAACAACAAAGTTTGTTTTTTCTTTTCCAAACTATAGGATTCTACTTCATCGATGCTACCGTTTCTTATTTTTTATATTTATTTTATATCACCTTTCATTCGGCTATCAACATAGTTAATGCTACGATTTATGTAAGAGTTTTTTTAAAAACAGTTACATTTTTATCAAATGCATTGTAAAATTAAATTGTCCGAAATTTTTAATTTTCAACGAAATTTCTTTTATTCTTCATTTCATTAATTTTTGTTGATCAAAAATCTACAATGTTCGCATATGCTTATGTTATGTGCCTGTAGGCTTTTAATTTTTATCTTTTCCAAAATAAAAATGAATATTTTTTCATAATGTGATTCAGATGCTCGAAACGATAAAAGAAATTTACACTATCATTTACGCTAAGAATCGTAATCGCTTTCCGATTTCACAAATGTTACAACAAGCACACTCCCTGAAAATGACACATCGATTTTAAAAGTAATAAGGACAACTTTTATTTGAAAATGCACAAAAAGAAACATATTAGTATAAACGAAAGGAAGAATAAAGAGCTTTGAAAGCTATATTTTTAAAAGGTATTGAAAAAGGATAAAATAAACGAAGGTCATTGTATTAATCTAGATCTTTTTAATCTCCTGACGTACACGTCGACTAAACGTAAATTGAACAATATGTCGGTTAAAATTATTAAAATGCGCGTGTCCATTTGAAATTAAGAGAGTACATCTTGAATCGATTAAAAGAGAATCTTTACGAGCCCCCTCCCCCAGTCGAAGGAAATAGCAACGAGAGCTACGTTGTTAGCGTTCAAAGTCTAGAAAGAGTCGCGAACGAGCTGCAAAAACGAATCGAAAGTTCGGGGGAATGAAAGATGCGCAGCAACACAAGTGTATTAACGCGCGTAAAAAGCGGGATTACGGGATTACACGAGTCTCCAATTAAAATTTATTCTTTCGTAAGAAGTTTCCCATAGCCGCGTCCTCTCGCACTCGAAACTCTCGTTGCGCGCGGAACAACGGCCGAACAAACTGCTTTCTCCGCCTAGAGAAGAAGTCCGAGGAGACGAGGAGGCCGCTCAGGACTACGGTCGTTCGCAGCAGTTCAGAGAGGGAGGGGAGAGGTTTTCCCATGCGGCAACTCTCCTCTCGCACTTGGCTATTCCGAATTAGAAAGCACTGCTCGCACTAGCTGGACTCGCGCCTGCCTCGCCTTCTTATCGTCCCCCGAGCGATTACGAGTTTTCCGGCAGAGACAGGCCCCCCACGGCACACCCCACCCTCCGATTTGGGGCCGCCGCTCGCTTAACGGTCCTTCCCCCACCGCGCCGGCTCGCGGACAATTTTACTTTCACGGTCGAGGCCACACGAGTAGCCGTGACCAAGGATGCGGGACCCGCGCGAAGGACACGGAGTCGTCCGAAACGCGCGACCTCGATGATTATTAATAATCGCCTCGCCCCACCTCCTCGTGCACTTTGCTGCACTTGCTTGCACCGCTTCGATAAAACGAATATCGAGCAGTCGGCGGGACCGACTGAGCGGGCGTCTAAGTTATTAAAAAATTCGAAATTTACGACGAGTTTGGGAGCTTCCGGGCTTCTCTCGCGCCCCAGCGTTGAAACAACACCGTTGTCACTTTATCGAGAAATGCATACATATTGTTGCGAAACATTTTCATCCCGCTGTTTGCAATTATTTACATTCTTCGTATTAGATTGCATCTATTCTAAACAGCTTCTCCTGCCCCAGTAAAGGCTGTACGTGCTTCTACTGCTTTTCATTTCACTTTTTATAACTTTCGTGCAATTTTTCTCCTTCAATTTGGCTGCTTCGCGCCGTTCCATAATGGCGGAGCGGTACCGAGCCAACGAGGAATGAGCAAGATGAAAATGTTATCGAGTCCTTCCATCGATGTGATGTCATAACTTTCTTAATCGCACAATTCAAGAGGAGTTATTCATACTTTTCGTGTCCCTGCGTCACTTCACTCGGCATTTTCTCGAGCACTTGGAACGATGTTTACGAGATTCACTCGAACTTTTAATTTCGTTTAATTTTATAATATCCATTTCTTACCGAATCAAACGCGTTAAACCGATCCGACTCTTAGATTTAGTAGGTTTACGTCTTGTCCTTAAGCACAACTACACCTGTGCCCTGCTAATCCGTAAATCCAGCAAGATTAACATTAATAACAATTATGAAACGCGAACGTACGGTTTATCATTAATTTCGGTCCATTCCAGTTACGCTTTATTATATATCGTCGTCGCGAAAGTTGTCCGCTTTTATTTTAAACCGTATTTTTAATGCAATTTCCGAAGCGCACAATTCTCGAGGCACTATACTGTGCTTCTTTTAACTATGTTTATAAACAAGTTTTTAGCAAAACAATGACGTCGAGTAATGTTGTTCTCTGTCACAGGTGCAATTATCATCTAGAGACATTCGATATTACGATTCACACGCCGTTCCCGAATGCGCCCTAGAAATATCTTTACAAGCGTAGTATTGAAAAAGTTGCTGCCAATAATAAGATCAAATTCAAATGCGTCTAAACAGAATTAGTCGATACGAGACGAAATGAAATAGACGCACTTGGTTACGCCTCGAACGAAAATAAAAAAGAGTAATTGTTCTGTAATTGACGTAATTGGTGTTCAAACACGAGTTTGTTGAAGACTTGCCCGGGCTCTCAGCTATTCGGTTGCCACGATAATTGAAAATATCCCCGGTTTTATACACGCTTGCAGCAATTATCCATTGTAAATTTAGAAAACGTTTCGAGTTGAAGTACATCGGCATACACTCCAAGTGCTGTTTAACCTTATGCACCGAGTTGCAATGCTTTGGGAATTTTTCCTTTGTCTAAATTTACGCCGGGGCTTAGCTCTTGGAATAAAACAAATCACTTTTACAAACGAAAAGGTAAACACGGACAAGCAATCGAAAGGCTAATAAATTGCGAACGCATCGCGACTGCAGCGAAAACTGTATTTGTTGGATAAAAGCTGAAAAGAGAGGGGGGGGTTCGGCTGCGGAGATGCAGCTGACAACGGTATTACACGATTGCGCCAGATGCATCGAATTTACCGAAAACGCAGCGGATGGACGGAAAAGTAATCGGCCGACTTCCCGCTGCGCTTCAATTATAACTCTTGTTTATCCGGGTGGAGGAGCCTCGGCCGGGACAGCGCGAGGAAATAAGACGAAAAAATCCACAGGACACTGCAATTTTCATTTGAGAGGATAGCAGGTAGCCCCTTTATTAGAAAGCAATAACACGTTTGCCACGAATTATCCATGCGATAAAATAAAATAAAAGTCCGCGCGGCGCATAATCGACGAAGAAAACCGGTTCGGAAGGTATAACAAGCTTACACGGCCAGGATTGCACGCCCTAAGGTCCCTACTGCCCAGCGTATAATGCTTTCATGTGTGCGCGCGCCGGAGCTGGTGATGGGAGAATAAATGGAGAAATGGAGAAAGAAACAAAAGTGGAGAGAAATCGAGTTTGGAGGAATCAGAAACGGGATGTACCCGTATTATTACTTTGCACGAGATTATTATTCTTTAGTAATTCATACTTTAGTGAAATATAAGAATTAGTTGAAAGCAAAGTGACCAGGTTTTTTTTTCTTTTTTCTTTTTCTTTATTCCCTCCATTTAGTACTGTTTGAAAATCCTCTCGGTTTTGCGCGCTTTTTATTGTTTAAATCCTACATGGAAATTGTCTGTAATTTCCTCTTTAGCTTCTCCCCTCTCTCGCACGAATACGTGCGTGTGTGTAGCTACGCGCGCGCGCGCTTTTAATCACGATACTAAGCTCACAGCTAAAAATAAAATTATATATGCTGGTACTAAAACTATCACCTGTCTACGCTTTGTAAAACCATACATTATAATATTGTTTTACGTTCGAATCCATGAAATCCAGTAGAAACTCTGCACAAACATTAGATCTTGAATTTGCATATCAATGTACTTATACTAATTCTACGGTTTATCAAATGATAACGTACAAATTATTATCGACCAAGTTCATTTTGTTTGGATAAGTGATTTTTCTTTAATTAATTTTGAAGGTGGAAGTATTAAAAAGGAGCGAAAATAATCACCGAGGCGAATTTCTGTTACATTATATTCAGATTAAAATTTACTAACCACTTTTACTTAACTTGAAATATAGTTAAAGAATAATATACCATACGTTCAATAAATTATTTGGTTACCTACATTACCAACATTAAAAGCGTTTTCACATAGTGGTTATTCGAATAAAACTTGAATCAAGCAATGCTCGTTTGAAGTTGATAATACACGATGTGTATACTTGATATTTTTTATTTCAATAAAGCGTTCAATGAAGTTTAAATAAATATAAGTTTAAAATAAAAACTAACATTATAAAGAAGCATGGAAGAAATTATTTTATTTCATTCGATTCTATTTTACAAGCGTTGCTTTAGGGTGACATCTACGTCACAAAAGTAATTGATATTATTATCTTAAATGTGATTCAATAATATTTGATAAACACTGTAAAATTATAAAGAAAGTAGTTTAAAGAGTATGAAAATATCGTATTCTATCGCGTATAGAACGTTTAACTTAACTGAGACGACGGTTATAACGTATCTGACATAGAAAAAAATGTTTTCATATTTATATTTTCATTATATATATATATATGATCAAACAAATAGATTTGCAATTTGTATTTAGTGCCTAAAATTTCTATCTATCTTATTTTATGAACCTTTTTTATGACAAAAGTATTTTAAAAATTTCTATTTTTAAATTAAAAAATAAAATTTTTGTAACGTATTTGATGGCAAAATTACTATTAGAAACAGCAATATAAGGTTAAGAAAACATACGAGCAGAGAAGAGACAATATAATACGGATTCATTAATTAAAAAAATGTAAATGTAGGAAAACAATAAAACGTCATATTAGCAAGTTTACAAGAAAAAATGTGTATGAAAAGTAAGGAGAAAGAGGAACGAGTATTGGAATGAAGATGTTGGAAACATATGGTATGGGTAACGAAACGAGAGCGAATAAATACCAAACGAGAAAGAGAGAGAGAGAGAGTGAGATACACAATAACGAAGTAGAGCAAAAATAAACGTACAAATAAAAAATTTGCAATGCGATTATTTTTTAAGATATCGTAATAGAAATTTAATATGTAAATTCATAAATAATGTATAAACTGTTCATAAATAAGTGATAACAATACCACAGAAAATGTTTTTATTTCAATTATTACTGAGAAATTTATTATTATTCTATTAATATTGTTTCATACAAAGCATATCTCGATATATTATTCAACGCATTATATAATTAAGTAATTATATAAAGAACGGAGGTATTTTTATATTTACGAGGCCCTCACACACTGTCAAAGAAAAAGGCAGAAACAGATATTAAGCACTTTGAGATTTACTATAGTATTGTAAATCGATATATTTACATAAAATATACAGACGCTCTCTTATCTTGGAATAAGATACGTAAAGTCTTTTAATTACAAGTCAAAGTTTTTTAATCTGCATCCATACATGAATAAAGAAGGAGGGTCAATAAACTAGAATTTCTCGACTGATTAAATGGTTTATTGTTAATCACAAGCTATAGTGTTCGAGCTTAAAAATTTAAAAATACAAACATGCCAACACGTTATCTCGAATACGCACTTTTATAGATTTTTGAGCATTTCGAATATAAATTCTATTTTAAAAGCTTAGAGTCGCTGCGAATGGTATCGACCATTCCGAAAGTAATTCCGAGCTATTGAAATTTACATGATATGTACATTATACGCACATTCGAAACCGAGGAATACCTTTTTCGCTTTATTCTACACGAAAACGTAAACAAAGTTAAAGTGACCGCAGTATACTGATTTTTCTTTTCGAACCAAACGCTGCTGAAATTTCACGAGATTTTTCGACGCGACGTCAATACACACACGCCTCGTGTCCCAATCCAAAACAAGGACTTTTTATTTTAGTTCGGCAGGAAGAAGCGATTAGCTTTGAGGAGCGGTCCCAGTGTATTTAAATACGGCTGTGATATTCAATTCCGCGAACAAAAATAACGAACGAGAGAAAGCACGACAACAACAATGTCTCGGTCGTATACACGGAACAAGGGCTGAAGGACGAGTCAAGGGCTTCTTTAGTCTATGCGTGGAACGCTTCGAGCTCCCATTGGCAATTAGAAAAGGCACAGCTGCAGCTTATCGCGGCATTCGAAAATGCGTTAAGAGAGGTCGAGATAACAGCGACGAGAAGCTCATTAATCTTTTGCTGGAGATGAAAATGAGATCCAATCGTTGGCAACTCCAGCTCTTAAGGGTCTTCCCGTGCTGTGCTGTTTTCGACGTTCCTCTTTTGTTTCACTTTTCCTCGACCAGATTTTCATTCTCTGCTGCCAACGACATCGAACCTTAACCTAAGAATCAGCTTAATAAGCGAAGAGAAAGTTGGACAGATTCGGTGAGAAATACAATATGCGACGATTGTATCTCCAGTTCCCAGGACAATGAAAAAACATCGATAACGTTTGAAAAATAAATGTGAGAAACGTCGCGTCGCTAATCTGTTATCACAATCTCAAAATCGATTGCTCTAGCGATCGATTGTTATTCACGCTACGTGTCCCTGTAATAACAAACATTAACTTATGTAAATATTTCATTACAAGTAATGGGAAACGTTACGCATAATCCTTGCAGCGACCATTCCCCCCCCTTAATTCGTGTTTTTTTAGAGGAAAGAAATCGAGTTAACTTCTTTCCCGTAACCGTACGAATACTATGATTACGAAAAACAAATCGCATAATTTATGGCACGCGAGTGAGAGATCGTTGCGTCGATTCACCGCTGAAAATTGTAATAAACTGTAGATCGATTAATAATTGAGAAGGATTTGTCAAGCTTGAAAAGCCCGGCAAAGTTTTAAAGTTGTTCATTGAAAAAGAAAAAGCAGGTTTCAATGTATTTAAATGGAGTGGCCGTA
Organism: Platyscapa corneri; assembly: GCA_018907185.1. Classification (NCBI taxonomy): domain Eukaryota; kingdom Metazoa; phylum Arthropoda; class Insecta; order Hymenoptera; family Agaonidae; genus Platyscapa; species Platyscapa corneri. Next base: position 1,424,853 of record JACCHW010000014.1, read on the forward strand.
TATTTTGTTCCGAATCGACAAATTAATACCTCTTGCGTGTGCAAAAAACAGCGATCACATCGCTTTACACGATCATCGTTTGTCGACCAATTAATTCCGTCGACGTCGCTAGACCACAACTAGAAAACTCGCAAAAATTGCGCTCTAGGGCTGTAGGGACATCAGGCTCTGCCCATGTTTTCATTCTCTCTTACATCTTCCAAATCGAAATTTAACGCATTTGCATAAAATCGACTGCTGTTGCTCGGGCTCGACTCGCGCATGCACACACGCACGCACACGAGTCGGGCACGAGCGAATTTATTTTCCACATCAAATTGTTTATGAAAGAAGCGCGACCCCGACCCTTCGCGCGCCTGCCCCTTTTTTATTTGCATTCTTTCTGGTTTTGGTAATCCGATGGTGCGATGTATTATCAGAAAAAAGTGTTATGAAGATGCTATCACGCGATGGCGACGAACCTTTACGTTTCCATCGTGTGCGTTTTTATCAGCGGCTGTAAGTGCAGAGTTTTTATACACTGATGTTTCTGTCACTTCCCCGTGTTCGTCCCTCTCCCCCGGTCGCTTGCCACCGCCGCTGTCTTAAGTGAAACGCTACGATACGCAATTCGCGCAAAAAAATCATTTTTTGCTTTGTAATTTAAAGTAAAAGTTTACGGTTATTTTCGTGTTATCCTGCTGCCAAGCGTACCATTTTCAAATGATTCACGCGTTATCTACAATAGATATATTAAATGGTGCATGATGGCATAAGCCGATAAGAGAGATAGATTTTAATTATGGCTAATAATCTTGAAACGCATAAGTTGCTTTAAATTAGAAACTCAGTCAATGTATTTTAATGATATTTAAAAATTCTACCACAAATTTATGAATAATATTCATGCGAGATGCTCGATAGGTAAAGTAGTAAAAACACGATATTATTATCGTGATTTATTTTTGTTCTAATACGATAATCTTCATTGAGAATATTATAATCTGCAATATTTTTTCCCTCGTTATTTCGTATCTTACCAAGTCTTATAATTTTGCGCAGTAATATTTAATGCTGCCAAGTGTGTAGCTTCAAATAAATAAAGCTCGAAGGTACCATAATCCGTTACAATTATAGCTGTTTTATTCAACAAACATGTTTCTCACAAATTAATGTCATCAAATTTATAATTCCAAAGTTGCGCCTTGATTTTTATTGAAATATAATCTGGTCAAGAGTAAGAATTTCTTCAAATCCCTTACCGTAATGTCATCAACAAATTTGAATTTACATTTTTTTCTTATCAAATCCATTGAACAAATTAATCACGCAGGTCATGCAAAGCAACTAATATTACCTTACTACTGTAAATAGATGCCGCATTTATTTAATTCTTTTTTCGCTTCCTCGGGCCCAAGCAGCGCCTCTTTTTACGTATCGAAATATATTCTGAAAGCAGCTTCCGGACGACTCGATAGGTCGCTCGCATCAATGTTCCTAAACTCGAAATCGAATATTTTACAAACAGAGTACGTAACGTGCATTTTTAGAATATCGGCTTGGCGCTATAAAACAAAATGGCGAAAGACCGTTGAAAATTTCCACATCTAAATACATTGCGTGCGCGCGCGCGGAAGCTAAAAAGCCGCGATAACAACAATAAACGCGAAGTGAGTTGAAAAAATTTATATCGATATAAAGTGAAAACAAATTAATTTGAATAACTAGCAATCCAAGTGCGTGTAAACAGAGTGTATCGAGAAAATCGCATTTAACCAAATAGTGGCGAAAAACTTTATTTCTTTTATGTCTTGGACCGCGTGTGGGCATTTCGTCGAAAAACTCATTTCCTGCCCCACACGATGGCCGAACGAACGATGCGCGAGGTTTAAAAAGAAAAAAGAAAGGTCGAGAGAGAGGGAGAGAGTGAAATAAAGTGTTATCGGCTGTGCTTACAGCACGTGGTTATAGGCCTCCTATCGACTACCGCGCCGCACTCGCGTATAATCGAACGGGGAACGCAATTTTTTTTTGCCCTCGGTGCCGCTGCTGCTTTTTCGTAATCATTGAAAAAGTTTGCGCTGCGGACGAGTTGTCGACCCTCGACTCGTGTCTTCCTAATTTTTTCTCGCGCGCTTACGGCCCGATGGGACGGAAATCGATTACTTTTTTTATTTCAAGAGCTCGCGCCACGATTCTGCATCGGATGGGAGTATGTGTTCTTAAACTTGATAAAGGGGCGTCCCTCCACACACGATTTCCCGACTGGCAGTCTTCCTTTACCTCCTCTGCTCGTGCGTATCCCGCGAATCGCAATTTCTCGCGATTTCCCGTAAAAACCAAGAGCAACTTTGGCCGTGAATTTATTTACGAGGCACTGCAAGAGAACAGTTGGAGTGCCCTTTAACTCGAGCGACGCAGCTGTGGAATTGTCAATTCCGTTTCTGGGACACGACGTCGAGAGGAAACATCTCGTTGAACGCAATGTATGTACATAATTTTGTTAGTTGCTAATCTCGCTGGCTCGCAACGCGCGCAAAGTCTAAGAGATCAATCTCGCACGGCCAAATAATGACGTAGCTCCATACAATTTGGCTCTGAGAAAGAAAGAGGAGTCACTGGAGGGAGGAGGGGAGCGCATCGCAACAGCCAAACCCTTTTAAAACAAGGCCGATCGCTTCGCTCGGTGCACGCCAACGAGCTCGTAAACGAAGAGTCCGCGCGCGCGGGTGCACTTGCCGCTACACAATAATGCCCTCCCCGCCCCCCGGCCGCCAAGCCCTTCCCAGTCCCGAGCCCGTCTGGCCAAAGCGCGCATTTACACTTTTACGTACATATCAATAATCCAAAGGCTAATTTAGTCAAGAGAGGGAGCGTGCGCCTCGTTTCCATCGGGGAAGCAATGCGGATCCTCTCCGTGGTAAAGAACGGCGGACGCACCCTCGGCCGGGACTTATCACCCTAGCTGATCGCTCTATGCATAAAATCTAGCGCCCTTCTGCGTTCTGGGCTTTCAGCTCTTGGGAGCATCTTTGGTATTAGAATAATGACGCGCGCGCTAAACTATAAAGAATCCAGAGGGCCGGAGTCAGATCCGCGGTCGACGGAAAATCGCGGAGTCGGGATTGAATCCCGGCGAGGGCCGTTGCGAGTCGCTCCCGCGCACGTGGTAATGGCCGTTCGTAAAGTTCGTCTATTTTCGGAATAACGCGCACAACGTCGGCGATGATTAGATTCGATTAGAATGGATTTGCCCTCGGACCGATCGATCCTCGCTCGCCTCCCCCCCCCCTCCGCCCCAGCCAATCTTGCGAAATGCGTCGGAGCAGAGCATAACTCAAAAGTCGAAAGCCCGATCCCGTGTTTACTTTCTTCTCTTCGAATCCTTTATGTCACTTTCAAGTGCGCACAGATGTTGGAAATTTGGCTTGGTTAGAATGTTGCGCGCGCGCACGCGTGTATCGAATAAAAAGAAACAAACTCGGCGACTGTCGCCTCTGGCTTCTCGATTGGATATGTAAATAGTTTCGGTTACATACTCGCCGACAACGTACCCGCGTACTTGTTTTCATTTTTAGTTAGATATCATCTTGCGGCCAAATTTATTACGCATTATACGTCTGTTGAATTTGTCGCCGAGACGCAGGAATTGTGCCACAAAATCCTGTTTACAAGCCGAATTTGAATACAATGTACGGGAGGATAATGTATCAAAGCTTGCAAAACATTGAAAAGCGCCGTGTGCGACGAGTTTATTGCGTTTGACAAAAAGAAGCGAATGCTAATGCGGGGAATACATTGGCAAAGGTGCTAATGAGGGTCAGACACACGGGACGGCACGCACACGTGCCACGGATTCCACGAGAAAAAGGGGGACGAAGACGACCAAGGTGGTACCCAGGGTGGTGCCCGCGGTGCTCGCCACCACCGCGCCTTTGCTTAGTTAGTTTTCTGGAGTACAAAGCCGCTCGAGGGACAATATGCGAACTCGTAGTGCGCCTCTCCCTTCGCCTCGCCCTCGCTCTTCCTCTTGCGCTATCATCCAGTGTTCTTTATTGTGTAGTGGTTTTCTGCGCGGCCGTTCCCTTTGACTCGTCCTGCGCCGCGAGTACAAAAGTTCTTTTGGGGCGTCTAAGAACTCGGTAATTATGTCGAGGATCGTTCAGAATTAACCTCGACACGCGCCTTGTGCATATACTCGTTCGAAATCAGGTGAAGCGCCTTGGGCTCGTCGCGATGTCCGATCGATTTTCCACGACTCGATCACCCGAGTTTGCCGAATATTTCGATCCGTGGGAAACTTTGTTTCACTCAGCCAACGAGGCTCGTGGTTATTTCGCCGAAACTCGGGGATCGCGCGCACGGCACACATGTCAAATAATTATTTAATATTTTCAAGAAGCTCTTTGTAGGCGATTGTTGAAACGGCCCCCCCCCCGTTTCGTGTTTGCACGCGGCGCGATAAATGTTTTAAAAGTCGAGTAACTCCTTGTTGCGAATTTCGAATATAAATTCGATCCCTCGTAACGTGGTTGTAGATTTTTTAACGGTACAGTGCGACTCGTTTGTGTACATATTTCTTAAAAGTATATTTGTAATTTATTCAGAATAGATTTACTTAGATGCCCAGCTTTTACGTTAACAAACTTAACAGATTACAAAGAAACCTTTCAAGCCCACCTTAAAAACAATATGGTATTTCGTACAGGTGTATTACTAGTGCATGCACGACTCGCACGCAGACTTTTTTTAACGCTGCACTCGAAGCACAGAATCTCGTTTTTCAAGTGTTTGCTTTGTATCGCTTATAATTTAAAAATAATATTATTAAAGTTGCAAAAACTTGAGCTCTTGTGTAATTATATTTGAAGTTTTAAAAATAAATGTTATGTAAAAGCGGGAATCCATCTAAATTAATGCGAATGCTGTAGTAAATCATTCGACGGGCATCAACGGTAATGGCCGAACACAATACCAACTCGAAAATGCTCGAATTCCGGGACTCGAACTTACGATATGTACGACGTTTTCAACAATTACGTGTAAATTAAATTATTCAGGCTTATAATCGTGCGCAACAAACTTTCGTAAAAACCCGTGCAAATTATTACGTTTGAATATATATATTTTTCAAAAATGAAAAGCGCCTGTCTAGTTGAAAGCTGTAAAATAGCAAAACAGTTTTCGATATTAGTTTGTTACTGGGAATTCACCGATTCGATAATACAAAGCTAAACTGAAAATCGGTATTAATTTACTTTTGTGCGCTCGTTGATAGTCTGCATTGTTTAGGTCCCGATTCGTCATCTGCAGGGAAATGTTGCACCCTTTTCTTCAATTTCTCTTCAAGACGTAATATAATAAAAAATTGAGTTATTAAACACAATAGTATCGCCGACACCCGGCAATGCAAAAATAATCGTCCCTGCGAGCAGTTTTAAATACTCGAGTCGATCTCTGACATGATTCTTTTTAGAGAAAAAATTGGAATTATTAACAGCAACTGGAGGCTAATAAATTGTTGAAAAAAAACGAACTTCGAAAGACATTTAAACGAGCTCGAAACTCGAAGAAAATTCCACGTCGAATAATACTTGGATAATCTATTTGTCCAATATAGATAAATTCGCATTAAAAGGTTGGTCAAGCTGAAAGAACGATGCTTTGTACCTTTAAGCGAAATCCGGGGGTGTAAGAAATACCTTGCGGTGCACGATGACCATTGCAAAAAAGTGCAAACGCCATTACGAGTCTCCGCCGCAATAAAGAAGTCAACAGCTCATCGCGGGTCTTTTATTAATCGGGGTCCGCGAGGTGCTTGTGCGCTCGTGTGTCCCCGTCGGCAGCGAGGATCCCCTCCTTCCCCTCCGCGCGACGCAATCTTAACAAACATCCCGGGCGTTATCAGCGTCGCCTCTTTGCTTCTGCGCAATACGCGCATCTGACTGCAGCGCGCGCGTGCACGGCTGCACGTCAGGGGCCGACGGCGAGGTGCGCGATCGATGGCTCGACGAAAAATCCACAAAAAGACCCGTGCGCTTCGCCATCCTGCCATCCTGCCATCCTGATACCCTTCCTCTCGCTTTCCCACACTCCAGCAGCCGGCGCCCGACGAAATTGAGATACAGACTCGACGCCGCTCCCTGCCGATTATTGGAAGGAGGAGGCACCGTCTGTCCGGACGCTCTATCATCCTCTTTTTTGATCTTACCAATTCCTACATTTTTAACGGGAGAGAAGCGACGGCGGCGGCGGCGGCGGCGGCGGCGACGACAACGTCAAGTGTGCAAACATCGAGACGCTTCCGAGACCAAGAGGCTGTTCGGTTCGCACCCGAACGTGTCAACTTTCAAATAAATGCCTCGCTATTTATAATCGACGACTCTCGTTAATTGAATAAAAAACTTGTTTGGATATCATAAATTTTTTTGCAAATACAGCTGATTTGATTATGGTCACTCGCGGCGGCAATCCGCATTGCTGATTAAGGTATCGCGTTTTTAAATTTAGATTCGTTACAATTTCATTACAGTTTCATTACTTTCCGCGTACAATTCGCCTAATTCAATCTCGAAGTAAGCAACTTAAATTAGCCGAGATAAGCGTTTCGCGAGACGAGCAGCCGTGGCGCGTCGTCACTTTCTCATTCTACTACAATACACTTTCCATTTTTAACGATTCTAACGTCGTTTAAATGAATGAAAAATCCGAGACACAAAACAATGACGGTATCAATATTGACACCCTTATCGCTCACGAAATTGGATTTAATGTAATAAGTTTACTCAACGGTTGATTACGAGTCGCGTTCGATATTCGACATTCGAAACGCGCAGACACATCTGTGCCAACCAAATTCTGCTCCAAAATGTCTACATCTCCAAAAGCCGTAATCTTATCGATCGATCATTTTGGGCTATCAATTTTTATCATCGCTGGTGTAAGTGGCGCTTTAAATGCATTATGCATTTTCTCAAATGCGCGTGAAAATAAGGAGTCGTTGTACGGCCGATGAATAGATTCGGCCAATTTGTTAAACATGTACGATAGACGGATGAAAAAGCATTTGGTTTTGTTGTCTTTATTTATAACGTTTATCGATTACTTGCATTTCCAGTTTTACAGTTGAAATTTAATAGCGTCTTATCTAGCATATGTACAATATTTATCGATCAACCAAAGCGCATAAAAGTATAGAGGCGTAGCTTTTCAAACGCAGCTTGGCTCCTCGCATCGGGGGCCTCGAGCGAAACGTTTGTTAAAACAATTGCACTACGAGCGACTTTTGTTAAATAATCGGTTAATAATTAATTAGGTTTGTTGTTAACGCGCCAGTAAAAATACCTTGCGAAAAAACAATGCCTCCGCAGACGTAATTTTCTGAAAGCTTTTCCCCTGCGGAAAATGAAATTTGTTAATAGTGAAATGAAGGGTCGCGTGGGAAGAGGAGAGAAAAAGTCGAATAAATCGATCAAAATCTGTTTCCCCTTCTCCCAAGAGAAAGAGAAAGAGAAAGAGAAAGAGAAAGAGAAAGAAAAAGAGATAGAGATGGATACGTGCGTTTTTGGAGGTGATTGAACGCACGAGACATTTACCACGGGATTATTTCTTTTTATCGCCTTGCAGCGAGCGAAAACGTTTCTTTTAGGCGTAATCTGATCATTTTGATCAGGTAATAAGACGTCATTTCCTATTGAAATATCACTTTCTTGCGAGGAGGAGCAAATCGGGTAGCGCCGTCACTTATAAAGCTCAAAAGTTCAATGTGCACACAGAGTGTAGGGCAGTGCGCTGCCGACGAGCAAATAATAAGACAAAAACAAGAAGATAATGGCTTTTAAATAGAATTGACATCTCTCGGGCCGAGTTTTGTCCTATTAAAACGTGTACGCGCTAATGCGAGTCGTTTAGCTACTTAGCTTTGGCCTATTTCTAGCTGATTCGCAATTATTCGCCGCGAGATAATTTCTCTGCATACCAGACCGTAGCCGTGCTGTAGCCGCATGCACGAATATTAAACAGGAAAGTATGCGGAGGAAACGGACACCTTATTTACATTACATTTGCCACAACTTTAATGCCCGACGACGTCGAGTCCGCGTCCTCCGTTTAAATATGCGGCTTTGCCGGTGCATTAACATAAGACTGGCTCTATTTTTCCTCGGCATTTGTAAAAATCCCACAACTCGCGCTTCGCCAATGGGAAGCTGCTCTCTTATTTATTAGCAATCAGTCTCGCGGGGCCGTTTTATTTAGAGAAGAGACTCGAGGCGAAGGAGTTTGCCGAAACTTCGACACGAACAAAGAGAACAACGCGACAAACGAACAACACCGAGCAGAGGACTGGCGATAAAGAACTCGCGCCAACGACGTAACACACGTTATGTTCGTGCCTTGCCTATCTCGCCTCCACTCGGCCAAATCTCTTATCAATCTCCGCGACTGCAATGAACCTTGCAATTGCAATTACAGTGAACGCGAACAAGAGTGTAATCAGCGGGGAAGTCGCGCACAACAAAGCCCAACTTCGGTATCAACTTCCGCCGTCTTCCCCCCGTTGCGTTCGGAAAATACAGGGCAGGCCGCGGCGGCGTTGTCGCGTCGAGTCTACTCGATCACGAGGAGTGCGCAGCCTCTTACGCCTACATTCCTATCCTCCAGGGGGTCGCGACGCGCTTTGTCCTCACCTGTCGGAACTCTCGGAGCTTGTCGTATCGATCGGCGCAGCGGCTTCTTGGGCTAGGGACCGACGTCCAGGTCGTCGGAGCTGGGGCGTATCTGGCCCTTGGCTCTTAGGCCTTTTCTCTGCTGGCCGTCCTGTTGCTGCTGCTGCTGCTGCTGCTGCTCAACCGCCACCATCTTCATCATCACCTCGTCACTTTTCACCCTATCCTTATCTTTATCCTTTTTAGAATCCTTCTTAATCACGGCACCCGTCGCACCAGCACCAGCACCACTGCCGCCGCTACTATTATTATTACTACTATTCGCACCGATCGGCGCCTTGATCTTCTTGCGACTCTCGATCATCGCGATCTCACTGCGCTCGACCAGCACCACCGCACTCGCGATTTTGAAGCCGCTGTTGTTGCTGCTGCTGCTGCTGTTGCTGCCGTGGATGGAGACGAAGTGGTTGGGCTCCGGATCATGAGCGACGCTGCCCGAGTGAAGCCTCGTACCGCGCCTGGGAGCCGCTGCCGTCGTCGCCGAGTCCTCGAACGGGAATTGACGTTTGCTGGGGATCGCTTCCGTGGACCGCCTGTGACGCTCTCGCGCGAGGATCCTCGGGGTCTCACCCGATTCCTGGGCCGCTGTCGAGGTTGCCAGTGACGGAGGCGAGGCCGAGGGCGCGGGCGCAAGCGACGGCGACGAGAAATCACGAACGTACGGCCCGTCTGCCATATTTGCGAGAACGAACGCACTGAGGCCGGTCCGTGAGTCGCGGCGCGGCCGAGCCGTCGGCTTCGGTCGCGCCCCCCCCTCCCTCAGCCCCCTCGCACCGTCGCGGGAGGAGCGGCCCTCGCGCGACGCCCCCCACCAGTGGCTGCGCGTGCAACGCCGAGAGCCGGGCACGGCGCCGTCGTCGCGTCGGTCACGTTCGCCGGTCACGCGCCGCTCACCCCGCTACCCTCAGGCTTTTCCCTTTTCCCGCACGCCAGGAAAGTCACCGGATATCGGCTCCAGGCGTTTTTGACACTTTTCCCATTTTCCCCACTTTTCCAGTTTCTTCCATCCGTCAATCACCAGTCTCGCGTCGTGTAGTTCGCATTGGTTTCCTTTCCACTTTGTACTTTCCTCGAACGACGCGGGAATCCTTTCTTTGTTTCAAATTCTCATTCCTTCTACTGCGTATGGCGCATTCGGTCTCCCTTTTAGACGATTCGCCCACTTCTTACGCAAATAAAATCAAATACGGGTGCAATTGTTTGCTGATCCATCAGCTTTTCCGTACGTTTTGTGAAACTTTCCGAGACATTTGCACTCTGACGATCATTTTGATCATTTCGGTTGCTTTCCTTCGTCGATTATTATTGCCTGAGGTTTGGAGAAAACACCGATAAAAAATGTTCTCAACCTGCATTACAACAGCATTGGTATTGATTTACATCTCTTTTGATAAAAATTACACAATGCAATAAGCCGTTAATTGCTGTAAACAATTTATCAATTATTTTTTAATTTTTCGTTTTGCAAATGTGTTTTGTTTTAAAAAAAGGGTCGATTCAACGTAATCGATTGTTTTTGCTTATCCAATCCATCTCTTCGTAATAATCTCGCACTATATTGCTTTTTCTCATGCATGTTAGCATTGGAAAAATCAATAAAAATAGACTAGTAGAGAAACATTCATCGAATGAGAACTCATTTATAGCTTTTATCTCCATTTAATCAGTTGAACAAATTTTGCCTAGTGTTATTAATAAAAATGTCATAGTTTAATAAATGATATGTTTCAGTATTCTATGCAAAAAACTTTTAATAACAACAATGTACTTTTATCTATTATTAAATCGTAAATGAATAATGTACTTGATATTTACACCGTTGATAAAATGATGTTGTCGAATCTTTATTATCTATTGAACAAACTTTGTTTTCGGATGATTATTTACACGAATAAAAATTTTATAAAAGTAACATACTCGTTGTTAAACTGTAAAATGTGTATCTTGTGACACTTTACTCTAATGCTGTTTCTATTTGACAGTCAAGGATGTTTCTTTAATTGCCTTAACATTTTCTGAATAGGTTAAATTATTATTTTAATAATACACTGGTATTTTATTTAAAATAAATAAACGAATAAACGGATATAGAGAAGAATGTGTATTTTATATAAACGCATAATTTTCTTTAAAAGCAGAAAGAATATTTGTATTTATTGAACGGGTGGTTGCAGAAAATATATTAGTTTAAAATAATAAATAATTAAATTACCGACATATTTTTTTTTAATTATTTTTAAGCAGTTAAAATTAATTATATTTTTAATTTATGGTAAATGCAAAAAACAAGTATTTCATTTTAATAAATTGTCTAGACTTTATTAAAATTTTTATCGACAATAATAGAGATTCGAGCCTTCGAAAAAAGGATCAGTATTTTAATTTTTCGTTTCACTTTGTATAAATTATTTACGAATCATGACATTCAAAAAAAATTGCGTTTAAAGAAAAGCTTGCATGAGTATCTATTTTATACTCGATTAATGAGCTATTGTTATAAATTTGATTCAAAAATAGCTTTTGAAATATAAAAATGTTAATAAATGACTTATAAATCATCTATTACTTATCAGCTATTGTGCATTACAGTATTAAAATTAATTACTTTTTACTTTTAATATTTGTCTAATTTTTCCAACACATAGATTTATTTGCAACAGTATATTTAAAAAATGCTTTATAAAAATTAATACTGGAATTTATTAAAAAGGCTCCCGGAAGTATAGTAACGTTGAATATTTATCTACTTACATAATTTGTGCCGGTAAACCGTCAACTTTTTTTAAAAAAAGAGTAAATTTTTGTATCGAATCACTGTGCAGTTTGGTCATTTGATTAGTAATAGGGACTTTTTTATTTTACTCGTTATACAGTTTTTACGTGTGATTGAAATTCCTGTTGCTTTCGTAAGGGAAATAAGGCGAAATAAAAAAAAAAATTCCAGGAAGTGGGCGAAAACATATACCTGCGTATAAATTATATTCGCAGTGATTTTAGCATTGTCCTAACAATATTATTGCGCACTTGGATTAAAGGCAAATAAAGAAAAGGAGAAATTCGTTAGGAGCGTTAAAGCAGTTGCGCTATTAATAGATTTTTAAACAATATATTAATCAATGCAGGATGACTCGGCGACGGTGGCAATAAGCGTAACAGTTTATCATCGATATTATTCATCAACGGCAGTTGGCAGCGATTAAAATAACAATTGCTTATTCGGTAGCATTTGTCGCACCTAAATAATTTCTCTTGAAAATGGGCCAAAATCCATGGGTAAGTCAGCGAGAAGTGACGAGTTTTAGGAACAACCAAAGTTCATCGGGGCTCCTATCTCAGAGCAGACCCAATCTCGGCTGGACCCTAGCGCTATTTGTCCAAGGATTGGAATCGCGAGTGGAGGAGCGATAGAAGTAGAAGCGTCGGGCGATTTCGACGGTTGGAGCTGCTGCTGCTCTCACGAGTTTTATAGGAGTGGCGCGAGAGATCAGTCTGACAGTCATTGTTACGGTCGGGCGTACGGTCACGAGCTTGTAGTTCTCGACGGCGGATCGCGTTTCCTGCCACGATATCGCGTATTAGCCTCTCCGCCGGCCGCTAGAATATAAGCCCCCACCAGGGCTCGATCGGGCGCGCATGCGTCCGTTCTCACCGGGACCACTTACGGGGGATTTTCATTCGCGGCTCTCCGTTTCTCCTTTTCTCCTTTCCTCCTTTGCTCGTCTTCTCCTTCTCGCACTACTCGCCTCGTGCATTAGTCCGGCGCTCTTTTCTCCGCACGTGCATCTGTCTTTCTTTCTTTGGTGCTACACTATTGGTCGCTCCAGCTCTCCTCGTCGCCCCTCTCTCTCTCTCTCATTCTTTTCCCGACATTAAGCGGCTCTCCGTCCCTCAGCCGTTGCTCTTTTCCTCCCTCTCGCTCTCTACGGCGGTTCGCATCTTTTTCCTCCTCTCTATCGCTCTCACCTGACCCTCCGCTCCCTCTCGCTCCCTCGCGCTCTTGTTATTTGGCTGGGAGCTAGGCAGCGCCGAGGCTCTTTAGATAGCGCGAGACACTCTTCCGTCTCTTCTCGTATTCCTTTTTCACTCTCCCTCTCCAGACGTGCACAGACGTACGGGCATCGGCGGGTCCCGTCGGATCTCGGCGCCGCGCCGCGGCTACTCTTAACACCACGGCACGAGCTCCTTCGCTTTAACTTTTTGCCGAGGAACGCGGAACGTGGCTCGAGGTTCGCGGCCGTCGCTCCTCGTCTAAGGTCGATAATCGTTGAATCGCTGAACGCTGGCCAGCGGTCGCTGAAAACGAGAGGAGGAGGCTCAGCCGAACGAGTCGGGCAGTCAGTCAGTCAGTCAGTCATTCACTCGCCGGCAACTCAACTATTTTCCAAACTCGACGCTCCCCCTGCCGCGCGCCCCCTCCTCGAATTCTATCTAGCCATCTATCTCGTCGACACGGACGGCTTGTACTGGTAATTGACACCCTCCGGCACTCGTAACTCGTCGGTAATTATCAGAGCTCGAGGCCTCGCGCGAGACGCTGCTTTAATTTACATCGCTGCGATGTGCTGCGAAAAAGAACCGAGGCAGACGCGCAAAGAGAGCAAGAGAGAGGGAATATATAGTCATAAACTGCAAGCTCTGGTAAATGACTTTCATAAAACTATCCAACCTACAAAAGTTTAGCTTCGTCTTCGCGAACCAGTTCCTTCCTTTTAAAAGCAGCTCCTTCGTTTTCTCTGACGTCACGTTCCCCGGTTCGCGAGCCCACTGTTTGTTTTAATGACTATCTCCATCTTTATCGAGTGTAACAGTTTTTTAAACAAATCCTCCACCATTCCCTGTTTCCGCTACGGTCTGCATCACTGTACCTATCATCAGTTTCTAATTCACACGCCAAATTAAGCATTTTACGACCTTTGCGAAATAAACTTAATTCTCGTTTAGAAAAACTCCCGACCGTGCACAAACATTTCTCCTTTAACTGTACGCAAAGTGTTCCGTTGTCAATTATATAAACTTTAAGTTTCAGGCTAATTTATGAAAGTCCGCAACGCGTTTTAGATATTAATTTTTACTACGGGAAATATTCCTCTGGTGCTGCCCAGCTTAACGTTTACCGTGTTGTAAATATTTAATTATAATGATTTTCCGACTTTATTACTAAATATTTCATCTTATTTTTAATTTTTCTAATTAAAGAAATACTTAAGGTGCAAGATATCGCTGCTGTATAAACTGTCGGACGATTCGGAATACAAAGAAATATTAAAGCCACAAATAACGATTATTAATTAACTTATCAATAAGATAATATCTTATTCGTTAATTTACATTATCGGTGTTTGTAAAATTACATAGTCAATACTCACGTATTAAAACAATGCCTCAATGTTAGATTAGAAGAGGAAGCTTAAATGAAAGTTATAGAAATGGGATGGAAAGAGAAGGGGAAAATTACAGGACAAAAACAGTAAAATTCTGGCAAACTTTGCTACTGGAGATAGATGCGCGAACGAGGAGATAACGTACGAAGGAACAGGAGAAGATCAAAATTAATCAACAGCAACAAATATAGACTGATAAATTATAAAAAATAATATTAGATGGTTTCCAAGGAAAAATGAGTATGAGTAGAACAATTGGAATGAAGATGTTGGCGAGATATGGTGTGAGTAACGAAACGAGAGCGAATAAACAGCAAACGAGAGAGAGAGAGAGAGAGACAGACAGATAGAGAGAGGATGAGTTGATCTCGTAATAACGACAAGGAAACAGTGAAACATACATTAGAAGAGTTCGATAAAACAGGGATTAATGCCAAGAACCGGAAAGTAGTAATGAAAGGAGAAGGAAGAGATTTAAATGTATCATGCAACATTTATTGGAGGAGAAAGAGAGAATAAAAGGGAGTGTAGAACACAAAGAATAGAAATAAACGAAAAATGTGAAATTTTCTAAAATAAGCAAAAGTGATAATGTCATAATGTAGTTTAAATTATAAATTGTACTTAAATAATTAATAATAAGCAATACTCGTGTAATACGTTCGCGTTCGACTTTATTATTATTATTTATATAACTTACGGTATATTAACGAGAAAAACTTATTTTAATCGACATTGAAAAACAATCGCTTTCTATAGATCCATTAAAATTCTAAAATTAGATGTGACTTATAAAAATTATTACAGCAATTGATCAACGTTAATCGTATAAATTGTTCATTACTCTGTAATTAAACGTATTTAAGAGACTTACGTTGCATAAGCAATCGCGTATAGTCATCGAAATATTACTGAATCAATCGGAGGATTTACTGATACAGTATTACATCGTGCGTACTGATTCTCTCCAAAAATAGATTTTTCGATTTGGTGGTTTGAATCATAAATTGTCATTGTAAATTAATACGAGTATTTGAAAATTAGAAAATAAATTTTTGAAAACATTTTATTGGCTTCGACAACAGTTTGCGCGCGCGCACGTCAATACGAAAAATTTAACAAACAATTTTCACGAGGAATGTGTTCCTGCATAGATATGAACGTGGAAATTAGAAAGTGAAAAGTATTTCAAGAATTTCTTTCAACAAAAAAAAAGATAAGCAATAACTGCTGTCCCAGGCTCTATAACGTTACAAGCTAATCTTTTATCACTCCTTTATTATCCGATATTTCAATCAGAACCATCATCTCGTGCATTTTGTTTTATGGCAGAAATTTTTCGAGATGGACGTGTGAATGGTCGAGATGCTTTCACAGACTCGGGGATCGGATCAGATTCTAGTATCACACACGCGTCAAATTATAATGCGAGTTTGAATCGCTTCGCGTTTTTTCGACGGTTTATTGATTTTAAATCGCAGTTAAATAATAGCGATAGATGCGCTTCCACTGAAATTATCGAGGGTCTATTAGAAATCGAAAGATTAGAGACGCGAGCAAAACCTAAATATTGTAAATAAAAGTAATACGAAGCCTGTGCAGCGCTTTATTTGAAAAAAAATCCTAAGATAATGCGAAACCCAGGAAGAATATTTATTAGCCAATTATATTCGTGCGCTCGCTTAATATTTCCGAGTTAAAGGAGTTAAATGTGTAACACTCTAATTAAGTTAATAAATTCGCGCTCGTAAAAGAGCAAAAAAGTAGGATTTAGTTTTAAAATCCTTGAAAGCGAAATGCTTAACCCATTTACGAGAGCGCCAAGTTCGATGGAGTAACATTTTCTATCCGAAGCAGGCGGTGAAAGGTGGAGAAAACGTGGATAAACGCAGCGACGGCGACGACGACGATCGCGCCAGTTCCCGGTATACGGAGTCTTTCCAATTGCCCCCCGAGTCCCATTGTGCGCGGCTAAGCCGTCCGAGCGCGCAGGCAAAAGGAAAGAGAGTCAATCCCGGATCCGAGCGAAAGCTGAAAAAAATCCGCATTGAAATATTTATAAGCAGCGAGATAAAGGAACGAGAGAGAGAGAGACGGGCGAGCGAGCGTGCGTGCGTGCGTGCGTGCGCCCTTAATCAAACAGCACCCTCCGTTGTAGCCCTAGGAGAGCGACACCCGGCATGCGGGCGCCCGCGCATGCGCACCGCATACCGGCCTACAGATCGCACGGGAAGCCGCCCGTCGTCCGATGATGCGGCTTTATTCGCTCTCGCCTTCGTCTTCGCCTCTCGCTCGCGCGACTTGGAATTTAAATTTTGCCGCCGCCGCCGCCGCTGCTCCTCTCTCCTTCTTCTGTCGTTTAGACCTTTCGGTGGTAAAGCGATTTTGCGCTTCGTTCGCGACGCACATGAAATCGCAAACGCAAGCGACACTCGCGTTAAGAACGCCCCTTGCATCGATCAATCTTACGCCCGTAAGAGCAGTTAAGCATTTCGTTTAGACACCATTTTCTCCTGCCCCGTCGTCCTACAATCTTTTTTCAACTTCGTTGTTTAGCCTTTTCACGGCTATTTGAGCAATATTCGTATTGATTTCTGACTTCTGATCTCTTATCTTCGGTTTCATTTCTAATTAAAAACTTCTCTTTTTAATGCCGAAAACACGCAGGCAGTTTAAAATATGGGAAAGCTGTGCAAATACACTTGCTGGCCGAGGTAAACAATGCCTCGGCTCGATGATAAATTGGGCTTTTTTTATTTTTTATTTGTTTAAATCTATCAGCACTCGGCTGCGTTGTTTAGCAAACCTTAAAAATGTAAATAAGTCTATTTAAATATGTTTTCATATTTAAATTTGTAGCAAAATCTGCGTAAGAGGCTTATTGTTAGACGTAATTTTTGCCTGCGTGTTAAACTAATACCTAAACTGCGTGTATGTGCGCCTGCGCACCTCGTGTGCATTGCAACAGCCGTATTAGTGTATACGCTATAATTATCATAAAAAATCATATTCTCGTAATTTTATAATTTCATTGCTAATATAATTTTAAAAGTGAAAACAATAATTTAATGCAATTTCGTCCGCGCGAGTCATACCGACTGAAGGTTTAGAAAATATTCAAAACAGTGCTGCATTGCACTGTATTATTCGTTCATTATTAATATAAGTAATTACAGTTTTTTTGTTTTCGTATATTTTGCTTATTTTTTAATGCGACGAAGCTCAGTTGAGAAATTTACATGGACTCGTATAAGCTGTTTAATATTTAGAGGCTGAAATTGGCGATGCGACATCCTGTTAACAAATCAATTTTGCACACTAATTGATGTTTGTTGTACGCGGGTGCGTTTCGAATTTTCGACCGAAATAGCTTACGATAATAAAACTGAAATTACACTGTAGTGCGCAGAATCGATTTGTCAACACGACATTGCACCACTAGCTCTGAGTAATGTTATGTGGAGTACCGTTGCGCCATCTTTGGTATGGAAAAAGATCTTTTCTTCAGTTTTCTCCGTACAAAAACTCGTATGGTACATGTACATTTATTATCGGTACCCAAAACAGTTTTCTTTCAAGTAGTGATTTATTTAAAATGTTTCATCCGGTATTATTCAAATATATACATTTAGATATGATCATTTTCAAAGCAATACATATAAGCTTATTATATAGGAAATTTTAGTCATGATGTGTATAATTCGAGGCAATAAAATATAAATGTTTGAATGATACAATCTAATTGGCTTTAAAAATCATTATTAAAGAATGCGGCGATAGCTAATAAAAATCTCTAGCAACATTAATCAAATATTGATTGAAACAACTACGAGTTCGAATTTCAAAATTATGTATATACTTACCTCTGAAGGTTGTTTGATAACTTTACGAATAAAGTGAAATGCAATTAATTGATTAAATAAATCTTTATTTAACAAAAGGTGTAGATGGTGATAAATCTTTTAAAAAGTACATTTAACTACATTCTTCTAAGGATTTTTTCGTATAAAATAGGTAATAAGAAACAATCGATTCTATAGTGCAAAAGTCACTTAAAGATAACTCATCTACAATTGTTTTCAATTAGAATATAAAAGTTTCTATTATTTACACTGAAATATTTTTATAAGATTTCAAGTTGAATTAATTAAAATGTCGTCTTAAACATGAAAGTTACTATGATTGTAAAGTATTTTTATTTAATCTATTTGTATACTCAAAAATCTAAATATACAAATATTTCTATGTTGGAATAATTTTAGTATTATTTTGATATTTTAATTACTCACATATACATATTTACACGACAATTTTTTATAAATTAATTTAAAAAAATGTTACACCAAACAAAATTTTAGTTCGTAATCTATTTTATCAGATATCTCAGACTTTGAAAATATAATTTTTTATGTATATCTTAACATAGAATTAAAAATAACAAATATTTAATAATATTTCAAATATTCTCAATTTTTAAATATATAATTATTCATATATAATAATCTTTAATTTTTTATCTTATTATATTAATTTTTAAGAAATAATTAAAAAAAATGAAAAAGAACATCATTACAGATAGATTATCTTTACAACGTAAAGGTATGTATACAAATATTTAAAAAAATGATTACTTTTCTGTAACAGATCCAGTGGACTGTTATAGCGATTAATTATTAAATAGAAACAGTTTTTTCTACCCTTTACAGAATTTATTTATTTTTATTATATTTTGCCTTGTCATGTATATATTTAAAATAAATTTTGTATTATTAAAAATTAATTAATGTAATAAATAATATTGCGTTGCAACTATAAATTTTTACCCTCTTTGAAATAAAATAAAAATTTTACTATAGATATCTTTCAACTATATTCAATTATATTTGCGTACTAAATTAATAACATGTTTTTTATTTTAATGCAATATATAAATAATATTATATATAAATTAACAAATAATTGGTTTTATAATCCTAGTGATTTATAAAATTATATAATTATTATTTTATAAAAACAAAGTTTTGTAAGTGAATATTTTCGACTGTATATTATTCGCACGCCTGCGCTTTTATGTATGCGTTCATGTTTCACGTTCTGTAGCAACTTGAAAATATAGAAATAGATTTTTTTTTTAAATATCACACTGTTTGATAAAATTAAAAAATAATGTGTCTAAAATTATTAACAAAGTGTAACAAAATACAAAGTTTAACAATGTATACTGGATTTCCATCTTTTAAAAATGCCATGTTTTTATTACTACATTACATGTGTAATTAATAGCATTTTTAGCATGTACATTAAGAAATATAAGTAATTTATAATATATTATGCTTTATGCAATAAGACTGACGTGTATACTTATATTATAACAATAATTTATATGATTATGCTATAAATAATTAATAAATTAAATATCATAAGTCATTTTTTAATGTTTACTGTTAACATAGAAAATACGATGAAACGTACTGATATAATTTTATTTTATTGGTTTTAATTTCCTAGGATTATTCAATTTTCCTGTGTAAAGAAGAAAGTTTATTTTAAATCTTTTATTTTAAATAATTTATTATAATATTCATAATTTTTAATCCATACCAATTATTTTAGCCTACAATTCTTCCAAATACTTCAATTTAAAAGTTTTCGTAACTCTTTTAAAGCATAAATATTAACATTTTTACATTATGTCCAATCCAATATTTTAATACGTAGTATTTAAAACTTAAAACGTGTTAATTTATAACGTGAAAAGTATATCATTTCTGAACAAAAAGTAAATTTTTTAATTCAGTTAATTTAATAATCAACAAGGATATAATTATGTTTTTAAAAATATATATTGGAAAAGAATGCGATCTAATCTTTCTACAGCGTAAGTATTGTTTTATTTCTATGCTGTACACGACTATTTATCTTTGTGTATGAATTTTCTATGAATTGACTAGTTTAGCACTTTATTTTACTTATATGAATTCGTACAATATAAAAGTTATCTTGTTCAAGATCATATATTTCAATATAAATATCGAAAATATTATTAAAATTATTATCGCTAAAATAAAATAATACAATTTATTTTAAAGGAAGAAGATACCAATCTTTATCGATAAAATTCGCTTATAAAAAAGTCATAAATGGCAATCGGTAAAAAACCATTGTAACGACGAACAAATTTACGAATTACCATTTCCATTTTCAAATTACGATGCATTTTATTTTTTTTACGACTGCCAACCCATCCTTTCGCTGCACAAGGCGCGATTATTTAAAAATAAGCTCCAAAGGTAATTATGTAAAACAGTTTAAACGAAGGGCATGGATTTAGATAAATTTCCGTTAATGGCGTTGTTAACAAAAAGCGCTCGTTGGTATCTTCTTGCTTCGACTTTAAAACGAGGCTCATAGTCTCACAGTCTAAAAAGTACGTTAAAAGATAAAGAAAAGGAGATCGAAGTGAAACTCATTCGTAGCTGAACTTCTTTAGCTCCTCTCTGATGGCAGCGATGAGCGGCACTGCGGGGTCTTCGGGCCGCAGCTGCGAGTCGGCGAGCACGCGCACTACGTCCACCTCGGGGAGTGTGGGTCGGTGGAAGGGCCCAGCGCTTAGGGGTCGTGAGCCCCAGGCCCCTCGTGGATGTGGACCAATTTGGCCGGTTTCGGGAATATTCTCGGTGATGTCTTTGCGTGGCAGCGAGGTGCTTGGTCGCAACGTTTCCTCGAGTCTAGGTGACACAACGTGGCTGAAATTATTCTTAGCGTCAGTTTTCGTTTGATTTTTATCTTGACAAAAGACGGGACTTTCGCCGACTTCAGCCTGTTTAGTCTTATGTAGCTGAGCTTGCCAGTAAAACGTCAATTTATGAAAATTTCAGTCAAAAGCAGTAGTACTCGTATTTAGTCGTTTGGTAAATCTAAAGTCTAAAATCTGTTTTGCCGATCCGAATCAAACGAAATACGCATGCGTACCCAAAGTATCAGTCGTGTCCGATAAATTCTCAAAGGTCTCTGTTTGAAGCCAGTATTGGACGATACGGAATGGGAGATTAACTGACCTCACTTGTGCCGACTTTCCACGGTTCTCGGGGAGGAACGAGGGCCGTTGCCATTGCGGTGTACTCGGCTGCTCGGGCTGCTGCGGCTGCTCTGGCCGAAGCGTATTATCTCGGCTGTGCTTCGCCTCTCTACTTCCAAACAGACTGAAGGAATCCTCGAGGAGCTCGTTGAGTCGCCGCCGCGCCCGTCCCACAGGCCCATAAGGCACGCGTCCAGATTCCAGGTCCGCTGCCGTCGGTGCGAGATTTCCTTAGCACGGGTCACATCTTTTCAACGATCGCGCTTGTCGAGCTTCGCGATTTCCCGAGTGCGCTCAAGCGGAAGCATCGTCGGAGCATGCGCAAACGCGCTCTCGCGACTTTTCAGACGATCTTTTTACAGACTTGTACCTTCCCTGCCGCTGTTTTACCGGCCTCGATCGATAAGCCGATTTGCTCGTTAACTCGATACTCCGACTGTGCTTGCGCTTACGATTTTTAAAATTGAGAACAAATTGCAATTTTATTTTTTAAAGCTATAAGCAAGTTAGTGTGCGGTCTTAGGTGGTTGCTTACCTTCTACGGCTCTTTTCCTTTTAAGATCCCAGACGATTGGTCCCAAAACTCCAGGATCTCTGGCAGCACTCGAGGCTCTTGAAAAGTAGCGTTCTTCATTTTCTTTTGCAAAATCGTAACCTCTTCCTTTCAATTCGGTATTTTCTAGTTCCGTTTCCGAAGGCTTTACCTTTGACAACGTGAATATTACGTTTAATATTGTGCATTTACCCGTTCGTTCGGAATATCGGAGGGTGAAAAGTTGCATCGTTTATTATACGTCAAAATTTATCTATCAAAGTCTAAATGGTTAAAAAGAAGAAAGCACGTATTAAAAATCGAATATTGCGTTGAAAATTGTTCGAAGTGTTAGTTGTACAAATACTAGAGCGCGTATAATACAAAGCACGAGTTCCCAGACCAAATGCAGCGGTTATCCGTAGTCGTCCTCGAGGGGTCGCGATCAACGTCTTACTACTCCGGAGGGAATTAAAGGGACTCACAATGCCGGGCTCGAGGACCTTGGAAAGTGGCTCGACGGTCCTCATGTTTGGGAATTCTTTGCACGAGGGCATGGACAGGTAGGAGTGTGGCGAACCCGTGGCTTCCTCGTCCTCATCCTCGTTCTCCTCTCCCTCCTCCTCCTCCTCCATCTCTTCCTGCTCTTCAACAATCTCCTTTGGGCCGAAGCCCTTCTCCAAAGAGTCGAGGATTTCCTGTCGAATTCCGGCTTTGGTGGTAGTCGAGTTCGCGGAGTTGAGCAACCGCGGCCGTTCGATGCCGTTTCCTCGCTGCACACGTCTTTTACCAGCCCTGGGCAAAAAAGTCGATCGTAAGGTTTGGCCGACTCTTTTTCAACCACCGCCACTATTTAATCGAGTTATTTATCTAAGGCATTCGTCGAGCGGTTTAGCGGTTTTGGATCGACAGGCAACTTTCTTTTTGATCTCGATTCACCGGCAACTACGACCTGCACAATCATTCGGGCATAGTTTACACTCGGAAGATCACCGAGTCATACGTTCATACCTTCATCGTTCGAGTATTCCGTGAATCATTCGTCAAGCATTCCGGAAAGAAAACGATTGCGCGGTTTTAGATTACGTGTAAAAGGTTTGCGAATAATAACGATCGATCTTTTCTCACATCGTAATCGTGCTCTCCGGGAGTGATTTCAATGATTAAAAAGCGAGTCATTCTAGATTGAAGTAATAAGTTGAACAAATGTAAATCTTTATATCGATATAAAGTATAATTTGCATTAACTATTTTCAAGGGAATAGTTGTAACGTGTCGCGAATCAAGTCTGAACCATTTTTACCGCATCGTTGTTAAATCAAATACAAATTCCAAGCATAAACAAACTTCGAATTCAAAATTGATCGAACTCAAATAGCATCGACCAAAGTTGCATTTTTTTCTCTTTAATCTCAAACATCATAGCAAGGATTGTTAGCTTGTTAAACATTATACGACTGATAATTGTATTATCAATCTGTAGAATCGTACATTTTTTAGTGAGTCAAGTTAAGTCGACTAAATAATCGAACCCTGCATTATGTTTGTATCAGACACAGTAGTCGAATAAAAAATTTTGCCACAGACATATTTATTCGAAATTCCAGATCCAGTCAAGTTTTCGTGCCCCTTATCACATCGATCACAACTAACTGGACCCAACTACTCTGGACTTTTCGGGGATGTCTCGCAATGATGCTGTCATTTGTCAGTCCACTAACTGACACGGTCTGTGCAATCGAGCCCTGATTTCAATCGCCAAACACTGATCGAACTCTGATCATTAGCATCCCACTCTCACTTTTTACAATTAGAAACCAAGACGGTGTTTAACAGGATGAGATGAAAGAAGCAAAATGGACCGTTGATGAATCAAATTAAC
Organism: Platyscapa corneri; assembly: GCA_018907185.1. Lineage (NCBI taxonomy): Eukaryota > Metazoa > Arthropoda > Insecta > Hymenoptera > Agaonidae > Platyscapa > Platyscapa corneri. The sequence goes on from JACCHW010000014.1 coordinate 1,448,431, forward strand.
CGATCGTGCGTATGCGTAGTTTGAGGTCCCTGTTCAAATAATTTTTGTTTTTCTCAAAAGTGCTTTGCTCGTTTTCGCTCGCTTTTCCTTTTTTAGCTTTTTTCAATGTTCTGTACACTATGCTCGTGCTCTTTCGTTACGGAACACCGGTAATCGTGTGACGACGAAGCCCCAAATACCGGACGTTTCCGGAAATAAGAACTATACTAGTACATTGTACTGCCTGCATAGTAATAATAATAATAATAATAAATAAGTTGTAATTATTGTCTGTATTACTCTTAGATATTATTATTTCTTTATTTGCGAACAATTTATACATTGTTATTTACAGTTTAGTTTATTACTTACCACGAATACGTTTACTTTTTACTAAATATTCACATCGGTTCAATTTATTATACAGTGTCATACTTGCATCTATTATTTTTTTCTATTATTCTATTATGTTCTTAACTCCTATATTGCTCAGCTAAGTTGCATTTCCTTCCTTCCTTTGCTTTTTCTTCTCTCTATAATATAGTCATATTTTTCTTTTAATTTTTCAAAACATACTTCGACTTGTTTGTTTCGTTCTTCCACTTCTCCATAATAGGCTTTCTTGTTTTTTTTTTTTTTTTTATTGCAAAATCTGGATGCTGTTCTCTTTTGAATCAACCACTATTTATTTAGGCTTATATTTATTTTTAGTTTATTTACTGAAATTTTTTGTTGTTGGGCCAATTTTATCGATTCCACTTGCTCCCATATTGTTTTTCCTCTTCCGAATTTCTCCCTCCAGTTTGATAGTTTAAGCGTCCAGTACTTTATCATAAATTTTACCTTTATAATTCCGTGATTGTCTCTCTCCCTTCTGTCCTTATTCCCATTACTACTGTATAATTTTTCTTATTCTATCCTTATTTTTGCGCATATAGCTCTTATAAAATAATTGCGATTGTTACCTTTAAAATGACAAAAGTGTTCTAAAATTATTGACATCAAACAATTGCACCGAACAATTACTGCCGTAGCATAATATATCAATGAATTATTATTGTTGAAATTCCGTATAATAACAGCCGTGCAATTTAAAAGGTTTGGTTAAGACGTCATAAATAAGTGATTTCGAGTCAGCGAAGCAAGGCACAAGTGGTTCTTTATGACGGGTTCGTTGTAACAGTTTTTATAGACGGCCGACGCGAACCTTTTGTTTGGACAATATAGACAATGCGACAATAAACGTGCTTAAGACTCACAGTCTTTTATTCAATACTAACGCTTATCCTACGACTATTGTAATTTTTTAATTGTTTGTCATTTTGTGTAATAAATAAAGTTACTCGTACACAAAAACTTATTGTTATTATTATTATTATTATCACAGGTATTCTAATACTTATCCTCTCATTAGAATATTCCATTTCTAAATTGACGGCACTCACAACGAGTCGAATAATATTTTATGACTTTCGTTGAAAAAGTGTGAATTATTTGTGTACCTTATGCCATATTGCTATACCAAAATTAAAACAACTTTTGGAGGAATGACATTCTTCGGTAAAAATTTTCGATCGCGTGAACTCGCTTGGAAAAATATTAACATAACTCATATTTATAATACTTGGAGTGCATTTAACTACCTATCGTTATATTTATATTAAAATAATTAATATGAAGATTATAACTTGAAAAAAAACTGGTTGCGAAAGCACGTACACCGTTTTATGATATATTCTCGTGGTAGTTCGGGTTGTACTATTAAAAAAAAAACGAGTCGAGAATCGCATTTGCAAATAATTAAAATCGTCGCGATCACAAAAAAGCCTAAATGCGAGTATCAGTCGTTTACACAAAAATACCGATGCCAATCGTTCGCGCATCCTTTCGGCAAATAAAATTTATTCGTATTCGTGTTGTCGCTTTAACGATAATTACACAGACGTAATATAAAAAATATCAATGAGCATTATTCGGGCAAACGGAAGAAAAGCTAGAGTAAATTCTTATCGAGGAAGGAATTATTGCGAGCGCTCGTCACGTTTCATTATTCAGGAGCTCGGGCTGGCAAATAAAAAAGGAAGCGAGCGACGAATAAAAATCCATACCCAGTCCTGACAATGTCGGCGTGATTGCGCGTGTTCCAGGCGTTGGCGTGCTCCTGCTCCCTCCTTCGCTTGCTCTCCGCCTCGTTCTCGGTGGAGACGTCGCGAGCGTCGGCGTCGAGGGTGTCCTGCGAACCGGGCGTCATCGACTGGCTTCGAGGAGTCGTCCGCCTGTGCTCGCTCGTCACCTCCGTCTGGGGACAAAAGGTGCACCGTCACCGCGAGCTCCTTTCACTCGGGGCTGGATTACGGGTTTGCGAGCGACGCCGTCGTCGACCCGAGGAGGCCTCGAGGTGGTCGCGCGCGCGAGTCTTGAAAAGTGCGGCGCATTTCAATAAAAACAGCCGACGAACGGTGCCGTTCGAACCAGCCAACCTTTGCGAAACGGCAGAACGCGTTGCTGCTCCTCTCGCCTAGAAATTAGCCTCTGTTTACCGTATTTTCTTACAAATTTCGATGCGGTCAGAGCGAAATTGCAATCACCACCGAGGGCTTTTGATTGCACCGATAAATTGAATACGGGAGTCCGGAAACTTGCGGTTTTTACCATTGCGTTTTATCGAGCGTTGAATTTTTATCGAAGCATACCCTACGTCGAGCGAACCCAAGCAAGTCGCCATTTATCCAATACACGAAATGCTTTGAGATGTTTCTTTCGCGCGTGCTAATTTGGTCAGTTCAACGGGATAATCGCGACTGGCCTGGCGAATTCGCGCTTATCGATTAAAAAAAATGTTCCCTTCTTGCGAATAAATGCGAAAGTGTTTGCAGGCGCGGTACCCGAACACAAGTTCGTCGTAATTTTAGCGACGTCTCGTGACATGACACGACGCGATTACAAATTTGGTGATTTTGCAATTATAAAGTTTGCGCGCCCACGACTTCCGGCCGTGAGTAGTCACGAGCGAACTTCCAACACTCGTCGGGAAAATCTCGAGGGCACGAGCTTCCGGGAAAGTCGTCTTTTGACGCGACGTCGATAAGAGCGAGAGGCTTTTTAAGGCCCGAAGCGAGTGCATCCGGCGAAAGTTCCTCCCGCAATTAGAGGCATTCGTGCACTCGCGACCTCGACAACGTCCTCCGACGTCTACATCTGCATTCGGACGAGTGTCGTACGGTTGATCTTCGCGTGCATGGGAAGAGCGCCTGGCAGTTCGTTGCACTCCACGACTCACCCTCGTGACGGACTCTCGCGATGCACTCGAGGCTAATTGACGTTGTGCGGCTTAGCCCCGATTGGTGGTCGCGCACGCGAATCTCTGCGCGGTTAACGTTCTCCTTTCGAAAAGCTAATGCTCGTAAGTAAATATAGTTGATATGATTATAGTTGCAGCAACGGACAATGGCTGGCAGCACTCGTGATCGCGAAACAAATATAGGTATTAGAATGGGAACGTTTCGGTTAAATTACCTCGGCGACTGTAATAAAGAAATATGTAAAAAAGAAATTTTTGAAAAACGACGGCCCTTTCGTTTATGACTTTTATCATTGAAACATTTTGCCTCTCGGTGTCATATTAATATTCGTTCGCGCGTCACAATTTCGCTTTACAGGCACAATTTTTTATTCAAACAGCAGAACGTCAAAATTGAGCAAAATTCAGAGGAGGAGCTTTAAAGCGAGTCTGGAACGTTGCATTTACCTGTTTGTCGAAACTTCGATAGCCATGTGCGTGCATTTGTAACTCGAATCGAGTATTGGCGCGTACGATTGAGGAGAGAACGCGCAAAGAGGAAGAAGAAAAAAGAGGCCTACCCTCGCCTCGGTCTCGGGGGTGTAGGCCCTGTTGTCGAGGCCGGGCCTGGAGGGTGCGTACTCCTCGTCTTTGATGAGGGTCCTCCGGTTGCTCGGGGCCGCGATGGAACTCTGGACGCGCTTGTGCTTCGTCATGAGGAGAAGGCCGACGACGACGATCAGCAGCACCAGGAGGCCGGCGCTGGTAGCCCCGATCAGCAGCCAGGCGTCTCGCTTTCTCGAAAGCGCTAGAGGGCGAGATTCTTTTAGATAGGCTGCAATCAACAATACACGGGGAATGCAACTTTTTTCTTTATCAGCTCGGACGCATGAGGTTGATGATAATGAGGGAACTGTCGAGACCGGGTGCGGCCGACAACAGCTGTTGCTTTCTTTTTATTCGATCGACAGCGAATGCGACGCGTCGCCCCGGGAAAATCTAACTGCCCGGATCGAATCAGCCGCGTTCCTCGCACTCGATGTCACGGCGCACGTTTTCCGACCCAACCTTTGATTCGCCTGCTCAGCAAAGTTGAGCCTCGAATTAGGTTGTCGCGCGCCGTATAAATCAGACATATTGCGTGCATCGGATAATATTGCGACTCCAAAAATCCCCATAATCGTGCATCAGATTTGTATTTTGGCGTTAATAAGAGCATTTTAATATATGGAAATGATGGAACGACCTTATTAAAAAAAATGTAGCCGTGCGCACGTGCAACGTAAGATTGGCGCGTTCGATACGTAAGGGGTGGGGGTGACTCGGCGAAATCCTCTCTTCGAAACGTGATTCACCGACGAAAACATTCGGCTCTCGATCGCCGTTGCAGAAAAATTTAGGGGGGAGACCCGGCGGATCCCCGTCCACGTGTTCGGGTAAAGCAGGAACACCGAGGTAGCGGCGAGAGCTTAACGAGTTTAACTCCGAAAATGTACGAGCTCGCATCGGGTAACTTCGGCTACAGGCGCTTTTCCGTGAATTCATCAACGTTGCCATTTTTGTAAACATTTCGGTTCGAATCATGTTCCCCGTGTTAGCTGACAACGGGACGAATTTAAGAACCAAGAACTCTTACAAAGTCGTTTAAAGGGATCGAGATTGGCGAAGATTATAAGAAGCTAGAGTTTGGGCCAACCTAAGGATGCTCTTTCGAACGACTGTACGAATTGTTCAAAATCCAACACGTTTCGTCGCAAGGCCAAAAAGCGCGTAATTTAAATACACGCCAGGCTGTTCGATAATTCTTTTTTAAGTATAAAATTCGATTTTTATTGTTATTACATCATTGGTATTATTAACACGTTTGTGTGGGTCTGTGAAATCGACTATGAAACGCATTTGAAACGTCGCTGTAATATTCCGATGCACTTCCGACATAAGAATTAGTTTTGATCTTAAGCATCGACACAACGAGTTTTATACCGCGAGACAAATAATGAATCTAAATTATAAAAAATATTTTGCAATGTAACATCTGCGACGTACTTTTGTACACATAACATGACGTCACATTGTCCCCTACCTGAATTTACCCCTTAGAAATATTACGTAAAAAAACGAAAAGAAACAAGATTGAGATGAAACCTACAATGAGAGCTGTAAGATTTGAAAGTAAATTAATAAATAGTGAAGATGTGTAAACGATAAATAGAGATAAAAAAGTTTGTAAAAGCAAGGATAGAAGAAGAAGGAATGTACGAAAATAGTATATTAAAAGGCCAAAAAGAAAAGGAAACTATGCAACCAAAAGAATAAGTTTACCTTTGGGAGTGGTCATGGTGTAGGTGAAAAGAGAAATTTGAAAATGTTGATACGTTAGAGGAAGAGACATGAAAAATGATTATATAAAAAGCAAATGTTTTAACGAATTTTGTAATGTATCATAACAATGTAATACACATTATTCAATAAACCAACTAACTATATTAAGTATTAATAAACGCTATACCTTAAAAGGAATACTTTGTTAATCAATATTCCGTTCAAAGCAATATTTTAAGTGCTTGAGAAATTTTTTACGATGTTTTGAAGTTTTATTACGATAATGAAAATATCAGTGAGTTTCTTTGAAGCTGAACTTCATAGCTCAAGAGGATAACAATTATTAGGATAGCAATTATTGAAAAATGCTGAGAAAGTACTAAAATAAAACTATTTTTTTAAAGGTAAAATATGTGACTATTACGTAAGCTTATAAACGGATAATTTTCGTTAATTTAACGCAATAGTATAATTGTATTAAAAAATCGATACATTTTTATTAAAATAAGCCAGAAATGATTTAGGAAAATAAATAAATTGATACTAGAGAATGTGATTTTTAATTATTCATTCGATTGTATTTGTATTTTATGACTCGTTAGAAAATAATTTACGTCTAAGCATGTAAGTAAATAAAAATGTGAAACGTTACGTGGAATGAAACGCCGAAAGGTTTTCACGAGTACGAAAGCGCGAATTGCGAATTTCGAGGTGAGTCTATAAAATTGAATAATAATCGCGAATATCGAGGGCGTGAAAGTGAATGGAAAGCTTGAAAAGCTACGGATACGCGCAAAATGTGTACAAAAGCGTCAACAGCGTCATTCGTCTCCAGCGAGCGTTTACAGGCTTGTCTTTGCTCACGTTCGCTTTGGATGAGAACGGGGGCGCCGAGCTCGAGGGCGACCTCCTGGGCAGTCAGCAGCGCCATGTCCTTGGCAGCGGTTTCGGCGGGCACGGGCTTCCCCCCGAGGTGGACCGTGTATACGAGCCTCGTGGCTCCGGCCTGCGTCAGCGAGGTGTTGTGCAGACGCACCTGGACGAGACCGACGTCCGGGGCCGCACGGGCCTGAGGCCTCGTTTCGTTGCGAGCCTCGAACTCGGCCTCGATCTCGGACTCCAGCTCCGGATCCAGGATCGGCAACGCCCGTCGGCTCTTCGATATCCGCACTTGGCGCATGTGCAATAGCGAGGGCCTCGGCAGCATCCGCTCTTCTGACGCCTGAGTCTCGTTCAGGTGTGGCGGTTCCGACGTCGAGCTCGTCATCTGTAGTCAAGGCTCAGGTCACCGGCTGGAAAGAATCCCGGGGTGCGGAGGTGCGCTTTCGTGTATCGCGGGGAATTGCAATGACCGGCACGACCGGCTCCAAGTTAAACTTGGCGACTATCATTACAATTTTATACTTTTATAACTCGCATCTCATTTTTTGTTCATTTCTACCCTTTGTCTTATCCATTAATAGAAATTCATCTCGTTCAATATTTCTAAAAAATGACGTATCTAAACCAAAAGATATTGTAATCATTCGAACTACATTTAAAAATTTACCGTGCAAGTTTAAAATTTTAAATTCTGCTTTACCATCGGCCACATATTTATATTTAAAATAAAGTGGGATATTATAAAAAATGTATGCCATTTGTAACAAAGTATTACTTTAATGTTAGCATAGAATACATTTTATGATCTTTCAAATCTATCAGATTATAATGCATTACGTGTATTCTACAGAAAAGTTTAAAATATGATTTATCGTAACTGGGCTCTTCCGATTATGCGATACAAAGTTTTTAGATGCCAAGGTAACGGTTTTTAATTGAAACGTTTCTAGTTCAGCGTAGCTTAGATGTTAAGAGAACGCGGGGTTGACTAAATTATTGAACAGACAAGCTATAAAGTTGATGCTCGAATGAATTACATTTACTCTACGAGTCAATCTCTTTAAATGCAACGATGACGTAAGATTAAGAATCGCAACGCCATTTCTAGGGATAAACAAAGAGTGGTTTTTATTTTTTTTTTTTTTTTCAGGAAAAATCGGAAAAGATTAAAAGTTGAGCGATACAAGAACCTGTGTAATTTCCATTGTGTGATTCGGAGTGACGGCCTCGCGTTTAGGGAAGTTTTTGCGCAGCTGCATCTCAGGCATCAGACCCAAGTGCCTCTGCTGTTGCCTGGTGAAGGCGGTCTTGTAGAGTTTGGCTAATCGGAGCTCGACTTTGGATGGGACGCTTTCTCCCGCCTTGAGAACCGTCAGCAGCCAGTACCTGTAATCCACGTGTCAGTTGCAGTGCGAGACCTCCACGTCTGATTTTCGTAGAGAAGCCGCAGGAATTGTCCAAGATTCTCATTTATGAGATTAATCGTTGTTATTATAACTCTTAAAACTTTGCTAACGATGCACTTGGTTATTTTTTCGCAATTCATAATTTTATAATCGGTAAATTGAGATACATCGGCGTGATCTGCGGATTCATTGAAATTTAGTACTAATAAAAGAATTTATATAAAACAATTTGAAGCAATAATGTCACTATCAGCTCTTGTTAGATTTAAATTTAACTAACGATATCATTTTTTTTAAAATTATCCAATAAACAAATAATATCAATTTGATTACGCTGAATGAACGAGGATAATGAAAAATAACGAAAATATAATTCAACATTAATAATTGTATGGGATTGTAGAAAATAATGTATTGTGATAATATTGAAAACGTAAATAAATTAAAAGAAATGTGTAAATTTCTAAATAGCAATTCATAAATAATAATAATAATAGTATATAATTGCACATTAAATAATTTACTTTTTAACAGATGTTTTATTTCGAAATTATATCGTATTAAGTTATAAAAATGAGAATAAAAGTATAAAATATATATGTTTTAAATGAAAGAAATACCTTTTTTAAGTAACAGATGCTATAAAAGATTATATAAATGTGATATGTTCAAATTTTAGTAAATACAATTAAATTTCCTTATCATTTTTTATTTTTTAATTTGTTTTCACTGTTGAATTATATTAAAATCATCACTACTCTGTTTATAAAGTTAAAATACAGTTTTTGTAAATTAATCTTTAATGATTTAAAAATTCTTCAAATGATAAAACGTTGGTAAAGCAGAAATTCGAATTATAAAGCATAATTATAGCGAAGTGAACTAAAAAATTAAATTAAAATGATTTCTTTTGAAATTGCTAGATAAATAAATACCAATGTATAAAAGTACAATGAATGTTTGAAAAATCTGATCTCCAGGTTAAATTGTACCTATTAAAAATAAAATATTTATTAGAAATAAATGTTATAACTGATAATATAAATATGTATACGTTTTTATCCTTCAAAATCATTCTTATCGGAAACAAAAATTTCTGAAAAATATTTACAAGCATAGAGTTTTATATTTATAAAATTATGCGAAAACGATTGTTTTTATTTAAAACCTGCTTAAGATATTTATACGTCGGGGAACTGTACCTACATCCGCCTTGCACGTACGCATGCGGGCACACACACACACAAACAAGCCACGAAGGAATTACAGTGCTTCTTATTTGGATCTAATCTATACTACTTTATAACTTCTTAATTAAATTATGAATTTCTGTTATGTTTCGAAAACTATTTATGCATTTAATTTGAAATTGTACGAATAGAGTTGTTATCATTATCTCAATTGCACATAATGTTAAAGATCTTTTTTTATATCTGCAATTAAAACATTGGTAGAACAATCACGTGTTTACCACGTTTGTTTATGAAGTGAATTAAATTTGACTTGGAATGTTGTAAAAAAACATTTTTTTAAGTCATAGTCGCGATTGTAAAATAAAAGCGGTCACAGATTAAACTTTACTCTCAGAAATGTCAGCTAGCAACCTTCGATGATTTCCGATTGTTTGATTTGATTAAAAAAGCAATATTGCCGTGCAAAAGGCAAAGAGAAGTAAACTGTTTGACTCGACAAAACTTGGCAGCGGTGACGTCTCTAGAGCTTAGCTCCGTTGCACGGATGTGAAAACGTGATGTCGATACGCGTGAAGTCGATCGGCTGACCGGTAGCGACTTTTTCAAAAGTTACTAGGCATAATGTTGTCTCATACGTTAACCAGTATGTGTACCCTATGAGTGAGTAAACGTCACGCAACGTAAAAAGGATTCGTACAAAATCACGTGGCAAATAAACACCGCGGCTTTTTATTCTTAATATGTCTTTCCGAAATAACTGCTAATAACAAAAATATTCTGTAGTATTCTCGAAAAAAAAACTTCAACGGTAAAGGCAACCCGATTCACTCTAGCAGTATGTATATAAAGAAAAAAACGCGCTCTCGGAAATATATTATATATATACAATAGAGGAATAAATTGGACACAAAATTAAACTAACCGATGTAAAATGTAAATATACGTTTACACCAGTGATTCACGAGGTCTCGATTAATGTACGAACATTTGTGAATTTAGGCCGACGCCTGGAAAGTCCAGCCGCTCGTCTCTGGGTCGAAGAAGATGCGGGGGATTATAAAATTTGATAAAATCGAAACTCTAGATTTTCTTGAAAATTTCTGCCCTCGACTGGGCTGACGTTTGGAGCTGAAAACGTAAAAATCACTCGTATCCGCAGACGCTTCTTCGATAAATCTTTGTTCCCGGAAAGGCTCGATTTATTAAAACGAGAGACAGCAGCACCAAACAAGCAGATGCAAAAATGAGCGCAAAGTGGCGGGGAAGAACGTTGATTTTTATACGCTCGTTTGACACGCGCAGAAATCGATCACAGTGTCAAGTTTAAGAAGCATCGGTGTTTGCGGTTAATAAGGTTAATAAGGGCGCGACCGCGTGAGCGTCGGTTGATAGAGAGAGAGAGAGAGAGAGAGATTCTCTGGAGGACGAGAAGCGCACCTGGGACCAGGATCGTCGCCGAGGAGCACTCCGATGTTCTGGTCGACGTCGCCGACGAGCGTGGGTGTGGGTTCGATGCAGGATGGGCAATCGATGGGTCGGCGCGAGTCCGTGTCCGTGTCCGAGTTTTGCGGTCGAGGCGTTTCCTCCGGCACGTAGACCGTCGCCGTGTGATGGATGGTGTGGGTCTCGTAAAGCGTGAGGATTTGGTTCGGATCGAGCCATGAGGGCGCGTCCTCGACACCTGTCCAGAAGAAGTCCTGCAGGTGCACTCGTCGGCCCGGCAGATGCTCGATCAGCACGATTTCGTCCTCTGCGAATGGAATGTTGGTCATCATGTGTATCGCTTGTACAGTAAACGCTATTTTCTATGGAAACGCACAATTTCCGTCTCTTTGCAATCGCGATGTAGCTTTATGGTTAGCGCGCAGCAATTGTCCAGGGCCTTTCGCGTTGTTTCGATCGATCCACGCAATTTTGAGAAAAGCGTCTTCGATAAAAGAATTCGAATCTTTTCTCACTCGGCATTTCTTAAAGCTTCGAGGCTATAATGGAGGACGCGCGATACGTTGGAGTTGAGCTTTTAAGTGTAAAATGAAAGTTGCAATTGCTGTTTTCGAGCCTCAGTCATCAGTGCACGCGTACGTTAAGTAACGCAAGAACTTATAAGTAAGGTTTGAGCAGCAATTAATAACGACAGGATAAACTTATGTTCGAGGCTGATTTTAAATTCTATCATAAATAAGTAAAAACACATCTTTTTGTCGAACACACAAGCTCGTTAATTTATTAAAACGCCAACAGTCCCCGGCCTCGTTTAAGATTCGTTGATATTTATCTACGATAATACTTGCTAAATGTCTTTATAAAGTACTTGCAGCTGTATGAAGTTTATGCCGAAACATTTACGTCTGCTTATATTCTTCGATGAATCTTTGAAATACTTTAAACTAATTATATTTTAGTTCATAAATTATTTTAAAAGATATCTCTCTCCATACATTTTCTGGAAATATAGTTACTTTTTATCTTCTTATTCGTATTGTTCTCAACTTTTCTCGCTCTTTCTTTCTCTTTTTTAATTTACTCCTCTTTGTATCAATTAAAAGTTTCGAGCAAATCGTTTAATGTTTACAATAAATTGAAGGAATTTCAGATATTTGTAACATTTTCTTAATGCCCTGTATATTTATAGACATTTAAATAAATGTATTTATATAATAGATGAAATTACTACAAAGTATGTAAAAGTCACGACTTATGTTTCTGATTCTAACCAACAATTTCAAACAACTTTTATAAACATATTATTATTTAATATTTTTTTTAATTGATCTTTCAACATAAATATTTTATAATTTTTTCGTTATTCCTCTAGATTTTATCAAAGTTTTAGATTTTTACCTATTGATCAATAAAACTTTCTCGGATAGTTTGTGTCTTAAAAAACTTGGTGCAGTTTCATCGATGTTTTCACAGTATTGTTAGTGCTAGTTTATCAAATTTTTAATTTATTAGGTTAGTTATTTCAACTTTTTTCTTTTATTAATTCTATTTTACCTTTTCAAATACAAGGTTCACAAGTTAATTAACCTTGAAGAGCACAATGTACGTGAAACTTTTAAAGTGTAATCGCATCAATATAGCTCTTTGCCCTATAAAAAAACTTTTGTGGACGAGTTATCAGTTCTTCCATTAATTTATTATACTTCTTAAGAACAACCTATAAATTTCTATCTATTTTTAAATTTCAAATCACTAAAATAACGTAATTTCATGTGAATATTCAATTAGTTTAATATAAAGACTTGAAGTAGAAAATTACCTTCAGTGAACTTGTATTCATTCAATTTCCTTTCCATGTAAAATCGATCGCACACTAAGTGTTCAAAGAACTATTTATGAAACATTTCGCACATGACTGTAAGGCTGTAAGACCCTGATGTATGGAAAGGAGTTCAATGTAAGTGATCACAGAGTAACTAAAGTACGTATAGTTTCAGAAATCTTTAAAGTACCACTTTCTCCACGACTACAAAGTGGTTAATAACATTTTACAAAGCACATTATTATGAAAATTAAATAGAAATTTTTTATCGATTAATTTTAATCCACATTGAAACGTATGTATTTTTCCTCAGTAGCACTTAATTATTTATTACTATAAGCACGAGTACGTGTATTTGCGTGTACGAATTACAATCGATACGAATTGTTACTTGATTTTATTAGATTTTATTTAAAAAAGGAGGCACATTAAATTTGATTAAAAATTGAGATAATAGATATAAAAATTTAATTTATTTCTAATATTGATTGCTGTACTAATAATAGCCATATATTTTTCTATTTCTCTCTCTACATATATATTTATTTATAATTATACTGAATAAACTCCATTGAGTTGCATAGTTATAATAATTTATGAAAATTGAACGTTTTTACTCTAATTTTAACGTTAAATGAATTCAATCAGTTTTATAAAGAATTTAATAGATTTTTTCGTATAAAAAATCGACAAATTTGCATTAAAAATAGTAATGACGTATAACAATTCAATCTCTAAAAAGAATCACTATGAGATGATCAAATGACAATTGACGTACTCGCGCATAATTATGATTTATTTCTAGTCGATTTTGAGTAACAAAATAATAACTTACAATAATTCAAAGTACAAAACATTAATGCTGAAATTTTAAGAGTACACTAATTTATTACCACTTCGATCAATTTCAATTTTCTTCAAATACAATCAATGATTGTAGGCAAAATGTATTATTTATGATTAAATATTGTTTAAGTTTGTACAAGTTGACGAAAAAATAAAAATTTTTCGGGAAAACTTTATTATTTAATTATTAATGAAATTATGCGAATGAGAATTTTGCAAAAAACCATATATCAATTCGATATTTTATTCGTTGTAGGTTTATAATTTATTTGTAACCGAAAGTTTCAAACTACCATAATAATAATAGTGGAATAATAAATTTAATAAAAGGGATAAGAGCATTGCTTAAATTATTATTGAATTTTTATGAAAAGGGTGTCTCGAAATTTCGTTGATCACACCGACGATCGTTAAGATGTGCGAAGAGATTATAAGTTTGAAAGTAATTTGAACTTTAAGATTTACAATGTGTCGTAAACAGCAGAAAAACCAAACGTCTATATTTCGTTAAGCGCTACAGGCATTTTCGAAATTCCAAAAGAAATTTTGAAAATCGAGTCCATTCTTTTTATGCTCGCAGCCGTTGACGCGTTCAACGTCAGGCTTCAACCCATCATTGTGTATTTTATAAGTTATTCGAGTAGAGAAGAATAGCAATTACTCGGTGACGATTTTTGTTTGTTTTTCAAAGTGCGCCATTACGATTCGATAGATTTCGTTAAACTCAACGATGCATTAGTGTTATTTCGATGCGTCAGGCCTCGCGAAAACAATACAGTGCTGCGGCACGCACTACTTACATCTAATTAAATGTTCGCAGGCCCATCCGAATTTAACGCGAGCGCTGCATCACGGCTGGGAAAAGCGCAGCTGTAAGGCAGACCAGGAGGCTGCGAGAGGGTAGGAGCGAGGGGTGCAAGTGTTTTAAACGAAGCTCGAGCTGCTCGCAAGTGTAAAACAAAGCTTGAGCGGCATCCCCAGCTGTATGGGGGCAGCGAACCCGCATCCGAGGCATCTATGACGTAACGCACCGGTACGCGGACGAGGACGCGGGAGGACAGGGCCAAGGGACGTTACCCGCTACCCGTCTCCCCGCCCCCCCCCTGGTCCCAGCGACTCGCTTCGTTACGTCTAACTGTGCCCCAACCGAGCACCGGAGCTCATTAGTCGCCGTAAATACGCGCATGCGTATTGGAACTTGGTAGTCGCGCTCGAGCATCCACTATTTCGATCCGATCTAACTTTACGTTAAAAATGCGGTCCGAAATTTTAAGCTCTCACTTCGTAAATCCCGCTTTAAAGCAGCTCGCGGGTGACTGACACGTCAGTCTCGTCAACGCGATCGGCGATTCACGCAATGCCCTGGGAAGCTATAAAATTTGTCAAACAATGCCAATGCAAAAGAATGCGATTCTCCCACTCGTGGTTTTGTTTACGTCACGCGATCACGTGACTGCGCATCGTGCAAAACTGCAACGTTAACCGAAACAATATTTCCAATATAATGAGATTTTTGCAATTCTCGGAGTAAGAGCAAATTAAACGAAAGTGAGGAATTATTACGAGGGACAGAAGGGGAATTTATGCTGAAAATCAATTTCAAGACAAATTTCATTTACGAAACTCTATATTTATGCGATGCGAGTCTTAAATATCAGAGCAATTATTTCCCATCGAATACTTTCACATTTTGCGTTTATTATCTTTGCAATTATTCGTACACTCGTTAGAAACAGGTAGAGTATATAGACAATAGCTGCAATCTACGACACACGTTGTTCACAGTTTTCTCACGAGTGCAATATCGACGTTCCAGCACGTATTTAACTTTTATATTTTGCAGTAAAATTACAATTGAATTTTAATTTGTTTCATGTTCTTTTCAACACTATCCACTCTTAAAAAAGCGTTTAAAAAACGAATCGATTTAAACAATAATCGTAATATGCAATTAATCTATATCTTTGATTTACGCATACCAACATGACTTATAAAATGTCGGTACAATTAGCTTTTATTTTATTTTTTTCGTTCCAAGTAAGGAATAAAATACTAACAAGTAATAGCAAGAAATTTAGCAATGAAACCATCCTGCTGATAATATAAGGATTGTTGATAAACGTAAATGACGAGCGCATTCGTGATAATACTGATGAAAAATCACCCGCTCATTATCTGAAATTAGCTAAAATGAGTAGAAGGTAGGTTTTAAAAAAGAAGGGGGAAGATAGAAGAAAATTAAAGATCGGAGAGGAAACGGAAGAGTTTTAAACTTGTAAAAAAGACAATTGGCAATCGGAACGAAGTGGCACCAGCGACTAATCGAGTCTCGAAAAATCATTGACATGCGATTTCGCCATCCTTGGCTGCCACCAGGGGGGGGGGAGTGGTGACGCATTAGTTTACCGATAAAAAAAAAACGAGAAAAGGCTTTCTTCCTATTAAACGAAGAGCTCCTCATATCCAAAATGAATATTCGAAGACAGTATGTGTGCGTGTGCGTGTGCGTGTGCGCGCGCGTGTGTGTGTGTGTGTGTGTGTCTGTTATTTTTGTAATTCCGAATGACCGAATGCTAATGAATTTTAAGGAATTGAATGAAGCCATAAATTAAAACCTTAAATCACGACTTTAATTAATAGACCCCTTGAGATATTTAATGTTTAAGATCTCGCTGTTCTTTGATGGGTATATTATGTTAAACCTTCGTGTAGGAAGATGAGTGAATGCGTTATTTAAAAATCGAGAAGTCGGTGTTTGCGTATAAATTGCGTTAACATGTCCAACTTAACATATTTCGGACGATTGGTAACTAATTAATTTAAACGAGCACTGAGATACAAGTCGGAGATTTATTTTACGAGGAGAACGCAACGATTAACTATTCGCTTTTAGAGATTAATTTTATACAATAATGGAAAAACATTCTACTTTAACGATGAGTTAATCATTTTGATTGGTCTATCAGTTTTATTTCCTCAAACAACAAAATATTTTCATTTCTGAATTAAAAAAGTTTAACATTCGACGAATAAAATGTATTTTCATTTTATTACTTAATTGCAACCTGAAAAAGTATTATTTGCCTTCGAGGCTCGTTAAACTTCTTGAGCCTTTGCGTAAGTTTATTATTAACGTAGACGAGATTTAATAGTCGGGCTTAACACGTTGCAAACATTTTTTGCAAATTCGATTAAAAGCACAAACGGTTTTTAAAGAATAAATGCTGATGTTCGCTCGTGACGCTGGAAATAAATTAGCATCTCCATTAACGCACGCGTCTTTTTTGACGATTTTTATTTTCCCCCTCTGACTGCTCGTTTTAAAAATTATGGGCACGAGACTGTACTCGACTGCACTCGGGCTTTACGTAACGAATCGCGCCTTTGGGAAAAAAGAGGCTTTTTGCGAGTTGCCTCCTGATTTGCGCGTTGAATTAAAGCGGCGAGTGCAAAAAGGATTCTCCTTCGAGTCCGAGAAAATGCGAAGCAATCGCGCTCTGCTCGAAAGACGCGATTTAAGTTAATTAACCGTAGCGCCTCGTTTCCTGCGACTGTTCGAGCGCCTCTTGCTTCTAACAAACCTGAGCGCACGTTTTACGTCGCGTGAGAATTCCCCTAAAATCTCGCGGTCACGAATCTCGGGACGCATGCGCAAAACGACTCCGACTCCCGGCTCCAGATGCCGATCTCCGTCGAGGTCGCAACTCCGCGAACAAAGTCAAACAGGAGTAACGGGCCTCACCTTTTTTCTCGCGATGCGCGTAGGGCCGACCCGATTCCACGGTCTGGTTGCTGCTTCTGCTTCCGGGCCGGAAGTACCGCGACGGTCCCCGTTCACGGGCCCGATTTCCCGGTTAAACGAATACTTTACGCGGATCTCGCGCTCGACGGGCTCGTTGGGCTGCTTTATTTCGCGAAGCCGCGCGTGCACTTTGCGGCTGATCGCGGTCGATGGTTTTTGCGAAGCTTATCCCCTGTTATTATTACGCCACTTTATCGACTGGAACTCTGGCCTTTGTCGATAATTGTTTTTCATTTTTTAAACTATGCACTCGGAGCAATGTTGACTTATTAATGCCTTTAGTAAACGGGGATGAAAAGTTACTGTTTAGAAACGGTGCGAAAGACGATTAGCGTTTGTAATGATCTTTCAGTTGCTCGATCGACGTATTTCAGCATAAAATGTAGATTAAATTGTGTATTATGTATCTGCACTATACGTACGTGTATATAAAGTTGAAGCTCTATCAGTTTAGGTATTTTTAGCACGCAACGCGCGTGTTAAATCGATAGAAAAGTGAGTTCCTATGGTAAATGTCTGGCGTTACTCTGGATGATCTGGGTCCTTAGTAATTTCGATGATTATTAATCGTGATTAAAGTACGGTACGTTTAGCGAGAGGAGCAATCGAGTCGATCGGAAAAGCAAGTCCACTCGGATCGGTCAGATGCAGTTGCGAGCTTATGGATGTATGAATGAACGATAATGCAGGGTTTGCGCGGGTAACTATAATTTTCAAGGCGTAAGAGGAGGTGACTGTCTCGCTTGGATTTGCCATTAGCGTGCCACCGATCGTTTTTCGCGAAACTTTTGAATAGGTATTTAAAAAATAGCCCGTGAACACAAGTAGTTATTGAAATGTCAACGTACCCTTCTTCCTAGTAACGGCTCAACAAGTATAATTTTGCAAAAAGCATCGAAGTAATGGCTTGCTCGAGATACTTTCTTAACAATCCACTTAACGGTTTAGTCGTTAATCGAGCTATTAAAATTCCTTCTCTTGTAATAAGTCAATTAACCGTTTGAATAAAAAAATGAGATTTCCCGTCATTCGCATATTTATTTACTTACAGGCACATTTCTCGTGGTTTTCGAACTAGACGATTCGCAGCCGAACCCTCATTTTTTTCTCAAACTAATAAAACGAGATGCTTTCGCGAAAACTCAGTGCACGGATAATGACTTTGTCGAGTGCTTTAATTAATTTCAGTTAAATTTATTCGCGAACAGCGTAGCGTCGGATCGATAGGGAGAATCAGCTTTTCTTCGCTGGCAGAAGCGAAAGCGATCCGTTGGTCGGGGGACATCTTGGCCAAGTACTCGACGGCGGGCAAACGTCATCCCAACAACCATCGGCGCTCCTCCTCGGGTTACGCTCGCGCCCACCGACGCTGCCCTTATCGCGAGGGTAGCGCGAGGGTGAGTGCGAGGGGGGGGGCGCCTTCTTCACCCTTCTCCTGTACAATCGAGGGGGGCGCCTTCGCTCGTTAACGATCGCTGCTCAGGCCAACGACAGCAGGACGCGTATCAGCAGGGCAATCCTCGGCTCGCGGACGACCGCCTTCGTCTTCGATTCAGGCCTCCGTCGTATCCCTTCGCGTAAGAATTATCGACCGCGTCCGAGTGCATTAACCGAATTTCTTGCAGTTCCCCGAGAGGTTGGGTGACTCTTCCGCTGCGCTCGTTGCAATAGAACTATAGAATCGGCAAACAATGAACTGGCTGGCACCGATCAACGAACCTTCGCTACGGAAGTTTGCTGTGCGGAAATGCAGGAAACCGCGTACTCCTAGGGAAGAGCGAACGACGGTTGACGAACGCCGCATTAATACAAAGATCAGCCTAAAGATTCAAATAACTTTTTCCGAACAAAGACCGGTTTGTACCGATTATCGTTCCAACTTTCGTAACGACGTTTTTTCGGAATGAAGTTACTCGAATTATTTCGATAAATCGAGTTGAACGTAGCAGTGGCCATTTTCAAATTATTCGCCTACCCGTTAACCTATTAATTATTACATTACTATATTTAGCGCGTCATCTGCAATCAGTCCCTCTACAATCTGCTTATAAGATTGAATTCAAAAGATGCCCTTCTGTTTATTTATCTACTCTAGTCTCCTTAATTGTAAAATAAGCAAACGCCTCGTCTCGATCGATTGTCGCGAGGTTTAATGCTTCTGTACTCCAGTTCCTTCTCCGTCTATAATACGCCAGGCTTTAACGTAGGGCACAATATTTGCTTGCGTTTAAACGACCGTGCGGCGTCATCATTAACATCATTGACTGTCGCGGACCGAGACTAATCAATGAAACCCTCGTACATTAATCGACAATTGGTCACAAATGTATTTCCACCTATTTTAGCCTTCGTGTTAAATTAACGAAAAAAACCGCACCGCGTCATCGAGACGCAGTTCGCGAGTGGCGATGTTAAATAAAAAAAAGGTTCGAATTAATCCGGAGTTGCGCTCGGGGAATGCGTCTGTGCGTAATTTCACGAGACCCGAGCCCGGGAAATGGGGTTAGTCGACGCTGTCCAGCTCGAAAACTGCTCCGTCCAGCCAAGAGCAACGCGTATTCCGAATGCAGCATTAAGTATAGCTCCGCGTGAATCGAGTAAATGTAAACCCTTCCCCTAGGCGAGGCCGTAAGCCACAATGCCGACAGCCACGTACGTGAGTCACGTACACGAAGCCCGATTCCGCCTTCTAGGTTATTAATGTCCGATCGAAGAAGAAAATAAGTCAGGGCGAACGGTGCGTCGAAGAAAAAGGCGATTCGAGTGCCGTCCCCGTCGGGGGCAGACGGAAACACGCACCGCGATGGTCAACCTGCGACTGCCGCAATTATTATTACGCGCGAGCTATCGAGCCAGTGATCGCTTCTTGCCCATTTCTGGTCTTTCATGCTAATGTCCTCGCTCGCCTCGACGAGTCTCGTCGTATGCACAAGGGGTGACCAGACCACCCTGGGGTGAGCTGCACCGATTAATGATTTCGTACCGAATGTCGCTTCGTGTTTTGAGGCAGGACGGTTATTTGTTATTGTTTGCGCTGCCTTTCTGCCCGAAAACACGAACATCGTTTCGTTAATTTTTATGGCCCGTAACTGTAAAGGATATTATAATTATTTGTTCCTGAATTTATGGACATTGGGGCGAAAAATACGAGCTCCTTCATTATTGAAGAGGAGCGTGCATTTTTGATGGTGGAAGATTTGGAGGATCTACATCGAACGATATTCCATTTTGCCGTCTTTATTTCAACTACTGATTCACTGCTATTTTTGCAAAATCCAGAAGCCTAAAAAATTAAAAGCTTTTCAAAGATATCCTTGCTTTTGAATGTGTAAATTGCGGGTAAAGACGTTTAGAAGCAAATTTATCTATAGCTCGAACGCTAAAAGTATATTTGACCGCGATTAAACGGCACTGTATTTTGAAAACTTTTTCAAAAAAGCCACGATTCGATCGAAAATTTATCTGCCATTCGAAACGTCTTGATTATCGTCCATTATCGTTTAATTGGCAAGTACTGCAAATTCAAGAGTTGAAATTACAGCTGTTTTTATTAAAATAACAAAAATTTTAGATCGGATAACTCTGTTTTTAAATAAATAAACCAAAGAATTGTTTTTAATCGTAATTTTTTTCGATTGATAATCATGCTTAATGATTTGTTTGGAATACAATACACGTTAAAGTCTAAAATAGTCGATACGTTCGTTTAAAGTAACATTTATGAGAAATGAATTTAAAGAATTATTAATCGATGCATTTTCAAACGACGAGAATTATGTTTTAATAAACAAAACATGTTTGCGGGTGTCACGGATTCGTTTAAAAGAAATGGACAAGTACGATCTTCCATTTAGATAAATTGGATACTGCATTTATCGCAAAAAAGTTATTTCCGCGATAAATCTTTTGATTATTTCAGTTTTTGCAGGAATACAGGCATATTAAGTACATTAAGTATAAAAAATAGCAACAAAGCTTGACCAATTATAAGATTTGGAAAAAAATTAATTCAACTATTTTTTAGCAAACGGGATCTGTATAAAAGAGACAATAAATGGGTTGTAAAGCGAATCACTTTTTCAGGAAAGGTATTGCATCAACTCGTTACCGATGTGCGTTAAAAGTGCATAAACGTAAAAATACCTGGATTCGAGCATCCGACAGATTTAACGAGAACACCAAATTTTGTATTTCAACGTAAAAATAATAACGATATTCTCATTTCGTCGTCAGCGCCAGTACGAACGTATCGTTGGCGTCGGCGGACACGGAGGAGGGAATAAATTGTCAGCCGAACGCCTGGTTGCCCACACCGATTGCGTTGCCTCTTAGGCACGCGGACGGCGATCCCTTAAAAATAATCTACGCCGTCGTCTCGCTAAGATCACTAAGGTGCCGCGCGCCCGCGCAAACTGTCGGCCTCCGCTCCACGGGCTGAAACCTGCACATTTATCGTTCGTTACCTGCTCCAGGCGGCAGTGCGGCGACAGCCAACTCCAGGAGTAGCGCCAAGTTGACGATAGCGGCGGGACGGCGCTGGACGAAAGCGACGCGAGCCGTGGCAGCCCAGAGCATCGCGACGCGCGCTTAGCTCAACTGAGGTCGCCGGCCGCGCGTCCGCGCTTCGGACGGACGGGCGTCGCGGATCGCGCGCATGCGCCAACCCTCCGTGATCGATCTCCCGCGAACGCGAATCCTCTTGCGGAGAGAGGAGAGGCCCTCGTCCTGGGCGATCGCCGATGTTCCCTTGGTCCCGATCTCGGCGTTTTCCACGAGCGGCCCCGATGTACGCGAATTTTCGCGGAAACCCCTCGTCACGCCTGGAGTTTCCTGCTACGCTCGTAATTACCTAGCGCTCCCTGCCGAGAATTGGAACGCGTTTTCGCGGCGAAGCTGCGCAATCCCCTGGAGTCGCCTACTAGACCGTAACAGCGACGGCGACTGAAAAATCCCGAACTGAAATCTGACACTGATCGCAGTCAACTAATCGGTTCAACGAACGCGGCTACAGTTTTCCCGCGAGCGGAAAAACTCCCAACCAAGAGTGTGAGAATTACCGGATCGCCTCTTTGCTCGTATTATTACGACATTGCAATTTCGTCACGATAAAATTCAGACACGCAATATTCTATAAATTCAGCAAACTTCGCGGAGTCGATAACGAAGATAAATTAATTAAGACAGTCGATCATTAATGTTGTTCTTTCTAAAAATCCTTTCGCATTACCAAAGAAGACGGAGCGTTGCGTTCGCACAAAATTGGAACGCTAATTAAACTTACCCGAATCGGATATTAATAACTCGAACAAAGTATACAAAACCATACGTACGTGCGGAGCAATTTTTTTAATATAATAGCGTTTATTGATCGTATTAAGTAGGACGCGCGCAACAAGTTTATAGCTGATAGGCCGCAGTTATTAATTCTAGCATTGAAATATCAAAGGCTGTCGTTAAAGATTTATAAATTCAATTTGCACGCCTCATTTGGTGCTCAGATATAGTTAAATTTAAATTTTCAAAATTTGCCGGGAATATTCCATAAACGTAGAGTTTATTATCATATATAAATAAGCTTAATTATACCAAATTCATTATTTTATTTGTAATATTAACTATTTTTAGTCATAGAATATGCAAAAAATATTATGAAAGGATACTTTAAAATATTTAAATTCTAGTAATTCATTTCAAAACATGTTTCGTAGAATTTTTTATTATTATTCCAGCTTATAGTTTTCTAATGATATATTTTAAAGATAGAAAGAGTTTGAGAAAGAAAAGTTTATATTTAAATATTTATATGTAAGTATGATGCAATTCGTAATGCCTTTAGCATTTTTTAACATGTATTTGAAATATTTTTTGATTCAATAAATAATTTTATAGCCAATGTAATTTTATAATTATTCCTAAGAGAACAGTCATAATCTACTTAACATAAGTTCCCTAATTTTCCTACAACCTGGAAAGCACGAAAATAGCGTTGCTGGTTCGAACGGGTTGAAAGTTTATCTTTAGACGCGCCTCACGCCCTTCCCACTCCCCCGCCCCCAAACCACCCTCACGCCCTCTTTTCGCCAAAAGAAAACGATACTTTCCTTATTTTTCACTATTCGGACTCATTAAACACGAATAACCCAATAATCGAAATAGTACATTGCAACTTATACATCTTCAACAGAATATTCAAGTAAGTCTAACATTTCAAAATTTTTTTTGCTATTTATTACAAAATTTTTATACGTATATATACATATATGTGTATAATATGAACACACTTAAATTTTAACTTACACACTACGCGTTTGAATTATTTGCATCAATTTATATTTTGATATACATTTTACGTACGCCCACGCACACATATATACTAATCAAGTTTATTTAAACATTTTATAATTATGCATCAGTTGCAATTAGTTTCTAGATTTTTCAATTTATTCCCGAGTATATATTTATTTCATAATTATGTTATTATTAACTATTATATATATATATATATATATATATATATTTGAACACTATACACGTATTATTTAGTGGCGGTGGTACTAGTTTAATTAAACAATGTTTTATTTGTTTCAACGTGTGTGTGTACGATAATAATAATAACAGGTACACGCGGATAGGCTTGAGGTAATTTTTAATTTATGTCTTTTGAAAATAAAATTACTTTCACAGTATAAAGTAAATAAAAGAAAATCTAATTTGAAAGCTTCGAATAGTACAGATCCATTTCTTGCTGTAAAAATCATTTCTCAATTAATTTGCAGTTATTCGAATCGCTTCGTATTCAATATTGAAAAATTTCATCTAAAAATGAGAATTTCATCTCGATTAGTTAATATTCAAATTAATTCGTTCAACCGATAATAACTCAAACGAATGTGTTTATCGTGCGAAGCATTTCTAAATTAATAAATTTACCAGACTTTTCCAAAGTTCTGTAATTTAAAAGATTTTTTACAGTTATGAAATTTGGTTTTTGCGATATGTTTTGCACGGGCGAAGATTATCGCAATATGCGTTCGAGATACTTTTATCGGATATTCAAAATAGGATTCGATATTAAGTTTTTTAACAACCCCTAAATACGACAAATGCGTATTTCGTTACGAGCTTGATAACGCGAAAAATCTGCTCTTTCAAATTGAACGTTAAAAAATTCGAATACATTAATTAATTTGAAGTTCGTGTAACGTGAAAAAGACTCTGAGTGAAATCAATCGATGTGTTTTATTATAAATCGTCATTGCAGTAGTAACGAAATAAATTCATAGGAAGATAATTCGGTAAAATCATAAATAAATGATCCAAAGCCTCGGATGAAAAAAGTTAGGGTTTAATCGTGCGTGATATTTTGTTTCCATAAAAGTAGCTCGATAAGTAAGATTAGACGTTTAAAAAGTGACAAAAAGTGAACTTAAGGAAATAATATCTTTGTCAAATAAATGTAATAATTCGAATAATTAAATCGAATGGATATTAATTTACTACGATAAAAATTTGAAAATTAAAAATTATCTCACCGATGTATTAAAAATGATAAAAATGTAGCAAATATTAATCTCTTCCTGATAAAAGATATTAAACTGGACATTTTTAATAATTATTGAGCCACAATAGCGTGTAACTTGAAATCACATTTCCGCGAGTAAAATCTTTTATTAATTTTTGTTGACTTTTTCACCAACAATACATAGAAATAAGAAAAGCCTTTATTCAAAGGAGTAAATATTGAATAAAATAATGCTGCGGGTAAAAATCGCATTCGTCTTACTCAAAATACTAAGTCGCATCTCAATCGTGGAAATGCAACGCGAACTCAACCAACTAAAATTAATACGAATATTTTCGCCTAAAAAACGATTCTGTGTTAATGCGTAAATCTCCCTCTTGTATTTCCTGCAGCTTTCCGAATTTGCTATTCCTTAAACTTTTCCCTCTTATAATGTAACGAAAGGTAAAACTGCGATCGAAACTACTATAATAATTTCAAAACTAATCATTAATATCGTTCAATAAATTATTGCTTAAATAATTACTATGATATTTTTAAAAAATTCTAAACTTATTGCATTTCTTTGCTAAAGTAATCATTTATTTAAATACATTTATGAAATAATTATCATTTTAAATTATTATCGAAGATATATTAAAATCAATTGCAATGTATACATTTAAATTATTTATTGTCTATTTATAAAAAATTATCATTAATGAATAATACGAATTAAGAAATTTATCTTTCATATAAATAATCCAAAAATAATCATTGCAAAAATCTAAATAAATATAAAAAAAATTTAATTAACAAATTAATTCGAAACAATTCTTCTCAAAGTCCGTAATTGACTTCAGCTCATTTTCGTGGATCGGGTAGTTGAAATGGGTAGAATGAGTTTTACATGCCACACCGTCGACCCATGTAAGCCACACTTATCCCCAGTTTTAGACGAAATTCTGTGAATTTTATGACGATTAAACTTTCAATCGGACATAAAACACTACATTGTGCTTGCGATCCAGTTGTTTTTCAATTTTCAAAGCGTCAAAATGCATTTACGAGAACAGAACCATAAACTTCTCGTCATGAACGTCAGTTTCGTCAATCATTCATTGTCGCCCGTTTTCGAAGGTGTCATCCTTCTCGAGCATCTTTCTCATGTAAGTAGTACACTTACTATTTAATGTAATGTAGTTATATATTTGGGAAATAAAATTCTTTATTTACACATTTTATTAACAATATACGTACATACATTAATTTCCAATAAAATATATTATGCTTAAATGTAGATTTCTTACGAGACCGGTACTTCACTTTCCATTCCTATGTTCTGTCTTATTAGTCATTGCCAGTTGCATTTTTACTACGCGTGATGTTTCACGTTAATTTCGCGAATGAATACATTTAAAAATATTTCTTTAATTTGTTTGCAGTCGATAAATTCTTGCAAATTTTTTGCTAATTTATCTTTTTAAAATTATAATCTACGGCTTGTAAGTGTTGAAATTTTTCATAAGTAGATTAACCGTTTTTACATATAACGGGTTTTTATCCAGTGCTTTTCTCATTTAGGTTAGGAAAGATTTCTGATGAAAAAATGGTTTCAAAATTATATATACAATACTCGTGTAGAATTTTGAATAAGTAAATATTAACGATATTCTGTGAAATTCGTATAAAATCTTAATTTTATTTAATTAGAATTTAATATTTCTTTTTCTGATTTTAAAAATCACAAATTATGCAAATAAATTTTATCCACGTTATAAGTTTAAAATTTCTTTTTGTATTTCAATATAATATTTCTATGCATTTGCAAATAATGTTCAAAATTAAAAATTTTTCAAGGTTATTATCATTTTATGTATATAATTTTAAACACAGATTGTTTGATTTAATAATATTGCTTAAATTCTAAATCTTCACATTGTTGATAGTATAAATTATAAATATAAATGCTTACACTTATAACTTCTTAACCATAAAATTTATACTATTTATTATATACTTTATAAATTAAACTATTTAGATTGTAATTTTTAAAATTATATTGTCATTATTTTACAGAAGTGGAGTGACGGTGATCACGGCAACATCAACGATTTGATTTTCTAGTAAAATTCAAAAAGTTAGAAAAAATTATAAATTGTGTGAACGTCTTCGGTGAATAAAATTGAAAATGGAAAAACCACAGAAAATGCCCAAAGTAGCAAAGGTCAAAAATAAAGCTCCTGCAGAAATTCAAATTACAGCTGAACAACTTCTTCGGGAGGCTAAAGAACGTGATTTGGAAATTTTGCCACCACCTCCCAAGCAAAAAATTTCTGATCCTCATGAATTGGCTGATTACCAACATCGTAAACGGAAAACCTTTGAAGATTCAATTAGAAAAAATCGATTATCTATTGCTACATGGATCAAATATGCACATTGGGAAGAAACCCAAAAACAAATCGAAAGAGCTAGATCCATTTATGAACGATCCTTAGATGTTGATCACAGAAATATTGTATTGTGGCTAAAGTATACTGAAATGGAAATGCGAAATCGACAAGTAAATCATGCCAGAAACTTATGGGATAGAGCAGTGACTATACTTCCCAGAGTTAATCAATTTTGGTACAAGTACACGTACATGGAAGAAATGTTAGAAAATGTAGCTGCAGCTAGGCAAGTATTTGAGAGATGGATGGAGTGGGAACCACACGAGCAAGCCTGGCAAACATATATTAATTTTGAACTTCGATATAAAGAGCTTGAAAGGGCACGACAAATTTATGAACGTTTTGTTATGGTTCACCCAGAAATAAAGCATTGGATAAAGTATGCTAAATTTGAAGAATCTCATGGTTATATAAATGGAGCTCGAAAAGTATATGAAAGAGCAGTAACATTTTTTGGTGATGAGCATTTAGATGAAAAATTAATAATAGCATTTGCTAAATTTGAAGAAGGACAACGCGAGCATGAACGAGCCAGGGTTATATACAAATATGCATTAGACAACATTCCAAAAGAAATGACACGAGAAATCTACAAGGCTTACACAATACATGAAAAAAAATATGGTAATCGTTCTGATATTGAAGATGTGATTGTAAGTAAAAGAAAATATCAGTATGAACAAGAAGTGCAAGAAAATCCTTCAAATTATGATGCATGGTTCGATTATCTAAGATTAATAGAATCGGAAGGAAACATCGAGGTAATCAGAGAAACTTATGAAAGAGCAATAGCAAATGTACCTCCAACAAAGGATAAAGAGTTTTGGCGCAGATATATTTATCTCTGGATAAACTATGCATTATTTGAAGAACTCGAAGCTGAAGATATAGAAAGATGTCGTCAAGTGTATAAAGTTTGTTTAGAATTAATTCCACATAAATATTTTACATTTTCAAAAATTTGGCTATATTATGCTCAATTTGAAATAAGACAGAAAAATCTTGGAACTGCACGAAAAACTCTGGGTTTGGCTCTTGGAATTTGTCCAAGGGATAAGTTATACCGTGGATATATTGACTTAGAAATTCAACTCCGAGAATTTAATAGATGCAGAATTTTATATCAAAAATTTCTTGAGTTCAGTACAGAAAATTGCACAACTTGGTTAAAGTTTGCAGAACTGGAAGGATTTTTAGGTGATGTAGAAAGAGCTAGAGCTATTTATGAATTAGCCATAAATCAAACAAGATTAGACATGCCGGAGGTTCTATGGAAAGCCTATATAGACTTTGAAATATCACAGGAAGAACCAGAGAAAGCGAGACAATTGTACGAAAGATTGCTTGAAAGAACACCACATGTTAAGGTCTGGATAGCCTACGCTAAATTTGAAATGACTAATACTGCCGTAGAAAAAGATCTGAATAATATTGACTTGGCAAGATGTATTTTTCAAAGAGGAAACGATTCGTTAAAGTCTAGTGGAGACAAAGAAAATAGAGCATTACTATTAGAAGCATGGTGCGATTTTGAAAATGAATTTGGAGATGAAGAAAATCGTGCTAAAATTTTATCCAAGATGCCTCGCAGAATTAAACAAAGAAAACGACTAGCAGCAGAAGATGGAAGCGACGACGGCTGGGAAGAAATATTTGAATTTGTCTTTCCAGAGGATGAACAAAGTAGACCTAACCTTAAAATTCTTGCTTCAGTTCAGGATTGGCTTAAACAGAAAGCTGTCAACGAAGCTAATCTGAAGGAGAAAGAAAAGCAAAGGAAAAATACATCTCCAGAACCATCTTGTAGTAAATCAGGATATTAATAAGTAATATGTATATTTCTATAGTTCTTCCACCACCTCCTAAAATACAGTCGATAATTTCTTTGATTTACCTGGATTAATACTTGCATTGGCTAGCTTTGGCCAAAAGAAAATTACATTTTACATATATGATTGTCACTCATTAAATATTTTCTGCTGTGATAATGTAAAAGATATTAATACTAATTTCTGTATTTTAAAATGGAAAAGAAAGTATAGAAATATTAACAACTTTATAATGTGTATATATGTAAAAAGCAGTTTTGATGTATATATAATGTAGAAAAATAAAATTTGTATTTTTTTGAACAGCGCGTTATTCAATTAAAATAAGAAATATAATAATCCCAATAAATAATCCTAAGCTGAGGTTAAAAGTATTTTCATTTTGTACAGAACATTTGACATAAAACTTTAGGGTAAAATGATTTTTTTATAAAAATAGTAATTTGCGGTAATTACCAAATGTACTTTATACCGTAGTTGCCAAATGAAATAAAAATTAATATAGTAGATTATTGTTTGAAAAACTAATGTATTTCATCCATAAAAGTTCATATTCATTTTATATGGTAAGTTTAGGAGAATAGTGTATTTCGTGTTTACTAAAATTATGGTACATTAGATAGATTATTTAGATAACATTTAATAGTGTTAAATCACACATAAAAAATGATATAAACTGAAAATGTGCACATTAAATTGCTTACTTACCTTATATACATAATCGTTAATTATAATGAAGAACGATATCTATTTTGGTAAGACTGAAGTCATATGAAAAAACTACATGACAGTAGAGTTATATTTTAATCTTGAATAAATATTTAATTACAAATACAAATATAAAGCTTTAATATAAGTATTGATATTAATTTTAGTGAAAAATAGTACTTATCATTTAAATATTAACTAATGTAATAGAAACTAACTTCAGTCGCTAAATTCTTAATAACTACTTATTACATATGATTTCGTTACTATTGCAAACAAAATAACAGTGATAAGTATATTTGTTTATTATATATATATTTTAATATCGGCTGCAGTAGCCAGCGATGGAATTGGGAAACATCGAAGAATCGGATCAATTGCCATCGCCGATGTTTTACAATACAATTTTCGACAGTTTCGTCAAATAATTCGAAAACTACACTTGATTAATCGACGGAAAAGAAATAGTTCCTCGTTCCATTTTATGACACACGTTATTAAACATATTACAATTCAAAGAAACGAGTGCTTTCTTTATTTTAATTTGTTAAAGCGCCAATTATTTATGCCCTACTTTGCGTAATTAACGAACGAAAGTCAACGTTGTGCATATAAAAAACATTGAAATTTGGATGACTTTTCGCGATTATTATTCGATAAAGAAAGTTTTGAGGGAAAACCTTATGAAATTATTTCTTACGCCAAAATCTTAAATAAATATTACACATTCCATTAATGCTCAGTTAAACGACACAACAAACAGTGAAATAAACTTCTGCAGCGTCCGACTCTTTACTTTATAAAGATAGTTCTTAGAGTCAAGTTTATTTATCAAAAAAAGAAACTAATATTCACACGCGTTTGCGTGTTTTTTCACAATATCAACCAAGATGGCGGATTACCTGGAGAGTCTCGATAAAATATTTTTAAATAAAGTCATTCTACCGCGTGAGCGTCAGCTGGAGTGGCTTTTTCCTTATTTTCCATCTGTCGAATGGATCCTAATAATGTACAATCATCCGAAGAAGCAAACGTTTTTGATGCGTAATACCTTGATAACAATAAGATTAATGCAATCAGTTAGCGATTAATTTTCTTTTTTCTTTTTTAAGATCCTCCTTTGAAAAGATGAGCCAGAATTCTGTCGCAGCTAAGTGTTGGTATATGCCGTCGAGGTTTTCTCGATTTTCCCCCCGTCTATCGTTTAACTGCTTTACAGTGTATTCGTTAAACCGTCTGCCTACTGTGTAATAATATACCGTATAACGTGGCATCAAATTCCACTGTTTACACTTGAAAAGTTTTACAATTTTTATCCTCCCCTTCTTATGTTTAATTTTCAGCTCCTTCGGCTTTAATTTGTCGAACGAAATAGTCGAAAGCAAAAAAAAGTAAGCAAAAACAGGACTTAAGCCTGAATCAATGCTTAAGGGATACCTTGGTTAAGGGTTAGTTTTCTTATCTTACTTTTTCAAGAAACTACTCCAGTAAGGGTTTTTAAATTGTTCCTTGAATCTCATAAACTGACCATTTATAAATCCGTCGAACAATGAAATTTATTACTTCAAGCTTGTGTTCTCTTTAACTATATAATTAATCGAGGTCTAAACGAGGAGTTTGCGGAAAAAGGCTTGAAAATGCTGTCGTAATTAATGAAAGTAAATCAAGAGCTGTCTTTAATTGCCTTCAGGTAATTTTCATGGAAGGCACGAAATTATCGTTACTGGTTCGAACGGGTTGAAAGTTTATCTTTAGACGCGCCTCACGCCCTTCCCACGTCCCCCCGACCACAAGCCAACCTCACGCCCTCTTTTCGCCAAAAGAAAACGATACTTTCCTTATTTTTCACTATTCGGACTCATTACAAGCCAATAATCGTAACTGCAATAACATACGCGCTTAGGCTTGAATCGCACTTCCAAGTGAAAATTCATCACAATCATCCCTCAGCAGCACCGACTGGCTGTCTAACAAGTAAGTACCCTTTTTTAATTCATATGTTTAAATCATTAGTAGTAATAAAAATTTAATTCATTCGATACAAAAAATACTCTTTTATTAGTAACTTTGATTTGACAAATTATAGTTATAAATTAAATAATTCTTATTATTTTATTATTTATTACTTCGCTTAAAAAAATCTCTCAAGAGACAACTTCTAAGCCAATTGGTATAAATCTATGATTTACACCACAGATTTAAAAGCATTGACTACAATTTACACCATATCGATGAATTAATATTATAATTTATATGGATATTGAAAATCCAACCAAACCTGCCGTACACCAAAAATTAAATATAAAATATATATAAATATAAATATAAATATAAAATTCCAATATTTTTATATATATATAACGAGCAAATGATTTTATTCTACTAATCATACATTATTTTATACAGTTTATTAAAATATTATATTTCTATTATAAATTAAATTGTATTCTAATTTATAAAAATATATTATTTAAAAATAAAATTACTATCTTCGTAGCTTCAATATTACGTTTTCTTTAAACTATTTAAATTTTTAAAAAAATTATTAACAAAATCATTGTTGTTATTATTATTAAATTGATTTACTAAAATTATTTAATTTTTTTGAAAAACAATTTACTATAGAAACAAAATAAATAACAAATAATTGGTCATAATAATATAATAAAACACCACAGTATAAAGGATAAAAAATTATTTTATTAACAAATATGTTTATTATTCATATATATCTAAAAAAATTAAACAAATTGTTAATCTTCAAATGAGAAAATCATAAAAATTTATCTATCGTAAAATCTTTAAAAAAATGTTTTCAGATTTATAAATAAAATCGATTTTATTAATATTGCGAATATTAAAGTTATAAGTATTAAAAGTACCATAGATAAATTTATTAAAAGTGAATCATTACAAAATTTACAAGGACAAAAATTACTAGTTCTTACTGATAAAAATATATTTACACGAATAGAATAAAAAATTGAAAGTATAACTCTTATTGTAAATATTAATTTAATAAATCTGAATCATCATTTAATAACAAATATTCTAAAATTTTATCTTTCGAATAAAATCCTGATAAAAATGTACGTCGCATAAAGAAAAACCAGAAATTATTATAATTGCATAAGTTAATGGTATTATTTTTCTCGCGCATCTTATAAATCGAATATCTTGATTTATTAAATTATGAATAATTACCCCTGAGCATATAAATATTATTTAAAGCGTGAATAATTAAATGAGAAAATACTAAATCGAATTGACCAAGTCCATAAATTGCCGTTATTATTCCTAATCGTGATAAAGTGGAATAAGCAATAATTTTTTTTAAATCGGCGTAAAAAATAGCCAAAAATCTAGCTATTATTATAGTAATTAGCCCTGTGAATTTAATATATATCATTAATATTTCGCAATTAACGAACTATACACCAGCAGTAACTAATGCAGACGAATGGACTAAAGATGAAACAGGAGTAGCTGCAGGAAGTGACGAAAAGAAAGGAAACCGATTAATCTTGGCAAAATCGGATAGCATCGCAAATAATAAAATTATTACGTTTATCTCGTTATAATTTATAAAATTTCATCTCCCGTATATTGCTATTGATACTACAGATAACAAATAAAAGCAGCTCCAATACGACTTGTTAATACTATTGATATTCCTGAGTACATTCTATCTATAAACTCTATTAAAATAATTACTAATAACCAATAAATAATAATTACTAATAGCATCTCAACCAATTAAGATTCTAATTAGGTTAATTATTAATATTATTGATGTAATAAAAAAAACGAATAAATGAAAAAATCGTACTTTATTATTATCAGTACGTGTATATTCGTCACAACATAATATAATTATTGAAGAAATTAATGTAACGATAAATATAATTATTAAAGTTATTCGATCAACATTTAACATGTATATTGATATTTAATTTATTTAATGATACAACTCGACATTCTAAAAATATTCAATATTTTTATAATAAAAAAATAATCTACTAATAAAAAATAAAACTCTAAATATAAAAAATAACATTCTTCTTAAATAAAATAATTTTTTTTTAATTTTTAAACTTTATAGAAAAATATCCAATCTTAAAATCAAAAAATTCAAAGGAGCTCGTAAAATTACATAATTTTTTTTGGATCTTCGGACGATTTACTGGTAAAAAAAAAATAATCCAATAATTATAAACCTTAATAAAAATAAAATAAAATTAGATCGTTCAAATCCAAAAAATGAATCTAAATAATTAGAATCAATTTCATAATCATAATAACTTTTACTTCAATATTTTGAAATATCGTCTCTATAACTAAATTAAAATAATAATAATAATCTTATAATTATTAATAAGTTTCCTATAAATTTATAAAATAATATTTCTCTAAGAAAAGGAACACAAACAAACATTATATAAA
Source organism: Platyscapa corneri (assembly GCA_018907185.1). Classification (NCBI taxonomy): domain Eukaryota; kingdom Metazoa; phylum Arthropoda; class Insecta; order Hymenoptera; family Agaonidae; genus Platyscapa; species Platyscapa corneri. The sequence goes on from JACCHW010000014.1 coordinate 1,482,343, forward strand.
TTCTTAACGTAAAATTAAGTGTAATACTGTTGGTTGAGTCATTACCTATATAAATAGATCGAACCAATAATACTAAAATTGTTAATCCTAAAGCTCTTTCACAAACTATTATTAATAAAAATAATCCTTATCCTTCTTATGCAAATGTAATTTGAAATCAAAATAATAAATTCTAAAATTATTATTGTTAATAATAAATACTCATATATAAGACAAAATAATCTCAATTAAATCATTATTATTAAAAATAAAAGATAATATATTTAAATAAATAAGAATAGTTATTAATTTAAAAAAAATATTAATTTTGTAAATTAAAAATAATTTAAATATTTATAACTAAACTTAAAAAACAATAATTTTAATTATTATCATTAATCTCCAAAATTAATATTTTTATTTAACTATTTTTTGAATAAATAAATGCAAATTTTTTAATAAAATAATTATTATTATAATTATATTTATTATATAAAAAATTGTAATTATTTACACTTACCAAATTCAGAATATTCAGAAAAAATAATTTCTATTTTTTTTTTTAATAAAAGACATTCTTATAAAGAACTATCATTAATTTATATTTATGATAAAAATATTATAATAATATTACTAATATTATATGTCATATTAATTATTTCTAGATTACGTATAATAAATCATATAATAATTACGACAAATAAAAAGAATTAAATGATAATTAAAAATCAATTATAAAGAGTAATCATTTTCTTCCAATTATTAATTTATCATTAATTACCTTACCAACACCAACAAATATTTCAATTTGATGAAATTTTGGATTTCTATTAGAAATTTGTTTAATACGTCAAATTATTATGGGACTTTTATCGTCAACACATTATACTGCAAATATTAGTATAGCTTTTAATGGAGTAATTCGTATTATTCAAGATGTAAACTATGGCTGATTAATTTGACTAATACACTTAAATGGAGCTTCAATATTTTTTATTTTTATATTTATTCATATTGGTCGAACTTTATATTATAATACATTGAAATCTCAAAAACCTTGAAATATAGTAGTAATTATTTTTTCAAACGCAATAATAACAGCATTTATAGGATTTGTTTTTCCACGAGGACAAATATCTTTTTGAGGGGCAATAGTTATTACTAATTTACTTTCTCCAGGACCTTATATCGATGATATAATAGTAAAATAATTATGAGGGGGATATTCTTTTTTATTATTTTATTTTTAGTAATTTTACATTTAACATTTCTTCACGAAGTTGGATCATCTAATCCTTTAGGAGTAAGCGGTAATTATTTTAAAATTCCTTCAAATCCTTATTTTCCAATGAAAGATATTATTGGATTTATTGTAATAATTGCAATGTCATTATTAATTTATTTATCGAATCCCTGTGTCCTTTCAGATACTGAAAATTTTAATAAAGCGAATCAAATAATTACTCCAACGCATATTCGAGCAGAATGATATTTTTTATTCGCATATGCAATCCTTCTATCAGTTCCTAATAAACAAGGGGGAGTAATTGCATTGTTAATATCAATTTTAATTCTTTTATTTATTCCCTTTTTATTCTCAATTCAAAATTAAAGGTTTCCAATTTCGAATTATTAATCAATTTTTATTTTGAAAATTTTTTTCATTATTTATTATTTTAACCTGAACCGGAGCAAAACCAATTGAAATAACTTGTGTTTTAATCGCGCAAATTGCTTCAATTTTGTATTTTTTATAAAAATTAAAAATAATAAAACTGAAATAAACATAGTTTCAACCTAATAATAGATATTAATTTATCCGTTTTCAATGAAAATTATTAATCTATAATAGCATATAACTTGCAATTATATTTGTAGAAATAAAATCTTCCAATAATTTATTTAATTATCAATCTGTTAATTTAAATTAAACACATATAAATAACAAATACTTTCATACTAAAAATAAATCTTATAATATTGTTACGTGTGAAAATCGTATTCGTATTGTCGTCGGGGAAATACAACTCGAACTCAACTAACTAATATTAATATTGAAATAAATTTTAAATAAAAAAATAATCTATAAATATTACCTCCTAAAAAATTAATTCTATATAAATATATAGTAAAGAAATTCATTCCATATTCTGCAGTAAAAAATAAAGAAAATCTTCCTGTTATATATTCAGCATTGAAACAGAAACTAAATCTGATTTATCCCCTTCAGCAAAAATCAAAGGAGTCCGATTTAACTCGGGCAAGTAACTTTACTTTGGAAAATAATTTAGTCCAACTCTTATTGGTTGAAGTAATCCTACGCATTAATAATTATCTATACAAGTAAATCTTTAAATTTTTTACCATCTATTTTATTTACAATATGTGTACGAAGATAGCAAAAAATTTCTATACATTATATAAATAAGAAAAAGCGTCTATTCCAAAAGTAAATACATATTGATAATTTTTAATCGTAATCAGAATTACTATATGACACATTAATATTTTACGCTTACAAATTAATTCCCTTATTTAAGCGATTATTCAAAAAGCATCGACGTTATTAAAATACCTAGTCATATATATATATATATATATCTTCTTCGTGAAATGCAACGCGAACTCAACCAACTAAAATTAATACGAATATTTTCGCCTAAAAACGATTCTGTGTTAATGCGTAAATCTCCCTCTTGTATTTCCTGCACCTCTTCGAATTTGCTATTCCTCAAACATTTCCCTCTTATAATGTAACGAAAGGCAAAACTGCGATCGAAACTCCAATATTTATGCAATTGTTGCGAGCCATGGAAGGTAATGTAATTCGTTTGCTACCAACACTTGGTAAGAATTTCATTTTTAACCCGTACGAATAAACTTTTTACACAACTTCATTCGCTCGCGCATGAAAAAGGACACGATTATAGATGTTACTTCTTCGCTCATCACCCGTGAGAAAAATAAAAAATTGCTTATGACGCGAAGTTATAGGGCAACCGCTTATCCTTTGAAGATACGAACGTTCGGAAGTACTATTTTTAGCATAATAAATAAAAATCACTTCAACCTCGCGATACTATCCGAAAACAAGCCGGTAACTAACTGTAAATTAGTAACTTTGCTTATCCGGCAATTCCTCAGCGTAATTTCTCTCAACTCAAAATAAAATACTCCGCTGTTCAATAATTTCAACTCGCAAATTCGTAATAAACGAGCTTTTCAAACGTGGTTCCGATCGTTTTCCTGCTGATGTGTAGTTACTCTTATGCTATAACCTAGTGTTTTCGCAATATCTTCGGTAGATCTTCTCCCTCGTAAATTAATTTTCCCAATTTCTCGTAATCGTCGCTATGATTTTTGATCGAATAAATGATACAATCTGTTGTTTCGGAGGCAAGTCGTAGTTGCGACAATTTCAGTCCGCGAGCTGGATTAGTTGCAGAAACGCGCGCTAAAATAACAACAAGTTTGAGTTCCTTGTAGTTCGGAACGATGTCGTCAGCATCAATTTTGTCACGGGACAAAATAAAAAATATGCAGTTTCGCAAAATCGTTCAAATCCTGCGCTCGTCTAAATCTCGCAATATCAGTTATAATTACACCAAAGCATTAAAGTTACGAGGGCGCGAGTTTTTTTAACGCTACTCGACCAAAGTCAAATTTAACAAACGGCTCGCTCGACTACTTTGAATATAAATTTCGAACGACGTCGAAGATTTCAACGATTTCATCGAAGCTGATGTCGACGACTGCTTACCGCTGGCCTGGCAACATTCGATTCTGCGAGCTAAATTAGCTCCATTGGCTCCACAAATTGGACAAGTGTACTTTCTTAGGATCGCGGACAAAAATCGAGCATCGGCGTCGTGTCCAACAAGTGTGTGTCGTAAATTTTCACACCTTCACCATTGCTTTTGCAAAAAACACACGTATCTCCGATTTGCTCTCTTCTTGCAACAAGTTGGGCGTTGGTTTTTTGAAGTGTCCTGGGATTGCAGTATTCGCAATCACGGCCGTCGAAGCCCATCGTAGTCCAGATATCATCCGCTCGAGGCCAAGTTGGCAAAAGTTGGCAAAAGTTGGCAAGAAGTCTCCCAAGGCTTGGGAGTTGAAAGGGGACACAAACGCATTGACTTCCAGCCACATTATGGAGTCACGTGACTTTGTTGCGCTTAAGAACGAGCCAATGTTTATTCCAGTGAAGGGCTGAACCAATGGACAGAGTCCATAGGACGACGAATGCCCTTGACAGGCTCAACTGCCGTCACAACGCGTTGCTCTCAAAAGGACCTAAATTTCATTGATCAGCCGAGTCGTGGGACTCCAATTCCTTCGAGCCGTACTTGCTAATTCAAGTTCACCCAAACATTTAGTACTTTGCAATTGGCCGGTAGTTACATTCACTCGATGGACTCTTCGATCTATTCCCGATTAATTATTCGTTTTTTAATTGTATTATTTTCAACTGTCGTGTACTTAGCACTATAGAGGTATTGTTCGGTAGCAGTGGTAGTTAAGCCTGTTGAACAACATTACACGTCCGTGTTGTACAAAAGCATTACCTAGAATCTAATACATCGCCATTGGCGTTTCAACGTTAAAATCTCCACATTTTTATGTTCTTCGCGAATAGAAAAATTTTCAACCGCACACGTTGGTCCTTTATTTCTTCCAACTGCTCCCGCTGTTGCCTCCTTCTGATGAACAATTTCTTTTCCAGAAAAACATCAAAATGGAGGCAATAGACTTGTGTGTCTACAGCAACGACTGCGGGAGCTTTTTCGGCGGAAGGTCCCGCCGGAGGCCGCGACAGCCGTTCCTCAGAGGCGAGGGCTTCCAACCTCGGCGGCTGTCGTTCAGCGACGACAGCAGCGACGAGGCTGGACCACTTCCGTTGGTCTTGGGCAAGCGCCCAGCGCCACCCGACGACCATTCGCCTATTGAGACCAAACGCTGGGTCGCTGCTACCGGCGATGGCAGCAAAACTTGCGCCCTTCCGGTCGCTCCTGTTGGCCAACAGCTCGACCTCAAGCGCCAGGACCTCCTCGGTCCACAAGTTCTAAAAACCTCTCGAGGATCTACGTTGAGCCCGAGCCTGTAAACATTCGTTGCTCGAGCTGGGAAGTGGCATTTCGTCGGCTCCCATCGCCCATCGACACGCGAGACACAAGACGCTCGTAACATTGTTCAGTAAGCTGCTACTGCTGCTACTACTACTACTACTACTGCAAATCAGTTATCGAACAACGAACGAAGCGAAGCGTCGCCGAGTAAAAAAGGTTTACAATCACGTGCGGTTACAAATGATAATAAGGTAGTATGGTGCAACACATTGCGTCCGTATTGAGAGTCTGTGTTTGCAGTTAACACACATAGCAATAGCTGCAAAAGTGCTTTGGTGCATATGTTGAAGGGCGAATAGACAGCTAAGGTTGTACGTGAAAAAATCCGGTTCTAGGATAATGCGATGCCACATAATAATAATAATAATAATAATAATAATTAAGATTCAACGTTTACAATCTGGGCTTAAGGCACTAATTAAATTACGCGACCTATAAGAGAAATCGAAACGCGATTAGACGCGCAAGGACTATGTGTAAAACTTGGATAAAGACAAGCCTGTGTGTAATGTAACGTAATTGCAGGCTCCAATGGAAAAATCGAGCGTCCATTTTCGTTGCAGCTGCTTTTTATAATACGTACTTTCAATATAATCTACCCTGTGCTGTTTTTATATTGCGCATACAGAGTTTTTTGTACGTTAACTGTGATTGTTAATGTTTCGTATCATTAAGTCGATGCGAAAACGCTTATACGTCGAAACGCGCAAATTTGGCGCAAATCTGTAACAACGATGTCAATCGTCGTTCGCTAAATAATAATAACGATGATAGTAAAACAGATTGAAAGCAAACAAATAGAAATTCGACGAGATATATTTATTATCATTACGATAAATACACTTGTATGTACATTATACACGCAATTATAACGATAATATACACGTTTTTACCAATTCTTCTGTTGCAATTTTTTACGTTTACCTACTCTCCTCTCAATTTCAGCCGAATACGAACCATCTGTGTTCGATGCCAGATTCGTTGCACTGGCAAGAGAAAGAACGCGTTTATTCGCGAAGCTCGAAAATTTAACGCGACGACTAAAGCTATTCCTCTAAATTTAACGTTTAATGCAAAGATTTTGAGCGTCTCGGTATTAATTCTACAATGAAGTTAAAAATTTATCGATGATGATGCAAACGATATTTCAATCCAATATTACGATCCGTACTGCGGAATGTCACATTGAAAAGATACTGAAGTAACGCCGATCTTTAAGTGTAGTTTTCCATACGAGAAAATCAGCGGAGTCGGTCGAATGTGGCTTATCAATGCTATTGCGAAGCTTGAATTTTCGCTCTCGTCGATTCAAAATGTCCAGCCGAACGATTTCCAACTTATCCAGTATTCGATCGCACACGCGTTATCGTTAGACGTTGCGATTGGGATCGGAAAAGTAGCGACGAGGAAGAGCTTTTTTACGTTTTAATTCATAAATTATTGCCGCTTGTAAAGACTTCATCTTCTCGGTCGGTAATGATAGATTTTCAATTTACCCGTTAAAATGGCGTTAATTATAATCTAATTTGAAATCCGTAATCAAATTATTGAACAGCAATAGCTTTTGCGATATAATGGCACTGCTTTTCCTCTTCTCGCCCTCGCTTTTCTTGCTGCTGCTTTATTTGCTCTCGTCCGCGATTTCTTTAATGGGTATTACCCGTTGAAACTTCTCGATCCTCGACCCAATCACCATTCGTTTTCCACGTCGATCTTTCATTTGAAAATCAGCGTTTGAAACTGCGACGGGCGGATGTAATTTTCCTGGATGGTAAGCCGCAGGAGTAGCGCAAACGCGAGAGTGACGTTGCGACAACATGGGATATGGATACGAGGAATTGGGAAACATCGAAGAATCGGATCAATTGCCATCGCCGATGTTTTACAATACAATTTTCGACAGTTTCGTCAAATAATTCGAAAACTACACTTGATTAATCGACGGAAAAGAAATAGTTCCTCGTTCCATTTTATGACACACGTTATTAAACATATTACAATTCAAAGAAACGAGTGCTTTCTTTATTTTAATTTGTTAAAGCGCCAATTATTTATGCCCTACTTTGCGTAATTAACGAACGAAAGTCAACGTTGTGCATATAAAAAACATTGAAATTTGGATGACTTTTCACGATTATTATTCGATAAAGAAAGTTTTGAGTGAAAACCTTATGAAATTATTTCTTACGCCAAAATCTTAAATAAATATTACACATTCCATTAATGCTCAGTTTAAACGACAGTTAACTTCCGGAACCTTTTCGATTGATAATAATATTAATCATTATCGATTCCTCTGATGCCAATAATGCACATGCATTTGGCTATTGCAGTACTGGTAGACTTTATTCAACATTATGTTACATTCTTATAACATTTTAAATAACTAATTTGTACATTTTATTATATATATATTTTAAATTTGATTTCTTACATACTTAATTGTAAAATTTCTTGTATACAATATTTATTTAATTATGCATTGTTTCTCCTATCAACACGTCAGTCGTCTATTCGTCGTTTTAGCATTTACCCGTTTACATTTCTATATTATTTAATTGTATATTATCCTTCTATTGCTGTTATACATCACATACACAATTTAAATCTTATTCCATCTTGATTTTCATTATCTGCATTAAAAACTTTTATAATGTACACGTTTTAAATTATCTTAACGTCTATTTAATATTGATAACAATTCTTATGTTTTATGGTTTCTACCTGTTTAATTCTATGCTTTTAAGTGTAGTTGAATTTTTGTATTAGTATATAGGCAATTGATTAATACATAGACAAGCATTGAATTCGTAATAATTTTTAAGGCAAGAAATGCTCGTAAGTTCCTTTAGGTCATTTTCTTTGAAACTGGAAGGCACGAAAATAGCGTTGCTGGCTCGAACGGGTTGAAAGTTTATCTTTAGACGCGCCTCACGCCCCTTCCACTCCCCGCTCACCAAACCACCCTCAGCCCTCTTTTCGCCAAAAGAAACGATACTTTCCTTATTTTTCACTATTCGACTCATTAAACACGAATAACCCAATAATCGAAATAGTACATTGCAACTTATACATCTTCAACAGAATATTCAAGTAAGTCTAACATTTCAAAATTTTTTTTGCTATTTATTACAAAATTTTTATACGTATCTATACATATATGTGTATAATATGAACACACTTAAATTTTAACTTACACACTACGCGTTTGAATTATTTGCATCAATTTATATTTTGATATACATTTTACGTACGCCCACGCACACATATATACTAATCAAGTTTATTTAAACATTTTAGAATTATGCATCAGTTGCAATTAGTTTCTAGATTTTTCAATTTATTCCCGAGTATATATTTATTTCATAATTATGTTATTATTAACTATATATATATATATATATATATATATATATTTGAACACTATACACGTATTATTTAGTGGCGGGTGGTACTAGTTTATTAAACAATGTTTTATTTGTTTCAACGTGTGTGTGTACGATAATAATAATAACAGGTACACGCGGATAGGCTTGAGGTAATTTTTAATTTATGTCTTTTGAAAATAAAATTACTTTCACAGTATAAAGTAAATAAAAGAAAAATCTAATTTGAAAGCTTCGAATAGTACAGATCCATTTCTTGCTGTAAAAATCATTTCTCAATTAATTTGCAGTTATTCGAATCGCTTCGTATTCAATATTGAAAAATTTCATCTAAAAATGAGAATTTCATCTCGATTAGTTAATATTCAAATTAATTCGTTCAACCGATAATAACTCAAACGAATGTGTTTATCGTGCGAAGCATTTCTAAATTAATAAATTTACCAGACTTTTCCAAAGTTCTGTAATTTAAAAGATTTTTTACAGTTATGAAATTTGGTTTTTGCGATATGTTTTGCACGGGCGAAGATTATCGCAATATGCGTTCGAGATACTTTTATCGATATTCAAAATAGGATTCGATATTAAGTTTTTTAACAACCCCTAAATACGACAAATGCGTATTTCGTTACGAGCTTGATAACGCGAAAAATCTGCTCTTTCAATTGAACGTTAAAAAATTCGAATACATTAATTAATTTGAAGTTCGTGTAACGTGAAAAGACTCTGAGTGAAATCAATCGATGTGTTTTATTATAAATCGTCATTGCAGTAGTAACGAAATAAATTTCATAGGAAGATAATTCGGTAAAATCATAAATAAATGATCCAAAGCCTCGGATGAAAAAGTTAGGGTTTAATCGTGCGTGATATTTTGTTTCCATAAAAGTAGCTCGATAAGTAAGATTAGACGTTTAAAAAGTGACAAAAAGTGAACTTAAGGAAATAATATCTTTGTCAAATAAATGTAATAATTCGAATAATTAAATCGAAATGGATATAATTTACTACGATAAAAATTTGAAAATTAAAAATTATCTCACCGATGTATTAAAATGATAAAAATGTAGCAAATATTATCTCTTCCTGATAAAAGATATTAAACTAGACATTTTTAATAATTATTGAGCCACAATAGCGTGTAACTTGAATCACATTTCCGCGAGTAAAATCTTTTATTAATTTTTGTTGACTTTTTCAACCAACAATACATAGAAATAAGAAAAGCCTTTATTCAAAGGAGTAAATATTGAATAAATAATGCTGCGGGTAAAAATCGCATTCGTCTTACTCAAAATACTAAGTCGCATCTCAATCGTGGAAATGCAACGCGAACTCAACCAACTAAAATTAATACGAATATTTTCGCCTAAAAACGATTCTGTGTTAATGCGTAAATCTCCCTCTTGTATTCCTGCACCTTTTCGAATTTGCTATTCCCCAAACATTCCCTCTTATAATGTAACGAAAGGCAAAACTATGATCGAAACTACTATAATAATTTCAAAACTAATCATTAATATCGTTCAATAAATTATTAGTTACATATATACCATGACATTTATAAAAAAAGTTCTAGTTGCTAAAAGCCGCTTGCGATGACGCGGGTCGCAGGAGCGCGCAGAGCGTAGCCTCGGTCGGCATCCGCTCGGGGGCGCTGGCCTCAACTCGCGTTCTCCGGGTCGACGAGGCCGCGGTCAGTCGCGAGCGCGAGTCCGAAGCGCGAGGACGCGACCGGTGCCTACCGCATACTCCGATCGCTCTTAGCCTCCCCCTGCCCTCGACGCCCGACGTTCCTTCGCTCGCGTGTGCGCTCACCACCGCCCGGAGGGATGCCCAGTTCTGTGCTCCCTGGACCCTAAGGGCGACGCGTGTGTCAAGTTTGCCTTTTTGTTATCCGAGCCGGAGATAATTCGTCACATTGCCGCGCGGATCGCAACAAGTGAGTAAAAGAGTGCGGACGGACGGGGGTCAGTCGTTTCTCCAGGTCTCCCCGTGGTTTACCGTCAACGAGTCAAGAGCCGCAGCAGGTGCACACAGGTGAAAGGAAGTGGAGCTGCAGCTCGAGCGAGGTGGACGACGTCTCCTAAGGTGCGTCTCTGCTGCCCCGATTTTGAATTTACCGCTCGAGAATGCAAAATAGTGCCTTCCGTCGTCGTATCCGTTATCAGCGCGTTCCTATTGCCGGCACACGAGCTTTTCCGTGGTTGGCCTTTTCGCGAGTCGCGCGTCGCCTCGTCGTACGGGACAATCAGTGGCATTTGCGCCTCCTTTCTTGTTTCTTCATTCGGTCCTGCGACCGACAATACGAAAACAATGTCAATGTCTGCTTGCGCCTTTTTCTGAAAATTCCTTTAAAATGACGCTCGCGAGCTGCCGCTGCTTCTGTCCCGATGGATCTCCGCTGACATAATTTATGCATGATGTTCTTTGCCTGTGCGGAGTCACGCTTGTTTTATCTTCAATTTCCTTAATTGCTCGCGTTATATTAAACAAAAGCTTGTGCTGGCGCGGCTGGGGAAACCCTCGCCTGCTTTGTAAGACGTAAAAGACAATCCCGACGATCAACGCGCATTTGCCCTTTTTTGACCCATGAAGCTTCGCCGACTTATTTATTTTCCATCGACGATTACGTCGAGTAGAGGCATCGCGACGCTGCGATCTGCTTCGAGGAAACGCACCAGGCGAAAGTGTTGCCGCCGAACTTGAACTTGAGCCGTCCTCTCGCTGCCATCAAAGATGTATACGTGTAATATTTGCTTTGATTAATTTTGTACGGATATTTATTTATTCAATTGACAACAGTAGCACGCGCTATTCAAACTGTATAATTAAGTATTCTGAATTCAAATAACGAATTGAAAAGTGTAAACTTGAAAATAATAAAGTGTTAAATGAAAATAACAGAGGCAATGACAAATTTGTTTTGGTATACTTATTTTGAAAAGCACAAACGTTATTCTCAGTTCCTTTTAACTGAACGTTCTTTATCTGCAGGAGATTCAAATTTAACGTTAATAATAAATGTCTTCGAATAGATTATCGTAAGAGCGAGTCTTATTCATAGTCTACTATATCTTTGCAAATGCCAACAGAACACTTGTGGTTAGATTTCTGTTTTATATTGTATTTGAAATGGTCATTGTACACCGTAGCAGATAAGATATTTGAAGAACATCTATCTGTCTATTTAGTTAGATTATTATCAGAAGTATTAAACAGACTGTAAAGTACAATTACCGTAAATGTATTCCATGCATTCTCTCTCCTATACAGATAATTTGTTAGTAGATACTTAGATAGAAATGTTTATTTAAAATTATACAACTGTTGTAGTATATTAAAATATTCATTTATTCATTTTACATCATCTTAGTTATTACATATTTAATTTCAGCTTAAAAATTACGTATAATTGGTTTAGTTGTTTTTATGCTTGTAAGGAATGCATAGATTTTGAGGTTTCTCGAAATGACTTATTGCACTTATAATCTGTAAAAATTATTTAATATTTGATATTATTAAAAATTTACAATAATTTAGCAATATTTTCAATTATCAACAAGATCTTGTGTAGAAAACAAGTGGCACAGACGTGCGTCGATGATCTCTTCTAGTCTAAGGTTGAGTCTGACTCTATGTGTAAATCTCAAGTGGGTTAGTAAGTAAAGTGAAGTGTCTCACTTGCTGGCGACTTCTTTTTCTGAATTAGGATTTTCAGATGCGCTCATAAAAATTGTCTGTTTGAAGTTTTAGATGAGACACGCACGGTTTATCGATAATGAAATTAGGCTGTTTAATCTTTTAAAAAAAAGTTTATCATTGCCTTGAAAATTGAGAAGAATGATGTTTTGTCTATTGATAATAAAATTGATCGTAAAATAATAACTCGTTACTTTATTCGTAATCTCTTGATTTTGATCTCTGATTTTTACTAGACGATTTCTCAATTTAGATTTAATTTAATAGTAGTAGTCTGTGAAATTTACTTATCACATCTTATTATTACCACTTTTTTCTATTTCAGTTAAAGGAATTCCCTCATCATCATAAGTAATTTATTTTCGCTCTTTTTTGTATTACATTTTTAAAATTATTTAATGTACAATAGTATTATTTTCTATTAGCAATGGACCTGGAAAATATTTTTTTATTTTCTAACTTTTTAATTTCTAAATTAAAATGTTGTTTTAAATATTCGAATGCATTATCAGATGCAGACAACGGAGTGATCCAAACGTAGCCGTAAATTGCATAATTTAACTAACAACAAGAGCGTTTGAAGCGGCAGCCCAAGAATTATACTTAAGGTAAATTATATTTATTATATATATTTTTTATATTATACTTTATATTAAATGATATATATTAGAAAATAATGTTTGAAAATACATTTTTGTAATTATAATTATAATACGAATAGGTATATAATTATATAATGGCATAATATTTATTATAACAAATATAGATGCATATATTTATGACAATTAATAGTTCAACCGTTAATTTCTACTTTTAAATAACATTTTACAATTCACTCCCCTCCAACTCCCCCTTCTAGCCGAAATCCTTGCATGTGTGCGTGGATTCACGCCTATCGTGCAAATTATTCTGTACGTGTATAAAGATTTCGGCTGCAAAATGGGCGGGAGAGACGAGGAGGGGAAGTCTTGCAAGTACAATTCAACACTTTTACCAATTTTATAGAAAGAGGTACACATATAAAATTTTCTACAGGATTACCCAAAGGGCAAAATGGGTTAAATATAAAACTACAGTAGGTAGACACACGCGCTTAGTCTTCGGTTGGACTTCAAAGTGAAAAGTCGTGCATATGACGTCACAATCATCCCTCAGCAGCACCGACTGGTTGTCTAGTTAATTGTAATAACTAGTTTAATTGTAATACACATATTTTTTTAAAATATAACATTTCTTGAGTTCATGATTTAAATAGTGTTTCGTATAATTCAAATTTATATTATTTTTTTATAATAACTATATTTACTTTAAGAGCTTTTGCTCCTACAATAAGTTTTCTCTATAAATCATAATTATATGCAATAATAAGATTTATTTCTAAAGGATTTGCAATTATTTTTTTTGCGAATTTTCGATTCTTATTTTATTTTCGATTTATACGATGAAGATTATGAAATTCAGATTTTATTAAAAATAAGATAAATTTAATTCAATTTACTATTAATCGTGAATTAATTTGACCACGTTATTACTTTTGTTATTTATTTTTTTATTGTATATATATATAATATAATAAAATCAAAAATTAAAATTAAATTTTAAGTCGATAAAACTATAAACCATCAAGTTTAAAGTATGCAATTAATATAAATTTTATTATTTAAAGACAAAAAGAGACATACTGCTGTTAATAGTAAATTGAAAAATTTATTTCCGATTTATTTAATATAATTGGAAATGTTAATAATTATCAACTTATAATTCATTGATCAAATAATTAAGTTTATTTATATTAATTATACAATTATATTAATTGTATAGAAAAGAGTAAAATGTCTGATTAAAGCAATAAACTGATAATTTATTTGAAGAAAATTAAATTTTCTTAAAACTATATTACATTTGAGTGAAACATTAATATTATTCTTGGTGTTAACGTTAATCTCACTATGATAATAATTACTATTTTCATTTATATATATTTTCGTATATATATATATATATTAATACTAAAATTATTATTAAAATAATTTTATTAAATGGAAGTTAATTGCATTAATTATACTAAATTAGTATATATATATATATATAAATTTTTAGTTTAAAAAAAATATTTTTTTACAAAAAAAGTTCATAAATTAATGTTATTAAATTTAGGTTTTAGAAAAACTGACCTATTAGTCATTTTTGAATAAAAGTCATTAAAAATAGTTTTTCATTTTATGTTTTTCTTATTTGTAAATTAAACTGATGTTTAAAATATTATTTCGATTCACAAATTTTTTGTTTCCGCTTTAATACATTTAAAATGTTTTTTGAGTCTAGGCTGTACCTCTAAAATGTCGGGTATCGACGTTTGTGTATACCGACGAGGAATCTACTCGGCCAAGCGTCGGGCACCAGACGAACCGTTCTGGTCAGTAAAACGTCGAGCTGTAAAAATTGCAACGATCGGCGACTCTAGCAAAAATTGCGTTCTGCCGATCGTCGACGGCCAACACGACGACCTGAACATTATCAGCCCAGACACGCTGTCGAGGCTCATTCTGGGCGACTTGGACGACCAGATCAGCCAATTTACGATCGTTGACTGCCGGTTCCCTTACGAATACGACGGCGGCCACGTACAAGGCGCCATCAATTTATTTAACAAGGACATGATCCAGGAACGTCTTCTGGACCATCTGGACGGCAAACCAACCATCCAACCTGACCAGCGCACAATTCTCGTCTTCCATTAGAGATTTTCATGCAAAACAGAACCTAATCTGCAACAAACGTACATTTAATTATAATATGTTAGTATGCGAAAAAATCTTGTCAATAAAGATGAACATGGAACTGTATGAGGCACTCCATTATCCAGAAATTTACCTTCTGCATGGCGGCTACCAGAATTTTTTCAATTGCCAGAAGCACTTGTGCACGCCCCGAACATACACACCGATGTTGCACTCGGACCACAAATCGGACCTTCAGAAATATAGAAAATTTCTGAAATCGTAAAAGCACCTGAGGGAAAACATTTGTTTTGTAAATAGAAACCTGTTATGAATAAATAGAGTTTAAACAAATTAACATTTTTTCATTATTTATTATATTTCTTTTATAATCCCGACGAGTGGCATAATGAGAATTATCAGTTTGCGTTAGACGACCAAGAACAATTATTGTGCGATTATTGTAAGAAAGGCGCAGCAGAACTCCGAGCAGCGAAAGACGCAGCAATTTCGTACCATCGGAAAACGCATCAAGGATTCGTAGCAATATTTTCTTGGGGAATACCAGACGAGATTGAAAATAGTTTTGCTCGATATATTTTGGGCATTTTTTTTGCACACGGGGAGCCGCAAGAAGAGCCAGAACGCGTCTGCGAGGGAATTTATGGAGATGGCGAAAAAGTAATTTAACAAGAGATTGATCATAAGAAGGTCGAAGGTTTCGGAAGGGGAGCACTGACGTATTTAGGGTCGGAAAATGTAGGTCTACGGCAGGTCTGCAGTCGCGTACTCCCCGCAGCAAAACCGAGACAAAAATCGAACCTCGCAGGGGAGGAGGCGGCGCGTGTTACTGCTGGAGAGGAAGAGGGGATAGCGCGCGCTATAGATTAAAATATAAACGGCTGATAAAGGAGAAAAATTTCGGGACGCTGTTCGTCGCGACAGAACGCGCCAATTAAATAATCGTGAAAAGCGGACGAAGCAGTTTCGAGAAGCTTCGCTCTCGCCATTTCCTTCAACCCGGCCTCTGGTTCTAAACGAGAAGTTACATTTTCGCAGTAATTATCTGGTTTACTCGTAGTACTATCATGCCGTATTTGCTGCTTAATCCCGCCTGACACGTGAAATCATTAAGCGACGACAAGTTTGCAAGATGTTCTGTCATGTAAATTGGCCTGCACATCTTGATTTATTTCAGCGCTCGATAATTATTTATAACTTTTAAAGGCGCGTTTTTTGCGATCCGCATTGATTCGCGGCATTGTTGTTTTGTTTGTTCACAAGCCTAACTATATCCTGCGCGGGCAAATAATTAAAATGATTGGCTACGTCGCCGCGTTCGAGTTAGCGATCGAGCCGAGCCAATCGCTCCTTTTATTCTATTCGCGCGAATCGTCTTTTTACTCATTGCCTCGAACACACGTGACTTTTCATTTTTTGAGTATTTATCGGCTCTGAAGATTCTGCGTGTATCCCCGCGTGTCGCCTGCGTCGATTTCTCGAACATCCGCCGATGCATGTAACAGTTTCGGTTGAAAAACTCGAACGTTGATAATAATAATTAATCATCGCGATCCGCTAACTAGGCGATCCCGATTTACGAAACAAATCACAATGTAAGTTAATAAATGTGACTCGGCGAAATATCGAGGCATCGGCGATTCATTCGCTTTTATATTTCTTCAGAATCGGACTGCCGATTGACGCGTTCGACGAAACTCACTCGCGCGATAAATTCCGATGAATAATCGCGGCAACTGGAGCAACTGATGCATTCGGCTTCTGAAGGATGCGCACAAGCTATTCCTTTTCTCACTCGCGTACGTATCGATTCTCCGCGGGAGATAAGGGACGCATCTATCAAAACGCCTGCGCTTATGCGCCGGATAACGCGACGTCGACGCGCGCGCGCGTGTGTGTGAGAGAGAGAGAGAGAGAGAGAGAGCGCGCGAAAATAACGACGAGATTTGTCTACGGGCAAATACAGAAGACCGAGTACACGTGTATACGTGTGCGTGCGCTTATTTGAATTAATAGAACGTCGCGGATGTATCGCTACCTATTAATAAGGATAAATAATGAGGGAATCGCGAGACGCCGTTGCGATACCCGAGACGAGGGAAAGGGCAAAAGAAACAAAAGGACGTGCAGCCGCCGAGGCTTTTCATCGCCGAGGAAATGTCCATTTGGAAATTGTTCGGGCGCCTGCGGAAATACGCGCGACAAAACACATTTCGCGGTGGTGCGAGAGCACATAACCTCAAAACTACGAAAGCTCATCGTCAAGATCGGCGAATGTGTCTGGCAGAGTGAAATTCAAAATGCAAGAACAAATGACCGCCGCGGCCTTACGCGCACGTTCAAGTTCGATTTAGGCGACTTGGCATCGAACAATTCGTTGATTGTATTAAACTCTGATTACAGCCGGAGCGAGCAACAAAAGTTTGATGCATTTATCTTGCCAATTATCAACCGATAGTGCACTACATTTTTATAGGGATATATTCGTTATTCATTGGTCGGGCTTAACGATAAGCGAAGGAAACTATGATACAACTTATGCGCTCATTGAAAAAAGTAACGATGACAGTTGAGTGACGTTGCTAAGCAAAGTTAACCGAATGACTTTCGTTTCGCGAGTACGAAAATAATCCCACACTGATATTAGACTCGCAATTTCGAACGGCAACCGCAGTCGTTTACAATTTCTGATAATTTTCTTGCTCCTTTTTTGCCCTGCCAGGGGAAAAAGATATAGGAATCTTATTACCGTGCGCATGATTCGCATTAATCCCGAATTCGAATGCGCTCCAACAATTTATCATCGACTTTGGGAAAACTCGGGCCCTGCCATTCTATCGAAAGCCCATTTTTGGGAATTATTATCCACAATTTTTATCAATAATTTCCAATTTAGCGAATGTCTAGGGGTGCCCAGAAGGCCCTCTTCCTATACAATTAAAGTGATTAGCCGACGGCCATCTCGAGTTACTGTTCAAGGACTTGCGCATTTCGTGCAATTAAAAATTGAAATAGCGCTGTCACATCGCCGAGTTTCGGATTTGAAACAACGACAAATATTCCGAGGCTCACTTTTGTTTCACAGGTCGCTTACTCGATAAAAGTTCCGAATGCATTATAAAATTAATTTACCATAATTCGTTGGGCAGGATTTTGGAAATTGACATTATTAATCGCGTCGAGAAACATCGTCGACTGAGTGTAGCAAAAGCTGTTGGATAATAAACAGCTCGTGAAAGTTGACGGAATGAAGTCGAAGAAGGAAATTTTATCAAATTCTAATATCGCTTCGTTCAACGACACTTTGGATTATTTTTGCAAAATAATTACAACTTAGAATTAAACTCGCCGGCAATGCAACAAAATTGTGCCTCGGACTATAAATTTGCACCTGAATTACAAATCATTAACAGAGATACGTATTAGCGTTATCTTATTTTGCAACGATTTGTCAAAACATTTTCTTGCTTGTCACATTATATAAGAAGTAAATACATAGATTAATTCGCGCAAAAAAGACTTGCTGGCTCACAAGCAACCGCGAAGTGATCGGCAGTAATGCTTTTTAGTTGCTTTGCCAAGCATAAAACGTTTCGAAAATACAAAATCATCGGGGCAGCGAGCAAAGGTCTTTGTTGCATTGGCAAGCCAAGTTAATTCGAGTACTTGCAGCTTGCAACGCGATTAGTAAGTTCGCGACAACCGGCGGCGAAATATTAGCGCAGCTGCTCTCCGTTTGTTTTATTTCTAATCTCATCGACGAGCAAACTCCGTTCCTCAGTCCCAGCCAGCAAAATTTTAGCCACGTGTAATTAATGCGCAATTTATCGAATAATAATCTCATTGGTCTTTCTTAGTTAATGAAATTATCTTGGACGGGTATTTTAAAAGTTCCCGTTCGATAGTTTCGTAAGGCTGATTACGAATCTCGAGCTTAATTTTTAAAATCAAATGGGAATTCAAAGATGCTTATTTTCAATCTTTGCAATTGTTTGATCGATGACAGCAGGCAGTGATGATTTTTTCGGCAGATATCTGAGTTCGTTCATCTAGATTTCTTATTATCCATCGTGCAGCTTCGCAGCTGTCGACCAAATAAATATCCTCGCGAGTTTAGCTCGAGGTTCTGCGAAAGGCTTTTTGTAATTAGACAAAATTAGATTAAAAGTATCGAAGAACTTGGCGATCGCAAGCAGCTGCTCGAGTAACGTCGGCGGACATTTAAAAAATCACCGAATTACACAAAACTTTAAGATTTTGAATGAAAAACACTTTGCACCTACTTTATTCTATTTGTAAGAAATGCGCGGCTGTTTTTTTTTTTTTTAATTATTTTCCAGTTGGTGACAAACGTTAAGTCAACGTCTCTCTCCGTTTCACGTTGTCTGCGTAAAAATGCAAAATATTTGGAATAAATTCTTATTTTCATTTACGTTTTTCAAACTTCGACATCAATACTCAATTCCAAGATTTACCCGCTAATATTAAAATCCTCTTCGAATAAAAGCTCCGATTAAAGCTATTAATGGCACTTCAAAACTATTGCAAAAAATATTTATAGTCTACAAATGTATTCGTGCATGAATATTTTTAAAATAATGAGATTTTTCTCGTTATTCGAATTAATTAACAACGTCGATTAATATTCTCGGGACGGATGACTTTAGAAATTATAGAGTTGCATCTTGTTATTGGAATTATTTTTCAAAGGATTGATCAAGTGCCCAATGCACTTGTAAAGTAACTCGCTACTAATGTCAACAACATAAATTAATTGCAGGAAAATGCTTTATTTACCTGCGCTTGGGACGGATCGATATCAGGCTATTGCCGTTGCAAACTCGCCAAAAGGACAAAAATCCCCGTGCAAAAAAACTGCCGCGTCGCGAGCGCGACGCATCTTTTAACCGCTTATAATTTTACGCCGAAGTGAATTTCGATTGGTTCGCAAATATTTGCGCGTTAAGGATAAAAACAAAATCGAGCCTACACTCGTCATTTTAATGTTAATTCTTATCATTATTCATCCACGCCATTCAACTGCGCAACTCCTTTTACTTTTTGCCGTTGCTCATCTACCAGAGAGCTGATCTAATGGCGAAGCTGCAATGCCAACAAGTACGTATTCGGTTGTCGAATGTTTTTTTAAAAAATTAAAATCTCGCCTCGCTGTAGATAAATAATCGAGCGGTCGCTCGGCGGAGAACGAGAAAAATGCATTAATTGTAAAATTAAAAAAATCGCTCTCGATTGTTATCTCGAGTATTTAAATGTCCTACGCTCGGTTGATAGAATGAGAATCATCTTGATGTTGACGTATCGAGTCTTTAAAAAAGGTACGGCGTGTAGCAAGAAGTGTATATTAATTTACAGAAACGCCGAGCTATCGATATTTCAATGCATCGCGCGCGCATTTCTGTTCCTCGATAGGCACCTCGAACGCTACAAATTTAAAATTATAATTAATTAATTAGTATTTATAAAAAAGACTCGGCTCGGCTCGGTCATCATCATCCATACCTTTATATCGTAAACTAGTTTCTCGCAATCGATTTAAAAAAGGAGCTGCACGACGCCCAAACATATCGCAACAGACGCACACACGCACAGAGACAATATTTATTATTTATGCAATCGATTTTAAGTCTGCACAAGCAACAGGCCGATAAACGAAAGCGAGCGCATTTATATTTTATATTTCGCATTTCGCGAAATTATTTTACAATAATTTTGATAGATAGTTAGTTGGCGCGGCGTTTTAACCGGGAATCGGCCCCAGACTACTCCGGAAGAGTAATCACTTACATTATCGTATTATCGTATTATCGTATTCGGGTCGAGCAAAAACGAGTCCCAACGTCGTAGCCGGAGCCAGTTAAACCACCCTAGCAATTTTTCACTATTTGCAGGTATTCGAGCCCTCGTTTGATCCAGGAGTCGATCCCATCAGCGACTGCAGGTCGCAAAACTCAGAACTCGGAACTAATCAGTGGCGCTCGATCGATTTTAAAAACGATCTTACGAGTGTAAGGTGTGTTCGTTGGTTGCCAGTGCAATTATCCGGTATCAGGAGGCCATTTCGCGAGATAACGTCGGCGCTGACCTCAAACTCCTCGGGGAAATAATCGCGACCTTATGTAAGCGAAGAAGCGCGCGAAAGGATGAAAGGCAAAATAACGGCGGCTCTTGACGAACCTCGGATTGCCCCGGATGTCCTTAAGGATAATACGCATTCGCGCACAAAGCCCGAGCCAACGTCCCCCCCCCCCACGCGCTTTCGCGTTGCGCAATAGGCGCCAGATGCCGAGTAAACACAAGTGCGCTTTTTCAGGGCCGTCAATGAGCGGGAGGCGCACTCGTTTTCCCTTTCGGCGTTTCCGCTTTATTTTCCTTCCGTCGTGCGAAGAACCGGCCGCTGGGTGACGCAGCGCCTCCGCGGTTCCTGCAGCGGACAAAACTGCGAAATCGGCGCGCCCAGCTGCTCGAGGTATTTTAAAAAGATGAGGCGCGACTCCCCGACACTTCCCTGTTAACGGAAAAACCATAAAAGTTATTCGCGGACTCTTCCATTCTGCGCGAGGACGCCGTTTTCTTCCGTTTCCCGAGTGTCGTGCAACGTCTGCAGTATTGACTCGTTGTTATTGCCATGATGAATACGAATGAACTTCCGCGCGTAGGTTGTCCATTCGTAAGATGAGTTTGGTCATAAAAATTGGTCTTTTTGACCAGCCCTGTGCTGAAAAGTGCAAGTGCAACAAAACCATTAGCACGGCATCTCAACTATTCTCGTAACAATAAGCATCGCCTTGTGCTAAGAATTACACGATGCACGGCTCAACGGAAGGAAAAGTCGCCTTCGAGCGTCGCGCAGAGGAGTTAATTAAACTATCATCAAGCCGCTTCAAAGGAGCCATTTACATTATTGATTTTTTCATTATTAATCAACCAACAGCTTTATCCCCGCTAAAATCATGAAAACGACTATAAACGTTTGTAAAAGTTAAAATACAATGCATAGGCTGTCGCTATCGCGAGTGACTTTGAGAAATGATTACATTCCGAAAGTAATTGATCAAAACGTTTACCTTGTTACTTGAAAATGACAAATCTTTATTGGAACTTTGAATTTGCAATTGATCGTTATTTCAGAAATACTCTCTCCCCGGGTCTGCGAAACTCGATTGTAAATAATAATCGATGAAAAATGCGCTCGTTTTCAAGTTTACTTGATAATGCGTAGGAAAACGTGAACGAATCCCGGGAAAAGCTTCGGAAGAGGTTACATTTCCTAAAATGACGAATGTCAGATCTCTTCCTTGGAAATGATTATATAAACATCGGTGATAATTAAAGTCATTCCATCATAATTATCAGCGTAATATACTTTTATTTTCAGGATTATTTACATTACACTTATATTTATAGTTAATTATTAACTAAGGCCCTGTTGCTACAATTACACTTCTAACATTCACAGCTCGGCTGTTTTATAACTAATCATGCGAGTCAATTATATAATTAAAAGAGCATAACGAAATAATAAAAAGCATTTGAAAAATTATTATGTATAATAGAGTTTTTAATGTCGTGAAAAACGTCAACGTCATAAAAGCACGAAGGCGTACGACACGTACTAAATTACGTAGTTTGTCTTAATGAGACCGAATCAAATTAACCAGTATTTTAAGTAATTATTTTTCTCTCTCGCCGACATTTAACACTTTTTATCCGCGATATCTCGGGAAGGATACGTTTACGTGTATGCAAACGAATCTTTCCTTGCTTACAGCGAATAACCAAGGCTTTTACTATTCACTTTCCTGTACGTTGCGCAAATTACCAGTAAATAAAGTGCTAGTGCGTTGCGAAAAATTGTGCGAGGATCAATAAAGAAAGTCGCGCGACATAATCAACGCACCTTTCAAACAATGATCACCGTAACTATTACGAACGCAAATTCCCAGTGCAAAAATTCAAAATGAATAGCAAGAGAGAACAGCTCGGGAAATAGAAAAAATGAAACGATGCGGCGGCACACAAAAGATAAGCGAACCGTCTGATTCGCCCTTAGCAGCGACCTGCTTACCGCCCACCCCCTCCAAACCTAATGTTTTCGAACTCGCATCCAAGAAGCGTAACGGTCGGCTTTTCCTCCCCGCGGGGCCGCCTTAATCGCCAGTTCGGGGGAAAAGTCCAAACAAACAAAAAACGGAGAAAGAGGAAGGAGTCTGGAGTTTTGGCCCGCGACACACGCACACACACACGTACTCGCACGGATAAGGCGCGTCCTTAAGGGGTCTACTGCACGCGATCGATGACAGCAGCGAGAGGACGGCTCAAGTTCAAGTTCGGCGGCAACACTTTCGCCTGGTGCGTTTCCTCGAAGCAGATCGCAGCGTCGCGATGCCTCTACTCGACGTAATCGTCGATGGAAAATAAATAAGTCGGCGAAGCTTCATGGGTCAAAAAAGGGCAAATGCGCGTTGATCGTCGGGATTGTCTTTTACGTCTTACAAAGCAGGCGAGGGTTTCCCCAGCCGCGCCAGCACAAGCTTTTGTTTAATATAACGCGAGCAATTAAGGAAATTGAAGATAAAACAAGCGTGACTCCGCACAGGCAAAGAACATCATGCATAAATTATGTCAGCGGAGATCCATCGGGACAGAAGCAGCGGCAGCTCGCGAGCGTCCATTTTTAAAGGAATTTTCAGAAAAAGGCGCAAGCAGACATTGACATTGTTTTCGTATTGTCGGTCGCAGGACCGAATGAAGAAACAAGAAAGGAGGCGCAAATGCCACTGATTGTCCCGTACGACGAGGCGACGCGCGACTCGCGAAAAGGCCAACCACGGAAAAGCTCGTGTGCCGGCAATAGGAACGCGCTGATAACGGATACGACGACGGAAGGCACTATTTTGCATTCTCGAGCGGTAAATTCAAAAATCGGGCAGCAGAGACGCACCTTAGGAGACGTCGTCCACTCGCTCGAGCTGCAGCTCCACTTCCTTTCACCTGTGTGCACCTGCTGCGGCTCTTGACTCGTTGACGTAAACCACGGGGAGACCTGGAGAAACGACTGACCCCGTCCGTCCGCACTCTTTTACTCACTTGTTGCGATCCGCGCGGCAATGTGACGAATTATCTCCGGCTCGGATAACAAAAAGGCAAACTTGACACACGCGTCGCCCTTAGGGTCCAGGGAGCACAGAACTGGGCATCCCTCCGGGCGGTGGTGAGCGCACACGCGAGCGAAGGAACGTCGGGCGTCGAGGGCAGGGGGAGGCTAAGAGCGATCGGAGTATGCGGTAGGCACCGGTCGCGTCCTCGCGCTTCGGACTCGCGCTCGCGACTGACCGCGGCCTCGTCGACCCGGAGAACGCGAGTTGAGGCCAGCGCCCCCGAGCGGATGCCGACCGAGGCTACGCTCTGCGCGCTCCTGCGACCGCGTCATCGCAAGCGGCTTTTAGCAACTAGAACTTTTTTTATAAATGTCATGGTATATATGTAACTAATAATTTATTGAACGATATTAATGATTAGTTTTGAAATTATTATAGTAGTTTCGATCATAGTTTTGCCTTTCGTTACATTATAAGAGGGAAATGTTTGGGGAATAGCAAATTCGAAAAGGTGCAGGAAATACAAGAGGGAGATTTACGCATTAACACAGAATCGTTTTTAGGCGAAAATATTCGTATTAATTTTAGTTGGTTGAGTTCGCGTTGCATTTCCACGATTGAGATGCGACTTAGTATTTTGAGTAAGACGAATGCGATTTTTACCCGCAGCATTATTTTATTCAATATTTACTCCTTTGAATAAAGGCTTTTCTTATTTCTATGTATTGTTGGTGAAAAAGTCAACAAAAATTAATAAAAGATTTTACTCGCGGAAATGTGATTTCAAGTTACACGCTATTGTGGCTCAATAATTATTAAAAATGTCTAGTTTAATATCTTTTATCAGGAAGAGATTAATATTTGCTACATTTTTATCATTTTTAATACATCGGTGAGATAATTTTTAATTTTCAAATTTTTATCGTAGTAAATTAATATCCATTCGATTTAATTATTCGAATTATTACATTTATTTGACAAAGATATTATTTCCTTAAGTTCACTTTTTGTCACTTTTTAAACGTCTAATCTTACTTATCGAGCTACTTTTATGGAAACAAAATATCACGCACGATTAAACCCTAACTTTTTTCATCCGAGGCTTTGGATCATTTATTTATGATTTTACCGAATTATCTTCCTATGAATTTATTTCGTTACTACTGCAATGACGATTTATAATAAAACACATCGATTGATTTCACTCAGAGTCTTTTTCACGTTACACGAACTTCAAATTAATTAATGTATTCGAATTTTTTAACGTTCAATTTGAAAGAGCAGATTTTTCGCGTTATCAAGCTCGTAACGAAATACGCATTTGTCGTATTTAGGGGTTGTTAAAAAACTTAATATCGAATCCTATTTTGAATATCCGATAAAAGTATCTCGAACGCATATTGCGATAATCTTCGCCCGTGCAAAACATATCGCAAAAACCAAATTTCATAACTGTAAAAAATCTTTTAAATTACAGAACTTTGGAAAAGTCTGGTAAATTTATTAATTTAGAAATGCTTCGCACGATAAACACATTCGTTTGAGTTATTATCGGTTGAACGAATTAATTTGAATATTAACTAATCGAGATGAAATTCTCATTTTTAGATGAAATTTTTCAATATTGAATACGAAGCGATTCGAATAACTGCAAATTAATTGAGAAATGATTTTTACAGCAAGAAATGGATCTGTACTATTCGAAGCTTTCAAATTAGATTTTTCTTTTATTTACTTTATACTGTGAAAGTAATTTTATTTTCAAAAGACATAAATTAAAAATTACCTCAAGCCTATCCGCGTGTACCTGTTATTATTATTATCGTACACACACACGTTGAAACAAATAAAACATTGTTTAATAAACTAGTACCACCGCCACTAAATAATACGTGTATAGTGTTCAAATATATATATATATATATAATAGTTAATAATAACATAATTATGAAATAAATATATACTCGGGAATAAATTGAAAAATCTAGAAACTAATTGCAACTGATGCATAATTATAAAATGTTTAAATAAACTTGATTAGTATATATGTGTGCGTGGGCGTACGTAAAATGTATATCAAAATATAAATTGATGCAAATAATTCAAACGCGTAGTGTGTAAGTTAAAATTTAAGTGTGTTCATATTATACACATATATGTATATATACGTATAAAAATTTTGTAATAAATAGCAAAAAAAATTTTGAAATGTTAGACTTACTTGAATATTCTGTTGAAGATGTATAAGTTGCAATGTACTATTTCGATTATTGGGTTATTCGTGTTTAATGAGTCCGAATAGTGAAAAATAAGGAAAGTATCGTTTTCTTTTGGCGAAAAGAGGGCGTGAGGGTGGTTTGGTGGCGGGGGAGTGGGAAGGGCGTGAGGCGCGTCTAAAGATAAACTTTCAACCCGTTCGAGCCAGCAACGCTATTTTCGTGCCTTCCAGTTTCAAAGAAAATGACCTAAAGGAACTTACGAGCATTTCTTGCATTTAAAAATTATTACGAATTTCAATGCTTGTCTATGTATTAATCAATTGCCTATATACTAATACAAAAATTCAACTACACTTAAAAGCATAGAATTAAACAGGTAGAAACCATAAAACATAAGAATTGTTATCAATATTAAATAGACGTTAAGATAATTTAAAACGTGTACATTATAAAAGTTTTTAATGCAGATAATGAAAATCAAGATGGAATAAGATTTAAATTGTGTATGTGATGTATAACAGCAATAGAAGGATAATATACAATTAAATAATATAGAAATGTAAACGGGTAAATGCTAAAACGACGAATAGACGACTGACGTGTTGATAGGAGAAACAATGCATAATTAAATAAATATTGTATACAAGAAATTTTACAATTAAGTATGTAAGAAATCAAATTTAAAATATATATATAATAAAATGTACAAATTAGTTATTTAAAATGTTATAAGAATGTAACATAATGTTGAATAAAGTCTACCAGTACTGCAATAGCCAAATGCATGTGCATTATTGGCATCAGAGGAATCGATAATGATTAATATTATTATCAATCGAAAAGGTTCCGGAAGTTAACTGTCGTTTAACTGAGCATTAATGGAATGTGTAATATTTATTTAAGATTTTGGCGTAAGAAATAATTTCATAAGGTTTTCACTCAAAACTTTCTTTATCGAATAATAATCGTGAAAAGTCATCCAAATTTCAATGTTTTTTATATGCACAACGTTGACTTTCGTTCGTTAATTGCGACCGCGTCATCGGCGCGCGCTTATATTACGCGGCAAGTTGTTCCTGAGTTTTCCCGACTTTAGCACTCTTTTCTAATCGGTTAGCTTTTCTAGTCCCAATAAAACTCTTCCAGAGATTGGCGAATCACCTAAATATTCATATCGTATTCACTCTCGCTGCAGGTTTGCTTGCGAAAAAGTTTTATTAATTAATTTTTCAATCTTTATCAGTTTCTAGTATATATTGAAATATTTATGATTATTATTGTTGTAGTTTTCGATGTCGCCGTCGTTTTTGTTATTATTATTGTAATTATTATTTATAAGAGCTTTTTTACGTTTTAATTCATAAATTATTGCCCCTTGTAAAGACTTCATCTACTCGGTCGGTAATGATAGATTTTCAATTTACCCGTTAAAATGGCGTTAATTATAATCTAATTTGAAATCTGCTTTTCCTCTTCTCGCCCTCGCTTTTCCTGCTGCTGCTTTATTAGCTCTCGTCCGCGATTTCTTTAATGGGTATTACCCGTTGAAACTTCTCGATCCTCGACCCAATTTTCATTCGTTTTCCACGTCGATCTTTCATTTGAAAATCAGCGTTTGAAACTGCGACGGGCGGATGTAATTTTCCTGGATGGTAAGCCGCAGGAGTAGCGCAAACGCGAGAGTGACGTTGCGACAACATGGGATATGGATACGAGGAATTGGGAAACATCGAAGAATCGGATCAATTGCCATCGCCGATGTTTTACAATACAATTTTCGACAGTTTCGTCAAATAATTCGAAAACTACACTTGATTAATCGACGGAAAAGAAATAGTTCCTCGTTCCATTTTATGACACACGTTATTAAACATATTACAATTCAAAGAAACGAGTGCTTTCTTTATTTTAATTTGTTAAAGCGCCAATTATTTATGCCCTACTTTGCGTAATTAACGAACGAAAGTCAACGTTGTGCATATAAAAAACATTGAAATTTGGATGACTTTTCACGATTATTATTCGATAAAGAAAGTTTTGAGTGAAAACCTTATGAAATTATTTCTTACGCCAAAATCTTAAATAAATATTACACATTCCATTAATGCTCAGTTAAACGACAGTTAACTTCCGGAACCTTTTCGATTGATAATAATATTAATCATTATCGATTCCTCTGATGCCAATAATGCACATGCATTTGGCTATTGCAGTACTGGTAGACTTTATTCAACATTATGTTACATTCTTATAACATTTTAAATAACTAATTTGTACATTTTATTATATATATATTTTAAATTTGATTTCTTACATACTTAATTGTAAAATTTCTTGTATACAATATTTATTTAATTATGCATTGTTTCTCCTATCAACACGTCAGTCGTCTATTCGTCGTTTTAGCATTTACCCGTTTACATTTCTATATTATTTAATTGTATATTATCCTTCTATTGCTGTTATACATCACATACACAATTTAAATCTTATTCCATCTTGATTTTCATTATCTGCATTAAAAACTTTTATAATGTACACGTTTTAAATTATCTTAACGTCTATTTAATATTGATAACAATTCTTATGTTTTATGGTTTCTACCTGTTTAATTCTATGCTTTTAAGTGTAGTTGAATTTTTGTATTAGTATATAGGCAATTGATTAATACATAGACAAGCATTGAAATTCGTAATAATTTTTAAATGCAAGAAATGCTCGTAAGTTCCTTTAGGTCATTTTCTTTGAAACTGGAAGGCACGAAAATAGCGTTGCTGGCTCGAACGGGTTGAAAGTTTATCTTTAGACGCGCCTCACGCCCTTCCCACTCCCCCGCCACCAAACCACCCTCACGCCCTCTTTTCGCCAAAAGAAAACGATACTTTCCTTATTTTTCACTATTCGGACTCATTAAACACGAATAACCCAATAATCGAAATAGTACATTGCAACTTATACATCTTCAACAGAATATTCAAGTAAGTCTAACATTTCAAAATTTTTTTTGCTATTTATTACAAAATTTTTATACGTATATATACATATATGTGTATAATATGAACACACTTAAATTTTAACTTACACACTACGCGTTTGAATTATTTGCATCAATTTATATTTTGATATACATTTTACGTACGCCCACGCACACATATATACTAATCAAGTTTATTTAAACATTTTATAATTATGCATCAGTTGCAATTAGTTTCTAGATTTTTCAATTTATTCCCGAGTATATATTTATTTCATAATTATGTTATTATTAACTATTATATATATATATATATATTTGAACACTATACACGTATTATTTAGTGGCGGTGGTACTAGTTTATTAAACAATGTTTTATTTGTTTCAACGTGTGTGTGTACGATAATAATAATAACAGGTACACGCGGATAGGCTTGAGGTAATTTTTAATTTATGTCTTTTGAAAATAAAATTACTTTCACAGTATAAAGTAAATAAAAGAAAAATCTAATTTGAAAGCTTCGAATAGTACAGATCCATTTCTTGCTGTAAAAATCATTTCTCAATTAATTTGCAGTTATTCGAATCGCTTCGTATTCAATATTGAAAAATTTCATCTAAAAATGAGAATTTCATCTCGATTAGTTAATATTCAAATTAATTCGTTCAACCGATAATAACTCAAACGAATGTGTTTATCGTGCGAAGCATTTCTAAATTAATAAATTTACCAGACTTTTCCAAAGTTCTGTAATTTAAAAGATTTTTTACAGTTATGAAATTTGGTTTTTGCGATATGTTTTGCACGGGCGAAGATTATCGCAATATGCGTTCGAGATACTTTTATCGGATATTCAAAATAGGATTCGATATTAAGTTTTTTAACAACCCCTAAATACGACAAATGCGTATTTCGTTACGAGCTTGATAACGCGAAAAATCTGCTCTTTCAAATTGAACGTTAAAAAATTCGAATACATTAATTAATTTGAAGTTCGTGTAACGTGAAAAAGACTCTGAGTGAAATCAATCGATGTGTTTTATTATAAATCGTCATTGCAGTAGTAACGAAATAAATTCATAGGAAGATAATTCGGTAAAATCATAAATAAATGATCCAAAGCCTCGGATGAAAAAAGTTAGGGTTTAATCGTGCGTGATATTTTGTTTCCATAAAAGTAGCTCGATAAGTAAGATTAGACGTTTAAAAAGTGACAAAAAGTGAACTTAAGGAAATAATATCTTTGTCAAATAAATGTAATAATTCGAATAATTAAATCGAATGGATATTAATTTACTACGATAAAAATTTGAAAATTAAAAATTATCTCACCGATGTATTAAAAATGATAAAAATGTAGCAAATATTAATCTCTTCCTGATAAAAGATATTAAACTAGACATTTTTAATAATTATTGAGCCACAATAGCGTGTAACTTGAAATCACATTTCCGCGAGTAAAATCTTTTATTAATTTTTGTTGACTTTTTCACCAACAATACATAGAAATAAGAAAAGCCTTTATTCAAAGGAGTAAATATTGAATAAAATAATGCTGCGGGTAAAAATCGCATTCGTCTTACTCAAAATACTAAGTCGCATCTCAATCGTGGAAATGCAACGCGAACTCAACCAACTAAAATTAATACGAATATTTTCGCCTAAAAACGATTCTGTGTTAATGCGTAAATCTCCCTCTTGTATTTCCTGCACCTTTTCGAATTTGCTATTCCCCAAACATTTCCCTCTTATAATGTAACGAAAGGCAAAACTATGATCGAAACTACTATAATAATTTCAAAACTAATCATTAATATCGTTCAATAAATTATTAGTTACATATATACCATGACATTTATAAAAAAAGTTCTAGTTGCTAAAAGCCGCTTGCGATGACGCGGTCGCAGGAGCGCGCAGAGCGTAGCCTCGGTCGGCATCCGCTCGGGGGCGCTGGCCTCAACTCGCGTTCTCCGGGTCGACGAGGCCGCGGTCAGTCGCGAGCGCGAGTCCGAAGCGCGAGGACGCGACCGGTGCCTACCGCATACTCCGATCGCTCTTAGCCTCCCCCTGCCCTCGACGCCCGACGTTCCTTCGCTCGCGTGTGCGCTCACCACCGCCCGGAGGGATGCCCAGTTCTGTGCTCCCTGGACCCTAAGGGCGACGCGTGTGTCAAGTTTGCCTTTTTGTTATCCGAGCCGGAGATAATTCGTCACATTGCCGCGCGGATCGCAACAAGTGAGTAAAAGAGTGCGGACGGACGGGGTCAGTCGTTTCTCCAGGTCTCCCCGTGGTTTACGTCAACGAGTCAAGAGCCGCAGCAGGTGCACACAGGTGAAAGGAAGTGGAGCTGCAGCTCGAGCGAGTGGACGACGTCTCCTAAGGTGCGTCTCTGCTGCCCGATTTTTGAATTTACCGCTCGAGAATGCAAAATAGTGCCTTCCGTCGTCGTATCCGTTATCAGCGCGTTCCTATTGCCGGCACACGAGCTTTTCCGTGGTTGGCCTTTTCGCGAGTCGCGCGTCGCCTCGTCGTACGGGACAATCAGTGGCATTTGCGCCTCCTTTCTTGTTTCTTCATTCGGTCCTGCGACCGACAATACGAAAACAATGTCAATGTCTGCTTGCGCCTTTTTCTGAAAATTCCTTTAAAAATGGACGCTCGCGAGCTGCCGCTGCTTCTGTCCCGATGGATCTCCGCTGACATAATTTATGCATGATGTTCTTTGCCTGTGCGGAGTCACGCTTGTTTTATCTTCAATTTCCTTAATTGCTCGCGTTATATTAAACAAAAGCTTGTGCTGGCGCGGCTGGGGAAACCCTCGCCTGCTTTGTAAGACGTAAAAGACAATCCCGACGATCAACGCGCATTTGCCCTTTTTTGACCCATGAAGCTTCGCCGACTTATTTATTTTCCATCGACGATTACGTCGAGTAGAGGCATCGCGACGCTGCGATCTGCTTCGAGGAAACGCACCAGGCGAAAGTGTTGCCGCCGAACTTGAACTTGAGCCGTCCTCTCGCTGCTGTCATCGATCGCGTGCAGTAGACCCCTTAAGGACGCGCCTTATCCGTGCGAGTACGTGTGTGTGTGCGTGTGTCGCGGGCCAAAACTCCAGACTCCTTCCTCTTTCTCCGTTTTTTGTTTGTTTGGACTTTTCCCCCGAACTGGCGATTAAGGCGGCCCCGCGGGGAGGAAAAGCCGACCGTTACGCTTCTTGGATGCGAGTTCGAAAACATTAGGTTTGGAGGGGGTGGGCGGTAAGCAGGTCGCTGCTAAGGGCGAATCAGACGGTTCGCTTATCTTTTGTGTGCCGCCGCATCGTTTCATTTTTTCTATTTCCCGAGCTGTTCTCTCTTGCTATTCATTTTGAATTTTTGCACTGGGAATTTGCGTTCGTAATAGTTACGGTGATCATTGTTTGAAAGGTGCGTTGATTATGTCGCGCGACTTTCTTTATTGATCCTCGCACAATTTTTCGCAACGCACTAGCACTTTATTTACTGGTAATTTGCGCAACGTACAGGAAAGTGAATAGTAAAAGCCTTGGTTATTCGCTGTAAGCAAGGAAAGATTCGTTTGCATACACGTAAACGTATCCTTCCCGAGATATCGCGGATAAAAAGTGTTAAATGTCGGCGAGAGAGAAAAATAATTACTTAAAATACTGGTTAATTTGATTCGGTCTCATTAAGACAAACTACGTAATTTAGTACGTGTCGTACGCCTTCGTGCTTTTATGACGTTGACGTTTTTCACGACATTAAAAACTCTATTATACATAATAATTTTTCAAATGCTTTTTATTATTTCGTTATGCTCTTTTAATTATATAATTGACTCGCATGATTAGTTATAAAACAGCCGAGCTGTGAATGTTAGAAGTGTAATTGTAGCAACAGGGCCTTAGTTAATAATTAACTATAAATATAAGTGTAATGTAAATAATCCTGAAAATAAAAGTATATTACGCTGATAATTATGATGGAATGACTTTAATTATCACCGATGTTTATATAATCATTTCCAAGGAAGAGATCTGACATTCGTCATTTTAGGAAATGTAACCTCTTCCGAAGCTTTTCCCGGGATTCGTTCACGTTTTCCTACGCATTATCAAGTAAACTTGAAAACGAGCGCATTTTTCATCGATTATTATTTACAATCGAGTTTCGCAGACCCGGGGAGAGAGTATTTCTGAAATAACGATCAATTGCAAATTCAAAGTTCCAATAAAGATTTGTCATTTTCAAGTAACAAGGTAAACGTTTTGATCAATTACTTTCGGAATGTAATCATTTCTCAAAGTCACTCGCGATAGCGACAGCCTATGCATTGTATTTTAACTTTTACAAACGTTTATAGTCGTTTTCATGATTTTAGCGGGGATAAAGCTGTTGGTTGATTAATAATGAAAAAATCAATAATGTAAATGGCTCCTTTGAAGCGGCTTGATGATAGTTTAATTAACTCCTCTGCGCGACGCTCGAAGGCGACTTTTCCTTCCGTTGAGCCGTGCATCGTGTAATTCTTAGCACAAGGCGATGCTTATTGTTACGAGAATAGTTGAGATGCCGTGCTAATGGTTTTGTTGCACTTGCACTTTTCAGCACAGGGCTGGTCAAAAAGACCAATTTTTATGACCAAACTCATCTTACGAATGGACAACCTACGCGCGGAAGTTCATTCGTATTCATCATGGCAATAACAACGAGTCAATACTGCAGACGTTGCACGACACTCGGGAAACGGAAGAAAACGGCGTCCTCGCGCAGAATGGAAGAGTCCGCGAATAACTTTTATGGTTTTTCCGTTAACAGGGAAGTGTCGGGGAGTCGCGCCTCATCTTTTTAAAATACCTCGAGCAGCTGGGCGCGCCGATTTCGCAGTTTTGTCCGCTGCAGGAACCGCGGAGGCGCTGCGTCACCCAGCGGCCGGTTCTTCGCACGACGGAAGGAAAATAAAGCGGAAACGCCGAAAGGGAAAACGAGTGCGCCTCCCGCTCATTGACGGCCCTGAAAAAGCGCACTTGTGTTTACTCGGCATCTGGCGCCTATTGCGCAACGCGAAAGCGCGTGGGGGGGGGGGACGTTGGCTCGGGCTTTGTGCGCGAATGCGTATTATCCTTAAGGACATCCGGGGCAATCCGAGGTTCGTCAAGAGCCGCCGTTATTTTGCCTTTCATCCTTTCGCGCGCTTCTTCGCTTACATAAGGTCGCGATTATTTCCCCGAGGAGTTTGAGGTCAGCGCCGACGTTATCTCGCGAAATGGCCTCCTGATACCGGATAATTGCACTGGCAACCAACGAACACACCTTACACTCGTAAGATCGTTTTTAAAATCGATCGAGCGCCACTGATTAGTTCCGAGTTCTGAGTTTTGCGACCTGCAGTCGCTGATGGGATCGACTCCTGGATCAAACGAGGGCTCGAATACCTGCAAATAGTGAAAAATTGCTAGGGTGGTTTAACTGGCTCCGGCTACGACGTTGGGACTCGTTTTTGCTCGACCCGAATACGATAATACGATAATACGATAATGTAAGTGATTACTCTTCCGGAGTAGTCTGGGGCCGATTCCCGGTTAAAACGCCGCGCCAACTAACTATCTATCAAAATTATTGTAAAATAATTTCGCGAAATGCGAAATATAAAATATAAATGCGCTCGCTTTCGTTTATCGGCCTGTTGCTTGTGCAGACTTAAAATCGATTGCATAAATAATAAATATTGTCTCTGTGCGTGTGTGCGTCTGTTGCGATATGTTTGGGCGTCGTGCAGCTCCTTTTTTAAATCGATTGCGAGAAACTAGTTTACGATATAAAGGTATGGATGATGATGACCGAGCCGAGCCGAGTCTTTTTTATAAATACTAATTAATTAATTATAATTTTAAATTTGTAGCGTTCGAGGTGCCTATCGAGGAACAGAAATGCGCGCGCGATGCATTGAAATATCGATAGCTCGGCGTTTCTGTAAATTAATATACACTTCTTGCTACACGCCGTACCTTTTTTAAAGACTCGATACGTCAACATCAAGATGATTCTCATTCTATCAACCGAGCGTAGGACATTTAAATACTCGAGATAACAATCGAGAGCGATTTTTTTAATTTTACAATTAATGCATTTTTCTCGTTCTCCGCCGAGCGACCGCTCGATTATTTATCTACAGCGAGGCGAGATTTTAATTTTTTAAAAAAACATTCGACAACCGAATACGTACTTGTTGGCATTGCAGCTTCGCCATTAGATCAGCTCTCTGGTAGATGAGCAACGGCAAAAAGTAAAAGGAGTTGCGCAGTTGAATGGCGTGGATGAATAATGATAAGAATTAACATTAAAATGACGAGTGTAGGCTCGATTTTGTTTTTATCCTTAACGCGCAAATATTTGCGAACCAATCGAAATTCACTTCGGCGTAAAATTATAAGCGGTTAAAAGATGCGTCGCGCTCGCGACGCGGCAGTTTTTTTGCACGGGGATTTTTGTCCTTTTGGCGAGTTTGCAACGGCAATAGCCTGATATCGATCCGTCCCAAGCGCAGGTAAATAAAGCATTTTCCTGCAATTAATTTATGTTGTTGACATTAGTAGCGAGTTACTTTACAAGTGCATTGGGCACTTGATCAATCCTTTGAAAAATAATTCCAATAACAAGATGCAACTCTATAATTTCTAAAGTCATCCGTCCCGAGAATATTAATCGACGTTGTTAATTAATTCGAATAACGAGAAAAATCTCATTATTTTAAAAATATTCATGCACGAATACATTTGTAGACTATAAATATTTTTTGCAATAGTTTTGAAGTGCCATTAATAGCTTTAATCGGAGCTTTTATTCGAAGAGGATTTTAATATTAGCGGGTAAATCTTGGAATTGAGTATTGATGTCGAAGTTTGAAAAACGTAAATGAAAATAAGAATTTATTCCAAATATTTTGCATTTTTACGCAGACAACGTGAAACGGAGAGAGACGTTGACTTAACGTTTGTCACCAACTGGAAAATAATTAAAAAAAAAAAAAACAGCCGCGCATTTCTTACAAATAGAATAAAGTAGGTGCAAAGTGTTTTTCATTCAAAATCTTAAAGTTTTGTGTAATTCGGTGATTTTTTAAATGTCCGCCGACGTTACTCGAGCAGCTGCTTGCGATCGCCAAGTTCTTCGATACTTTTAATCTAATTTTGTCTAATTACAAAAAGCCTTTCGCAGAACCTCGAGCTAAACTCGCGAGGATATTTATTTGGTCGACAGCTGCGAAGCTGCACGATGGATAATAAGAAATCTAGATGAACGAACTCAGATATCTGCCGAAAAAATCATCACTGCCTGCTGTCATCGATCAAACAATTGCAAAGATTGAAAATAAGCATCTTTGAATTCCCATTTGATTTTAAAAATTAAGCTCGAGATTCGTAATCAGCCTTACGAAACTATCGAACGGGAACTTTTAAAATACCCGTCCAAGATAATTTCATTAACTAAGAAAGACCAATGAGATTATTATTCGATAAATTGCGCATTAATTACACGTGGCTAAAATTTTGCTGGCTGGGACTGAGGAACGGA
The DNA here is from genome assembly GCA_018907185.1 of Platyscapa corneri. Lineage (NCBI taxonomy): Eukaryota > Metazoa > Arthropoda > Insecta > Hymenoptera > Agaonidae > Platyscapa > Platyscapa corneri. Next base: position 1,519,164 of record JACCHW010000014.1, read on the forward strand.
GTTTGCTCGTCGATGAGATTAGAAATAAAACAAACGGAGAGCAGCTGCGCTAATATTTCGCCGCCGGTTGTCGCGAACTTACTAATCGCGTTGCAAGCTGCAAGTACTCGAATTAACTTGGCTTGCCAATGCAACAAAGACCTTTGCTCGCTGCCCCGATGATTTTGTATTTTCGAAACGTTTTATGCTTGGCAAAGCAACTAAAAAGCATTACTGCCGATCACTTCGCGGTTGCTTGTGAGCCAGCAAGTCTTTTTTGCGCGAATTAATCTATGTATTTACTTCTTATATAATGTGACAAGCAAGAAAATGTTTTGACAAATCGTTGCAAAATAAGATAACGCTAATACGTATCTCTGTTAATGATTTGTAATTCAGGTGCAAATTTATAGTCCGAGGCACAATTTTGTTGCATTGCCGGCGAGTTTTAATTCTAAGTTGTAATATTTTGCAAAAATTAATCCAAAGTGTCGTTGAACGAAGCGATATTAGAATTTGATAAAATTTCCTTCTTCGACTTCATTCGTCAACTTTCACGAGCTGTTTATTATCCAACAGCTTTTGCTACACTCAGTCGACGATGTTTCTCGACGCGATTAATAATGTCAATTTCCAAACCTGCCCAACGAATTATGGTAAATTAATTTTATAATGCATTCGGAACTTTTATCGAGTAAGCGACCTCGTGAAACAAAAGTGAGCCTCGGAATATTGTCGTTGTAAAATCCGAAACTCGGCGATGTGACAGCGCTATTTCAATTTTTAATTGCACGAAATGCGCAAGTCCTTGAACAGTAAATCGAGATGGCCGTCGGCTAATCACTTTAATTGTAATTAGGAAGAGGGCCTTCTGGGCACACCTAGACATTCGCTAAATTGGAAATTATTGATAAAAATTGTGGATAATAATTTCCCAAAAATGGGCTTTCGATAGGAATGGCAGGGCCCGAGTTTTCCCAAAGTCGATGATAAATTGTTGGAGCGCATTCGAATTCGGGATTAATGCGAATCATGCGCACGGTAATAAGATTCCTATATCTTTTTCCCCTGGCAGGGCAAAAAAGGAGCAAGAAAATTATCAGAAATTGTAAACGACTGCGGTGCCGTTCGAAATTGCGAGTCTAATATCAGTGTGGGATTATTTTCGTATCGCGAAACGAAAGTCATTCGGTTTAACTTTGCTTAGCAACGTCACTCAACTGTCATCGTTACTTTTTCAATGAGCGCATAAGTTGTATCATAGTTTCCTTCGCTTATCGTTAAGCCCGACCAATGAATAACGAATATATCCCTATAAAAATGTAGTGCACTATCGGTGATAATTGGCAAGATAAATGCATCAAACTTTTGTTGCTCGCTCCGGCTGTAATCAGAGTTTAATACAATCAACGAAATTGTTCGATGCCAAGTCGCCTAAATCGAACTTGAAACGTGCGCGTAAGGCCGCGGCGGTCATTTGTTCTTGCATTTTTGAATTTCACTCTGCCAGACACATTCGCCGATCTTGACGATGAGCTTTCGTAGTTTTGAGGTTATGTGCTCTCGCACCACCGCGAAATGTGTTTTGTCGCGCGTATTTCCGCAGGCGCCCGAACAATTTCCAAATGGACATTTCCTCGGCGATGAAAAGCCTCGGCGGCTGCACGTCCTTTTGTTTCTTTTGCCCTTTCCCTCGTCTCGGGTATCGCAACGGCGTCTCGCGATTCCCTCATTATTTATCCTTATTAATAGGTAGCGATACATCCGCGACGTTCTATTAATTCAAATAAGCGCACGCACACGTATACACGTGTACTCGGTCTTCTGTATTTGCCCGTAGACAAATCTCGTCGTTATTTTCGCGCGCTCTCTCTCTCTCTCTCTCTCTCTCACACACACGCGCGCGCGCGTCGACGTCGCGTTATCCGGCGCATAAGCGCAGGCGTTTTGATAGATGCGTCCCTTATCTCCCGCGGATAACTCGATAACGTACGCGAGTTAGAAAAGTAATAGCTTGTGCGCATCCTTCAGAAGCCGAATGCATCAGTTCTCCAGTTGCCGCGATTATTCATCGGAATTTATCGCGCGAGTGAGTTTCGTCGAACGCGTCAATCGGCAGTCCGATTCTGAAGAAATATAAAAAGCGAATGAATCGCCGATGCTCTCGATATTTCGCCGAGTCACATTTATTAACTTACATTGTGATTTGTTGTTCGTAAATCGGGATCGCCTAGTTAGCGGATCGCGAATGAATTTATTAGTATCAACGTTCGAGTTTTTCAACCGAAACTGTTACATGCATCGGCGATGTTCGAGAAATCGACGCAGTGCGACACGCGGGTATACACGCAGAATCTTCAGAAGCCGATAAATACTCAAAAAATGAAAGTCACGTGTGTTCGAGGCAATGAGTAGAAAAGACGATTCGCGCGAATAGAATAAAAGGAGCGATTGCTCGGCTCGATCGCTAACTCGAACGCGGCGACGTAGCCAATCATTTTAATTATTTGCCCGCGCAGGATAGTTAGGCTTGTGAACAAACAAAACAACAATGCCGCGAATCAATGCGGATCGCAAAAAAACGCGCCTTTAAAAGTTATAAATAATTATCGAGCGCTGAAATAAATCAAGATGTGCAGGCCAATTTACATGACAGAACATCTTGCAAACTTGTCGTCGCTTAATGATTTCACGTGTCAGGCGGGATTAAGCAGCAAATACGGCATGATAGTATACGAGTAAACCAGATAATTACTGCGAAAATGTAACTTCTCGTTTAGAACCAGAGGCCGGGTTGAAGGAAATGGCGAGAGCGAAGCTTCTCGAAACTGCTTCGTCCGCTTTTTCACGATTATTTAATTGGCGCGTTCTGTCGCGACGAACAGCGTCCCGAAATTTTTCTCCTTTATCAGCCGTTTATATTTTAATCTATAGCGCGCGCTATCCCCTCTTCCTCTCCAGCAGTAACACGCGCCGCCTCCTCCCCTGCGAGGTTCGATTTTTGTCTCGGTTTTGCTGCGGGGAGTACGCGACTGCAGACCTGCCGTAGACCTACATTTTCCGACCCTAAATACGTCAGTGCTCCCCTTCCGAAACCTTCGACCTTCTTATGATCAATCTCTTGTTAAATTACTTTTTCGCCATCTCCATAAATTCCCTCGCAGACGCGTTCTGGCTCTTCTTGCGGCTCCCCGTGTGCAAAAAAAATGCCCAAAATATATCGAGCAAAACTATTTTCAATCTCGTCTGGTATTCCCCAAGAAAATATTGCTACGAATCCTTGATGCGTTTTCCGATGGTACGAAATTGCTGCGTCTTTCGCTGCTCGGAGTTCTGCTGCGCCTTTCTTACAATAATCGCACAACAATTGTTCTTGGTCGTCCAACGCAAACTGATAATTCTCATTATGCCACTCGTTTATTGAGATTGTGCCCCTGTGCTCCATAGATGATGGATCGCCTCGTTTGATCGGATTTTTTACGATCGGATAATTTTACGTCAATTCTTATGTTCTCGTGCAATTTAATACACGTTCTTTACAAACGTCATCGCAGATTCTAACGGAGAATATTATTGGTTTTATATTGGTGTTTGATCGATAGAACTTTTATACGATCGATTCGTTCGGATAAGAATTTAATATCTAACGTCCTCGAGAATTATTTTCTTTTCACATAATTCAATTGAATAACATAATAATGCTTTAGGATATTTAACAAAAAACCACGAACACGGTCTCGAGCGCTTACTTAATTACGAAAAATAATCGAAATTCGCCTTTGGTTGAAAACGCTGAGCTAGTTCTGCGCTTAGTTAACGCGCACAAGTGTAAATTATCTTTCTACACTTGTAAACCAAAAAAACATTATCATTTCTGTGATTTTCTCGAGAACAATACGAGAGGATACAAGTTGGCGCTTCGAAGACAGTTCCTTGAAAATAATGATTTCCAACGAGTGATGTACATTGCGGAATGTTCAACGCGCATGCCCGTCTCTACGACTGTTGCTAAATTCAGCGAGTAAACAAGACTAATAACACAATTTTGAAAGCTGCCCGTGTGTACATTCGACTCGGCGCGATGTTCATCCAATTAGAGTCGGACTGGAGCAAGGAAGACATTTACATCTCCAGGTTGTGCGCGATGCTTCGAACGCCCCAAGATGATATCATTAAAAGTTGCATAATACTTTCATTCGAACTCTTTCTAAGACAGAGATGTATTTATTTACTCGCGCGGGATTGGGAGGGGAAGTCTCGAGTCGGCGGGAGTGGGAGATACCGAGTGATTTTACCGAAACTCCGAGGCGCGTTTTGTAGATTCGAAATATGCGTTCCCGGTGAGTCTTGAATGCGCCATTAATGCAAGCAACAGCAGGCTGTGCGAGAGTAAGAGAGGCGAGCAAAATTACTCGGATAGGTCAATTAAATTGAAGTTGGGATTATTTGCAGCTTTGTTCGATTGCGAGCGAATGCGGTCCGAGCCAACAAAAATGTCCTCGAAATTACGGAAGTATGTAAAGAAGATTTGACTTGTTCTTCCCCGAGCGCCTCTCACGCTAGTTCTGCAAAGATTCCGAGCCGTTAATAGTACAAAAGAGTATAACCGCAGCATGAAAGCCAAAATAGTTTTACCTCGAACCGAGATTTCGTTTTTTCATCGATCTCCTGCGCTTTCGAATTGCCTTTGTGGAGGTACGTATAAATAAAGCAGCAGCCGCTCGTTAGTGACACGCAGAGCCGCTGGAAACAATGTGATCCGCCGTCGTTGCGTGGGTGTGGAAGCGGAGGCACGCGCGCGGACGTCCCTCCTCCCTTTCTCCCGTCCTCGAGGTTTTCGGCGTTTTCTTTAGGTGTCGTCCTCCCGCCAGTCAAGTTCACGCGCCCCATTGTCAAGTCGTGCCGATTCCTAGCACTCGCGCCTGCTGCAAAGAAGTGGGGATGCCGCCGCGACGTCAGTAAACTTTACTCGAGCAGCGAATTTGTAACGAACAAACGGAGATTTTTATCGGCCTGGCGTTAGCAAATTATAGGCGTCTGCGTCTGATAAAATAATTGGAAGGCGCGAGGAAGCTGACGCTCGAGGAACTGCATGTTTCCGGGCAGCAAATATATTTTCATCAGAGCCGTATAAAACTATTATACGGAAATTTTACGCGTTACTTCCAGAGTGAGATTTTAAATTGCAACGTGCGTTTTCGAGTTACTTTAAATTGAAAATCGCTTACTTTTATCGAGCAGATCCGGTGCAGCCCCGCAAGTAGCGCCGAGACTAATAATCAGTGGCGAAATTATTGATCGCTGGAAATTTACGTTTAAGTCGACGAAAATAATAACGGCTATAAATACTGCTTTATCGCCCGAGTCTCCGGGATTGATCTCACTTTTCACGAGGCTTTCGTCCTGAAAATTGAAGAGACGATAATAAGAATGCCATTATATTATGGGGTCGGGGGGTGGGGGGACGCGCGCCGCCGAGCTGCGAGTTGAAAAGTTACAAATTGGTAATGAATGCGCGCGCGTGATTGAGTGCTCATCAATCTCGATTAAAATGTAAAGGCGAGCAACGCTTTCCTGAGATATAATGCGATGGGAGTTTCAGCGAATCGCGCGGCGGAGACGAAGCGGCGAGGCGCAGGATGCCGAGCGATCAATAGCCGCACTCGCGCTGTCACGTGCGGCTAAGTAAACGCCAGTAATCCTCGATTAGATTAAATGCAAATTCCGCGAGGAAAAGCTCGGATCTGCTCGTTGTCTGTGGAACATCGACGTTGGCTTGGCGCGCCTGTGTATTTGCGCAGTGAGCACACGACTATGATTCGTTAGAATGATAGATCATACCTTTGTCGCGGGATATTAGCGCGAACGAAACACGGACTGGACGAGCGACAGGCGCCTGTGACATCTTTCTTAGTCGATAATTAAATGTTATTGCGGAAAAATTAAAGACATCTGCTCTGCAATAGGTCGTATAGAACATTTGTTTCACGCGCAACAGATCTGCACTGTCGCTGCTCGTTTGTGCCTTAAATCAATTTTGGAGCGAAAGTAAAAAAGTTAATATCCCGTAATTATTTATTTTCGTGTATAAAAATGCACGTAACGCCGTGGAAAACAATCGAAATTAGCAGGTCGTGCAAAATTAAAGCAAAACAAACTAATATAGCAAAGTCGATGTGGTTGATTCGATTAGATTTTACTGCTTTTTTGTAGCCACACACTTTATAGCGACAATAGTAGAAATACATGTGGCCAGCAGAGAGATATAGAAATGTCGGACGTGCGAGCAATTAAAGTCACATATTCTACTGGCTAATAATTTTCGTTTGTTTGTTTTCTCGCTGGCGCATAACGACGTAAAGAATTAAGTAATTATTTACATCAGCTCTGATCTTGCATCGATGATGAGTCTCGTACTGGGAATTTCTTTGCTACCGTCCTTTTTTACATCCGGCATGTCTGGAAAAGCGCTGCGATGAAAATCCAGATTAGTTTTCTTTAAATATTTTCTTGCGCTTCCTGTAATTTCTCAGGTTGCCCCTCGCATTTGCCCCCCCCCCTCTCCCCCTCTCTCTGTACGATCGAATGCCATGAATTTTATTATTTCGAATATTAATTTTACACAATGGCTGCGTTATTGCGCAATTCACAGAATGAGCTTACAGTTATATAAGACACGTACGCGCGCGATTAATAATTATTATCGCACTCGTTAAAAGTTGCAGATCAAGTATGCAGCCTTTTTACTTTTTACGACTCGCATCAAATTTACATTTGAAGCTGCGTAATTCGATGCGTTGCGTTCGAATGCGACTATAATTATATAAGAGTCAATATTATTATATCAACTCTAACCGAGTATCATTATATATTCGGCACTATTACAACGAAGTGTGCCCCCGTTATTTTGTTATTAAATTCCGCGGTCGGTAATAAAACAATTTGTGAATTTACCTTTCCGCGGTAAAACCGCGCGCGATACGATGGAATTGTTTATGCGCGCAAACTCGTTAAAAGAGTATAAAAACATTTGCTTCGTACGATCAAACGCTTTTCGCTCGCGTCTTTCTTCTCCTCGTTGCGTATTATTTTTGGTTAGCAATTTGTGCTTTAGCAAGTTCCCCGAGTTAATTAAAAATTGCGACAATTAACGGCGGCCCTGTGGTCGTGGTGTATTAGTGAAAACGCTTTTCTTCGGCTCTGTCCAAGTGTGCGTAATCTTTACTTAAAATAACGTAAATTCTTGCGAGCGCGTAATTGCCAAGTTATTCGTGTGAGCTCGTAGTCGAGGCTTCCCCGACCGCGGAAAACCATCCGGCTAAGTGTCGGTCAAATATTATTAGAGATACGCCAAGTACATTTGCAAAGATTTTAGTATTAAGAAAGCAAAGGCGAACCGTATTCGCGTCCACGCGTGGGAGATTGTACGCAACAGATTTACAAAGTGTGCGTTTAATTAAGGTGACGCCTACGCGAAAGCTTGGGATCGTCGATTTTATAAATTCGCAAGCGACCACCTTTTTACCTTCGTAGATTATTTTTTATTTTCACGCGTCTTATGTCAATGTGCGTCACGGCTATGCTTGTGCACACACGCCGTCAAAAATACAAGCATTGCACGTGTCGGACGACGCGGACGTCCGATTAATTACTTTGCTATTATTTCCGATGTTATTTATCGACGGTTGAGCTTAAGTGCAGGTTAATTAAAAGGGTTGATCCAAAAACGAGCGGAATAACTTGGAAATATATTTTCGATACAAGCGAGGTCGAGTAATATTATCCGTATTATAAGTTATCGAATATTTTTACTCGAAAAATAAATAGGTTAATGCGCAATATGATATTCTACTTTCATAATTATTCGTCGGTGTTATTAGATTAACGGGATTAACGGGAAATAATAATTTATACGCGCGATTATGGCCGTGATACAAGTATTAGTAATTAATTGATTTAATATAATTTGATAAAACTATTATTTGCCTCAACAAGCAGGCAATTACAAGTTTTGAGAGCGCAACGAAATCGATGTTAATTCCTGGTTAAACTCAAAGAAAGAACGAGGCAACGAATACGATCGTATCGATAAAAATTACATAACGTTTTGGACGTTGAAACGTTAGCTAACAAAAGCTCCACGAACACTAGAATGAAATAGAATAAAGTAGTTTAGGCGCGAGTATGTCGGATCGTTCCCAACTTGGCGGCTTATAATTTTCTCCAATGGTTCGTTCAATTGATTCGCAAGCAACTTCACCTTTCTCGGTTATTAGGCTTAAGAAGTTAGAAGAACTTCATTTTCACCGCTACACGTGCACAGCTGCATTTGACGCTTCGCGCCCGCTACTTGACGTCGTGTTGCGGACAATCGAGTCGTCCAAAGCTTTATTCGCGCGCGCTTCTCTTCCTCTCTTGCAGCGCAAAGCCTCGCTCTCAGAGTAGAGAAAACTCGCGCATAATTAGGGAGTCTCGCAACCCTCCAACTCTCGTCGCGCAGGCGTTATTTACGTCTTCGCTCCTGGGCAAGTCGACGCGTTCCTCTCGACTCCCGGTGCACGTAAGCGGGGGCGGATAAACAATGCCGCTGTTCGCATCCTATTTTCCATCCGTGGCAAACTTATCACTTCCACTTTCTCGTTTTCCCCCCTGCGAACGCGAGCGCGTTTTAAGGAAACGAGCGGGGACTTTTCTCCCTCGCAGTTTGGAAGTAAATCGGAGAAAGGGTGAGGGAGGCAAGTCATTGCGCGAATCGTGAAAGAGAAGTTCCGTTTCGCTCGTGCGAATTGTTCTTCTCGAGGTTTTGTCGCGAGTCGACGGAACCGAGCTTTGATTTTCGTTTGGACGGGGAAAGTTGAGGTGCGCAAACTAGATTGCATTAAAACGGGGGGAGTCCTGCGAGCGAACGGCGGAAAATTATCCGAAAATTTCAAAGCAGCGCGCTGCGTTGGTTACTACGCGTTATAACGCCGACGTGGAACGATGGTTAGCCGCCCAAATTCGGTTTATTAAATTGTCCCCGCCGTCGTCGTCACGGTGCGATTGCACAATTTAACATCCCCGTGCAATTAATTCCATCGACCATTATTAATTCCGCGCGCGATACTTTCCAAGTTACACGTATGAGTTGGCGTTTCGCGCATTTGTTTTACGCAGAGGCTGTAATTAAAATTTCCCCTCGCTGACCCTCCCCTTTGTTTGCTCGCTCACTTTGGCGCTTCTCGCCTCGCACTGCTTCCTCTTGCGAACGGCACCCGAAATCAATAGACGGCACCGGCACCGACCTTTGCTTCCACCGCGGCAGGTTTCGGGCTTCGGTGGCTGTTCGAAGTTGCGACTGGATGTGGCCCTTTTTCCGAGTCCTCTGCACGGCGGCGCACTCGACTCACACCCTGGCCGAGCCTTTTCCCCCAGAAGAAGGCCTGTGGAAAAACGGTGAACGAGAGCGCGCTCGCCATGGAAATGCACGCAGACTTCCGTAAATGGTTCAGCTTTAATCTCGTCCCGCGGCTAATGGAGGGAATTCCGTTTTTTAAATCGCGCGTCTTGGGCAGAAGCCCTCGGAAGGTTGCGGGGCGAAATTGTCGGACTCGTAAAAATTATCGAGCAATTTTCGACTGGAGCCAGATTTGGCGTTTGGCAAAGACGGATGAGGTTAACCGGATAATAAGCGCCTTAATATCGGGGCCCGGGCCGCATTATATGTTATTACAGGACGGAGCGGCTGCGGAGTAGCCAAGTAGTCAAGTGCAGCAGCACGCGAAATTTCGCATCCTCGGGCAACGACTTGCCCGAGCGCCGGATCGCAAAAACAATGGCACATACATTAGCGCAAGGACCAGCAGATCCGTTTTGATGCACGTAACGAAAACAAAGTTACAACATGGCGCGAGTATCTTACTTTGTGCGCGCACGGGGGAACAAAAGCGAGGAGCGCGCGCACACGCGCACGCCGCCGCTCATCGACGTTGTCCCTCTCGGCTGTTCCGAGGCTTAAATCCGGGCCTCGGTGCACTTGCTGCGCCGAGCACGAGCGGCAAGATGGTCACGAACGTGGCTCGACTCGCTATCTGAAACTGTGTCCTGTTACTCCTCGAACGAGCCATTATCTCCTTCTCTCTCGCGCGCTCGCCCTCGCACTCTCTCACATCCTTTGCCTCCGAAGCACATTCGAGGTTCAAAATCAATAAGTCGGAAATCGAAAAAACGAGGACGAGACCGAGAAGCGAGGAAGGGTTGGAACGAGGATCTAACGAGAAATAATATTCCAATATGCCGTCTCCTCGTTGTTTTTACAAAATATCCGAAAGAGTGATTTTAATTAATTTTCATTTCGCGGCTGTTAAGTGCAAACGAATGTAACGTAGATCGTTTGATAAAGTGCCTCTGCGTACATGCGTGTGCGTATTTTCTTTCTAAAAGCAACCAAGAATTTTGGTAGATTTTAATCGACGAAAATTCTGTTACGATGAATCCTTCGATTCGCTTTTTAGTTACACGATTAAAAATTTTGTACGAGATTTTACTGGAATTCTCACTGGGTTTCGCAACTTAATTTTTCTCGGTGCACTAAAGAAATGTAAATTTTTACACGACTAAAAATATGCTTATTTAATGTCTTACTTGCATGTGCACGTGCATTCTGTGTACAATAACGAAATCGGTGTACTTAAATAAAGATTTTTCGAGGAACTTTTAATTAAATATCCCAGGTACTGTATTGCTAAACCGAACTTTTTTTTAAGTTTGAAAAAAAATAAGTTTGGAAAAACCAGTCTTTATTAAGTAGCTTTGAAAAATATCACGCGAAAAATGTAAATTCTCTATCAAATACTCGTATTAAATTTTAACGATCGACATATTGCTATTTTATACTTCTAAATGGTTCTTATTGTCTCTTAAGGCGAACAGGAGTTTTTGCGTCGACAAATTGTAAGCGCAGACCATAATTTTAGATAAAACGAAAAAAGATTGGTTGGCGAGTGGATAAATAAAAGTTGCAAGTAATGGCACATGATCCGGTTAGGTTGAGCTCTTTTCATTAAGAAAACTATACAGGAAATCAAACATCGAACGTTCGTTTTAAATCTCAAGTTTAATCAGAATCCCGATAAAAATTACCAAGATTAGAGTTAGAATTCCATTGGATTTTTGCGCATTCGGTAAGAGTAATTTAATTCGAGATTATTCATTACGGCGGTTTTATGCGAATGTACGCGCGAAAAAGTGCAAATTAGTATTCGGGAAAAACCTAAATTCAAGTCTGAAAATATGAAGGGCTCTTTGAATTTCAATGAACAATTTTTATACGTGTTTTTTCATGCGGCGTTCGGTGTAGAAAAGAGTCGTTTCGCCATAAAAATAAAGAGAACGAGTCGTAACTTCCTTCCGTTTTTATATATAACGTCATGAATGAAACTTTTTCGCTTCTGGGTTTATTCTCTCCCTCCCTCTCACTCTCTCTCTCTCTCTCTCTCTCTCTCTCTCTCTCTTCACAGTAAAACGTGCGCGTGCGATTCTTAAATTCTTGACGATTGAATTCAATAAGGATTATTACGCGCAATTCTCCGTCAACCCTTTTATGAATTCGTCCGTCATCGCGTTTTTTCTAATTCCCACAGTGAGATCCGAACTGTTTGCGTTCGAGTGAATGGCCATAAATTCAGTCGCAGAACTGTTTTCATCACTTGCACCTTTCACTTTTTATCTAAAAATTACTAATATGTACCGTGTGTTCTGAATTTCTGCGACTTAATTCTCGAGTTCCTTTTATTCGATACGATCTTTTTCAACTGAGAATTTAATAAATATCTGTTTAGTTGTACATTGCAAGTGTGAGTTTTCTCTATGCGTGCGTGCATGTGTGCATGCAAGTTATTTCAATTAGCTCAATTTGGTCACAGTTATTTAGAGCAGCTAGTGCAGATAAACGCATTCACCGGTACGCACGTTTTGGAAATAACATTGGCTGCTTATAAATTTCAGACACGCGGTGGACTGACTTTCGAGTAGACGTTTAAAATTTCGGTAAGAAAAACATTAAAAGTATCCAAGTTATAGGCCGATATGAATGGTACCACCGATGGTAGTCGGAGGCAAACAGAGCCACTCGGAATAATAGATCGATCGGCAAATTAAGGAAAACGTTAGGCGTTAAAAGAGTTTGCCGTTAAAACAGTTAACTTTTTTGAATTTCGTAACGTCCCCCATTCCAGATTAATATTAGAGCCCGAAATTATTCATAAAATTGCGTATTTGTCAGTGTCAGGGGCGTCGAAGCCCTATATCTTTTATGCATTCGCGTGCCTCGCGGGCTGAAAGTCGATGATCCGCTCGGCTTAGCCAGACTTTTTCCCTTCGGCTCAGCGACGCGACACACGTCGGCGAGATCTCCGAGATAATTTATGGACGTGTGCGCGTGCCGCGTTAATCCGTGTGCGGCGCTCGCCCGAGCTTTTTTCTTCGCTCCTGCGTAATTTCTATTTCGGATCTATTTTTTGCGCCCGAAAAACGGCGCGCTGAACTTTTCTCGGGGCTGCGACGTGTTTTTCGCTCGGTAATTCGGTTCTTGGAAATTTACACGGGGAGCCTAACGGACGAACCAAATGGGACACTAAAAATGGTCTCTCTCTCTCTCTCTCTCTCTCTCTCGAGGTTTACGGTACTACTTGAACCGCGTGGAATTCACAAACGCGCTGATTTTCAATTTGATCGGAGCGCACGCGAGCTGCAAAAAGTTGGCTCGATTTAACTTCTTTTAATTTTTACAATCCGCGGATTAAATGATATTCGCAGAGGTCATTAGCAAGGATCGAGTTTGCTTCGTGAACCGCGCGAGAATCGCCATTTTAATGAATTTTAATCGAGAGAAGTAATCAAATTTTTGAACACTTGATTACGGAGCAACCGTTAAAGTTGCTGGAAACGCTGTAAAGAGAAAGAGACAAATTTGAGTTTATAACGTGCGAGCAATTTTGAATCAAAGATCTCGGAGAAATTACTTAGTGTTTCCGTGAAATCTCGTAACCATCCGCAAAGATTCGATAGCAATTAGACGAAGAGATATTTTCAATTCCATTTATGACTTCCTTCTTCTCGAGTGTTTTCGGCAATTTTCAACGAGACAGCCAAGGTACCAGCAGCGTAAACAAACCTGAAGCCGTTTATTTTCCCTCTCTCTCGACCCCTCTTGGGTCGCTCATTTTTATTTTCGAGCGTCGCGTGATTCTTAATTCGCCGTTGGCTTTGAAAATCTCGAGCTTTCGCTCGCTCTCGCTCGCACAGATCCACAGCAAAGTGTTTATTTGCCGAATCGCCGTAAAAGCGCAATATTGTTATTAAACAAGTGTTAAATGCAACTTTTCTTCCGCTTTTTACGAGTAGTAAAGTTTAGTTCAATCTTTTACGAAACAATTTATTTCGAACGACCGAATTTAATAAGCTATCAATGCTTTTGTGCGCGTTTTATAGCGCAAATCATTTATTTAAGACGCGCGTAATTCAAGTTTATCGCAGTAATTACCCGTGGAATTGTACTGAGTTGGCTGGTAGTGTGCGAGCTCGGCTTTATGTTTGAAAAATTCGTGTATACATTAGAACGATGTTGTTTTGACGGCAACTACGCGTGGCGCTCAACTAAGTTTGCAACTTACAAATGTCGCCGCCGAGTCTGCCTAAGCGACTTTTCGGAAAAGGGAATTTCAGTTCGGCTGCGTTGGGAACAATCTGCCTTAATACCGAATTTCATTTTCGAGCCGGAAGAGGTAAAAAACCAGTCTACCGTACTCGAGCACAATGAGTCTTGCGCTCGCGCAAGAGCGAAATGAGATTCGCAATTCCCTTTTGGGTTTTCATAACGCTTTTGCACTTTTTCACCCTCGGCAGATGCGATTAAATCAATAGCCAGGGTCACCCTTTGAGCACTCCCTCTTTCAGCTTTCGCACGCATTCGTGCGTTGTTCGGGTTGTCGGCGCGACGATAATAAACGCCCGCACGTTCCAGTTTCGGGAACTCGAATAACCTGGGGATAAAGAGTCATTTTTGCTCGCGACTCCGATCGATTCCAGCTCCTATGACAATGGCTGCACTTTTTCCCTTTTGCAAGACGATTTCGGCCTAATGATCGGGAGCAGATGTGAACATTTTCGCCACGAACCAGTTGAAACGATCCCCAACCGATCGTAAATCGACCAATCGAAGGCTTTCGCGCAGATTCAATTTAATTCGAGTCGTTGCGAATTATGACCAAACTCACGGTTTATGAAAATTTCTCTTCTTCCAGTCATTTTTGCAAAGTTTTACGGTGAAAACTATTGATTTCCTCTTTATACTCGTTGCGTTTAAAAAGCTTAAGGACATTGATTCTTTCATCGCATTTGATCAATTATCTCGACGAGCAATAGTTCCAACGACCGCATCTTCTCAGTGTTCATGATAAAAGTAACAGTAGCATTTATTTGCTTATTGCAACTTTTTGCACGTTCCTCGTCATAAAATACAAATTAGCAGTTTTATTCATTTAGTTTAGAGTTTTTTTAGTATTTTTTTGTTAAAATAGATTTAAAATGGTACGGACTTGAGCAAACAGATATAGGAAAAGGGCACTCGATTATTCTTTTCAAAAAGATGACAATAAATATACGGCATTTGCAGTAAGGCGATTCTATTCGTTTCGATTTTAAAGCTTTCAATTATCAGTGCTTTATAAATTTTATGTATTCGTTGATGCAATAAATTGAAAGTTTTTCCGAAGATTTTTCGATGTAAGACTGGAAGATACATAAAAGCTGCAGGTAATTGTATTCCATCTTAACATTAGGTTATATTTAAAGTAAATTTGCATGCGTATACTAGCATGGTTAGTAATTCCAGCAGTTCATTATCAATTTTTACGATATCACTCATTCAGGTTTCTGCTACAACCCATTTATTAATTATTTTCTATTATTCTCTAATACCATTAATGTAGTTCCTATGATTTTTAATTATTTTAAATTACGAAGAAATTTACAAGCATGAAATTTTTTCCAACTTTTGTCCGAGTAATAAAATTTGTAATTATTTCATAGAGCGTTTCATTAATTAATTTATTATTAAAATCGTAAAAGTATACATTGATTTATTTATTATTATAATAAATCCATAAAATTATCTCTGCGGCAGGAGAAAAATATTGTATTAATTGAATTAATATTTATAGAGAAATTAATTATTTCGTATGTTGTAAATATGTAGTCGTAATATCGCTTGATCGGAAGAAAAGAAACGTGGCAAAGTATCGAATCAAATCAAAACAACAACAACAACAACAACAACAACAGCGGTAACAGCAATAGCAACAGAATAATAAAGGAATCTTAGGTGTAATTTCACAAATGCGATCGTTTTCAAGTTCGATATTAATAAATATATTTCGCAGGAGTTGTAAAAAACATACGATCGATAAATTAACATAGATACTCGTAAAATTTTGCTCGAGTCAGCTAATCCGCAGAAACTAATAGCAGTTTTATGCCGTCGCATTAAATCGCGAGTGATCTAAATAAGCGAAACGGCCCGAGATCAATATTGTGTATGAAAATTTTGGTCAACAAGAAGGAGAATCGTCGCGGCAAAAGAGACGATTCTTTTCGAATTCGAATTTACGTTATTAGGAGCGCAGACACGATAATGGGAATAATCGGCATTTTCGAGCTCGAAATTCCGGGCTTACGTTAAGCGAGGATAAATACGTGCGAGCGCGTCTTCTCGCCACTTACCGAGCCAGCAAATAACTGTCGCGGTTAACCGCGTGGACCAACAACTTGTCAAAGCCATTGTGAAAAATAGCGAGGAAAGAGGAGCAGGTCTTGACGAGGGTTGCGCACTTGGATCCTCGCCGCGTCCGACCGCAGTTTTGGCTTCGTCCCGCATGTGGGTATCGGCCGCAAGAGCAAATGTCCCGTCACCTGGTGCGCAGCCCGAAGGCCATGGGACACCAGGTCGCGCCACGGGCACTCGAACGCTCTCGAGTCTCGTTGACCCGGCCAAAATACGCGCAAGTCCCAGTGCGTCGCGGGCCCAGCGAGCTGCTCCTATTTATCGAGCAAGCTCTAGAAGTAATGGCGGGAACAAGCCCCGAGTAGCGACACGTTGTTGCTAATAGGTGCAGGATCCAAGTGTTCGGGTCAGCAACGTTTTGCAAAAGAATTAATTTAAACCGAAAATTGGACGCTCGATTCGATCGAAAAATCAACTAGACGCTTACAGTTGCAAATATTTCGAAGGAGCGTTGAACTCTCTCTTTTTAAATTCGGACAAGGGCTTTGGACTCCGGTGCACTCGTCTCGCAAGCCCTTAAGCACTTGTTCGATCCTTGATATTCTGCTGAGAACGAGACATTCGACGTTGAAATCGTCAAGTTCTGAGACGGAATTGTCAGGCGCGGCCAAAAGTTCAAGCTCTTTAGGTACGCAAATAACAAGTTTGGACAAGCTAATCCACGCTGCGCATAAATACGCGTTATTAATTGGCGCTCGTCTTCGAGATCTAATATTCGTTGTGTTATCGATCCGGGGACTCTCGATTTGCGCAATTGTGGAGTGCTGCTGCAGTCTCGTGCAGTGCAACGCAGCAAATTCAATTAACTGAAACGAACGCTTTCGGCAAACGCGCTGATTAACTCGAATTCGAGTGCTATTAAAGCAAAAATGCGAATGATTATTTTGGATTTATCTATAAATTTTGCGCATCGCGATGAGGAGAAAAATTTTCAATGCGGCTGCAAACATTTCACGAGGTGTTGACTTTCACTAATATACAAGTTACACGGCGACTTTTTTTAAAGAAATCGTTCGGTTTTGCTCTGTGCCGGTGGTTTTTTAAGTTTTGCCACCGCGACCTAATGTTTTTGTTCTAATAGCTTGACAAGAGTTTTGCAAACGCGGCATTGGTCCATAATTTCCCGCGAAGCGGAGATTACGATATTAGCAGTAGATTTACCAACAGATGGCTAGAGACATTTCCCTTCCTCGCCGGTAAAACTAATTTTCATTCACTCGTAAATTGCGGCTTCGCTGGCAGAATAACGTGAAATTATTAACTTTGCTCTCGTTCGTTTTAAATACGCCAAACATCTTGGGCAACAATCAGATGTTCCGCCATTAGCGCGAGTACACGTAAAAATCGCTTTTCCATATAATGGACGCGAGCGGCGGGTAATCATCCAAGGTGAGCCTTTTGTAAAGATCGTCGAAAGAGCCGTAGCTTACATCGCGCTCTTTCAATTTGTGTGCGTGATCTAGTTCTGGGATCGCGAAGGGCTAATATTTGCTTTATTTCCTCGAGCCTGCGATCGTCGACGCCCCTCGGAAAACATTTGGCGTTCGCGCTCTCGAGGATGGAGGAGCAAAAGTGGTCGCCCTTCCTTTAAAAGTTACCAAAGCTTGATTAGCTGAAAAGCGTTAATGAAACGCTTATTGCCGAACCGGGGGACAGGGAGGAAAAAGTCTTTATCGCGAGGGGCGGCAATTCGCTATTTCCAAGCTCCTTTTATCAAGTCTCGCGGGCTGCGCTCGGATATTATTTGGCCGATCACCCGACGACCTCGTGTTTTATAAATTTAAAGAACACGTAGACGCGCAATCGCTACACATCATCCGTGATTTATAAGTTTTTTACGGGCCGAGTTGTATTATTCACCGGGCGAATTACAACTTACATTATTATTTAGAGTGTTGTTTAAATCATCGGGCTGCCATTTTTTAGTCATCTGGTCTTTGGCTAATTATGGCCAAGTCACGTCGGCTTGCTTAACAATTAGTTTCGACAATGATTTTGAGCGCGATAAGGCAGCTCGAGTCGTTGGCACAGGTGGAGCTGATGAAATTTACCTCAGTTCTCACGATTAATAATCTAGTTGCCGTTCGAGTCGTCGCTGGAATAACCCGATCCACTAATCCGAGGAATAAAAATAAGAATCCGCGATGTCGTCCAGCGGAGGACAAAATTTTTCGGCAGAGTCGCGTAACAATAATACGCGCACGCGCAGTAGCCAGCCTCGGCCGGATCAGCCGGAGCGTAACAAGGTCAGCTTAGTTTATTGCGGTGTCATATGCCGCCGTATTAGGCAACATCCGCAGAATTATTAAAATGAAAATGTAACGAGCGAGCGGCACAAGCGTCGTAAGCAGGTAGAGAACGAAATCCGGGTTATAACCGAAAGGAAATTCCTCCGCTCGATCGACGGCTTCTTTGAACGGGACAAATACCTATCGGCTTTTTTTTACCTTCTGCTACAATGATTATGTTACCAGCCATTGGAGCGGCTGCGTTCGTCGGACACAGTTCGCGACTTTATTTCGTGCTTAATAATCGCGGCGAACGCGAATAGAAGTCGATGCCGAATGCAGAGTCTATGTCTTTTTAAAAAAATTGCTCTCGGAACGCAGTCGTCGTCGAAAATACTCTTTAAATATTTTTACAAGCGTTTATTTGTCTGTACGAAGGTGTTGTTGGAGCCGGAACACCGAGCGTTCGTTTGCTCCTATTTACGATTAATTTCAACGAACGTTCACAGGCGTGGAAAACTCGTTATTTTAACAATGGAATCGAAGGCTTTTTCAAAGCACTCGAACGAAGGCTGATGGTATTTCGCCGATGGGCGGATAAGAAAAGGTGGGCTTTAAATTCATCCGAAATCGCTCGTTCGAGTGCTAATTCGGGGAATAGTTGCGACACTCCCGAGTCGCCGCCGCCGCCGCCGCCGCCGCCGCCGCACGCTTTGTAACAAACTCGACGAACGACACAAGCCGAGCGTCGTTGCTTTTAATTCGAGCCGCGATACGAGCAGCGGAGAATTATTAAAAAACGTGAAAATTCACCTTCCGCAGCGCCGGAGCGGTGGGTCGATTTACGGAAGCGCGTGCGTCATCGAGACTCGAGCGAGAAGCGTATCATTTGCTCGAGAGCCCCGAGCTGACGTATGATTATTGGCTCCGCACCGTCCGCGGCTGTCGAAACGACGATACTCTCGGGGAAACGAGAAATGAGAAATAAAAGGGGAGGGGCTCGGCAATTTTCCGGCGCGATGTAGCAGAACTTTTCGGTTTATCGCTTATCCCTAGGAAGAAAAGGGAAGGGACGCGGCGTTACACTCGCTTGGGCAGTCCGTGCGTGGCGCGTGCGCGCCAATTATTGGGAAAAAATCGGGCCCCTGGGCCCCCGTTTGATTTACCGACGGCAGGAGGATTCCAACGGGATAGTCGCTCTTCCGCGAAACTAGCAGCGCTCTTTAGGCGGCTTTTTCATCTCTTCTCTCCAGCGGCGATCGAGGAGCGCCGCGCCCGGGCTTCGGTTAAACATTTATGCGCGAGGCCATTATTAACGCTCCGAACTGCGGCGCGCGCACCTCCGCCCAACGGGAGCACCATTTTCCCGCTTTTCTCGCTTCCTCTCGTGGCCAGACGGCTTTATTCAGCGTTGCAACAACGCTTTTACGGATTTTACGTTCTCGCGCCTTGTGCCCTGGCCGAGTCGAACGAGGGATAGAACTTTTAGCCCATGAATGGAAAGTATTTTGCCCCGACGCGTCCCTTTAACAAAGTCTCGGGGAATCCCGTCGCTGATCCGCAGTCTCCGGCAACAATTTCAATATTTACGCTTGCCGACGCTTTCAGCTGCTTTCGTATGCGCGTATTTGCATGCAAATGTGCGTCGTCGGCGCATCGCTCGCCCCGACAGTTCCGATTGTAATTACCGATGAGTGTCCGCGCGGGGAAACTCGGCCAGGAGCGCCGCTACTAAAAGTTGGGCCTCTCGCCTGCGCCAGCGGCGATCGACGAGACGCGACAAGGGCTTGGCTTTTCCGCGCGTGCAAATATTTGCGCGCGAGCCACTCGAAGCGCCGGCACGGCCTCGTAATCCGGTGATGTACGCGCCGCCACGCGTGCGGATTTTAACTTAAAGCCAAGCGGTTTAATACTCTCGGAAAATCGAAGGGGACTACTCCCGGCGAAGATTTCCCAGAAGAGCTGCTCCATTTATCACCCTAAAACTTATCCATTTGCATTTACACGACTCTCCTTTTCATTTTCGTAACGTGGGGCTCGGGCTCCGAATTGTCCGGCCTCCGTTTTCGTAAGCCGCCGTTTCCTGGACGCTAAATTATGAGTTTACAGTTTTAAACGGCAATCGCTTTTATATGATAATCGAGGGCTCGTAAGTGTATTTGATCACGACAAGACCAATGCCTGCACTTCCTTTTCGTCGATCGTTATAGTTTTCGTTTCGAGCCAACTGGGCAGCGGCGACACAACCAAGAGCTGGACTGAACCTCGATAACGAGTCGTTACCGTAACTTTAAAACGCGTTCTCGTTGTTAAAATTAAACGCAGGACGCGTTTCGTTAGCTCGAATCGTTACGGGCACTCGAGTTGCGCTGGGAAACGTTGAATCGACGTTCCGCGAGTTTATTCTTGCGGAGACGTTCGGCATTTTCCGAATCGGCCGCGCGGCGGAAATTTTCCAGGCGTCGCTCGCGAGCTTTAAATTTGAGGCTCCGCGGGCGGCACCGGAAACACGCGCCGGAAATCCGACCGAATTTCGCCGAACGCGAGTTGTGCACGAGTTGGCGCACAACGCCAACAACGGTCAACTAGCTGTGCGGCTGCTTTTTACGGGGCGTAATTGTAGATCGGCTCCGGGCCCGGGCCCATTCATCGGCGCAATCATCCGTCCAGCTTCGTTCCCGTGAGCTTAGATGCCGGCGCGGAGGTAAAAAGGCAATTGCAGTTGGCAACGAAGGCGCCGACACTGTGTGCGTGTCGGTCCATTTGCATTTGGAGCAAAGGCGAGCGCCCGTATCAGGTGTTACGGGATCGGATATCTTGATTAAATTTATCGTCGGCGGAGCTTTTACTTTTTCGTTGGCTTTATTTGCGCGCGCTGATGTCTGTATCTGGTCGGGGCGGCGCGCGAACGGCCCGAGGGAGACTCGGGCGATTAATTTATGTAAATTCGTCAATACCGATGCGTGACAACACGCGGCTATGATTTACGCCGGGAACCGGGACGTAAAAATGAGGCGGGGACAAATGGACGGGACGGACGCCTTCTGTGTGCGAATGTTTAATTCATAAATGATTCTATCAGCCGGCCTTGAACAAATTTACCAGCTCTTGAAAATGCATATCACTTTTAGCGAGATATGATTTCCAGCCGATCGGGCGCCTTTTTTTCTCTTCTCCTCGAAGCCCTGAAATTAATTCGACGGGATTTCGTAAGATAATTTGCGTTTATCGCTTTTTATTTATCGGCCGGTTGCGAGTCACTGCGAATACAAGCATCGATCCTTGTTTAACGTCGCATTAAGATGCATTAAGAATCCGCTGTTGTAGTAGTGGCAGCAGTTGGCTTAGTATTCCAATGCTCCGGCCGAAACGCGCGGTATTTATGCTATTAAAAGGCTTAATTTAATTTTGGACCAGCGCCGCCGTAGACTCGTAAATCTCGCAAATCCCGTAAATCCCGCGAGCGAATTCCGGTATTCCGATGAAAAATGTGAAAGTTGCGACATTTGTAAATATCACGAGTCGCCTTAACTCGCGTTTGTTAAATATGCTAAATGCGCCCGTTGAAGTCCCAAGTTGCGCAACGACTCGCTTGCCGTTTTATAGATCATCATTCACTTTTCCACTTGGAATCACTTGCGGTTCCATAATCCTCCGCGTGCACCACTCGGGCTTGCACAATTATTTAACGAGTTATTGCCGCGGAATTAGAAAGCCAGCGACGCCTCGGAGAAGAGCTTGGCGACGTTCCGGCAACAGGCGCGGCAGAAAAGTAGCCTGGAGGTGCTCGGGACACGCCACTGCGGCCAGATTCGAGTGTGACGGCGCGTGCGTTTTCCCGATTTTCCCGATGCGAAACGCGAATCCAGGCTCAACCGGCCAATATGCTAATGATAGGTTCGTTCCGGTGTTTACGAGCAAAAACAGATCTACGCCTCAAAACGCGCGCATAAATATCGTTTTATGCTCGCGTACGATCTTTTATACGCGCACTTCCATTTGCAAAACATCCGCAGCTCCTGAATCCTTTGGCCGTGTGCGCGCGTCGTCTCCTTTGATACGCCTATTATACTCGACTTTCCTTTCTTGCGCATTATGCATTTAATTTCTTCGTCCCTTTCATGCGCGCTTTTTTCATTTTTAATTTTAAGCCCCTTACCGACAAACCGCTCCTGTGTTGTTGCAACTCCTCTGCAGCAGCCGTATTTCGCTCCTCGTCCTACGAGCGATATTTACTCACCCGTTCTAAGCTCCGAGCCAGGCTTTCCTATTATTTAGCATTAATTCGCGTTGCTCTGCGATTCGGCCGATTAATCGAAGCCAACGTCTTTTGTTCGACCGAACAGCTTCGGTCTCTCGTTGAAAGTCCGTTTTATACATCGATTCTTAATTTCTATACTCCTCCGCTCTATTTTATCGTCGCACCGCACTTTTTCTTATATATACATATATTTATATCGATAGTTTCAATTTCTTCATTCAAATAATAGTTTGAACAACGCAAGTTTTCCTCGGGAAAATTTCCTCAAGATTTTTCTGGACAAAAGATTCGTCTGAGAGTCAATCGTGTTACAGCTTGAAACAGATTTTAATTCGTTAAAGTACTCCGATACACGTTTACCTCAAGTGCAATCGTGCATTATGTACATATGTATATATTATTTTGAAGAGTGAAATGTTCTATAAATACTTGCAACTTAATATAAAAAATGGTGCATTTGCATCTGCTCCCTTCCCCTTGTATTCAACTTTATTTTACTTAAATTTTCAAATTTCAATTTCCGCTCGTCTTCGTAATAAATAAGCAGTGGCGTAAGAGAGTAAATTTAAAAGCGCACCTACGGTGATTAATTTGTTATTCGTCTAAGCTCTTACGAAAACATAAACGATCTCTACCTGTTTATCGATGTTGGTTGAACTTGTTAACGGTTGAAACTTCTCCGCGCGTTTTCTCGAATTCCCGCATTTACGATTGTCTTCTTTTATTTCGCATAATTCATTTCTATTCGTTGCGTCAAAATTTTCCTTTAAATTACCGAGTAATGCTGCGATTTCCTTTTGCTCGCCTTTGGAATTCGTGCCGTTATTGCAAGATTATTAAGATGAGATTGTTATCTAATACTCAAACGTCTTTCCTAAATGTCGCTTGCCGTTAGAGCGATGCACTTCTTTTCTTTATTTTGTTTCCCCTCCCATTTTTCCTTCTACTCGCGAGCGTGCCTTTGTAAATTGTTACTATTGCGAATAAAAGTGATTTACGCTTATGGCTTGTAGGTTAATTTCCATCACTTTTTTAGGTTGAAACCGCGTCGGGTCGGCGGTTCCATTACCAACTTACATATTTCTTTCTCTGCTTTTTTATTACGATGTCATTAAACCTTGCATTTACTTTGTTGCGTCTATATGTTTATGTTTTATTCGAGTAGCACGCGCGTCGCATTTTTCTACTTTTCCACCGAGTTTTACGTACCGCTCGAATCTATATATCTGACAATCTCGCAATTCTCTTCAGTGCAGTTTCTTCCTTTCTTCATCTCCGCGTTTGCTTTCTCGTGTATTATCCTCTGATATTTTCTCCATACGTTGATTTATCAATGTCTCTTTCGCTTTTATTGACTTAACAACATTTCCCGTTACGGTTTATAGAAATTAATCCGTCTTTACTTCCTGCTTTTTTCCCGTGTGTCATTACGTGCTGCTATTCCTCCTATGCACTCGCAACAATTTCACCTTTGGCTTATTTATCTATCTGCCGCGGCACTATTCTTATCTATCTTCATCTTAATTATGTTTATAGGTATTTTTAACAAATTTCGTCTACATTGTAATTCTTATGTTACTGTCTTGACAGTTGCGTGTATTTTTTAAACGAAAAGCCATTCTTCTACGAAATAAGAAATAATACCGGTATTTGTTCTTACTATGCGTGTACAAATGTTATTTCCGATGTTAATCGAATCCAATGTCAATTTTCCGTTTGCTTGAGCGAAAATTTTGTTGAAAAATCTATAAAGAAGGAAAACAAATTTCCTTTTCTTGTATTGTAAAAATTGAAGGCATTAAACGTGTTTTACGATTATTCGATACAATCAACGATATCGCTCAGCAACATATTTTTTCACGCAATATCGTTGCCGTGTGATTCAGGTGCTGCGGACGTATCCAGTTTACGGTCGTTTTAAAATTTATTAAATAATATTCAAATACAAGGTTTTTTAAATTTCGTGCCACGCTTTTACCATTCGAAATTGGAGTAGACTCTTGATGCGTATGTTCCACAGTCTTACGAGTGCGTTTTTGCTGTTCCCCCTTTTCCGTTTTAAACCTTTCCTTCATTAACTCGTCATTTTTCCCCCAGACCTTTATTTACTTTTGCAAACTTTAGTGCTTTTGATTTTAATTCCCTGGCTCGTGTCTGCATTTTTTATTTCAATAGTTTCATTTGTAAGAGAAAAACGTTCTCAAAATTTATATAATTGCGGTCCGCTTTATTTTTCCCCGATATTAGCTTTAATATCCATTTTCTCCGCAATTTCTTTTTCACGTTAAAATAATTTTTTTCGTTAATCCAAGCATCGAAGGAGGGAGTAAAACGTGCTCTTTTGCTTTCTTCCACAAGCTCTCGGAACATTTATTTATTAACTTTAATAGCAGTGTTCGTACAATAATTATCCTTTTCAATATTCCTCTTTCTTGCTTGTTTTAAATTTGCTTTTGTGTGTGTGTTTTTTATCCCGTTGTCATTTACTTTCCTTCACACCTTTATGTTTATCCGTTTTATTGTTACTGAAGCCATCTCATTTTTTTCGAACCCCATTTAGTCTCACCTTACCTTCCTCTGTCTTAACGAGAAACCCCTTCCCTCTTTTACTCGGCTTACATTTTTACTCCTCCCTCTTTTTACCCTCTTACTTCAATAGAACATTTTCTTTTCTAAATATCCGCTTTGTTTCTTTGTTCAATTAATTTTTATTACTCTCATCTTTTCTTTGGCGCTACTCAATTTCACGACATTTCTGCTCCCTTATTTATTTATTTAGCAATTGCATTTCGCGCAAAAAGATTTTAAATACGATTTTTGCAAAAACTCTGAAAGAAAGTAATCGATTTTTGCGGTTCGAGTTTCAGCCCAGCCGAATGGATTTATCCACCAACCTAATACAAATAACGATAAATGAGGAAGGAAAGAATGCTAAGCGGAAAATACGAGGCGAAGAATTGCTCGTCGAAAATCAAGTCACGGACACTCTTTAATGATCGTCGCGCTCTTTATCGCATTCAATCAGCTCCTCGATTGGCCGACACCTTAAACGAGTTATGCCTCTCCTCGTGAGAGACAACGCGATAAAACTTTAGTAGAAATACGTAAATTCGAGCTCCGATCGAGTCGATCGGCGAATACGCGCTCGCAAGAACTAGGGGAAGGTCGTGCGTGCGCCGCCGATGCGAAGTGCGTGACGCCAAGGTGTCGAGGCGACAACCGAAACACAACCGAAACAGGGGCTATTCGGACTCGATAAGTCGAGCAGCACCAACACCTTCGAATGCCACCTTTTAAACGTCTCAAGGGCGTTCGATTTTTTTTTACTTAACCACCGCTAGATTATCCAAAATACAATCGACTAATAGCTGCCGCGTAAACTGTCCACTTGCCACTTGGGGGATTTTCTGTTTTCTGCTACGAGTCCTACTGCCGCTGCGACTGGCGATTCGTTTTTTACTTTCGCGTAATTCCGATAAATGACGCTTTCACTTATATGCAGTTCTTTACCGAGATCCGAGAGCGAGCCGCTAAGCAAATGTAACCCCTTCAGTTTCAATATTAAGCTCGTTGCGGAAGCGTGAAAATGTCCCGCGAATCTGATTAGCTGCGCGATCTCAATTATCTTGCACCGGGCAATTTTTTTAAATTGCTTATAAGCGAGCTTTAAATAAACGCATCTATCCTTGTTCACTTTAAGATCCTACACGTGACTGTCCCCGTGAATAATTTGTTCGATCGAATAGCCCTTTGTTTGTTTGAAAAATTATCCACAGGAAAATATTAAAAATTGAAGATGCAATTTTGAAATCAGACGGCGAATGTTGCTCGGCTAATTTCGCACTACGACACATTTGGGAATTGAATCGGTGCCTTTTGTCAGAATTATCGTTTGAAATAATTAGATTTAAACGTGGGGTTCGACGGCTGGAACTTCGAGGCTGCGCAACTTTAGTTACTATTAAAACAACGTACTTTGCAGCGAGTGGAATTTAATTTTAGAACAACTGCGATTACTGTCTTAAAATAATCTGAGATTCGTTAAATAAAAGTTGAAAATTCTAGCTATAAATATTGCAATCAGCGAAGAATATTAGCTTTTAGAGTTTCGCCCACAAACTCAAGAGTAATGAATATTTTTTTTTAATTTGAATAATCCCATAAATCTTGAAAATAATAATTGAAATAATAATCGGAGTTAATCTTATACGAATATCCTTTTTTACCAATTTTCGCTAAAATTGGCCTAAGCGAGACTCGTTTAAACGTCGGGTTAATTTGATTGTTCGTAAAATAAAATTTGCTCCGTTGAATAATATTTTCTTATATCGTAAATAAAATTTAAGCAAATTGCAGAGAAAACTTTTCTCCTCGTGCATTATTCATAAGTGCAGGTGAATTGATTTTGTATGTAACTTTTACTTATCGGAATACAAAAAAATCGCGAAAATGAAGAAATTATAAAGCTTTCCATAAAAATCCGCAAAAATAGTCTGAGATAAAGATTTATTTATCGATAACTTATGAATATTCTAGCTTAAAAAATGCTTTTAGAGTTAATAGACCTGACGTTCGAATAAATTAACTATTTCATTTCCGTTTATCCGTGAAAACAAATAATTATTACAGTTCGTGGAAGATAAAATTTACATCAATTAATAAGGTAATTGAAAAAAGAGGGATAAATAACGAATAATTCGTTAAAATTCATAACGCATATTCGTAGTGAGCATTGCGTAAATATTGAAGCAAATATTTCGATAAAAATAAATAAATAATACGTTTTAAGCAATGTGTAATAGATAAGTTAATCGAATAGAAATAGAGAAGCAATCCTTTTTCAGTTTCAGACTGGAAAAGCGTCACCGGCTAAAAGCAGTTCTAGCGCAAAATTATACGCAATGAGAGTCTTGCATAAAGAACCGGGAACTGTGTCTAGGAATTTATATCAGTCTGGTATAGCGGTATTGAAAAATCAGAAGGAGGAAACGTATATAACATCTACGCTCGCGGAAGTTAACGACGAGCTGGAGGAGGAAGGGGAGGGAAGAGTCAATAATTTCGAGCTTCGTAATGTTCTTTGTAGCTCAGCTACGATTCAAGGATATCACATATATATGGATGCGTGCGTGTGTGGATGCGTGTTGGCCAGGCTCGTTTAACGCCCCGAACAAGAGCAAAGGAGACGGAGAAACGTCGATAAGAGTGAGAGCTCTAATCACCGAGCGAGTTAATTAACGAGCATGCGAGATAACTCGGACTTATAAGAGAACAGGAACGGTACGCACGACAGGGAGAGAGAGAGAAGATAACGATGATATCTAGTACGAAAGTACAGGCGCGACGAAATAGAGGAAAAGCTGGAAATATTTTAATTCAATTATCAACGTATTTGTCCTTTTTGTTTCATTAGAGGCAGATCGTGTTTTCCCATAAATGCCAAATGATTTAGTTGGAGTTTTTGTTGAATACTGGTAGACATTTTATTAGAAACTGACACGTGCAGCAAGACCATTTTCTTCTCTTTTACCGGAGCTCCCAAGAAAAGCAGAACTTAGTTATAATTAATAAAAAGTCATTCCATGAGTTTAACGAGGATAATAAAGTGTACGCTTAGAGTTAGGACTAAATGTCTGTGCTTGTGTAGTGACCCGAACGAACGTTCGATAAAGCCACTGAACATTATTTATTGTCTCAAAATTTTTAAACATAAATATCTGACTATTTGTGCCTCGAATTTTTCCTAAATTTAATAGAATCCAAATCCGCAAATCCCTGATAAAAATAATTTTTTCCTATTCGTCTCTGGTTTTTAGAATTTAGCTACTCGTGCAATCGTTTCATTCAATACTTTCGCAGAAAATCTGGTCGTTTTGTAAAAGCGAACTCGACTTGATATTTACGAAGCGGAAGAGACCGAAAATTTTCCAGACTTTTTATTAAATTGAAATGTTAATTTGCAAAGTTGTCTGTTGAAATAAATTCACTAGCAGGTTATTTTATGAGATATTATTGAAATGAGAGCGAAATCGGAACTAAAACTGTCGTCCGCCAACTGCAGTATTTGAACATTTTTATATTATGTCACACATTCGACGCATCGTCAATGCGTCAAACCTAGACGGCAGGGCATGTGAGTTTTGGGGAAATCCAATATCGGGTCGCATTACAATCAGCACGTGCCATCGTAGGAAAATTACAAGTATAACTTAATATTTTACGATATTTCAATATTGGCATTAACATCGGCCACAGATTATCGAGACAAGCGTAATAAAAATTTTAAACCAAAATTATCGTTTGTTTTCCAGGTCTAATAAAAATAATTTAACGCCATTCTCACCGATGCGAATCCATTATTTTACAATTTATAATATAGTCATTTTAATGGCTATATAGTTGTGATTTTACTATAAAGCATTTGTCGTGAATATTAACGTAGGGTATAAAATTTACGATCCGAAGAATCCATTATCCATCGGTATATTTTCATTTTCATTTTTTCCCGCTGCGAATTTCAAACGCAAAGCGAGCGTTTATTCAAAATCCACAGTTCGAGTATCGGAAGCTCGAACGAGTGGTTATTAACGCAGTCGAGAAACTATCGATTTCCGAGGTGCAGCTGTGTGCGAGCCTTAACGAGATCAACAATCGTCCGTTCGTTCGAATCAAAATCGACTCTGCATAAATGCGTTACTGCGTACCACACACGATCTTTTATTGCGGATCGACTCGAGCGGACTAATGCTCGACTCGATATTGGCACTTGGGGCCTTAAAAAAGAGACGATTACTTCTAATTGGAATCACTTTTCATCAAATATCGCATGCGCTTATTATTCGATGCGATTTCATTTTTAATCGCAGGAGAAAGATTACAGTCGTTTTGCTCACTAACGAGCGCAATCGACTTGAATTTGATTTTCAAATCAATCGCAATTTTTCCTTGTTTTCTATTTTTCACAGCCAAACAGTGACGGAGCAAGTCTGTTGTCCAAATATTGTAACGTTAACCACTTGCCTTCGATTAGTCGTTGCACGTGCAAAAGGTTTGATCAAATACTAAAGGTTACGGTCACAGTACGCGTCAAGAATGCCCAGCCTTTTATTAATCATGCACATTTTGTCATCGAGTATAGGAGAGAACGAAAATAGATTGGTTGCGAATGAAAATAGACGAGAGCGAGTAAGCGGGGGAAATTTAAGTGAAGTAAGTTTATGAAATTACGACTTGGCGCAGTTAACGTATGGGACGACGACGACGACGACGACGACGACGACGACGACGATAGCGATAAAGCGATTCCTTCCGAGGATCGCCGAAACGCTTCCTTTTGCGTTCTATTTCCGTACACTTCGAGCTCTTTAGAGTCGCTCTGAAAAAGGAAGGAGAAAGAAAAAATAAAAAGAGAGCCGTAACAGGTAAAGTCGCTGGATTTTTAGACCGTACAGAAATAGAAATGCACGCCGGGAGGAAAAAGACAAGGGTAAAGCAATCGAGGTGGGGTATGCAAAGCAGAAATAAGGAAAAAAAGTCGGCCAAGGCGGCGGCTACCGAGCGAGTAAATGGAAAATGAAGATAACGAGGATAGAGGGAGAGGGAGCTTAAGGGCTCCTAGTCGCGCGTGCGCCTCCTGCAATATTTTCGTATTTTCGTTGCCAGCGCGCGTCGTTCTCCCTCTGTCTCCCTTCCTTTAGCAGCGGCTCCGACGGCTTTTAAAATACTCGCTGGTGACTCTTGAAGACAGAAACCAATCTCGAGTCTGCGCGATACATTGTATTTGAAGCGCCGCTTGGAAGTGTGCGTGCGATGTAATGGAGCTGCCGCAGGACGACGATAACGACGTTCCTGCTGGGGAAACGACTTTACCGATTTGATTGCCCCCGCGTTCTGGGCGACAGCTTTTTTTCTATTATCGTTAAACGCCTCCAGGTTCGAGCTGCTCTTTCAATAATAAACGTCGTTCGCACGTAATTGGCCGCGTCGTCTCGCGCTCGAGCGCCTATTTACATCTCCATCTACGTTTGGCGTTTGGCGTTTCCCCTCGCAATTACGTTGCCCGCGATACTCGTTCGCAAAGTTAACAAAAGCTCCTTCACCGCTGACTCAGATTCGTTTCGCACGTGGAGCTCAAATTTTTGAAAACCGATTACCGATTACCGAGCGCTTTCACGCACATCTTAGGCGAGTCCTCGACTCGACTCATTTGCTTACTTTCGAGATTAGCAATTAGAGACGGCATTCCGCGATAATGGCTAATTTCATATTTAAAATTCGATTAATAAATGGATCGGATTATATTAAAAGGCTCATTTTAAGGACGCGGACGTTTTAATTAACACTCGACTGGAAGTTGATACGAGATTTTAATCCCAGTTTACGCGCTAGCCGCTATATTTAGCTAAAGAAGGCACACAACCGATGCATAAAACTCGGCCTCGGAGATCCTTAATCTGTTTAAGTTATTATTTACGTAATTCAAGACAGTCGAAAGCATTTGTTTGCAAAGGGGCTTTTCTCGAGCCGGCAGTCGGGGAAAACGAGATGCGCGCGTTGAAAAAGCTAATTATTTCGAGGTAAAGCAAGAAAGAAGATTAGCCGGTTACGTTCGCTCGTACGTTTAATCATAGACGCGCACTCGGATATGACAGAAGAATAGCAAATACTTCCACGAGATCGTTGCCCGATAGTTTTAATAATGCGACGCCGTTCGAATCGACGCTTGCCAGTTTCTCTTATTCCGATTATTTTCGGACCCCTTAAATAAGCGCTGACGAAAGCCAAGTTCGCGCTTTCTACTTTCACTCCTGGGATCGCGCGAGCCGAGAGCGACGCAAAGTTGCAAAAATCTAAGGATAACGGGAGGAGGACTCGAGCGCGGATCGAAGAGCCGTGACCCAGTCGAGGAGGCGTTGTAAGCTCGCGGCGTCATGTTCGTTTGGCAAAAGCTGGAAAAAGGATGGAAAAGGGGAAGAAGCATCGCTCGTAACCGGCTGCGTTGCAGAATGTTGAACAACGCGAATTACTGGCTGCCATTTCGATGCGGGCAAGTAAATGGCCCGTGCGCGTGCGCGTACGCGTACTTCGTTTCCCCGGGTCATTTACTCGTCATTATCGTCGTCGCTCCAAATACGACGGGCTAAATCGTCTTCCGATGCGGTTGATATTAAAGCCTCGGGCAATTTTCCTCAGGTGTCGCTCTCTGTTCTCATTGCTTCTGGTACCTTGATACCCGGAGGTGGGGGGGGGGGATCGCGAGCTCAACTCGCGCAACTCGTTCTCATCAAACCCACCTCGATCGAATTGAAATTCCTTTGCTTTTAGGCACCGAGCAGTTGGCATTCTATTCGTATGATCGTTCCATCGTTTCCCTAGATTCGCCCTCCAAACTCCTGCTGCCTCTTGGGTTAAAGACTCTAAGACTGCGATCGAAAAAACGAAAGAAAAATCGACTAGTTGCTGCAAAATTTTCAAATGCGTTTCTCGACGAGTCCCTGCGTAAGAAAATCTACTTGGATTACAATATAAGATAGGATTATTTTTAATTCTAAACATTATTCCGTTCTCCACGTGATTCAATATTTAGTTTCGGATACCAAAGCTCCGGGTCAGTAGCAATTGTACTTTGCACGAGGAAATGTGCAAGAAACTTACAACGCAATTTGCAAGGTTAAGAACACAAGCGCAATGGACAACTATGGAGAACTAATACGCGGTTGGCCATTTAACGCTCATTGTTTTAAACCACGACTTTGTAGTGCTATTATTGCTTTCGACAATCTCTGCCTTAGTCCAAACTTACTACAGAACAGTTACTTTTTTTTCGAACGCTTATTTTACACTTGCGTTTCGTGCAATAAACTTTATTCGTACGTTTGAGAGGAAAATCAACGACGAGTGCGCGTAAAATTAGCAGGAGAAAATCTTGGTCTCTGAACTGGTGACTGATCGAGTTATGCAGAATCAGGCCTAGTCATAATGGGATAACTAACTTTAAGCTGTCTTTGGATGAGCTAATAAGTTGCGGCTAATACAGAACCTGCATAGGATATTGGATTACAAATACGGTTGTAGCGGACAAACGAATCGCGGAAACTCGTGGGACTTTTTACCGGTGTCCATTGACTCGCCAAACTGCGCGTATATCGTCGTAAAATTGACCGTCATTCGTCATTGACGATTTACCACTCGAAGAGAACTACAGGCTGTTTCAAACTGATTCTAGTTCAATTTGATAATCGATGAAAAGAGTCTCGTGACTTTGTTCGCCTCTGAACAATTCCATATCCACCACGAGAGAGAGTAACGTTGGGCTGAACTCGAATTCGATTGGATTTGCCAAGAAAGGAGGCCCAAAAGGGACTCGAGACTACTGGTCTAGTCGAGAAAGTCGCAGGAGTCGGCGGCCTGTTATCGCTAAATTAGTCCTCGAATAACTTTTAGCGGCCCCGAGTAGCTTACGATAACAGTGGAGAAACAATTTAACACCATTAGCCTGAAAATGCTTTTGTAATTCCCTGAAGTTTGAGAGTCCGTGAGAAAAGCGGCGCTGGCACGAATTCCTAAAATTTGAAATTGCGGTTCCGGCTCTGAGAGCGGGTTCTTACCAACTCAATGCCTATAATCCACTCTTACCCCGTTCGTGCCGCAACGATCGTCGACTCCTCGCGATGACCCTGGCGCACCTTCCTGAGTGCGCCCCCTCGAGAGCTGGAGGTGAAAGAGAGGAGCGAGAGGAAGGAGGGAGGAAAAAGGCGCCGAAAAGGAGAGCGAGCGGGGTCCAGGAGGGGTCTCTCGCTGCCTCCTCCTCCTCCTCCTCCTCCACCGTAAAGGCGGATGTAGATATGCGCGACTCGTGTTGCGAGGGGATCGGACGCGCCCGTTGCAGGACAATAACCCTGAATAAATCACAGGCAATGGTCATTCGGGCAGTGCCGCCGCCACTGTTATTCCGCGGTGGCCATCGGCGCTCGCTCCGCACGGCCAGACTAAATTGAAAACGGCGAAGGAGGTGGGAGGGATGGAGATCCGAGGGAGATTGGGAGAGCGGAAAGAATAACGGCGACGCGTCGTGTTACATTTTTATTTATGATGAAAGATACATTTATTTATTGCGCGCTCTTTGTTTTACGCGCTCTTCTGCCCGATGCCGCCCGCCTATTACGCAGCATTTTCGCAAGTTGGCTCCTCGCGAAACGTCGCTTCTGCTCCACGCCGTCATATTTATTTCCTTCGTTCGCGTTATTTACTGCTTTTTGCACTTTTGTCGTTACACTTTTTGCGCAACTCGATCGGTAACGTTCTTATCATCGACTGCGTCCAAAATACGAACCTCGCCGAAGCTGCTCCGTGCGATTATTAGTCGCCCGAAGACGAAGAAGAAGAATTGACTTTCGCCGAGGGTCGGGTGCGCGTGCGCGCAAATCGTTGCTCTCTGATTAACCAAGCCGCGCCATCTGCGGGATTAATTAAAAATTGAACCGAGATTGTATTATAATTGCAAGTCAGCCAGATGATCGCATTTAAATAAGACGCTCGATGCTAGTTAGAGCTTAATTAATGCGCGGGCATTAGCCTACATTCGTATCAAAGATGGCACGTTCGATGATTATTTAGTTGGATTATCAAAGATTATCAATTGACCGGGGGCGGGGAGTGGCGACTCGAATAAGCTGATTAAACGGAACTCTGCTGTTTCTGCTCCTCCAAGCGAACCGCTGATTGCGATTCAGTCTCAGTATCAGAAGCTGCGGCTCCAGCAGCTTTCCCGCTTGCAAATTACTCTTCAAATATTTTATTGGAAAAGAGTATTTTAATATATCGGTGCAACGCGATAAATTTACTTCGCAGCATTGGCTACTGGACAATTAGGCGCTGTTGACTAGTCAGTCGACTGATTTATTTAAAAAGTTGCTATGATAGAGAGTCAGAGATTTTCTACCTTATTAACAAAGAGTAGAGCTAATCGTGGCCTGAACGATAACTGCAATATCGTGATTGCCAGAGCCTTATTAGTGGATGTAAACATTTTAGGTGGGAGGGCGAGATGCTACTCAAATTTGGAAAGCGAATGCTCGTTTGTTGATTAATTTCTTATTACGATTCGCGAAAATTTACGAGAAAGCGATTCTCAAGATGTAAAGCGACTGCGCCAAAAACCTACGCAGTCCAATATAAACACTTTATCAAGTGCCAAAAAGTAAATTTTTTTTGCCAATAAACATTAATCGATAAAAAGTGCCATTCGAGCCAAAAAGTAAGGTCGAGTTGTGATGTACGAGGCGATAATTAAGATGTAGTTACCGTTATTACAGGAATATACGAAAGCTCTTTATCTCTCTCTTCGCCCGTGCGTTATACGTGCGCTTGTTAAGCCAGAAGGGAAATAAAAAGTTACGTGACGGCTTTGAAAAGGGTTTGCGGGCATTTTGCGAGAGTCGGTTGCAGAAAGCGCCAGGGGCTTTAAGAAAAGTACAAGATCGCGATTGGAACAAACGAGGATTCCGTATGCGAGTAATTCGAAGGAACGAGATCATAATAGAAGATCGAGGCCGGCCCGGACTAAAAAAAGTTAAAAGGGCTTAGCCTAACGAATCCACGCTCGAGCTTTTCGCAAAAACTTGGCAACGCGTTCTTTTTTCTTTCGCGAATTCCCATCTTCGTTTTTTTTGCCTCTTGTCGCGAGCTACTTGGTTTGCAAGTTAATTGTCGCGGGTGTGCAAAATTGGCTACGCGATTGGCTCGCTGTCTTCAAGACAATTGAAAATCTGATCGAAACGCCGCATTCTCTCGGCGAAAAACCACGAGCGTTTCCCCGTTACTAGGACAGCATCCATCGATCCGCTAAATATAAACAGTTGGTCAATATTTGTCCAGCAATTGGCGAGATGCGGTCTAGGAAGAGTTTGCGATTCGTCCTGGTGCATCTGATTTTGGATACCCGAGTGCGTAGACACGAGTGGCACACGATTCTGCGGGGAGACTTTAAAGCGAAATATTTGGAATCAGAGCCGCGCTTGAAATAATCAATGAGCACCGGTAGGAGAATGTGAAAGTTGATAAAAAAGCCTCCGCGGCACGGAAATATTGTCAATAAATTAATGGCCCTGACAGAAAATGCAACGAGTTTCCGAATGACTAATTTGTTTTCTAGCGTAGCTTATTTTAAATATCTCGTACCTACGGACAGAATTTAAATTAAAAACATTTCTCGTCGCTCGAATTCAGTAAAATTACGAGGCGCGAGTCGATAAAAGTCGTGGACAAGTAAAAATTGTGCATCGGTAAGTGCACTGATACAACAGGGGACCTCTTTGAGATTCGAGATTTAAGATTATGCACGTATCTTATTCAGCGCAGACGTCCGTTAAGTTTCCCCCCTTCAAAAATTATTCCGCTAATAGTTGAAAAATTGAATTATTAATCGGTGGCTCGTTGCAGTCAATGAGAAATAAACGGATTAGTCATCGGGTCCGTTATGCCCGTAAATAAAGCAAAGCTCGCGGAGCTAATTAGTTCGGACGTTTCGAGTAACTCGGGAGTTTGCATTCTGGATAGCGTTACGTATCTCGAGTGCTAATATTTTTAAAACGTGTATTGTAATTACAAGCAGCGCCGCGGATATAACATAGCGCGAATCGCACGAGTAAAAATCGCCGCGGCCTTAGGTGAAAGTAAGTCCTTAAGTAGCCTGACATGCGCTAGGGGAGTGGGGGGAGAAGAATATCGGTAGAGGAAGCGAGACAATCGATGAGGAGGCAGAGAAGAAGGAAAAAGTGCGCCGCATCATCGCGCGTAATCACGCACCCCGGGAGCATTGATCGGCGCCTCTCTTGCCCCCCCCCCCCTCTTCACCGGAGGAATTTCCTTCCTCGGCTTTTCCGGTCACGGCCTCCGAAGGACGAGGTCATCCGCGTTTTCGCTTCGCTCGCCCATCCCTTCTTTTCGACGAGAAGCATCGCCTTCGACTCCTTTCCCCAGGAGTTGAAGTCCGCGTGATTTCATCAGCGTTGCACTTTGGAAGGTTTTCAGATTCTTGTAATTAATTCGAAGCTCTTCCGATAATTAATACGAGGGAACAAATATTTTACTCGACGTTCTGTACATACTCGTTTTAATTATTCGGATAATTAATTAGTTTCGGCAACAAAAACAAAACTTATCCTGCTTACAACCTCCTTCTAAATGCAATATTATTTATGCGCTCTAGCGCATCGTCGAGTGATGTTTTGTTGTTACGAGTTTAACGTTATAACGCATTCACCATTATTATAATAATAGGAGCAACGTGTAGGCGCGTACGCGGTGTTGCCAACCTATATATAGTTTTCTTCTCTTGCTCTTCAGCTCTTATTGCTTTATTTCCAAACTGTTGTAATTTGATTCTTAATTATTTATCCATTTGCGCGTATTTTTTACATTTTTCCCATTCGCCAAATTTGCTTGCGCAACACTTCTAAGGTCTCAGTTGCATTTTAATACTGCCCTTAATTCGTCACCAAAACTATAAAATTATCAAATTCGTACGATGGATATTTTTCCTTCGCTCTCGTTAAAATGCAGTGCTCGTCAAGCTTTTTAAATATTGCGTGTATGTACAAGCTTCTGTGCTTAAATTTACTTTTACAGAAACTATTGCTTTTAATACTTGGCAATTAATTAATAGTCTTGCGCAGTTCCCCGTAGCGACTTGTTTCATTTGGAGATGCCAAAATTTTTTCTCTTAACATATATTTGATGAATGCGTTATTCCAAATTAGCATTACTCACCTCCGTGTATTCGGTGTTCGGCAAATTTTTCACCTATCGCATAAAAAAGCAACGAGAAACTCACAATTTCACTTATTAAATGTACAAACTTTTTATCGAATGTTGATTGAATAATTTCCAAGGTATCGAAAAGATATAAGATATTGTTATGGCGAGTATTAAATGCACATTAGATTCTCAGTGGAAGTAATTGAACTCTAAGCGCTTGGAAACATTACTCGTTAAGCTTCTTCTCGTAACATTGAATAATTCGCAACTGTATTAAGCAAAGGAAACACTCGCATACACCAAATACTACATATTTTACACGCTTTTTAATTTTACGGGGAAGGGAAATATTTTGCAAAGTCAGCTCGATCCGTTTAAAGTTTTGTCAATTTTACGGAACATTGTCTTTGACATTCAGTGGTTCGAAGGCGATCATCTGGAAGAGACGTAGACTTTCCTTGGAAAACCCACGATTCGCTCGCGTAATTTGCAAGCGATTTTAAAGTTACATTTTCAGGCAGCGTCGGTTTGCGAGGGACGGGGACAGAGGCGGTCCTCGGTCCCAAAACAGTAAAACCAACTCGAACAGTCTCCTTAGCAGTTGGCAGTTGGCATTGCCAGGATAGAATGTGCGTGCAGGCAAAGAGGAAGTTTAAGGAAGCGATTCTCTGTTGGCTCAGAGGGTGCGAACGCACGAGCCCTAATCGCCGACAGTCGCTGCCCTTGGACGAGACAACGCCAATCCCCCGTTCAGCTGTTGGCGCTTAGCCTTAACGCGACATTCGAACGGCGTGAGGTTACCGCGTAACGTCCTTGTAGCCGCGATTCGACTTGGACGGGAAATATTGAATGTTGGCGCGTGACGGGGAGACAATTTTCCTTCCCCTCATTCCGGCACTTTCGTGTTTGCGCGCGCGCGTTTCGTTACGTCGTGGAAAAGGAAACGTCGCTCAAAATTCGCTTCTGTATCGACTTCAAGCTCGAGCGCTGATTTTGTTTATGTCCTTTTTTTCGTTTCTGAAAAGTATCGATTTCTTCTCTCGGTGATTGACACTTGGGCGGCGCAATTATAAATGCGATACCAATAATAATAAGGTATTCTCGTTAACGTTTATCCAACGTTGTATCGGGGCAAGCGTCGTTTGCATCTATTCGTTTACTTGGATTGCAAATGTTTATAGATCCAAATGTATTCTCTCCGAGCTTTTAATTTTGCAAGATAAGGCGTCGCCTCGTTAATCGGGCCAATGATACGCTCGATTTATAAACTTATTTTAAGAGAATTCTGTTTTGAGTGTCGATAAGTAAACGTGAACGACTTTAACTGTCAACCTCGTGCGATAGCGCCAATTGACTTGACACGCATTATTTAAAAGTCAAAGAGTATAATTAAATAGAATGGCCCAAGAAAGCACAATTCACTATTTTGCAAATTAACGGAACGAACAAATAATATTATCATTTTACTTTTACGCGACATTAGGATTGATTGAGCTTGACGTAATTATTTGCGGCAGCAGTTGCGAGTTGGTTATAAAAAACACAAAATTTTACAAATTTTTCTTAAAACTGCATCGATTTATTAATAATATTATTCAATAGAAAATAAAACGCATTATCCGTAATATTGTTTCTTGGAAAGGCAATACATTTTTCAGATTTTGAACATTTTTTAATTTCCTTTTTTTATCCGAGATGTGTGTTAATTATCCGACTGCTTTTACCTTTGTAAAATTTTATCATCAGAATGAAAAATCTCCCCTAATTATTAAAATCTATTTAAAGTGTAAAATAAAACTTTAATTTAAGCGGATAAAATATTTGATATCGAAATTGTGTAAAGGCAATTATCAATTTTTGTAAGTTGCTCGAGGAATTTCTCATTATTTTACTAGATTGCCAATTTCATAAATTGTCAACCAATCGTTTTAAAATTAACATCTGTAATTTCAAATAATTACGTTTACTTGGTTAAATTTTGCAAGAAAAAGTTGGATAAAAATTTGCATTAATCGAGGAACAGTTGCTGAAAAAGAAAGAAACACGTGTAAAACTGTTTTATCATCTTCCTAGAAATCAAGACAGTTGACTCTTTATTCCTCTATTAAAATTTTTTTACTACTCATATTATTATTATTATTGTTGTTGTTATTATTATTATTAAGTTCACTAAGTTTAGATAAAAGAAAGCTACTTTAGTAATGTTGTAAAACTAAAATCTAAATTCGTTAATTTCTTATTTCAAATACTTCCATTTCCTAATGACAATTAATAGTTTTTTTTTAATGTTTACGTGAATACATATTATATACACGTACGAATAATTAATTATAATAACCAAACTTTTGAAAATGTGTTTCTTTGCATTTTTGTTGGCAAAGGTTATTAATTGTAATTTAAATTTTTTAAAAGTTTAGCAATAAAAAAATAAAATTAAAACTAAATGAATTCGCAAAATCAGGTTCTGCATTTTTTCATCAT
The DNA here is from genome assembly GCA_018907185.1 of Platyscapa corneri. Classification (NCBI taxonomy): domain Eukaryota; kingdom Metazoa; phylum Arthropoda; class Insecta; order Hymenoptera; family Agaonidae; genus Platyscapa; species Platyscapa corneri. The sequence continues at coordinate 1,558,690 of JACCHW010000014.1, forward strand.
TATTGCTATTTATCAACATTGGTGTAAATCGCGTCACAATGTTTATTACACAATTAGATATACGTCATCTATACCTTTCTACATCGCTATTTATAAAAGAAAAATAATATTCTTCGCTTAAATAAAAGGTTAAAGTTTGGCTTTTATACGATAAGAAAGGAATTGAAATTAAAATTACTTAATAGACGTGAAATAAAGAGATAGTTTTATTTAAAAGAAGTTTATTTAGCATCGATTAGCACTAAATTAAATGTGACCTGCATTCAAATATTCATCTCGTGATAATCGATTATTTTTCGAGTTATGAATAATTACCATCTGAAATTGTAATTAGTTTTTTTCTTTAATTATCGGCGATCGATAACGACGAACAGCTAGTAGCGCTCGTATTTTACTATCAATTTGTCGATTTGGAAAATATAATTGAACAGCGGACAGATTGCAATTAGCGTTACAAGTAAGACCCACGAAAAGTTGGTGTAAATATTCAAGAAAACAAAATGTAATCTTGAAGAAGTTAATAGTAGTTTCGACGTCTGTCGATTGCTGAACGGAGTGCGAATATTTACGTTGCAATCAGCCAACTTAAAAACTTGAAAATTTATGATCAACTGAAGATTTCTCGGCCGATAAGAATGTACCCCGAAAGGGTTAAAAGCTTCTCTCTGACGTCTTATATAAAAGTAATTTATGAACGGTTCATTCATCATTCGTGCGTTCGCTCGTGCACTGGTTCGTTCATTCATTCATACAACGCCTAGAAATAAAAGACAAATCCGAAATTACGTCTCTCTTTTGGTTCGCTTGAATATTTATGATTTCAGCCGATGCGAATACCACGCGTGTATTTTCAATAAATCGAGACGCGAATGATGAAGAGATGCGGGGCGACGTCTACGGGCACAATGTTGCGGATGTACACGCGAATTATCGCTTCCGAATGATCGGAGCGCTTACGGTACTTTTCATCTAATTACCTTTTATTTCGCCGATGATTAATGGCTGATATTTATGTATTAGCTGGGAATGTTATTTCGTCGTAATCCGATATAGCGGGCGAAGATTTTATCGGGGAATTATCGAGTGGCGCGGGATTAAAAGTTTAAACTGAATATCAGCGCGAAAGACGTGCTTTTATCGTCCCGTAAAACACGTCGTTGCAACGGCCTTGGAACTGCGAGAATCAGTCGCGCGATTGCAGTCGATCGAGAAATAATAGGCCCTCCTTTTCATCGATCATTTATAAATTTCCGAGTTATTCGCGCGACACGACAACATTATTATCTCGCAAAGGTCTGACAGTCGATCGGGCAATAATCGGGAATTGAAAGCGCTGTTCTAAGGAACGACTCGAGCAGGCGAAATTATTCGCACTGGGAAAAGTAAATTTTCGCTCGCCGCACTCGATAAAACTGCTCGGCGCCTAATAAAATCAGGCTCCTCCTACACCTCCTGGCATTATTCGTGCTTCTGAGTTTTGCAAGATTAGAAATATTGTAGTTCGGGTGGAGGAAAAATATCGCCGAAGCTCGCGATGAAAGTGAGAGCGCAACGATCGAGGCAATTGCATTAGAAAGTTTGCAATAGTTGCATTGTAAAAAGGCTGACAGTTACAATGTATTCGTGGCTCGAAGCGAACCCGTGAATGCACTTGGTATTTGCGTCGCTCGGCTTCTCTGTTTTGCCTCGATTCGAACGGAAATTTTAAATCGGGATTATAAAACTCGAGCGGCAATTCCCGTGAAAAATGAGGACAACGCTGTTCAACCTTTAACGCGATTTCACTTTTGATTTGATTTCGACAATTAATCTTGGCTCACGGAATAACAGAATCAACAACGGAATGACAGGTGCAGCTTTTGAGTCACTTTGTTATGTAAAGCGACTTCGCGATTCGGAACTCGTTCCTTTAGAAAATAATATATGTACGCGCTCGTAGTTAATAAAAGCGTTACATTCCCTCGGTGCACTCAACGCGTGTTAATGTGCACAAACATGCGCACACATTTCGCGTTTCGCGTTTCGCGTTTCAGATGTAAAACGCTTGTTCGGGTCGAATAGTTGCAAAGTTGATTTAACCATTAAAAACATGGTGCGGTTTCGCGCACATTTAATAAATGCGGCGTTCGCTCGGCTCTTGCCTCGAGTAATTAATTAATTTCGACCGAAGATCGCTTAATTGTAAACAACTCCAGCGTCGACAGCTTATAAGTCTCCTTAATGACAAATGCAACTACTTGACTTGGATATCGCGAGGGGAAAATGTCGCGATTAATTCGATTCGCGAACGCGACGCTCGGAATCCGCGCGAACCGTAACAGCTGCATAATGCAGTCGAAGTGGCGACTCGAGCCAAGCCGCGACCATTTATCAGCAGCGGCGAACGCGCGCCGAAAGCTACTATCTCGACAAAGTTGAGCAATTACTCGGACTTGCGCGGTTCCACAGCAGCGCGGGGGTCGAAAATCCAGGGGGGCACCTGACACTGCCTCCGGTCTCGACTTCCGCCTGACCGGATTTCGCGAGCGCAGCCTCGATTCTCGGAGGTGCGTTCCCGGCTGGGTCCTCCCCTCCCCTCTCCGGGAATACGAGTGGAGAACCCCAAAGTCTTGCGCAGCGATATATTTCGTATTCGTCGTACTTATTCTAATGAAAGGGGGGCGGTCGGCTCGATCTTTCGCTTACGCAGCCAAGAGCTGCAATATCTTTAGGGGCCCTTTGGGTGGCAGTTAATCAAATCGGATCGCAAATGGAATTCGAGGCTGAGTCGCGCGGATTTTGTTTGCCGAAAGTTCGCGAACCCTCGAGATGAATTTGGCTGGAGGCACTGGCAGCGATGCGATTCGCACGCAGACGCCGTTTTTCGCAGATCCTCTCGGGAGGGGGGTTGTCGCGTCGTGAATATTATTGCAGTTGAGCGAAATTGAAGGGACGACGCGCGCAATTTAATCGCACGCAGGAGTAATTTGATCGATAATATCTGCGGCTCGGAGAAAAAAGACGCTGTGACTGTGGCGAGGAACATCTTCGAGAGAGAAAGCCGAGATTTAATGCCGGTAGCTCTCAGCAGCGCCTGCAATGACAGTTGCGGGGTATAAATCAATTTTACCAGCAGGGACGAGGCAGAACCAGTTTTCGCGATCCAATACAATTCCACGGCGTTCCAGAGCGAATGTCTCACTCGCCCAATAACCAGCTTTCCGACACTTCTTTTCTCGAGTCGCGTCACTGCCGGGGAATCGGTAGCGTCTTCGGGTTGTCCGGGACCGAAAACATTCGCGCACTCCTTTCCCGAAGTTATTGTTCGAACCAGTTTTTGCTGGATCGCCGCCAATACAAAGGCCCGCGATCCCCGCAAACGAGCTCGAAACTGTTTTGCTCGCCCGAGTCCGGGGAGTAGTCGCGTTGGCTCGTCACCGCGATTAAGGTAGCGCCTCGCGTAGTGCCACGCACGTGTCCTCCGTGGCTCGATGTTTTGACGAACCATTACGCCGACGGCTCGCGGATTCCGCGCGACTCCTCGCACGTTCCTGATATTAAAGATTCGCTTTAAACGCCAACCTAACGGAAGTGGTAATCCGGCCCCCCCCCGTTACCAACTACTTGGCTGCGTGCGCACGCGCGGGCTCGTGTTAGAGACTCACGTGGAACTCCGATTACATTGTCATTTTTGCGTTGCACCGTTATTGATATTTTGCGCATTACCGAGAGAACTCGGACTTCCGGATCGCGTTATTTAATAGGACTGCTGGGACTCGCCGAGGCCTTTTTCTGCTTCTCGAATCTGTCCAATTATTTGCACTTGGACGCTGCGGATTATAGTTGGCGCGATACCAGTAGTTATTACCTGCGCATCTCTTGGTTTAATAAAATTCCAGTGGATTAATACGAATCTGTGGTTATTTATGTTATTGAAATTTGCGCAAAGAACGCATTTAGGTATCTACGTTGCATTTGCTTGTCAAAATTTCGATGAATTTTTAAATCAGGATTAATTGCAAAGTTCTTTTTACTCGAGTGCAACATCTAACTAAATGTAAAAATTAAAAAACTTGGACTACTTAATGATAGCGTGTCACTATTTTGTAAATAATATTACTGCTGCTCGTAAACGTTTTAATAAGTAGGCTGAAAAAATTATTGTTCAACGGGTGCACTACAAATTTCTTGTTCCAGTAATAATCTATATTTTTATTAAAAATATACGGATCCTTAGAACCAGTATTCCGAGACAAGATCGCGGGATCTGCATTTTACTCTTAGGTATCAGGAAACGTCTGTCGGCAATTTATTAAAACACGTGACTTGGAAACCAAACGTCTTCTCGACAGTGATACTCGAGATTCTGCGCTGCTGCTATTTCTTTATTTCCTTCGTATTTTTCAAAATCAGGCGTAAACTTAAACGATTTAATTTTCGTCATTGGTATTACCGAAATAATAAATAGACGCGTGAATCACGAATATTAATTTGCGAAAGAGAGGAAGAAAATATAACCTTGAAAAACTTGATCACCTATTCTACAATCCAAGTTCGCTATTAACATTCCAGTTTTTGTTCGTTCACTATTATTACAAAGTTATAAAATTGAATATTTTCATTATGCTTATACTTATTTTCTTTTACTTTCCTAAATTAATTTATTTGCTGTTTCCAAATAATATTATGACAAATTATTATTCGGTAAATCTTCGAATTTTATCTAATTATTTATTTTCAAATCGCTTCTATGGTATTATTGATTAAAAAGCAGCCACAACTACGTATTAGAAACCCAAAAGTTCTCAGTTTTTCCATCAATATCATTCATAAAAATATTAAATGTCATCTCAAATAAGAAATAGGGTAACATCACTTTAAATTTTTTCTGGAAAAGTGGAAAGATCACGAAAGAGTTGCTAAAAATTTGAAGTGATTAATTCACCATCCTGTGCTTAAGCGTTTTAGAATTCTTAAATTTTATATATTACAATTTCCTCACTAGGAAATCCTCTTAAACTAATGCATTCAAAATAAATCTTTTTTTACAAATAAAAATAAAACAAAAAATTAGGACTAAATTAGGTAGCGATGAAAATTATAATTATATCTTGATAAGCGAAGGATCGATTGCTGCTAAAATTTTGTTCAATTTTAATATTTATCGCTCGATTGTGTATAAATTAAAGAATTGTTTAGACAATTTTCTAACAGTCTTGAAATATTTATTGATTCACGTCGTATCAGAAAGTTATAAAATAAGATAGAAATAATAATGAAGAAATAGCTGTGAAGAAATGAACCGAGACAGTCAATTCCGATGTGAAAGAATATTTCTGCAAAAAATGACGAGACCGGGATATATAGATTCATTTTGCGAAAGCATTTCCCTGAAGGGACTCGGTCATGCGTAATCTTGTTTTATTGATTATTACAAGTAAGTTTCATTCATAATTTTAAAAGCCTGGAAAAAACATTTTATTATCTACTACTAAAGTTTTTTGTTCGTAAAAGTTTTCGAATACTTCTTGGGACGTTTTATGCGTTAAAAAGTAGCTTTAGAGTTAATTACGTTGATAGCGTAATAAAAGTTACGATGATTAATACTTCTCTAATGATTACAATTAATCAGGCTGCTATTTTTATAAGTACACTATAGAAACAATTAAAATCTCGATACTACGATAAAGCAATTAAAAGTGAAATTTTTGCAAAAAGGTAACGGAGCAATAAGTTATTCCAGATTTTGGTGGAATTACCGTCGAGCGTCATTAACATCTGCATGTTAAGAAACTAACGAGTAAACGCGATAAATCCGTGAAAATGTCGTAGAAAATAATCACAATTATTGCTCTCTGGTTGAAAAATTCTTTAAAAACACTGTCGCTTCCCAAAAGTTTATCGTCAGAATTTGTATTTGCTTTTTAAACGAAGGGAGAAACTTTTGCCGTTCACGCGCAACATATTCAACGACAAAGCAATTCTGTCTGGTTGCAGATAAAAATGTCGGTTCGATCGCATTGATTTTAAGAGAAAAGCGCTTTGTCAACATCGACGCGACTCTTGTCTATACATCAATTTAATAGTGTTGAGCGGATCATAAAGTTGCGCAACAAGATTTCCAAGCGAACACTATTTTATGTTATAACAGAGTTATTGCAGGAATAAAACGTAGCTGGTACTTTAGTTCGGCATCTGGCGGAGATAGATCGGCAAAATAGATCGAGGATCATAGATCCCCGGGCATTCCTACGTACGAAAACTTTTGCTCGAAACGCGTTTTACGCCGTTAACGTGCGTTCGGCTGTGGGAAACTGACAATCAGAGTTACAGTGCAATTACAGGCCGATAGTGAAATAAAAAAATCTTAATTAATTTAAATTTAATGGTCGATTTGGTTGGGAGCTGCGTAACGGGAACTCGTTTTTGCCGAGCGACGCCGAGCCAGTTGGTGGTGGATTAATAACGAAAGGTCAATTTTTAAAATTCGAGTCCCGACGCCAGAGGGAAGTAAAAAAATAAAATACTTAAATGCTTGGGTTTTGCATTTTATCAAATGTTGGATTGCATTGGAAAACGAACTCGAGCGACCCGCTGTGCGCTCGTGCACGTTTCCTTGATGAAGACGAGCCTGACGACTTCCGATTGCTAGAAATTACAAGCGAAAAGGCGAAACGGTACGGCCTCCGTAGTTTACTGATAAACGGACTGCTAACTGCTCTCCCCCCCCCTCTCTCGCTGCCTCTCTGTCTCTTCTCATTCATCCGCTCGCGACTTGTTTGACTCGTGTTTCCTCCCTTTCCTCGCCTCTTTTGTGTCTTCGCTGCACGCTGACATTTCTAAAGCCGGTGCATTTGTCTAATTAAAACTTGAGTTATGTCTTTAATTAGCCTCTGGATATTTCGTTATTCCCGGGAGAGCGGAGAAGGGGGGGAGGAATACAGTACGTAGCGGTACAGAAGAGCACACATTGGTGGCCTTGCGGTAAAACACGGAAGCGACTGCGCGCAGCTTTATAATTCAGTAATTTAGCCGCGCATTTTGATATCGTAACATTTTTCCATCTGCTTGCGTAATACTTTGGTTATTTCTCGTGGCCGTCGCTCGAGATATGCAATTTTATCATCGCGAAAGCGTTTTCGCGTTAATTAAAATTGCGCTCTTTTGTTAAGTTTGGATGCAAAATAAGTATCAACGCATAAATAAAAGTGTCGATGGTATAAACTACGGTTATTACCTCCGACCAAATAGCTTTATCGTTAAAATTAGCGATGGAGTAAGTTTCGAAGTAAACTTATCGATTAGACGCGCATTTTTTCCCTTTTCTTCCCTAAAAAGCAAGCGGCGAAATATTTACACGCGCTTAAAAGATCGTTGCAAATATCTTTTTAGGATTGTTTATTTTTCCAGGCAGATGTGAGGGAGACTTTTTCGTCGATTATTCTTTGGTTGCTCGCGCGAAAGCTCCGCATTGCAATAGTGACGTCAAATAAGCCACTCCTCTACACGCACCAATATCTGAACTAGATTTGGGCGAACTAAGTGTTTGGCAATCCTGCGCTCGAGTTTTATAGTTTCATTTTTTATCGTTAATCGTTATTCGCGATTATTAGGGACCGCGCGATCACTATTGTTTTGCATGTCGGTTTAACGACTAGGCTCTTTCGGTATTTCCCACTGAACTAGAACTTGACGTATTTAAATATTTCAGAATTCGCTCGGCCGCAAGCAGTTTTTGCAGCATCTCGCCAAATTACCCGTTTTTCCTCTGTCAATTTCCCGGCCTTGAATGCATTCGCTCGCTTTTCAATCTATCGTTTTGAAATCCAGGGTCCGGATAATTCTCAACAACGAATTTCTCGCCGTAGTTTCGCGGCTTTTACCATCAATTCAATAATTTGCCAATACATTAGATAGAGCTAAGCGAGAAGATTGCAGCGAAATTCCTTTATAATCATCAACTCCATTCTCCCGAAACTGGGATAATGATAATAATCGACTCTTTACATTCCTCGAGCATCATAATTTTCTCATTCAATATGGTGCAAATAAGCTTAAGGAGTCTGGCAACTAATGCTATCCCCTCGAGTTCGTCAGTTGCCAGCATTCGTCGCTTTTCAATATACAAACGGCCAACGAGCAGTTGCTCGGTTCTAGATTCTTCCATACGCGTCTCGACGTCACGATTTATTTTACTGATCCGCTCTCGCGAGCTTTATTGGCTTATCAAAACAGTCCTCGGCTTATCCGACTGCCGATCATTATCAACTAATTAGATTTCATTCGACTTATCTAACATTCCGATCAGCTTTATGCGCTTTCCTACTTTTAAGTCCGACGCATGAGTTTTTCTCTCCCGCTGGGAAATTTGTTTATGGCGCTTTTTTAAATGTTTTAGCCCGCCGTTGCAGTTCCTTTTCTTCGATTTAATTTGCCATTAATGTTAATTAAATTTTTCACCAAATTTTCATCCATTCTGTTTATATAACTTTTGCGATTACGCGCTGTTGCGCGACGCATTTAAAAAACTCAATTTACTTGTATAACAGTCGTGAGGTGATTACCATTGGTTTGTGTTTCGATTCGCTTGGAATACGATAAAGCGACATTTTATTTTCCTCTAAAAATAATGTCCATTCGTGTTCAGCCGGAGCTCGAGACTTTGAAATTCCAACTCGATTCGTCGGTAAATTATTTTTTATGGAAGTTTAGACAGAAGGACTAGAAGTTTTGTTCGAATGTAAACATCCCGCTGGCTTTTCCCCGGATCGAATTCGAAATTCTCTTAATATTTAATTCGTAGTGATAAACTTTAGTCGTTATCGGGCCCAGCTGGAAAATGGCTTTTCCCCTCGAATTGGAGTGGAGTGTGCATTCACCAATATTATTAATCTCGTGGGGAAAAGTGCGTCGCGCGCTCGAGTAACATTGACGTTTTCCGGCGGAGTATCCGCGGCGCATAAATTCAACGCGGAGACATTGACTCGTAAGCAATGCATACAATGTGGGAGCACGCATGCGCACCGGCGCTCGGAGATCATGAATGAAAAGCAACATGCGAATTACCGGTGCCGCGCGCGATTTCGTTTCAGATGCATACAAAAGCGAGAGTTAAGGCGATGAGCTTTCTTTTTACTTAGCGACGTCTATAAATATCTCGGAGAGGAGCTTCTTCCGCAGGCAGATGCACGGCCTGCACGTGCATACGCACAATGGGCTCTTTCTTTTTCCTTTAAGTTTAACATTTTTCTTTCGTTGCAACCTTGATAAACGAGTCCCAACGTCATCGGCTAATTTATAGGCCGCCAGCCGAAGAAACATTTGAGTCGCTGCATCGAATTCTCTCGATGATAAGTTAACGAGCTTAATTATTTAAGTGAAATTAAACGCGGCATAAATGCAAATAATGCCAGCCGGAGAAATTAGGATTTTCCTTTAGACCTTATACAAAGACTTTATACGCGACTACTCGTCGGTTCCCTGACAAAATTTGCCCATCGATCGATCGACTCTACGCATTTGCAATTTGATAGAACGAAAAATGTGAATTACGTTGCGAAATAGTCGTACAGTTGGTGCTCGAGACGAACGATATTGCCATTGCCGACTTTTCCTAATTGCTTTTTGTAATTTCGGCAGATGCCACAATAAGACGCGCGAAAGCCCAACGTCGCGGCGAGACTCTGTGTTCCTTTTAGGAGGAAAATGAATTATCAGAGTTCCAATTAAAATTGGAGCTCTGTAATATTTACGGACTCGAATGTTTCTTCGTAATTCGACTCACGCCCCGAAGAGAGAGACTGTCGCCAATTTTCAAAATTATTCGTACCCAAATGTACTTACTAGAAACTGACCTATTTTTCTATTGTTTCTATTCTTCGGTTGGAAATATTGCGAGTCATTCGGTGGAGCAAAGCGATTAATGCAACCACAAGGTTAGGATTAACTTTGTAGGTACCGGCTGGGGGTCAGACAAGCGTTACATTTATGACAGCTTGAATACGATTTGAATGCCAAGCCTCGTCTGGTAATCGGTGCTCGTTGTAACTTTAAATCGTAGAAAGGGGCGGGTTTTGAGTCTCGCAGTAGGTATCGATTACGAAAATTAGAGAATGTGGGCGCGAGCTAATCCCAAATAATTTTCAAAGGAAAGACAAGGCGTGAAAGAGGCGCGGGAAGCCGTAATCCTTACCGGTCCCGACCTGCCCAGCGCAAGTCGAGTCAAGCCGTTGTCGATACGAACGCATTCCTCCGCTTGGAGTGGGGAGAAGGGCTCGGAAGCCTGGAAGGTTCCTTCGTTGTCGACGCGGCGCTTCAACGTCGACCCTTCAATTACCATTGAGCGGCCAAAGAGAGATGGCGGTGCGGAAGTTTTTCTTCCGCAGATCGAATGACTCCCGAGTGACCGCAGACTTTTTTCTCCTCAAAGGCTTGCTTTAACTAATTTAGAGGAAATTAACCGATGCCAGTATCGCCTACTCCTCTATGTTTGTGTTGCGATTTTCACAAATAGAGCACAATCGATTCTTCCTTTTCGTCCTTTTTTTATATTTATTTTTGCCTTTGTAATAAAACGTTTTCGCGTTGAACTGCTCTTAATGTTTCATTCGAAACCGATGCGACGATTAAATTAAAACCAAGAATGCCTTGCACAGCCATTTTCATACTTCACTCTATTAATTGTCTAAAAAGTTTTCGTTGGCATTTTACGTCTGTATCTTTATTCATGACAATTTCCTCCCCCTTGTGCAATACCATTCCATATCTCCCCCCTCTTTGAACTTATATAGAAAACAAGCAAATCAAAATATAAATTTACACGCTACAAAGCTCTAAAAACAATATTTAAGACTGCGTTGAAAAATAATAAAATCCATACCTTTGACACTCAAACATTACCGTTTAAATTATAATATTTTTTAGTGCTTTAGTTGTTTACTGCTTCGACAAAAAAGTCTTGCAAATACTTACCGATTTGTTGCGATTACAGATGTTCGTACGAATACATGCAATTTTGCTGTAAAGTATTGTGCGATCAAGTGCATCCAATTCACACTAATCGAGTTTATTATTTTTTTTAATTCTGACACATGGGTAAGATTGATAATTCCCTTTTTATCTTGTACCGCGATGAATTAATTAGGTTACAACTAATGGATTTTCAAGGTAATTAAAAAAATTTCTTTTTTGCTTGCTTTGAATTAAGTAATGAAATTTATTTGCAACTCAACGTACAATTTACTAGCCATGCAAAGTAAAGTGATTTAATACGAGTCTACATAATGGGATTGAAAGTTTCTCCAATTATGCGTATAAAAGGGATTTTTGAATTTAGAAAAGTATTTAGTTCTTTTATAAAAAATTTTGTTTAATATAAATGCGTGTATACACACTTCATTCGGTATAATATTTTAAATAATTGTTAGCTTCTATAAAATTTTTATTAATGCAAACAGAGAATAAATTAATCTAGAATGAAAATTAATTAATAAGAGGTAGAAAGAAAGTTAATTATTAATATTGAAAATTTTAATTATCAAGTGTAATGTAAAGTTTTATTAAAAAAAAACTGGAAAAAATGAACATAAAGAAAAAATGCAAATATTTCTGTGTATTATAAACTTACCAATTTTTAATAATGATATAAAAAATTCAGCTAAACTTTTAAGTTTATCGACTAATTGATTTACAATTAATAATAAAGAATTTTTTTTAATATTCTTATTGCAGTTTTTGTTCTATAACATAATTCTCAGAATCAAATAAAGTTATTTTATATTAATTGGATATCATAGTATAATCGTTAACAAATTATAATGGGAATATTTTATGGATGATTAAAAAATTATTTTTCATCTGAAATCGTTATGTTATTTATAGACAATAAATACTTATTGAGATATAATATTTAACTTAACTACTAAATACTAGTTTACAGTAATTTCTCGGGCGTGTAACACAAATAAATAAATAGAGAGAGAGAGAGAGAGAGAGAGAAAACTCTATAAGCAGATTCTATTTCGTTATCAAATTTTTGAACTAAATTAAACGATCTATCTTTCAATGTGTGTGTGATAAAAAAGAGCTTTAATTTTTTTATGCAAGAATTTTATGGAGTAGATTCTATCTTATTTTAACCCTTGTGATAAAAAAGTCCACCATACGGTATTTTGAATAAACTTTGATACTTTAATCATCATTTTCGTAAAACTTTTTTTCTTTTGTCGACAAAGTTTTAATCATCTTGTAAATCGAGGTACTTTCAACTTTTGAAAATGAAAAAGTTTTTTATCAAATTAAAAATCTTTTAAAATTCATTCCACTGAAAAATTATAACTTAATAAATATTAAATTTTCGAAATATGGGTGTCAATTAAGTTTTGCTAATTTTCGCTCACTTCAATTAAATAAACGTATCGAGGAGGCAGTTGCAGAAATCGCAAATATATAACGCCTTTTCGCTTACGCAAAGATACAATTTTCCGATTTTATTTTTGAACCCACGCCGCATTCACTTTGGCGTTTTATCATTCCATCCTCACTGGTAGCCGATGCTGTAGAGCTACCGAAGAGGTCAACTGACTACCAGAATTTACTCGTCCCTGGCGTTACTCACTTTCCTTCTTTCCGTCCTTTATTACCTTCCGCGATTTTTGCAAGTTGCGCCGTTGCATTATTTCCCTAGCCAACGAGGAGAGAGAGAGAAGACACATTTTTTGTCGCGCCCTGTTTGTAATATTTAACGAGAAGAGCGACGAAGACAAGAGACTAATTAGAAGTCAGAGCAAAGGTTGAAACAACGAATTCGTCTGTTCTGGGTTTATTACGAACTGATTTTACTAACGATCGATCGCAAAAAGGAACGAGTTTGTTGATCAACTACCTCAAACACAGTAACTTTACGCGAGTCCGGGAGAAAAGAAAGAAGAAAAGATGAATAAATAAATAAAATATATAAATTCAAGTGCATAAGTGTGTAAGATTGGGTAACACAAACGCACGTAGAAAGTTATCAAGATTTAAAAAATACGAATGAGTGTAAATAACAGTCTGTTAATTTAAATCGCAAATAGCTTCCAGTTGCGAGTCATTGGAAAAAAGTAATCAAACATCCGTTAATTAGTTTGACAAGACCACACACCAGCTAATAAAACGCTGTACATCATCGCTGCCGGAATTGACTTGTAAATAAAACCGATGCCACAAATGTCAAAAATTCTAGAGAATCCAAATGACCAACTCGCGATATTAAATTTTCATACAAAATTTATATTACGACGACAGTAGCAGAGGCTTAACAAAAAGGATTTTAAAAAATCGAAGCAGATTACGTTCACTTTTTATTATAATCCAAAGCATTGCAATCGGGAATCGATATTTATTTTTCAATATTGAGATAAAATGGGGTTTCCGTATCAATTAGCCAAATAATGTGCACGAGCCGAGGAATTTGTGCCGTCGACATTAACACGAGACTTTTTCCATTATTAGAACTTTGCCAATAAAGTTGCGGCGAGCATTTTCTACCAATTAAAATTTTTCAAAACTTCACAATTCGCAGGCCAGACGCGATGATAAAATATAATCATCGGGGTTGAAAATAGCGTCCGCGTGTAATTATGAGATACGCAATCTTAATAAGACTCCTTATCAGTCTCCAGAATTCGCCGTTCCAGTCGGACGATAAGGTTTGGCCGAAGACAACTTGTGAATTAGAAATACGGCCCGTGGAAAGGCAGCGGATGCACTTGGGAATCGTATCGAACCTCTAACATGTATTCCATGTATTTAAAGATAATTGAAATGACTATTAGCGGCATTTATAATTTCAAGGAATCCGAGGCCAAGTCCAAATTTAAAATTCTTCGGGGCAGGCGCAGCAGCGTTCGCTTGTTTAATCGGCGACGCGGATTCCGCCATATTGAAATTACCAGAAATCGGAGGATCCCTAATGGAAAACTCGTCGCGAACGAGGAAAATTCGAGTTTTCTAGCTCGAATTACGCGGAGAATTGCGCGCTCGCAACTAATGAAACGGGCCTTGAATATTAAACGTCCCTTTTCTATGCACAATAAGGCCAAAATGAACAATAAATACAGAGAAGTACCGGTAGCGTGAGTGGAGGTATTGCCTGTGTGTGTGTTGCTTGCAAACGCATTGGAGCCGCGCGCGGTAATAGTGTAACGTCTTGTACCGATCCGCGCGCATTCCGACCCTTCGTTTGAATTACCGGCAGCTTACATAATTAATGCACAGTTATACGAGCCGAAGTCACTCGACTCGGGACATCGGCCGAGACGTAAAGAGACAGCGGCGCTCGAGAGAGAGAGAGAGAGAGGCCACTTAGTCAATCCGCCGGTTTGCGCTTTTCCGGTGCTAGACGTCCTTTCTCGTTCGTATCTCGTCCAAATCTACTTACCACGGATGCGCCGTAACGACTCCAAAATCGAATGGCATTCATGTAAAATTGATGGCGACGCCGCGAGTATCAATGGAAGCTGGAAAACAAAAGGCGCGCGAGGCTCTTTTAGTCGGGAGGAGACTCGTCTCGCTTGAATTGACAATAACCATAAATTTCAGAATCCAGAAAACATCTTAACAACTCGTTAAACTCGAAGTTGTTTTAACTCGCGCGAGATTACGCCCCGAGTAATCAATTACTTTATTATTATTCATGTGTGTCTAATGCTTGTTTATTCTTTTTGCGTTGCAGGTGAGTTGGGTTGCGCATAATGCGAGTCAAGACATTCTAGCCGCTCTATCCCGTAAGTTCAATTATAATTTACATTAGACGCGGGAAAGCTAATAAATAATTATCAGCCAATACTGTAAAACATTATAACCAGCTGCGCGTTTCAATTATTATTCAGGAGCTCTCGATGACGGAGTGCGTTCACCTTCAAACGTTAATCGAGACTCGTCGGGGAGACGCGCGTGTGGGTGTGATGCAAGCGAGCAGTCTTGCTCGATTCAATGCTCGGGTCGCGTTGTTGTTTTTGCGGATCGAGTCCTTTGAAGGGGGCGGGGCAGCTTTAGAACGTTTTTAACAGCATCGCCGCGGAATAATGAGTCGAGGTGTAATTTTAGCCAGTGCTTTATTTGATAATTACCGTTGGCGAACTTTGAAAAGGCGCGCGCGCGGCCCGTTCCGTTCGAGTTATGCTGCCGTAATTACAAATTGGACTTTTTTGCGAAAGAATTGCGCGGCGATAAAACGCTGGCTGGCCGGTTAATGAATTTGGATGGATTTAACGCCGGAATTATACCGGGAATTCGCGAGCGAGCGCGGCAACTCGCACTAGCAATAACTAATATCGCCGGCTTAGTATCGAGCCGTTACTTCGCCAATTGCAGCCGCGCAGTCGTAAATGGGTCGCGCGCCCAGGAGGAATCCGCGCTCTCTGCGCAAGAAACAACGCACGCGCTTTCGAGACTTTTTCGTTTTAAACTGTCCGGGTTATTTTGCCGGTTGTGTAAACGAGGTTGCGCACACACACCGGCAATTTTACAAAAATTCGTCTAAGCGACTTGGTGGGTCGAGAGTTGCGATTTTCGCCACAAGCCGGGTGAAAACGCAGCTTGGACTCGAGCCGGCCGATGTTGTTGCTGCTATTAATTGCCGACACTTTTACACTTCCAACTGGCAAAATGAAAAATAATCGCGAGTATCTGCTTCTCTCTCTCTCTCCTTCTCTTTGTACGTCTGCTCCCGCTTCGAGGAATATGGCAGCGTTTCTTAAAATTTTAATCCTCTTACACGAGTCCAAAGGCAGACAATGTAATGGAAACTAAGTGGTGCGATCCGGGATCCACTTTTACTCGACTTTGATACCTAGAAAAAGCTCCTGCTCTGCTCGATTTGCCGTGCATAAAAGCAATTTCATTTTTCAAAACTAGTCCCCTTTCCTACTCCGAGGTATTTTCGCGAGATCGGAGCAGCCGTTTCTTAAATGAAAAACTCGAGACGAAATGTGTGTAACGTGAAATTAAAATTCACGCATCGAGTGTAAATAAGATTAGCGGAATTATAAATGATCGCAGTTGCAGTACCAAAGTTACTGGGAGTGCAACTAAAATGAGAGTTTCGAAACGAAGATTTCCAGCGGAATTTTCCTACCGAGCGCCGACAAATAATTTGGCTACTAAATTCTGCTCCGAATTCTATCGCGTTCGATTCAACACTAGTGCCAATGAATCGAGCGACTCTCGGATCAATTTTCAATTCAAATTCATTTTTTCGTTTTTTTTTTTTTTTTTTTTTGTTTTGCTTTTCTCGACGACTGTTGTCCAACAGAAATACGTCGTTAAATTAAACGCCTAATTTCGAAATGTATTTTAATTAAATTTCTGCGCGGAGAGGAAGAGACGAGCCCCCCGCGACTTCGCCCAATATCCTGGGGGACTCCAAGCGCCGGCATTTTGTCAGCCGTAAAAAGTCGAAGGAGATGAAAGAACGGAGGAGCTTCCCTTGTTCCGTCCTCTACGTGCACACCCACACAGACGGGGGCGCGTCCGTCTCTGGTTGCGGTATCGACGGAATTACCATTGGCAAGTGCATCAGTCGCGAGCTCGAGGAATCGTCTCTTGCAATGAACTTTACTCTTGGCTTCCTTGCACCTTTCTCTTTTTCTTTCTCCACTGACTGCACGCATGCGCGCTCGAATTGCTCGAAATGTTCTTTAACCGCTCAGCTGTCTTTCCCGTTGCTTTTTCTTTTAGCCGCGAGCTTTTCAAAAGAGGCTTTGGACTTGCGCGTGACTGCCGTCAAAATACAACTGCACATCTATGATCGTCCTTTTTTTTTCGCCTTTCGTTTTCGTCGCGACAATTTATTTAAAACGGCGATTCAAGTCGTGTACTGGAATGAACCTTGACTGCGAGTCTCGCAGTTTTCAAACGCACCGAATCGAAGGACAATTCGTTTGAGAATCACTGCACTAATGTTTTAAGATCGATATTATTACGAACATTTGCACACGCACAAACGGACACCAGTCTTCTAGTCGCTGAAGTTCTCTCTCTCTCTCTCTCTCTCTCTCTCTCTCATGCTTTTCCAAGGACACAGTAGCTGCTTACGAGAGATGGAATTATATATCGTTGGTTAGTGTCTTTAGGAGCCAATTACTTTATTATTTTTTCATACGACACAAACGATAAACGCGCTATATTTTTACTCGGAGCATTTCATTTGTTGTCGTCGTCCTTTTCCATTTCGCACGCACGCAGACGCCACGTATTCTCGGCTGCTTATTATTTAGCGGAGTATATTTAATTAATTCTCACACGAAGAGTCGAGCAATATTCGTCGGCTAATATCGAGAACGAGATGCACTAAACGAGTGAGGGGCGGGGAAGCTAAGGGTTTGTCGAGGGAGAGCGAAATTTTTTATTAAATTTTCATTAATGTAATGGATTTTCAGCATTTTTTCTCGGGCCGTTGTTCGCGGCTCATTATATAATTAAGGCGCTCTAGACGTGAAATTAAATTCCAAAACAACAAGAGCTTGATTTTCGCGATACTTACAATCGAGCGAATTATAAACGAGAAGCCCCGTTTTTTGTTTAACTTGTAGTTTGATAAACGTCGAATAGTTGGAAATCATTCCTTGTTGGCGCTTAAACGTAATCATCTCGGCACAGCCTCGAGCTATTTATATTCGAATATTAATTGGAAGATACGACGGCGGATTGTTTCAGTTATCGAGTGCAATTTTTTTTAAATAGCCGTACATGTGTTGTTCGATTAAACCGCGAACAGATCGCGATCAATATCTATCGTCCTTGTCGATTTATTCGTCGCGGAGTGATTATGAAAAATGCAAGTTAACGCCGCTGGCTCCGCATTGTTGTCCAAGACGAATTTGAAGCCTGAAATTTCTCAATTTTGCTGGAAAATCCATCGGCAGGAATTCCTGAAAAGCATTCGACACATTTTTCGTTTGTAATTCCCACCGTGTCATTAGAGTTCTGGGTAATAAAATCTACCCAGACGCAAAATTGGCTCGCTGCAGCTGCATTTTTAGTCGGAGAATTCCTCTTTGGCATATAGTATAATTGCATCTAACTACGAACAAAAGTGTCGAGGTTGTTTGTTTTCGCGAAGCGCAGTTAAAGTGTACGCGCAGTCGGCGCGCATAGAATGAATTCTCAATAGTACTTTTGCCCAACGACTCCATTAAACTTTTTAGTGCCAGTAGTCGCCGGTGCATTCGACTTTTCGCGAACTGCGGGCGCAACGAAAAATAGGAGGAAAGAACTTTTACCAATTCACGCTAAAACTCGTCGTATTTTACGGATTAGCGAGTGCAGAAACGTGGGCCAAAGCTCATTGGCTCCGGTTCATTATTCGGAAAAGGCCGCGCTATCGAGGCAGTAACACAATTCAATTATTTTAATGAAAATTCAAACTTTCGAACTTGGCAATGACAATTACGCGACGCTCGGATGAAGTAAATCGATAACGAATCAATTTTATTGTTTGTCCAATTGTTGCAATAATAGCCGTTTTTTAAATCCATTCGTTTAGAACTCGTCTTAGTGATCTCGATAAGTTTCCATAACAACAGGGCCTAGGAAAATAAAAAGCTGCTATCGGTATATTTTTACACGTAAAACTTGGTCAAAATCTTCTCTCTACCTTATAACGAGCCGTGAAAAACTGAAAATCATATTCTCCTTAAAGCTCGAATCCCGAAATACAAGAATATAAATAATTTATTTAGAGTAAACGGATCGTACTTACACACTAATATCGATCCGACAAAATATTAAATAATTCGTCTTTTTTATATTTCTATTGATTTATACCGACGAATCCCTTTAGAACAATTCCAATTCTTTACGTTATATGTTATAAAATTTGAACTAAATCTAAAATAAAATGATTAAAATTGTAAAATTCTCCTCAACTTGTAATACCGATTGATTTCATTACTCTCAAGCTCCAGTAATTTAACAATTTTCAATTCAATGCGTAAATTCAAAATTTACGCGTTATTCAATTTAAACACCTGATTAATTAGAAGATGGGCATCTATCGAGGCGCCTGGAATGCGATTCAACAAAAATAATGTAAATAACAATGTACAGAAATATCGAATATATTTTTCGAGCGAAATAATTATAATGCGTAGTACAAAGTCAGTTGTCAATCAAATTCCCAAGCGTCCAAACCAATTTCTTGAAATTTCTTTCTTAAAACACACGAAATTGCACCGAAGAGACTTTTAAATAATTTTCATTTATAACGAATGTCGGCCGGTGATTTAATTTGAGATTTATCGCGATGAATTGTGTGGAGTTAAAGTAAAAAAATCCTCACCGCACAAAAGACTAAAATGCCGTATAAATTACATAATGAAACTTGTGCAGCGCGAAACGAGTAAGTGTATAATGAAAAATTGATGCACTTGTAGACGCAAAATAATTTTGTCGAGATTATTCGTTGGCCAGAGACGAGGAAAAAAATCTTCCACGAATTCTTCTTGCGATAATATAAGGTATAATTATAACATTAATAAAATTAATTGTGGTCATTAGATACATTAAATAGGCAGGGGGATATAACGTAGGAAAGCTCTCCTCGTTGTAAACTTGAATTCTTAATTAAAATGTATCCCATTAAAAGAGGCCACGACAAAGGTAAAGAACATCTCGAGCCGCTTAATCGCGGCGACTGTCGGGACGCACGGTGAAGGTAAGGAGGGAGCGGGGAGAATACAAGCGTGGGCGGCGAACTGCGGGGATTTGGGTACCGAAGTCACACAAGTAAAAGTAAAACGAAAACGCAACAAATTATCGCGCTGCACAAGCGAAACCGGATTTGTGGCCGCTCGCTTTTCCTCTTGCGTCTCTCCTCTTGTCTCGGCGCATAATGCACGCCGAGTCATTAATAAGGCTAACTTTTCCAATATTCAATTTATTTAATTTCGCCGGACCATTGCTTAAGCCACTTTAGCGTCCTCTTGTCGCATTAATCGACAACCTTAATTACTGCCGCTAAATAACGCGCGCTTTTTAATCGCAAACTGTTATGCATTATTATTATCATCACCGCCTTCGAATTAATAACTCGATAATGTGCTGCCGGGCTCGAAAAAACGAAGGCGGAGGAGCGAATAGAAGCAGCAGTTCGATTTGGTTCTCCTCTGCGTCTGCGTCGCTGCAACGCGTTTTTCGAACGACTCCTGCGCGCGAAACAGCGGAATTCCGGAATAATAATCGCGCGAATCGCTCCGAGCGCCGCCTGCGCCGACGCACCCACACTTTGTTAACAAGATCAAAGCGAAGTAGTCGCGGGGGTGGAGGGGAGATTTTAAGTTAAAGAGCGTGATAACGAGAACGAGCTCGCGAGCTCGTAAATATGAGCGAAATCGACGAGGACGCGCGAGGAGGACCTCCTACTTTTGAAATATAGGAGTGCGCGCGCGTAATTGAAAGTGACAGTATTCTCATAAAACTCAAGCCGTGCCCTGCCTTATCAAGCGCAGCCACGACTCTTAACGTTAAATTTAGATCCTTATCTGGGATTTATAACGTTCTTGGCCTTTTTTAATTAAGTGCGCATTCAAACTGTTTGTCCGTGAATCTTGTACGTGTAATTACGGTCAGCTTTGTTGCCGCCATTGCCTGCAAGGTGAGCTGCACCCGAACGCGCGTTTCCATCTATTTTTCCTCTCGCCCCCTTATTCTCTATTACACGCAGATCCTTCCGTTTGATTTATTTCCAAAAAAGTGCCTTCTAATTTGCCATTTGACATCGGACAGAAGCTTATTTCTTCACTCCCCCCGAGCTCCCAAGCGACATTCATGGCGATACTCCGATTTAAATTAAATTTTTATTCCTCGATTCTCATCGCTCGAAAAATCTTCGAATTTATCGCGCAAACCCACCGCAGCATTAAGCAAAGCCAATTTCTTCATTTATTATTAAAATATTCCGCTAAAAGAGCGTTGTTTATCGCTAATGTCGAAAATGTATTTATCGCTGGAAAGCTGCTTAAGCGCTCGACGACCTTCCATCCGAATTTCTAACATTTTCGACGCTTCCCTCCACTTTATTCAATGCAATTATAAACACGATGGTCAACAAGCAGAAGTCGATAACTTCTTAGAGGAGGAGCTTAAAATCGCGAAGGCTCTCCAATTTTGCAATAATAATGCCCGCTCGAACACGAAATTGGAGTCGAATTGCGGCGCTTAAAAATCTCAAAGATCTCGTAGCGGAAACGAAGATATCGATGTGTTGGAAATCGGTTTTTCAAGCGCCCGCCCACGTATTTCTTCCATAATTCATCAGAGATACTCATTTAAAGTCCGTCCCATTGGTTGCGAGACGGCGTCACTGGTGGTTCTCTATCTCGGTACGAGTGCGCATGAAAAACACGAGCAAAAAGTGCATCGAGCGTTTGGCAGAGCCAAGCCAAATCGTAAAAACAAACGCTTTTGATATACGCCGAGAAGCTCGGAGAGGATCTGCACTCCCCCGCCTCTGACTTTCAATTGGCAAGGCCGCACCGCATCGGCAAACTAAGAGACAGAAGCGCGCGTCTGTCTTTGAAACGGAAATCCGGAACCGGACTCGGTCCCCCGACCCCGACCTCCAACGGTAAATGCAATCTCTCTTCCCGCGCAGACAGACTGTCAGTCCCTTTCAGGATCGATCGCGAATCCGGGAGCCGACGGGGGCGAGTTTTTGAACGACGCGACGAGAGGGCGCGGTTTCGTTTTCGTTATTTCGATGAGAATCGGCCGACGTCGAGAGGCATTCCTCGCGCACACACCCCCCGCGGACATTTGTGTGTTGCCACCCTCGCCGTTGCCTTCCTTCTGTCTGGCTTTGCTAATTTTTGCCAACGCGAGTGTGACAAGTTCGGAACACGCCTCGTTCCCTCGCATCGGACGCCTGCCAACTGTAATATCTTTAAAAACTTCCCGCGCTGACAAATGCCAAGAGGATTAAAGCTTGTTTAGCTTTGGGAGGATTCGATTGCGTCATACGAGTTACGTCTTACGGATGAGGCACAAGATTGGACTGTCAGATGGAAAATCGCGCGTTTGATGGATCGTCTCGAGAAAAAGGCCGATTAAACTCCTTAAACGTTTTTTAACTGTCGCGCGCTGCGGCTGTGTGGGTTCCATGTATATCTTAGCCTTTAAACTCGAGTTGTTCCGAAAGATTTTCAATAGCTCCGGAGTGGCGCGACGCAGGCATTGTGCTCGTATTAGAATAATCCGACGTGTCCATCTCGAATGGACCGATAGAATCGACAAAAGTGAAATCGGAATCGCGAGCCGCCGGAAAATCTCGGCGGGATTTAGGTTTACGGTGCGTGTAAGTGCCTAAAATTTAATGCCGAAAACCTCGTTCTCCGTGGTGACCCGCGCACACTGTAGGCAATTTGTCGGGGTAGAGAAAAAAATGGAAGCGGAGCTCGAGCTTCGTTTGCTCGTTAAAAGTGAAATTTATTTTCAGCACGAGCGCGGCAGTTTTGGAATTCAGAAACGCGAAAACGAGGCTCGCCCGAGAGGGGCGGGTCACAGGGGGGGGGTGCGTGGAATAACAGGAAAGAGGAGCACCAAGAAAAAGCGAGGAAAAAGGGAGAAGAGGAATCGCGGCGGTGAACGCGGACGACGACAGGCGTCGAATCGACCGATCGGTCCGCGTTTTAAATCAAGGCCAACGCGTTCGCCTCTTCCCACCCGCCTTGATTAACGATTGCTTTATTGTCGGCCCCTAAACGCCCAATTGGAATTATTTCATTCCAGCTTGCGTTGTTTGCACCCGTTCGGACTCGCTCTCCTCGCGAGGCAGTTGACTGATTTGGCTGATTTTGAATTTAAACAAATTCGGGATGCATTTACCGGGGGATGTCTTTAGTTGGAATCCGCGTGCCAGCGGCATCGCCGACGCCAGCGTTTCCCCCGGGCAGAAAAAAGCTGCGCGAGCGCTGCAGAGTTCTATTTCGATAATGCGGAGGAGTGCGAAAATAACCACTGATTAATCAAAGGCGCGAGGGGAGCGGAGAGGGGGCAGTGGCTTTGCCTTCAATTAGAAAATGAACCTTTGATGTCGGCAACGCGGAACTCGACGTCGCACGGCAACATAACGAGAGAGAGCGCGAAGCTGCAAGACTGCGATGACGAGAAAGGAAGTTTCGCTGCGCCGATCGTTCCTAATTAATTGCTCCATGGAGACATTTGCTAATTAGGCCCCGCGATACTCGTCGTCCTAAAGGCTGAAATCGATGAAAAATCCGCGCGAACCATTTGTTTTCATTTTGTCAATGTAGTAGGATCGAGGCTCCCGTGAATTTCGATCTTTGCCTGCCAAATTCAACGACTTAACAACTTCTTTTAAATACGTTAAACCTCCAACTCGTTTCTGGTTTTCTATTCCATAATCTATTCGCGATCATTTTCTTACGACTACATTAATATTAACGCAGTTTGATAAAAAATTACATTTCGTATAAATTCAATCGTGCGATTTTTATATTTTTCTATTGCCCCGAGTAAATCGAAGACGAATATCGAAGAATATTATCGTGAAAAATTCATCGCCAAAACTCTTTTCAGAATTGATAACTAATTTGCGAAATTAAATTGCTCGTGTCTTTAAAATATAACGATAAAGTTTAAATAAAAAAAAAGTGGCAACAAGTCCACCATAAGATTACGTAGTATGTGGAGCAAAACTATACTTCTACTTACTTTAATTACCATGATACTTGCCATACTTACTTTACGCACCTTTACTTACATCTGGTAACAATTTCTTGTTACCAAATGTAAATAATAACTGAAATGGGATAAAAAAACAATATGTTAAAGAAAAGGGATGGGGATAATTTGGAAAATATAATAAATAATGAAAAAATGTTAATTTGTTTAAACTCTATTTATTCATAACAAGTTTCTATTTACAAAACAAATGTTTTCCCTCCAGATGCTTTTACGATTTCAGAAATTTTCTATATTTCTGAAGGTCCGATTTGTGGTCCGAGTGCAACATCGGTGTGTATGTTCGGGGCGTGCACAAGTGCTTCTGGCAATTGAAAAAATTCTGGTAGCCGCCATGGAGAAGGTAAATTTCTGGATAATGGAGTGCCGGATACAGTTCCATGTTCATCTTTCGGTCGCTATTGCGCAGAAATCGCAGCAGATTCGGTCCTCGTTTGCACGAGAATTCGCAGTGAAAGATGAGGATTCTGCGCTTTTGCGTGTCAGGTTGGATGGTTGGTTTGCCGTCCAGATGGTCCAGAAGACGTTCCTGGATCATGTCCTTGTTAAATAAATTGATGGCGCCTTGTACGTGGCCGCCGTCGTATTCGTAAGGGAACCGGCAGTCAACGATCGTAAATTGGCTGATCTGGTCGTCCAAGTCGCCCAGAATGAGCCTCGACAGCGTGTCTGGGCTGATAATGTTCAGGTCGTCGTGTTGGCCGTCGACGATCGGCAGAACGCAATTTTTGCTATAGTCGCCGATCGTTGCAATTTTTACAGCTCGACGTTTGTACTGACCAGACGGTTCGTCTGGTGCCCGACGCTTGCCGAGTATATTCCTCGTCGGGTATACACAAACGTCGATACCCGACATTTTAGAGGTACAGCCTAGACGTCAAAAAAACAATTTTAAATTTAGTAAAGCGGAAACAAAAAATTTTGTGAATCGAAATAATATTTAAAACATCAGTTTAATTTACAAATAAGAAAAACAGAAAATGAAAAACTATTTTTAATGACTTTTAATTCAAAAATGACTAATAGGTCAGTTTTTCTAAAACTAAAATTTAATAACATTAATTTATGAACTTTTTTTGTAAAAAAATATTTTTTTTAAACTAAAAATTTATATATATATATATATACTAATTTAGTATAATTAATGCAATTAACTTCCATTTAATAAAATTATTTTAATAATAATTTTAGTATTTATATATATATATATATATACGAAAATATATATAAATGAAAATAGTAATTATTATCATAGTGAGATTAACGTTAACATCAAGAATAATATTAATGTTTCACTCAAATGTAATATAGTTTTAAGAAAATTTAATTTTCTTCAAATAAATTATCAGTTTATTGCTTTAATCAGACATTTTACTCTTTTCTATACAATTAATATAATTGTATAATTAATATAAATAAACTTAATTATTTGATCAATGAATTATAAGTTGATAATTATTAACATTTCCAATTATATTAAATAAATCGGAAATAAATTTTTCAATTTACTATTAACAGCAGTATGTCTCTTTTTGTCTTCAATTAATAAAATTTATATTAATTGCATACTTTAAACTTTGATGGTTTATAGTTTTATCAACTTAAAATTTAATTTTAATTTTTGATAATATTATATTATATAACATATGCAATAAAAAAATATAATCAAAAGTAATAACGTGGTCAAATTAATTCACGATTAATAGTAAATTGAATTAAATTTATCTTATTTTTAATAAAATCTGAATTTCATAATCTTCATCGTATAAATCGAAAATAAAATAAGAATCGAAAATTCGCAAAAAAAATAATTGCAAATCCTTTAGAAATAAATCTTATTATTGCATATAATTATGATTTATAGAGAAAACTTATTGTAGGAGCAAAAGCTCTTAAAGTTAATGTAGTTATTATAAAAAAATAATATAAATTTGAATTATACGAAACACTATTTAAATCATGAACTCAAGAAATGTTATATTTTTAAAAAATATGTATATTACAATTAAACTAGTTAATGAACCAATAATAAAATACATTATTGTTCATTCCGTATCAATATATACACTAATAATTACGTTAATTACAAATAAAGAATAAACTATTAAAATTTTAACTGATGATTCCACTAATCTTATTTTAGTGATTTATACTATTATTAATATTAATCAAATAAATAAATTACTTTTTAATATTGAATTATATAAATCCATAATGATATTGATGTGAAAAAATCAATCTTAATTTGTAATTCAAAAATAAATAGGCGATAGTTCTAATTTAATAAATAAAAATAATATTATTAATAAAAAAAATTTGTCATTGTAAAAGACAACGTTGATGAAAAAAATAAAAAGAACGAAGACCAAATTTTGAAATAAATAATGATTTACTAACTTATAAACTTTAAACTCTAATATTAAAAACGAAAATGATAAATTATAAGTTTCTATTATTATTCATAATGAAGATCATCTTCTTTTTATTAAAGAAACCAAGCCTACAATTAAAATTATTGTTCAACAAACAATACCAATATAATAATTTATATATTTACACATATAATTTTTATAAAAAATGATTTTATCTTATTGAAAAATAAACTAATAAATATAAAAGTAATCAAACAACATCAACAAAATGTCAATATCAAATTGATATCTCTAAGTCTGAATGAAGGTTGGAAGACAAATGACTATTCATTATTCGAAATAAACCAACTAATAAAAAAAAATTGTTACAATTTAAACATGTAAACCATGAAATCCTGTAAATAAAAAAAAATTGAGCCAAAATTAGAATCTGCAATTGTAATTGAAGCTTCTTTATACTCTATACATTGAATGACAGAGAATACTAAATCTATAAGAATTGTAAAAGATAAATGATACATCAAAAGAGAAATAAATATTTCTCTTGATCTTAAATAAGATAATAAAATTATTAATAAATATCCAGAAATTAAATTCGTCTTTAACCTTTTAAAAATTTTCTTATTAAAGTCATGCATTCTAATCTTCTACCTAAATAGAACGTATGATTGTATTAAAATAAAATAATTAACGAATATTAAAAAAAAAGTACTTACTTATTAGACAACCAGTCGGTGCTTCATAGGGATGATTGTGACGTCATATGTACGACTTTTCACTTTGAAGTCCAATTCAAGACTAAGCGTGTAGTTCAATACTGTAGTGTATATAAGAAATATAAATAAGCTTAATTATTTGATCAATGAATTATAAGTTGACAATTATTAACATTTCCAATTATATTCAATAAATTTTTCAATTTACTATTAACAGCAGTATGTCTCTTTTTGTCTTTAAATAATAAAATTTATATTAATTGCATACTTTAAACTTTGATGGTTTATAGTTTTATCGACTTAAAATTTAATTTTAATTTTTGATTTTATTATATTATATAACATATGCAATAAAAAAATAAATAACAAAAGTAATAACGTGGTTAAATTAATTCACGATTAATAGTAAATTCAATTAAATTTACCTTATTTTTAATAAAATCTGAATTTCATATTCTTCATCGTATAAATCGAAAATAAAATAAGAATCGAAAATTCGCAAAAAAAATAATTGCAAATCCTTTAGAAAAAATCTTATTATTGCATATAATTATGATTTATAGAGAAAACTTATTGTAGGAGCAAAAGCTCTTAAAGTTAATGTAGTTATTATAAAAAAATAATATAAATTTGAATTATACGAAACACTATTTAAATCATGAACTCAAGAAATGTTATATTTTTAAAAAATATGTATATTACAATTAAACTAGTTAATGAACCAATAATAAAATACATTATTGTTCATTCCGTATCAATATATACACTAATAATTACGTTAATTACAAATAAAGAATAAACTATTAAAATTTTAACTGATGATTCCACTAATCTTATTTTAGTGATTTATACTATTATTAATATTAATCAAATAAATAAATTACTTTTTAATATTGAATTATATAAATCCATAATGATATTGATGTGAAAAAATCAATCTTAATTTGTAATTCAAAAATAAATAGGCGATAGTTCTAATTTAATAAATAAAAGTAATATTATTAATAAAAAAAATTTGTCATTGTAAAAGACAACGTTGATGAAAAAAATAAAAAGAACGAAGACCAAATTTTGAAATAAATAATGATTTACTAACTTATAAACTTTAAACTCTAATATTAAAAACGAAAATGATAAATTATAAGTTTCTATTATTATTCATAATGAAGATCATCTTCTTTTTATTAAAGAAACCAAGCCTACAATTAAAATTATTGTTCAACAAACAATACCAATATAATAATTTATATATTTACACATATAATTTTTATAAAAAATGATTTTATCTTATTGAAAAATAAACTAATAAATATAAAAGTAATCAAACAACATCAACAAACATTTCAATATCAAATTGATTTTAATAATAATTTTAGTATTAATATATATATATATATACGAAAATATATATAAATGAAAATAGTTATTATTAACATAGTGAGATTAACGTTAACACCAAGAATAATCTTAATGTTTCACTCAAATATAATATAGTTATAAGAAAATTTAATTTTCTTCAAATAAATTTACAGTTTATTGCTTTAATCAGACATTTAACTCTTTTCTATACAATTAATGTAATTATATAATTAATATAAATAAACTCTAATCTTCTACCTAAATAGAACGTATGATTGTATTAAAATAAAATAATTAACGAATATTAAAAAAAAAGTACTTACTTATTAGACAACCAGTCGGTGCTTCTTAGGGATGATTGTGACGTCATATGCACGACTTTTCACTTTGTAGTCCAATCGAAGACTAAGCGCGTGTGTCTACCTACTGTAGTTTTATATTTAACCCATTTTGCCCTTTGGCTAATCCGATAGAAAATTTTATATGTGTACCTCTTCTTCCCCTCCTCGTCTCTCCCGCCCATTTTGCAGCCGAAATATTTATACGCGTACAGAATAATTTGCACGATAGGCGTGAATCCACGCACACATGCAAGGATTTCGGCTAGAAGGGGGAGTTGGAGGGGAGTGAATTGTAAAATGTTATTTAAAAGGAGAAATTAACGGTTGAACTATTGATTGTCATAAATATATGCATCTATATTTGTTATAATAAATATTATGCCATTATATAATTATATACATATTCGTATTATAATTATAATTACAAAAATGTATTTTCAAACATTATTTTCTAATATATATAATTTAATATAAAGTATAATATAAAAAATATATATAATAAATATAATTTACCTTAAGTATAATTCTTGGGCTGCCGCTTCAAACGCTCTTGTTGTTAGTTAAATTATGCAATTTACGGTTACGTTTGGATCACTCCGTTGTCTGCATCTGATAATGCATTCGAATAAATATATTAAATTAGAAAGGTGATAGAGCAAAGCCTTGTTTTAATCCATCGAGGATTTTGAGCGATTCTGATAAATATTTGCTTATTCTGTTTTTGTATTTTATCCCGGTGTCTGTTACAATGTATTTTTAACGCTTTAATGGTTAGGCTCTTGGTTATTTCACATGAGTTCAATAAGTGCATTAACAGGTAAATCGCTGAAAATGGGGTTTTTCCGTAAAATTGCCTTCACTTTCTTTAGGAAAGAGCAAAGTTAGTTTTGGAATTACGGGCGCGGCATTTGCAGATAAAATTTCTCTCAAATTTAATGTCATTATTTTTTAAATATCTACGTAAAATACTATGAGATGTGGAAAAATAAAGTAATTGTATTGCTCTTACCATGAAAATACATTAGCATAAAATAACAATCAATTTAATTTTTTGCATTATATAAGAGAAAATTTTTATTGTTTACTCTTCTGCGTGCAAAAATAATTGCGGCAATTTATTACGCAAGTTGTAGCTTTTGCAGTTATATTTCTGAATAATTTTTGGATACAATATTTTAGTTGTCACAACTACTTAATCGTTATTGTAAAGTGAAATTGTAATCGTTAAAGTGGCAATACTCGTTAAACTGATTACGAATTTTATCTTGTTATTTATTTTTATAAAAAACTTAATTTTGGACAGTTAAAATTATTTATTCATCGATTAAAAATTTTTTGAACAATTGAGTAGTTACATTATTCCTCTGTTTCATTAGCATAATTGTGAGTATCGTAAAACAACATGAATATACTTAATTTACAATTATTATAAATGCTACGCGGATAACAGCAACCACAACCATAATAATGCGAGTACATTTTTCAGCAACGAAAATTCAAACATTTTATTTTAGTTCCGTTTTCAATTTTGATATACTACGTATGCGTTGAACAAACTTTTTTCTAAATAAAAATACACCAATGAGATTTCTCCATTTTGATATTTGAAGTTTATGGAGTATTATAATAAAAAATTACAATAGCCGTGCACGAAATGACGCTGAGGTTTGAAACTCATCTCCTGTTTCAATTTTACGCGATTATTTTTAATGATTCTCTCTGTTTCCTGAGATACGTGTCTAACCATAAAGTTATTATTTTCCTTCATTAATACGAATTCCATCGTGTCGATGGAAGAACTCGCGTAAGTTGTGCATAAGACATAGAGATAATCGATTTCAAGTGTCTACTGCTTTTATTATTATTTGAAAATTCACGTTGAGTAATAGTTTGTTTTTTTTTTTTTAGGTAAGCCATAAGCCATAGTTTGACATATTGCACACGCCGTCATTATTGGATCGTAAGTAAAATTGTAAATTTTTATATCGGAAAATCTATTAAATAGCAATTACGAGAGACTTGGAGATTATAAAAATTTTCACGATTCTTTTACGCGTTGGAAATGTTATATTAAAGTTACATAATAGGATATATGGTGAAAGAATGCGCCGAAGTTTAATTGGAAAAATTTTAAATCTTACTTAAGGAGTAAATGGATTGCGAATTAAAAAAAAATTTTATTTTATTTCTAAAACGCAACGTTGAAAATGGTTCAGCTGACATTGACAGTTGGAATGAATTTTCAGGTGAACGAATTCTCGCGCTTTAAATTTTCACATCGAGTCACCTAGAATGTTTTATTAGTCGTTCGTGACGCAATAATTTACCTTTTCGCGCGAATCTGCTCTCGTGTTTGTCGAAAAAATATTACAAGTTGCAAAAATTTGTATGCAATAATAATCTTGTGTACGCGTGTGCGTATCGTTTAAAAATAATCTGCAAAGAACAGATTCGCGCCTCTTATCGACCAAGAAAGTACAAGTTCACGATCACGAAAAATAAATAAAAATACAGTTTGCATAAGACCATATCCGGTCTAAGCTCGAGGAATGTATAACAGCGCGATACCGACTAGCTATTAGCTTTTATTCGGACCGTGATAAACTTTATTTCGTATCGTCTTCTCTCTCTCTCTCTCTCTCTTTGCCGTTGGAAACAATTCCTTTGACCCGGATGGATTGTTTAAAAACAATTCTTACGTTTATTGTACAAATAAATTTTTTAACCGGCGGATTAAATTTTTTAATACCAACCGAGAAATTATGGGCGTGCGGAGACTATAAAAAAATGTTTAACTGCGCGTATTCTTGTTTAAAATTTCAGCCGCTTAAAATCGTACATAAAATTCTATTCTATTAAAACTTTTACAGGATTATCGCGTCGCTCGGTCGGTCGAGCGTATGCAAACATAAAATAAAATTTAATACGGCAGAAGATAAAACTTTATCGAACGCATGGAAGATTCTAAAGAACAACAATTAACAGTTTTCCTTGTATGCGGTAAAAAGGCGAATAATGAAAGATAATAATGATTTTGTCGAGGATCGTCGTATCGGCTTGTTATTATTGCGCTCAAAGATTTATGGAAAAGGAAGGCATCGCTCCTGTTTCGTTCCCGATTCCAATGATTTGCAGGTATTTGGTCATTTGGACGGCGCATAATCTGCAGCAAACGATCTTTACCGGGAAAGATTACTTGTTTCAATTGTGGGCCGGGGCTGGTGCCAACCCGGGCAAAGGGTTGGGCTCGATAAACGATCACGTTACGTATAATTACCTGGCCTGGTCTCGGAAAAATTTCCTTCGGAAGGATTTCGGTGCTTAAAATTTGAACGAAGTTATAATAATGAAACGGTAAAATAAAAGTACAAGGCGGCATCGGTTGATGCGACCGAGTAACTTGGATAAGAGCAGTCTATTCTTAAACGCTTGGAGTAACAATAAATCTGGGCATTAAACGCGACGTCAAAAGCATTTTTATTCGTAGAAGTGTATGCAGTTTATAGAAAACATCGATTCCTAATAAGCAAGATTCGCCGTAGCAGTAGTATTCTATCGATCGATACACGTCACATTTTTATTCCGTACCGCAGTATTTTATACGACAGCTTATTTTTCCATTCCAATATTATGGTTCACGCGTTTACATTTCTACACTAGTAAGGTGAAAATTACTCTCGTAATTCATCACAATTTTGGCATACGTTGCGTCCGTTTACAATGGAGTCGCGGTCCGGCGGCCAGAAATGATCGCAGGACCCGAAACGGCTTCGGAACGAGGTCGCAGGGTTAAAAAATGTTACTGGATCGAGGTAGGGGAGTTGCAGCGAGGTATGGCAGAGGCTCTAATCGCAAAGACTCGCGTTCGTATTTTCTGCCTCCCAGAACCTCCGAGAACGAAAATCTGAACTCTGGTCTCGGATGTAATGGGATAAGAAGTTGGCAATCTCCCGGTGCTCCTCTCTCTCTCTATCTCTCTCCCAGCGTCAAAATCATAATGCCTCCTTATCGCCGACGATGCGATTCGGCGATTCGCCGACGCTGACGGCGCTTGAGAACGTCTCTCGTTCTCGGCCGTTTTTTCTCCGCACGAGCACGTAGGCGAAGGTCCGGTCCCCGTCGTCGAGCCGTGAAACATAATATTCGTTTGGAGCCGCAACTGGAAACAAATGCCGTCAGCTAAACAGAGAGACGGAGACGGAGACGCAGGCGGATGCGGACAGGACCGCCATCGACGCGCGTATCGTACGTACGTAACGAGACCGCGAGCTCATTCAGTGGCTCGGCGCAACGGTGAGAGGAGGATTTGTTGGCACCATCGGCACCAGCGGCACCAGCGGCCCCTCCTCCATTCGGAATCGGTACCACAAGTTTGAGTGCGCGTGCTGCGATCGTCGTTTTTTCATCTTTACCTGTGTTTTACCGAGTCCTGGACACGACCCACACCTTCTCGGGAGCTTCCCCTCCGCCAAGTGCACGCGTCCCGGAGAGGAGTTTTACGAACAAAGAATTGCAACGCAACGCGACGCTCTTATTGTTTCCCAAATTACTCGATGTTCGGTAAAATCGATTTTGTGAAGTTTTGCGGTTTAAAGATCGTATTTCCAAGGAAGCTGGAGCTTCGAGGCTTCGCGTAATCGACGAACCCGACAGTGAACTACTGCGTTAACAACCTGGACATAGTTGCATGACAATAATGACGTCATAAACTGAAATAGTCAAACTTTCAATACGATGCAACAAACGCGCCCACGCATATGAACACACATATTTATATGTATATATATATATATATATAAGCTGACGATTGCGAAAAACTTGAATCGAAGTGGAAAGGAAGTGAAAAATTGTTTAATGTTATAGAGACAATTGGATAACGTCCATACTCGTTCCACCCAATCGGAGTAAATTAACAATAGCGCGAAGAATCAGCCGTGATTTAGTACAACTCATATTAGCTGGTTTTGATCCGCGACATTTTAATTTCAGTCCTCGAATAAAACACTCGAACTGGCATTGATTTTGACGGATCGATCGCCGCGCGCATTATTACTCATCGCCATTCCGGCTATTCCCACCTTCCAGCGGATAAGTTTATTTTCATTTTTTTGCATCCATTATTTGTGATTTTATTAACAATAACCGCAAATTGAAAAATAATTTGCAACCGTCGTGTACAAATCCAGAGTTGGCAACAGTTGGGGAACAAAAGCATCCAAGCGTTCGCAATAGTTGGGCTTTTTTGTTTATGACAATTACGGAAAGAACGGCGGAAAACGCGTCTGGAATTAAAAATCAGGGAGCATTTGAGATCCCGAACTGCAGCCACGCATTGGCACGCACTGGTACGCATTGGCACGCATGCCAGCGTATCCAGTCAGTTGAACAATTTGTCTTTTATGGTTTTGTACCGATACGCAATACTAACTCGTGTCTCCTGCTGCCAATAATTACGCGAAAAATAAAAGTTTTCAAATGCGTTTGCTTTTTAAGTATCCAATTTTTGTTCACATGCGTCGTGCGATTTAATCAAGAGTTGCATTGACTCCGAAGCACAATTAAACTTTATCACTGCATTACGTAACGATAAAAGTGTTAAATGAATTGCTTTATGACTTCATTCTTAACGATTTCTAGCGATTAGATAACCGCTGCTATCACGACAACGTTGCAGCTCGAGCAATTATCTTTTACTCTCGTTTATTGTAAATGTCATTATGAAATGAAAATTGGATGGCTTGGAACAAAACATTGAGTAAAATCGTATTCGAAGACTTTAAAACTTACGGTGCTTTCTGATTTCTCTCTCGCTCTTATTTTCTGCTTTGACGCTTAATTGTCTCTTAAACGCTTCGATGGTACTTCCCCCCCCCCTCTCTATCTCTCTCTCGCTCTTAGCTCTGGACCGCCTGAATTCGCGCTAATTTTCTCCCTTCTGCTCTCGGCCTGCTTTTCTCGTTGCTTTCGATCTCGATAAAATTGAATTGACAAAGATTTCCACGGGTCGC
This sequence comes from Platyscapa corneri, assembly GCA_018907185.1. NCBI lineage: Eukaryota > Metazoa > Arthropoda > Insecta > Hymenoptera > Agaonidae > Platyscapa > Platyscapa corneri. The sequence goes on from JACCHW010000014.1 coordinate 1,593,207, forward strand.
GGGAGGAGCATTTCTGAGAAAAATCCGTTAGGATTGATCGGTACGAACGTGAAAGTGAAAAGCTGCTTCTGTAAGCGCAATGGAGCAGAGATGCTCTCGAGTCGATGCGAAGGAGCGTTCGAGCGACTCAAAAGGTAAAAAAGGAATTCGAGAATTTGGTGTAGAGCAGAAGCCGAACGGAAGATTAATCTGCCGGTGGACTGAATCTGTTCGGCGAAGGATCAATCTTGGCTTCCGATTGCCTTGCCGGAGAAAATTCGAGCTGCCGTGGCGCGGGGAGCGGAAAGGGGCAGACGGTATTCATAATTTTGAAAATGAAATTCGGCAGCAGCCGCTAGTGCCCGAAGGCTCGGGGCGAGTGGCTTGGGTAACTCGAGCCGAGCGATCGATTAGTGCCGAATCGGCGGCGGCGTCTGACGTCCACGGAGCGTCGCGTCGTCACCGCCGCCGGCGAGCGTTTAATTGCGCAAGGCGTCGTCGAACTTGTCCTCGTCGTCGGCGCTCCCTCGGCGATTTAACGCTACTCGTTATGATAATGCCCTCGTGCTCTTACCGCATCCCTGCACACCTGCACGCCCGGATTCTTCGGGCGCCCTGCTAAACCGTTGCGACCCCCCTCCCCCGCCCACGAGGTTACGCGCGCGCACTTTTTACCGCGCCTCTGCGGAAGTATCGGCCTCGTCGGGCAAACTATTAAAGCTAATGGCTCGTACTTTTGTCGGAAATCTCAATGTTCCGAGTGAATTAACTGATTACTCCCCAGGACTACTCGTTTAACTCCACCTGCATCTTTTATCGCGCAAGAAAAATCGTATACCGAAATCTAATATTGCAAATCGCTTCTTCGCCTCGTTTTTCCGACCTTTCCACGAAAATCGCGCGCGCGTCTTGTGGGTTATGGGACATTCGAGAGCTAATTAAATTTGGCGATTCTGCTGGTGTTTAAAACTGTCGATGGCTCGCGGCCATTTCGACTCTAATTTACAAAGTAACGAAAAAGTCGAGGGCAGAGCCGAAAAGTACCGGCGAGTATTGCGCGAGTGACTTCGAAAAAGTTTCGCCGCTTACGCCGAAAGGGAGAACAAGAGCTCAAAAGTTCCGCGGACGAGTAATGCGTAAAGTTTTTCAAAATTCACTTAGCGCCGGAGCAACGCGCAAATTTAAACCAAATAAAAAAAACCGCGAATAAAACTCGGGGGCTTAATTCGAACGTTAAAAAAAAGTTCAAGCCCATTGGGTATACGTAGCTGCGGTACCATTTTCAATTAACTCGGTTTTTCGACTTTTAGAGACTCGAAATTTTGCGTATAAAGAGGGAATTTTCAAGAGATAATCCGGAGCGAACGTGCCTTTGGTGGCATTTGGCCGAGGCATCGCCCACTTTTGTAACGATAATTTTACTCCCGTAGGTGCAACAGCGACTGCTAGGGAGGCAGTAATAATTTCGGTTGGTTGGGCAATTGCCAATCAAACTAGAATCGAAGTTTTCGACGAACGAGGCGCGACGGGAATATTCGACGAAACTTTACAAGCCGAGGGCCAAAAAATTGATTCGCGCGCATGCGTCGAGGGGCAACTCCCCGAGGTAACTGCAAACAATCGAGGCCCGCGGAATATTAAAATTCCTAAAACGCGACATTATTGGGAAGGAGGAGATTCGCTTGCTCGAGGTCGTTAAATTTAGTGCAGCTGCCTGGAAGTCGGGCTGCTGAATTTGCAAGGAGCTCGGCCATTAAAATTTCCCACCGCGAGCTCGAAACTTGAACTTATCTCAAACGTTGTCTCCGAGAGTCGGTCCGCATTTGCGAGGGGCCCGGAGAACGATTTTGGGCCGATTGCTCGGTCCCATCCGTGAGCGCGCGACCGATATTTGGTCTGGACGGTGTTTTTACAAGCGAGTGCTTTTTGGATTTCAAAGGTAAGAACGAGTTGGGCTGCACTTGCACTGGTTTCGGTGCTAACCACGAGATCCCGCGCTGCCTCTCGCTACTCATCTTTATTAGAGCGCTATCGTTATTATCATTATTTTCATTATTATTATTATTATCGTTATCGCTATTGTTATTATCGTTATCCCCGAGGATTGCCGTCGTCGAGGCACTCAGTCCCTTAGCTCGGAGAGCAGCATTTTGAATTGTCCGGACTCGAGCCAAGTCTCGCTTCTTCAACGATGAGCGAATCTTCCGCAACTCGAGCGGAATTTTTTATTTTCGGTATTACTCGATAATATTTTTCTTTAGTGCCTCGCTGTTAAGCGATTATGAATTATGTATTTGTAGATGTTGAGCGGATGAGATTAAGCGACGGTGTTCGTGTTCGGAACGTATGTGCTTGCGATGCCTGCGAGCGCAACTGCGATTTAAATTTATAAGATCCATAAATTTTACGTCATCGGGAAGACGCGAGTCTTTTCTTACGAAATTTTATTCGCGTCTGCGTGTACGAGCGATCAAAACAGATTTTCGCTCCTGCTTTCGGTTATTATTTAATTTCGTAAAGTAATGCGGAGTCTCAACGATATTTTAATCTAAACGAAAAAACATCTTTGAAACATCGAAAGTTAACATTTTGACCTGCTTTTAATTATCTCGACATTATTCTTCTAAGATTTGAAATTGCGGTATAATTAAGGAGGGCTTTTATTTAAGGAATCTGATTGGCTCGCGCGTGAAACCGACGCGCAGCAACAATTTAGCGCAAAAATCTTATTATCGCGATCAATTTGCAAAAAAGTCGAAAAGAGTTTTAAACGCGTTAAATTTAAATAAAAAATTATGCAATTCGCTTAGGCCTATCGGTAATAATATCGATAGCCACGTCGGTACTGCAGATTTAATCTTTTTTCCCTCTAGACAAACTGAAATCACTCGGAACTTTTAATTTTCAACTCGATTCGGCCGAATTTTTTTTATTTAAAACGCCGAGGCTGGAAAAGTAAGGGGGTGGGGTCCGCTAAATTTTCCGTATTCTCTGCAGCAAATTCAGTTTTCCTAGCGGAGTGATGGAAAGGTCTAGTTAAGTCGATAAAATAATAGGCAAAGACAGATTTCACAAGCTCCTCGAGAGGTATGCGAGTTGATCGACGGTTCCCATAACGATTTACATTTTTTATTCGGCTCGACTGCTCGGAGCTCCGATTACCAAGAGCCAGTAGCGTTGCTGGATCACTTGGGATCTACATGTAACTTTTTCTAAGCGCAAATAAGGCGAAATCGGCTGATTTTCTGGAAGGGCCGAAATGTTTCTGTAAGTCGATCATTTTTTTTTTATTAACACGACTTAAATTTTATAATTTATTCGAGTTACAACTCGTATCATTTTTTCAATACCAATTGACTCACCAATTAATTTACTCTCTTTGGAATCGGCTCGTTAAAAATTATAGGTCAATGTAGAGTATTCGAAAGCAAATTTAATTAGCGCTAGATTGAAATGCATTATTATAATTTTTTACAATATTAGCTGTAAATTAAAATTTTAATTCTCGGCTTAAATTTAAAATTGCAAAAGTTTTTAATTAAAGTCCGCCATGTATACCGCGTACACAATACATAATATAATTGTAAAAAATATATTTTTCATTATTTTTAAATTAAACATGAAAAACATAGCATTATGAAGGTGTAACGATACAAGTAAATATTCTTAAATAAATTAATTACGATATTTTATAAGTTCTCGAGAAAGACTTTAAATCATTATTGCATCAACCCATTTCTCTCGCAGCTATCGTTGAAAAATATATTATTATTTCAAATATAATTCAAAATTTTAACGAGATTTTCATAATTCAGGCAATTATTTACATTCTTGTGTGAAATTATTCTTTATTAATACATATGTTTCCAAAGGAATGTAGGAGTTGAATACATAATTCAATACACAACAAAGTATTAAACTTCATTCTATCATTTTATTTTTTTTTATTTCATATTTTTTATGCCTAAGCATCCCAAACATGTATAAAATGACTTATAACTTTTAACTCACTGTATTAATAAAAATACTGCGTCTGTATAATCGAGAAATATTTATAAGATTATCAATATTTGAATTTGAAGTAATTTATTTTTATTTTTAATTTGAAATATTTTATACTTCATACTTCATATTTTCACTCTTCATTGAATATAATATTGCTCGACACATACACACATGTTGTTAAAAGAGAATCAATGCGACTAAAAAATTTAAAATATAAAAAGATGTTTTGTATATCGAAGGAAAGAAAATAACGTTTATAATAAAATTATGTTAGAAATTTTTTTTAAAAATAGTTATCTGAGTTGCTTCGTAGAATTCTATCGATCGAATAACATTTTTTTTCTCGAGTTTCATATAAACTTATTTAAGACCGTTACAATGTTCTTTATCGAAAAAGTGTAAAATAATTATTCTTGTCGTACAATAAAATTTTCAACAGTATATGATTAAAATGCTAACCGTGAGAATATTATCAAGAGGTTTTTGCATTACAATACAGGATACATACACACATACACATTCTGAACTTGTTTTCGTATGCTCAAAATAAGTTAGCGCTGATACAATTATTGTTTGATGTGGAAATTCTTTGCTCGTACTTATTATCGTAGAAAAATGTCAATATATTTTTTATAATATTTCACAACAAATTTTTTACAATATAAACACGAGAATCGGACGCTTCGCAAAAGGAAAAATTATTCTAAATTTGTAAAACATTTATAAAAACAGTTGCTTACGAGGAATCTAAATTTAATTTATTTGTTTATACTAAATACCGATAATGAAAAAATAGTTAACATCATTGATTAAATTTTAAGATCAAAATTAACGTTGTTAAATTTAATACGAGATTCAGATTCAAAAATTTATAAATCTAAGATTTTGTATTTTGTTCATTATTGATTAAAAATTAATCGAAAAAATATCACTAAATATAACTTTAAGATGCAATTAAAAAATCTTAATTTACGTTCAAAATGTTTTAAAATAAATAATAATAAATATAAATGGTTTTTGAATCTAAATTAAAAAAAAAAAAATTTTTTCGCCGGGAAAATAAGCCGGGGATATTATTTACGTTGGAAAGATATTTTTTAAGCGATAAATTTTATTTTATACCTCGAAAAGTTTAAACAAACATATTTGTCGACAATATTTATTCAATTTCATCTTTTAACGACAGCATTTTTTGATGACTCATCGTTATTCAATTCAGTTTCGACAAGTTATCTCATTCCTTTTTGCTTTTAGCAAACTCTTCATCTTGTTTATTCTGAATTTTTGTCGGGCAATTGTATTCTTGCTTTGCAGATTCTATTTAACACGTTTAAAATAATTTCGTCGATTCTATAGTATAGGGAATTTTACTATTTTGCCTCGTACTCGTATTTCCACTTTTGGCAAACTCTAAATAATCAAATTTTTCACTAGAAAATTGCCGTGTGCATCGCAATGGTGCCAAGCGAAGAGAAAGGGAAATGAGGTCGTGTGGTCGAAGCTACAAGCCCAAGTTATACCGAGCGAGAAAGGATGCGTCGAATTAGGAATTGTTGTTATGACTGAACAACAATCGATACCCTAAAACCGTTTCATGGGAGGCACAAAGTAATCCGCCTTGGGTGTACCGGAGGAAATTAACTCATCTGTTCGCGGAATATCAGCTGTCAGATTGCGGTTGTTTTGCCGCGGAGAAAGAAGCGAGGAAAAAAGTAGTTTGCGACGGCCTCATTAGTCTAGTCCGGGTCTACTATATTCTCCTGCGTTGCTTTTTCACTCTTCGGCGGCTTTTCATTTATCTATGGATAAATTATCTTCTCTCTCGCGCAAAACCTTTGCTGACTGACATAAGAAGGATTAAAAGTTGGGCGGAAGCGATCGATCGGCCTTTTTAGCTTATCTTTTTCTTCCCATTTCGTCCTTTGATCAAAACTTTACAAGTTTTTTCCGTTAAAAGTTTCGCGTTAACTTTGGTCTCGCGAATAGTCAAGGTAGTCTATGTAGATCGTGGAACTGTACTAGTCATCGAAGTATCATGGCTACGAGCTATAATAAAAACTATTGGACTTACTTTTCAATACATCGAACAATTATTTATATATATATATATATAAACAATCTTTTTCTGATTCGCGCCGAATATTAGGCAAATTTGCAACTTTACCGAAGATCGAAGATGTGTATAAGACCAAAGCTTCCTTGCAGCATTAAAAATTACTAAACAGTTAATAGAAATATTTACGTTAAGTTAAAGTAGTCGCTGTAAGACGCAATTCGTAATATTACTAGTAAATGAATTAGTACGCTGGTATGTTTCAAAAAATTTTCATTTAAAAATTGCAACGAAAAGTTTATTCGGCGATGTTGCAAAAAATATTATTTTGAATAAAATTTCGCACGGTGAATTTCAATCAATCCGTCGGTAACCTGTACTTATCACATCCTCGTGCATTTCCATTTGTATGTTTCGTAATTGTATAATTTAGCATAGGAAACGGTTAATAATAACGGTTGTTTGAAAAAATAAAGACATTTTTTACTCTGCTAATTTGGAATAACTTTATCTGCCTAATTGTAGGTTAGGATCTATTGTTCTCCTATGTAAATACGGAAAATAGCACGTAATCGTAACTAATGGAGCTTTCGTTACAAAGAAACAAAAAAAAATTCGATTAAAAATTCCGCGGATGCCCTTCAAAGCAAATAATATCAATTGTTGCGTAATTATTGACGATGCGAGTTGTGCATCCGACGGAAGCGTAAGAACTGACGTCGTCGCTCTCGCTAATAATATATTTTTCTTACTTTACGCGAAGCGACGGTCATCGTGGCTCGTTAACTCGCGAAAATGTCGCTCGAATCGGAGTTTTCAAAAAGTCTCGAAAAACTGGGTGATATTTGTCGATGTGTCGGTAAAGTTGAAATTTTCTCGCGACAGGTATTTCGCACGTAATTCCGGGGACTCGATAATTTTATTGTTCGCCAAGTCGAACGTTTCGAGCGAAATTTCTAATCTCGCCTCTAATTTATTAAAGTAGGATAAGCTTTTACGCTCGTTTTTATTTAAAAAATTTCTAGCTTAGACCAATAGCGCGATTTCTTTGAAAGCCAATAGTCGAGGCGCGCGGCCCGCAATACCAATTTTTACCTATATTTACGAGATGCTTCCAAGACATCATATCGACTTAAACAAACTTACTTTTCTAACCGGTGATTTATACGTATTAAAATTTATTATGCTGGTCGAACATTTTCAAACACTGTCTTAAGTATATTTTAAGCGCCTATAAAACTATATTTGACCTGTAGTAAGGAAACATAACTGAACAAGATAAGTGTGTCGAGAACGAGATTGTAGTCGCGCGTGTAATTATTAAAAAGCCCCGATTCGAATTCGGAAAGTGTCGAGTAAAATTAAAACTTATCGAGCTACCGATCGCGGTTGCGGTTTTTCGCGGGACTAACTCGCGAGTGCAACTTGGGCTCATTAAGCGCTCGGTTAAGTACGGAGTTTGAGGTGCGCGAAGTAGCGATTTTTAACTTCAGAGAAATTCACGTTCCGATAAGAAAGTACCGTTAAAAAGTAAAAACATCCTCGAGCGGCCGATTTTAGATTTAAGCCTTTCTTCATTAAGCGCAAAATGTTTATTATTCGTGGACGCGCTTCTTAACGAAGAGGGAAGAGGCATCGTCTGGCGTTTAATATCGCGATGCACGTCCGACTCCGTGTACACGCGCACCCGCACGCGTGTGAACGTGTTACGTTCGATAGTTTATCACTTACGAACCGAATAATTGCATCATTGACCCAGCGATGTTACTTCCTCGTTTTCCAAAGCTTCCGCCTTTCGAGCGACGCCGTTGCTTCTCCCGATTTTTGTCCGCCCGGGTCTTTTTGCCGAATTATAACCGTTGCGTGGCTTCTAATTCGATTAGACGCTGCTGCTGCTGCTGCTGCTGAGAGTTCAAACGATCGGGCAAATTTTTTCGCCGATCCTTCCCTTCGTTATCCTTATTGTCCGAATCGGACAATTTCGAGTTTTTGAAATTAATTAGTTCCTTAAGGATTTCGTATTCCGCACAAAAGTACGGCCAAGTGGAGCCGAAAGTTTCATAGCTGCCCGAGAGAAAGGGAGAGAAATGGAGCGATTTGCATAATATTCGCAATTACACCAGCCAAGATGGCTTGTTCATAATTCAAGATGAGACAAAGACGAGAAAGGACCAGAAAAAGAGCGACAGCGCGATAATTGCGCCGCTTCTATTCGCAAGACTCAAAACGAGTTTTTAAGTCATTTCCTCTGCATACGAGGAGAACCTGTTTTTTTATAGTCACGCATCCCCGACGGGTTGACGTTTCGATAGCAAAGTGCAAATGCAGATGAGTTTTTATAGGAAGGTGCGAGGGGCGAGGGGCGAGGGTTTGGTGCACCGGACGTAACGCTGCGTAATACTTTACAGGGAATTCATATTGATTTAATTTTCGAACAATGGGCAGCAGTTGGAAGAGTGCGCGTTGGAAAAGTAAGCGAGTCGAGCGAGGTACCAGCGACCATTACGAGAGCAAATGGTAAAGAAAAAAATTAGACTATCCAACGGCGTTTTTCTACTCAATTTCTACTTTGGCCTACTGAAATAATGGACAACGGTCAAGGGCGTCAATCGGCGAACCGACGAATACTTTGCGCCTTAAAGCTCTTGCTCCGCAACGCAGTCGCGGTTGTTTAAATCAAACAGTTTGTATTCTTCGTTAAATTAACTGTCCGAAGTCCTGTTTATTAAAGTCCTTCAAATACTTAAAAGGGCGACAGGCTCGTTTCAATATTTGCGTTACTTTTTAATTGGAATGTGGAAACGCTCAACGTTAAAAGTGCCCGCGAGCATAAACACGAAGCAAATAGCCTTTGCGGTTAAAAAATGGAAAAATCCCAGTTTAAGACTTTTGTTCGTACGAGGACTGAGCGACTAATTTAGATCGTCGGCTCGACATTTTTTACGACTGCGGAGTTTCTTTTACCAAATGGAGTAATGGCGCGATTAGTTCAGCAATCGAATTAATCGGCGCAACATGAAAGAGGAAAGGCAAAAAGGCACGATGAAAAAGGACGAGCGCGTGTTCTTGTGCACTCGAACATTGGGAGATGTGTCGGGGAGTTACTTACATTATTGATATTCGGATTAAGTTTCGCGCGTGTGTTCCCGGTAAAAAGCTTTCCGCGAGCCGCCAACTTCTTTTTCTCCTCGAGCAATTCGGTTTTTGCTCCTTTTCGGTTTCGCGACGCTCGAGAGCTTCGAGTCAAACAAACCTAACAGTCAAGCGCAAAAACGCCAAGGCACTTTTATCTGTGCTTTTGTTTGCTATTTCGAGTTATTAAACTATTTATCGCCGCCTCCTCGACTAAATAACTCAATCTTTCCTTCGGTAATATAAGAAGCGAGCGATATCTTATTTACGCTGCTGCTGCCACTGCTTAAGTTAATAATTTTTTCAAGTCGCCTCGATTCGCATTTAAAATATCAGCAACAACGCACGTGGTAAAAATTACAAGTAAAACTGCGTATATTGTTGCGCGTCTAAAAACAATTTAATATCTGCGAGGGCAATGAAATTGTTGCATCAATCGTTAAACCCGTTGAGAAGTTTAACGCAGTTGTTGAAATTTGAACTATTATCTTTAGTCGGAAAAAATACACAAGCCATAAACTTTATATTTATCGACGGAAGTGGCAAATTTTATATTCGCATAAATTTCGACGGAGTATCGCGAAAATTAGTTTATAGAGGTAAAATTCGTTTTGATAAATATTTTACTACCAGCCATTGTGAATAAATATTAAGTTCGTATTTTTATTTTTCAAATTTTTCCAATCTTACATCTGCTTATCGTAAAATATTTGAAAAACGTTTTCGCGCGATAAAAATTATATTGCAGAGCTTTATTTTCTATAAAAGCTGCTGCTACTTCATTAGAATTCAAAATTTTCATTCTCAGCACTGATATTAAGGAATCAGTGGTCAATAATAAATTCAGTACTCGTTCCAATATTTAGTTAACATTAGCAACGTCGGCTGTCTTTGTTTTTCGTTGGAAATAAAAATGTACAAAGGAAGGAGCGAAATTGAAAATATATTTACAAATAGTCCCTGTGAATGTTCGCCCATCGTTGGCTGTGTTTAACAAAAACGAGGGTCGAAAGATCGCTATTGTACTTTGCAGTATTGCGCATAATGTTGATGAATGCAATCACGTGGGTGGACGCGTTCAATTGGGGTGTCACCGAAATGCATCACACGCACCAAAGAGCCGCGAGCTCGAGTTTCGAATTGTCGAATTGCAACGATTGTATCGAGCTGCGATTTTCGTCGCTGCATCTTTTTACACCGCGCGGGAAAAGCATCGATATTTTCGCGCGCCGCGTCAATGCGGACGGACGGATTTTCGCGCGGCTGCAAAGTATTTTAATTCCGATCGTTTGACTATTCGCGCGTAAACTTTAACAAAATACGCGTGCATCCACTCGCGAAATACCCGTTTGATTTATCAATGATGCGTGGGCGTAACGTACCGTGTCATACACCGTAACACGCGCGTCGTTTGCACGAATAAAGGATGAAAATCGAGAAATATGAATTTTCGATAAGAATAGAAAAGGGGCGAGGCGAGGGAATCGAATCGCAACTAATAAACTTGTTCCGACCAAAAGTAGATTCATAAATAATTCAAGCAAATTAGTACTCGTAAATATCCGTGTAGTTGGCGAGCAATTAAGAAAACACGTTGTGTTTCTCTTCCGCGGTGGCGAGAAGAACAAAGGCAAAAAACGAGATGAAAATTGGAGTGCAACCAGGGAGAATCATTTTCATTCCTCCGGCATTTTGCGGCTAAGTTTTAGACTCGAGTGGATTCGCAAACGCCGATCGAGGTTGTTTATGGCGAAAGCCGGTGAAGCGTCGCACGCGCGCATCGCAGAGACTTTACGCAATAAGCCGTTTATTTTACAATGGAGGAGCTTGGCGGGGACGCGATCGGTAGATCGATAAATCGGTAAATTGGTAAAGGAGGCAGCGACTGGAAAATACGCGTCGTCGGTGCGTAAGTCCCCGCTCGATCGATTAATCGATCTTTGCATATTTACCAAAGAGACGCTCGGATTAATTGAATGCAGAAGGGCTGAGATTCCATTACATAAGCAAAACATAGGAGGGGGGAGATCACGAGATCGACTCGTCGATCGCGAGATCGAATGTTTGCTCGAGTGCCAGGGATTGTTGGTGCACTCGCACTCGCTGCCGCTGGCAAAGAGTAATTGGAGGGGGGGGGAGAAATTTAACGTCCCGGCGTCAGCGGCATTTCACTCCCTCGAGGCGCGCACCTCCGCTCCGACTCCCGTAAGAAGGAGGCTGCTGCTGCTGTTATTAAATTCTTAATTAGCTCCGAGCGCTCGGCGGCTTCCTGAATCCCACGGGTGCCAACCGTCGCCGATGTCCAGGTGATCGCGACACTCTTCCACTGCGAGTCACGCGCCGCCGATGTTATGATTATTCCCGGGAATTCCCGGGATTCCGATTCCGGCTGCTCCTTCTCGAGTCCAGTGATTGGCTACGCGGACGGAGCACAATGTCACTCGATACCCCAACCTCTCGCCTCGCTTTTAACATAAGCGCGCTTCCCGCTTTTCCGCTTGCAACGTCGACGCGGTTGGAAATTTACAAATGTCCGCGAATCGCGATTATTCGCGGAATGCGCGATCGGAGCCTCGGAGTCGCCGATTAGACTTTCCTCGAGTCCGTGATCCCGTTCGACCGGGAGCGGATGTGTTCCTAGTTGCTCGATTCGGGAAGAATTTTCCGTTGCGCCGGAACTGCTGCTTTAAAATTTCGCCTCGCCTCGCCTTCGGAATGTGCGATTGTTCAGGCCGCGGAAGCGGTTGCTGGACAATTGCACTGCTAATCATTGGCATCGCTTTAATTACCAACGAAAAAAGTTGTCGACTGGAGGGGAAGTTGAGTCGTGCCGAACAAAGTAAAAAAAGGTCGCGTTTCATGTTTCGGGCAATAATCGGAGTTCCGTAAGCAACGCGATTCCGTTGCCCCGGATTATTCAATATTAAATTAGAGTGTACCGATTTCGCGCTTGGAATTGAAAAATTCAGCGACCGAAGCGGATAAGCCCGAGAGCGCAAATAGGAAGCACGTGGTGATAATACAAAATTCAATAGGGGAAGCACAAAAGCAGAAAAGCACAAAAGGAATAAGTTTGCGCTCCTGGTAATCAATAGAGACTTCCCAGGCACGCGGAGCAGAAGCTTAGCTTCGGAGAACTTAATCGAGTTTTTGGCCCTCCTAGTCCCTCCAGTATTTTGCGGTTTTCCAGGCCACGTACTCGCGAGCTTCGTTGTCTTATTTTGCTCCTCTCCCTTTTTGCGTGGAAGGAAAATACTTTTCCGTTTTTCGCCTCGTCCCTTATACGAATTCCCATTCGTGGCACAAGTCATTTTATTTTCCGGTTCGTTTAATGTAATTCAATATTTAAAAGAAAATTTAGCTCCTTTCCGTTTTATCGGCAGTCGTCGAATCGGAGACTCTCGAGTAGGAGAAATTTTTGGGCTGCAAGTCGATAATGTTTTTTGAATTCGAGCAACGGAAATGCTCCTTATTTATGTGCAATTAGAGATCTGCAGTGTTCGGAAAGGAAAGCTAATTTTAACCGATTTTGTTGGTGTAGATGCATTAAATTTGTTTTTACAAACAAACGCTTCTCTCGTATTCCTAATTAAATTGCATTTACTAAAGACCTAGAAGCGTCGTAAATTCACCGAATAGTCTTGGGCACAGCGAAGCGCTTCCTTATGAATCCTGACGGTAGTTAAAGCTGGTAATCCCTTATACTCGATTCCAACTGTTTGCGATAATAAATCGGTGGCGGCTCTCGCGTCCGTCACGCGTTTCTATCCACACTAATTCATTTTGCATTATAGATATACGCACACACATTTTTTTAATTAGAGCCTCTACCTAATCATTTTAATCTCTATTACGAAGACAACATTTAACTTTTATTTCAATCGATGGCAGTAAATTTTTAATCAAAGAGAATGTGAATTTTCAAAGTCTTGAACCTTTTGAGTCTTGAGAAGTAATTAACTTAGTAATCACTTAATAATCTCGTGTATTTTATACCGAGATCGAGGGAGACATTGAATTATGTAAATTTTTAATTTAATTATAGGCTTTTATGGTAAAAACTTGCAAAGTCTTACATTATATGCACGACACAGAAGTAAAAGTTTCTTTTAAAATATTATTTTTTCCAAGCTTATATAACTTTATAATTTCTTGATATATTAGAGAATATATTTCAGCCGATGGATTTAATATAATATTGAATGAATATTGATTTATAGAAATGTTGATTTCTCGTAAACAATTTAATTTCTTAATTTTTTTGTAATTTTCAAACACTTATGTTTATCTTTTTGACAAAAATTTCAACGCTGATTCTCGCAAGATAATTAAACGTGAAATAAGAATTAGTACTGTACTGCATTGTGTCGTTAAATTAATTTTAAATCGGAAAATTATTAAATGTCACGTTAAAATCCTCCCGAAAAATATTTTAAACTGAGAACAAATTAAATTTATTCTTCAACCGCTATTTTGTTTTTAATCCTGCGCGAGAAATTTATCTCGATCGATTTAATTTTGAGATTTAGCTTTTACGTGTATAAATATTGTAATCGTCGACACTTTTGGTCATTTCATCGTTATTTTATTTTATTATCCAAAAATATTATTTCAACAGCAGCACAAGCGTGAATACGTTTCACTCAAAAGGGTTGGTTCGTTCGCCTCATCTTCAAAGGATAGTTGGGCGATACACGAAAGGATTAGATTTATTGTGGTCCGTCGGTGTGACAAACAATACCGTCTGGGTAACACCGAGGAGCCACTGCTGTTGTATTGACTTTTGTGTGCCGCATATATATTCTTATCCACTGATGTTCTTCTCGAAACCCTACGACAGTTAATGATATTCCAAAAGCTTCGAGTCGTTTTAGGTTTTCCTTGTATATTGCCGTTAGTCGTTGTTAATTTTTTGGCGCGAAGACAATTATTTATATTTTGTCGCGAACCGGCCAAAACATCTCAGGGTCACATTTTAATTGAATTCTATCGACAATTCAGAGTTACTTGTCAAAAATATATAATTTCAGGTACACAGGTATTATTAGGTCATTCGAGTGTTATAATTCAAATAATGATGATAATAATAATGATAAAACTATCGATCCGTTTTCTATATTCTTTGGAACAAAGTTTAACTTTAAAAGTGAGATAATGTCAGGCACTTAAGTATTGAATACGTTATTTTCAAGTCCAAACTGATTATACATTTCGCATACTAATTTGACAATCTCAATTAATTTCGGGTAAATTATTATTTTTACAAATTTAAAAGTCTAGAGATCGTTACAAAATTATCTTAAAAAATTTTCTGGATCTCTTCATCTCGGCCTTACCTTTTATATAATAGAAATACCAGAAAAACAACAAAATTGATAATAATGTTTGGGCAGTTATAATAACACCAATTTCATTCGTTGAATTCGTTTAAAAGGCTTGTCTTTTCTTCAAGCGACGTATGCAGTTCGCGCACCGATAATTATTATATTTAAAAATGTACAATAGAATATTTAATCAAGTGTCCGTGAAGTATTCGTCAGTATTAATACGCGTACGTAACCAGATAATTTCAAGAAAACACTTTAATGGCTTCCTTATTACCGAGTGAAGATCTTTTTTAAAAAATTGGCGGCTCAACAGATTGGAAAGTATTTAAAAGGTTTTTAAGAGACGAGCTTGCGATAAAAAAAAGTTTCCCCCATTATCTGCTGTCTCTTATCGCTGCCTACATTTGCAATTTAACATTGTCAAGTTCAATTGCTTTCGATCAAATTTAGGACAATTATCAACGCGCACTTTTCGCCAACTATTTTCAATAATTTTTCCACGAGTATTTCAAAAGGAAGCAGATGCTGGTGACTGACTCTTAACTAAGTGTTGCAAATACCGAATTTGGAATGCGAGAAATGCGCAGAGGACCATTTAGAATAGGGAAAAACTGATTTGCGGGACGGCCTCGACGAACGACATTAATCTACGTGCGCCGCGTGACCCGTTCTCGTTGTTAACCTGGACGCGAGTTGCGCACTACGGACGATCGATCACTCGAATCATCGGAGTACGTCCGACAACAACAACAGAATCGCAACAACCAGAGTTGCTCGGCTGCTCGGCTCGCGTTTTCCAAGTATCAAGGAGCGAACCTCGAGCCGCTTCACTCGCCTTCTTTATTTGGACGCGTTCCCACTCGACTCCACGACTTACGCACGCTCCTTCGTTCGGATAAGAATGGCTGAATTACTGTTAAGAGCGCTTCCGCATCGCTCTCCGCAAATAATTCGACTCGGGCTGCAAAAAGACGTTACAGTTGGAGCGCGAGTGCACTTGTTAGAGCGGAGGATGCGATTTCGCACGCGCGTGTCGCTCCCGCGCACCGTCAGCCTTGATTCACTTGCGCGAAACGAGTCGCGCGCATCGTCTCCGCAGTGGGCCGAAGAAACGTCTCCCCACCCACCCCCGCTGACACCGGTAGCCTTCGACAATTTCCCCGCCGCGTACCGTTACAAAAATACCGAAAGAATCGCACGCGTCGAGCATTAGGAAATAATTTGCCGAAAGCAATCCTCGTCGCCTCCTCGAGCCGTGCGCTGCTTATTTAACGCGGAGCTGCTGCCGCTCGTTCGCAACGTCGCCGTCTGTTGGAGAAATCGAGCGAATTCACACACAGGAGGGGGGGGGTTGGTTTCTTTTTTGATATGCTTTTAGAGGGTCGATAACTTTTTCGAATTTCCGGAATCGAGTGCAAATAATGAACTTTCCAACTGTCGATCTACCCAAAGGGTTGGTCCCACTGTCGACGTTCGATCCGAACGTTGAATGTTTTTTCGTCCTGCCGTTCGAACTCTTACGTCGCCGCGGCCAACGTTCGCGTCAAATTTATTCCAAAAGCGACTGATAAAACGAGAATGACGTATACAGCGAATGCAGAGTTTGCAATCGGTAATAAAATTTCTCGAGCCGTTGCTCGGCTCTCCTGCAAATATTAGAGAAACGGTGGCTTAACGTCGACAATAATATATTACTACACGTGCGTGTGTAAAACGGCGGCGATTACAACATTGTCCGTGTATTGCAGCCAATTTGCAAACGCCTGCTTTTGGATGAAAGCGAAGCGTAAAAATTCGCGTTGAGTCGCGTCCATTAAATTGGGCGAGCGCTTTTCGTTGATTTCGATTAGACGACTTCTCAAAACAGTCAAAGGTTCGAGAACACGCGGCTGTCGATAAAAGTCGATTTATCTCGAGTAGATCCTATAAAGAATACGCGAGAAAGTCGTCGTTGCGAAGTATTTTGACGAAAGCGATCTTTAGGCGAATGTGCAAATTTGGACTCGATACTGGGTGGCAGTCCAAAAGTCTGGATTTGCCCGACCGAGGCTATCAGCTCTGACACGCGCGACTATTCGGTAATCGCGTCTCCAGCTTGCGCAAACGCACAATTGCGGCTCGGTAAACATCCACATTAAGTGCAGTGAAAGCTGAGTGGCTCGAGGCGAGGGGCAGGAACGAGCGTTAACAAAAGCCTCGATATTTCGAAAATTCGCAAATATTTATCGACGAGATAATCGAGCGCCTCGGCGGCTTCCCGAGCCAGTGACAGCGAGGAGGCGGAGAGACCAAGATGAGTAGCGTCTCGATCGCTTAGAGGCGCCTTAACCGGTGCACTGGTTGCCGAGTATTATAACGGTGCCAAGAGCGTCGGCGCAGCCTCGCGACTTTTTCCCCGCCGTCTCGTGCCGCGCTTCCTCTCCTCTTCCCCGAGAGGATTACATTATATCGGCGCGGCGGAACAGCTGCTCATCATCCTCGGGCGGTGCTATCGGCCGGTCCGTCGCCCGACCCTCGCGATAACCTCGTTTCCGGAGACCTCGGCGCGCACCGTCATCCTCGAGGCTGTCCCTCGGCCCGCGTCTTATCTCGACGGGAGTCCATTGAAAATCGATCGGACTTTTGCCCCGTCGTCGTCGTCGTCGTCGTCGTCGTCTTAGCGCCTCGACGCAATCCTCGACTGCAAATTATTCGCTTTCGCAAACTGTGGCCGCGATGCACTCGCGAGTCTCGTGCTCCCGTCGCGGATTCCTATTTTTCTCCTCCTTTATTCCGCTCGCGGAACAATTCCGTGACATTCGGATTATTTCGAATACTACGGCTTGTCTCGGCGCCAGCGATGACGTGATTCGCGAAAATATTCGAAACGTTACTCGCAGTGGAGCAAGTTTTCTCACCCGAGTCGGATGTTTTCGCGATCCGAACACAAGTTTATGGATTGTACGCGGTGAGCGTAGAGCTGCGCGATAATAATCACCGCCCAACCCAAAATTTTAGCGACCACGAGGTAAATTTAACTTCCGGTTGAATTAAGACGAGGTGAAAATAGTAGAGTAGGCGTACGTTACAACTTGCTTCTCAAGCCCTGGAGAAAAGGCAAAGAACTGCTCGGAATTAAGGTAACGATGCGTTGTTCCGATTACGGAAATGGGAAGCTTAACCGTAAAAATGGAAATTAAATTATCCCTGAGCTGAGATTTGGGATTAGCCTCGGCTGCTGGATCGCGCGAAGGAAGAGGTTCGAGCTGTCGTGGACAACATCTCGTCTTAGGTTGAAGAAATCGAGCGGATAACGCAGAGGGGCCCGATGCTCCGAAAAGTCGGAGGAAAAGTCCATTAACCCACATGGGCATCGAATCACCGCGAAGCGCCGAGCGATAACAGCGGCTCCGACACGATTAGCTCATTAGAGATTACGAGGGCCGGACGCGCTCTTCCGTCCCCGGACGACTGCGCGGGTGTGGGGGGACGTCCCGTTTTTGCAGCGTCGCGGCTGCATAATTGCGAGCAATTACAGGAGTAAAAGGTGCATTTCTCCGAGTGGCGAGAAGCGTCTCTCACGCTCGGCGCGCTTGGGAAAAAGATCGGGCGCTGCTGCACCGCCGCATCGACATAATTAATTAGAATTAGGGCCGAGTTTGCACTTTCACTCGCGCCTCGGCGAAAGCCGCGAAGGGCGCAGTCGAGCTTATGGCTCCGGAGCACGAGAGCCGATACCGGCAGCGTGCGCTTGCACTTTTTGCCTCGGGTTTCTTATGTTGTTTCGCCGCGCGGGAGTCGAGCCGGGGGCCTTAATGGGACCGCTCGGAGTGGGGCGAATCCGAGATTTTCGAAAAAATTTCGGCCTGAATAATGGAGGAGAGCCAGGCGTAGCTCGGCGCTCGAGTCGAGAGTGCGGATACAGCCGCTCGCCTCTGTTGGTCGCTGCGATACTACCCTATTACGAATTTAACAAATACCATGATACGCGAAAAATCCTTCTGCTCTCCGCGTTCCCACAGACCTTAATTAAATGCAGAATTAAATTGGATTGAGACGTTAATAAGTTGATAAGTCACTGCTGCCGAACGTCTGAGCGGCGTCGATTAAAACGGATGGGAAAGCTTTGCTTTTCAGAATCTCAATTTATTACAATGTCACGTCCCACTGGAATTCGTTGCTGATCCGCGAGCGTTTATATCTTCCTGCTATTCGCGACCAAAGCTCTCGCTAATCTAATCCCCTTGATTTTATTTCGCCGCGCAGCGTCACGCTATTTTAATTTTTCCCTCGATATCTGAATTCACGATCAATTCTATCTTCTCGTCAAACTTCGAAAGTACGCTTGATTGCGCAACTGCGTGTGGAGAATTCAACGAAGTTCGGCTAAAAAGCTCCTCTTGGACATTTTCTACCGCGTTAATGTCGCGCGTTCTTCGCTCGGTATTTTGACATTATTTATACTTTAAAGCGGCTCGATGCCTCTTTGCGCAAGTAAGAACTTTTATCGCAAATTCTTAAACTTGGCCAAAGTGGAAATGTCAATAAATTTAACTTTTCCTAAGAGATGGAATTTAAAAAAAGACTTAAAATTAGGCGGATTAAATTTTCAATCCATTTAAATGCTCTAATGTTTACGAATTTGTTTCGTGAACTCACTCTATAGTCGAACATATGCTCTCGATGAAACCGCTCGCTATTATTTATTAATCAACACTCGAGTTGGAACGCGCGATTTTTAAAGATTATTTGTTTATTCTTATATCGTAGCGAGACTATATTTTATCAATGTATCCGTAGAATTGTATCGATCTGTTTAGCAGGATTTAATTCGATTCAACGTCGATTAACATCTGTACCCGTTCGAAGTAAATTGAACACGATTGAGAAAGTGCCTCGATGCTTTGAAGAACACGAAAAAGACCGGATTTATCGAATATTAATTTATTACGTTAATAAATTTACCGCCGATTCGCAAAATATTATTTTATGAACAAAATGCAATTGACAAGCACATTGATATATCGCAACGGTGACTTTAAAAAATCCTTAAGCCGCGAAAATTAATAAATGTAGGCAGTTGACGGTTAAACTTTTAGTTTTGCGCCGAATATTTCATCTTTGATTTGAATTCGTTTATCGAGGAGGAAGAAAGTCAGTTTGAAAAGGGAATCAGCGGAGGAATTTGCAGAAAATAAGGCTTTTCGTTGAATTTACGGTAACTCACGAGGAGGAGAGCATTTGAATAACTTTTATTCTTCGCTGCTGTACAATCATCGTCTTAAATATGAATTTAATATTGGAAAACATGGTGCGTTCGTATTTCGTTTTCTCCACTGCGAGCGTCAAAGTTGATAAGCCGCATCTTCGTGGAAATGAAAATTTGGTTATTCGAAGAATTTGTCCAAGCACCGAATAAATTTGAAAGGCACCTTTGCGTCGATGGCGAGTCTCGTTTATCGTCGGAGGAGCGCTGCAACGTGGAAATGTTAAAAATGCCACCGATTGGTGTCGCTTTTATCAGCCGAGTTTGATCGCGCAGGAAAATTAGGCGCGTGACGCGGCCGTATGGATCTGAATAAGCCCTCGCGGAGATTAAAACGAGGCGTTGCGTAACGATGATGCTGTTTTCCGGCTGATCGTTTTTCCTTATCGTCGACTGCGATCTCGCTTCCGACTCGCTATCTCCCGCTTGCTTCGTCTCATAGTCGCTCTTCCCTTGAGAACCATTTGTCATCCGAAAACACCTCTTTTACCCGCACTACATGGCGTTCCTCCTCCTCCTTTCTGCTTCGCCTGCAACAAAAGTTCGCTTGCCCGCTTACCTTTCTCTTTTCCGAGGGAAAAGTCGCTTCGTTATCGCCGCAATTAAACTCTCAGACGTGCCTTGTTCTATTTTTATGTAATCGGTGAGCGGGGGGAAGGGGTGGGGGCTTTTCGCCTCCTTCATCACGTGCTCTTGTTTAACGTTTAAAAAAAGCCAAGAATCTGAAATCGGTGGCTCGTTGCGCAACTTGGCGCCCCGTCTTGGCTGCTGCAGCAAACGACCATTGTTTCGTCAACTTCTGCTCGCGCGCGACACTCGCGGATGAATGGGGCAACTGCTCTTAACGCCACTTAACGATCGCCGGCTTTTTTCCACGCGTTTGTTCTTCGGATCGCAAATCATAGTCACTCCTCCTGTGGGGAATTCCCCTTTCCGGCCTAGATCGTTGCTGTCGTAACCTTTCTCGATCCCTCACTCGAGAGCTTACTATTATTATTATTAATATTAATATTATTATTATTATTGCTATTATTGTTGTTGCGTTGTTGTTGTTGTTGTTGTTGTTGTTGTTGGGCGGCTGTCATCGCGATCGAGCAACCGAACGAGCAGTGAGTTCGGGCGACGAGGAAGCATAGGCCGAGTTAAAAAGATTCGCCAAGCCAAGTCGAGCGGAGAACTCGAAACTCAAATGCAAGCTCTTCTTGTTCAGCGAGGATTTCGCGAGGATTTCGCGAGGATTTCTCAGGCCGATTCTGCAGTTGGTTAGACTTCGGCGCAGGATCTGCCACTACAACGCAGTATCACCCAGTGGTAACGGAGGCGGTGCCGCCCGGGCCAGTGACGCCGGGTTAAAGCGCCCGCAAGCCGAGCCCTGGCGGACTCGCACGGTGTGATGTGCTGTAATGGTACTTCCTGCGGCGAGCGCACATCGCTTCCGCTTCCGACTTACTTCGATTCAGGGACCCCCGGAGACCTCGGGCCCTCGGGCTCGCACTGAGCCTTCGCGACAAGCATCGAGCGGCCCTTTGCGAGCACGACGGACCACGGAGGTTCGCCTCTCGGCTGCTCCTCCGTCGCTCGCTCACTCGCTCGAGTGATCCGCCGACCTGGAGTATCGAGTTTGGTCCTTGCACCCAAGGCTGCTAACGTTCTAACGGCCCTTACGGCGACGGGAGATTTAGCCAACTCGCGCAGCTACGGCACGCATACTCCCGTGCAATCATCTCGTGTGTCGGATTGTCACGAGTAGCCGAGACAAGGACGCAACCAGTTGCACGACGACAGATTTATTATTTTTAGATCGGCGAGTTGTTATTGTTGTTGTTTTTGTGTCACGTTTACCTGCTTTCACCTGCATACATCACTTCAAATTGTAATCACTTTTAAATTATAAAACTGGAGGCGCTGAAAGTGTCGTGTCGTAAGTGGCTACGACAAAATCAACTTTACCGACCAACAAATTTGTTAATTTTTTGGCGTTTTTGAAGTCAAAATTGCACGTAATGCAATTAAGTTTCAGCGTTGCGGAAAAGTTCGTTATAATATAAATTGCTTATAAATAAAATTTTTAGCTACGCGTAATTGTTACGGTGTTTGAGTCGCAAGATTTTTATGACATTTGAAAATATTTTGATTTATGCAGATAGAAAGTAAAACTCTCTGTTGTTTATTATAAATCTGAAGAAAGTTTACATTTTTCTTTCCCCTCTTTAAATAAAAAACAGCTGGACAGAAACGAAGCTGTTATACGATCGTCACTTTAATTCAACGAATCGCGCAAACATTACTTATTTTTCACAATAATGCAACTTAATCGAAACCAATTATTTAGTTGTTATTTGCTTTTTTTATTATTAAATAACGTGACCATTTGCAATACGATTTGTGCATCTTTCCCTATTTTTACCCGATAATTTTCTCCTTTTAATTTTAAAGAGTTGCGATGTACAGTTTTTGCATGCATTTAAACACCAATTTGCTAAATATGTTAAAAAATATTTGCTAAAAATCATTGATCCCTTACACATTATTATCATACCATAAACCTGATTAAAATTTTGTAATTTGGAGACTCGACATTTTTTTGTTCAACACTTGTATTTTATTATTTTATATTCTTATTTGCGCGATACTAGTGTTTTTACAATTGCGTTTATATTCTTTTCCCATGTATCTTAAGATAGTTTCGCATAATTAAACAGGGCGGATCTGCAAAATAATATTGCTTCATTAAATATAAAACTTTATGTGTTTTAAAGTACGAACTACATAGACGGAATCGTAAAAAATTATCTCGATAATATTTTATTTTTTTATTTTCTCAATTCAGATAAAAGCTTTTATAAATACACACTTAAACGTACACATTTTGTTATTTTGTCATATTTATAAAATCTGATTTCAAGAATACCATTTATAATATCTCAACGATATTTTCGACGTTAATCAAACGCAATGATACGATCAGCCTTAAACGACCAAACTCAATCATAATGAATAATTGTGTTTTGTAATTTAAATACTCGAAACAAATTTTAAAAACCTGTTAGACGTTCCGATAATGTACTATATTTTGCAAGTAGACGCGAGTATATTATTTTTATTATGTATTCCTTTAAATATATTAATCGACCAACAGTTTCTCCGATGTATAACTGATTAATAGTTTAAAAACTATTCGCAAAATAATTAATTTTTCAAATTTAACGAAATGCAATTGAAAAATTTTAAATTCAGCACCAGCAGAGGTTGCTGGGTAAATTTACTGCACAAAGTATTTTCTAAACAAGATAACAAATCGTTCTCAAGCGCAATAAACAATTTTCTTACGATTGTATGACTGCGTGTGTCAACTGAAGACTCTCATACCAACTTTGGAATAAATATTTTATGTTCCTGAAAATTAAGAAATGTAACTTACTATTTTGTTTTACGTTTAGTTTTTAAAGATAGATTCGGCGCAATCAGTTTAACGTGTAATAATAATCACCAGTTTTCCGTTCGCACTGTATTTTCTTTGCTGTTAATAAATGACGAGTTTTGTTCCTTTTTAACGATAAATTGCAAATAACTGAGAGGTACGTATATTGGCAAGGTAAGGTATCGAGGAGGGACGTAACAATGCCGGAAAGTGCAATCTCCTTTATAAAAACGTCTGCTTGAAAGACAAATACACGTAAATTTAAGCTTAATGTTTATTTTAAGAATGCCAAAGAAAAGTAATACCTGCTAAAATAGTGGATTTCATCGAGTTCATCGAACGATACGCACATTGACATAGCACATTTACAGTATACATACACGTGCTTAACGTATCAAATGAAAGTTAACAATTTAAAAAGAAAAAAGGCAAATTTTATCATAATTTCCAGCATAAATAAACAAAATTTCACTGTAATGTATAAAATGTTTGAACGTTACACTTTACCGATTAGTTTTAAGGCGGTAAATTTTTTGCTTATACATAGATAAAAAAAATGTGACCATTGTTTCTGAAATCCGTAGAGAGGATATGAATATTTAAAAGGTAAGTTCCATTTTTCGGTGGCGCTTTAATTTATGTCGATAAAAAATTTAACGAGCTTCCGAATAATTAGCGAGAGCTGCGTCGCGTTACTTTCGTATTTTGCCTTTAAATCTATTATTCGCGTATTTTTCGATATTCCGAATTTATGCGGAATCTCGTCGCGAATGAATATTCAGTTGTTGCGGGTCGCGGCTTAAAAGCAGCAGAAAATTAGTTATATTTAAAGAGCAATCTCCTATTATACCGACACCGCATGATTAATGCGCACGTTTAAAACGCTCGTTAAATTTCAATTATTTGAGAAATGCCTTTGCAGCTTTCTTTACTGACAGCAGTGTATAATAAATAATGGCTAGAGTAAACATTGCAGCGCGCGGTTGTCGGTACAACAAACTCTATTCCTGTATATTCCGCAATTTATTATAAAATAGTGAAACTTGCATATTGGATTTTTGGGGTCGGCGGCGTCACGGTCGTTTCTTATTTTCTCGTTTGCCCCTTGATTTAATGGCGCTCGACATAAATCTATCGCTCGTCGCTTCAAATGCTTATAGCCGAGTCGTTTTGATTGGGTCTTCGGCAAATTAAATAAATCTGTTGACTCGCAATAAGTCATCGAGGCGCTTGCGTTTAACGACCTCCAACCTGCATTTGGTGCGCAGTCTCGTTTTGTGAAATTTGCAATTGTCGAACGCGCGCTGCTCCGATACTTCGATGCTGGAAGCGCCTGGGCGGCTGAATCCTTCCGAACGGCCTTAATAATCGACAAATCGTGTCAATTAGCAGCAAAAGCAAACCGCGAATTATGACGCGTCCCATTTCCGAGGACGCGCAAACAGTAAACGATGCGCTGCTCCCGCATCAATTTAACTGTAAAAAGGACGGCAGACTCCCAGCAGAATAGAGACAATAACTTCGCGGAACGGAGAGAGAGAGAGGCGAAGGGAAGTGTGCAAATCTCACTCAAACCGAAATCGCAGTCTCTCTCTCTCTCTCTCGCTCCTTCGCAGGTGTACCGTTAGGTTAACGAAGCTAGTGCAGCGCTAAAACGCAAAGCTGTCCGCGCTGTCGTGCTCGTCGTCGGTTGCTTCGAGCGAATGGAGAGCAACGAATGTTTGGCGCGTAAACCAGCGTGTGTACGCGCTTTTTCATCGACTCTCGCGCTCTCTTTTTCTTTTTTTGTTCCGCTTTTAAGGAATCACAGCGTACCTAAACGTACTTGCCGTGATTGTCCGAGAGCGCGTACGTCTCTTTAAACTCTAAATTACGGCCTCGATATTTTCGCACTCTTTTATTATTTTATTATTTTTTCGAAGCGGATTCCCCTCTCCCCACTCCAAACGCTCCGGAATTCGATACTTTATCGCACTCGCGTTAATCCTTGAATTGTCTTGTCATTTTCTTCTCCGAGAAAGCCTTTATTATCTTTCCTTTTTTAGCGAAAATCTGTGCCGTTAGATGTTATTTATTTAGGATAAGTTATCGATGATAAGCAATGGTACCTATTTCTTATCGATTTTTACCCTCGATTACTTTTCATTGGCCGCACTTAATTTTCTCTTTGTCGCGCAGCGAATTAAGGCGCGAGCAATTTGCCCTGTAATTGCGAAAAAAGTCGACTTTTAACGATAAATTTAGCGACCTAATCGTCGACTTCCGTTTAACTCTCCAATCGATTGATATTAATTTTCGTTTATCGTTAACAATCAATTGGCTCGAATTAATCGCGCTGAAAAATTTATTAGCCGACAACGAAAAAATGACATTGTTCTCCAGTTAATATTAAACTTTTCAGTTTGTTCCACATTTCACATTCCGTTTTCGTCTTAGGCTCGTGAAATAGCTTGGTTACTTCACAAGTGTAAGCAAGAATTACTGCTCGCCACAAGTAAGGCAAGTGCATTTTTTATCCTACTGATCGGTAAAAACAATAAGGCGCAGCGCTTGAATCGTAGAATTAGACGCCGTATAACGCGAAGGAAATAAACTTTTTAGTTTAATAGAAATATAGAATTAGACAGGTAATAGACGTCCCGTTAAGTTCATCTCGTTTAATAAACACGCGCGCGCGCACAAACATACACATTTTGTATATATACAAATACGCACGCGCGCGCACACTATTTATCTTCGGAGCATTTATCACTTTTAAATTATAGGAATATACTGTCTTAATATTATAAATCTTTCAACTCTCAAAGTGTCACATCAGTCTTATTGCACCTATGCGTTACATTAGAAATTATAGCTTTTCAGAAGATAAATTAATGCCTATAACTCTGCGAAATAATTTACTACTCCATTGTTCAAACTTTGGAATAAAAAAAAATCCATTCGAATCTGGGCGCTTCGTTTCGCGCATTTACTCTCAAAGATATTATAATTTTGAATAAATAAACAACCACGCAGATCGAATGGTTTCAATAAGCGTTGGATACAAGCGCTTCGCTGGTGCACAAACATCGCGATCTTGCAAGTTATCCTCGATCAGCTGATATTCCTGGCGTTATTTACATTTTCGTTTTCGGCTTTGCTCGGTTAATTTCGCGCCTCCATCAGTCATACACGAAGATTAGACGAGTTTAAGAATTTAAACAACTACATTTCGTTCAGATGTGTAGATAAATGCGGCTCGGGTAAATCTGTTGCGCGTTCAATTTAGGTATTGCAAAACTTGGCGCGATATTCGATTCGACGATACGCGTGTACGGCATTCGTTGGCTAACCTTGAAACGCGGAAACTGACCGGACAAATTAAAGGTTAAGCGCGAAATTTTCGTAAATCTTTTGTCGATAAGATTTGTAAGATTTCGTTTCTTAATTGCTGCTGATTTTACGTCTTTTTCGGTGTGTTCAACGGATACGGGAAGATGATTGTTCACCTTTTTTAAATTATCAACTTGTACTTAATCGAATGCACCGATTTGATTTTCAGCGAAAAAAGCCGATAAAATTAACGGCCGACTCGAATTGAAAATCATTGTTTCGCGAAAAACTTTACGCCTCTTGCACGAGTGCAATTATTTAATTCGGGGAAGTCCGATTAATAAGATATATTTTTAAGGCAAAAATCAAAAAGTGCTCTTTCATAAGCGAAGCGAACCGTTGCAGTTGTTAAAAGTTGCGAATCGAAGGCAAAATGCTAAAGCCATCGTGTGTAGCAACGATAAATATTATCGCGATAATACAATTTTCCCTTCGGAAAACACTCGGCTATCGTTGTAATTTACACTTTAATAATCCAAACGAAAAAGTAGATCGTCAAAATTTTAATCGACAATAGTAAATTGCAAAAGCTATTGTTATCTCGCGCGTTGAATACGTGAAATATTATGTTTTTGATACATTTGGTGCTCGCGTTCGTTCGACAGACGCATAGATTTCCATTTATACGACTCGAAGTCATTCCATCTAGAAGGTTGGCGCGCAGAAATCACAAGAGTGGAAGCATTGATAGCACGGAGAGAAAAATCCAAGAATTATTACGCTCGGATATTATTTAACAGTTTACTCGCAAAACGAGAATGGGAACTGAAATGCAGGCGATAACCTAATGCACCTAATGCACAGCGACGTCGTGAAAAATCGTCGAGATTTTCGTCGTGGAATATCGCGCGCAATATTAGATCGCGCGGGCAAAGACAAATACGAGGTCGGGCGCAACTGCCGCTGGCTCCGGACGACGTCCTGGCATTCGGTATAAATATCCTAGCTTTATCCGGAGCATCTGGTGCGCAATCGGAATAATCGAATTCCAGCTGCGGTGACGTAACTTCCGACCGCTGCCCACTACGATCATCGGCCGAGCTTCCATTCGAGCGCTCGGACGAAATGCCCTAAGCGAGCGAGTGCCGAGGCCAATTATGCGCACCGAATTTAACGAGTGGATCGATCGATCGAGTCTCGAGTCTCGTAACGACATTAACATTAACATTGCGCAGGAGCAGGAGCGGTCTCGCGGTGTCGCAAGAGCCGCCGTCACTTTCAGCCTGTCAAGCTCGTCAGGCTTACGCACGGAAGCCTTACGAGAATCGACGTCCGAGGCCGAGATGCGGCGCTCGAGCGGAGGGAGAGACACCTGCGGACCCGATAATCGAAAGTGCGCCACCGGCTCGAGGTGTGTAGGGCCCGGTTACGTCACAGCCGCGACTCTTACGGATGCTGACGGTGTGTCCCGGCAGCGGCTTTTGTCCGAAATTCGAACTTTCAAACCGGAGCGGCGAATAAATTGGCGCGGTGCAACAGTCGTTTCTCAAGAATCTCGGCCTCGCAACCGCCGCAGATGTGCTGAAACGTAAAAACGTGGGTGTCGCGCGCAATGTACGGCAAGCCGATGCGCGCCGCCCAACAAAGCCCAACAAAGACGAGGTATAAAATTCGGCACACGAGTGCAGCACTCGATCGATTTATCGCGATAGCGCGCAATTTCTCTCCGGCCCTCCGCCGCTGCTTTGCGCCGCGAAAGATGCGTGTTTTCCATTCTCTTATCGTCATCGGGCATCGAATCGTTAAACTTTTCATTCTAACTTTTATTATCAGCGTTTCTAGTTCAAACCATAAAACGAGAGCACTAACCTCTTTCACCGTCCTTTTCTCGTATAAAATGCAGCTGCGCGTTAAATTGAAATTTTAAATACGAGTGCATCCTTGTCGAAAAGGCCGATCTGTCGGATGGACGTCGTCCAGGAACGATAATAACGCGAGTTCTAGGCCTCGCGGACGTTCTTCCCGTAAAAATGTCGGCCATTGGACATTGTCGTTTTCAGCGGCATAAGCACATTCGATATATCGAGTTGAGCGAAAGAAAAGCCCGAAACCGTAAAAATCACAAGCTTCCAAGACTTTCTACACTTACTGCCAAAGTTCCTAATTTACGATCGAGCGATTAAATTCAATTTTTGCCCAACCGGCGGCGACTATCCCCCAGTTTATAAGCGACGGATAAGATCGTGAAAATGCGGCGCGCCATTATCAGGATTACGAGTTATCAGCCGACGAAAAAAGGAGAGAACGAGCAAAAAGGGGAATCAGCGCCGCTCTCGAAACGAATTCTGAATTCGCATACAATGGATCGGCTCGGCTCGGCTCGGCTCGGCTCGGCCCGGCCCGCACGAGTCAGTGCGGAGGAATCCGTTACTAGACGCGAGGCGAGGAAAGGCGTTCCGTCCTCGCCATCCTCGCCATCCGCGCACAAAGCAATATCGCGGCGCGGGGCCCGTCGCGCTCCGGTGGCCGGCCGGTCATTTTTTTGGCCTCCCTCTCGGCCTCGGAGGGGGGATACCTCTCGTGAGAACAGGGGCGCAGAGGGAGCGAGAGAGGCAGGGAGGCCCGTGGGGTCAATTCGGTATTTGCTCGGCATGACCTTGCTGTTTTCTTTGGCCGAGCGCGCGGTGTAGTGGTAGGTAGGAGCCCT
This sequence comes from Platyscapa corneri, assembly GCA_018907185.1. NCBI lineage: Eukaryota > Metazoa > Arthropoda > Insecta > Hymenoptera > Agaonidae > Platyscapa > Platyscapa corneri. The sequence goes on from JACCHW010000014.1 coordinate 1,622,388, forward strand.
TATTCGCTGCGTGCGCCGACGCTAATGCCAGTGTCTCTGTGTGTGTGTGTGTGTGTGTGGCGAGTGCACGAAAGTAGAATCGGTTCTTGCGAAAAAATCGCGAACGTTCGCGAACGTTGTATTTCGGGGCTCTCTCTCTCTCTCTTGATCTCCCTCTGTGCCTTTAAAATTGGTCGAGTGAGAATTTCGCTACAGTTCATCGCGACTCTCTTAATGACTTTGCCAATATTAAAGCCATGGGCGCCGTCGTATTTACTTTATTTTCATTCGAAATTTCTAAGCGAAATTTGTAAAAAATGTCGGCCTGTGGTATGTTGTTGTTACACACATCGTTCGCGCGCTCGTTACGTCAACGGATTAACAAAACTAAATTTATCGGCAACTAACATTATGCAAACAATTCAAAATGCCTATTGATTTAATAAACCGCTGCGTGTACTCGTGCTTGTAATTATCCCAGAAGTCTAATTCCGCCGGCGCGGACTTTCGAAAACAATTTCAAGGAGTATTAAAACGCGTGTAAAAGTGGATACGACCCGATTATGCGCAGACTGCAGTTTGAATAAAATGACGGATTCGGTCTAAGCGGAAAAACTATTTCGATAAGCCGTTAAATCCTTACGTGTGGAAGCTAAATTAGAGGATGACGCTGTGCGCGCTGCCGAGCTTCACACGGAATAACCTGCTTTTCACGAAGCACTTTTAATGCTGCCACCTTAAAAAGCCAAAAGCCGACTACTCAACGCCGCCGCCAAGACTAACGAGTGAGAGAATGAGCTGTTGCGTCGATTAAATATGGAGAAGCGAAATTGTTACTCGAAAATCATTAGCCGCGACTTTCGCAATGTTCCAAGCAAAACACGAGCGCATAAATTATTAATAACAGTTAATGCGCAAAAAATCCCATTCCGATTTAATCATATTGCGTCGCATCTATAAATAAATATCGAGAGAAAAAATGTCTGCTATTCCGCTTCGGCGTTCGAGGGATCGTATTTTTTCCTTTGCCGCTACCGATGACGACGATGTCGACGTCGAAGCATGCATTAATAGTTGTCAGATTCCTCGAAAAAGAATTTTCAAGTCATCACACTACTCGATCTCGGTGGAGAAAAAAGAGCCGAGGAAAAAGGAAAAAAGCCGCGTACGATCCGGCAGAATATTTTAAATTCTGCTGGAACAACTCGGGGCTTCGCGCGCGCGCGCCTCTTCTCCGGAGCCTCGATCCCCAGAGAGTCGCGCCTCCCAGAAAAAAGGATCCCGTCAGTCGTCGAGGTCGAAAAAAATGGCAGCCGTGGCTGCGACTGATTTAAGAGGATCGTCATCGGCCAGAACAAGAAAAGGCGCCGCAGGAGCGGCGGAAGAAGAAAATGCGGGAACGCTTGGAAAAGGCCCTGCCGAAGAGGCGCGGGGGAGATTCGCGGCCGACGCGTCAAAAAAAGTCAAACGAGCGACGTTACCATCCGCGCGAGGTAGCCCATCTTGAATAATTCTTTATTTGGAGGAGCTTCGCCGCACTTTGTAATTACACGGGGCTCGAGCAGTGAGTTATGCGTCTGTTGCGCCTGCGCGGCAACAAAAACGCAAGTGCCACGACGGGCGAAAAGGGCTCTAATGAATCGCTATTAATGGTGGAGAGGGCTCGGGGGGAGGAGGAGGAAGCTTGATTTTATGGGAACTAGATTGCGGGTAGCCGTCGAGGGATTTCGAGCGCAGCCAAGCTTATTATACTGCGCGCGAGTGCTTGCACTCGCTTTTTTCGCCGCTCCCCCCACCGCCACTCTCCGACTCCTCCTCCGGTTGAAAATTAACCGAACAATAATTCGTTAGGTAAATGAGGCGAAGAGTTTTAATAAGACGCGCGCAGTTTTTTTGGAACTCCGCCTCCCCCCTGTGCACTCGTACTTGGAATAATCCGAGTGTATTTCCGATTATCCCGTTTCACCTTCGCTCCCATCTTGACGAACTCTCTCGAGGCCAACGCGCAAAGTGGAAAAAAGGTGACGAAAAAAGGACCAGAAATTCATTCTCTATTCGAGGCGGGCGAAATATTAGCCTCGACAACTTAAATAAGAAAATTCGAACGCGGTGAGAGAAGTTTAAGCAAAGCCAATCGGTCCTTTGAAAAATCACGCTTTGCGATTTTCCGCCACCGAGGGGAAGGTAACGGCTCGGCGAGGATTGAGAGCCAGACGTAGGAGGAAACGGAGGCAAAGTTCGCGAGTGCAGCGCTCGGAGCGGAATGTCCTCGGAGCAGCAGCGTCGGTCCACGGGCTCGGACTCGGCGCCGTCGCGTAGACGCTCCCTAAGAAAGGATACGCGCGTTGGCGTCGAGCCTCCGGGAGGCAGCGCAGGGCCCCTTCCCTTCCCCGTCGCGAGGCCGCCGCGGCCCGACCACCCACGAGCACTCGACCGCCGTCTCACGAGCGTTAACGTCCGAGTCTCTTCCCGAAACCGTCTCCTCCGGGTGCAGGCCGGCCGTCTTCCGAACAAACTCGGCTCTGGACAATGCATCGGAAAACTCGTTTGAATCGATCTTAACGAGAAAATGCGCGGCCACTAATGATAACACAGCATTAGCGTTTCGTCTCGTATTAATTAGCGAGGATGAAGAAAGCAGTTTTAACGTTCCTCTTCTAGATTAAGGAGTCTTGGTTATCTTATCGGAGCAACGCATCCACTTCAAAATATATTCGCGTAGCTGCGCTTTGGTCAGTGCGCAGCATCGAAAGATTCGCAAGTTTCCTTGTGGGTTGATAGCGATTGTTTGACGCGACGCATTTTCCCCGGAATTACCTATTTTCCACTGCAAAGTATTTAATAATTCAGGCGTTCCTTTGGTATCATAATGATTAATCGCTACGTTAACCAGAAAACTCGAGCATTGCAAAACATTTTTCTACGAAGAACGCGCTCTTGTTTTTCGCATCGAATTAAACGTGGAAAACAATGAGGAATGTGTGCGAGAATGTGATTAAATGGTTTTGAAATCGACGGGCGCAGTAGGTGTTTCATGCGTTAGTTCATCGCGTCTCTTAATGCATCGCAATCTGCGCATAAAAAGGAAAACACGGTTTATCGATAATCGTCGGCTGGTTTCTGTCACAACGAGCCTTGCACTGCGAATTTTCAATTTTCCATCGCAATTGCAATAATCACGCGCCTAAATATTTCGATGTTTTGCAGCAACGCGCGAGTTTACTAAAGTTTTTATTGTTATCTTTGCAGGTAAGCCAGTTTCGGTGATGGGAGCGAAAGATACCACTACTCGCGGTAAGTTTTCATCGAGCGTTTTCAGATGTTTGCGCTTGGAAAATGGAGTTTTTCGACGCAAAACGAGCCTCTCCGAGCTGCATAATGGAAAAAAAATTGCTCGAGAGCCAGCGATTAAAAGCTCACCGGAGCGAGCGCGATTTTTTCAGGGCCGCGATAACGCGGTTCCGACTCGCAACAATCATGTACCTACAAAACTGTTTTAAATCTGATTTAGCGTAATATGTAATATCGGGTGTACGGAAAACCGTAAGTAACCGCAACTGCGCGCAGATTCAATCTCTGATAAATCAAAGTGTAAACAAGGCGCAGTAATTCTTCGCCGGGGCTTAGAGATAACCGAGAGCAAAAAAGGGAAAAAGGAAGGGGGGTGGGGAGGGACGGGAAGAGGCCCGCTCGCATGCTTAATGCGGGGCCCAGGAGATTCGCGCCGGGGGACACGTGTGCGCGAGTGTGCACGCGCGCGTACCAGATTGAGCCGTAGAAGTTTGAGGAAACCATGGGCCCGAGTATGCGGGGGCGCGTGCGCAATAGGTGAACGATCGCTTGCTCGGTGCGCCGCGGCGCCACGAGCACACGCGCGCGACTCCACGTATGGCGATATTAAATAATTTCCCTTTTTCCTCGTTGTCTTTTTTACCTTATCGGCTCTTCGCAACCGATTTCGTCACACCACCACCTTTCAGTCTTTTATCCCTGTGCACTTTTTACACCGTTTATCACTCGAAAAACGAAGGTTTTACGCTCGGAACGACAGCCTCCCGCGCCTTCACCTTTTTGTCCCGGGAATATTGCTCAATTAACTCGGAGTAAAAATTCTTGATTACACTCGATGCGCTTTATTCCGCACGCCGCGCTCTCAGTTGTAATACGTGCAAGGATGCACGCGGACGCAGAGGTTCCTCCGCATTAATATGCTAATCTCGTAATGATTTTCAATTTGCGAGTGCAAATTTTTGGTAAAAACTGCTGCTCCTTACAGCTTGGGAAGTGGAAGTTTGCGCGTGACAAAAAAGGCTTCCGATGCTGCCACCTAGGATCGAGCGCGGAACAACTTTTGTTAAGCTAACTTTTGTTCGCTCGATCGCAAAAATTGCACGTTGCTATGCGCATTGGGACAGTAGAGCGACGGCTCATTAGCATAATAAATTAGGATATTTCCTTTCGCTAAAAGTGGATAAAATTAATAATGTTCTAGCACGCAAAGGCAGACGTGATGTTTTTATTTCGAGCCCTGCCCTGATAAGTTCTTTAGAATATGTAAATTTGCACACTTAAGCAGGACGTAAACAAGTTTGCAAGTTTGCATCGGCATTGCACATTAATAAATTGTTCGGCTTTTAAAATCGGTTTTAAGCATTTCGAAAGGCATTTACGATATTTACGGTAAACTTTGTAAGCGCTTCTCCCTATCCTTTAGTAATGATAAATAATTTACAATCTCACAACAGAAGAACATTATAGATAATAAACGCTCGAAGAAATTGATAGCCAAACGTTTAATGTGCCAATCAATTGTTGGAGAGACTCCAGCTGGCAAAATTAAACATTAGTACTGATTTTCTTTCGCGAAAATAATTGTAATAATATCGAGGAAATTTATCGCTCCTCCGAGTTACAGTTACATTTTATTATATTATACGTTATTTAATTTATTATACGTCGCGGATCGGATTGACGAGTCGCGCGCGAATCGCGATACAAAAGCGAGATGATTTAGCGTTAATAGATAAATTAAAGCCGCGCTCCTTGCGACTCCTCGCGAACAATTTGCAATTTACTCGAAGCAGCTGGATGAACTCGGAGGCAAAGCTCGAAATGACGCTCCCACAGTAGTTGCGGTCTCGGACGATTCGTCGATTAAACAGGAACCTGCATTCCGGACGAGTTGCCAGCCACTAATCACCAGGGGATGAAAAAGGAGCCTGGAAAAAAGATTTGCCGAGAGCGAGTAATTTTTCGCGCGTCCACGGGCTACGGGCGAATCACTCGCTCGCGCTAATGACAAAGCGCAATCCGATTAGAATGAAATACGGCGGATGCGTCGCCGTCGCAGACTCGCGAAAAGCCGCGACGACAAGTTCGAACAAAAGGAGCGAAGGCGTGGAAGGGCAACGGGGAAGGGGGGCGATGCTGATCTTCCGCGCGACAGCGGAGCTGATTTATTTTCCAAGCTTTTTCTTTCCCTCGGCTTCTTTTGCCCGAGAAATGAAACGACTGTATCGCCGAGTTTGATACGGCGCGCGGACGCCCCGGGATATTGCCCGAGTGACGGCGTCGAGCGTCATCGAGCGGCTAGAAACGACCCGATAACGCCCGAGTCCCCCTATGTTTTTAAAATCAGTTTAGAGCCAAGAGGGATTTCCGGTCGAGCGGCTTACGGAAATACGCGTTTTAGGGTCTTTTTGTCGAGGAGGCATTTCTCGGAACCTAATCACCAACAACCCCCTCGCGGCCACGAAGCAATGTTTTTGTTTTTTCGGCGCATTTTCGGACAGGTTGCCGAGGAGAGTCTGGGCCGGGCATTTCGCGGCATCGCGTTGCAAGGCTCGATTGAAAAAGCAATATCGATTAATGATCAAATGTCGCGTTGACGATCCTTTTATCCGGATCGCGTCGATATTTCGAAAATATTGAAAATATCGAAAGTCGGCAAACGTTATTGGACGAGTGATCGAGGCCGTGATTCGAGCGCTATGTTTTTCGAAAATGTTGTTACGGAAAAAGGTGGCCTTCGAATTAATCGATCTCGGATAAAAATTCCAATTATGAAAGTAATTCTGCTCGAATTTTTCATATAAGCCCGTTGATTGTTTCATTTTGATGTTCATTACTCAAAACGAGTTTTTGAACAAGGTATTGATTGAGCATCGACGACAGGTGGGCCAAATTATATCTATTACTTGCTCTCTGATATTTCTCATTTTTCGTATGCTACGTTGTTTAAATGCCGACATTAAAGGACACACCTTTTGACTCCAAACAATTCATTTTTACCTAAATATTCTGATAATTCCAGTACACATTTCGAATATCATACTCTTTATCGTCTAGTTAGGTTAAACGAAATTCTTACCTGCAGTTCCGACGAATTTTGTATTTGCACACTTGGATACAGTTTGCGAAGCTTCACGCGAGTTCATTCGAGTGAACGATTACCTCTTTTTGACAAAATGATCCGAAGATTTGTTCGTATAAAATTATTACTAAAACTACGTACAGGAGTAGACACATTAGTCGAGTATTGCTACTTTATAAAACGCAATATAACGTGTTTGTATTGATGCACACGAGTCGCTAAAAAACTATGGACAAAAATTGAGGAAAAAATGCGTTTTCCTTAATTATTTTAGAGCGCAATTTTAGGGTTTGCGTTAACGAGGCCTTGTCGCTGTGTCCGAGACGGTTAATTTTTCAGTTTATAAGACCTTCCAAACCCTCTCTCTCTCTCTGCATTTATTTTACTTATCGTTAATCGAAAGTCACTAGATCGAATCGCATCAACTGGTCGGTGATGTTTGGAATTTTTTAAAAGTTTATTCGGTCCTTTTGACGAAATGCTTTCCGACGCATAAATGTAAATAGTTTCTCGAATAAATCCAGCTTATATATTTTGGCTTCTCGTCGGCATGCAGAGCTTTGCGAGGCTTTTCCACCAGTGAAGTTTTTCCGACGGGAGATGGGCACAAGGTCTGATTGAAAAAAGTCCAACAGGCCAAATACCCGACTTATTAAGAGGAGTTATGGATTGCGTCGATGAAAGGAAAGAAAAAGTTATAATTTCAATAATAATTTTCAATCAGTTTGTGTACATTGGCTTTATTAATAATTTATGTATCGAAACAAAACTTTTGCGTACAGTTATCGGTAAAAAGGTTGCGGGTTCGCGCAATTGGCCGTCTAGTGTTTGGGATAGTTCGTTGATTGGACTCGGGGCGTGTAACCTCCGTGTGGTAGTAACCCACTACTACGGTTGGTCGAACCCACACTTCGCTGTTGGCCAGCGAATCAAGTTTAAAGGCCGATGCTCCCGGTTACGTTTTCGCTCTCGGAGCCAACTTTGTCTCTAGTTGCACTTCTTATCAAATTAGGGCTCGTAATTACCGTCTTCGAATTCCTTAGACAAAGCGGCCGGGCTGCGTTCTATATGCTAATCTTCGAGATTAAAAAATTGCTGTATGCACTAAACTCGAGATACGGGGCCCGACTTTACGGTGCCTCCATATTTACATAAAACAGAATCGATAATTCAGCGGTGGCTTTAATTTAGCGCCCGATACTTAATAAATAACGCTGCATCCTCGGCTCGGGGTCACTTTTTGCGCCTGAATCGGTGCTTGTACCTGCTGCAAAAATAATTAGCGCGGACATTCCGGTGGAAAAAATTAATTTAATTTGCCAAGTACAAGGGAAAAATGCCAGATACAGCCGCAAAAACTACTTCCGCGAAGTAATGAATCCGAAGGGAGAGGATGAAAAAGTCGCTGTTGCGTTACACGAGTAAATCAAAGTTGCCTCTTCCTCCTCTCCCCGGAAGTACAGAGGCTTGCGCTCGAGATGCCGCGGGACAGATGCGCTCGTCGAGGTACAGCCCCGGGTCGATCGATAACTTGTATCGAGCCACGGGATCGAGACGGACAAATTGACGCTCACCGACAGACCCAAACTACATCCCTCGAGAAATTCCTCTAATCTCCACCCGAGTGACAATCGCCGGGAGCTAGAGAGCGATTCCGGAATGTTTCCCTTTTTCGCGTGTTCCTTCTTTTATTGAGTCGTCGTCTGCAGCGTCAAAGGAGACACGGGGAGATTCTTATCCTCCTGGAACGTCCATTCGGCGCTAGTTTTCCCGTACCTCGGCTTATCTCTCAATTTTCGATCTTGATGGATCTATTTTATGCGGCTGTGATAAGTAATTGGGAACCGCTCGGGTTCGAGTACTTTTATTGGCTTTTGTCGGTTCCAACCCTTTCCACTCGCCACTATTGTACAAGCGCGAGCTGCCGCAGCCTCGTCGATCGTAAGAATAAGATTTCACGCTAGATTTTGCAACGGAAAAGCCGTCCGAGTGCAAAGTGCACTCTGCAAAAGCTCGAGGAGCGGTAATTCGCGGCCAAAGAAGGAGAAGAGAACAGGAGCGAAACTGATGATGTCATGCGCGTCGTAAAAGTTCGTTACACTTCTCTCGTTACCGAAAAAATAAAAGCCCTGGGGAGTTATCGAGCTGCGGGAAAAGCAAATAAACTAACAATCCTTTAATGCGCTATTTTAAATTTAATCTCGGCTTATTAAACAGTGATGAATGTAATCTCGTGTTATTAAACGCTCGGGGAGCGGCGGTAGCGATGTAAAACGTGTTTCGCAAAAAGGTACAAGAAAAACGTCCGGTGTGCGTGGGCATCTGCGCAGCGGTCCGCGCGCATGAAATCGCGACAGTGGCCTTTTAATTAGCGCTCGATCTCCGGCGATTGGCCTTCGAGCCGCTCGCTCCTTCTCTCGATTGTCGACACCCGATGCCTTTGCTCGCGAGCCAATTTTCTCCTCCCGAGCGCTTTCTTTCTCTCTTTGCTAACTCCCGTTCGCATTAGCATTTTCAGCTGACGCAATTAATATTTCAGCCCGTTCGAGGCTTTTCTCGGCATTTTCACCGCGACGCGCGCGATACATTCGCGAATAGACGATCCCGGATTTAGCTTCGATAACTACAACAACTAAACCAACTGCCAACGCGGACGAAATTACGCCAGTTACGCGCGCGCGCTATCGTTATCGCACAAGCGATTCGCTCGCTTTTGAAACTCGAACAATCGCGAGACGGGGATCGTGCGCGAGTAAAAAAGCTTCGTCCACGTGGAAGTGCTAAAAAACGGGGTCGATTCGACGACGAAAAGTAATTCCGACTTCACGACCCGAAGTGAATCTGTTGCACTCTTGCGCGAAGTATTTCGCAAAATTTGTATTTAGCGCGGCGATTCGCGGCTCGGCTCTTGACACGGGATGCGCCGAAAATTCGCATTTTAAATTCGCCGAAAAGATCGGTACAGGATGCATTTAGGCGGAGCTCGTGTGCACGAGAAAGCGCAACTGATAATAGCCGCGCGTACGAAACGGCCATTTTGCGAGATGATTGATGCTCGCGAGGAAAGGCAGTCGACGACCCGAGCGTGACAAGCGCCACTTAAAGTATCAAAAACGTTGTGGGCGAAGTGCGCGTGCGCACGAGATCCACGATCTCGGCTCGGGGCGCGCGCGTGCACACGCACTTTTCGCGTATCAATTTAGCGTATAAATTAAAAGGCAATTAGGTTAGTGCCGGTCACGCCTCGCTCGCGCACAAGTGAAAACGCGACATCTCGCGCATCTCGAGCTTTTACTTTCACCGCGATTTCGGAATATTAAAGAAATTTGAGGCGCTGCACTGGTAATTAGCCGACGATTGTGTCGCGCGGCAAACTTTCAATATGCTCGCTTACTTTTTCGCGCGTCGCGACGCCTCTGATTTACGGTGCATTACTTTCAGCCTCGTCATTGTTGCTGCGTTCGACGATAAAATTTCAACGAGCCACGCCTCTCACACACGAGACACGCGATAAAAATGAAAATATACGCGGATGATCGAGTCTTTCCAAAACTCAAGGTCGGCCTTTTCTCAAGCTCTAAGGTCACGTTGGTTAAAACCAAACTTCTTTTCCTCCGAGCTTATTATTTGCAATTCGAAGACACAGCTTCTATTTTCACGCGACTTTCTCCGCGCAACTTTTGCTAAACTGCTGCTCTCGACGGTTCACAAGTTATCCTTTTTCGCAAACAATTATCAGGGTTCGATCTGAATCCGCAGTACGAATCGACGATTTACAGCACGAAAAAAGTTGTGCCACCGCTCACGCGTATCTTTACATATCATCGTATCGATTCATATCTAAAAATAGGCAGCTTCGTTTATAATCAAGTATGTTAATGGAAGATCGTATCATAATATAAATAATCATCTATGAATTTTGTCTCCGGCTCATTACAAATTGCAGCAAATGGCCGGATATAATTTACGCAGCAGCCAAAAGTTTTATTACTCTCGGAGAAGTGCAATCGAAGTCTCACGACAATAAATTAAGCGAGCATCCGAGGGGCGATTATTTGCGATGCCAAGATTAAATGTTGCAGTTTTGCGCGAATCATAAGACAATTACTCGTGACATAATTACAGAAGGTAATTTCAAAGTTTCGAGAAAATAATCAATACTCGATAAACGATTCGGCAGCGTTGGACGATATTCTAAACAGTGCGCAGAGATTGCAATTAAATTTGCTCGATTGGGCTTTACTTTTTAACGGCACCGGTTGCGTTTTAATCATTATCATTGCACACGCAGTTGTCGGCAGGAAAAATAAAACGAACAGCGAAGGGTAACAGTCGCAGTTCAAAAGATAGGCGATATTATTGAATAAACAACGCAAATATCTGGAGAACGAATCGAGTCGCAATATCAAATGGAACAGCAACAGGAAATTTTTTTCGGTACTTTTAAATAGACCGCAACGCGCAAGTTGAACAATTTGCATAGGTTGCGCTGTAAAGTTCGTATTATTTCTAGAAGGTGGTGAAAAATAATAAGGAAAACTTCGCTTCCGGTAAAAATGTGCAGCGTTAGATCTTCTTACGCCGGGAGAATTTATATCTTCATTGTCTTTTTCAAAGCTTACAATACCGTTTTATGCTTCCATTTTTATTCTCGTCAACATTATCGTTTCTTCATTCAATATCACTGTGCTCGTTTATTTTCGCCGTTGTTCCATCGCATTGTTCGCGTGTAGTTCTCCAAATCTAGTTAATTAATGTGCTAATCGTACCGAGCGCAATGAAGTCCGCTTAATTTAGTGCCGGTGTCTTGATGTAACCGTCACGGACGGTCATTCGCTGCTTATCGCTCTTTATTGGCTAATTACGAGTGCGCGGAGCCAAAACAAACAGGCCCCGTTCCCCCGCGCCCCTCCCCGAGTTGTTCAGCATCCGCGCGCGCGCACGAATATTCCATTGTTTTTGAGAGGCGCGCGTCACACTTTCGATCGCGCCAAAGTTACGGTACCACAATGTAGCTCCGCTGCAAGTGAAAACGGTAAAAGGGGGCGAGGGGGGCGATCGTGAGGAAGATCGGACTCCGGCACCTCGCCGAGGGCAATTATAATGGCCGCTCACAATCGTGGCGACTGCATTTAGTCTAATGACGAGGAGCGCACGACTCGCCGCCGAAGATCAAGTGCGCCGAGGTCGCGTGCTCCACTTGTCCGTGAACTTGGGCCGTAGTTTTCCTCGAAGCCAGAGAAGTTACCGACTCTTTTTTCTCCCCCCGCCGACGCTTTTGCGATAATAAGGGTAACGGTTGCGAATTTTCTCGGGCACTCGCGCCTCCTTGCGAAGGATCATCCTCCATTTTGAATGCGGACGAAGCCGAGCACTCGCGCGACCTGCGACGACTAATTTATCTCCGAGCAATAACTCAAACGCCAATCTAAGAATTTTCTCGGACGAGGAAAATCCGCGCTTCTTTTTATTCGTCGTCCTCTTCTACAAAGCGCGAGTAAATAATAACCCAATTCCGCCGAGTGGAAAAATGTCTGGGGCCTCGGAGGAAAAAATTTATGGCGCTTTCGTTTAATTTAATTTTTATTTTTATTTCGCTCTGTCCACTGCGGAGTTCCATCAAATCTTCCCGGAAGATCTATGTTTAAAATAGCAACACCGAACGAACGCCAACGTTTGCTCAACGTAAAATAGTTAAAATGTAAACAAAAAGTTTATTGAAAAAGGCAGACTAAAATGATTTTATCCGGTCAAGATACGCCGTTTCACGGTGCTAAAATTATTGTTTCCTTTTTTACAGGTCAGTGCCCAAGGTGTATCTGTAACATAAACATCTCTTTATATTTAATATTCTTTAGTAATACAAATGGTACTTAAAGATAACTGTAATTATTCAGTCTACAGGCTATGGTAACTTAGATGCATAATACATCGATTTTTACCGGCAACGACTACTTTTGCCCGTAATGGATACGTAAATGAAAAATTTAGATAGAGAGAAAAAAGATAAGGTTGCGGCTTCTAATGGATCGCGGGATTGGAAATAATAAAAATGTACAGAGAGAAATACTCGCTCGCTAAATACAAATTTCACGTGGCAACGTGCATTTAGAAAAAACGCGTTCGCATTTACTTACTCGATCTCCGTTTGTTCTCGATTTTAAGTTTATTTTATTGAATTTCGTAAAAATAAGCCGGCAGCGTTTATTTTTAAGCAAACCTTGCCCCGAGTACTCGTTTTATCTCGCCTTCTGCGAGCAAAAATGTAAGCGAAATGTCTTATCGTCGGCAAACTTCGTTTCTGCAGCTTATTCCTTTTGTTCCGTGTGTGCGCGCGCCCTATCCTTTTTGACGTGACGGCGATTTTTAAAGATCCGGGCTCGAGCGGATGGAAGGAGAACCTTCATGACGCCCCGAGAGAATTGCATTCTTATGCCGTTACACGCTACGTGCACTTAAAGAACTATTCGAATGCAATGCGCCGGAGACATTATATGCAACGAGAATTTTGTCCAAGCCCCCACCATTCGAGGCACTTAACAACTATTCCGGCCAATTCCCAAAGGTCGAACAATTTAATGCCATAAACATCCGTCTAATAACAAATCTATTCTCTTTCCTATTTTTTGCGAATTAATAGCTTTTACTAAAAAAGTCAGCTACGCAATAAGGCCCGAATTGGGTATGGCACGATTGAAGAATGCATTCATAATTGTAGGCCCTCATTCTGATCAATCGCTGCATAGATAAACGAAGATACGAGTACCAATTGCGTTTACTAAGTTACAGGCTCACGAGGTAAACTGTAAACTAATTCATTTACACATTTTTTACAGACAAGGAAATTGCGAAAGCGTAATACTCGTAATACCACCACACAACTGCGACGAATTCAAAAAGTCGTACTTCAAAATTTATTCTTTCGATTTCCAATAATAAATTTGCTATGCGTTTATTCTAAATTCATTTCCAGTTTTAATTTAATTATTGGATGCGACATTTGTACCGGTAGATACAAATTATCGAAAAATTCAACGAAATCATCGAAATTTCCACTTTAACGTCGCCAAAGTGACTTTATGAAAATCGTCTTTCAGCAACAATTATTGTTAATTAGTAAAACCGAAAAAGTTTAACGAATCATCGGGATTTTTTTTCAAAGGTCAGCACTGACTCTGAAAAACTGTTAAGTAGTCGTGGATGATAAAATAGAAAAAAACAACTAATCACACACATTGAGTATAAGAAAAGTAGCGCGTAATAGATACGAATATAACGATGTTTTAAAATCTCAACGGTGCTATTTTTATTTGGATCGTGTTGTTAGCTTGTCAAGCCCAATTCGGCAAAATGAAAATTATTCGACGTCTAATAAATTATAGAATCAATCGTAAAGGGAAGGTTTTCACGTGAAATGTTATTATTGATAAAGACGCTCGAATTCGTTGCGTTTTCCGAATTCCGTTTGATTATCAATATCCAAAATGTATTAGAGAATCAGGTCTCGAGACTGAAGACCGTAAAATCAATTTCATTGGCAAATATACAGATATGTATCCTGGCGACGCTCGTATCGATTTAGCAAATTTTAGTCGAGATATTGACTTTTTCCTCCTGGCCCCGGTCCTTTAAGCACATCCGAACGAACGAATGAATTATTAAGCACCAAAACGAGGAACGATGTCGCGCGGATATTTCAGCGATCGCCCCCATCCTCCGAAACTGACGAATTTCGCGAAAATTGTTCAGTTCGTCGTTGGTCACGGTGCGTTAGTTTCTAAACAACTTATTCGAGCTAATCAATACGAGAGCGAGAACGAGGTGGAAATTCGTCGGACTCGTTAATTTCAATATTTAACAGTGTGCAAGTGGAGCGTAGAATTACAGCCGGGAAATTATTCAAATGCCGAGTGATGCAATATTTAAGCTGCCGATGGAATGCGCTACTGGTCGGTTCTAATTTTTCCATCGGCCTATTCTAGCCTCTCCGCTCGCTAAATTCCAATTTAGCCTTTTATTTTTTCATTCGAACGCCACGGATTCGTAGACAAATGGTCGCGAGCGATTCTTCGCGTTGGTTGCTCGGCAACTTTCCGACCTGTTTAACGCCCCGTTGTCCGTTTGGAACAACTGCAAACCAGTTTAATGCCATTTTCCATAAAAATTTCCCGACCGCGGAATATCGAACGCCCCCGAGGAAAATGACGCGAGCAGCGGAACGAGCGATCGAGAAACGTCTTTTCTTGTCCTCGCCTCGACCCATGATGCTCCGGCAACTCCTCGAGTACGGCCATTTCCAAATCCAGCGCGCATCCATTGTTCTTCAGCGGTCCTGAATAAAGTCCGTGGCCGCGAGCGGAGCAGCGCCGGACCGGAAAACGGAGGCAGAGAGGAGCAGAGAGCAATCGCATCACGATGCAATTTGTTGCGATTTTCATTAAGTAGTGCTCCGGAACATATTGCGAAGATGCACGAACGAGTTTCGCTCTTGATCTTTGCATGCGCGTGCAGTCGTGGCGAAAGAAACGGGCAAAAACCGAAGAGGGAAAAAAGAAAACAGGACGGAGATGAAAACCTGTTTCCCTTCCTCGGTCTTTCGCTCTGCACCGGATAAAACGTCGCGCGCGACCAGCCACTGACGAGGATACAATGCGCACGCGCGCGCGCCTACCCTGCCCAGCTAAACGCGGTATTGTCGCGACGATGGAAAAATCTTCATCATTACGATTGTTAAGAGTACAGGTATCTCGTTCCGGAGGACGTTCGCGTTATTAGTCGTTGCAACAATGGCGAGACGCGTGTGCGTCGGGTTGCATTCGGTAAGCGAGTCCGTTTTTCAATTTTCCCCGTTAAAAATGGCGCTGCTTTTGGCGAGGACAAGGCGGGATTAGCTGCCAATTAGCCGAGGGGAGCCCCGGGGGCTTTTCCCGTTCGCCGTTTATTTAATTATCGCGCCATCGAGGAAAACGCGCGACGAACGAAGTCGTCGGGTATGTTAATCCAGCCTATCGAGTAACAATCGCCGCTCGAGTTTCGCAGCGAAAGCGAATTAAGCCTCGTAAAAGGCGCGCGACGCAATCGGCGCGTATCCTCTCGAGGCGGCGTTAATAACAATTGGTCTATAAGCGAAGCGTTGGCAGAACCGCCGAGTGTTCGTCCGCGACAGTTGGGCTCGGAAAAATAGTTAAAAGCGAGCATAATAATAAGGATAATGGAGACTCGAAACGGCGAGGCGTAAGGTCGACGCGAGGAGGAGACTCGTGGCTACGACTGGAAAGAGAGGAGGGGAGTTCTGGGTATTTCCTTATTCAAACATCTCCCTCACTCCCTCGCGGAACGCTGCCAAGGAAAGAACGATCTTATCTAGTGCTTAACGCTCGTCGCTCAGCTTCGCGCTGTTACATCACATTGTGTGCAAAAAGCCGGAAGTACGAGTGCCAGTCCGTCTGGCTTGTAATTATTCTTTTCGCGAGGGAGCGCGAGAATTAAGCGGCCGCTGACTCGACGGGTGCCTCCCTCCGCCTGGGTTTCACTTTCTTTTTTATTGTCCATTTTGTACGAACCATCAAAAGCTCGTCCGAACAATTAGCATTACTGATACTCGAGAGGATAATGTTCGCCGTAGGAAACGATTCGGTGTACCTCCGAGCCGAGGTTGTAACTGATTTTCTAAGAAAAACAATTTATTACGAGCTACTTAAACGCAAGATGCATGTGCTAAATAAAAGATCTGATAAAGGCAATTATAGTCGAGTACTCGTGCGATTATTTTGTTGTTGCTTTTTTTCGCTCTTTTTCTCTTTGCGGAAGATTGAAAAACGCTCGTGCCGAAGCAAATATTTATGAGCCCTTTGCAGTTGCAGAATGCATTTTGAGCGGCGAACGCAACTTATTCCCCGCAATACCCCATAATCTGATTTTACGATATATAGTACAGTAGTATAGCAGTTTATTCAACAATACTACAACCGTCGGCAACCATTACATTACGCACAGGCTTGTCTTTATCCAAGTTTTACACATAGTCCTTGCGCGTCTAATCGCGTTTCGACAGCAAAATCACTCCACTCTTATGTCTCTTATAGGTCGCGTAATTTAACGAGTACCTTAAGCCCCGATTGTAAACGTTGAATCTTAGCAGAAGAGAAATTGAATAAAAAAAACATCTTAACACGTGCATTTGCGTTTTTCTATCCGTTAATTGAGAAACACTTTATCGTTACGTTAAACATTACATACAAAATTGGAGTCTTACAATATTTATATATTTTATGAGCAAATTTGTTGTTCTAACGTTTTTTAATTACGATAGATATTTGTACTTAATATTGCGTTACACCTGTAATCTTTTGATGTAATTTTATAAAGGTGGCTGTTCAAGCTTAGCTTGTGTTTGAAATCCAATTATTATTGCGATTTTGAACAAGTATGATATATTTTTGTTATTACGCACATTTTAAAACTATTTTTATCTATATTTAACTCGTGCGATTATATTTATATTGCGCTTAAAATATATTCAACCTTTTTACTTTATTGCTTATTCGCTGTTTTCTATTTCATCTCTTATCGTTAATTTACTATCATTTTGCTATAATAATTTACTGTAATAATATACACTTATTGCTCCAATATTACGATTACATCCAGCATTTTCGTACTTTTCTTAATCTTCGGCTTACGTACTAAACCTTTATAAAATTTTACGATGTATCATCCGAAGTTTATCGCCGCTTAATTATCTCTTTTCGGACGCGCAGACGATTTTTCGCCCCGGAAACATTGACTTTAAATAGGAATGGCGTTAACGAGCCTTTCCGCGCACTTTTCCAGGCAACATTCCGTCCTCGAGCGGAAGTGGCGCGCGTTTTGTTGTTGTCGATACAGCCTTAAAAACAGTACCGAACGAGCGTCGTTGGGACATAAGGTATTGTGGTATCGTAACGAGCATTCCACACGGCCGCAATGAGATTTTTGATGTAAGTATCGCCGAGATAAAGTCCAGCGACTCGTTACATTCCAGTTCATTGATACCGAATGAGAAACTAATATGCGCGGGGCAGCCATTAATTTTGTTCGCAAAAAAATTACACGTTTTTGAGTGGCAGAACACGCTCTCCCCCAATATTACTTTTACCCTTTCCCTTTTTTGTCGCACATTCAGCTAATGCATCGTAGGTGTTCAATCTTCCCCAGTGCGACTCGCTTTACTATTCCTGCGAGTTTCCTCGTTAGTTTCTCGCACGGCTCCCTCGTAACTCCCTTATCTCCATCTCCCGTTTTTCTCTCGACCCATTATTTCGCCCATTCCCTCTCTCTCTCTGGCTCTGCCTCTATCCTTAAATTCGACGCTCCGTGTTTTATTTTTAGCTTCCCTCTTGTTTTTTCTCCCCTTCCTTATCCTCCGATAGATATTAAGTAAATCCTATAAAAGCAGAACTTGTGTCCACTCCAACTCTTGCAGGCGCACCGCGTTATTTAATGTCTATTGTAGTACAAATTAGGCTCGAGCGTTTGCTGCGAATCTGATTACTTTCCCTGGCCCTAATGATTTTCTAGTTCCGAAGATACTTTACGAACACTACCGAAGCGAGATTTTCAGTCTAGTTTATTATTCGATTGTAAAGAAGGTCCGTTTTCCAACGGCAAACGGTTGCTTTGTTTCAGACTGCATTCGTTCACCGACGCAATTATCGCCCATTACAGTTTTCCATTCGATCGCTATTAATTTCTATGCTAATTTCAATTGTTTTAAATTTCGGTCTCGCATTAACGTATTCCGTATTGAAATCAAATATAATTTACGCGGGCGATGCTTCGAAAGAGAATAATCCGTTAAAAATGGACTCGCGCCACTTGTCGTTGCAACAACAACGACAACGAGAGCTTTTGAGAAATAACGAGAAAACGAAAGTAAAAAAAGGGCGGGGATTTTCAGTTGAAGAGCATTTAGAAGATTCCGTTTGACCGTTTAATAATGAATCGAATAAGAGCAATGCAGATGACGCGCGAGGCTTGAAAAAAGGAGAGACATAACTGGAGCGACTTCCTCGTTTCGCAATAAGGGGCCCCGCGGGTTCGCGTTCGAGGTGGAAGTCGAACTGCACCCGATGCGGACACGCCAGTTCGCGTATGCACAACAACTGGATCGATTAAAATTTTTGTTAACCGCGAGTCAATACCGGCTCGCTCGTGGAATCCGCGGAATTCATTGGCTCGCTAATAGAACGAATTAAAATTCCCGGGCCGGCCATAAATCTTCCGGGGCCCTGCACGCGCGTGTCCGAGGCCCCTAAATCTTAACATTGTCGAAAAAACAATTTCAGGTAAGTTGCGGTAAGTTTCGGTTCGAGAAAATGAATTTTTCTCCCGTAAAACTAGTTGTGCGCCATAATTTATGCTGGAGGCACGCGTGTCTGTTTGCGCGCGTGCGTGTGTGTTTCTCTCTCTCTCTCTCTCTCTTAGTCGCGAAAGGCATCGTGTGCGTACGATCAGTAGGCCGCACAGTCCTTATCGTTCTCCCTTTCTTTCTGGCCTCGTCGCGGAGCCGAGGGTGCGTGTCTCGCGTCCTACGCGCCTTAATCCCGGCGACACTCGCGCTGCCCACATTCGCTCGCACTCCCGTGCCAGCGGCAGTCCCTCTTTCGCTTTTCCGCGGCACGAGGGCTGACGACGGCGCCTGCCTTTCTCTCCTTGTTTTCCGCGATTTAACCGCGCCTCGATCGCCAATGCAATTAGCGGAGGGGGGGGGGGCGATTCGGCTTGTGAGGCCGCGAGTACTCGGAACGCGCAGAAATGACCGTTGAACCAGGACGCGAGCCAAATCTGAGAAATCCAATCGACGAGCTCCTGAAAAACGTGAAAAGATCCCTCGATGGATTCGAAGGTGAGCCAACGACGCAGGCTATTCTTGCCTCGAATCCCGGTTATTGCTCCTTGTCGGCCTTGTCATCGCCAGCGTGTGAATTTCCTCGTTAATTCTATCCTCGATCACCGGATGGATTCTTCGGCGAATAAAAGTATTAAAAGCCGTTTGGTTCGCAAAAGTCGCAGTGGCGCTCCGAAAGATTCGTGGACGGTAGTCATCTGCAGTTTTTTGACGTAAATTTTTGACGTCTAATTCGGTATCGGAGACATAATAACGCATCTCTGCACGCGTTAAAGCCGAAGCGAGAGTCAAATGGCAAATGGCGTTGTCCTCGTTTGCCATTTAAAAAGTTTAATAATGATCGAATTCAAAAGATGGAGATATAATTCGCTCGAGTTTGCATCTGTCTTTGTCGAATGAAAAATTAGCCGACATTTCCGATAAGCCGCTCTAAAATTCTCGTGGAAATACTTAAATTTATGGAGTTGGAAATGTTAACGGACGTTATCTCGCAAAAATAAACAACTGGCACCCGTCCATAACTTTGACAGACGGTGTTCCGCTAAACAGGCACGTCGAGAGACGCAGTCCCATAAAACTGATAAGGCCCCGCTGGCCGATGTCGATTAAACAAAAGAAATTTGGGCGCGATGCCGGCGTTTAAGCCTGCATTTAATTATCCAGCTCAGACTGCGAGGAGGGGGAGAGCGTCGACCATTTTTATCGGCGGCGCGCATTCCGGGCCCCAGATCTCGTCCTCGCACACGCACACGCGCGCGGTCGGAGTTTTTCTCGTTGCGCGAGAAATTAGCTCCGACAGAGGTACGCGACTGCGGTCGGCTAGAATTTATGGCTCGGCGCGATTATTGAATTCGATAAGTGTTGCCCGCGACGCATTATTTATCGCGCCTCATTGTACCCCGACGCCCGGCCCATTTACGGCCTCCACCCGTGCGAGCTTACACCCGAGATACGCAATTTTCGCGAGCCGAGCCTATCCTTTATAACGATCTAGGCGCTCCGACAATAAGATCTTGACTGGGCCCATTAAGCGGGGGCTCGCGCGCGGCCCAACAACAGCCCTCCGGGCTCTCGGGGAGGCAAAGTTTTATTTGATATTCGCGCGACAGTCCGACCACGCGGACGATGCCGGTCGGTTATCTGCCGCGGATTCGTGGAAACTTTCCTAGCGCAC
Source organism: Platyscapa corneri (assembly GCA_018907185.1). Classification (NCBI taxonomy): domain Eukaryota; kingdom Metazoa; phylum Arthropoda; class Insecta; order Hymenoptera; family Agaonidae; genus Platyscapa; species Platyscapa corneri. The sequence goes on from JACCHW010000014.1 coordinate 1,642,803, forward strand.
GGCTGTGTGCGTGCGCCTCTATCGTAAACGAGTTTGCCTCGAAGTGGTTCTCGAAGAAGGTGGAAGATGAAGGCCGTCGCTCGCAACCCGGCGACTTGTCTTCGAAAAACCCGACTCGCACTCGGGGCAGATAAATTTTGTCGACAAGGACACACTGCGAGCGGACGCGACCGCCTTTTCCGCCGAAATTCCCTCTCGGTCGGCTCCTCGTTTAGGTTTTCCGCACTTTTTCGAGCCGTCCCTTCTAACAATCCACGCCCCTGGCGTCGCAAAAATTCGAGTTTATTTTAAAAAAGGCGCTCGCTCCTTCTTTTCCCCTTTATCATCGTTTGACGTATGCAAATGTTCGTGATTGTGCTGCACGAGCGTTGACACGCGTAAATGTTCCGAGTTGCTTTATTATGTACATTGCTGATAAGTTCGTACAAAGTCAAGAGTTGGCGATTGCGGTACAATGTTAAGGCCATTCCCAGTATTCTTTGCGAGACTTTGTACCGAATTATAGTCGCTGGATACATTCTGCTCTTATCGGCTGCCTCGGCCGATTGGGCGCTCAAATTTTTCAAAACGCGAGTAAAACAAAATTTCACGAGACTATTTAGAAAGTTGAAGTGGCGCGCGAAACTGAAACTAAAACCGAAGCTTAAACTACGACTGACTGAACCGTTGAGAGTAGTTTGCAAAAGATTTAGCAATATTTAGATTGCTTTTGCGAACGTAACGACGCTAAGCTCTGCTAACGCTCTGTCGAGACTGCGACTGCAAACTCTATCTCAAGCTTTGTTTCGCGATTAAAGTTGGGATGGGAAAGATTCGAAAACGACGTTAGAAATAGCTCGAGTATCGAATATCCAAATGCGCGATTCGTGCGAATATTTGCATTACGGGTATTCAACGACACAACCGCAAAAGATATCGATTAAACGTTCAAAAGAAGGAATGGATACATCATTTTCAGCACACGCGGAAGGAGTCATTAATAGTTTTAGATCAATCCGAGACGCTTGAATTCGTAGACGCAAACTAAAAAAAGGGTAGACTTGGTGACCATCTAGGAATTTGTTCGAAAGAAAACGAAAACCGTTCCCCTTCAGCGGAAAAATGTCGGCTACTAATTTCTAGGATGTTCTTGGCACAACCATTACGTAGTTTCCTCAAGACAATAAAACGACTAGTCGCTTTTATCCATTTCTTCGGAATCGTTTAAAATCGAGAAAATAATGCACGAGCTGCTACCAACTGATGAAAGTAAAATTTTCTTTTCAACCTTTTCATCACTTCCAATAATACTACGGGTATGGCTGCAATTATAATTATTAATGTAATGAAATTCGTTGAATAAATGAACTTTAGATCAAGTAGGGACGTTGTGTTCTAATAGATTAGTTGCTTTAGAATGCGAATAAATCAAGCTATAGACGTAAGATTGAACATTCCTTAACTTTTTGTATAACACTCAAAGGAAATTATGCGCCTATTGTTTAAAAACAAACGAACATTTTGTAACTTCACGCAAATCTGTCGGCTACGATCTACTTTTTTTAAATCTAAATTTAATACAATACACGCCGAAGCAAATGAAACGAATATTACAGAATCGATAGTGATACTTTTCTACGCACGAGCAGCACAGTTCCGGTATAAAATGCGATGGCAGGACCTCCGACGAGAGCTTGCGAAGGAGGCAGTGCACGAAACGCTAATGAAATAAAATTTCAAACAGAGAAGAAGAGAGCGAGGAGTAAGGTGAACAAGGTGAGTGAATAAAGAGAGGAAGTGTTAATGAAATCGGTAGAAAGAATACGAATAAAAGTAGAGTAAAACGAGCGAGTAAACAGTGCAAAAAACAAGAGGTTTAAAAGTGAGGTGAAGTGGTAACCAGGCAAAAAGAGAAAGAGAGAGAGAGAGACAGAACGCTTGCTTTTGCTGCGCACGGAGAAAAGGTGTCGGTGTAAGGAAGCAGAAAGTGGCGTGTCGCAGGTCATGCCAGTGATATAGACGTATAGCGCATAGTACGCTATTTGAAAAAAATAAAAAAAGTTATCGGTACGACAAAACACGTTAAAAGGTAAAACGAGTGAAAGTACGAGAAAAGTAAAGAAATACTCATAGTGTAGACATCCACAAATCTACATTGTTTTTTATTATTTAATAAACCAATAATGATAATGTATATTTTTTACAAGTACTACTAATACTACTGTTATAATCTTCAGTACATTTTTTGTGAAAATTCACATAGTGCAGTAATTGTAATCTATAATCACGAATATGGGAGGTTTATGCCGTGACTCTATTTGTCCAATAGATAGGTTCTGAGGATTTTATTTGTGAAATCTTCCAATAAGAAGACACATTTAAATAATTGAATGTAGACAATAATAGTAAATATAAATGAAAAAGTTTGGACGCGTGAAATTTAAGAGAAATACCAAAAAGATGCGAAGAACGGCGTGTTGACCAGAACGAGCGAACTAGAAGCACAAATGATGTAAAATACAAAGCGACTGGGGAAATTGGAAAGGAGAGCTGTGGAAAAAGAAAAAGAGACGACCAAGAATACAGCGAGAAATAATGAAGAATGCAAGTGCAGGCGTAAAAAGAAAGAATAACCTAATCATAACAGGACTCGAGAAAAAGAACATCAACCATAAGGAAGAAATGAAGAATTGGATAGAAAAAGAGATGAAGGTGTAGCGGTGAGAATAAAGAAGAGTTGGAGAGGAAAGCCAGGTAAAAGATGTTGGTGGGGAGTAACACTCGCGGACGAAGATGATGTAAAGACGATTGCGAGGACCAGAGGTGTACATAAATATTTACATATTTGTAATTTTACGTATACGAGAAAACTAAAGAGCGTCGAATGCATTCTTCCGGAAAATGTTTGAAACGATATGCGTGAAAAATATTTTAAGAATAATAAATAAAAACGAATAAACGTAAAAAATTCCTTTGCGCGATTAAACTTTCTCAATTGTTTCTACGTTTAGTTTATAGGCATTTTGTCTACGGGGGACGGGCCAACCAGGCGTAAACATCGAGATCGATCAACATTTTTAGTGAAACTGGTGTCAGGCTCGACTCGCATTTCGTGCAAAATAAAATTAACGAAAAGGGTGACCAATATTTTCTTTCAATTTAAAAAGCAGCAATTATAAAATTTGTATGTCGAAAATCAATATTAAATTATTCAATTTCGTTATTTTATAATAAAAAAAACGTGAACGAACAAACGTCTGCAAAATTTATAAAATAAATCTGAACTAGCCATTTAAAATGTGTTTTATCTGGATTAAATTTAAAAATACAGTGACTGGGCACTTATTCGGTTTTCTTTGGAACTCGCCAGTACTGAAAAAAGTTTGTTTTTTAAATAATTCCTTAATAAAACACGATTTTCTTAGAAATTCAATCGATTGTCAGAATTAATTAGAAATTGAAACGAAATTCGTTTTAAAAACTGTGTTGTTGTGCTTTAAAATATCAAAGCGCGACACTAAAAGTTTTGCTTGTTACGCGTTAAAAAGTCTTCTGACAATTTTACAAAAAGGCTTTTGATATCAACGCCTGAAAACCTTCCAATATAATCGGAACTCGTATCAATTTTTCCTCAAAGTTCTCGTGTTCGACGTGTTTTACAATATTATTGTTAATTAAATGAAGAAGACGTTGAATTACACTGCGACCAGCTGTAGTCAAAAATAATAAAACGAGTACCTAATCGACTGTTGGCGGCATTGGAATTTTCGGTCGCGATCTAAGCCTCGAATATTTAGCGTTTGCGGTAGAACGAAACGTATCTCTTTTGTTAGAAAATAAAAACGGGCCGTAACAAAGTTTAAACGCTTGAGAAAAAATAATTTATAATTATCAGCTTCGTTACTTACGCGTCTACATTCGATCGATACTTTTTAAACATCGAGATTCGTCCGTAGCAGGTAACGAAATGTTAACTTTCAAAAAATGCGAGCTATTTTACGTACATCACCTATCAGCAGCTCTGGTTTGAAAGAAATAGTCGAACGAGCGTTTCCAGCCGATAATTCTTTTTTCCGTGTGCATCGAGTGAATTTAAATTAATTTTTCGCCAGTTAAAACTAGGCTTGCAGTCCGCATTCGTTAGTTTGAGTTTGAAAATTAAAATATTTCGCAGCTTTGAATATAGCGAACGTGGCAAGGCAATAATTTTTGTTCGTAACTAACACTCGCATCGGAGGCAAATCGCGACGAGCAACTTGTCCGACCATACGGAGTAACACGCGATTAACAGTGTAGACTCAGTAATTGCAATCGTGTATAGTATTTTGGTAAGGATTTCGCTATACATAAGTAAAGTTTCGCTATGTACATTTCGATTTACTCGTATGATTTTGCACTGATTCACGTACATTATACGTTAAACTCGCATCTTTTCTATTCCCTTTCGTACTATTTTCCCATCAATACTCGATAGATGGAGCTTTTTTTAAATAAATTCTCGCAACTAACGCGTACTGTAACGTAATGGTAGTTAAAAAAAAATGCAGGTGTTCTTTCTTGAAAGCGTGCAACTAACACTTAAACAATGGATCGATGAGAGTTTTCGCTTTATCGCAACGGTCGACCTGTTCATTTTAAATAAATTAATTTCCTCAAAGGAAAACACCCATTCTTAGAAATGTCCTTCAAGGTTGTTTTACGCGTTACTTAACGTTGATCGTAAATTTATTCCAATGTAATCAATAAAAATTAAATTTAGGACCTAGAGCGAGTGGAAAAGATCGAGCCAAGTCAGCGCATATAAATGCTATGACAGCTTCTAGGAGGCAGAGGACGCGATCGATTCATCTTAAAATCAGTCAAGTCATTGCGTGCTTTTCCTTCCATTCGACTTAAACTTAAACTTAAACAGAGTTGGTAAGCTCTTCACTGAAAAATAAGCGATTCATTCCATCTCGAAGGCGATAAAAAATACGGCTGCAAACAATTGTTTCGATATTTACGAACGCAAGATTTTTGTGAGTTTTAAGACCAACTTCATCTCTAGGCTACAACGTAGAGATTCGGCGGACCGTCTTCGTATAAAATTACAACTACATAAACAAATCCAACGCTTAGCAATAATTGCCAAATCTCGTAAAATTGCGCACAAATCACATTTGGATAACTTGGAATAAATAATCTCGATACAAAATGGATTTTGAAGTTCTAAATAGTTATCGTTACGGAATGACGCTGTGTAAGCATGTAACCGTACGTAGGTTAAAGAACTTGAGGGTAACGGACGAAGCAACCTCGGGTGGACTGCGCGCAAATTTTCAATAATTGGCTCGGTTACTCTTGTTGCGCGTGCATCTGTTACTTTGGACGCGCACTTTCCGTGGAGCCTAAAAGTGCAACAGGAAATTTTTCAATTAAAATGTGTCAGGAGGAGTCGCGCCTTAGAAGAAGCGGAGCGATGAGAAAAAACTGGAAGTTCGTACATCGTATCGCTTGTAAACGACTCTTTAATGTAAATGGCATGAAGAATTGCCCCTAATAGCGCATCAATTTTATCGCTGAGTGCAATGCAATTTACCACGTCATCGGCAAAGTCACGCGAAAGATACAACTTGTCATTTCTGACAATCGCGAATAAAACTTTTGCCACGAATTCGACCTTAATTTATCCAAGATGGTCTCCCCCACTCAGAAGCGTTAAATAAACGTCAATTATCCTCCAACGATTTTCCTATTATCGTATTATTATTGTTAATAAAAAGCCTGGAGCGCGCAGCTCGTAAACTTGGCGCAATTTCTCAGCCACTGTTTCCCGTTCATATTTTAAATGGATGGCGCTTAAAAATGCGTCAGTGTCGCAAAGTAACGCGCATATTCGAAGATCAAAGAGATAGTGCGTGTACCGATATCGAGGAATTTTCAGGAAAACGCAACGATTTGTACGCGATAGCGATATTGGGAGTTGTACACAGATGCGCTGGGATAGCGAGACAAAGCGAGAGAGAGAGAGAGAGAGAGAGAGAGAGAGGGATGTATATAAACAGGTTTCTCGGATTTCGAATTCAGCAAAATAAGGAAGTAGAAAGTAACGGTATGCAATAGTGCAGAGGTATTATTTATGGCGCAAGCATTTTGACAAAGTTCTTTTCGCAGAGCGAGGGAGGGGAGTGTTATTATGATTATTTTCCGAAACAGCGATGCCCGGCAGCAGCTCCAAGATCCTAAAACGCAGGCGAAGTTCAACTTCGATTTACGGAGGAGCGAGCGAGGAAATTTTGAGAGGAACGTTCAGGAGTTCGTAAGAGATAGCAGAGCTACGATATCTGGATGGAAACACCAAGTTTGCTCGGGCGCGTTTATCTAGCAGCATTATTAAGTGCTCGGCGCACCATTTCGTAAACTTCCGATTTACTTTTCTCCAAAGTTTCGGCGCAGTTGCCATTTTTATAAGGATTTGAAATGCTTCGGGCGCTCGAGTCTCGTTATCGTGCTTTCCGACTGAAAAATTCCTCGAATCGCTACTCTCGCCCTCCCATTATTCGCGAAACGCGCGAAACTCGACCTTTCCACGTTTGGCGGCGACGAGCTTTTCGCACGAGTTTCTCATCAGCGCGCGCGCATCTTCAAAGGAGAAAAAAGGCAAACAACCGGCTCTCGCTCGACTCCGTCTCGACGGAAAATGCGCTTTGCTCGGAGTGGATTGTCGCGTCGAGGCCCGGGAATTCGCGTAATATAGTGTAAGTGGCTTGCATGAAAAAGTCGACAGGAGCGAACTCGCAGGGGAAAATGGAAAAACGGCTGTGCGCTTTTCGCGTAAGCTCGGTGCCGGTGCCGGGCCATTAATTATCGCGAGGGGAACTGCACGGGATGTTTTGCGCGCGAGAGTCGTTTTGAGCATAGTAATTGACATTTGAATATGTGCGCGTTGAGTGTACATCTTTGGCCGGCTAACTAACGGGCAGGTAGAAATAGAAGAGCCCGGCTCGGCCTCGTCCTATGATTCATCGATCGTGCAAAGCGAGCGCCGTGTCTTGCCGGTATTATCCAATCTTAATTAAGTTCTCGGACTCACACAGCGAGCGGCTGCACATGCGCGGGAGACACCCGCGGAGCCTATCGCAGCCATCCGAGTAAAATAGCACTTTTCCCGTCACATAATTCAGCGGATTTGACGCGGCGCGAGCAGCCGCAAGGGAGATAATCGCGGACGAAAACGGAAGGAGGGAAAAAAGCAGGAAAAACGAAGGACGCGCTCCTTTTTGTCCTTTTTACCGAGTTGGTGGCGTTGCACACTCGTCGTGCAGTTTTATCGGCCGCGGCCCGAACATTCTATCCCTGTTGCGGCCGCATCGGCAAGAATGTCATTGCGTTATAACGAATACCGATTCCCCGGGGAGATTATTAAGACACAGTAGAGGGAGGCTGAGAGCCGAGAGCGTCCGGGGTCGCCCTCCCGAGCGCCCTTTATTCCTCCTGGCCGAGAGTCCCCGAGTCACGTACGTTATTATTAGCCTTCGCTTCCAGTCGCCTTATCGACCGACCAACTGGCCGTTCGAACTGGAAAACCTTCGGAGGCTTAATTAATACGAGGAGCAATTTTTTCGCCCCGACGCCGCTGATGGAACAATAATTCGGCCTTTGGCGCTCGCGTTAAGTCGGCGGCGATCGAGGCCTCGCAAAGGCCCCTCCAACTGTTGCGATACGCGCTCGACGATCTGTACGTAGCGCAGAGACGCCGAGAGCTTAATTAGCGACACTCGTCAAAGCATCCATTATTTACATTTATGCAAAATGTTGTCGATCGGCTGCGGAAACGACGATTCTGTTTCGCAAAACCGGTTAAAATAGCAGCTGCTGAGATTCAACGAACCGGTCGATACTTTCTCAACTACTTTTGTCCCAACTGTTCCGAGTTTTCAAGCAGCGGCGTTTAAAGCAAGAGGAGAAACAGGCGGATATTTGAATAGTCGCGAGCTCGAGCGATTGAGTGGACGCGTGAGATAATAGAGGAGTAGATTAAGCGGCGGGGGGGGGCACGCGGGTCGGATAAAAGGTCGAAGGCGCGTTGTAAAGTGGAGGAAAAGCAGCGATTCGAGCGTCGGAGGCCGATTTTCCGAGCGTAGCTTCCGGGACCTCCGCGGGGCCGGGAGGGGGAGCAGCCTCGAGTGTACCGGGTATCGTATTATGGAATCGCTGCGGGAGATTCCGGCGTGCGTGCACGTCCGCGGAGTGGGAGGGAGCAGGCGCAGAATTCATCGGAGGAGTCGCCGCGACTGCTTACGCAAGACTTCTTTCGATCTACTTTTCAGTTTTCCTCGCTTTCCTCGAGGCGCATTCTCGCGCTCCGAGGATCGCGAAGTCGAGAGCTGCGGAATGCGGGAGATCGTGAGCGCGCGATCGCGGGATTAGGAGAGACTCGATGGAAACTGGAGATCTTTGACCGGAGAATTTAATTGTTGAGTAATTTATTGTTGGCCGAGCGATAGCCGGCGTCCGATCGGATGCGCTTGTAGGCGCGCGTGTAGATTCGTGATTATTCGCGTGTAAACGTATCTGCAGTTGGAGGGGGGACGCGGAAGGGTTAGGTGCTGCTCGCTCGATCGACGAGGGGCAGCGGCTTTTCCGCTTTTCCCTTTTCCCCGAGTCCTGCAATGCGATCGAATAATTTGCAAATTCCTCGGAATGGGCGACGGTAAGCCGCCTGATAAATTATGGATATGTTCCCGCGTTGGAGTTATTTTCTTAGTTTATTGATCGCGCATAACGCGTCTGGCAAATTTAAGCAGCGAACTCTGCTTTATTTATGCACTGACAGATCGCGATTAGATAATGAGTTTAAGGCTTTTTATACCGGGCACTTTTCCCCCTCTAATAAAATGCTGCCTCCAATCGAGCGTTTACACCTGGTGGATGGAAGGTTTTCCTGATCCGAGCCTCTAATGTTTAGGTATTAGTATTCGCCTCGAGGCTCTCAAACTATTTACAATCGTTGTCAGCCGGTTATTTACGCAAAGCCTCATTGTACTTTAATGCACAAATTTCCTCGGAAATGTTAGCTCTTGCACGCGGAGATCCTTGTAATTTCGAAACGACCAAAATTGTTGCTCAAACTGTTGACAGAGTGTTGGACTTGTGCGGGGCTTGTTCCTTAATTTTGAACGCGCAATTTTACGCTTCAATTTCAACAATCTAAAAGGCGAAGAGGAACGATTCAAATTCTGTCCACCACGGATTTGGTATAACGTAAATCCGACTTTTCGATCGTTGTAACAACAACAATAACAACAACAACAACAACAACAATAATAATAATAATAAATAAGTAAAGGGTCGTCAAATGTATTTATTTAAACTTTTTTGTTTTTCGTTTCAGGTGAGTGGTGGTAGCCGTAGTTGAAAGCGGACGTCCAAGTCTCGGCCAAAGGCATCGTCGTCGTCTCGCCATTTTTAATGCAAGAGTAAATATACCGCCTATTGTAGTTGAAAATCCTTCGATAATAAATTACGATTTTTCGAAAGCTAATAATAGTGCGATCAACTCTTTTCAACGGTATTTACAACGTACTTTTATTATATTATTTAGGCAGTAAAAAGCAGTGCGGCTCCTGAGTCGCCTTTTAAAATTTCATTCGTAATACAAATCGATATTTACCGAGTCGAGTCTGAAACACCGCAATGAATTTTCTTCGGCAAACTCGCTGAATTTCACAGTTGGGCAAAATGAAAACACACGCACACGGATAAGCGAAGCTTGCGCGATCGCTGCTTTCCAGACGCTGCCTCACTCGCAATATCTCGAAATCGAGGGCCCGAACGGCACGAGTCCCGTTCACAGTCGATACGGCAGCAAAGCTCGACGAAAGAAGAAGCGTACTCCCCAATACAAGTGCAATATTGATTCGCCGACAATAAGAAATTCGCCCCGGAAGGAAGAAGCTTCTGTCGGTGAAATTGGGATGCAGGGGAGCAGCAAGCCCCCCAAAGTCGATGCGCGGGGCCAACGTGGCGCGGAAAAGCAGCTCCAGGAGAGGCTTTTCCCGTGCGCAGCCGGCAGATTCCGCTCCATAAAGCATATCGACGGGCCGAGGACAATTTCGCCGAGTGCAATCCGTCCCTCGTCCGCTGCTCTCTCGGTCCTTCGTTGGCGCGCCGACGCGGCACTGAATCTGTCATTACCCCCGGCGTCGGTCCTCCCCCTCCCCTGGCTCTTACGCTCCTTTTATCCGCCGCGGCGCGGACGCAGGACCGTATATAACAATCACGTCGGATTCCATTATCTAACGGGTGTGTGGGGAGCGGTCCCTTGATTTCGCTCGGGCGAGGAGGACGTGGACGCGTCGTGGGCTAACGCCTGAGCAGCGGGATGTCGTAAAATGGGCTTCGACGTTCGTCAGGCGGCCTGATCGCCGACTCCCATTCGACTCGAGGCCGGTCTATTAATCGAGCCGGTCATTTTTATCTCGCTCTTAACGAGCGCCCGATGCAATGATTAACGCTTCTTGTAACTCCAGCTTCCAACACTCTTACGCGGAAGAGCGGATTACGCGTGCGCCAACCGAGCACGAGGAAAATTAAATTACACGGGCAGAATAATGATATCCTGGGGATAGAATCAGGAAAAAAGCAGAAAATGCAGAAATTCTTGAAAGTCCTGGAGTCGACTCCTCGCTAAAAAGTTTTGAAATATAGCTTCCAGCCAACGGTTAATCGGTATTAAATCGAGCGAGATAAAGTTTATACAAGCGTACGACGACGACTGCGATCAAACTTCCGCACAGAAGGACAATCGATCGTTGCCTGATCGATTAAAAAATGAGAAAATAGTCGCGAGTGCGAAAAAGCGAATTCCCTCGAGGGACTAAAACGAGGCCTTCCGCGCAGAGCCGCGAATCGCTATTCGCCTGTTTGTTCCGGTACGATTAGCACGACGTCAATTGACAATTCGCATTTCGGAGCTGGTGTCCGTTTTTCGAAAGTACAAGCTAACCGCTCCTTGGCCTCTCTGAATTTATCGAATCATAATCAGAATAATCGCATCGGAAAAAGTCGAGGAGTGGAAAGCAAATTTATAATCGGTAAGTTCGAAATTTACAATATCCCCTGAGATACGAACATTTTTCTTCAAAGTTCAAACGAGTTTGCGCAGAACCGAGTAAATCAGGTTTGTAAGTCATGACGCTTGCTCACGTGTCTATAACATTACCTACTCTCGTATTCTTATTTTTTAATCTTCAAATATGTTATATAATAAATAGTATGCGCTACACATACGTATTATAAAGGCGGATAAATAACACGTGTGCGCTTGCGTTATACATTATACATTATCTTTTCAGTTATTCGTTTAGTTTAAGTGCGAAAGGACATCGTGCGTTCCTTTTCTAAGTTTACTGAATTTTTAATTTATCGATACTCTTATTATCTTCTCGTATTGTTAATAAGTATTGCAGTCAGCTGCTCGAAGGAAAAACTCTTAATCTCTCCGAGTCGAAATATTTTCATCGAATAACTGCCTGTTCTCTCAGTCGCTTATCAATCATTCAGTTTTTATTCTGTCCGCGTGTCGCTCAATATTTACGTGCAAAAATACATTGCCCGTATTATTTCATAAAATGTTATACTACTTATCTTAACTGTTTTCAAATTAGGATTTCTAAGTTCCGTCGATCGAATCAGATTTTTGAACGACCGGCGGCGAGTCGTTCAAACTCGCCTTTACAATAATCAACGCACTCTAATAGCCACTTAAGTCATTCCAATTAAATAAACGAAGACAGTGGGAATCGAGCAATTAAATCAATCCTGTTTTTAAAAAAATTCCTGCGATTATCCCGAATCTATAATACATCAACGTTCAGTTATAACATTTCGCAATAGCATTGTTGCTTAATTCAATTGCTACTGTCCGATTGCTTTTTTTTCCCCAAACAAATAAAACATCTCAAGGTTAGTCGATGTATAATCTGAATTACCGATTTCTCGAGCGACGTTAGAATAAACAATTAATTGCAGCAAACATCATCTTAGCGAATGAAAAACTGTTGGTTAAAAGTCGAGTTAAATGTAATTGTGCAGAGACGATCGATCAAGTCTGCAGCTGATAAACTTGAAAATAATAATTTTTATAGGACCGATTTTATAAATATAACTTGAGCCTGCGTTTTAAGGAAAATAAAAATCTTACAAAAGAATCGCGAGATTCTTGGTCAAATGCATCGATTAATTTCAATCGCGATACTTTAGCTCGTATCGTTTGCCATTATTGTAATATCGTTAAGTTAAATTTTACGAAACGTCGATACGACACGACGACAATTATTGCACGTGAATTAACAAATAATTTCAATCGCGTCGACGCGTCCGACAAATAAAAGATCCTTGATTTTCCAGCGGCTGATTTTAATTCCTCAAAGTTCATTCCCTTCTAAAAGTATTTCCTACGAATTTAATTGCGACGCGATGCTAATTCGGTCCTCGAAATATTCGAGGCCAGGCATTTATTACATCTAATATCTAAGCTGCGAAAAAATTACAGGTTGTAAAAAACAAAGGGAAGGCAGGGAAAATAGCGAGTCCAGCAGATGGATGGTTGCGTAGAAAGGCAGAGCCGGAGAGTGAGAAGTAAAACTTGCATGTCATTATCCGAGCGTCTTGTAATCACGCGTTCGCCTTTAGAAAGAGCCGCTGGACCGCGCGATAAATCTCAATTATCGATCTTACCTTATCGATTGTCGCAGTCGTCGGCCAGACAGGACAAGAAAGATATAGACGGAGACAGTAAAGCCTTTTCCCGGTTCGTTGCAGCTGCACTTGTAATATCATAGTAATTTTCTCAATTATCCGGCTTAGACTGCCTCGGCAATACTCGGGGTGCATTCGTGCTCTTGCCTCGATCTTTATTTTCAAATGCATGCAATTTGCGATCGTTTGTGCGAACATTAATGAACTTGGAAATATCAATAAGAGCTGCGGCCGTTTCTTTGTCTCTTTCGCTTTTGGATCCTAGCAATTATAAAGTCAATGAATTCGAATTCGCGAAGAGCCTAACAATCTATTATCAGCGGCGGTCTTTTAAATGTGCACGCGTAACGATCTTTTAACGTCGAGGATAACTTTTTAACGCGGCGAGAAATAATGTCGTCTACATTCTCTTTTTTATGCTTCGTTTAAAATAACGAACGAGAGTTCAGAGGCGACTGGGAAATGTATATTTATTTGCAAATATTGCATAAATTACGGCGCGAAAGTCGCTGCTTCTTTCCTCGAATCTTTTCGTTATTTTTACATTTTTACGTCGTCGCTCGAGCGCCATAATTCGCTCTCCCCTTGTTTAAACGCTAATAATCGGCGTGCGTTGTTCCGCTTAATTAAAATCCATGTCCCGCGTGGTGCACCTGAAGTGCAAATAAACTACCTGCTGGAAGCCAAAAATTCGCCGAGGATTCGCAAATTATTTTCGCAAACGGATACGTTTCGACCGATTGCTTTTACTTTTTGACAGATGCGCATTGCCGATGAAATTAAGAGTTTGCTCGCGGCGCTATAATGAGTTTCAGTTTAAAATCCGAAACGGCGAATGAATTCTTCTCCGGCGTAATAATAATTTCGAAAGCCAAATTATTGACAAACAGTGTCTAACGTAACGTTCGCGCTGTCGTTATTATACATTCGAGATGATTTCTAACCGCAATAGTTCCCATCGCGACTTCTTTATTTATAAAACTGACGCCGTTTTCGTTGTGTCACCTATTTGCAATTCAATAACTTTTATAAGCGGCATCTAGTGATAATTGCAGTCTCGATCTGATATTTTACCTTTTATCGTTAAATGGTATCGACGCCCATATTGTTTTCGCTCGCTCTATAAATTCAGCGGAGATATATACTTTTGGCACAAGTTCAGCACATTTTGTTTCTCGAATTTATCGAGTTCGATTGAAATTTGTTAAATGCGACTGTTGGCTATTCGTTCTACACGCGTAAGGAAGTGTGAGTCGCGCCAAATAGGTTATCAACTTTCTCGAAACGATTAGCCGTCTCGTGGAAGTGGATGGAACACATATATAATGATAAAATATACCATTTTCCAAGTCGACATACCTTAATAAAAGTTGGCGAATGCAAAGTCGCACTTACATTTGGCTTGGATTTTTGTTACAACCGGATAAATAACTATTTACAAATATTGTCCGTTATTTTTTAATGGCGCTCTAATAGCGTTAAACGGACTATTAACACGTGATTACTACCTACACTTGGAGCAATAACTTACACTTTGATAACTCGCGGGGTTTTTCTGCGAGTCGAGTATATTAGAGCATAAGTGAAATGTCCAATTAGGAACTCGGAGTGCATTTCATTTCGCTGCATTCGGTTTACGATTCGAATTGGGTACGCATTTGTCACGAATAAAAGCCGTTGGAGTAATGAAGAATTGGCGCGCGTAAATCAAAACGAGCGAATGATTAAAGTTTGATTTTAATCAAGCTAAACGAAATCAGAATTAGACTTTTTGCCGAGTGGATTTTAAACGCGTCGCGGGGGGCTTAGATTTGAATTTGAAAATTGAAAATTCGCATCGTCACGTGACGTAAAACGAGTAGCAAGCGTTTGGTAACAATTGTTAAAACGGTTCGCTTTTCCCGCGCAAGTCTATCGCAGATCTGGAAAACTCGAACTTTCCCCTTCTCGAAGGAATCAGAAACTTAAATTTCAGAATAAGTTTCGAGTAGATTGAGAAGAGACAATATATCTTGGGTTGGCGAACGGCTTCAGCTACCGATAAACACGTACAGGCGATAAAGAAACTTGCCGTCGCACGAATTTCGAGTTTCCACTTGGTGCTCGAACGCGAACGCACTTACGTAACTCGAATAATTACTAATTTTGAGAAAATTGAAATGCAGTGCCCAACCGTCGATTATTAGAAGAGAGGGAAGAAGATGCGCTGCATCGATCGGAAATAGCTTCCTGAGTTTGAGATCGATAGACTCGTCGGGCGCGCGAGGGGCCCGCGACTAATTAAAAGTTCTCGCGCGGCAAGAAAGCGAGAAACTTTCTCAATTTTGACTCGCTCCTCGGGGCTTAAAAGTGTTGGTGAAATGCGAAAACGGCCGGCGGCGGTTATCTTCTAAAATTAAAAACTCGCCGCGCGCGTAATTTATGTAAGCCGCGGCACTCGCAACGGCGGACGTGTAAGACACGTCTCGTCGGCTAAATTCGTTTATGCAGTTTTTCATCGTCTCTCGTGCGCACGCGCGGCTCCCGCTGGAGCCTCGTCGAATGCTTGTTCTGCCGTAAGGAAACACGAAACAAGATCAAAGCCTCGAGCCTCGAACTTAGTCGGCGCAGTTGTCCTCCCAGTGCAATTCGAGAGTGAAAGTCGAGTAGCGCAGTAGCGTATCGGCACTGGAGCCGCGCGATTCTGTTCACACGTGTACTTTCGCATGAAAATTCCTGGCGATCTCTTCGCTCCCCGCAGCGATCGAAAGTCTTCCCATAGAGGCCGCCGGGGCTCACCCGAACGGACGTGATCCGGCACTTTCTTCGCGTCGCTGACCCACTGAGAGCTGACACGAGCCGCCGCCTAATGCAATTTCCGGATGCTCCGGCTGGAAATCGGAGTTGTCCCTGGCTGCTGCAATACCACCGCGGTATTGGGCTGCGCGTGCGCGTGCGTTTCAGCCCCGGCGTTCGAGGCCACCAATGTCGGCCGTCGCGCTGCTCTTCCAATTCGCTTATCTCGCTCCGCGCAGTACCTGCTTTCGAGGCTATCGCTGCTCGTTCGCATTCGCATCGCGCGAATCCCGAAAAACGCGAAAATCCCGCGGCATTGGGAAATAATCCGCGAGCGCGTTTGCCGGTTATTATTATTTACGGCCGCTGCTACTCGCGCAACC
The DNA here is from genome assembly GCA_018907185.1 of Platyscapa corneri. Taxonomy (NCBI): domain Eukaryota; kingdom Metazoa; phylum Arthropoda; class Insecta; order Hymenoptera; family Agaonidae; genus Platyscapa; species Platyscapa corneri. The sequence continues at coordinate 1,658,681 of JACCHW010000014.1, forward strand.
TTAGCTGGGCGCTCGATTAACGCTCCCAGGTAATAAGTTAGCGAGGTGAGATATTTATGTGTAATTAGATGGAATTAATATTAGTCGTTTGATGCAAGAACGGCGGATCGCGGGAAAACGGCGGAAAAGTGTCGGCCGACACATAAAAATTCGGTTGCGTGAAATATAAGAATTGCACGCGGTCGTAAAATATAGCTCTCAAATATTGTGCAGCCTTCAATTTTTCCCGAACGTTGCATATCGTTGTGGCGCGAGTAGCGAGTAGCGAGCAGCGAATAGCGGGTCCCACGGTATCCCAGTGTTCGAGCGGGGGCCTCGTACGATATTTGGCTGTTCTGCCTGTAATTTCGCGAGCGCTCGATGCTAATATAACCGCGATAACGATCTGGAGCGAAGAGAAAATAATTTCGCAAACCATTGAACGTCTGGCAAAAGATTTTCCTTTACCTTCATCCGATACTCGCTGACTGAATAGCAAGACCGAAGGGAAATGTTGTTTGTTTCGCAAAAGCGGCTCATCGATAAACGTCGAGAAATATATGGGACGACGCTCGTGTTTAAATTAAACGCTGATAGGGATTAAGATTAATCGTCGCGTTTCGTCATGATCGAATAATGACTTTGACTTTGCATCCGAGTCTGCCAATGACCACATTTTATTTTATTCTCCGCTAATTGTTTTCGCAACAAATCCCATCCCCTTGCTCTCGTTACTTTTGTTTTAATCAATGTTTGCTAATTAGCGCGAAATAAATAAGCTCGGGAAAAGATCCCTTGCGCTCGATAAGCTGCGGCAGCTGTTGGCATTACTCGACGATTGTTATAAACATTCGTAAATAATCGTCGATGTAAATGTCACAACCGATTGCTAAAACGCTCGAAACAGTCTTGAATATCCCGTAACAAGGCACAGCAACGGCATTTTTATTTTCTTTTTGTCGAGCTCTCGATTTCTAGACTCTGCGAAGACCAACACTTCCAGTACTTTCAATTAAACGATAAATTATCCATAGCTTAATTACCCGTTGTAACGAGCCACGGTATTTGCACGCATTCGAAGATTCGCCGATTTCAGCCGCACTGGCATAGACTGTAGTTAGCCCTGCAGACGCGGCATACCGCAATCGAGGCACGAAATTATGAGATTATTAAAATATTCGCTGGTTCGTTCGAGTTGCCTGCAAAAGCAATCGTGAACGTGACTCAGAACTGACCGCTGCGTTAACTTTTAAACTTGGAGTCAATCAATACTATTGCACCGAGCAGACGATTAATTTATAATGGACTTTCAAGTTAAAAATAGATGCGGACAAACGTATTAATTTTAAGCTCTCGGCGATTCCGATTTGCATTATCGCCATTGGCTATTGCAATATTTTAAGCAGATTCCTTCTCGCGCTTAATTTTCACAGAATCGAAGCCGTTCGTTTCGCTGGATTTAATCGCGCGTTGTTGGGTTAAATCAAACAGCCACCCCTAAAGTCGAGCGCCACTCGTCTGTTAACGAACGCGATTAATTCTAACGCAAAAAAATTCTAGCGCCGACTCGAGTTTGTCGGTAAAGATCCAAGCGCTAATCGTCGTAGACGAGAACGAGAAGAGAAAGCGTCGAAGAATAGCGAGGAGCCACCAACCCCAACACTCGTTATCAGTGCACCTGCAGCGGCTTCCAACGCACGCGCACGCACACGCGGTGACGCAGGCTCTTCGAAAATCAATGCGTCCGCGGCCGTCTCCGAGCGAGCGAGAGTCGACTAAACCATAACCTCCGCGGTCTATCCACTGGGGGGTAGGTCCTCGACGTTGGACAAAATGGGCCGGTAGCTTCGCGTTGGACACCTTGACTGCGGAGGAGGGAGGACGTCTCGTCGCTGCTGCGTTGCCCCCAAAGCAGAGCGAATTTCGTTTTAATTAGTTGGCAATCGCAAATTATGAATTTTCGCGTATTATCCCTCTTCGGGGCTTCGCCAATAAGCCTTAGGAGGCATCCAAGTTTCGCCGGCGACCCGACTGGCGGCGGCCCATTATCTTGGATTAGCTTCAAAGCGACATTAACAACGACAGCGCAAATTAGTCATGATCCGTCGCTGCTCAAAAAGTTAGCGACCTTTCCAGTTAGGCAATCGCGCTTGTGAAGCGGCGAGCGGCTCCGAGTGCTCCCTTTCCAACAATACGGCATTAAAATAATTTTAATCACCGGGCCGCGCCGAAACTGAATTTTAACATCAGCGCCTTATCCGGCGCCCGTTTTATCGCGCTCGAGATTAAATCCATAAACGCGAGTCTGCAAATTGTGTATTAATGTGCGCGCGACGGAAAAAGTTCCTTAAAAGCGGACGCGGATCGTAATCTCGCTCGAGCAAAGCACAGCATTGTTACCAACACACATCGACATTTCTCCCCAAATAAGGACTGGGAAAAGGGAAGCCTTAGATTGCGATACGCCTGCCAAGTCGAACAACAATATTCGATTGATAAAAAGGTCGAGAGCAACGGCGACAACGTAGCTTGGCGATTGTGCGAGGTTGTTCTCGTGGAGCTTTCGAGACGCGGAAAGACGAGAGCCGTCCCTTCGGACTCGGATGAGCTCGACCTTTTTCCTTCGACTCCATTTGTCTTCTCGCTCGGAACGTGACTGACTGCTGCGGAGCCGCGATCCTCGAGCTGTGGATTTTCCGAACACCACAACTGAGTTTCAACATCTCCAAACACTCGGACGCGTCTAATCCGAGTCTCGGCGCTTCGTTTTATTTAAAATTTAAATTTCCACGAGGTTCGTTGTGAAAACGGCGGTGCGAGTGCACAACAAACACTCGATCGAGAGGAGGGGGGAGGGTCAAATGCCCTCCGCAGCCAGCGACTGCTCAAAGTTATCTTTAAATTAAATCGAAGCCCTGCCCTGGAAATGGAGGGAAGCTTCGAAAACAAACTCGACAACCGTTCTTCGTCTTCGGTCTTCTGTGTTCCGCTTTCCTCGCTGCGTCGGGGAATTTCCGAGTTGAGCGCCACGAGTGCCGCGATAGCCTTTGGATTTGAAAGGCCAATATTTGCGGCCTTTTGCGTTACGCCGCGCCAACTGGTACTTCTCGAGGCCCACCAATCGATAGGCCGCAGGGCCCAAAGCACTTTATTCTTGTCAGCCGCGTCTAAACCCCTCCTTAACCGCTGCGAAGCCGGAATTTCGTCTTTCACGTCTGTGTGTGGGTGATATTTTTGACGCCGGAGGCAATTGTTGTTTCTCCCTTGGTGTTAGTTCTCTTTTCCTCGTGCTTTCCTCGTTGCCGACGCGCTCACTTCGACTTCGGTCGCGATTATTTATAGCAGTTTAATACGTGCCGCCGATCGATCCGCTAGTGCTAAAAATGCTCGATCGCGTCGTTGACAGTCTCGTGTCGCGTGACGTGACAAGCTCTTAACGACGGAAATTAGATTCGATTGCCAGGCGCGTCTGCAGAAGTCACACGTATGTCGCCTATAAGCATAATCGCTTTACGGCGCTTCGGTCCAGCTTATCTTGATTTCGTTTTTGCGCTCAGCGGTTCTCGAGTCGCGCGCCGTTTAAAAAACTCCGAGATTAAGCCAGCGACAATTTTCAAATCTCGGCGATTGCTGCGATTGTCGCGGTGAAAAAAGTAACGCCATTTGGCCGCCACGAGCTGGAGTCGCTTGATGATGTCCCGTCTGGCCGACGCCTAATGGACTTCGGATTTCAGCTTTGGACGCGAAGCCTGGAAAAGGAGGCTGTTCCTCTGTGTGTGTGTGTGTGTGTGTGTCAAGCATCCATCGATTGCCGAACAACAATTCCTCGTAAGCCCCGTCGGTGTGTGTGCCGATGCGCTGGTGCTGGGTTCCCCCTCCCCCGGGCCACTCGAATCGGGATGGATGCTCAGCCATGCGCGACACCTCGGTCTTTGCTTTCTCGCACGTACGACCAGCCAGACGTCCCTCAAATCCCCGATAAATTCGCTCTCTTCTATTGTCTCTTCGAGCCTCTTTTCGCGTGGGAGGGACGCCTGTTTTCTGCACGTTCTTCCTTCTTTTTATTATGGTGCCCGACCGAAGATGCTTTATCGATCTTGTAAGACAACTTGATTTAGCAGCGGAAGCGCACCGCGGGCTTCGATTTGGAATTAACATTGCGAGAGGGAATTTTATCCGAATTGCTTCTTGTGAATTAAATTCCGCATCCGGCCAATTTTTTTCGATACGAATTAATCTGCGGATTAGAAATATTGAAATCTAGTTTTGCGCACTTACAGAAGTGTTGACGATGCGCGAGTGGATCGCGTTACCTTTTAATCGCACTAGAATCGTAACGTTGCAAACGAAGATCGCAAGCGTGCAATTTTTTTTTTTTTAACCAAAAACATCTCCGAGACGACTTTTGCCTCCTCGCGATCTTCAATTCGAACCAGTTTTCGATAAAAATGGATCGAATTAGAGCTTAACACATAATGAATAGCTACAGTTTTTCACTATAAGCTTGTATTGATTAATAAGCGCGAGTGTCGTAATAGCTTATACCAACACAAGATTCAAGGTTTCGCAAGATGAATAATATTTTTATCGCGGTGTTGTGTATAGTGAACTCGCTGTTATAAAAGACTTCACTGTATTATTACGCGTTTGATTATCGATCATTTGCAATTGGTTTTCCCGTTTATGCGATTAGTCGATCGCGTGCGTGCAACACACGGGTATTTCACACGGAAAAACAACCATGCGCGCGCGTGTGGCACGTACATGTGGATTATTTATACGCGAATTTTTTGTTGCGTAATTCCAAGTCGCTCCGATGATTTATACCTGCTTGACGTCTGTTTGCTGCTGGCTCACATTGTTCTTTCGTCGATGCATCCTTCGGTTCATCCAAAGATGAGAATAAAAATGACGTTCCCATGATTAAGAAGTGGATTCCTCGCCGGAAATCGGCCGCTTATTTTTGTAGAAACGAGCCAAACAATACTGATATGAAAAAAGTAACGGGGCTTTCGGCACAAGTTTTGATAATTTGAATTTTGTCGCGCACTTTCAATTTGCTTTCCGCTTAATTGCATTCGGTTCGGTTAAATTCAATTAAAGCTGCCGTTTATGCGTCCGTTCACTCCAAGCGCTTATTATATTACACAAGATTCTCAGATAATATTATTATTCGGGATTGTTTAAAAATATCGCTTTTTCATTTTAGTCGGCAATGTTACTGGGAATTATTTAGGGCTCGAGTGTTTAACTTCGTTTTCGATGCGTGTGAAAGAATGTGAATCCCAAACGAAACGCTTCTTGCGATTGATTGTTTAAAGCTGGTAACGCATTAAATAATACGATCTTTAATGAATCATGAATTCGTGTTATTACTTTCTATTTACAAATTAAATATTTTTTCAAACGTAAGAAACGCAAAGTCATTCTGCTCAGCGGCTCGGAAAAGTTGCTTTACTTAAGAATGATATACTGTTTCTTCGATTGTAATATCAACATTAGGCAGTACTCGATATTAATTAAATATCAATCCGATAAATTACAGTAATTGCATACAAATTACGAAAAAACACACATATCGTCGTACGTGCTGTTGCACGAGAAACGAAGATTCGGATGAACTGTAGCTCCTCTGTACCGATGACACGAAAGAGAAGTTAAATTTGGCCTTGTTTCAACGATAATTGTACAATTACGTTATTTTTATAAAGTATATCGAGCGGTTTATATTGAATTTTGATTTGCCTCCGCGGTGCGACGGTTCGAGCAATTACATCAAGTCGCGCGTTAAATTCTATTTGGTTACCGCTACGATAATTCGGTGCAAAGTTCATTACTCGATTGTAGCGACTAAAAAATGTGCCCAACAACATTCGCAAATGGTTTATGATCTGCATTTTTCATTCGAACAGCCTGATTTTATTACAGAAATCGGCTGCCAACGAAATCGAAGTTTTCCACGAACTAGTTGTGCTTCGCGAATTAAAAAGGATCGAAATCGGTCAAACGTCGATGCTAAATCGATAAAATTAGTCGCTTTTACGTCGAACAATGACCCGCGGCCCGAAATCCGCCAGAGAGAATAATCGTCTCTCAATTTCACGTTCCCCAAGCGCAATTGCGTAAAAAGTTTGCTCACTCGGGAAATGATAATTGAAAAGAGCGTGCGAATCGCTCGCGTCTCTGTACAAGTGCAGCAGCAGCAGCACTCGAAGCTCTCGGTATCATAACTTAATATGCACTACCATATTTTATATTAGAATAGACGCTGTAGAGCGAACTTTATTTCGCTCGCGATTATACCGTAAGTTATGCGAATATATCTGCATGGGTTAAGCCCTGTATAAGAAAATTCACCTGCTGGAAGAAAAATTCAACCGCGGAATTATGCCATCAAAGCTTCGCCGGAAAATGTAAGCTTATAATATATCCGGCCGAGCGAAGAAAGGAGGAACCCGAGTGCGCTAATTACAATGGACTCTTTATCAGGAAGCCACCAAGAACGGCGAAAGCAAAAGTTATTACGAACAAATTCGATTATAATTTATAATTTACAATTTAGAGTTTAGAAGGGAGTCGAGTGGCGAAACCAGGGCTCGCGGTTGCAGAAGCTTTTGGACGCATCCTCGCCGCATTAATATTAATGGAGGCCGATGATCTAATTCAGTAAGAACGGGGTTCGGTTTCGAGATTCAGCTCGAAGCTCGATTTTTCCCGATTCCTCTCTCCCGTTACATTGTTAACATGATTAAGTTCATAAACGCAAGGTAACGGAGCCCAAACGTAAAATACCGGGACGAATGCGCACGCGCACGGCGAAGGCGAACCAATTACCAACGGCGCGCACGTATTAAGCGGCCGAGGGTTCGCTGCACGTTTCCGATTAATCAACAATGATAATTAATGATGCAACCAGCGCTTATAAGCTCGTCCCATCGCTCGGATCGGATTTGCATTCGGCGAAATACACTAATGATCGCCGGAGCTTTTCCTTCCACTTCTCTTTCCGCTTGCGTTGCGTTAAATATTGCGAAATGAATGCATTCACCTGCGTCGCGGCTTTTATTATTATTCTCGAGCGGCTCTCGTTACCTATTCGCAACTGCGAATATTATTTGTTCGCGTAATCGTATAATTTGACGATTGTGGGAAAGTCCGCTAACGCCGTCCTTTCCCCCTCCCCCCCTCCCGGAATGTGTTTATCTTAAACGCCGAATTCTTCGGTGGCCGTTTTTAGCTGGGGCTCGTTTAAAATAATAACGATGAATTATAATTGAATTGCGGGAAATGTTTAGTCGGGCGGAATCGTAATAAATATCGGACGAGTATTTTTAGCGGACAGATACGCGCCGCTAATTACATTTATTACATTTATGCCTTGTTAAGATCGATAAGCTTGCGAATTATCAATATATTGATGTACACGGATGGGCTCGACGGAGAAATGAATTAAAAGCGGCGCGAAAGATTTGCGGATCATTAACTCGGTTGACGTTACGTAAACGAACAAAAGTTGTCAAAATTACGCCAATCTAATGTACTTCGCAAGAAGGTAAGATCCCCGAGAGCCTTTTTTCCAACACTTTTATCATTCGAATTTCGACTTTATCGGCATTGGCAGGCCTCGCGACACGCGAAATACGTACTCCGCGAGAACAAAAAGTGCCGGATTAATCGCGGTTATGGCGCACCGGGCAATTAGAAGCGGTTACACGGCGGAAATCCCCGCAAAATAGCCTCGGCGGTCGCGAGCGGCCCAAGAGAGGACGAGGGAAATCCTCTGCGCCCCCTTTCGCCCTCCTTTGATCTTGACTCGCTATCGATGTCACGCTTCGTAAATCTCTTTATCGTTCCCGATCGCCTAGACCTCGGGATTTAATACCTTCATCGGTTATTCTGCGTCGCTGCTCCTCGTCCGAGGGACCGAATCGATGTTGGCGATATTTTTTACGCAGACTTTAAGCGTGAAAATTTCCTCGGGCTCCTGCGCCGCTGCTCCACCGCGTTTCACCAAAATACACACCATTTTGCGGGTTTTGAAAAAATTTACAGTACAGTTGGCAGTAACACGGAGATTCCTGTTTTTCGCCTCCTCTTTCTCGCAACGCGCTCGCGCAAGCCGACCTTTTGGCGCCGTTCAATGTCGCAAATTTATGCTCCTTTATTCTCGAAATCTGAATTAATTAATTCGGCACGGAACTCGTCGCGCGCCTTTTACACGCTTGCACGTCGTCGCATTTATCATCCGGCGGGGGAGGGGGGGGGAGGAGGGATTACGGTACGAGAACGAGTCGCTAACGACACTAGACGCCGCTCCGTTGGCAGTGGCATTTGCTAAAAGTGCGTAATGAAAAGTCGATCCGAGAGCAAATGTGTCTATTAGGTCGGTGCTTTTCACCCGATCTGCGCCGAGGAAAGGGTCTCTAATTAGCGCGCAGGGGTCAGGCCGCGTTAGAAATGCATTAGCCACGCACGTGAAATAGCGGCGTCCGCACGTTTCCCGATGCGAATCCGCGAGTGATAGATCGGTCTAGAAAAGAGGGAATCTCGTGCACGAAAAGCAGCGGGCAGCGCGGCTTATAAAATGTTTAAGAAGGGAAGACAAAAGTGGATAATCGCAGAATGTGCCTTCCAAGTAACGGCCGATACATTTTGGTATCTGAGTAAAATACTCGTGCTAACCATAAATACGTATCCTTGTCTCGGCACGGGAGAAAAAGTAAGGGCCGCGCCGCTCATTACGAGAGCAGAGAGAGAGAGAGAGAGAGAGCACTCCTCGGAGACCCAGTTTGAGACTCGTAACTCGTGACTCGTGCCAACGATACCCACATCTCTCGTAGAAGTTTCGGATCGATGCCGGCGGTCCTGGGCTCTCGCCTCCCCCGCCTTATCAAAATCGCGCGGCTATCATTCTCACGGCGTTACGCGAGTCGTAAAAGCTTTGCCCTCCGCACTCGACGCGCTTGTCCCTTACGTTAGCAGCGTCCGAGGCGGCAGCCCCAGGATTCGCAGTTGCAGCTATGCGCGGAATGTTCTGGGTCACGTTTCACGTGTGCGCACGTCGAGCCTCCGAGTCGTTCGTTATTGACACGTCGTCGGAACGCGCCGATCAACGAATCGAGCCAATCGACTGCGCCTACTAATATGCAGCCCGCGCCCCTCCAACGCCCGACTCTGGTCATTCGAGAGCTTCTCTTTCCGGCAGATGGACAAACTGCACTCCCACACCTCGGTTCGACGCGTTTTTTTAGCGAATCGTCGCTGCAGTGGCTCTCGAAGAATAGATCGCGTTTCTAAAGTTTAATCTTGGAAAATACGGACGGTGGCGATTGGTGCGAAACACCGCTCGCTCGCTTGATTCGTGCCGGAATTATAATTTTCGGGCAAACGGAGTTCGGCTTTCATCCGGAAGCAGCATTTGTAAAAAAGAGAAGACGTGAATAAATAAAGCCTAATGGGAGCGCAATGGTAATAATCCAATAATAGCGGTGGTACACAGCGTTGAGACTTAATTATAATTTGAAAGAGAGAGAGAGAGGATTTTGAGCTAAGCGAGTTTCATCATATTCTTGAAAAATGTGTGTACTTTACCTACAGTTTATTTACTTTTAATTATTATATTTTCAGCTCCGTAATTCTAAATAATTATTTCAATTAAAATGCCGTATTAATTTTTGTTTTCGATCTTATTTTCTTGTTATTTTCCCGAGCGTGGAAATGTAAAAATAATTATTACGTTGATATATTTTGAATAATACTTACATTAAAATACCTGACATAATAATGAATCGTGTATTACTTTAATCTCCGCGGATGAAAAAATGCTTTGCCTCTATAATGCGACTTGTAATTAAGCCCTAATAATCATACCAACATAAGTACCCCAACTATAACTTATATATTTATTTATCAATAAATATACTAATAATAAGGTTTGAAGAGTCCAATTTACTTTCAATTTGAAGCAGTTATATTATGATAAAAAAACTTTGCGATTCTGTAATTGTTCGGAACGATTTACCGAAAGCGTAGCTAACCTTGCGGGTCTTACATTATCCGATGTTGAGGTAACGATTCGCAGCAGAGGCTTTTTTCGTTTTTTGTCCAAATATTTGGCGTAAATTACAAGCTTACAATAGGCTTCTGCAGAGCTAAACTGCAATTTGGCAAAGTATTTTCTTTAGCGAAGCAGTAGCACACGTACGCAAAAGAGATTAGAACGCAAATTACTCGCTGAAGAATATCGATTAATATACAATGTTTGTTACGCGCGCGCGCGCGTGTGTGTGTGTGTGTTGAAAAAAAGATTCAAAGCTCGCGGGTGTGCGCGTGCATCGAACGTTGCGAAGATTAGCGATCGAAGCAAAGTCTGCGTCGGGTCGATAAAAAAGAGCTACGAATAATTATAAATTTCGTTGATGGCGTGTCAAATTTTAAATTAAAGTTTCTACATCGACAACAATTTTACATAACACGTTTCAAAGTACAAGAATTTATTAAATAAATGCGGCGCTCGGCGTTAGCTGCCGTTGCGCGATCATGTTTACATATTTCAATTCAGTGATCACGAAAACGTCAACTTCATTTGGAGCGGCCGGGAAAAATGTTATTTATTCGAACAAACGACTTGGCCGAAGTAATTTAACAGTGCAGAGCCGCGGAGCAACTTACGTACGTACGTACGTACGTGCGGCTATCTATTTTCTAAATACTCCATCCGAAAAAAGATGATGCATAAATCATTTTAAATTATCGGCGTTTGGTGGGATCGCGCGCACAAAGTGCCGGAGAAATTCCTCGAATGTATTCTGTATTCTCATATTTGCATCGAAGCCCATAGGAATCATTAAAAAAGGAGGAAAAAATGAGCCATGAGAGCCGACGCCATTCGTCTGCATCTCAACACGAACTCTCGGTCGCATTCCCTTCTCTTTTCTCTCCTTCTCGTTTTATCCGCGTGTACATGCACACAAACCTAAGATTACTCTCTCGGTTTCGCCTATACACGTATAATTTGCACGCTCTCTCGTGCGTATTTGTACGAGTTTACCCAGATCTCGAATACAAGCGTTGCGGCCGATAGGTCAGTCAAGTGCACGTTAGAAAGAGAGAGAGAGAGAGGAGGAGAGAGAAAGGGGAGGAGTAGTATCGATTGCCGTGAGCGCCATTACGTACAACTTCGCCGGTACCATATTGCTATTTATGCGCGTCTCTCTCTCTCTCTCTCTCGGGGCTCTCGCGTGTACATGCGGGTCTCTTCGCGCGTCGATAAATTCATGCATCGATGTATAAACACGTGCCGCTGCTGCGCGTCCCCGCACGTCCTGGTGTACAACGGCCACGAGATTACGAATTATGGGCTTTCGCGCAGCCACGGATTCGTTATTTATCAGCGGTGCGTTTTTGCACACCAGCGGCGCGGAGGTCGCAATGCCGCGGGTGGATTTCGCTTACGCAAAAAAAAGCACTTCTCGGGCTTTCGAGGAGGAGGAGGATGACAGTGACTCTCGTGCCTAAAGTGCACTGGCCCCGGTCGACGTAACACGCGCCATTTAAACCGCGACCTTCTCTTTTGCCCCCTCGGAGTGGCCTGCGACCTTCGCGAGCTCGAGTCTCCGAGCTGCGAAAGATCGTCGCCCAAAAGCCGAAATTGGACGGACTCGTCTTCCCTCCTCTCAAAGCTCTGCGAAGTAAAGGGGAATGGAGAGCAACGCTAATTCGATTCAAATTCAAAGAGCTCGGCAGGAGAGACGAAAACGAAAGAAGCGTAATTAATTTCAGTACTTAAGCTCAAGCTCTAAGTAGTCTATATTTATGCCTGGAATACCTGGGGGATTTTTGCGGAGGCGCGGGTACCCGCGGAGAAGATATCCCGGCACTCGGCCTCGGCGTCATTAAGAGCTCGACGGGAAGATAATGACGCCGAGGCCGTATCGGCTAAGCGCCTCGGCTCGCGCTATTACGCCTCAACGGTAAATCGGCGGCGGCGGCGGCGGCACGCGCACGCGCAAACCCGCGCAAGCGAACTTAACGACGTGTCGAAGCGAAACGCGCGGCTCGGCCGAACTCGCCTTGGACATTCCTGCGCTCCTCCTCTCCGCCGCCTCGCCAATTGGCGAATGATTGGGCGAGGACGACTCGCGAGGGCCAAACGTGCGCTTGCAGTCGCGTCTCCAGGAGCATTGACACTAACGAGTCTCGAAACGCAAACACCGGGTCGCGACGCGGAATATCCGCTCGGAGTATTGAGTCCTCGAGCAGCCGAGTCGGTGGAAATTAATTTCCATTGCAAGGTTCGCCGTTAACGGCCCTTGCACGCGTCATCGAGCTTTTAATTAACGAAGATCGGTCATTTTTATTAGCAATATCGGCAACGAACAGCAACCAAAATAGTTAATTAACGTTATCTTCGCTGGTGTGCCTTCGCTAGGAATATAATTTACACGCGCTCGGGGGTGTAAGGAGTAAAAAGCTTGGCGTCGCGAGCAGCAGCGAAGCGTGTTTTCCGGTATCTTGGGCCTTATCCGAAGCAAACCTCGGAACATTTTCATTCCAGGTTGTTTAATTACGGAGGCTGCGATTCCCCTAGTATTGTTTGATAAGTTTTTCACGATCAGGAGAGGCGGCGAAAACAAGCGATCCCTTTATCTGCTTTTCATACTCGCAGTTGGAATTTTGCATTCCTTAATAAACTTGCTCTGTTCCGGACATTCGATCGAGCACAGAACCGTTGCTCGCAATAATTCCGGAAATCTATTAAATTCTCGATTTAAATCTCTGTATCGTTACTGCTGCTTCTCTTCGAAAATATCGACCGCAGTGCAGGCATCGATCGAGCCAACGTCTTATAAATATTCAAATTTCGAGTCGAAACTGGACTTTTTAAAGTGTTGATCGAAGCTCGAAATAAACGATTGGATGCGAAGTACGAGTCGAACGTGTAATCGATACGTAAGCCAGTAAAATCCTGTAATTTTCCAGATGTACATCGATCAAAGACCAAAGGATTATCCAGTAGCCGCGTAAGAAAGCATCGGCTGTAGATCGTTGAAAGAGTTTTTCGAAAATAAATTGATAGTCGATTTTTCAAGCAAAGAAATGTGCTGCCCAAAATCAGTGATAGTGTTGGAGTAATAGTAATGCTAAGTAATGACAGCAGCTTTTTCAACGACGCAAATTTAAAACGAAATCCAGAATAATTTTACGACCGGATAATGTGCGAATGCATCTGCTGTCGTAGATCGTAAAAATACGCGTGCAATAAGTTAATAAAGCAAAATGCGGTCCGCAACAAATGCATAAGCAGGCGCTCGCGACTCGATAAATAAATTTAGCAAAAGTTCGTAAATCAACGATAACCGCGAAAACGGAAAATTGCGAGCCTGCAACGTTTATAATTATGAAATAACCATAAATAATTTCTTTTGGCAATATATTATACGCGTTGTTTTACTGTTAAAAATTATTTAACGAAAGTCGATAGTTTGCGTAATGAGCTGAGAATCATTACCGATAAATTACATTCACGAATTACAACTTCGAATGGACATTTCAACTTAAAAATTTCTTTCCTCTCCATATTGGTGTTATTAATTGAAGAAGACTGCGAATACATATTTATTTGATTTGTTATTAAAATGCTTTTTATCTTACGTTAATTAAGCATGTTCAGCGTTATATTTATATTATTTCCTTATTGTTTTTGCGTCGAAATTGCAATGTTTATTGCATTATGCTAACGTTCCTAAACGATAATTGCATCGGACAAGTAATTGCAGTAAGAATTGAAAGATATTAATTTTTTAACGTTGTTACGAATGTCACTATTGTTATTGTTAATATTAATAATTTTTCACACGTATTAGAGTACAAAGCGGTACACATCATCGCAATGACAAAATTATTATTTTTGGAAAGAGAGAAACAAAAGAGTGCAAATTTGCGTCGACTATTTTCAGCCATTAAATAATGATATCCACTTTTATTGTGAATTGGTTTTTTCGTGTACTCCTTGTTGTTTATGTATAATTACAGATTTATTACTTTGCTATAACACCTCAATTATTCAAAGTTAAATATAGTCTGTAATTGGTCGATTAATTTTGAAACTGCACGATGCAATAAAAAGTATCAATTATAAATGGATCGCTTAATTGATTTACTTCTAAATTCAGCATAGATAATGAAATGTGCAATAAAATAAAAATAAAATTAGTTGTAAATGCGATTTCTGATGAAATTGCAAGTGGCAATAAAAATATATTAAACGCGTAAGATTAAGATGGAGACGAACCGGCGCTCGTAAATGAAGTAATTATTCAATTTCAAAAGTCAAATTAAACGAAAGCGAGAACTCATTTATTAATTAAATTATGAAAAAGTAAATAAAATAAAGCAACGTTGAAGGAATGCGTAACGTAAACGAAGAAAAAATTATCGGTAACAAAAATTAATTTGCCAAGGCTTGCAAACGCAATTTCAATTGTCAACGCAACGAAAATGACCAAAATATTCATTCCCATCGTGGCAACGTAATTTTCAAGTAATTTTATTGGCAAAACGCGCGAATAAAAAATTCACAAATATTTCGTAAAGTTAAGAAATATAGACACTCGTCAAGAATTGTTTGTTAACGTCGTCTTATTTTTGTATCTTTATTTTATTTAAAATTACAAATTTGGCTGCATTAAAAAAGAAATACTTTTAGAATTCTTAAATAAACGAGTTCGCAAAAACGTAGAGGAAAGTTTTCAATCGAGGGACCGAAAAGCTCCCCCCCCCCAATATCCCACAAAAAATCTCAAATAGAATCGATGGTGTTAGTGTCAACTTGTGTAATAGTGGCATACCAGTACTTACCACTACGTAGTCTTCTCGCGACCTTCTTGTTTAATCCACCCACGATCAATAGTAATCCACGTGCAGACTCCTTTTTCTCTTTTCTCCTCTACGTTACTTTTCTTTTATGTGTCTTCGTTTAACTTTTCCGCACATCTACTCCATCCATTTCTATTTTTCCATTTCTCACTTCTACGGCCA
Organism: Platyscapa corneri; assembly: GCA_018907185.1. Taxonomy (NCBI): domain Eukaryota; kingdom Metazoa; phylum Arthropoda; class Insecta; order Hymenoptera; family Agaonidae; genus Platyscapa; species Platyscapa corneri. The sequence goes on from JACCHW010000014.1 coordinate 1,673,699, forward strand.
TGTGTGTGTGTGTGCTAATATTCTTTTTGCAGCGCCTTTATCACCGCCGTTATCTTTTCGGGGTAACTCTTTATATTCGTGTATACGTTGATACATATTTGCAAAGTACTATTTTTTTCTCTTTCTTCAACGCTTCCGACCTTTCTCCAACTCTTTACGATTCTACCATGACTCTCTCAATTAAAGTTGAAACACTTTTTGTGTTGACGTGAACTCTACTATGTATTTAATGCGAGTTCCTCGTCAACTTCATAATTTATTTCTTTATAAGAAAAAAGTATATCATTTTACAATTTTATCTTGACTTATCGTTGTATTATTTAAAAATTTTAAATCAGCAACGAAATAAATTTGATTTTGGAAAATTTGTCGTTGGTTGGTTCGCTTTTTAAAGACTGGCGCGCTAAAGATGAAAACAATAACGAGATGCGCGTGAAAAATAATTACATCGAACATCGTGCAGTTGCTCGTATTTAAAAATACTCGAAACATTTTTGCCGTAAAAAAATCAGTAAAAGCGAGCGTAAAATATTTAAACGCATTCTGTCGATTCCAGCGAGACGCTGGTCCCCCGATCTTAATGGTGATACGCGAATTTGGCGGATTCTATTTTCCACTGCGGTTACTCTCGACACGAGCCTCGAGATTTTTCGCGAATGACGAGAACAGGAAAATCACATTAAATTCGCCAAGTCCTATTGGATAACACAGCGATTTGGCCGCTGCACCGAAGCGAATCCTGGCCGATTCAGCGGACACACCTAATTGTTTAGTCGAGTCCATTAGCGAGTTTAGGCGTTGAGAAAAGATAACGCGAATCCGCGACTTCATGGTTCACCAAAGTTACAACGGAGCAGATTGCGATTCTCGTCATTAGAGCCGACGGGACGGATAACAATTATTGTCAGCGTTCGATGATCGAGCCTCCCTCCCCCCAGGTGCGCGCGAGTTAGCACGCACACACAGGCGCCGCCGTGAATTATGGCAAATCCCTTATAAATTGTTTTTCCCAGGCGCCCGTGCCGCGGTATCTCGCGCGATCCCGTGCGGACTCTCTAATCTAAGCAATCGTGAAACTCACTTAAGGTCCTATCATCGGCTAATGCTCGCGTCGCCGTAAACGCACGTTAACGACTGGGGCGTAGATTAGAGCGAAACCCTCTCTCGACCTCACAGGTGCAGGTAAGGCGGCAACGTTACGGCACGGGAGGACATTATCCTCTTGGTTCTGTCCGGCCGCGCATCCCTTATCGGCCGTTCAGATTTTGCTCCTCAGTTGCGTTCGGAAGCGTTTTGTCCGATAAGGAATTTAAAGCCGATCTCCGAAAAAGCTCCGAACAGTCATCCATCGATCCCTCGAGGGCATCTCGAGAATGCGCCGCACGAGCGGACAACCGCTGCCGTTGTCGTTCGTTTGTTATTCGTGGCATTAATAGAAGGCAGTTTAAGGCGCAGTGGAGTCGTCGTACGACTTCGAAAGGACTGCAAGTGGTTTACGTAGTTGGCGAGCCGCGTGTGCACTACATGCCTTTATGGCCGTTACGTCGACTGTTAGTCTCGCGCGAATGCGCTTTTTCACAATAAGTGTGAAGTATGCCAAGCACTACTACAAGAGCCTCGGACACTTGGACGGACAATCGGCTCGAGCGCTCGGGCATTTTAAAATTCCGATGCTGCGCAGCTTGGAGCGAACTTTAAATCCGAGGCCATTACCGAGGAATAGCTCGTTTGCTCGCAATTAAGCCTAAACTCGAGCGGCAGCCGACGATTCGCGACGACTTTCTCGCTCTCTATTATCAAGCGCGCGCATTCGAAGCCGAAAAAGGAGGGAGGACTCTGTTACTTGGCAAACCTCGTTGCGAAACAATCGAACGCGAGGCGCCGCGATGAAACGGCGATTTTCGAGGAGTCGCGCGGGCTCCTTTGTGCTCGATGAAAAGCGAAAAATGCCGCGACCAATTGTTCGCTGTCGTTGCCGCGCACAAGTTTAGCGCGAAGTTCAAGCTCGAGAGAAAGTCCGAGGCGATTGTCGTCGGCTAGAATTCGAAAGCTGCGTCGCTTTCTAGCGCTCGAGCGCGTCAAATAAAGGTGTCGGGCAATTATCGAGCTGCGGCGCAATGAACGCACTTGCGAAAACTGCTTTAAATTAATCGCAGCAGCCGCGCAAACTCGTTTCGTCGGACGTTAGCGAAGCTTCGCGCAACCGACGACTAGATCCGCTGCGAGTTGCGCGGCGATCAGCGTTGAACAGTTTCACCGTTTGCGAATTCGAGCGAGCCGAGTTGGAAACGCGCGCTCGATTTGCACGCGAAAGAAGAGAGGAGGATGCCTCGGTTTTCGAGCGAAGCCAATCGCTGGGGATCGTTTTCGAGCAGCTGTTCCTCGGCTCGAGCGCGACGCCGACGATTAGCAGTTGCCGAACCGCGCTTCGTTAAGGAAATTCAGTTCGCCGCGGACTCGTGGTTGGTTGCGTTGCTCCATTGTCGCCTTCGGCCGGCTCTTATTTCTAGCTCCTCGGCCGAGCTTTTCGCGCACTCGACCAGTTGGCGCTGGCAGGCCCTGATTTCTGGTCTTTTCCAGGGTAATCCGCACCTAGTGCACGACGTCTCGCACGCGTCACTACTCCCTCGAACGAGGCTGGATTTTATGCTCGACTGTGGGCTTCAATTAGCGCGAAATCTTGGATGCGAATGAACGAGATCTTTGCCCGGCGACGGCGGATCTTCCGACCAAATGGCTCTATCAGTGTTCTTTATTCGCGCGCACCTAAACGGGCGCGTATGATACCGTTGCCGATACTCGAGGCTGAAAAATGGAATTTTCAGTCATCGACGTCGCGATTGCTGGTAATTTTTTATCGAGCGTGAAATTGCCTCGCTAATCCGAGTCTCCATTTTCCATTCGATGGACCAAACGCGACGAATATTGCTTATCGAGACGCTACACTCGCCGATGCAAGCCTCGCGCGATTTAAATGACATTAACTTTCGTATTAGCTGCATTAAAATAGCTCATTTCGCGCGCCGTCGTTAAATAATGTACATTACCGATAATTAGAGCGATTATCCGATACAAAATATGCAAATATGCAAATATGCAAATGTGCGAACGTGCAAATAGGCGCGCAAGCGATCCGCACTATTTTCGTAAGATGTATTATTTATCGCTTTAAAAAAAGACATAGGTGCGTATAAATGATAATTTCTTGTTCGGCGGATGTTAAAAAGCAGAGTTAATGTTCTTGTACAATTTCTTATACAGCCGGTGATTACTACGCGATACTCGGCACCGATCGGAAAAACTCGAGGACTTATACACCATAAATAATTTATAATGGTTAATTAATAGTATTTAATATGCCGCGCGAAATCGCTGGGAGTCAGGTTCGCTGGTATTGATGGCGGCGAACACGACTTGTCGACGGCATCGCGATTGCTAAATTCACTCGCGGCTGATTTGCACCGCGACGACTGAGCTGTCGTCCCAGGGCGACGATTGTTGCCCTGAAAATTCGAGACATTCGAAAAATTTGGGGCCGGAGAGAAAAGCGAGTCGATAGTCGCTGGCTCGCGAAACGAGTTCGTTTGTCGCAGCGGATTGTTTAAATAATAAATGTCGAATCGCGGCGAACGAGAAAAGCAAAGGTGTTGCGCGATTAAAGGCAAAGCTGAATGGAAATCTCGAAGACTGTCAAGGTTATTTCGCTCGGAATGAATGACAATATTTTACGGTCTTCCAAACTGGGAACGAGATCGGCCGAGGCGATAAACTGTAACGGTAACGAATGTTCACTCCGAGAAACAAGTTGCCTGCATTTTCATTCATGAAGAGAGCGACAAGTCACTCGCGAATCGCTGATTTCGCAGAGACGGTCACGCGTCGCTGAACTTGCATTCGCCTCCTTTTTCCTTCCCATAATCCCAGCGTTTGACAAAAGTCCGGCAGCGGTAAGCCAAGTGCCGTTTTCCTCCTCGCCGGATCTCGAATCGCGCGCGCCTTTCCCATCACTCGCCGAGGGAAAAATGCAACTGCGCGTCCTGTTGGCTGGGCCCGTTGTTCCCTCTCGCGAGACACGTGCCGCATAATCCCGTTCCGTGCTCATCGCCGCGTCTTCGTGCCCTTTTAATTTATGCATCTGCGAGGGGCAACGTCGCGTCGGAGCCTTCAAAGCTGCTTCCATATTTTTAAATTAAAAGTGGGATTTCCCGTTGGCTCGTTCTCTTTCGCGTCGAGTGCACACGACGAAAAAGCAGCTCCAGAATTGAAATTAAATTTTCAGCTCATTTTCCGGATCGGAGCGATTCTCGTACACTAGTGTTCACGATTTAGTCTTGCCTGCTTTTCCATTTTGGCTGTTTTCCGAAATTTCTTCATTCGATCGACGCACAGACTTTCTATAGATGCAGATGGTAACGGCGATTAAAAACGTTATTGCTATTTCTTTCGACAATTGCATTTGCATTATTAAAATAGCGACAAAAAAAAAAAGAACAGCGTAGTTGTCCCACGCGTATAACGCGCAATTCGATGTGTGCAAACATTGGACTTTATTAATCTTTTTTTCGAGACGAGAGGAAATTTAAAATGTTATTTATTATTGCGTTATTATTAATGGTTTAATTAAAAAACGTTCTTTCAACTCTAAATTTTCGGAGCGAAGCTTTTAACGATCGCCGAATAATAATGATAATTTTCAAGAGTCGCTCGAGCAATACCGATGTTCGTTAAATTAAATTAACGAGCGATGTCCTAAGGCCCATTTTTAATCAATCGCTCCGAGGTTTTGGCAAGAGACGCCTTTTATTACAGACGGAATATTTCGTAAATATTCGCTTTGCATTTTACGCGAGTTTCTTCCTTCGATTGATTTTGCGCGTTTGATTTTTAAAACAAACGAAAGACGCTCATAAGCACCAACCTGGTAATTGACGTAATGGTATTTTGCTGCTTATGCGGGGAAACACGGATTCGAATAATTTACCGAGAACGTCGCTCTGCTGTATAAATCAACGTTTTTCGCTTCTATTGCTTAATTGCAAGTGCCAATCAGTCCTGCAAAAATGCCCTCTTGCGCTTTCCCCGCAATGCTGAAATCGCTATTTAAATTCAGTTTATCAAACTAATACCAAGTTTCGAGTTGAGTTACATTTGAAGTCTCAATCGACTTTCTCCCTAAACGTGTTAACATTATTTTCAGTTAGTTCGGTAAGCGATACTCGAAAAATTTGCTCTCGCGAATTACGTTAAATTATAAATTATGCAACGTTCGCTCGCGACCAGTGGAATTTAATAGTAAAACGCGCTTATTTTCTGTTTCAGGTAATAAAGCTCGTCGAGCCGATTGAAGTGCGAAGACGACGTTTTTTGAATTACAGGTAAAAAGTTGGCTTTCAATTCGAGGACAGACTTAAGAAGGATTCAAACCTCTTTTCGGTTGAAAATTACCAACAATTGCCACATTCAGTTGTCAGTGGGCGACATTTGCTCGAAGTAAGCAGGCGAGCCGCGTGGCGTTCCATCGGTCTTGAATCGAGAGCCGAAATCGAAATCGAAAATATCAAAGGGCAGCCACGCTGACGTTGGCACGTCGCGCGAAATTAATAACGACACAATTGGCATTAAAAAACGAGGAGCGGAATTGGAATCGCAAAGCAAACAACAATCGTCCAAATTACAGCCGTCGCAGTCCCCGTTAAAACTCGAAACTCGCAGTCCGTGTGAACATGCGCTTATAAGCGATTCCAGGAGCCAAAACCACCTTTCCTCGCGCCTTTCCCTCTTTGCGCGCAAATCGACGCGATTCGGTTCGCTCGCGCCCACTAACGCTAAACTTAATGGCCGCTCGCTTCCACGTCAAAGTCCGTCGACTTGGTTCGTCCAAGAGCTCCGCCGAGTTCGCACTTGGTGAATCTCCGAACCGCGTGTGACTCTGGTTGGCTGGACTCGGCCGCGATGCAGCGATCAAACATTCCCGAACAACGTCGAATTTAAGGGCGCAGTGGCCCCTGGAGGAGACGCGAAATTACTGTATCGTGCCAAGGGCAGAGTCGCTGCTGCAGCTTTCGCACTCGTAAAATTGCTCGTCGCTGATTCGCAGAAGCACGTAGATGCTAGTGTTTTCAAGTTTCATCGGAAGCACGCGTAAAGAATCGGGAATCCGCAAATGAAGGCTCGCAAAAACTTGTCTGGCATTTTGTCGGCCCTTCCTCCCGCGGCGTCGTTTATTTCGTTTATGGAAGCGACGAATTGGTTACGAAGCGCTCCGGAATAGTCTATTCACGGTCTATGCACTAGACTTAACTTTTTCGGGGCTCAACTATTATAGGTTCCTTTTTATTGTCCATCAAATGCTTCCACGAAAATAACTCGGCCACATTCTTTTCGAGTGTAAGGGATTGGCGCTTCGAAATTTCGAAATTTTACTTCTCCGTCTGAGAGCCGAGGCATTGTTTTCTAGAGACTTTTTTCATCGATACGTCGGTTGTTGCGTCGATTGTTGATTGCACGCGAGCTCCCAAATTTTTACAGCTGCAATGCCTTAGAATTCGCTCGGCACGTCAGTTTTCGCCTCGACTCTTCGCACGCGCAAGGGTTAAGCCAAACTTACAAATGCAGTGGAGCGAGAGTATCGGGAGTGTGTTGATAACGATTTCGCTAATGAAATCGTAATAAGCGTCGAGGGCAGTTGGACCCGCTTGCCAACCGCCGCCGCCGCCGCAGCAGCAGCTTTTGCGGGCAATTGACGAATGGCGCGCTCGTGTTAATATTTGAGGGCTTCTTATTGGGTGTGTTCAGTGGGTCGGTGCAGGATTGAACGCGTAAATCAAAAGTTAGATCCGCTGCTCATGAGCCGCCGCCGCCAATTTAATTGGAAACCTCTGCGCGCGGCGCGATTGTTTGCATTTAATCGCAATTGATCATTTATTCGCTCTTTCTCTCTCTCTTCCTGTCCTCTCTGCCCTCTCAATCCAACCTGCTTTTTCCTCGTGATAGGCAATATTTTGATTAAAATAAATTATGCACTCGCTCCCTCCTTTCTCGTTGTGTTTTGTTTCACTCGAGCGTTTCAGCGGAAAAGATCGAAGAGTGAAAAGGAAAAAGATAATTATTGATGGGCTTTTATTGTCTTAAGCAATAATAAGCGACCGGAATTAAATTTCGCAGTGACTAAAACGCTCGTAAATTTTTGCGAACGATTTTGAAAAATAGAATGATTATAGCGCGCGGCATTAATTAAATCGATTGTTTATTAGACGACTCGCATTGATTACTTATCCAATTTGTACGATTTTTTGCGCCATACGCTTTAACTTCATTATTCTTCGGCTGATGAACCGCCGCAGTGCATTAGAAGAAACCTATCGCAATATCCGTATTAATAATTCTTCTGGGCACGTGCAAATATAGCAAGTATTGCGAATACTTAATTATGAAATTTTAGCAATAACTGGCAATTATTAACCTCTTGAAATCATCTAAAAATTTCATTACACTTATTAGCGTAAGAGTGCCACTAAAATCTTTTTTGTGCCAATTCCGTCCAGAATATTCGCCCATAACTTACTTTTATATATTATATTTTATGCAACGTTTAGAGCTCATCTTTATTCATCCGACGCTTGTAACTTTCCGGTTTTCTCGATAAAATTCTCTACCAGACTCTTTTATTTGCCATTCTAATTATAAGCCTATTCTTATTTACGTACTTTAATCACTTTTCTAATATTACATAAACTACAAAGATGTTCAGCGTCGTAATTATATAATTTCCACGTTACTTACGTAATTATTACATTTTACACTTTTTACGTCCTATCCGCTGAATTTTCCCCAAACAACTTAACGCGCGCGCGCGCGCACACACATGAAATTATTCGGAATTTTTCTTTTGCTTGCCGATTTATTACGTATGCGGAACGCTCGGATAATTATCGTTTTGAACATTACAATTTTTAATTTTGATAGCTTTATCGAATTGCGCGATAGCAAATATTTTCCAAGCCTAGTGTATTTCTAATCTCTTTTTCCATATATCTTCGATTTTATCGATACGCTTCAATGTTTGCGAGTAGGTATTTCAAATATGCAATTTTCATTATTAGTGTTTTGTACAATTTTAGGAAGGCTCTGTTGCTCGATTAAATTATTCAAAATGACTCGTAATAATTGCACATTTCTATTCTGTCGTGTCTTTTATTAAATTTGATATTGTCGTAGCTGCAACGTAGCAATATAATTAAACGAATCGTCCGGAACTCGTTGGCATCTCAATTTCACTCGGAATGCTCTTGTATCGGTGTATACTTTTTAAACACTTTACTCTTACGGCACTCCATTTATTGCTATTAAATGCTCATCCAACGACGAGTTCCTTGTGTGAGACTTGGAGCATGGAATTATTCACACTGTTCACCAGTGCGATTTTTTAAAATACACATTATTTAATTCTACCTCGACTGGAAATTCTCGTCCATCCGCTACAATTTTCCTTTTAACATTTTTTTCGTTATTTTCTCGTGGGCGGTAGTGCGTTTTGGTAAATTTTCCATCGACACATTCGAATTCCTTATTTTACAAATTGCTATTTATTATTCAAGTTTCGACATTCCGCGATGATTTTCTCTTTTGATTGTACAGTAAATTGTTTAAATTTATCATTGTAGTTATTTCTCGAATGCGTATTTTTAAGCGACGAGACGTATAATCCTTATTCTAAGTTACTTCAATTATATACAGTTATTATTGCATTATCTCTTTCGTTGATTCCACGTTAGAGTTAATTAGACTTATACCCAGCTTTATCAAGTAATCGTTGAACTTTTTTCACCTCTTGATGCAACTTTTTTCCGAAATTGTCAAGCTTAATTTAATTGAAGAGCGAAAAGAGTTGCTCGACGTTAAGCGAGCGCTTGTCGAGCACTTGGTTTGGAAAATCGTTGTAGCGTCGAGGCCAAATTTCTGGATAATTTATAGCTTTTGCGAAGAGACCGCGAATATTTCACACGCCCATTCCATCTACTTTTATTCGCTTATGAATAAATACTAGGTCGAGTACTTAGTTGGCCAAGTAGCAAACGGGAGACTTTTATATTTGGAGTATTTATACGCGAGAGGGTCGTACTCGTGCCGGCGAGTAATTTAATTTTCGATTGCAGACTCTTCGCGAATGTTTCCATTGAAAAACGCGCAACTGCTCTTTACGTCCGAAGGCTGCACGCATCCTTTATCTCCTCTTCAAAGCGCGTTTTGAATTTATTCGATTTGTACTCTCCGTACTCTCGTGTAAACGTCTAATTTCGATTTCGCTCCTCCAACCGACTTCATCGAGACTCAATATTTAGGCCAATTATTTGCACGACTGGTATTTTCACGTTCGCGAAAACATTTCTTAACTCTTAAGCAAACAAAATCTTGAGATTACTTTAAGAGTCTAGATGATAAATAATAGACGGAGAGTAAATATACGTTGTTCGACGGTACGCGGGAAACGCTCGATGAAAACAAATTTGCCTCTTAAAGGTGAAGGGGAAAAAATAATTCGATATTTATTGCACGCATCGGCTGAAACTAACGCAATGCAGTAGAGACACGTTCCGAGGTTGAGTGATTTCAACTTGTCTGTCGGCGATTCGAAACATAAAACTTTCCAAACTAATTTTTACTCTAGACGAATAAAAATAGCCTCGGAGCGTAAGGCAAGCAAGCCGAGAGGAAGGACAAAAATTATCTTTACAAAAGCTTTTCCCAAGACACGGACCAGGGAATTTCACGTAGATTTATTTGAAAACGTTGCACGAAGTAAGTAAACGAAGAGTCTAGCGCGAGTTTGATCGTTCTTCCTTTTCCGAAACGAACGCACCGCAACGTAAAACAGTTCGTTCGTAACAATAAATTCGCGGATAAAATTAATAACGGAATTGCTTTGAAACGAGTGATTTTCGCAAAATTGGCGAGATAAGAAGCGCGTGGACCGTCTCTCGATCGTCGAACGGACTAAAGCAGGCGAGGCGATTCGACAATTGCAACCTGGACCTCGAGCAATGCCCGCGACGAGTGTCCCCGTCGCGGCTGGACTTGTCGATGATGCCAGCGAATGCCTCGCGCATTCCCTCCGCTCGTGCTCGTGTGAGGGAGGCGCGCGTTTCCGGAGGACCGAGGCAAGAGGTCGTCTCGTGGATATGGGCAAACGGCGTTTAAGCGAGTCTCGGTGCTGTCGGAGTGAATTCGCGACGAGTTTTTGAGCTCGGACCGAGTGGAAATTTGAAAATTCACGCTGTCCAAAGCAAACTGTATTCCCTCTCTTCTTTCTCACTCCGAGCAAACATTTTTGGCGACACACGTGCGGAGCGAGCAAAGCGTGTCGGGGCCGCCGCCACTTCTCGCAGCTCCTGCACGCAAACGCTTTCGTTCGTTTGGGTCGAGTGGACCGATGTTGGTCAACGATTACGCGGCCGCACTCATTAGTGATTTTCGTCCCTAATGTTACTTCGATGTGTTTCGCGGTAAAGGGAAGATGCCTCCCTTCGGTTTCTACCCTTGTTGGCTGCGTTGCTAATATTTTTTCTCGCGGGATAAAAATTCAAGACGAAATAATCTAGCTGTTGCGGAGAATTTCTTAGAACGAGCGACTCAAAGCTATGCTAGTCTTTGCCTTTTTTGCCCTCTTGGTCTCTTTTTGCCCCCTCTTGCCTATAGCGCATTAAAAATTTTCAGACTATTTTCATCGTTCGAATTTTTAAACTTAGAGGAATTCATCGGGGTTAAGCAGTTGGCACGCGGGCTGAATTGTGAGAATCAAGTGGTAACTTTCTCAACCCTGCGACTCTTGGGAACCTACAAAAAAGGCAGAAAAACGAAGAATTTATAAATACACACTCATACGTATATTGATACGTGGTAAAGACTTTTCTTAAAAGCATCCGTACGTTCGCACTTTGCAATGCTCGATGCCAGAACCTTAATAATCTATAAACGGTTTTCTTATTCGAATCTCTTCTTTGGAAAATTATAATAATTAATACTCTGTTGGTAAATTGATGTATTGTAGTAATTAAACAAGATTGTAAATAGAGAAACAATATTATATCTACGAGTGCTATTAAACAGTTGCAATAAAAAAATTATTCGTATTTCGCTTTATGGATTCAGTTACGAAGGAAAATTTGCAAACCTTTTACAAGAGAATATCGCGAGACATTGTTTTATCTAACGAATATCTCTTTCCTTTTTTGCGAAACGCATACGCAGTTTTATATGAAAATTAAAAAACTTGCGGAATTTCCAGTCATATTGTGCCGGGGCATATCTGTTTAACCACCAGCACTGTAAACGATGTTCGTGAAAAACGGATGGAAATTTAAATAATTTACGCCTTGGATAATAAGACCAATCTTGAAATTTGTCAGTTTCAGCTTTGGTTACGTTGTACTTTCACGTGACGTCAAAGCCGTTAGAATACCAATTCGAAGCCCCGACATCCGCAGTCCGAACAAAAATCCATCTTTATTTTAAATAACTTTACTTTTTCTCCGACACACACCGAAACTTTCGAAAAGTGAAAAGTCAATTAATTTTCGCAGAAACTGCAAGTCTTGTTAGCTTTGTAATTTATTCACCGGGGTTGCGCAATATATTATAATAAAGCAAAGCTAACAAAACGAATAAAACGAAGAGGCGATTATGAAGAATCTGAAAGGGACGAGAGCAGGAGAGGAACAATTAGTCGGAGGCTAAAGTTGACTGTCATAATTTAGCGTCTAGTATTTTTTCAAGTGATCCTGGCTGTTAACCACTTTTAATACGCGTTTTAAATATTTCGAGGATAATAAATCCCGAGACTCTCTCCTGTCCAGCCGATATAATAATTTATGTCAATTGTAAACTCTTTTTGCGCTTTATTGGAAATTTTACGAAGCAATTATTTACGCGCTGTCCCGCAGGCGAAATCATCGGCCCACGCTTGCCCCGCAGCTCTTTTTCACCACCTCGCCACTTTCTAATGGGCCACTTTTATTTCAATTTATTATATTTTAACATTTTTAGTGTGTTGCTAGACGTTCGCTGGAAGCTCCTCGATTGGCGCTTTTGCATCTCTCCTGCACGCGTCTGACTTTTATCGCGCACCCGGCATTTTATTTACTAATGAGTCTCCCGCCCTCGACCGGCTGCATAAATTTCGTAATTATACGAGCGACGACTTCCCTGTTGCGATTGTTATTCGGGGCATTAGAGAGTAAGAGGGCAATCGACGTCAAGGGGCCGAATAAAAGCGAATTTGGTCTTCTGGACGGTTGCAATTGTCTTGCCGGAAAAATTAGTAAATAAGCAGCGACGATTTTTCGAGCAACACCAATGCACAATTGACGCGTTCGCAGAGTCATAAAAATATACGAGACGAACAACGACAAGGACTAGACGAGCCGAACAACCGGAAAGCTTAGCGATCGAACGATAAAGGTGTTCGTAACCGAGCGGGGACCAACGGCGACCCGCGTCCTGAACAATCGCGTAATTATCAACAGCGCAGTTTTATAAAATACAGCATTCGATACGAGGGGGGGTGGGTGGAAGTTTGATATTTCGAACGAGAGGTGCTTCGCAGGTGGGGGCCGATCGAAATCGAAACCACAGCCAAACATTTCATCCGAAAATCCTAGTTTCGACGATACCTGGGCCCACGGGGCCCAGAGCGAGTTTACGAGCTGGGAAGGTCGTCTTCGATCTCCGGGGCATTTCTTTCCAAGAGAAGGCGTTGTGAACTTTACGACCTCCAGCATTCACGAGCCACCGAACTTTACACTTTCGAACGCTGCGGCGGTGGTCAAACGTAGCTCCGGGCATTTGTCTGTTTATACACCCGCATTCTCGTCTCCCTCCTCTCCCCTCCTCCTCACGGTAACCGCTCGCTCGCTTCCTTCTTGCTTTTTCTTCTCCGCCTTTGTTTGTTTTATCTATTCGTTTCCATTCTCTGCCTTTAATTACCTTTGAGAATTTTATTTTTACATGCGGCCGCCGCTGCGCCCACAGCGCAACCGAACGCAACTCTCTGGTTCAATCAAATAATGCTAATTAAAAATAAATGCACGTTGTTCAAGCTCCTAAATAATGGCCGTCGTTAAAGGCAGCCGCTGCTCGCGTGCGATTTTAAATCAAATGGTATAATTCACGACATCTCGCAGAACGATTACCGCGCCTCGAGATTTTGCGGATTCGATTCTGCAGCGCAGCTTTTTCGGGCCGCGTTTCGATGCAGAAGACGGGGGGGGGGGAGGGACAGAAGAAGTACCAACCCCGCCGATAGGGTTTATTGGCTGCTTGGGAAAATATTGCGAAATTCCTTTCTTATAAAACTGCGTTACGTCCCCACGGCGACATATTCTTTTAAAGCCAGCGCGGTATTCTATTTCGAGAAGAAAAAGCAGGAAAAGCGCGAAACTTTATATTCGTTTCTTTGTTGCAACGTAAGCTCGGAGCTGAATAAAACTTGTTGAACGGGGCCGTGCGTTTTATTTTATTATCCCGAGGAAAAATGGCAGCTAAAATAGAGGCAAGACTAGAAATTGTTCGCTCGACTGCGATGTTTCCTTAAATCGTCGGGCAAGTAAGATCGCAGCATTCGCTCCAACGGTGTTATTAGTTCTCGTGGTAATTAAAAATGGAGGAAGCGCGTGGCAACCCCTCGACCCGCACTATTGTTAGCGCTGACCGAGCTAACGCTTTCGCATCGTGATTTAGATAAATAAACACGCGCCTCGATATAATTATGCGCAATGATAAATCATTCCTCTCTAGGCTTATATTTATCCGACTGGACGGGGGAACAGCGAAATCGATAAATTCAAAGTATCGCCGAAGGAACGATGTTTAGCGTTAACCAATCGATTTCTCGCGAGGAAAGAAGGGGCGAGAAAAAATCTCGGCTTACGAGCGACTAGTTCCAATTTTAATGGAAATTGATAAAACCCGTGCAAAGCAGCTCCGATGCAAGCAGACCGACTAAATTTTAATTTAAAAACAGTTGGTAACAACGTAAGCTGCAGCTGCAGCCACTTCATTTTTTTAAACTGCAAATTTATCAAAACTTTAAGGTCGCAACTTTGCGCGAGTAGCTGATAAATAAGGATATTGGAAAAGAAGCCTCTGTTGTTTCTTCAATCCGATTCAAAACCGCGTCCGCGGCTTATTTTCTTATTCCTCGCGGGCGTTTCATATTCTCCTTTATTCGCGATACGCGTCTTTGTGATAAATCCTGTCAAAGAAAGAGCGTCGTTAAGTTGTTGTCACTGGGAAGATTCGCGAGCGTAAAAGTCGGCCCTCGCGCAAGTAGTGCAACGAAAGCGAAGGAAAACTTGAAAAGTAGAAAATGACGTTGCCGCGCGAGTAGGAGTGGAGTAACGATATGCAGTTTACGGGAAGTAAAAAGGCGGCAGAGTCTGGGGGAATGATGGAGAAACAGAGAAATGTATTCTTCAAAGATTCCAATTCGAGCATTGCGGTTTTGCGCGGCCGTTGGAATCTCTCTTTGGTCATTTGCAGGATTTTCCAGGGACACGGATGATAATCCCGAGCGAAAGACGACGCGAGTCGCGCGATTCGTTATTAACGCGAAAGAAAATGCCTCTCAAAAGCAAAATAAGAAGGAGAAGCTGCATCTGGAGTACGAGGATCTGCGCGGGAAATATTTCAGCGCCGTTTGCTTATTAATCCGAAGACAGGCTCGGTTATCGCGAGCGAGCAAAATAAGTTTTACGAGTCGCTCTCCTGCCGCGGGTGCGCCATTAAAACACAATTGACTTTATTGGCCGACTGTTAAACAATTGCGATTTACAGTTGTTCATCGGGGCGATCCAATTGAGTCGCGATCGAGAGCCAATTTATTTAATCTCGCGCGAGCTCGAAGGCTCTCGGCTCGTTAAGCGCTAAGAAATATCGCGAGTCTCGACGCTCGGGCTGCGCTTTTCTTATTTTTCCCCTTCGGAAAACTCGAGAGAACCGCCGGACATCGCGGCCGAGTTTGCATCTCCGCGCTCCGAGCGGAGAAGCCATTAGAGCTAATAAATGCATTAAAATAGAGCAAGAAGTAGGTGTCGGGGATAGGGCATCTGCGTCGCCCGAAGCTCGGCAGCACGCGATAGCGCTAATCGGCATCTCATCGATAACAAAGTCCTCGCGGTGGCCGACGTAGTGCACGAGCGTCATTAGCGAGCCAAGAGAGCAGCAGACGCGCGTCGCCCCGAAAATTGACGCGTTCAGCTCGGGTGATCGATTATTTACGATAATTACGAGGGGGTGTGCGCCGGTCCGCAACGCGATACTCATCTCTCCCCGTCCCTTTCATTTTTATTTCCCGCCTGCCTTTGCTCCATTTCTACTTTATCGGCTGGGCTTTGTCTCTTGATCTATCCCTGTTTTCTTCTGCCTCGAGCTCGGCTCTTTCCGAGGAAATAACGACGAGACGAATTTCGAGGCGCGCGCGCGCACTCGCTTTAGTGCCTTCCGTTTGAATCCTCGTCGATCTATTCAGTGGAGGATGAAAAATTCCACCTTACTGTTAATGATAAATCGCGTATTTATCAGGTTTGACGTTTAGTGCAGCGTAAAGGCACGCGGGTATAATAAATATGTTTGACGCTTTATATTGGGTTAGGTATATAATTTTTATGCGCTTATTTTGGTCGAGGGTTTTAAGACTGATTTGTTCCTTCGATCGGTCAGATTAATCGCACGAGTAAAGTTGGAAAAGCTAGCGATATAACCGCTGGAAGGTGTTTGACAGTGAAATATCCAATAAATAGTCGTTTGTTCAATTACTTATTTTATATCTTTAGTTACTTATTTTTTGATCGCTGAATTGCTGCTGTTCGCGCGAGGGAAATTTTTCATAGGATTAAAAATAATTTACGTCGGACGAAAAGTACTGGATATAAAACGCGTACTTGAAGAATCGAGGGATTTTACAGGTAAATTGGACTATATAGTTATAACGTTAAATTTTTTACCCGAGAATTGCGAAAACTGCGCCCTGCAAAATTATCTTTTTTATTTTGTTCTTCTCGTTCATTTTTAATTATTAAAGAGAACTAAATTTTACTCGTGTAATTTCGCGATTGTTAAATTAAGTAATTCATTAACGTGCATCGAGGTCCATATATACGTGCGCGTGTCCAACTCATAGCATTACAATACAAGAGGTAATTATGCAAAGCTTGAGAAGCAGAAGAATTTTCCTGCATTTGTTTCCATTGCATTACTCGCTCTTTAGATAATAAATTTTTTAACTTCTTTTCCTTTGCGATGACTCGAAAAATAGGAATTCCCTTTGTAATAACGGAAGACTTTCAAGCTCGTCCGTTACTGAATAAGAAATTTCTGTTTCCGAGCATCGGGTGCGATAATACGTCTTACTTTTTACAATAAAGAATGATTAACAGTTAAAGATATTGGAAAAATGCAGAACAGCCGATAAAGACGAGCGTTAAAATGGAAAGACAGGAGAACAAGAGAATGAAAAGGAAAGCCAATTGGAGGAATACTTGGAAGTTCAAAAAATTGAAAACGCGAAGGTAGACACGAAGCGAAATTTTTCTAAAGAAAAACAGAGGAAGGAGAAGAAGAAGAAGAAGGAGAAGTAAAGAGACGCGGAGAGAGAGAAAGCATTCATTAGCAGTTGCGCACGTAACGAATGGCGAGGCGTTAAAATTCGCACTAATTCATTGTGGCTTTGTAGTCCCTTTTGGTCTGCTGCTGCCGGTGGAGTTGCTGCACTTAAATGGAAGAAGCTCGCACGACGCCGCGCCTCTAAACGAAACGAATAAAGCGCGCAATTTATCCTGCTACTTTTCGCTTCATCCTAGCCGCGGACTAGGAGCCAGGAGCGAACCAACTAGCGAGGACTCCTGAGGGAGGCACAGGAAAAGAAGCTGCCGAGGGAAAATAATATTATTAATGTTGCCGGCCGCTATTATTCGGAGGCATCTCCGATGAAAAAACGTTGGAAGAAGCTGCTTGCGCTCGACCTAATGGCCGCAATGCTGGAATAACTTTATCGACTGCGTTTACCATAATCGCAGACTTTTTGCAAGTTCTTTCTCGCGAGCGCTCGACGCTCGAGCCTCACGGTTGCAGCGGAATACAGTGTTGGCTCGTTCGTGTGCCCGAACTTTTGCGCATCGGTGCGTCGCTTCCGAATTGTCGAGAAAATCGCAGTCGTTTGCGCGAATAGAGAATTTAGTGAAAATAGATCGGCCCTGGCCGAGAGAAGTTGGCTCCTTCTCGAGCTCCGGATCGACGGTATTTGCAGTTGGCCAATCCGAAAACTAGAGGCCGTGCAATTGCCCCTTCATAGCCAATAGTGATGAGCGCGATAATTAGAGGACAGGCAGCGAGGCAAAGTTGTGCGCGGCTGCTGCTGCCGTCCAAACTGCCGAGTTTCGCGAGTCCGTTTGGTCGGCGCGTGAAACGTTGCGTTGTCACCGACGTTCGTTTCTTTCGCAAGGATATCCCCGCGGCCGAACGAGTCATGCGCGGAAAAGACGGACTTTTTCCTTTTCCCGCTCTTGGAGCCAAGGTAGTACTTGCTTCTCACCCTTCCACTGCTGGCTCATGCGCGGAACAACTACAACAATACACCATACGTCATAAAGAAATTTACAACCGTCGAGCCCCTTTTTTCCTCCTCTCTCTCTCTCTCTCTCTCTCTCGGATGGCGCGCAGTGCATACACGAGACAACAATCGCCGCAGATAAATTCAAGTCTCGCTCTTTCGCGAGTGCGCGTGCGCTTATTTTCTTGTTTCTCGGGGCGTTGCAACGGTGGCGGCGACGGCTCGGAGAATGCGGAGAGCCGTAACGGTGAGTTGACAAAAAATGAGCCGCACACACCAGCTGAATGGCGCTCGTCGACTGTGTGGCCCTCGTCCGTCTGGTGCAATTTCGCGAACGCGAGTTATGATATTTACCGATACGCGATAATTGCCGGCTACGGTCACCTTCTCGCTAAATCTTCCGGTCTAAATCTTTACCCGGCCGAGGGAAAGACCTTCCGCGCTTTTTCCGTCCTCCCATTGTTATCCGGGAATACCTTTATTTCTTTATTTCTTCGGAGGATGGAAATTTACTGCTGCGCTGCATTTTTTCCCCTCTGCGGTTTCGCGTTACAAGTGTTAGTGATTCTTTACGTTTGTGTTTCATGGAGTGCAAATGATATTTTCTTTGATTTTCTGGTGGAAAATAGAGGTGTGGAAGAATGCGCGTGCTTAAATGAGATTGTACTGCCGTACATGGCTCGCGCTAGTATTTACGTACTTTTAACTCTTTTCTTTCGAGAATTCAAGAAAACCAGAAGAAATATACGAGAAGGAGAGACTCTATGCGCTTCAAGGCTAAAAACTATCCCATGGATTTACATTCTTCTTAATAGAGTGCACTTGTTGTTTTTGTTTAGCGCGCGGCTTTCCCGCCTCGAGTATTGCTCTTATTAGCTTCTTTATCGCGCCTTCGTAATTGATTCCTTCTGCTGGTGTTTTGTTCGATATTAATGCGAAATCACATTCCGAATAAGCGACACCGTAGAACCAAACTTCTAATTCTAGGTGCGAATGAATTATCTTTTCCAAATGTATTAACTTAAGCGAGTTCTTAACTTCCCGCGTTCAAACACAAAACCGTACATGTATGTATGTTCGTATTTTATTATCGACGTAGTGTCAAAATTGACCGATTATTTCAGCTAAGTTAACAACCGGTTAATCGAAAACAAATATACTTTTCGATTGGTAAAAAAGTATTCCTTAGCGCGACGCCTACATACCTCGTAATGTAACAGTCATACACACGCGCATTAACACATATTTCAGTTTGAACCCACACTCGAACTTGGTTGTCACATAGTACAAAGAGTTTACCCTTCACAACGGTAGATGGCGTAAGCCAAATCAAAAGAATGTTATTTCTTTAGTGTTAATCCTCTAGTGGTGTCTCCGACGTCATTATTAACTTTTTCATTATATAATACGCGGCCGTTAATTGCCGGCTAATTGCTACTTCAGCATCATCTGGTTTATTCTTCTTACGTAGAATGTCAGATAATGTTGGTTGTGGAAGATATTCAAATTTAATTTGCTATTCAATTGCCTTAATCTAGCTTCCGAAATTCATTTGTCTCCAAGTTGTGATGCGCTTGAATACCCCTAAAATAAAATTTAAGCAAAAATAGTCACATTTATAAATTAAATTTGAAATAAATGAAGATTTATACAAAAAAAGAGCTGAATCTGCATAAAAATGTGTCATTAAACATTTGGTTTATAAAAGCTTCATATTTCATTCACATAATAACATGATACAAATAAATGTACATAATAAGTAAAATGGGGTTAAAGGAAATGCGTATGAAATATTTGGAAAAAATAAGACATATTGTATGTTATTTCTTTTAAAATCTATTAATTCGTAACAAGGTTTTGTTTACATAACAACATTTTCTCCATGTGTTTTTACATAAATATAAATAAAATAATTAACGAATATTAAAAAAAAAGTACTTGCTTATTAGACAGCCAGTCGGTGCTGCTGAGGGATGATTGTGACGTCATATGCACGACTTTTCACTTTGAAGTCCAATCGAAGACTAAGCGCGTGTGTCTACCTACTGTAGTTTATATATTTAACCCATTTTGCCCTTTGGGTAATCCTGTAGAAAATTTTATATGTGTACCTCTTTCTATAAAATTGGTAAAAGTGTTGATTTGTACTTGCAAGACTTCCCCTCCTCGTCTCTCCCGCCCATCTTGCAGCCGAAATCTTTATACACGTACAGAATAATTTGCACGATAGGCGTGAATCCACGCACACATGCAAGGATTTCGGCTAGAAGGGGGAGTTGGAGGGGAGTGAATTGTAAAATGTTATTTAAAAGTCGAAATTAACGGTTGACCTATTAATTGTCATAAATATATGCATCTATATTTGTTATAATAAATATTATACCATTATATAATTATTATTAATACGTATAATTGTCATTAGTTTATATTAAATATATAATTATATTACATATTCATATTATAATTATAACTAATAACATTTATCCTTATATATATTACATACATTAATTTTCTACTTTTAAATATAATTTATTAAAAATTTTACTAAAATTCTATAAAATCTAAACGAAAGTTTACTAAAACTGATTTTACAAGCTTCATATCCATTCAGGTTTTTCATAAAAAAATCTAACGATTGCCTGCAGTAGGTCGTTATTTGTCAGGTTAAAATCTCTGAAATCCTGAAACAGAATGCAGAATACAATCCTCGATCACTTGCGTCTTCAAAGACATCTCGCGTATATAAGATGATTGCAGGACGTCTTCTGTACGTCTTTTGTCGTACGATTGCCGCAATGTTTGCAACAATATTCCTAATTCTGCATTTTCAATAAACATTGCTAGAAAATGTGAATCGTAGGGCACGTCATTATATCCGCGATTGAATTATGCCCTGAAGAATCGTAGGACATAACCTACGATCTCTGCGTCTCCATAACCTCAAGTGTATTCAGAATGATCGTGTCTGTAAGGTTTTACGAGTGCCGAAGGAATTCGGAGGTATTCGGTCATCAAACTCTTCGTCTTCTAGAAATTGTTGTTTATTGAATTCTTGCGACACGTTCAGCCTTTTCAGCAGCTCCATCTTCACTGTTGCATATGGGGTATCTTGCGGTGAGGCTATTTTAAAGTCTTTGATAATTTTTGCTTGTCGTGGGTCCAGATCCTGATCTCAGAAGCTATGAACCCCCTTCTTCCCGTTCTGGTTCATCTGTGCAACTGTTTTTAATTATTGTAAAATTATATATTTTATTCTTTGTATACTTTTGTATCCTATTAACTTATTGTATTTTTTTTCACTTCCGTAAGCATCAAAAAATAATAAAGAACTATTCCCCGAAGAATCGTGTTATTAAAAAAATTGCAAAAATCGATTGACGAAAGAGTCTAAAATTGATTGGACATTTCTTCGAAGTGCAAGTTAAAAAATTGTCGTTGAAATTTAAAATAAGTAGACTATTCGTTTGATTCTGTAGAAATTGAAAAAAGTGGCTTTATTGCTAAATGTAGTCATTTTCAACATTTTTATGATAAAATTATTGGAATAAAGTTATATCTGTTGCAGCTGTAAACGAGAGGAATGTTTTTCTACTTTTATAATTTTTCTCATCGGCTGTAACAATGTTTGCATCATCTCGAAAAATTATTTTGACGAGCAAAGAAGTTGACGTGGTTTTAATAGTTTAAACACACCACAACGAGCGCAATTCGAATTTGTCTTTCATAATAAACATCGCTTGGAGCCTCCAACTTTTAACTTGCACTGCGAGTATTTTTCAAAATCTTCAAAACTATCGACGTTCGAAAGTGTGGGCTTTCCATTTATACGTTTCAGTAATTCAGCCTGCAATAATGAATTGATTTTCTTCCGTAAAATGTGTAACCGGTTCCGACGCAAAAGAAGAGCAAGCTATTCGACAAAGGAAATACTTTTTACTTCCGTTGCTCGCGCTCAATGCGAGAAATTTCTTTTTTCTTCTGCACTCCTTATTCTTCGATAAGAGAGCCTCTGATAAAAAAATAGAAGAAAAAAGGCAGGAACGTTGAAGGAGGCTTAGTTCGAGGCTTTATGTCGCCAAGGAGGATTTAATCGGCCTGACAAGAGTATACCAAAAGGAATGGACGATCGCGACATTTTTTTTTTTTTTTTTTGCCTCATCGTAATTAATGTTGAAACATATCCAGCGATTTATTTTATAACTCGCATGGCATTATAATAGCTGATTAAATCTCTAATGGCAATCGAATTTTTACTTTCTTTTGCTCTCCCCTTGTTTATTTGCGAAGAAAATAACAAGTTTAATGACATTGTTACGGTGAAAATTGTATAAACTTTATAAGTTCATTATTCTGCCAAGGGTCATATTTCAAAGACTATTTTAACTCTTCTTATTTTCCATTATTTCACGTTAGAAAGGACGCAAACGAACAAAGTCGTTCAAAGGAAGATTAATCAGTGTTGTTTTTATCACGTCGAAGGCTAAGTTCTGCTTTATTATTCGCTGCATAAATTCTGTCTAATAAATTCAATTTTAATATCTGCATTCGTCATAATACACGATGTACTTCAAATGCGAGTTCAATCGTTCAATTGACTTACGAAACTTGAGTAAAATTCCTCGCGTGAATATCGTTTAACGCGAAACTAAGATTATAGATCTACGGATGTAAAAGTTTTTCCAAGTAAATTCGTGCTTGTAAAATTATCCAGAGGGGGAGCTTGGGAAAAGTGCTCGAGACTTTAATTGGTTTTTCCAATGCAACTCGATCCATTCTCTTATTTCATTAAGTTTCATATTTTCTACTAATCTTGGAACATTTGGAGGAGATCGAAGCTCTTCTCACGTGGGTTCGGGAAAATATAAGAATGCGATAGAAAGCTTTGCATTCTCTAAATCTGCTATTGTTATCAGTTGCATCGGAAATTTCCATTCCAAAAGACAATCCACTGTACGTTTCAAATCCATTTCGAAAAAATAAAGCGGTTATCCTGCGATTCGTTCGAGTTTTATCGTTCCGCAAATTTTGCCCATTTTCAATATCATAAAACAAGGCGTAAGAAAAAATGTCGATCGTAAAGAAAAAAGGTTCCTCCGGGGAACGTCACGTTCTTTTGAAATTATTACAGCGAGGAGGAGGAGGAGGAAGGAGAATTTTCGAGAAGATTTTGCAAATAAGTTATAGCAACTGCTTCGCAATGGTGGTACCAGATTACGTACTTACGGAAATTGCAATTGAAACTCGATTGGGCTTAAAAGCCGACACTCGAATCATAGAGGCGGTCCTTTTGATTTGGTAAACAAGAGACGCCGCGAACGTTGCCTTTGTGCACTCGTAGTTAGCATTGATAACGTGCGGTTGCTTAGCGACTCGACGGCAACCTCGAGCTTCCGTATTCGAGCTCTGCTGCGCTCAGGTTTTCGTCGCCACTGCGAGCTTTCCGATTACCAACAATCACGTGGCTTCTTTTTTGTAGCCTCTTTGTTGTCGCGCCTTTGTTCGCCCGATGCCGAGTTTTCTCCTCGTAGACAACATATCCTTCTTTGCTCTTAGCTTCTTCCTTTCCAATCGCTCTTGCCGCAATTTCATAACTCGAGGCAAATATTGAAAATTCACATTTCAAGGGTGGCCGTCTCGTGGACGCGATGCACCCCAGAGATTTTCTTAGAATTTGTCCGTGGCAGCGTATCGATGTGCGCGGTCCAGGGAGCAATTTTGCGAACCATTGTCCGAAGTTAACGAAACAAAAACGTGTAATGCCCACGGGCGCGATTTAGTCCGGAAAACTGCAAGTTTGCCCATTGACATCGAGTTCTGGCGCTAAATCCTTCCTCGACGTAAACGGAGGTAATCGAGTGGCAGCACAAGCTCCATCGTATCGAGAGCTTAGCAATGCACTCGAGCTTAACGACCAACGAATAGTTCGACTCGAGGGAGCGCAATGAACATAGTCCCTGGCTATTGTGGCTTCCTTCGGTTTCGCACGGTAACGGCGTTCCTAAACGTCCTCTACCGGAATGCTGATAAATAACCCGAACAAACAACCTGGAGCTGGCGACGGAGCTTGAAGATTTGGAAGCGAAGTCCGTTGTCGAGACGACGATGGCTCACTCCGAGCAATTACTTCCCATCGGCTCCAACGCAACGTAGTTCTGACAGTCGATCGCATAATTGAGACATCGCACATACCACGGACTGGATAATGAGCGTCTCTGGCACACGTCCGTCTTCCGCGGTTGGGTCCAGCAGAACCTGCGTCGACTCCGAGATATTCCAACCAAGGATGTTCGTGTGTTTTGTGTTCGTAATTGCTCGAACGGACGTCATGCTGAATTCTTAATCGAACAATCGTGCTGTGCAAAGTAACGATGGACTTTTACGTTACGTTAGTCGATGCTCCGGTTAACGAGGGAAACGCATTAGTTTTCAACGATTCTGGAACATTATTTTTTATTCGTATTTTATTGCAACCATCGTAAATATTTATTCAGTTTATTTAGCGATTAGCTTTAAAGAATCGTGCGTATTTTTCAACAGCTGCAAATTGTTTTAATAATACAATGTAAAATGTTTACGTATTTAAGATACCCTATCCAATTACTCATTAACTAAATTACTTGGTAAAAGAGAGTTTTTTTTTTTAATAATAATAACAAGCTTTATTTATACAGCATAAAGAATTTTATAGCTCGTCGGGAATTATTAACGTCTGTAATTACTGCAATTATTTTTTAATGATTAGAATAATTTTGAATAATTGACTCTCTTTATGTAGATATAATTTCACTACTTCCATTCACTAAACGATTTCTTAATTACACGTACAAGCTACTAAATTTATTATATATTTAATTAATAGGATTACTAATTAATCTGTTTCTGAAGCTTAATTTTTTTCAATCGACAAATGCTGACTGTTTTTCAATAATTTATAATCTCTCGTGTTCTATTTTATCATCAAAATGTTTACTTTATTTATAAATTAGATCGTTGGTATTCGTTTCTAATTGATCATTTGTACTTAATATTTCTTTAAGTTCATTATTGGCTGCTCATATATGTATATTTCTGTAGAATATGCGAATATTTTTCTTTTGGTGGCTGCGTTTTATTAAAATTATGTTCTTTTTTTGTCCGCTCAATTTAAATACTCGATTAAATATTTTGCTCAATATTGTGATATTTATTGAAAGTACACTTTGATTCATTATTATTTGCATTTTTTCAACTTTTATCGATGCTTTAGTGCGCAATTACTGCTAATTTTGTATTTTTCAAAAATACTAATCCAAATTGTATTTCATTGCTAATGTCAACTATTAAAAAATTTCTAAGATACTTCTGAATGGTCCAATATCTTTTTGTTTCGGTTGGGCTGTGTAAATTGAATTTTACGATCACCTTGAAAAATATTTAATCATATTTTTATGCTTAAAACAACAATTAAAAAACATATTGTTGCACATAGCAAAGCAAATTATTGCTTCATTAATAGTATCAGCGATACTTGATTATACTTATTTTTTAACTGTAAACCAGTAGTCCGTTTGTGCACTTTTAATATTCTTATTCATATTCTTAATGAATTCGATGATTAAGGTATCGCTTGCGTGAAAAGTATGTTTTAAAAAATTTCAGAATCTGCGATTCTGAGTGAAAACATAATGCAAGAAACAAATTGAAACAAATGTCATTGTACAATATCGTAGTACATGCAACTTTATACTATTTAGATTTTTAAAATGTGCTCCTAAGATAAAAGCTTTCTCGATGAAATCTGACTTTCTCCGCATTTTTTTCCATTTCCGTTATGTGGTCTTATCGATCTTTCCACGTGCACTGCTGACCCTACGGAGTTACTTTGACCTTGCAAAGGATTGCTTTTTAATCACAATAAGAAAATGCTATTTCGATAAGTTTAAATAAATAATGGAAAACAAGCGCGTTGCCCAATTTTACCCTCAAATTAATGCCCACGAAAGACTAATCAGATGAGCAAACAGTCGTGAAATAATTTACAAGCTTTCCAAGAGGTTTGTTTATTAAATGACAACATTGAAGCATTTTGGAACGGTTCGATTGTTACCAAGTTAGATAATGAAGTATTTAGTTTTGGCAATCAGCGCGTGTTCATAAGCATCGTTAATTAAAAATATTAGTATTAAGTTTGAAAACCAAAGTATTTAATTATTGAATTAGTGGCCTGGTCGTTAAAAATACCTGTTGTTACTATTCGCGATTAATAAAGTGTCGATCGATACCCTCCGATGTTGAAACGAGGCCAAGCCAAGAACCTAACAGAAAATATATCGTACAGTACATTCGAAGTGCAGAAGTGCAGTAATGTACTTATTCTGTTAATCGGGTAATCCCTTCTTCACACCTACGACTATCCGCCTAATCGCTGGACTTCTACAGACTTCTTTTTGCATCAGAGGACGCAAATTCTCCTCGCGGAGTTTAACGCGCCCTCGCCAGGCCAAATATTTACTTATTCTTTTAAATCCTTAATAAAGGAGGATAACTTGTTGTTGGATTGTCAGCTGAGCGAGTAATTCCAGCGCTGATAGCGCAATTCGTCGCATCTAATCGTACATCGCTCCAGTGCAAGAAATTAAACACAGCGGAAAATCACTTTTATGACAATGAATTTGCATTACTCGTATATTCAAAAGTGTAGCTCGAAAAAGTTACATAGAAATCCACTTTACACGGATCTGATTTCGCGCGGATATCAGAAGCAGAGAAAGAAGCCAGCGCCGCGGTAATCTTTAAATGGAAATAACACTCGATTTCGTTGCTGCGACAGTCGAAAGCAAATAATAAGCGAGCCCGAGAGGCTTAACCAAAGGATTTCTTGCAAAACAAGCTAGATTGCTAGATTCCTTTCCTCCGAAACAAGCAATGGGCTTTCGGTGTTTCGGATATTTTTGCCAACGACAGGAGTTGCAGCTGCGCGGCGCTGCACGATTCGTCCGTGTGAACGAACGCGCGTCGCCTATCATTGATGAAAAGTAACGTCGATTAACGGCCACGTATGCAGAATAAATGACGAAAAGCTTGGCGTTCGCTTCGCTCGTGCGTTATGATAATCGGAGTTTCCCCGGGGCCTCGCACAATTGATATCGCAATAAAAACTGAAGCCGAATGCGGTTCTTTTAAATGATAAACGGATAGGATAATTAACTTATACTTTTAAATTTGAAGCGATAATCCGGCTGTATGAATAATTGATATGTCCTTTTTAACGACGCGGACGTATTAATCGTGGCCTCGGATTACTTTGCGCGTTTCCATTTTTTGCATCTCGTGTTCTTCTCGTGCAATCGACTTCTTTGTCGGGGTCCCGGGCGCAGGCGCACTTGGCCCGCCGAGGTGAAAAGCTCGCGGAAAGCCAGCAGCGCCGCTGAGAAGCGGGGCGTGTCCGGGGAAAGTCGGGGGGGGGGAGCAGGTGCGAAGCCCGTATTTAGCACAGGCGCCGAAATAACAGCATCGGACCCCTAATATCGGACGTTTGGACCCGAAAAAGGCTCTCCATCATCGTGAGAACGGAGCCGAGCACTGGACTTTACCTTCTAGAATGTGTAATAACACACGCGTACAATGCGGAGCATTATTTTTAATAACAGCGCCGGCTCGAGTCCGTCCTTAGAAAAGCGATCTCGTTTTCAAGGGGGCACGCAGACAGCGGCGCCTCTCGTTATTAGCGTCACGCGCGGACGCCGCGTCGAGGTCGGGGTCGTGGTCGGCGTCGGCGTCGCCCCGGAGCCGGGAAAAGTCGCGCACTAGGCTTACGGTAAACGGCGACGACGAGCGCAAACTCTAACCCGAGCGCAACATCGCGATTCTTATTTACCGTTGCAGTGCCAGTTGGCAGTTGCCGGTGCACCGACCGGATCGGCGACCTCCGCGGCCCCGACGACTGCCAAGGACGTTCCTACACCTTCTCTCCGCGGTCTCCTTTGGTCGGCTCGCGATTCTTTCTTTCGAGCCGCGCAGAAGCCTTGAATCCTCGGCCCTGGAAAAGCGCCTCGGAAAAGACGGAACTGCTGCTGCGATCTCGCGCCTCCTATAAACTCTCGGCTCATCTCGGAATGTTAATAAATCCCACTTTTGTTCGTTCGAGCTCCAGGCCCTTCGTTTTCTTTAAAACGCGAAATTTATCGGGCATAAACGCGCTCGGTGAATTATTGTTATTCCTCGAGTCGAAGATGGGCGGGCGCGTGCGTGTGCGTGCACTACCACCAATTGAATTGTTTTCAGCCGGACCAATTAATCCTTCGATTTTTTACTCCTCCCGTGCACAATTTTTCAGGCTTTATTAATAGTGCGTTGCGAGACAATTAATGTGGTGTGCGAGATTCCATTTGGTTGCTGCGCTCGCCGCCGAATGTAATTTATCCAATTTGTGTCCCTGCACTTTATCGACTTTCGACTCGGTGCTTTTATTATTTTTATTGCGGAGGCTTTTCGAGGTTGCGAACAAGTGAATAATGGAACTCCGCGTTTGATAATGAAACTGTTGGCTCGAGCGATTACTCGGCGTCACTCACTCGCACTCCGAATAACTTTCTTCGCTCGCCTCTCGCACCGACCGATGGGAAAAACGCAAAGCTCACTCGCGACTGCACGCACGTTTCGCGAATATTTTTCACACTTTACAACTTTGCAGATTTTTTTTTAACGATAAAAGAGACGCGCGCGCGCGCAAGATTTATGAATATTTCGGGTTCCTTGAGATCTGGATGCGCTCTCTTTTGCGACGTCGAGCACTTCTCCTTGGAGGCGGCGGTGTTTTGACTTGTTCGTTACGAAACAACATTATGTAAAATTAAGCGTACATTGCAAATAATGCAAATATCGTAAAAAGTCGCGGATCGGTATTTGGCCAATAATTTTCATTTTCTCCTGGCTCGGCTCGACCAAAATACCGCTCGAGATAAATCGATTGCTCAAAAAACGATTTTTTGCCACGCGATAAAAGTGGTGGCGCCTTTGCAATAGAATTAGAGAATTTATGCGATCTAAATTTACATTTTAACTCGGCTATCCAATCGGAGCTCCACTTCGTAATTTAAGCTCCTTCGCGTTGACTTTTTTCCTTTGTTAATTGATAACGTAATAAGTAATAGCCGCTGGTCGTACCGGCAATTCCATATAAAAAGCTGCGTATCCGACGAATAATTTCGATCGCAGCCGCACAGCAGTTTAGCAGTTCAGCCTCTTACACGGGAGATTAAAAATATCTATTTATAATAAACGTGTATTTCATTCAAACTGCCTATCGTAAAGAAAACTTTATTAGTCTCGCGTAGACGTGCATTAGAGGCTAAATATTTACAACCGATTCCGAATCGCGCGAACAATGTTTGCAATTTACCGGCCTGGCGTTTTCGCAAATACACTCGCGACTTTAATTTTTCGCAAGCGCGTGAGTCCGAGATGCGGCGAATAACGAAATCAGTTGCAATTAAAATATCCAACTCCGCGGTGCCGTAACGATGATACTTTGCAAAATCTTAATCTCGGCTCGCGTCGTCTGTTGATTGTCGATGGGCACATGTGTGCGTGGTTGGAAGGTGGAAAAGCGCAAGGCTCGTTATCGGTCCGCGGGGTGGGTGGGTGGGGGGAACCGAGGCAAGAGTCCCAATTATGATTGGGAGCGATACGGGGTTGTCACTTTTTCGGATCGCTAAGGGCCCCCGAGGCAGGAGAGAGCAACAACAACGCGAAGCGCGCGAGTCGCACCTCCAGGAGCGTCGCTCGACGTCCCGTTAATCGGGACTCTCGGGCTCTCGGCGCATCCTCCTTCCGGCCATTACTCCGGGTACGTACGAGTGCGCCTACGCGACCTTCCGCGAAATCATCGGGAATCATCGCGGCTGGAAATCTGTGGGAGGAAAAAAGGGCGCCTCGAAAGTGTCGAGGGAGCGGGAAAAGGGTCGCGAGGCACGAGCACTCGCTCGCTCGTAAGGCTTCTTCTATCGTCTCTCCGGCATCTTTTCAATTAAAAGGCCGCGCGCGCGCGGGCACGAAAACTAGTTTGTCGCCGCGCGTGCGCACGCTGACGCGCCATTATTGTGCGGATTCCTGGGGGATTGCCCCGCTGCTTCCCCTCGCCGGTCCACCCGCTCCTCCGCGACTCGCTCAAATTATAAACGAAAGAGGGAAGAGGCTCTTTGCCGCTTTGCACCGACTCGCTTTTCTTTTGCTTTGCGCGAGTGCGCGCGATAAAAAGCTCTCGCGTCTTCATTTTAGGCGCGTTGTAGAAACCTCGCGCTTACACGGCATCTTCTCTCCGATTATTTGACCGTAATAATAATAATTAAATTAATACGGCTCGAGGCCTTCGTGCGAGTGCATAAGTTAATGCCCGACGCATAATTTATTGCAGCCCCGCTCGCAACTATTTGCGATCTTATCTTTTTCAACAAAAATCTATAATTAAACCCTTAAGAACTAAATTGAGTGGAATTAAAATTCGTGGTATTTGCTTTGCGCGTCCGACGTTCGCTCGAAATAATTGATTTAAAATGGATGCGCGCGAGAATTCGTTCGAAACGCGCTCCGGAATTGAAATTCGAAATTCGGGAAGAGTCGAAAAAGTCGAGCGGCGCGTATAAATCTTTATTCGCGAAATGTAATTAAAGCTTTTCAGTCCGAGCTTATTGGTGGTGATGGTGGCGGTGGTACGACTGACCACTCGCGTATGATTATAGAGTTAATTCCGTTTATTTTAATACGAAATGCACTGGAATTAATTTTTCAGATTAATGAGGAAGTAACGAGCTTATTGTAAGCTCGTTGTAACGCCGAACGCGCGGAGCTTTCGCAAGCTCTGCGCCTGCCTCAGCGTCAATTTGCGATCCAGCGCGAATTATTATTTAAACGCGAACGAAGGCGCCTGCGTGCAAAAAGTAAAACAATCGTAACGAGCGAGTGCTGGAGGATATTTGGTCGCGACGCGTCGCAGCTTCTTGATTGGATCCAGGGATCCTTTCGGAGTTGGCCACTTTCGAATATCCGTTTGATTGCTCAATCCTGCTAATAAGTTGCAAAACAGCACGAGCGAGCCTATAATTTGAAGATTTTGCAGCGGAGCAGCGAGAAAATTGAGAAAAGTGTGATACGAGGGCTGATTGCAGGTTAGCGTCGGGGCGCTGGCTGCAGTTTGTTATTTGTTACCAAATCTTCGAGGGCCAATAATTGTGTTATTAAACAAGCGCTCGAGGAATGATTTATCGAGCGACGGCTCGACGTTTCTTGTCGCATTTGTTAACATTAGAAACGCAGGTCGTTAAGTCGGGAACGCGCGTCGAAATAAATTTGCACGAGCGTTTCAGAGAAATTGATTGTTAATAAAACGAAAGTACCGCAGGTGAGCGCCGCGCAATGCCGAGGCGCTTTCGTGGCGTTTCGTGCCACGACGAACCTCCCGGCCGAGCTAAATTATAAATACTCGTAAATTTGAATCGAAGGTGCCTATTTAACTCGGCGAAAAAACCATAAAATTCCTCTTCTTTTAGCGCCAAAAATAAAAAGGTCCCGATCTCTCTAATCGCGAAGTAAGTATAAGCACGCGAAACCGGTCTTTTAGCAGTACAAAAACGTTTCTCCGATCGACTGTTCTCGGTGCAATACGAGTTTGCTCCTTCCCTCCTCCTCCTCCTCCTCCTCCTCCAGAGTGCGCGCAGAGCAAACAGCGAAGGTACGCCGAGTGGTAATTCAGAGCGGCGCGTATCCCGGTAGTCAATTGGTTTTTCCTCGGAGCTAATGCGAGCTGTGGGTGCGCCGCGCGCCTGCGCCCAAGCGAGCGAAAAATATTAAAATTTCCCAAAGGAAGCAAGAGGATCGCCGATCGGGCCGTAGAAGACGAAGCGCCCCGAGGAAGACTGTGTGTCTAATGCAGTTTGCCGCGAGCGCGCGCTAAAAGCTTTACCGCGTTCGTCTACTGCGGGGCACGAGAGGGCGAAACAAAGATAGAGAGAGAGAGAGAGGGAGAAAGAGCCAACATGCAAATTGCAGTTGCCTCTGGACACGAATTCCTAACGAGTCGCGCATGCGCAGCCACCCAGGGCCGCGTAAACTCTCCGTGCACCGAGAGAATTATCATAGTACAGATTTGGATGTGGTCTCGCCGACACAACTACACACACACACTCGGGAATTTACTTTTTTCTAATTTGCAACGCATGCGCAACTGTCGCACCGGACCGATAAATCAGTCGTTTTTCAGTGCCAATGTCGGGGTCGCCGCCGCCGCCGCCGCCACCAATTGAAGCAAAACCTAATATTTCGCTCGAACTTCTGCTTTTCAGCATCACTTTCGCATAGCTTTTAAGTAATCGCTCGAGCGACCATTAAAATTACCGCACGAGTGTTTAACCGCAGCGCGAATGGTGCGGCGAATCACCCGATAAAGCCTTTCGATTGGAAAAATTCTTTCATTGTGTAAGTATTCCCGGGTGCCCTTTTCCCAATGCTGGAATTAAAATATGGATCGAAATATGCCCTTCGCACCGTTTGTACGAGTAATTACCAACGCAGTTGCAAAACTACGGCGTAACGCGTGTTTTCTAATTTCATTTAGTTCAGATTTATGCCGCAGTTGGGTTTACTTACTCCAAGCGTTTGCGCGTAATAAATTGCGCATATTTTAATTGCACTTGATAAAGGGACTTGGCTGGTGATTTGGACGCAGTCGTTTAAACGCTAAATAATCGTCGCGCGCGAGTGGCTCGTTTTACAATTACAAACAGGAGCTCATTGTAATTGAAAGCTGGAAACAATAGAACGCTAATTGTTAAAGAAAGTGCAGGAATTGCATTCTTAAACCGCAGCCCATCTCTCTCATCGAATCGATCCGAATTTGTTTTAAATAATCACTTCTCGGGATACTTTTTCCGCGTTTCTTCTCGGCACCTCGAGCGAAACGAGTTTCGTTGATATTTTTTCATTTTGTTATATTATTGCAAAAACGTCGAAAGTGGGCAGCCGTTTTAAGTTACTCGAGCTTGATCTCCGCAAAACGCTGCCCCTGCAAAACGCGCAGAATGCGTTTCAAAATAAGAAATCGGTTTTAACGCATCGCTCTCGCACTTTCTACGTGATTTTTATTCAAATTTGAGAAAAGCCCGTATTTCGTCGGCTCGATTTCTTTGGCTGCGATTACGCGAAGCGAACGTCAGTCCAAGTCGAGCGATATTTTTATCAGAGTTTCACTAGATTTTAAACAAATTTTAGCATTCTTCGCGCTAATTGCAGGTTTAGGTTATCCGTTTTACTCGCCCAGCATGGGCCTAAAATTTCCACGAGGCTAATAAATACAGGTTTTGCTCAATTTTACTCGGCTTTGCCATTGCGATCATTTTTTCGGCAGCAGCTCTCGCGTTGTTTCATTCGAAAACAGCATCATCGACGCGAGGCAACCGCTTTCTATGGCGTCAAAAACGGTCTCGCGCGCGTTGCAGTGCTCGGTGCCAAACCTCCTCGCTTAAAGCAGAATACGCAGGAAGACGGGGGAAAAAGTTGCTCGGCGCTGCGTGGATAAAAAATAGCGCCGCAAAAGGCGCGAGCGGAAAAAGGAAGTAGAAAAGACGGCCACGAGCTCTTTTCATCGCTTGTGAAAACGACTCGAGCGCGTGCGTGGCTTCGACGCATTGTCGCACGCACTTATGCGCGAGTGGGCATCGCGTTATTGCGAGTCGCAATAGGCGAACGCCTCTATTTCAGCATCGGCATTCGCGCCGTCGAGAGCTGCGCAATTATTCGCCGATAAATAACAAATTTGCAAACGCTTTTATCATTTTTCACGCGAAACACAGGAGGCGGATTGTCGTGCAAATTACCGGAGCGACTCGACTCGATTTTTATTTGACCGATGCGTGAAAAATATTTAAAATAATTCCGCGGCTCTTTCTACGATTCTGCATTTTTAAATCTAAGAATAATGGACTTGGTGTCCGGTTCGAGTCGTCGGATCTGGCGAGTCTTGGAGCGAGCGTTAGCAGCAGCAGCAGCAGCTGACCGATTCCGATCTTTTAACAATAATGGATTAGAACGCGGCAGCCGCTTCGAAGAGATTCAATCGCGTAAAGTATAATGAGCGATCGAAAGCAGTCTGTTTTTCGTTTTGTCCAGGAACGTTGGCCTCGCTTCCATACACAATGACGTTCCGCGAGCGAATTTCCTTTACGCCGGGGAAAAGGCAGTTTTTTTTCTTCCTCGGTGCGCCTTAGCTAACGTGTGAACTCGAAAGGCGCGCGCAGTCGGTTCTAATTTCCAGCGTGCGAGTCTGTTCTCCGGAGCAGCAGAGCTGGGTGGGGGTCCCTACCTCCGCGAAAATCTGGACGAGATCGAGGAAAATGCCCGCTCCTCGTGTTTTCTCGCTCGTCCGAGGGTCCCGGCTTCCGCGGGCCTGTGCGTGAGATGTAAATTTCAGAGTGGGCCCCGCACGTGCTCTCGCGTGCATTCTGAGCGAGCCAACCGAAAAACCGGTCCCTCGTAATTGTTCGCCAGGCCCTTGCTCTTCCGGGCATGTGTGCGTGCCTGTGTGTGTGTGTCTCGTTCGCTCGTCTCTCGCCGCCTCCTATATGCAAGAGCACACCGACCACCCGAGACGATGTCTGCTCGAGTATTTCTCCAACTACCGAACGTGTAACGTTGGCACCTCCTCCTCTCTCTCTCGGACTTGATCGACCGCCGCCACGTCTTTTCGCTTTTGTTTTGCCGGAGTTTTGGCGCTGCGGCTCTTGGAAATCGTTGAAGTTACTTATGGGTTCTCATCGACGGCAGAACCGATGATTAGAGAGAGAGAGAGCGAGAGAGCGAGGGGTGGACGATGCCCGTACGTCGGCGATTGGGCGGTACCGGGGAGCTTCTCGACCCCTGCACCTCACCTACTGTAAACTTTGTTCGAGTGCTACTTCCTCTACACTTTTTTCGCACGCTTAGCCTTTCGCTACTCGTTCCTGCTTTTGTCCAAGACGCGTTTGCACTTGCCGAGACACCAACTACTACTTTCTTTGTTAATCGCTAATTAATTCAACTCCTCGTCGCTAGTTTTGTTCGTGCTTCTCAA
Organism: Platyscapa corneri; assembly: GCA_018907185.1. Classification (NCBI taxonomy): domain Eukaryota; kingdom Metazoa; phylum Arthropoda; class Insecta; order Hymenoptera; family Agaonidae; genus Platyscapa; species Platyscapa corneri. The sequence continues at coordinate 1,708,381 of JACCHW010000014.1, forward strand.
AGATCTTCAGACGTCGACCGACGCTGATGCTCCTCCGACTACGAAAGCTATAGTTGCACATGCGAAAATTGCACGCGATATCGGCTCGATCGACTTGCGTTTTGCCGCGAGAAGCTTGGAAATTGATATTTTCGTCTCGCCGTCATCCGACTCGAGATTAATTTTTATCGCGCCAAAGCGCTATTTTTTCCACGACATTGATCGACTAAATAATAATTACGCAACAGCGAAAAATGCTTCTGCCGTGTGCGAGATGAATAATCCGAGCGGAAGGCTTATTTATTTTAAGCTTTCAAATCTTATCTTGGTAATTTCAGTTAAGTATAAGACTTGTCGAAGGCCGGGGATTAAAAACTGAGGGAGAAAAAATAGACGAATGTCGGCGTGAAGCTGTCGCTTCGAATTTTCACAACAAACACTCAATGCCTGGCGAAGTTTAAAAATACGTCGGTTCACTCGCTTTCCACGCGCACACGTCGCACTCCCATTATGCAGGTATACAATGTTACATCAGCTATTACGGTTTTCTTCCTTTTTTCTTCGGTCGTTCGTCTCTTTTTAATAATTTTCGCCGATGCGCCGCGGCAGCGAGGCAGAGAGTAAGCCGGCGCTGATCTCTCCTCGGGAAGGCTCTCGGTAAAAGTATGAGAACGGAAGAAGGAGAATGGGAGAGCAATATTGAGAAAGACAGGGGAGGAGGCAGATGAAGATAAGAATGAAAATATAAAGTGCTTTCACGGAAAGTTTTTGAATTAGATTTACGTTGGTTGTTGGGAGAAATGCGTGTTTTGCCGAATGTAATAGGATCATTTTTCGGTTGCAATAGTGCAGGATTGTTTTCGTCTCCTTTTGCACTTTTTTCTGCCTCGCGAGCGATTGTTTAAATGTTTTTTTTTTGTTTTTTTTTTTTGTTTTTGCTTTTGAGACGAAAGTTATAACGATCCTTTTAAGTTGAAATTGATAGCGCGTATTTTTTGCAATTAATGTTCGTGCCAAACTCATAGAGCAGCTAACGTATTGCCAAAAATTTTACCTTCCAGGCTTTAATGAATATTTTTTGCCAAGCCTCTGCGGCCAATACTTTTGAATTGTAAGTGGCAATTAAAAGTTTTTGCTCGGAAATCTAAGAGCAAACGAAGAATTTTAAAAATAATTATTCTCAGCCCAAGTTATTTGTCTACTTTAATTAAATTAAAGCGTCAGCCACCACTTATTCCATCAATTGGTCGATTATTTTTTAATAATAGCAGTATCTTAAAAAGTTCTCAAAATAATAATCAATTTTACTAGTTAACAAAATTACAGGACTGTGCCAAAATTTATAGCGAGTAAGACGCTGCTTTTTACTTATTACTCGGTACCCGAAGTATTTGCCAATTTGCTGAACCCATTCAACCTTTTTTTTCATCGAAATTCCGTCGAAATGATGTTTATCGTAAAAAAGAGATAAAAGATCGAGATACGGAATGCCCGTGAATATTGTGTACACACCCGTTGATTGCATTAGTTTATATCCCTTCGAAATACTTTTCTCTTATACAAGGAACGAAGTATTAGTAAACTTGCGAAAATTTGTGCAAAGCTCGTGAATTCAATGAAATTGTGATTTTTGTACATTCGTTCGTTGTGGAAAATTTGGGTAATGTTAATCAAGTTTCCGAATGAGCCGTCGAGCGTAAAACAAAGTTCTTAAGCGCAATACTATTCTTGCTCGAGAAAACCGTAACGAGTCTTATTTTATTTAATATCGATGAGTTAAAAATAAGAAAATGCGCGAATCAGCTGAATTATTAATGATGACACTGCAGGCGGGAAGAGGCAAATTCTTCTTATCTTTGTAAGCCAAGCGAGGCGTTTTGAAGAGACGCCGTCCATTGGTGGGATTTAGCGAAGAATTCGGGACGAATTTTCATCGGAATTACGTCGGTTTCTGTTAGACTCGAGAAACACACGATGCGGATGGTAAAAGTCGGCTCGGGCGAATTAAGAATACGAGCGCCGGACGCAGCAATCGCTAGAAGTCGAAAATTATTTACGATTACAACGAGCTTATCGAATAAGTTCGATCTGCGCTTAAATTACCATTCGTCATTTTCTTAAAAAAAAGCGCGACCGGCTTCGAGAAAATTTAGTTGCTATTAATCTGTAGGAGTAATCAGTTTCGCTTTCTCCGGGTCGGGGGGCGCCCCAAGTTCTGGAGTCGCACCTCCATCATTTTCGAGATGCCCGTCTAAACGCGCATCCGGCGCGTTTATCTCGATTACGGTCGCGACGCGTATAAAGTGTTTCGTGGGGTGATCGGACGAGCCTTAAATTTCGCGAACAATATTCCCTTCAACCGCCCTCTAAAATACCGAAACCGCGCTCTAATTTATCATCGCCCGTAAAAATTCCTGCGCGCGGAGCAAAAGGGCCCGCGATAAGTCCGCGAAGGAAAGAAGAGGAGCGGCTGGAGAGAACGAGAGAGAGAAGGAGGGGTGGGAGTGGTAAGCACGTACGCGAAAATCGCGGAGGGGATAAATACCGAGAGCAAGACTCGCGTCTTTTTGGGACGAGATGGTTACCGAACTGAAACTTAAGAAGCGACGCGACTCTCCTCTTTTCAGCTGTTTTTTCGAATATGGAGGCTAATTTATGGATATGCGTGGATCACGGGTAATTGGTAATTGCGAAAGAGGCAGGTACACGAGTCAGGGGACGCTTAATAATTTTGCCGGGATTGTTATTTTTGCGTTAATGCCGCGCTCGACCGAATTCGAGTCCGAGTTTTCCCAAATTTTCAAGCTCCTTTCTCGAACTTTCTTTTCGAAACGCGCAAACGACGTTCTAAATTGCAAACGACCGCGTGTCCGTAAAAAACTCGAATATCAGTGCTTTCGCGCTTGGATCGTTGCATTTTCGAGTGGCGATTTTGCGCGAATTCGTCGTCGTCTTCGGATTTATTAAAGGTGTAAAGTTTTATTTCGAGTAGCAGTCGATCGCATGAACCGAGTTTGGCCGACACTCGTCGTCATTGCGCCTCGCTTCTCAACCTTGCAGCTTACGTCTCACAACTTGGCACTCGATAAAATTATAAAGAATATATCCCGACTCCAAATTCTCGAGCGAAGCAGATTGAAAGTTTTTAAGCAGGACTGTACGATAATGCAGGTACATTTAATGTAATGGTTATACAGTACATATTTTAAAAAGGTTTTTCGAAAAGAATTCGCGCTTTGGCATTACGCTGGGAGTCGTTGGTAGTGGTCGAGCTCCGAAATTATCAGCGATATTCCGGCCGGAATTACACGAGCGTATTGAAAGTAAAAATTTTGATTGTACGAGGGAGCGGGGGTCGTTGACCTCGGCGTTTCAACCACGTTCGACCCGTTGATACTTTTATTCGTCAAAGTTATTAATTAACGCTCGCGGAGACTTTTAAGAAAGTTGTTTCGTAACGCGGCCATTTTACTCGAGATGGAATTTCGTTTGCTCTCGGGGAAGGTATTTTTTGACGCGGCCGTGCAAAGATGTTGTTACGAGCGAGGGCATCCATTAATTATCAGGAGCGTATTTATCAACCTTCTATTTGTTTTATTCGCAATAAATCACCGGTTCGCGTATATTTAGAATGTTTCGCGTTGGAAAATCGGGTGCAGCGCTGAATTTAAACGTCGTCTGGCTGAGCCGACGATATTCGGTGGAGTTGATCCGCAGGAGCCTTTTCCTCGGCGACGAACGAGAGGCGGTGGGGCGTTTTCTTCCTCTTGTCGAAGCTTCCAGCGATATTGAATTAATAAAACGAAGCCGTCGCTAAGCTTAACGAAAGTAAAGAAGCTGAAAATCAGCGGCCATTTGCTCGGCTGGAGAAAAGAATCGCGAAAATCAGATAATTACTTAGATAATCTCGACTGGCCTTGGATGAACGTGCAAAATGCATACATAATGCATAAGAGTGCGCGCGGAACCTCGTCTCTCTCTCTCTCTTTCTCTCGGTTCGGAGCTGCTTATGTGTGCGCACGCTGTCGCGGAATTCAGAGGCTCTCCACTTTCCTCTCGTCGCCCCCTCTCTCGTTCTCTTTCTCTCGCTCCTCTCCAGCGTCGTCGCCTCTTTGTCTCCGGCTCTTTTTTGCGCACTTTTTCAGGCCGTCCGAGGAAGCCTCGTCTGCCCCTCTCCCCGGACTCGCTCGCACGGCCGCGCGCGTCTCTGCACTTCGTCGTGACCCGGGGCAGCCCTTTGCATATGCTGCTGGTTGTGACCGAGGCGTGTGCGCTGCGCATGCGTTCGCGTTCGCGGACCTCCCCGTTCCCATGCAGCAACTTTGCTACGCAACGCGAGCCCGGGATAGCGTCTCGACGCCGACCGGTCGCTCCTACGGCGCTTCGCCCAATTTCGAGGCGCAACGGGACGACTCGCCGAGTCGAGGAAGGATTCCGTTCCGAGGCGAAACGGGCTTAGCGAGTCGAGCCGACAGAATTGCGAGACTAGAAAATCATTATCGAAACGCGATCGCGGAAGTGTCAGTTCGCAAATTTATCACGCGTAAGGTGTTAGATGCGCGGCCGCCGCCTGATTACAGCGCTGACTCGAGATCTTCGGGCCGCACAGCAGCAGCAGCTCTAACTAATAGTCCCCAGACCGAAGTCCAAATTCTCGGGTTGAACGCCACTTACTAGTTATTATAAGGATCGCCGCCGCCGCCGCTATTTAATCCAAGATTTTGGTCCCGCTGCATCATTAAATCCAGAGACCTTCCGCTCTTTTCTATACCTGCTGCTCGCACTCCCCTATCTCTTTTTATTCAATTAAAACGTTTCGCTGAAATTGATACGATTCGCTCCTTTCAATTGATTAAATGCGAATTTCAGATATCCAGGTGACAATTAGCAAAGGGAGCAGTCGATAATTTGGCTAAATATTTTACAGCGAATCTTGGGCTCCGATCTTCTGTCAATATTTTTCCCTTACGAAGTTTCGCAAATTCAGTCATAACGAAGACTTTAATAATTTAACGAGAAATTCTTCCTAATGAACGCAATTTCGAGAATAATTTCTACCCGAACTCGGAAAGATTCGTTGGTTACGATTTTTCGGACAGATTTAAGCAAACGCGATGATACCAGTGGCCTCGCAACTACTAAATATTTCGTGCTTTTTTAATCAAAAAAAATTTGAATAAAGTCCTCGAAAATTAGGTTGTCGTAGTCAGTTTGGGGTGTAAACGAAATCCAACCTTCCACAGCTCCACTCGCGCGTCTCCCTTTTTAGCGTGAAATTTGAATTCCGGCGCACATCATATATTTAAACATGCATCGCGGTCGGTCTATTATTATAATTTAAGTCCAGCCATCGTCGAGTGTTTCCGTGGTCAGTGCGATCAGATAACCTTCCTCGTGTGTAGCCCCCCTCCCTTTAATATCAACAATTCTCACGAATGGGACTCGCAGAATTCCGACCCAATATCGCTTTTATATAACAGAGGGGCAGGCGAGTTGTTCCGCGTTCGGTCGAGGGCCGTTACCTTGTTACGAGTGCATCATCGGTACCAAGAGCAGCAGTCGTTGACTTTGGCTGCTCCTCGTGTTGCATTGTTTGCTCTCGAGTTCATTTTTAGCGCGACTAAATTCGAGCCTCGGAATAATCGGCATCTTTGGCGAATCGAGCGCGATTCAAAGATTGTATTTGTTATCGTTCGTCGCCGGGGCTTCGAGGCTAGAAATAAAAAGCCCGGCTATGATCAAAAGTTCGCCGATCCTGCAAACGAATTCTTCGAGTACCGTCGACTAATTGAGACAATAATTTATAGAATTATCGGTCGGGGATAGCCGTTGGACGCCAATAATTTGCTCGAGAAATCTCAGCTGTGCGCCCCCTGGTCGAGATCCAAGTTTAATTAGGAAAAAACGCTGGATCGACGGATCGAACCATCGCGCGTGAAATTATTATTCGCTCTGACGCGTGTCGAGGCGCACGACGGTCTTGGTTTCATTACACTATGCGTATCCACGAGATATGCAGCCAAATCACAGGAACTCGTTCGATAATTTATCGAGCTTTTTCTAGATTTGGAACGTCTCGACGATACGACGCCGAACTCCTCCTCCCGCTCGACGTTTCGGCGGTTGCATTTTACGAAGGGTAATTCTATTATTATCTCTCGCGGCCAAATTAATATCGCTTTCAGCTCGAAAGCCACGGCGGCCCGAGCCTTGCTGCTTATGGTTATAAAACTTTCGAAGGCCTTCCAATTTTTCTTAAAAGTTCTTTAACTCTCGCCAAAGTTCGCATTCGGAGCAATTTATTTGTCAGAGCCCAGGGACGTCGAGGTGCTGTATTTCCTATCTCTCTTAATCCGAACGTCGATACGACTTTTACTTCCGCGCATCTTTTTTCCCGTCAAAAGTTGCGCCGCACTCAACAACATAGAGCTATATAACGCTGAGTAGCAATTAAACACTTATCTCAGGCATACCCCGATGTATCAATTTAAGTTACGCAATTGGCGATCCAAAGATCCGCGACGCTTTTTTCGCAAGCCACGCGTTGGGCGACATTTTTCTTTTTTCGTTTCAATCGACGACCTTTGCCGAAAGTCCAGCTGTAACGAAGACGACGACGATAATTGGAGAGCAACGACTAAGAGATACGGATGTCAAGTTGCAATCGCGTGCTCGTACTGTCCGAGCCAAGCTTGCTAAACGAAAAAACGCGTCTGGCGCAATTTTTCAACAAACTCCTTTATCGACGGCAGAAGGCGAGCACTTTAAAATCGAACAACATTCAAGAGGCTGCGTTAATTTTCAGAGAGGGAACGACCGACACAGTCGTGAATCCGGCGATCCGTTTGCTAGTTGGTAGCGCGAAAGAAGGCGATTGCGATGGCAGTTGCAGACCGAACGCGGGCTAATATTTATATAATAACCTACATGACGACACATTAGCGCGTAAGCTCTGCTCCACTTTCCATATAAAACAGTAATTAACCGCGGCGCACGAGCAAAGTTAAAAGGTTATCTGTTCCGCGGAGGGAACAATGGAGCGGCTTCGGGGGTGGGGGTGGGGGGGAGGCGACATCGGCACCGGCAAGTGCCGAGAGCCGTGGCCTTGCCCATTAGTCGCTTCTTTTAGAATGTCGAGACTCGAGGGCCGAGGGCCGAGGGCCGGGTCACGGACGCACGCCGCCGCTGTCAATACGCGACGCGAGCGATAAAATAGGCGAATCTACGAGTGTGCGCCGGGGCTTTTATCATCGAGAGCCCCGATACCCGCCGAGCCGAGCCGAGTCCAAACCCCAAAGTCCTTGCCCTTTGTTTGCCCGCCTCTGGCCCCTCCGCCCGCAGACACCAACACATTCAGCTTTCGCTTTTCTCCCAACACACTCGAGGAGCAGTTCGCTTTGCATTAATGCGCTGCTCTCGGGTGGAAAGAGTCTTAGCGGCTTCGTTCCTGCAACTACTAGCATTCCGTTTCTCGCGATCCGAGCGATTGTCTGGCTCCGGACTCGCATTCCCAGTCGCTTCCTCGACAAATATCCCCCTTCAGCAGTCGCGCGAATTTCCCATTTTCGCCCGAGAAAACGAACACGTGTCGGAGTTGTCGCGTCGCAAATCTCGAGCTCGCGCGAAATAAAACAATAGCTGGCAAGGATGTTTTTCCCGCGGGCAATGAAATGCCGAAAAAGCTCGGCCGGGAGTCGGGAGGTGGTGACCTCGAGCGGAGCGGGCAGATTGGGAATCATCGGAAGAGCGAGATATTACCAAGGCTTTATCGCTTCTATTTATAGGAGAAAAGAGGAGAAAAGAGCAGCGGCACTGGCCGGAGCACAAAAGATCCGGCGTTTCGAGCGGAGGAAGCGGGGGGCCGGGGGCGGCGATGCACACACGGGCTGCTTAATTAGCCTGGCGTACACGCCAATTAATCGAGAGCGGCTCTGCTCTCGATGCTCGGCTAATATTGATGACTCGACGCGCCTATTATATCTGAGAGGCCGGCGCTCGTTGCGTTCTGGCGGCGCAGCGAGAGACGGGAGACGCGACCTTTGAACAATGCGCGAGTGCGAGCCGAGGCCTGCATTCCTGCCGGCGGTGGGGCGCGGGGACCTCGGCTCGGGTTCTCCGCGAAGGTGGGAAAGCGGAAAAGTGGAAATCGCGATTGCGGACGCCGGCTTGTGAATTCCGAATTAACGAGGTCTCTCTCTCTCTGTCTCTCGCTTTGCAAATGCATCCACTCGCCGCTTATTATAATATTTATGTACCGAGTGACCCACTTCCACTATTTCCCTTATCGTTGCGCCCGAGCCCAGATATGGATCTGGGCGAGTTGAAGCCCAAAGTTTAACCGCATACTAATTGCGAGTTAATTTTAAATTGAAAGGCCAATGCGAGGCTGGAAACGAGTCGAGTTCCGAGTTGAGATGCATTTTTCAACGAGTTGCAGCGGGTAACGAACGAGTAGACAACTCGGGGGACGCGGAGACTGGTACGATTGGACAATTGAAGCGCCGAATTCTGGCTGTTCTCCGACGCAATTATCGACGGGCCCAGGGACGCGGAAACTCCTCGTCATCTCTAGTGGGCCGCTGCACGTGTTTGTCGGTTAAAAACGCAGTTTAGTTCCTTTAAATCGATCGTTGCAATTAGCGCTAGATGACATTGTTTTATTTTATAATGAGCGAAAGTATCGCAACTCTTCCGGGAATAGAGAGCAAAGTTGCGTGGCACACTTTAACATTTTACTGCATTGTCCAACTGCCATATTTAAAATCTGTGACGCGAAAAGTGTGCAACTGCAGCCGCGATAGCGTAATTCGCAGCGGTTGTCGGGCTCTGGTTAAGCCTGGAAAAACTAAAGACTGCTCGCTCTCTCGAAGGAAATGGACGCGCATTTCCATTCCCGAGCGCTCGACTAAGGCAATATTTGCACGATACTGAATAAACGAACGAGGAGTAATAATAAAGAGCGACGCAACATTGCAGCTACCGAGGCAGCGGTTATTTTCGCGGAATCACTTTGATTTACTTGGCCGTTAATACTTTGGAAGGAGCTTTGAAAGCTCCCCGGGGATTCGAATCGGCGGTGTACCTTTTCACTTTCCAAACTTGAAGCTGCTTATTCGTCGTTGAGCCCGAGTAAAAGTTGGCACCATCCGAGCATCGACTTTGTCATTATCTTGTCGCGGATAGCGCCGTCCTCTTAACGCACACGCGCGCGAGTCCCGAGCTGTGGTGGTAAACGGACACAACCGTCGAAAAGTCGCGTTGCTGGCCCCTTTTCATAAATATTTCGTAAGCGAGAGTAAATAAAGTAAACGGGTTTTTAAAATAAAGATCGCTCGTAAACACGTCCGAGGCTCGTTTTTCATTATCGATGCTTTTTATAGGCGTCGGCATTCGTTTCGATTACAATTTATCTTGTCCAAATATTTGCAAAGAATTGGAGTTCGTTGATCGCGGCGTTAGGGCCGATGAAGGCTTTGAGATAATAACGAGACAACCGCCAGGCGTTTCTTTCGAGTTCGGCGGGCAAATCGCTCGAAGAGGGAAAAGACGGACGAGTTTTTATTTAAATGGAAAAGTTTTGAATCCACGAGCGGGCAATTCTATCGGCTCTTCGCCGATTGATTATGCATCAGTAGTGCATTTAGCGCACAATGAAATAATTTGGGCCGCGGAGTTTTTCTCGACCGTTTAATCCGTCGAAACTATTTGCCCCTGCAATTGGAGCTCGTGCATAATAACGAGCAATGCTACACACAATACACATTGTAAGGCATTTTTGCGCTGAAAGTTAAGCGCAAGATTATTCCGCAGTTACATTGTTGCAACGCCGTGTATCCGATTTTAGAGAGTACGTACCCTCGGGTGTATTTTTGCCTGTAGTTCGTTCATTGATGTGTCTTCCTTCGCGATTTTAAGTTGCTCGTGTACGCGAGCAAATGCCTTCGTGCTTGATAATCCCCGCATTAATCAATATTATTAGATAAAAGAGTCTCTTTTCTCTTTCTACGGCTTAGAATATTCTCCGTATGCGCGAGTATTAGCCCCGGGTATTCTTCTAGCGCGTCAACTTGGAATTCCTCGCTCGGATAACAGCCAGAGTTGAGAATTGAAATTTTGCATCGCGCCAAAGGAAGCGTGTGTGTGTTTGTGTAAGAGAGAGAGAGAGAGAAACGTCACTGAAAGCCGAACAATCTCGACTCGAGGAGTTAGAAGTTGAATCCGTGAGCGCAAAAGGACATGCACTTAACGATAAATCCCGTTGGGCTCAGCGCGATAACCGGTAATAGACGTCACGGTAACAGTAAACAGTAACAGTATTAAACTGACCTTTCCTATGTTTACTCTGTACGTACCTCCAGTCTCTCGCGTGCGCGTACTTTTTGCTCTTTATGGAGTAATTTATGACGAATGACCGAAGAAGAGGTCGCCGCCCTTCCTATGAATTTATAGCTTCCGAACGGAACGCGAGCGCAATTGGTCGATTGGTATTTCGCACTGCGGCCGCTAACTTTCTCGATTAATTCGATTCTCATTGTTGTTTCGCAAGCTTGGAGATCTTCCAAGACCTTCTTTTCCATTCTGTTCGCTTTTCGCGCCCCTTCCTACTTTTACAAGAGCCTTTTCCTCTTTACTCGGAATGAAATCAATCGATATTGTTATTATTTATTTATTTAAAATTAAGAGCCGCGCCGTTGGAACAAGCTTTGGTTACTCTTGGACAGCGAACAATTTTTTCATTTTCCAAGCGTGGCTGGGATATCGATATCGTTGCGTTGGCGGTGCGACACCGATTTCGGCTAATACTTTATCGACTCGTGATAAAGTTTTATTTGGCCGATAAAAGTGATAATCATCGCTGCTTACTAACACACCCATTCACCAATCAAATGTTGCGCCTGTAAAGTTAAATTTTAATTTATGGCCCCCAAACTATTCGCGCGGGCGTCTTTCGTATTTTTATCGTCCGAAATGGAGATGGAGTCGCATTGTGGAAAGGCTGATTCATAACGAATAAGAGCTGCTCGATGAACTAATTACAAATACGAGACATTAGTGGGAGGAGTGACGCGAATTCCGATGAAATTTATATCCCGTATATTACGCGGTATTTTCGTTTCATTTTTTCATTTGGAATCGTTTCATCGGCATGACGTATCACTCCTGTAGATTTAGCCTCCGCGATACTAAATTCTTGTTTTTATTATCGTAATTATCTACTTATCGTTTTCTTTCTTTTTTTGTCCGAGTTTCTTAGTATTTAGATTAGTTAATCTCATCCCTCTTAAATTACTATTGGCCAGTTAAAATACGAGAATGCGCCCATCGGAATCATTATTTTATTCAATTAAGCAGAGTGACAAGATGGCCGCGTCTAAGCACGAGCGAAAATCGCGCGTTGCACATAAATTGTATTTAAAACTCGAATCGCGCGATTAACGCGATTCTTTTAGCGGAAAGAAGCTACGAATAGCCCGAGTCGTTAAGCTGCATCAGATTCGCGCTGCTCGAATGGCGTCGAATTAAAATGCACTCCGAGCGGTGCAGGTACTTTATTCAATAAAACTGACGGAGCTTTGAGTAATTTCAGACTCGTATTAAGTTAGCTGACCGATTTAAAAGTTCGTTCCTCCTATTAATGGGATAAGAGATATTGCACCGCAATATCGAGTAAATCGGGGAGCAAAGGTTTTGCAGAAACATCGTCTGGAAAATCGAACAGAGGCATTACAAAGTGATTTTTAGTTTATCGAAAAAAGATCGTGCAATCCGCAAAAAGTGCCACCAGCGAATTACACACATGCATCGGACCGGAAAGTGTCTGCGAACCCACGATAATCTAAGGAGGGGCTGCGGAATTAATATCTCGGATGTATTAGAATCGCAGAAGCAGTCGCCCCGGAACATGCGTAGAAACACGTAGCGCCCAAATCTCCCAGGGCGGGGGAGAGGGATCCTTTAACGGCCGTCGCTCTGCACTGCACCGGTGTGCGTGTGTGCGTGCGCGCGCGCGGGTTTGGCAAGTCGTCGCGGATTGTGTGAGAACGCGACGAACGCGAAGCAGGATTTCGACACGTCCGGGGAAATAATTATTTAACCGACGCTGGGGAGGTGGGGGGTTTCCCTTTCATTCGACAATCGACGGACCCTCGGCGGAATTGTAGACCGAAATTTTCTTCGCACGAGTGCACACACAAGTCCGTGTGACGTAACTAAACGATCGTGCGATATTTTTCAAGCATTGCGCGGCGGCGAGTCTGAGCCCCGTAATGGATAAAAATAGACAAGCTGCTGACGGGAGGCGATTTTTTACCAAATGGGTTATTAACTGTCACGATTGTAATTTTCGAGTGACGCGGACAATTTTAATGGTTCGCGCCGCTTAAGATCCTACCGCTCGATTTACGCGCCGTTCTCAAATTGCATTCGACGGCTTTTCTTTGTTTTTCGCCTGTTTGTCTTCGGAAAATTGAATCTTATATCAACGCGTGTGCTATTTAATTATTTCGATCGATTAATTCTCGCTAATGTTGCAGCCGAGTTTCGCGACGATTATTACGCGAATAAATTTATCGCGAAATATTTTACATTTCAAGATGTCGCTGCTGCGCCTTAGTCGAAGACGCTCAAAAGATGTATACGAATGTTCGAAATTACGTTCCATCCGTGTAATAGATTTGTCGACACATTTCTTCTAAAGTCTTCTTTTAATATTTGCCTGTCCGTTGAGTAAAATTCATTTAAAATGTAAAATGACGTTGTTCTTACTGGACAACTCGTCCTCAATCGCGCGTTACGTTTTAACTTTCATTTTATAAACCCGAGCACTTAATTCCTTTCGAGTTGTAAAGCCAGATTTCGTAAAAGTACATTAACTGTTTGTTACAACAAAAAACGCAAGAATGAACGAGTGACATTCGAAATTTTCTCCGAAACAACATGTGGGGGGGGGAGAGGTGCAAAAAAAGACCGAAATACGTTAAATTATGTTTATTAATTAAGTGTAATAATAATCATTTGTCATTTGGCTTTTAATTGTTTTCAAAAGTGCTCTGTTGATAAATCACCGATTACTGCTCGAACGTTTCCTTCGTTCCGTATAAATATAAATGAATTTCTAAGAACACTTTCATCATAACAGATTACCAAGTTAGTGTGATAAGTCATTTAATGGTTTCCAGTCACTGATAAAATCATTTAAGTAAAATGTATAAAATATCCTGTACAGTGCACAATGTGGTGTATTTTGCAATTTAGTAACCAAACGCGTCTCACGCCGTAATTTAAAGCGACAAAAAGGCGGAACAGATGTTTATTTTGTTAAATTAAAAATGCGACGTGCACAAAAATTTCCGTCCTATCCAAATCAATATTAATTAAATAGTTTAAAATCTGATCCAATACTTAGGACTTTCGATAGCTGGTACGTATATAACGCTAATTCCTCCACAGAACGTTGAACTGTCGTTGCTGTTGTATCCAATTATTTAAAAGTTATTGAAAAAGTTTGGTTAAAAAGGAAGTTTCTTATTTTTGTAATATATTTTGATAGTAATACGGAGACTGAAATTATATTGGGAACTACATTGATTAAAATAGGAACAACACATCGATAACTGTTGGCTATTGCTTCTTTTTATGAATTGCGACAGCCATTATATGCACTTAAAAGCGATACATTAAAAATGCCATAATTACTTAACAGACGACATATCCTTTATCTGCTTTCTCCGCGATAAGAGGCTATCATTACTTAATAAGTTGTGCAATCGCTCAAAAATATGTTTTTCAGTGTTGCTCTCCTCTTCTGTTTCAGGTAAACGGACCACCTGCCTCGGTCTACTCCTAATTAACATTTCGTGTTTCTTCAGAAGGTCCTTTGCTTTATAATAATTAATCATAAGTCGTGATCGAGGAGCTCGCGAACGTGTATAAAAAATTGTCCGTCGAAATTCATTTTGATAAATAATTTCGTCTCCAACGCAACATTTTCACATTTCCCGAGGGACTAGTAGCGTTCGATTAACGCAACATTAGCAGCGAAAAGAAGAATCAAAACATTGCGTTTTCAATTTTTTCGACCGAACGGGGGCTCGTTTACCGACTGGGAAATCAGCGACACGCGTGCGCAATCTGATTCCTGAAATGTGCGTGTCGAGTGCGTGCGAAGCGCCTGGCCAAAGTCGATTGAAAATTCGACTCGATTCGTCGGTCGAAAAAGGAGTCGGATTTATTTTACGAGCTTTCGCAATCCCAATAATACTCGATCGAGCGATTTTCGCAAAAAGTTGTCGCTGAAAATAAGCGCTCGGTGCGGTGTAGGGAAAAAAGGGAAAAAGTTGAATAAATAATAAAACAGTAGCCTGCAGCAGCTGCCAGATGGCGTAGAAACTTCAAGCCGGAAGTGCATCTAAGGCGCAGCGCAGCTTATATTCCTCTCCTCCATAGAGAACACATTCCCCTTAATTTCCCTCTGTCTCATTCAATTCTCCTTCGCTCCTTCGCTCCTCCGCCGTTTCTTTGTGTCTCGGAGCGATTCGCTCGCGGATAGTCGGCTGATCAGCCGGACGCTAATGCCGGCGCATTATATACCTCCTCTGTGTGTACCGAGATAAAGACAGAGATGGAGCTCACACGTGCAGGGCTCGGTTATGTTTACCCGCGGATGGGATTCGCGGGCTCACGGATCGTTTGCCGATCTACGTTTATTTAGTCATTACACGCGCGTCGCATCTCGGCTGATTGCGGCCTGCCATGCCCTCCCCCCCCCCACCCCCCAACGCTTCTTCTGCGTTTTTCCGCTTCGTGCTCGCCTCTCCACCCACCCGCCGCGCACTTGCCTTTAAAGAGGGAAATTATTTGCGCACGTGCATGGGAAATTGATTTCTTTGTTTTTCTCGCGCCGCGGGAAGCGGAAGGGGTTCGGCTCGCGCTCTTTCACTGCGCACACTCGAGTCGCGCGGTCTATCATTTGTGCGATTGGGACTTGACAAATTAGTAGGAAACTCGGGGCCACTCGCGATCGCACGCTGGTGCTCCCCCGCAAAGGTGCGCCACTTCTCCTCTCCCTCTCCTCGATTAATGTGTTTATTTCTACCTTTTTACGCGCGCGAGTATTAATGTCGAAGCGATCGCCGCTTACAAATTAGCGATCGAATGCCGACCGCAGCTGAGAGGACGATTGGATACACTGGATAAACAGAAATAACTCTGTGTTTGTATCGCGATACGCCTGTTACCAATACTATCGACGAATCTTTTAAGCTTAAATAGAACCGTTCGCAGCGATAGACGAGCGCTTTTCCACACGACACATCCTTGTACTTCACGTCGAATCAATTTATTACCGCGCGATTATTAATCTCTTCGCGTTTCGATCATTATTCATCGGATAAAAAGAAACGGAATATGTAAATTGTCTTTCTAAATGCGGGTTTGAAAAATAAATTGATAATCCGAATCGAGCGGACTGCAATTAAGTCGACTAAGTATTTTTAAATGCTTTTCAGATTAAGCATCGAGTTTTGTTGACCAGAAATAACAATCGAACCGATAGATCTCGTGTCGTAAATACAACGTCACACTTATCGATCGTAGAGTACAATGTTTGTACATGATTCGTGCATCATTATATTATTATTCCATTAAATACAAATGAAACTGTAATTATATTTGAATTCCCGCGAGATTACTATATTATACTTTAAGATATATTGCCTTATTCAATGATTTCTTTTATCATTTCCATAATTGAAAGACGGCTTATGCATTTGGATATTTATAATACCTTGTGCTACTATTAATATTTGACAGATATCGAATTGATAAATCGAAGTTTTCGTAGAAAAAAGCGAGCCATTCTTCCTTGCCGTATGTCGAATAAAATATGTTCCTATCCTTACAATTTTTAAATGTAATCTGATATTGATTTTCGCTTTGATCTGTTAATTCTTTCAATTCGAAAACATAACGTGCCCTTCTTACGTATTTTATCCACCTTTGTTTACATTCTTAAGCCAATTGCAGTCGATTGTTAAATATAGAGTTCCTTTGTCTTATGATCGTATGCTCGAATGAAAATACAGATATCATTCTTCTACATTTTCTCACTAATCTACGTTTCTCCAAATGCTCGCTCGTACTTTACGGCAACTGCTTCATATTTTTACGATCGGAAATCGTAGTTTGGTTCAATGAACATTTATCGCTGAAATACTAATTGTCGTGTTACGAAAGATGCCGTTGTTATTCGTAAAATATTAGATGATAAAATAAATTCCACAAAATAATGGAATGCCTTCATAAATAATAGTTACGATACATCGTCTCAGTTTGTCATGACCAGAAGGTCGACTAAATTAAACGTTCTTAATCGTAAGTTCCTCGTTGTATATTTTAAAAAATAAATCCACACACAACTTGTTTAGTGTCATTGCAGTTTGCACTACTATCAGCTTTTATCCATCGAGTCTGTTTCTATTTACCATTCGCGTATACTTTTTCTCATTCTCTTGTTTTTTTTTTTTTTTTTTACAGCCAAGATTATATTTATTTGCCATTATTCTTTATTAGTTCTAAAGATTCGCTGCTATCTGGTTTATTACTATTATAGCATTTTTTATTTTTTCCTGTCACTGGTTAAGCCTACAATTATATTTGTACGTTGCTTACGTCGCGCACCATTTTGTAAAACAAATTTTAAACACTGAAATCCAATCGAAAATTCAACTCGATAATTCGTATCGTTCATTTGTTGAATCCATCCAATCAATTACGTCTAATAGCGTTAATTGTTTTTATTTAAATTCTAATTTCGCGGTCAATAGAAATATAATTGGAACCGCAGTTCGCATCTCGAATAGCGTTCAGAATATCTGTATCACCTGATTCGTGAATTAAAATAAGGACACGATTTTAATTAAAGTACTTTTATTCAAGGGCATCGTGCATATCGTGATACGTTCTTACGTTAATTCCATGTAAACTTTTGCAGAAGTGAAGTTAATTTCTGTCGTATCGTTGTGTTAATTAATTTTATCCACGAATTTTAGCGATACAGCTTTGCTCCCTAAAGACTGCTTTTGACATTTAATTTGAAATCTTTCCAAAATAACTTTCGTGCAACGCGCGAAGAGAAGCAAAATAACGGTTTGGCCTAATTAAAAAGCCATTTTTTTAATTCCATCTTACTTACGTGCCATTGAGCCAGTATCCGTTCCAAATGTACGCGTGTGTAATTAATTTTATGAAATCGTAAGCCATAGTCTTTCATTGATAAACCGAAACTCCGAGAGCTGAGCGATCAAGTTTTTCTATTCATTACGGAGTTGCTCCCGAGCTGATTTGTTTCTTCATAAAGGCAAGTACTGTTACCCGAACTTATCTGCCCCTCCCTCCGGAATTACTGCTCGCAACTACTACCATATCCATTTACCTTATGATTTTTCCAAATGTAATTAATTTCAACGATCTATCCCCGCTCCCATTCTCCTCGGCTGTATTATTTATATCTGTTTGCGGGAAAAAGGGTGGCGGCATTTAAGGAGACTATAAATTCGAGTAGAAGCATTCGGCTCCATCCATCGATTGGAGTCCGTTTAATCGAGCGGCGTTTTTTGCCGCGTGCGAAATTATCGGTGAAATCGCGAAAAGAGAACTGGTCTAGTTCCCCAAAAATACCTAGTTCACTTCTGAAAATAAAAAGCAAGCGATTCGAGATTAAGCGTCTTCTGATTAAGTTTCTATGATAAAAAACGGAATGGGAGAAGCAGCCGACACTTGCGCTGCGCGTTATCTTCTGCGCTTGTCTGCTCTTCCGTCAATTCACGATGCAAATCGCGATTCTCTGGAGCGAATGGACTGTTTTGCGAAGACGGTGAGAGAATCCATTGCTCGAAGGAGGAACTGTTAGTTAAAATTGCCATTTGTGTTCAAGGAGGAGAATTTCATATCCCGATTACCGCGCGATCAGATAAACAAACGCACCACCACCGAGCGAATATCGCAGTCGGTTTATCGAATGATTTTTAATTTTCGAGAATGCATTTCGTAAAATTGCTCGTCGGTATTTTTTTCAAGTAACGCGTTGGATGCTTTGGGCGCTGAATATTAAAAATACGCTTTTCTTTTCCTGATTAAATGGCAAATGTTTGTCGCGGTAAAGATGAATTCGTCTTACGAATTGATTGCGAGTTTAACTTTTTCCCTTTTCGTTCCGGGTATTATTTCGCTTCCAAATAACAAAGAATAACGCGACAAAATGTACCGCTGAACACTTAATTATAATACAATCTATAAGAATCACGTGTATTTTTCTTTAAATTTATTATTTATTATCTTATCCTTTCCATTGGGTGGCGCTGGATGTACAGTTTCAAGTTTATTTCTTAGACGTTAAAGTAGATGTATTTCATAATCAGGAGAAAACTAGTTCGGCATTCGTCGGGGAAAAATATTTACCGAGAACGTGATTATAATAAATAGAAGATCAATGTATTAAAATAAAATATAAATTTTTCGTTTGGCTAAAACTATTTCGCTTACTTATTTTCAACAGTTTTACAGATTTTTCTATTTAAAAACAGCTTTTTCAGAGAAATTCTCGTTAAATTCAAATCACAGCACATTTTTTATATAAATTTTTGTTTATTTAAAGTTGAAAAAATTACGATTAAAATGCTCGACGAATGACGAGAGATTTTTTAGATTTTCACACTTGAAAATTGAAAATATATTTTAGCCCAAAAGTATCGCTGGAAAATCTTATCTTCGAATAATGTTTATTTGTAATCGTGAATCACTGCAAACTGCTCTTCGTGAAAAATAAACAATCGTTGTAATATTAACGAGTATTCGGATTTTATTTATTTTAACACTTTATGCACTGATAATCAGCGCTAAAATTGCTGAAAGTCCGGCGCTCGTTTGATTTATAATAAGGATTGTTACATAAAAAATGGATGTAATCGGAGCCGTGCGTTGTAATAATTAAAGTTCCAAGGAGAGCATAAAAGGGGCACTGGGTTATAAGTGCTTAACTAAATATAGTGCCGAACGTGGTGAAGCTGTGTAGCTCGGCTCTGCCTACGAAATACATCTGCATATTTATGCAAATAAGAAGTTTGCGAATGATTGATGAATAAGCGTTGAGTCGAGTACTCGGCTTACCAAACTTGCTCTTGCTGCTTTTTGCGAGTCGAACATATGGCGTTTCGCAAAGAGCTTAAACGTTTTGCCGTAATATTATTTCGGGAATTAAACAACTATCGAATTATTGAACTCGTCGCGCCGCCCTTCGGCCGCTGGTGAGGGGAGTGCGCCACAAGTGCATACGATGCAATTCGCGGTAGAGGAAAACTTTTAATTCTGCATTCGCTTGCAGCCGAGCGCTGAATAGCCGAAAATCGGAAAGCAGCGCTTTTAGAACCATTTACCATTGCAGCGAGTGTTTCTAAAAATTTTAAAGCCACCCTGCGTCGTACCTCGAATGCGCGAGTAGACGTGTTGTAATATTAACAGCCGCTAGATGTTCATTCGACTCGTAACTCGGAAAGCTTTAGTCTCGAGTTTTTGCAAATTTCGAGAAAATTTTCTGACGTTTACGTTCGAGTATGCGATAAAACAATATCGGACGCATTGTACTCTGGCATATTTAGCCGTATTTTGACTCGCACTCGTTTAAAATTGATCGCTCGAGCCAATGAATAATATTAATAGAGAGTCGAAATGAAATTTCAGTCTCGTCTTCGTACAAAATGGAAATTGATTTTCCATACAATATTGTAAAAGTTTTTTTCCAAGGGGAAATTTCATAAAGCCAGTTTCTATCCGTCGATCTCACTGATGTATCGATACTATCGACTAAATTGGAAACTTTTTTCATCGGCGCCATTCTCAATCGGGAATAGCCGAGACTCAGTCAATAAATCTCTCCATTCAAAAATAAATCCATTACGACGGTAATCATAACAGCGTCGTTTAAAAAATCCATCCATAACGCAATTTTCCATTGTCCGGCCATGGCAAAGACGCATTGGGTTTTCGCCTTCTGGGCCAGATTTGGTCAAGTCCAAATGTTGAAACGTGGATGTAACGTCGGACGATAAATCCGAGTTCACACGAGGCACCAAGTTGGCCGGCGTAGATCAAAGGAGACAATTCTAAGCGGAAGAGGGACGTCGGCCGTTTTGGAGATCGACAAGATTGTCGGTCCAATTACATATAATGATATGCGCTTTCGTTTTCATAATTTCGATAAAGGCGTCGATAAAAAAAAGGCCGCCACGGAAAGCTTTGATATAATACAGTCGGCGGGGGCCGATCTCGCGTTTCTCGCTGACGATTAAAATCAACACAGTTTATCGAGCAAACCACGAGTCGACACTCGAGACATTTTTTTCTTATCTCGCGTTTTATCGAATCTCGCGAGCGGCAAGGATGGTTGTTTACAAATAGCCTAAGTATATTTGGTTTAGTCGAGGACTGTTTGCGAATTCGAAGAATCGAAGAATCGAAAAGTGGCCGATCAAAGGAGCGCCAACTCGTCTCTCTCTCTCTCTCTCTCTCTTTCTCTTCTTTATCGAGCAAGCGATAACTTGAAAAATTCATAAGCTGGGGGATCGAAGGAAGGCCCCCCCAGGCGCTGGGAGCTGGATCGTTCATTCGCCAGGAAGCGAACGGCGAGTACGTGACGCGTTTGAATGGTACCGATGACATAACCGTATTGCGCGTGCTGTATTTGTTATGGCCCCATTGGCGGTCAACGGGCTCTGGAAAAAGTTAAGCTCCCTTCGTTACCGACACCGCCGCCAATAACTTGCTGTTGGATGTTCCTTTCGATCCGGGAATCAGGGCAGCCCTGGTAAACTTATTTTTAAATTCTAATTCGAGGAAGATTCTGGTAATGCTCGGATATCATTCTCGGCGGTACTTATTTAGAGTTAATCCGTACTTTCCGGACGAGAGCTTCCGCCTTATCTTTAAGCTTTCCCGAGTATTTTTAATGTCAACCGCGGTAAAATGAAGATTCGGGTTGACCCAGATACGGCAAATATGCCGGGCACGAGTGCGAGCCTCCCGGTGATCTCCTGCAATTACTGGGGATTTGCGAAAGGATAGGGAGGGTAGCGCGGGGCTTAGGTCTAAAATTTCTCGCCTATACGTGCTAGCGCCGAGGTGTCTTACACATCCCACACATCCGAGCCCCGAGTGCGGGCTCCTTTCTTCTCCTTTTTTCGGGATAGATTCAGTTTCCTCGGAGTCGAGTGGCGAGCCGAATTTTGGGACTCGGCCGAGCATCGAAACTCATCCTCCAAGTTTAAGGTTTAAAGGGCACGAGAAAGACGTTCTTCGAGACTGGCGAACCGAATCGCTCCGAAGCCTTGGGAGTTTCCAGTGTTATCGACTGATCTGGCGCTTTTGCGCATAATTCATACGAAACGAAACTGAAAAATATTTAACAGCTAGGAGGGTCAGTCCAATCGATCGGCCACCTAATTTTTATCCAGACAGCAGCGAATCACAGCGATTTCTATTCAAGAGCTCCCGATCTTCGATGCTCTTTTCTCAACTTTCCCCTCGAGTTCAATCGCATTAAAGACGCAGGGGCTTATTTTACGTTCGCGTTTGCTTTAATCGATCCGATTGCGAGACTCTCGGGCCCCGCCTTCGTCAGAAGCTCCCATTAAATATTGCTCAACGGAAAGTCCCGTTTGTTGAGAGAACGAGGAATGTGATTGACAAGTGCATTGGGCTGCGAGGCCAATTCGAGAAACAGAAGTTCACGCGGGCAAAAGGAAAATCGTCCCCGACGCGGGAAAAGACCGGGAAAAACGCCGGCCGGAGATGCGTGCGTCGCGCGCGATTCACGGGCAGGACACCCAGAAGAGCTCGAACGGGCCTCCGCGAGAAGTTCATCTCCGGCGAGAATCTTCCCCGTCGACCCGGAAACGCGCCGCAGGTGCGCGGCGAACAACAAAAAGAGGAAGAAGAAGAAGAAGAAGAAGAAGCGCGCGAAGCGTGAGAGAAAATGAGAGATAATTCAGCGGCCGCGATTGATTGATTGATTAATGGATTTATTGCGAGTGCCCGCGAGAGCGTAATGGGCGTGTAAGTTAAGGAATCGGTGCATTATGCAACGAGTGACGTAAGAGCCGCACAGCTGGCCGAGCAAAGCCGAAGAGCGGTATTTTCGTATTTCGGATAAGCGGAGGCTCGGCTCGCGCTCGCACGACTGTCTCCCGAAGAAAGTCCGCTGTGATTATCTAAGATATGCACCCACCCCCCCCATTCGTAAGGCCGGTTCGAAGATTAAGTCAAAGCACGTAATTGATATTTCGATTCGAGCAACTTTCCTCCGTCAAATTCTTTCTTCGTTTACGTAAGCTACTTTGCTAAATAAACTTATCCCCTCGCATCTGGCAGCTTTGCAAATATTGGCCGCGCAAGTGTGTGTGTAAGCTCTCTAGTTTTCAAACGTCTGCCCGGAATCGGCGGAGGCAATTATTTCGCAAATATTTTCTTTGTTACAAATTTAAAGCGACTCGTCGATCGATCTCGTTCGCGAACTGCGCAATTGCATCGAGAAAAATGGTCCTCGAGAGTTTCCCAGCGAACCGCAGCGCCTAAAAATGACGTCTAAAAGCGATGTTTGTTAAAGGGGCGCAGCAAGTGATAGGACCGATAGACGCCGACCAGTTTTTTTAACAATCTTTCAATAATCGTTTCGTGTAATGCTTTTAAGGCAGGCAGACTCTAACCGGCTATCGAGGCTCTATTGTGTGTTCATATTTCGATACTTCACTTTAATTGTTGAAGTTCAGTCGAGTAATTGCAGATCGTACCGGATTGAAAGAAAATTTACTCTCGTATTAAACTTTATGAGTTTGAAGATATTTGTTGGTCGAGCTTTTTAAGATCTTTATTGCTTTATTACTTTATCTTGTATTATTATTATTATTATTATTGTTATTATTGTTATTATTGTTATTGTTATCGTTATCGTTATTGTTATTGTTATTGTTATTGTGTGCGAGCGGTCGAGGAGGTGGATATCAATAAAGCGTTTCGAGTCATATTCCGCTTTCGATGTTAGCCCACACGAGTATTTGATAAAATTGCGGGATGCGTTTTGGTCGCGGTAGAGCAGCGGCTCCGTCGTCTCTCCAACTCTTATTACGCGCTTTATTTACGATCGGGAATTCAAGTCGCGCACCTTCGCTACTCGGTGGCTCGGATTTTTACGATACTCTTCCGTATTACTACTCCGTTCGGAGGGCGAAATATTTTCTTTTTCACAAAAAAACGCGCGGCTGCTGCGATGGTTGATTTCCGCGTAGGAGTCGGTGAATTCCGACTCGAGAGGCGCGCAAAAGAGTCGTGCTTTAATTGCTTTCGTTTTCGAAAAAAGAGGGCAGTTGCTCGCAGTTGCGGAAAATAACGAATTTGGAGTAAAATTTTGGAGACGTGGCTAACGCTGCTTTAGCTGTACTCGACGATACTCGTGCCACTAGACGACCAGACGGTTCGTGCAAAAATGAAAATGCAGTCGCTCTTGGTTCTTGTTACGGCTCTCAGTTTTCTTATACGGATTAGTCGAAGCTCTAATTAAAAGTGCACGCTGATGCCGCTATTCTGTGTACCAATGCGCCCGGATTACACGGCGACGGGGAGGGGAGGGGAGGGCAGGCCACGGCACGGCCCGATGTACCGCCTCATAGAGCTCCGCGTTGTCGAGGCTTGTTATATTTATTGCATAACGTTACTTTCCGTTCGTAAAAATCTGCTCGCTCCCTCCTTCCCTCGATAAGCGCGCGTGCGCACGTCCACCTACGCAAACTTGGTTAGAGGCGCGAGCTGCGGAATTTCGTTGATTCGTCGCTGATAAAGCAGGAATTGCGGAAATGTTATTGAAAATTCGTTAAATCGTATAATTTTATAAATGGCCCAAGATTTATCGAGAAGCAGTATATAAATTTATTATAAAATATTTCGCAATTTCTCATAGTCGCCTCTAAATGTAAAACTGTACCCGTTGGCTCGCGTAACTCAAGATTCGCTTTCAGCTTTGAAATTAAGTCGGCAACGTTTTTGCTTATTTAATACTACGAGACATTATCTGCGAGCTTACAATGGCATTACAATTTAGTTTCATGCATGAAACTCTCGTTTTATTTTACTCCTTAAAATTTCGGCGTTTATTATTTTGATAAGTGAAAATGCGCACTGAAGTCTTTCCCCTCTGATATCGATAGAAATGTTGCATTTTGTAAATAATTGCTTATGTTATACTTATGAGCTTGCGATATAAAGTATAGATCTGTAAATGTGTAAATTACGTGTCTTATTTACGAACGAATTCGTTAAAAAGGGTAAGGTTTTGTTTATACTTCGTTACGTTAAAAAGGGACAACGGATAAACGGTATACATGGATACCAGCGTCATTAATTGAAATGATAAAGAGAAAAGTCACTGATGAAAAGGAGAGCCCAGGGGCGAGGGAGGGGGAGAGAGAGAGAGACAGAGAGACATAAATTGTACCGACAATTTCATTTACGGCGCTGCCGACGAGCGCCGCCATTTAAATCTTCAAAAGACCGTCGGTCCTGCGGATCCGCTTAGTCAAGCTAAAAGCCACACAGAGTGGACACACAGTGTTTGCACGTCACTGGTTTGCCCGTTTTAATTTGCGAAAGTGAAGTAGATATTCCCCCACTCTTCGGCTTCGAGATTATTTGTATCATCGCGAAAATGCGCAGTTTCTCATTTGATAACTAAAATGTAAATCTTGCATTTTTAAAATAGACTAAATAATTAAATAAAATATTAAACGATAACATAACGGATACGAACTCTGAATAACAACTTAATTTCACTCTTACGCTCATCAAAATCTTCTGTACATTCGTTTAAAGCATTTAGTCTTTTTCTAGCTATTGATTTTATTTCGCAAATACAAACTGAATAATTATCTAGGAAGGCCTGGATAACAAAAACATATTGAAACCGGACTATTTCGAAAGATACTCATCACGTACACGTACGCAATATCTAATGACAATTGTAATTTCATAGTTTTCAGTACTAACTCAGACACACGCGCGTGTCTTCTATTAGAAATTAATTCGTGTGAAATGATAATTTTAAGAAAATCGTGGCTTCTAAATGTGGCGCGATAAAAGAAAAATGTTCCCATCGGACGTTTCGCTGACGTGTGTTTCCTCGACGTCTCGCTTAGCCGCTTTAAACCAAAAATTACGATTAAATCTTTCTTTATTACGAGAGCGAAAAGTAATGTTTGAAAATTGAATATTTTATAAGCTTACTCTGTATTTATTAACTTAAATCTCATGATTATTACTCAATCGCTAAGGGTAGATTATGGATAACCTGTATTTAACACCAATCTTATTTACTGCACATTCAACGTAGATTTTTTCGCGATTCCACGCCAACGCGAATCGCAGGCAATAATGTAAAATCATATGTACTTATTTCTTGTTCGTTCTATATTAAAAATATGCCGATCGAAAAGCGAAACGATTAAACCAAATATTTGAAACTTGAAGTTTTGAATCCAAAGTTCGACCACGCGGGTAAAAACTTTTTAAAATTAAATTGTATTCAGTAGCTTCTTAACGTGTGTGGTTTTTTAGTCGAGAAAAGAATAACGATTACTTTGTTATTTACAAAAAGTATTTTAGAATAATGAAAAAATTCAATGTTCGTTGGGCTGATATCAAGTGTGCAAATACGATTAATAAGTTTAATGTCATTATAAAATTCGCTTGTCGCTGCAGCTTCTATCATCCATCAGCGACACAAAGTAATTAGTTCAGACGTACACAATTTCGCTTTTACGATAAGAAAGTAGCCAAAGGGAAAGAGACAAACACAAGAAGAAACGAAAATGCGCGTTGAGAGGCGGCAAAGCTCGTGTAATCGCAGAGCCTAAAAGATGCAATGCTCCGGTGCTCCTGAGATGGAGTTTAGGTTTCGCGGGCCGAATTCAAAATTCGTTCGAGTACTCGGAAAGCCATCTTCTCTCGTTTTTCCGTTTTTCCCACTTCTTGGCGTGGCGTCGCGCCAAATAAGCCTTCCACTCGCTTAACAGCTCATCTTTCAAATCGGATTAGAGGTCGGCCTGAGGGGGGGGGAGGGGAGGACGTCTTCGTCTCCGTCTCCGTTCAGCTCCAGGAAAGTAAACGACGTAAATTAGAAAAAGCCACCGGGGTTAGTTTTTTCAGTTTGCGCGGGCCCGTTACGAAGGTCGATCGATCGGAATGATCACTGACTGCGCCTGCGTGGCTCGTACGTTGTGTGTACGACCCTTTTGTACGTGCCCACCAGTGATTGCGCCCGGGGTGGGTTGAGTTGACGTGATATGCACTTTTTCCGGATATCGCCGCGCCAAGATCTCGTCGACGAAGCTGCTGCAAAGCTTCTTTTTCGAACGCAGTTGGACGCTGCGCGATCGCGGCGATTGCGCCCCCCCTCTCCTCTTTTTACGACTGGCTTTCTTTACCTTTGTGTCCGCGGCGCAGTGCTTAGCTTTAGCGTCCCTCCACGTCTTCACGGGTCATTCGCCTAAAATCCATCGATAAAACGTCTTTCGCCCTCCTCCGCGACTTCCCTCGCATCGTCGAAACTCATCTTGGGCGATTGGGTCCAACGATCGGAGACGTATTATAGTCACCATCGCCGATATCTTGCACTGAAAAAAGAGATTAGGCCTCTGACTAGGATTATTCTCTATTTATACGCCACTGGCGGCTGGGAATCAGCTACGGTAAAAGGAACGTTTTTTACGGCGAGTCATCTCCTGAAAGCCAAGCCTTGCACAGTTTGAGACGAGACAATCGAATTATCTGTTTAGCTTCATAATTAAACACCGGACCTTTTCCCAATGGGAAATTGTTCTTGCTGTAAATGGAAGCTTGTGGACGTTGCGATGTGTTGGACCATTCACGGGCAAAATATCTCTCGCCAATACTCGTAAACGAAGAGGAACGTGCGCGAGTGTAAGTTATTCGTAAATAAATGATAGCAAACACCGACATCCGAACAGCGATTCGGTTTTTCTAAGCGAACAGCCGAATCCAAACTTGTTTCGTCAACGTTACGAATGAGCCATTAAGCTAACCCGAGGCTTCCGGGCTTTCGGCATAAATTCGACGAATACGATTTTATTCTCGGCTTCGTCGACTTTTATTATCGACGAGAAAATATCAAAAGGCAATACTCGACTACGGTGTACAACAAAATGCATTCGTAATTCCTTAAAGTTTTATTGCTTTTTGATGTTTGATTTTGTACGTCAGCGGTCGGTCGCCGCTACGAATCGGAATAACGGAGAGCTTGAATTATTCAAATGTTCAGTTTTAATTTTCACGGCAACCCGAAGCTCGACTACTACTCTGCGAGTAATTTTGAACACGCGCTGTTTCGCGATAGAGCAAAACATTATTTAATATACAGCGCAAATGCGTTAGCAAAGCACGTTGCCGAATGTTTGCGAATGAGACGACAATTCTGAATTAGTTTAGCGTTGCGCTTTTTCGGCCATTTTGAGTAAAATGAGCAACAAGGCTTTGTTCGTTAATTGCGTTGGGCGTCGGGGAATCGAAAGCGGAGCGCAATTCGGCGCTTGGTTTGCTTATATAAAATGGCAACGAAACCAAAAGGCTTTTCTTCGGAAAAGCTGCAATTAGTGGTTAGTCGGGAGGACAGGTTCGCTTATAATTAATATTGAAAAGGCCAAGGCTCTTGTAAAGGTCGTTCAGCGTGATGGTGCGAGCAACAACGCGTGCCGGTGACGGCGGCGACGGCGGCAGCAGCTTGCAGAAAAACTGAATTCATTGTATAATTAATAACTCGCGCGCAAGGACCGAGAGCATTATATCATTAAATTTGCTCAGCGGAATACTTTTACGGGCAAAAATTTTGTCGCTGCGTCCCTTTCCATCTTGGCGCTGATTTAGCGTCTCTCTCCCTCTCTCTCGCAGTCTCGTTGCTCTAGGTCTTACGGTGGCAGCTCGTTTCGCCGGATCAATAATGTGGTCCGAGAAGCGGCAGCACCATCGGTACTCTTGCCTCCTCCTGCCAGTGCCATCATTCACGTTTTCAGGCTGGAAACGTCGAGGAGGAAAAAATAGCGGCTGGCTAAGAGCGAGAAGGAGAGGCCGAGCCGGCGGAGGGGCGAGGAGGTGGCTGTTGCGACATTAAGGGAACGATGAATTTTCATTAGCGCTGAATGGGTCACTTCAATGACGCCTCGTCATTGCGACGTAAAGTTTCGTTGCCGACGAGGTTTCTCCTGCTCGCGCTCGCCGAATATCATTAAATTTTTCGTTCGCTTCTTCTTGTTTTGTCGCTCCCTCGCCTTGCTCGTAATTCTTTGCTCGTTTAATATTGATTTCGTTCGCCTTGGAGTCGATTCGTGCCGACTTTGGATTTGTCCCGTGCACCAGCTCGGCAGCGATCCGCTCAATCCTTACCATTCGAGTTCGATTTGTTGTAATATTCGTGCCACTCCGGCGTTTATTTCTGTTGGTTGTAAATTATCAAATATGGCTGTGCGGGCCGGTCAAGCATCTTACGAATCTTCGCAAATCCAAGCGTCGAATAACGAAACTTAGATTTTGCCGAGTTTTTAGACGCGATCAGTCTTATCGGAAATTCCCCTCGAGATCCGCGAATTCCGTAATCTCGAGACTCGAGTCGTGTTTTTTTCCTCATCGGTTGCCTAAAACAGTATTCCGGCGATTCGGCATTTCGTTTCGAATAAAATTGCGCGAGACGCGAGAGACGCCGGCAAAAAGAGGATTTCGGATAAAAAATAAGCACGCGCGTGGCTGCGGGGGTGTGTGAGTTATCGAATCGAATAAAACGAAAGGGAAAATACATTTGAGCATCGAGCAAAATTTATACGGCGACGCGACAAGAGTTATTCGCGGATGCACACGATACGCAGCGCAGCATTAATCGGCACAATTCATAATAGTGCTCCTCATTTTTTCAATAAGCCGATTCAATTATGGCTCCCGAAGCTGAAACACGATCTTCGATTAATTACGATAAGGTGGAAATTATCATTGTCGCGAGTTGGCTGGCTCCGCGGCCTCGTTTTCTCGTGGTCGCGGAGGAACCCTTAAAAAAGGGAATATCCAGCAGAAACTCCGCGGAAGGAAAACGAGGAGCAAAGTTTTATCTGGTGCGGGGATCGTCGCATCGCTGCTCGCATAGGAAGTCGATCTATTAGGAAGTTGATTTATTAGCAGGGAGCCAATGATAGTTCGAGGAATCGAGGTAGGAGCTACACTTCGCACGCGCCTCGTGCGGACAAGCCGTTATTAATCACCGCGCCAGCCGACGGCCAGCGCGTGCACCCACACAGACGCAGACAGGTTGCCGTGTCCGTAGCAAGGGGCCCGTAGCTTCTCTCGGAGTCGGGAGAACTCCTCCCCCGCGAGGGTTGCAGTCGCTAATAAAACGCGAGCGACGCGCACCCGAGATTCCTCCGCAAACTCAGCCTGGGCCCTTTTTTTGGTGCGACTAGCGCGACGCGAACGTGACCAGTAGGGGATCGGCGCGGGTCTGGAAAAGCGCCCCATCGTAGCTTTGCGTTGGGCAGCGCGTGCGTGACGGATTTTCGTGGCTCGGCTTCGCGGGAGATGGGGGGGACGACGACGACGACGACGTAAATATCGGAATTAAGCGAGTGTAGCATCTGTGCACGCGCCCGTGCTTTTAATAAGAAATTTGGGAGGCCCCTGAAGGGCCTGCAATAACGAACTTCTGTGCTCGTTAATTAAAAAAGATATGGATGTTTAATTATTCCAAGCTGACGTCGTAAGCTGCGCCTGCGATTAGACGTCGTTACGTCGTTATCGCCTTGACCACACGATGTTTAATTTATTAAGGGCACAGACGAAGCTTAACGCGAGGGCGCGAGACCGAGGCTTTGCTGCTAATTCGTCGTAATAAGGACGCCCAAAGCTTTTCTCAGACGATACCAATATAGATTATTTAACGGACTTTATTTATAACTGTCGAAAATGTGCGGAGATTATTTGCTTTGCGATACAAGAGCGAGCGAGCATTTGTCCAGCGCAGACGAGTCAATTTTGGCCCGGCCCCGAGCGAGACTTCCTCCCTCCTTCGGATTCGATAAATTTCTTCAACAATTTTTCTCGATAAATGGCAGGCTGCGATCGCTAGAGTATGGGGAGGGGGGGGGCTTTGACGTTGGCGGCAAGTGCGCGACAAACGACTAACCAATAACCCAGGACTCGGAATAGGGCATAATAACTCGGTTACTCGGAAGCGATTACAAAGTTTTGTCGTAGTTAGTTTATCGCGCGGGTAACGTTTGAAGTTTCATTGGAAGCTCAATGTGTGATTAAAGAAGTGGTCGATAAACCAATTGAAAAACGAAGAACAAAATGAAAAGCTCTAAATCTTTACCGTTCGTCGTCGAGAGACGTTTAAACGGCAGATTTTTCCCGCGAATTTATCGATGCACACCCCGACAAGTGCTGCGTCAAATGGTGTTGGAGCCAAGTGGCGATGCTTACGTAGGACACATCCAATTTGATAGATTTGAATTCTCCGCCAAGTACCGTCATTTTAGCTTCGAGCTCCAGCAGTTCCGAGCTTCTGCGACACAGATTTCAACGGCTGTTCTCGCTCTCTCTCTCTCTCTCTCTCTCTCTGGGAGCGCGCCTTGTTCGTACGAATTGAAATAAATAACAATTACTGCAATTACCGCGGTCGCAGGTCTCCCGATGCCGGTAATAAAAAAAAATTGGCGAGCGCGCGATAAAAGCAAACGCCGATAAATGCCCGTCGATGTGTCTGGAGCGGAAATTAAGAAAACAATTTCGACGAAGGACGTTTGTTTTTAAGCTTGTAAATCCGTAGGATTCAACCGCATTCGGTTCGAATTTGTGCGCGCAAAAGTTGGCTGGATATCCGCACCATCGCTCAAAAGATTTTATATCGCTTGCAATTAAGTCGAGCCTCGCGATACGCGCACGCACACACGTCTCATGATTTACAAGTATCGTCGCGCGCCAACGTTTTTAATAACTCCCGCGAAGATTCACGGCCGCGCGCGTTGCTTTCGTTTTTTATTTAATTTCACGAGTGATGATCGACTCGCGGTCAGTTTTTGCTCCCAAGCGGCTTAAATCAAATTTTGGATTCGACAGCGTTTAGCACTTTGTCGTTGCAGAGTTCCATTAATAGAATATCCAGAAAAGCAAGGTGGGGTGGGGGGGGGCTGATTTTCCGCTTCGGTAGCCAACCGATATCAACTGGCATTAACGAGGAACCGACGAAAGAGACAGCGAATACGCGGACGTCGATAAGCGAGACGAATTTAAGAAAAGTCACGCGAAGAATTAAAATAAGGAAGCGTCGTCGCCCATCGCGTTCTCACGGGCGTCTGCCTCCGCTCGACAAAAACGCGCGGCTCCGCTTGATATCGAGTAAAAGCAGCAGCGCGCGCAAGAAAGAGAGAGAGAGAGACCAAAGAGAGCAGTAGCACACGGCCTACTTGGCTCTCTTCTTTTTCATCCTCGCGGAATAACGCGCACTCGCCTGTGTGCGTAAAGAGGGCAGCGATCCACGGCTCGAAACTGAAACGTTAATTACTCTCGCGGCGCGCGGGAGTTCAAAAAGGTCATATCAATATTCGCCGATTCTCGTTTCTCTGCTCCTTTTCGCTCTTTTTCGCTCCTCGGCTTAGCTTATCCGCGAATTACCTCAATCCTGCAGAAATGATAATAAATTCCAGGCTCTTTTACGTTATTTATTTATCTCCGAAGGTGCAGTTTACCATTGCTCTTATCGCTCGAGTTTTTTCCGAAATTATCGCGTAGATCAACGTTTACTATTTCAACAAATTTAAATTCATCTGCCTATTTATTTGCAGTAGAACAATGTCTGAAGTAATATTTTACTTTTTCGCTAAACACGAGGACAATGTGGGTAAAGTTGAAGCGACTCGTATCGATGAAATTGTCAGGTGTCGACGATAGCGATCAACTTTTCCGGAATAACGTAGATTCTTGCAAATTTGATTTTTGTCTCCTCCCTCCTTAATAAGAACCAATTTGAAGTTATAAAGGGGCAACGATAATGATCATTCTTACATCCACTGTGGAAGCATTTTTTAAATTAAGTACGCGTGCGCGAATTAAAAATCACGCCAAATTCTCGAGTATTTTCCACAATAATATTTCAATCGGCTCTGCTTTAAAATTTATACGCGTATTTTTAGCTCATAAGCGTCCTCAAGACCTAGTTTTTTCAATCTTGTTCAATAAATTTACCGATAATGGTATATCATTGATATCGTTTATTAAAATAACCTATGCACCGCTGTTCCAGGCGGCTTAATTTAAATGCAGGAGGAAAATGGTCGCATCCTCGGAGGTAACGATGACATTAGCACATTTTGAAATAGAATCAGCAATTGGAAAAATAATCGCGACAGGAGATTTTAGAATTTATAAATTTAGACGTCGATTTTATAGTAAATTTGAGGATCGTGTAATTTAATCCACTTTGAATCTAATAATAGAAAGCTTTTGATACATAATTACACTTAATAATAGATGCTCTAATAACAAGTGGTCCGTATCTAGGACACTCGACCTAACATTTTTGAATATAGTTTATTAATGTTCTCGACATACGAACTTTCCCGTAGAGAAAAGAAAACGAAAATCGCCGTGCAGTTATAAAGTAGGCAGCGAATACATGCACCTTGAAGATCTTTAACGATCGTGGAATAACTCCAAAATCAAATTGCTACATTAATATAAAACGTTAATGAGATTAGAGAGAGAGAGAGAGAGAGAGAGGGCGAAAGTAGAGGCAGGAGGGAGGAGAAACATAATCATTTGGACGCGTAAACAATGTAAATACGCAGGCACGTGCGTTAAATACAGCGAGCCAGCGTCGACGCATATTTTATAGTTAACAACTAGCCACTCGTTCGGTTAATTCAGCAACGAATCGCACAGTTTCTCGTGGAACTTTTTAACACTTCGTATTTCTTCGGGAGCCGTTGCAAGGATAGTTTCTTCGCGTGCAATCGAACCCGTTTGCTTTTGGTTTTCGCGCGAGAGCCGAATTTTCAGCCGAAACTATCGAGACGCGCCGATAGCCTTTTTTTGCGCTGGATCGTTAACTCGGAAGCTCGAGACTCGATTTATATTCGTCGGTTGGTGGCGAGCAAGTCGACAAAAGGAAAAGCCGTCGAAGGAGCGCAAGCAAATAAGCAAAGGCCCGCGCGGCTTCAAAGGCACGTCTGGGGGTTCGTCTTCCGGATACTCGTCCAAATACTGGCCCGAAACTTAAATCGAGCCGAGGTCCGCGAGCAAAGGCGTGTCTCGGAGCGCGTCCTCGTCGTCTCGCTCTTTTATTACGGCTCCGCTTTTGAGTCGGGCGTCTTATCGAATCGAGCGACGCCGGGACGCTTTGCGAAACCGAAAACGAAAGCGGAGCCGCGGAAGAAACTCCCCGGGCGCCTACGCGAACGAAAGTGATAATCCCGGGCTGCGTGTAGCCGTCGAGTGCTGATTCAGGCGCGCGACGTTTCTCAGCGGATGGCTTTCCGACTCTTATCTTCCGAGAACTCCAAGGCTTCGCGGAGATCGAACTCTACTCCGCAAGTACAAAGCCGGTGATACTCGGCGATAAAGTATCGCCACCTCAATTGCCGCTACAGGATATCGACACTCGCCTCCAACCGTGTTATTTATGCGTATTGTCCGTGTGTATGCGCGGGCGCGCGCGCGTGTGTTGGCCGCCCTTGACGACTGCGCAAACTCGACCAAAAATTCGACTGAAATTGTCGGCTGCGATAAACACCACTAGCTGACTCGGACCTCGAGCTGCTAATAATAATAATTACTATTATTATTATTATTATTATTACTGATATTAACAATGGCGATAAATTGCTCGCTTGTTCGCTTAACTGGACTCGTTCGCGAGGCGAAGTGTAAAATTAGGTAGATACTTTTGGATAATTATCGATTTCCCCGAGAGAAAAATGGAACATGGGCGCATCGACGTACAAATCGCGAAGTCGGAAATATTCGCATTATTTACGGCTTTATTTCGCGTGGCTGCACTCGATTTAATATTATGAATATTGAGAAGATTTATCATTGAAAATCACGCACGAGACTGTAAAAATTTTTTATTTTCCATTATCTACAATTTTATTAAGTAAAACGATGATTTCTCGTCGCCTCGTAGACAATTACATAAAGGCACTGTTGAAATAATTTTTCCTCGCCTCCGTTTCAAATTTAAAAAAGAAGATTCTCAAATCGTTTTTCTTCGATACGGATATTTCCAGGGAGAATATCGTCGTTAACGCAACATTAATACAATTAAATGGAGATGCGCAGTCGCTTAAATGCGGCGTTCGATCAGGGGTCAAGGGTCGACCGTATCGTACCCGGACCGATAGAGAATTTGGGTCTGTTGCGTTTATCGCTTGCTTATTATTTACACTGGTACGGCCAGCCGTGAATTAACCAACGTAAAAGCTTTGTTCGATGTAATTGCTGGAAATTAGCTGTAATTATATTTTTTTTTTACCCAAATTATAGACGTTAATAAATAAGAGACTCGCGTTCATTTTGTTATTGCCGATATAATTGTGAAAGAGCATCGTCTTATTTTTAAGCCGGAATTTAATAATTAACAATTAACTCTGGTTTCGACGTTATCAAGATATATAAATTAAGTAATTATTAGTGCATCAATTAAATTAAATTAGTGCGAGCAATAATGGAAGGTAATTAATAAACCATCCATCACGCTCCTCCGCCTCGAATCGTATTTCTCGAATTCCCGAAGGAGCATCGAACGCATCCGAAACTTTGAATCTCGCCTCTCTCCGACGAATTTCCCCAGTTTTCCATTTTCCCGTGCGCCGCCTTAATGCCCTGCCCCTCCCCTATCTCGCGCTATTTTTTGCTTCGCCTTCGCGCCGTTTTATCTCGGAGACTAATTTTTTCTGTCACGCGGCCAACCCTTGAAAGTTGATTCTCGCGTTTGATGCTCGTTTTCTCTTTTTCTCGAGTGAGCATGAACTTGACTCGAGGTATCCGATAGCGCGAGAGCCAATGATAGCGAAAATTATTTCACCCGAGAATCCAGGCTCTGCGTTCTCGGAAGAAAAAGCAAAAAAGGAAACTCACAGCGGCGATTCTTGGCTGGGTTGAGAATCTCGGATCCTTGTCATCCGATAAAGGCAGAGAGATATTATTGGGAGAGATGCTCAGTTGACGCGTAATTTTCTCACTCGTGCTTTCCCTTTATGAAACAACAAATGTCCCGATCACTTAGCGCGCGAACAAAAGTTCGAGACTTTTCTACACGAGCAAACGCGTTTTACGAATTAACGACGCGTTCCTGGTTTTTTCACGCGATCAACGAATAAATAATTTCCAATCGACTTTGCTTAAGATTACGATTAAGGAGAGAAAAAATGGGTAATTGGACAAACAGATCCATTAGGCTTTATTCGATAAATACGAGCTAATGCAGGATCTAATTGCTCGAGCCGACATAATCTCCTCTAAACAGTGATTTACTTTATTTTCCGTGGCTGCGGCCCAAAGAATTTATCTTTCGTTTACCTTGAACAAAATTAAAATAAAAAATATAAGTAGATGATTGATTTTCAGGATGCGTTTCGTTTAATATCGCCGATCCAACAACACTTATTCGTTTTAGGCTGCGCGCATAATTTATCGCGATTTTTACTCGTGCCTTTCCAAGGCTTTCCTCGTGTATTTTTTACTCTTTGCTTTTATTTTATCCCCCTCCGCTGTAATTCGAAATCGTTATTAATAATGAATTTTTTTGACAATTTTGAAAAATGATTTTGATCTCGCGAACCAAGTCTCGAGATAATCTTTTGTTGAACTCAAGCTCGAATTTTTACATTAGACGCGAAGAGCGTGATTTATTCAACAATTCTCCCCCGTATATTCGTTATATTTTATATAAACATGTACCGAGAAAAGGCGAACAAAGTGAAAGATAGGAGCGGATTAGCATTTTTAAACGAAACCTTATCCTTCCCTCTTATGAAAGCTGATAGTGTGGCGCTTTTTTACAATTCCGCTAAAAAGTCATTTTCGTTTAATTTCAACGTCTGTGTAAGGCAAGGTTTTTCATTCACCCGAATTTATTCGCGGCGCGCAATTGACGCCTCGATATTTCGTTAAATTATCATTCCTCGCGTCTCCTGCAAAATCGAATTAGAATTATTTACGTGGGGACTCGTGCGCGATTCGCCATTGATTTGAATTTTCGAAAAAGATCGGCACTTTCATTTCGTACCGAAATGTGTCTTCTTCTCGAAATCGTGCCGATGATCGATAGTTGAATTTATCATTCGTAAACTGCAGTAGTTCGCGATCAAGAACTTGGTATAGTTCGAACAAGTTACTTCTTTTCCTTTGATATAAAAGAAAATATCTTTATCAGGGCGTTCCAACGGCAGGAATTCGATCGCGCGAGATAATTTTATCTCGGAACAAGCGGATGCTTAATGCTCCTTTACAATGCAACCTGATTTAATGAAAAGTCCATTATTATTCGTCCCTTTTACTAGCAGTCGGAGTTATTATTAAGCGCACTAATAGACAACAGCGGCCAAAAGGAAAAAGGCAGGGATTCTTTTGAAGGCCCCAACGGTACCCGAGCGCTAATTCACAAGATGAAGTGAACACGATCCGAGGCTGGGCTTAACAAAACCCACGGCTGAGGGATCTTCAAATTAATTAATTGCGCAAACTTTATTTTCCGGGATCAAAAGCAGCTCGGCGCTTCTCTTGTGTGTTTCTGCGAAAAAAGCTATTCCAGGATATTGCGATATTGCGAGCCTAGCTATTCGCGCGTTTTCGAAAAACCGAGCCGAGGAGAAACGAGGTTGACGCTAAATTGCTTTCGGGAACCTTTGCCTTTCCCTTTAAACAACACGCACAATCGGAGATTTATCGAGTTACAAAACATTACAATTTACATTGCGAACACACGCCGGTGCAACGAGCCATTCTCGTCTTTTTAATGCAATTCATTCGATTGATTTCGTGACGTTGTTTCCAGAAAACCGACAGCCCGTGCGTTCACGAATACGAGCAAAAGCTTTAATCGCTTTAATAATTATGAATTGCCGTTCACGTTTGGCCTAAATTTAAAGCTTAGCTTATTTTTTCATTTTTAGAAGCATATTTTCGAGCCTCAGCTTCGAGCGACGCAACGAAACCTTCTTTTTGCGGAACAACAAACGTTCGATCAAATTTTTTATACAATTTGAAACGAAGATATTTTTTAGAAGTACAGTGAGCACGATTAATTTTACATTGTCGGGCGAGTTCGTGAAATAACAAAAACGGTCCAGTAGCTCAACGACATAAAGACAGATATTTGATGTACAACATTGTGTGCGTGATGCACGTACAAATAATGTTTTTTTACTTGTTCAGTTCTGTTGCACTGCTTTAGCGTTTACCTGAAAATAGACGAAAATGTCTTATCGAGATCTGAGTTTGAATACTTACTCTGAATAAGCAATAATTCGTTGAATGCACTCGTTGACAAATTCTTGCTCATTGTACAGTGTAATTTTGAATTGTCCTCGAGGATGAGATTTGCAATATTATCAATCGTAGGAGATGGTCGAGGAGATGCTGGAAAATAATATTCCTCGCTAAATTCCTTATTCTCAATCTGCAATGTTAATACGTTTGATTTAGTCCCGGTCACCCGTTTCTGCGCCAAATTTCCAGTGATCAAAAACTCGTAAAAAAGTAGCTCGATTAGCGCCAAGGCGAGACGCTCGGACGAAACGTAAAAGAAAGCCGAAATTACAATCCGAGAACGAAGTTGGTTCTTCGTTAAACATTAATCGACGAGTGGCACAGCCGGCGTGAATTTGTCGCTGTCTTCTGGCTTAATTAAAAAGTGGGAATGATCTTTCCTCTGGTTTCCCGGGTTCCACTCGCGGCTTTTAAAGGGATTTCGCACAGACGTCGCTGCGGAGGAAAATGGGGCGGACCGGCCCGAGACGGACGGAGAGGTCAGCGAAGTCACGGGGAATGGCTTACTAAGTACAGGAGCAGAGGAGCGGAGAGAAGCTCGGGAAAAACTCGGACGAATGGCGGAAAATCGGAAGAAGACGGAGAAAAACGCCGAGGGAGAGTTAATGAAAGCAACTGGGCGCCGGTGTCTGTTTCGTTTCATCGTTCTTATAAAGGGCCAAAGCAGATTTTCGAGCATCCGTCATTTCGTTGCTTCTCCGTTTTTCGAGAGATGAGAAGATTGTTACCGACTGGGTATCGATTAGTTACCAACTTTTTTAGGAGCAATTAATATCATTAGACGCATACCAGCGCAACGGGACCGAATTAATAAAAAAAACTCGCGTTACGTTAGCAATTTTTGAAGCTACAGTTGTTCGTTTCGCATCTTCGGTCGAACGCGTATTTATAAATCAGTAAAATCTTAGTTTTCTACGTACTTTTCCATAAGATTCAAATTTGTGACTAGATTCAGAATCGGACTGGCAGCTGCCGTTAAACTTATTTCCCACCTATGCTCGCAGCAATCAACGATCGTGCAATACATAAATAAAGACTTTATTTTCTATTGAGAAAACGCATTGTTAAATTAATAAACCAATAACCAACTACAGCGTTAGTTGCAGTCATATTCTAAAAATAAGGAGGAGTAGCAATTTATACGAGAATAACATTTTAACGGCGAGTTAACTCGTTGATTGGGAAAAATTGAAATATTTAATATCTCGTCAGCTTCGTGTTTTAAAATAAAAAGGAGACAATGTTTAAAAGAAGTTAGCCGCGTTAGCCGAAACTTGAATAAATTTTGCAATAATGATTTGCACGGTCCACGTTGGTTGTAAATAAAATTTGCGTTTTCAATTTCAAGCATTCGTAATGTGAAGTGGGCTTTTAAATAAGGTGATGCCACTTGAGATTTTCATCCTAATTTCTCGAGACAATGGCAATAGCCATAATTAAATGTTCTGGTCGGCGACTTTTGAATTAATTATTGTTCGGCTTAAAAACAACAGCAACGATTCGCATTTTAAGAATTTTCGCTCCTAGCGAGATCACCGCTAAAGATAAGCGGAAATTTCTCGAGAGCGATATTTTTAAATTAGAGGCGAAATCGAAGAGAACGCCGAGCGCTGCCATACTTTCTTCGCATAAAACTAATATAGAAGCAATTAACCGACTATGCAAATGCGAATTTCGTTTGTTAACGCTGATTTAACAAGAGCAATTAAGAATCCGAGCTAAAAATAGATTCGAAATCTAATAAAAATCGAGGTTGGCAGTCTTATGTTGGCGGGGGTCAGTTCGACGCGAGCACTCGAATGCAAAAGCAATAATCGGCCGTTAATTAAACTTGCAGAGGCAAAAGGAGCTCTCGGGGCTCTAGGCGATGAGCGCGAATGCCCGGATTGCGCTGCGAACAAAGGAGAGCTAAAAATAGAAAAGCAAAAAAGTCTTGCAAACGCAAATATTTCTACGAGAAGAAATGGCGCAAAAATTGGGGGCAGCGCAGTCACGGTGGAAAGGAGGGCAAAAAAGTGAAAAGGGTGTGGCCCTCGGGCGTCGAGGCTCGTGCTCGCGAAGACGAGTAGTAACGCTGAGGGGCGACACGCCAGCCCAAACTCGGGCAGCCAATATTCAGCTGCAGCGCGGAGCCGCAACTGTTCCCTTTCTCTCTTGCTCGCGCGTAACGAGCCCCGCAAACATTCTTCACGCCGAAGACGAAACTTTTCTTTCGGCCTCCACCTTCCCTCTTCTCTCGTTCGCAAGCTAATTTTCACCTGTGTGACTCGTCGAGGTTGCGATTCGACTCGAGCTTTTTTCAACTTCGCGACTCGACAAGCTCCTTCCTTGTCCATATTACAACGAAATTTCGGCTTTTGCGCTTTTGGTCGATTTCGCGACATTGAAAAGCTTCGAGGATGTTCTGACAATTTCGTCAATAATTTAATATCTCGCCAGGTGGTTACTCGTTCTCTGACAATTACTGGATAATAACGCGTGACAAAAGACAAAACCTCTCGTCCCCCGTTACCTTTCATTCACATCAAATTATGCAGAATAAAGGACAAAAGCTCGAGATCGGTCGTTGATTACAGGTTGGGACGATGATGGGCCAAGCGAATGTCTGCTAAACGTTACGACGACAAATAGTTGCAGCTATCGAGAGTACCGTTTTAAATGCGTAAACGTAAAATATACCCATGGAGGAAGCGCGAGAAAAAAAGCGAGACAGAGAGACTCGACTGGATGGGCTGTTAATTGGATTAGACTTGCGTACACTTTTTTAGTGCGCCAGAACGCAGAGGATGGACGGAACGAATTGCGATTGGCGTAAACGAGGGGAAGCGGCTAATAAAAAAAAGAGTCTTTAATTCTCGTAAAAGTCGCTAACGTCGATAACGAAATCGAGAAATAAGCCTCGAAAATCGTTAATCGAGTAGCGCAAAATTTTACGAAATCATCGCGGAGAGCTTCTTAATTTTCTTAAACAACTGGAGAGGCATCGATTGGCTAATCGCAGTTTACGATAATTAAATAACAGTTACATACGATTTGTGGAGGATGCTTCTGATGAAAAAATACTCGAGAATGAATTATGTTATTTTAACGGCGCGGAAGCGATACTTTTAAGAATAATTTTAAACAACTCTTGCAATGTTTTTAAAAAACATTCCAAAGTTTACCGTAAAACGAGATTGTCGCGATTAAAGCCGAGGTGCTATTTTGCCAAAAACGAGAAGCAGATGTGCAGGTGTAAGGAAACCTCGGATACAAATTAAGTACGTGCTCTTCGGCGTGCAATTTTAGCAAAAGAGCGAAAATTCGATTGCTCGCAAAGATGCGTTAGCACTCGGTGCATTTAACTCGTTACGTTTTCAAATTATCGACAAGCCTCGGGCGCACCAAAGACATCGAAACAATTGATAATTATTGTTTGCCGAATTCGTTCCGCCGGTGCTCCTCTCGAGATTCGCAACTCTCAACCAAATCGCGCTAAAGAGTTATTGCCCGTAAAGAGGCCTTTGCGCAAGATGACGCGCCGCTGGCACAAAAGTGCACTTGCCTCTCCGCGCAAACGTCCTCGAGAGATCGTCGACGCGTCTGGTTACGTAACGCCTCTGAGGCCGCAAAGTACAAAACCTTTTCCGAAAGTGCAAGCCGTCAAT
Source organism: Platyscapa corneri (assembly GCA_018907185.1). Lineage (NCBI taxonomy): Eukaryota > Metazoa > Arthropoda > Insecta > Hymenoptera > Agaonidae > Platyscapa > Platyscapa corneri. The sequence goes on from JACCHW010000014.1 coordinate 1,749,642, forward strand.
TAAAGTCGTTTCCTCGGCTCTGCCCAAGTTATTCAAATGTTATTAAAATGTCTGGGAAATATCGTCTGGGCGGGCTTTCTCTTTTCTCCCGAGCCGGGGAAGACTATCCGTCAGGATCGAGCTCCGGTCGGGAATAGGCGCGGAGACATCCTCTGCCCGTCGCCTCCTTTTCCCATTGTACGCTCTCGCGTGCTCGTCTCAAGGACATGCGAAAAGCATTTCGCGATCAGCCTCGTGCGCGTGTACCGGGAGATTCCGGGCGTAGATTCAGCCGCCGCTGCCGCTGCTACCGTCGTTGCGAAACTCCTGGCTGAGAGAAGCAGACGCTAAATCTCGAGTTGAGAATATCTCGAAAGTATATCAGAGTCAGTGTGGCAGCGGGGTGTCTCAGGGTTCTCTCCTCCCGACGCTCTTTTTTCCATCAAGCTTCTGCCTCGTGATCGGCCCTCTCTCTCTCTCTCTCTCTCTCTCTCTAGCTTCCTTCCTTTTTGAGAGAGTCCAAGGGATTGTAGCCGCCACTGCCCTTTTCCTCGCTTCGCCCGGGACTCGCGTGTGCGCGGATAGCCACTGCTGCTCGAAACAAATGCACCGACGCACAGCCCGTAATTACATCTGCAACTTGGAATGTCTTAGAAAGGACTTAATTCTGCGCGTGTGTAACGCAAGCGAACAAATTGCAGCATGTCGGCATTGAATATTTTCGATAGCGCACTTCCAGCGACTCGGAAACTACGCACGAGCTCGCCTATTCGAGGGTCGACGTTTTTTCGCATCTACCGTTCGCTTACTTCTAAGCCAGCGACTCGATAAACGCCGTCCTCTCGGAAATCAGGATCGTTCCACGTCGCAAATTAGAGAGGCAATTTTTAATCATGCCGCGCAAAATGGATCGCCTCCTCTTTCCTCGAGTGCATAATACGAAGCTACGGAGATGCGAAAAAACTACAGCGATCGTCGCGCGTGCGAGCGACGTAGAACTTCTTCACGAGCCGTAAAAAGAGAAAACAAGGCGCGCGCGCCCAATTTTATAAGCGACGGTTTTGTGCCCGAACTCGACGCCTGCACTTTGTGTGTGCGTTACGCCGATTGAAGCTTCGCATGCTGCTCCTCGTTTTTTAATTCCACAACTTGAGCAGACACAAAGGGGGCAGCGGGCGCATCGTGTATCGCGCATGAAAATTGCCGTAGAAGCCCGCCAAAGTCCCGCGCGAGCCCTTTGTCATTCCTTAATAAGGTTATTTGGTTTCCAAAGTTGTCTTTCCTATTCATCGCCGGCCATGAATTTCACTCGGAGTTTCCTATTTTCGTGCTCCGTCCCGCACTCGAGACGAGTTCTCCCGTTTTTAGAAAGTGTTAAATTCCCTTCCGAGTTGTGTTGCTGTTGCTTTCGGTTGGACGCGCGTTCGACGTCTGCAGCTTCGAAATGCTCTCCGGTGATGGCGTCCGCGCACAACTCGTTAATTGTTTCCAGACGCAGCGCGTTGTCTTCGTTGATTCTCGCGTTTGCATCGATTCCTCGGTCGGTAAGTCTGTGCGTGCGCGAGTGTCTACCACACGTCACGCTTAAAAGTACAAACTCGACGATTCTTTTCCCGACGTGCCTATCCTTTTTCCCGTTAAAAAACGGCAATTTTTAGTCCTCTCGTCCTAAGTTGCTGCTCCTCTCGATATCCCTCGTCCATACCTATTCCATCACTTTTATCCTCTTGGTCTGCACTTTCTTCTCTGTTCGCGTGGTGTACATTGGTTTTCGATTTTCCCTTTAGGACTTATCTTCGCGCGCGCGCTTACTCTTGCTCGATTTTTTCTCTCACGAGTGTATAAGTACACGCGAGTAGTCGCTCTAAGAAATGCAAACTAAAAAAGCAAAAACCCGAAGTGAAAAAATTGCTTTTTCCTTTTGAACCACCTGTCAGTGAGAATTTGCGTAAATTTACCTTTGCTTCGTCGGTAAATCCTTGCGCGAGCTTACGATCTCTTTCTTTGGGTTGTAAAACGTTTCATGACTTCGAGTCCACTCGCCTCACTTTTTACTGTCCTGCATTTGTTCATCGCAACTTTTGCTTCTTTCATTCCCATTCTTCTTCCTCCTCCTCCTCCTCCTCCCTCTGCTGTTCTTCTCCTTCTTCTTCTTTTTCTTCTTCTTCTTGTTGCCATCATATTTTAGTTTCCTGTAAAAGTCGCGGAGAAACTTTCCTTTTCATTTTTCGTAACACTTGGCTCTCCCTCGCTCCTTCACCCCTTTATTTCGATTTTATTACAAAATCTCGTACGGCCCAAGATGTACCTGCGTCGTGTTTTCCAATATTTTAAACGGCAAATAATTCAGTGCCTAGTAGAATAAAAAGATAAAAAGCAATTGTTGGAATTGAAATTTGTAAATTTGTTTTCCATTGGAAAACACCTACGCTCGATGACGTTCGACGAGTCAACTTTGAAGGAATGTGCCGTTTTCAACTCTTTGCACTTGCGAATGAAGACGAATCAGTTGGGCTTGTTCATAACAGTATTTTCAGCATTGAATTGTATATAATTTAATAATAATAAAAAAAAAAAAAAAAAAACAACAACAATAACATTAAAAATAGAAATTTGTAGTTTTCAACACAGGAGCAAAATTTACATAAAATTACAACAAGTTAATAGTTTAATGGCGAGGTACAAGATTGTGATACTAGGGATCGTAAAATATAATTATATTATGTAAAATAGAGAAAATTACAATCTTCGTATGAAAATACTTAGAATCTAATTTTGTGCAACATAATGCGATGAAAACGCGTTTATTATTGATTATGCATGTGTGTAAATTTTTTAGCGCGCGAGAATTTATTTTAAGGATTTTTTCAGCACCGACCATTTTTACAATTGGTTGTATAATTTTAAGTGAATTAAAAATACGTCGTGGAGAGTTTCGCGAAATCTGGCTTAAAACGCCAATAGCACTCGAAACGTTATTCGGACGTTACTTTTATTTAAATGCGAACGCAGGGGGAAAAAGAGGAGCGCGTGGTAAATGATTCTAGCCATTTATCGAGTGACGTTGGGCTTTAAATATTTATAAAAAAATTACTGAAAAATAGGTAAAAGTCAGTGAACAGTGTATTAAGCAAATTTATTTCAATTACTTACAAAAGTTGCGCCAACCTTCGCATTCTCTTACATTTTTCGATCTTTTATTTCTGATCATTTGTTTTCCCCTTTCTCTTTCTCCGGTGTACATACTACATTCTCGAACGGCGATTGTAAAGTAGAGATATTTTCTCCTCCTTCATGGGAAATGTCGTTCCCCTGGATCTTTTATTCATAGTCGCCACGATGAATGAATTATTTACTCGCGAAAATACATTAGGCATGAATGAAATCCTCGGTCCGGAGAGAAGTAAAATTATCGCGAATTCATCAGAGCGACCGCTCGCGAATTCATGTTTCGCGTTTGTATCATCGCCATCGTCGTTATCTTGGCGAGCACTCGCCGCTTTTACGTGTAAGAGAAATACGACAATGTTGCTCGCAAAATATCCGGATCTCCTCTGGCGCGGATTATCCTGCGTATTCGCCTTATCGATCGATCTCTCCTTCACTAGTACGTGTAGGAATTTTAAAAAAACCGCGTGTTTACACTAAATATAAAAGTTGTTAACGAGAACAAAGGTGATGTTCAAGAACGCCATTATGCTCGCCGATACGAGATTGTTGCCCCTCCGCCGACGAGAAATATTAACAACATCTTATTTTGGAACGGCGGCAATATCTTTTTGCACAATTTCAATTCGAATGCGGAATCAATCATCTTGGAGTATTCGCGCTTAAACGCAGCGTCACTGCGTGAAATATCAAATACGCGGTAATGAGAGGACGAAATTTGAATCGCTGCAACCTTGCGAGCTTGACCCCTGACCCCTCAGTCCCGAGACCAGTCGCGAAATATCAATTGTCACCTGGGCACCCCTAAACAAGCCAGTATTCGCCGTCTGCTTTGGTCGGCCTTGAACGAATAAACGTTTGGCAAAGCTGATGCGAACAAAGATTCGTAAAAGCACAGCCGCTGCCAATATTTGCATTCCCGCGGAAATGCAACAAGAAGAGAAGCGAACAAGAGTACGACGGGCGTCATAATGAATTCGAGGATTTGGAGGAGCAAATTAATAGCGTCGGTCTCGGTGACGTAATCGCGCAAAGCCAATTAGACGTCGCGAAGTGTCTAATCGAAGATATTCGTGGAAGCACCAGGAACGACCTGGGATTTGCGAATGACGCATTCCGCAACTGCCTTCGAGCCGTCGACCTTGGCGGGCGTTACGTTTCTATCAGTTGTGGCTTGATTTACGAGGCACGCGTCACCCCGTTGCGATCGACTCCTGGGGGTCGGGCGCTGGTTTCGCGTCTGGCTTATGCGGACGCCCCCCAGGCGCTCTAGGTGCTTTCGACTCGAACAAGACACGTCGATGTTCGTGTGCGTAGCTGCGTGCGGAAGCTGCGCAGAAAGCGGATTTAATTCAAGGCTTCAAAGTGTTGTTGTTCGCAAGGGACCGATGATGCACCAAGTGTTGCCAGACGTGCGCGTTTTCTTTCATCTCGGATTTACCAGGAAGAACAGGCGCGCGTCTAATCGCCGCGAGAAGTGAAAAGTGAAATCGAGAAGCTTCGAGTCCGAAGCTCCGAGTTGCCGAGGAGTCACGAGACTTCCAGGCTTTGGCTTTTAAATTATTGTTCGTTTAAATTTCACGCCAGGACTGTTGTCGTCGTTAAAAAAAAAGCATTATTTTCAAATAAAACGATATTTGCATCCGGAACTCGAACAACGGCGAATTGTGCAAACCTGTTACTCGGCAAGTTTTACGAAGCTATCGTTAACGGATTTACTTATTTTACATGTGCTTCTGTGTCGGTAATTAGAGTGGTATTGGCTCGGGATTATATTTCCGGATGATTACGTGTTAGTGCCGCTCCGATAAGATTGCGAATTTATGCGCAAATTGCAGGTGCGCTCGGGGGCACTACGGGAATCAAATATTAACCGGCGACTTCATTATTTGGACTAAGCAAAACTGTCGTACGGAGGACTAGTTAATTATAATTTGCTACTCCGACTATTCGGCGACCACGGGCGTGCAAATTTTCCGATGGAGAAATTTGAATTTTTGCGCAACTTTTCCTGCGTTTTCTCATAATAAAACGAGATGATGCTCGCCGAGTAGCTAACGACATTGTGATTCGGTGTTGGCAACTTTTGCGCGACAGTGCACACACTGACATTCTAAATTCTACAAATTCATGCTAACTTATGCTGTTGTTGTAATCGTACAAAAGTTTTCTTATCGCCCGCGAAATTACTCTCTATTCTCGCAGCATTACCATTTAAAATCAGTTGCAAATCCATCAATTTGGATTTATTAGGCATTTTCGAGTTTAATATTTATCGAAGCTCTCCGCGAGAAATTTAAAGCTCACTTGTGCATTCGAAGACAAAAGAACGAATGTGGCATTGTGCAACGTTCGCTCGCAACGGGCGACGCAAAAGTTATAACGCAAGATTAAAAATTTGAACCGATCGCAGGCGATACGTCAGAACTAACGACGAGCATCGGTCGTTCGAAGTCCTTTCCTTTACAATGGAAAATAAAAAGTATCGCGATATTAACGGCGCGTGGTACGAGGGTAAACAGGTGCATCCGTCGGCAAAAATGTCTTTTGCTGTGGGCTGATGACAATGGGACGCACCGATGGTTTTAGCGCGAAAATTGGAAATTCCAACGCCACTCGGAGCCAACACTTAGGTTATTTCGTGAAAAGCTCGTTCGTTGCGTCGTCCAGAGTCTGGTTTGTCGTTAGCACCAGTCCGGCGCACGTTTTCATCGCCTCGATCGTTCGTTTCCGCGTCGCTGCCGCGCGAGCGTTTGGATGTGTTGCTCTCGTTCTCACTTCCGAATCTCTGCTTTCTACACTTTCCCTCTTTTTAGCTCTGCCGCTCGTTCTTCCTGATCTCTTTTTACGCAAAATGATAATTGTGCATTTGCACGCGACGATTATATTTCGCCGCGTTCGCTCTTATCGTTGCGTTGCGCAAGAGCATTCGCTTTTCCATCGAGAAAAGCGACGAGAGCTAATTGTTACGAAGCTTGTGAAGCGTGAGTTTTCTCCTGAATCTCTTTGCTCTGTGCAGTCTTCGGGCTTATTCTCCTCAAAGCTGAGAATCATTCGGTGGCTGTGACGCCGTGGTTAGAGCAAAAAAGTGATCCGCCTTTGCACGTAATTGCCATCACTTAGACGCACGCAGTTCTTGCGCTTCGTATTTAATTTATATTGCGGATAAATATTACATTTGTAATCGTCAATTCCACGCTAATCACAGCTTTTTGTCTATTAGCATTCGCTCGCTTATTTTCGTAATTCTTATAAATTAGGATAATTATATTTTCGTATTAACGTTCGCGCACTCGAATTGCGAGCAGCTGGCAATTTTTAAAACAATCTTGCCAATTAAAACGTTACGAGTATTGAATTTTGCTTTAAATTTCGGATGCGTAAATTGGACTTCCTTCGTACTTTATTGCGCGGATTCATTTTTCGCCATTAGCCGCTCGACGAACGACAATAATTTAACCGCGAATATTTATTCCGAGCAACAGTGTAAAAAAAAGTGCCCGAATGGGACGCTTTGTTATTTATTATTTTCACCGGGTCGTTAACTAAATTTAATCGTTATAACCATCGTTAATACTAATTAAACTTAAGTCAGATTGCTTTTAAAATGTACGTTCTTTTTACGCAATGTGTGGCGTATTGATTCTGTAACGCGATTTAAAATAAGTGAGCCGAGTTTTTAATAAAGCAAACGATTGCGTTCACTCGTAAAATGAGTTACTTAGTAAAAAGGTTCTTAAAAATACACGAGAACAGCAATGATGTCGAATAAATGGAAATAAAGTTCAGTAACAGTTTTCACTAGTAACAAAGCTAATTTTCTATGTAATGACTTTGCGTACCTTGATGGTGTGTGTTTTATGTAATATTTTAATTAAATTTAACAGAGCGATGCAACGCAACTTGTCGGCTATAAAGTTTCGACTTTTTTTCAAATTTACGCGCTTGTTTTCTCAGTGAATTAAAACATTTGTGTATTCGAATGCTCGATATTAAAAGTAAAAGATTTAATTTTTTTATTACTTTGTCGATGGCCTATGCAAGTAAACGCGTACTAGGAATTTTAGAAAAATAAAATCACGTCGAATGCATAAATAAGCGTCAAGAGCTCGTTTCACCTCGTTGCAGAAATATCCGATGCGCCATTTCTTGTCGTCTCGACGAGGCCTCGGGTATATCAGAAGATTAAAAAGGCTTTTTTGGCATTTTATCAAGTTCGCCTGTTATATAGACTTAAAACATTACTTTCAAATAATCACACTGTACTCGAATGTTTAAAGGAAAAAGTGTAAATATTCATTTTTCCATTAATCACTGATTGAGTTGAAAAGTGTTTATTTTTCCGGTGCCCAAGTGGATCATCCGAGGAAGATAAAGTAAAAAGATTTTTATTTCACATAAAAAGGTGTCGTCCTCGTAATTTTGTGTTTTGTTTAAAATGAAATTTAAACAAAAAGCATAGAGTAAGTGAATTAAAATAAGCGCTGGTTTTTTCATTTGAAGCTCATGCGAGAAATATCGGAGCGATCAGTTGGATAGATTCCGAAACACTTTTGGCAGCAATTCTGAAGATGCGTCTGTTAGAAAAACGCGCTCCGAATTTCAGTTCATATTTAAGTTTAAATAGTAGTTGTGTCTTTGAAACTCATAAATTCAGTTTTCTCGCTCCTTTTTGTTGATCATTGCGAAAGATTATCTAGCTTTCGGCGTCGTCTATCACCTGCGCACGTCACTAGTCTCGTAGTCTGAGGTTTCCTGCTTATCGATGCACACGCAGATAATCGGGTTAAAATTTATGCCCGTGTCGTGTAAAATAGTTATTAATGATTGCGCGTCTTCGTTGAAATGCTGACGTATTTGGTGAAGTGTGTGGTAGCGGTTTCAGATTTTTTTCAAAAACAACACTCACCAAACCGACTACGAATCCGCTTTTAGATACGACCGACACACGACGTCTATTATAGTCATTTTTTCACCACGAGGATATGATTTATAAATATCTTTCTTCAAAATTTTTGGGTTGCCCAAGCTTAGGCGTTTAAAATATTTAAAGACCCGTATGGTCTCCGAGCTAATATCGTTAATTGAAATACGGCGATTAGGTCCAACAAAAATGTCTGCCTGCCAATTTTCGTATTTTGTATATTTTTCAATTTGCAATATTCGCACACTTGATACTTTTTTTCTCTTTAATAACACGTAAGCCAGAATAGTTCAAAGAAAAAACATTCGTACGTCGACTTTACGTCTAATAAAAGTCTTCTTACCAGTGGGAAGAGCAGCAGAAATAGTTTTTGGCTTTCTACTACAGCGACTCGCGAGTCTATGCTGTTTGAAAACTCTCGGTCGAATCGATCGAAAAATTAAATAGAATATTTCTAGAAAACGGAATAAAGAAAAACGTAAGTAATTCTTAAAGCCTCGATCAATCGCATCCTGTCAGGATTGACTCGTTCGCAAACCAAAAACCGGCCATGGCATCGTTTTTTACGTTAGTATTCGATTTTAACGAGGCGCGCGACTAACCGATCGCTTAAATGCACTCCGACGAAAAAGAGCACCGTTCGATCGACTATGGCATAGATCAAAAAGAACGAATCAAAACCTAAAGGTAAAATTTTAAAGGGGGAAGTTGTGTAACGTTTCGAAAAATGATTGCGGATGACACGGGAAAACGAGAAGAAAATAGCAGCAGTGCATGCGCGAGGCGCAATAATGAAGCTGAATAAAGTAAAAAGCGGAGCTTAAAGCAAAAGTAAAAGTCCTTTGATTGCGAATTGAAAATGTTAGCTTTGGTGACCGAGCCTTTAGTTATTTAAAGCTTTTCGTTAAAGCTTTATAACAATCGTCAAACATTCGCCGCTGTCCGACTTTATTGTTAAATTTTTGCGTTTATTTCACTAACGAATGACGTTCGTAAATTTGAGCCTTTTTCAACTTTGTATTTAAACGCTCCTTAATTTATTTCGTGCAAAAGATTTAAAAAGTCATCTTTCCTAAGAAATCGGGAGTCGTTATGAACAACTTTGAAGATCAAAATCTATCGCCTATTTTCGATTTAACAATACACAGCGATATTATTTTAACGTAAAAAATTTAAATAACGTAAAGAAGATCATTGTGTCTTGCGTATATCCGCATTAAAAATTATGATTCGCCTTAAATTAATTTTATTTCTAGGAGCTTTGCTTCTGCTTTCGCTTTTAATTACTTTCAAATTGTTATTTGGCGGCAATTTTTATTCGACTAGACTAGATATTCGTCAGAGCCCAAGTAGAATTGCACGGCGAAATGTATTTGAAATAATATCGAAAGCCTGGAATTGAAAATATTTCCTTATCTTTATTCTTTATCGCCAAGATTAAGGTTGAAATTTAAAAATCAATAAATTCTATCCGTGAAAACAGCAATAAAGTACGCGTCACAATTATAGGAATGATAAATGGCGGCGAGTATACCTGACTGAAACATTTTTTCGTTTCGTTACCTTCGTAAATCCTGATTGATATTAAAATGTAAATTTAACGCAATAGTTTTACACGCATATTATATCGCGAATAATTCAGCCCGCAATCAGACTGAGAACGTTGTCGTGGTCAAAGTACTGCGTAGTATCCTAATAATCGTTTTCACGTTATCGCGCAAACGACGGGAAGAGGAGGTGAGAAAGCAGGATAGAACATAAAATTATCCCCTTTTAAACTTACCAATTCACACACACACATACACGCGCTTGCAATGTTTATACGAATATCGAGACTATTTAATGCGACAGGCCGAACAAAAGCAAAGCTTAGCGTGCAAATAAATATTCATCGATGACAGCTTCTAGAAAATAATTTAAAGGTGATCTGCTAATATAAAATAGTGGTTGAATTCAAGGTCAACGATACACTCGTCTCGCGTTACGACAAAGAGTCGGTAAATATAAAAACTTGTGCAAGTTTTACGCAATTTAAGATTTGTCAAGTCCTTTTTTTTGTTCTAGCGAAATTCGTTACTTCGCGCAGTAAGACAACATTTTTAAGCGGAGCACGACTATTAAAATCATATCCATTCCGAATACCAAGTCTCTCTCTTTTTTTATCAAAAAATAACGAATCGAGCAAAAAGAATTTCGTAAATCATCGCTGCAGTTGCTAATAAATCAACACTCGCGTCTGTGTGTTTTTCTGTTGCAAGAGGCAATGAAAAGCAGACGAACATCGCATAAATATAGTCGATCGCGTTTTCATCAACGCGTTCCGCAATAAATATTTTTCGCATTATATTTTTCTCGCGTTTTCATTTCGATAAATAGTATCTTATTTATTCGTATTCGGTTGAGCTTTGATTACTTTTGTTATCCGGGCTCTTTCGCTGATTTCTTCCAAATGCGTAATTCAGAATTGCACGTTTATAATTCAAAAATATGTAACGCTTGCGTAACGAACTGCTGGTCGAAGAATCTACTCTAAACATGCACAGTTTCTTAATATTGAATACAATTTATTGCTCTAAATTAACAGTTGCTAAAAGTTCCGCGTTCGCTTAAAAAACTTTCTCGTTTCAAGTGAAAGAGCAACGAATTTAAAAATCATTATTGGTTTTTGACTCGTGCTCCATCGATAGCGGATCTTAATTTATTTCCAAGAATCTAAAATTTAAACAGACCAAACATTCGATTAATTCGTTAAATTTATATTACATTAGATTACGTTACATCGCATTACCGGAATTTATGTCTTATTTTCATCTTGTTTTATGTTGCAGGTTAGCGATGGACTTTATTACATTGTAAAACTTTGGTCCAGGTGTAAGTAAAGCATAACTTATAAATAACTGGCTAATTATTTTAACGTTATTGGTGCCTATCGTCTATTATAAACTTTTTAAAACAATTAACTATTACACGTTAAAATTAGATTATGGCTGTTGTTAAAATTATTCGACTTGTTTAACTGCGAAATATCGTCTCGGAGAATCTACGAAGTAGATTAAAAATTTACAAGATCGTAAAAAGTAGTTTTAATTAGCGTCCGCAACCTGGTGTGGACGCGTTTGTAAGCGTACGCGTTTCGCTTTTGCGTAAAGGCACAGATATATACATATATATATATTAAAAACGAACGCACCGATTAAATAATAGATTGGACAAATATTTTCTAGAAATGGTTTGTCCTTAAATTTATGCATTCGTAGGAAGAAATCGAGGAGTGGAGCCAAAGACGTTTCCTCTTGTCGACGAAAACTTCATAAAGTATCGGTAGATTGCGCAATCGCATTAAAGGCGCTTTCTCTCGCACGATCGAGCCTCCGATAAATTTTCCGTACCTAAGACGCTCTCGATGTAAATCATTGTTTTCCAATTAATAACGTGCAATTTGTAACGAGTGCGACTATTAAGCCGTTTAATGTGCAACGCGCGAGGAGGATTAAGGAACGACAAGCAGAGCGTTTGCGTGCGAGACAGACGCAGGCACGCGATCGCTGCGACTCGGTGCAACGATTCGTGGTTCGAATCGGCAGTTGGTTGTCCTGAAACTAGCAGTTAAAAATTCGAGGCTCCGCTGGCAATTGGTAGAGTCGCTTTCGGCGAAGCCGATGCGTTCGATAAGAAGGCGAGTGCTGCGAGTTATTATTGCTCGCGCCGGGCCATTAAAAGTGGCGCGCGGCCATTTAAAATTCACAAGCAGATCCTCGAGGCGGGTTTTCATTAATTTTTTCTTTAAAAGCGAGTATCGCAAAGAGGAGAAGTAGTCGCGCGCGTACGCAGGCGCGGACTCGGGCTCGGCATTAAAGAAAACTAAGTTAGCGTGTTTAGGTTGCATTAACGAGCTCCTTCCACTTTGTAATATACCTATCAACTCGACTCGCTCACTCGGCCCAATCTCTTTCCTCCTGCAAAAACACTAAAAGCTCCGGCTCGGGCTCCAGCGCCTCTTTATTCTCGCGGTAAGACGCTCCGGAGGATATTTACAACTCTGATAGCCTCGGCGCAGTAGCAGCAGCAGCAGCAGCAGCAGCCGCCGTCGAGCTGTAGTCGAGTATTAGTCCCAGTTCCTTTTTCACTCTTTAACTTGGCACATGCCAATGTGGGGCTGGCGGTTTTTCGACGCTTACGCATGCGCTATTTCGGGCTGGCCGGAGGGCCGTAGTGCTCGCACCTCCAGGCTGCCTCTTCTCGTTGGATATTCGCGCACGACCGCCAGTGGAATGCTATTTCCAGTCATCGGCGGCATTTTTATCGACGTGAAAAATCGGAAAGCTCGCCGATCGCGCCGCCTGTAAAGGCCCTTTCCGTCCACTTTTTATTTATGTGCGACGATACTCGCGAGCAAAGTGGATGGCTGCAATAATAAGAGCGAAGAGGCAGTAGCGCGACTAATAATTAATCAGCTCTCGCGCGTTCAACCTCGAAGCTCCGCGCCGAGCTCCGATTAATAATCGAGTGGCTTGATCAAGCAACGCACCTCTGCAGTCCTTTCTAATGTCGCTTTTGGCGCGGAAAAGCTAATCGAACGAAATCCATTTTTTCTGCTGCTGCCTCGTTACCAAACTTGCTGCCTCGATTGAACCATTTTGCAAAACGCAACGTGACTTTTATGGCTTACTATGGCCGACCAAATTACTTCCTTTTAAAACTCAAGTACATTCTTCTTTTATGCGCGTTTATTTTTTCATTTGGCCGCTAATTTGTAACAGTAATATTTCCGCGCTATTAATTGCGCACTAAACGTTTATTGCCGCTACGGATGTAAAAATTTAATTAATCGCATTGGATTGTAATCGTCGGCGAGAGAAGAGGCGCTCGAGAAATCCACGAGATCCATGAATCATCCTGTTGCGTCGTGCGAGCGAAAAACTTGTCCCTAGGCTGCGAGGAGAACCTTCCCCCACACGCGTACGCGTTCATCTGGTGCGCTAAACGCAAGGGGCCCGGGTCTCCTCCGGACTAAATGTCAACGGGCGCATGCGCGCACGCCGTTAATGAAACGGGCTAAATGATTCCAGGTGTCCCGTTTATTTCCTCTCGCGTCGTTCGCGGTTCGAGTGCCTCGACCTTTTTCTCTTTAGAGCCCCGATGCAAGCCGATCGGGGAATTCGACGCGGTATTTCATTGCGGAGGAATGTCGGCAAGTTTTGGGGCTGAGAATTTAACGTCGTCTATTAAGTTGCTGTAAATACGTGGGAGACTCTTCTTCTCTCGGCCGCTTTGCATTTTCGAATGCCGTTGCTCGTCGCGAATTAACGACGACGAGTTTCATTATCCAAAGGAGCGGAGGAGCGGAGACACGGGAAATTGACGAAAAGCCTGTCCGTCTATTTCCTCGCGGTAATTGCACCTCGATGTTTTAAAGCTATAAGTGTGCTGGCACTCTTCTTTGATCAATCGTTAATTATTTCGCATTCCATCGCGGCGGCGTTTGAAAATCCATCCCAGGCTGTAGTAAAAGTGATAAATGCCGAGTGATCGTTCGAGAATCGACAAAATTTTTGCCCTCGAGAGGCGTGATTCGACATCCGAATGATCCCCGAGGACGACTCCTAGTCCTCGGGGACCGGCAGCGTCCTTTGACTTTTCTTCGGTCTCGGATTTATTATTCGAATGACAATGGGGGGATTGGCTACTACGGAACTCTCATTGCGCCCCCCTCCACCTCCGACTGAATACGATCCAATAACAGAACAATACTTCAATTACATTTTTCGCGCTTGGCTCCACTGGCCATTAACAGGCTGATAGAGAAACAATTTGACGCGAATTTTTGATCCGCTCGCCCACGTCCTCGTAGTTGAATAAATGCATCGTCGTCGCGATTCGATCTCTGCATAAGCAATCGGGAAAAGTGATACCTCCGATGGAACGGCAAGAGTCTCGAGTCCGACTTTTGCCAGCTAAAAGTCTTGAGTCGAATCATTCGCAGCGTTTCCCCATCCCTCCAATCGCGATTCGCGGATTTGCAAAGAAAGCGCACGAGGCGCAAGATCGATACGTTGTGCGCGCGTATGAATTGCTCGAGGCTCTCGTAACGAAAAGCTCATCTTTTCCAAAGACGACCGACGCATTTTCGTATCCCATGACTAATCCCGCGTCCTAACCTCGATGCCCGACTCTTGAATAAAGTTTCACCTTTTGTTCGCGTTCGTTCGAAAATTTCCCTTTAATGTTCGAACGCGTCGTACACGTGGCTTTCGAAATGCCTTTCGAGCTCCTATTGAAAAAACGCGGCGCCCAGAAATTTTATTGGTAGACTTGGCTTTTTCGGTTCTCATGGGCGCTCGAATCGATTTCACGCGTAGAAATGGACAAAGTCGAAATTTACGTTTGACCGCTGGTTTCGCGAGCAAACGAAGAACCGGTCTTCGATAAAAACGATTTTCTAAATGCTAAAAAATCGGGGAAACAATTAATATCGGCGATTTAGGTTTGAATTATCTATTAGAAATTAGTTAGAAAGTCCAATAAATTGGATCTGGCAGATATAATTACATTTTTCGTTATTACATTTAATGACTTTATTAGCAAATTAATTCTCGTTAGACGCGGCCGACTATTTGTCTCGATGAAAACCATTTAGTCATTTAAAGCTGGATAATTAAAATCTCTTATTTTCGAATCTCATTTTGAGACTCGGTCGTTGTGTGCGCAACTGGGGCGATTTGTTTAAAACATTCGTTTTAAAATCTAAACATTTACAGCGCTTTGAATTTACAGCCTTCCATACTTTGTGTAATTACTTTTTAAAAACCGTTCATTATATTAGCATTCCATTATGCGAGCAACTTTCACTCTACTTAAAAATAAAAATTATAATAAACTACGAAAAAGGACACATTGTAAACTATTTGTACGACTTAATTACAGTTTCTTGCCACGTGAAAGAGAGAGAGAGAGAGAGAGACACTGCGTTAGAAAAAGCTATAAAACTTCTTATGAGCAACAAGTCTGCTAATTAATAAGAACTTTAAATATCCATCTCTGGCTATTTAAGTGCGCGACATCGTCAGGAGGAAAAACTCGAACTGTCTGTTGACGTATATTATTAATCGCGGTAGATAAAAGTTGTTGGAAAATAAAGGAAAATTAAGTGCGCATTAGGCAAAAAAGGAAAATATTAAAAATTTATTATTTAACAAATTTTCAATCGCGCGCATGATTTAATGTTGCGTTTACAAAAAATAGTAACGAAGCTGAGTTTGACAGCCGGAAAAATACGTGTGCGCCGATGATTATGTCATTGCATCCGAGTATTTGACAAAAGATAACAAACGCTTTAAGGATTTCTGATAAACGTAACTTTTGATTCAACTTTTATTAACACGATTATTTTGAAATAATTATATGCGCACAGTGGCATATTTACAACCCGATTGCATATTTCGAATAAAATTTTGCATCTTTACAGCAGCGATTTTACGAGTGGGCTGCAGTCCACTTTATTGATTTTAATCGCTTCTACCGAGCCATACGAGTACACGCGTACACGTACAAAGTGATTATCGAAGATTAAGGCTACTAAAAGTGAAATTTGACTCGAGCGGCCGATATTGATTTATTTTCTCGCTCTCGCTATTAATAAAATCTCGCAGTCGCAACGATTGTCGACGTGAATTTATTCGCGAATGCATCAGAACGAAGGCTCCAACAGGAATATCTCGGGCATTAGCGAGCAAAGAAGGAGCCCAGCGAGACACAACTATTTCCACGTCAGGAATACGAAAACAATCCATCAGGTCGTGCCCCCCCCCCGCTCGCTCGTTGCTGCTCAACTATTAAACAGACACAAAGAGACGCGGCGCAGTAGAGCGATTTTCATGGAAGTGGCAGGGACGGAGAGAAAAGCAAGGTTCCGTTCATTCGAAGACACGAAAAAGACGGATGGTTGGCACTCAGCGGTCCTTATTCCTTTACTTGGTGCGCTGCTGGCGACGTGATCGGAATAACCTTACAAATATACACATGTGAAGAGGCACCAAGAGCCCGAAGCTGCGGTATCACGACTCCGATGGGAAATGCGTCCGACTCGATGACGTAGACGATACGCACTTACGCGGACCGAACGAATGAACGCCGGCGGTCGTCGGACTCGCTTTCTCCTTAACCGAGTGTTGTTTGCTCGTCTTTTGAACCGACGCCTTGGAATGTCTCGAAATCGCTCGCGCTAGTTTCATTCTTAGCCCTTCGGCTGCGGCTGCGTCGAAGTCGAGGACGGCTTTTTTTATCGGATTAGCGCCTCCTCGAGTGCAGCTCCGAATGCAGCTCGAGCCTGAAACGGACGAGTGGCGTCCAAAGCCTTGGGGGCGGCTGAGGTTGGAGGATGTTCGCAGGTGCGGCTCGAGGCGCCGCCAAAACAACGTGAATTCCGCGCCGTGCGGAACGAGGCGACGTTAACTGCACTGGAAATCGGGCCGTTGAAAGGTGAGCGCGCGCGCAGCCTCTCGGATCGCCTACGAGGTTGGCTCTAGCAGGGGCGCGGCACTTTCTCCTCGGCGATGGCGACGCTGACGGCCACGCGAGGAATTCCTCTTGTCTCCGGACGGCGCGCGCCTCCCGTAGCTTTACAACGATGCCCTTCGTTCGGCGCGCATCCCTCCTTTGGATTCAGTCGGCGTCGCTCGGTGGGCAGGGGCCAGCGGAGGGGAGCGGGGCTGACTCCTTTCTTCCGCAGCCCACGTTCTTTTGCGTCGCTCCTCCGTGCCACGTATTGTGTCGTGCTCTAACGCTCTCGACGTTTTCTCCGCATTCGGAGTGGGTATTCAAGGACGACAGCCTGCGCAGCTGATATTTTTTCAACTCCGAGCCGAGCTTTTTAACTTCAAAGCAATCACCGTCCCGCTCTTTTCTGGCTCTGGCTTATTGCCCGGCCGCTCCAAAAGCTCTTTTCCGCGATTAACCGGCTGCTTGTGTTTATTTTTAGCGCGGCCCGCGAGCTTTCTACTTTTTGCGCGTGGGCAGTGCCTCGTTCGAATCGACTTTTTTACCGGCCGCGCGTGGCTTCGATAGCTTTTAAATTCTATAAAAAGTCATCTAGGCAAGAGCCAACCAAACAATTAGCAATTCAACGAGCTTTTTTGCTCCTTCGAATCGAGTCGTCGAATCTGAAATTAATTCGCGAGAAAATTGCTCTCGAGGGGGTGAGTGAAAAACTCGGGACTTTTTTAATTCGTTCGTCTCTATCCGTAAAGTTGATAAAATGCAGCTTTTTCTGCATAACTGGACGAGTGGACATCCGAGCGCTTCTTCCTTTAAAATTTAAAAATTCGAGATTTAGAGCCACAGGCGGCAAGCGAGCGATTAACCGATGATCGATTCGACATAATAATAATAATAATAATAATAATAATAATAATTGAAAATTGGGGTTTTAACGTTGAAGCGAAATTTATCGCGTGGCCCGGCGAATGATATCGAGTCAACGTCCATCGCAGAATGCGCGGGCCTCGAGAGCTCGAAATAAAAAATGAAAGATCCGAGAGTTGAAAAAAGGTCGGCGGCCGTCCGTCCCTTAGGACGTCGTCGTGCGCATCGACACGTGCGCATTATGCATTCCCGTCAGCAGCAGGCTATCGGATGCGTGTCTGCGAGCAGAGAGAGAGAGAGAGAGAGGCAAGTGTCCCGGGCCGACGTTTTTCGCAAGCCCCAATAAACCTGCCCGGGGATCGCATAGCACTTTTATTCGGGCCCGAATTTTATGTTTACGAGGGCTTATTATTGTTTGTTGGCCGGGGATTTACGGTGGGCTATCGATTTATCGTGGAGCGTGAGTGCGATAAATTCTTTGCTCTCGAGACACTCGCGGCTTTCGAGGAAGAAAAAGGGCCCGAGCGGCGGCACATACACCGACGTTTTGCGGTTTCGCTCGGGCTTAGGAGCGAATTTGTCGCGTCCGTTTCGACGGATCGTTCCCTTCCACTCCCTTGGTAATCATTCGCTGCACTTGATTATCCAGCGAACCGCCGACCGCATCGTTGGTCGTTCGAAATATTATATATATATAGGAACGACGACGACGACGACTCGGAAGGAGTAACAGTCGCCCTGTAAATGTCGCGGGCGCGCGGCTCGCAAAATTCGTCTTCTTTTTCGACTGCGTGATAGTTTAACGGCATCTCGACGTCGGCCGAGGAGGAGACAATTAGCCTCGGGGAAAACTATTTTCGCGGAAACTTTTCCGAGCCCGCAAATTGCTCTCGCGAATTCCGATCTTCTTATAAGACGCGAGACAGAAATTCGTATTACGTGTAAGCGGCTTTTTATCTGCTCTCCGCTCGTACGTGATATACTGTAACGGTGTTCGGAGATTCAATGTATCGATAATGAGTCCCTTTTCCAAGATGATACATGCCTCGCGCAGAATGTACGAGCACATACGAACATGATAATTATTACGAAGATAATCGTGCGTTTTAAATAATAATCTGATAAACATGTTATTAACGACTAATTTAATAAGAAATTATTGCCGACTAATGTTGGACGCTGGATAAATAAAATGCTCGAGAGGTAAGTTGTTGGGTGTACGCGAGCGGAATTGCGGCCGCGCAAATCCTTAAATTAATTTCGATACCGCAGTTTTCCAGCTGCGTAAATCATCTCTTCGGCGGGTTCAATGCTAAACTCGAGCCCAAAAAATGAATCGACGATTCGCCTCGGAGGCGTCGCTTAATGACAATATTAATACACTACAAGTAGCTCCATTATGTCGGGGCTATCGTGCATTTTAATTGCGGCACATTAACTTTTATCATTATTGCGCCGTAATTGGAGCGAGTGACGCGCGGTGCGTGTAAAGTTTATCAAGGGGAGGGCTAATCGCCTCGCGCTCTCCAAATAGGCTCTAAGCCGCGAACTGGCCCGGGCCTCCTCCCCCTGTCCGCGTCTTCGCCCCCCCCCCGACGCGCGTAGCGGCTTATTTGTAATTTATCGAGCCCGTCCATCGAATCGCAATTGGCCCTAATTAAAGGTTGCGCGAGCCAATTTCGCTTCCGCCCCTGGCGTTACGGACGCGTCGATACTTTTACGATTACATTATTAAACTGGCGATAGGTTGCCCTTAAAATCCGCGGTCCTCCCGCTGCTTTCTTCGGTTTTTTATCATTGATCGAAGGGGGAGGCTTCGTCCGTTTAACTTTTAACGACGTTTCTCGTGCGTCGAGCTGGGAATTACTAAAATTTGCTGCCCGTGAATCGCACGAAATCTAACGAGTTAAAAACGAAACTCCAATTCGTTCGACTTCTCTCGAGTGCTCGCGTTCGCTCGAGGAACATTTTCAAACAGCTAATCTCTTTGCAATACGCTAATGTAAAATAAGACCTCTCGAGCTGAAGTTTCGCTCATTTTCAAAGTAACAACTCGGTCTCTTACGAGTCTCTTCCAGTTAGCCAGTGGAGGTAATCTTTGGGAATAAGCCCATTTTCCAGCTTGCGACAAGTAGCGTTTAGATCAAGTTCCGATGTTCCGCAAGCTTTTTAGGTTCGCGCCGCGCTCTTTAATTGCGCAACGAGATAAAAAATCGCAATTTTTATGCAAAAACTTGTTTCGAAATTGATTAAAATCTCGGAAAGCGTTGCATTCTTGCGTGCACCTAAGAAAGTGCTCGTTTAAATTTTCTCAATTTTTACGCAGTCGCCGTCGGCCAAGTCCAGTTGAGAGTAAAAAACTTTTAGCCGGACTCTCCGGGATTTCTTAATAACATAAATAAGAGTCGAAGGGTCTATTAATCGATATTTCGTTCGCAGAATCTCTGCCCGAGCTCGGCCGTGGCGTCGCGGCGTCCCGGCGTTGCGGCTTATGTATGCGTGTCGTGCCACCCTGCGGACTTTCTATTATGATAAATTATTTTCACAAACACTTAGCAACTTTTAATTTAACGACTGCTCTCGGCGCAATCAATCGCAGTGTCCGCATTTTTTTGCAGACAAACTCGGCAGCTCTCGTATATCATCCGAGAAAAAAGCCGCGCCACTGTTATGGGGCTCCCCTCCTCCCATCATTTTTCTCGCCTATGACGGTAAATTATCAGTTTCGGGGGAGGGGCGGGGGCAGTCGTGCATCGTGTATCGGCGTTGCGTGGAATTTCACGTTGCGTCCCAGTGCGCGAAGAGGCCCATCGCTGATGAATATTCAAGGTCCTTTTCTACCTCCAGAGTCTCGAAGATACCTCGCGCTTTTTATTTATTATTTCCTCCGCCGCTCGTTAGTGCGTGTGGATTTAAAAGTCGAACGCCTTTATTGCCGCGTTACTATTCTCTTGGTAGGACGCGCGATAATACAAACGCAGTCGACTTTGGCTTGCTATCGTCGAATGTGTGAGTGAGAACGAAGGACACGATATTCGAACGAGACACGTACGATCGGACACGGGCATAACTTTACCTTCCGAAATGTGGCTGCGCCTCGTTAAAATTCTGGGCGCGAGAACGCGCGATTAGAATTATGAAAAAGAAAGGGCCTGAGTTTATCGATAAGCTGTACTTCGATATTACGCGAATAATCGTGTGTGGGTTATTCCGTTACCTGCCTGCACTCGCGCATTGTAAATTAAGATAAAAATCAGCGAGACTCTCTTGACGAAATATCAGTCGAGCAAACGTAAACAATCTTATAGTTCTTATTTCGGAAAAAAATACGCGCGTAAAAAAAGAGCCTATAATATTCATAAGCCAAAAATCTTGGAATAATCGTATCGCCATTTCGTGGACGATAATATACACTGCGGCGCCAGTCGTTTGAATTGCGGTAAATTATTTACTTTTTTCCTTGAAATCGAAAAACCTGTAATGTTGCTGTAGCTGAATCCTGTTCAACGATACAAGCGGTCGAGTTTTGTCGATCTATTCGCGATAAATATACTTTCGGTCGAATAAAAATAATTGCTCGATCCAAATGCGTTGAACATCTTCGCAGATCGACGGAATATTGTGATTAATTACAACGCTTCCAAATCTTTGTACGGGACTCCTCGAGTATTTCGAACGACGCGGCAAAATTAATATTTGCCGGGTGGTTAAGGGGAAAATTATTCAACACGCGAAATCAATTGAAAATTTGCCGTTCTCCGGGAAAATAGTCGAACGCGCGTTGTTTCGAGTTCAAGTCAACATTCCTGCAGCGCGTAAGAGGATTCGAGGTTTTTAGTTTCGTTGCTCCGGCCGTTGCAATAGTCTCGAACTTTTTGCCAAATGGATATTAAATTTTAGTTGGCAAAATTTTTCCAACGTCGACTTTCCAAATGGCCCAGTTCGCGAATATGACATTAAATTGCAATAAAGGCCCGGCTTTTTCACTCTGGCCGAAAGCTATGAAAGGTCCGCCGCTTGTGTTGACTTAATTTATTTGATAAAAAACGGAGTGCGGCCCGCATGGGAGCTGGAAATGTAGAAATAAGCAAGTAGCAGACGGTTTTTCGAGCGATAAATCATGGAAAACGGATGGACTGCATCAGCTCGAGTATCGCAACGTGTCGAAGAGGAGCGAATGCCCAATGGGAAAAAGTCTTATCCTCGGGAAAAGATAATAATGCCCGTAAAGAGGAGACTCCGAGTCGAGTCGGGGCTCCTCTCGAGGAGGAGGAAGCCTTTCCTTTTTCATCACTGCGCTCGCGCGCGTCTCCACAGCGCCGGTCGCTTAGCCCCGACGAATCGCAGACGAAATTGTCAGTAGTTGTCATTTTTTAGCCAATAAAATAAACTTTAGTGCCGGCTTTATTAGCTGCGAAGGGTTTTCCGCTCGATTTATGTATCCGCTGTAAAAAACGAGCACGCGGCTGCCATTTGCAAGTTTGCAACTCAGGTTCGAAATGTGGCAAGAAGTGGTGCAATTTCACCGAACCGAGACCAATATTAGCGCGTGGAATTAATTTTGAGCAAATATCCACTGTAATTATGGGCCTATTTGTATTTCGAGCCTTTCTTTTTCGCAAAGCTTTACGGCAAGTTTTCATTCGGACGCCCGATTTGCAATCGTTTGCAATTTTTTGTAAGGTTTCGAACTAAATGCTGCGCAAGCAAAGAAGCCCCAACGCCCATTTTTTCGCGGCATTTCGGTGCGTCGGACGCGACCGCGGTACTTTGCACGTCTCTTTTGCGGAAGGAACGTTTTTTGCAACACTCGACTCCTCCGATCCGCCCTTTTACGCGCGCCGCAATTTCGTCTGGTCTGGTAAAATTAGTCCTTTTCCCTGGAATTATCGTGGATCTAATCCAAGTTCTTGGACTGAATTTCGAGCAAAGTTTAATAGCTTGTGTCAATCGCGAAACTCAGAGGAGACGAATAAAGGGTTTGGGTGAAGCTGAACGTGTGCCTGGTAATTCGCATCTTCGACTCGACGCGCTTTGCGAATGTGGTTGCGAATGATTTGGCGCGAGCGATCGATAAAGTACTGCGCATCCGTTTGGCTGAAATTTTGAAACACACGCGGCGGCGAACCCGTCGACGCGAAAAAGCTTTCATTGTCGAGCAGCCGCAGCTTATCGCGTGGAAAATGATCGATTTCACCGAATGCACGAGCGAGGCTGTTATCTCTTTTAGAGGCAGGCAGAGCAGCAGCAGCAGCATTTGCACGAGCGCGTGAATTCGCCTCGAAAAAACGAACCTTCTAATTTCCCGTTGAAAAATTTAGAGCACGCAATCAAGGTGTCGGCGAAAGTGTAATAACTCAATCGTCGCATCAGTGAAAGTTCCTCGAGGTTACGTGTGCGCCGCCGAGGAGAGGAAAATCATGTGAAATTCTAAAATCTCAATCGGCCCGTCGATATGAAAACGCGGGGCGTGAAACGTGACGAGTGTTTGGTTATTCGGCGCAAGACCGACTAATTACGCGCGCACGTAGACTCGGTGAAGGACGGCTGCGCACGCTTATTCTCAGAAGCTCGATGACGCCACGACGCTTTCGGCGTCGCTTCTCGAGTAATCAGGAAGCGATCAAACTCTCGCTGCAACGGCGTGAAAATGCGTGCGCTCTGCGCGATAGGACGCGTTGTGTAAGCTTCACTTTAGGACTGCGCCTGGATTACGAGGAGGGACTGGTAATCGAGAGCTGGTGTAACTAGCGTCCAACCCCTGTCCATGCCGATTTTATCCATTGTTTTGTTCTAATTAGAATCGCATTTTTCATCGGATCGTCTCACTGCACCTGGGATGAAATTGTAAGACTTGCTTCGTTCGAGTGGAGCCTACCAATTCGTTACGTAAGCAACGTTGCTTTAAAAAGCTCGAACAACGATCTATTGTTGTTTGTTGCTTCGATGCTTCGAGTATCAAGTTACAACTTAATCTTTTAAGTACATTGCGATAACGAGTCGAGTAATTGCAAACGTTGCAAATCTTCAACTCGGCGTTACAGTGCAAATATTTATTCCTGCTTTTCTTCCACTTTTTCAAATGACAAATATAATCTGGCCGAGTGCTTTATTTGGCAAGACTTGCCCTCTCGTTCCCAAACATTTTCAGTATTAATATTAATGCTGGGAATAGATAACAAGACTAGATTAAAGATGATGTAATAGTTTTCGAATTCGTTTTACGAGACTCGTATCATCAAAAAGCGCTTACACATGCTTCGTTAATTTTGATAAATATTCATGCGACCTTCTGACAACAAAAGTTGGTCTCGACTAGGTTTAACGCTCGTTAATAACCAATTAGAAATCTCGAGAAGATAAATCACCAGGAGCACATTAATATTTTGAAAAGGAATTCAGCGTGCGTGCGTGCGTGCGTGCGTGCGTGCGCGCGCGCGAGCGTCGAAAAGAACAGTTGAATTTAAAAAAGAAAACGAACGACTCGACTGCGATTTTAAAAAATATTCCTACCTTCGCACCGCCTCCTCGTCGCTCGATCGCTCAAAAGGTGCCAAATTAATTATCAGCTCGAGTGCCGCCGTGATCGTTCGGTTGCGGATTATTGTTACGCTCAAGCAGCGCTGCCCTGCTTATCTCCTCCGAGATGTGTAACGAACTCAATTTCGCTCCGGGATTAATATCGCGCTTTCTCGTAACTTACAAGCTTTTCTTCTAATTGCACGAGGTTGCGCCTGGGATATTCAACGGACAGTCCACGCCGGCCCGGCATATAATAGAAACCGAATAGAAAACTCTCCCGGGCCGTCGTGAGCCGTCGACGTCGTACTACCAGGCGCAACCGATTAGTCCGCGCGTTCGCTGCTTCGTCCCGATCGAGTCGCGCACTAGAAAGCCGCGAAAGATGGAAATTGAGATCGGGCCGGGCCGCATCGGCTCGGGGGAGGATAAAGAAGAGAGAGAGAGAGAGAGAAAGAGAAAGTGCATCCAGGGCCTGGGGGTTTTTGCTCGACGCCGGCGCGAAAGATGAATCTCCCCCGCAAGAGGAACTCGCGGCTCGCAGCCGGAATCGGACACCGCGATCGTGCTTCCTGAATCGAGCCGAGGAGCAGATAAGAGAATAGGATTTCTTCCTGCCCCCCCCCTCCCAGCTCCAAGGGCCTTGCACGGGCCCCGAACACCGTGGGGCGTCGGGCGTCGGCCGAGCAGTTGCGAGTGCGCGGTAGGCATTTTCGCGTATTCGTGTACTCGTGTGCCTACGACTCTAATGATAGATGCTTCCCACGGAAACTACCATCAATTACTTTTGCACTGCGGCTTTTGTTGGCTTTATTCCTCGGATGCACTTGGCTCGAGCGCATTATAGGAGCGTCGAAAGAAGCCGGTATCTCGCTCTCCCGATCGCAATAGGAGCGTCTCATCTGTTTGAGTTGCACCAGCATTCGTTCCGAGCCGCACAAAGAACTTTTCCTTTCTCGCGGCGGATTTTTGAATCGACAGGAGCGCGAGTCGAGTTAAAAGTGATTTCCGTTTTGAAAGGGAGGCTGCTGGTTGTCGAGGATCTGCCGACGAATGGAGTCTCGCGAATTTCTCCGGGATTTAAATTTGAAATCGGCGGCCGAGCGATGAAAACCGAAGACAACAATAGAGATTTTCCTGGGTTCGGCTGAAGAACGGGCGATTTTATTCGGGTGGCCCGATAAGCGAAGGCAACTAATGAAGGCAACCAAGAGTTTCCTCGGGTAGTTGGGTATCGGAGTTGGCGGAATCAATCGAGCCGAGCTCGTGTCAGAAGTGATCAATGACCCTCATCAAGGCAAATACAAATCAGACGTTCCTATCAATTTCCCCGAGCGACGTACGCGAAAAATATGAAAACGAATTCCCATCGCGGCGTAACTGCTGTGCTTACACAGCCTCGGTTTTACATAAGTGCGCTCGAACTGAAGCGAACCGAACCGAACCGGTCCGAACCGCGCCGAACTGCGCCGCAGCGCGGAGACTCCAGTGTGGCCTTTCTGCATATCGCCACCGAGGCGAAATCCCGTTGCAGGTCTCTCTCTCTCTCTCTCGCAGGCACGGAAATCGTGATTTAGGAGTCCGTACGAAGGTGACTCCGGAGAGTGCAAAAGGCAGCTGCTCTACGCCGTCGAGCGGATTAATGATGAGAAAACGTTGGTGGATGCTATTGGCTTTAAGCGGGGCTCCCTCCTGCTCTTCCTCCTCCTCCTCCTCCTCCTCCTCCTGGGGCCGCGCTACTCGTTTTTCAGTAGCTTTCTGGCATACCTTCCGATCTCGTGCATTCCTCCTCGGTCGCGTTCTTTGATGACTCTTGTTATTCGAGCGTGGGCTCCTAGAAAAATTGAAGGATAGATCTCCCCCTCGGATAGTGCCGGCCATTTCCGCTAGACGGACTCGCTATTATTTCATCGGCAAACCGGTTTCGGTTTCGGTCTTCGCTCCTCGGTTTTGGTTTCGGTTTCAGTTTCGGTAACAATTACGTCACGCACAGTCACTTGCATCCATAGCTTTATTAAGATTCACTTTTAAGCCTTCGAAGTCGATGTCGCCGAAACACCAATTATCCTCGACTGCTTAGGAATCGGATTTATTCCTGCAGATATCGAGCCGTTGCGTCAGAGCAGCAATCGCCTAAGATATTAGTCTCGTTAAAAGCACTTTCAGATGCTCGAAATGATTTGGAGTTGAACTTCGGCTGGTTCCTTTTTCACGCTTGGATACTCGCGGCTCAACCCGACCAGCATTTCCATCTGTATTGATTGGTTCGAAGCGTGGCTTTTATTTATTCACTGCTTTTTAATATTTTTCGCCATTTTTCTATTCTACGAGGATGTGGTCGCGAAACGATCGCCAAGCTCCGAGCGTTGAAATCCAGCTGGAACAATAAAATTCCTATAGAAAGCACCAGTCCACCGTATCTAGCGACTCGCGAGCTCGGAAGCTCAAAAGCGCTCGAAATTTTCCACTCGAAAACCGTGTCATGTATCAAGGAACATCGATATATTTTATTGTTCCTGATTAAATAGAAAGGTATTTCCAGAAGGAAATGGCGAGTAGCATTAAAGTTTTTCTCGGTACGGGAGAGCAGCGGAGTAAACTATAAATCCTTGCGTTCGAAGACTCATTCGAACAAAATGTCTGCCAAGTGCGGAAAGAAGCGTCGCGAGAAGCTTGTATCCGGACGATCGCTTTTCTTTCTGGCCCGCGAGTGTAGTTTTTCCATTATTTTGCAGCGGTCCTCGCACCCTCGCGCGAACAGCGTCCGCTATCTCCCGCTGAAATACGGGAAATGAAAATTCCTCTTCCACTTCGGATGCGGCGCCAGGGGCGTCTAGACGCGTTCATAATTTTGCCGGGGACGGTCCTCCGCCCCGTGCTCCCCCCTCCCAGCCTCAATCGCCGTTCTCTCTCGAGCTTTTTACGCACTAAACAGCTGCTTTTTGCAGAGTCGGTAAGTTGGTTAAGCGCGAGTTTTGGTGCGCGACCATTCGCTTGCGCTGGCTTACGTCAAATTACCAGCCAAATTGCGCGCTAAGACTAGTCGTTGTCGTTCCTTTCGTTTCATCATCCGCGCTTATAATATTTTATACAAAGACTCGGCGATTTTATCAAACAGCAAACAATAGTATACTTTATTGCAATAATAATAGCTCCAAGTGAACTCCCGCATACGCGACGTGGAAAGTGGACGTCTTTACGCTGCGATAGTGCGTTTGTACAATCCACCCCTTCACAGGATTGCGTCGCCCTGTTTTCGTGTAATGTCAATTGATAAAGTCGTAATTGCAGCGAACCCGAATCGGGAAAAAGATTTTCCCGATCGATGAATGTACAAGGAATAATAAACGTATGAAATTCGCGCTGGGAATTGGAGGAAATTACGAGCAATTGAAATTAAAATGAAACTATAATTATCGAGTTGCTTCGATTTTGATTTATAAATTTCGAAAAAATAACAAATACCTTGTTCGTTTCTTGCAGTCCAGGCCACATTGGACGAATATTTTCACAAATAAAAGCGAAAAGGCTGTTTTGAATAAGTTTTTCGAGCTGTTCAGACGATCTCCCGGTGCAGGTTTGGCTATCAATATCCAATGCAACGTATTTTCCCAACAGCTCGTTGCCTACCGACTGATGACGTTAACCCAAAATTGAAACGCGTTTACTTCCCGCGTTGCTCTCCGTATTGCAGTTATATTTAGCCATTACGAGACAGAAAATCCTACGATTTGTGAACAATAAATCTTTACCCGGGCCAGGGAAAAAAAATCCCTCGATTACAAGCTCTTTGGGCTACGGGCGAATGTGCGTGATTTGGGTGATACACACACACACACCCGAGCGGAGCTAAGGAAGGATCGAACAATTTTTTCGTGCTGCCGATCCGGCAACGGTAAACACGCTGGGCCAAGCAATAGAACCAAACCGATAATCTACTTACTTGCTTTTCTCAAAGACCACGCGAAGGAATTAAATTCAACGCGCTACTCGAGCTTTTTCAAATTTGCATTTATTTCAAAGGGAAAATGGAAAAAGGGCAAAGGGAGCGGCCAAAAGAGTGACTTAAAAGGGCCCTCCTGCAATGGAGGCAAGCGAGAAGAAAACGCGTCGCGGATCGATCGACTGCGACGCCATTAAAGATACAATGTACATTAGCCCGCGCAAAGCAAAGCAAAGCCCCGAAGAGGACGAGGCGAGCGGCAGTCGCACAGATAATTGCAAGAGCACTACTCCGAGGCTCGAGTGCGTCACTATTCGTTCCCCGCGCTTTTAATAATAATGAGTCCTCGGCTGATCGAGCAATATTTTCCCCTCCACTCGTGTGTGGCTTGGAGCGCCGAGGCCTTAACCTCGATTCGAGTTTACTTTCCTACGCGTCCTCTTGAATTCCGACAAAACGCGCCGGATTTTCCACCGGATTTTTCGACGGAATATTTATTTTCAATCTGTTTTCCAATTCGCACACGCACCCGCCGTACTTTGTATTCAGTATTCAAGGGGTCTTATTCGGGCGACTGCTTTTTTGCAGGAGCCGACGTCTCGCCCGAACGATGGTACGTAATCAGTTTCCGGCTTAAACTTGGAAAAGTATCAGCTCGAGCCGAATGTTGTGCTGAGCAATAAACTCTACTGTGCCGAGCCAATTTTATTTGATCGGAAATTTAGATGGTCATAATTGCCCTTTGGTCGATCAATTTTCGTGTCTTTTTCAATAGTGACACGAGGTAAGCAGCGATTCTTGCAGATCCAAGTTACTTACAAGGCTATTTGATTCGGACTCGTATTTAAAACGCGATTGGAGAAAATGACGTCTGAAGCAATTGCAAAGCGAGTGACACTAGGTGTCGATAGGTAACTAAAGTGCAAATTTGGCTGACCACGTGGAAGTATTAGTGAGCCAAGATAAATAACTGAGCTTAGTTGTTCGATGCGCTTATAGATGGTAACTTTGACCATCTCCTAAAGACTTTGACCAACTTCGCTTTCGAATGAATTGGCAACAGTTGCGAGTCAAACTCTGCGTGTAAAGTGTAATCGACGTGATCGGATGCACGCGATAAAATGAAACACGGCGAGCAATGGCCGACCAGTTTCTATTTTGTTGATATTTTGCACATTAAGAGTTTCGGAACGATCCTGCAAATATTACATTAGAAATCAATAGCGAAACTTTTTCCAAGCGCACATTTGGATGCAGAAAAAACAAGTTCAAAATTTATAAGCGATTCGAACAACAAGACCATCAATAATTATAGGCGTAAAAAAGTTTGCAACTTCTGAAGACTGTTTTTTGTAAGTTAAACTTTTTCAGTGCGCCGTAAAAAATTATTTTTAAAGTTCAATGCGAAACAATCCATGTACTCGCGATGCATGAGTAACAGTTTTGCACTTTTTATAAATGCATAATATTAATAATAATAATAATAAATAAACGCAACAACAACTCGATAAGATTTCTCTGGCGACAAGAACAATTACATTTGTTTTTCATTGTTGATTTACAAATGAACAAAAATGTTTCATTTATTATTAGCCACTTATATATAAATATAGGCACTTAATTCATTTATATTATGTTATAAATTTGTGTTTGAAAGCTGGCGCTTGATCGAGCTTTTTTTTTTTTTTTATCATTTTGCAAAAACGCACGAACAGCTTGTTAAAAGTAAAAATAAAACAGACGTGATAATCAATATAAAGATGCTTACAAAGTTTTACAATTATGAATAGTTGAAGTTGATTACGATTTATGCGCTTTATACACATACTTACATACGCTTACATACACGTACTGACATTAATTTAGAATAAAAACACAGAAGAGATTTGTTAACGGTACTTCTCTTTGCTTTTTTTTTAACAAAAGCGGTTGTACTCTCTACAAAACATCTAAATGTATTTATATTACGATGGAGCATAAAAACGGTTGTAACATTAATTTCATCGAGCATATTTTCAGTCGAAGAAAAATCTATTACCCTAAAGCAATCCTAAATTTATTACAATTAAAAAGTAAGGAATGTAAGTAACGTACAATCGCGATTTCTGTTTTCCGATCGTGTGCTCATAACTAAATGCAACTGTCTAGACTTCCGTCGGGTCCAGTCGATTCATCTTCTATTTATTTAACAGCGTCACACGCGCTTACACTTGTAATGTTTGAAAATATATGCACATCGAAGATACACAGTACGAGGGTGGAGTAATAAGTACCCGTGTTCGAAGAAAGATGGCATTGACGAGGGAAGTTGGCATTATGCTTTCTCACTGCCGCCCTCCGTTTGGAACAGAACAAAGTGCTGTTACACCACACGACGACGCAGCGACTCATTTATTCCGAATACATCGTGCCTTGTCATAAAAGCCCGATCCGGGAATTCCTGCTATCCCCCAACGTGAAAACACTCCGAGGCGAGCTCGAACTGGGACGTCGTGACGTCGAGACGTCGGGAGACACTTTGAGAAACGCGTGCGTGTGTCGTCTTATCGAGAGATTACGCTGAAAAAGAAAACAAATAATTAAAAAGAAGCTGCATCTTCGTCCCTAAAACGGATTCACCCTCGAGTCCTAGTCGGATTCGTATCTCGAGCGACGAATTAGCTGTCGAGATCGTCGGGGATTACCGCTGGTAATTTTCCGCATTGTGCGTCGGTTCGATTAAGAGGATTCGCGTGCAGGGCTGATTGTTCGTTCCGCCGATAATGGCTCCCGCGACTCGGGCGGAGACTAATTACCGCGTGATTTTGCAAATACGCCCAACAGATGTCTCCGTCGAAACTGCAGCCAAAACAGTCGCACGCGTACACTGACGCAGATCAATAACGTGGACGTAGTTTTTGGTACGGGAAGTGAGCGGGAGGGGGGGGCGTTACGAAGACACATCGATAAGACGCTCTTCCCGTTTGATCGAGTTACCCGGTGGCCATCGCCCGCGCAACCCAGATCCACGTCTCGGGCGCACCCTCGCTCGGGGCGTCCGACTTATTAATTTAGAAGAGCCGGCGAAAAAAGGGCGCCGACGTACATTTGACATCGGGTCGATCGATCACGAGTCGGTGACTCGGTGCACCGTTCGCTAATCTTCGGCAGGGTTCACCGGAAACGAGTGCGAGTCGATGAGAGCCGCTGCTGATGCGCGATGATAACGCCGGATGGTCGCGAGCGCGCGAGTTATAAAAATTCGTTCGGCCATCTTTTGAGGTAAAGCCTAATGGCCGACTCCCCGAGGTCAAACGTTAACCTCGAATTCGAGGCGGCAGCTCGTTTTTGTGTTCGAGATTCGACACTCTCTCTCTCTCTTCCGCTCTCCGAGGCCTTCGTCGGAGTCGGTCACAAAGGTAAATAAAACGTCCGACGGCGAGGAGCCATTGATTTCTCCGATGAGGCGATAATGCAGAGGGTCAGTGCCAATTCCGTATCCTCATTAGACGCGGCTCGGTTGCGGGACTAGGAAAATTCGAGAAATCCGATAGTCCCCTCGGGTCGTTTTACGAGCGGCCCCGTCCCCTATTCCCCCGGTTAAATGGTTCCTGCTTAGCGCTGCGACGCGATCCTCCGCATCTTCGTGCGCGCACTGTCGGCGAGGGTCGCAATCGAGCAGCAAGTGTCACATCCCGTGTGAAGCGGAGCTGCTGGGGGCCGGTGGACGACGCAGCGACGACCCGCAGCCCGGCGGACCCGAATGGAGGTCAGATTCGGGGCTGGCGAAGGCTAATGGCGGAAACGCTCGCTCGGAGGCTCGTTTTTTACTTTACGAGCTGCTCCCCGCGTCGCTCTTTCCTCGCGCGAGTTGACGGTTGTCGGTTGCGTCGCGGTTATTCGGCTGTTATTCCCAGAAAGTCTCGTCGCGGCCAATTGTGTCTTGTTCTCGATAAGAGGCGCGAGGAATTTTCCAGCTGATTAGCTGCGCTAGCACAAATCTATTGGCCGCATCGTTTCAAGTCTGCCCATTCGATCTAACTTCTTCGATGGCTAAATTAACCCAATGAAAAAGGCAAGCGTAGAACGTCTGGTCTTTAAAGTGAAATATTTGCTACAAATTCGTAATTTATAACGTACAGCGTGCGTATTATCGATTAACAGTCGATGACAACGATCGAGTCTCGTATCCTATTCGCGGTTCGTTTGAAACGTACAATTTTCCAGTTTAGTCGTAAGCCTGCTGTTAATCAAGAATGGCGTTTCGCTAATTTACGGAATCATCTTTATTTTTATTTTTATTTCGTGAAATCGCGCCGCTTTGATCATTAACTCGGGGTGCGGAAAAACTTGCTTCGATCAATGCCGAGTCCTTCCGTCGATAACAATGAGTTCGTTGAATTAACAATAAAGACTTTTTTATACGCGTCGCTAAATATGTTGTCCACTTTTTTCGAACAGAGGAAGTTGCGTTGTAAAGATTTTACGACGCGTACTTTTCTTTCGAACCTAATATAATCCTCCGCATCGTTCGTTCGGCGTTTCATTTTTAAACATTAATTTCGGGTTACAAGTTTCTTTGAAATTGCGCTCAGCAGAATAACCATAAGGGGAATAACGGCTGATTGCAAGGGCTTAAGTGAGTTCCCACTTAATAATGCACGTCGTCGGAACTAATCTTCGAAATTAGAAAAAACTTGGCATTAGACGGATAAAGGGAATTTTATAACGCAACGAGTGCCAAAGGAAAAAAAAGCCTTTGCAGAAATCAAAAGCAAAGCACAGCTACGGAAAATAAGTTTTTTCTCTCTTGTGTACAGAGTTACGTGCGAATACATATGAATTCAAATGAAATTGGCAAAAGCTTACGCGAACTCGCAGTCTTTGGCGAAGCTACAATAATGATAATCAACGCCCAAAACTTTTGGATTTCGAATTTCGCGCAGTTGACTTGTAAAACGCGATGAATTACTGCTATGATTCTTGCATCGTTGAACTCTCATTGAAAACGAAATAGGAAGTTTCTTACTTTTGCAAATGTCCCTCGCCGCTGAAGAATTATAGGCTCCATTCGGTTCAAGAAAATTTCTTCTTACGATGAACATTCTACGTATTCTGCACTTGTTTATCTGCATTTCTGTTTAAGATTTTGACGACACGAGCAGTTATATATTTGCACGCTGTTCGTGTGTCTTATTCGAATGCACCGCGCAAGAAAGTATATAAATAAATAGCGTCGAACAGGCAATGTCGCAAAGTACTAAATCAAGTGTTTATTATAAAAAAAGGAAAATTGAATTCGTGTGTTCGCTAATTTTAATATTTCTACCACGTCGATTGCAAATACATCGTATAAAATTGTCTTAATACAAATATTCTAAACATCGCCCGAAATGGAGGTGAAGGATTCGCGTTTGGTGTGAAAAAGCCACTCGATCGTTTAAATTCAACGAATTCAGACGGATTATTTGGTAATTTTTGCAAACGAATGAATATGAAAAGCACGTTACAAAATTTCTTAAGCGTCTAGCTTACTTTACTACGTTATGGCATTAA
The DNA here is from genome assembly GCA_018907185.1 of Platyscapa corneri. Lineage (NCBI taxonomy): Eukaryota > Metazoa > Arthropoda > Insecta > Hymenoptera > Agaonidae > Platyscapa > Platyscapa corneri. The sequence continues at coordinate 1,783,070 of JACCHW010000014.1, forward strand.
TTAACATCAAATTAATGACAATTATTTCGGGAAGTATTCTTGACGCTACGGTAAAAACTTCCCTACGTTCAATAGGGTAAAATGTGTCTTGCAGTTTATGAAATATCCCTGGGTTAAAAATTGATAAAATGATATTTGTATTTGAAATTGCGATCGCAACAATATAATCATTCAGTGGCATTTAGCTAAGTAACAAGTTGTGCGTTTTTTAACTTAGGGAGCGCCACTCGCCACCTCCTGGCGATCATCGAAGACGGTTGAAAATTTAATTAACGAGGAAAGCATTAGGCGTCGAAATCTTTATCGGCCGTTGATTTAAGAAAACACTAAGATACCACTTGATCGGGGCCTATTGTGTCACTTCGATATTCGAGTGTTGCACTCGTGTCAAGCTGATTTGTGCAAAGTAGCAAGCGAATGTTCGCTCGTACTTTTCATCGTTCGACAAAGAATTTCAGCTCCGCTTCGCCCAGTCGATCGACGTCGTGTTTTATTAATCCCCCCCCCCGCGAGACTGCGACCTCGGAATATATAAGACGATTTTTAAAATTCAATCAAACAATAATTGCCCCACCGCTACCTTGCAGACTTTTTAATTAATTAAGTGTCATTGATTGGAGGAGCGAGTGCACGAGTACACGGGTTATGAGTAAGTGGACACGGCAAGCGTCGGAAATTGGATTAAACGACATTTGGCCGGATTATACATGTCTGTTTCTATACAAGTACAAGTAACTGGGTTAAAGTTAAAGTTGCGTTCGAGGCTCGTTAATATAATGCCGGATCGTTAGTTGGTGTAGTTGGCTGGGATTTTATTTTCATTCCGAGAATAGATTTCCAACGAACCCAAGTATCACCCGCGCTTTTTGCGGAACCACTTCCGGAGCCAGTGTTTTATCAGTCCTCGCGGCTAATTGTCATTTCAATTTTCGGGCGGACGTGCCCCGGTAATTACTTACTTACTTCCCTGCCCTCCGCGACTCGACGCCGGTGTATTAGTTCAGCCAAGTCTTGCAACTACGATAAAATTGGGCAAAGTTGGACGGAGCCGCAGCAGCCGAGCAAACAGCCGGACTCCGCGCTAAATATTTGATCGCGTAATGGCGGAGGAGAGCGATGTGTTGGTGGCCGAGAGCAGTTTAGTAGTAACGAGGTATTACCGGTGGCGCTAGTCTCGCTACAACACGCGAGCGCTCGTCTCGGGATCTTATTGTCCGAGAGTCACTCGAGCTCCGCTGCTGCCCGCCAGGATGTTCCTCTCGGCCTGTAGTCCGCGAGGATTACCACCGGCCAGAGGCGATACTCGGATCAGTGGGTTCTCCGCCGCGTTGTTCGGAGCTCGGAGACGGGTCGCGAACTGTAGGCGACAGACAGGCGGAGGATTCGAGCGACATTTTTTTTAGCACAGTTAATGCCAGGACCGCGTCGCGCCGCTTCTCCGTGCGAATTCTGCGTTCGATAAAATAATACAAGACTGTTGCGCTTTATCCGATTTGCGACTCGAGAAAGCTTCGAACGCGAGCCCAATTTACGAGCTTTGTAAATTCGCAAATTCGCAAATTTGATAATGACTCGTAAATTTAAAAATTTGTCAATTAATGCGAGAAGATAAGGCGCAGCTCGTGCGAAAACAGTATTTTCGACGCCAGAGCTTTTACTACTAGTTAGCACGAGATAAGTGCATTTTCGTATAAATAGCTTTTATTACTATTATATTCGAACGATTCTGGGCGCAGTAAAAATTTTACGCCAGAGATAATAAATTATATCGGTTTAACAACTCGAAAAGCCACCCTTTACAACTGCGAATAATAATTAACTCTCACATCAAGACTGCGCGTCGGTATTTAACGCATTTTTAGGGATAAATAATCGCCGACTGCACTCGGTAAACACATTCGAGACGAAAGTCAATTTAATCATTGCATAAAGATTTTCACAAGGGATACTTTGAAAATGTAATCTTTTCTCGCAGTTGTACGAGAGAATTATTGTTGCAGTGTATAATATTTATAGGCTCGTACGTATTTGCACGGGCACATGCCCGCAGAGAAGACTGTCGGGAAATTCCGGGCTGTGCCGCAACTTTTTTCTCTCGGGCCTTGGACCGAAGGAACTTGAAGAATGGAGGAAGCAGAGGAAGAAACGGCAATTAGAGAATAACCCGAACAGCGACCATTGATCCTCGTAGATTAATCTCGCCTAAAATTTATCACGTTATAACTGAAGTTGCCGTGCGCCGTTCGTTCGCTTGAAATCGGCGTCCTCTGCTGCAGTTCTGACGCGCGTTTGCGTTTAAAAAATGAGCTTATGAAAAACGACAACGCGGCACTTTTGTCCGGGCACGAGGATTCCGAGGGTGAAAGCTCGCGCGAAAGCATCTGTGCCAGGCGCCGATCCTCGCTCGTCCTCTGCTCACTTTTCGCTCCTTTCAACGTCTCTTAATCGAGCTTTTCATCTCGACTCGCTGCCCGGAATCTCGACTTCCCGAGCAAATGCAGAAATGCACGCGGGGGTTCCGTTTGACGGCCGAATTCCGATCTCCAAGATACTTACCGACACGGTAAACGTCGGCTGTTGGTTCGCTCGTCGCGCTCCAACGGTCTTTTGACATTTTCCACCGGGCGAAAAAAGCGACGAGCGTGTAAACCGAATGACTCTTTCCTCGAGTGCCTTTGCGCTTTCGTGCCTTCAGAATTCTCGGCTTATTTTCCACGCGTACAAGTCGCACCGAGGATTACGTTAGTTTTGTTGATTAAACTTTTGACGATAATTCTTTGTTGATTACGAGCGCCGCTACTTTTTAACAAATTCATTTGAAGTTATAGGAGCGAACGGGGTACCTTGATTAATTGCGAAAGTGGAAATGAAAATTTGAATACAGTTTGCAGGTGCGCAGTTTATTTGTCCTTAAAATTGAATCCGTTTTATAGGTTGGACGCGAGGAAAATTAAAAATATATATGTAGACGAGGATAAAAGAAGAATTTTATTATCGAATAGCGATCTTGGAGATTAAAGATTTTAAATCCTACGATGTTAAGAATCTCTTTTATTAGGCGGGGCTGGAAGGAAAAGCAGTTTAGGCACGAAAAAATTTTTAATCCTACGAATGTAAAAATGTCTATTAAACAAGAGTAACTTTTTATCGTTCGCTAAATTTTATCGGCAAAAAAACTTTAAAAACTTTATATAGATTCTTACGTGGACGCTCGTGCAAAGGAGAGAGTAAATTCGACAATGAGCAGGCATTTAGCAGCGCGCAATTAGCAATATTGCTAATAACGATAAAGTAAATTTAAGTTTGGAATTTGATATTAAAACTTTTTATTGGCCCACCCGCACCTGCGAGCGCTCGCGAATCGTAAATACTCGTTCCGGCCAAAGGAAAAATCCGCCGATTAATGTAATAAAATAATATTTAAAACGTGTTTTTAGCGCCTTGTCGAGGCGAATAATCCATAATTTCACAGTATAAATTATATAGATTTTAAGCTCCGGCCAAAGCACCAACATAATTATTCTTAACGCAAGCAGCATAAATTAAGTATCCAATATTTTCGCTTTTACGGGCGCATGCGTAAGTATAAGTGCGCTCGCGCTCGGCCAGCAGCAGCCCAGCAATGGGCATTCTTTATTTAAAATATTGAAATTCAGAAATCGGTTTGGATGGATGATAATGGGCGTTTGGAGTCGCTCGTCCAACGGCGTGGGGAAGAGGCGCGCGACCAGCACTAAACAGTTGTAACTGCAGTCGTAGCGCGAACTTTACTCGCGCGTTAAGAGCCGCATTGCTAAGACGACAGCGACGGGCCTCAAGACTGTATTGAGTTTTACGCGTTTCGCGAATTCTTTCTTTCCTCCTTCGAGTCTTCCCCCTCGGCGCTCCTTTCTCCCCTATTCCATCGACCTTCGCACGAACGCGTACGAGGCGTGTGGTGTGGAAAATTCGCGGAACACCCCCCCCCACCCCCTCCCCCGTCTTCGGGATTACGTCTTTTTCGCGTCGTTTTACGGCTCCTCCAGACATTTTTCCTCTCCTCGTTCCGTTGTCATTTAAGGATCCTCTTTCACAGCTCCCAGAGGCCATCGTTAGGCGGCGGAAATTTAAATCTTTGTCTTCACTCGAGAGAGCCGAAGCTTTGTAAACTTAAGGTTTTGAATATTTTTTGACGAATACCAATTTCAGCAGCTTTGATATACTCCGCTGGTGTCTCGTGTCTTTATTGAAATTCTCTGTGCTCGACCCAAAGCGTTACCTTCGCTAAAAACGGAGTTGGATTTTTTTACGGAAAGCTTGAACTTGCTTCGTTGCATTTTGCTCCGGACAAAATCGAGTTTAATCGTAGGACGGAGATTTAGTTCATTTTTAACGCGATATTGAGAAATAGAAAATTTAATAATGGCAAGATTATAACGATCGAGAACGACCTTCGATAACGAGTTTTGATAAAGCTGAAAAAATTCTAATCAGCCGTGTAAGCATTTTTCGTATTTTATAATTCGTATAATATAATCCCGTTTGGACCTTAAAAGTGCTTTGCAAACTTTCGCAATTTACGTGCGAAACAAATAAGGCCAGAAAAATTGATGTCATCTGGAACAAAGTAGCTAGCCTATCGTTAATTCCACAAAACGGAAGGAATAGCGTAAAAAGTAATAACGATAAACTTCAGTGTGACGTGCGTGCGCGGTTTTCGGTTTACGAGTAAATATTTACAAATCTAAATAGCATTTGCACGAACATGGCTTTAATAGAGTTGAGTACTCGAGAGAGAGAGAGATGCCATTTAGTACGAGCTGTGTATGATAAAAGCATGAGTTGCAACATCAACGAATATCGAAATGTAACGAGACGTAACGAGCTTACCAGGCTAATTACAGCAACCGATCAAGTCTGCGCCGCTTTTATTATCTCTATTATTTTCGCAAAATTTCGACTCACGCCCGGTGAGTGAAAGTAAAAAGTCAAATCCCTAGTTTGCCCATCAGTTGCGCCCCCTCTCCTCGCTCGGGCGGATAATCAAACGGTGCCGTCGCCACGAGATCGCGCGGTCCGACCCTTGCACCGCGTCTGATCAATCAAACGCCCCCGATAAGCGCGCCGTAGGTGACTTCTCGAGGGTGGGGGGCGCACAATCGATGGAACTGCACTAATTGGCCAATCGCTGCAATTAAAAGCCGTGTTACGTGGAAAAATTAGAAAGAAGATATGGTCGTTAGCGTAATTCCTTCGATTCGCCCGCCTCCTCCTCCTCCTCCTCCTCCTCCTCCTCCTCTCTGGATGTCGTCCACCTTTTTCGGGTTTAACGAACTTTATTGTTCACGTCTCTGCTCGAGGAGCAGCGACGGATCCTTTCCTCGGGATCTCGACGCAACAACGATATCGTTGCCTTTTTCATCCAAAGAATTGCGCTGCTCGAAGCAAACCACAAACAACAAATACGAAAGCATCCGAGCTAAGAGGTGAAACGAAGCGATGCTTTTTAAAAGTCAAGTGATAATGTCGAACGAAATTTTCATTTATTTTCCTTAGCTCGTGCAACGATATACTTTGCGCTCGACTTGAAATTAAACGCAATTCGTTCGAGTGAATTCCTTACAATTCCATCGATCGTTGCCTCTCGACATTCGCAAGTTCGGCAATGAAAATTATCGATTCGACACGAGCGAGTTCTTTATATTCCCATGAAATGATAACCGCGCCAATGTTTTCATTAACGGAGGATAAATTGTACAAAAATGCTCGACGATGACTAATAAAATTGCAACGTCGCCGACAGCGAAATATTTTAATAAACCCATACCACTAAGTGACGTGGATAAAAGGCATTACAAACACTTAGTCTCGCGACGGATGAAAACATTTTTCCTCGGCGTAACCGAAACCCTTGCGAGCGTTCGACGAAAAATTCACGAAATTGAATTTTCATCGAGTCATTGCTTTGGCTTTGAAAACGTCATGTAGTCGAAAGCACTTTACCGGCGGTACGTCGACTTCGGTGCAATTTCAGCGAGAATTTGCCTCTCCCCCCCCCCCAAAGTTGATACCGTGTACGTGAACTTATATACATAGGAGCGTCGTGTACCGGACGGACGTCGACGACCGAACGCGAATGCGGGGCTTCTTCGTTCACTCCGACGTCGTATTTATTTTTTTCCCTCGGAATTTCGCGTTCGTCGAGGAAGGAATCGTATATCTTTCTCGGCAACCTTTTATCAAAAGTTTTCTTTGATCCGAGGAGAAAAAAGGGAGTTGAGAAATCTGCAATTTTATCGAAGGACTCTTCGATATGGATTTAAACGATGTGTCGAAGCTTGCCCAACGAAACGGGAAAACAAATTTTTTTTGGCTCTCCTTTTCAAAACAAGAGAAAAGCATCCTAATCGACTTGTGCGTATTTTTCAAATAGCAACAATCGCCAATTTACATATCCATAACTATTGTCGGTCGGTCGATTTTTATAAACATTTAAAACGAGATTGAATTAACTAAACGCGTTTGTTATCAATCGCAACATCTGAATAAAAATGCATTTTGTTTCTTCAGCGCGCAACAGAATTGTGATAAGTGATTTCTCTCGTAACAATCTCAAAAGTAGTTCATCGTTGCATAAAAAATGTCGTTTCTATAAGATATTACGCGTGAATTGTAAAATTTCTAATTTTACTCACGAATATTAATTGTCGAGGGTAAAACGAATAGTCGAAACAGGCGAAGCTGTGGAAACTTTTATCGCTTATTGTAATGTACTTTTAACACGGAAAGGCTACACGTATTAATTTAGCGAATGATTCAGCGGTTATTAATGTAAAAAATCTAGCTTATAGCAGTTTTTTAGTTACGCGCGCGGAGATTTTTTAAATCGAATTTTCTTTAAATAACTCAGAGTTGACGAACAGTTTTCCGACCAATGCCAAATAATTGCGGAATTAACTGTTGTGGAGTTCCACTTTAAGTTAAAACGATCTCCGCGCGAGCAAACACACGAGTTTAATAGCAGATTCAATGTAAATTCATACATCTGGACTTATTTCAACAGAGTCAAGTTGAAGGTGTACAAAAGGTGATTATTTGCAATAGGAAACAATTGCCTTTTACGCGACTTTCACATTCCGTCATTCCGGTTTCAGCTCATATTCCTTTTTATTTTATTAACTTGAAAAGTTGTAAAATGTAAAAGGAGATTCTTGAAATTCTCTCGTTGTAGTTAAAAATTAGCGCCTTGTAAATGTTGGAATTATCGATTAGAAGCAGAGAAATAACGTAAATAACTCAATCGATAATCGTTTGGACTCGCTTCGAGGCCTTTATCCTATTGAATTACCAATAAGATCAATTAGAATCGATTTATAATTCACGTTTGAGCAATAGAATTTCATTGTTGATCCATTGTAAATCATATGCAATGTAAATTTGCTACGGCATATAATTACTTAATCACGCCAATAGTCGTAACACATTCAAATTATTATTACATTACTATCACACGTTGAATCGACTGATACTAATTTAGCTTTCGACTTTGTTTTATAAATATTGATCGCGGCGATTATATATTCTATATTTTAAAAAATATTTGGAAATGCCAAATGTGTGCTAACGCAAGTGCACACATTTTATCGACATTGTTTAATACTTGTGGAGAAACTTCTAAATTAACGACAACGTTTTCTTACCTAATTCGATGCGATTTTTCGGAAAATGTTCAACGATAAACGAGGTAATGGCGAGGAAACATTTGATAGGAAGGTAGTCCTCGTAAAAGATTTTATTCGCGTCGGCTGTATCGCGACTCTCTTAAGAAAATCGCATCGCGAATTTCAAATAAATTACGGCGCGATAAATCGAACTCGCGAGAACAGCGCGAACTCGAGGGTGGGGATTTTGAAATGCCAACGCGAAATCGCGCCGAATCGCTTGGAGTTCATTCGATTATTCAAACATCGTTGCGCGAAAACCAACAAGTCTGAAAGCGAGAGAAACGCCGTCCAGAGGCTGGAGCTCCGATTAAAGAGCGCCGATTCTTATTAAAAGCGCAAACTTCAATTAGATTGCTGTCAATTGCACAAAGCGATGCAGCGGCGCAAAGCAAACGCTGCGTCGGGTTTCGCGTCCGATTTCTGGTCGTACAATTCGCGGTTCGTGTTATTCTTTCGAGCCGCCGTAGCCGCCGCCTCCAGCTGAACGAATGAAATTAGAGCCGCGCGACCTGCAATTCCATGGAGGCAGTGCAATTCCTCCGGACTCGCCCAATTGGCGTTTGCATATTGAGGGGACGCGGACACTTCCGCCGTGGAAATTCACTTTCCGCGAGGCGAGAAATCGCGAGCGAAAGCCCGACGTATCTGGGGATATTACGATTTCGGCGACGGCTGCCAATAATTGACCGACTCTCTCGGATAAAAAATGTCGCGCCGCATGGGACAAAGGTCAGCCTTTTCCCAGCTTTTTCATTCGAACCAGATTTTAAAGTAGGCGTGATTTACCTTCGAGACAATTCCACTTTAGTAATTCTTCCATTGCTTTGACTAGTGACTCTAGTTGCCGTTAATTGGCGTTAACTGGCCCAATATCGATGGTTGTTGGGCACTTGCGACTCAAGCTGGGCTCTTTGTTTGCGCGCGTTTTCGGTCACTCGCGTCGCAGGGGCTAATTACACGCGAAATCTCGTTTTGCTCTCGTTGCGGGGAGAAATCGCTGGGAAGAGGGAAGAGTCAGAAAGCGGAAAGCAGGAAGGCGGTGCATCGCGCGAACGGCGCCGCCGCCGCCAACGACGAGGAAGCACGAGTCGGAAAAGCCATAGAAGCGAGCGACTCGTCGGGTATGAGAATGGCTTCGTGGGTTCGCGGGAGTCTGTTGTTGCGCCAGGCCACGTCGTCGTCGTCGTCGTCGTCCCTTTCGGCGCTGTTGCATCGAGTTGAACTCTCGCGCATGCGCCCCCCCCCCGAACCCGCAGAAATTAAAAAAACCTCCGGAGCAGTCCGACCAAATTACTCAGATTCCACGATGGCCTTTTTCCCGAAATCTCCCGGTGAATGGGCAATCGATTTAATAACTGGATTAGTCTTATAAGCAACGTGAACTTGTTTTTTGCGTCCCCCCTATTCCGACGCTTCCGTCGGCGCCTGCATTGTTTGCTCGTTAATGGAGGGAGGGGTCTTTGGCGGATTTGGATTCTTAACTGCACCGATACGTTCGCTAAATCAAGATGAGGAAATGTGCGATGAATGTGCGAGTGATGGGGATAATTCATTTGACGAGTATATCGGTGTTCGGCCTTGCGTGCTTTCGAATAATAGACATTTGTTGTTTTTAATAATAATCTACGCGTAGCCGTTTATTTTTCGAGCACTGCAAGCTTCGACGAGTGCAAATAACAAAATTGAATTTTAATTAAATTTCACGCGCAACGTTATTCAGTAAGGCGAGATGCGTTAATAATTATTCGCGATACGCTCTATTCGCCTTCAAATTTCTGAATATAATTTTAATACCGGTTATTCGCTAATCAGTCAAAATATTCGCAAAATAATTAATTTTTCAATGTTAAGTAGGTTAGAGCGATTTAAATTAAAATCATTATCTTCGATGATCATCGCACGCGTCGAGTGTAAAAAAAGTTACACTAGAGCAGAGAAACCCATTTGAGGTTTCGATCCAGAGTAAATTACTTTTATTTTTTCTCGTATAACAACTCGGCAACTTCTAAGCAACAAAGTAATTTACAATATTTCTTGTGCAATTCGGTGAATTTTATGATATATATCGGGTAAGAAGGAAAAGTCCTGTCGAATTATTTTACTTACGATAAGCGCAAAAACTTTCTACGGTCAAAGGAATTGCACAATGCAAAATATTTTTCCAAAGGAGCTACTCATTGCGATTGTATTCCTCTCCAACGTCGTAATTGCAACTCACAGCGAGAGATTTCCTCGCAGCTTTAAAAGGAGAAGAAAAATCGAAAAAGGATCCTCCCCCTGCCCCTTTGCGCGAAATACTTCACGAGCACATTTATGTAAATCGCGCGTTGTTTAATGCCCAAACTGGCAGTGATTACGAGGGTCGAGGTTGGAAGAGGAGCAATGGCGCAAGGCAGCATCTCTCGATAAAAGTGAGGACAATGCCCTTGGGGAGGGCATTTAAACGATCCTCCCGAGCTCTGACGAAAGAAGGAAACTTGGTTCGTCACTTACGGGCGTGGGGCGAAGGAAGGACGGAAGAAGGGCAACGTATGCACCTCTTGGGGCGGTGTATCGGCGGGAGAGGGAAGGGGCAACGATCTGCAATGTTTTCGCGCCTTCGAGGTTTACGCGAACTCTCGAGTCGTCGGCACTGATTCCTCTGCCCCCTCCCTGCGCGAGTACTGCGACACGACGCCGGCGCCGCGCAGTCTCCCATCCGAGCGAGCCGTCGTTCCTTACGAGCAGCCACTCTTCGGGTCGCTCGTAAGGATCGGCACGTCGATAAAATCCTCAACGCTATTCTCATTTTTCCTCGGCTTTTCTCCCTTTTCTCCTTTTTCTGCGAATTATTTTAACGGTAATTCAGTATCGCCCCGCACCGCCTCGGCCTTCCACCTTTCACCTTGTATCTTTCGCGTATTCTTTTGTTTCTCGATAATCGCCCCGGACGAGGAGACCAGTGCCCGGGGGATTTTGTTACTTTTATCGGTGTCCTTGCCCGGCGCACGGTTTAATGGAGCGCTCGTACCGATTATAAATCCCCGAATCCATTAGGAACGAGAGCAGAATTCAAGCCCTACGAAGCTTTGCACAAATTCCGAATTAAGGTGCTTTAAACGACACGATTATTTACAATTTTAAGATTGTCTCGAGCTCGGCGAACGTTATAATCGATTTTCCGAATAATATTGTCGGAATTCGGTTATATCTCTGGACTTTTCCATTATTTTAATAATAATGTGATTTTCAGTATTACATTCGCACGAGTGGTTAGTCGAACTCCCCCACTGATCTTACGATCATTGTCTCGGACTAAACCAAGTCTTTTGATAAACTTTCGAATAATTAAACGAATGATTTTCAAACTCCTCGATTAAGCTTCCAACTACGATGAAATTTGCTATTCGCGTGAAAACGTCATTTTGTTCTCTTGAGCGGCACACATTGTAGTTAGTAATATTGTTGCCAGATCCAAACGCGAATATCCCAAAGATTATTGTAATATAAAAATCAACGACTATTTAGCGATTTTAAATACGAATGACGGAAATGTGCGTTAGTTGCTAAATAAAGACCGCGCAAGCGAATTTTAAAAACGTTAAATTTTAATAATTAATATTACTCGTATAGCCGTTTCGGAAAATAATAAGCACTCGTTGATAACAGCAATGTTAGAAATTATCAAATCCCTTTCTATTATTCGGTGCATAGGAACGGATGAACAACCCCGATAATACATGTACGCGCGTGTAATTACGATCGAATGCAAAGATTTTCTACCTGAAGTTTATTGCACTACCTGTCGAAGAATTCTGGCAAGAGACGACGTGGACAAGAAGTTTACATGTTCCACTTAACTGTACTTTTCTCCTTTAATAAGCTACACATCCTATATCGAATAGCTCTGCCTAAACTTATTCTTAAACGAACGTGTTAAGTTTTGAAGTATAGCAAAAGACTCGTATTCTTAATACAAACGACTAGAGGACAATTATCTAGCGATCGTTACTTTAATATTATTATCATTAAAAAATTTTGAAACGAAGTCGACTGCTGTTAATATAGCCATGTATTGTAAAACGTGATACAATAATTGCGTTGACGTATAATAAATATTTATCAAACCGGCTAAGATTTTATCGAACGAATACTGCTTGTAAGGTAAAAATACGTGGCTGGAAAAAATGGAGGAAATTTGCAGGAGCTTGTATTATATTCCATTACATTAACGATCCATCGCAAATTTTAAGTGCAGGAGACGGCGGCGCTTGCATTTGTGAAATCGAAGTATGTAGCTTATTCATCGATAGAAGTAAGAATATTTCCTTTTTGCAAATATTGAAGCATCGAGTGCTCGCGTACAATGCCAGAGTCGAGAAATGCAAATTATAGCTCGAATGCTACGGAATTCGGCGCAAAATTCATTTACTCGCAATATTTTCAAGCTAAAATACGTAGCGCGGAGCTTTGATCGTGGCAGCAGCCAAGACTCGTCCTCCCGAAATTAATAATCTTCGAACGCAGCAGATTTGTACTCGCACTTGCGCTCGCATACGACGAAAACGTGTGGCAATACGCGTCCGATCAACAGTCCGAGAGAGAGCTGTAAAAGTGTTCGCAAAAACGACGAGACGAATGCGGAAAGTGCAGCAAGAGAGGGGGAGAGAGTGCGGCCTCAACCCAGTGACAACAGTTTTTTTAGATCTTAAATTTGCAAAGTCACCGATATTGGGTTGTGTGGGTGGGTGGGGGGGGGGCATGAACTCGGCGAGCGATACAGGCGTCCCCGTCCCGCCGCCGCGAGAAGTGGCTGCTCGTGCTCGTAGCCCCGCGCCGGGCGAGACCCACGGGGTCGCGAGCCACCCTCGGTCGATCTCCCGCCGTTGCCGAGGTAACCGCATCCACTCCCACCCGCGATGCCCCCACTCGAGGCCGCGCGTGCGCGCCCCACCCGTGCGACGCCCGTTGAGTGGAGGGGGGCGGCTAGGAGCGCGCGCCGGTCACCGGGGCGCCATCTAACCGGTGGACTGCAGTCGCGGGATGCGCCCTGCGGAGGACTGATCGGTTTCGTCTGTTCGCGCGGACGTGTTCTTTCGCGAGGTCCGCAGGTCCCGGCGCAGAGCTTCGCTCCTCCCCTCTTATACGTCTATGCGGCCGCGAGCCGGTGTGTCCAGGTGCGAGGAGTGCATCGACGTTGACTACGACGAGGACGTGCCGGGTCCCCGATGCGGGTGCGTTCGTCTCTAAGTGGGTGTTGCGCTGTGCTTCTTGGTGTTGTCGCGGAGTGAGTGACTCGCCTGAGTGTCGCCGAGGAGTAGTCCCCCAGGAGTCGCCGGGACACGGTGTCATGTCGCCCCCCGTCTAGAGCTCCAAGGTAAATTCAAATTCGAGCGACTGTCGATTCGGATTTAGCTTCGATTTGCTTCCCTCGAACCAGCGGGAGGATCGTCGAGCAGCGCCCAGTGGGGCGGGGATGGGGGCTGACCTACAAAAATCTCCCGTAGGGTTCAGCTTTTTATAGCTTCGTTTGTGGAAATGGAAAAGCCAGTTAGTAGTCGTGCAGGTTGGATCGATAGCCCGAGATGAGGTGAGCGTAAGGTGCATCATCCGGAAAGTGCGGCAGCGCTCCGGTGAGCCGTTCATTTTCGACGGAAGAGCCGCGATACACGAGGTCGTTCCGATTACGAGGCTCGGGTGCGTGATCGACGGCAAGCGACGGACGACGTCTCCTTGCGACGACGTGTGTTATTGCAGCGGGAGCTGGGAGGGGCGCTGAGTTTGTACAACACGAGCCCGAATCCCCTAGACAACGGCTGAGTGGAACTTAATTCGTAGCGGTAGTGGAGCGTTTTGGGGTGCTGGTGAGCACTCGTGACTTGCTGCTAATGCGACTCTACGGCGGCGGCGGCGGCGGCGGCGTCGGCGTCGGCTAATCAAATATTTATTTATCTGTCGTGATCCGTGAGCTGTGACTCGTGACTCGTCGGCTGTTCTACTCCTGACTCCTGGTCGATACGATATTTAATAAACGTCAGGACGAGCTCTCGCGCCGCTAATGGAGCTATTAATAGCCGAAGCCCTTGTCTCGACCTCTTGTGTATCAACAAGAAAGTATAAAAGACAGAAGCTTCCGTTTAGAAGGAGAGAGGAGACTCGCGTTCCGAGCAGATGAAAGACTCGTGCGGGTAAATAAGAGAGGAGACTGTAATAACAAAAGGCGCTAAAAAAGCGTCGTCGCGGATGTACGTAACAACGGCGGTGGGGGGGGGAGGGGAGGCGCGACGTTAAAAATATGAAAAGCGGTGCCGCGCATCGACCTCCGGTTCCGAGCGAAAAAATCCCGAGTCTTGGGGGCGCAGAAACAGCGGCTAACGACGGCGACCCTAGTCGGAAAGTTCACGAGCAAATCAGGGTGTCGCAATGGCACGTCGCGTCTTCGCCTGGCTCCGAGGCGCGGCTGGTGCACGAGCTACGAAAAACCCAATTTCCCGTCGATAAATTCCTGTGGGGCCGCGTTTAAGGGGGATGACCGTCCTCGTACTTTGCCTCCGTCTCTCTCTCTCTCTCTCTGTCTCGCTCGCTCGCTCGCTCTATTCCTGGCGGGGCACGACCCTTGGAGCAGACGTCGGGAGGGTTAACTGCAATCGTCGGAAATGTTTTTTACGCCCGCTCTTACGATGCGTGTGGGTGTTCCCTCGGTATATCGCGGTGGCTTACGCTTTAATACCTTGACTGAATGCGCGTTTTTCTCGATCTGCTGTTGTGACGCTGCTTTGCGCATGCGCTCCCAAACCAACGATAAACTTGAGGAATTTTTTTATTTCCCTATTCGACGAATCGCTGACAGCGTACGGCGAGTCTATCCAATGTGGATAAATTCATTAAGTATGAACTGCATGGGGTCCGCAAGCAGTCGCGTACGAGGGTGTAAAAGTTGTTGCTATCTCGAACTTATGCGGTTCAACTTAATCATTTCACTCGTTATTTGGTTCGTCGTATTTTTACGCTCGCAATCAATGCGAATTTCAACGGCTGTAGCTTTATGCACGTTTAACAAAATGTTTTCAATTAAACGTCGCGTAGAAGACTAATCTTGTTCAATAATAGTTTGTGGTTTTAAACGTTGAGACGGCATTTGTCGCGCAATAAACAATTGCATTTAAAATTCTGTAAAAGACTAAGATGATTTTGTCTCAATGCGCGTGATTGATCGAGGATAGGGCTAGTAACGATGACAATTTTGGAATTTCGAAACATCGAGAGAATTGTGAACGAATTTCGTAAGGACGCGCCGAGAAAAGCCGACGTAAATACTTTATAATCGGTTTATTGCAACTAGAATTGGTGAATAGCGTAAAATAACTATTCTGATAAAAAGTCAACATTATTTCACTTCGATATCACCGTTTTCATCGCGTAATTATAAAAATTGACTTAGTTCTTTGATGAAGTTCTAGTCAATCTTAGTCGAAAGGAGTATTTACGAGAGCAAATGGTAAATGGATACGGTTGTTTTAAACAAATTTTATAGAGGTCAAGTATTCGCGACGATTGTTATATCGATAAACAATGTAAGAGTTAATACTTGAAACAAGACAAACACGCCCGAAACTCGATAACAACGAACAATTATTTGAAAATCGTGAAAGGCGAGAAAAATTAATTTAACGAACGAGGAATCTTCGCAATTTTTTATACGAAGATTTGTAATTTCGTGTCGTTAGACTTAAGCGATTGTTGCCGAGGCTGTCGCGGGTTTGTTAAAAGGTGTTATCAACACAGATCGTCGATACTCTCGTTTTTAACGCAAAAACTGAAAATTCAATACAACGAGTGTACAATCACTCGTATAATATTCTTCTTAGCTAACGGATGCAGATACATTTCAACAGCGTCGTTAATAAAAGCCGTCCACTTTTCAAAATACTTTTCCCCTCCTCGAGCTCGACTCGCGATCAAATGGAAAATCTCAATCGAAGAATATTTCAATTATAAAATTTTGCATTACGCCACAAATTGCATATCCGGTTATTAATTACGCCTTCTAAAGAATTAAACGAGGCTTAATGGAATGTTGAGCGGGAATAAATACAATCTTGATACCCGAGTGATATCTGCCTTTTTACGATGGCTTTATTATATTCGTCGCATTTAAATACATCTACATGTTTATAATGCGGCGCACGAGGCAGCGGCTAATGTCACGTTTACGGCTTTTTTATTTATAACGCGATCTCTTTGATTATTCGAGCCAAGTGGATCGCGCGACTCCATTGGAAGCGAGCGCTGCTTTTTAAAAGTCTGCGCTCGCGTAATCCGAGTATCGAAAAATGACAAAGGAAGAGACGCAGCGTCATCGAGCGACCAATTAGGGGCAATTATTTTTCGGCTCGCGCATTAACTATTGTTCGTGTTTGGGGGGCTCGCCGAGCGAAGCCGCGCGGACGTCGCCGAGAGCGCATTCCTGACGAGCGACGACCGGCTGCAGTACTACACGGCTCTTGAATATTTTCTTCCTCTGTTGGCGCTCCGAAAGCCGCCGCTGCGTAGTTTTTAGTCGCGTGCGCACGACTCATAAGTGCGCTTATCGCTCGGTCGCACAAGTTCGCGCGCGTGGGTGGCTGCTCCCCTTCCTCCTGCCTCTTACCGCCCGTCTGTCGTGTTCTTCTCCGGCGTTTGTTTTCGTTGCGACTCCTTCTAGTGCCGCTCGCACACGCGGTGAAAGCGAGAGGGGAGAGAAAGGAAGAAAGTAAAACTCGCGCTCGTTCTCGAAAATTCGCGGATGCTCCTCGGGAGAATTGCGAAGCGCCAAGCTACTACTCTTCCTTTTTTTACGCAATACTTGTAAATATGGCGCTTTTTTAAAGGTTAACATAGCCGATCTATGTTATGTTAATGCTCGCCTATTGCAAGAAGTGTCCGTTGCCTCATAACACCACGTTGCGCAATAATCCTATAATTGAGATCACGCCACTAATAACAATAGTAATAATAATAACAGCTATCTAATATCTAGTCTAATCCGGTGTGTGTGTGTGTGTGTGTGTGTGTGTGTGTGTTGTGTCGGACTCGCGCTACACATCCTTTTCGGTTTATAACATTGGCGCACGTCGAAAAAACTTGCACAAATGCAAACGCCTCTGCTCTTTCTCCCCGTTCAATGCCACAACGCAATTACCGTTCAACGCTCTTGCGCGCAGTGTCCGATGGACTTGTCCGTCACTTTGCACTTTCTTCCTCCCAGCGGCCAATTTTTTTGCTGTTTTCGCTTCGTTTCGTTCGTTTAATTGGCCTTTATCATTGTCGCCAAATGATGTCGCTTGCCCCGCTTGTGTTCGTTCGCTCGCGAGTAATCGATGATTTCGAGCCTGCAAATTCGCGTGTACACGAGTAATGGAGATAATAATTCGATTGCTCGAAATGGGGACCAAGAGCCGAGAGATACGAATGATAATTAAAAGGCGTTATTTTTTACACAACGGCTGTGACCGATCGACTATTGGTTATCGATAAAGCGCAGCTGCATCCGAAAGTTCTTACCCGAATTGTACCGAGTTATCGCGCGGAGATAAAAGGAGTGCCGCCAAACTTAATCTCCTTCCTGCTTTTCTTCGTTGATTAATATAAAATAAAAGAAGCGCCGATTTAGTAGCGCGTGATATTTACGCGGATAATTAACGAGGCGCGTGTGTTTGAGATTGAATCCGGTAGTTGCGCGATTCGAGAGCAGCAGCAGCATTCGCCGTTCCGCGGGCGAGAGAAGAAGCGAGGAGCCGAGACATCGGCGCAGCAGCTTGAGCACGCAACCTCACCAACACAGGCGCACCGAAGCACTTTTTCTCTCCTCTCGTCTCTCGCTCCCTCTCGATGGCCTTGCTCTTTGTCTCCGAGCGGCTTACACACTTGCACGGAGTCGAATTCGTTAGTCGCGCCCCCTCAAGGAGCCACAGGGGCTGGCTGCGGACAAACCCGAGGGGGTGAGGGTGAACGAACCCTTCGCTTCGGAGATGCGCCGGCAGACGGCGAACGCCACTGATCTTTGACCTTGTTTTTGATTTTCGGGTGCTTGACTCTCCGCGCGGATGCGCGCGACGGATTCTTGGCACTCGACCTCGAGCAACGGGCTTTTCCGTTTTTTAATAGTGCGGAGTTTCGCCCTGGGGGTGGGGGAGCGCTCGGTTGCGCAACTCGATGGGATTCCGGGAGGTGCACCGAGGGAAATGACTTTCCCGGACGCGGCGATAGACCACGAGTTCCGTTTGAGCGATGATGAATCGATAAATAAAGAGCTTGGCAACTGCGTCCGAGATAACAGATTTCGGATTAGAGATTAGGACTGTTATGGAGGCTTTTTTATCACTTTCGACCCCACGTTTTCAATCAGGCCTTTCGTATCTGCCAGGTCTGGAAAAGTTTTTCTATAAGCTGCGTTTGGCTATAAGAGAAAAAACCACTTATCAAATCCCAGATCCTAAAGCCATAGCCACTATTGCACTTGCAGTTCGAGTGCGACTGGGACGGATTAGAAAGAAGAAGAGAACCGACGGCTGATTAACTTTCTATTTACCGTCGAATACAATTCATTTTTTAGTTTACTTTTGCTGTATTTACGCCGCGATATCCGTCAGTGTCGCCGTTATCGCGTTCAGCTATTTAATTCAAGCCTCTTAAGACTTTGAACAATATGTCTTTTATATTATTATTGTTATTATTGTTTTTCCCAAATATAATGTTAGCCGAAGCCTGTGACGGGATCAAGTTTTTACTTTCAACGTTCCAATATTTTTTTAAATATAAATCCGACTACTAATTTTTCTCCTCGTGGATAATATCGTTCGTAAAGTGCGATTGTACTCTTTCACAAAATATTCCTCGTGAAAATTTATGCATAAATTTAAGTCGCGAATTCATCAAAAATAATGTTTTAAACAATTTGCGAAGTAGTAATATTTTGAATTTCATCGCTGTAAATAAAAACAACATTTATCGTACAACTTCACTAAACTCGGCAATTTATTTATAAGAAAAATTATTTAAATTTGCAACTATTTTCTAAATTTCGTATCAGACTTGGTTTCATTAAAGAATAAAGCGGCGATGTTTTCGCTATAAACTGTTGTTCGTCCGAACAAATATTTAAAGTAACTTACGGACAATTAAGTGTTTGAGCGTAAAATGAGTTATTAAAAAGGGGATTAAAAAATTTATTAAAAATTTCGACTTAACCGGAAGCTCGATGCGCTTAGTATTTAATGCATTGCATTGAAACGTGACAAATGAGTTTTCGAGTTGAGCAACTAAAATAGGAAATAAACGAACGCGTTTTTGGAAATCCTTAAAAAACCAGGGTTTTCCTTTTAAAAATACCTCGTCTATAAATAGAATCTTGAACAACAGTTAGTATTGTTAACGCCTGTATGTTTGTTCAAGTTTTTTGCAAATAAACGCGAGCCGTGGCAGTAAAAGGGTTCGCTCGAAATTGGTCAAACAGCGATGGGAGGAAAATTTGCGTTGCCGCGTTACCCCGTCGTTTATTTCCTCACAATTATTAAGAGGTAAAACATTTGAACGGAGCGGAGAGGAACGAAAAAAGTTGCGTACCGGCGGATATAAGCAGCGGCAGCAGCAGCAGCAGTGAAGCTCGAACAAAGCATCAGCAGTAAAATAAAAAGCATGGAAAATGGCGTGTGGAGCGCGAAAACAAACTCGGCCTGTGCAGCTCCGGAACTCGGGGATCCAGGCCGCGAACATAAAACCGCAGAGAACCGCGGAATAAAAGTGTGCGTAATGAGTGTCGGTAAAAGGAAGATCGGATCTAGTCGGTGGCGGTAGTGCACGGGCTGATTTTTCCTCTCCACTCGAGCGCGAGCTCAAGTAATGAAGACACGTGCCTAACGAGTCAATTTCACTTGGCAACTATTCGTCTCCTCCACTCCCCTGCTCTTCGTCCCTCTTTTGGGGCCGTTTTTCGTAGAGCTGCCTTTTCTGGTTCGCTCTGGAAAATCGGATCGACGGAATTATCGACGCCTGCGGAATATCTCCGAGGCTCATCTCTTATCCGGTGCACCCTGAATTTTCGCCTTTAACGCGGGGGCGGGGTGTTACAAATTTTCCTTAAAAATTTATCTCCAACGCGCACGTGTTGATAATGCCGTTGTCGGTCGAAGCCCCGGTCCTTGATTTTCATAGAAAAACAGAGATATCGATGTTATTCGGCGATTATTCAGCGCGTAAATGTTTTCCCTGCCCGTCGTCTAATCCTCGCAGCGCCGTATTTATTTACATTTAGATAAGGTTTGGAAGGCAACAGAGACTATCTTTTAGATTTCGATTCGGACGCTCGAGAACAAATGTCATCGCTCGTTATTTAATTAAGCACCAAACGAATGGTTTTTTCTACAAAATAATAGCTTTTAGCGAATACGCGCACAACCCCGCTGGAGAGTTAAAAAGAGAGCTAAATTATTGCGTATCGAGGCAATAGAAATAGGAAAAATTGCAAAAACTCCCTTTGTACGCGGACTCTCGTCGAATAAGGTACGTTGCATTAATATATTATGTTGTATACGTGTATGCGAATGCATTTGCGCGGATACATATAATTACATAGATTAATACGAGCTGTGCATGCAGCTACAACGAGAAGTAAAAGCAAAAGAGCGGAGGGGGGCAATAAAAAGCTCGAGAGTCGACAAAGATAAAGATAGGAAGATAATATTAAATTTGAGTTAGGAGAAATTGGGTATGTCCAACCGAGTGTGTTAATAAAGTAACAATAAAATAATCTAGTTGTGTTACTTGACGAGGATCGCGGTGTACATTTGCGAAATAATTCTTGCTTATCCGTTCGAAAGGTATGTATAGGATAGCATGAATAAAGAAAGGCCGAACGATAGAGAGAGAGAGAGAGAGACAAAGGAGGAGGAAAAGATGTGGTAGGAATCCTTTAATATGCGCGATATGCGTACTCACGCTCGCATTTTCTCTCTTCGTATCATAAATCTGCATTCCATCCAGGATGTATACACATGGGCATATATGTGTGTATCTTTCCTCGTTCCTCTTGCGTTTATGTTTTCTCTCTTATTTCCTACTATCTTTGTATATTTCTGCCTATTATGCGGGGAACTGCATCGCCGCGTACTTTTACTTTGCCACGGATTGTCAGGATTGCTAAATTGTATTTAAAAGTTATTTATCGACAATTGGATTCTTTTGCAATTGTAGCTTCTAATTGTTTATGAAGCCGCACCGCTCGTTTCGATCAAATTATGTTACGAATATTAATCGAGGCCCGCGTTCGCCCCGTTGCAGTTTCTGGACACCGAATGACCATTGACACGATTAATCAGTGCTCTGAATAATTTTTAAAGCTGCCATTTCTCTCAAATTAATAATAAAAATAATCGAGTTTTGGACTCTTGTTACTCGTATTTACATTTCATTCGTACTTGTTTTTTCTTTTCTAAATTGATCGCCTCGCGCATAAAATCAAGTAGCATTTTTACATCCACGCAAATTACGGGTTTATTTATTGCAATCGGCTTGAATTTACAAACTGCGTTGCTTATCCCGTGCGTCTCTTACTCGTAGCTAATTCCTAAAAAGAATTTGGAAAAAATATTTTTGATATTTTCACCGGCGTAGAGTCGGAGATACGAGCCAGGAATTGTGGTGAGGATATTCTAAAAGGCTTTTGCCGTCCAGACTTTGTAACGCAATTTTCATAAACTAAAGCGAGTAAATGTGGTAGCAATAATAATAGTAATAATTTTAAAAGTGAGGCTTATCTCGGGTAATTTAATTTACGTACCTGAATATACTTTAAAATAAAGTGTCCGATAAAATATATATATATATATATATGTACACGGAATTCATAAATTTCCATCCATTTTTAAGTACACCATAAATACACTCACTTTTTATAAGCTGTTTAGACTTATTCTAATTTATTGAAAAATCAGTTTGAACGTTTACTCAATTACATTATGGCTGGTGCATATTTTTACCACCAAATTATTGGGTTTACGGCTTTGCACGTCGATTGAAATTACACTTTTATTAAAAGAGTTTGCGACTCGTAGCGCAGCGAGATGGAAGTTTTTAATAAAAATTTAAAAGACATTGCGCAACAACAAGAGTAATAACGTCAATTAATATTAGTACGTTGCATTAGCAAGATCTCGCCTTTTTTAGTTCTAACCTTTGCGAACTGGAACTTTTCATCCTTAAAAGTGTAAAAAGTCTTTTCAATTATTAGCATACGATCGAGCCGAGTAGCTTCTTTATTTCAATTAAACAGTACTGAGCTGAAATAAAAGAAACGGCGCACCGAACGTTGCTGCACGAATACAAAGTATTTTTCCGACTTTTCAATTTTCATGCTTTTGCAATAAACTTTTGGAACTGCGGAACGACTGCGAAAAGCTGAAGATTGCCAAAAGGTCTCCGTGCGCAGGTCGAACGAGACATAAAAAATCGTTTCTAGATTTGATCGCGAGTAATGGCCAATTATAGCGAAGTGATATCATTTTTTTCCGGATTTTAATTTAATGCCGCGCTCATATCGAGCCATTACGATACCACATTTTACGATTGACAGAGGAATAATCTATCCAATGCATCAACTTTATAATCCTATTCGTTTGATTAAGTTATTACGTGTCATGGGATCGCCCCTCGACTGAAAATATAATCAACAAAGTATCGCTGATTTTCAATTTAAATACTTTCGTACGAAATAATCGAAGGGTATTTTTTGTAAAATTCAATCGCGCTGCAGCTTCCTCTCAATGTAATTATGCTTTTGACAATTTTTAATCAGCTGTTCCAAGTCCATGTGATGTGGCGCGAGTTTCGGCTATTTTAAAAACAACAGCGAGGGTGATTATTCCTCGGGGATCGCCCGCGACGGTGTCCCGATCGAGGCACGACTTGTAAAACTATCGTCCGCATAATTGTTCGAAAAGAAAAGGGCTTAATTTAGTCGCACAAGGTGCTCGGCCCGAGAGCTCCGTTCTTGACTCGTCAAGACAAGAGTCACGTGCTCGAGAAAGCTCTATTTTAATTACGCGGAGCCAGTAAAAGGGCAGTTGTTGCAATATTTTCGAACCGAAAAGGCAGCGTTCGCGGTGTCTCGGAGACAGATTGCCCGACTCCAAGGGTCGCGATCGATCCCTTGGCTCGGATTTTCTCCTCGAGCGCAAAGTGGCCGTCGGTACGAGCCGACGCCCACGCGAAACCAAGAGAGATTCCGCTGCTGCGAGACGCTGCCGACAACTGCGTTAAAACCTAAAAATGCTAAAAAAACTAAAAAGTCGAAAAAAGCGAAAGAAGAATGAAAGGAAATAACAAAGGGAAGGGAGAAAAGAAGTACACGTGCATAAAGAGTTTGGTGCTGCCGCGCTGCTGCAGCCCCGGCCGTAAAACTATGATTTACCGCTTGTCACTGATGTCTACCATCTTTCGTTCCTTCCTTCGTGCTTTCGTCTTTCTTTTCCAAGGATTACAAGCATCCTCCTCTTGAATCTTCATTCTTCTTCCCATATTCCCCGCAGTTTTGTTTTTCTCTCCTCGTCATTTTTTGCGCTTCTTGTTTTGCGAGCCGAACGAAAATTGAGTTTTTATTGGCTCGATTTGCCCCTCTCCCGGCCAATTTTATACGTTGCATCAAACGACTGGGCACGAGGAAATAATAATGAGAAAGTTGAGAAAGGGATATACTTTTGTCGGGGGCGATCCTTCGTTTTATTACGGTACTTTTATTGTGTTTGCCGAGGATTAAAAGGATGGGCGCGCACTGAAAAGCTTTATTCCGCCGCAATTAATACGAGAGAAGTCCACGTTCCTTCGCAAGGACGGGCTTCGCTCCAACTCGAAGACTGGAACTCCTGTTGGTTCGAGTTCGAGTCTCGTGGCGGGCATTGCGAATTCCTCGAATCGAGGTAATCGCCGAGGCCCTCCAGCAATGTTTACTTCCGTTTTCGTGGCACTTGATAAATATTTCAAGTTGCCCCGTTCTTATCGAGGACGCAACGTCGGAATCGTCGAATGCACCGCTGATTGTAGTTCTTCCATCCAGAAAATCACACTATTAACTTTTAATCTGGAAAATAAAAGATCAATAGTAATCTTGGCGTAAATTGGCTAATTTTCACGCTCTAATCAGCCCTCGGACGAAGGGAGAAAGTGGAAATTGCTCCAAAGCACATAATGGAATCGCTTTTGCACTTGAATTGTGTCGCCGTTGCCCCGTCCCATTCGCCCCCCCCCCTCGCAGGCGCGGAGAAGTGCAAGCAGCGTTGGCACCTCGCACTGGCTTATCCAAAGTCCAGCGAGCTTTTCAAAAATGGCTTCCACCTCAATATCCGAGTTTGCTTCACCTTTCACGCTCCTTACCCCCCTTTTCGTAGTTGCGCTCGCTATTCTAGAAATCCCTATTTCCTGCCGCAGCTGCAATTGCATTGTTTTATTCAAACGTTCGGGTCAACGTTTTACAGCCTCGCGCATATTTGCGCAGTCCGAGTTATGCGTTCGATCCATTAAACATTTTTACGACTTTTTCCCGCGCGCTAAAAGGGACTTGGCCTTCCCCTTGGTTTTTATGCATTAATCCTTATCAAACTGCATTAACTTTCCTATGAACACATTTTATTATTTCTAATATAAAGACATAATCCGAGGCACTAAAATTTGAAGAGAGCGATATTGCCAGTTTACAACTCGGGTACATCATTTAGAGCAGAGCTCGAGACTCGGCCGGATCGGAGCGGGGGAGGGACAAGGGGAGCTAATCCGAGTCGCACTCGCGTAAATTAGTCTTCGGTCTTTTACGGGAGACGACCTCGAAAAATGTTCTGGCTCTGTCGGTCGTGAGCCGACAGCAGCACGACACGCGTCACTTTTTGACAGTGTGCGCTCGCACCCCCGCGCAACCACAAAAATCGCTCAAATTTATATTTGCTTGCCGGAGACGGTGGAGCGCGCAACAACCGGTTATGCATTTTACGAAAGAATATCGCTGCAAAAGGACAGTCGCGGAGATTCCGTAAGTGAAGTTAACGCGCCTCTAAACATCTTCGGTTTCGAAAATTTGCCTCCCTCCTGCGCTGGCCGGCCGACGAGGCGCTCGAGCCGACATAAATACATAAAGTAATAAATTATCAGATTAAAGTGCGCGTGCGCTATCGGGCGAGAAGAATTCGAATCATCGGAGAGAGCATTTGAATCCCATTTGAATCTCGGCCGCAACAGTCATTAAAGCTCTCGGCGTATTCGTGCGTTTTCTCTACCGGCGCTCGCTTCGTAAATACTTGTCGTGTTATTCTCAGGCGCGCAACGCTCTCGCACGAGAATCGCAGTGTGGCGAATCTCAATTATTATCGCGTTTATGCACCTGAAACGAAAAGAAAAGGCAGCGAGAAATCAAACAATCCCCGCCCCCTCCTCGATACAATTTCTCGTAGTCGCGAGCACCGGAGGGACGAGGAAGAGGGATAAGCTGTTCTCTCATTTCGGGCTCATCGGAAAATTAGGATCATCGATCGCGAGTCTTCGGCCAGCAATGGGTTCGATCGATCTCCTCTGGCTCGTGTAATCATTGGCCTCCTGCCTCGGCCGCATCCATTAATCAAGCTAATGGGCCTCCGGTTATCTCTATCTCCATCTCTGTTATTTCTCGCGAGCGACGCGCGGCCTGCCACTCGTGAAATGCAACTGCGGACGTGTCCGCGGCTCGCATTGTCGCCTCGGCGAGGGACGCGGGGTAACGAAGGAGCGTGTCACCGGCAGCCGGCGATGGGCTATTAGGCTGACGGAGGGGAAAGCCAATTATCCCCGTGTAAAGTGTAAAGTGTTTTGTAATACTGCGGCTATTATTGCAGCTGCGGATTTCGGTTGATTTACCGGAGGCGATGTTAACCTCGCGAAATCAGATCACTCCGAGCGCCATTTTGAGCTTCCTGGTCTGCTTCCTGGTCTGCTTCCTCAACTGCTACTCTGCTGTTACTCGCTGCTTCGAATTGCACCCGAGCCTCGAGTGAAGTCACAATTATGCGCCTCGCGTAATGCACTTGGTTATCTAAGCTTGAACTACATTCGCAAATTATATTATACATTTTATAGAGCTGCGCGCGTCATTAGTGCATCAGCGACGTGCATTAGATGCATTTTTGCTCAGGACGCCGTATTAGTCAGCCGTCCTGGAAAATTCATCGGACTCGACTCAACGAGTCGATATCAATTTACGCAGCCGATTCTACATTCCTTTTATTTGGAATGCACATTTTTCTAAATAACGCATTCGTACTGCCTAAAGTTCGAATTCTTTTTTAAATTGAAAACGTAGAGATGAGGGAAAAAATTGAACACGCCTGTTCTTCCTGATATTAAATATTTTCCACACTTCTACGCTGTGGTTCTACACGGTTTTCGTCTTTTAATTTAATTTCATAAAAGCTCGATGCGTCTTTAAGCTTTTTAGAAATTTCGAAGGTTTGCGTTCGATCCGAAACTCGAAAGAGACGTATGATTTTTTAATTAGGTAGAGTGAACATTTCTTTCAGTATTTAAAGTAGGTTTTCCGCTTTCAGCTCTTCAGTATTGCAACCATTTATTTGTGAATTTTTCGAAAGTATGTAGTACCTATACAAGTAATTTGAAATTTGATTAATGGCACCGAAAGCGGCCGTAATTACTATTATTCGTGCATCTTATTTTAACTATGCATTTTTATCGATAGGAAATAACGAACTGTTTAATTTAGCTAATTAATCAATAATGAAAAGGTATGAAATTTTCTCACGAAAGTTTAAAATATTAAAAATTTTATTAAATGCTCTGAATTTTTTATTCATTATAATACATATGCGCGAACAATATGTCTAATATTGATTAAAAAATGATGCAACAAATTAGATTTTTAATAATAATGAATTTTTTTAAATTATGCAAAGTTATAAAAAAAAACTCGTTTTAAACGAAATTCGTATTTGAATCGGTGTAATTAATTTTTTTAATTAATGTAGCTTTGTCTTCGTTAAGATAATTACATACTTCAATGACTAATATTTGTCCACCAATGCCGAACATAATGTAATGCATAATTTTAATTTCAATTCGTTCGATCGAGTCTCAAAAGAGATTTTACTACGTAAGCCGTTGGTAAAATTGCTTCTACCGAATAAAATTTTATTGTTTTACACGATTATAATGCATCGTTTAAATAACTTTTATCTTCGTTGGTAAACTATAGTAATAAAAAATAAATGATACTCTATTTACAATGAATTGAGTATTACTTAGTTGTATATTAAAAGTCGTAAGTTAAATTGAAATAAAATTACATTTATACTAGCGTCGTAAGATTAGCGAGCGAAGCAGCTGAGTAATTTTTAGAGTTTGCAATTTAGCAGTGAATACGACGCGAAGTTCAAAAGTCAAAAGTATGTGTGTCGCGTAATTCTTATCTGCATTACATAAAGAATTTTTCATTCTATCAGTTTCTAAAGTTTTAACTAGACAAACGACAGGTGCATTGTTTTACGAGTCGCTGCGCAATGCGACGTTGAAAAAAAACAAAACACAAATTGCAAAAGTTGTTTTATAGAATGACGACGCGAGTGAAATAAAATGCTCGCTCTAATGTAAATAATGATTTTCAGCTGCATTTTCTCTCTTTCGAAGAATAAGAATTTCAACAAAAACAGGAAATTTAAGAACAAAAGTTATTACATCCTTAATGAAATACATATTATTCTTTTTATTATAGAAGATGGATACATCATGGCGCGTTTTCACTTTGCCGTAATGTACGTGTGATTTTTTTCTTTAATAATTACACGCGCGAATTTCTCAATTTCAAGACTCAAGTTGTTGCACTTATATGTTTTCTCTTTTTCCTCTCGACTCATATTTGTGTCTGAGTTATTTATTATACGGATTTAGAGTTTGATTCGAATGGATCGAGCAACAATCGCCGTTATATAAAACGGAAATTTCATAATTGACTCGTACGAGTTCATCATCCGTCATAACCACGAATTATTTCCATTAGCTTTTATTTGCTTTCGCCGGAAAAGTGAAATGCTCATCGAGGATGCGAGTGAGTTTGGCATTTTAAAGAGGTAGGGCTCGCCTCGAAAATAATCGAAAGGAATTGAAAAGAGTCGAAACATTAGATTCGTAAAGAAGGAGTAGTGAAGTAGCCGCGGCGGTGGTGGTGGGGGGGGGGAAGTGACGATGACCAAAGGAATAATGAAAACACTCGACCGACGAATAATAAAGGGAAGATTAGAAAACGAGAAAGTGCAGCGGAATGACGCAATGCGTGTGACGTGCTGCTCCTTGACGAGAATCATCGTCTTCCCGCGCGGGAACGACGAGCTCGATGGCTCGTTATTGCAAGGCAGGCACTCGGGCAACTTTCCAGTGAAAGTGCAACAACGAGGCGGCGCACGTGAGTTATTGTTGGCATCGGGCTGATCGGCAAGGGCCCGCGAAGAAGGGAAAAGACATTAAAAAGGCAGTTTGATTGATTGATTCCCGCCGCTTATTTATACTGCGGCTCGTCTATTTGTACAGCGATCTACAAAGAGCATTACAAGGTCAAAGGGGTTTCGCGGCCAGCAGGCAGAGTCAGTTGCAATACTTATTATTGATGAAAGTTAATTTAATTTTCAGCGCATCTGTCAGCGGCAGTGATTGCCGTCGAAGGAGGCGGCGGCGCGAGCCTCTAAACAGAATTCAAGCTCGCGATTAATTTTGTAATTGCTCCATATGATTTAATAATAATTGCTAAACGCGAGCACGATGGCGTTAAATTTTTAAGATAAGATCGCTTTTTTCTCAACACATTGAATTATTAACACATCCGGTAT
This sequence comes from Platyscapa corneri, assembly GCA_018907185.1. Classification (NCBI taxonomy): domain Eukaryota; kingdom Metazoa; phylum Arthropoda; class Insecta; order Hymenoptera; family Agaonidae; genus Platyscapa; species Platyscapa corneri. Next base: position 1,811,634 of record JACCHW010000014.1, read on the forward strand.
CTCGTAATTGCATCTCAGTTGTAGATACGATCGCGCGGATTTCGCGGCACTTTTTTCGTCGAGCGTCGAGCGTCGAACGGTGATAAATAAAATTACGATTTTTCAGGATCGCCCAGGTAATTTCGTTGTTAGCCCCGTATTTATTAACTCCTCGTAAGCTCGTAAAGTTCCGTGGGAGAATAAAAATAATCCCGAGCGTCTCGCGAGTTATTATTTTTCAATAAGACGAAGGGCGAACGTATCGGAGTCCGCCCGAGATGAAAGGGCAACAACGTCGATCCGTGAAAAATTTATAAACGCTTGAATTAATACTGATTAATACCGGGGGAGGGGGACAGCGAGGCAACAGTTGCTCGATGAAAATCGTGAAACACGAAAAGCAGCGAGAACGAATAAAATTCCCCGATAATTTCGCAATAATTGCAGTATTAATTTAGGACGTGGGGCCGAAAGTAAAAAGACTACCCCCGCAAAAAAGAAGCGGCAGATCGTATCTCACGCTTAATGATAAACCGTTTTTCCCGAGACGAATCCTCGCATCCTCACGCACCGGGTAGAGAATCTGCGCTGCTCGTAAATCCAAAATGCCAGAGGCACGAGAAGGGAGTGAAAGAGCGAGAGAGGGGAACAAAGATAGAGGTCGGACCGCGGTTTTTCGGTCGACCTCTTCAACCTCTTTCTCTCGCCCCGTGATATTTCGCTTGTTAGTCGGTCCATTCAGAGCCCTTTTTCGGTTCGGCTTGTCTTTTTTCTCTCCTTCTTATCGCCAATGTTCTTTTCGCACTCCTCGGAACCGCTTTTGTTCTCTCTCTCTCTCTCTTTCGACGCACGTTGCATTTACAAAGCTTTTTTCTGCTTTTCCTTAATTTATGCGATGTTATTTGTTTCCCGACCTCTCCCTCGCATTTGTGTTCAGTCACTTTATGGTCATTACTGTTAATAGTGTAAGTTATGCGCTTCTTTTTATCCCAGCAGTGATATTTTGAAAGCAGCTGATTCACGACGTGATGAGAGTATAATGATGAAAATGACTGTTTTTAAAAAAATTTAATCCTGAGTTATGAAAGCGTACGTATCTGAAAGTTATAAACATTAAATTGCGCAATGATGCAGTTAAAAAAGGGCATTGAATTTTTGGCGTCGTTCGTATTTCATTCTCCGTGGCTGGACACTGACCTCGAGCACTTTGAAATTCATTAAAATTCTTACCTTTAATATACGCACGTGTGTACGTGAGCGAGCGCCCGTTCGTGTGCGCGCGTTCGCGCGCGAGTCTTACGTCCGGCGTAAAAAAATATAAAATTTTACTCCGTTTACAATTAAATATTCAAAACAACAAACTTTCCTTTGAATATTCTTAACAATATTTAAATTAAACGAATTAGATGCTTCTTTTAAAATTTGTAATACAGAATTGCAAATAATAGTTTGAAACTCTACGGTACAACTTCCATTTATGCACAAATTATTATAGATAAAACTTTAGTTTACGCTTCCGCAAACACAATTGTTTTTTATTTAATTATCAAACTCGATTGTAAAGTGTTGATTAATTAGAAAAAAATATTCGGTCCAATGCGGTGTGATAAAACATGGAAAGTTTAATAATGCAAACAACGCGAATATTATGTCTTACAAATTTTATGCACTCGGTGCAAGTGCAGCGGGGATATTTTTAAATTTAACGTTTTTTCTCGTGTTGTTATTATCGTTTCAAACGAAGTTACGAGTTTTTTTATGCACTGCGCTATCGTAAAATTGGCCAATGTTTAGTCATATTAATGTATAAAGTATTACAAATTGTTAATTACTTACTTTATTCAGAGACGCGGCGGAAAAAACGAAGAGACGATTTTACTATGGCATTTAGATTTAATACGGTTATTTGAAAAATTACGAATAATTATAAGGGGTAATAAAAAAACGTTACCAAACGCTCTAAAAATAGTTCCATAACTTTTAACTTTTTTTACGGAATATTAAACGTCTGTGTTCTGGTTAAGTCATCCGTTTCGCCATCCATTCAAAATATATTCCTAAATGTAAAAATAATGCCACTTTTGTTTGCGGAAGTAGAAGTTTGCGTCGTCCCTTTGAGCTTCGCTGAATAGCAAAAAGCGAACTAAAAATTTCTTCAAACTACAGCACAAAATTTATCTTTTTGATCACGCGTTTCCGTAACACTATTTCTCAATATTATTGGTTTTGGATTTGAAGAATTTTCCATCCCTACACTCGCTGCCGCTACACGCTCGCGGGATGACTGCATTTGGTTTCAAGTGTTTTCCACCCACGTTACGGGGGATCAGATGTATTTTCCTCGAATTTAAATACAGGCGCAAAATATATTCATATTTATTATCATAGAAACACTAGATTGTTTTGAAAACTCAACTTGTCGGTTCGAGAAATATCGCAGTGTTTGCTAGTTATTGTATAACTGCATTCTTGAGTGGCTCGCGCGTAGAAATATGCGGCACTGAATCAACAAACCGAGTGTTATTTTTTTATCCATCTCGGCTGACGAATATTTTAGGCCGAAAGTGCAATATCGAAAGAGAAATTTCGAGCGTCGCGTGTGGTGCAGATTTCCAAGGGCCGCCGAGCGTCCAGTTACACGCGTGGATGAAAATTAAGAGGCCGTATTAGAGTTTCGTTGCTTTCCGTCGTTCCGGCGCTCGGTAATGTTCTGAACAAGAATTCGAACCGGAGACGAATGGTTGACGCGGCGAGTAAAAATGCGGACAAACGGAACCGGGAAGGGTTTGCTCAGAAATCAAATTGCTCGCGCATTTAGCGAAGCGGGAGGTATTTTCGTTAAAAAAGACGCCGGTAATCGTCATAACTCGGGCTGAAATTCATGCAAAAGCAGCTCCGATGCGCGTCTGCTATAATTAGGAGGAAAAAATCTCATCTGCTCGCGAACGTCTCGGCGAGCAGGAACACCTGTGCGTAGAAGCTGGACGGGAAAAAAGCCGAAAAAAAGGCAGGAATGAACGAAAGCGAGTCTTGCGCGGGTACCAGCGAGCGCGAGCGGCTCTTTTGACTGGCTACACGAGAGCAGCAGAGCCTCTTTTACTTTATTTTCGGTTGAACGAGCTAAACCGAAATTACTTGTTCTGCCACCTCGTATCTCCAAGTGGCGCCATCGTCCTCGTCCTCGTCCGCGTGCTCGTACTCGTCGTCGGGGTTCTTGGACTCGCGCACCAGCTCCTGCCTGCATTTACACACGCCCATGCGTATCTTCGGAGGAAGGAATTTTTTCTCGATGCGCGGCCTTTGCTCGGAACATTTGCGAGCGAGCCGTTGCGTAATGTTCGGAGATAAACGAACGCATCGCTACCTTCGCTTAGTTTTACGCACTGATCTTGGTTGGGTTTTGGCAGCACCGTTAAACAGTTCGCCTCTTCGTTCTTGTTTTTCATTATATTCATTATTTTAAGTGCGCACTAGCAACGAACCGCTTAGATCATCTTAGCACGAGAAATAATTATAATGATATTATATTTGCTATATTTTACGGCGCAGTAATAATATCATCGTTAAATTACTATAATTTCTGGATTGGTTTTGAAGCCAGAGAGACGTTAACATATTTTGTAGTAAAAATAATTAATGTTATTTATTTTCCTCCGGTGATTGATATGTTAAAATGCTGTCGATAATTTTGCGAATTACCCGGCGCATTATTTATTTACTTAATCGGGGGCGTTTTTCTCACAGACGAACTCATTGTTCGTTTGTGAGAATTGAAAAAATACAATAAATGTTTGGATGCGTGGATTTTTTAAACAACCGGTTCGCTTTATTTAATTAGTTTTAACGATAAACTCGTGTAGATTATCCAGGAAGAAATAAAATATTTACAAGTTCTCGAGTTAGTAAACACCATTGTTTTTAGTGTTTTTTCTTATTTACTCGTGGTTTTTAACTACGTTTCGTCAAATTTGTATTTTAAAAAAATGAGATGTTAAAGTGCAAGTGACCGCGCGTTACAATGAGCAAATGCTGCACACTTGACATTACAATTTAGGCGAGATAAGTCGAGTTAATTGCGGGAAAAACAATTTGCCCCCCCCCCCTTCCGAAAAACCTGTTTTCGAAATGAAAACCGTTGGGGGAAGAAATTCCCTACCAAAATACGGCGTTTGTTGTTTGTCAATAGGAGGAAAGTGGGAATCCCATTGACGAATGTATCAGCAGGATAGTTAGTGCAGGTTTTGATAAGCCACGTGATCGCGTCTCATTAGTTGCGATTCGGCCATTTTAGCCGGGCGTCAGCGGACATTTATATGCGTCACAATAATGTCTTTTGAATTTTTTACGATCCCGAGGCTCTCGAGAGCAACTACTAGAGCCACGGGATCGCAAAAAGTGGATAAGCCGGAGTAATGTGGATGAACGCAATAAATAGAGGATCGGCTCTCGTGGAATTAACAAGCGGCTGCTTTAGTCAGAAATGATATTTCTTTTGGGCGCCGAACGGACAGAAAAAATCGGCGCGCGAATGTAAAATCTTTACGAGCCCTAAAAAACGTGCGCTCCGCGAGAAATCATTTCCGCATCGGTATAGCAGCGATAAAACTAATTTACAGTTCTTATTTTAATGTCGAGTGCGAAATCGGAGACATCATATATACGTCTGCGTGCACGTGCAACTGCGTGTATGTGTAAATCTAAACGACTGTCTTTTCCCTTGTGATATTTTTCCCTTAGTTTCGAAGCGTCGAAGATATAATGAGAGTGACGTAAATGACGCTGTTAAAATTAAGAAAATTTATCCTTATATACGCGTCACACGGGCTGCGAGTGACGTTAACTTCTCCTGCGTGTGCACTGCGGAAATGTAGCCGTGCAATTCGCTGCGTTTCATCCTCCTAGGAAAATAAAATGGAAACTGAGAGAGAGAGAGAGAGAGAGAGAGAGAGAGAGATCCTTTCGCACGGGATGAGTTGATCGGCCAGAGACAAATTTAAGACAACGAATTACGATTGTTACGATTGCGGTTACCGCAGTCACTTAACCTGACACACCAGCATTTGTAACAGTATTGTCCACATTCTTCCAATTATGCAATATTTTATTCGTTTTATGGCTTTTATTTGCTGCTGCTGGAAAGAATAGCCATACGATCGATGTGTTATTAAGTTTCAAGGCGACTCAATGCGAAGAACAGAAATTATTTGCTGACCAACGCCAACTCCAAGTGTTTGCCGTTCCTCCTCGTATTGATGTGTTTCGAAAGTCTCGTCATTCTGCAGTTTAATCGGCAGGTGACGCATCGGGTGGCATCTGTGCCTCGCGCTCAGATCGGATTCTGATACGACAATAGGCAAGGTTGGAACGGCCTTTTCCGGGAAATCTCAAGCCGGCTTCGGTACAAAAGCGCCAACAATTGTATTTTCATTAGTACCGAAGAGTCGGGAAGAAAATTCAATCGATGATTTATGTTAAATCGGACCTTGAAAAGTATTTTAATAGCGAATATAAATATGTTCGTGGCTTGAGACATTCGAATCTCAAAGATAATTAAATTTAAGTTGAAGAGTCAACTGGAACTTTAAAAACGCACAAATCTCCCTTAATCTAAACAACGCGTCGATGCAAGGTTTTCATTAATTTCGACGAAACGACTGTGTCGTGTTTGCACGAATAACAACAGGCGGCCATCTGTACTCGTGCACGTACGTGTACTTTTTATCAGTTAAACGAACTAATGAACCGGCCATGAATATAATAAGGCTTGTGCACATTTTATAAAGATTTTAGACGAAATATGTATCGAGACGTTTTTACGTTCACGAAGTTTGTAAAAATATCGGCATTGGCTTGTTAAAAATTCAAGAGGCCAGACGGAAGTTGTGGCAGGAAAATCAGGGCGTAAGAGTTACGAGATTAAACTTCGTTACTTTGCAAAAGCTACGTCTTACTCTATCGCTTGAAAAAATTAAAGCATAAGTCGTAAATTAAGAATAGAGGTGCAACCGACATGTTTTACCGCGATGAATGATTTGAAATTTGACTGATCGAATATAAAAATTAGCTTTAATTAGAACTCAAAAAGCTCGCAAGTTATGCAAAAATTTGTCAAATCGTTAAAAACTTTGCTATTTATTTTATCGTAGGCTACAATTTTTTTTACCAGTAGCGGCTTCAGTTTTGTTAATGGGAAAGTAATTTAAAAAAAAATGTATTACATAACTTGAATCGTTTAATAAAACCCAAGGAATGTCTAAAGAAAAACGCAAATCAACCAATAGTTGCCACTGCAATTTAACTTTAGAAGTTTAATTTTTAATCGCGAAATCTTATTGATAAACGAACTCGATGATATATATTTTTGCTCCATTTTCTGAAAGGACGGATTTATCTCGACGTTATCGTTGTATCCTTATTCCAGACTTTACCCGATACTCGCAATCACGCAACACCATCTTACTCGAGCGTTTCATTTCCCTCGTTTTATTTCGTTCTAAATTTTTCTCGTTGGTATTTTATTTTTGAACATTCGAGATTAATATTCCGGAGGTCGATATTCCATAATCCGAGCTCAGCTTGTCAGGTGCCGTAAAAATTTATGGCTTACTTCCCCCCCGCCCCCCTCGGGTGCATGCTTCTCTGATTTTGATAAAAGCTTTGCATTTTTAATTGCGACTCTCGCCGTCACTCGGAAAATTTACACAAGAGAGGAGGCCATGGATGGCTGCGACTCGACTACTAATTTATCAACTCTTTCGGTTTCGTCGCCGCTAAATTCGTTAGTTGTCTTAATTAATTTTTCAAAATTTATATCTCCTGCGCGAAATTCAGGAACAGGAACTTGGTTTTATTAGATTACGATGCGGTGGCTACCGACGCGCAACTTTCCGTCCAACTATTTCCTTAAGTTTGCTTTAGCGCAGCCATATTTGCTCGAGACGAGGATTCGCCCCAGTTTGGCTCTTTCCTAATTTAATCTGAAAGTGCACGCAGACACGCGCGCCCGCGCCTCGAGCGCATTAGTTCTGTAAGATTGCGCTTCTCCTCGCTATCGCCTTTGCTCGAGTCTGTACTTTAGTCCTTACTTTTGTAAACGACGAGGTGTTTTTTGTCCCTTTGATTAATACAGTTCAGCTATGGGGGACGATAGCCGACGACGCGTCCCTTTTCAACGAAACGCAGCCGATGATAAAATTTGGCTGAAGCGTTTTTTCTCTCGTTTCGTTGCAGATGTGATGTGGCATTGAAAGGAAGAGCCAGTGGGTCCGCCGCACAATGGAGGCGGGACCTAAGCAGGGGCTGGTGCAGGCCCCGGGCGGCCAACTGCCACTGCCGGAGGACTCGCCGTCGGAGACGAGTCCCGTGGACGACGGCATCATCCTTGCCCGTGTCCACGTACCCGAGCTCTGCGTCAGCAAGTGTCTGCAGTTTCCGAAGGATCAGCTCGTCTGGGACGTCAAGCAGCAGTGTCTCGCGTCCCTGCCGAAGGTGAGTTCCCCGACCGCGAGTCTTGGCTCCTCGCGTTTCCTCGATCGTAAACGCTCTAATGAATACTGCGCAGCAGTTAAGGATAGAAGAAAAGGATAGACTAACGCTCATTAAATGACACTAGTGCAATATTAATGTTGCGAGCGAAATGGTCGGCATTTATGCGACTCGCGCTCACCTCCAGTTATTTACTGCTCACTTGATGGAAATGGACTGGTATCGCCGGGATTCGCGCGTTCGCCTCTTTGTTTCACCACTCAATTCCAATGGCCGGACTTTTCAATTTTTTTAAATAACAACGCAATTTTCATCAACGAAGGACGAAACGAGGCCGCTGTCATCCATGCTTTCAAAATTTTCCCGCGCGAGTATCGTTAATCTACCGCGTGCACTACGAGCTCGGCTTCGTTTAGCAAGAGCCCCCAAAGTGTGCGATGATCTCGCGACCTCTAAATTTTCCACCTGACAAATATTCGGCACGTGCAAAAAGTGCGCAAGTGCCGGCTAAGAGTTTCGACTCTACGACACATTTTCCCATCAAAGCTGACATTTGTCGGACACGTTTCGACGTGTTTACGTTAAACATCGATAACTTGTCCCTCCGCACAAATATTTATTTCGACACTGTCAAATCGCGAGAGATTTAAGCGACTGCCGACTAAATCACATCGTATACAACATTGAGACGTGCGTTTTTATTCCGAAAGCATAGATGACAATCTCGTTACTCGACTCCAGCACACCGGGCCGTTCCATTTTTACATATAAATAGCAAAAGTAACGTCACCGGCGAATAAGTTTTTTCCTTCACTTTCTCAGCGCGGAATAAATTGTGCAATAGTTTGCGTCGGCGCTCGTCTTAAGCTTTTTTAATTTTAACGCCCGGACAAAAATCAAGGATCGCACGTTGGCACTCGCAAGTCAGTTCATCAAAGCGGAATATAAATTAATCGAGTTGCTTAATTTTTCGCGCCAATATTTTTAGTAATATTAAAGATCGTCGCCATTGACGAGGAAGCGATTTTTCACTCGCTCGAGTTTAGAATTAGAGGCTATAAATATCCGAAACTCCAGTCGCACCGGTACGCTTTTATCAATTGAGCAAAAGTTAAAGTCCTCGTAAAATATTTAACCAAGGAAAATTATGAAAAGCGATAAATCTTAGGCAGAAACGGTGACAATCTCCACGTGGAGATTATGTCACCGGTACATTTGTCTTCTCGCGGACTGCGAGCCGCGCAGCCCTTGGCTTTATTTTTCTCACGCGCTCCCATTGTCGCTCCACTTCACTCCCCGATTCTCTCCTCCGGCATTTTTGCCTCTCCCCTTTTCTCTCGTCGCCTGGATGTCTGATGCGTGATGTGCGTCCGATAATCTTTGTTTCCTTCTTCGTTCGCTTGGGTCTATTCTTATCTCGGCTCCTCGGATTCGGCCGGCAGTGAGAACAGCTATCGCGGAAATTGGCCGCGTGGGCGCGTTTTCTAAACTTGATTTTCTCGGGCTTTGGCTGCGTGAAATGGAGATTTGATTTGTGGATTATTTAACGAGACATGGTTTTCGTGACTTTGACGAGGATTAGAATCACGGGTGGCGACTTTATTTTACGCCGACGTCGGGGACTGACTCGAGAGCATTGGCTTTTAATTATTTTACCCGAGATCAAATAATATTTTGATCGTTCGCAAAATCAAGGATCTAAATATAAAAAATAATGTACCAAGATTTGGTAACGTAACGCCATATTTTTGTTCTTCTTTAAATTAACCGGTGTTTACTAACATTAGCTTACTTCGAGTTACTTTGAGCTTCTGATGTTAAATTAAGAAAGAAAATAAATGTTATAATCTAAATGAATTGTCGCGCTTCTTACAAATTTCAATACATTTTTCGCTTCCTTTATAAATACATTTATTTCAAATATTATTCTTAAAATTTGCTGTTATTATAGTTACGATGAAAAAATCTCTGTTAAAAATTGCATAGACATTGGCAAATACAAATACAATTTTAATCTTACTTCGAGTTTGAAACCTTTAAACGAATAAAACGCGGAAGATTTTAAAAAGCCTTGTTACAGCAAACTCGGCCTAATGTTATTGTCCCGTCAAATTAATTTATTAAAGCCAATTTAAGTAATCTGCGAATATTTTTCCAGATGCGCGATAACTTGATAGTTTGATAATTCGATAACTAGTTTTCCCTTGAAATAATTGGCAAGCAACGAGATTACCGAAGCTACCTCGCGTCTCGTATTCAATAATCCAAGAGCAACGGGGTGAATTTCGTTCGCGACTGCGCCTAATGGACATGCACGGGGGGAGTTTTTGTGCGCAGGGGGACGGGGGACTAATCAGAGCTTCGACCCGAGCATCGCAACAGTTTTAACGCGAAAAGTACGACCGGCGATTTTTGCTTAGAAACCGTGCAGTAGATCTCTTTTCACTACGAGTCCATCATGGGCGCGACTTATCTTGCGCAAGATTGATTTTTGCACCGATTTGCGCAGTGCGACGATGAACCGGCTCTTCCTATTTTGTACTTTACGACAAAAACAAACGAATCTAAACGTCACACTTGAAAGAAGGGAATGGATTTTCGTTGAAATAATTCGCCATTTCACGGTATTTTTTTTAATAATCAAATTCAAATCGCTGGAACTGATGCACTAAACCGATGCCTGCAATTCATATATTTTCCTTTAGTGAAAAAATTTACGACTGACACGGCGATTTAAAACAATATAATTCTTTGCATTTGTACGCGAAAATTGTTTTTTTTTTAACGTTCTTCTCCAACTCGAATTACGGCAATACAAGTATGACGTAATTAAAAGCACATTATTTGCTTAAGAGCGAGGAATTATTTTAAAATATACCTGTAAATATTCCAACGTTGAATACTATGCAATTGCGTCTCGGTGCTATTAATTGCACAACGAAACCGAATATGCACATTGTGTAATAAAGGTTACGTTTTTTAAACGTGTTATTAACTAATTATACACGACTGACGAGATAATCGATATTTAAGATTTTTCGATAAAATGCTAAATAATGCAATTTCGCGAGCCGAATCTTGGGAGTCGAATAAAAGTAATCTAGAGTTTGGAAATTATTCATTTTTGCGGAAAAAGCGCAAACGCGAAATCAACGGAAAAAGCTTTTCACGTCGTGGATGAATGCTATAGTTTATTCGGGGAATGGACACGCGAGTCGTCCAAGTGCATTAAATTATTCGCGAAGCCAGTATAGTCATAGTTTTTCGATTAAAAGCGCTTGAACTGCTGTCGGCGAGTGGCGCCGCCGATTCGACGTCGACGCGCGTGAAAATTAAATGGCATTACACGGGAATTAAGAAATTTGCCAGGATCGTAAGTTCCGCGTCGCAGTGGCGCGACAATGCAATTGTCGTCGTTAGGATACGGGGTTGGCTCCGGTGGAAAAGTCTGCGTTCAAATCGCATGGCACAGGGAGACGCGCTCGTTAAAACCTTCGCCGAGGCTCGAGTCGCCGCCGCTCGCACGAAATATGCGGGGAGAGGAAAAAAGGCAGGACGGATATATCGCTATTATCGTAGATCAAAAGGCGAATCGCGTACGATCTCGCGCGTAATCGGACGCCGGCGGAGCGCGCGATTCTTTCCTTCGGACTGAATTATACAGCGTCGACGCTAGTGATAAACCTCTCGCGTTGATTCCTCTCTTTTCTTCCCTTTTCCCTCTCCGTGTGCGTGCGTGCGTGCGTGCCTGTCGCGTATCCTTCCCTCTCCTTTATTTTTTCGTGCACAGGGTCATGACCTTGACTGAGTCGACGCTCGCATGATTTCAGAACACGATTTCGTATAGATTTTTTAATTTTTCAAAGACCTTCCACGGACGGGGAGCCGGCGAACGAAGGCTTTTTCAAAATATCTCGATAAGATAACGAAATTATTGCTCGGAGATAAATGTGCGCGTATTCATTAAAGTCAAGATTTGTTCCACAAGGTGGAAGGAAGGAATTTTCTAATTTCGCCTCGAAACGCTTTTGAAATTGGCCGATTTTAATGGAAGCGAGTTTAATCGATAATTCAGTTGTCACGCGATATCTTCGACAATAACGAGAGAGAGCGCGCGCTTTTTATTACGATATCATAAGTGTTTCGCGCTGGAAAAATGCTCCGATTTCCGCGGACGCTACGGTTGTCGAAGAAAGCGGAAGACTTGGCGCGAGGGTCGATTCGTCAAGAATCAAGTTATAATTGACTTCTCTGTGCACTTGTTGGAATTATAATAATGTTGGTTTCTTCAGCTTCGCTACTTTGGTTAATTTGAAATTTAAAACATAATTAGTTCGGGTAGAGGATCGAATGTTTTTTCCGGCTCGTAAAGAGTAAAAACGAAATACGTTGTAAGTATGATCCGAATTTTAATTTAGCCGTAGCGAATCTGAAAGTAACCGACCTTTTTTGTACAAACAACAATTAATCGTTAAAGAAATAATCTTTGACAAAGATCATCGAGCTCGTGTAAGGAGGAGAATTTTTCGAGCGTCGGCTACTGAAAAGCTGCAGCTGAATTAGTGAGACGCGAGTCGACTTATGCGAGCTCGGTAATGGTGCGTCAATTTAAGGGTCGAATTTTAATAATTCGCACAGTATCAGGAGGAGAATAAGTTTGTAGGAATAACAAAGTAACGTAATTATAAAACAATAAGAGCGTGAATTATAGAGCAGACATATAGAGCATATACGTACTTATAAGAAGAGAATAAAGTAGTAAATGTGCAGCTTACGGCTTAAGTACACGAGACGTGCTGTTTGTCGTCAATGTTATCAAAGATTATTTTTCTTCTGTTGACTTTTCTGTAATCACGCAACAAGATTTTCACGCGTGTCGTCTCTTTTTTTGTCCAACATGCTTGCCTTCCATGGAACACAGGAGGTATAGCAGATATAAGAAAGCAAATTACACGCTTAATGTATAATTTAGTATCTCTCAATAACCGAGTAATTTATTTGCTTCGAGAGAACATTATTCGCGTTACTTTTATTTTACAAGATTCGCAAGCGCGATCCACTTTTATTTTTGGCGGCGCGCGATGTTTCAATCGGCGCCCTTTCTTCCCTCCAGGTTCACTCGCAGCAAATAAATCGCCCATCCCGCACCGAATTCGTCAAAAACACTGAAATATTTTTAGCTTACGTTAACGCAATTTTTCATCTGTTTGCACGCCCTGTTTAAATAATATAGTCGTTCTTAATGAAAAATAGATCTCTTCAGTATAAGCGCTCGTGTGCAATTTTATTAAAGCTCGCATTATTCCAAGAATAATGCTTAATGCTTCTCGAGTGTTAAATGTCAATGCAGCCGGCGATGAAGTTAAAATAAAAATGTCGAGTGATAAATTGCGCGGAGGTACGGACGTTTACGAAGAAATTTATTCCAGTAAATTTACCTAAATTAAGAGCACGAAACGATAAAACGGTCTGCCTCTAGTGAAATACTGAAGAAATCATTGACCCATTAAATCAATAACCCCAACTCTAGCTTTTACCTGCATCGTCTATAGACTGTCCATTCGCGCCTGTCACTCATTCCTCGTGGGCGAGTTCCATAATAATTAGACTCGTAACCGAGTTTTTTCTTTCGTCTTGTCTTTGTGCGCGTTGATGCGAGGGAGGGGAGAGCGAGAAACAGAGTCGGTGAACAGTTGTGAACGGCGAATTAACGGCAAGTGACTTTTGAAAAAATGAAAAACATCTCTTTGGTTCGCTCGGCGGTTCATCACACGGCCATTCTATCAATTTCTAGACGAGCGCGCCGATATTGTAGGCGAAAGTAAGCAAGAACAGGAGAACGAGCCCAACAGGCTTTTAGCCGTCGAGAAAGAAACAAAAGCGAGCAAACGAGTGAAAAAACAGAGTCCATCACGGACACACAAATAAATCCTCGGAATTCATTTTAATCGGAGCGGAGGATCTATGCACTCGCATTCCGCGTTGAGATCATATTGATCTGCCATCGATAATCCCCGTTAATTAGCCCGCGCGCAAGGGACGTCGATTAGACCTTAAACGGCGTCGCCTCTCCGAGGAAGAGGTTACCCGAGGTCGGGGGCCTTTTCTCGTCGCGCGTTCCCGTCCAGCGTCGCGCTTTTGTCGCTTTAATGCGCCGTCAAGGTCACTCCGTCTCGTTCTTCCCGAGCGGAAACAAATATCAAAAGCGCATAATTTATCGTCTCTCGACGGGTGCAGCTCTCGAAATTGCGTTCTTTCGGCCTGTCGGCGAAATCGTCGAGCGGGCCATTAGATCGCTGGCGCAATTAATCGGAGCGCATTGAAATTTATACGGCTAGACTGTAAACTTGATTTCGTTCGAGTCGAAGGCCAACGACGCGAAGGAAAATCAAATATATTCCGCTGCAGTCGTGGGATTAGAAACGCAATTGACGGGTGTGCGATCAAAGCACTTGCAATCGTAACTGTGTCTTGCCTTACAAAACACCTTTTTCTTTCGGATTATACTTTTAATCGCTGCACTCCTGTCTACGCTCCGGACTAAATTTGTTCCTTGATTTTATTTATTTTACAACGGCTCGCGTAAAATCGATCGTAACCTTTATTCGCGGATAATAGGAATCTAGCACTCGTTATCGAAGTCCCTTTAAAATTGCAAATTGTACGAAATTCATTTGGCGGGCCGATAAAAAAAAAGAACGAGTCGATAAACCGTTATTGTTGTTGCAATTCAATGAGCCGATATGCACTCGGACGCAGCGCGTAACGCGGGATACAATGCACTTGTGCACACGCCGAGACGTAAATCACAACAAACGAGAATATTTCAATGAAATCGGCGGCGACGGTACGAGAAAAATCGCGCAGCGTTTGCGATAGAGAAAATGGAGAAACCGATAGCGCGCCGAACAAAGATCGTAAAGCGAGAATTTTTATATCGGCCGTGCAAAATGCATATAACGAAAGATCGGCACGCGTGTCTCCGATCGCGGCTTTCACCGATCAGCTGCTTTGCTTCGCCTCGGCCGGACCGTATATCTTCTTTTGTAGCTCCCGCCGGTCGGTAGTCCAAAATAGTCGAAAGCCGAAAATTGATAGCCGACGTCTCTTGTCAGCAACGGCTGCGCATCGGGAGTTTTCAAATTGACTCGACGAATGGCGATTTCGAGCGATCGGCTCTAAAATTTACAATGAACTTTTATCGTTGAGACGCTAATTCGAACACTAATGGGAAGGCCGCGCAGCTTTCTCTCGGAAATTCTCACGGAGCAGCAGCGCGATCTTCCAGATCCGCCACATTCGAAACTGCACGGTGTGTGTGTGTGTGTCGGTGTCGGTGTCGGCAACTCGATACAAATCGCTTTCCTTCAATTTTCAGTACTAAAGTGCGTGCACAATGGAAGGGGCGCGTAGATTTTTCGCCCTCGACGTCGAATTCCGCGTTGCATTCAACGTCACGTTTAATGCCCACATTTTCCGCGCAGCATCGGAGAGCATAAATCCTTCCAATTTAGAGTCTAAAAATATGACTCGGCGAGTGCTTGTTTCAGACATGAAAGTTTTGCAAAGGAAGGAGAGGAGAGGCGAGCGCTTCGCCGCGCGTTAGTTATGTTATATTGTAACGAGGCGTTACACTAGATTCCGGGCTCCGCTCGATTAGACTCGCAGAATTTCTTTTTCAGCCGGTTATTTACACCGGCGAGCTTCAACTTTGTATTACCTTACAGTCTGTTCGGGCGTTATTAAGTAATTCGTCGGACCTTCGCCTCGAGCTTTAGCAGCTCGAGTATCGAAAGTAAAGATTTTGCGTCTCGTTAAATTCAACTTTTAATCTGGAAAATTCGGGTCAATCTAGTAGAGTTTAAATAATTTTTTATCTAACAAATTCTTAAAACGAGTAATAACTTTATAACTCGCTATTCGCTTATTATTAAATTCGCTGGCACAGGAGCGTGTTTTTAACAATTGAAAGTGTTTGTTGACAAGATCGACGAGTAGCTTGCATGATTTGGAACGTGTGCATTTTAGATAATGATTTTGACGATAAAAAAATAAACGCAATAAAGGAAATGACTCTTTAAAAGGCTATTTACAACTAAAAAGTAATAGTTTACGCGCTTGTCGATTCTGATAATTAAAGCTGTCGTATAAATAAACAACGCGTCTAGAATACAAGCAGACGGCGACAACGAATTATTGTTACTGGTTGACGTGTTATTTGTCCAGGCAGTTTGACTTTGTTCCAGAAATCCCTAAATTTCGACTCGCGCAAGAACATTTTCTCGTGGAAATAATGTCGCGCTCTGCCGAAGTTTTAAAAGTCTCGATCGCGCAACTTTATCCAGTTCTCGTTGGTAAAATAAAATGCTACTTCGCGGAGCAAGAGAAGAAAATGCGCGCTAGATTTTTTGAGCCGCGGAGAAGGGAAAAAAGAAGAAAAGAAAAAAGATTTTAATACGCGATAGAAATGCCGGGCAATTTTCAAGCGATGTAATTCCACTCCCCGTCATTAGTCGATTAGCGCTCGCCATTTCTACTTTTACGAGACATGATTTGACTACCGCTTCGTATTTAGCTGGTATCAATGAAAGTCTCCTCCTTTCCTCGTTCGCGTCTTTTTATCCGGTCTTATTTTGCTTTTTCTCCCTTTGCCTCTGTCTTTCTTCGTCTCGTAATTTCACGGTTGATTTTAATTGCGACTCTCGAAACGTAATCGGAACAAGATGAAGTCGTAAATATGATCCATGCGAGCGCTGAACATAACTCATAGCGGTAACTTACGTTGAAGTTATGGACTCGGTGGCTTCGCTTCTCCCCGCCTTCCACCTAAAAATTTCTAGCGCACTTAACTGCCTCCCATTGGGCGATTAGTTTTTCCCTCCCTACCGTTTAGAATTTTTTCTACGCTCCGGATGAGCCCGATTTTTCCTTCTCAATCAGAGGTTAAGGATTATCGAGTGCCCGTATCCAGCAGCGCAGTTGTAAACAAATCGACAAAATTTTCATGTATTCCTTCCTTTTAGATGGGGTTATTACGTTTAAAATCAAACCGGGAAGAATAATTTTCCGATAAAATAAGCGCGCAATTTATAATTTGGCTTATTTGCGCTCCTTAAAAAAGCTTCGTTGCGTATAAAAGTGCAAAATGTTGCGCCATACACATAAATAAGGGATAGGCCGTGAAAATGTGCATAAAATGCCAGGGTTGTGCGTTTTGCGTTTTATTGCGAGCACTCCAATCACATTAGTTACCTAGGATAATAAAAAATACTTTGCTTACTTTCGCTTCAATAAGAGCGATAAATTGTTGATATTTGTACAAGAAATTTATGCATCGTTTGCCGCATTCAATTTAACCTAATAATTTGAGGTAAGGAGGCAAAAAGTCCAGAGCTATAAAAGCTGCGGCAGCTCGAAACTCTTCTTTTATCAATACTTAACTCCCGATGTGTTTTTCAATAAGAAGTATTAAAATTTTACGGTCTAATATTTTACATCGCCAACAAGAAAATAAGCCTCGCGCAACTTTTTAGCCGTCCGACGGCGGCAAATCGTCGATCTTTTCGCGAAATAATATAACGTCCTGGTTCGTTCCTCGGTCGATAAGCCAAACTCGATTGGCCCTGGAATTAATTAGCTATCGATTCGAGAGTCCCCTCCTCCGGGAAAGCCAGGAGACGCTCGTCTCTACGCAGCGCGAAAAGCCTTTCGAGAACACAATGCGCGCGCGCGCGAGCCGTTTTCGCAGCCCCCGTCCCCCGCCAGTGACGCGGCAACAATATTCATCGTCGGCAATGAAGGCGCGAGAATTTCGTAATCGCTCCTGCAACGCCGACAAAAGGATATTTCGAGTGCGCGCCACTTGAGCGGACAGTGAGTAATCGCGATAAAAGAAGAGTTTCGCGCTCCCCAAGATATCGCGATTAATAAATAACCGAGGCCCGAGAGAGCCCGGACTGTTCTCTCTTTTTTATTAATGCCGAGGACTTTATTACAAGAAAAGGCAATTTGTAATGTGTCCGAGGATAACTCGCCACCCATCGAACTCGAACTCGCCCACTGCCGCACATCACACAGCGCCCTCCCTCAAGGTTCACAGTTTTATAATCTGCACCTATGCAAGAAGCGCACCACCGACCCGAGGGTGAAAAAAAATGCGAAAGGGTTTTATCTGGGTATAAATAGAACGTATCGACAGCCGCGAGTCAGCGAATTATTTATGGCCGGGATGCGGCTCGTCCGCGGAAAAAGTTTTTCGTGATGCATGGGCATCGTTTGGAGCGGGGGCAGGGGGCGAAAGTAGCTGTTCGAGGATTGATAACACGGTGCACTTGCTCCGTTTGATGGATTTTAATTACTTGAAAATTGTAGTGTTGAGTAATCACTGAAATTAGAGGAGTAATATTGATCGGCCGAGTTGCTGCGATGCGTGCAGATGATTACAGACACGAATAAAGGAATGCGAATCGATCTCGAAATATCTTTCCAGCATTTCCAAAAGACTAAATGGGATAATCGCGAAACGCTCTTATAAAACCAGGCCGTTCGATCGCTCCGCCAACGGTGATGTTTATCCGGTTTGAAAAATTCATTCGCGATGTTTTTTTAGGTTATGCTCGAACGTCACCAACTATCGCGCGTTATTTGACGGCGGACGGATCGTTAAACCCCCCGATCAACGTACACTCGGGAGTGGCTAAATTTTCGTTTTACCCCGCTTGGCTCGCCAATAAACTGCTTATTTATGAAGATTCAAGTCGTCGCTGCCGTCGACGATTGTTCGTTAAACTTGTAGAAGCATCGAAACGAAATGGAGCAAATAATTAGAAGATCTTTTAAATACGAAGAATGCGCGTGCGCTGTGCTGCTAACCTAGAAAAAATACTTTCGTACTTTTTTCCACAAAACTGTAATGTCACCATTTGTCGATACTGTAAAAAATTTTTAGTGTTAAGTGCAATTGAAAATTTATCGTCCTTCCACATCCGCTTAAAGATGTTTCACACGAAAGATCTTCAAATTCTCACGCGACGGGTCGAAACTTTAAAAGCAGACTCAACGCCATTGAGTATCTAAATTTCGAAAATTATTGGATGGCAAAATCAAGGTCATTTAGTCGTTGCATCGAATCCTTGATTTTCTTCACGTATTTGCTTGCACCTCCTGTACGAGTAGAAGTTTAGCAAGAGCCCTGTTTGCGTTATGAAAAACCCTTCAAGTTTATTTTTCCCGTTGCACACTTTAGAACGCAGTCGTAAAAAAGATCGTTGCAAGGAGGAAGGAGCTTTCGAGCGATCACCTTCGCACGAACCAACTCTTGAAGATTGCCGTTTACTAATTTACCGATTTGCACGAGACCTTAACACGATATTTTTTACAGTACCACAGCCCCAGCCCCTGTCCCAATGTTCACGATGTTCAGTCACCACTGGCAATTGTTTATTTCATGTGTTCTTGTCTGTTTATGCTCCTCAAACTCACACGACGCTAATCGCGCAACGCAAAATGAAAACCGAAAAACGCAAACTAATAACGAACAAAACGAACAAAACGACACGGCGGCTCGCCACCGACCGCCGACCAACCGCCAACGTGCATCCGTTGTCTTCTGCTCCTCACCGCCTATGTATCGCCTCTGTCTGTGCGCGATTCCTTTTGTGGGCACTTCGTAGGTGGCCACTTGGTACAGGGTACGTCTACACTTCACTAATAGCATGCTTTCGCTGCATGAGGGGCTTTCGACGCCCGATGCTTCTGCCTGCGTGTGTGTGTGCGCGCGCGCGCGCCTGCATGCAACCCCGCTTCTGTGTGGAATATCGCGACAAAGCTGAGCTTTGATCCTCGGATCGAGGCCCCGCGAGTGATAGCGAAGATTCGACTGTCGCCAGGCGCAGTTTGGAGGTGCAACGAAAACTGCCGACCCCGCAACTACTCGTGCGTGTGTCGATGCGCTTTCGTGACTCGCAAACACGGCATTGCGCGGACAACGACTTCGGCTAAATTACACTCGTGCATATCGAGGGACGCTGGATTTGTCATTTGCTATTCTTCGTTTCGCGATAGCTCGGGGCGAAAAGTAAATTTTAACTCCTTTCCTGGATTGCCGTCCCAAGATTGAATAACATTTTACGGTCGTGCAAAGTTCAGCGCTTTACAAAGGCGCGGAGTTTATTACTCCGAGAGTTGAATAATCGAAGGACGACTGTAATGCCGAGCCGTTGTATTGAATTCCAGACGTATTTCTAGGCATTCGCGAATTTCATCGGATGCCGTGTTTCGGAGTCCGCGATCGCTTATGCCTCATAAATGTTACGAGTAGAAGCGAAACAACCAGTTCTAGTTCTAAAGTTTGATTGTACTTTAATAATAATAATGGGAAAACAAATTTGTTTGTTGCATGCAGTCACGGTTTGACGATTAACCAAAACTTACATTTATGTGTGGTACATCAGTCATTGGTTTATAATGGTCTGGTATAAATCACGTTGAACCGATTCAAATAGTAAAAAAACTTCATTTGGTACTATTGTGTGTTAAAAAAATTTTTCGCAAAAGGGAAGCCTAATTTGCGGATTGCAATTTTTCAATCGCACCCTTTCCGAGATATTTAAATAGTACAAGCGATCATTTTCTTGTTTTAATTGGTGAAGCGTACGCTCCTATTTAACTGTGATCAATGAATCTATGCATTTATTTACAAATTTAGAGTTGGTAATAATTTTGAGAGCGCAGTTGCACCTCGTGGGATGCGGGTATTTATCTAAATAAGATTACAAGTACGTGTAATATCTATGCAGCTGCAAAGTTTTATCGCAGCGAATTTAATTATAAAAGATCGCCCTCGGTACTTATGATAAATGTTCCTAGTACTGCATGTCCGCTTTTTATTAATATGATTTTTTGCTTTTTATATTTACTACGTAGATCTGGTAGTTAGAGCCTGCGCTTCTGTAAGCCTAGACTATAGATGTATGAAATAGATTATAAGGAATTATAAGCATTTATCTATATATACGTACATATACATAAATATATTTATTTATTTACATGCGAATGTGCATTAACCATTTCCTTATGTTTTCAGACTTATTAACGTTGATAAAGATTTTGAATGCCCTGCGATACAATAATTAAATTTCAGGCTTACGATCAGACCTCCTAACGAACTAAGAAAACAAGCGCGAGTTGAACGCGCATTTTTACGCGAGAAAAGTGGAGGAGATCCAACCCCATCGGGAGCATCTGCTCGTTTGACCTTCGATTCTCGAAGAAAAGGACGAGTGAAGGAGTGTACAAAGTAGGCGTCAGGCGTCGTTACGCAATCCCTCGGAATAGTGACGCTCAATGGGAGCCGGAGGTCCAGCGTGAGACGTGATTTTTCAATAAGTCAGCGGCACAATGGGCGATGGGCAAAAAAGCGAATCGCTCGGTTGGACCGTCGCTGGTAAGCCTCCGATGCCGCCTCCGATCCAAATAATCTCTCTCAGCGGACGATCGATCAGTCGGCCGAAGATGCATCGCCGGCGATGACTTTCGTTTTCGACCCGACGAATCGACGTCGCGCACTCGCCCGGAGCGGCGTGTCCACCTCGAATGCGATCGAGAGCTTTCTCTCCTCACTTTTTGCCGCTGTTTGCTTGTCGCTTATCCCGACCGACAACTTTATAGGCAGAGCGCGCGCGCGCGGCTCTTCGCTGTAAAAAGGGGGTCAAAGTATTTTATTTGCGATTATACAAACATCTGCGCCTATTTCAAGTTCTGCGAGATTGGGACTGCATTCTAATCGCGAGGAAGCCTTGCATCTTATCTCGATCTCGTAAAATGCCTTTACGCGGCTTTTCAAAAGCTCCTGCAACTTGGTTTGCTTTGAAATCTTGGAGTCGCCGAATATAGGTTAGGAATTAAAAAATTTTACGGATTATCGGCCGATAAAGAAATTTTGCAAAACTCCGTCGCAGACACTCCATTACAGCTGGGCTGTCGCGCAGTAATTTGGTTGTCGAATCGTTCGACTGCTCGTGCGATCGCGCGAAGTCGCTTGCAAAGGTAACCGACAGCCAAGAGCCGAAGCTTTCCCTTTTCCCAGGCAATTTGCAGCTGCGTCTTCAGCTTCTGAACTACGAAACTGTAACGCAAGACAATTTTGCACCCGACTCCAGAGAACACAACTCGCGGGATGTTAATAACTTCGAGTTGTAGGGCGAAACAGACGAAACACAGTCGGGACTCGGAATCAGTGCTATGCGTTACACACCGAGGAACCCTCCGGGAAGGCCTTGCAATTCGAGCAAATTAAAAGCCCGTTATTAGATCGAGAGACGAAAGCTCGAACGAGTTTCGGCGCGAGCAAAGGCGAGAGGCTCGATCGCGATCGATTTGCGTTCGCGCGTGTGCGTCGCGTCCCCCATTGCGATCGATTCTCTTGTCTGCGAGAGCTTCTCTCTCCGTCTCCGTCGCTCTGGATGTAGGACTCGCGGAGGCGTGGCAGAACGCCATGCGGCTCATTCGTCATACCGACCGGGGCACCGATAAAGCGGAAGACGTCGCTGAGAAGATGGAGAAGCGCGCCGAGCTCGAGGAATCAAGACGTCGAGCGTCGAGCGTCTTGATCCCGTGCCGAGATTACGCTCCCGAGGAAGGTTTTATTATCTCGCCCGGTGCGATATGTCTTTCTCGCTGGCTTTTAAAAAATTCGGCTGCGCGCTTATTTGCGGCAGGTGAACTCGAGCCAAGGTCACCGGGCTTTTTGATTTCGCAGTTGACCTGCCGTTTCTCGCTTTCGTATCGTTCCGCGATCCTTTATTCCCGAGTTCCTCGTAACTGATCGTTGCAACTGCGATGATTAAGTGCGCGAGCGCTTATAATTGATTAATCGTCAATTTTAGCACGGACGTACCTTGGAGTCGTCCTAAAATTATTGTTGCTTAGCGCAATTTGCGGATGTTGCCTGCCAGTATTTGTCGCGATTCGTTGGTTTATAAATTGCAAGAGTCTTCTTTGTAAAATTATTTGTCTATGCACGATTTGTTCGTGGCATTGTTTGAAGTAAATTGCAACGATCGAAATCACGCGTTTAAGAGAAAAGATCAATGTAGGACGAAAATTGTCGAAAGCTTCGTTTCACTTTTAGCAGCTAATTTTTTTGTCGGAAGAACTTATTATTTATATTATTATATTGCGCGTTAGAAAATTAAATCAATTAAATTGTTAAAAGGTTTATCATTTAAAATATATGGAATAGAGGAGATTTAATCTACTATCAAACGTAATAAACGTAGTTTGCAATTCTTTTCCCGTTACTTTTACTTTAATAACATATACTTTGGCACGCGAAGAAAAATGGTTTACTATAAATTACTATATTTCTGACCAACACACGTATAGGTTTACAATGAAACGCGAAAAGCAGCATTATACTTTTCTTTCGCATTAAAAATTCCGGAAAATATTTTACTTCCACTTTTCGTATTTTACTCCACTTTCATTAAATGAAATTCCGAAGCATAATGGAATAATTATTTTTCAAGCATTTCCATTCGCATCTACGTTGGTATATAGTAACTTGCACTGCAATACTTAGCTCCGCGTATTTTATCATGGAAATAATAAATTTTGCGAATAAACGAGTCTTATTAATCTTTCCATTAGTGTGCGGACACTCGATCATTTGATAAAATATAAATTAGTTGATAATTGCTATTTTGGAATATAGAAAAATCATTCGCATCCATCGCTTCAACAATATAAACATATATTTCAATGAAGCGCAGAAAAGTAATACACGTACTAATTGAACTGCTAATCTGCAATAAAACAGCAATTCGGCGCATTAATAATAACGTCAAAGATCTATGGAGGATCTGCAATTTCACTTCCTTTAAGCACGAGAGCTTTGAATTATTGGTTAGATACGGGGGATACGCATCTACGTGTACCAATTAACGCACTGGGAAAGTCTCCGAGCAGAAGAAGAGGCGTCCAACGAATCTTAGCCTGAACTTGCAACTTGCGTAAGTCTTTATCAACGGAGGCAATGAAGAATCGGAATAAAGAAAATAAACGCTTTATAAATAAATGGTAGGCTTTAATAACCGGTTTCGCGAAGCTTCCATGTTTCGTGGATTAATGGACTGTGATAATGTAACTAATGTCCCGCGAATATTCTTATGTAATTATCATTCGAGGCATATTTATATAAAGTCTTTGAGCTTTCTCAAATTTATTTCTCATAATTGAATAATACGAAAGTTAAACGGATAGTTTAGATTTCCAATATTTTCGCGGATTATCGGGTAAATTAATCGACTGCAATTACGTATTCGAAACATCGTTTTATTTTTCGCGCATTGGAGATCAAACAACTTTCGTATCACACTATTGTATCGAAATGTTGCGCAACGTTTTTATAACGAATCCGACTATTTATCGATTATTAGCGTTAATAAGGAACGATTGTTATTACCTTCGTTTTAATGCGTGAAATATTTCTCGATTATCGCCGGTAAGGAAATAACGAAAGGATAAAATTTACGATATTATAAAGTTAAGCAAGGCAAACTAATACGTAGGGTCACATTGTTTTCGTTATAATAACCATTAAACGAGCGATTCAACGCTATAACTTTGTATCTTCGTCTATTAAAAAAGACCGGATGATTTTTAAAGTGACAATTTCAACTTATTAATAAATGTATTTATAATAAGCCGAGAGTGGACGAGTTTAGCCGAATTTTATCGCTGGTTTAAAAAGTTTTTAAATTATAAGTTGCGGTAAACATTATGAACACTTGAGAAGTTCGCTATTAGACTTTTACGGCGCGTAAAATATATTTTAACTTGATTTAATTATACACGTAGATCATTTTATTATGAAAGCAACAGTGTCGTATAATTATATCGCGACTTTCTATGGTGAAATGTATCAACAATGATATCGCAAGCGCAAGAAAACTTCAGCAGTTCAGCAAAATTACAAACATAATTTTGAATCGCTAACACATTACTCGCTTTGTTTCTGTGTTATCGTTAATTTGAACGTTTCCCGTGCTTTTTTTTTAATAAAGCAGTAACTTTCCGCGTCTCATTGTTACTTTCCACAATAATTCACGAAACGACTGCGCGAAATATCAACGCATCAGGTATTTTCATTTTCGTATCGCATTTCGTTACATCGCACTTCTCCTGAAATTTATTTATAATTAACGAAAGCGCTACGAGCAAATCTGTTCTTGCAAACTGCACTTGCAATATTCCACGTATTCATCGTAGTATATATTTTTGTTAACGCGTACTTTTGGAACGATTCGACGTTGCGAAAAGTGCATTTTCCAACTCTTGGTCCCCGATCGTAGAGCCGAGTGCGATCAACAAAAGCGTTTATTAAACGCGTCGCGGGAGAAACAAGCGATACGCATCGATCGTGATTACGAGTTTTCCTCCCAGCGGGAAAAACTTTAAATTAAAATTGCTCAGGCTACGTAATTTCGGATTTATAAATTTTATAAATCCACTTGCACGGGGACATAATTTATGCGAAGCCGTCGCCGAGCGCTCAAACGGCCATCGCATTATACGCGCCGGTAAAAAGCATCGAGTTACTCCACTCCACCTCCGCAATGGACAAAAACTCGCTCTCGAACATAATGCAAACATTACATACAATTTCGCTTAAATTTACGATTGGATTATCCTGCGCTCGACCGACAGCCTAACACGTTTAGTATTAATTTTAAAAGCGCGGAGCGCAACAAAAGCATAAATTTCTCTGGTTACGATGGCAGCGTTTTCGCTTTCACTGCGGCACTCGCGCGTGTATCCGATAATCCGGACGAAAAATAAGGCGCGTGCGCACGCGCGATAAGGAGGCGACGAGGGCGCGGAGTAAAATCGAAAGGAAAACTTTCTATCGCCGGCAGATGCCTCGCCGGAATTCCGAAAAATTACAGCGAGCCTCTAAGCAGATGTCGGATGTCTCTGTTTCGCGGTTCGACATCTGTGTGCGTGCGTGCGCGCGTGCGCGCGTGGCTCGGGACTGCAACAGATCGCTTATGTAAACGAGCCGCGTGTAACGAATAAGTGAATAATAATAATAATAATAATAACAACAACAACAACAAGCGCACCGATGGGAAATGTGCGGTTTTGCGAAACCGTTATCATTGTGTGCGCTCGCGATAAAAATGCGAAAACGTTTCGAGCAGATGACTTCATAATAGCCACTTCCTTTTCTCACTTCGCGACAATAAACTGCTTTCCTCGTTTTCGCAAGCCGCTGTCTCGCGAGCTCGAGCTAAGAAAATGGCGAGCTCGTGCGTTCCTCGCCTCGAACAATCCTCCGGCCGTCGCCGCTCATTTTTAAAATCCATTAATTCTAAATACGTCGATGCTGCGGGGAATACCGAAGCACTCTTTTCGTCGAAAATCCTCGCGGCGACTCTCGTTCGCAGCTCCGAACAGAAACGCCACTCACGGTTTATGTTAATATAAAGAAATACTCGTGCGAGTTATAAATTTAACTCTAATTGCGTAATGAGTTTGCGCGCGCGCTCGATTAAAGTTTGCTCTTAAAAGTACGTGGCGGGAAAACGAGTCTAGTTTACCGGTGGATAATTAATATTTTAATTTCTTCGTTAAAAATCTGTCGTAACCGTTAAAGTTGTATTATTAGCTTAAGATCGTTGCGCAGTCGCTTTATGAATACATTTAAATATATCATCTTGCGCATTGCCGTGCGCACAATAACGCAAAAGAGAATTCGAGAATACATTTTAACGCATCGACAAGTTTGTCCGCTCAACGTATCTCAAATTGTTTCCTAAAAAATGTTTTATCTAATTATACGTTAGGAGCTGCTTACGATAATAGGCGTGCGCGATTACATCGAAGTTGTCAATGCGACGGCGATCGATTTTCAGTCTCGATCCTTGGGCCGATGCACGATTGTTGCACCAGTGCCTATGATAAATCTCGCCATTGTACACCTTTCGCGCGAGTTGAAGCTCGACGAGCCGCAGTATTCGAAATTGCAAGGCTTTATAAAGTTCCAACTATTTGTCGAGCCGCTTGTTGTTTAACGTCCTTTCGGAGCATTGAAACTCTTATTAGTTCCGGTTGGATGCCGCAGCAGACCGATGATCGGCGGCGACAAAAATAAGCAGCGCGGAAACATTATCGACGCGAATTTTTCGGCGCAGTTCGGACTTGCAGTCGAAATAGCGAACGTTTTATTTCTCGGAATTCAGACGATGCGAGTTTAATTTTTGCGAGGAGAACGTGTCGCAAGGGCGCTGCTTATTAAAAAGATACGCATAAGCTTCCTCCGGGTACATTGTGGTTTTAAACAATGCAATAAAGAAGCGAACTGGAAATATTCGAGCAGTCGAAGGCGACTCGCGCTCGGGAGTGTGGGATACAAGCGTTTCGAATGCCGTCACATCGACATCGACATTGTCGTAAAAAACATCCGTGAAAGTCGAGCGACGGCGATCGTGGGCCGACTAAACGCTATATTAGCCTCCAGTGGATAGCTTTGATATTCGGAGAGATAAGCAATATGCCGCCGAGGTATCGTGCTTCGCAATAATTGAATAAATAATCCATCAAGATCGAGACGGAAACGCATATTTCAGACGGAAAACTTTCGTCTCTGCCCCCTGGCTCTTTAATTTCCGGCTCATTTCCAAAACAATCGAAAAAATGCCTATACTCTGTCCTCTGACAATGATCGATCCGGACGTCTTGTTTAATTATGAGTGATTGTCTATCGCTTATCGCCTAATCGCACAACACGTCCATTAGAAATTTAATCATTTGCGTTGCTATCCCTGAGCGTTTGACGATCAAGACCACGTACCTCGCGCTCCGTCTTTACATAATGGCGCCATTATTACTGGCATCTTAGCGATTCGAATTCTCCGACTCCGATTGTTGTGCTCGCGCGTCCTCGACTCGAGAGCAGATTTCATCCGCGTGCTCTCCGAAGCGAATATTAATATTCGTATTCGCGGGCGTCGCGACGCTGGATAAAATTGCAGGATTTTAGATTGGTTCTCGGCCGAGAAGAAGCTCGCCGAGTCGATTTGAAATTGTTTAAGGTCGCGGCAGTGTCGACGACAATAGCGAATTCGCTGGAGACTTTTTTGAGCTGCGCACCTGGTGCCGATTAGTATTCGACGGAGGATGGAAATTCGTTGAAAAACGCGCGGAAAAGTGGCTTTAGACGCGAGTAGTAAGTAGCGCCAAGACGTCGCGGTGAAACCTCTTGGCGAGATCCGCAAAAAGTTGGATTGTATCGATGAAAACGAGTACAAATAAGCCGAGGATTTGTAAATTCTTTGCGCGCGAAAAATCGATAAAACAGGATTTAGCATCGGCATTAGCGCGTCCTGTAACTCCGTAATCGCCGCGCACACCTTTGAGGCCTCGTTCACTGTTTCAAGCATGACATACCGCCTTCGATTATTCGCATCGAGGGAAAAAGACGTTGGTGGCGTCTAATAAGCGAGCGGCTGGCAATTTTTATTGCCCACAGTTGGCAGCATTGCAGCGTCGCAGTGATAAAAGTCCGGCTCATTACGCCTGTATTGGAATTCGCAGGCAAATCGTCCCTGGGCGTCTGGCGATTATTAGGCGGATGAAAAGGCGAAAAAGGCCGAGCGACGTGGCCATGTTAAAGGGCAGCGCTAAACGCGCGACATAAATAAGCCGAGTAATGCGTCTACTCGCTGGGGCCCAGAGCGCGAGAGCAACAAAATAATCGGTCACCTTTTCCGAGACGTTACTTCCCTCCCTTTTTCTTCTTTCCTCTTTCACTTCACTTGCGCTCGTTAGTGTAATGAGACGAGCCAACGTCCCGCAGACCGTCTGCTGGGATGACTCAATCGAGCGACCAACTCCACGACTCTGTATTTTCTGCCGCGTACTTTAGACTTTACATTTCTCTCCCTCGTATCAACACACCTGCACACTGTAAACTTTAACGGATTTTATTGGCGATCATTGCTCGCAGACCGACAAACGTATTTTAAAATTAATTTAAAATTAAGCCACGCACGCGCGCTACTGGCGACGTGATTCTCCTCGACTCTCGTACGCTCGCGCACACTTGCGATTTGCAGGAGAAATATTAAATTTATTCGCCGCAAAAAGTTCGAGCTTCGATATTAATATTATGCATTCGTGCACTTGGTAAATAACGAAACAATTTGAGGATAATGTCGGGATGTTCTGTGCTCGATGATTCCAAGCTTCCACAAAGTCTTTAAAATAAATTCCGAATAATAAGCGAGCCAGTGCTTGTTTTATTTGCAAAGAACTCGAACCGTTAAAAGAATCCGAATGCGTGCGACAAAACTTTGCATCCTTGAGGAGCGTCGCATCGAGTCGCGTCGAGCGACTCCGAACAGAAATGCCGAGTTTGAACGTTGAGCGTTAACTCTAGAAAAGCTAAAACCAGTGATTCTATCGGAAGTGACGGATGATCCAACTCGCGATCGTGTATTACAATGATCTCACGCCCACGCGAACTCTATTCTCGAGCCTCTCCTTCTCTCGGTTTTACTTTATTCCTCGTTATCTTCGTTTCCTTTCACTCTCTCCTTCACGCGTTTGATCCCGATTTTTTCCCTCTTCGCCGTGAAAAAAACCAAATTTAATTTGTCCCAAAGATTTAAGACCCGCACAGTTTCTTAGTTGATCCGCGCTTGCAAATTAAAAATCCGTTATAACGCAATCGTTAAGTCAAAGTTCGGTTGTCTAAAATTTTTTATTATTCTCGGTTTATTTTTCGGTTATCCGAAAATAATGACTTTTGAAGAGAAAAATGCTCGCGCGAACGGACAAATTGCAAGGAGCCACACAACGATGTGGAATCACTCGAAAGATGTGTCAAAATGGTGTAACTTGGACGCGACTCGTTACTGCGAAAAATTGCTAAGATTTTTGCACACCACGAGTTGGTTATTCTCTCCTCTCATTATCTTTGCTGTCCTTCCACTTACATCATGCGCACTCTTGGACAGAACGATGAATTTAATCCGCGCGGCAAATCGCTGCACTCGCGTACGCAGCCCGCGTTATTACTCGCTCACGAGCGATAGAGAGAGAGATAGCAGCAGATAGATAGATAGATGGTCGGTGCGAGAGAGAGAGAGAGAGAGAGCGCGGGGCCGAGGCTCTGCTTGGTACAATGACCGCCGATGAAAACCTGCTCGTGGCCACGCGGCGAGAGAGAGAAAGAGAGAGACTCCGGAACTAGAGTTCGCGCGCGCTGCCGTATCGCGCACCCTACAACGATTGAAATGTACCATTTACAAGTTCTCTCTTGCTCTCTCTCTCTCTCTCTCTCTCTCTCTCCCTTCCCGCCTCTTCCTGGAGAACAAACGAGCTTTTTTCACGTCCGAGATGTTCGATCGATCACATTTTTTCGAGGAGGGTGTTTGCTTAATTACGCGATTTAGATATACGCTGGTGCGTTGTTTCTTCTCCTCCTGCTTTTATTTTTTACTCCTGCTGGCATAGAACATTGAATTGATCAGCAGACCAATGTATCTTCAAATGTTTCGGACGAGCGTGAATAATTGCCTGAAGAATACCACCGCTGCATTTTTCCTTCCAACGAGATGCTGTTAAAAATAACCTTTACTCGCGGGTGCATTGCCATTATTATTGTTATTATTGTTATTATTGTTATTATTAATATTAATATTATTACCAGAGTCGTAAACATCGTTATTAGGATTTGGATTAAAAATGGACGAGCTCGGAGCAAATTTATACGCAGCAGCGAATAATCGTTGAAAATTTATGTATTCGACGAGTACTTATTATGTTTGTAATATCGAGGCGTATATTATTATATGGTATATATTTTCGAATGTACTTCGTATGCAGTTCACGCGATGCGGAATTCATAATTGGCAAGCGTAATGATTCCTCGAGCATGAAACCGTCGTAACAAGCTTTCGGAGCGCTGGCAAAAAATGCGCGCGCAAACGTCCGCGTGGAAAAAGTACGAAAGAGCGCCGAATAAAACAACGACGGCCGACCAATTCAACTCGTTTCCATTTTTTCGACTCTAAACCACTATATTTTCCGAGTAATGCGCTTCGAATGGACTTGAAATATAGAGTAGGACTCGCTCGCGGAGATTGTTTTCGAGCATCGCCTCTCTGGTAGTTCGACCGTTAAAATTTACGATCGATATTTAATCTTTTGAAATTATTTCCAAGCGCTTATTAGGTAGGTGGCGGTAGTAGGTGGGGGTGGGGGGGGGCGGCGGCGAGCTTTCGGCGAGATCCGTTGAGAAACGCGCGCTGCGTTTGGCGAAAACGCGAATAGACTTATAAGGAAAGAGTCGACAGCGACAGTCGGACGGTCGGTTGACAGACGCTGACCACCAAATACGTTGACAGGCCTAAATTTAAAAAGGTCCTCGTTGAACGCGCGCTCGGTTTCATATTTTGCAGTAATGACTCTATTAGAGAGCCGCGAGTGGCGGGATAAAGCGCAGCTCTTAATTGCATTGAAATGAGGTAAAAATAGAGCGGTGGGAGGCGGCGGGGGCTTCGATCGCCGCCGACTTTCCTCTCCGGGCAATTACATATTCGCACATTACGCACCGCGTGCATTATGAAAAGGCGCGCGTTCGTTTACGCAGCGTTTCATTCTGGGAAAGGAACTCGGGCTCGCGATTGCAAGAGCTCGCGCAGTCCAGCACAACACAACGCCGGTCATATTTTTGCCGGCTTACGTGATTTACTGCGGATCCGAGAAACGCGCGAAATCGCGGAAGAAAAAACCCACCGCCCACGCGGCTTATTTTCATGCGCGGCGCGTTATTATTATTGCCGCTCGCTCTTTTTGTTCAGGGCTGCTTTACGAGGCAGTTTTCTAATTTATCGTCGAGGAAGGTGGATAATGGATCACATTGGAGGTGCGCGCGCGGATTGTTTGGTGACACACGCGCGTTGCTCCGCGTGAGAATGCGCCGCTCGGGATCGCGCCGTCGTTTTTGCGCACCTCGACGTGTATTAATTATTTAGGCTTACGCGGTTCGTTAATCAAATCTTAATGCTCGGCTCGGGGGCTCTTGCGAAACCTGGATTCTAGTCTCGGTATAAATCTTGATGCTGCGGCGCTGATTTGAAAGTTATACGCGATTAATCTGCCGCGATTAACTTTTGATATTTTCAATTTTACGTCTATGTGCTGGTTTAATTACACGCGGATAGCCGCGAAATCTTGGGCTCGATAGTCCGTTCTGTGAATAATGTTATTTCCAAATTGAAACTCGTAAATTCTGCGGATAATTAATTTATCCTCGCCAAACCGAATTGATAAGGAATCGACCAAATTGCTAAGTCTATTACGAGCTTTCGCTCTCGACTCAACTTTTCGCGAGTCGCGCTACAAATGCCAAATCTGTGCGCGTTCCTGCGATTTATTATTAAACAACCGGAAGATTAGACTCGCGCATCAGACTGTTGATTACGATTATTGTATCGATGCGCTGTGCTCGCAGCGACGCGAAAAACTGCTGCATTATTCTGCTCGCCGAACTAATTTAAAAGCCGATTTTGCAAAAGCTGCGAAAATGTTTTTCCGCAATTTAGTATTCGAACGAATTAATTTTCATCAGAAGTAATATTTGTCCTTGCATTATTTCACTTCGATTGTTTTCGAATTTAATCTTCTTAACTGCCGCTCGCGGCGAATGCACGAATTGGTCTAATTTTTACGAGTAGACGATAACGCGAATAAGCGACAATACCGATGAGTTTGCTCAATAATAATAGATAAATAATATTATTAGACGGTAACTTTTTTCCTCTAAGCCGTACGTCTATATCGCCCCAATTAATCAGTTCATTAGGAGGTATTGATGCTGTCAAATTAGCGCCAATCCAGATTAAATTCCGAATGGAATATATGTAACGGCGAGTTAAGAATATAATAAATATATGTAACTCGACTCGGCGCCGGCCGGAGAGTTAATGGACTTCAACTTCACGTTTCACGCGCGTTCCTCATCTGGCGCGAGTAAAGCGCACCGGAGTTTTTCTAAGCTCGACTCGTAGACTTTTCAAAACGAAATAATTAACTGAAACTGAATGTACACTGTTTTCGGGACGAAGCCACTTGCGCATGCGCGCACGTCTGGAAATGTTTTACTCGTTTTCTCTGCCGTTACTTTATTGTTGACGATAAATCTTGGCGATTGCGAATCGCGAATTTCAAATTGAAATCGAAATAATTCGCTCGGCTTAAGAATGCTCGAATTGCTCGCGGACCGATGATGACCTAATAAATAAAGTAACCAGACTGTCTTCGCTTAAATCATAGACGCGATTAAGAGTTAATTTTACAAATTCATTTTGCGCGAACAACGGGCCGACCTTTTACTTTATTAAATTAATCTCACGAGGAATAAATTAAGGGTTGTTAAAGTGAGAGCGCGTTTATCTTCGTGAGCCAATTAGTTTGTTTACCTCGGCAGCAATTTAAAGCTTCTCGTCGCGTTGTTAATAATTTTTAGGTCGACGACGACGACGAATTGCAAGACTAGGGGAGAATGATTAACGAATTAACACAAGAGCGAATGCTGCGATTTAAAGGGACAACTTGGGGATACCTTGGGAGCTTAAGTCTGATTAATCGTTGCAAATATCGAGCTCGTCGGAGTCCTTTGATTTTCAGCTGAAAAAGCGGCTCGAAAAAGTGTCTCTTCTTCGGCTCGTTCCCCCGCCTCCTCGCCTGCCGCGCACGCGAACTCGGTATTTTTCTAATCTTATCGAGCATTATGTTTTACGTCCGCGGGCATACGAATAAACATGCATTTTACAAGCTACGCAGCATCCGGTTAAATATTTTAGAATTTAACAGAAGGTTATATTGCGAGAAAGCAAACGCGGCCGGAGATAAATGTAAGATCGTAAGCGATGCGAGTCCCGGCAATATTATCGCTCGCGCTGTAAAACGCAAAATGAGATACAAAGTAGAAGATACTCTAGCGACTGCTTATAAACGCATAAATCATTAGGGAGTCCTGGTTTATTTTTGAGCGGAGGCCATTTGTATGACAAAGCAAACAAAGCAATCGGAAAAAACGACATCGGACGAATCCCATCGACATCGCCTCCTTCGCAAGGTACTCCGGCGATAATAACAAAAGCGGACGCAGCACGAAGCGAGCGCGAAACGAGTGAGTGCGGGAGGGGGGGGGGTTTGCAACGTCGGTCTGGAAAGCAACAAAATATGATCACGTCTGCCGTTGCTCCTCTCGGGTTAATGCCTTGATAATGGCGGAGCCGTGCAGTGCCGACCGATAAAACCAATATGAAGTGTTGAAATAATTTTACAGACGCGTCGGATGGCGCAAAGAGGACAGCAAAGCGCGTGTGTGCCAGTTGCGAGGAGGAGGTCCTCCTTCCTCCCTACCCTTTTTCCCCGTCCCGCAAGCGCGACGCTTCCACCCGAGCTTTCGCTTTGCACGAGCTCGATTGCCGTTGACTCTCGCGCGGATGACGAAAAAGTTCGAGTTTGAAAAAGAGCCTCTCGTTTTCGTACCTTTGCGCGCTTTGCGTACGAATTATTATCGAAGCCGGCGACTTTTTTCATTTGCGTTCTCTCCGCCGAGATTCGCTCGAAAAGCGAGTGCAGCAGCGGCGGCGGCGGCGGCGCAGAGCCAGAGTCGAAAAGGTAATTTACTTCAAAAGCAGAGACAATAAACGCATGAGCCTCATGAGCGTGTAATCTACTTCGGAAATTGTTGTAATTACGAGAGGCAATCCAAAATAATTAACGCAGTTTAAGATTCCGATGTGGTAATTTTTTTCTTCTTCTTCGAGCACTCGGCGCTTTAAAGTCCTGAACTTTTTAACTATTCTTCGGGGGATATTCAAATTGTTGATTTAATTGGAATAAAACGCGCGCGGGGTTTCTTGGTTCTTCTTGGTTCCATTATAAATCCCGTGCAATAAACCGCGTTTGCAAATAAAGAGTCGCCTTCGCAAACTTCAATAATAGCAATAATTAAGTTTTAGTATATTGTACGCGGGGAGCGTTACGGCGTCGAATTTAATTTTTAAATTGTACAAATATAATACGCGTCAAATAAAATACACCGTGTAATTTAGGTAATGACGCGTAATCCCGAAGTATAAATTACCGACAAATAACTAAAATTAAAATTAAACATTTTGTCGCGGGCAATGGCTCGAATCCAGCTATAATAATGTGGTTTTAGCGTAACGCGAAATATCAGTTAACAATCGACATCGAGGCAATTCAGCCGATAAAAATCCGTGACTCACGGACAGTCGGAGACTAGCGCAGCGCAGCATGTGTGCAATGGAAAATAAAAGGCAGCATCCACACCTACGAAACAAGTTTGCGCTAATCCAACGCAATAAAGTTGGCGCGGAATCGCAGTGAAAGTAGTTTCCGACGATCGAATTTAAGAAGGAATCGTGGAGTAACCGGCAAACGCCCTTTTGGGAAGCCCTTCGATTGGCCCTTTTCCAACGCAATTTCATTAAACGATGGATTTGATGAAGCCGCTAACTTCGAGCCAACGATAAACCTCGATCGAAAGCATTTTAGTCACCGTTGGGTTAATTATATTTTTCTGCGAACAACCGAAGATTACCTTCTACGCAATAACTTTACAGCTATGATCGAACTGCCTTTGGTATATTAATCAATCGAGCGCGAGTGTCAAACGTTATTGCAGCTTCAGAACTTTAAGAGTCTCTAATAAAACGTCAAGGCTTATGATTCTCGCTCGTAACGATTTTCGTACACTTTCAAACAACAATATAGCTTTTTATTATAGGAGGTTGAAAAAAGTCAGCGGGGTATGCGTTTGTTATGGAATATCGGAATGGAAGTGCGGCGCTACAGTATTAAGCAATTGGTTTATAAAATAAGCAGTCGGTTTAGCCTTCGATGTAATTGGAATTTGTTTAAAAATGCGCGTCTTGCGCGATAATTTTGCTGCTCCCCTCGAGTTCGGTTAGCCATGGGAAAGAGTAAAAATTTTCGAGCGCTGAAAAAAGGCCATAAGGTTGGCAAGAGCGCGGATCGTAACACATCGGGCGTAATTCTGATGTTGATTAATGAGCCAACGTATCCTCTATTCGCTAATTTTGCTTGCGAAATAAAAACTCGGCGCGGGAATCCTTTCTCAGTTTTTTGGCGTTTAAAAGCGGCGCGGCGCAGTGCAAAAATTCACGCCGCGTTCGAAACGATGATTGCGCTCTCACTAGTCTTACGTTCTCTTGTCCTACTTACATCACGGGCATGGGCACGGGGGTACGGGCACCGGCAGAGGGGTAATTTCGTAAAATTAAGCAAGTGGGATAATATAACGCCGTTGCATAAATTCGTTCGTTTTCTAAGACGCGCGCTTTTTGCACCTCGACGGCCTGTTTTTTGCAAAAATCCGTTCCAAGTTCGCTGCCGA
Source organism: Platyscapa corneri (assembly GCA_018907185.1). Taxonomy (NCBI): domain Eukaryota; kingdom Metazoa; phylum Arthropoda; class Insecta; order Hymenoptera; family Agaonidae; genus Platyscapa; species Platyscapa corneri. The sequence goes on from JACCHW010000014.1 coordinate 1,847,560, forward strand.
GCAGCCGCTTGTTTATCAAAACAAAGCCACGCCAATGTCATATTCATTTTCCAGGAAAATAATCGGCACGCCTCGCGAAGCAAAATCTTGTGCGAATGGCGAATTGCGCAAGCGCGTTTTAACGAGGAGGCGAGCTTTGAGCGAAATACGGCGAGTCCGTCGACGTTTTATTTAGCGCCCAAGAGTTTGCAAAGTTAATAAGTTAATTCAGGGCCGAGTGGCAAAAACGTCAATTTTTTAAACGAAAAATCAGCGAGCGATTGTTATCGGTTGCGTCGGAGAGTTATTTATTAAGCCATTAGGGGATGGGTCCCAAAATAATATACAAATTACGCGGTTTAAAACTTTCTCGCAATTAAATAAAAGATCTCGCTTTCAAAGGACAGCTGGGCGTTCTTTTCTCCGTCGTAGAGTTCCCGAGTAGACCTATAAAAATGTTCATTTCTGCTCGCAAGACGAAACTCTCGTAACTCTCATCTCATGCAAATGCCAAAGCATTTTACTGTCTTTCTTCCTTTGACGTCTATACACGCTCTCTTGCAATTATGCATTGTATAGTTGGTGCTAGTGGTCGCCCTTTCTTTCTCTTCCCTTGCCTTCTCTCTCTCTCTCTCTCTCTCTCTCTCTCTCTCTCTCTCTCTCTCTCTCTCTCTCTAGATCTGTTTTTCACGGTAAAGTCGACCAGGAGAAGATGTAAAACTTTACAGCACCACGCACGCGTGTGTGTTATTGTCGAAAACAATATCTGCAAGTGTCTGTATTTCGAATGACGGTCTCAACTTGGTTATCCTGCGAAATTGTTTTCCGAATTTTTCTGCGTTTGCTTATTCAAATTCAAAATTCTTACATCGTTTTGTACCGTTTTACAAGCACTGTTATAATGAATTAAATTTCACGTCCAAGTAATTCGCACTTAATTATTATATTATTGAATTTTGTTGGAATTTTGATAATGAAAAATTTATAAATTCAATTTCAATTTGATAATTTAAATTTAGATTCGCTCGATATTTGAGATAAACACATTACATAAAACAAATTCCTTTACAACGCAATTCTTCGTATTAATAAGCGCCTACAACGATGTTACATTTTCAGTCGTGCAGTATTATTGAAAATTTGCAATGCCTTCGATTAATTAGCTTTGATGCATTTAAACTTCAATTTTGCACACAATGTAGATTAATTATTTTTATTATCGCTTTGGTTGTTAAAAGCTGATTAAAATTACCTGTGTCAACGAGCATTAAGAGCTTCAAAATTATTTGCGATTGAAACAAAAGCAATAGCCGCGTATCTTAATAACATTTTATTAAATTCTCGAGTCTATCTGATGAAAACATTCAAATAGTGGTGTTGTGAAGGTTAATTTCTTAGGTCGAAGGCATCTGCCGGGGAGAGAACGACTACCGGCACTTACTCTTTGTTCTATTGTTAAGAAAATCCTTAGCAGTTGTACAAGCCTTTTTAAGGTGGTTAAACAAGAGGTTGTGAAGCGAGGCAAAGATAAAAATTGAAAAATATAACATTCGTTATCACGAATGATAAAATGTGAGAAGATCGCGACTATAAGTTTTCCGGTGTTTCTTTGTCTATAAGCCATTACGAGTGCAGAACAAATGACATCGCAGTAAAGAATATTGAAAAACGAGTAGAAGTTAGATCAACAAGATCGTTTCGATGTGTCCGACGAAAATACAGAGCGAATCAAAGATTTTAAAAACGCTCTGTGCGATGCGACACTATTGTCACTAAAAGAGTGCACCAAAACGTGTCGATGCAAAACCGAATGGGTGAAATTAAAACGCTTGCGTGCAAACGCGAGTTGACTGCAAAAATAATCTATAAGCTCGCTGTGCGTTACAGTTTAGATGCGCGCAAGGACTTTGATTAGATAAAAACTACATTACGAGCAAAATTTCATCGTTAAAGTTCGGCTAACGAATGTCCGAGTTACAGTTACTATTCGAACGGCAATGACTCTCGGTGTAAACGACAATAAACTTGATATTTATAAAGACGATTACCAATCTTTACCTGCCGATACTTTAACATATATCAAAGCCAAATAATGACAAAGTGAAGAAGCGCCAGTAGCTTTAATTAAATACGGCGTAACATGCTTACGATAATTTAAAGAATCAAAATTTGCGCAATGGATTTCGAATAAAATAGTTGCTATAATATTTCGAGTATTTTACTTTGATGCATTAATCATCGCGTGTAAAGTTGAATAAAATCGATAAAAGATTACATTAAATAAAGTTTGCTTTGCTTAAATTTAGTTTGTTGTGTATTTTAATTACAAACACGAATTACAATGTCTCGAATTAATTTGTATAGTGAGTTATTTATTTTCCGCGAATAAAAGTAACATCCTATGTTTGTTGCATCTTCAATTTTCCTTTTACATGAAAAAGTGAAAGAGAATACTTGAAGCGAAAGGAACAAATAGACAGAGAGAGAGAGAGAGAGAGAGAGGAGAGAGAGAGAGAGAGAGAGGAATGAAAAGTAAAATAGATTATTATGTACGTGTAACATAGCTTAGCCGTAATGTTTTTTTAGTCAATAGTGCACTTGTTGTTTGAAGTTGTGCGTTAGGGCCATCCCTAATAAGATAAGTGCAGCACTTAAGTTCAGTAAAATGGTTCTTGTGCTGCTAACTATTAGAGGGATATTTACTTTTTATCTTATCTTAATGCTTTGCGAATCGATTTTTACGGAAGCCAAAAATGTTTATTAAATTTCAAAAATTGTTTCCGTCATGATTATTAAAAATATACAACTTTATTGAGGACTTCAATTGCTCTTTTACGTATATTATCAGTGTCGACAGAATATATACAACGGTATTCATCAACATTTAATAGCATTATTTTAATACCAAACGGTGTGCGGAATAAAATGCTACAAAATATTATCAACTGTATTTCATCGTTTGTCGTTGGCAAAATTCAGAACAGGTATCGAATTTTCTTAATTTTTCCAGTACGGCCGAACAATGTAAGCAAAGCTTGTAATTAATTTCGAAAGAAACTAAACTGTAGAGATTATTTCGACAATTTGAAGTGATAAATGTAACAATACTGTGATTCGTGTGATGAATTTATGTCGTTAATAGATACATCACATTTAATAAATAAATGAAAAGAAAATTAAAAAAATTTAAACGTAATCTATGTAAATTTGAAAATAAGTAAATCGAATCTAAAGCGCAAAAATAATGGACGACCAAAGAAATCCTATATTTTTATTATTTCATTCATAACATACTTTTCATATTAACATTGTACTTTATTTTATCTTTACTCTTTAAATTTATTTTCATTTTCCGTCGCAGGTTTTTTAATATTCCTCTAATGTGTATAATAGCTAGTTTTTAACAAACACTTGAGTACTTCGTACAGAAGGTGCTTATATGTTTGATTTGTGAAAAATTTTCTCGTTTTCGTAAATTACTTTAAATTTGAATGCTGATTTGGTGTGGGTTTGTAATAAATCACGTGTAAATTATTTGCAATTGCTTTCGTAGTTGCTCTCACTCATTAGCGCGTACAATGTTTTTGAAAAGAAAGCAATTATGGCAGCTGTGTTTTTAAAATCATATTTCTATCGATAGATTAGATTTCGAGTCGGTTTTCTGAATTAATCTGCTCCCAAGTTCGTTTCTAGATCAATAGTGTAAGTTACAAGGCAAGCCGAGTTGTTCATTTGTACGTATAAGTTTGAACAATGTTTACGATTAATCCTCAGAACCTATTTTAATAGGACAAGATTTATTAACTTCATTTCAAGTCCGTACGAATGCAACTTTTATTTTTATATCCGAATCATTTTTATATCAAAATCTTAAAGAATACAATCGAGTTTTGTGATATTAATTTTTAAAAATTACGATATTAATTCATTACTATCGACTAATTCTTTACCTAATGTAAAAATTAAGAAATCAGATGTCCCGTCCGTTAATTAATTAAGAAACTCGGAGGTGATGCTTTCTGCTATAATTTCAATAACGAATACTATTTAACGGTAATAATCGACACTGTCTCGCTTATTATATCAGTATCAGCTGTAGCATTTGAGCCAATAATAATAAATTATAATTAAGAAATTTACGTGTAACGTGCACTGACACGAATGATTAAATCAAGGAATGTAATTTGGGTCCCGACGAAAGTCAAATCAATGTTTGCCCACTAGAAGGCTTTGGAAAAGTTTCTTAAATCGGTTCTTTAAAATTTCCCATCCGGGCAATCGAAATTTAAGTCCCCTTATAACGTGCATCTCCGTAAATGCAAACACAAACGCGTACGGGACTGCGGCATGCGGCATCGTCGCGTTTTTCCGGGCCATAGTCCTCTTCTTGTGAGACGTGATCGGGCCATTGTTCTAGGGAGTTGCGCGACCGCGAGGAACGCACACGTACACACATAATTCGCAGAATCGAAGAATCGATTCGCTGACTCCGGATATAGAGAGCTGAGGCAACCTTGAGAGACACTGAACTCCGTCTCTCCCCTCTCCTCTCACTCTCTCTCTCTCTCTCTCTCTCTCGGAGTCTCCAGCATATGCCGTAATTGGCTGAAATGCGGACCCGAGATTCACTTTTCTGCTAATCTCTCAAACGGATCTACCTATAAGGGATTTTCCTTCCATTCTCGTTTGTATATGCCGTATCGTATTCTCCCGAACGATTATCTCGTGATCGTTTCATAGACTCTATGGGTATCCGAATATTTATGTGCATTTGGAAGTTGAATGCAACAGGAAGAGGTACTTATGTAGTTCATTCTTCTAGTCTTGTAATAGTTACTTCGGCCGAGGATAATGAATAAAATATACGCGGCTGATTCGCATAAATCATCCGCTACTCCTTTAGGAAATTCGCGAAAACATTGATAAATATTGGGAGAGGGCGAGATCGTTGCATCGCCGCTATTTCACGATAACGAATTAATTTCGTTTTCTAATCGCGATCAAAGCGCCGCGCTGCAATCGATGCCAATGCGCGAAATTAATATCGCGGACATTTTCGTCGCGAGGATGCGCTGCAAAATTATTTAGCAATAGCGCGGCGGTCAGCGATTGCGCTTGCCGGTAAATTTCTGTAGAATTTTCGGTGCAATCCCGAGTTCGAAGGAGGTCGCTTAAACATTGTCAACACACATTTTTCTTTATCAGCTTGAGCGTATCCTGCTGATAATGCTGAGTTTTAATTTATATTCGTAACAGGTTTTTGTTCTCGATAATTTTCTTCCAGAACTCGTTATTAATAATAACGCGCACTTGCATTGCGCGAATAACCAACCGCCTGGATTAGGTTTTCTGTAAAAAAACGCGTTTTCCGGACGAACATTGCGCAACGATTCAAATCTCAAAATTAGCCTTTTCGAGTTCTTCAAGGTCAGCAGTTTTACCGCGGTAGCGCCTACCAGCAAGCGAGTGCGCGCGCCTTTATTAACGGACGGTCGCTGCGATAAATCGGAGGGACATTTTTAGATGAAACACGTCTCTGTCTGCGTTTAAACGAGCCGCGGGGCGGGGGGGGGAGTTAAAAATTGTAAGCGTTAACTTGCAACGGCTCGATCGGCGCTCGTTTTCGCGCGAACTCGTTTTTAGGCAGATGCTGATTGGAAAGTATGCAATTAGCAGCTGTTGGTCGCATCGGACGCGTAACTGGACCGATAATAAGGAAACGCAACGCGTACAGCGCGGGAAGCATAAATAGAACGAGCGAGACAGTCGGAAGAGGGGCGAGTGAAAAATCGAGAATCGCTGGATTCTCGGAAGAAAAGCGACTATGCGGAAAAGAGCGAGGACGGGGAAAAAAGATGCGCGAGTCCATTCAGGGCGAAAATCGAGTTTCCTTATAGACGAAATGGAAAATCGCCGGTCTGCGGCGATCATTAACGCGGCCGACCGATGATGCCCGATGATGCACCGATCCGATCCCCCGTTAGGGAGGAATTCGCTCCTTTATTTGCGCGAGCGGTTTAATAGCCACGTCGACGTCCTAGACTCGCTTTTATGTTATATAATTCTGTAATGGGTGTGAGTGACGTTATGAATGGGAAACGGTTCTCTTTGGTTCTCGCGTTTACGAGACTTATCCGGACGAGTTTCTTCTGGCTCCGTTTTTTGCCCCCCCCCCCCCGAGTCCTTTGACGCCTTATTATTATTACGCGGGTATGGGCATCTCGGCTAACCGTTAGCCGCGCGACGGTTCTGTGTCTGCTCGTCTCGCACTTCTGCCGGCGCTCGGAGTTTTCCGGATTTTCGAGAATAAGCAGCTCGAGTCGCGCTCGGCGAAATTTCGAGCGAAAATTCGTTGCTGCGCTGCGTCGGCCGTAATGACTTAATTGGGCCCGCGAGTCGCTGCACTCGTAAAAAGTGCAGCTGGCCTTTTAAATATCGTTAATTCATTAGTCGGGCCGAGTGCGCCGGTCCGAATTACAGTTGGCGCGGCGGCGCCTTCCTTGAAGCCGTAAGGTTTTCAGCTTCTCGGAAGGGCATTAAGTCCGCGCTCCGAAACTATCGATCATAAAAGGCACCAAGTGGGAACCGAGGGGAAGGTGCATCCGCGTCGCCGGGAGTAAGAATTAGTGGATCCTGTCCGGGTGGGAGCTGCTGCGAGCTGCCGTCCGGGGAGGGGACGCCGGGGACAACGCGTCCGCACAAGAGGCTTGGCGTGCGCGCGCGACCGCAGAAAGCAATTACTACTTTTGACTGCCGCCGCCACCTCGCCACGGGATAATCACGCTCTCGTGTGCTCTTTGCGATTTATCCGTGCGCTCGGCTGCACTGGGCTGCGCTGCGGAGTCGGTTGACTTTTTCATTCCTCCTCGTTCCCCGAGTGACGTAGGCTTTAACGGAGTTCAAAAACGAAGGCCAAAAGATCGGGGCAGACATGTTATTAGAGTTCACTTTAGCCCGCTTTCATCTTCTTTGTACGAGCTCTTTGTCTTACTCCCGATTGTCGTTTTGCTCGCTTTTCTGTTATTGAAAGCAACAGTGTTTACGTTTCGTATAAAAAAGTCGGTTTAAAAGCGTTGTGTCGATAATGTACGGAATATTGGTCGAGCGCTTTAAACAAAGTAAAAAGAGGCTTTTTTCTACTTGGTCCGCTTCCATCCGCAGCCCATCAGTCATCAAGACTCCTCGTCGTATTATTCCTTTATAGTTAATAACTGATGACTTTTGATATCTAGCGCTCCAGCTCCTCCTTTTGCCGCCGATAAAAGACAAACTCACGCTTCTTAATAGTTGAGAAGTTTTCATTTTAATCGAGTGCAATTGTTAATAATACTGTAAACGAATCAATATAGTTATAAAGCGAAAAATCCTCGAGGTAGCAGCGTCTCTTTGTGAGAGGAAGTGGTGGACGGGACCTGCGCCGGGAGGAACGGCTCGCCGTCATTACGCGTGCAACGCAATTATTAATGAAATAAAATAACTCGCTTTGTGCCAATCAAATTAAAGTTTTAAAATGTTTCTGTTTGCACGTGTATCTTATTAATACTTTTTGCGCCTGGTATTGAAATAAAATTGACGCCGCGCGTTAGAAGCTGCTGCGGCTGCTTTTTAAGAAGAGCTCGAGCCTCGCATTCATCTCAAGCGCTTCGAAAATATACAAGACGCTCTAAGACAAAAGCGCAAAGTTTAATGCTTTTAATTTATATCTTCATTTATATCTTCAAAACGTGCTCTTGCTCGGGGAGGAAGGTATTTATAAATAATTTCTTAGCCCATCAAGAGAGAATTGCAATTATACGATGATACTGCATATCGACTTACAAAATACGAAAGACCAAAGAAACAATATTTGCAAGTATCATAAATACGTGCAAATGTTATTATCTACTGTTTCATTTTCATTAAAAAACAAAATTTATGAATCTCCTTAGCTTTTAAGACGCGCGCACACTAATAACGCAGCGGACAAAAATTGTTTCGCATACTTCGAGTGAAACAAAACACGAGGATACGACGCGGAGTAGGACGTATTACTTACCAAACCGCATTACCGGCCTCTCCCACAGGGACGGCACCTTATATTTTTCAACTCGAAAAAAATAACGGAAATGATTAACAGCGACAGTGTTTGTTAACGTCCCAAGCGTGTTAAAAAAGTTGCAATTTATCGGCGATGGCTCGTTTATCGAGGAGCAATTTTCTTATTGAATTATTGCAATTACGGCTGCCGCTGTCGCGCGACGTTTATGTAATGTGCACTTGTTTGAATTACCTTAATCAGCAAGCGAGTCACTTTCAACGACCCGATAAAATTTGTTTGAGCAATCGCATTCCTAAATTTTATTGGCAATTTTCGGCTCTATGAGCTCTTGACGAGTCGGAAAATTTTCAGCCTATAAGCCGAAAAATGATTCTGCCTTATCCGCCGCCCGGGCACATCAGATTTCGCGCGCGATACCGACTATAAGATCAAAAAATACGTAAACGATTTTCAACCGACTTCTAATACGCTTTAATAAAAAATATTTTCCAATCATCGCGACTCCCTGGATTTTCCTCGCCCCTCATCCACCCCTCGTTTATCCCTCCCGACAGCTTCTGGCTTTCATCTTTCGCTTCCCTCCAACGTTTTATCGAATTCCTCTTCCCCTCTACTTCTACTCTACTCCACACGCTCATTCTCTCTCTCTCTCTCTCGATCGCTTTTCCGATGATCACAATATCCGTCGACACGAGTGCGATTTTCCGTCGTCGTTTCAGTTGCGCGACCGTCTATGGCTTGTGATTGAACTTTCGGAGAGACATTCTCATTCGATGTTGACTGAAGAGCAAAAGTAAAAGCTGAGACTAGTAATTTCCAGTTTGATTATCGTCTCGAAAATGACGGCGACGGCGTCGTTCGTTCGCCAAATAGTTTCTCTCCCTGCGCCTCTGCGTACGCCTCCACGCGCGCGTGTGTGTGTGTGCAGGCGCGCGCGCGCAGGCAATTTACTAACGAAGTAATTAACAATGAATTAAAGCAGGATGCGTTTTCCTATCTTCCTCCGTTTATTCCATGAAACATTTACGTCTGTAAATGTCTGTCAGTACCGCCCTTTGCCAGTCGATCATGAACTTAAGTCTGGCGGGAAATTCGCTGATTATTTATTCCGTGCACTTAAATTTGTGCATTTCCCCATGCCCCCGATTCATTCGACATCGCCTTTAAATAATTAGGCTGTTTTCGGTAATTAAAACAACAATCGATAACAAAATTATAAAGTTAATGTTTAGAGGAATTTCGATACTTGTTTTGTTTGAATTTCTTGAAGTTTCCCGATAAAAGCAAAATGTTTCGGAAAAGCGTAAATTTAATTTAACGTTGATCATATATATCCGATCCTCGACATAATTTTCAAAGCTTCAAAAACATAATTTTGGTTCGTCAACGATGCCTATGCATTTTATTTGTCAAGTTATCGTTAACAGATAAATTTGTAAATCGATTCACTCTTTCCAAGTAAATATTGCCGTGACGCGCACGAGACGAAGCATTTAGACTAGAAATTTTTAAACATTCGAATTTAATAAACATTTGGTTGTTGGAATATCGATCCAAGCAATGGAAAAAAACAACGTGAAGAGCGTCGGTGACCGCATCCGACAAACGCATCAACGAGGAAAGCATCAATTAGCGACAACAGTGATTAGAAATGCCCCGTTTCCAATCACGGGATGGTCGCGGTTAACTTTTGTATACCTTTCGCATGCGTGTGTGTGTGTCTCCGCTTGAATTTCGGCATTTGACGCGACGTTTATTCGAAAGCTGCGCGAATATCGATCTCCCGCGAGACGTTGTTTGCGCGAAATTTTGCGAAACTTAACCGCACTGGCAATTGACAATCGCCCGAATCGCGAAGAAATCTTGGTCCGTCTCGTGGAAATGTGGAAATGTAGCGCTAAATAGCTTTGGCTAATTATGAATTGCCGGAAGACTATAAGTAAGGTTAGCTACTGGTAATTTTCGAAAGGTTTCCGTTCGCCGAGTTTGCGTTAACCGCTTAACCGTTAGCGTCCTAGTCATTTTTCTGGGAACAATTGCGCACCGACGAAGAAATAAAGCGTTGAAACTACGTTAATCGCTGGATCAGCGATGGAAGGAAGCCGCGCGCACGCCCTCGCGGTCGGCAACCAAGTATCTTCGCTCGCGATATTCGCGTATCTCGCAACAACTGAGGGAACATCGCCGTGGGCGCCATGTCAACGCGCAATTTACCGACAAAGGCCGACGTCCGAGAGAGAAAGAGAGAGAGTGAGTGAGAGAGGAAGCGGCTAATAACGTGGAGGTAGACGAGCCCCGGAGCGAGAGCGCGAAATTAATATCAGTTTCGCGTAGGCGAGCGAGAGAGCGCCGAATCGCGCGTTTTAGAAAAAACTCCGGGCCATTCGATCTTCAATTTCAGGCTTCAACTTCTCAGGCTTGGAATGTTTGCAGCAATCGTTTGGTATTTTTGCCCTGAGTGAAAAGTAATTTTGTCGAATGTCGCGCGGAAATCATAAAACGCATCTGCGACGAATATTGGCAAGGCATAATTATTAGCGCACCTCGGCAAAGTAAACGCGCAGAATCTGCGTTGACGGAGAATATTTGACGCTACTTAACAGGCGGCTCGCTTTTAGGTATCGCAAATTATCTAATTTGAATATTTATTTTCGTTTACAATAACCTTTGAAAGTACTAGCAACCAGTTGAGTTCGCAAGCAATAGAAATAAGTGGCAGAATTTGCAGTTATTTTTATTTTTGCAAGCACTTTGATTAGTTTTTACGCACGAAAACGTAAATAAGGAATGAAAATTATATTTAAAGAAACTCGTTGCAGCAGCACTCGAGTGAAAACGTTTTAAAAGTGTTTTAAAGTTCTGTGGGAAAGTATCCATTCTTATATCGGCAGTTAAAACATCGCGTAAAAGCTAATTTGTAAAATAACCGAACAGGAGGAGAAATCGTTGCGAAGAATTTTATCTTTACTTTTTAATAATACAGGTATCAAAATGTGAAAACATCCGAAAGCACCCGAAAGCATTAGAAAACCCATTTGTTTGTTCCGACTGGTTCGCTTGTTGTTCAAACTTCGGAAGCTGTCAAGTGCAGCGAGCTTTAATTTTTCCGCGACATAAATGCACTCGCTTTTCAAGCAAATCCTTAGTTCATGTCGTAAAGAAAATCAGACGGGCAAAAGATTATTGGTTAGTTGCTCGCGATAGAAATTAAACATTAAATTATGCTACTGAGCACCGGTTGATCGTACGATAATGATTTACAACGCGACGCGAGAGTTGGAATTTGCAACGAAGTCGTTTGGGCTCTGAAAATATTCAGACGCTAAGAATAATTTTTTACGAGAGCGGAGGATTTACACAACAACTTAAATTCGCGCTTTTGCCAAAATTTTAATTCGCGGGCGGTTCCGCGAGTAATTTCGAGGCCGAAGTGAAAAATAATTCGAAAAAGCGGCATTATCGAGCTCGATTAGGCACGCGACGCGGACTTTTGTCAAACGCCGCGCACACGTGTGTCTCGTTTAACAGACAAGGCCGTCAGTTTGTCATCGTCGGCATGAACCGCGATGATACTTGCAAACCGGTTTTATTGGGTATCAGCTCGAGGAATGCGTAAAAGCTGAATGAACCGCGAATACCAACGAGTCTTTTGTCTTTTCGACATCGGCTGTGTAATTAAATCATAGATGCGCCTCGAATCGAAAAAATCGCCATTGATTCTCTTTTTCCGGAACAAGCATTAGCCGCTAATAGCAAATTATAGAGTTCGTTTGGTGAAAAATCGATCGAGGCTTTCAAGGCTGCTAACTTCAACGCAACAGGCGATCGGGAAAAATTTGACTTCGTTTCTAATCCAATTTTAAATTCTAGCGCACGAATTATGCGGCGAGGGTTCGGCTCGAGTGTTTACCAAAATCATCGAAATACATTTTCGATCGTCGCGAGTAACAATCGACATTTTCTGAAAAGAGTCGGTCGCATCTCTCGAGGACGTATCAGCATTGCTGCCACCCTTCCAGTGTACGAGTGATCGATGAGATATCGTTAGAAGAGAAATAAGTTGGCCAACAGTAGTGACTATTGGCGGCATTTACTCTAATTAACGTTTCAAGAGTCCTATAAATTATTTTCCACTCGAAAGTATTCGAATTTAATACTCGGTTGTAAACATTTTTTGCGACGCTAAAGTAGCAGTGACTCGAACTGGGATCAGTTTTTCCCAAACGGTTAAAATGATATCAATTATCGGCTATATTTTTCGAAATTAACAAAAAAACGTAGGAGTGCGTTATACTGTAAGAAATTAATTTTGGCCCCAACTAATGTAATTGAATTGCACTGCTTAAAAGTTGAGACGAGAGTTACGTCGTTGAAATTCAGAGGTGCAAAGAAATGTATTTGGTCAGTTTTGTAACTCCGCTCTCGCGATGAATATGGCGACTAATTTGTTCGAGAAATGAGTTTATTATTCGCTCGTTTATTCCGCAAAAAAGAGTAATATTCGCGAAGTAATGGCGAGTATCTATTATGCACAAAGTTATTTTTTGCAATCTCGTCGACTGCGAAGGGGCGAGAGAGCATACAATGGTTCGATAAGTAAATCTAATTAAAATCATTTATTGTAGCTATCGTAATTTATGATTATGCATTACTAACCTATAATTTTCTTCTGTAACTGGTAAATTTTATTAAATGCGGTTATACGCAGACGCTGGATAGAATCACAACTGAAATAGCGTTATTAATGACTATGGCGCAGTGTTATCTTAAGAGGGCATAAAATATTTCCATCCTCGGCGTTAAATTCTCCTTATGGAATATTAAGTTAATTAGAAAATTTACAGTTTCTGATTTTTATCCTTTCCTAAATTACGAGCATTTGCTTCGGTGCAATTTTATTTCATAATTGAAAAGTCGTCGAGCCTTTTTTGAAGTGAATTGAAATAATTTTGAACGGCTGCTAAAGCGTTTCGAGATTTTTCATTTTATCAATGCAGATTGTGCCGAAGCAGAGACGAGACTCGTTGCAATTTTCTCAACCGAGGCAGCAGTGATTTCTAGTTATCCGGCAGAGTTGAAGTCGCAATCGATCAGTTATCAAGTTCGGCGCTGAATTAATTACCGACTGCGTAACTTTTAACAAACGCTTGTAAATGTATAATGCGATCGAAAGCCGAATTCTTGGCGTTCTTCGATAAAGCCAATGTTCGGGGCTTCCATGGGATAATGCAAAAGCGAACGGCAGCCTAAACAGTCGCAATGCCCTTTTCTCGCTCGGGTTGCGTCCGCGAGTCGAAAGGAACGCGCACCAACACGAGCAGCTCCGGAGGCGTCGCTAATGCCAGAACTGCACTTGACATGCTCCGGCGTTCCAAGGGGGGAAAACAGCGGCGGCCCTGGCCTCTGAAAATAAGTTTTCTCCGAGGGGACAAAGTAACGCGCGATGATAAACGGGCCTCGTGGCTCGCGAGCAACTTTTCTGGATTATTCTCGGCACGCGTACGGGGAAACGGATCTCGTTTCGAGATCAAGCCGCGAACCTTGAACTCGCTTCATTGCTCCGTAAACTCGTGCTATTGTAAATTTTCGAGGAAGTTGCGCACTTGTAAAAGGGCGGGAGCGTCGCTACCTTCGCGGCTGATGCCGAGGAGATCCCGAGGCCATTGCCATCTAAAGTCAACACTGGGTTCCTTATTTCGAGAATCCCTCGAATAACTAAAAATGCTCTCGGCGTTGTCACGCACCTCGATACCGGCACCGGGGAGGAGGGGTGAAATACTTTTCGAAATAGTTGTCGTGACTCTCGACGATGCGAATTCATAATAATTTAACGACCGCTCGCAGTTGAATCAGCCCCGACTTTCTATACTTCTGGAAACAACGTAATTGCACGGCACGCAGCTTTTCCTTATTTTTAAACAAGTGACCAGATTAGTATAATCTGTTTTCTAAATACGCGGTTGTCGAAGCCAATGATATTCATGACGCGCTAATTTTCATTTTATTTGAATTACAAATTATGAAGTTGTTAACGTAGGCGTCCACGAGCATCGAAACACCGGACGGATGAATAATTAGGTTAGTGTACTATTAAGTACTCGTCTAATGACTAGCTGGGAATATTGCGCTTTATTCGACTCGAAGCATTAGAATGGTAACGAACTTTTATCGATTTTCACGCGTCGAATGTCTGGAAGAAGTTTCGATAATTGGAAAACGTTGGAGTAGAAGCCAAGATTTCTTGGGGATATTACATTGCGAGAAGGGAGAGATGCGTCGAAGGTATCGATTCGTATGGTAAAACAACCTTAACCAAATCGCCGTAAAACCGGGATTAACAGACGGTAGGTGCGTCATTTTATCCTTAAGTACGAAACAGTATCGACTGAATAAAATAGCCGCGCAACGTTTCCGTGTCTAACCACATTTATCGACGCTAAAACAGCACGTGGCTCACCGGGATTATCAATGCAAATCGCGCAGAGGGAAGAAGCAGTACACAGGCACACACGCACGCACGCACGCGAGACGATGATTTCCGAGGGAGCGGGCAGGAGTATTAGCCGCGCATGCGTCGCGCTCGTTGCTTCTGCCGCGGGGCGAGGAAAAATTCGCACATGCGCCCGAGGGCTGCGTGCGAGCCTCATTACACAGCAACATTACACACCGACGAACGGCAGGAAACGCGTCCCTGACGAATGAAAATCCTTCCCGAGACCGAGACTACGTCCACATTATCTGCAAAAAGTATCTGGAAATCGAATTAAAAAGAGCTGCTTTAAGCTGGAGAATTTGCAGTTTGAAACTCATTTTCATGCGCCTCGATCCACTTACGTCTTTTTGCAGCGTTTAAAACCAAATTTTATGTTCCAGCTTTTCCTTTCGCTCGGCTTTTCTCCTTTTTCGAGAGACGATCCTCGAGTCGGGGCTGGAGGCTCGGGGCATCTCGGCTATTATTAGCTTTGAAACAGTTTCTTTTAACATCCTCGTGAAACAGTCGTCGAAAGCCAGCCGTGGCTCTTTTATTGCGCCCGTTTCTTTGAAAAATCTAAGTGTCGTCGCACTAGCATTAAGCGCCACTTCGAAATGCCCCACAAGCCAAAACATCCAAACGAGTTTCATCGAGTTTGGAAACGTACGCGCGTTTCGCCATTGGATGCCTAGAGCTGCTCGAAAAGTTTGGTTAGCAGAGCGGCGGCTGCGCGCGTTCCTCGCCCCGGGGGCGAACGGAAAATATTTGCACACGGCGTCGACTTCAGCTGCTTTCCAACAGCAGCCGACTGCGCGCGTTGGACTATCCCCGAGGGCGCGACAACCCACCGCGCATCTTTTCCGCTTTCCTCGAAGATGCCTAACTCTGCTGAATTCGCGGAATTCCTCGAGATGACGCGGCACGGAGCTGGAAGTGCGGTGGTCGCGGTACCTTCGCGGTGCGCGCGCGCGATGATTAGCTAACGCCGAATAAGGTAGGCGCGCTCCGCAAGAGGCATCGTTTTAACATGTAAAATCGTTGCAACACGCACCTCTCGCTGTTTTTATTAGATCGGCGGCCGCGGTCGGCTTCTTTCGCGAGTAAACTAGGACTCGTCCGAGACCGTTCGACAGTCGGCGAATCGCTAAATTAGCGGCCGATTGTGCAAGGCCGTTCTTACTCTGCCCAACTTACGGCTTTACTCGCGCCGCGTCTCGATAAAAAATGCAATCGACGTCGATGTTTTATCCGGGAGAGGACGAGATTCGACGCGGGGACAACTAAAAATCCAGGGCTTGACTCGCAACGAAGTTCGTCAATTTCGTCTCCGGAGGCTTGAAACTTGCTTCGAGTAAATTGGAAGGACCGGCCGGCGCGACTTCAAAGACTTTCTACATCAAAATCAGGGAAGCTGCGCTCGGAAAGTTGAGGAAGCCGGCGGTTGTTGGAGAAAACTCGGACGCGTGCATCCCCCGGCTCCGGAGGATCGCTATTATGCCCTTGCGCGCGCGCAACCCGAGCAGTCACGAGCTGCTGGGGGCGCGGACAGGAATTCATTCGCCCCCCGGGCCCGGGGATAGCAGATGTGATTTCCAGTAGGTTTTCGCGCCGATAAGTCGTGGCGCGCGGTGCACGCCGATGTAATCGCCAGGGGTACCAGCAGCCGGCGCCACTGCTCTCGTTGTCTCGGAATAATTTATAAATGGACGGAGCGGCGACTTTTCCCGGCCAAAGTCCGGGGGTTGATCCGAGGAAGGAGCGACGCTTGGCATCGTGTTATTTAGAAG
Organism: Platyscapa corneri; assembly: GCA_018907185.1. Classification (NCBI taxonomy): domain Eukaryota; kingdom Metazoa; phylum Arthropoda; class Insecta; order Hymenoptera; family Agaonidae; genus Platyscapa; species Platyscapa corneri. Next base: position 1,863,836 of record JACCHW010000014.1, read on the forward strand.
GTCGAACGGAATGTTATCGCGCCAAAGTTGCTCCGCAATTTATTTCCGCGCATCTATCTGCTCCTATTTCAAAGCGTTCGAACGCCAATAATAAGCGCGAGCATAATCGCGAGTAGGATGCGGGTATTTCCGTGGCGTCACGATCTTAATTATTTAATTTACGAGTAGGAAGCGAAGGCCGCGTTTGAAAAGGCTCCTGCTCTTTCAACGAGGTGTTGATTGCATTGCGAAATTCTGAAATCCACTCGCTGGGAATCCGGAGTCCCAGTCGGTACGTCTCCACGAAATTGCCTAGTTATGTATTATCAGCGGCTGCGGCGGCAGTAGAAATAATCTGAAAACAGCAACTAAATTTCCTCCTTACATTTGCGTAATCTCAGTTGGCACAAGTGCGCGCGCGCGCGCGTACGTGCTCTCGCCTGCCTGACCCCTTCCCCCCGCCCCCCGTTTTCCCAGCTCCCAGCCACCCCCGGATGCAGGCGTAGCGAAATGTAAATTGAACGTCGAAGACGAAGCCGCGAATTTGCCTAACGTATGCGCACGAAGTGAATCTGCTTAAGCAGCCGGGATCGCGTTTATTTGCGCTCACGGACTCTCGGGCGCTGCCCTCGTCTCTATCCCCCGGCGCCCGATCCTACGCCGGACTTTCAAGATTACCCACCGCGTCGAGGAATCACGCGAGTCCCTTTGCGGAGATGCCGAACTTCACCGGGGAAAAAGTGCACGAGATCGTTGCCCCTGCTGATTTTCCGCCCGGATTCCGACCGATTCCAAAGAAGCCCCTTTCCAAATAAATGAGACCGCTAATTAGATTCGAGGTCTGCGTTTTGTTTTCGCTAACCGATAAAACTGCCGGCGGTCGGCCGATGACAACTCGATAACCTTTATACAAAAAGCCCTCCTCTTCGAATGGCATTTGAAATTCATTGTCCAAGAGGAGCTTCGTAACGCAAATTATATTTTGAAATGTTACTTCTTGAGCAAACGGCTTCTTCAACGAGCCGCGAACTATCATTTATGCTCGAAAATAACTATCTTTATAAGTTTAAATATAAATGTAAATATGCAGCAGCGATTAAAAAGTTAAACAAAACTCGGCTTCGCAATCTTTCTGTTTAAGATAAATGGCATATCGAAACAACAGTCGAGCGCTTCGTTTTTTCGACTCGAGTTAAATTTATTCTTAAAAAATAACGAGGTTGTTTTCCCTTTTTAAAGTTTGCGAACGAAGCAGCGAATTCGACGATATATTTAGCAAACAGTTTTCACGCGACGACAGGTTTGCCCGTTTGATAATAAATACTGATAAATAACGAAGTATCGAAACGAGATTAAAGTACCATTAGTTTAGTTTAGGGATGTTTCATGCTGCAAAAACACGTCGAAAAATTATTTACAATCAAAATACAAAGCTTCTTTTGTAAATAATAACTTTATTTATCTGAGCGTAATAAACTGCTGCTAGGAGTGATAAACGCAACCGATATAATTATGCCGTTCGCTCGAGCTACGCAATTATCGAGCAATTGCAAATAGTTTCATTTGACGCTTTTTAAAATCACGCGCGCGAATTATCTTTTGGCCGATTTATAATAAACTCGTTATTAAATATCGTTATTAAATACTCGGGCAACCTTTTCGTCGGCGCAAAAACTAACATTATTTCTATATAATTTTAATTAGACTGGAGAATCGCGGTGAAAAATAGCGAATACTCTGTGCGAGTGACTTACGCAAATTGGCTCTCATTTTCCGCATAATTTATGGCATTCCTCAAACGAGATGGCCTTCGCAAAAATGTAAATCTTGATGAGCTGTCGAATGCTCTTTCACTGCGTCGAAATTTATACCTGCCCTTTTAAAATAAGTACACGACGAATGACTCCAGCTTTTCCGAAAATCGCCTCGCTCTTTTAGTTTTCTTAAATTTTAATTACGTTCGCGTGGCTGTTCCGCCGCAAGCCCATTAGGGCGCATAAGCTGTTCAAGCTTGTCAAAAGACTAGTCGCGCGAGCCCTCGGACGTTTGTAAACGTCGACGAGTCGACGGCCAATTTATTTCACAGTTCGAAGTAGCAATGACACCCGAGCCGCAGCGATTTTCGCGAACTAATTATTTTATCGCGTAACGCTTTAACGCGCAAAGCGCCACCGGGGACTCGGAATGGAATGCGATTGAAAATGAGACGTCCCTTGGCTAATTCCCTCCTTTCCACGTTCGCCGAGAAATCGTCTTAGTTACAATCACGAGCTGGCGTTGGACGCGATTCAATTCGCAATTTTCGAACGCAAATGAAAACGCGTCGAAATTGTTTTAGGGACAAGATGCGCCAGCGTCTCCGGGGGATTTGAATAAATTTGAACGATAGACGTCGAGCGCTAGTCGAGCGAAAGCGTCGGCTCGAACTCGTTGGTGTTCGAGGGGGCAATTTCGCGAGTAGCGGAGCGGCAACGAGTCGCGATAAGTGCGAGGCTCGTGTCAGTTATCGAAAGGACGGTGTACGGTATCGCCCCGACTCTTCCCCTCCCCCGGTCCTTTATCGGCGATGACTGGTGATAGCGCGCGCCAGATGACGTTCGTCTTCTGCGCCGATGCGATCGCGCTCTCCCATTATGCTCGACAATTGGCGCGCACGACTACATTGTGCGCGAGGGTAATAGCTTCATCCTGGCCTGTGTAGCCGCGCTGCAACGGAAAAGCGCGTCGAATCGCGACGGCAGCTGGCTGTGGAGGTTCGACTCGCTCGATTCGCAGAGTCACGTGGATTTGCGCCGATTGTACCTCCGGCTTTTCTTAAGTGATTTTTTTACAAACTGCGTTCTGCAAAAATGTTGTCATTGATAAGAGGCAGCTAATGGAACGCGGCTAAAATGTATTCAGCGCTTTGTCTTTCGCTCGTGTTTCCTTTTTTGTCCTCTTGGCATTGTCCTCTTAAAGTCTAGCAGCAACTCTTACAGTTTCTAATTAGCGTTATTGTTCTGGTCGCTTTATAATATTTCAAATGTCCGACGAAAAGCGGCATTTATAAGAGCGTCACTGGTGTACATATTTGATATTCATTCAAGGTGTATTTAAATGTGTAATTATAATTGCTGTCATAACACAATCATCATCGCTCTTCGTCTCATTTTGTAAACCTTTGATTTTAGTTCTTCTCGTTTACGATATTTCCACAATTTATACCTCGGGCGGCTTTCTATTCCCGAAATCTATTTTATGTATTTCCTTTGCCCTTTTACTCTCTCCTGCTCGCAAACTTTCCATCCCTGTATTTCCTCGCCATTCAAAAGCACATTTTCTATCACTCTGTCAAATATTTTCATTTTTCCTTTTACATCTTCTTTAAATCACGTCTCCGCTAACTTTTAAGCTTCCCTAATACCACGTTTACCCTCTTCGCCGTGTATTTTACATCCTCTTTCTCCGTATTCTATTTAACTACACACACCAAGTATGTAATTTTATTTAATATTTACACTGTCTCGTTATTCCGTGTAAATTCCATTTTGTTTCTTGATCCTGTTTTACTCTATTGAAATTATGTTATTTTATCTGCGTTTAGTTCTAATCGTTTTTCCTCAAGAATTTTCGGGAATTTTCTAACAGTACCTTTAATTTTACCTCACTCTTTACTAATGTAACTATTTCGTCAACATATATTATCGTTCCAATTCTTGTACTGCCTATTTTAATTGCTGGTATTTCCACTTTCTGTAGATACCTTCTAAATCCGCTAAATCTACGTCGAATAAACTTCCTTTATTTTTATCTTATCTACGCGAAACCACATTTCTTCTTTATTTAATTTGTCAAATTCTCTTATTTTCGCAAAACAAATATCCTGCACTTTTCATTTATTCTTTTACCACAGCTTTTAGAACATAAATTGCTTTTACCGTCCTTGTTCTTTTATCCCAAACTGTTTATCAATATACTTTTCATTTTCATCTTATATCTTGAATTTCCTCTAATATCGCCTTATCTGCTTTTCTTTCTTTTTTCTACTCAGTACTCTCTAATTTTGATACTTTTCTTCATCAAAAACTTCTCTAAAGTTTATTAATCACTCTTCTTTAGATGTACTTTCATTTATTTCCTGTCTATCCCTCCTAACCATATTACTTATTTTCCAAAACACTTTTCCCGCTCTATTATTTATTACTTCTACCTGCCTCTACCTCCTCTTTCTTTTTTTTTTTTAGTAGCTGTTTGTGTTTTTCTCTCTACAATGTATCCTACTATTTTCTCTTTTTTTGTAATCTCTCCAACTTTTGTACACTTTCATCATTTTCTTCTCGGTTCTCTAACACTTTTCATTATACTATTTTTCAATATTTATCTTTCTTTTACCTTATTTTTCACTTACCGCTTCTTTCATTATTTTCTTCAACTGTTCCCATTCGTCTACGTTCTCTATATTTTCTATTTTTTGTTAAACCATTCTATCGTTTCCTCTATTTGTAATATAACCTTTTATCTCCCTTTGCATATCTGTACTTTCATGTTAACTTTCAAAGGATGTTGATTCGATCCTCTTCTTTCTCCTACAGTCATACTTTTAAATTATTTTATTAGTTTATCAATATTGATGGACAATTTTACCATTGTATGTAAATTCCGTCTATTTTCGTCTTTATTTTTACCGTGTAACATGTACGTACTTTTGTCTTCCATTCATTCCATTAATTCCACTCCTTTCTTTTTTCCTTTAATTCCATAACTTTTTTATGTATCTATTCCCTTTATCTGCTGTTTTCGCGTTATAGTTTTTGCCAAATATTATTCCTCAACATTTATTCTTTTTACGTCTTAAATCTATCTTGGTTAGAATTTATTTTTTATACTCTGCCTTTAGCATTTCTTGCTTGTCTTCTGCTTTTTATTATAAATTTATACCAGCAATTTATTTCTTTATCTTATTATGTATTTTTCCAATTTTTTTTATTTTTATCTTTATTCTTAGTTTATTTTTCAATACTATTTCCGCTCGTGCGCGCCCCATTTTTTCACCCTTGTTTAATCATATTATTATTATATTATTTTTTAATGTTTGCCCATTATAATTTTTTTTTACCTTTTTCCTTTCTTTTGTTCGCTCATTTATTTTATTTTTTACGTTCATCTTTTCTATCTCTTTTTGTAATTTCCTGCGGATTTCCTTAATTTCTTTTACGTTATTCTTTATTTATATCGTTCTTGCCTCTCATATCTTATTTTTTCTATTTCTAATTATCCATCCTGATTATTATTTCTCCATTATGTTTCTTATTCTCTAATTCTTATTATTCTCCTTTCTCTTCAATTCGGTTAGTTTTTTTTTTATCATCCCTTTTTTTGTTTCTTCAGCTGAAAAATTAAAAATTTAAATAATTTACTTTTTTTCTCTCATATCTTTCTATTTTCTATTCTTTTCAATTCAGGATTATCCGCGTAAATTTCTGCTCGTTTCCAAGAATTTAATAACGTGCATCTTATATTAAAGGCTTTTTAAATTAAGAAATTTTGTATCCACTTAATAGGATTATAAAATATCATATTTTAGGAAGAATGCACGTGGAAATGATATATAAATTGAAAAATAACCGGTTGTAATAAAAGTTCACGTACATAATTAAGCCATTAGCGCGCATTAATTATTATGGATAATTGGTGTAGGTATTTATGAATAAATGCCATTATACCGTTCATTATGCATGTATACACAAAACTAAAGTGAAATAACAAAGAAGAAAAACGCGATATTAAAAAGTGAAAATAATGACGCTTTAAGCGAAGCAAAGCGAAAGATGAAATTAAGAAAAAAATGTCTTCGTTAATTTTTGCACTACGTTGCGTACTTCTGAACTCTTTTTACGAATATCGGTCGTAGAGGTAAAATAAAAGTAACTTTAAGAATAACCAGAGCAGACGTAATATTAGGACTGTAGTATTATTACTCTACTACGTTGGTGTTTCATCAAAGCTCGTAACTTTTCTTTCATTTAGTGTGTTATGCAACGAATCAAATTGACAATTTATTTCTGCAATTGTTGTCAATGAAAATGCAATCGACGAATTCCTTTGAAATAAAATCAATATGTTAGAAAAGCGAATAAAGGGAATAAAAAGCTGATAGAGCCACGGCGAAGTAATTGATTAAAAATACAGTGTAGAACTCGACTCGCGTTGACGCCGCTGATCAATAATCAACGACGACGACTGTAATCGCGCGATGAATTCAACGGCAGACGTCGGCTTCAAAGTTCGCGGATGAAACCGGATATGACGCGGCTGGCATGCAGCTCCAGTCGAGGTTCGCGAGCAACGGCTCGTTACAAGTTTCCCCATAACTGGAGATTAAAAAAGAGCAGACGAAAGTGGCGGCCGCGGGGGCGCAAAAGTAAGTCCGAGCCGAAACGGTATCGATCGGTTCTCGCGTGCTCGTCCTGGCGACGTTTAACGAAGCTCGTAATACGGTGTAGTGTGTCGCGATGTTACCGGTACCGGCGCGATTATAAACACCCGTTCGTCAGCGAACTGCTCTCGTATTGTTTTACGCGTCTCCGCTTTCACGAGGAAGCCTCTTCTTGGACTTCTTTTGCGAGCGGCTCCTCCCTTTTTCCGCTTACCGATCCTCCCGACTCGTTTTCTGGAATGCTTATTTCGCCCGTTCGGAAATTAGTGTAGCTTTCAGAAAATGAATACTGCGACAGCCGGAGCGCGCGCGAGGCTGCGATCCGGCAATTGAAATTTCAGACGTCCCAGGGACGAGAGAAGGAGAAACCCTGTCGGTTATCGTTGACTTGATTTATCATTTCATTACGGGAAACTGAAGAGACATTCCGAGCGCCGAAGTTGTGACGGATGCGAATTATTTCGTTCGAATTGCCCCAATACGGACACTTGGAATGCACGAGCAGATATTGCGTCTCGGCGACAAATTCAAATTCGCTGCCGCTCGACGAAAAATTTAATATACGCACGCGAACAATGGAGTGCGTCCCGGTTTACAGGGGACGCCGGCCGCTTGATAAAGCGAGAGTAAATAGCGCGGTTATCGGCGGCGAATTTGTTGCTGGCGACGTTTTTGCTTTCGCTGCGATCTGCAAATCGACGTCTTGGTTCCCGGTCTGCATTTTTGACTCCACTTGTTTTACACCCTATTGTTATGAAACAATGAAACAGCAGTCTTCGACGTTTCATTACCATAACGAAACACGTTTGGATCTTGTTTTATCTCGGGATTGACTCGCGCGGCGGCTCTGCACTCTTTATTCTCCGATAATAATTTTCGTATCAACGTCTCTCTCGCTCTCGGTGGCGCGCAGAGGCGCTTTTCTCGAATTTTCCGAGTTTTAATAATGAAGTTGCGCCCCCGCCATTATAATCCTATGAATTATAATGCAACGCAAACATTTATGTTTGGCTTGTTACACCTTATCGGGCGCTCCCCATCTGCACCTTACAGGAAATTATATGCCATTATCACTTGGTTGACTTCTATGCCACCGCGGCCTCCCCCTCCCCCCGGCCCCCGACGCAAAATCCCACTGTCGACTTCAGTTAGCACAAGTGGGCGTGAGCGGAAAAAAGGAAATATAGTAGCGCTCGGAGCTCCTCGGGCTCGTAATTCAAGAGGTACACGTGCGCTTTAATTCGACAAACGTTCGCGAGATGATACAAGCCGGGAAACGTAAGAAGTGAGCCCGACGCTCCTGTCGGCGTCGTAAATTTATCTCTCCTCTTTTTGTGCCTTCGTCCTCTTCTCTTTGGCTCGGGACGCCCCGGAGTATCTCGCGATAATTGTCCGCACGCGATGCGCCGTTTTAACACCGATACCTTGTATCGATCTTCGACGCAAAGAACTTTATTTTCCGTCTCTTTTGGCCTCGCCTATTGACACTCGACACTCGACCCTTTTCACTCGCGAATTTCAGACTAACTCCTGCGCGAGTTCCCCTTCGGTTTGGCTCAGTTTCGGCAAAAGTGCTCGGGTGTCGTCCTCGTCCTTTTTCGCTCTCGCCGATTAGTTTTTCCTCTCGCTCCTCCTATTGGTCGGCCTTACGCACGCTTGGTTACTCGGCTGTTAATAATATGCTCGCTCATTCGTACAATTCTAAAGACGACACTTTATACCGAAGCATAAATTAAGAAGGGCGGGGGCAGGGGCAGGGGCATTGGCTATGGGTGCGCTCGTACACGAGTGCGAGTACGTATAAATAGCTTTAAGCGCAGCCTTAATGTAAAAATAAGCGACGGCTTCGGACAAAGTTTACGATCTATACTGCATCGCGATTGAATATGATAATTAAATTTAGCGGAATCGAAATTTACCAACGGTTGCCGAATGAGCCACTTTTTAACGATAGTAATCGTTATTTTTTAGCAGATCGCAGTCGGTGCGATTGCCGTACCACAAACTACCTCTGCACACCACTCGGCTTGTTACGATGTGTGCGCATAGGAAATTAATTAAGTTAGCAGACTTATTTTTGTTGTTTCTGCTCCTCTTATGATATATAGTCGATTCACAGATTGACGATCGTAAAGTACAAATATCTTTACCTGATATTTTAGTGCTGGATAATTTACTTTCGTCTTTAACTAGATTAATGCCCGGATTGTTAAATAATAATTCAGCTTTTAATTTGAAACTACGATAAATTTATATTCCGAGGCTTAACGCCGCGCGGCCATAAACAAATATTCAATTATAAGCTCTCGTTATATCTCACTAAACATTATATTCCGGTTTATCGAGCAGATTTATTTTACGTTTGCAGGCTGCATCGAGCAGATATTCAAAATGTCGCTGTAAAACGAGAATTTACCGTCGACTCTGTTTACAATAGCCGTTTCGCAGTTTGACAGTTTCGAGAAAAATGAGCCCAAAATAAAGAAAGGGGCAAAAACTAATTTGCTGCTACTTGGACTATTGTTGCACTATGGTATAAGCATAAGTCCGACTCTCCGGTTGTTCTCGTCCAGAAAATGCGGACGCAATTCTCTCGCTCGTTTTCGGAGCATCCGATCCTCGGTAATGATAAAGCGTATCGTACGAGCGGCAACCTTTTTACAAAACGAAACGAAATCACGTTCTTTCTCGGGCCGTCGCCTCGTCCCGGCGCTTTTCTGAATCCCTGGCCAACTTGATAACGCCATTTGATATTCACAGACTTTCCGAGTATCACCGGACAATATTCTTGGCATGCGCTCTGTTTAAAAATAAAAACGCAATTACACTCCCGCGCTCTTGACTGCGCTGGCGATATCCTTATTTTTTATTTATTCGAAGTTGATTTTTGAAGCAGCGATACGACGAATACATTTCTCGATAAAACCGTATCGCGTGTATTTTTAATTTAACACATAATCGCACGTTTATTTAGCTCGTGGATCTAAATTGTCGAATACTTTAATTTTTTTTAAAGATTTTCCCGTGCGTTTCACAAGTTTCAAATAGAATATACGTGTCCGGACGCGTTTCCTGCCCTTCCCTGCCTCCATTAGAACAAACTAGCAATTACGCACGTAACGTCGATCTTTGATTTCTATAAATTGTCAGTGTCAGTCTTCTCACTCTCGGAAACAAGATTTCCCGACGTGCGAGCGATTACTTATATTACCTCTCGATGCAATAATACGCGAAACGCGGAATCACTTACGAGCGTTCGAGCCGATATTCTTCTCTTTGTTAAAAAGTAAAGGGACAACGAGCCCCGCGGTTTTCGCAATAATTATAAAATGCAAAACGTCCAAATGAAAAAATTTCATTTTAACCGTAACAAGTTACGACAATTGATTCGAAATGACGAAAAAGAAATTTTAATGCTCATTTGGCTTCTTCTTTCTAAGCAGAAAAGCTCTTAGAATTTATGGGTAACGTGGTCTTAGTATTTGATGTCTCTTCAACATATTGCTTCATTGGGTTATGATATTCACGGTCGTTTTAAACGCTGGACAATAACCAGTTAAATTTAAAACACAGGCGAATTCGTTCGAGCGAACGTTTTGGTTTTTTGTTTATTCCGTAAAAACAAGGATTGAAATAGTTGCATTGCAAAGGCCAATAAATATCGTATTATAGTATGAAAATTTGCGAACATTCGAGACAAATGCGATCTTTTATTGCATTGGACGACGATACAGTTGCGTTTCATCGGTTTGTGCTTCGAGAAGGAAATTTGCACTTATTATAGAGTTTTTTGATAAAAGAGTTTTCCGTTGACGCGAGTACATTTATTTAAATCGATCCTTGTCCGGGGTAAAAAATAAAAAAAGAATCGAATTTTCAAACGCGCGGTAATGGGGAATTAAAATTTTTGCAAATAAAAAGCCTCTTCTAGTTATTACTCGGGCGGAAAATAAACGTCAAACATTTTAATACGAGAATCGACGGGTCAGGTAGATTATTTCTGCATTAAAAATACGCCTCATTCCGGTTATGGATTTTTACACTATTTTTAAATTACATTTAAATTACAATATATTACGAGGAGATTGACTCATAGTTAAGCATAAATACACCTTAAGCGATAGAATTATATTATTATCATTCGCAGTCGGAAGCATTTCGTCCCGGAGAAATAGAATCCCACTCGGTACGCCCGGAGAGCGCGACGTTTTCAGTTACACTTAGAAATTCCTCCTCGACTCGAATAATAATATTTTACGCGCACGGGGGGAGAATAAAAGTAATCAAACGATCAAAGTAACTTATCATAATGTCTGTATTCCCCGAGACAGTGTAAGAAAACCACGATATTAATCCCCCGGACGACTTTACGCGTGCGATCATCCGTCCAGCGCAGATAGCGCGGATGGCGCGCGAGAGCAGGAAATAAGATTTTCGATCCCAGCGCCGAGCTTCTAGTGCGTAATCCAACGGAGCCGGTCCGCGCGTCCCCCCCCCCCCCCCACCGATCATCCCGCTCGCCGATAACTTTATTACGCACGAGCTCGTGAAACGAATCTCGTGTAATTCGCCGGGAACACGCGTGAAAATGGAGGAGCGGCATTAGTGCGACGGAGCGCGAACGAGCAGCGGCGCAGGAGATGCCGAGATACGGACAGATCCGAGTTAAGGGTTGCGATGCTTATAGCCCGACATCTTTTTATTGCCGCAGCCTACAAATTTTAATCGCGCGTTTACACGAGCGCCGAGGCCGCGGCTCTCGGACATTTTACAAGCGAGACAACGGCGCGAAAGCCAACTTTTCCGCCAATCGCGTTTAAATTGGAAAAGGAACAGCTCGCCTCTCGCGATCCGCAACACAGTTTTCTTTATAGATTCGACGCTTTCTGCTGGAGCTATTCAAAGCCCGAGCGCGCGATACGGGATTATTATCTAATCTAAATAACGAGCGCTGAAATTGTTCGAGTATCTCGTTTCTCATTGAGGACTAGCAAAAATAAGTTCTCGACGTTTTAATGCGTGTTTGCGCGGATGCATTAACCTACGATTCTCGTGAAAGTGTCTTAATCAGATTACAAGTTGCAGCGGCTTTTTTCGCTTTAACGATACACATAATTCTTCAAAATAGCCGCGCGTTATACGCGCGTGTGTGTGTGTGTGTGTGTGATTCGGCATCATCCGCTCAAGTAGGTTGTAATAGAACCACTAGTTTTAGGTGAAGAGCATTTAAGATCGAGAATTTATTTTCATTGTTTTGGGTCACAATTACACCCTATAAAGTACGAATGGCACACGGTTCGAGCGCTATTATTCTTGAATTGCTTCGGTTGGTAAAACTGCCTGGCTTTCGTTCCAGGCGTCACCGAGGTGCTTTAATGCCACGGCACTGCGCTCCCCATTTTTACGCGCACCTCGATAACGACTGGCGAGCGTTCGATGCGCCGGCAGTCGAGTTTTAAATTGTGCCTCGATCCAGCAAATTTGAGCGATCGAATTTTCAGCTCAAACGGACGGCGCTGACGCATTTGGCCGAATCGAGTGAGCGAAGGTACTCGTGTGTGTGTGTGTGTGTATCCTTAAAGTACAGAGGAACTGCAGTGTAACAGCGGCTTGCTGTGACTTTTCCCTGTCCGTGCCACCACCTCCAACCCGTTTTATACATTACGATTCAACTTACCACGTTTAATTTTACTCGAAATATTTGTGAATATGTAGTCTCGCTAATTGGCAACCTAATTATGCGCGCTCAGCTATTCGAGCGCAGCCAACCGAGAATTTCAACAACTCTAATATACTTGTGAGATTCTTAATGCACGGCATTATCCCGTGCGAATTTAATTAAGATCATTCTCCGTTAAATTGGGCGCGTCTCCTAAGGTCGCCCAATTTTAACGTCTTTTACCGTATTAGTGATGAAATTTGATTTCTAACCTCACTTTTAATAAATCGCGGTTTGTCTATTCTCCTTCGCGTCTTTTTCCGAAACGACAATCGGCAATTCACCTCCATTGATTGTGAGTTGAAAAACTCAACTCAAGAGTCAACTAATTACGATTATAAACTCGCTTCTATTAATTGAAGCACTGAGAAAAAAAAAATAAAAACGAGTCCTAGGACGAAATTCGAATATCAAAGTCTTGGCGTCGTCCGTTAAACGTACAGTTTGCGGATGGGCATTAGACGATGAAACGGCGAATGACGGAAATGTCTCGCGATCGATTCGCAAATCACATTATTCAAGGTCACCTCGGAGACGAGGAAGCAGCCTCCGCTTCTCATTCCCATAACTCTTTTGTAATGCTATTACGTTATTGCGCTGATCGGAAGAAGCAAGAGTATAAAAGCTTAACTGCACCGACAGTTAGAATCGTGACTCTGCAAAATTGATGTTTTCTATTAACGGATAAGACGATCGAAATGTCCCGCTAAATGAGATATTTCTAAAGTTTGTTTTTGTTTCTTTTATGGGAGAGTATAAAGTTTGATGCGAAATAGCAACAGGTTAATTCGCAGAAAGCAATACTTACGTGTGCTTTCATTATCCTAATAACATTATCCTTAAGCGAATAATAACATAAATGCAGAAATATGCAGATATCATCGGGCATCGAATGGCAGGCATTCGATGCTAACGAGAACTCGTGTTCTTCACATTCGTTATTACACGAATATTGTTGCGCACCAAATGCCGGAACGCATTATTGTTTTAATACGTTGTTCGATGCTTTTCAATAGCGCGCAGTCCGTTTTGAAAATCGATTAAGATGTTACAATCGAAACAATATTGTTTTAATGCACTTGAAATAAGCGATAGGTTATGCGCGCATTTTTTCATTAGTACCGAATTTAATTTTGAACTCCCAGCTTCCTATCTTCGATCGCGCGTATTCGCTTTCGTAAAAGTTATTTAGATGAAGGATAAACTTAAGCGTTTGAGCAAATTTTAAAAGAAAGCGCAATTTTTTAACGAAATCTTTTTCAATCGTTTTAATACGTTTCAATAAAATCGGACATAATGTTAATCGTATTGCTTATCGCTAAACGAGATGATGGCCCTTATTGAAAAATATATTTTTAACGTGCTTAGAATTAATTTTAAATCGTATCGAGCACCTTATTTATCGAGTACACACAATGATAATGCACGATGAAACGCAAACGTTAAAAATAAAATTTTCTCAGAAATTTCATTTTGTAAATAATTTCAGATTGGAGCTTTGAAGTACGAAGGGGAATTTTCGGAATTGTAATATTGATTAAATTATTCTCACCGTCGCTTATTAATCGGTAGATTTATACATTTCTAAAGTTCTTTTTTATTTGTTTAAAAATCGTAACCATTGGAAGGGATATTTACACTCCCATAGGACCAAGAGCCGTTTACATATCGATATAAAATCCTTTCTGATTTGCTTTACTCGGAACAATTTGCAATGTAGTTGACAAAATTTATATACACGTAAGTCGAGTATCATTACGATGTAATATACAACATGGTTCACTTTTATATTTTAAAAGGAATGATGCAATAATTTCTGTCAACCGAATAAAGACTAAACGGTTGTTCCTTGGAGTTTTTAATTCATTACCTATAAATAGAACCTGTAAAACACTGTATCTTCCTGGGCTCGAAGAATGAAACTTATAAATTTTAGTACTCAGAAATCGAATTATAATTTCTATAAAATTAAAATTAAAGTATGATGTTGAGAAAAAACCTGTTTCTTTGTGATGAATTCAGAAGTGTTAACACGCGTCTGTCGTTTTACGAAACGCGCGAGAAATTTTGAATTCGTTGTATTTATCGGTGAACAATTAAAAAAGCGAACGATTGTCATTTTGAAGGAATAGCGAAAAAATGTATAATGTTAATACAATATCTAATTTATAAAAATAAGAAGTATAGTGCAAAATTCAATGATTTTAATTGCATTCCGACAGATTTTTAAAGTGAAACATTCGTATCTGTTATTTTTGAAATATTACGCGTTCAAACGATTATACGATTTGGTACAATTTGGACAAAGTAATATCGCCAAAAAAGATTATTGTAAAGCATTTACGTCGGGTAATTAAAGGCGCATGCGCACGATCGTATTTTTAAAAAGAAAAAGTAATTTTTAATTACTATAAATTGCAAATAATTTTGAAGTTTAATGTCACTCGTTAACTTTTCCACGAGTCCCAAAGCAAACTTTGCAAAATAAATACAAGTATTAAAACTTTTAATGGAAAATAAGAATTTCAGGAAAGTGCAGCCGAAGCCTAAACGTCGAATAAAAAGTATTTCCCAGGAGGTTGGCCAAGATGGTGCGACTCCTAGGCGTCGAAGAATAAATAAACTAATCGTTGGAACGAGTTAAGGGCTAAAAATTACGAAGGGCCGCAACTTGGATGGGTTCCGACCGAATTCGTAGATATTCATTAGCCGCTCGCTCGCTAATAATAAATATCCTTACACATCCGGTGTGGTGGTTTAATTCGTCGAAAGTCGTAACTAATAGCGCCGAGGCCGCGGCACACTAGCGCTAACACAAAGTTGCGGCGCGGGGCCTTTTATATTTATTTTATATGATCGCCGGAAGGATCGCGGCGGCGCTCCTCGGAGGCCCGCCAAGGCCGATAAATTTGCGGCGGCTGCGCAGTGCTCGCATCGGAAATTCATCGGCGGCGGCGGATGATAAAACCCGCGAGGCGGGGGCAGGAAAAAGTGCGCGCAGGTTTTTCGCTGCCGGTCGACTGATCTCGAAAATCTCCGGAATGATAATGGCCACGAAGACGTGAGATTCCAGGGCAGTGGCTGGTGACGCATTAACGGCTATTTAAACAAATGTCGCTCCTTGGACTCCTCGCACAAGGCGATGGCTTTTTTCACCTCCGGGACGCTTTAATGGATAGCGCTTTTAAGGGAAACCCCCCCCTCTCTATACGGAGCACCGTTTCTAACCGCTGCTCAATGGAATGGCAGTTTTTTCATTTTCGTAACTTTCGCGCTTTTATTTTTTCCGCCTCTAACGCGCGCGACGGCTCGTTACGCGTCGGCATTTCGCCTTATTACCGTTCGAACGAGCCAACTCGAGCAAACAGGAGCATTGGCTCGGCCGCTCACAATAACGAATAACCATTGTGCAACGCGCCGCTCGATAGGAGCATATTTTGCCAATTAATTTCGAATCGCGCACTCCTCCCATCAGTTATGCTAAATTAACCGCGTAAATAATTTATAAATTTATGGTTTGGCTGTAGAGTCGCTCGGCCGCCGCAGCTTTGCGCTCCTTTCCATTGATTAATAATTTACTGCACAATTTAAAATGTGCCACGCAAATATTTACAATTGGTCGAGTGGTGGCCGCACGCGCACGCGCACCTCCACGCCGCTTTTTATACTCGGGGGGGGGGGCAACCCGTTAAAACATTGTTTGCTCCGTGATAAAAGTTTGATTTACAAGTGGCTTATATAACAAGCAACCTTAGAACGCGCCTTTGGTGTGTAACTCGAACAAGTTTATTGTCGTGAAAAAGATAAAAAGGCAGACACGGTCAATGTCAGGGGACGGGAAGACAAAAAGACAGCGCAACGTAAGGCACTAACTACCCATAAAGCCGCTGCTGGGAACAAAAACGAGAAAAGCACCGGAGAACCACCAAAATCGCATTCTCCGCTGCCTCGGCTGCCGCGGCAAAAAAATCCACGGAGTACCGGTCGCTCGTGTAATAGCAGCTACGCGCCTCCTATATTCATAGAGTAGAGGAGCTTCGGCTCGGAGGCGCGCGACCGCGACTTTCACTCCAAAAACGAGAGCCGGAGGACGATGTGTGGTGTCGCGCGGGGCGTCTCCCGAGTAAACTTCTTAGGCCGGATTCCACGGCGACGCGCGACCCCCTCCCCCGCCTCGGTAATTGAATGCGATCTTTTTTTGCGCGAAGCTTGGCGTGAGGGAATGCCGCTTGGCCCGCCAGTGAGAATTGCAACGAATCGTGCGAATGTTTCTCTAATCGCTGGTTCGCTCGTTCGCCCGAACCGGCCCCCCCCCTTCTTTTTCCTAATTCGATCGACAGGTTTGCGAGGGCGGCTCGAGCTTCGTTTGACGCTCAGCGGAATAGAAAATTATGCAAAGGGGATCGTCGCGTTCGTTTCAGCGGGTTTCGACCTCGAAACGCGAGTCGGCGCGAGCTTTCGGATTCAACGCGCGCCCTTAGCTTGCGAACATGATTTTTTCCCCTAACGCACAGGTAACTCGTGAACGGGGCTCTATTAGTCGAAACGCGCTGAATTGTGTCGCACCGGACATTTTTCCGAGCCGTTTGTTTGAATCACCAGGGCTTAATGAGACTCGAGCTTTTATTCCTAGCTGTCGTTTATTGCGATATAAATGTCAAAATAGATTAATTATTTAAATTTTATATGTTCTAATGCCGGGAGGCTGGCAACTTTTATGGTTTTCGTAATAATTTTAACGCATTGCCTTTTAAATAATGATCGGCCATGAATAATTTATAAAGAAGTTGTGCAATATTTGCGGACTTTCTGCAAATTGTGAAATTGTTATCCGAGGGAAAATCGACACTTTCGTTGCAGCCTCTTTTCAACGAACCATTAATAATTGAATTCAATCGACCAAATATATTTCGGTACTTTCTTGCCGACACTTACCCATTACATTTATTTGCATTTAGTACTTGTAGTTTTTCAAATTGGACCGGGATGGTACGGTAATTTCCTTTTTCGAGAGTACAGAGTAAATGTTTTTGAATAAAAAAGCGGAAAACGTTTATCCTTGCGATGTTTTTTTTTAGAACTTTCGGACCACCCTTCGACATTTCGTTCGATTTATAATTATTATGCGCTTTAATGATCGCGGTAGATAATAAAAATAGGTATTTTGTAATGCTTTATGTCAGATAAACGGAAAATTTCAATTCGCGAGCGAGAAAATCACGAGTAGTTGTAAAAGTAAAAATGGAAATATGTTTAAAAGTCTATCCTTTGTTTCGGATTTACGAATATGAATTTATGTTTTTGCGTGTTTCGCAGAACGTAAGCTTAAATTTTATAACCACATTTCGCAATACTTTTATCGGTATTTTCGTGCACGTTATTTATTTCGCAAAGAGTCGATATTAACTATCCAAATTCATTATTTTCATTAAAATTATTCTTCGAGAATAAATTAAAAGTAATGGCGTAAAAATAATAGTTGCCTACGAACGCGGCGCTTACGTAGTGGAAGCAGCATCTTTATCGAAGCAACAATTTCAACACTGCTTTACCAAAGTTGACCGTCGCAAGCGTTCGCCGACACTTTTACCGTTTATCGTCCAAGAGCAATTCGTCATTTTTTGCAATTTTTCCGAATAGAGAGAAGGAGAAGGGCGGGGGAATTGATAAATAATTGAAACTTTGCAGCAGCTCGAGCGAACTTAACGAGGAATTTCGATCGCTTCGTTTTTCTCGAGCCTTTCGTCCCCGTGAACAAAAACGGAAAATAAACAAGAGCAAGAGTGAGAGTGAGATACGGCGAATCGCGCATTCGTGTCCGGCGACGTTCGGAGACGCATGTGTGTCGTGGCGTGCTCGACTCTAATTTATCTGTCTGTGGAGGGTCGGACGTCACGCTCACTTTTTGCACCAATCGCTCCGTACCTACTCGTACTTATTCGGCTGCTCTCGCGCATATCGATGCACCGCCTCCGTGCATTTTGTGTCCTCGCGTCGCCTTCAATTATTTGGCTCTGGTGTAAAGTGCACCAGAGCTATTAGAGTTCGTCGAGGGCAAAAAATCGAGTCGCGACTCGCAGCTGCAACCGACGCTTAGGAGCTTCTATTATCCTCTATTACTGCAAGTGCTTTTTCGCACAGTCGCCGAA
Organism: Platyscapa corneri; assembly: GCA_018907185.1. Classification (NCBI taxonomy): domain Eukaryota; kingdom Metazoa; phylum Arthropoda; class Insecta; order Hymenoptera; family Agaonidae; genus Platyscapa; species Platyscapa corneri. The sequence continues at coordinate 1,882,098 of JACCHW010000014.1, forward strand.
GATGCAGCGGTAGCCGATTGCCGTTTTTCGACCTAAAATTAATAAATAAACGAACGAAACTCTTATTCAATCGAGGCTTTCGACATCCGAACTTTTACTCGCTCTCGTTTTCATTAGTAGCGAATCGCGACGCTTTTACAACTGCGCGCGTCGATCCGAGCAATTGCGTTTTTTAACATTACCAATAAGTTGTTTTTAAATTTCATAAAACATTAATGAAATACAAAGAAGAGTTTGGCGGGATTTTTATCGCTTTGAAAGCTTATTGAATTGCAAATATCTTGAATAATGCGAATATTTGTGTAATAAAAATTAAAAAAAGTTTCTCGCTTATTTGTAATACCGAGATTAAATTTATTTCGTACATCAATTGCTTTCGTACCGTAAGAAGCAGCAACGTCTTTAAGATAATTAATAAATATATTCTCTATCACTAATTGATGTAAATCGCGTTTCTCTTTGCCGTTACGATCGACGTTAGTGAGAAATTAATTTAAACGAGCTTACCGTCATGAGTATTGCGAATACATTTAATCGAATCGTTATCTAATTTGTCAGGTAAATTTAGTAATACGGAAAAACTTAATTTTCCCCTTGTTCTTCAATTTCACTTTATTGTAAAATTTGTTTTCCAATTTTAATTTACATGTAAACGAGGAAAGACATACGAATGAATCATAGTTTACACATGTCTTGGTTTTAGTATCAAAAACTTAATTTATTGCAATATTTTGCATTGGACTATTATTATTTGTTGAAGAAGAGTTTTTTCCCCACTGCTTGTAAAAAGTTGCGGAAATGTTTGGATACTTGAAGTTTTTAAAGGAATACTCAATGAACGTATAATCAGTCGAAAGAATAATAATTTCTTTCACTGAGTGTAAGTATGCAATTCCTTGTGTACATATTAAGTAATTACATACACGCTCGAGGTAAATTCGTACACATATATAAACTGCAAACTTTGTCGAGTTTTCTTCATTTCTATTCCGTTGAACGGTGGCTGTTGAAGCATCTTATAATCAAATTTTCTTCGGATGACAATCTGGGAGAAAACGCCATTCCAAGAATACAAAATGAGCGAGAAGAATTACAAGCGTGTAAAAAATAGTATTATCTTATAATTGGAGCTTTTTCCACTCATTCCGTCTAAGCTGCTTCTAATAATGTTTCTTACAACTTTTATTTCACTCTCTATTCCCTTGCCGAATTATTATTTTTCTTCTCTTATTCGTGATACTACATTTTTCCCATTGTAACAGTAATTATTTGCTTCCCACGAACGAGACCATTGGGGCAATATTTTTTTATATTGTTCATCGTATTATTTCGTGAAATTATACACGTTGGAGATAATTAAAAAATTTGTTTCAATTAAATACTTTTACAACGTAATTGGCGACTCGAGTGCTGCTCGTACATTGAAAAATGATTTATTATCATCGTTGAAATGTTTAAAATTACAAAATTAATCAATAATTTACGTCATTTTCTTATTTTATATTGTGCGTCGATCATAATTTTAAACAGTTGTAAAAATCCTACGCACGCTGTTTGCATGTAATGTACTGCGCAATTATACGCAACATTGAAGTCATGATTCGGAATAGGTACAGGCACATTTTTATTGAAATAATTACATATGTATCAGTTATCACTATGGGAATAGAAAAATATTGTCGATTACCTCGTTATTTTTCATAAGTAACGCCGCGCCTTGTACATAGAAAAACTTATTCTCACTAATTATATGATAAATACAAAGTGAATGTTTCATAATACATATTTATTAATTGTAATCACAATTTTACCCTTATTAACAACAGAAATTCGTAAATGATTTCTGTAAAAAAAAAAAAAAAAAAAAAAAATGACCGAGTACGCGATGAACGCAAAAATCATTGTTGAATTACTAGATAGTTGATAAAGAACAAAAATTCGGTCGATTTTAGTTACAACTGCTCGTTAATTTAACTTTACCCCTCACATTTTCGCAATTGATTTATCGCAGCAGCAGTGTAAACTCGAGTTTATATTTATAATTCTAAGTAAAGTAATACACAAAAGTCGGTAAGAACACATACAAATTGATTTCAGCGTCATAAATGTTTCAGTCTATTTTCTGGATACGTGTTTCATGTGTTGCGCTAGTTGTTTTCAGTCCTTTAAATCCTCTCTTCCTCAGTCTTTTATTACTTTCGCTCGATTCTTAAAAAAAAAATACACACACACACACACACACACACAGTTTCTCGTCCTTTACTTTCGATTCATCATTTTTTATCCTTCGCCTCAACGTCTCTGCGCACTTGCCACATTTTCCGCGCCTCAACAATAGTGTGGTAATGGCAGTTCCTATGTGTTTGTTCCAGTTTGTCGAAGTAAATATTGAAAGCTCTCGAGGCGGTGGAAAAGTCTAAGAGAACGTATTGTCGTCATAGACGCGTATTTTGCAAAAACGCTGTTGCAACAAGCTTCTAGTCGTGAATCCTTTTTCTCGACTAGTTTTGTGATTTTTGCAGGAATTCGAGGCACGCAACGATTGCGAGATACAGACGCTCGTTCGGGAAAACAAGACAAGTACGCGCGAGACAGATTTTAAATTAAGACGTTTTCTCGTTTAAATATTCGCTGGTGTTCTTTCGCGTTTAGGACAGTAAATCGCGCACTTCTCAAGAGATAAAGTTATAAACTTTACAAACGCCGTTTCGTTTCCATTTTTAAATTGTAATGCCGAATGAATTTACTTTTTACACGAGCAATGGAAAGATTAAAATTTCTACTACAATCTACTCTAAAAGGATTCGTTATTAAAAACTATCGATTGCATTCTTTGGCCCGCAAGTCGTATTACAAAACGAGCTTGGACGAATTTAACAATAGATCGGTATATTTTAGTTTAATCACTTTAGAGAATAACTTTTTCGAGTAATATAGTCAAACTTTTTGCAATATGTGCTTTATTTTTTATTCGCTCCAAAAGTAAATGAGAAATCAACTTTGAATGCTTAGACGATTGCTAAAAAAGAGCCGATAAACGAGTGAGAGTTCGGTTTGAAGAATATAGCATACGAACAACAACAACAACAACAACAATAACGCGTGGTACTTAAAGTTATCTTTCGAAGGATTTTATTGTTGCTCTCCAAGCTGGTATTAATTGTATTACTTTAAGAAAAACTGTGTACCTATTTAACTATCATTCCCACAAGGCAAAATAAATTGGCCAATACCAAATCTAGACCGGAGAAGCCAATATTTAACGCAGCTGATGTGTGGTAATTGAACATTTTGAATAGCCGCACATCATTATTTGCTGGCGATTATGGCTGAACTTGGCTACACTCGGCTACGCCATTACGAGCGAAAAATAAAAATATCAAAGCTGAAAGAGCCCGAGCGCGTTGGGTGTTTATACACATATTTTAGCTGTTGAAACTCGTGGAAAATGTTTTTTGATGCTCGCGAACAATTAGCGTGTAAAATCTCGTCTCGGTGCTTCTCATAACACATAATTCCCAGGCACAATTTACATTTCCTTCTTATTTCCTTTCCTCGGGCTAAATCGCACTTAACCTGATTTTATAATTGTGAACAATTTTACGGCAGCTCGTAGGCTCGATAGAAAAATTCGCTGCATTCTCTTTTGCCTACCGGCACTCGCTGCGTTTTTGCATCTAAGCGGACACTTAACAAGTTTTCAAGGATTTAAAAATTTCGTGCTCTATTTTTGTTTCGGCTGCTACACGCGTGTTTATGTTGCACGTACTATGACAATCGTACGAGCTTACGTCAGAGATGCATTTTAACGTTGAAAAAAATCGACGGAATCCATTGTAACAATTGCTGTTATTCGCCTCGAGTTCTTAATCGCGATCTCTGAGTCTTTACTCTAATTCGATTAAAAAGTCTTTTCTAATGTATAGAGCACGTAGTATTTTTTGCATACCGAGTTCTGTCCTAGAAGCCAAAGCAGATTCGCCATTGTTTTCCTCGTCGCGAATTGTAAATTTACAAAAAGAGCTTCTCTTACCAAACCGTTTATCGGAGTTCACTCAGTTTATTGCACGAACTCCACCAGAAGCGCAATTAATTCGATTCTGCGCCGTTAAGGACAAGTTGTTAAAGTTCGAAGATTAACCTCTTAAAAGTGTATTTCCCTTTGGCTGCCATGCAAAATCAACGCATAGGCAGGATCCGTTTCAGCGAGTCGTTTGTGGAGTCGTTAAAGTGATCGAAGGGCTCATTTTCGAGAATGAAAATGTCCCCGGTTTCAAAAGTGCGCGCGACAGGCGCCCGTAATCCCAAAATAAAGTGCGTGCGAGCGCACGAATAAAATGCGCAAATAGGCTTACCGCACCCGTAACCACTTAATATGGATGTATGTCTTGGTCGTTCCTTGCTACAGCGGCAGATTGTATCGCACTAACAGTTTAAGTAATGTAATTGTTATTTACGATTAAACTGTGAACGGCAAAAATTTAATGTCTCCATAAAATTGCGCGTCACCGGCAAAAATTGACGAAGAAAAGTGAGACATTAATGATCGACCGAAAATTAATCGAAACTCTTGACCCTGATCTTGTTTTTTTACGCTCGGCATTAACTCGATCGAACGGATGGTGCGCGATCGAATTATTGGATAAATTTCACATTAGATTTCCCGCGCTTGAACCTGTAATAAAATCTAGATATACGAGTGAAGTTTTAAGAGGAAAGCATAGATACGTACTTTTTGTGGGTAAAAATTCTTTCTTAAAAGTAAATATATCGGATTAATTGGATTTCATTGAAGAGCGTACAAGGAAATATGATAGCGATAGCAGGTTGGAACGGACCGAGAATTGCGGAAAACATTAGTACGTTTATCGTTTAAGTGGTTGTTCGACAATCTGTTTTCTTAAACTAAACGAAGCTATTATTTTACGAGTCATTGTTTAATAAGTACCTCAGCAATGATCGATTTAATTTTTTCGGAAATTCCGAAAGACAACTCTGCTTATTTTAACGAACGAATCGCGTGAAAAATAAAGCGATTACGACGATATTCGTCAAAATAACGCAAATGATATAAAATAACGATTAGTCATTGTTTGTCTAGATTTTACAACCTTAGCGTTAATAGCTGAGCTCTTGTGAATTATGCAAACTAGCAAATCATTCTGTTAGGTTTCATTTTCTGTGGATATTATCATATATCTAGCTTATCATCAGTTATGTTTTTTCCTTTGTTTACTTCCCCTACGTTACGTATTTATTATTTTTTTTTTTTACGGTGTTTCAAGTTACGTTTTCTCGGATGACCGTTTCTCTTCTTTTGGAAAGTGCAAAATGCGGCAACTGTTAACTCGGAGTTGCATTTGGAAAATAAAATTTAGATTTATCGTCGCGTGTTTTTTGCGCGGAAAATTTAAAATTACGCGAATCTTTACTGCGCAAGATTTTTAGTAAATGATCGAAAAGCTCGTAAATATATTAGATTTATATTTTTCTCGTTATAAATTTCAAGGATTCGGAATGACTGATTTGAAAAATGTAAGTGTTAAATAAAGATGCCGAGGAGATTTAATACCGCGAATAAGTCTTTTCTCTGTCTAAAAATTCAATTAAAATAATGCACAAGCACGCGTAAACGTTTCTGAGCTTGAACGGTGGCTAATTTAATTTTTAATTTTACCAAGTGTTTCGACTGGAAATGTCATCGAAATGTCGAGATTCGTGGTTATAATAATTTGACGTGAAATTTCAGGGAGACGGACAAAAGTTGGCAAAACGAATTCGTGAAACAGGCGTTTATTTATTCGAACGGGATTAGGCAGGAAAGTGAGGTGCTAAAAGCGAGATAAAAGACAGTGACTCCCGTTTTGGGGCTCGTTACATTTCTCAAAAAGAATTCCCGAACCGTGGGCTGCAAATTATTCTCCTGCCCCCGTCGCCCCGTCATCCCGATGATCGAAAATACGTTTTACGGCGCAACTCCTCGTCATTTGGAGAATGAGAGTAACCAGGGACAATTTTGGGCAACCGCTCATTCTGCTGCCGAAAGCATCTCCGGGCGTCTCGGCGTCGCGGCGGAATTCCCGAGTCCCCCTCGAAGCAGCGCAGCGAAAGGCGCCGAGCGAGCGACCCCTTCGGACCATAACCGGAGTGCATACGCGAGAGTGAGACCGATAATCAGCGCGACGCGCGCGGCAACAATAGCCGAGAGTCGAACACGTGGCAAATTAAAGGGCTCGAGCGCGATGCGCCGTATAAAATAAACGGGGCCCGTTTAAAGAGGTCCCGTGGAGCGGGGGAGGGGGGGGGAGCAAGGAGGCAAGGAGGGACACAGTTAAGTGGCGTAGGCGTGGCTGGGAATGGACTAAAGGAGGCAGTGCGCAAGGCCCCCAACGTAATAAAGTGAAATTGCGAGCCTTCGCAGACGGCGCGTTACATCGGCCGTCGCCTGCAACCTGGACCGCCGCCACGGAGGCACGCGGAACTTTACGCAGAAAACAGGGCTTCGTTAATCTCACAAATTACTCTGCAAAATTTCCATCCGACTTTTTCCCCATTACTTTCGTTCCAGCGCGCGCAGGCTACTATTTTCCCGGGGCCCGTGGCTGGCCCTTGCATATCAACGAGACGTTGATACCCACTAAAGCGTCGCCTCGTTTTACGAATGCCCCGCTGTAACCCAACGCTGATTAAAATTTTGCATAATTGGCTCCAGGATTCGCCTAAAAAATAAGAGCCTCTAATTATATTTGCATTCGTGGCGAGCGACGGCAGCCATAATTATTAATAGGCTTATACAAGTTAATCTCAATTTAATAGTCAGAGTCCCTGTATTCCTCGTTTTTCGCCTTCTTGTCTTGTTGCGCCGCGCTTTTCCGCTTTTTCCCAATCCATTATCTGTGCTTGTTATCGTCTAAACTTCTAAATAGAGGTTTTTTAAGAGCGCAGTTTCAAAGGCTCCCTAGACATTGCGCTCCGAAAGAGTTTACTTTAAGCAAAAATGTTCCACAACATCGTACAGCTTAATCTTGAGATTGAAATCGAGATTCCGGAGAGATAAGTGGAATAAAAACGGTTTTCTAAACGGCAGCGACTACACCACGCACCCGAGTACTGCTTTGCAGGTTATGTTTTAATAAGTGTGCGTGTAACGCGCGCAAACGAGCGCGTATCAATTAATTTAAACGTTTTTAATTATTTTTTCTACATCGTCGCCGTCATCGTCGGTCAGCAGCGCTTATCACGAAGGCGTCTTTGTGGACGGTAATTAAAATTTACCAATCGAACGCTCCACTTGCGAATTTACAAATTTGCGAACTGCATAATTCAGTTGTTGTACGGGGGGAGAGAGGAGGGGGGGGGGACACCGCGAACAAAAGGAGCGGAAACGCTCGTCATCGCTGCTGATGGATGATTTGACGCACTCGGCTGAGCCACTAATAGAGTTAGAACAGATCCAAAATCTAACGCCGACACGCAACGCGGAATTGAGCGGAAAACCGGTTAGTTGTTAGTTGTGTGTATTCGTTTGCGGTTGTACTAATAATCCGGTTAATTAACGCTGCTCATCCAGTTGGTGGTGTTAAGCGGTGTTTTTCCTCCACGGTATAGATTGGTCGCGGGGTTTGTTGACTCACCCGAGCTCGTAAGCGATCTTTTTATTCGTCCGTCAATATTTATCCAGGTTCTTCTCGGCTTTTAAAAGTCGAGCGCCAGCAATTTTTCGCGATAAGTCGATGTTTCGTTACCTTCTGATTCGCAGCGCAGGCTAAACGTCTCGTCGAATGAAAACTATAAATTATTTTTAAAAGCGCATGCGTCGTTGATTCGACTGCTTGTTTAGAATAAAAGAAATCCGCTATTCGATAATAGAAAACAGAAATGTGTGTTTGTGCAATAGAACATTTCATCAGTTGGTTTGTTCGCGGGAACTGCAAAATATTTTAAGTACATACGATGATAAATCGTTATCATTAATAAAATGTTTGTATCGACTCGAGTTACACGTTTCCTCTAATGCGTTGAGAAGGAGTAACGAGTAACGAGTAACGAGTAACACAGACTGAATTGTAAAATCAGTAAAACTCAATTAATAAACTTAATATAATTATCTATGGTACAACGTTTATCTACCCTAACGCTAGTCTGATCGTAAGTTCAAGAATTGCATGATATATTTAATTGTAGAACGTATCAAAGGTGCATGTAATGTAATTTGCTTTTATATTGTTTGTATTTGTTTACTGAATGAAAATGATTCGAAATCCCCTTCTGTATACTTGATACTTTGTACTTGTAACGTTGAAACGATATAATAATTTATTGCTTTTTGTCAGTTCTAACGCGCAGCTTCTCCTGTATTTATTATAGAACAAAAAAAAAAAAAAAAATAATTCGACGCTTTGGCATGTAAGAATTATTAGCAATGGCATAAAATATCATTATTAAAGTAAGTAACGCACTATTGTTTTAGAGACACGAGTTAGCATTGTAAAACGACGAAATTGTAAATGGAAGTCTCCTTAAATATAATAAAAAAGCATCGAAAATAATTACCAGCGTATATATTCGAGGTTTGCACGTTTTGCTTAAACGGTTGAAAAATATAAATGCAATAAAAATGATTCACAAAGGTTAGTTGTCGCGGTAGAAGCGGGAGAGGCGCGGATGCAAACACTCGCTGAGAACTGACAAAAAGCTAAACTTAGTCGCACGGAAACGGAGAATTTTCCGTTCCGACTTCCCCTATGCATGCGCCCGCACAGGTACGCACCCGCGCACGCAGCAGCAGTAGCACACACTCACACACGGATAAAGAGGTGTGGAGGAGGTCCACGTAAGTCGGCCTGAGCTTCGTTACTGCACGAGCGCGCGTATTTGCCTCTTGTGTTGATGTACTTGAAAGTAGACATAGAAACGTAGCAATACCAACGACCTGGAAGCTTTTCCGCCCCGTTTAATTTTGATTCTGTGCCTTGCAGGAGTTGAAGGAGAGCTTCAATTATGGACTTTTTTATCCGCCGGTGAACGGAAAGGCTGGCAAATTCTTAGACGAGGAGCGCCGACTCGGGGATTATCCCTTCAATGGACGCGTCGGTTATCTCGAGGTACGTCTCAGCTCTTTCTTTTCGATTGCTTCCACTCGCGATTTAACATCTTTCCTATTAAGAAAATACTGAACTGAAAATTCGACGCGAATTCACGATTCGTGTTTAATAATCTTCGAGTTCGCTCGAACCAAAGCAGATTTAAAATTTCTGCTTTTTCCCCTTTTTTCTTTTAATCATTAACGTCTTGATAACGTCTCCGATGTGTTTGAGACTTGGAATGGACGATTCAGCAATAGCTTGGCGTTCGACGCTTGAATTTAAAAAAGTTTTCGCGGCAAATCACTTTGAACGTTTCGAGCAAGTGGCTTCGCGTACAAATAAGTCGTCATTTTTTAAGCGAAACATTGCACGAGATAATTTCATTATTTTACGGCTGATATTCTGTGTTTCGCCGTCGTTCGAATTTCAGTTCAGCGAAAATTGATTCAAAATTCACGCAAAAAAAAAATTGCCGAAAAGTTTCATATTTACACGTTTAAGAGTGTTACTAAAAGGAGATTTCGAGTGGAATAAATCACAGTATTATTGATAAATACATTTTTTATTTACTTCTATATCGTGTTTTTAGGAATATTATTTATGTATGCATTAAAAGTGCGTCTGCTCTAGAAGGAATAATTGAACGAGCAGCAGTAATTTTACATATTTAGTACGTACTTTGAGTATTTGGGTTTGCCTTTAAAAAGTACAGGTTTTTATTCGTCGGTGCAAAATCAGATTTTTCAGAAAATGATTGCGCGATGAAAAGCGTAAGATTTTGCAAAACATTACAACGACGAACAGAAACGCAGTTAGCGCGTGCTTCGAAAGTGACGGTTTGTCAATTTTTCATATTTCTAGCAGTCGATGAATGAAAATATTCGTCGATTTATTGACGTTAATGAAATTTTGCTCGAGGCGCATTATTCAACAATTTTCCCCTCCGGGTGCTTCGGCCGTGCGATAGTAAATGTTTGTTAAATCGGACGCTATTGTTAATGCCGAGGAGAGAATTTATTCAAATAATTCCGGGAAGCGCCTCGTAAATTCTAGAATTACGGAAAAATGTTCGAATTTCGGGCGGCGGACGGTCGGTCGAATCAATGCCGCGATCGGTATTAGTCTCTACGAAATAAATACAAATCTATGTGCATAGATCGGACGGCACAGGCTGGAAAGCACGAGCGGAAAGTTAAGTAGCACAATGTAAATGAAGCAATCTTATGGAGATTATTAAAAATGCGTGGTTCGGTTTTTGCGCCAAGAGTTTTTAATAATTTTTAACGAAAACGTCCGTAATTCGCAAATTCTTGAGGATCATTACACTTTTACGAATCCATAATCACCAGAGAATGCTAATGCATATTTGCATAACACTCGTGTGTACTTTTGCGGCTCTTATGGCTCTCCTCGTTTCAATGAAATACGCTATGCGGTTATACGAGACCGAGAGTAGAGTCGTGTTTCGCGTTGCACGAGGGCATTAGCTATTCGCCGCTCGCTCGCCAACTCGCCAGCTCGAATAATAGCCCGAGCGAACTGCAAAATTCAAGAGTCTCCTCCGCGTCGACAAAAAACGGCATCTCCGTCGCCGGGAAATCTTTGAATAGTTTGAAAGGCTGTTTGGTGTTTGACGTCGCAGAGTCGCTGGAGGCTCGCGCGCCTCTATTTACGTCCGCCGGCCGGAGAAAGGAGACCCGGGGGCTGCGAACTTTGAAAGTCGAGAGGGTGGCTGCAGCGTCGCGCCGAGGTCAAGGAGACGAGCCTCGCGTCGATGCGCAACACTGCAACGGCCAGACGCTGCTATCGCCGACGCCAACGGCCAAACTATTTTCAAACTTTTGTCCACTCTTCTACTGACGCTCGCGGTCCTCCCGACTCTGCTTTACGTCTCCACTTCCGTTCGGTGTGCATTTGTCCGACGCTCAATGTCATCAGGCCTCTTTTTTGCGATACTCTTTGCAAGCTTGCAAGTTCGTTTCCCTGCCGATTCGGAGTCGATGACCTTTAACTGAACGCGGGGCCATTAGTTTTCTCGTATTAGTTACACAAACAAGTTACCAGTTACAGTCCCATCGGCGATAAGAATTCGTAGGTATAGCGCGGAAAAAAGCAAGGAACGCGTTATGAATCAGCGCAAGAAACGAGAGATGGAAAAGAACTAGGCTTGAAGCGTTGCACCAGATGTGTACGGTATAGTTGACTTCGTCCACGTGTGTATTTTGCGGCGTAATACGCGTATAAATGGTAACGCATCTCGCGCGATTATCCTATAGAAATACAGCTGAGTGCTGATTCCCACCCTTCGCCGTCATTATTTTCAATTGCCCCTCTTACACTGTCTCTGTTTCACTCTTGGCTTACGCGGATAAGAAAAACGCGCGCGCGCATACGCATCTCGGCGACCTAACGAGTTCTAGATGCGGTTTCTTGCGTAATTGAAACCACTTCCGTCGTCTTCTATCTTGATGGAGCAAAACAAGTATGATTACCGCGTATATCGATTCTCCCGTGTAACACGCGTCATTTATAAAGTGAAGAAAAGGACGCGAACCAATTCGACTGGCTTTGTTTATTGTCAGGGGATAGAATGCGCGTTCGAAAGAAATTGCATTTTGTAAAGAAACAACTGCATTGGCGACTGTTTAGTTGTGCAATAGTAATCGCGTCGTGCGTTTTGATTTTAACGCTTTTTTTACTTTCGTTATTTTTTCCGATTCCGAAGTCGATACGATTAATGTTACAAATTCGGTTCGAGCTTGAGAAATGTAAACAACGTTCATATTTTACGTATAAGCCAGTAAAAATACATTTTATCCCGATAGATCGACATTTTTGAGGTTTTATAATTTAATGTTTGACGGTTGATTACGTATCTTCAAAAATAAAACTTTGAAAAGATATTATTCGATGACTTTGTAGTCCTTCACACGACTGTTTTTGAATTATATTTAAATATTGGTTATTCTTAAATGCATTTTTAAATTCTTCAAGATTTGATTGTGTTTTATGTTTGTTTTCTGGTTATAAATCACGACTAGGTGGAAAGGTATGATCTTAAAAAAATACTTTTTAAGTATTATCTCCAAAATTTGCACCAGTGTTGTCGTTTATTTTTTCTTAGTTCGAGCAGTTTTTTTTTTATAAATTTAAAAAAGGAAGACACAAATATATTTATTATTACAATCAAGTATAAATTCCACGTACTCCTCTACCAATACATTTATCTACAATAATAAAATCAATTATGCTTAATTTTTAATATTAAAAAGACAACTGATCGCGAACTAAATACTTGTGTACTTACACTCAAAGACTCAATGAGAGATGCATTTGAAATAATCCGATGCAAGTTTACAGTGCTTTCTGGATTCGTCACCTGTAAAATGGTAAAAATAAAAGTATAATGCATTTAGTGACGCACACTTAACTGTCTTCCCTGAGCCTACTTCTCGTCCTCATACATACAAGAACGTGCACAAACACGCTGGTGCACGCGCGATAAACGAAACAACAACGTTCCGGAATGAGTTCTTGTGAATTCGTTCTCGGTGGCGGTTGTATATGTAGTCTTGTATCAACCATCATCATGAATCGATTTCCTCATTCCTGAAGCGACGATTGCAAAATCTTCCCGACACCCGCGGCTGTCATTTTACGTCCCGCTGCAATCGACTTAATCACTTGCATCCTAACTTACTTTTTGCGGGTACATATGAAATTCCTTGTTACACGTGCTACAACAGCGAGAAGCAACACCAGTTGAGAAAGAAAGAGAGAGAGAGAGAGAGACAGTCGGGAAAAGGGAAGGAAAAGAGGTGATGGTGCTGAAGAAGAACAAAGGCGTCGTGCGAATTTTGCACGAGTAAATTTGCTTCTGTCTTTCATCGTAAGAGAAAGATCTAAAAAGATAATGAAACACGAAGTAAATTACGCACATTCTCAATATCTTACAATGCGCGACGTGTACGACCTAAAAGTGCATTAATCCTGTTACTTCGTATCGTAAGGAATATTTAAAAAGTACTAGAAACATATCGATTCGCATTGTGAGTCTGACTCGAGCTATAACTTTACTACTGACAACTCATTTACATATTATTTAACTCTGTAACGAGGTACGAATTTCTTCTATTTTTAGGTCTGTAGGGAAGTAAATTTTTTTACTATTAAATTGAATCGACTTCAATTTTGCACAATAACGTCAATGTATCATTTATTGGTCGAATTTCGATTACGAAAAAACGTTTAAAACAGACTCACCAACATATACGTACTCGTATTCTTTGTTTCGTCATGTACGAATTGTTGTTCTTTATATTTATACGTTCTAAAAGCTTCTGCCGAAATGTAAGCGAAACTGCAAATTCTTCAATCCGCAGCAGCAGGTAGGAGAAGCCGTAAATGTGTTGCATAATATATAATTCCCTTAAAATATGGTACATTATTAGCCAGACTCCGTGTGCAACAAAGTAATTTTAAGAAGTTTATATGTAAATATTTATGACGTAAGAGTTAACAGGATGCTTTTTGACTTTCCGAACACTCGAGACTCGAAGAAGTACGTTAAAAATTTTTAAGAAGCACAGAATTTCTGAATTTTAATAGATGAGCACTACTATGTTTAAATTTGTATTAAAAATACGAGTAAATTGCTTGGCTGTTTTTGAAAAATTATCGGTCCTATCACGTGTGCGATGTGTTGGAAACGCAAAGTGTTGGATATTGCGCTCTGATTATGATACGAGGTCGACTTGATTAAAGACTCGTACGGAGTTCAGGTATTATTCATCCTGAAAACGGAAGTTCTTGCGATCAGCGCCTGGCAAAGTTAAGCCACGTGCCATTATTTTCCCGTTTCTTTCAAAAGATTGTCCATCATTGCCTGTAGTAGTACAAATAATTGATAACAGTTCCTGACGAGCAAATTCGAAAATCACAAAAATCATTGCGTTGAACGAGAACTTGTCTTATTTAGCGCCTTTTCGTCGAAATGCTGCTCAAAATATTCTTTACTTAAACAGTTTTCGTAATTATAGGGTGGACGTGCTGATGCAACAAAAAAAGGGTCATCTCTTACGAGTATTGTCTCAACGAATTGCACCTTGGAGAAAACAGTGCCACAGATATTGAAATTTGGCTTTCGGAAAAGTGTTGCAACTCGCAAAGCTCATTAAATAGAATCTCGAAAAAAGATATTTGAAGGCACCCGAGAGATAAATTTTGCTTTGACTCGACTTATGAAAAATATGTTTTTTAATATTCAGTTTATTTGCTAATTGGAAGTCATACAGCGAGATATACCTAATAATTTATAGGGATTAAAGAAAACTGAAATCGAGCCGCCGAGTTTCGTGATTTTACCACTTGACGATGCAACTACTGTGAACAGCAAAATCATCAACGACAGTCGAACAGTTTTAATTTGAAAGACTCTAAGGCTCATTCGCGAAATCAATGTTAGCTACTGAATTTATTGCACGCCTCGATCGTCTCAATATCAATTGTAGCCAAACTTGTGAGATTTAATTTTGAAATTGACGAGTATTTTACTTTACACACGAATCTTTTTCAATGAAAATTAGAGCCACAAGTATGAGGATGAGTATTTATGCAGCTCACACTCTCGAAACGTAGGAACTAATATGCAATTCGAATAAAGAATCTCCTGAAAAACCAACAAATTCATTAGTAAGACCATCCGTTTAGATATATTTAGTTAATATTGATGTTCTCGTCGTAAAATCGCAAAAGCCAATATCAACCGTATAAAAAAGTCCCAATTCACGAAGAAACGTACTTTTAAAGAAGATGAATCGTTAAATCCTACGTATTTAGTTTTATTCATCGTCGTTGTTATTTACAGCCCGAGAAAAGTGGACGAGAAATGGAAAGTATCGGGGCTACTTTGCATAATAAAATTCGAGATTTACGAAACGAATAAATTCTGCTTAAATCTCAATTAAGCGTTATTGGGTAGTGGAAGGTTGCACAACAGTTATCCATTTTTAAAAGAATGACGTGGCCGCGCGCACAGCTACCCAAGTACAGTTCATCGGAATAGCGCGTGCGCGGAAAAATTCGCATACCTCGATGAAAAAAGCGAAAACAAAGAAAAGAGGAGAAAAAATGATAGAAGACGGGTATCATCGTGGGGGCATTGTACGCAGGAATCGAAAGGCGGCTGCGGCAGCTCGAGCTGCTCCGATGAAGGAAACGGCCGAGCTCGTTCTCTCTCTCTCTCTCTCTCTTTTTCTCATGGTCCATCGCACGACGGCGGCGGCGGCGGCGGCGGCGACCGAGCGACTACTAGGCGTTTTCTGTAACGGTCCCGGCGCGCTCCTCTTGCCTCTTGCTACGGTTTCAGCGCGAGCGAGCGCGTAACGAGTGGCAAGCCCATAATGCTATATAGCGCTCTCCTTTCATTTCCCTTTTTCCGCCACTTAGTCCGTCTTCTCTCTCACGCCGCTTGCTCCGCTCTCCGTCGCCTCGGCCGCGCCAAGTATCCGCGAAGCAGCAGACCCGGGATAGACTCGAGCGCGTCGCTGCCAGCAGTGGTAATTCAACGTCTGTCACCGACAATTACGCTCATCCTCATCCTCGCGAGTCGGGATTTTTAACGGCCCCCCGGACTCGCCCCAGATGCCTTAGCGAGGGATAACAAGTAAATGACAACCGCTGCGCCGGATGCATTATGTAAATGGCCGACGAAATCATAGGAATCTTGGGAGGCGACGCGTTCGCGATAAAACTTTTCCTCCAAAAGATATACGGCGCGCGAAAATATACGAGCGCCTACGTAAAATACGACACTGCGCTACACGCGCTCGCAATTTTACAGTTTTGCAGTTTTACAGGCTCGGATTTACGCCCCGAGCCCATCAAAATCGCTAATAAATCGTCGAGCTTATCAATTTAATTCTTTCGACGACGATGCAGCGGAGCGCTCGTCTGCTCGGAAAAGCGGCGCGAGCGCTCGAGGATTGCGGGAAAACGGGTGCCCGAGCACGTGGTTTGTTCGCGTGCGGCGGTTCGCGCGCATGCGCAAATCAGCCGCGCTCCACTGGCTTCCTTCGCCGCGCTCGCACATGTGCCGAGGAGGCACGAGGAGGCCCGTTAAGGCCTTCTTCGCTGTCGATCCAGTCCGCGAGATAAGCTACGATCCAGGGCCCAATGCCCGGATAACGAAATTTATTTCAAATGGAGCCGCTGCTTGCCGAGGAAGTATATATCTGTCGATCGAACGCCTTAAAAGCGAACCTCGTTCTGTTCGATAGAAGTGGAGCGCGAGGCTCCGGAGCTGCTGCTCCCTGTTATCCTCTCGATCGGCTTACTTAATTCATAGCCGTGTGTGTCTGGGCGCAACCTCCACTATTTGCGAATAATTATAACTATTGTTTCGGCCGCAAATTCGAAAAAGATTTCGCGCTCTTTGTTGCAGCCGGAAAAATGGGCCAATATTGTTTAATGTAACGCCGGCAAGGCCTATAAATTGAGCTTTACGATTTACGAATATCGTTCTTGCTTTCGACATTTACGCGCTTACGTTTCTTCCGATGTCCCCGTTAATATCATTATTGCAGCTGTAATTCAATCATATTTACCGTTTTACGCGGACACGAGGGAGCCACAATTTCTTCTTTGTACGTATCGAGCTCTTGTTGCACTTTAAGCGGCGATATGTATTTTATAGGCTAACCTGTATAACGCGAAGCAAGCGAGTAGTTGCACTATTAATTCCGTTCTTCGTTAGCCAGCGGAATTTCCATTTCTTGCGCTACATTTAAATAGTTAAAAAAAAAACCTATTTTCTCCTCTACTACGACAACTAATAAGTAGTTCTCTTGCGAGAGAATTACAAATTTTTAAATTATTCGCTACATTGTAGTACGTACTTGATTACAAAGTGCAATACGAAAAACGTTTTTAGCGAAGAGTAAAATTATTTAAATACGAAAGCTAATTATTGCTATCGTTAAAAGTAGCGTGCGTTTACTGCCAAATTTGGAACGGAATCGATTGATTCAAAATTGCTGATTTTCGCTTTCAAATAACCAACTGCTGATGTGCGCCAGGTTATGCAAAAAATACCGAGTAATATTTCATGCGTATCTGTAACATTCGTGCGTTACTCATATTTTTACGACTCTTGTTACTTTCTCACTTTCCGCTCTTTTTATTATAGTTTAATCTCTAAAAGAGCAACTTTACTACGTACTTTTAAGGAAAATCCAGATAATTGCGGCTGTTAAATTTAAAAATAATTATTTATAATTTTAATAATAATTAATAAAAATAAGGTTAAAGGCATTAGGCTTAAATTATATAGGTGACGCGAGCATTTAAAGATTAGGAAGAATAGATTACGATGTACTAAAATTTATTGTTAGTCCAAAGTACTACCCAGTGGTGCTTTGCATTAGTCTATTTATTTTTCTCTTTGGTATTTTTAATAACGTGTTCCGTAAAAGTCTTATATTCCACCGCAACGCACTTCGATCATTGCTTACGAATCTAATATGTATTTTTAACCGTGTTTTTAAATATTATCAGAGGTGCAAGCACGTATTTTAATCGTCGATTTAAACGTCGATAAACAATTCGTTGATTTATAAGAGAAATCATTCGTTCGATGTTTTACAGGATATTGTGGTTGCAATAAATACCCTTTTGCGAAAAATTTTCCAAATTAAAGTAGCGCGATAAAAGTAGACGCAGGCCATTGTTTTAAATTATATCGTCTATTTAAAAAAGTATTCGCGAGAGCGATACGAGGATAAGGGAAATAAAACTCAAGCGGCAATGACACATACACGAAAAATGGCAGATTATATTGAAAGGAGACAGGCGAACTGTAAAATTGAGTCGTCGTGAGTTTTTTGCGGAAAATCCGGGTGTTGACCTTCGATGCTTCGAAAAACTTTATATTCTTTATTCGATGCGAATAAAACGTATTGGTCGCAATGCGCGTACTATTTCCTTCCAAGTACAGCGAAACAATTAACGCATTCGCGCGCGTAACCGTGTAATCGATCGACAGGAATCATTCTACGTTCGGCTGCACATATCACTTAGCAATATTGATTAGCAGGTACTCCGAATGGCCAACCTTCTAAAAGTGACAAACTAAACATAGCGTTTGCGAATCGTAAAGACGATACGAGCGAAAGAGGACGAAAACGAAGTCGAGGTATTTTACTTTAAAGAGGAATAAAATCGATGCCAATCGGACGATTTATCTTATTAATAAAAGCAAGCTTAATTCGTGCTGCTCCTGGGAATTACGACACAGTCACAAATCGAACGCTTAACAACCCGATAATTTATGAACAATAATTCGACGTGATATTTAATCTAGGTTTCCTCAAGCGCAGCCCTGGAAATAAAAGGCTTCGCCGGTGTTTTTGAAATCGGCAAAGTTGCTTTTTGCAACGATTCGACTTACCTACGCAAGGCGCGTGTGTCGCAAAATGCACCAATATTTTATTTTCTCGATAAAGTAAATTATTCTCATACACCGGAATAAAAGTCCGCAACATCGGGAATCAATAATTGACCGCGACTAATGGCCCCAACCTTTTTTCGTCGAGCATACGTAAAAAACAAAGATACTCAACAATCGCATCGATCCTCGAGTCGATAAAGGTCGCGCGTCTTTTTATCCGTCTCCGCAAAAGTCCACGGGTTGCCAGCGTCCGTCCGGGCACCGACAACAAAAGACCTTGCGATACGAAAATGCGAACGAAAGGGAGGAGGACGAAATAACGAATACAAGAGAGCAAGCTAGATGGTTAAAACGTTTATGGTGAACATTTATGTTTACGGGCGAAACATTTTTATGGATCTCGAGAAGCCCGTCGTCCGAAGGATGATGATTCCCTCTCTCGCGGACTCGAAGGCAAATTTTGTCCTCGGAACATTTCGAAGATCTTAATTGCAATTTATTTAGCCGCCGAGGTGATTTTTGACGTCTTGCCTCGCAATTCGCAGGATGCGATGGTGCGCCGACTCGAGCCTCCCCTTCGCCAAAAACCAAAACCAAAACTAATCCGAGACACGGGCCCAGGCGCTTGCATTAAATTCCTCTTCTTTGTTGTTGCGCAGCTCAAGTACAAGAGGCGGGTGTACAAAATGCTGCACGTCGACGAGAAGCAGCTGAAGGCGATGCACACGAGAACCAACCTTCGGCGGCTGCTCGACTACGTTACCAATAGCCAAGTCGAGAAAATCGCCAAGGTGTGCGGTAAGGGCCTGGACCCGAACTTTCACTGTCAAGACACCGGAGGTAAGTTATGCAATTTATATTTTACGAGGGGCCCAGAAAAGTGAGTTGTGAATCCCGCGCGGTGAAAGTATTATATTACTTTTTACGCGTTTATGCGCTTATGCGTTATGCGTTATGTCGAACGTTACTATCTGCATTTTAAGGGGATGTAAAAGAGCTTTGTATTCGCGTTTTAACGATATTTCTCGTTAAACTATTTAAATGTATTAATTTATCTCTGGTCGCAGTTTCGCAAAAAACTACTAACAACGATGATGGCCACTCGTTATTTAGTATCCCGAGTAATTGAGGCTATTTTTCGAGGAATTTTTTAACCGCCTCCAATGGCTTTAATCGGAAACATTTTTCGATCGGCTCTTGCAGTTCCAATATTCAAATCACGTCATGCTCGAGGAAAAACTTGCAATTTAATTAATAATCGAGGAATCCTAATTGGCTACCCTATTTTCTCTCTTAAACTTATTTTTTAAATTACGATTTTGTTCGAGCGACTCGATTCAACTTTTAACTTTTTAACGTTACTCGGCGAGAGAGAGAGAGAGAGAAGCCCGAAATAATGACAAAATGCCCTGCCGTCGTATCGGATTTTCATTCAGAAATTTATAGATAATAGATAAAATTGCTCGATTAAACCATAAGCTATTTTTAAACAACTTCTTCGCGGAATCAAGTGCAATAAATTTTATAACTTTTGCAATTACGAGGGATAACTAAAGTTTTTATCGACAATGTAAAACAAGTATGATATAAAACAGGTATATTTATAAGTTCAGAATGTTAATTATACGTTTAATTTATTACGCGACATCATCTCCAAGTCTGATTAATTATTAATAAAACACGTTGCTTTTGAAATATATCTCTTGGATTTTATTCGGCGTGACAAAACGTTATTAAGATGTCCTAAGCTTTTGGAAACTAAACGCTGTAATTTCGGGCGTTGCACTGCAAAAGTGCTCTTCCTAACCCATCGAATAGCGCAAAATCATACGAATGAGAAACGTAAGAGAGAAATCCGTCGTGAACGGGGGAATTAAAAAAGGTTAATGTTCGAATAATGCGTGTAATTTTTGTTATGCCTAAGGGCTCATTTCGCCGGTAACAACGCGCGTGTTTTCAAGCTTTTAAAACTGATTTAAATAGCATTTAATCTTGAATTCTCGAAAGTATGATAAAGCGAATTGATATTTTTCGTAAGATATCATTAACAATAATGCAAAATTACACAGTCCGTGCGCTGGCTGAAAACTTTGGAATTTCTCGTTTGGTTATATTTAAGCGATGATTCCGCGACGTTAGAAAAAATCCAAATATTTGCAATTCGAGCAAAGCTAGTACCACCGTCGTGCAACTAATAATAATCGCAAATTTCATAATTTTACTGCATAATAAATATGCTGTGTAAATATAGCGTGCGGATTGCAAAAGGAAAAGGGTTTACTCGTATATCCGATGAAAAGGCAACGCGTAACGAGAATTCGCACACACGAATACGTTGTAATGATCCGCGCGAGTTGTAATTTATACATGTGGAGCGAGTTGACTAGAAAATCAATAAATTTGGTCGGTCGCTGGAGGAGGAGGAGGAGAAGGAGGAGGAGGAGGATGCTCCTTAAAACGCTTATCTCGGCGCGCCCGAGGCGTTTAACAGTATTGGCCGTTGGAAAAAGGCAGGAGGGAAAGAGGGAAAAAACGAGAAGCCAGTCGCTTCGAAATTCCAGTGCACGCCGATCCCCTGCGCGTAATATTCAGCGGTCGAGTCGTCGTCGTCGTCGTCGTCGTCGTCGTCGTCGTCGTCGTCGTCGTCGTCCGCCGCCGCATGCATCGCTCGTCGCGAGCGAGGCCTCCGGAAAAAAGGGAACAACGGCTCGCGAGGAAACTCGTTTTCTCTCGGTTGCGATGGGCGTGTGCGGCGACCGTTACTCGAGCCTCGTGCGGGCCGCGCTATTTCCGAACCCGACCGGGAGAAGCTTCCTGGTCGGGAAAACTCGTCCTTGTTCGCGCGCCCGAGCGCCCGCAGATAAGGAAATGAGCCGCTGACCAAGGTCGTATCAGCGCGAGGCCAATGTGCCTGAGCGAGTCCAGCTCGGTTATCTGCGTTTTTCCGATCGGCGGGTCACTTTTCAGAGCCGCCGATCTTCTCCCCGGCGAGTGTTTAGATCGGAGATCGGGCTTAATAGAATGCGCTCATTGATTGATTTTCAGCCTCGTAATAACGGCTTGATTTATTTCCCCGAGCGCATTTAACGTGCTCGCTTAATACGCGGCAAAATATGCGCCGGATGCCTCGGTATTTGTGCCAATTACGCTCAACTTATTCGATTCTCGACACACGTTGAGGCGTGACGCGAAGTTTGCGAAAATGCGATCCAAGGCGTTGCTTCAATTTCCAATAAGCAGATTAAGTCTAAGACTATTGGAATAAAAGTAGAGGTGGATTCACGTGTACGCAGTTGCAAATTAGATTCATTTTTATTGATTTTAGCAGCAGATTCTCAGCCGTCGTATCTTAAGCGTTTCACGTTTTATTTAGACTATAGCTGTTGCGAGAAAATTATTCTCCTCGCATTTGTGCGCACACGTTCGCGTCCTCACATCTGGAGTTTGTCGTAAAATTTTAATAAAGTCGGTTCCGCGCAAATGGAAATCGGAATCCGCCGATTTATCGTTTGTTAAACGTTTTTTCCATCTACTCTCGCTACTCGGTGAATATCAGTTTCTAACAAGACGCGCTAATCATATTTTCATTATAATCCAAGTTCCATCTCTCTTTAACGGCAACTCTAAAACAGAGATTGTGGTTAAATCTTATTTCATTTGTTCGGGTATTGAAATATGCCGGGCTACAACTAGAAACAAAAACGCAAGGCAGCAGCAGCCGGGAGAGGAGGCAAATATTTAAAAAGCGAACGCAGGCGTAATATTTTTGTCGATGAATCTCTGGCTAAGCAATGAGTTTCCGTTAAGCAAACCCTCGCCGCTTGCATCGTAAACTGTCCGAAGGCTGACGAAAATTTCATGCTCCGAAAACAGAGACGCCGTTGACTCTTGCGACGACACTGAAGAAGTCATCCAAGGTGATAATAGCGCTGGTAAACGGAGGCGCCCTCCTCGACTACAGGACTAAGGAAGGTCTCACGGCGATGCATCGAGCGGTCGAGCGCAACAATCTCGAGGCCGTGAAAACCCTCCTGGAGCTCGGCGCCAGCCCCAACTACAAAGACACGAAGGGACTCACGCCACTCTACTACAGCGTCATCTACAAGACGGATCCGATGTTGTGCGAGACTCTGCTGCACGACCACGCGACCATTGGCGCCCAGGATCTCCAAGGCTGGCAGGAGGTTCATCAGGTGAGAATTTCGAGCTTCCGGGCTTCGTGTTTAACTACGCACACCTTTCACGGCGATGCAACTTGCAAGCCTTTGACATTAAAGCAGAACTCGCTCGCTCGTAAGGATTGAAATTCTGGTCGGACCAAAGTTTGAGCGCGGAGGTGCTGCTGAAGCGAAGAAGCGCCAACGACGAATACGGGGGTGGACACATTGTTTATCGCTTCGCAAAATGATTCGACGTTTCCGGAACGTGTTCGGCCTAAGCCGCCTTTCGATACTTGAAACATTGAAATTCTAATTAGAAACTTACTGCCAGCGTCGAGTTTGATATTAATCGCGACCGAGTCTCCGTCGAATTGGTTTTACTTCAAAACCTATCGTGGCAGGCTTAATGTCATTGGTAAAGTAATGCGCGGCGACATTCGAAAAGTTGCGAAATTCTAATTTCAATTGAAGTTTATTGCAAAAGAGAGGGCGATAATTTCGCTCGGCTGGCGCCCCGTAATTTTCATCTTCTCGTCTGCTCTTAGAATTCAGGAGCTTAAAATATTTAACTCGATCGAGCATCTTTCAAATTTTTTAACGGAGAGTTAGCAGCGGAAGAGCCGGAATTTTCAGCTTGTCAATTTGAATAATGAATTTAAACGGTGGATCGAAAATGGACATGATTCTCGTTCGTTGTTCCGGCGCGTTCAACGATACGCTAACAATACAAGTGCGTTAAATTTAAAATTGCTGAGGCTCTTGCGACGTTTAAAATTCGAGCATCGACGAAACGCGAACTTCAGAAGTAAGTTTAGTAAGGAAACGACGATTAGAAAGATAAAAGCCGTTCGAATCGGTGGAGGAAATTTACAAAATTTACTAGCATTCGTCGATTCGGAATAACGAATTGAGCCATCGCAGCGAACGCGGGGATAAAAGAAGAAGAAGAAGAAGAAGAAGAAGAAGCAGAGTTGGGGACTTTGCCGTCTTGTCTCGACGCCAAATAAACACGCGTGTGTTAATGTGCTTTCGTTTACTATTCACGCAGGCTTGTCGTAATAACTTGGTCCAGCACCTGGACCATTTGCTGTTTTACGGCGCGGACATGAACGCGCGCAACGCATCCGGGAACACGCCGCTGCACGTCTGCGCGGTGAACAACACGGACTCCTCGTGCATCAGGCAGCTCCTGTTCCGAGGCGCCCAGAAGGACGCCCTCAACTACGCGAACCAGACGCCGTATCAAGTCGCGGTAATAGCTGGCAATATGGAACTTGCCGACGTCATAAAGAACTATCAGCCCGATGAAGTCGGTGAGTTTGAGCTCCTAACGGGACCTACTCTTCCTTCCCCCCTCGAATTCCCTCAGCCCCTGCTCTTAATTCTCATTTTTCACTTCTTACTTTCCGTCATCCTTTAGTGCGAGATTATTATTTACTTTTTTGCATTTACTTTTTTGCTACATCACGATTATTTCCCATTGGAAGTTGTATTAGACGTACGTAATACCTAGATCTGCTCTCGCTTCTCGCGAAGAGGCATGTGCTCGGGGATCACTGACGGAGACAAGTTGAACATTACTAATACTTTAAAAAGGAAAAAGACCAGCTTGAGCAGTCCGCTATGTATTATTACTCTCTCTTTCTTTTTCTTACTTTCCGGGAACCCACAGCTGACAACGTTGCCCTCCAACATTACTATTAAATAGTAATATTATCTTTAATTGAGCAACTACATTTTAATAGGGGCTTCTTATTATTTATGCGTTCGTCGATTCGCATATTCACCTATTCGCCCATTTATATAACGTACGCTTATCTGCAATTATTTATGTATATGTGCGATATTTATTCAACTCTCCCTCCTTTCATTCTAATTATAGTCTCCAAATACAAATTCTTTGCAATTCGCAAACACGCCGGCTACGAATGCTATTGCACTTGGCAAAAAGTATTTGTGGAATTGAATATTTTGTCGCGTATTAAATTGTTTTTCAGTCGTAAACTAAGAATTTAATATTTCATAAATTTTCTACTTAATCGCAAGTTTTGGGAAATACATTTTCGGGGAGCATTTTGTTTTTGCTCGCGGTTGCTGAAAAACTCCAATTTAAGAATTTGAAATATGCAAAAGATGATGCTGCAGTGTACGAATATTTGAAATGGAAAATATCGACAGGGAAATAGCATAATATCTTTTTTGTAACGTCTTCTGACGGATAGAATCCAACGTAACGCCTCGTAGATCAATAAGATTAAATAATTACGCGGAAAACGGAAGCTTAAAATTGTCTGCTTAAACTTTTGCATAATTTACGATCAAACTTAACGCGTTGTTTATCTCGTTAAATAAAAATTTAAATGTAAAATTAAAAGTATTTACGACAGGCTGAGATTGTACGGATTTGACAAGAACTCAAGAGTGCGATACAATTATCGCTAAAATGCTTCTTTCTCGTATTTATAATAAGACACGTGCTTGAAGAAAGCTACAGCTTATTTTATCTTTGAAAGAGTTCGGACATTTACTCCATAAATATTTCAGATACGCAAAGTAATTATTTCTGTACGAAAATACAATTGATGCAGATTATTAATTCTTATAAATTACGTTATAAAAGATTCTTTAAAATAAGTAAGTGTAGTTACATAAGCATTATTGCTTAAGACGTGCACACTAAATCAAGATTTATATATTTTACAAATCAATAAAATGTCATAATACGTACAAATTCAAAGTATTTAAAGTCCAATTTTTCTCTCGAATAAGCTCGTATGGTATTACATAAAAAAAAATCAATGTATTCTTACTTTATCGGCATCAACGGCATTCCACAAAGTAAGTGTGCAAAGAAATAAGAAAGAGGAAGGTGGGAGAGGGAGTTGCGGAGTGAGCGAGTGCGAAAGAGAGAGGGGATGCATCGATTTACTAGTGTTATAGGCTTTAAAAGGGCTAGGGGCAGAGCTCGACTGCAGTAAAAATAAAAACAAAAATGAAATAGATGTCGTTGACAAAGAAAGAGAGAGAAAGAGAGAGAGAGAGAGAGAACATTTCCCAAGTCGACAATCAATCGCGTGGGAGGATACACATCTAATTCTATGCCTGCATGCCGCTACTCCAATTCTCGGCTTATGGTTCAGTGCATGAAGGCGCACGTTTGCATCCACGCACGCGGCATACCAGACTAGATGCACGTTAGGATTTTCGTAGCGCGCGCGCGCACCTACACACACGCAGCTTGGGCCGCACGCAGCAGTCGTAGGAAGAGCGACTGCTCGACTCGAGCCTGCGCAACTTGACTTTGACGAAGTGTACCGTAGAGCAAACACACGCGCGTCTCTAGGCCTGGTGGTGGTGGTCGTGTACGTGTACCTGTACCTGCATCGATAGATTTACACGTGCGACTGTCCAGCCAACCTCTTAATACACCCTTGGAGCTCGTTCTCGAGCCTCTCGGTCTTCTCGCAATCCTTTATTCCACTCTGACTAGGAGCGCGATGCGTCGATTATTCGTAATGTAATTATTGCAAAGCAGACAGGCTCTCGCTCAATTGTAAGATTGATTTTTTCAATTTTCTTAAACAAGTTGAGCTTTGAAAGAATCGCCTCGTTCGTAATTCCTTACGGGTGGTTGTTGCGAGTAAACGAATGCAAAAGCCATTAGCGCTTATGCGTTACAAAATCTCGCCAACATTGTAACTCGGTTAAAGTACTCAATTTATCACGGATGATGAATGCGATTGCGTTCAATAGTTAAATTTCGAACGTAGCTGACAAATAATTTATTGTTTTCAATTTTTTAAATTTTTAACTTCCGTAAATAGACGTGTGATTTACGTGACACGATTTCAACTCGAGTTCAATCACTATTTTTAATACGAACGTAATATCTCTTCAATTGTCGTTGTTACGCAATTGTTATTAATTTGTCATGTCAAACGAAAATGATAGCTTAAAAGTTTGATTAAAGTACATTTTATGAACTCAAACTATTTTTTCTCACATACTAGTGTTAAAAATCACTTTTTCTTGTATATTTCTTTTAACGAGGTTTTTTCTATGCGATACTTTGTGTAGGAATTAATGGTGTATAGTATGAATACCACGTTTTTAAACTGGTTGATCATTGTAAACACGTATAATTTAGTTGGTAGTTTAATTTGTATTTTGTGATATATGAACATATTAATTGCAGATTATATCTATTTTCAAAAGTCCAGTTTGACAATTCAATATTTTTAAAATATTTTAAAATCTACTTAAAACGATAGATTATCACTTCTACAAGAAATTAAATAAAAAAGTTACTCGACAGAATCTAATGTCTTTATTATTGAATAATATTACGTTGCCTGCAAATCCGTTAAAATATATCTTTTCAAAATCTAAAACTTCTCAAATGATTGAATTTCCTGTATATACTTGTTAAAACTTTATAAAGAAAAAAAGTTTATATTATACACACATATTTAATTGGACGTTTGATTTTAGATTATAAAAAAAACTATATGCCTCTAATCTATATAATTGTATTTGAATATGTATCCCGTATTTGTACATAAAGATGTATTGTTGTAAGTATTACATATTGAACGAAAAAAAAAAAAAAAAAAAATAACGAAAAAAAATTTTTTAAAACAATGAACGAAACTCACGTACGTACGACAATTATGAAAGCTTAGAAGCGATGTTTAACTTCGTTTATGTCGAAAGCATTTGCATCATATTGAAAAAAAAACCGAGAAAAAAAACAACAGAACTAACGAACGAAAGGACAAAATGAATGATTACTGACATGAACGAATGATCGATTGGTTTTATTTGATTGTGTGTGCTTTTAACGCTTTGTAACAAAAAAGCACGTATACTAATTATTATATGGTCAGTCATGGGCAACTATAATTACACGTGCGTTGATTTTTACGTGAATCGACTAAACGCAGATATATTTCTTTGTTTATTATTAATTCGAGTCAACGTGAATCTGAATTGATTAATATTGAACGAATTTTTTGAAATAAAAGTGTGGTTATGTTGTTTGCTAAGCACACATTACCAAATCCATATAAATGTAGTACAAAATTATAACAGATACAATAACGCAAAGTATATTTGCCATTGAAGATATTTTGAAGTTTGCATTCCGTGAAAATAAACTTTATTACCACCATAACAGAATCAATTCATACGAACGGATTTTTCCATTCGGTTTTAACAAATATAATCTACAAAACTACGGTCGTTACATTCTTATTGTAAAAATTAACGGGAAAATAAAATGTTATACTTCGCGCGTTGAACTGCCTTTCTTACGTACAATTTAAAAAATTGTTGCCCATGCCGTTGAGAACGATGTATGAAGATGCATTTGTCTCGAAGTACATGATTGGGCCCTTGTAATACTGATGCGTCTCAAGGTGCAAGCTTGTAAAATATAATTTTACTAACACGGCTTTTTCTACATACACGCGTACTTGTATAAGTACATGAAGATCTTGGAAACTTGCCTAATTTAAGACATAAGCAAGTTTGTCTTTTTTTTTTATTGTTGCAAGGTTGGTTTGAGAGTGGAAAATATATTGCACATTTCGATTTGATCGCATTTCCAAGGTTTAATGGATGATTGGATATAAGTAATTATTAATTTATCGCAATACAGATAAATCAAAAATAGTTTCTATTTGTAAATAAATTTTTTTAAATATCAATTTACAAGTATACTAAGTTCGTTTAACAAATCTTAATTTTTATAAAATATCACGCAACTCTTGTAAGTACATACGTAATTGCGTCTACAATACTTTTATTGTAAGCTCTTAAGAAGTACAAACTTTATTACTGTAAAAGAATTTTATTTCAAGGCTTTTCAAGGAAATTTCCCCCTTCCCTTAAATGTCGCCGAAATTTAAACTTATTTCTTAAGCTTAGTTTCTTACAGTTGTATAAAAATATTAAATGATAAATATATTATTAATTTTATTACAAATATTATAAATTTTATTTTTTTATGGTATTTTATTATAAATAGAATTTTTCAATGTATGTAAATTTTAATGATTTTTTTTTTCAAAAATACATAGTTTAAAATAAACGTATAGGCAACTTACTTATAAATAAATGACTAAAAGATTGTAATCTGATATTAAGATTATAATATTATGCTATAATGTTGTCGAATAAAAAATTGTTCTTATTGCTTTTGATCAAAATCACTTAAACATTCTTGTTTCACGATTATAGTTTTAGCCAAGGTAGCTTTAACCTTTGAAAACCGCAATAGATTGAGATAAATTAAAGCTATAATAAATTCAACATTTGGTTTGAGTAAATTTAGGAAACTAGATAATCTGTTAGAAACTGTTAAAGTACTAGTAATCATTTTAATTAGTTGCAAGTTATTTGTATATAAATGATGGGCATTCATTTTACATAAAAATTTTGTACTTTTTTATAGCGATTACAAAGATGTTGTTTCGAAGATAAACTTCAATGAGTTGCTCTCATTTTAAGAGAAATATTTTACTGATTTACCAATAGAATATTCAAGTTTTTCGACTAAGAAAATATATTTTTTAAAAAAACAAACAATTTTTTTAGAAGTACGACAATTAATATCGGAAGAAACTTTTTTCGATTTCTGTCTTGAGCAGCTTTTATCGATATTATAGAACGAATAAGTCTTAAAAGTAATTACAAGAGTAATGAATATTTTGAAAACAGAAATGTCATCTGCCTCGTTAAAATCCAATCATTCCTTAATCTTCGACAATTATTTCCCCCACCAAAAAAGTTTCGATTAAAGCGTAATAAACGGACAAACAAACAAATGAATAAAATAAAATTAGAATAAAAAAAAAAAAAAAAAAAAAACGCGAAGCAGAAGAAAAAGTAAATATGAAAAAGAGATGGTAAGCACAGAAGTTCTGAAAAACGACAATCGAACAAAAAATCAAAGAATGACGAGAACCAATCCCGACTCTGCGGGTACGGTGATGACTTTCCAGTGCCGTTCAAGGGGCCTCCACGTTACAACCCCAAGAGGCGCTCGGTGGCCTTCGGCGGCCTCTCGACGAGCTGCTCCGCGGGCAACCTCGGCACCCTCACCAGGCTACCGTCCAGTACCTCAGACTATCACCAACCCCTCACACCCTCATCGCCCATCGGCATGTCCACGTCATTATTGTCGACCTCGAACTCGGCGAGCAATACCCTGAGTCGCGCGGAGAACTACGGGAGCAGCAATCCCAGTCGAGTAGTGTCCTCGGCCGACGCTTACCTGGCCTCGGGCAGTTTGGGTCGGGGGGTATCGACCTCCGCGACGACGACGCCCACGACGGCCGAGAACCAGCACCAGCACCACCACGGCACAATGCCCCGGGCGGAGTCGCACCACGGGTGCCTCAACAGAGTCCCGTCCACTGAGCAGCAGCATCAGAGACCGCAGGGGAGCGGCGGTGTTGTTGCAACGACCGCGAGTTCCATCCATAGAATTCCGTCCGAACAGCAGCAGCAGCAGCAGCAGCAGCAGCAGCAGCAGCAACAGCAGAGATTGAGCTCGGATTATCAAAGTCCCGCGCAGCTCAGGGATCACGCTGCGAGGTAAGCATAAACTGTCTTTGCCGTGGCGAGAGATTGAGTTTGCAAATGAATTTCTCGGTGCTTTTCCGAGGAGGGGAGATCTTGGCTTCTTCGCCAGTCATCGCTCCCAATGGCATTCCTCTGATTTCGCTTAAAGATCCAATCATTTATCCAACTCGGCTCGAGACCAATTTTATAGTTGAAGAACGGGATGCAAAACAATCGGCGAAATGTTATTCGGGCGAATACCAACAATACGGCAGTTATTTTTATGGTCTGCTTGATTATTTGTGGCTGGTGTAAACTTTTTTCCTTCAAACTCAATTATGTGTTGAATTTTTGTTTTCAACTTTATACTTGTTCGGGGAATTTTTTATGCTCTTAGGTTATCAAAACCATATTTACAAAAATGCGAGTGTAATCCGAAGAGCCGCATTATTATTAATTAATTAACTTATTGCACCTAACTATGAAACTACTCAAACTTATGAATATATTTTATAACTATTATTTTTTACTAGAATCTTTTGAATTCGAAGACCGAGATTTAAAAGAAAATTTCATGCAAAACAATTTCAAAGATATTTATTTTATAGAAAATTCATTAACGAGCACGTTTCGAAACAAAATCATTTGGATTTGAAAAAATACAATATTCTATTCGAAATTCTGTTTACACGCATGCAAAAACGCATTTGTACGTTTTTTATTATTACCATTATTAGTATGCTTGTAACGCCTTTTAACTCGTAACACGTGGTTGCTCTTTATCGTTTAGAGGTAACGATCAAATCTTTATTTCGAAGATTTAATTTAATTTCAAATTTAAAAGAAATATCCAACCTTTGTGAAAAGGTTAAAAAAATGTTTGCGTCGATAAAAATGGATACCTGATTGGATTGAACATGTGAATACGGAAAGATTAATTACTCGACAAATTTAATTTTCAATCAAATTCCATCTCTCTCTATTTCGCGACTGTATAAAAACTCTATTCCTTTTTCCTTTCTACTCATTTTCTTTACTATCATCTGCTTCTTATTATTTTAGTATAATATACAATGTTTGTTTATTGCTTATACATTCTTTTATTTGCTCAGTATTTTTTAATAAAATTTTATTATTTCATCAGTTTATGAAACTGATTATTTGAATATTGATACACTTTTCAGTTTGTATTTAATTTATTATCTTGGACTTATTTATTTCTTACCTTATATTTTATTTACAAGTTAGAGTAAAACAAAAATATCGAAGAATTTTTAAAATTAAAATCCTTTTCATTTTAATGTGTGTGTAGCCATTTTAAAATCCTAAAAAATTACACATTAATAATATTTGATTTAAATAGATAAATATTTCTTTTAAATGGCAACGTGTTTATTTTTAATAATAAGAAAGTTCTTGCAATAAGATTATTTTTAAATAATTACAGCATTAATATTGAAAAGCGATTTATACATAGAAAACTAAAAATCAAAAAATATCTTATCATTTTTGAAAGTTTTAATAATTACTGTATGGTACTTAAAATTATAAAAATAGGTAATAATAATTTGGTTTTATAAAATGGTGAATTATATAAAATTAAAGAAATAATACAAAATTTTTAAAACATATACTGTAATAAAGAATAATTTTAATTATTTATTAATCATTATTTATATAATTCAAACGTATATTTTTAATAACAATAGTATTGATTAACTTGAAATTTTTCTACTTTCTGCAACAAATATTTTTATTTTACTCTTGCAAAATTTTTTTTAGTTAATAACCAAATTGATAATATTTATTCACAAAAAATAAGGCAAGTAATAGAAGCTTTAAGTGAATTCATATTTTATTTCATATTCCAGTGTGATTGTTTCCGTCATTTCATAACTTTTTTTGTAATAGAAAGATAATGTTGAAGAATATATTAAATGTATTATAGCAATAGGACAAACTTTTAATCCAAGAGTACATTATTTAATTGCATTTACGTCATAATCATCATAATCATCATAATCGTGAGCCCGCTGTCACGATTATCATTATTATCTTCATAATATCATGCAAAATTTTTCCCAGTATTACATCCACTAATATCCTTCTGAAGTCCAAACTAAAACTGCAATCGCGGTTGCAAAGACAATTTACGCCTACCTCCGACTAAAAAATAATCCCTACAATTCGGTCTTAACCTACAATGTTATTTTGAAATTTTTATCGAGAATAAATTTTTAAGTAAATTTCTTATTTGATGCATTTTCACATCGATGTAATAACAGATAATCGAAAAGGAAAATGTAAAATGCAATTGTCTCGTGCTATAGTTTGCGCCCAATTTTGGATTTTTCATTGTTCATATTTGAACAAGATGCTTTACTTAAAGATGCTTCGAGTGTGTATGCAAAGTCTTTCAAATAAATTCAAGTTGCGGTAAAAGTAGCGTTTCCATCTTGAACGAATCAACGCACAGGAGAGATCGAAAGTTATTTCTCGTCATCGACGTGCGAAAACTCTGTTGTGGACTTTCAGTTAAAAAGAGATTTCAACAAGCGACAAAGCAAAGAAGCTCGCTTTAGAGAATCTGAAAGAGTAAATCGACCGAGTAGCTAAACGTTAAATGGCGTTAAGACCGAATTCGAATATAACCGAAATCGAAACCGACGACCGACTGCGAATCAAATGGAATTGTGAGGTAAATGCGTGCGCGTACGCTGAAATCCTTTAAAGATTACCGAGCGGCGAACACTATCAGAACGTGCGAGTAGAAGGCCTAACGAGGCTACAGGAGCACCGGATCGAGCTCCAGCACCGGCTCGACATACATGCCGGAGGCGCGGGCGGTGTCCCCGGCTTGAGGCCGATCGAGATGCCGCCCTCGCCGTCGCCGAGCAGCCGGAGTCTGGCGCCCTTCAGCTCCGCGAGTTCCAGCCTCTCCGAGGGCAGCAATCAGCCTTCCGGCGAAGACTCGGCCAGCATCGTCACAGGTACACGCTTCGAAATTTCACTCTCTCTCTCTCTCCCTCCGAGCCCCATTTCCCACCTTCTTTTTCCTGAAAACAAGCGAAAAGGGTAAGCGTATCGTTACGTCCTTGGTCCTGACGAAGCTCTCAAGGCATAAAAGACAAATAACTCGCGCGGATTGTTTAATAACGCGACTGACTAAATTAATCCGCTAATTCTTTTTCCATCGTTATTATTGCTGCCTCGATTTAAATCATAGTCAACCGGCACGACTGGAATATTTTTTCAAATGACCGTTGCGATACGTTTACACTGCTTTCACTTTGTTTTCGGTGTTTTATTAAAGTTTCTTTAAACTTTTCGTATCTCTTTCTCCTCTAACTCTTTTATCTAAAAAGCCGTCGATCCATCCGGAACAGTCCGGAAGAGGAAGAGCTTGACATCTTCTACGTAGATACGTGACATCACCACCAGGAAACTCGTGCATTTATTGCTTGAGAAAGATTTTTTCCTATCGAAGGTTGTGATTTTTTTTGCGTCTAAAACGAGGAATGTCGTTACTGCAGCGCTAATAAAACTTATTAAGCTTTGTTGTGCGAAACTAAAAACAAACTAAATTCTTCCCTAGATTATACATTATATATTTCTTTGCATTAGATATTTTTCATAGATACAAACAATCGTATTTGTTTTATTAGACTAGAGTCTTATTTTCAAATAATTATGGCTTTATAAGTGTAGTGTTTTTCATAAAATTATAATCATCATAGATGTCATGGTTTGTTTTTAGAGCTAGAACATTTTTTATAAATTTTTCATTGCTATACTTTATTCATATTTAATAAATATTCATCATACAGTAGTTACGTTCATTTACTCGTTCGAATGTTATATATAAGAATTTTCAACAACAATGTCACTACAAGTTTTTCCATTTATTTATTTATTTATTTGTTCGAATGTTATATGTAAGAACTTTTAATGATAATATTAATACAAGTTTTTTACACTGCTGTTACATTATTGATGTTTTCAAATTCTTGGTTTAACATTTTGCCTCCAAAACGTCAACAAGTCACTGCTATTATCTTTCGCATCATTTACATGTTAAAAGACAATTGTTGCCAACACATGTTATATGAATCAAAGCTCATAACATTATTTATAATAATCACATACGTATACTTTGATGAAATTAAATTATTAAATCCATAAATTACATAGTATTAAATGTTGCTTTGTATAAAACACAATAGGCTTTTATAGAAACACCATTAAACTTATATTGACAAGACAAATTTTTTTTTGAAAAAAAATGCGTGAAATATTTGATACCACGACATATTCTCTTTCTTTTGTAAAGTTTAAAAAAAAAAAAAAAAACAAAAAAACAAAAAAAACATGTACCAGGTATCGTTTATTGATTCGCATTAAATGCGCCTTGAAATTCAATTTGATAAGGTGCAAGTCAGCGATAAATATAGACCACTACTTTTCCATAATCTTAAAATATCTGTATCGATGTGAGCTTGATACATCCTAGTATATGATTGCGACTTAATCCGATTTTCATGGCCATGCGCGCAAAAAAGTCACAAAATAACGTTATTATATCGTAAAATATCGGTCTATTATTTACGGTTCTGCTAGATTAAAAAAAAAAAAATAAATAAAAATACAGATCGAGCCAAAAGGCGGTCAAAATTTAAAAAAATAAGTATTACTAAAAAATTAACGCGTTTTTTAAATAATAAATTAAAAGGAAGTATTTATTTTGGTTTTAAAAACTTTCGATAAAATTTACGAGAGACGATTTGTACGTGTAAAGTGTCTCCAAGCGCAGTTTGGTTCGTTATCAGCAAAGGTGTTATTTTAGTTGATTAATTCAAAGATAAAAGTAGGATTACCTTTTTATCGTCGTTCAAATGCCGCAAGACAATATTAATATTCAGGACAAACTCGTTGTTATATTAACCGAACGTTAAAAACGCATGGGGGACAATTAATTTTTATTCTCAGAAATTTGTAATTTTGAGTATAGATTTCTGTGAAAACAATCGCGCGACGTAATACGATTGATTCCGCCGAGTTTACTTTTAAAAGCGCAATTAAAAATAAAACACGTTAAAAGTCGGTGTTGCGAGTGCACGCAAATAATTAAATAGTTTCAAGGAAGATTTAATGGTAAAAAGTTTGACGCGCAACCTCGTGAATATTTATAAGCATAAAAAGCGCCGAAGCTAATATATTATCGCGAGAAGAAACTGTTGCGCAGAAATAAATTATCATCAGTCGATATAAGTAAATAATCACAAGCCATCGACGAAGAAGAGGTCGCGGGAAAAGGCGCACGCACGCGTATTAATGAAAATGCGAGCGAAAGGGAAAAAGGGGACTGGCATCAATCGCGAGTGGTGGTGGCGGTGGGTCGGTGGATAGGCGTGCAGGTAATTCCGCGACACGTGCCGAGATCCACAGCCTCCCCGTTATCAGCGCTCGTCTGGGCTAAGCTTAAAAAGACTCGTGTGTCAGCGAGGCGGTAAAAAGAAGTGGTAAAAAAAGAAAAGGTTGAAGCAATCGTCGCACGCGCGGAGAAAATGGAGACGTGTCTGACGCCGCGCGTCACTGGCTCGCGCCCGATTGTTACAGACAAGAGCCTCGGCGACACGGCCTCGGACGTCATCAGCGACAGCTCGGGCGTCGGCACGTCCCAGTCGGACACGACCAACAACTCCCTGTCGATACCCGGCACGACCGTCGTCTGCGTCGAGGGATACGCCAGCGGCATACCCGGCCACCTGGCCATCAACCAGGGCGATATACTCGAAGGTCAGTACCACGTGCTAATTCGTCGGGGAGACGCGCGTTGCTCGGCAAATATTAGCTCCGAAGGTCGACTGTCATCACCTGGTGAAGTGCGCGTTCGCGTTCCAGGAGCTCGATGTTTGACTGTTGTTGCCTTCGAGCTACCGGCGGTGGCGTCCATTAGCGCGATCAACCGTCTCTGCCTTTTCCTTTCGCGGCCGAACGTTCGGATCTGCTCTCGGCGGCTGCGAATGGCGCAGAATTTATCGTTAACGCACATTCCGCCGTTCGTACCAGGAGACATTTGATATTGTGCTGTAAGCAGGGCTCTGTGTGTGTGTGTGTGCGCGCGCGCGCGTGCTTCACAATGCACGCTCCTTTGAGATAAGACGCTCTTTTATCTAAATGTAAAGCGCTGTTCTGTTGACTATTGAAGCGGGCGCGAATCGTCGTATCGAACAAGCTAATCAAACTCCGGGAAATTTTTGTAGTTTCAAAAAGTCAAATACAATACCCGTTCGTTCGTTCGTTCGTTCGTTCGTTTTATCTTGTATTATTTAACACGTAAGATAATAATGGGCCGCCGTAGCAGCCACTTGTTCTGCTTCGGATTACAAATTGTCATCACTCGCGAGTGTTGTGACACATTAGGCTTATGTTTAAAGTAAATGACAGTTTCAAATTTAAGCGGCAATGCTTGTTTGTTTAACCCAATGTTTAGTCGCATTTTATCGCGAACAGACCGCAGATTAATAAATAGCAACTGTATTGTTTCGATCGTTTGTAAGTTACGAATCGCGTATAGAAAGCAAAAATTAAATAATCGATATTCGTCGTTCTCTCGTAGTTTCTTTATTTACTTCGGAGAACGAAAACGAAACGAAAGTTAAACTGCGGCTGTTGATCGTCAGTTTCAAGTTGGCGCGTTAATAATAATAGAAACGCATCGAAATAATCGAACTCGAGCACGTTTTTTTATTTCTTACAAGACCGCGGCAGCTTTTGTAGTGCGCCGCTCAAAATAATAAAAAATCAATTATTTACGATTTCATTTTGCAATTTGTCTCCGACTGTAATCAAGCTTGCACGTCGAAGTTATTTATAAGGGGTTTGAGAGGAAGTGCCCGCGGAGTCCGGCGCGCTTGCGTTCGAGATAAATCGTTGCATAAAATGGGTTCAATTGCCGAGGAGCAGCTTTCGCACTCGGCAAACTGTGCAAAGTCGATTGCTCGTCCGGAGATTCGCGTTTCGCGTCGTCAGGAGCGTCCGGACAGAAAGTGAGACGGAAAGTGATCGGTGCGAGATCAGAGTGGATCGAATGGAGTAATAAGAATTGTTTTCGAACGCAGTGACCGGTGCGACGGACTGCGGCTTGCTCGAGGGCGTTCTACGAGGCCAGGGCACGGGCCTCTTCCCGGCCCACTGCATCCAGGAAGTCAGACTGCGCCACACCACGATCCCGCTGGCACCCCAGGCGGTGGCGAGGGAGGCGGCGGCTGCGGCAGCGAACAGGAACCGGGTGCTTGGACGTCGGGAGTCGCAGCACAAGTACTTTGCCACTGCTCCTAGATTAAAGAAATCGTGAGAATACACGTATAAGCTACGGTTAAGAAGCTCGTTTTGTCAGACTGGCCCTCCTTTCGAAGTTTATTGTTTGCTATTTGGTAGACAGCAGTGCCAACTGCTTGGGCGAGTGGAAATTTTGCGCTTTTTAAGTAGAAGGCAATGTGCATTTCCGTAACAGCTCGCGCCGTTGCTCTTGCCAGTCAAAGTTTACGGCTGTTTTATTGTAAATGACGCTAAATGAAATACGTATTTACGGATAGTGAGTTTATTTTCCACGGGGTCTTGTAACATTTTTGTCTTTTAGTTCCTTTAAAATCGCGCCTTACAAGCCGCGCTACAACTTTTTTTTTTATAAACTTAAGCATTTCGTGCAACCGAACGTATTTCTTTATTATTGCTTTTTTTTTTTTTTTTATTAAATTATTGCACATTTTAACTTTAGTTACGCATTGTAATCTTATTAACGCGTTTAATGCCGTTTCATCTGTTCGCGCTTTATTAGATTTTGTTAACAACTTTACTTCAAAATCAATTTTTTAAATCACGATTGTTACAATAGTTTGACGTTTGAGTAATTGAATTTTAAAAAAATATAGCGTAGATACGAAATTTCCATTCGAAAACCTTGATAAATACTGTACCGTATGAATGCGAGCATCTTTCTGTAGACGTCGAGCATGTATTTTTAATTTAATCCCAGACCCTTTAATTTTGTATTTGTAATTTAATACAATTTTCACTGCAGCCAATTTGACTGTTTTAATTGTAGAACATTAAAAAATTCCTTTTTCTAATTTTCAATTTTGTTATCATAAAGGGTCGTGTGTTAGCTTATAAAATTTTTTATTTTTGAAATAGTAGATTTGAAAGAAAAAATTAAATAACTTTAATTTATTTAAGTTGTCAAATCGAGAATAATTGTTACTGTAAAATATTTATTATTGAGAATTTTTTTTTTAATTTAAAAAATTTTTACAACGTTATATAGAAATGTATTTGGAAAAATTTGTAAGGTAAAAATGACAAATTACCGTTTGAAAGTAAACATTAAAAAATAATACTGCGAGAAGAATAGCTAGTTCCCATAAAAAATGACAGAATAAAATTGTAGATCTGTGTACTTCGAATAAACGCATCGTTGTGTTTTGCTTTTGATATATTATATATTTTTTTATAGCTAAATAAATAAAATGGGAGTATATTTGCCTTTGTACAAATTATTATTTTTAATAAGTATTTTCAGTTTGAATCTTTTGTGCTACAAAGTTGATTTTCTAAAAATTAACGCGCACCACGTATGCGGTATTAACAAGAGCAGTATTTACAAGCTCGAGTAAAAAAATTACCAAATAAGTCTGAGAAATAAATTGAAAATTACGAAAAGTATACTCCCATCGTAAATTTGCAATAAGGACGAATTAACGATTCGCAGTTTCCAACCGTTTGATTCCAGGGTGACGTCAGAGCCCCGAACAGTCGTCCTCCATCGGTCGCGCAAAGGTTTCGGGTTCGTTTTACGTGGCGCCAAGTCGACGACAAATCTCACGGAAATGACGCTGTCAGCCAGGTATCCGGCTCTCCAATATCTCGACGACGTCGACGAAGGTGGCGTGGCTGATCTCGCAGGCTTGCGCAAGGGAGATTTTCTTATTCAGGTACGTGAATCGTCGTTGCGATTAATAATGCGGCTTGCCAACTCGCTTCACCTTACATCGTTTAAAATTGATGTTTTCGTCGTTAATTATTTTTTAAGTGCTCGACTGAATTCACGTTCCCTTAAAAAATTTCATTTCATCTCATTCTTAATGTTGCATAGTTTAGAACATTATGAAAGCTTTATTTATTTATTTATTTATTTACAAGCAGTTCGGAAAAATGCAAAACAATGAGATCGACCGATTCTCGTTGTTTTATTGTTTTTGGGGAAACCCCCACTCCTTGTACAAAATGCCTACAATAGATAGCTTTTTCGAGATTTTTTCTCGAATTACATTTTTTAAGCTATTTGCAGTGTAAAACAGTTTTTGGTACATGCTGGAAAATAATTTGTCAAATATTGATGAAATATTGAGATGAGATAAAATCGAGAGCCTTTGAAAATTCAAAGAGCTCGTTTCTTTCCTTTTCACAAGTGCAGATGTGCGGAAAAGTCGCAATATCTCATATTAACGAATAATCACGAATGTCTCAGTTGCGCTTGCTAATAACATCGACTTGATTTGTGCACGCGAAAAACAGATAAATGGGGAGGATGTGACGATGGCTCTGCACGAGCATGTGGTCGACCTGATCAGGAAGTCGGGCGAACTGGTGCGCATGACGGTGGTGTCGCCAGTCCTGAGTCTTCCGAATTCGCAATCGGCAGCCGCCCTGCAGACTAGTCAGCCGATTCAGAGGCAATACGCGACGCTGCCCCGCAAGACCAACAACAACATAGCCATAGGAGGAACCCTGGGCAGGTCGCCCGCCCCCATGCCGCCGCGCAGAGATCCAAAGACTACCCTGAGCGTCGGCCGCGCCAGAGCTCGATCCATGGTTGCCGGTCTAGGTGCGTTCACTTTTGTTGCCTTGGCACACCAATACACCGGGCCCGCCATTCCTTCCCAAAGCGAATGCGTCGCATAATTTGATGGACTTAAAAACAGTTTTTGCGTTTGTCGCGATATTTCGTCGATATCTCATATCTGCTTAATGCTGTCCCAGAAGGCGGTGGCGAGAAGGACGACCGCGACGAGGTGACGCCGGGTTGTGCAAAGTCCAATAGCTCCGAGTCCCTTCACCTGAATCAGCAAGCCTCGGCAGCCCCCAACGCCGGCCAGAACAGTTCTCAGTCTCAGCCGAGAACGGCGAGCATTCGCTCGAGGCCGACGTCCAGTC
This sequence comes from Platyscapa corneri, assembly GCA_018907185.1. Lineage (NCBI taxonomy): Eukaryota > Metazoa > Arthropoda > Insecta > Hymenoptera > Agaonidae > Platyscapa > Platyscapa corneri. The sequence goes on from JACCHW010000014.1 coordinate 1,922,570, forward strand.
GTATCACCGCTGCTGAGCTCGAGGTAAGTCCGCGCGCTTGTTGGTGACGGAGTAAGGTTCGTGTGCGTGTGAAGGAAAGTATTGTCGAGCCAGCAATTCTCCTGGCTGCTCACGACCAGAAGTTCAGCAGTTAGAAAGGAACGAGAAAAAATGGAAACCGTTTTAGTAGCGGATTTTTCGTTCAATGGCCATTGAATTCAGCTCGAAATAATAATTCGAGTCGATAAACTAGCACGCACGTATGTTATGTATAGAACACGGCAAAAAGCTCGATATGATATTATTTTCACATGTCGTTGTTATTATTATTATTATTACTATTACTATTACCATCATTTTGATTTCGTTCATTTTTATTATTATTATTATTATTATTATTTTTTTTTATGAAGTACCGGCATCCATCCTTCTTGCATGAGGTGCACGATAAACGCACTCAGAGAATGAAATAGTCGAGACATTGCTAACTTACATCAAGTGCCGAGTGACTATGCAATGGAAAAATGGGTTTCATATATTTTATAATTGAATGTTGAGGCACAAGATTATTCTCTTGTTCGATAAATTTTTTACGTCTGCTTTTTACGCTCCAAGCAGAGCAAACATTCTTTTCAATTAGATTAAGCCATTGGTTGTTACCAATGGTTAGATTTTTATGTTTTATTTGAAAAACAGATTTTTATCGATGCAATTACACATGCTCTAATGAAACGATCAACGTCTTTCGTGGCAAATAAATGTTCATTCGGAATTCAGAATTTTATATTTGTAAGATAATTAAAATTACGAAGCTCTTGTGACTCAACCTTCTATTAAAATATAACTGACGTTAAAATAATAAATAAAATTAGTGTCCTTATTTAAGACAACTATAAATTTAGTTCATACAATCACAACACATTTTTGTTTTTCAAAAAAAAAAAAAAAAAAAAAAAAAAACGTAACTCTTCAAAACCTTTTTAATTCATATTTTTTGGCACGTTTTAATACTCGAGTAACGTTCACGTGCGTTTTTCATTTTTACTTGAATTTCAACTGAAAATTTCACGTCTCGTCGCTAATACAAAGACAACAAGGTGTGATTGCAATGGAAAGTAACTAGTGCAACGAAAGATAATTTAAGTAAATAATTTACTAGCTTGAGCTTTCGTCAAAATTTGGCTCTGCTGCTGTCGGCAATTTCCCCCCTTTCTTTTTCGTAACAGAAAAACAAGTGCACGTATAAAGTAAGTTTTTTTCATAGTTTGCATCTTTTATAATCTTACTGTGGTTACTGGGGTGATAAAATAATTGTAAGCATCCGCATTATAATGATTTTAATCCTCGTAATTCTCACGCATAAAACAAGTAAATTAACACATTAAAACAACTAGCGTACGGAAGTTATTGAAACGAATTTTAGTCTCAGCGTAATCGAGTCGTAAAAAGTCTCCGGCGTTCGCCTTACACCTTTGCAAAATTGAAAATAATAGCATAATTGTAATTTTGTCGATCCAACGACGTAAGATCACACAACGAGTAATAACAACAACAATAACCTTCGATACATCTACATCGGTAAAAGCAAGCATCTTTGCATCTGTGCATCTTTGCATCTTTGCATCTTTGCATTTTGATACTCGATAAATGGCTAAATGTATAGTTGCTCTAATCAAGATGAAGCTGTAAAACAAAAGAAAGAAGCTGAAAGACGTCTCTGAGTGCGTAATGTGAACGGCTTCAGCATCGTCCGTTCTCCTTTTCTTTTCAGGAGCTCTTTCAGCGCCAGCAGGGCGCCAATGCCGGTAGTGACACGACTGTCGTTGCGCCCGCCCACTACGGCTCGACGATGCAGATGAGCACGGGCTCGAACTTTCAGAGTGGCACGATTAGCACCAAGTCGCACTCATCGTCACCGGCTAAGTCCGGCCGGGTCTACGCCAGTGTCGCTGAGATGAAACGCAAGGGAAAAGTAAGGACGACTCCGGATCGCCCTCGAGGCGAGACCCTGCGCTGCGCGTCTCTATCAACCGCCTAAAGAGAATAATTCGATACTCGCGTCGTTGCGAAAGAACTGTCGATAAAGTGCTTCGTCACAATGCGCTGAAAGTTGAGCCAAATTAAGGCCTCGAGCCTGACCTCAGACGCGTCTTTGGGATCCTCTAAGCTCGAACGATTTACTTTTTTGCGGTTAATGCAGTTGCGTCACGAGGACTTCCGGCCCACCGAGCGGATCAAAGACACGCGTTTCGGTCAAAATAATTACAGCTTTTGAAGTTCGTATTCCAAAGTAATCGCAAGTCCAGCCGTTAATTGGACCGCGAAAATGGTTGTCGCGACGCTTTAAAAAACAGTTCTTTCCCGACGACGGTAGCCTTTTCGCGTCGCTTATCTTGGCGGTCCAGGAGTATATTTCTCTTTTATAACCTACCACTTACAGTACTGCACGGTCTCGCGCTTTCAACTTTTATCAATAATATGCATTGCCGGCTATTTTACTTAGCGCCAACTAACAACGCAGCTTCTAACGCTCTATAATCTGTCCAAGGCAGCATCTGCAAAAGCATTGCACGAGCTATTTACTTTCTTTCCGCTTAATGCTGGTTATGTTTGCATGGTGTTTGTTATAGTTAACTTTGAACAAATCCAATATTAATCGTGGATCACTCGATGGATTATGCAACGAGGAGGACAACTTTTATTAACGAGCCATTGCAACGATGCAGATACGATTTTTATTTCATAAATTTATGCCGATCAAAATATCTAATTTATGTATTTCTCATTTTCAAACTTAATTTGCATACTATCAATTCGCTTCGACGTAAAAAGTTAATTTTGTGGAAAGTAAGATACTAAGTGTTTTAACGTTTGCCTCCGTTTATATTTTTAAGTGATTAATATCCTTTTTTTAATCAATAATTAACCTTTTAGATTATTGAATTAGGATTTACATTTTCACGCGGATAAATTGTTTTTATAATTATCGACTAACATTGCTTGTTCGATGCAATAGACGGATAACTCTTAATTTTATTTTTACTTATAACGTAACATTTTTAATGACAAAAATGTTGATATTAGTAAGTTCATATCTTATCGTTTATAAGATCTAGCTAATTAAATATAAGCTTTCTAAATATATCTATACATATATAATTTTTTAAATTTAAGAAAGATTTTTTTTAAATCTGTAAATTTACTGAAATTTTGACTCAAATAAATTTATGATGAATCGTATCCATTCCTACTTCTGTACTAGTGTGCATGGCATTTATTGCATGAAGTTCCACTATCTTTTCAGGTGATTACAGATAGATTATGAAAAAAATTTTCTTCTTTTTATTTTTTTAGATCTTTTGCTTTATCTAATTTCTACTGAAATTGATTTCATGCTTTTTTGTCGTGTTTTATGACGTTTTGTTTGCAAATTATTTTTTGTTTTTTGTACAAAATTTAATTACAAATAATTCATTAATTACAACTAAATATGTATTTTTTATGAATTCACGTGATAAATCTACATCGCAATAATTATAAAATAATTTCCAACACACTTATACAAAAATGTATGAATTAATAATGGCTAAAATCCTTAAAAAATCGTTTTTAATAAGATAATATAATAAATTAATTTATACGTATTTCGTTATTTTAACGAAAAGTAACAAAGTTTAATCCTCGAATTATGTATATACTTAACATATAATTCTATACACATATATATATATATATATATATGTGTGTGTGTTACTCTGTAATAATATAATCTAAACAAGAATCAAAAGGTGGATTCGCGTTTGGCAAAGATTTTTGTTATAGAGCTTCGTATCTCGATAAGGAGCAAAGGTTTTCGCACAATATTTATCTTTATATGCACATTTTGTATTATTTTGGATTATTGAATAAAACTTCACAATATTTTAAACACACATAAATTTTGTAGAATAAAGTGATAAAAGTTCAAATAATGTGCCGATCTTTTTAGGATAATTCATATGCAAAGAATAAAATTGAAAAGAAATGTTTCATACGGAAGTAAAGAATCGTAGCAGAATATTAGATGGCATAATTCGAAAAATATATATTTTATCAACTTAATTATTTGGTATACTTATTTAGATATTTATTTCAACGATAAATCATTGCCTCCCCTGTAATAACTTCAGCAAACTTTTAATTTTCAAATTATCCGAATACATTAAAGTACACAGGAAATTACTAAATTTAATGGAACTTTGTTGACCTATTTATACACAAATATTTGTGTAGATTGACAAGGTCGGTTGGAAGTTTCAAATACTTTAAACGCTTATAATTTATATAAATTATAATCAAGTAAATTAATTCGAAATCAGTGCTTGGAAAATTCATTTAAAAGTAAATAATAAATAAACCTATCAAAATATGAAGGAAAAATAGTTTTCGTTAATATTCATTATCTATATTACCAATACATCGGTAGTCTGCATCGATCCTCTTTACATTTGAATTACACTTTTTCAAAGGCACATTGTTGAATATATTTTTTAAATAAATATCACTATCAGCACAGCTAGCACTTTATCGCTATTTAGGGAATACGCAAGGAAAATTTACTATTTCAGTATTATCTTGGTTGTATTAATTTTAATCGTTTAATACTTTTCTTTTGGGTACCGTAGCTCGGAGAATACAATTATTTCATTTACTTGTCTACTGGGGTTATTAATCGTTCACTCTTGTATGAAATTAATCGTGGAAAACAGTTGCGAAAAACTCATTTTCGTCTATCGAATCTAATTGAATCAAATTATTCGATAAAGTTACGTGCCACGATATTGCTATGCAAGACTTTTTAATAATGACAATTTCATTTTTTCTTATTAAATTAGAGTTAATTATAGATTATCGAATTTTTATAAATTTTTGCAGAAGCTGACAATTTATTTTTTTAAATTAATCGCAGCGTAATCAATGCGAATATTTGTTCCTTAGTGCAATATAGAATTTAACGCATACGTTTATAAAATATTGACAACAGAGTAGTTAACCTTAGGATAAATTATTTTTGCATCCCAAAGTTAATTTTAATAAAAAGTAATATGCATCGATGAATAATTCAATATAATATCCGTGGATGAAAGAATTTTTATTCGATAAACATTTGTTGAATAATTCATGACTTTGAATCTTGAACGAATTAGAGATTTCATTTGTTGATTTTCCCAATAAGCATTTTACAAAAGTATTTAATTAAGAACAGTAGAGATCGAGTAAAAAAGAGTATGGCTGTGCTGTACGAATGACCACCGGCCAAAGTCGAGAAAAAGTTTCTACTACCATGACGGGTGTAACAGTTTAACCATCCGTCTAGTTTTCGCGACTGTCGGGCTCGAATTGGCGAAAGATACGAGAAAAACGAGTAACTCAGATTGTGGATGCATCGATATTAATTCGATATATTAATCGAGCTGTGCATTCTCGAATCCACCCTTGCCGGGCGTAGGCCAGCTCTTATTGCTTGGGGGGTTGTCTTACCGTGTTGGTCGTTGCAGTCGTCGCGGGTGCGCTTCTTCGGTGGTCTGGGTGGTGGTTCCGACCTGCACCGCGACTTCCACAGCACGCCCGATCTAAATATGCAGGCGCAAGGCGCATCGGGTCTGGCGCCTAAGGGCCATCGCAGCCAAGAAGACGTGAACGCAGCCCAAGGCAGAAACGGACTGCCGCCACCCAATCATCCGCCGCCCCCGCCCCCCGTGGGCCAAGTGGTTAAGGTCAACGTGGGTGCTCCCGTGCCCGACGTCGTTACGCCAGCCTCCGTCTACGACAACATGGCTCACATACAGCAAGTCCAAAGGTAAGCCTTTCGTTCGCATGCGTCGCCATTTCGTTTAAGCTTCGATTTTCATTTCTTCGAATAAACACTTTTTCAAGTCTGCATCGCTGGGTAAAGCGCGGAAATTTTTAGCATTTCCAGAGTATTACTACTCGTCGAATCTGTAATAAATGTTAAATACTGTAAAGGAAGCGAAGGACTTGTAAAATACGATTCGCACTGCAACTGCGAAGGCGGTTCATCACAATTACGTGCATTTTTTCTAAATACTTTAAGACGTATGTTTCTGCAAGACGCCGCTATTAAATGGGCACGTTTTTGTAACGTCAATGATTTAGAGTTAAACAATAACGAGCAAATATAGTTTCACTAAAACTTAATTAAAAGACTCTAACGAACTGTTTTTCCTTTAAAAGCAAATATCAATTTTAACGTAGAAAGTTTCACTTCAAATTACGTAGCATCCTTTCAACCGCAAAATTATGTAAATTTTTTTTCTACTTTACATGTAAATTACTCAAGCTCTTTACTAGTTTATTTACTGTATTAATGCGTACAAGCACCAAGGAAATCGTCAATTTTAACGCAGTTGATTACACACAGCTATGGCTCATAAACTACAATTAATCTGTTACTCTATTTTTTAAGAATTTCAAAGTAAGACTACCTTATCCGCAGATCGCAAATTTGAGAATATTTATATATTTTTCCTCGTGTACATTAATCTTTAGCTTGCACGTTTTGTGTGCACAAATAAAAGACAGTTCGTTATACATTTAATTGTTAAGAATGAAAATTTACGAAAAAATACGGACCCGACGAATATTTTGTCATTTTGGCATTAGCGGAATTTATAACTACAATTAGTCGATACTATTAAAAATGCATAATATTTTATAAGTACTTTAAAAGGTGGACACTGAACAACACGATCGAGTCATATTATTGGTCGACAAAAAACTTTAAACGTCGATTTACGAAACCGCGGGTAAAATTTAATGGAATAGTTTTTGCGCACTCGTTCGCCGGATTGCGCGGATAATTTGTTGTTCTTCGTTGTAGTTTTAGAACCCGCATTCCACTCGCTCGATGACAATTTACGCGAAGCTTCGGTAAATATCGAGCAAAAACGAACGATCATTCAAGGATCGGAAAGATCCTAATTTAAAAGCAAGTAATAATAATTAGCGGAGAACTCTCGGCAAAAGTACACTCGAGCGAACTACTGCTTTGTAAAGAGCGACGCCCCTTATCGTGCGCTTTCATTTCCGAGTCCAATCGATCGCACTCGAACGTTCGCGTGTATTCCAAGACCAGAAACTGGCAAACAGGCAATAACTTACAAATGCACTCAGCCGAGGAGAATGTCGACGCGAAGTTTGTCATGACAATATTTCCGCCCGAACAGAACTGGCCGCGGCGACGGCGGAAAACAATTACGGAGTGATGTCGAGCTTCCGGCCATGCAACAGCGCGAAACTGTACGCCTCTCCGGAGGACATGAAGACCGTCGGCTACCGCTCGCTCAGTCTGCCGAGTCACTCGACGCGCTCCCAGCTCCGCAAGTCTCATAGCCTGCGCACGCCCAACGGTGCCGCGGGTGCAAGCTTCAAGCCCGGCTCCGGGTCTCAGCTCGCCAACGGCGGCTCCAGCACCCTCCTGACGCTCGGCCAGAGCAACGGGGTCGCGCCCCTGGGCCTCAACGGCAGCAACCAGTACGCCCAGCCGCTCAAGAACGGCAGGAGTCACAGCACCGCGGGCATCGTCAGAGAGAGAAAGAAGAAGGCGAGCATGACCACCAGCTCCTCCGCCTCCAATTTGTCGGGTGTGTCCGGAGGTAAGTCGACTCGCTGCGAATCCGCCGCGCTTCCTACGACTCCAAAACTGAATTTCCCGGTTAAATCGCTGATTACCAAGCTCGACGCTAATGAGCGCCTCCGAACATTTGACAATTTCTCCGAAAGGCGAGTGAAATTTATTCTGCGAATGTTCGAGATTCATTCTGCGATTCGCTTTTGGTGCATTTAACAATTGTAGGCTTTGCTCGCAATTCACGCGTAGGACGCTTTCAACTTTCATAAGCCCGCATTGTATTCGCCAATTTATTCGGAAACTTAGTTTTCTTTCTTCTCGAAATCCGGCAAATAACTTTATCGTTGCTCTAATTGTAGAAATATGACAAAAACGTTGATGACGAAATTAGCGCGCATATGTGTAAAAGGTGATAAAATTCGTAACCGATCATGGCTCGCTTTTTTCTTCTATTTTCAATTAAATTTTTTACTGGCAACAACTACTAGTTTCTAAGGAGTTTAAAAATAATCGCGGAAAGTGCTGATAATAATGTCCCAATTAGGATAATCGGAAAATGCGCTCGCGGACCTCGGCAAAATAAATAACATTTGCACGTTCGCACGAGATGATTTCAAGGAATCGAGCAGCAAGGCTCGGTGCTTATTTTCGCATGACCGGTGAAAATAAAAATGGCGGGCTTACAAATGCATTCGATCGCATAATGAACGGCATTGTCCGACTCGACAGGCGGTAATAATGCAAACAGCGGCTCCTCGGCGCCCCCGATACCAGAGCCAGACTACAGCTTAAGCGAGTCGGATAACGACGAGGACCTGACGGACGAGGGTGACGAGTCGGAGATCGCCAAGGAGCTGGAAAAGGCGGCGGCGCGGGAAAAGCTCGAGTCGACGCGCGAGACATCCGGTAATTCGAACGCCTCGGCCGGGAGCGGCACCAGCAGCAACTCCTCGGGCTCCAGCTCCTTGCCGCATTCCTTTAGCGTCGAAGAAATCCAGAACGTCAGGAAGCAATTAAAGGTGTGTAGACTCTCCTGAGATTTTTAAATTCAATTTCGAAAGCTAATCTGTCATTCTAATTTATTTATGTATACGTGCATGAATTAGTCGGTATTTAGGATCAGTCGTTTAAGTTTTAATTATTATCCACTCTGTTTCTGAAAGTAAAAGATGTGTTTGCATTTATTTATTTATTTATTTATTTATTTCAACGCATTTTAACAATCTTTTGTGCGATAACGCACCAGCAAAAGGTAAAATGGCTGTAAATTACATTTAGAAATAATTAGCAATCAAATTTACAAAGTAATAACGAGGCTCGTGTAATATTTATACATATTTACAGCTACAAAATAATATATTTCATATATGCATAAACCAAGATGCAATATATGCTCGCTAAGAGGGGCACGTAAAAATTAGAAATACGACTATTTAAAATTTTATTAATTTATTTGATGTGTGAGCCGTTTTTATTATTAATATGGCGCACAACCTATTACATCATTTTCATAAAAAAAATTATGATCTCTAGACTCAACAATCCCTGGTAGAAGATGGGGATAATAGTTCTAGCGGCGTAAGTTCTGACCAAGACGTACCCGTGGGTCCTCCTACGGGTTTCGACGACACGCAAGTCCGCAATGAGGTCAACCATCATCAACAACTCGCGCACCAGCAAGGTGATTGTAAATATCATTAAATTGACAAACTCATAAATACATCGATTTAGTTTTTTAAATGGATTCATTTGTGTCAAAAAGAAATGCACTAGCGATTTCGTGGATTTGTTATATCAGTTTGGTCGTGTGTAAGACTTCGTTTTAGTTACTGTTAGCTATTCTTAATTCAAATCTAGAAAATTAATATCTTATCGCTAATAATTCGAATAATTAAAGTTCTTTTTAAGAAAGTGGTATGTTTCCGAAATCCAACAATTTTATCTCAATAATTAAAAAATATTTTAATCTAGAACTTTTTAAAAGTTTTTTTTTTAATCGAATGCATATAAATGTTTATTATTGTTTTTGGTGCAACAGAGCACCAAGAAGCATTCGAGTAAATTATTAAAACTGTTTTCTGCTATTTGAATGGAAAGGTTATCTTAAAATATTTAAAAAATATATTTAATTTCTTAAACTATAATTGCTACTTCAATTACGTTCTCATAAGCGATAAGAACTGAATAAAAACATGTTATTTCGCGAACTCTTTTAAGCAAATAATAACAATTAATACTTTGTTTTTATTTTTGTTAAAGACAAAATTTTAAGAAATTTCCAAGTACTGAATTTAACTTTACTAAATTTTCTACCCCTAAAAATTACTTGAAATAGAATAAGCATTTTATGTTACGGTCGAATAAATTTTCTTAGAACTGGTATTTGCATAAAATATACCAAGGGTAAAGCTTAGCTGAAGCAACTTTTTTGCAATGCAGGCCACGCCGAGAAGGAGAACAGCAGCAGCAGCACGGTTGTAGGGGTGGGGGGGTGTCCGCAGAAAAGGCCGGGCTACGGGAGTAGTGGCATGTTGACGAGGCACGCGGTGAGCTTGGCTCAGTTACCGCCGCCGATCGAAGCGGACGCGGAGGAGCAGAGCGGTGATCTGTTCGTGCCACCACCCCCCGAGTTCAATGCCGACGGCACCCCCGCCTCCAACTCGAGCGTCGGGCCCGACGAGCTCGTCTTCGCACCGCCCCCGCAGTTCTGTGACGGGAGTCGCGCGCCACAGCCGCAGCAGCAATTGCATCAGCACCAGCACCAGCACCAGCACCAGCACCAGCACCAGCACCAACATCAGTTTCAGCATCAGCTCCAACATCAACATCAACACCAGCACCAGCACCAGCATCAGCATCAGCACCAACAGCAACGAGTGAAGATCATCGGGGCGATACCAAAAGCGGCGAACAACAACAACCAGATCAAGCCGCCGAGCGGACGTCTGCATAGCCAGTGAAACAGCGCACGCCAGACGACGCTTCGTCTGCCAGAGGAGCTCCAACCGCCCCCAAGGATGGACTTCTGAAGCGAAGAGTCCTGCGAAGCTTGACGTTTGACCGCATCCTGGAGAATTGTCCGAGATAGAAAATAATAATGAACGGAGATTGTGGATCGGGTGTCTTCATTTTTCGTACGAGCATTAGGCTGGTACGGCGTGAGGAATGGTTTAGCAAAAATTACTGTGATTTTTACTGGAATTACGTTTATTTTTTTAACATTTAGCTGAATACGTAGTTAATAAAGTTGTCAATTTCTTTAGAACGAAAGGGTATTACTAAGTTTACATTATTTATAGGGTAATTTTTGCTGGAAAGTTTCTCTTCGTGCAGCGAGCAGATTTTAAGATCGATACCATAATAATTAAGCGCAGAAAATTATGTCGAGCTCAATATTTTGGAAAAATCTGCTGCAGCTAATAATTATTAAATGTTACAAGTTGTCTTTCATCTTGGATGAACCTCCGGAGCACCGATCAGGAATGATATGTTAAATGCTGAAATCGTAAATTGAAACGAAACCATTGTTTATTTAACAACTGAGTCCTCGATTTGGTGAATTTTACAAGTTTTTCAGTTTTTGGCACAGATGAATTCCCTTTTTTATAAACTGCCTTTTCAAGTATCAAGCATTTCTCTAAATTTCGTAATGAACCATCAAATTTATTTTCTTAATAAAAGATCTAAAATGCAACTTTACCTTTGTAATTTTTTTTTATCTAATTACCGATGTTTTAAGCTCAACATAAAAATTTTTATTAACTATTTTTATTGCATCTTCTTATTATAATATATTATCTCATTTTACACACAGAAAAATTATAACTGTAAACTCATTCTTAACTGTGATGAATTTTATTTGATTTAAAGATTTTCATTCTCAAATAAAATTGGTATCAATTTCTGCTTTAATGTTTGTTCACAAATGAAATTATTAGTGATATAAAATCTATGAGCCATTTAAAATATAAATCATATACGAACTCAATTTTTAATGATCTTATGCGTTTCGTTTCAATGAGCAATTTTATAGACGGAAAGATACTCGTGCCGACATTGAAATATCTAATAAAATCGTTCAATTAAATGTAGTACACTGTTAGTTTTAATGCACACCATAATTAAAAATCATATGCCTGTTTAATTATAAAATGACAATTAGTACTAGTCCTACACACGCTGAGAAAATCGTCATTAACAACATCCTATGATCTGAAGAAAAAAATAATTCACATAGATATTTTTTGAAGGTTTTTTACACTATGTTACTTCATTAATATTTATATTTGATTATTATAAAATAAAAAGATAGTCAGAAAATTTTCAAGAAATATTATATTTACGTTTATGTTTTCATTTAAATTGATAAGCGTGTTTGTTATTTGTACTTTTTTCTCTATACAGTAGGTTTTGAGATAAACAAGAGGCATTTTGCGCGAGTTTTTACTTGTGAAACCTATAGTAAGTAAGTGCGTGAAAATTACACTCCATAAATAAATTTCAAATTCATTACCAAAAAAACTATTAGTGACGATTCGATTCTACATTTATAAATAATTGCATTTTTAGTCGATTTATATGATTGTACGTGAATTCACGTACAATATTTATTATACATTGCAATAAATGAAATGTATAACTAAAATTTTTACACACAATTGTTAATAATATTCTTAAAAATCTTTTTTCCTCTTCCACAACTAAAAATTTATACGAAATATCGAGCTTACTCTTTTAAAATTAAATTCAATATTTCAATATTGATTTTAACTATTTCGCGTTAATATAAACAAAACTGATTATAACCGTATTTATTTTAATAGAAAAAAGAGTCCAGTGAAACTGTTTATTTAACCTAATTGAAAGAGATTCGTTATAGATATATTTTTGTCAATTTGAAGTAAAGTAATGGATCTAATACAAAAATACAGTTTTCTCGATCAATTAATAGTTTCATTAATTTTATTTTTCTCTCTTGTTCAATCCGTCTCAATTGATCAATAATTTTATAAAATAGAAAAACTTTTAAATGTAGTATTTAACCGTCATATTTGTTTCGTTGTTGTAATATTTATTAATGTATATCACATAAAGGGACCCATTTTTAACAAACAAGAATTTTTTATTGACAGAAATTGCTATTCGCTATTTGTATAAAATAAGGATAAGTAAACGTTTCTCGTAAAATTTATGGAATGAATTTTAAATATTACAATTTTGCAATCGCTTGAAATAAATAATTAAAATATCAATTGTAGAATCGAACCTGTGTCGGTGGAGTATTTATAATCAAGAGCAAACAATGTGAAAGAAATTTTTATCGCGATTGCAGAGGCCTAACGAGGCACCCATTTTTTCCAGCATGATAATAAGATATTTTAAAAATGTGTATGTGCGTGTGTTTGTTTGCGCGCGCGCGTGGCGATAATTCCGAGTATCGTAAATTTCAATAATTCTAAGTCGGATAAAATGTGTAGAAGCAAAAAAGAAAAGATGAAGCTGTTGCGAGTGCGTGGAAAGTAAGAGTACTTGCGAGATACGATGCGATGTTTGTTTTTTCATACGATTTCTATCAACATTAATGCGTGTGTTTAATACTTTTTCAACGTAAAATAAAAATGTAGAGAATAATAATTGTAATAAATAACGATGTGCCAACAGTGGCCATGTTATGTCTCCTAAACGCGTAATTTTCACACTGGATAATTAAAGGACAAAAAATTTAAAAAAAAGTAGATGAAACAACGAAACTCGAACTTACACCTTGTAGTATGTGTGCAAATTATTGCCTCCGACACATATATATATACGTAGTGACAGAAATTTTTAGACATAATGTTATTAATAATGAAGTAAGTAACAAAAACATATAATATAATGTGTACTCTGCAGACCTTCCTTTTTCAATCTAAATAGCATCAATAATCTGCATCATTCATCATTGTTTTAGCACGCAATAGATGTTTTTGCAAGCCTCATAGGAGATTTAATTACAGACATAATTAAAAGACTATTGAAAAATAAATTTGTTCATCGAGTTTAATATCTAAATGAATGCATTATTTAATTATTGAAGAATTCAAATAAATAATATTCAGTATTATATGTCATTTGTTGCTCATATTTAAGTGACAGAAGAATCGAATAAAGATGGAATAAATATGTCTATAATTTTACGTGACTTTCGCGAAAATTTTACATAATCGCATTACGGAGGTTAATTGATAATATTAATAATATTTTTAATGCTGATAATATTGCAAACCAATTATATTATTAGTATATACTATTAATATAATTAATATTAATTGAATTTTTTAAGATAAAACAAAGATCTTATATGACTCCAGGTGGAAAAATTACGTATTTGAATATAATAGGGCATATATGCTGATTACACGTATAAATGAGTGTAAATTAGGGCCATGTTGAAGTTAGTATTAGTCGTATAAATTTATATATTTGTGCGAATTCGATACGATTAAGTGCAGGTTTAATGAAATTTTCAACGGGTAAATTTCAAAAAACAAGATTCTGAGTTTCCGTTTAAAAAAGAACTTGTAAAAGTATGAAGAATTAAATACTTATTCTTTTTTAACTTATAAAATTAGTTTAATTTTTATTCAATATTAAAAAGGAACGGAGGGTATATGTATATGTAAGAGTATACGACAACGATGTCGAAGATGAACGAGGTAGAATATATTCGCGAATTCTGTTTCAAGATGCGAATGTCGTCGACCGTCAGATTTTTATTGTGCATATTATTATTACCGAGAGATATATATATATATATAATATATATATATATACACATATAATTTAGTTCTTCCTTACGCATCAATAGATAATTAAAACGCGACATTCGGGCGCCTAAATAATTGTGCATACCGCCAAGAGTTACAAAGTCATTAGATTCATTCTTTTAGTTCGTAATATGTCAAAATATGGTGTAAACACAAGTGTTTAAGAAATAAGAGGGAAACCCATGTTTTATCGATAATTGAAACATAGGTTTCATTATAAAAGATGATAAATAGCTCGTAGCATTGATAAAACGTGCTTCTCTAAAATACTATGCACACAGTCGTGCACGCACGCATGCACGCACGCACGCAAGTACGCACGCAAGTACATGTACAACAAAGGCACTTGGACAAATACACTTCCATCCACCCACACGAGGTACACGCGCGCGCGCGCACACACACACATACTCACACATACATACCCGGATACCCGTGTACACAGAATCATTAATTTTACTTGACTTTGTAAGATAGGTCGTATACGATATTTCTTGAATTTCGAATAATCTTGATGCTATGTATGTTTTTCTTTTACTTTTGAGTTAGAGAAAAGTAAAAGAAAAGAGAGCGAACGATCAATATTTTTTTATTTTTCACTATAACTTTCGTTTATATGTTTTCGAGTGCTCACTCGAATTTCTCGAAAAGATCCTTGTTGAGAGAAACAATACAGCAAAGGAAGATAAAATATGAAGAAAATATGTAATAATTATTTCTTGTTGTATATAAAATATAAACGTAATCTTCCTTTTTTAGAAGATCATTCGTGCAATCGGTAAAAAGAAAGTTAAGTCCATTACACCTCGAGATAAATGGCTCGCGACATTGCTATATTATATTGTATATATTGAATAACATTACTATATGTTAATAAAGAATTACGATGGTGATTAATTTTATGTTTATATAATTACTATTATTTTCATTATCATATTATTATTATTACTATTATTATTAAGTATTATTATTACTGCTGTCATTATTAAAGTATTGGTATGATTATGAAAGTAATGTTTAAGAAACTTCAAGTAAAATCGTAGATTTTTTCCAAAAGAAAGAAATAGTGAAGATTGTTTTACTTTGCTGTTATCGATCAATCGAAAAATGTGAAGCATAGTATTATAATAAATGGAATGGCTTAGTTTTAACGAAGAAAAGGGAGGAATAAAGAGCAGCTCCGTTATTATAATATTTTCTTTCTGTAATAAGTAAATCAGATGGATTTACAGACGCTGATATTTCATTTGAGGTTTTTTTAATAGACATTTTAAAATTAGTTGGTATCAGCAACGCTTTGTATTTAAATTAATAGTACATAATTTTCTTAATTCTTTGTTGATCATTGTTGAAATTAGAATCATTTATTTGCGCGATTTTTTTTACGAAAATTATTAGTGAATTATTTTTTCAGTAATGTAAGAATTAATAGTTTTTAAATTATAGTTATTTTAAAATATTTAACAAATATTTTAATAATAATTTACATAATAATTTATTAACATTTAATCAATATGAATAAATTTTGTGAAAATTTGATACCGTGTAAGTGAATGATCTGCGTCTGTATAATCAGTCTGTTTGTATATTATTTGTTTCTGCAATGCTCGAAAAATAAAGTTAATTAATAAAAAAAAGAAAAACAATGATAATCAAGACATTTCGAGCTTTGCTGATTATTTATGGCCTTTTGCGTTCCAATTGATCCGTCAGTACAACTTTACCAGCCAGTTTATATGTATATATATACATATATACACATGAAAATATATATATGTATATATATAGCGCTACAAGCGTATATATAAGTTGACAAGCGTACATTATTATATGTAATAAAGTATATTATATAAATTATACAAAGAAACAAGAAAAAGTAAAATATATCGAATTGAAATATTTTCAAGTGTCAGAATTTTAAAAATACCTTTGCAGTTATGAGTAAAATATAATTTTTAAGTTCGAGGTATGAAATACAATCGGATTTATAAATAATGAATATGGATAATAAAGCATTTCAAGTCTGTTGCTTCGTATTTTACACGTGCGTCCGATTAGCTTCATTAAAGAAAGAGCTAATCTTAAACAGACGATATTTTATAATTAAAGACATTCCTGCCAAAACATAGTGTAATATAAAGTGAATATCCAAATTTATTGAATAGTTGAAGAGAAAATAAGAGAAATGAAAGAGAGAAGAGTGCGTGAACGTATTTATGATTAAAAAGATAAACAACCCCGTTAACACCCACCTTTAACTATTTCAATTATTTGTATTGTATACGTTCGACGGTTCTATTTACATACAATGTACAATTGATACACGCGCAATGTACTCGACAGTTTAGTAGCTCTGTATCTTCGATATTGCGAAAAAAAATCTCTAAAACATAAAATTTCATTGTTTCATGTTTTCCAAATTAATCCTCACTCAAGAATATTTATTTGATTTTCTTTAAAATAATTTAAAACGATTCATCTTTTGTTACATTTCAATGATGATTATTTATAATTTTTTACATAATTATTATTGTTATTTAAAAGATTAGTGACGAGATAAAATTATATTTTTATTTGCTACTTTTGATCCCTATCATAATTATTTTATATAAATATTTGTTACAAGTATTAAGTTCAAAAATATATTTCCAAACATGAATTAAAAATGAAGAACAGTGAGAAAATCAGAACATCTAATACAATTTCCATGAAAAAACGAACAAAAAATTCATTTATTTATAAGAAATGCGGACTTTTTTTTATTTAAAAGAACTATTTGTATTTTTCGATTTAAGTAATCAGAATTCTTTGAAATGAGAGATAATGAGAGTGATTAGAAATTTTTTATATTTAAAAATATTATAATTTTAGTATTTATTTGATTTTGTAAATGTTTACACATTAGGGTGGAAAGCGAGTTTGATTGAAATTAAGAAAAAGGTATGAATTTATTTTAATTAAAGATTATTTAAAAAATATAGCAATTACTATTAAATTTTTAAAAATTTGATAAACTTTCTTTTATATATATCTATCTATTATATATTTTTATTAACAATTTATGTATCGTCTGATTTGTGTATTTAATTATAAATTATTCTAAAAATTTAATGTTTTCCTCGGTATATTTTTAATTTAAACAATATTAATATTATTTTTAAAGGTTCTTTTAAAATGTAAATATTTTACTTTTAAATATTATTATATATTTAATATAGATTTTTATATTTCTTTATTAATTATAAAATTATGTTTTTAAACACGTTACTTTTTAGACTGATTATTTTGATGGTGTCTGTTAAACAAATTTACTCAGTAGTAATATTGAACATTACTTTTAAATTTAATGACGTAATCCGACCGGTTCACATTTTCTTCCGAAATCGTCAAAACTTAAAAGTTCTTGCCAAGAATCGTTGATTTTATCAATATTTATAAGTATAAACAATAAATATACAAAATGCATTCTGTACGGATTATGTTACAAAGGAACACATCTCTACGTCATTTTCACAAATGGTAATTTTATATTCATTAATATAAATATTAGGTATTGCTAAGGTTATATAACCTCACTTTCTTATTTAGCATTTTCAATATTATATTTTCTTTTTCAATTTGATTTATTTATAAAAATAATTACTTTAAAAAAATTATTTATCACTTAAAGTTTTATTGTTATTATTAAATATTGAATATGGATTTTAACGCGATATTATATTTGTCATCTATTTTTAATATAATTTTATTTGATTAATAATTCACCATTAAATTTTTTTAAAAATAAATTTAACTTATAATTGATCATATTAATTATTTTTAATACAACTTACTATAATTGGACAGTTGTTTATTTTTTATAAACATAAATGATATTTTGTTTTTATTTTAAATAGTGCTTCACGCAAACAAACTCAAGCAGCAGTTGCAAGTGAAATGCCAGAAAAATTAACGATTCCAATTGCTGAAGGAGCTCCAAAAATATATAGTACAAAAATTGATAAACTAGCACAACAAATTACTTCACTTAACTTAGTTGAAGTAGCAGAACTTAGTGATTTATTGAAAACACGTCTCAATTTACCAGATGCTCCTACGATGCCTATTGGAAATATAGTTAAAGCTGAAGTAAATGATTTTTTATAGGAATCTACTCTTTTTAGCATTATATACATTGAAATATTCACTAATTAATAATTCTTTAATTGATATCTTAAACAAATTCAAAGTAATTTAAATTTTTACATAAATATTGAATAGTTATTTATGTATTGTTTTTTCAGGAAGAAGAAAAAGCACCTGTTGCAGCTGCTCAGAGTTTGTTTTCAGTTAAGATGACTGGTTTTGATGAAACGAAGAAAGTTGCATTGATTAAAGAAATAAAGAATATTGTACCAGGATTAAATTTAGTACAAGCTAAAAAGTTTATTGAAAGTGCACCTCAAATAATAAAGTCTGATTTAAGTAAAGAGGATGCGGAAGCTTTAAAAGATGTTTTGACCAAAGTTGGAGCAGTAACAACTATTGAATAATTTGTATTTAGTTAATAAATATTATGTTTAAATTAATATTTATTTTGTACAATATACTTTAGTTGCATTTTTAAACCAATATATTAGAACTAATTATAATCTAGTTTTTTATTATAATAAATTTTTTTAATAAAATTTGTAATAGAAAAGTATTCATTTAATTTTACGAAATATATTTATTGTTATAAAACTAATTGTTAAATTTTTATGTATAATTTTTGGATTATCAAAATATATTATAAAATATATTCATTAAGGTAATGTACAATTATTGCATTAATTACTATGATAAGATTTTAATAAATATTTTTTTTAAGTAAAATTTCAATTTAAAATTACATTCGAAAATTATGCCTTATTACAATATATTTTTCATGATTATCAATCTATTTTGTAAATTAAAATATATTTTAATTATCTAATATGGAAGCTGTAGATAATTTATATTTGATAGTGGTGTTTAAAAACAGAAAACAATCTAAAATGTTTAAATTAAAAATTTATTAACATATGACAATTTTTTAATTGTAAAAATAATATAAGTTAGTTTAAATTGTGTAAAATACAAATTTTTTTAACTGCAAAATATTTTCTACCATATTTTTACTGTGGTAAAAAAAACAAGCGGTGCCTCAGGTTTTATATTGAATAGTTACGGCACTGATTATGACGCCCACCCTCTTCACATCCAGTAACGGAACGGTACTTTGTAGTTGCTTTACACAGTCTGTTCTATCTCTGGGTAATGCAACTGCTATAGCTATACGACTACTGCGTACGTGTGTTGCCACGATGGCCGAAGAGGCTGACACGAATGATAAAGCTGCAATGGAAACAATAACTCAGAATAACGTCCCAGAGGTTCGTATAAAAATTATTTTTCATTATCTTTAACAAAAATCTGAAAAGTAAAACAGTTGTTTATATGAACTAAAAAAAATGATTGTAATGTAATATGCACAACGATGCTAATAGCACGTTCACTGATGAAAACAAAAAATTAAAATATATATTTTGACAGATTGACATCGGTACCGGGAGTGTTCTACCCAAAAATGACCAGGTAAAATAATAAAATAATTAATAATAAAAATTTTGCTTTTGTTAAGAGTTGGTGATTTAATTGACAACTTAAAATTGTTAATGCCTCTGATGAGTAATTAATAAATACTTGATCAGCTGTATTGTATTAAAATTTGCAACGATAAATTCATAAAATTGTTAAATAATATAAAAAAATTTTACACCATTTATATTTTAAGTGAATATAATAATTATTTAACATTCACTTTACAAGAATATTATTTTTAAATTAACATTATTTTACAAGATGAACAAGTTAGTCACCCACCAATAGGATTCTCTATTTTAATTAAAGCATTGATCTTAACAAAAACTAGTTTTTAATTAAAGGTTTAATTATAATAAAATTCATAATAAGCCGTGTTTTAATCAGGATATAACAGAGAATACACTTGGTATGATGAAATTACAAGTTTCTCAGACAATATCAAAACTTGAAGAATCTATTGAAAAAGGAACAGAGTCCGAAGGTAGCACATGGAACAATCCTTCAGGTTTTTTATCACATTCTAAAACACCCGAAGAAATTTTTAATTTAATACAGGTATAAAATATATAATTTATTCCTATGTAAACTTTAATGATATTATCAAAATTTAAGCAATTATTTATACAATGATTTTGTAAGCATTATTTGTCTAGAAGTTAATCAAATATCTTTATCTGCATATTTTTAGAACAAAGTGATTTTTAATTTTTTTAAATCATATTTGATATAATCTTTGTACTTTTTAGCATGAATTGCTATATAAACTATATTTTTAAAATTCAAGAAGTAACATAAGATTGCATAAATTTTAAAATCAAAATAAAATTTTTAAAATATATTTATTTAATAATTCCTAGTTATATACTTATTTATTGTATAAAAAATTAATCTTTTATGCAGGATTTAATTGTCTATGAAGATGCTCCTCAGATCATGGAAGGTGGAAAAACAGAACCAAATCAAATCACAAGTCTACCACCAGTTACAAATGCTGCTAAATTGGCTTTAATTTCTCACTCGGTATCAGCTTATGCAATGTCGTTACCAAGATCACATGCCCAAAGGTTAGCTGGTCGCTTGGCTGCTGATACTACTAGATGGCTCAGTCATATATTTCGATTTGTGGATTGTGCTTCATCCTTTCACGAGGATCCACTGGAAGGATTTGTAAGGGTCACCCGATTGGCATTACATAGAAAATATCCCAGATATATTGACGAAGGTTTTACAGCATTAGCCAGTTCGCTTCCATTAATTTATAGTTCTGTTGCTGCACCTCTTGGTTTGGTTCAACATTTATGTAAACAAGTAAGTTATTATATGAAATCTAATACTGTAATACAATATACGAATTAAATTATTTAAATTCGTTAAAATATCAAAAATGTACAAATATTCCAAGATTTATCCTTTTCTTTTTGTTTAATTTTCTGATATTTTATTATTCCGCTAATTATCAATAAGGTTTTTATCAAATATGTGTTATCATCAATAGCATTAATAGTATAACTTTTAAAATGAAAGAATTATTCACAATGAAATGTGAATTTTAAAAAATGTTTAAAAAACACAAATTAGCTATTAAATTATTCAATTTCCTCTTTTTAGCTTTCACTGCCATTACACTGTATAAGGCCGATTCCTCACAATACTACGTTTGGATCTCGACATTGCATGGACATCTCAATACTAGAAAGACGTTTAGCTGAAGATTCGCAATCGAGTACAGTAACTCCCCTTCTATTGTTAGCGGAGGCTGGATCTGTACTCACAGGACATTGTGATAATATAACTAGACTACGTGAAATTTGTGATAAATATAATGTTTGGTTGCATCTACGAGGTGATTCTTTAGCAGCATTGGCTTTAAATAATTCAGCAAAAGACCTGGTAAAGATGACAGTTGTAATTAGTTTCAACTAAAATATTGTTCCTTATTACATAACTAATCGATTTATTTTTGTCTTAAGTCTTCGAAAATTGCAGATAGTATTACATTACCCCTTGGAGTTTGGTTAGGCATACCTTCATTACCAGTAGTCGTATCCTTTTTAGTAAATAAATAATTAAATACGCAATCCAAAGAATTTATAAAAATATATAAATTCAAAATGTATTTTTAAAATATTTTTATCAGTTTTATATTAATTGGCAATGAGTGAATTTATTTTTATAACAAATTTATAATTAATTATTGTGTTTCTCGTGTTTTTCATTAGCAAAATTTGGCAAGCGAAGTACGAGTTCACCGTTCAAAGTACCGACCTTGGTTTTTTACACGTTTTAACGTTCTTAAAATGAAATAAGGGAATTACTTATTTTGATTCAAGAATTACTAATCACTCTACGACTATTATTTCATAGTTTTTATTTAAAAAATATACGTTGAAAAATATAAAAAATATTAATTAAATATTAAAAAAAGGTTTCGATGTTAATTAAAAAAATAATAAATACCATTTAATATTATTCTGATATCAAGTCATTCTTTTTAGAAATAAATGCCGTTACTATTTATATTCCTTAACTTAGTCCCTTTTTTCATCTCGAATAGACTTTGTATAGATTAACAGACACGAGAGGCGCACGTCCGACTTCCAGGGACGCGACTTTGTCGTTAATATCTGGTTTAATGGCAGACTCACTTTCTAGACGATTGCCAACCTTACCTCTTTGGTCGGCACTACAGGTCTTAAGTCGCGATGGCATTGTTAACCGTTTCAAGCAGTGTTTCTTGGTTGTAGAGGAATTGTACAGTAAAGTTAAGAAATTCAATTGCATTAGACTACTAGTAAGTATACAAGTGTATTTTTGTTTGATATAATATTTAATAAATGTAATCGAGTATAATTAATCAGCAGATTATCTTAATAAATTGCTAACTTATTGGCTAAACTTTATCAGTCCTTTAAATTTACTAATAATAAGTATTTCACAATTCAATTTTTTTAAAGCATTTGAATACAAGTTAAGTACAATATACGAGTTATAACGTGAAATATTTAGCAGTTAATCCGTCAAACGCAAAAGATTTTATTAAAAATTGACCAAATTCCAATTCCACTGGTACGTTGTAATGGGCTATTAATTATGAAGCATTTAAATTAGATAATTAAATTGAAAAATATCGTGTAAAGCCAAAAAAGGCGATTAGGTTTATCGTTTAAAAATACGAATATTTTGTCGAGTTAATTTTTGAGTATTTAAGTATTTAAAAAATAAAATTTGAATTTCTCAGAGTCAAGAGCCCGGAGGTGACACAGGTGCTTACACGATAAACGAGCTGCTGATGAATCCGTTAAATGGACCGCAGCTACTCGAAGTCGTGGCCAGCGCAATTGTTTTTCAGTTTATTCCCCCCGACGCAGATGCTCAAGAGCTGCAACGAGTGCCATCTTATTACGATAAACTGAATTCCTGGTTGGGACAGATCCTGCAGCGCGATATCGGCAATGTCACCATTGAACTGTGCGAAATCGAGCAGTACGGCATCGCGATAAGGATCTGCCCTCTCGAGAGCCCCGAGAACCCGCCCAACAGTGATGATATCGACAACGTTGTCGCGTGCCTTGAACAACAAATTGTAAGTTGTCTCTATCAATTATATGCATTGCTGCGTTACAAAAACGAAGCTCGTTTGCGTGACTTTTCCAAGTTTTATTTATCGTTAAAAGAACTTTTCACGCCTGCGTTTCAACCTTTAAATTCTCTTGGATTGCACGACAACGTAACAAATAGATACTTTTTGTACTACTTACACGAACGTTTATGTTAAAAACGATAAGAAGTAAATTTATAATAATCAGACTGTTGCCTATTATAATATTACTTTAAATACAAAATATTAAAGGCTCAAAATACTTGTTTGAAATCTCTCGTTGGGCACTTCAATAAGGTAACACAGATTAAACTTGGAAGCTGCTTTAAAACACTCTACATTTTTACAAAAGCAATTGCAATTTTTAATTAGAAAATTGGGCTGCTTAATTTTTAGGAAATTTTACTGGCAACTGTCCATCATAAAGAAACGTTCGTGAAATTAGTGACGGAAAGCGATTCGTTGCATTTGGTCGAGATGCCGGGCTGGGCTGGACTAGGAGGGGTCAGATACGCACCTCCCACGTGGGTTCACGTGATGACCGATCAAGCCAAGGAGGAGCTCAATAATTTAAACACGCACTTGGTTGAGACGCTGCGAAGCACCGATGCTGCATTTTCCCTTGGCGAAGGCGCTGACGGGTTGGCTTGTGTCCGTTTTGGAATGGTTACTCATGATACAGGCATGCTTTACAAAATGTTAAATAATGACAAATGTTTTAAAATCCATCTCGTGAGCTCGTTAAGCTTTTAGAAAATTTGACTTTACTTTACAAATTGTATCGCTAGAGACATTTGAAAATTGCTAAATTCTAAACCGAATCTCAAATTATTGCTTTCAATCAATTTACGGTAACATTATTCATAAAAAAGCAGCACTTGTTTTTCCATTAAGATTTTTAAATAAAAAATAATTTCGCTCCAGACGTAGCCGAATTACTGTCCCTTGTACTTCAAGTTGGCCAGGAGGTGGAAGCAAGTTCCAAATTGCTGGATACCATGTCGGAAGTTGTAAAGCGCGGCATAGAAGCTGCACAGACTGATTTGGAGCGTGAAAACGCCGAGAAATTATGGCAGGAGGGAATCCTTCGCCATGTTCCCGTCGTCGGCACTTTTGTCAATTGGTGGAGTCCCCCCTCAAAGGAGAGTGGAGTTCGTGGTCGTAGCTTAAATCTGCAAGCAGGTAAATATGCCACATGTTTTTAGCTAATCAATAACTCGTGGATACGCGAAAAAAGATCGAAGCTTTGCATCGGCCAATATTACAAACAGTGATTCGGTCATTGCAATTCAGTGAATTGAACAATAAATTAAGTGAAATTGACATTACGCTCAAGACATTTATCAAGTTGAAAATAACGGTTAGTTTTTTCAAAAAACGCAAAATAAGCGTTCGTGGATGTGAAATTATTGCTATTTTATTTTATTCTCGCGTAGGTGCCTGGAATGTTCTGCTCAAATATAACGACCCTATATTTTTACAATAACGCGTGGATTCGCTAGACATGAGTAATGGCGACTATAAGTTTCGCAATCCTTAAAAAAGGTGTTCAGGGCCGCTAATATTAAATAAACGGTGGAGTTTTCCATTCAGCTTAATTAGTAACATACGTTGACATCATTTGGACATACCCATAAAATCCTGGATCTGTACTAGTTCCAATTGTGTTGTGCATTTATTCTCACAGAGTAGAATTTGACATTGAATTTCTTATAATACACAGGCCCCGTGCGTAGGTCTAACAGCGTAGTTTTTAAACTCGAACAGAGTACACATAATTTATTGCAAAATTTACGTGAATTAAGGATTATTTACGTTATTATTATATAACGTTTATTCTTTCTATAAGGTCAAAGTGTAGCGACAGAATGTTAAATATTGTATAAGAACATTTTTGTAATTTAAAAAATATAAAAACTAGCAATGCCGAATTGTGACTTCTTTTAATTTGTATTCGTCGATATAAAACAGTCCATTATCATTAAAAGTTTCTATTGTTTTATCTAATCATTGACAAAACGTCGAAATGATTGACGCACAGTGCACAAATGCATAAAGATCTGTAAAAATGTGAAATCTGAAATAAGTTGTTAATTACGTTTCAGGTGTTGTCGAGAGTACGGAAAATATTTACAAGTACCATATGCAATTACAACCGAATTCAACAACGAGCAATGGAACTGGAGCGCGCACTCCCCCTCAGCCATTAGTTCAAACGCCGGTGGGGGCTGGCAGCCAAAGTCATAGTCGATCTTCTAGCCATTCCAGTTTACAAAGCGGAAAAAATCTGCAGAACACAGCTGCCACCGTTCAGCCACCTACCAAGGACAAGCCGAATGAATTAAAATCGTAGTGAAGCTTATAATATTTAAAAAATAAAAATGTACTTGTTAAATTATTTATACATATGATGGTTAGTCGAGCTTGAAGCGCAAAAATTTTCTAACAAGCAATTATTGCTGATTTTTCACCAATCAAATTGTAAGATAATAACTTTAGTTCCTTTGGTTTTATTGTAAAAATGATAGTTTCATGTATTATTGTTTAAAAAAACTATAGATAAAAATTGAGTTTTTTTTAAGAAGAAACTAATGTAGATGAATTGTAGTAAATGAACAAGAAAATGTATCGGTACAGGTTTTTGAATTATTCTAAATATTGACCTTTTTACTGTACTGTCGCTTTAAAAATCTTTCAACTTATAAAATCAAGGCTTGTGTACTTATTACTTATCCTGTAAATATCAGTATACGTAAAAAAAAAATACTCTTTATAAACAAATTTCTGAGAATGTAAATTTCTGGCTAAAGACTTGATTTTTAATTATAATTCCACATTGCTTAATAAAATAAATGTAATATAAAATCAGTGCTAAAGGTAATTTTTTGTTTTTCTTATTTGAACATATTCTTAAATATTGAAAGAAAATGAAGGTGAAAGTAAAAATAATCGTAATCGTAAAAAATTCACCAAAGATATTCACAAATGATTTTTATATACTTGAAGAAATTATCTAAGAATTTATAAATTCAGCTTCTTCTATTTTAATTACAAAAAGCAATACTTTATATACGCACCCTAAAATAACATTTTAATATATATAATTGTTTTCAATAATCTATTCACGTAGT
Organism: Platyscapa corneri; assembly: GCA_018907185.1. Lineage (NCBI taxonomy): Eukaryota > Metazoa > Arthropoda > Insecta > Hymenoptera > Agaonidae > Platyscapa > Platyscapa corneri. Next base: position 1,949,318 of record JACCHW010000014.1, read on the forward strand.
CAAAAAGTATTACATTTTGGTACTATTTTTAGATTAAAAAAAAATATGAATTCAATTACAACCTACAAGTTGTTGATATTTAAGACAATAGAAAATTGAACTTTTATGAATATTTATATACAAAAATTGTTGTAATACATTATTGCTACTTAAATAAATAATTATTGAAATTAAGATTCGAGTTATTTAAAAATCTGCCGACACTGAATTGAAGTTTTTTTATTTTTTCGATTTCAATGATTTTTTAATAAAATACGAAGTATTTGTGAATTTTATTTTTCACGATCTTTCCATATGAAAAATTTTTTTATACTTTTATTACTGACCATTTTTTGTATTGAAAATTATATTGGTGCACGTTTACAATTCAAAAAGGATAAAAGTAGAACAAAAATAATATAAATAAATAAAGAAGGTGTAATAGTAAATGGAAACAACCAATGATAATTATATTTATTATGTATAAAGTATAAACGTAAAGTTACATTCAAATCTGTTAATTGTATTATTGACTTCCAACGGTAGAGGGCGTATACCAAAGCATTAGAGGTTTTAAATTGATATGGAATTAAATAAAGGCTTAAACAAGAAATATTCGTTTACTGTGTTTACATAAAAACCACATATTGTTATGAGTGGGTTGGATTTTTTCTATATAAACATATATGAAGTTTATATTTTAAATTATTTTTATATTCTGTTGATATATTTATATGAGAATTGGTTTTTTTTTCTGGATCGCAAGCTAGCTTAAAAACATTTGGTATCTTAATTACCATTATTTGTTGTTCTCTTTATAATTTTTTGTACTTAAAAAGCCGAAAAGTGATGTAGTGTTTTGCAATAGGTTAAATTTTATAGGGGAAAAAGCTGCTATTACCACAATTCATGTAAACCGCTGCATAACTTGTGGAGCTTGCATCGGAGAACAACACGTGCAATTGCATTTAGCGCGTCTTAATGGCTATTCTTCGTTACGCAGCGTGGCACGTGACAATATTTATGGTTTTTACTTGTGCAAGCCAATCTATCTATGCCGCTTTTTTCTCTCTCTATAAAAGTTGATCCGACCCTCTGCTGCTGCGCCATAACGCTTGCGTAAGCTTTTCAACCACAAGCTAAACAGTGATAACAGTCCTACCTACTTAAAAGGACCGTAATTTACAATAAGTGACTTCTACTATTACAGTTACCATTGCACATGATAAGAATTATAGTGACGAATTGTTGCTTAATAATGTAATCGATTGTGTATCGCATATCATATGTATATATATATATGCTACAATAAATTATAAATATACATGTCACCGACTGTACTATGTTGATGACAATAACAAGTTTATACAAAAAATAACCCACCGCGAATAAGAAGGATATGCAAGATGCTTTAATCAGTTTAATGTAATTAAAGTTATATTTAAAATATAAATTCAATCATTTGACTTTATCTTTGTAACTGGATCTTTCGATTTTTCGTTTGCAAATAAAAAATTTTCTTCCGTAAATTTATGAGTAATGCTTTCAATGTCGTTCGAGTTACAATGAGTTTAACCGACATTAGTAATTGTATGGTTGGTTACCTACACGTGAATTTACAGAAAGCTCTGGTCCGATTCCTATGTTAACCCGTTTGGCACCCGAATGATTTGAATTCGTCGAGTCTTAGTACGTAACTTTTGTTCTAAATTTTAAGAAGTGATCGTTATTATAGTAACGAATAATCTATCACATTTAAATTTATGTTCGCGGTAGCGCGAGGCAACTGAAAAGGTAATTTATTGACTAAGAAAATTTACTATTTAATTAAACAAATTTTATTTTTTGACACAAAATGTCAATAATATAATAATCAGACTCAGATACGAAATGAGGAAGGTGAAGTACACCAATTCTTGATTGAACGGGTCAAAAATTTCTAAAGTATCGTCGCTGCTGCTTTTAAGCACTTGCTCGTTTTCCCCCTTCATTGCTTCTTCACATAAATTTACATTTTCCGAGAAATGCAATCGCTTGTTAGTTATATTTTCGGGCCTAGTTAGTGCACATTAACAAGGATCCGACGCAAGCCACTAATTCTAGACTCGGCCTACGGCGCCAGCCCTAATTTAACCTAGGTATAAAAATCTCTTGCGTGTCAAGCAGGGGAAAGGCCATTTACAATTCTAACCTTAATGCGTAAACGATGGTTTGGCTAATCGTGATAATTCTTAAAACTTGAACAGTAACCTCGGTTGCGACATATCGTTACCATGTTCTCGTAGGGTGCTGAAGAGACGCGGGGATGATCAATCCCCATGAGCCGAGATTCTAGGTATCTGTGATCGTAGTCTGATTGGTTTCCGGTACTTTCACGAAATTCCTGAACGCACCGACGCAGAGAGAACCTGAGAAAAGGAACTACTATGGCAAATGTGGATAGATTTTTTTAAGGATTTTTATTGAAGGCAAGAGGCAGGTAAGTCGGATACTCGTGCCAAATGTCCAAGAGTAGACAATAAAATTTAAATAATTCTTTAATTAATTGATTTAATTTAATCAGAATTTTAAAGTAAATTTTATTTAAAATTACAAAGTAACATTCAGGCAATAAACTGTTTAATTACATAAATGATTTTTATAATTATAATATAAATATAAATATATATAAATATCTAAATTTTTCTACCGTTCCATAAGTTTTTATTTTTCTATTACTTGTTCACTGTGTCCTTGATAAACCGAAGTGGGTAAATTTTACATGTGCAGCGAAATATTATATATCAAAATTTTATGCATCTCGAACTCCTTGGAAAGAACTTAAGGGGCTATATGAGAAATATTTTTAAGGAAGTTTCGAGACGTCTTTATGGAAGCTCTAAGAGAACGTAACGTACATTCCTTAAAGAGCAAACTGATGCTTACTTAGCTTCCTTTCAATTTGACGTAGACCCGAGCACCTGGGCGTTCGGGGAGGCTCGACGTGAAGGCGCGGGCGGGAGAATATTCTTCCGGGCCGAGATCTCTTCAGTCAGAAAAGGGGGGCGCTCATCCGGAGGCGAGTACTGTGTTCAAGGGTGCCCCGTAATTTTTTTTATTAAACTCGGTTATTAGTTAATGACCGATGTCATAAACCGTTTGTGTCCTGGTCTGCCCGGCTTTGGGCCGTATCGGTCAGTTTATGGCCAGATAATTCGGGTTAACGACGTACGGCGGCGTCAACTCTGCCTGACCAGACGTGCCCGATCGGCGTTGGCGCGCTCGAATTTTTCTTTCCCTCTACTTATTATATATTTCATTATATTTTCTTCCGCACTACCACAATGATTTTACAGAAAAATAATCTCCAGAGGAATTTGTTAATTAATATCAAGCGGTCCACGTTACTATTTGTTGTAAAGATGATTAGAAAAAACTATTAAAAATCTCTCTCCACCCTGCATCGTGTAATTAACAGTTTCAACGCAGTCAAACTTTATCCAAAATCCATGGTAGATTTACATATGCTTACCACTCATACTAAATATGAAGATCTGCTACTGCATATCCATTATTCGTTGAAGAAAACAATAGTTTTCCTCTGTAGATAAGCGAGTCAATTTTTGATCAACAAATCCTTGATGAACTGAAAGCATACAATCTTCACCTTACACCTCTACCTTGACGGATAAAGTTATATAATAAGTATAATCAAAAGTTATACAATATAAACATTTCTCACAAAATGCTTCAATTGAGGTGCGATATTTGATTTTTTCTTAGCCTCGACTAATATTGAGATTTTGCGGATGTTTGGAAAGCTACTTCTTTCTTTTATGTTAGAGAACATTTCGAGTAGCCAGAGTTTGTTCTTATTCAGAAAGTCAGAGGTGTTTAACGTGAAGATTGTGAGCTTTCAGTTCATCAAGGATATATTGATCTCAAATAGACTCGATTACCTATGAAGGAAAACTATTTTTTTGTTCTTCAGCGAGTAGTGAGTACGGGAGTAGATCTTTTTGACATTTAGTTTCGCGAGAAACATATGTAAATCTACCATGAATTTTGGATAAAGTTTGACTGCGTTGAAACTGTTAATTATACGAAGCGTGGGAGTACGAAACTATCTAATAGTTTTGTCCAATATCCTTGCAAGAGAGATAGTAAATTCCTCTGGGGATTATTTTTCTTACAAATTACGTGTGGTAGAATTAAAAAGCAGAGGTTCTCTGTCCGTCGTCTAGATCTGACGCTGCGTCGAGGGCTTTCTCCTGTTTGCGAATTTCTGATGTTGGTGAGCTACTGCTGTCATCATTTGTTTTGTGCACGAATTTATGTAGTTGGACACTTTATCTTTTCTAAATAACGCCAACGCCTGTTTGGCAACTTAATTGTTTTTTAATAGAAAACAGTTGATTATTGTTTTTGCCGAGTCTCCAGATCTCTTCCTTTTAAACTTAGCTGACTTATAAGCGTTATCATCTACGCTTACGTTATTTTTGACACATTCTATACTGACACTAATGCGCTTTCGATAAGAGATGCATTTACTGTTGTTACTCGCGGTAGCAGTAGCGGAACATAAGAGGTGATAAAAGAACGAGTGAATGTAGTCAAAATCTATTTATTTAAAAAAAAGAAAAATTAACACGCGGCAAGGCTATTTTTACAAATGTTAATTTTTTGGAGAAAGAAGGACTAATATGCGCGTCTATGTTTCAAAGCTCGATGTGAAAGGAAAAAGATGTGTCCGCATCCCTTGCGTTATCCTTTTAAAAACGTGCAACTTCCTTCCATTTTCCCTTAAATTATTCATTATCTTCTATTTAGTCAATTACGTTTTTTTCACTGTTTTGGGATAATACCTACTTCCGAGTTATTCCTTTCAAGGATATTACTTACCCAGGCAGGTCCACCTACTAATCATCCACTTGTTCCTCGAGGCAGCGCCGGGCAGGTTTGTATACTTATTCCACGAAAAAAAATGGCGAAGGCCCGAACTGTTTACATAAGTTCAACAAATGTAGAGTAGACGGCGAGCCATCCTATCGTCACCTCAGTCGTGAACAATCCTGTTTGCGCGAATTTTTCGCATTCTGTTATTACTGCTCATCTTAAGTAGTAAACGTACACCTATGCAATAAACCTAAGAACGTCGAGTTTTCGGTCAGTTTATTACTGAGAATCGTTCGGTTAATTTTTTTGGTTGTCCCAGCCACACGTGCATGTTGCTTGGGCACATGTGGAGCAGCTAAGATCATTCAATCATCAACACATGTCTTGTGAAAAAGTTAATTAAGATATATATATACATATCTTGGTGCATTTCACACGATTCTGCTTAATATATTATTACTGATTATTGTATTTTGGTGTCAAAAAGGATTAATATTGAAAAATTCGTAGTATTTATTAATTCAGTAATTAAAATGTTGGCAAATTATTTTGAAACAATATTCCATAAGTAATTATTACCGTATAAAAAAGTATACGGTACTGTAAAAATATACATTCGAATTTCACGAGGAATACGGAAGAAGAGATCGTACGTTCGTCCCGACGGCGCAGAGCTAAAAAGTGCTGCAAGATACTTTCGTTGGGCCCCTTATATCTTTCCCGTTTCCTATTCTTTTCTTCATTTTTTCTTTACAAATATTTTATTCTACGTAATATTTCCAAATTGTCTTATCATTCGTGCTAAGCTAGAGTGCACATGTTAGGTTCCGACCCGTCTGGTTTTCGCCCACGCGGATCATATTTACCGCTTAATTGATTCCAAAGCGCATGAAAAATTCAATTTATACTAAAAAAGTACTTTGAAATAAACGTTAAATAAGTTTACATGGAATAATTATATCAGTACAAGAGCCTGATAATAAAAGAAATCGTTTGTAAAACAATTTTTGTTTCAAAATTCATACCGTTTAACGCATTAAACATATATGTTTTACTACAAAAGTGATTTTCAAAAAAATGTTAAATAAGTTTACAGAGCTTCATAATATCAATTATACGAATGTTTTATAATAAAAGAAATCATTTTCGAGATAAGATTTGCTTCTAAAATTCTACTTAACGCTTTATTATTATTTTATATATATAATTTTTTTTATTTATTTAAATTATATTATAACAAAAATAATCAAATTTTCTTCTAATGATTATTCATTAGTTTTATTGCTCATACTGATTTTCACTTGATTATTATTACTAAGTGCGGTGGTAACCTTTAAAAATTAGTTATACATGCTTAAGTAAAGCATTTCCAATTTATACATAAATAGATAAAAGGTGATTTATTACCCCAATAATTCAGTTACAAGAAATCTTATACTTTAAACGACAACGTAATAATATGTCTTATTTATATAAAATATTAATTAACAAAATAAATAAGTTAATAAATTATTTAAAAAAGTTATTGTGAATTATTATTATTAGATGAGTTATACTAATGCGTACTATGAATGATTTTAAATTTTAAGTATGCAAAACTTGTATACTACATTGAATAATAAATATATTATAAAAATTATTTGTCTTTTTATATAAGAATATTTTAATACAGTATATAATTTTTTATTGATATCGATGCTGATAATTGCACATTTTTAAATTTTTGAATGATTTCCAATGATTTTGTACAGAATTACGCTACACAAATTATCGAATAGAAGACGTAATCTAATTTTTCGTGCTTCTATTATAGCATGTTCTCCTGGTACTTTAAGTCTAAAATTCTTTTTACTCTTGATTTATAATTTTATAATTAATTAACATTGACTTTTTAAAAATATATATACGAGGAAAAAAATTATTGTTTAATAGTCTTTATTTAATTATTTATATAACTATTATTTGAAAGTCACTTTTTCAGTATAAATTCTATGTTGCATGAGTTATGCAATACATGTACATTAGAGTATGAATTTTGGAACAACAATGAATGCCTAAAAATCAATTCTTTTATTATCAAACATTATTAATATTGATATAATATAGCGAGCTATATAACGAGGCTTAATTAATTAAATTTTTTTTTAAATAATCTAATAAAAATTCAGCGTTAGATTAACACTTAACTTTTCCATAACTGAATGTTTGTACTTTTCTCGTCAAAATTACGCATAAATGGAAAAATATTTGAAAATCATACATTTATTAGGAAAACATTTATTTTAGTCATGAATCGCAGGAAAGTGGAAAGGAGAAAAGGCGAACAGATGATACTTCGATGATTTGTGGATTACTTTATATTTATTTATTTTCAGCACGTTTACACTACTAGCCGATTTGCACAGGAAAGTTGTAGTTGACTGATGTCGAAAAACGGAAAAGCTGTTGCTTCGATTCCTTCGCTATATTTATACGCATGGTTTTTTTGTTAAAAATTGTTCGCCGTACCTGCCCATGCGATAACCTTACATTTTTTACAATAGGGCCGATTGAGTTTGAATGATCGGCCTATACATACATAATCGGGGAAAATCCTCGGAAAATTAGTATTGAATATTCTCCTCGGCGCCACTCAGTTGTTTATGACTCGGACTGGTCCGGTCCTGCAACAATTAATATATAAGAAGTTTACCTCTTTCATAAAATAGAATTCGAAAATTTGGTATAAATGAGTAATTGAATAAATCCCTTTGTTTGAAAGAAAACGAATGAAAGTTTAGATCCCGTATAATGAGCGCGTGTAGTTGAGTGGTGATAACTGGTGACTTGATCATTGCCATTACTATTGCCAACAATGTTGCTGTTGATGTGCAGTCAAATATCAGGTATGAGTAATCCAGATGAGAATACCTGTAAGAGAGAATAAGCTATCCGAGGTTTCGACGATTGCACCAATTTTCTATTCGTCCTTGGTTCAGCGTTTCTGTTGAGCCTCATAGAATATTGTGTGATGTCGGCGCAATCATTTCTTGCACTTGCTAGTGCTTCTATAACTTTTGGCATTATGATGGCCTAGATAATTGAAACAGAGGCTCTGGTTCACTACCAGAGTCATTCTTCCTTGCGGCTTCATGTCCCTGAATTACGACACATCACAATGAAATGATCTCCCTTGTAGAGGTTGCAAGGAAGAAAACTCGTCAAGTAGCGTTTTCGTTATTCAAGGGTAACCATTGAAAGGGATTATCTTGAAATCGGTGTGCCTAACTATTAGTTTTGGTAGGTACACTGGTAACCTGTTTACCCGCCGCTTTTAGTAATATTGCAGAATTGTCTCATCCACGAACACTCCAGGACTTCAGCCCTAGCTAGTCTCATGAGCTTCAGGATAGGCTGACTCTAGAGTATTATTGGATTTTGTGACGTTATCATTTTTTGGTGGCATAGTCAACATCAAAGGAACAACGCAGCCCGGGCCACACCAAAGCCGCTCCACTGAAAGAAAAGCGTAGTGGCCGTGTAACCCGGCAAGGAGCGACTAGCACAAGCGCTTAGATCACGGAACGGCCACAACACCAAGTTAAGAGAACGCAAAAGATATTCTTTGGAGAGATTACACGTACATGCTGCAGGTCCAGCTATACGTCCGCGTGGATCGCCATATTGGGCATCTCCAATATTGACACTCGGGAACGCGGAAAGTAGCAAGAAGGTATGAATATTTTTTGTAGTCAGGCCAGATGGCCGCACGAGAAAGTACGAGTTACAAGGATTGCTACCTCATAAAGATAACCGACGGTCGGTAAGAGGAGACAGAAGGACTCGTCATCCGAATGGCTCCTAGATAGCAGCTACCGATCTTTTTCATGATGGACCAATCTTTCCAAATTTCAACAAACGATCGATATAATCATCACTACCGTAGATAAGGAAAGATTTCGCATTGAAGAATTTCTCAGGTGCTGTCAACGTACCGTCTATAGACGCATTTGACAAATTAGAGGCAGCAGCAGTTTCCCTCTTCACGCCGGGTGCCGGAATTGTACAACCAAGGTAAGTAATAACAGGAAGCTGTGAACGAGGCGGACCTAGGACAGCCGAGGGCGAACCTAATAATATTACATCGGCTAAGATCGGCACGAGGAAGACCGAGGATGGTAAGAAAAAAAATATAAAAACAAGTTCCTGTAAAAGAAAAAATAATTTAAATAAAAACTTTGGTATGGTATGTGCGTGGTATTTAAGAGGGGGGAGGGTTTGTCGCCTATGGGCGGCGCAAGTTAAACAAAACATCATTGCTCGCGCATAATTATTTACAGTTTTTTAGATCTAATTACGTTTTTAGCGGCTTTTGAGTTTTCGGCGAAGTCTTGAACGGCTGTTGAGATTTTACGGATATTCAATAGCATTATAGAGCGTCAAAAAGTAAGTATAAATACAGAAAAAACACGCGACGGCAGCAGAACATCAGAGCGTTCGAATATCGAAGGGTCGCTAATAGGCGTATATCCTTGGCGTAGTCACGTCGCGCCTCCACGAGTAGAATCCATCGCCTTAAGGGCAAGGAACACCAGCCTCGCGCCACGCCGTGGTATCGTACCACGAAATATCAGCAAAAAACAAGTATTCACCTTCATTTGACCCACGCATTTATCCACCAATTCCTCGACACCAGCTCTAGCAGGACCTGGCCCTTATTAGGTCATTGCATAACCGAGGAAGGAGTAAAATTTGATACAGAAAAAATCAAAGCAGTAAAAAATTACCTAACTCCAATAAATTAAAATGAATTAAATTTTTTCTTGTATTATTAGGATATTATAGAAGATTCATAAAAAACTGTAGCAAAATTACGAAACTTTTAACATTCCTATTAAAAAAATGTAAAATTCAATTAGACTAGTGCACAACAAGAACTATTTGAAAATTTAAAACGACAACTAATTTCTGCCCCTTCTTTACAGTATCTGGACATTGAAAAAGAGTTCATATTAAGTAACGATGCAAGTAAATTTGCATTAGGTTCTGTGTTATCACATAAGAACGGAAAATAAGATTTACCTATAGCATACACTAGTAGAATACTAAATCGTGCCGAGTCGAACTACTCTACTATTGAAAGAAAGTTATTTGCTATAATATGGGCAGTAAAACATTTTCAACTATATTTATAAAGGAGAAAATTTAAAATTATAAGCGATCATAAACTATTATTATAGTTATTCAAATTAAGGGATCTAAGTTCGAGACTTTTGGAATGGAGATTAAAATTGGAAGAATATGATTTTTCCGTTGAATATAAAATCAGAAATATTAACTGCAACGCTGATGCGCTAATCAGAATTACAAAGTAATTAGACTCTCAAGAATTATTTAAAATTGGCGTAAATGACTTCTACATAAATATTACAAATTGAAATAATATAGAAAATACTAGATCAACTAAATCTACAAGATCTAAAGAAACATCTTGTAAAATAAATTCTAACGAACCCATAATATCGCCAAATAGATGTAATAAAAATATTAACCCTTATAAAATATTTAGAGAACATTTAAAAACAAATATAATTGTAAGCGATAAATTACACGAAAATCGTGACTCTATATTTTCTGCAAAACACAATTATGTTATTTGCACATCTAAAGACCTCCATTTTACAAAAAGATTTTTGACAGAATTTAATGTAAAACAGAATAATAAAGAATATTTAATAATAAAGAAAGAAACTCAAAATCCTGAGTTATAAGATGTAATAGTAGCAAAAAATAAAAATTGCGCTGTTTATTACTTAGTTATAAAAAATTTCTACTGGGATGATTACGAATTTGAAAATTTATTTCAATGTTGAATAAACGTAAGGGAACTCCAATTAAAAAAAAATAAAATGATATTAACTTACCACGAATTTTAGATAAATCTCTAAAATCTAAATATAACATTGTATGATCAATGTTTAGATATATTTAAAAAAAAAAATCAAATATGTCTATTAATTCATATTTAAATCAAAAATATACTTCAAAACCTAGTGAAATCGAAACTATACTGTAAGAAAATCATTGTTTATCTAGTACAGAACACCGTGGATTTCATGGAACTTATAAGAAATTAAAAGAAAATTACAAATGGGATAATATATAGAGAACTGTTTACGAATTTATAAAAAATTGTGAATCATGGAAATTAAATATACTTGTTAGAAATAAAAAGAAAAAACTGATGGAAATTACAACTACTTCAATTAGATCATTCGAAAGAATAACTCTAGATATAGTTGGTCCGCTTAATCTAACTAAATCAGGTAATAAATTTATAATAACACTGCAAGATGATTAAAACAATCAAAATTCACTCTAGTTTTTGCAATAACGAATCACGAAGCTAGAACGATTGCCGAAACATTCATAAAAAGATTTAATTGCATATTTCTATACTTGATAGTATACTTACTGATAAAGGTAAACATTTCACATCAAATTTGCTCAAAGATGTTAAAAAATTGTTTTAAATTCGAGAGATTCAAACAATACCTTATCACCCCCAAACAAATTGTGCACTGGGAAAAACACGTCAATCATTATCAGATTATTTGAAGCATTATATTGAAAAGGAACAGAGTGATTGGGATAAATTTTTAGATTCTTTTTCTTATTCAATTAATACTACATCACATAGTTTTACAAATTATGCTCATTACGAATTCTGATTTGGCATAAAACAAACCCTTCCCTCTACTATAATAAAACCTGCTGAATTTAACCACCTATATGAAGACGATCTAATAAATTTGTTACACAGGTTTGAAAAAAACAGAGAAATAGCAAGGGATAGAATTATAAAATCAAAACAAGAAAATAAAACTTATTACGATAGGAAAGAAGAATCTATAAACTATTATATTGGAGATAAAATTTATTTTAAAACCCAATAATTTGCTAAATCGAAAAATTTAACTTCTAATTATGATGGTCCTAACAAAATAATAGATATAATTTTTTCTTTTAATGTTGTTATAAAGTAAAAACGTAAAAAGGTACAAGTGCACGTCGACAACATAAGATCAGCACATTTCAAGGTATAACTAAAATTCATTTTGCTATTCCGCTTCCAAAAATACATGAAAAAACAGAGGAAAAACGAACCGATGCATAAGGTAATGAGATAGATTTTCAGCTCATGCAAGAGGTAAAAGGCTTTTGAAAAAGGGACTAAAAAGCCAGGATATCACAGACCCCTTAAGGAGAAAATGGAGTTTATGAAAAATTTTATACCGACATTCCGTAGAGTTTAGAAAAGTAATGCCCTCACTAATTTGCAAAGTTGGCGTACAGAAAAGAGTGGCACGATAAATTGGCTGCGAAAGGGTAATGATAATAACCAACATGATTGTGCATGAGTGCCACCAAATGATGCGCAAGGACCAGAAAATGCATGAGAAATTAACCGAGGTGAGTTATTTAGTAATAACGGGTGATTTAATACAAACACATAAACAGAGATTTTCTCGAAATGAAAAGAAACTTGTAATATTTATTGAACACACTATTAAAAACTTAAATCTAACACACTTAAAAAAATTATTTTAAATTCTACGCACTTAATTTATGAAATTAATTTACTAAAATTACTAATGATTAAACATATAAATATAAAATGCACTTGTTACTGATCGCAATGCGTTCTCATGATTGTATAGAAAAGTTGGATGAAATAATTTAATGTTAGTCTTCTTCCATATGCTTAGACTTTACATTTTATTTATAAAGGTGGTGCAAGGAATATCGGCGAAACAATCGGTTTGTCACGATACGAGTATTAGGGCAAAAGCTGCTCGGTTGCTTCACCCTCTCACTTTTATTCCTTTCCTCGCGCATCTGTGTGCACTTTCGCTGTCGTAAATTTTCCTTTTTCCCTTTTTTTTTTATTAATCTACACGCTAAAACCCGATACACACAGTATCGTGCTCTTATAATATAATATTTATAGGACACTAGGTTTTGACTCTCGCATAACTTAATACAATGCGTATCTTTTATAATTAAACTAAACTAAATAGATATTGTAATAAACTAAGTAATCCGATGCGATTCTTATAAATATCTACAGTTTTCCACACATTTGTTACGGCTTAAATTTTCGACTTAAGTACTACATACTAAGTCCTTATATATGGGAGATTTCGCTGGCGGTCGAAAGGCAAGCAAGTAGCAGTCGATTGTTAAATAAGTTTTTAGTGGTTATAAGTTACGGAATAGTGTAAAAAAAGTAAACACAAGTTAGACAGAATAATAGTATTAATAAAAAGTGAATAGAAGTAGTTAAGATAAAAGTTACAAATAAATAATACACAAATTAGATAAGTAAATAAGAGAGGGTAAAAAAAAATAATAAAATAAAATATAACTACCTGGAGGGACGCGGGTGAAGTAGAGGCAAATCCGGAAAATTAGAAAACTCTAGCATGAAAGTAGCGCATGCATACAGGAAAAAACAACAGTCGAGCATATAAAGAAGCAAAACATAAGGAAGTTACTGAGAAGAACAACTAACGCCACCTGGAAGAAAACCAACTAAAGTTAAAGAAAAACCAGAAAATTTGGATCTAAAAGCATACAGGAGAAAAAAAGTGCGTGATCACAAGCATAAGTGTGGTTGATTTCAGGAGAGGGTAATACAGAGCAGACGCAAAAAACAAATGAAGAGAAACGAAGATATAAATAAGAAAACTAATTATTTAATATATAAACTAATTAATAACTTTATTATAGAGAGGGACTAAAAAGAAAAAAAGATCTGCCCCGGAAATAAATATAAAAGAAAACAATATACAAAAGAAAAAGATAATAGAAAAAAAGATACTGGCAACGCCGAAAGCAATAAAGAAATGTGAAAATTATAAATGTATAGAAATAATTATATGTGAACTAAAAGAATACAAAAAAATCTGGAGATGGAGAGGGAAGCCTGGAGAGAAGAAATAAAAAAATGGCAGAAAGAATGAGAAGAGAAGAATAATAAGTTGGAAAATGACATCAGTAAGATCCAGAAAATAGAAAAACAATACTATGAATGTGAAAGAAGACTCGAAGAAATGGAAGAGATCAATGAAGATTGAGGTACAATAGTATAGAGAAGGAAAGAGAAGAAAACAGAGGACATAAACAACAACACAGATGCAAAAAATCAAGAGAGATAATGTCAAGAAAACAAAAATAGAGAATGGAGGCTAGAAATAAGAGAGAGAGAGTAAGTAAGAAAAATAATATCATAATCATAGGTTTAGAAGACAACGAGATTTAAGCAAAAACTGATACGAAGAGTCGGATGAAGAAGGAGTTAGAGAATAAGGTGGAGTAAAAAAAGTTTGTAAGAGAAATGGAAGAAATTTTAAGTTGTGGCGGTAACCCTGAAAGATGAGGATGATTTCAACACTGTAATGAGGAAAAAGAATCAATTAAAAGGGTCAAACATTTACATAAACAAACACCTAACATTTAAAAAGAACAGAAGGAAAGTTACGAAAATATTTAAAACATTAAGAAAAGGAGGAGACAGTTGGTTCATAAAGGATATTAATAATACACAGTTTGATAGGTAAAGAAGAAAACTGGGTTTATAGCGAAAACAAAAGTGGTTTCAGAAAATCGGAAACAATAGGAGTTAAACATAAAATTGTAAAAAACCAAAGGTGTAAGGAGAATTACCAAAAGAATGGACGAATAAAAATAGGTTTCTGGAATGTAGTAAAGTTATTTAACATGGATCGAAAAGGGTGAGAATTAATAAAAAGTTGGGATGTAATGAGAATAGAGGAAACCTGGAAAACGGAAAAAAAATAATAAAGAAGAATTTAATAGAGTATTAATAGGATACAGCCACGCGGAAAGAGATAAAAAGAAAGGAAGAGCAAAGGAGGATAGCTGCTAGACATCAGAAAATCAAAGATATCAAAATTAAAAGCATAATTACAGTTTCACAAGAATTATTAAAAGCAAAGATAAAAATGAGGGTATCAATGTACAAAATTGCAGTAGCATACATGAGAAGAAGAATAGAAGAGAATTTTAAAGAACTGGACAGTTTGACCGACGAAAGCAAAAAAGAAACAATAATAATAGGGGGAGACTTCAATGCTCGCACAGGCGAAGAAGGGAGATGGATAAGTGATTGGGGGAAGGAAAGAAGAATCTCAAAAGATAAAATAATAAATAAAGAGGGAAGTAGATTGCTAAAATGGATAGAGGAAAGAGGAGTTTATATATTAAACGGAAGAGACGGAAAAGACTATAGTGACTACACTTATAACAGCAAGGTAGGCTCCTCGGTAATAGACTAATGCATAATTAATATGGAAGCAGATAAAATAATAAAAGGAATAAAAATAATGGAAAGCGTAGATTCAGATCAGCAACCATTGATTATAGAGCTCGAGGAAAGTATTAAGGAGGAAAAAAACAAAAAGGAAGTTAAAAAAAAGATATATATGGGGGAGAGAAGGAGATTGCAGAGTACAAACAAATTTAGAGGATATAAATAAAGAAAAGTCATGGAAACAACTGAAGAACAAAATGAAGGATACAATGAAAATAGATAACTGAATAAAAGAAAACAATAATAAAAAAAATAGACACAGTGAAGCATGGTGGGATGAGCAATGCTGGGAGGAAAAAAGAAAGGTTTTAACGATATTTAAAAAGTGAAAAAAAGATAATAACGCAAAGGATGGAACGGAGTACATAAATGAAAGGAAAAAATATAGAGAGTTAATAAAATACAAAAAAAAGAAAGAAAAAGAGTGAAAATAGAGAGAGCAGCCAAGGAAAAAACAGGAAATGAATTTTGGAAATTGATTAAGAGAAGCAGAAAAAAGAAAGAAAATATAAGCGAGAACATCAGCAACGAAGAATAGGTAAAATCTTCCAGGATAAATACAAAGTAAAAAAAAAACAAGAGGAAAGAGAAACTAACATAGGGACAGAAGTGAATAGATGCAGAAAAAAGCAGAAGAAGAGATAAAAATAGAAGAAATTGTCAAAATAATCGCTAAATTAAAAGATAAGAAATGCCCGGGCAAAGATAAAATAACGGGAGAAATGTGGAAGCATGTAAGAGCAGGAATTATGGTCAGCATGCAAAAAATTTTGCAAGAAATCATAAATAGACTTCTTGTCGTATGAATGGAAAAGTGGCATGATAGTGTTCAAAAAAGGCGAAAAAATAACGTAAAATTATTGAGGAATAACTCTGATGGACACTGGTTATAAATTATGTGCAGAAGCACTTAAAAATAAAATAGATAGTCACATGGAAATGGAGAAGAAATACAACGAAACGCAATTCGGTTTCAGGAAGAAAAAAGGAACAGCTAATGCAATTTATATCGTTGTTCCGCAGGCGAGAACCTCGCAGAGGCATAGATCACGTCCCGAGTTCCGTCACCGTTGGGGTGGAACAGAACGGCTCCCATGCTCTCCTGGTACGTGTCGGTCTGTAGGATGATGGGCCTCTTTGAACCCGGTCGATGCAGGGCTAGTGACTGTCGAAGGCCGCCTGGTGTTTAAGCGTTCAAGCCCATGACGTGTTGCCAAGCAGTTACATCAGTGGTCCGGCGGCAACAGTGAACTCCGGGATGTATTCCGGGAGAGCTCGGGCATGAGTCTCCGGGCCAGGTGGTGATTCTCCCCGATGAACCGAGCGACCGGCTCGTGCTCCTTCTACCTCCTCGTGTGAAATTGCACGAGTAGGTCTTCTAGGAGTGCCTCACTGTTGTACTTGGCATTCAGGACTCGGCCAAATTACTCATATGAGTGCTGGGAGCCGAAAGAGACCCACCATTTTGCGGCCGCCCCTTTCAGCCGTCGGCTAACCGGTATACGGGCCGACGTCGCCGGTTTACGGGCGGATAATCCGAGCCGAGGGTGTGTGGCCGGTGTCAGACGCTGGTGCGCGTCACTACGCGTCGTAATTTGCCCGGAATATGGCTCGACCTTTTCCAGTCGAGTCACATCGGCGCGCGTCATGTTTCTTTGTGAAAATGTGCTGTATTTATGTGTTAACCAGTATGTTGTGTAGATGATAATGTACTGGATCGGTAGGGTGATGATGTACTGTGATTAATAAATAAAACTGAAGAATGAATCTTTAAACCAAAGTTAGTTGGATTTTTCAATTGAATGTGAATGTTACAAATGATATTGACAATGAAGTGTCGTGAATGACTCCTGAGAGTAGATTCAACTCAGCACTTATCACGACTAGAGCAGACGCGCATGGTGAATATTAATCGAGCCTTAATAAGGCAATAGGAATACGCGTCATACTAATTCTGGAATCATAAGTGCTGATTGTATTTGAATATAGAGCGTGAACGTACTCGATTATATTTCGAGGAAGGTCGATCGCGCACTGATTGGTTATTGATGCGCGATCCACGTGCTCGCGTTCAATTGCGCCCTCTTTTTGGCCACGTAGTGAGCCATCTTTATCGATAATCAATAGTTGATTATCGATCACCAGGTGGCGCCAAAGGTGCCGCTTTCTAAAATTCTCGAACATTCCGCCCGCCATCAGCAATCCCATTGATGATTACATTGAAGAGTTCACTGGTACCGGTAGTACGGATAGCTTGTAAATGGGCCGAACCAAAGTAGTTGTTGATGTTCTTAAAGTTACTACTCTACCCAGTGCGTACTTGCCCGGGTGTAATTGTATAACCCGGGGCAATGGACATTTGCATCGTGAAAGATGCTCATCTGTTATAAACACCAGCGAACCTTCCTTAATTTCGTTTTTGGCATGCTGCCATTTTGAAATGGACTGCTGACATTGAAGATAGTGAATGGACCAAGCAGACCAAAATTGTTGAATCTTCTGTTGTATGAATTGCCATCTCGATAGTCTTTAGGTGGAAAGATCTAAGAGAGACGGTTCGGATAGAGTCGTAAGTGGACCTCCTATTAGAAAGTGGGCTGGTGTCAATGCTGAGACATCATTAGGGTCATCACTCAATGGTTCAAGAAGTCGTGCATTAAGCATTGTTTCAATTTGAGTTAAAAAAGTAGTGACCTCTTCCCATGTAAGTAATATCTTCCCGATGGTGCGCCTAAGGTGACATTTGATAGACTTGACCACAGCTTCCTACTTTCCTCCGATATAGAGTGCTCCTGGAGGGTTGAATTTCCAACGCGCGCCGTCTTTTAACAACAGTTGAGCAATCTTACTTTGTTGTTGAGTGGCTTGTTTAAACAGTTTCTTGATTGTTGAAACTGCGTCGAGGAATATTGTACCGCAATCAGAGTACAATGTGCTGACTAATCCTCGACGCGCTGAAAATCTCCGGTAGTCCGCGATGAATCCGTCAGTTAAATAGTTACTCACTGTCTTGAAGTACACTCAGATGTTGACAAACACACATAAACGCAGATCCACGCTTTGTGTGTTTTTGCACCTCGACCTTTCCAGGTATTGAGTGTCAGTAGCCTGGTGTAGTCTACTCCTGTGTTGGTAAAAAGTAGCGAGGGTGTAACCAGACAAAGAGATAGTTGACCCATCAATTAATGAGCGCATATGTCCCTCTGATGAGCACATATAACAGCGCAGAATGTAACTTTTTACAGGAACCCTACGGCCGATGATCCAATAGGTCTGACGGATATAAGCCAGAGTTACTTGAGTGCCTCCATGTAGAATTTTCCAATGAGCTTCAGCAATTATTAGAACTGAAAGGTGAGTATTCCTTGGCAATATTGCAGGGCACTTGTTCTCATAAGTCAGAGATGATCGTTCTAGTCTGCCTTCCACTCTTATTATTTCTTGAGTGCCGACATATGCAGTAAATCTAATGAATGCACTTGTCGATGGCAACTTAGAGTGGGATTTTAGACTATTGAGCTCTTGAGAGAAGTAAGCACATTGAGTTGCTTGAATCCAAAAGATTCTAGCCTTCTTCAAGGACTCTGGAGTCAACTCAATCACAGGTGTGGCATCAGATCCATCTTTTCAATAATTTATTGAGTGTTGAATACCTGTAGATTGAGTCCCAATGATAATTTGATGTTAGTGGAGCCGCGTGCAGACTAATATTAGGACGAGCTTTAGATGTAGTTTGCTCGTAATCTAAGGTCGGTTGAGCTGGTCAAAGTGATGATGTTCCAATCCATACTGGTCCCGACCACCATAGATTGTGTCCCTGGAGTTGAGTAGTTGAGATTCCTTTTGACGCACAATCAGCTAGGTTGGATGTGCCAGGAACGTATCTTCAATATACACTAGATGTTATTTCTTGAATTTGTGACACACGATTCCTAACGTAATCCTTCCAGCGTGATGCATGCATCGTGATCCACGAGAGTGTAACCCTTAAGTCCGTCCACAGGTGACTAGATTTAATTTCAAGTTTTCTTTGAGTTTTTGAGCCTTTTGAAATAAATGAGAAGATATTGCGAGGATGCCATTTGAGTCCAAGTATTTTGGTTTCGCATTCATCGAAAGATACATGTTGGATGTCGCATATACTTGAATTTATGGCTTTAATCACATCTTCACGAGTTGAGTGCCATTGTGCTAATGAGAAACCGCCCGCCATGCAAAGATTCTTGAGTTGCAGGGTTATTTTCACCACTTCTTCTGGAGTGTCTACCCCTTCAAATATGTCGTCGATGTACCTGCCGTATTTGATGGAAGGCACAGCAAGTGGAAAATTATACCCTTCGTCAACGATGAGTTTCAGTAATTTCCTTATTGCCAAAAATGGGGTAGCCCTTGTACCGTATGTGTCGGTTGTGAGCTGGTATTGCACTTTCTATTGGTTGTGATCAATCTGTTAATCACGGATTCGCGAGAGTTAAGAAGGGTGACGGATTCGAAAAGAAACTCCGAGTTGATGATTATATTTTCAAAGAGATTTAATACCAGTACAACACTATATATATATACTGTAGCCGACTCGCACTGTGAGAAACGTACACGTTTCTTACGTTTGCAAAACTGAAGTGGCGAGTCGCCTGCGCATCGCTCTATTTATTTGCAATTTATTTAGCGTTAATCGTACTTGCATTTTTGTGCATGCAATTTCGGCATTCGGTTAAGATTCGGCTCTTACAATGCCCGATTACCCGACTTCCCGGAAAACTCTTGGGAAAGCCCGAACGTGCTTCTTTTGGGGCAGCCTGATGTCATCGTTTACGACTCGGGATTCCCTGGAGTCGTCCTTTACAACTGGGGCTATTCCGGCGTCGCCTGTCTCCGGGTAAACCCCTCGGGGAATTCCTTCGGCAACACAATCCATAAGATGCGTTGAAGGTACTAGTCGTCTATATGCACTTCTATTTGTCTATACATCTTTGTGATGTCTGAGGTAAACAGGTTTCTGAATTGCCTGATCCAGATGAGTAAATCACAGTTGTTCGGGTGTAAGTTTGGACCAGTGTGTATGATATCATTGAAAGTATGTCAATGAGTATGATGGGGTTTTATAAGATGCGTTGAACATCACTCTCAACTTTAAAGATGCACCATCCACTTTTCTTACACCATGGTGAGGTAAATAGACTGCATGATGATGGTGAGTGTTTTCCGGAACCTTCCTCATGTGATTGAGTTCCTCCTACACCTTCATGAATGCACTATATTGATAATTGAAGTTGTCATCCTTTGACAGCATTATTTTAAATTCACTTTTTTAGTTTCTTTCTATGCTATACGCGTATATAGAAATGTGGTTTAGGTAAGAAAAAACTTAAAAACTCGATCTCGTAAAATTCATTTCTTTATGCTCAAATATACTTATTTGTGATATAAATAATTTATTCAAACCTTTTTTCGTTTATTTTAATTTCACTTTTTAATTTCTTTCTATGTTATACGCGTGTATAAGAATGTGGTGAAGGTGAGAAAAAGTTTAAAAACTGGGTCTCGTAAAATTCATTTTTTTATGCTCAAATATACTTATTTGTGATATAAATAATTTATTCAAACCTTTTTTCGTTTATTTTAATTTCACTTTTTAATTTCTTTCTGTGTTATACGCGTGTAGAAGAATGTGGTGAAGGTGAGAAAAAGCTTAAAAACTCGATCTCGTAAAATTCATTTTTTTATGCTCAAATATACTTATTTGTGATATAAATAATATATTCAAACCTTTTTTCGTTTATTTTAAATTCACTTTTTTAATTTCTTTCTATGCTATACGCGTGTATAAGAATGTGGTGAAGGTGAGAAAAAGCTTAAAAACTCGATCTCGTAAAATTCATTTTTTATGCTCAAATATACTTATTTGTGATATAAATAATATATTCAAACCTTTTTTCGTTTATTTTAAATTCACTTTTTTAATTTCTTTCTATGCTATACGCGTGTATAAGAATGTGGTGAAGGTGAGAAAAAGCTTAAAAACTCGATGTCGTTAAATTCTTTTCTTTTATGCTTAAACACTCGTTTTTAATATTCGTTTAAAATATTCAAGAATATGACATTTTTTATATCGGAAGTGTAGATTTTAATTATGTTATGCGATCACGCTAATGTGTTACTTCTTAATTATTGAAAGTTTTCTATAATATTTTACAAATTATGGCATTATTTGCATTCGATGACTTTCGAGTTTGTTGATTATCTGTGATTCTTTACATTTCAGGAGGAAGCAAAATTTTTGTCGAAACGCTCTACGGTTTTTCAACTGCATTTTTGTACTTGTGCATGCAATGTTAAGAGAGTTAATGGAGACATTTTTCATATACATATGCTTGATTTGATCATTAGACTAATGACAAGGCATTAACTTTTCTACGAAACATTTTTTGGAAATCAAACGAACCACCAGTAAATAAGTTTTCAAGTTACTTATTCAATATATCAAGATTATTATATGTTTAATATTATTTTAATTGGCAATTACTGCATGTAAAGACTTTCCTTCAATGGTTGAAAAAGCTATTTCTAAACTCTATTTCTTTATTAGTCAGGTTTGTAATTCGTATTGGAATTTATCGTGATTGGAACATCAGAAAATGTGTAATCAATATTTAATGGACTTAAAAGTCATATAAAATATTAAAAATAAAAAAAAGAAAAAAAGAAAAACAGTACGATTGCATATTTCGACTATTTACTGAAGAAATACATTCAAAGTCTAAGTAACTCACAGGTAATGAACTGAAAGAAATCATTAATGTAAAAATAGAATTGGTACATAAAATAAATGTGCATAGACTGCGGTGTTAATTTTTCGCTGACATGTACTTTTGTACATTTGTTGAAATAACAATTAATAATCAAATATTTAATATTGAACAATAAGTTTTTTTATTTATACATATTTTGAAAATATGTAATTTAATTATAAAATTTGAAAAATTTTAATTTTTTGTTAAACATTTTTTTTCAAGAGTAAAAAGAATTTTATACTTCAAGTACCAGGAGAACATGATATGACAGAAGCATGAAAAATTAGATTTACCTCATCTTCTATTCGATAGTTTGTATTGTGTGATTCTTTACGAAATCATAAGAAATTGTTGAAAAATTTTCGAATTCTGTAATTTCCAGCAAGGATTAAAATAAATAATTATGTATTGTATGATATGGTCATCAATAAAAAGACAAATAATTTTTTATAAATATGTTTTTATTCAATGTAATATACAAGTTTTGCGTACTTACAATTTTAAATTATTCATAGTACGCATTAATATTACTTATACTTAATAATAATACTTTCTTCTATTAATTTATTAACGTATTTATTTTGTTAATTAATATTTTATATAAATAAGACATATTGTTACATTGTCGTATAAAGTATAAGATTTCTTGTAAAGTGAAATATTGAGGTAGTAAGTCACCTTTTATCTATTTTATGTATAAATTGGAAATGCTTTACTTAAGCATGTATAACTAATTTTTAAAGGTTACCACCGCACTTAGTAAGAATAATCAAGTGAAAATCAGTATGAGCAATAAAACTAATGAATAATCATTAGAAGAAAATTTGATTTTTTTTTTATAATATAATATTGTTGTGTTATATTAATTTGTCTAATTGATCTAATGAAAATATGAGTGCACTTTTCCAACATAATGCATCGCGAACAAAGCTCGAATGCGATTGTCATGCCTCAGTGCTGACGTGGAGGTGCACTTCTCTTCTCCTACTTAAACGTAGTCCTTTGTCTCAGAATGTATTTTCCACATTTCTTTATTGATAAAATTTTCCACGGCCATGTTTCGGGAGATTTCCCTAGTTCGTTCTCCCGGTCAGCGCGCACTGACCTTTAAGATCTGTGAGATAGTAACGAATCCGTGGATCCTACATCTCTCTAAAGCTGCACTCATCGAAAGTTTTCGAAGATTATCAGGAATGCTTTTCTATTTTATTCAGATTTCCTTCCGCAAGGGCTTTTCCAAGAGTTATTGCGGAGATTTATCTTGCTTCTTCTTAAAATGAAATGGTCAGTTAAAAATTAAATTTAACAGATATATTTATAGTTAATAATCTAATAATAATTATGACTTATTGATGTTAATTATAATTATAAAAACATTGATATAATTTCATCATAATAGTCATTGCATTGGTAAATAAATAATTTTTATCATATTAATTTATTATGAATGTAAATGTAAGAAATATCTCTTATTATATTTATCTATAATAATAACTATAGAAATTATAATTATATTTTCTTACCTTTTACTTCTTACTAGTAACTCGAATAAGTTAAAATTCATCACAGCAGTTTGTAGTACCAGATACTATATTACGTTGATGAAAACTAAAAAGAAGAAAAATTATTTATAAATAATAATGACTAAAAATTTCGGTTAGTTTTAATACATGATAAAAGTAAAGTATTATTCTTAATTATCCTAAACGCAAAGTTAATAAATTATACTTAAAACAATATTTAAACCTTATACATACGATAACGACCTCATTAATAATGAACTAAAGTAGTAAATTAATTTAAATTATTAAATCAAAACAGTATATAATTATATTTTTAAAACGATATCAAAATTATTTATTATTGTTATATATACTATAATTTTATATTAATTATATGTATTAATCGAATATATATCAAATAAAAAGAACTAACAATGAATGCATAAAATAAAATATTCAAAACATACAAATAATTTATATTTTTTATAAAATTAATAAGGTTACTCAATAATTATAAAGATATAATCTTTGAATAAAAAATATTTTTTTAAAAACCCAAATCGAAGAAAAAAAATCCTAAATACTTAAAATAAAATTAAAATTAAGCACTTTAAATTGCCAAAAATAATTATATTTTACAAATATTATAAACATAAACTAAAATTATGTTCATAAAACTAAATTAGTCAAACGTTTTTTACGAAAATAATAAATAAATTATCATTATAACGATAAGTTATTTTATATAATGATCCCAAATTATTATAAATTAGTTTATTATTTCCCATTATATCAAAAATATATTTGAATAATTATAAATATAATGGTTTTTTAGTAGAAAAAATATTTATTTAAAAGTTCGATTTAAAAATTATATTCAAAATGCGTATTTAAAATTCTAATTTTAAAATATTTTAAATCATGACTAAAAATATAACGATAAAATTTCACTAATCTGAATTTCGATATGGACGATACATAAATTGCTGCAATATTAAATATAAATAAAATATTCAAATATTTAAATTAAAAAATTAAACTATTAAAATGTTTAAAATGATAAATTCAAGTACTCAAATATTCAAAATTTAAAATAATCAAATATATAAAAATTAAAATAGTCTAAATTCAAAATATTCTTATATTTAAAATTTTTTAATTCAAAAATATTGTAAAAAATCTTTACTGCCTTCCACAATATTAGTAAGATAATAGCATTAATATAAACGAAATAGTTTATAATAGAGAAAAATTTTAACTAAAATCATGCTGGGAAATGAATAAAAAGGCCAAAATTATATTTAAAAATTGTCAATGGCCACATAAAATTATAATATTTTATTATAACATTTATAAAATCAATCGAGTCAAAATTTTTTTTATAAATCATAATTAAATGCCCAAAACATTTCTCATTTTAAATAATCAATCATTAGATAAAAGTATAATTATAAAATAAATAGTTTATTAATGATAAAATATATTACATGGCCATTTATAATTATTAAATTTATTATGTGCATTTTTATTTATTTTCAATTAGAATTTTTGAAAAAATTTTTTTTCTTCAAAACCAATTTCTATTATTATCATACAATTATATTACCAAAATTATAGAAGTATGTAAACTAATTTAACTTTAGTAAAAAAAAATTTTTTCAGTAAATAATCAGTGTTTTGAGCAGTAAGATTTTTAAAGAAAAAATTTTTGTCTCAAAAATGATTTCTTTTATTATTAAACAATTATTTTACTAAATTTTTGTGAGTTTGTAAATTTATTTAACTTTTTTTTGAAATTTTGCTTTTCGAGCAAGTAATCAATGTTTTGATAATTTAATTATAATTAAAAAAAAAATTATATACTAGTCTAATTTTAATGATTCCTTATAATATTTTTAAATTATTATTTTATACGGTTCTTTATAGTTGTTTAATTTATTTTGTCTTTTTATTTAGTTTTTTATATCTTTTATCCATGCATATTTATCTATCTGTACATGTATTTTATTTAGTCTAATATTACGCTCGTTTACATATTGCATCATACATATTTAATTTCACAATATTGTATATACTATATGTAATATCTCTTATTATATTATAGTTTATATAATAATTTCGTTTTGAGTTTCTATTAATAGCCTTTTTGGCAGACTTAATACCCCTCTTCCTATTCTTTTTTAAATATGTGTCTAATCCATTGAATTTTATATAATGTACCTATATCTTTCTTGTTTTTTCTCGTGTACTTATTCCAGTTATTTCTATTAACTTCTATTTCTTTACATTCTTGAAACATGTGTTTTAATGTTTCCCTCTCTTTACTGCAAATCCTGAATTTCTTTTCTTCTTCTTCCATCCAGTCTTTGTATGTCCTATTTTCATTATCTATTCTAAACCTAGGTAATATCTTCATTTCTACTCTGCTTTTTCTCCTTACTTTTTTCATATATACATTGTTTCTCTTTCATGCTGTCTAAAATTATATTTTTCATTCCTCCTTATATTTCGATTTTTTTACATGGCTAATCTACAATTGCATCTGTTAGCTCATTTTTATTTCTTTTACTTCTTCCCATAATGTATCAGCGTTTTTATTTTTCTACGTCCATTTACACCATAACCAAACTAAATCTAGAAACCTAATCTTATTTGAGGAGAATTTTTTCTCTTTTGCTTTTTATTCTGTTATTTTCTATTATTTTTCCTTCTTCTTTCCTCACCTGTACACATTCTTTGACTGCGAACATATTTTCACTGTTTGTTATTTTTTTTCGAAAGCAATTGCTCTTTTAACAGCTTTCAGTTCTATCTTATTTCTTTTAGAATCGAGCATTAAGACACTGTCCGAATTATTTCTGTCTAGCCCCAGACACCATTTCAGAAATTTTTTTTGTATTTTTTAAAATTCATCGCTCCTTTTCCACTCTTAAACTTGAGTTCCATATAATAGCAGATTTTCCATTAATGTATCGCAAAGTTTAAATTTTGCTTTAAAATCTTTCTTGAACAGATATTCGCAAATACTCCAAACTTTGCCCAACACTAAATTTGCTCTTCTTACTATTAGCTTTTTGTGTAGATCGTCCTTGCTATTTTATGAGAAGATAAAACGTAAATAGGAGAATTGTTTAATTAGTCCTATTCTTTATTTTCCAATACAAATTCTGTGTTCTTCCTATTACCATTAGTTCCAGAATTTCATTATTTTAGTTTTTTTCTACGTTTAACTCTAATCTTTTTTTTTTTTTTAAACTACCTGCATATACTTAACATTTCGTTTAGTTCTAATTCATTCTTTGCCAATACGTGATGCCATCTAAAGTTTAATTATATAAGTTATATATTTAATTATAATAAATTGTAAAGAATGTAAAGTATAGAATGTAAATTTGAAGTTAAGATAATATTTAAGGGTTAAAAGCAATTATATTATTGTTTTATTTTGTAATAATTTAATATGTAATTTATAACGATAATGTATTGTATGATTTAACAAACTAATAATAAAAACTGAAAATATCCTTGGAAATCGTTTAAATTATATTCAAACATATTTTAGAAAAAGTCCTTATGATTATATTACATAAATTTTTGAAAACATTGAAAATTAATTTATATTTAATGCAAAATTATAAAAGGTTATTAGAATTACAAACAAATGCAACTAAGACCGCTTGTGCATTTGAAGAGCAAGTGTACACGTATCGACATACGCTCGCGCACACATTACACGTAAAGAAATTAATAAGCAAAACAGAAGGTAGTAAGTAAAAGCACATACGTTCTTTGTAGAGATTGTAACAAATTTCAACTAAAGTTATTCAGTAAATAATTTGAGTAAAAATATATGAGTATTTGATATTCGAGAATAATTCTTAAAATTTGGTTAAGATGTCTGAACGTTATTTTCTAGATTTTGTATTTAAAAATGAAGTAATATTTTTAATAAAATATGTTGAAAAGTTCCAAAAACATGATCCATAGATAGTACAAAGGGAATCATTATGTATTTTTTAGAATAAAAGAATAAGTTTTTTAAAATTTTATTTATAGAATGATGAAGTCTCTGTAATAGAATAAGTTGCAGAAGAACTACAGTGACGATCGGTATACGTTGTACAACTGCAATACTATAAAAATTTAACGAGAAATTTTATGTTAGAGATGATTGGAAATCTGCGCTATACGAGATGATTTACTATTATAATTATATCACGTAATTTTTCGTATGCATCTTGAAATCCATATTAATCCAGGAATAAGTTTTAATGTTTTTATATAGTTTTTTTTTATTTAAAAATACATTACATAATTTGGTTTTTGCGTACAAATAAGTGGTGCACTTTTATATAAATTAAATTACAATTATTGCTGTATCATCTTCCAAGCTTACATTAAATAAGTTTTTGATAATACGCCGTGCAGTAAGTAGTATAAATATAGTTTATCGGTCTAGGGATACAAAAAATTTAATACAAAAACATTCTAAGAATATTTGAATGTAAAATTTTAAATACCTGATATTTTATAAAAATACTTTAGAGATATTGACATCAAATTATATGTACGCGATGCAAATGTTGTGAAAAAAATTGTTTGTTAAGACTTTTGTCGTGTTTTTAAATATTTCTATAGTATTACACTTTGAAACATTAATTTATAACAAAATTATCAAAAAAATTATAAATTTTATACAACAAATGTATAGCACTCGACTTTTAGCAGAATAAAACAAGAGGTTATGTATATTATTTACTCATTTCTCAGTTATAACATAAGCTTATTAACTAGTTTATCATATTTAAATTTTTTGATATGTAGTTGACGACACTTGCCGTGAAATTCAATAGTTTCGCTCAGGATGTTGATTAATCACAAAGTGTAAACGATGCACATCGTTGTTTGCAGTCTTCAATATAGATTGGCGTCAAATACTGTGCCAACATTTACCGGAAGGAATTTTAGAAAACAACTTAGATTTCTTAGGTGTTAACGGTAAGTGAATTATTATACATAAATATATCCGAGTATAAAATAATATGATTATTTGATATCAATGGTTGGTCTGAAATATTATATTGTAAAATGATCTCTGTAATAATTTTATATCAATGGTAAATCATCGCAATATCTAAAAGTGAATAATTACGAGTTAATATTACATTTATCGTGTCACACTTTTAATTTTTAATTTATTTTACTATAATTTTATTAAAATTTAGTTGTAAATAATACATTAATAGATGCAATTTTTTTAATGAAAGTAGCATTATAGTAAAAATATTTTTAACAAATATAAACTAGAAAAATGATCATATAGTATTAAAATATTATGTATACGTACTTTTTTTATCGCACGACTTTATTAGAAGAATCTTATTTAAAAATGAGATAATAGGAAAAAAAAATGAAAAATAAAAAAAAGACAGTGCTACGAATAAGCTAAGAAAATGAAAATGAGTGACCAATTAACAATTTGAAGGACGAATCTACATACATGATTTACAGTAAGTGTGCAGTAATTAACTAATCGTCAAAAGATCAGTTTACAATCGACCAATAAACGTATATGCATGAACAAAAAACTGCTGTGAGTTAAGGATGAACGTAACCATAAAATAAAAAGATTGAGAAAGTGATGTGCATTATACATATGGAGATTTATATAGATTACATACGAGTTAGCAGTGTTTATGGAAAGAGGAGTGGGGAGCGAGGAAGAGAGAAAAAAGAAAGAGGGAGAGAGCGCCATCAAACAAATGAATGCAGCGATTGCAGCCTTGCAGCAGCCACGGACAGCAGCGGACACTTAAATCGGTCTATTAGGAGTTGAAATTTTGGGGTTGAGTCGCGAGTGTAGACGAATTTAGTGAGAAAATTTAGTTTGAAAAGATAATAGTAGTTTAAGCACTTGAATTCATAAAACTGCCGTTTGTATGGCGGGTAAATGCTAGAGTTATGGTCAGTGTTCGGTTGATTACAAATGTGCGTACGTCGGAACGGAAGAAGTTCCTATAAGGTTACAGGTCCCAAAAATAGAAAATGATGGTTTATCGTGTTCTACTGGCAACATAACCTCAAAAAAAGAATACGCCTATATTCGTTGTCAGGTACAAGAAGAGTCGGGAGAACAACAGTTTCAGGTGGAAAGAAGACGCACGGAAAACAAAGCGGAGAAGAAAAGTCCTTCCCCCCATTCTCGATGAAGCGCGAGATCAGAGATCACTATGGAGGTGCTCAAGACGAACCAGGAGATTGTACACGAGGGATGGCTCATCAAGTCACCACCTACAAAACTTTGGAGAGCGGTTTGTAAATTTTCTTTAACTTTCCACGACTTATGTGTATTCATTGCCTGTTGCATTCATCTCATATTAATTCTTTGTTTCCAATTTTTTAATCGATAGAATTTATAAGTTTTTTAAATCATAAGATTTTAATTTTATTTTTAATACTTTTTCTTATTTAATTGAATAAAAAGATAACTCAAATTTGTTAATGTTTATTGATTTATTCGGTATTTTTATTTTCAATTAATTCCTTATGAGCAAAATTTTTTCCCGTTATTTTTATCCTGCGTAATAAATCATGTATTTGTTTACGTACACACAATTTTTTTCTAACTTGGTACACACCTTTCACTCGTATTATAAATGCATAGTTTGAATTTCTTTTTTAAACCGTAAAGTTTTTATTTGTGTACTTTCAATTCCTACATCATTTTCCGTGAGGTTTGGAGCAAGGACGATCGAACAAATGCGGTGATCGTTACTTGTTGAATGACTGAGTGCTTTGCGTAAACGCAAATTCCAACAAAAATTAATTTTAGGTTAGGTATAACTTTTTAAAAGATACGAAGAGAATACTTTTACAAAAATTAATTTTAAAAATAATTAAAATTGGATATATTATTACAAAATTAATTTTAATTTTGTATTATACAAAAGTTTTGTAATATTACTTTTTAGTTATTAATAGAATTAACAATGCTATCTACAGATTTATTATAATTAATATAAAATTAAATCTTTATAAAATAAATTATATATACAACTTTCAAAAATTAGATGTTTTATAATGCATATATATTATATTTACAGTAATAACCTTAAGTTAAATTTTGTTTCATTTGAAAAGAAAACAATTTATACGAAATTCTGATGAATATTTGAAAATACTATTATAATAATAAAATTTATTAATACTATAAAATTTATAATATATTTTGCAGAGATTATTAAACATTTATTGGAAATAATATTCTTTTCATATTAAAATTTTATTTAAATTTTGTTTTGTATCTAATTATTGAATAATGATTTTTTACAAGAAATAAAAATTTTATTTTGGTGGTTTTCAATTAATATGAAAATTTAATACAATTATAGCATTGTTTCATTTAATTTTATAAACAAAGAAATAAGCCTTGTATTAGTCATAACTTATGTCATTATCTGATAGAGTGATCCATAAAAGAAGTTTAAAATATTGGTATTAATAAAATGTTTCTAAATATAAACTATAACATTATTTTAATAATAAAAACTATCATAATATTTTATTAATAAAATATTTAAATGTTTTTGAAATCTTATATTATGGAATTAAATTTTTCAGAGATGGAGAGAAAGGTGGTTCACGCTTCGACACAGTGGAGAATTGCCTGGTCAATATTTTCTGGAATACTATACAGATAAGAAATGTCGTAAATTGAAAGGAAAAATTGATTTGGATCAATGTGAGCAGGTAATATAAAATTTGTTTATTTCAATAGAAAAATTAAAATAATTTTTATGCAATGTTACATTTGTAATAGGTTGATGCTGGTTTAAGATTTGAAAATAGGAAGCAAAAGTATCAGTTTATGTTTAATGTCAAAACACCTAAAAGAACCTATTATCTTGTAGCAGAAAATGAGGCTGATATGAATAAATGGGTTGATGCAGTTTGCCAAGTTTGTGGATTGAAAGCACAAGATGATGAACAACAATGTCAATGTTAGTAAATTTTTATTTTCTGATACAGAACTTCTGAAATTCTGAAGTTAAAATATTAGTATATTTTTTAATATTTTTTTTTATCAATTCAAAGTATTTAAATTATTTAACTGAGCATAATTGATATGCATGAAAATATTATGAGTATCAGTTTATAATTAAATATAAAAAATTAATTGTTTATTGTATAGAAAATATAATTATTTTCTCTATTGTATTGTATAACTTATAAATAGTTTAATTAAGAACATACAACACACATATATATTGCATGAATATTTAGTCGTGTGTTTTTTTATTTTAAGTGTTTCCCTTTGAGACACAAGAATCGCCACCTATTTCACCAGCAAGTACAATTTCTGGTCCTTACATTCCTATAAGTGAGTGTATATCTGGTCGAAGTCTTAATGACACAAGTTCTCTTTGTTCCAATTTTGGACAAAGTCTAGAACATTATGATGCCCCAAGGAGGTTAGCTCCATCTCCACCAAGATCGCCAACAACAACAGATGCTGAAAGCGTTTTCACTGATGATGAATGGACTACACCAGTGCCAAGTGTTAATTGGGAGACTTTTCCATCACCTGGTAAATTTAAATTATTAAAAATAATTTTAACGAATTCTAATGTAAGCTTGTTATCTCAGTCTATAATTTTATGAATTTCTTTACACAGGTGATTCAAAGTCATCCAATGCTCCGAATGATCCAGATATAGGTTCGTGGAGTGTGTGCAAGAGATTTGGAAAGCTGAGAATAGTTGATTCAGCGTTGCCATCAACTGTCGAGGAGGTTCTGGCTCCACCAAGGCCACCAAAGCCTGCACATATGTCATTAGAAAATCCAGGACACAATTATTTGAATCTTGATGGAGCTACCGAGAGTTCTAAGCCAGTTACTCCAGCTACACCCGCGCCGACAACTCCTATAGCAACTACAATTACAGATGAAACTTATGACTTTCCAAGATCTCATCAGCCAGGTGTAGTGGATAGCAGCACACTAGGCAGACAGCCACAAACAAGACACTGCTATACCAATGCTGCTCCAACAAATGCGTCTGGTATGTAAATCTTGTAAAATTAATTCGTCAGTGTTATTAATTTTAGTATACAAAAGTACATTACATAAAATATATTTAAGTACCTTAATATCAATACCTCCTAACATATACTTTAAAAATAAAGTGTGCTTATCTTATGTATGAAGATGATTCGTCGTTTCTTTTACGTGGAACATGATAACGTAGTTATCGGAACTGTGATTGTGAATCCGGAAATAATGACGCAGGTTTATAAGGTTCTAACGATGGTTTTATTGTACAATGATTAATAGCATATTTTTCCTGCGTTCACGCATATCACATGTTGCACGAAAATGTAAATAATTTAGGAGTTAAGAAAAGCTGAGTAAATCGTAATGCATTACTTGCCGATTTTTTAGACTCCTTATCCTGTTTCTATTATCTTCGATCTACGGATGACCTGTGGATCGTGAGGCCAGACTCATATTTTCGCTTGGTGACCAATGCATTACTGAAATGCGTGATAATTGAAAAACGTTTCACTAGTTGCATTTATTTAAACAAATACATATGATTGTTCCAAAATTTAAAAAATAAATTCATAAATAAATAAATTTACGTATGTTTCAATTTATTGTTCTAAATTTATGCACAAGCAATATATCAACTTATTAGTTTATGCATGTGACGAATCAGACTTAATATTTTAATAATTCATGTTTACGTACTGTTGAAAATCTGGGAACCATGTAGGCAAGAACAAAATTTTATGATTTTAATTTTAGTTTTCTTGATTTTATTAAAGTTTTATTAACAATAACTAAAAATAAAAGATTGCTAATGAGCAATTTTAATTATGCGTTAGGAAGCGACGACCGCGTTTTTCGATACGACTTTCATGATGATGAGCCATCGAGTCCACGCTCAGAATCTTCTGCCACGGCAACCTACTCTAATTTACCGAGTCCGATAATCAAGTCTGAGAACAATGTTGGTGTCACTTCCTGTACGACCTCCCAGTCACAGAGTTCGACAACTTCAATGTCAACGACACCAACAGCAACGACGACGGCAATAGCGGCAGCGTCGGTGCCAGCACCACCTCCCGTCGTCTATCGAGAATTGAAACCAGGAAGAAAAACAAGCGATACGTTGTCAATAATAAGCAATGAGCCATCACCCGGGTTGGTTGGTATCGCGCTAACGACCGCGGAAGTGAGTTCAGCTGAACATTCGCCGGCTGAACCACCCAGCATCAATCGTAAGCTCAAGCCACCACTAAACAAGACTTCTCATGAAACTACAGGTAACGCATTCTTTTATTCATATATGATTCATATATAGGCATTTACTTGATTACTAAGAGTAATTCTATAATTCATCAATTAATTATTTCATATTTTAAACAACGCTCTGTATTTCAAATTCGATTGAATATTTTGAATTTTAGATTTATTAGACAATAGATGGAGCTTAGTCATGCTCTAAGCCTGATTAAATTATTTTTATTGAATAATACACACATCTAAAACGTCATTTCTCTACACGATGAGTAATACTATTGTGCGTGCATTTATGTATGTTTTTAAACGGATGTTCTCAGTTGTAATAATATAATGTCGGGTATTTCAGTCGGTGGTAAATTATTATAAATTACAATCGTCTAAAGTACTAAAGGAGATTCAATTGAAATTTAAATGCTTATTACTAACGTGGGTAGGGGTTAAATAGTGGGAGAAACAACAGCATTTCACTGGTGTCATACTTCCAGTATAATAGACCAAAATTAGAATGATTTAAGAAAACCTCAAAAATATAGTGTTAAAAAGATATTGTTTGTTAAATTTTATATTTACTTTCGTACGATCATTCTTTTTTTTTGTACAAATCATCTGTATAAAATCATTGTAATATTATAAAATTTAAAAAACCTTCAAAATAATGAATAATAGAGAGTATTCGTCTCAATAAATTGCAAATTTTTTCATTTTAAAAAGTAGGAACTACAGTCTTAATTAAAGTTTTTAAAATTAATATTTAAATTAATATATAAACAAATGACGATTACTGTAACGATTAAAATGAGTCCGAGACTTGATATTAGCTTTTTAATTTGTTTACGTTTTCTTTACATTCAAATGTACCTGCTAGAAATTCTTTTTATTAAATATTGTAAATATGTCATAAATATTGAAATAAAATAAAAATTTCATAATTTAAAAAGTGCATAACTAATAGATTTATTCATTTATTTGTTTTACTTTAAGAGCCTTTGCAATTAGCTTCACCTCCAGGGCGCGGGCGAATACGAGCTGCTCCTAGCCCTACTCCTCCAAACGCACATTCACTCAGGCACCAATCTACTTCAGATGAAGATAATAATGTACTAGAAGATAAAGAGGAGGTATTGCTTATTGCTTCTTACAGATATAATTTCTTATTATTATTTATTTATTATGAATTCGTAATTTCTAGTTATGTATAGTACATTCAATTTAGAGGTATTAAAGGGTCACTTAAATTAACGTTTATTTATTTAAGTTGATAAAGCAAGTTTCGTTATTTTACAGATTTACTACTTTCAGGATCACAGTAGTTTCATTCCGGCATCGTCACGAAAATTCGTCGATCTCCAGTATCTTGATCTTGATTTGGGAACTTCAGAAAGTTTTAATGCTTCTACTTTAACACCCGCACAATCACCACCCAATTCAACAGTCTATAAAACCGTCGACTTTCTCAAGACGGAAGCTTTTAATCGCACAAGGCAGAGGGTTGAGGAAGAGAGGAAACAATGCACAGATGGATTAACATAAATTTCCATTTATTTTATATTTATTATTTATAATAATAGTGCTGTCAAAAAGAGAAGCTTCGACGATTATCTGTGACTATTTTGAAAACAATATTTTAGATGAAATATTTAATATGAAAATTAAAACAATTTTCTCTATATATAAATGTATATCAAAATTAGTAGAAAACCAGAAGTTCTAATTTTTTATGACACTGGTGACCAAAGGTGTATCACTAAATCAGTGATAAAAGAAAATTTTGTAAATACAGAAAAATTTTTCTTGAAAATAACAATACATAAATATATGTTGAATCACAAAAACTATTTGGGAACGAATTTATTACGTTGAATATCATTGAGTCGTATGGCAAACGATATTTGTAGTTTTAGTTGTATTGTAAGCACTTAAAAAATCAACGAGTTATTAAATGTAATTTATGTATATTTAAAAAATTTATTCAATAACATAAATATGTCTTTAACTTTTCAATTCTATTGAATCGAGAAAAGTATTAGAAAAAAGAGAAATTTTAACGAATATAATTAAAGAAAGTATTATAAAAAAGAGAGAATAGTAAGAATTTTATATGTAATATAACTCAATCGTTCTAACGACTGTATTGAATTCACTTTATAGATAATATTAGCTGAAATATTCTTTTATAAAATCATACAGAACGCGAAAACGTTCAAAATTATCTATTAAAATATTAACATTGTATGTATATAAATTAAAAATAGCAATATTCGAATGGACCAAAAATGTTATGTTACTTTTAGCAATTGTATTATAGACGATTTTTATCAATCATAAGACTTATTTTTATAAGTGTTATTTTATTACGATGTATTGAATTGTAAAATACGAAGGAGAATAATTAACACATTATTAAATAGTTTTTAAGATAAAATTAAATAAAATACTAATTACTTTGGGGATTATCAGAAACCTAATAATATATAATATACTTAAGTTGTATGTATTTACTTGAATTATGTTTGATAAATACATTTATATTACGTTATTTTTTTTTAATATTTACCATACAATAAAATTTGCACCATAAATACTTGATGAAAAAATTGATGAATAACAAATAACAAAAATTATTATAGTAATAATGCGTTTAAATTATATTTTTATATATTAATGTTTTTTATGTTACAATTTTTAATCATTGTAATGAACAATAAGTCAAGAATTTTATTTTGTAAATTATAGTACTTGTATTCTAGCAGTACGTTTATATTATTGATATATACAGTACAGCAAACGTTTGGCCTTGATGAATCAATTTTAATTACACTTATGTTGATAAATAATTTAGAAAAAACTTCTATTAAATTATTTATCTTTAAAAATTCATAACTAGTAAATTTTTTATTGATAATATATTTAAGCAACTTTCTACTTAATATAGAATGTGAGGTATATTTAAAGAAAAAAATTTAGATTATTAAAATCTATTAAATAACTTTTCTACGCGAATCATTACCAAGGATAGTTATATCTTATTAAAAATGTATACAATTTTATTTAAAGTTTGTATAATAATATTAAATGTAATTGTATTAACAACGGAGTTGTTTGGAAGCCCAGTAGTTTAGTTTTATATAGTTATAAAGTTATAGTTATTTATGAATTAGTGAAACATTAAAATTTATTTTATTAAAATATATTTTATATGACTAAATCCTTGAACAATAAAGTTATAATTAGTCAAATTAGAATGTGATATGTCAATAATTTTGTTTACAAGGGTTTAAATTTTTTAGAAATTAAATTAAGCTATTACATGTTTAGAAACTGTAATTACAAATAAAATATATAAACAAATTTTATTTTAATGATCGTGATTCTTCTAATGACTGAGGTATTGGGTTTTAGATCAATTTTAATATTAAAATGTTGAGTATATTGAAATGATGTTTGTGCTTGTCATTTGATCAACACATTTTAATCCACAATGTTAGTTAGCCAACAATTATAATTTTGTGGAAATGTAATAAAAGAAATTTGTCAAATGTTTAAAAAAATTTTTTATTTATACTTGCATTACATTGCTTCCTTTTTTTATTTCCACAGGATAAGCTTCAGACAACTTCTAATTCAAATTTTTACGATACCATTTAGAACGTCATATTTTCCAATAAATTTATAAATTTTAGTTCCAAGATTTAATAAATTAATAAATCGAAATTGTTACAAAATACTTAGTTTAAAAAATTGTATCTTTCATAAATTTTATGAGAATTGGCGAGTACTCAACTTGTTAACGTAAAAATGTATGTTCGATTATAAAGAATTTTAAAATGTTTTGTTAATAAACCAATTATAAATTACTTACCTTTTGAATCTCTATCCGATTATAATTTCAGTATTATTTTTGTTCAAATTTTTGTACGTTTTGCGAACCAACACTTTGTCTCATCATGTAAGAATAATATGGCTTCAGTTGGTAATATATGGAAATACTTCAATCATTATAATGAAGAGAAAAAAATGTACATCATTAATACAATTTACTATACTTAAATTCGTCTTTGCGTCGTTCGTTGTTGTTATTCAGAGGTTTGTGAGAATTAGTGAACCTAACACTAAGCGCATGTAGCACTGAGTGTAACAATGCAACAATTTAAAAAAAAAAATATATTGACGAAAATACAAAATAGTTATTTTTACGATGAAAATTTACGCGATTTAATACGGAATATATTTGTATACAACAATTACATACATTTCCTTTGTTAATGAATAAATCTCTAAAATTTTGTGGAACAAATCTGAAATCATTCACTGTCAACTGAAAGTCCCTATCTTGTAATAGTTTATAAGTGTATATTTGTTGTTTTAAGTAGCTAACACATTATATCTTGTTCAAGATGAAAAGGTCAATTAATTAACGAAGCTACTTCATTCAATAAACAAACTGACATTAAAATAAATCCTATTATTAGGCTATTGACTTATTTAAGTCTTTGGAATTTTCGATGTGCACGTAGTCTATAAAACAGATAAGAGCTACCTTGGAAGCTTGATATAAACGAAGATAAGCTTATCCGGCCCGTTTAATGATTCTTGAGAAAACGAAAATTTCAATTTTTTCACGTTAAGTATGCGCAGAGAAAAATCGCAAAACTAAAAGTTATGTATTCGACTCGAAAAGCAGTTTGATTCATAATTAATTACATTAGCAACAATGTAACAAAAATGTCACTAGAATAGTATATTTAAAAAATTATATTAAATTTAAGACAATTTTTACCAACTGTCTAAAATTAAAATTCCTCTAAAAATCGTTTGTAATACCTTTGATCAAAGTAAAAATTTGTATTATTGAATATGAATGTAATTTATGTGAATTTATTTTTTACATACTATGTTTTTAATAGATTCAATTTTATTGAGGTTTTTATAATTAATGATGAACCAAAGCCATTTCAAATAAATTTCTTGAATAATAAAAAAATTTTATTTTCGAATCTCCACTTGATAACGAAAATCACA
Source organism: Platyscapa corneri (assembly GCA_018907185.1). Lineage (NCBI taxonomy): Eukaryota > Metazoa > Arthropoda > Insecta > Hymenoptera > Agaonidae > Platyscapa > Platyscapa corneri. The sequence continues at coordinate 1,988,168 of JACCHW010000014.1, forward strand.
ACCTCGTGTTTTGGATTTTAATATTTTTTATTAGTTGGATCATTAGAACGCTATTTCTCTATTTTACACTGATAATTGAACGGCGTCGATGGCTTCCATCATTATTTTTCGCGCTCTACCTTCAGTTCAGCATGAGGCTGTTTTTATTTCCTTACACACCAACGTGACTGCGTGCGATTGTTGATTTAACAAAAAGTTCATTTAGTTGATGTTTGTGAGATTCAAATGAATTCAGTGAAATTTTGTAAATTAATCTTTAATAAATATTTACAATTGTATATATGCGCGTGACTTATACATCGGCAAAACTACAGATGGAAATTTTCGTACGCGAAGCAGGACATCTTTGTTGTAAGCAAAGTCCGTTAAAATTTTCTTCCTTTCGCTCAATTGTACGTTAATATTACGTAAGAAATTTCGAGTACATATTTGGGAAGGTTAATATAAGGATAGATTAATGTGGAGTGTGCTTTGCCCGTCGTTACGGGTAATTCGATTCACATGTGCAATCGAAGACAATATACACCTCGGCTCTCTCGATCCCTGACGAGCCGGAGCCTTTCCAACTCGAGTCTTTATTACCAATGTGTAATTTTCATTGCAATTGAGGTCTTACACGGATCGAACGTCAATATTTATGTGAGTAATATTTTTTTTTGTTTTGAACAGACAATATGAAATTATTAGTTTTCTATTCTAAACAGCTTAATTTACTTATTAAAGATGATACGAACATACAATATTAATGCTCTTAATCGCATTCTATTAATTGCCAACCAAATATTTTTTTATCAATATTTAAGGTACAATATTAGAACAGCTTATCTATACAAAAATTATACAAATGTATCTGGTTGCAAAGCTGGGTTTTTGTCACGTAAATTTTCCGAATTACAATTTAAAGGCGACTCGTATCGTCGAATTTTTTCTGGATTATTAATTGTCACTTATGATTCGATCGCGACCTTTGATCTTTATTTTGTCCCGAATAAATAATTTCCACGAGATAGTAGGCTTTTGACTATGATAATTTACTTTATAAATTGTGTAATAGCAATTCACGGTAAAAACGATCTTTTCTACGCACATTGCTTTTCGTAAATGTAAATGTTGGAGCGAATCAAAAAAAACTCCATCAAGTAAAAAAAAATGGAAAAAATATTTGTTTAGCTTCAGATTTAAAAACTTTTACATCGAAATGTGTCACTTAACTCTAGGCATTAAGTTATTTACGTTGAGTCACGAATAAAGATGTTCAAGTATAAAGTGATTATTTTGATTTCGCCATTGGTTACTATATAGCTGTTGATATCTGTACGTTTAAAATGTAGCGCGTTCACACATATAATATATTTTTCTAAGATTTAGACAATTACGGAAAGTATTTTTAGTTCTCTTCTTCGTTCCGTAAATTACACATGGTTGGTAATTGCAATTGTGAAATAATACAATAATGCATTAATCGTATGTTTGAACAGAGTTCATTACTGAATTCGAAAACTAATTTAAAAAGTATTCACCTCAGTCGGCCTTCCTCATTGATTATTGTGCATCTGAATAAATTAACTTTATAATCCGATGTCTCAACCAAAAAATTATACTATATTATCAAGTATAGTATTTTTAAATTTCATTTTTACCAATTTCTTAATAACAAATATTAACTGGAACTTGATATTACAAGCGCGCACATACACGTCGTTTACATATCGGTCTTCAATAACATTTTATACGTAATTGAGGTGCTAATTGAATTTTAAGGAAACTGATATTTTTATTTTAATCCAATATTATCCGAACAATTCAAATAAAATTTTAGTATTGATATTAATATTGAAAAATTCATGTAAGTCACGAAACGAAAAGATTAAAAGAAGAGATTACATTTTATTAATTTTAATTTTACTTATTCATAATATAAGATCGATTAATTTTTATGTAATAATTTAATTGTTTTAATTTTTAATTGAAATGACTATAATTTTTTATTTTACATTACCTTACCAAAAATTCTAAAAAACCAAAGATACGTTTCTTTTATATTCGATTATGAAGTAATCGAAGCGAGACAACTAAAATGTAATTAAATGTAGTTAGTAAGATGTTACCTGACTTACACATTTGATCCTAATATTTTTTACACGTTTAATTTGTTCAACTCAGAAATGATTTAGTAAATCTGATATTTTCTAAAGTATTTTTTACCAAGTGTTAAAAACACTGTAATATACATATATACTGAGGGATTTTTTACAGTAGTAGATTAATACGTGCTATTTCTGTTAAATGCAAATATTACAGATTAAATAAGCAATAATTTTGTTGGAATCATTAAGGATTAGTTTTTGCAAAAATTATAGAATAATATTCATTCGATATGGTTTTGTATATGAAACTAATAATTTCCTTTCAAAATTTTTATTTCCTCGGAACTTTATAGAATTATTTTAAATTCTAGTCTTGACGGTTATTTCATTATGTGGTAGTGCAACGTATGATATTGTATTAACATACATTAAATAGCATTTAGTAATTCCAAGAAACGAAGATAATTTTCATCGGGGGCACGACTTCAAATTCATTCGATCTTTTTATTCACTTCGTTGTTACAGCTTTATTTTCGTTTTTTGTTTATTCTATAGTAAGCTCAATCCACATTGGAAAGCAGTTGCAGGAGGTAACTTTTATCTTAGGTAAACGATTTTTTGTCAATAAACACTTTCAAATTGTTCAAATTTTATTAATCACAGTGCTTGAATATAATATTCTATTTTCTACGTGAAAAAATTCGTTAGCTTCGTAGTTCTTAAGGCAAAGTTAAGGTGAAAAATAAAAAAATACCGAATTATTATGAAGTAAGTTGACATCAATAATAAAAAGAATGTGCGGTTAATTCGGTGCAGTTAATTAAAATTTAATAAAATAAAATAATGTAAAATACAATTTTTATAAATAATGTAGAAGAAAAATTATAATATTTAAAAAATGCATTGCTTTAAGTTTTTGTTATTTTCTATATTAGAAATTTCTGTTTGAAATTAGTATTTGAACGGTTATGAAATATATTTCTTTAATTGGTTTTGAGTCATCACATTAAAAATGAATTTAATAAATTTAAACAATAAAAGCTTTTAATTCTTTTCTGTTTTAGTTGGTTTTTCATAACAGAATGTTCGAAGATACCGAGTTTCGAAGTTTAAAACAGATGACTGCAATGGTGGTATAATAAAAGATTATTATTTGCTTTTATTATTGTAAAATTTTGTTTCATTAAATATAATAAAGCAATTATCGTGCTAAACATCAAAACTAAACATTTGTTATATTATAAATATTACTTTAAATCGTTTAAAGTATTTTGAATAGCATGTTATTTATACAAAAATATTAAATTTCAATTCTTGTACAACAATAAATTATTAATTTTTTAGATAAATCAAAAATTAAATTTAAAGTAAATAAAATGGAGTTACTTTTGTAGAAACTGTATTCAAAGAATTGTAAGTATTTAATTGAAATAGTTTAGTTTAATTATATTGTCTTTGCTTAAATATATTTATATTTATATAATATTATTAAAATTAAATAATAATCGAGTAAAATTTTCGATTATAAGATCATTTTTTAATACAATAACTAATTTTAGTATTTTGGTTAGCTTCATTTGTATTAATTACGAAGTTACTAGTATTTTTATTCATTTATTATAAAAATTATTAATAAATAAATTGTATTAGCTAATCTTAGACACAAAAATTTATTTTTTACCATTTAGTATTCTTATGATATTAAGCTACTTAAGTTAAACACTTTACTTTATACACTTAACATTTGGTTATTTCTTAATTTCTTAATAAACTTTAATTTTATTTCATATCAGCTTATTAATATCAATGCGTAATATAATTATTATAAAAATAAAAATATGATCACATTTATATAAATGTTTTATATATATATAATAATACATTTTTCAAAATAATCTATATTTAATTGTTAATGTTATATATATATATATAACATTAAATTTTTTTTTAAAACAGAAAAATGTAATTATATCTAGTGTCAAATAAATAAATACCTATGATATTATGAAGGTAAAACATTAAATATAAATACTTTGAAAAGTAAAAAACTTTTTTAATTCAGATATGAATTTATCAAGAAATCAATTTTTATAGTTTTTATTTATTAATTTTTTTTCAAATTTATTAATCAAACATCATTTAAATATACGAAATTTATTTTAGATAGAATAAATTATAATTTTATAACTATTTATTGCAATAATATTATTGAATATTTCATCTTCATTAATATCAGTATTATTGATCAATATAATTAACATATGTCAGAAAAATATTTTCAATAATATCAACATTCGAAGTAACTTTTTCACGATGACGATGGGAAATTACTTTCTTCTAATTAATTTGACATCTAATGTCAAATTAAATCAATCAACATTTACCAACATCTTTTCCTTTAATATTTCCAGTTTTATTATATATTTGAAGGAAGACATGTATTATGCTCTACATTGTAGTTTCAGTTCTATATTTCAAGTGAATATTAAATATATCGATGTATTCGTGGTAGTTGTTTTTTCGATTTTATACTCACATTTAGTATTTTATATACTCTCAGAAGAATTTAATCAAAATTATTACTGCTATTGTCGTATACAGTACATGTAATACCAGAGCGATGAATCTTAATAAATTATATTATCGCAAAACGTGAAAAAATTTAATTTTGAAAGCTACGAATTTAATTTTCAAAGTGAAGTTATAAAATTTAATAAAATTTAATTTCAAGTATTGTACACTAAAATAATTCATATTATTGACGAATAGGATTGGAATTATTATTTACTATTTGGATATTCCTAAATTAAATTTCATTAATAATAGCTAATTTATTTAAATTTATTTATAAACTATTCTATTCATAAAAAATATTGTTTCAAAAGATAATTACTTTTTCAATTTAATACTCACCTTTAAAACGATAGTGATTACTAGGCCCTTTTTTAGTATATAAAAAATATATGAAATGTGCACATCCTTTTCTCTATTTAAACAAATCACATTCGAAATTTATATAATTAGGCATGAATATTAAAAAAGTCATTAGTATGTTTATATATTAAACACATCAGCACAATTATATTTTAAACGGTAGTCTGTATTTATAAAAAGCATTAAAAAAATTTTAATTCTTAAATATCATTGATAATTTAAGTATTTCCAATCTAAAACGAGGAAGCTGCTCTTTGTATTCATAAAATACAGTCTTAGATATTTAATATTTTTTACGATAATAAAATGATTTTTTGAGTATTGTCTATTCTTCTTATTACGAAGTTTTACTTAAAATTACTATAAAACAAGTTTGTTTTTTGTAACGATTATGTCTTCATATTGCAGAAGTTTGCTTTAGCACATACAAAAGAATCCATAATACTTTAATAAATCTTATTATTGTTAGTAAATTTCTTCTTAACGGTAAATATTTGGTAATTTTATTTAGTGATAGATCGAAGACTTTGGGAAACAAGTAAATACTTTCTAAAAATTGTAAGCAGATTCATAAATTTTCTTTATTTGATCAATTGATCAATAGCAAAAGCAATTATAAGCAGTCAATTTTATATTTGCAATGTTTTCTTTATGATTATTGTTATACATAAATCGTGTCTGTTAAGTCATTAGTGATAAGAATGAAATTAAATATATTGAAAATACGATAAAATAATGAAAAAGGAAAAAAGGCAATGCGATTGCACTATAGAAAAAAACCTCGATCAAAACTTATTAAATAATTTATAATTAGGTGTTAATATCCACTTCAGTTTAAATTAATTTGTTAATATTTTAAAGGTACTACCTTACCGCCACTTTTACCGTCATTTAACCAATATCTTATTAATCGAACATTTTTTATTTCGATCATTTATACATATAATATTTATTTACAGGGAAGAAACGTCAATGATTCATTACGGATAATTTTTACTTGAATTAGGAACAGAAAATATTATTTTTGCCGAGACAATAAAATTCGAGATGAGCAATTACAAGTCTTAGATATATTAAAAGTATTTTTAATAATAACAAGTTTTTTTATTGAACTTTATCATCGACATTCTTTTTCGAAACGAACTATGATTGCGTAAGTCACCTTGCTGTTTTCAGGAACATCGCTGTAACAGTGACAACCAAATTAAAAGAACATGCAATACTTTTATTATTAATACAATATTTTTCGATAACCTAATAATATCTTGTGTTCTTATGCATTAACGATTTAGCTGATTAAATAATTATAAATTCAAAGCCAAGTTATCATTATCGAATTTTATTTTATAATCCCCCGCGTTGTGTGCTATGCCTTAATTAAATTATTCTTGTTCTCCCTTTGTCTATCTCTTTTGCTATGCTTTATTTTCTTCATTTATAAAATAAGATAATATGACAATTCTGATGAAAAAATCTTTCCATGCATATATATATATATATGGGTATGTGTATGTGTGTGTATGTTTTTGTTCTATAATATAATTATCAATATTTATTTTATTAACTTTTTATTAGATCACGTTGGTTTAAAATAGAAATCATTATTTTTAAGCTAAAATAGATGGTGAAATTACAGTTTTTTATAAAAAATATCATTTTATAATTTACATTATTTAAAAAATTTTGAATAAAGATAACAACTTAAGACTCTAATTTAAATTTTTTCCAAAGATTTTTTTAACTAATTTATTAAATTAAATAAGCTGCGTTAGATTGCGAAGATGTTAGTTTGAATATATTAAAAATTAAATTATTTTTTTAACTCTATTAGTGCAATCAGTTTTTTGGGTTTTACTGATTCTGTAGCAGTTGTGTACACAATCAGAGCTTATGCACTTAGATACAGTTGTTTCTATGTGTGATATACATGACCTCATTATTTTGCCTCCCGCATATAATAAACACTAAGTTTATTTTACATCTTTCGAAATAATTTTTTAAAAATAGCTTTCATCAGATAAAACTTTTATAATTATGATGAGCAAAATAATAATAACAATAATAATGTAAAGAGTATTTAATAATTATGTTTACTTATAAACATTGCATGTATATGTATGTCCTCATATCATTTCCGCATAATTTCATATAAAATTATATAATTTTTAATTTATAAATTTATTGATAAAAAAATGATATTTCAATCCTTTTGGTAAAAATAGTTATATTTTCTACGTGGTATTTTAATTGCTAAATAATTTTTTATTAAACTTTAAAGATGAAACCAAATTCAACGTTCGATTAAATTTTGGAATAAAAATTTATGATATAATCTGTACTTGATTTTAAAATTCATCAATAGAAGTCTTTTTAAATCAATTTGCTTTTAATTCGTTCTGTTGTTTTTACGTGTTTTAGACAAATTCTATTCAGTAATATAAAGTGATCGCTTTATTATTAAACTGTTTTTTAATAAAACGATTTAATAAACAAAAATTTCTTTTAAAGGATTTACACTAAAAATGTAACGATGCGATGAAATAAATCAATCCAAGTTACAAAACTGTTCTTTCGAAATTATTTGTTAATGTGTATTCTACGAACAGGTTTACACAAATCAGTAAATTGTAACTAGTTTTTATTTAAATTCATGATCACAAATTTTGAACTGTTTTCTTATCTTATCAATAAAAAGTAAACATTATAACATGTAAAATATGCTCGCATTAGAATGAAGAATTAATCTACTAAAGCATTGCAAGGCCTCGTCCTATCCGTTTTGAACATCATCGAGATGATTATTTTAACAAAATTTCTCGAACGAGTTAAAAAGATTTACCCACAAGTTCTAGCAGCATTTGCAGGTATGTGTATCTCTTATTAATTAATATATTAATGACATAACTACCTAGTTAAGTAATACAATTGTATAATTAAGATATTATATCAGAAGTCTATTTACTTTGTAGTCACTTTCATTGACTTGAAAACATTATTAATTTTTCATTTGAAACTGATTCATTGTAGTTTTTTTTATTATTAAATATTCGATAAATTTTGAAATTTATTTATAGATATTTCATTTTACGGAACAAAAAATTTATTTTAATCAGAATGTATTAAATAGACATGTCATGCTACCTCTGATCAATGAATTACAAACATTATTTGTAAAAACTAATCAAAATCGCTCACCGGGAGGTAAATTTCAATGAATGTTTCCAATGAATATTGTTGAAGCATCAATATTTAGTTATTCGTTGTATAGCGTATAAAAAGTTTCATAGATGTGCTTTAAGCAGATATATTTTAAATACCAAAGCTTAAAGATTATCAGGCATCACGGCACTTATAAATGTAATTTTTAATAAATTCTTATTAACGATCATTACATTTGACTAGTTCATTAAAAATTAATTATAAATCATGTTTGTGCTTTCTATTTATTGAGCTCAAATGTCACATTAATTTTACGATTGATTCTTTCATTTATAAATTTGAAAAAAAGTATTTTTTCTATTCATTTTTTCAGCCGTAACTTCATCATTACAAAAAGTTCATTACATTCAGATCGTTTTAAAAATTATTGCGCCCCTTGTAAACCGTTCTAATCGAGAACATTTATTTATCAGAACTTCTTGTTTGTACGACTTGGATTTAATTTTATGTATTATTTTACCGCAAACAAATAATATTTAATCATGGTATAAAACATTTATTATCCATTTATTGCGAATAATATTAGTCGACGTTAAAATGAACATTAATAAGAGAACGATGAACGCATAAGTAAAATTGTTATAACTTCCTGTATACCATAAATTGAAAATAACTTTAAAATTACATAATAGAAAATGTTTTTTGACTTTGATATTTTTGAATATAAATTAGTTTTCCATGTACACAGTCATTTATATTTCGTGCTGTGAAATTTCCTAAAGATACATTTCAATTAATTTTGAGAATAATTACCGAGATGGAAAAATTCATGTTTTTAAATTTGAATTAATTATTAATTATTTCACTAATTTTTATATTTTCTATTAAAATAATTATATATAAGACTATATAAAAACAAATCCTACAGTAATTTATTTGTTATCGATCTGAAATTTATTAGACAGAAGACGATTTTAAAAATTTGAAAATTTATTTTATTCTTAAAACTTTTGAAGTAAAATTATTATTATTGACTTATCTAAAATTGAGGATAATATTTTCTTCGTTGATAATATCCTCAAATTTTCATTTTATCTTTTTTACCGAGTAAAGTGATCAAAACTTTTTAACATCATTTCTCTTTGACTGATAAAAGTTGTTGCATGGTAAAAATTTTTAAAAAATGTTCATAACTTCTTAAGACGTTGATTAAGTAAATACTGATGTAAAAAAAATATAAAATGCACGTAATGAAGAATGCAATAAAGAAAGAATTTTGAAAGTTTTTCATATAAAACTGGCGTAACGCTGAACCACGAGATTATTTATTTTAAGATCAAGTTAAAAGTAGATTTTAAATTAGTCAATTCAATGAAATTATGTATATCTAATATTGCGCAACATTTGCAGTATGGATAATAACAGCGGAAATAGGAGTCATGTGCGGCTGGAGTTCTCCCTATTTGGCTCAATTAACCGTTCCAAACTCGACTTTGCCACTGACGCTGGCAGAGGGATCGTGGGTGGCATCTTTGCTGTACTTGGGAAGATTCACTGGTGCTGTTTTAGGATCGATTTCCGTTAATATGTTCGGGAGCAAGAAAACGACCCTCATAACTGCGATTCCCATGGCTCTTGGATGGATCTTAACGATCGCCGCGAACTCTCCAATCTGGTTGTACGCTGCCCGTATTAGTTTGGGTATCGGATTCGGCTTTGCTTACAGTTGCTTTGCTCTCTATTTGGGTGAAGTGGCCTCTTCGGATATTAGGTAAATTTACCACTAATAATGTTTTCTTTTTCTATTGTACCTAACAATGGCGTAAGAATAAATTTCAAACCAATCATTTACCAATTATATATTCGGTTAAACTTTGTGTGCTTCGGTAAAAGAGAGCTACGAGATTATAATTTTTAGTGTAAACAGTCGATTATCACTTACATATTTTAATTATCCGCTTATACGAATAGTTTTCAATAGTTTAAGACGCAAATAATAACCATAAGTTAAAAATAATTTATGGATACGGTAAAATTCATCGAGAAAATAAATAATTACAAATTTATTTAATATTCAAATAAGTAAAAGAAAATGAAGTATATTATAAATAAAATTTAACATTTGACAAATTTCTTTTTACCTTAATTTTCAAAATGTAAATATAAAACATTATAATTAAAAGGAAAAAAGAAATTCAGTCGTTCAGAATATTGTCATCGATTTGGGCAAACTAAATGCTCCAGAGGTGCGATATACACTTTATAAATAATAGGAAGCAACATATATGGATAATAACGTTTTTTGGTTTTTTCGTTGGATTGATCAGGGGCTCCCTTGTTTCATTCGCCCTCATGGGGGCGCCAGTTGGAAACTTTTTGGCCAGCCTTGCAGGATCAAATATGAATTTAACTAATTCCAGTATTACCTTTTTTATTCCGTGTATTATTCTCATTATTTTACTCGTTTTATTACCTGACTCTCCTCACCATTTGGTAAAATTTGGGTACATCGAGGAAGCAAGGAAGTCTATCCAGTGGTACCGTAGTGGTGAAAAAGTTGAGGAGGAGCTTGAGGAAGTCATCAAGTTCGTTAAATCTACTGCTACCAATAGTTTCTTAGAAACTTTAGGTAAATTTTGCTTATTTTTTATCAAAGTGAAAAGATTGAACAATTGAAACGACAATTTATCATCAATGCATTACGTAACTACGCAATTAAGCTTCATTATAAAATTTTCAAAATACAAATAAAATCTGTTATAAACTTTATTAATTTAATACACGTTTATTGCATTATATAACATGGAACAATGCAATAAAAGTGAGTTATACCAGTTGTTTTTAATTTAATTACAATGCAATTTGGAACGGTGTAAACGAGTAATGAGTAATTATGTATAATACATTAATTTAAGTCTTTGGAATCTATTACTTTTTCCCATCTTAAGAACTGCAATTAATTTGGAAACAAATGTTGCTTTTTATCACCTCGGTAACGTGTATATCTGCTTGGCTTGTCGACGCATATTTATGTGAACGTATATTTGCGTAAAACTAATTCCATATAAATAATTACTTTTAAAAAATGTTGTTAATGTTATTTAATTTTAATAGTATCGAATAAAAAACCTGATATTTTAATGTTTTGCAAAATATATTATATTATAACATTTTAATAATTAAGAAAGCAAACGTTCGATTGATATTAAGTGTAATTTATTTAGAGGGCCTTACGCATAAACACATTCGTTTAATATTTTTGAAAATAGATAATATTTGATTTAGTAATTTGCAATGATTAGATTTTATATTCGAATATCTAAAATGATAGCAATTGTCAAGTATGTACGTATACATTTGTTTTGACGATTCTCTCAAAAGTCAGTCAGCTTGAAAGTACGAATTGTTATTACCGATTTTCATCTTATTATCCTATTGATAAAATGTAGAAGGATACGTAAATTCGTATAAATAGACATAATAGCAGTTGAAGCAAGTAATGTAATTGCACGAGTAACCCCATCGTTATTTATGTTTTCAGCTGATTTCAAACTTAAACATGTAAGAAAAGCGACGTTTCTGGTGATGATGCTGTTCATATTCATGCAGCTCTCCGGCTTGAACAACGTCCTGTTTTACTTGGAGATCATTCTTATTCGGAGTGAATCGAAGGTCATCCAGCCCTCCATCGCAGTCTCGTGCGTCCTCGCGTGCTCGGTGATAACCTCGATATCGTGTATAGGCCTGTACGACAGGTGCGGCAGGCGCATCCTCTTGATGTTGTCGAGCGTCGGGGTGTCGATCGCTCTCACGGCTCTGGCGACGCACTTCATGTTGCTGGAGTCCAAAGTCGAGTGGGCAGGATCCCAATATCTGCCGCTCGTTTCGCTCTTCGTCTACATAATTTTTTTTGTCCTGGGGCTCGCCTCGATCCCCAGTATCGTTTCGAGCGAGGCTTACGCGGCGAACATTAAATCCGTGGCGACGTGCATAGCTAATCTGACGGCTGCCAGTGCAGCATTTTTCGCTTCTAAAAGCTATCAACCGCTGGTAGACTTGTTCGGCGAGAGCTACGTCTTCTATGGGCACGCGATCGTCACGTTTATGGCTTTGCCTTACGCGTTTTTCTTTATGCCGGAAACCAAAGGGAAATCGTTGCAGCAGATACAAGATGACTTGATTAGGAAGACGTGATGAGACCATTCGAATTGTCTCTTGGTAGAAAGTGAACCCTTGTTTTATAAGGTGCTCTTCCATGTATCACACATGTACAGCGTTATGAATATTTATATTAGCGATCAAACGTTCATATCAACTTTTTATTATTTAGAAAAGCAGTCTATTTCTGAATAATGTATTTCAGGATTTAATCAAGAAAAGATACTCAACCTAATGATAAAAGTTCATTAGTCGAAAAGAAAGCATTTTCTTTATCATTCGCACTGGAATTGCCAATTCAGCTGGCAGTTTACGTTTATTACAGGATTATAAAATGTAAACCATACATTTATTAAGCCTGCCTTGCCTTATTCTTCGTCAGTAATTTAATTTCCTAAGATGCTTCTTCGGAAGGAGTCTTAAAAATAATCGTTCATAGGTTTACTATAGTAAAAATTAAAATACAGCGCAGGATCTTATTTTAATCGAAATTAAGCTACAAATGCTACGAGTAATTTTAAAAGCTTATAAATGTAATTATTCCCATTGTTTCTTAAAACACGTAAATATTTTAGTCATTCTTAATTAAACGAAGCAAGACAATATTTTATAAGTTTCAAAATTATCTTTAATTTTAATGGCTCTTATAATATAATTACACTAAGATCACAATTATACGAACTATAAATATTGTAATTTATGTAGTAATTAATACGTAGATTAAAAATACTGTCTTACGTGAATAAATTATTTTTTATTTGTGTAATTAACATCGAATATATCTATAAACAATATTTATTTTTTTAATTATTTTATATTTAATTTTATAATTATAATAGGAAAATAGTAACTAGAGCTGTATATAATCTAGGCAAGCTTAGAAAAAAATCATTTCGAGGAGTCATAAATTACTCTACTTGCCTAATCGGAGACGTTACTTTTTATTAATTATATTCAGGATAAATGTAATATTTTTATAATTCGTATTATCTAAGTTTAAGCGTAATGTTTAAAAGAATATTTAAAATTCGATGTACTAAAAAAATAAAGTTTTTATTAAAAACAAAGTATTTTTATTTCAAATTTCTTTGAATAACTTGAAATTATTTTAATTATTGCGTGCGCGTATGAAGAAGTGAGATGAAAAAATAAAATTAAAATAAGAATTTTTTCGAATTTTTGCAACAATTCTTCCTACCTGACAACTTACAACCGATATGCTACTGAAATTGTAATTCACATCTCAGTCAACTGAAATTTGGAATCGTAAATATTAGAATCCAACAACGATGAATCTGGCTAACGCTACTCGAACAAACTGCTGACCAGGGATTATTCGTTTTTAAATTATTCAGAATATTGGAAAACGTTCGAAGGAAAAGGTTGACAAATAAAAGAGCCCTTCAAGTGAGCAAAGCAACGTCATGCGATCATTAGCCAAAAAATTGTATTAAAGTTTAAAGGATGCAATATAGTAATTGAAAGGAAAGTCATCGAAAAACCGCTCAAGAGCGCAGTCGAGTGGCGCCAAAATATGAAAATCGCAGATCACAAACAGCAATAGAAAATAAAATATCAGTCATCGGTATTCTACCATTTTATATAAATAATTTAATGAATATACGTTATGTATGAAAATGCGTCTGAATAGAATTCAAGAATAATTTAATAATTTTTTTATTACGATACCGAAATCTGCATCGTTTACTGTTAGTCCAAGTTAGGAGCCTCGCAGCTAATACAAGTAAATTTACGTGGCTAGTGATTTTTCTGGAAACTAAACATATATTTAATAATAAAATATCAAAAATACTCTTTATAAAATCAATGTTTAACGTTGATAAAACAATGCTTACGAATACAACTAATTTTTCATTACACTTTATTAGTTTTCACGAAATAATAATTACAAATAACTTAATTATATTGTTTATGGATATAATTATTTTCACACGTATTGCTAGAGATAGAATTATTACTAAAGAATTATGAAGAATCAATTTGGTATTAGAATAAGGTATATTCAATAGTTACTATTTACTCAATGTATTTAGAATTAGTGCAATCAAATTCAAATTAAACAAAATTTCCAAATTATTATTCAATATGGAAGTATGTCATTAATAAATAATGTGATATGCAAGTTACATAACTATAATATAAAGAATTAATACAATAAGAATTATAGGTTAAATATGTGAAACGTAGTAAACATTGTAAAGGCTCATAAGTTTACTATTTAATAACTGTCAATAACTGAATGTAACAGAGTCCTTAATAAAATTGATAAAAGACAATTAAAAAAGTAGAAAAGGCAAATAATACGGTATTACAACGCGAGCATTTTCTCAAAAATGTAAAAAATGCGTACTCAGATAGTGCAACGAAACATTACTCGATCCAAATTGAAGAATGCACTTGAGTTCCCAAAAACAAACAATCGGTTGATACAGGGATAAGAATTTTGTCGAAATTTCAATCGAGACTCCAGATAATAAATTTCTGATTTTTCCTATATAATTTATGCACACACGAAAAAATCCACCTCTAAACAATAAACGATGAAATATATTTAGATCAAAGAAAAGAAAAGATTTATACAGAGGCCATAACGTTATTTGTGGGTCGTGAAATCGCTTCGAAAAATTTCAACCGACGCTGCTTAGTAAAATTAGTATTAGTAATTAATTTCAACTTACTCGAGTCGTTCAATACATAAAAAAGGCTAAGACTCTTTGAAAACGTCATCGTCTGGATTTTCCAAGGAGAGAAATCGAAGCAGTCAAAAAACTTTTGAGTAATTTGTAAAAGATAAACGTAATAATCCGTATTCATTTACCACACAAGATCATTCATATTTATTTTATGATTAAATTAATATTCGATGTTTACTTTGTATAAATTTATTACATTCGAATTATTTCTACAAGCAACTGTAACATATACTTATGTTATCTATTTTGTTTTATATTTATCATTAATTTTATTTATTAAGCATAAATCATCCGTTATTGTTTGAAATAAACTCCAAGCTTACAATTTTCTATCTGTTAGTTTGAAATTTGTAATAAATAAATCGAAATGAAAAATTCGAGTAAATAAATATTTGAAAAGTTTTATTTATGTTTAATAGTACTGCACTCGAATATTTAGTGTTATTTTTAAAAGTTTTTCGTTAATTGCTATAAAAATATTTCTCTTTCCCAATTAGTGTCAACTTTTTTAGATTTTTTCATTTTCTTTTACGTTAAATTTCTAATCTTCTAATTCAATCTCTTAACACATTTTAGCAGCTAAAACCTTCTCTGAAGTCTTGGTATAATTTTTAAATTTTCTTCTTTTTTGTTTTTCTGTCTTCTCTTATCTTATATGCTACTATCTTTTACATACATTTATTAAACTTGTTATTTACGTACTTTTTTATTTTATCTCCTCTATATTTATGTATCTTATTTTTATTGTTTGCATTTATTTTCTGTTTATTTCAATAAATATTCAACAATTAGTTTTCTAAAATGACTTAATGTTCCTAATTTTTTTTAATTTTTTGTATTTACATAAGTTTAATTTCATATTTTCTATTTCATTTACAGTTACATTTTCTTATATATCTTTTATTTTTCATGGCTTAATTAGATCTAATATTTGGTTTAGAATATTATTTCTTAATTAAGCTCATATTTCATTGCGTTTATTGACTCTCCTATTGGAGTTATATATTTCTCTACCAGTATTTTTTTTCAGAAATCCATGGATTTTTTGTTTTTTATTACTTTTTAGTATCTCGTCTTTCTTATGTTTTATGTTAGATGTAAGTGTAGTTTTTAATGAATAATACTTTTATAAATATATTATTAAATAATTTCCAATATTAATATCTGTATTATTATATATTAAATCATTCACGTAAAATCCAACTTTAATTGCAATTTTCTTATATTATTCTCTATTTAAAGTTTTATTATGTTTTGAAAATATTGATTTACCACGACCTTTTTTATTTTCTGTTTATTTAAAAATTGTTTCATCTAATTTACTTACATAATTTAAATGAATTTGTATTTATATATTTTTTGGTACTTTCCATAATTGTACTTTTTAATAATTTTTTATTTTCAGTGATTTATCAGCAAATAAGCTAGGACCAATAATATTTTTCAATTTTTATTAAGTATATTGAATTTTTCAAAGATTATTCCTTTCCTTGACACATTTTTTTATTGTTAAAAATTTTCGTAAAAAACCTTTTTTCAAGGTGGTAGTATGTTAAAATTTTTCTTCTGTTTTTTTACTAAAGTTTATACTTATTCAACGATTTTCAAATAGGTTGTATCTAGAAACTTCTTATTCTTTTACATTTAAATGATCCTACTTCTAATTTTTCTTCTATCTTGTGTATAGTTTAATCACTTTATCTTATCTTGTAAGTTTTGTCAGCAGTTACATAACCTTGCAATTTTTAATTATTTAAATATGTTTTAACATTTTAAATTTTATAGTTCTACAATAGATAAGCAAATTTAAAGAAAATACACATTATACAAGAAGCATAAGAAAGAAATCATACACTACATCCGACTTTTTGTTTATTTTTATAATGTATTTTCTTATTTTTTATTTTATAATATGATGTATGGATTTAAGTTTTATTATATGCATGTGTAAGCGCTTACATTAATATGGAAAAAGTAATAAAGGATTAGTAGGCTCTTTTCTTATTGGACACGTATATATATATTTAAAATTTATGATTATTACATGTTGCTATTATTACAATGATGATGTATATTTAATGTTAGTATAAATCTGTTTTTGTTATTTTTTCATGATGTTTCCTTCACTTTTATTATTTTATCTAATCATAGATTTTACATTTTTTGTTCGTTTTCTATTACTAATGTCGGAGACGGTAAAGATATTAAATAAATTTACAATGTATAGAAAATTGTAATTATATTGTCAATGTAAATGAATATTAGAGATCAAATAATTATAAATCAATCGCAGAGTGAATAAAACAAAAACTATGGATTTTTTTATACTAAGACTTAATGTAATTATTTACCATGTATTTTATTATACAGATAATTTTTAATTAATAAAACTTTTGCGCTATTATAGCATTTTTTTGTATTCCTATTTATTCAGCTACAGAATATGTATAATCGCTTTTGTTATACATATAATATACTCAGGTATATTTTCATTTCTACATAATAATTAAAATAATGTGTTAAGATGGTTTGTAATCTCAATTTTACAAGAAATTATGATTAATAATTATACGAATGCATATAATATTAATGTTAATTTATTAATAATATTTAAATACGTATTATTGTAAAAAATGATTGTAATAATTAAAAATTACTGTAAAAATATATATTATGTATTTAAAAATTAAAGTTTGTAAATAGAAAAAATAAGTTAGAAAAAGAAATGTTAACTTTAAAATTTGCAAAATTTACGAGTGTTAATTGAGTTAGTCACTTTAAATAATATTATTTTAAAACAATAATTAGATTACAATTAGCAAGTCCAACTATTTTTGTTTCAGTTAAATATTTCAAGATTTGTTGCGAGTGATATTTTGATATTCCATTAATTTTCTCTTAAAATCACGTTTATATATTAAATAAAATATCCAAAAGTAGAAACTATTAAATGTGCCGAATTCCAATTTATAATATTGAACAAAGCATTTTTAACTAATAAATTTATTAATTTTTTATCAGTGACAAAATAAAATATTAGAATAAAAATTTAATTTGATAAATTTACCTACGTCCCTTCAAAGTATTTAGATAAAATTCTCCAAATTTCAACACAATAATATTAAACATATTGTTTTTATAATAATTCATTTAAAAATTAAACGATAAGGTAGATATTTATCTATTAGAAATAATATAGTTTTATTTTGTGATATTTCATAAATGGCTTATTATTTGGATAAATATTTAATAAAATCCTACAAGAGGTTGTAGTAGCATATATAACTTACATTTCATGTACATACACTTTAGATAATGGAAACATAAATGATTGTATAGGTTTATTTCCTTTGTTCTCTATTTATAGTTTTTTTATACATGTAAAAATATATAATTAATATAAGATATGACGATATAACTAATTTATTGTTAGAATTTCATTTTTGTTTTTAATAATATGATCTCATAAATATTTTCCTATAAAAGATATTGTATAATAATGATTTTTAAATAATAACGATTATTAAATTATAAGTATTTATTCAAAATTAATTTTTTCATTCTATATATTTATAATATATGATGTTTCAAATAAATATTTTTTGAAAACTATCTATTGTAGAAAAATATAAGCTGATAAAAAATTTTTACAAGATGATTAAGAAAAGTCGTGAATATAATATAATCTCTAATAAAATATTTGAGAAAATGCAACATAAAAAATTTTAAAATGTTTTTGTAGGTGTATAGGGAAGTTTAATTTTATTTCGTTAAATAGTAATTATAGATATATACGATCAAGATGTCATTAAAAGTTCATCAGAATGTGATATTTTAGAAAACATTATTCATTGAAATTATTGGATTGTATGAGTTTATTATATTGGATTTCGGTATATAAGAAAAACGAATGATAATGCATTTATAATTTAATGAGCATTAATTTAAACTATATAATTAGCAAATTTATCTTTGACTTTATATAAATAAATGATGATATGAGTTAACAACAACATTATAATGAAAAGTAAAGTATTTATTTTTAATAATTATCAGCGTGAATATGTATTTTTTAAATTATTAATTATTTTATTTCTTAATTTAATTTGTATAAATTGTAAAACATTACGAATAATTGTTATTGCATAACAAATACTAACTTTTTACGTGTATAGCAATATTTGTATTGCAATATATTGAAATAATATATTCTTAACAGAAAATTCTACAGATGTTAATATAAAAACTAAATACTAATAAATAAATAAATAAATGTTTTGTAAAAAATTAGTAAATAAATATGTATGATAATTAAAAAAAAATTAATGCGATCAGTTTTACAATATAATGCTGAATAAATTCTACAAAACTAGTTCAATAGATAAAATACACAAAATTATTATTCAATAATAAGAAGACATCCAGTCAAAATTTAAATATTGCTTAAAATATTTATTTAGTTAAACCATTTAAAATCCCATTAGTCAGCGTAAAGCAATTATATTGGTTATAAATCAACAATCTTTATTAAGTGCTATACTACAGTAGAACATGGATGCTTTTTACAATACTTATATTAGATAACGGAATTCACTCGTACGCCAAAAATTTAAAAAAATGGATGCAAATGTAAGTATCGATTTTTTGCTCTTTTTTATTTTATTTTTGAGTATAGCGAAGATAATTGGATTTAAACTAATGAGAGTCGAAAATCCTGTACATTTAGATGCACATGGTCCAGTCGTTAAGATTCTTTTACAACGAAGGAGGTATTATAAACCCAAGTAATAATTTAGGGTGGTATTTGATAATATCGAGCAAATAATAGTTTTGAAACAGATAAAAACAAATAATCTACGATGTTAATTTTGTTTAAGAAAAGTGATGTAAAATAAGAGTTTAGAAAAAACTTGTTAGAAGGGTAATTTTTTATTCGCTCGCATGAAAATAAATATACGAATGTATGAATAGTTACAGAATATTCTTCGAATTTCTCAGAATTTTTATTTTTAAAATTATTATTGATATTTGAGCATCGTTCGCAGTTTAAGTAATATTTTTAGTTATATAAAAAGCTATACGTAAAAATTATAAAATTGTAATTACGGAAATTTTACTTCCATGTTTTTGACTATTCTTTTTTGTTTTTTCGATTGTTTTTCGACTCATTGTCATCTGAAATATCAATAAAAATTTTAAATAGACAAATTTTATTAAATGTTTGTTTAAAATTTGTTTTTTATAATTTATAATCTATATAAATGGTTTTAAAAAAGTGTTCGTTGAAAAATGAGATCAGCGATGATACGCTTAATAGTAATACGCCTTAAGAATAATGCTTTGGACGCATAAAGTTAAATGGATACCATTAATCAGTTAAAGAAAGTCGTTAAATTTCTATTACGATTCTATTAATAACTTATTTATCTAATTAATTTTAACATATCGTATAATCCGAAATCTGATTATGTAATTCGAATACAATTGAATTCATTAACAGGATTAAAAAATGTTTAAACCTAACGTGTAATAAACTTAAAACATATTGTCAGTTGCATATTACACGTATACACGTAAACGTTCGAAAGTGTTGAAAGTGCGTTATTGCAAATTCGTCTCGAATTCCGCACGCATACGAATCGTTTGTTTTTATTTTTTATTTCGTTTCTTTCAACGACGACTTAAACATGGACGGTAGTTGGAATGGTTTCTAGAGAAGGAAAAATATTTGGAGGTGGGACAAGAATGACTCGGAGTCAACACTAATTGTGGAAATAACACGGGAACTGTCAACAGATACTTCTTTTTCATAGAAGTGTCAAGGCTTATTAGTGCCTTTTTCAAATTTTACACGAAAATATTTACGTTTCGTTTGTTTATTTAAAAAAGAGATATTGGAATTTTTTTATATATCATTATTTCTAAAGATTAATCGAGGCAACAAAAGTATTGTGAATAGTTAAGACTTTTACGATAAATAAATATTTTATTATTATTGGCATGGAAAATTGAGCAAATTAATAGTAAAACATGGAATTTAATAAGTTATTTTGGTTAAGCAAAGATTTGGAGTGTCGCAGGTAATATGATTGTTTCTTCTACTTAGCAAAAGGCGAGGTTTATAATCGTAAGTACATTAACGTTCGAATATTTTGAATTCTTTTTCCATTATAAACATATTCACTAATTGATACAAGTATTTTATATATATTTTCATAAGTAAGAAAATAACTGGCGATATTAAAATCTTACGTACTATTAAGAAAGAAACAATTTATAAATGTAAATTTAAATATTAGAGAATTTTAATTGCACAGATATAATATTTCGTTGAAAATAAAAATTTATTGAGAAAAGTGATTCAAAAAAACAAAATTAAAAAAATATATTAATTATTATTTTTAAATAAAGAGCGAAAGAAATAAAATTATTTCTCAAAAATTGTAAAATATTTTTAATTATATTAAGTCATAGCATTTGTCAAAATCTCTTTTTACATCGCTTAGGATTTTCAAATTTTTATTTTTATCGAATAAAAAACAACTTTATGCTTTCAATGCTACTAAAAATATTTACTCTGATTATATATTTATATTATATACTAAGTATCAAAATAAAAATTCAGTTGAAGTGTTCCTTAATAGCATTTAATGATACGATAATGAGAATTTTTAATTTATTAAGTTATTAAGAAATATCTTGTAAATCGTACTAAAAACTGCTTTTACTTATAAAAAAATCAATGCTATTTTTTAAATAAGTGTTGTTTTATTTTACGAGTTTAATTTTTTCATTTTTTTATATTCACACAAACTTTTGAACTGTTGATGGTATAAAATTGTGTACATTTAATGACGAACCTATTCTAATTTTTTTATAATAAAATCCTTAGATCATATAAATGTTAATTAATATGTAATTTAAATATTTATTTTAAAAATATTTAGTAATATAATGGTAAAAAATTTTCATAAATTAAGTGGTGAATAAAATAATGTAGCAAACTGTGCACGTAAATTTCATATTTTTATATATATTATATCACTAATCTATGTTTAAGAAAACATTTCATTTTAATTAAAAATCTTTTATTTTAATTTCAATTTAATTTAATAATTCAGTAATGTTGATACTGCATCATTCTAAAATATTTATTTAGTTTTATTTTAAAGATAAAGTTCAAATTTACAGATATAATAGTGATCGTTTATAACTACTAATAAAGGAAATTCATTCAATCAAAAACATAAATTCTTTAATAATTTAATAAATTATATATATATATTTATGCGAGTTAAAATCTTCTATGAATCTTCGGAACATTCGACATCCTTGTCAACACTTGTTAATGTGTAGAAATACAATAAAATACTATTTGTAACATTTGTAACAGGTTGATTTATTTGTTTTTTAATTTTCTTTGAAGAAATTATTTTGATAAAAATTTTAATACCGATGAAGTTTAAATACTAACGAAATGAAATGTATCTTGATAAAAACTGTTCCTTCATCCGAAAATTAATTCAAGATATTATTTAAGTGATATGAAAAGTATGTACTCGTATTACCTCGTCAAACAAGAACACTATTTTTCTTTGTATTTTGATAAGTGTGTGTAAGATATTTCCTCGTAGCTTATTTCTATCAAATTTAATATAACATTAACTTTTTGTCCTTATCTTATTATATCTGAATGATTTTTAGTTTATAGTTTTTTGAATAAATTTTGATAATTCAATTAACTAAAAATTTCAAACCTTTTGCGTCAATTTTATCTGCACAATTTTGCCGTCCTGATTTAATTATTCTAATAAAATTGTTATAACAGACACTTCTTTTTAATTATTAGTTTATTTCACGTAAATTTATTTTTGTTTTTCTCTCATCTTATTTCATATAAAATAAGTTTTCAAGATTCTATACGTAACAATTTACTATAATTATTTAAAAAAATTTATCATTTAAGTCACGTGTCAATACGTTTAATTTCTATATGTTATTTATTCAAAATATCTGTATACTCGATCTACTTAAATTACAAATGAATTTTATTTCTATCATTTATTACTGTAGTCTCCGGAAATCACTGATTTTATAAATTAAAATCTAATTTATTGCAATTGACAATATTTTCATTTGATTATCTTATAAAAATTATACGATCAAGCTATTAGTTTTTTTGAAGATCCAATATCTCGTTGCTTAGATTCGAAGTTTTGTTTGTATAAGTATATATACAAGCTATGAGCCTTTACGAAATGATGTTATTTCATAGAAGAGATTAAATACAAGCAGTTTCACGTATAAACTTCTGGATTTTCTCTTGTACAATAAAAATAATTGAAGTTGCTTAATTCGCTGTGTGTGTTAGTTGCGTACTGAAATAGTCGTGATCGCGTATCGCTTCTGAGGATATATTACTTACGCAGTAATAAAATTTCTTATCCCACACAGTAACATTTATATTCTTTCAAATGGGTTCAAAAGTTACTTTAGGCTTTAGTATTAAAAAATTTTTGTTCTAATTCATAATATGTAGGCTTGTGTAATTTCGTCTAATAATTATAAAAATTGATTGAAATATAGAAATTTAACTAAAATATTAATTTACAATTGATTATTCAAATATTTTTACTTTCATTATCTTAAAAAATATTATTTAAATTTTACGATTTTATCGAACATTTACATTTTTGTAATAAGATAAGCTGTCAGTAATAAGTGAGCTACATATATATAAATAGGAAAACTATTACACGCATAAGTTTCTCGAGCAAAAATGATCATCAGTGTAAAACAATTATTTGTTCTGTGAAATAGAAAAGAACGAAGCCGTTGTTAAATTTAAAGAGTTAAAGTGGTGCTGATTGTTGTTCACTTGTGATCAGGAGGAGCAACCCAAAGCGAAACAATTGGCGATTGTCAATTTTTTTTTTATAAACCTACTAACTATAGAGGAAGGATTTTATAAAATGGCTCAGATGTCAGTAAAAACTTCGAATTTACGGAAATATTTTCCACAAGTTCTTGCCGGATTTGGTGGTGAGTCTTTATATTTATTTTATTCGTTATGCATATATTGGTATTTTTTATAATTTAATAAAAATTCAAAAAAATGTCATGTATATAAATTTTTAATTTTGAACGGTGGATTATTTTAGTTTAATGTATATTATAACATTTTTAATTATGAAGTTTAGCCTTTTGAAATTTAATCTTTTTTCTTCGTATGTTGTAGTCGTATAATTGATTAAATTTTGTATTAATCGTTTTATTTATGCATGAGAAAGTATTTTATGCAAAAGTATTTCTTATGCTATAATCGGTGTATGCATTACAAAACACAAGTACTTACTAGGTTTGTAAATTTTTCATACACGCAATAGATTGTGAAGTGTATTTCTAATTTTTGGAAGACAATATAAATCAAATAAATAATAGTGGAACGAGTTGGAAAAGCTTAAATAATCGTAGAGATGATATATTATCACTAAAAACATTAAATTTTATAGTCAGTACTTGTTACTGATGAATAAATATTAAAGTTGAAATTTAAAAGATAAATAAATAATTTTGCTTAAGCTTGATTCAATAATTTATAAGTTAATAAAACTGTAAATTATTCTAACTCAAAACTAAATATTTAGGTAAAAATAATTTTATGTCAATAGTAATTGTTGATCAATCTATTTTTAAATTTGCAAATTTATTTTGTTCTAAGATATACAATGTCTTAAATTTTTCGTGCCAGACAACGTACGTATACACATTCGCACGCACGCTAGTTACATGCACACACATATTCAAAATTTTGAATCATACCAACGTATTATTTTAAAATAATTTATAAATTTGCATTCGATGTTGTATAAAATTGAGATAAAACAATAAAAAATTATTATTTTAGATTAAAAGGATCTTCAATGTAAATTTTGGCAAAGCGAAGAAGAAATATATTATTATTATGATTATGATGATGATGATGATTATTATTATTATTGTTGTTATTGTTGTTGTTGTTGATATTATTATTATTATTTATGAACAATTAGTACATTGTTTTGATATTTTTTACATAGCATAAATGTACATTACTTTTTATATATATACCTTTATACTTATATTTATATATAATATTTATTCATTTTTTATTCCAAGAATTTATTATTCCAATTATATTATTTCTTGTACAAAAGTACTAAAATAAATTATAAAACGTATTTGGACTATTTTTTTAAATTTCTTTTCTAAAATTATCTACTAGGATAAAAAATATATGAAAGTGGCCCAAATTATTTCTTATCCGAAACGAGGAGTTTTGAAATTGTTTCAAGCCATAAATAAAAATTTGTTTAATTACTAGAAATTATTTAATTGTGTTTGCTCATCACGGATAATGTTACAAACATTTTACGTTCGCGAATATTTCAGGCTTGTGTGCGCATCTCTTTAAATAATAGTAAAAGTCAGTTGGCATTAGATTCAAAATAACAACAATACACTTTAACTTGTAACGAAAGTAATTGAGCTCTTTTTAATAACGAATGAAATGCAACGATATTTTAGTGACTATGGTGTTGGTGCAGCTAGGGATATTGAGCGGCTGGTCCTCGCCGTATCTCGCACGTCTTACGATGCCAAATTCCGCATTACCTTTGACCTTAAACGAAGCTTCTTGGGTGGCATCGTTGTTGAATCTTGGAAGGTTCGTCGGTGCCGTAACCGGCGCCGTCCTGGTCAACTATCTGGGCAGTAAGCTGACGATGCTTTGCACGCTGTTCCCCATAACTCTGTGTTGGATTCTTACATGCGTGGCGCACCGCAAGGAGATGTTGTACGCAGCTCGGTTGTGCGGTGGCCTGGGCTTGGGCATGACCTACAGCTCCTTTCCCCTCTACATAGGTGAAGTCGCATTACCAGAAATAAGGGGAGCACTGGTGTCGTTTGCTGCATGCGGAGGAACTTTCGGTGTATTGATCAGCAACCTAATTGGAAGTTATCTGCCCTTCGATATATCTGCCAGCATATATTTGACGCCCTGTATCGCTCTCATGGTGCTTTTCTTTTGGCTACCCGAATCACCTCATCATCTCGTTAAAGGTATATACTTCTACCTCCATTATATATGAATAGTATGCTAACGAGCCAAACGGATCATTCGATACTTTATAAATACTCTGCTACTTCGGAGAGCATTTAAATTTATACGTTATGAGTTAATTCACGAATGGCTTACTTTTTATAAATTGCATCCGCTGTAAACGCGTCGTATTAAATGCCGTTTATGTTTTAAATATTTGTTGAAAACTACACGCCAAAGTCGATAAATCCTGCCTTTTTTACGAAGAATCATTTTTAAAGTTGGAGTCTATAAATTACACTATTCAGCGATCGCGACACTTTACGAACTGTTTTTTGTACGTTTACATACTTTTAAAAACTTCCCGACGTAAATTGATCTCGATAAAGCTTCGTAAAATTTGCATTAACGATTGCATCTGTGCTTTCTCTTGTTGGATTTTTATAAAGGCTTTTTCCTGCTTGCAGACTTAGACGATAAGCATCGAGTGAAAATTAATTCCAAATCGGCTTCTTAAATTAAACGATAATATTGCCCTTGCAGTGAACAAATTCGAAGAAGCCAAGAAGTCGATCAGCTGGTACCGCGCCGGTTACCAAACCGAGGAGGAGTTCGATCTCGTTAAAAAGTTCATCTCCAATACGAATTCCCAATTGTTCGTGGAAAAGCTGAAAGAGTTTCGGCAGCCGGCGATCGCACGGGCCATGGTTTTGGTGATAACGCTCTGGGCGTTCATGCAAATCTCCGGCTTCAATAGTATTCTCTTTTATATGGAGATTATACTGATTCAAGGCAAATCGTATATATTCGAGCCGAAAATCGTAGTTATATACGTCAGCGTTTCAGGTTTGATTGCTTCGGTTTTGTCAATCATCATGATTGACAGATGCGGCAGGTAATTAGCACAATGTGAATCGTTGATTAATCTAAAACTGATAATTTATGAAATTGTATACCTTGCATAATCGATTAGAAAATCAATTGACAAAGTGTATTCGAAAAAATTTTTAGAATTTGCTTTTTATTTATAATTTTCATTGGACGCTCAATTAATAACGATATTTATCCATTTTGAACTCTTTGAAATTCTTTAAATGCTTTTATTAGTTTCTGATACTTTTCTTCAATATTTTTTATTTATTCTTTCTTGCTACCGTATATTTATTAATGAATATCTGTAAATACTAAATAGATAAAATAATCAATCATAAAATATAAATTTTATTCATTTTATCACGTTATATAATTATAATATTTTCACCTGTACATAGACTATGTTTTTAAATGTGAAAAACTTTTTAGAATTGTTGTCGATTATTCGAATTTTTGAAACAATACAGTTTTTTCGTCACCCAACACGCTTTGTCTTTTTTTCATTGTTTTATAAGCTTAAAAAATACAATCACAATCATTTAATAATTAAATTTATTTTCATTAATAATGGATAAAATTAATTTTGTCGCTACTTATATAATACAAAAGTACATTTTTCTATATTTTTATTCTCATTTAAGAATAAAAATATAAAAAAGTATTTTAAGTTATGCAAACATTTTTTTTTACTTTTTGTAGAATAATATAAATTTTATTGCAACTTACAAATTATGAGTACATGAACTTTTATGCCAAAGCGAAAGACATACAGATTATTTAAAACGGTGATAACTCGCGATGAAATATTTTTTATTCTAAATTATTCTTTTATTTCATTTAAAATTAATGTGTTATTATTATTTATTTATTTATGAAAAATTTATATATTCGTATTTAAAAATATGCACATTTGTATATTTAAGCTCTTTACCTTTTTAAAAGTTGTTATCAATTATTGTTATCAAAGCAGCCATTGCTCGATTAGTCCTAGTTGTGCCAACAAGAGCAGTAGAAAATGTTTTTATTATTTTGCAGACGATTGCTGTTGATAGCCTCGAGCTTGGGTGTGTCGATTTCCATGGCTGGCCTCGGTATCCATTTCCTGCTACTGGAGAAGGGTTACGAGGTTACGCAAACTCTCCAATGGTTCCCCATTGTCTCGATCTTTCTCTTCGACATGGCCTTTTTCGTTGGCCTCATGTGTGTCCCCAGTGCCATTCTTAGCGAGCTCTTCCCGACCAACGTCAAGTGCATCGCCGCGTGTTTTGCCAGTCTGACCGGCGCTATTTTTGCTTTCGTTGCGACTAAGTCCTACCAGCCGTTGATCGAATTAATAGGGCAGAGCAACGTATATTTTTTGCATTCGGCACTTACGCTACTCATCGTGCCGTACGCGCTGATATGCATGCCCGAGACGAAAGGCAAGACACTGCAACAAATACAGGACGATCTGGTGAAACGTTGACACCTGAAGTCGCTTAATGAACATTGATTATTTTAATTCCGCGTTGCGTACTTTTAAGGCACTACAACTCATCCACTCAAGAAATACTTAAGATAATGCAAACGATTTTAGCAATCGGCAAATAATCAGCAATCGATTATTAGAGTAGCAGTAAACAAACAGCATATTTATAGTTACTTTTTAAGTTATTCCAAAGAATCAAATACAATTTAAATTTACATACGTTGAAAGCTCGAAATAGACTTATTTATCCGACTATTCCTCGTGTAAAATATTATAATTATATTATTAAGGAATTTAAAAACGATAAAATAATACAAGCTGCACCTTTATTGTATTTGTCTATTAGATTAATTTAAATGTTGAAATATTCATACATTTTTTAACAACTCCAATGCGATCATATGCCGCGAACGTTTTTGAAGTTGAATCACTTTTATTATTGTTTTATTTAAATACAAATTTTAACTTTTACGAAAAGTTTAAATTGTAGTCTCACGTTTTCTTTTGAGAAAAAAATATAAGGGAGACAAAAGCAATATAAAAATTCCAAGATATTTCCTATTTTCACTTATTTTTTGCTAATAAATAAAGCTGAATATAAATAAGCCAATAAAACGAAAATATTAATAAATAAATTAAGTAAATCTTAGAATAATTTTGTAAATTTTAGTATAACAGTACTGCTGAGTTTAATAATAATAGTAGTAATAGTAGTAGTAGTAGTAGTAGTAGTAGTTTATTAAACAATATATTACATTGTTATAATATTGTAAATTTCAGTCCGTAAGGCTATTATTAGTTTCTCTAATTATAGCTCATAATTATTAGTTTTAATATCCTTTTAGTATTTATACTGAAAAATTGTAAATAATTAAAAAATGAAATATGAAAATATTTTACTTGATATGTTATTTAAAAATGTTGTTAAATAATGTAAACTTAATTAATGAATAAACTGAATTTTTTGTTACATTAAAAATAGTATTTACATTTCTCTTTATTAATATAATTGTACAAATATCATTAATATTAATTTAAAAAATCATATATTTTTAGATATGTTTTGTATGAATTTTGTTCTGTTATTAAATAATACGTTGATATGTTTCGAAGTTGTAAAGAGATATTTTTATATTTCTGTTCAAATTGATTTGTTCAATGTTAAATTATAAGAGAACGAAATCGTTATACAAATAAATTTATTTTAATTTTTGTTCAAATGATCTTAGTTATTATTAATGTGGGTAAGATAGATATCTATCTATATAAATCAAAGCTTAGAAAACCTTTTAATTTTATTAGAAATAAAAATGATTACAAGAGTTGTTTCTTGTTAAGATTTACAATATTTGAAATAACGTAAATATGAATATACTCTACAACTTTAAAACGAGACTGTTCTGAAATATTAGGTATATTCAACGCTACATCAATATCATTGTAATGGCTAATATTCAATACGGTTATTAAAAGAAACTCACTCAAGGATATGTGTAGGAATTCTTGTTACAAATTGAGAACTAAGTATGCATTTAAAATATATTTATTTAACTTTTTTACTAAAAAGGATGGTATAGACGACATGACAAATAAATAGTGTACTGTAAAAATTTCAGAATGTTCAGTCTTTGCTACGTTAAATTTTTTTAAAGCTTTTATTTTTTAGTAAAAATATAATTATAATATCATGATAATTCAAATTACACAAATTATCTCAAATTTTATAATTTATTTAATTTCTTAACATTTTTTTACGAAGACTCCGTGGTGCATGTTTAAATATATTTTTATTTACCAAGGATTAATATCTTACTCACGAAAAATATGTATAATCAGGTTTTTATGTAAAACTGTGCGTTTTCAACTTTGATAAAAGAAAAAGGTACTACATCATCATCCGAATGCGAAATTGAATTGCGTATGTGAAAGCGGCAACAAACAAAAATGTAAGACTAAAAAACTGCTTGACTTATCTTGTAATCATAAAACGTATATTATTTTTTTATGTTTACACACTCCCATATACGTTTAATAACCCATGTGAAACACACGCATGCACGAACGCACACAAAATGGAACGAGTAACCTACGATCCGCTCGCGTAGTTCACTCTTCAAGGTCCGTGATGTTTAGGCATTGTTGCCATATAATTTTCTATTTGTTCCAATTTTAATGCAGCACCTTGTAAGCCAGAGAGAAAGAGAAAGAGAGAGAGAGAGAGAGACAGAAGCGAGGTAGGGAAATCGGAGACAATAGCCCCCTCTCCTCTACCCGCAACAGTAAGATTTTGAATGGTAACGAACACAGTAACGTACTTTGGTATCCTTTTGATTTTTTCCCTGTTAATTGATTTTATAATTGTGTAGGTGTGACAACTTAGTTTACCAACACATCACTTATCTGAAGAGTGGCAAGTTTATAAGTTTATAGTTTTATGATCGCGTCAGAGTTAGAAGTTGATTTTCTCGCGCGACAACCTTACGTCCAGAAAATATTTCCCTCGCAAAAACACGACGAATAAGTCCAATAATCTGAGTAGATTCACCGATTTCGCATCAAAGCAAAGGTAAGTTTGCGAGAAAAAGTTTGAAGAAGCTCGGTGATCCCTTCATCGTATTTCCGTCTTGATTTCATGTGGAACTTTTGTGTCTTTCTCTCACTTTAACTACCGCTACCGCTTTGTTATCATCGCGGTATATAGTGCGACTGTTTCCACGAAATATTGAATGTTGTTACAGTCTGAACAACATTTTATATTTTTATTTCCATTATATCTTTTAAACAACAGTAGTTATTTTTTATTAATTCATGTAACCTCCTGTTTTCATTGCTGATCTTTCCTCACATCTGTATTGTTGCATTTCTTTTGTTAGTTAGTATTTATAATAATTCAGATATTCATTATTCTTTCATACCTATACAATATTAATTCAATTGACTATATACTAAAGAAATTTTTCTTTTTAATAAGATAATTAATGAAATTTATTTGAAATATTGAATAAAAAAATATTTAAACATCAAATTTACAAAAAAAATAAACAGAATTTAAAATACAGAAATTAGAAAAAAGCTAAAATAGTTTAAAGGTGGTTGCACTTAAAAGTCTATATAAACATGTAAAATTGTATAAATTATTAATAGTATTCATATACGCATGCCGAATACATTCACATATATATATTTATTTGCCGGCGTGTGACTTTGTAACTGTAAATATAAGTGCATGTTTGTACGTCGTATTAAAAATCTATTTAATTTATCTTTACCTTATCCATTTAAAATTCGTCTAATCGTGGTTCAAATTTATTGAATTTTTACACAAAACTTTATCTGTAACCACAGAAAATCTTTAAGAAAAAATTCGTATTTAACGTTACTATTATATATATTTGAAGCAAGAAGCAAGTAAAAACTGCTAAATATTGTAATTCACGTTTACTATTATTATGTATTAGAAGTTCAACTTTTTTTAGTTTGAGACTTTTATAAAATTTTATTAGTAAACCGGTAAAACATAACATTTTAACACAAAATGAAACGGTAGTTTAAAGAAATCGTTATTTTAATTCTTCCATTAAACTGCTAAATGGATAGCATTATTATAGTTTAATTCGCAATTTCTGTTTGAAAAAAATCCATTTTTTGCAAATTTTTGTATGGCCATATAATTGGTTCGTATATTAGGATAATTATGCTGATATAATCTAGATTCAGATGCGTTTACTTGTCATGGCTCTTGCTACAAATGAAACGCAAACAGCGTGATTATTTTTTTATAAGAAATAAGCAAGAGAAATTGAGTAGAGCAAAAAAGTATATTTTACAGTTTATTCTATGTATTAAAAAAAAAAAAGAAAATTGTAAAAATTAAGAAAAATAATTGGAACGTTGGTCGCCGTTAGGAAATTTGTCAAATTTTGTTACCGCAAACAGTCATTGAATCTAAGTCAAGAGTGTGACAAAGGAAGGGGAGAGGGGGATTGATGTTTTTATTACCTTTTGGATTATTTTTAAGTTAAAATAGTATACGATAAAAATTGAATCCTGTTCTCCAACGCGAGAAAAAAATTTTCATAATTTTAAGAAATGGTATATTTTTGTAATTCATTAGTTATACAAAATTTTCAATTATTAGGTATCCATATTAAATTATTTTTTTGATACAAGAGTTCCTACGGATTGATAGTTAAAGCTTTTTCATTTCGTTGTCATTGTATTTTTGTTTATAAGCAAAATCGAAGACTGAAGTTTAATTTTTTCTGCAGAAATAATGTACTGGTATATAATTTTAAAATAGACAAAGGATTGAATTTTGTACTGAATTACATAATTTTTTACCATTTCGAATGGTAAAATGGGCGGTTTCGAATCAAGTTCAAGGTACGATTTGGATCATTTATGCATCGATAATTATTTTTCAAATTTGATGTATTATTAATAGATATGAGAAATTTGATATTAGTAAAATTTTATTTAATATAGTAACTACTCGTTTATAGTCATGATTCCAAGTGACTTCAATTACATCGTGTGCAACAGTTTGTCTCTTTGTAAAATATTGCTTATGTAGAGTTCACTCGTGCACATATAAGTGTCCAAGTTATTAGTTCAAGTATCAACTTAAGGACTTGTGAGTTATTCATTAAAAAATTTGACAACCAGAAGCATTCGCTCTTTTCGGATATAAAAATTTCCCTTCGCCTTTTTTAGAATAACGTAAAATCTCTTTAAATCATTTTGAAACAACTCTTATATTAGTGAATATGTGTATAATCGGGAAAGATTTTTGAACATATATTTGCATTCAATGAACTTTTCTTATATACATCTTTTCAATATTTATCGAACATTTACATTTTTCATTGTGTAAAAAAATTAGCATTTTTATCCGTGTTTTATTTAATAGCTTTATTAACCCGTTACGCCATCCGTATTATTATTATTCATGATTGTCTAATATTTGCTTAATTGCTTACAATGGATCTAGTATTATGTTATCTACGTAAGGAATCTTCGATAAAATTTCTTAACAATTATTCGGCTGAGTTATAATATGGAAAAAGTGATGAAATATCTGGCAAATTATTACAATTCTTCTCGTATTCTTCAAAGTTCAGAGTGGATATGCAATTGAAACGATTAATTGTTTCTTTAGTACTTTAACTTTATATTAGGAGCAAACGAGTAAACAGATTTATTCGATAAAATTCTATGCGTTTTCGTCCTGTATGTTTACGAATATTTTTGTTTTCCTGCCCAGTTACATTTATGTGACTAACATTTTTAGATTATTGCAGAAATATTAGTTTAAAAAATGTATCGGTAAAATGTTAATCCTGTCCTCGAATACTCCTTATCGTCTCTTTTATCAGTTTATTAAATGATAATCGTTAGTGAAAAGCACGAAAAAAATGGTATAACGGATGCGGTATAATTTTATGCGCGTTATACACCGCACGGGTGCTTTCATAAAAGTAAAATCTGTCAAATTTGGAGCCACATTCGAGAACTTAATAAATATGGGCTAAGTTATGCGGAGCGAACACGAATGAAAGAAGGTCAATATGAAACGAAGGATTGAGTAAATAATTTTTGTACTTAAATACGAGGTTAAAGGGTAAAGGTATATCGCTAGGGGAGTGGGTGTAGGGGAAGTTAACAACAGATTAAGTGCTGCAAGTACCCGAGTGACTCCGAGGCACGAAGGATATTCGTGCAAGCGCGGTGTAAAACACCCTCTGCGCGTGTTCTCGGAGTGCAGGTCGGGAGTTCGTGACCACGTGATCACGCAGTTGCGTGCAAAACATAAGAAGGAAAGAAAAGAAAAAAGAAAAAAGCTGCTAAAATCAGAGACAAAGTCTTAATGTTTACCCCGTTGATAAACGAGTCTGGGCATAAGTTGCGCTTCGCACGACAAAGATTAATTTACACGATGGCACCTCGAACAGTAGCAATACGTGGGAGGGAGTGCCTTTGATCATCGCTCGAACAGAAGGAAACTTGTAGCTGCACATGAACTTTGCGTTTACGAATGCTGTATTAAAAAAATTCGCATTAAAGTGGTAGTTTCGTGTTTTTTAGTCAAAGAAATAACAAAGCACCAATTATTGTATAATTTAATTCTTTAATTGAATAAATATTTTATTATCACATATCTGAAAATAAAAAAGTACACACTACATAGATAAATATTAGGAAATTTGAAATATTTAGATTTTATATAATTTTTTAGTTGTTTCAGTTGTTCTGTACACATGTAAGTTCGACTGCTCTTACAGTCAGTGTACAGAGTGAAAGAAGAAGAATTTTATCACATTCGACGATTCCAAGGTACAGTTGTAGTGACTAAAATGTCAATATCGGTCCTTCTCGGTGATCCAAAATATCTGAAAAAGATTATCGGTGAAAGAGTGCGTTAAATTAATTATTTCTCTTGTGGCATAAAAACTCTGATATTAAAAACATGAACGCTTTTGTGTATGTTTATTATACGGAAAATTTCAAATAATTTTTATAAAAACGAAATCTAAATCTTATCTGAGACAAGAGTACGAGCTAAACTACATCCGAACATTTCGCAACTATTTTAAGTGACGAACGGTAGGAAAATTATAATCACAATATTCTTTTTTGAAAGCACAATTTTTAAGTGTAATAGATCCGTGAAAATTAAAGCCACTTCATTATCTAATATCAAATGCTTGGAATTAAAAAAAATTATAATTATATAATGTGCTGACAACAATGGTCTTTGTTTTTACGTAAATGTAAACGTGAAAAAAGAGCATAAGTTTTGACTAAAAGTAAAATGACTCCTCGTCAATTAATTCACTTTTATTTGTTACATAACGAACGCGTATTTTTAAATCACAGTTATTTCAACACATAATATTAAACGTTTCATGAGCTGAGCATATCAATGAAAGATGTTTAGAAGATGTACAATAGAATTTGAAATCAATAAATATGCACCTTTTGCTATGCTCCACCACGGCAGTGTAATGTAGGTGAGGAAGGCGTTGAGAGGGACGGACTGGGCTCTTTTTGTTTCCTTCCAAAAGTGAAAGGTTTGGGTGAACCCACGCATCGTCCACAATGGATTATAGGCTCCATCGTCTAGTTCTAAGAACATTAATGAATAACAAAATAATTATAAGCCCAGACAAGTTTTTTTTCGATCAAACAATAATAACGAAATATAAAAGCTTATCAATACCATACCAACGTTAAAAATTACAAATTGATATGCTTTTACGAATCTCATTTTTGAGGCTCGATGTTAATTTTTATTTCCGTCAAAACATTAAACTTATCAATTAAATATAATATGCTTTAATTATTGATTAACTGCAATTGTTCTAATCGAATATTCTATCATTATTTTAATTTTAGAAAGAATATAGAAATTTTTTTATTAGAGAATCCGTTCTCTTTTTCTTAATTATTTTTTATAATTTATGTCGTTAACGTTATACTATGGCAATAGTATTTTCTTGATTTTTGTTTACTAACGTTTAATATTTCTATAATTTATAAAAATGTAGTGATGCTGTATAAAGTATATATTAGATGTTAATATAATATTAGATGTAAAGTCAAAGTGTATATATTTGGAATTATTTTTGGAAGGGCATTGGATTGTAGGAGAGAAAAGCTTCACATAAATTGAAACAACTATAAAGATATAAAGATCTGAAAGAATGGAGCAGTGATAATAATTGTAAATCATGCCGCGTGTCTGTAAATGCAAATAAATCATATTTTATTGCACAAATAAAAGATTTCTAACGATTAAATTAAAATGTTTTTGCATACGTAGTAATTGAAATATATCGACGTATTTTTACGTCAATATTCGTAAATCTTATTGAGGTTAAGAAGGTTTGTTTTTAGATTTTTCAGGGCTTTAGATACAGTAAAATTTCAAATTTTAAAAAATAGCTGAAATTTAATTAATTTTTCAATTTTTCCTAAATTTTACAAACATTCTTACTAACGATAAAATTTATTGACAATATATATGCCATTGTAACACTTGAATATTATTTACATTTTGTAAAAGAATAGACTAATTACAAGTCGACAACAACTCATTAGTAAACTGGGTTTCCATAAATGCAGATATATTTTTATAAAATATTAATGTTTTAATATCTTATAAAAATAATATTTATTATGTCAATATTGGCTTTATCATCTCATAAGATCATGTAAGTAATTTTGGCTAAAAATATTTTTTAAAAAATAATTTTTTTATAAGACACGTGCGAACATTATTCAATTACTAACAGTAAATTTATAAAAGAACGAATACAGTAACGTTTAAAATTCGAATTTACTTTTAAACAGAAATATATTTATAAAATAAAACTTAAACATCCTTTTAGCATTGTTTACAGTTAATATTAATTCTGCACACTTGAAAATTGCCTTTGCCTGCATATTTTCGCACCTTGAGGGAGTAGTCTAAGGGTAAAATGAGGTAAACTAATTACTTGTTTCGTATTGTGTGCTTGTATAATATATATTTTGTGTTTCGCGTATCATCTTTTTGGGCAAGCCAGTAGACCTCGAATAGACCCTTTATGCGGAATTCATCTTTTAAATTTTAATAATTATTACGACTATTTAAATTTATTCCAAATAATTTTCTTTAGCAGGAAAACATGATTTATAAGAAATACGTGAAATTACGTTGCAATTAAATTTTAATTTATTTTCTAAATTATGTTTTTCATATTTTTAAAGCGAAAGCTATGTTTTAATGATAATTATTAAATTATTTATAATCGTAAATAAAAAATCTCCTTTATATTAAAGAAGGCATTTTTACAATATATACATTTATCTTATGAATTCTTACTTAAAGATTGACTTTTATATTTATTATTAAGATGGTGGTCTTAAAGATATTATATTCTATTTGGAAATAAGATTAGATATCTTTTTTTTTTAAATTTAAATCTGATATATTATTTGTAAATTACAATTATTTTCGAGTCATAAATAACGCAGATTTAATTTGTATTAAAATATAATTCACACAGTGATGGTCGATGTTGGAAATATATTTATTGTACAAATCTTCTCCGACAATTTAAGCGTTAGGAATAACAGCATCTACAGTAGCAGCGAAATTTATATTGAACTTTTTATCAACAATGATTAACTGAAATAACGATTGTCTACGTAGATTGATATCGGTAGTTCGAGTACGTATATTACACACTTATAATTACAAATTAATCGGTAAACTTTAAAAAAAATTACAAATCAAAAGCGAATCCTAAAATTTATTTCTGATGTTCATTCAATTTATCAGATTTGAAATGATAAAGTTTTAAATTGCAATAAACTGTTTGTCTAAATCTAAAAATGCACCAGAGCAATCGTATCTTAAAAAAGGTTAAATACAAATAAATTAAGACTGACTATTCTAACAATTCAGGTATACGTCCGAATACGCCGGATCGAGTTTAGTGCAATATACAATCACCACATAGTAGTTGTAATGATATAATTACGGGCAAATATAAATAGTCAAATATAAGTATTGAAAAGTCAGTTCTAGAAAAGAAGCTTGAATTCCGTAAGACAAAAAGGATCCATTCGAATTTCGTTCTATTCACGGATGAATGTGGTAGTTGGTAACTGATAGCTTTGCTCGAAAGAACTATTACCCTGAGAGCCGGGACGTCGAGGGAGCTCACACCAATAGTAGATCGCGGTGCCATCCGGAGTGACACGATGTGGAGGTAGTAGATTGCCCGTAACGCAGCCCGAGTAGGCTCTTCTCCTACGTCTTCTCGGAAGGGTGGCACTTCTTTCTGGACACTGAGCTCTTGTAATCTTGGCGTTTGCGTTATTGTCCTTTGAATTGGTATCCGTTTCAACTTCGTTTTCGTTTTCGTTCCTTTCCAAATACAAGACATTCTCTTGGCTATTATTATCGTCGTTCATAAGCAATGTTGCGGTTGTCTTTTCGTTCGCGAGGCTACGCGATCTACCGCGTCGACGCTCGTTCGAGCGAAGAGATCGCAGATAACTAGGCCGATGATGAGGCGACGTTTCGTTATTCTCGCAACAGATCAAGGGTAACTCCTCCTTACCATGAACGAATATGGCACCTGAATCGAGTTTCTGGCGCACGTTATCATCGGTGGGTGAAGAGCCCTTGGGCAACAGAATTTCACTACCTACTTCGATCGTTTGATGCCGTTGTTCTTGTTGTTGGTTCTCGTCCATAGACTCATTGCTTTTACAACCTAAGGCGGATAGTTGTGAGGTATTAACGCAGGTACGAATTTCATAAATATTTTATTAATTCTCTATGGTTCAATAAGTTTAGATTTTTTCTCTTTTTTCTCATAAGGTTCAAGTTTCGTGCTTCCTAAACTCGCTTCATATAATTACTTTTTTTCAACGATACTTCTTTCGGCATTTTTTAACAAATTACAAACTTCCATTACTTTATTTATCCAGAGTATTACCTAATATTTGTCTCTCTGAAACACTTTCATTTACATAATACAAAAATATAATAAAATCATTCAAATGCAAAGGAATTTTATTTTTCAATTGCAAATGTTATATAATTACTCTACGATTGCAATCCGTAAATATTTTTGGAAAAGTATTTCATTTATTATTGAAAACATTAAGGACGAATAAAATATAGACGAAAACGTTATGTTTTATATTTACGATTGTCCAAGTCTAGAAAAAGGAAACAAACTCTTGATTGACGTCTGTTATTGAAATTATTGGTAAAGTTAATAAAGTTGTTAAGGATTATCTTCAATATTAACATATTTCGAACTCGAGAGATTATTTTCATCTAAAATGTTTGTCAAACGAACGACTATAAATCACATGTATAACTTTATATTTCTACACTAGATCACATTAGCTTAATTTTGCATTTAATATTTTAATTTTATGAGTTATCAATATTACAATTATGAAAATAGAAATGTCTTAATGGTTTACCTTTTTAATAGACAACAATAAAAAAACTCGAAGCTATTCGATGATAAAATCTTGCCAAATAATAAGTTTTTTCAAGTAATGTTTGAAAGTATTATATTTTTGCATCAAAATATTAGTCTTATTAAGTTTAACAAGGATGCGTTTTTAAAAACTTGGAATTAGTCATTATTAAAGGTTTAAAATAATTGGAAAAACTGTATTTACACGTATTCTTGATAAATTTT
The DNA here is from genome assembly GCA_018907185.1 of Platyscapa corneri. Classification (NCBI taxonomy): domain Eukaryota; kingdom Metazoa; phylum Arthropoda; class Insecta; order Hymenoptera; family Agaonidae; genus Platyscapa; species Platyscapa corneri. The sequence continues at coordinate 2,027,857 of JACCHW010000014.1, forward strand.
GTTTTGTCAATCACAGACTAGTGTTTATTGATTTCCGCGCGTTTAAGATAATATCTGCTCTTGCCTTAAAGCCAAGAATAATTTCCACCAAATGAACCACTAGGAAAAAAGAGAAAATCAGCGCAAACAAAGGGACTAAAAAATATAATAAGGGGAACATAAGCTGCAGACTTGAACGAATTGAATACTGTCAATCTCGTTAAATCGGCAATGTCAGAAGTGAATTCGAGCCCAATTTCTGGGTTCGAATAACTCCACATCTGCGATCCACCGAATCGGCGTTCGGTTCATGGTTCGTATTGAGCTCAACGACAAGAATAATGGGCCACCGCGGGGGTGAATTCTCTTTATTATATTTCTTGTTGGGGTTTGTGCTCACCGCCCGGCGGCTCAAGGTCGCTGCCTCCCTCCCTTCTGATCGTGGGCCCACGGACGGCGCGGCCCAGTAGCGGGGACCATCCCGCGGCGAGGCGCGCATGCTGGGAGCTTCTACGAACAGCAGCCGGTGATGACTGGGCCGATCTGTGACCTTCGCGGGTAGTTCGGCGCGGACAGCTTCCCCAACACCGACCCTCGTCATCCTGACTCTCGTTGCCTATCCGTACCCACCGCGACGTACAACGCCCGAAAAAACAGAAGCAAAGGGGTATTCACACAGACTTGGACTGGTTACGCTAATTCTTGCGACATTTTTTTAGGGGAGGGGGCTTTTCTTATAAGGAGTAGCCAGAGTTCGGGTATTTAACAATTTTTTCGAGACGACTGATCGACTTGTTTCGCGCACTCAGCTAAACTTACTCAACTCTTACCTAACAGTGCATTTCATTCTCCAATCGCAATCTTGAACGTATTTGGAGTAGTCACTTGGATCTGTCGAGGTTCTCAATATGTTTCGCGCGACATTTTCCACTATATCGTTCCGTTTTATGATCAGTTTTATCGCTTTTAGGATTCCGCGATAAAGTAGAAAGCCAAGTTTACATAAATATTTGCACTTTTATTTTATAGCGTCTCTTTAAATCCGTCAGCTATAAAACTAAATCACTGAGAGATATTTACGCACTTTTGACCGTCTCGTACTGATAAAAAAATACACGAAATGTATTGATATTACCTAATTCAAATGTACTTATAAATAAACACGAATTAAACCCTTACTGATGTTTGTTTTTAATGCTGTTTCGAAGGGATTTTTAGAAATCTGTTAAAAAACGTATAATTTTATCTGTATTCGAAGACAATATTTATCTAATAATATGCAGTTATAAAGTTTATTATTGACGTTTTAGTATCAAAATCGATGATTCAAAAAAGTAACTTATATAATAACTATTATTATTAATGAAAAACTGTTAAACTTTCAAACTATAAATAATGCATATTAAATCTGAAGCCTGATTTACTATATGTTGGAGACATACTGAATTATTCCGATTTTGAATTTTACAACAATTTTTAAATCGAATAAATTTTTTTAATTTAATCAAACTATAATTGAACCCAAAATATCTTTCAAAGTCTGATAAAACAAGATAATTTAGATATTCTCGTTTTTGCTTATTATCAGGAATGATTATAGTAAAAGATTAAGTAGTTTAAATATAATCGGTGAAGCATTTTGACGATATATATTTATTGCTACGCATTCGATTTCAAGATAATTTTTGTACTTCTTTTAACACAAATTTTAAAGCTTCTTCATTAGGAAAACATTATTAGTTCGAGTAAATTACTGTTTTTAGGTACTATATAGTTATTTAATAGATTATTTATAGTTTTTATTTGTAAATTACAATAATAAAAGTGCAATTATGTTACATTAAGTGTGAAATTTATTTCATTATTTTCATGATTGTAGAAAATGATCGCATTTTAGCGTATCTTATTCATTTCTATAACATTCTATTTTGAAACTCGTGTTTTTATATTGTTCTGGGTAAGTAGTCGATGCGACCATAAACTGTGGACCTACAAATTTAACATCAAATCCCTTCGATCGATAAGCGATAAATTTGTTCCAAATTTATTTAAACACGGATTCGTGTAAAATATCACGTAAAAATTACACTGTAAACGGTTTATGTTATTTAGGTCTATCGATTATTTCAAAAACTTTGTCGAGTTCATAACTTTAAAAAAAATATTCATATCTGCTTGTTGCAAAATTAAAATAGTTTTAAGTATTTAGAGTATTGATTGGTTCTGTTCTTTATTATGTACACGCACACAAATTTCATCATTTACGTTTGGAAAATTTATACATTATCTCGCAAGTATTATTCAAGTATATAAAAGTTAATTTTTGAAGTATCCTAGTTATTTTTCTTACGTAATAATAAGATTTGAATATTAAATATAAATGTAACGATATACAATAAATATAAATACAGCTTTCTATATTTAGCTCATTATGATAATTTTGTTTATTATGATGCTTCTACTTATGATTTGGTCTTTACTCTTTCTTCAAATTCCTTTTATAAAACGCTATTTTTACGCTAAAAAAATTATTGGATCATTAAAAACAAATGAATATTCAGGGATGAAGAGGTTTTATTTAATTTAAATAGAGTAACGTAGAGTATTTTTAGTATTAATCGAGTAATTTTTCGCTCAGCATAAAATGAAAAAAAAATATTGCATGCATAGATATGAAATATCAAGGCAAAGATCAGGATAAATTTAGAAGTGCCGCATGATCCATGAAATGATAAAAGTGCCATATGATATTATTGTAGGATATAATTTATCTGTGAAGGCTTAAAATTGTGCACTATATATATTTTTAGCTATTGAATTGTCAAAAACTTGTATACGCAACATTCCCAAGTTGATATTATATATAGAATAAATGTCGGAATTCAATAGTTAAATAAATATTTTCCTTAGTGCTTTTACATTTTAAAAATAGCAGTATACTTGTAACTGAATCAAAGTATATATTTAATATAATACGTTTGTGTTTCAGTGCTAGAAATTACTAAATAATTTGTATGATATTTCCGTGAAAATTTATCGTTGGACAAAATATACGATTTGAGGCTATAATTTCAGACGAAAACTTATTTTATTTTTAGAAATCATTGTTTAAAATGCATAGTTAAGTGAAGTTTACGCGATGATAAAATATAAAATATTTATATTGTCTCGTAAGAGTGAAGTTCCGAGAAGCGATCCACGGGATCATGTACAGATCGACTTAGAGTGCAGGGGTAGAATGGTGGGACTCTAAACATGGTGAAGAGCTTGCAACGGGTTCGTTTCGCTTATTCGGCTACTTCAGGCTCTTGGCGCCTACTTTCCTTTCACTCTCTGCCGATTATCACGAGAATATTTTTACTCGCTGCAAGTCTGTTCTCCGTCCCCGTAAACAATGAATTTATGTTATGGTACACCTGTATTTTTTTATTGTTTCTTTCTTCTCACCAATATTCCCAGTAGTTTCCCAGCCCAATGAAAACTTCTTCATGCTTTACAATATAAAAAAAGAAATAAAATGATGGATGCACACAAGCATTGAAATTTTATACTACTTACTCGAATAATTAAACTGTAAATGCTTAGACAATTTGATTTTCGCGTATAATACGATTTTTTCTAAGATCATTAAATCTCGCATGGTTTTAATAATTTTCAAAGTATATATTTATATAAGGGAATGTCAGGAACGTGAATTTAAAATTACTTTTCATATTTTAAAAAAATGCATACGAATAATTTGATGAATAAGATAAATAAAAACTATTGAAATGCGGGGAATTAAACAAGAGTGATAGAGTAATTTATATTTTATGCAAGGAATATTCATTTTCTTAAAATAATTCTTGAAGTTTTTTAATATTTTATGTTTAAAGTTTAAATTAAGTAACGAGCGTTTAAAATGTTGGTAATTACTTTAGTGGAATCTTGTCTCCAAGAGATATCAAAGATAAGCAAAAATCTAACGTGACGAACGCTAATATAATAAATATTAATATCAGCACAAGTGTAAGTATTGGAAATTACCATTGTTATTTGTAAAGGAAAACATTGGAAAACATGTTTAAGAATTATTTCTGGCATTCCGCCTGCGTATACTCGTACATTAGTGTAATGGGAAGTAAGCGTTGCTAGAACTGACGAAGAGATTATTGTATTTGCTGCAATAGTTAAATATAATAAAATAATTTCTCTTTGACGTCTTGATTTGGATGTTTGCAGGCATTTGCCACCATTAGCTGGTAAATGGGCACAGAAGGAAGCAATGATTTAGTAGCGTCGAGCACTGAAAGCGATAGTGTGCGTTCGTGTATAGTGTTTAAGAAAGATGTTTTCACGAATTACCATCTCGTACATCCCCGGCCTCTATTTCGTTGAGGCCGCTGGCTATCGAATCTAGTCCTTCGTTCTCGGATCGGGCCTTGGCTCCGTTACCCTCGGGTTTGGTGCGCCACCCGCCCCGCACGAAGTTGTTGAGATTGGCGCTCGGATCCGATAGTCTGCGCTGGTGCCGGTACATGAACAGTTCTTCGGCATCATCCCAGTCTGCGTCCCATAAAGCATCTGTGGCACAGTAGCCCGGTTCCGAGGTTGGCGTCTCGACCCCTGAGCCCGTCGGCTTCGTTACAGCCATCTCAGCGTGACCTTTGCCTTCAAAATCAAACTTTTATTATTTGCGCTCCAACTGAAACTCGAACTCTTTTTTTTTTTTTGTAATTAATGCGTTATGACGAATTTTCATTAATTTCAATCTGTCAATGGAATTTAAAAATTTGCAGGTGTGTTTTAAAGTTTAATAAAAGGTTGTCTGATTTGCAGTGTAGGCTAAGTTAATAACTACTGTTAACAGTGTAAACAGTGAGAACATGTCGACACTGGTGAAGGAGACACGAGTTAGTGGGCGATTTTTTTTTTAAAATCAAAATGAAGTTATCTTGTCGAATAATATTTCCTCATCTTTTATTATTTATTAGTATCACCATTAGAATCGCCTTACAATATTATTGCCGAATTATTCGAACAACAAGCATGATATTTATTTTGGCCTAACTCTAAGTAAAAATATTGCAGAACAGAAACATCCGATTAAATATGTATAGAATAAATAAGTAATAAATTTTTCACTCCTTATTTTTCAATCAATAAGTTGAAGTTGAGAACTTTTATAAAAGACACCGATATTTTGAAATTAAATACTATTTTTCAAAATAAATATTATAATTATGATTATCAAGAGCCGATAAAAGATTGCAATTGCGATTTTTAACAGAAAAATTTGCTACTTCTATTGGCATCACCTGAATTTTTCGCGTACAATAATCCAACGCAACAATTAAATTTAACAAATTTTCGGCATCGTAGAATGATTTCTAAGAACAGATTTTGTTTTTCATAGCGTGATTTCTTTTAAAATTATTTGACAACATAATTACATCATTAGTAATTTACGCAGCATGTCTTTTATTAAGTCTGTGCTTTTTTGATTAAATATTTCAGGAATTAAAATTACCTTGAGGTCCTTTCATTCTTACGAATTCAACTCTCTGAGATCCTGTCCCCGAAAACAGTCCAAACGTCATCCGTTGAGCCATTTTTGTACTGAGACTTGACTGAAACGGGACAGAATAGTTATCTAATGATAATATAATAATACTATTATCGTAATAATTGGAAACTCACTCTTGCGTCATAAACTTTCTTGAGAGCGTCGTATCTAATAGAACCAAGAAAAATCACTCCTTGAATTACTCCTTCTCTGTCGGAGGCCACCAGTTCTACGCAGACCATCTCACCGTCTCTGACTAGAATATCACAGAAAACCTCGTCGAAGTTATCCACCATGAAGCAGATGTGCGGATACGTCATCTCTTCAAGGTCGCCTTTTGCATCCATCCGTCGACGACTCGGACTAGCATATACTTTTTGAGAATGTCTTCGTAATACCTGCATTTATAATTGCAATTTTATCTTCAGCATTTATTACGGAAATTATATCACAGACAACTACTCCCGGTTTACCAACATTAAATTGTCAAGTTATTTGAATAAGTATACGAAGTATTCGTAGTGCACGCGATATTAATTTAGTCTCTAATGCGTATTGATCGGCGTTTAAGGTAAAATAGTTATTGCTCGTTGAACAATCTACTCTCTGATGGGGATTAAATTTTAGAATACATAATTATCTCACAACGAATATGCAGATATGGTATATTTGAATATTAGTTGTTAAAAGTTGTAAATTTGTTTTTCATCGTATAAGCTTAGATTGAAATCAATGAAAATTTAAATTCAACCGTGCAGCACCTACTTGTAAGACATTTGAAAGCCATTTTGAAATATTGCAAAATTTTGAAGGAATTATAAATAGCGACTAATAGGACTGAATTACCGAATAAATTAATTCGACGTGTTTTTTGATAGTTATACTCTGAGAAAAGAAATAATATTCTTTATTTTCTCTTTTATATCGTCTAAAGCTTAAGACATTTTTAACATATAAATTCGCATTAAAAGATCGTGGTAATAGTGATTTTAATACTTTTTTGCTGCAGCAGCTGCATTCAGATGTAGTATCGGTTATGATACGAACTAAAATTTATAATGAAATGATCATATTCCAGTAAGAACTATAAAATTTTCAAAGCGATGATTAGTTTTGTGCCGAGGAAGCAAATTTTAATTTTTCTTTTACTTTTATAACAAAGTAGAAATGAATTTGTGGCTTAGTTTTTACCGAAATAATTATAAACTTGGTTCTATTGTGTGGTTGCTTAATTAATAATATGTATTTTGAGACATGTATTATTTTCAATTAATCGTTGAATGTAATTATGAGAAAAATATCAATTTCAATTGTTTTAATTTCGAATTTTAAGATTTATTCATTCTATTTATCTAATTTATGGGAAAAATTATTTAGAAGCTTTTTTGTTTATATTTCGGTTGATTTACCCGCTTGCCAGTACGTGATGCACTGATAATAATGTGACGAACTGGGACGAACTAAATAAAAAATACTTACTTGCAATTCCTTAGGACTCGTCCTTGTGCAGATGGCAAGCGTAAGCGTGTAATCGAATTGATGCACAACCAGATTAAGATAAACCGTCTCCTCCCAATCAATATCAGGATCTCCGATGGGTAGCTTTTTGCTATCTTTACGAAAAACATCGACTTCCGTTTCAAATTTGGGCAAGTATCTTGATGATGTCTTAACGTGTTTCTTGCGTACAAAAAACAGGAGATCGTCGCCATCTATCGTGTGCTCAGCTTGAAATAGGAAATGTCGAACAAACAGGTCTGTCCAGTAAGTTGTTCCTTGCAGCATAACAAACCCTGAATCTGTGTCAATTCACATTCTGATTTATGACCATTTTTCTGCCTTTCAATTAATAGAAAATAGCGAGAATCTTTTACAATATTGATAATTTCGATTATTATGCTTGATTATTCCTTATTATGAAGACGATAATAATAATGATATATAAGTACGATTTATAAGAGTAATTTTATAACTTTTATGTTGGTACAATAATGGCAAGAGATAAAATTATGGAGTTTATAAAAATATCATAAATACGATACGCGAGACATAAAAATCCATATTTCAGGTCAAATATTATTAAGAAATTTTATTAATCTATGTTAATACTGCATTTCCTTATTTTTTCTTTAAAATTATCTCTATTTTATTTGTTTAAAAGTGATTTAGATACATATATCCAGTTTTCCGGCTAACAATTTATTTAATAGCTAAATAATATGTTAGCAAGACGATAATATTTGCTTAATTTTCTATTTTATCATCATCACGGTTGAGTTTCATAAGAACGAGGTCTTAGGACAATTAAAGAATTTTTTTTAAATGATTCCTTTAATTAAAAACATACTGTAATTATATTAGAAATTATAATATTTTAAAATTCATATGGAAAAATTCTCGAAAGAGTAAAATAGAACAAATGTTAAATTTTTTATATTTTCACGTAATATGTTTTGAAAATACTAATAATTACGTGTTGTAGAACACAATAATTGAAGCCATTGGTACTTGTAATTAAGATATGTATGAATAAGATCCACAATTCGAATTAAATGAATACTTTATAATATCTGTGTGTACGAAAATGTTCTTCTTTATTGCTAACTTCATAATATTATAATTTATTGACGTAAATAAATTAGTCTTATAATACTTGCTTTAAATGCCATAATTAATAGTCGAAAAATATAATAAGTGAAAGAAACCGTACGATTAATATTTTTTTTTACCTTTTCAATTAAAAAAATATTATGATAAACATTACCAATAAAAACAATAGAAAGTTCTATGAGTGGTAATTCTCTAATTATTTAAAAGAATAGTAAATATGATGTAGCGATTGAAAATAATCTAGTTTTCTATAAAATCAAGAAACTTTATCAATATTTATGAAACATTTAATTCTTAGTTACTATCGATGTGTTTATGTTCGTGAATATTATGCACTGAATGAAACAGTTCGATTAGTAGGTCACTAGTTGAAAATTGATATGCGTGTAATCTTATATGCATGGATTTAAGATTTTTGAAAAAAAGTAAAGAATCACGATCATTTTAATCGTAAAATTTATTTTCAAATCTTTAATAATAGATATTTTTAATGAGTATAATAACGAGTAAAGTTTCACGATTTGCATTTTATTTTTTTAGTATATTCATAATGAATATGAAATTAAACTTAAAATTAGCAACTTCAGCTTTTTTACTATCATTAAATTACGAAATTTTAATAGTAGAAGCATACATCAAAGTTATATACATTTTAATGATTAATAATTTATTTAAATTTGTTTAATAAACGTTAATTTATCAAATACCGAATAATTTACCGAGGAAAGATGTTTTTAAACGATTAAAAACACAAAAATTTTCTATTCTACTTAAGAATAACGGAGCTCGTTTTTACTGTTTTATAGATAAGATAAAGCGAAATATGAAATGATTCATGAGTTATTAACATTTCTAAATATCGATTACAATGTTTAAACATATCTAATTTGTATTTTATATCAATTCGTAATCAATGTAGATTCTTACGATGTATCCAGTTATAGAATTTACAATTTTAATGTTAATATTTTTAATAACTTGAATTGCAGCCATATAAATGTATTATAAATTTTTAATTAAAACGAATACATTGGTGAGGTAATTTATTAGTTTAATTAGAATATTTTCAATACGAGTAAAGTAATTAGTAATTTTGTAATAAATTGTACGGCGCAATATTTAAACAAACACTTTAGTTTGTACAAGCAAAATTATAATTTTATCCGTCTTGTACTAGTGCGAGCTTATACTTTATATTTGATAATGAAACAAGAGTTTGCGAAGAAATTTTATTATACATATTATAATGTGGATAAATTTAAAGCGATGAAATTTGAGAGAAAAGCTGGGCCACGTCGGCTCGTAAAATTGGCGTTTACGATATCGATTCAAGGGGGTTAATTCTAGGTTTGCTGTCCTGAGGTTTCCAATCGCTGTATCACGCTAGTCGACACTTGCACTTGTTTTTCTTTGTCTGTTGTCGCTCGCTCGCGCTCTCCTTTTAACAACGCAAACAACTCGCAAGAGCGAATCTGAATACACGCAAGAAAAATGGATATGTGTGGGTGACGTACCGTCTTTGAGCAGTTGCCGCATTTCCTTTGTCCTTTGGAAGTTGATCTCCTCGAGGAGTTGTTCCAGCATCGTCGGCGGTCTGCCGAGGCCAGTCGAACCAGCCGCCAGACTCGCCATTTCCTACCTTTCGTTTTCTTCTATTTTCTTAATCGCATGCACATGCATGCGCGCGCTCACAGTTATGTGCACGCACATACACACTTGTCACTTATCAATTCTCTTTTCTTTCATGTCACCACAAGCCAGCGATTGCCTACCCGTCTGCTGCTACTTTTCAACCCTCAAACATTCCTGTTTTCCCGGCAATTAAACTCATCTTCGAGGCTTTATTCTTGCAATGGATGATTTTTCCAAGTCCAAGTGTAAGTTAGAGCCTGCGGTCTGTCTCATTTGAAAGAAACACATTACGCATCCCCGGAACTTAGCCGAAATGTACGCACGACATATACAAAAAGCGTCTGAAGCGACGGGTGAGAATGTCGACGTTGATAGTGAATAAAGGAGGGCGCGAGTTAGGTTAAGTCGATATTTTAGCGCCTGCGCAATAAAGTAGATCAAGGCGGCGCGAATATTTGTACCCACCTGCACGAGTTACCTTTGAATTATTTAATAGAAGTTAGTTTACCAGATATTTACTAGTCGCTCATCAGTTTTTAACTGAATCATCGTACTTTTTAGCGAAGCTCGTACATATCACCTATTATGTATGAGAAAATAAATAACAGGAGATCTGATTATTTTTCCTACGGACCATAATTTTATAAATAATAATTTATAAATAACACTCGTTCTTTATAGATAAAGTTTATAAATTCCAAATTACGAAATATATTAGATGGGATAATAATTAAGTATATTAAATAATGAAAATTGCACATCGATCAGAAATTTTAATAATTTTTCGTATTACGAGAAAAAATGTACATCTGCATATAAAAGTGTAATATAAGTTTTTCTAAAAGTCAATTTATGAAATCTATAAATATATAAGTTCTGGTATGGAATTATATGTTAAGTATATAATATGCAATATTTTTATTTATATTGATAATATAATAATAATGATTAGAATAACGACTGATAATAATGATAGTAAGTAGCATAATGATAATTTGTATATTAATTATTAATACTATCTATTAACGTGTAATTTGCAAAAGCATTTTTCATTTTAAATCATATTAACGATGACAAAATAATTCATTTGTTTTACGCGTATATTTTTTACGTAATTAATAAATTAAATTTGACGTAAGTGCTTAGTAGAACTTTATATAAGTATTTGTGGTACATCCATTAAAATTAATTGAATCACTTATACAAATAGGTGAGAGTGGTCTTTAAATTAAAATATAATATTTATTTTTTTTTATGTAATTCACATGAAAATACTTTTAGCATCAATGACAATAATTTACATGGAAAAATTAAATTATTTAACATTAATTGTTAAGCAAAATACTTGATATTGACCGGATATGTTCTTAATTTCTATCGAATTAAAAGATATGCAGTTATGAAGTAATAAAATAATATTAAATAACCGACAAATAGTTTTACTTATATTTACAGGTATATGCGTAAGAAATAATTAACAAAAGATTTTAATATTATGTTCACGAATGTTTACTTTTAACTAAGAAAAGCGAATGGTTTCAAAGACAGTATAGCATTTTTCAATTTTTGTACTGCCGATTTACTAGTCGACTCTTTGTTTATTTACTTTGCTTGTAGTTATAGCTGCTTATATCTTGTTCGTCGATTAAAATAGATTCTTCGATTTTTCAGTGTTAATAGCATAAACATAATTCTAGGTAGTACATTATATTTTTTTATACATTATAAATAATTTGTAAAATATTAAAACTTAACTAATATCAAAAGTTTGTAAGTAACTATCAATGGTTGGCACATTTTTAGTGATCCACTTAAATTTGCAAAGAATGATTCCAATTTTATATAAATAGCTCTTTACTTTCTTTGTTCACGTGAAGGTGAAGTTTATTAACTACACATTGCATGCTTCACTTGATAGCTTCAAGTATCTGAGTTATTTAAACATCTGTTTTTGCGATTTCATTTAATAAGCACTTGTTTCACGCGAAAACTTTCGAATATTAGTATTATTGATCATTCGTATTATTGAACATTTGGTTAAATGATTTATAACGTAAATGCGAGTGTTCTCCTTTCTTCTTCTCGATAATCCTTTGATTCTACAAATAACGATCTACAGAGAATGATCTTCTATAAAGTTTCAGCTTCCCTCATTAAATATAAGATATTCAAATCCATTATTTTTTCAGTTTTTTTGCTGTCATTCACTTTTTATTTTAATTTCTCTTTTATTTTGAATGAATTTTGTATTCAGCTATAAGGATGTAAGATAAATTTACCTTTTTTACAGCTAATTAATTGGAAAGTAAATTCAATGCATTTAATGTTGATGTTGGTCATATTTATAGTATGATGAGATATGTTTAAATCAAATTTTTGTTCATGTTTTTACTTGCTTTCAAAAATAAGTCGATTACCACAAAATGTGGTGCAAAAGAAAATATATTTTAGTAAAGACAATCATTTTAATTTTCCAAATCGCTTTTATTAGTCTAATGATCGTGTATTCTGCAATGAAAATAAACCATAATTACATCGAGTTTAAGTAGTATCTAAGTCATCGAAGATGATAATAATGCTGTAATAGTGAAATAACGATAATAGTTAGCGGTGCATGCGACAAGCAGTGAGTATTGACATGTGTGTATATAGGGTTGCATCATTTGTAGTGTTTCATAAAATGAACTCTAGTTTAGTAATATTTCAAAATAATCATATTAATTACGTGTTTTGCAAAAAAAAATATTATAAAAATTTGTATTGTAAAAAAATATAATATTTATACATACATACATAAGTATACTGAAGCATTTGTTCATCAGTTCTTACCTTCATTCTGCATGAAAGTATTGAATTTGCTTCTTATAATTAAAAAAATGAGTAAAGAAGTTTAGCTATAACAGTAAATTTTACATTTATAATTTTGATAATGTTTAATGAAATTTTGATTAAATTATAACTTTAGAAGATTTTTTTTTTTGAAAGTCTATTTCGTACTTTAACTATTATTTATTGATATTTACACACATTTATAATAAATTTAACATCTTTTTGAAGATTTTTAGTTTATTTTGTCGAACATATCTATTGGTGCAGGAACTCTTATTTATTATTTTTCATCATTCCTAATTAAAAGGCGCCCTATTTAGTAGCAACGATTAATTGAGATTTAATGATTTTTTTAATAGTTTAAAAGTGATTTTGTATTTTTTTGTATGCTGTATTTACAATTTTCACGTAGTCATGAAACTAAATCTAGTTTGATACCCTGATTTCACATCAATATCATTCTTTTCAAATGTATGTAAATTACATTTTAATAGTTCTGCTAAGATATTTTTCTTGAAAGACTTGTAAATCATCAGTTGTGTTCAATGCATTACTTCATATTGTAACACATTCGCGTAGTGCTTTCATATTTAAAAAGCTAATCTATGTTACTTAAAATATTTACAAGGTATAATTTGCATATACATATACTGAAATTTCCCTATAATTTTAAGAATTTTTTTACGTGAAAAGTATAAAGTGAAATTAAAGCTAATGACAGACACTCACATACATATACGCATGCATTTATAGCTAAAAACTTTATTAGTTCAAGATAATTCAAATTAACAAGAAATTTTTTAAAACGTATAACTTTTCAAAGAATTTTTTTACGTTTATTTTTTTTAACGAAAAAAATTTTGTTATTACTTTAATTCGTCAAATGCTATCTAATATTTCAAAAAGGCTGGAATAAAAATTACTATGAAAATAATTGTAAACGCATGATACTGAGTAGATAGAAAAAGCGTATTTATTTTGTTTAAATTAGTATCTTTTTTATTAATAATACAAAATCAGAAAAATTTTCTATATTTTTTAAAGAACAGAATTGAAATCGATTTAAAATTAATTTTACTATCTTTGAGGTCGTCATTCATTAAAAATGTCTTGACCGAAATAAAAAATAGTATAGATATTAATGTATAAAATGATAAGTAAAAATTGACGTAATTATTTGTAATTGAAATTTTAAGGCATTCATCTTTTAATTACTTAATATTAATTTCATTATTATAAATAATGTAATGATATTTTAAAAACTACGATTATGTAGATAAAATAAATTTAAATACTAAATTTTAACAAAAAAATTATAGATTTAAATATAAAATAAAAAAATCGATTAAAAAGCTATTTTATACATATTTAGAAATATAATACAATATTATTATTTACGGAATAAACTTAAATAGATGTTAAATGAAATAATTATTACAAAATATTTAACGAAATAAGAAAATATCAGTTACAATCTGTTAATTATTTTGAGTAAAAATTTATATTTATGTGTTCTTGTTATTATAATTTTTTACATAATTGATACACAAATTGGTTTTATTACATAAAAATACAAAGTATTTTATTATTTTTACTCTATTTAATATTTTTTTTTAAAAACTACATATAATACTATACTAATACTACCGCATGTAAATGACAATATAAATGTATAAAAAATACTTAACATAAATTTATAATCTATTTTAATTTATTGATAAGTGTTAAAATAATTGTACTAGTTATAGAATTTTCTTCTTCATCATCTTCATCAAAAAGTTTTATATGATATTTCCCCGTATTGTTTCACGATAATTTATTATGAACTATTAGTTTTACTCGTAAATCATTATTACTAATATCTATTGATATAATTTTTAATAACCAATATTAAGAGAGCATTTAACATAGGAAAAAAATATAAGTTTAATGAAAAAAAAATCCATAAATGTCATTAGAACGTAAAATATTTACGATTACTAACTGCATATATTAGTTTATTAATTATAATAGATTCTATTATAAATGTTTAGATATTTCAAATTAATTTTGTGATTTTGTTTTATTTTTTAATAGTAAAACAGTTAATGTAATACTATAATATTTCGGAATAAATCATGTGATCATTTGCTTTACATTATTCTTATTTTACTTTTAAGTAAGTTCGTATTGCTTAACTTTACTAATTTTATGAATCCATAAAATTTTACTTTTTTAGCTAATATTGAAATTATGATTTACATCTATAAATTGGTAATGAGAACTTGCAAACATCCTTTATATCATTTTATCATAATAGAATCAAATTTAATATAAGTTATCCGGAACGGATTTGCAACTGTTTTCGTTAATTCTAATTTATTTTTCACACAAGAAACAAATTTTTCTCAATTTTCCAAATTTGTATATTATAGGTTTAAAGTTCATAAACAATAATGCCATTTAAAATATAATTATTAGAAAAATAATATCGAAATATAATTTTTAAAAACTTTCATTAGCATTAAATAGTTTTTATTAAATTTAAAAAGATTATATTTAATAGTAAAGTTAAAATCTAAGCTTTATTAATATTAGATTAAATAAAAGTCATATTTTTTAATGAAAAAATAAATTATTCATTTACATACTTATGTAATTTATTAAATAGCTTATTATTATTTTTAATTATCACAAAAAAGGTGTACGATATAATAGATGATTAACTTTTAAAGTTGAATTATTCTAAGAAGTATTTTTGAGTCATATAAGTTAGATTTATCTTAAAAACGTCAAAGACAGAGATACGAAATGACCCGACGCTGACTCCATAGATTTTCATATCTGCTTTAAACCATACATCATTGGAAAGAATATTGTTAATTCTATCGTATAAATTCATATTGTACATCGTACTATATATTACTTAAAATTGGAAATTAATGTCGATGAATATACAAGTAAAGATAATTTGCAATATCTGCAGTCAAAAAATCTCCCATGATCTTGTACGATATAAGTATAATAATTAATATAATTTTAATTGGTGTGAACAATCAAGCCAATGTGTTTTATTTTATTTTAAAAACTAACGTTATACTATTGAGGAGTTTGTAACATCTTAAACGTTTATTGAGGTTGAGTCATTAATTTTGAGTCACGGACGGACAAGTCACATCTGAGAGTCACTCGTAAAACAGTGAAAAATGTTTTTAAATTCTAAATTATGCATGAAAAACCGTTTAAAGCAATTTAAATATTCAAATTTTTAAAAAAATTTCAAGAGTCAACGATACAATACAAAATTAAATATGCAAAATAATTTTTTGCTTTAACAAATTAAATCCAAAGGCAAGAGTTAAATCTGTCGGAATAACTTTTTTTACCAGATAGTGGATTAGAAAAAAAGATAAATCAAGCAATAAACGAAATTTCGCAACAAATTTAACATCATTGTTATTCGAAGCGTTGGTATTAATTTTAAAGCTTTAATATTGAAATTAAAACTCTACTTTAAGTGGCGGGTCATCGCTTGTACAAATCTTAGAATTAATTTATTCCAACTTATCATTACGTAATTAAAATTTAAGTTCTCGATCATAGATGAAACTCCGCTACGAATTCGTTTATTGGCGATGCGAAAGAATGTCCGAGCAAGTATTACGCCTCTATTGTATTACAAAAACAAATGACTGAAAAGATTGACAAAAGTTTTACGAAAGTCCTTGGCGTATATTTATCTCGCTATTGCATTGCGGAGAAATATTGAATATTGAAACAAATAAGATACTCGAAGAAAGTTTGTCCGAGGAAGGAAAGCCACGATACTAGGATAACTCGTTAATTGGTGGACTTAGTACTGATTCGAAGCAGTTAGAGTAGGGGGTTTATAACAATCCGTATCTGTGAATTGAGCTTAATTTAATTGTAGAGGAATAACATTGTCGCGCATTACTTGCGCAAGACGTATCGCGCGATCTACAAGACCGGTTGACAAGATGTTATTGCCCAGTTCCTTTATTTAATTATCTGAAATATGAGCAATCGCGGGCGCAGACTTGGGAATTAATAATCCGGGCAAGGTTTGTACTTTAAAAGGATATTAGAAAGTATTGTAATGGAAACGCACGAGAACAGGCGCGAGAGTCGCTAAAGTGTTGGCGCGGATTTGAGAAAAGTGCTCGATAAGATTCGAGGCTTACGGTCTGTAATTTTTAAGGCGACACGAGGTAGCGATTAGCATCGCAAATACTCGGATGGAGACATCGGCGTCGAAGATCGGTCAATGCTACAATCGCCACACGCATCCCGAAGCCGTGCATTATGTCCGATAGCCGAGCTCGCCGAGCACGCGGAGGATAATCATGCAGAAAAGCGAAATCTGTGTCAATACAGAGAAAACCGAAATTGTTGCCGTTGCTACTTCTCGTAACTCTTGGCGTCCCCGCTGCCTGCAAACTTTCCCGATCTGTAACGAGCTCCCGGACGGGTTCGTTATCTCGTAAGGCGGTGTGCGCGTGTACGGCACTCTGCTCGTCTCGGTGCGCCAGTCTCTTTCTCGCTTTCCATACGAAAACGCCGAAAGCGCGAAACTCAAAACTCCGGCTAGAATTTGAGAAACCGGTGAGTGTAGCCGCAGCCGCTCCATAATTTTACTTTTCCACGCTCAAGCTTTTGCGGAGCTTTTCGTTTTTGTACGTTGTGCAAGGACGAGCGCCTCTCCCCGGTCTCGGTAAATACGCACATTGTGATGCAGTGAAAAATTACCTATTCTTACGCATTGTTTCTTGTTCTAAGAAGTGAATAAATAAGATTTGCGTTGTTTAGAATACGTTTCTAAATCTTCTCCTTATCTCTAGTTGTGCTGCACGAGTTCGTATTGAGAAAGAGTGTTTATGAATAGCTCCGAGCTTGCTTATTTGAATTATTAAGTGTCAATGGACCTGCAAACATTTCCACTCCCATTTTCGTTCTTGAATAAATCAGTTTTGCATTTTAATATGTTCAGATAGTTCTATTTATATATTTACAAAATTTTTCATTTATACTAGTTAACTTTCAGGGACAGTGTTTATCTTTAAACGGGTACATTTATGCATTGCCGACGCTTTGATAGTATTATTTTGTTTAATCAGAAGCTACTAATAGTTCTTCTAAATATATAAATAGTTTTAATAAAAATCTCCGCAATGAATAATGAAAATTTTAATTATATTTTAAAATGTTAAAAGTCGCTTTCGTATTATCGAGGATACCGGATGAAACTTTGTTTAAACTGTTTAAATTTAAATCAGACGCCGGAACGCAGCGCGATTTGTTAATATAATTATAAAATACTTGTTAAATAATTTAACGTAGAGAATTAGTATTACTTTACTTCTACTTATAGTCTTAATAATTTTTGGATCAAATTCAGAGGATAATTATTTTTTCAGTAAGCAGTACCTTGAATGTAATATAATATATGTATTAAATGCCCTTAAGTGAATTAAATGCAAATGAACAACGGGTACACGTTTAATATTACACGTACGCGTAATACTTTTTATTTGGTTTAGATTGATTGTTCGGGAATAAATTTTTTACAAAAATCCAGTTTATAGTCCAATCAGTCCAACTTATAATTCGTTCAAATATAATTTATTGGAGAGCATTAATTGTAAAATTGTTATGTTTTAATACTAGATATGCAACTTTCTTTTCAAATTATTACTCTTTTAAAAAGTGAAAGTAACAATTACTTATATTTAATTCGAATAAATCATTAAGTATAATTTTAAGCCGTGAGTTTGAATCTTGAACAATATGTGGTTGCAGTGCGGGCACTTAAACAGTACAATAACCTTGTATCAGAATATTGATTGCAATAAAAACTTGTCGTTTCAATGTTAAACCACAGATGTATGTAAGCGTGATAATCTTTTTTAATCATTAATTATTTGCACTATTATGAATACAAAGTTCCCTACTTCTTTTTTTAACTACATTTTACATACCTATACTTTTTTTCGTCATGTTACACTAAACTTATTATTTACATGTTCGCTATAACAAATATCTGATTTAACGTCTTTCACATGTATTTAAAAAAAATTCCATAGTGCGCTATTTTATCACAATGATTGCACAGTACTATTTTAGGCCAATAGCCAACTGATGTGGAATAACATATATACTGTTTTACTTTATTCTAAGAGAGAAATTTAAGATTTTTTAAATTATAAATAATAAATACTTATTATTTATTTATTTTAAAAATTACTGCAAACTGCCGGAGAATCAGACAATTTTTAATTTTAAGGACATATATCATTTATAAAGAAATTAATTTTTATTCGTTGCTCTTGGGATAAAAAAATATTCTCTAAGTTTATACAGAAAATAAATTATTTTTCAATAGAATACCTCTGAATGTGGCATTAATGTTTCTAAAAATAATAATCGTTAGTTTTATTGCCAATTTATGTCACAGTTGATTTGATACGAATTAAATTGTTATTTCTTTTTTATCATAATTATTAAAAAGTCGACGAATGAACTTGAAATAATTTAAGCAAGAATTAGTGCATAAAATGCCGTATATATTTAAGTTTAAAATCAAAGATATAAATATGGTACAAAGTAATAAAAATTTTTACAGCAATTACGGTAAACCGGTCTCTACGTATGAATAAAATTTGATCCATGTTGAGGTTATAAATTTCGAGGTCTTAAAATATTTATCTGCACGTGTAGTTTACATTCGATTACTTTTACACGTTGCAATTAAAAGCTTTTTATACATTAATATTTTACAACTAACTCTTCCACATCTTCAAAATTCAATATTTGAAGCATTAGCCTTAAAGTACGATTAGCCTTAGTAAATGTCGAAACGAAGGAATTATTATTTATTGCACAATAAAAAGCTTGAGTAAAATGTATATACCAATATTTAATATAAATCCAACAAAAATTATCGAGTAGTGATTTATTGTTCACTTAAAATCAATGCAAGAACTGACGTTAATAAATTTGTCGACGGTGCAGAGTGATTATTGAGCTTAAGATTTCTAATTCTGCAGTGTACATGTGGTAGAATCTGTCCTGTCGAGTAATCGCACTTAACTGATTTCACATAAAACGTCAGGAACACTTGGGAATTGAATTAGCATATTCACAAGACATTAACGGAGGTGTAATTCAAAAGAAACATTGTCGCGCTCGCAGCATACGATATTCGCTGTGGAAGTAGTTTTTTGCACGTAAACGAGTCATTATTCATTATTTGCGCGATAAGATCGGCTACTCTTTATAAAAGTGTTATTAAAATATATGTTTTCACTTAATTAAGAACTGATATTATATAAAATTGCTTAGAAACCTAATAAATCAATGAGCTGGAAGAGTATGAATGTAAATTTTAATCTACTTATTATTAATAATATCTTTACCGACTAATATTATTTCTTTTCTCCGTCGCTCAATACCTAAATTGCAAAGTTAGAAAAATGTATAATAATAGTGCTCGCGTCGAATCTTGATTTTATCGTTTTAAAACGCTTTCAATTCTTTCTTTAATCATCTGGATTTTACTTGTAATTTTAATCGTGGTTCGTAACAGATCCTCAATTTATATCTCATAAAATTATATAAAAATAATAGGCATCAATTTCAAGCAGAACTGTAATGGCTGACGATATTCTATCCACCATTTAGAAGAAAAACTATTATTGCAAAAAATGCATCTTATTCAATACGGGTATTGCATATATTTAATTTATTTGAAGGAAAATTGTGAAATGAATAAACAAATAGTTTCGCGTAAATCTCGATATAAAGCATTTTAACGCGAATGTCTGGAGGATTTTACGTAGAGACGCTTCCTTTATTGCGTTGATGTTTTGTTCTAATTACGATTTTCTGCATCTGCGTTTCTCAGAGATCCGTTAACAAATCATAATTGCCGTCGGCAAAAGCGTCGACCTCGTTTTATTGGATTTGACTTGCGTTTATTCATAACGGAATAAGCTCGTACTCTCGCTATATTTTAGAACTGGACTCGTGCGCAATTATAAATTTTCCAGTTTTTGAATACTACATTTTACAGGAGCTTTTGGAAAAACGAAGAGGCCAATAGTTGTCGGTCGCTCTTTTAAATTTCGCACATTTTCTAGGACGGTGTTGAAGGTCTTGCTGTAAGATGGCTGTGAATTTTATAAAAACTTCAATGGATTCAGATAAATCATTTGAAATAATTGCCTGGATTATAAATTTAATTTTCCTTTAAGAGTACAGCATTTTCACGTTACACAATTATCTCTGCTTTTATTTATTGTGGAATTTATAATAAAAAGTTAATTTTTTATTTAATATAACTTTGTAAATTATAATGGAAGCTTTCTTTGTTCATTTTACATTATGCATTAATTAAAATTTTCAAATTTCAATCAACGTTCGCAGACTTTTTTACGCTTTATTTTCTCATAAATCTTTTAGAATAACAATAATTAACGTTGCAATACCATTGCATTGAAAGTAGTGTAAATTTTAATTTTTTAATAATATTCAAATTATAAAAGTGATTATGAACTCGAAATTATAGAACTCTATGTCCGAGATCGACATGATTACCGGCTTCGCAATTTCTATGCTTTGCTCGAGTCTGAGAACTATAAAATAATGAAGATTAACAAAAAGATAATTTTAAGAAGCGCTACTATAACCTTGATCAACAGGCGAAACGGTATTATTATTTTTTTTGTTTCGTTCACATTGTTTAGTAAATACGCATAATTTAACGAAAACATCTATAACTTTTATTGTTAAACTAAGCAATATTTATATTTACGGGTCAGTCGGATTTTTTTTATTCGCGTATTTCAGGTGGACGAATCGCACAATAAAGAATCGAATTCGCGTTAAATATTTAATACGATTCGATTCCCATGCAATATTTAATTAATACAATTTAATATAATTTAAGTATTTACAGTGAATTAATGATATCTAATCACTGCCGGGGAAAAGCATGCAATTGAAATTGTTTGTATTATTCGTAAGCAGCTACTTCGGTGCTCTCCTGAATTTCAAATAGCCATGCCATTTTTACGTTGTTTTGAACTGCAATTAAAAATAAAAGTGCGTGCATCAGTCAGTCACAAGTAAACGATTTTTCACGTATTCCACAAAGAGATTCCTAGTGGCCGCACTGAAAAATCTAATATCTTATTACAAAATAAGCAAACTCGTCGTTATGCTTCGTTGAAGAGACATAGCACACATCAGTCAGTGTAAAAGTGAAGTCTTACGAAATATTTGTTGCGCGGGAAACGTGCAGATATTTCAGAATGGTGTCTTCGCTTCGTAAATAAGTGCGAGAGCTGACGTATTTGATGTTGGAAAAGAATCGTTATATTTCGTGATTAGTTTTTATTTTTCTTTATTCTAAACATTCAGTGACAATTCCTGATTTCCCCCGGATAGGTTGACTTACAGGAGCCAGTGTGCCCTAAAAAGGGGGACTAGTAAAGCTTCGATAATCGCGTAAATAAAAAGATAGGTTAAATTTATACTATGTAATTATAAAAGTATCTATTTTATATCTATTTTATATAAGATTATACGGAAAAGAGCCAATATATTTTCTAAAAAATTCTTTTTATGTTTAATAGTCAATGCAGGCGTGGCAGAATATAGAAAAAAGTGCGTTTAAAGATTATAGGAAATAGCTTGAACAGGATCCTTGTGCATAATTAAATGTAAAGTATTGCTTAAACTGCATGTTCGTAGATATACCGTCCATGCATTTATATACATAAAAGCAATCAAGTGGACATTTATAGAATAAGCAAACTTTTGAAATAATAATAAAATTACAAGTATATCTTTGCATCGAGGTAAAAGAGAGTTTTTGCAGAATTCGGAAAGTTATGTCATTATTGTTGAGAAAAGGAGAATTTCCACTCTTTTAATTAACAAAAAAAACTTAATAGCTAGATTAAAATTCCGTCGTTATTGCAACATAAAAATGGATGCAGAATGCGCAAAGATAGATATTTATTTGGAGTTAGTTTTAATTGATTATTGCTCAACTTTTTCAAATGCAGTTGAAAAAAGCTTTTTTAACCAGTTTCCCAACCTTTTTAATAATAGAACGCATTTAATTAATTTAAAAGATAATGAGAATAATATTATAACCATCGATACTAACTGCTTTGATGATTCCAGAAATCACTATTACATATACATCACCATTATAAATACGTATGGTAATTATTCGATCGTTAGTTGCGCAGAAGTAAAAATATAAAAATATAGCCATTTCTCACGTTTCATAATGACATATCGAGATTTAATTTTTTATCTTTATAATTATGTTTGCGCAGAGAGCGTAATGTGTATGCGCGCGTGCTTCGGGTGTATGCATTAAAGATGTCTTGAGGTTTAAAACTGAATTCAAATTCAAATTTTTTACACAAATAAACTACTGCTATCGTGTGCGTATTTATAATAATACTAAAACTTATTAAAGTGGCATATTGAATGCGTGTAGTTAACAAAAGTAATGATACGATAAAATGTATACATCAATAAATTAGAGAGCTATAAATTACAGTTCTATCCGTGGTAAAGGATGTTTCATAAATCTATCCGTTAATCAAATCCTAGTAAATGACATATTATTTAGTTAAATAATTATCGAAAAAATTGGTATAAAAACGGTAAAAAAGTAATTAAAAATAAATTATGTAATAGTGCTACAATAAAATGGCATGAGCAATAAATTTAGGTGGTTACATACATACTAAGAAAAATATTGAAAGTTCCAATTATCAAAAACCAAACTATTAAAGTTATACAGCTGTAATAGATGTTAATTATAAATGATTAAAAAAAATTACTTTTATTATTCTTAGAATATTAAACATATTATTTTAAATATGTAATATGTTGCTAAAAACGGTTATTAAATTTTATAATAATAGCCTTATATCATTCTTTATGGTGTTTTGAATGCGAAAACACAACATTGTATTCTACAATGTTTATTGGAATATATAACGATGAATTTTTAATAGAAATCAAGCTTGAAAAGAGTTTTGTTTTTCTTTGAAGCAAACTATAGAGCAAGAATTTCAGAGTTCATCGAATAAGTTTGCGCACATGCGTTTATATATATATATATATGTATATATATATACATTATATATAATATATACATGCGTACACTTATACGCGTATAAGTACTATTTTCCAGTCCAATTAATTAATATTTACTAGGATTTTTTGTCCTTTCATTAATGTGTACAAGTTGTTTTTATCGCCACTTATAGTAAATTATATTTTATGGTCGAATAAAAAATTATTTTCTGTGTTTATTCTTTAATTATTTGGCTTATTCATTTGAATAATTATCAAAAGCTTATAGATAAATAAGCAACATCAGTTTGCTTACTTGAGTATGCAATAAATATGAATTTTGTATCGTAATTTTAAACGCTCACTTATTGTCTTTACCTGTGTGAAATATTCCACTCAGAGTATTGCCGCATTATTATTAAAAGATGTTTTCTAATTAAAAAATAGAGATTTGTTTCATAAGACACAGAAACGCAATATAAGTTCGTTACTTTTTTAATTATAGATGAGCAGAAATGAGAAACGTGAAAAGCTTTGGAAATATCAAACTTTATTAAGGATAAATGATTTTAAAAAATAAAATTTTAGTCCTGATTAGCAATCTATTATAGCGAAAAAGGAGCTCCAGAAATTTGCGATACGTCCGAAAAGAGTGAAAGATTTTTGTATTTACTGTTTATCGAAAAAGGCGATGCTGTGTTTTTTCATCGCTGCGTGGTTCATTGCCACCGCACAGGCGGGATGTCCGCTCTCGCCGACGTCCGATCAAGCTTCTGCCAAGCGACTTCCGGGAGATGGCGGGTATAGAATACTCATCAGTGGTGATTACGATAAGTACATCCCGAATGCAGTCTACATTATCGGCCTCCAAGGTATCTACGTTATTTCATTAAATCCGTATTCAATTCAATGATATTTACTTCAAATATTTAAATCAAACGAGCAAAACCTTCTTTTTAAATACATCAATCATTCCTTTTATTAGAGGAGTCTATCTTTTTTTTGACAAAAATTGAAGATGCATTACTGGATTAAGGATCATTGAATATTAACAAAATGTGCATATTATCACAGTTTTCTTTATTTTTTATAAAGTATTATATAATTCAATATTCGTATAAATTTCAGTCTTATCGGCGATGCAGTGAAAATAAATATCGAAGAAAAATTCAAATCTCCAACTAAGTTTGGAAGGCGTGAATAAACACGCGCGCATACACTGATATTCGTCTCGTAAGAGTTTAAGAAAATAATATTTAGTGAATGCTTACTTGCTCTTATCCAATCCAATAAAAATCTTTCCTTATTATATGATTGCGTTTAGCAATTTGAATCGGTCAATTAATAAAATTATCTAAATTTAATTATAGTTCACATGATTTGAATTTTTTTATTTGCGCGTTTATTAGCACTGCAATGCAAATTGAAAATAATATTCTTGGCTGATGCACGTTACAGCAAAATGTTTAAGTAATTAAATTATTTGAAAACAAATACGTTTAACTTCACGGGGATTTATATATTTACACGATAAAAAAGCGATATTTTTTTCCAAAGGACCGAGTGTCTACGAGAGCCCTAAGGAGTTTTCCCGGTTTACGCTGTCAGTAGATTCGCAGCATGTGCCTTTTAGTCCGAAGGCACGAGTCGGCTTTTTTCAGATTTTCCCGGACTCGTTGACACAGTTTAACGAAGATTGCGTTAACACCGTATCCGAAGTGTCGGACTATCCAAAAGTCGAGGTATAAATTATTCTTAAATTATCCGCCGAAATATAGTCAATCAACTCTGATGTATCGCTTGCTTCTATTAAAAATCTTTGAGTTTTACGGCAGAGATTGATCAACTCGATATCATTCTGTTCTTATTATTTTCTTTAAATCGTGTGTGCATTTAAAATGATAAACACGAATTAAAACTTTATTGGTGTCAATTTTTATTAAAATATTCCATGTTAAATGAATTAATCGCAAATGCTAAAATTGTGCAGTCTTTACCTGTTGGTTTTAATTATTAAAATTGATTTTAGCAGTCATAGATAAGTACATATCAGTTTGTATTTAATGTAGCGATTATTCATTGAGAAGCGCTTAACCTACCACGAATAATTAAAAGTCATTAAGACAGTGTCATTATTAAATATTGTAGTTTATTCGACGATTAAAAATTAACGGTATAATCAACTGTGATAAAAAGAGAACTAATGCAGAATAGTAATAATAATAATAATAATAATAATAACAGCAACAATGACAATAATGATATTTATATCAATGATATATATGGAATAGAGGCTTAAAGATCGTTGAAACAAATAATATTTACGAACAAAGGAATCAGTGAAAAATTTTTGCTATTATGAAATTTTAAAGTCGAGGAATATTTACCTTTATGTTTTGAGTACATATTACCGTCATCAGAGAGTTACATTACGAGAAGTTTTAGTACTACTTGAATGTATATTTGAAAATCAAAAAATTAAAACATAAGGTCGGAAGGTGACTACTCGTCGTTAAATATTTTCGCCCGCTAATTGTTGAAAATTTCCAAATCGCATTTTTAATGAAATGCAGGAGTCGATCAAAACATTGATTATATTGTCAGAAATTACGAGCATTAAGTGCGAGAAAATTAAATAATCGAAAGTCCGGTTTAAAAAAGCTAATTAAAATTGTTCGAAACGTGTAGGTACAAGTGATGTGGCGAGCACCGCCCGCAGGTTCTGGGTGCGTCGTTTTTACTGCCATGGTGATGGAGAAGCCAACTCGTTGGTTTGCCGAGGAGGGCAAGCTCATGAAGACTTTTTGCGAAATGAGCTCTAAGGAGACAGAGCGATTGGACGAGTTGCGTTGCTGCGCCTGCGATGAAGCTAAGTATAAAGTTCGTGATGAAATATTATCTTTCTATCTTATATTTTTTCAGGCCGACCTTTATTTACTTTCGTGTGCTCGTATTTGCCGATTGTACTTTATATACAATGCGAGAAATTTTTTACCAGCAATGTCACCTCGTGTGCAACGGCTAATTTATGAACCAACATTTTCAACGCGTTGGCTTCTATTTTACTTCTGTAATACTCTAAAGCATATTTTATCATTCCTGATAGGAAGCATTTAATTGTTCGAAAGATGCGCAAGTCCTTATCAAATTGTTTAAAAATTTTCAGCATTCAATGTTCGAAATATCAAACTTAACTTGAGTAGTACAATTATTATCTAATAAAAAACTAATTACAATTCAAATTATAAAATGTGTTGCTATTAGTCTGTCGTGCAATGAAAATGAAAATGGCAAAAATCATTATTATAACAATACATCGTTACGTAGGCACGTTTGAGAATTAATTATTTGGTTATTTACACACAACGTTCTTCATACTCGTATATTTTCAACGAACATGTGTACCAAATGTTGAATGATAAAAAAGATACAGCACATTGCTATAAAAATTTACAAATTTTCTTCTACTACTATTATCATAATAAATTAGCATCTCGAATGGGAAATCTCAGGATTAGCTTAGCTTTAGCTTGAACATTTAGCTTTATCGAGGTTTTAATTAGTAATTTGCTCTCTTTATCTTATAAATTTTTTAGTTACTATTTATTCCGCTAAAATTATATATTAGATTATTGAATTTTTTACTATAATTCGATTGATTATATATGTATTGTACGATATTTTAATTATTTTATCGTGAAAGTATTTTCGTTTAATTTTATTCAATTAAATTACGGTTATAACATTCAATAATTTCAAATATGTTTTAATAACGCACGAAAATACTTAAAATTATACAACCTAACAAGTTATTTTTTAAATAAATATTCATTATGCATAATTGTAGATATTATTAAATTATGTCAATTTATTTTAGTTATGTAAAATGCATTTTTTTTCAAACTTTTCTCATCATATTCAGATTTATAAAAAAATCGCTTTAAAGGCCAAAGTGTATTATTATAGTTAGAATCACAATAGACTACATATTTTCGTTTTTATATTATGTTTTCACAAGTTCTTCCGCATACTTCTGGCACTTTTATGTTTTATCATATATTACGAGAAAGTAATATTTTATTTCAAAATTAAAATCAATTTGATTTTTAAAAAATTAGAATATCAAGTACGAGATTAAAAATTTTTTTTTGTTAAAATCAACTTTTCATAATAAATGCGTTCTAATTATTGTATTGGTACAATGATTTACTATATTAAAGATGGTTGAATTTAAAAATACATATATGTACCTGTTACGCGACATTATTTGTAGCTTAAAAGATCTTAGAGCCCAAATTGGAATATGTTAATATACCAAAAAGTTATAGCTTATGATTTTGTAATATTAGAGATACTGTTTTTTTTAATTAAACAGCAAGGATTACGTGTTTACATAATTATATAACTGAATTATTAAACACTATGAAAGTTAGCAAATGATAATTAAATATCTAAAAGTTTACTCCAAATACTCAAAATTTTATTAAAATTATTTTTAGGTCTATAAGTAGCAAATGCGATTATATTGATTATTTTTAGAATTTATACTTGTGTGATATAGAATTTTATTGATTTTTCTGTTTTTCAATTTATAAGCGAAACTTTCTTTACAAATCATAAATAGGAGTAAACGAAACTTAGGAAGTCAACTGCTTTGAAAGAGCATGTACATTGACGATGAAGTTCTCAATCCGTTGCTTTTCTACGTAATAAATTATACAGCACATATTTCTTATATTGTATAACACAATATAATAATAAATGGTAATCAAAAAATAAATAGTACGTATTTTCGATGGGTCTCAAAAGAGTTAAAGTCGAGTACAGTTTAAAAATTAAGCAAGAACTCAATGTACTTAATACAATTTATTTTAACGAACATTTCGCGATTTATAACGGAATATAACAACAGTTATATTCGGTATTACAAGAACAATTAATAAATAATAATAATAATAAAATAATAGTAATACTACTAATAATAATAATTTAAAAGAATAATCCGTTTATCGATATATTTAAGTAAATACAAAATTACTTAAAAAATAACTTGTAAATTATTATCATGTTTTCTATTTCTAGATCTGGAAAGGTGAAAGAATATATAAAAAATGATATTTTTTTTTAAATTTTGAAGTGACATTAAACTTGCAACTTTTCAAAGTTTCAAACAGATTTATGTCCATAAATTCGATTCTTAGAAATAAATTGATAGTAAAAATTTTCATAGTTATGTGCATACGATATCAAGATATATTATTCTTATATCAGATTGATATTTGTATAATTTTTAATATTCAGATATTAAACTGTTAAAATATTTATATTTCCCATTAGTTTGTGCATATTTTATATGCATTAATAATATAATAACAACGGAATCTTTAAATTCATTAAAATTTTCGACTCGAAGGATCATAATTACTTTAAGATGAATCGATCTTATTCTGAAATATGTTTCCAAGTTTTTGAATATTTTAACGGAAGAATATAAAAATTTCGCTTTTTACTTTTATGTTTTGATTTATTTGTAAACTTATATATTATAGTCGTTTAAAGTCGACTTGTGCTTTTCATAACTTTTACTATAAAATGTCTTTTTCCATAAAATTATCTACTGTTAATTTGATGTTTCGAGAGTCAACGAACGATTAAATTTGAATTAATAAATAAATAAACGTTTTGCGTTTCTTTTTTTGTAAAAATTCTTTTGCAGATTTTATTATAATTTATAAATATATCTGCAAGAGTAATTTTATTATTTGAATTTACACTGGAACATATATTATCGTGAAAACATTTGTTAATTGAAAATTCTAAATAAATCGCCATGCTAAAATTATTAAATTAAAATTGAAATTCAGTAATATTCGACTTGCAGCGTCAAATTTCACGTATACCATAAAAATATAAAATAAAAATTTCAGCTTGTTTTCGAAGGGCTGTGGTCTAAGAAGACACATCCCAAGAGTTTTCCGGAATCCGTATGGTTAACGCATTTTAGCGACGTCGTAGGGGCTTCGCATGAAACGAATTTTTCATTTTGGGGTCGCAATCATGTGGCGACAGACGGATTCCGTCAATTGGCCGAATGGGGCTCAGCTTCCGGGCTTGAAGCGGAGCTGCGTAACGATGCAAAATATCTCCGAACATATATCAAGGCTCCCGGACTCTGGTATCCCAATGTAAACAGCAAAACGACTGCAAATTTCAAGTAATCGCTTTTAAATTATTGTCCAGTTGAAGTCTGGTAATTAAAAAATTTTATACACACGATAGGGCTTTTTGGATTCAAATTGTTGTAATTAAAAAAGATGAAAGAATATATGAAATCATCAAATAATGCAACGGAATTAGAAACTTGCAAAGCTTGTTTTTTTATGCCAATCTTGGCAGAGATATTATTTCGAACGATTAATCGAAGCTGTAAAGATTTATATTTTAAAAGCGCGCGTAGCAAATTTTTTGAACTTCCGTGTTTCGAATCCAGAAATTCGCGAGCTAAACGAGCTCGATTTGTTACAACAAAAACGCGACAACTGTGCTTTCTAACGTTCACAAATGACACAAGCCTCTAAGTAAAAAACCATCGCAGTGACAAATAGTGATAGGCAGTGATGCATTTATCGAACTGTCTGTTCGAATGTAGCGTCGACCGAAAGCACCCGCTACTATCGGTGGCCTCGATGTTGGGACCATCCCCCGATTGGGTCGTGGGGGTGAGCAAGCTTAACCTGTGCCAGCAGGATTGCACCTGGATTAAGGGCATGGCGATCGATTTGTATCCGTGGGACGCGGGCACCGATAACGGAATCAGCTACATGTCCCCGAACGCGGAGTCGCAGCCTCGCGAGTACATGAAGCCGATAACAACGATGTATCCCGAGGACCCGCGCTCACCCTTTTACGACCCGAGCGGCAAACCCATGCAACCCCTGGCAAGACTCTACTTAGACCGGGAAGAAATTAAGAAGAGCAGGTGCGACGATAGAGATTTGGAGGAAAGAGTAGCCGAGTTCAACGTCGTCGAGAACACCAATGACACCGAGAGACGTGAGTTTTACGCTTTCAACATCTGTCGCTTATACCCAGTCGCTCTCTTTTTTATTCTCGACAACGCGATCGTCTTATTTTATCGTTGTCGTTCTTTCGTAAAATTACGATCTCTGAGGATACTTCACGTTATTATTAAATTAATTAAATCAAGGTATATATGCAACAGGTGCTTAGTGCATTATAATAAAAATTGTCGACAGTCAATTTCAATCGAATTCGAAGCTATGAAATTGAAGAAAGTTACTTCGTAGTGTATTATCAATTATTTCTGCCAATTCTTATATGAAAATACTTTTTTTAATACTACTGGACTAGGCGACTTAAAATCTGCAAACACCAACACGCGCTAAAATTAAATTAATATTAAAATAGTATACATTATATCGTAATTAGTTGGATTAATGTAGTTTGGATATCGATAGGATATTGGATTAGAGACTAGCGTATTTCTAAATATTCTTTTTCAATAAATGAAATAATGAAATCCATTTAATTCGTATGAAATTTGTTTTCGTTCAACAGCGGAATGCATGACAACCGAATATTCGGAGTGGACTCCGTGTTCGGTGACATGCGGTAAAGGCTTGCGAATGCGGACTCGAGGTTACAGAATACCGGAGAAGGCGGCCATGATGGGTTGTAGCCGACAACTGGTATCGAAGGAGATGTGCCTCGCCGCTGCCGGCGAATGCTCGTAAGTTCCTCAAGTTCTCCCGTGTTCTCGCATTTTTAATAATTGCCCCGGTAATAATTGCCCCGAGACTAATTCGAATGCAATTCGCAAAAAAGAACATAACGAATGTTTTTGATGAACGACCATTAATTATATATCATCAATTATATTTTTGATAATCATAAAATTATTCCAGAGCGATTGCATTAATTATTTTGGAAGTATCGATTAAAATTATTTCAGAAAATACACAAGAATTAAAAATTTTGAACCAGGGCTCCATTACACGAAATTAAACGAAACGAGGCTCTAATTAAACAAAAATGTTTTAAATATGTACTTTATTAGAATAAATTTAAGGAACGAATAAATCCGAAACAGGACTATTTTTCAGTTTTTTGATTACTTTGAACATGAAACTAATTGAATAAAAAATTGAATAGATTTAATTGAGCGAAGATGAAATTTACGCTGAAATATTGAATAATTTAAGAACATTACATATAATATACTAGAATAGCAGAAACGACTCGGTAATTTAATTTATTTTTGTGAGTAATGATAACTTTTACACTTTTTTAGCTAAATTAAGAAGTATTTATACTTAAACGAGCGGTTGCTTTCTATCGCATTGGCAATACAGTAATGAATATAAAATAAGCTTAAGATCTTTTTGGCTATACGAATTTAACACATTCTATTATAATTTTATTTTCGTTAAAAATATGCGTTATAGCGGCAGCGAAATCTAGCAATAGTGGTGAAGTATTTTTATTCCATGATGATCAGTCCATCACTGGAAAAATTCCACTTATTCTTTCATTTTTACATTTTTTCCCTTCCGTCGGATTGCTCTTAAATTTTATACTTAACTTTCAATTTCGTCCTTGCTACTTACATTTTTTTCGTTGCCACATATCTTGGGTGTCGTTTTGATACGTCACGTCCAATATTTTGGCGTTCAGTATAAAAAGTCTCTCGCTCGTTTGAAAGGGAAAAATTACACTCCGACGCCTTGTTTATTTATTTTTTTGAAAGATATTTACGCTTGTCGCATATGCAATCTTCCGTTTGTAAGTAAAGCGATAGTCGGTAATAATTTCGCGTGCCTCTTTCGACTCCTATTCATTCCCGTCGCGCACTTATTTTCAATTTTATACCGATACTTTACGCTTTGCTTGCGACTTTTATGCTTTTTGTTATTTCGTTTGTGCAGCATTGTATTTTAAGCTATTTGATTCGAATTGGATTCCTTAGCTCAAGTTCGCGAAACTGGGACGTCTTCCGTCTATTTTTATCATTTTTCCCTAAGGTAGAAACGTGCCAATCCAGCAAATATATCTGTGCGTTTAAACGCGAACGAGAGCAAGCGAGGGTGAGAAAGACAGACATTTGTAACACAGCGTTACGTGCGATAAAGACGGGCAGTGCACGCGCGTATGATAGAGAGAGAGAGAGTGAGTGAACGGGCGGGCTAGGGGG
The DNA here is from genome assembly GCA_018907185.1 of Platyscapa corneri. Taxonomy (NCBI): domain Eukaryota; kingdom Metazoa; phylum Arthropoda; class Insecta; order Hymenoptera; family Agaonidae; genus Platyscapa; species Platyscapa corneri. The sequence goes on from JACCHW010000014.1 coordinate 2,060,763, forward strand.
AAAGAGAGATAGTGGTTGAATGCGCTCGAGTTCAATGCCACACGTACATTTCACGCATACTCCCATTCTTCCATTTCGAGCGCCCGATGCGATGCGACGAGATAATTTTTCGCCCTATTGTCGTCTTTTATTCGCATCCGTAGCCTGTAACGATCCGTTTAAAATAATTCGAATACTTTAAATTCCTAAAATAAGAACTTAATTTTTTTAAAAACAATCGGCGATTAAAACCTTTAGTGAATTTAGACACATGTATTTATATCTAACGAAGCTTCCTTTGCACTCATAGGAAATCGTGAAAAAAGCTTAAACAATTATTAGTTCCTACGCGCTGCTTCCTAGATCGCCGTTTTCTGCATAAGCGCGCGAGTGTTCGCTCATCTGGAAGTCGCTTTCAATTCGAAGCGGTCGATTCACACACCTCACAGGCCCTGAATGTACGAAAGTAGACGAATCGTCGAATCATTTGGATGTGGATCCGAACCTTTGTTCTCTAGTGGACACGGACACGTAAACAGTATGTCCGTCTTCATTCAGATGCAAAATCGCGAATTTCACTAAAATGCACACTGCCTGATCGCAGTTTTCGATCTGCAAAATCCAACGAACCCGAACGAAATGATCGACCTTCCATTCGTATAATCGCGAAGAGTTTTTGGACCTTATTTTTTCACCCATCCCATCATTATCTTTCGCCATAACGCCTGTGTAATGAGTTTAATGAGGTATCAAAGTATATGACAGTTTTATGAAAACTACCCCAGGACATCCTGTAATTAAAAAAAATCTTTTCGAAGTCTTGAAAAATAACTTGAATATAATGCTGCTTATTTTAAATTAACATTATTTCTATATTTATTTATTTACGAGCACCGATGAAAGATTCTATTTTGCCTCTAGGATACTTTTAAATAACTTATACGAGTAATTAAGTCACATTCCAGATTTATAAACATCGTTTTAATGTAATCTTTTATTGAATAAATTTATTAATCGTTCTATAGATAATTATCCATATGTATATATAACTTTTCAATTTAATTTTGTGATAACCTATGTATTAATTAAATTAATTATAATTCAGATAAATTTTGTACATTTTTGTAGTTTATTTATAATGAGTGTAATTAAAAAGTTTTCTTTCCTGTATTTAAAGCATTATGAATAAAATTCAAGGAAAGATTATCCCAAAGAGTAACTTCATTTTTATGTATAAAAAACTTGTAATCCGGGCGACGACTGATTTGTTTCCTCCACTAGCGTCAACCAGTTTTCATTGTTTTCATTATTTTCAGGAAGAGCGGATCCCCCCCCCCCTATACCATTATTACATTTGGAAGCATAAAAAGAGAGAATAAAAATACCTTTGTGCTGATTCAAAACGTTAATTGATTACTATGATGACATTATTAATATATGATTAATACGATGACACCTCGTTACTCGATTAAATGATATTTTAAATGACACTGTGTGTGTAAATAAATAATGTATGTGTGTTGAGTAATTGGATGAATGAAATAGTTATTACGATAATTTCGTGTTATAAATCGTAAGTTGAAACAGCTTTACTAATGAAATCGACGAAATTTATAAGTTCTATTATAATAAAAACCGAGAAGGAAAGTGTTCCTGGTTTTATCAGGATAAATTTAAAGATTAAACTTATTTTAGAGGCTCTGCTCAACCATTTGGTGAGAATCCATTCCCCGGTCTAAATGAGAGTTTCTGTCAAACGACGGATTGGGATGATTGGTCAGAATGCAGTTCATCTTGTGGCGTTGGATCTAAAACGCGTCGTCGCAGACTATTGAACCCTGAAAATCGCAAAAAGTGTCACCATGTTCCACTTTATCAGAAAGAGAAGTGTATGGAACGGGAATGTCCTCTTGGGACGGTGATAGAACAACCGAATGAATCTTGTAAGGTATGTTTCAATCAGCAAAGACTTTGTATTTCGTTTCAACGTATTTTCTTTATCATTATTTTATCATTCATTTTGTTCACAAATATAACTAATGAATGTTTTCGCATCGGGACATTCAATTCTATTGGTTAGTTTTTTATCTATTATTAATTTATTTAATTATTTCATCTATTTTATTTAATGAACAAAAGAATTTATCGAATGGAATTTATATCTTTTTTGTTTATTATTATTATTATTATTATTATTATTATTATTATCTTTGAAAAACCATTTTTATATCCTTTTGATATTAAAGCAATGTTTTTTTATTATTATAATTATTAAATAATCATTATTTGCATATTGTACGTTCATTGTATTTATTATACACAGATCCATTTTTTCATAATGTTATTAATATAGTTTTTTATTGTTATCAGTTACACAATTAACCTCGACTTAGAAATTGCTTCAAAAGTAAATTCATTTTGTGTTTACTGAAAGCTTTGTACGTTTGTTTTAAGATGTGTTTAGACTGTTTATGAGTATATTTCATCGTATATTTTTCCTCTTTAATTTTAATTTCATAATCTAAAATATCGGAATTTAATTGTTTGATTTACCATTAATCAAAATAAAGTTTTTTCTTAATAATAATAGCAAAAATATTTATTTATTTATTTTAACTATAGATGCAAATATGCACTTTCAAAAATATGGATTTTCTGTAGAATCGGTATTTATTATATATTATATACAGACTTTTTTACTATTTACAAAATAATAATAGTATAACTATATTATCAAAAATAAACAATTTATAAATTGTATTTACAAAATTTTTACATTAATTTAAATTATATTTTATTTTAATATATTATTACTGTACATTATTTTATATGAATTCACGAATACTTTTATTTTTATTAGATATTTTTATTTTTTGTTTCTTCCTCTTTACTCTCAATATTATCTTTTTACGATATATTTCTTTCTCTTTCCTGTATCTTTATTTCTACTTCAATGAATATTGTACGTTTAAATTCGTTCTTTTTCTGCTCATTATTTTTTGCAACTCTTAGAGTGACTTTTATTGTACTCTTCTAATATATGTTCATGTTTTCTCTGTCGTTATTGCACAATCCACGTATTCTTTCTTTCTCTATTCCCCTTCTTCTTTATCTCATTTCTTATCATCAACCTATTTTTTTCTTGTAAACTCCAATAGTATATGTATTATTTCTACTGCATATTTTGATTTTTCAAAGTTACTCAATCCATTTTTGTTATTGCTTATCTCTTTTTATCGCCTCTATCCCTATCTTTTCCCGTATCATTTCTTCTCTTTCTGATTTTTCTTTCCAGTAGTAGCTCGACCATCCAATAATTCGTCAGAAATTTATTCTTTTTGTTTCGCAGTTTTGTTTCTCACTCTCAAATCTATTTCTATCACTTCCATATAAATTTCTTATTTCTATTCTTATTTTTACATACTTTATCTGGATTCCTGCATTATTGTTTATTATTTTGTTCTCAAACTTAATTTCTCTCTTCGATGCCTTTATTTTTATTATATTTCTCTGTGACTCAAGCATGATTATTCATTTCAAAGTATTTTTTATCTAAATTAAGTATTCATTACGTATATGTGTCGCACCTTTTCCATTAGATTATACCTTTTACATGCTTATATTTCTACCCCATATTTTTTATAAATTTTTTACTAAACTGTCAATATTTTTCTTTTTATTCTTACATCTTTTTGAACTATCTATTTACTATAATATATACATTTCCTATAATCTTATTTATTTTTTAGCTAAAAAATATTGTTTGTTATTCGTTTCATTTATTTTCTTTAAATTCGAACGTTAAAGATATGAATTTCCTTTGTGTGCGAGTTTCCTTTTCATTTGAATTTTAACCCTTATTTCCTTTATCCTGTTCTTCAAAACTTCATTATTTTTGTTTTTTTTTTTGCTTTTTTGTATTTTTAAATGTTCTTTAATTTTTCTCCACTTTCAGTTAATACTACAGTATCATTTGCATATGTTAACGATCATATTCTTTTTTCTCTAACTTTATTCCTAAACTTCTCGATTATTTCATTTCTTTTTCAAATCTGCCATCACTGTATTAAATAAGGCTAATCTATTTAGAAAACCTCATTGAAACGAAGTAGTACTGATTGAACTGTTTTAATTTCATCAATTATTTAATTACCACTTATAACTTTTATGTTGATATCTCTTTAAATTTTCCTTATGCAATTGATTAAAAGTCTTTTTGTACCATTTACTTATACAATTTCAAATTTTTTCTCTTTCTATTTGACTATTTAGTTGAACGTAGCTTTTACATATGCAAAGCTTGCAAAAAGTCCTTCACTTCTTTTTTCAGATTTTTGTTTAATTTAGTTTACAGTACACGGAATCAATTACAATTATATAAACATTTAAAAAATATATATTCTTGATTAATTGTAGAATATCAGAAAGATATTCATAAATTCGAATAAATTTTTTTTGTACAAGAATCCACTTTGAATAATACAAGAATCATTTTTAAACTTTGTTTTTCTTTCATTAAAGTTTTTTAAATACTGTAGAGATACATTTGTATATTAAAAAAATGTTCATACGAAAATCTTGATTAGTTAATAAAATTTTACATTGAAAAACATTCTTGAAAAATTTTCTTTGCGATTAATGAAATTTATCAATTTTGCATTTAAGGTAACAGAGTGGTCTGATTGGTCTCCTTGCAGTAGGACTTGTGGTCAAGGAGTTAAGACCCGCACGAGGTTGTTACTCGTTCCGTTAGAGGAACAACTAGAATGTGCAAAAAAACTAAAACTTATTGAACAAAGAGTTTGTCTTGACCAAGCAGATTGTACTTTTGACGTTGCTACTGCTAAAGGTGTTTTAATTAAATCATACAAATTTTATTTATAAAGCCTGATATAATTTATAATTTTACCAAATCAAAATATAATCATATTAAGACTTATTATCATTTTTATTTATTAGCTAAACTCTTTATTTTTAGTCGTCTGCATACAAAAACCCATAAGAGGACCTTGCCGCGGATATTTTGAGCACTGGTATTTTAATCCAGAAAAAAAAAACGTGCTTGTCATTTATTTACGGTGGCTGTCGTGGTAACAAAAATAATTTCGAAACATTGGAAGAATGCTCAAGAACTTGCAATGCCGTAAGTTTTTAAGTTAAAAGTATTTCAAAATAATTCAGCCACATTTCACAACTTATGACTAATTCAATTTTTATTAAATAGTATCATAAAAAGAATGTTATCCTTTGAGTTCATTTAGCTGACCACGGTATCAGACAAATTCCGATCATGCTAATTTATTCGGCTGAAACGTGTATTTGAATTTAAAATAAGGATATTAGGATTGTTAAATTGTTATAAATTTTATTCAACCTGATTTTAATTGCTAATCCAGTATATGTAAGAATATATATATATATATGAATAATAAGATTTTTTATTCATTCTGAATTTAGATTAATTTTCAGTGATTCGTTTATCCAAGTATATTACCGTTACTATTTGTGAAAAAATTTAAATTTAAATAGTAAGAAAATACTAGAATTGAAAAAGGGAATGCATAAAATACGTATAATGTTTAATGTAGACTTAACTAGAGTAATAAATTAAATAAATTAAATTAAATTAAATTAAAAACTATTTATAAAATATAGTCTGGTAATAAAAAAAAAGTTAATTATTTTCATTTTTTAAAGGTAAAAGGATTGATAGTTCAAAGATCGATTTCATCACCGGCGAATGAGACGGAAAATTATAGTATTACTAGTGAATCAAGTGTAATGAGTGATTCGTCGACCGCGAATCCAGTCAACTGTAAAGTTTCAAATTGGTCTCCTTGGACTCCATGTAGTGTTACCTGCGGCGTTGGACGTGTCCTCAGTTATCGCTACATCACGGTAATTCATATAATTCTTTTTAAAACTCATTAAAAATAATTTTATTATTAAATATTTCGCTTTGATATTTATAGTGTGCAAGCTATTGGCCTTCGAAGTTTTTACGATACCTATAATTTAAAATAAAATCGATGTTTTTAATGAAAGAGATTTTTTATCCTTTATTTAAAAGAAAACTAATAATAGGATAACGTCAAATTGGTTCTCTCTAAAAAAAATACTAGTGGATGTGAGATTCACAGAACACTTATTTGACTGGACGTTATATATAATTTTTTGAAAAATTTTCCCCGCTTCAATAACGATAAATAGTATTTTTTTAAATTTTTTTATATCTCATAAATATTTTCTTTTAATAAAAATAAAATCTTTTTTAACTTCTTATACAAAATAATATGAACATTATTATTAATTATTTTATTAATTATGAGACATATTTTTGAATAATTGTATATAATAAAAATAAATATATGATAAATAAAGAAATAAATTATTTTATTTTATAGAGACAACCAGAAGATGGTGGAAAACCTTGCCCAAAACGTTTGCAACGACGCGCTAAATGTTATCTGGGACGTTGTTCAAAATGAACTACATGATTTCTAATTATAATTAATAATTAAGCGCTTATTTTATAAAAAAGTAGCATTATTAAAAATTGACGTTTATGTAAAAATAGTCTTTTGCATTAAAATTTTCAGTAATTATGTAAGCAATTTTATAGAATTTGAAATTTGAATGGCCCTGTAATGTGAAAATAATCAAAGGAAACGATTTCCTGAATATTACTTATTTGCAGTACGATACAATCGAACTTTACAACCTTAGTTACAACCTTACAAAGTAAACTTATCAACCTTAAAGGAAATGATAAACACATAAGCTTGCGTTATTTTATAACATAAATGATGTTTGTATTTTTTTAATAATTTTATACCGCATAAGTGATTTTATATATAACTGTATCGATTTCTTTAGTAACTTAATATCATTCGGACAACATTGTTATTTTATATAATGATTAAATTATATGCGAATCAGATTTTCATTCGAAGAATATTTTCTTCGTGTTCTTTAAAAATAAGAATAAAACATTTATTATTTATGACAAACAAAATAAATTGGAATATCAGAATGTGAGGGATTTTATTAATTATCATATTTTACCAACAATTTTTCACCAATAAAATTTTTCTTTATTCTTATCTAAATTGTTTTTTCGTGTATAATTATGAATTCGTATGAGACATTTGGATTTCGACAACGTGCAGCTTTTTCACAATTTATTCCTATTTTAATTTCTAGTTCCAAAATTTGTCACGTTCAAGTAGCTCTTGTTTAACTATATCTTTCACGCTTGCATGAAAGATTGTATACAAATTGCGCTCGCTTAAATATATTACAAGAATTCATAAACGATGCAATTATTTCTAGTGTAACGGTTAAAGTTTTTTTATATACTTTGACGCTCAAAATCGCGATCAACACGAAGTTTAGGTGTGCAAACATGAATTTGTCATAGTATATATTATTAAATTAGAGTCAATATCTTTCTATCTATTTTAGTTTCATTTAATAGCATTAAAAGGGAGATTTTGAAAAACATAAGAGCGAAGAAAAATTATTTTTCTGAAAATATTAAGTTACAGTTTGAAACTGAAAAATTGCTTAGTATTATAAAAAAATACTTACTACATATCCACCTGCATCGTTTATAAATTTTAGATTTGAATTTACATGAAGAGTTACACAAAAATTTAACATTAGTCTTATTTTAAATCAAAGGGATTGATACCTTATACTATTCGTAAGACATTTAACGTCTGACGCTAATAACTTGTGCAGCATGAATCGAAGATCGATTTCTTTCTATAGAATCATGTGATCAGTTAACTGTTAACTGTTACCGAAGATTGTAGATAATTCATTAATTTATTTTATGAATACAGAGGTATTCTTGAATATACACTAAAAAAATATAATGTTGTTAAGTATTCACATCCTTACATAAATTATATTAATGATTTTAAATATTTGTATGTATAAAATTTTATCTTTACAAATAGATTTAATTCTTTATTAAATCAATGAAATATAAAATAAATACTATGTACATATTTAAGTAGATCTAGGTAAAGACTTGCATGAATTATAAATAACAATGATTTGCAATTTTTCTGTTACGAATTCAAAGTTTTCAAGTATATAATTCTTGATTTTACAATTTTAATACATGAAAATCTGGATTAATAGTAAATTATATATTGTTTACAATATAAATATTTGTATAAATTTTCGTTAAATAATTTAATTATGACATTATATTTCAATTAATTAACATTAAGCATAATTCTTTTGTGATTATATTCTATTTGACAAGTTTAATATTATTTTATAATATTTAAAAATTAAAAAAAAAATAAACGTATGCTCTTGGTAAAATATTATTTTTCTTTTACTTATAGCTTTCTTTTTTCTCTACAACTTAATTTTAATTAACTTAGAAATTTGAATTGGATGTCTACAATGAAATCATTACTTCATAATCTCATACAAACAAATATAATTTGTTTTTGATAATTTACATTACGTACTATTGTTCACGTCTAGTTATCACTTTTATTCATCCGTGGTTAATAAAGACAATAATAATACAATATTTACGTATTTATACGAAGCTATTCAATTTTTCTTATAACAGTATCTTGTCTAATTGGAAAAATTTCTTTTCATTAATTGTAACTATGATTTTTCGGAAATATCCTTAAAACGTATATTACATTTTATATTTTTAGTCAATTCTGACAATTTTTTTGTTTTAAATGAAAATAGTCAAAAGAAATTTCTCCATTGACTCTTTTGAATAGTTTTTGACATTACATTAAAATTCATAAACATTCTTTTGGTCAATAAACTATGTTCTTTCTTACATCATACAATAAGAACACATTATTCTCTTATAATTTCTTTGGTTTATCTTTAAAATTAATCTTAAATGTTCATTTTTATGAGATCAAACTAAAATTAATTCAGAAGCTGTAATAAAAGTGACTAGTTAATTCGGATAAAGTACGTTCAACTTATTTTTAACAATTATAACTAATCATAGTTGTTAATCATACATATAAGAGCGAAAAATAATTTCTTGTTTATAATTTATGTTTTTGTACATTTTTTGGAAATACATTCAATTTTCCTTCTCAATATGAGATATTAAAGTAATGGGTTAGATTGATTTACAAAAAAATAGATTAAGATAATAATGAGTAATAATATTTCTAAGGAGGTTGGTGGTAAGGCAGTTGAAAGAATTTTTAAACAGATTTTTAAACCTTTACTTTACGAATAAAGTTTTCATTAATAATTATACAACATGTGATAAAAAAAAATTTAAACGTTATAAATTTTATAATGGTTCTTTAAAAGAAAAAAATGCAAGAAACGAGCGTGTACTTTAGAAATTTTTCTGTATACTATTATTCATATTATTATATTAATCAATTAAATGGCGAAAACTATATTTATCGATATATTTATACGTATCAGATTTAAGATAATCTTACAATAAAACTTTTAGCACGTAACCATTTTATTTAAGTATTTTGATTAAATCATTGGGCAATTTAAATTCTTTAATATTTTTCCAGAAAAATTTTGTAGGTTGACTTTATTCGAATGATTATTTATATGGAAACAGAAGTATATTAATTGAAAAGATATTTTTAATTTTAAATCTAGGGATAGAAAAAATCTACGAATACTAGATTTAATTAATTTCACGTTGTGTTTTTTTTTAAATGAGCCATTAATTTCGAAACATTTTGAATTTTTATAACATCTTTGACATTTGAAGTAATATTATTGGGGAAATTTTTTGTTTTCAACCTCCTTAAAATAGAAAAAGCTTGAATTATAAATAATAAAATATCCATAATATTAACATAATTAAGGAGTATTAAATAATCTTTAAAAAAGTGACTCGATTAATATTTTTTCCTTCAAAGTCGTCAAAAACTCTATAATTGATAGCAAAGTACTATTTTATTTTTTTGATAATGATATTGTTATGAAAAGTTTATATATGCTTTGAGTAAAACTATTGCTTTTACCCATGCGGCTTTGAAGTCAAGAACGTGTAATCATTGGTAAAAGTGTGTTTTGTATTTTTTCGCTGTACCTCATTATACTGTCGTTAACATTGAAAATTAGCGTAGATTATTATAATCTTACACGAGAGTACGGTAATAAATGTAAGTAGCTTTGAGTATCAAAACAAACTATTACTCTTCGTATAAATATTCGACATTTTAAAAATATTATGTAGTTAATATTGTAGTGTATGTTTTTTTTTAAACTTAATAAGTCTTAATTTATTTCGTATCTTTTACAAATTATCAATTGCATATTTTAAATATCATTTTTTTACTTCCATTAAGTGTATTTTACCTATAAATTATTTCCAATTTGGCAGTATTGGTGATATATAGAATCGATTAATCTATAATTTACTTAGACAAATTAAAGTTATGTCATCATAGATATGGAGAAAGAGTGAATATTATTTCTTTAATAGTTTCATTTAATAGAAGTATTTGAATTGAAACCGCGTTACGATTTTTTATTTTTGAAGGTGATGGAAAGGTTATTCGAAACGTTATTTTATATAAAATATCCGAATCTTTTTCTGAAAACGTTTAATATTAGCGACCAAACCATTAAAAACCATTTGACCTTCAAGTTTGAAACGAAATTTTAAATATGCTAGTACGTGAGCTTTACGATGAAATAATTCTCGCAAGTTTGAAAAATATCTTTAATCAGCGATAACAAAAGAAAGAAAAACCATTACAAGTTTTGTACTCTCTGTAAAGGAAATTCTCGAAGCATTTAAATAAGGTACATCATAGTTGCTGCATCAAGTATCGAGTTTTATATGTGAAATTCCTGCATAAACAGACTAAAAGTAAAGCATAAAAAACTGATACGAATAACAAAGAATCTTCTCTCCATCCTGTATGAATGATACATGATTGTATAATAATATTTTTCTTCGGGGAATTTTCGATTCAGCTTATCTTTTCAAGGATCTTTGGGTTATTAGATATAAAACATGCGGAGAATTCGAGAACGAAGGCAAGGCATCATTGTGCGTCAACCGACGAGGAAAATGCAGTTCATCTGGAAGTTCCCTCAGTTATGTTGTTGCTTGATTCATAGATAAGCAAGTAAGAAGAAGAAGACGCTTTTCAAAGCCAGCCAGTCGAAACTGTTCCATCGTGTCCTGTTATAGGCTCGATGCCTGGTGGGAGCTTCTGGAGTTGATTTGTTGAACCGTTACGTTTGACCGTGATCGCGGTGCTCGCACTCAAGACGCTCTCCTCGGTTGTCGACGGCGTCAGGTCGATCGCAGAACTTGTCATTGTAGTCATGCAACCTGGAATTTTTTCGCACATACTAGTGCTGCAAATGTTTTGGAAGGCTCCAGGAGATTATAGTTTTTCCTAGCTTTGCAACTCTGACACTCACAAAAAGGTTTCTTTAGCGTCTTTCACATGTCATTCATTTCTGTTTTGTAAAGAAAAAATTGCATTACAGTAGATTCTCGCTAAGTAGTGTATAAATAGTCTGCAGTGGTGATTTGTTAAACTAGCATACAATATTAATCAGGTACATTCTACAGTAGATAGAATGCGTAGTGATTAATTAGCGTTAATTTTTCAAAGAAGCAAATATTCGTTCACTTTAAATATGCTAAATAGTATAGTTCGTTTATGAGTTACTAAATTAACTTAATATGTGTTAAGTAATATTCTAACGATAAACTTGTGCTTTATTATTAAATCTATACATTTCATAAAATATCATAAACATGAAATCATATAAGGATAATAGATTTAGTAATAAAATCGTAATAAATAATAGATTAGAACATCAAATTAACAAAAGTATAAGTTACAGTTAAAGTTAAAATTCTTTTATTGTAAAAATGAAAAATAATTTTATTAAAAGATAGTTGAAAGAGTATTATTGTTAGTAATGGCAAACTTGTAAAAGATAATAAAATATTTTGAAAAAATCGATATTATTACATGTATTATATGTCATACATGATTGTACATTTTACAATATTTATAGTATATATGAAAGAAAATTATATGACAAATATCGTTACATGAATATTAAATACAAGTTTATCCTTCGGTGTAAGCATGTGGACCATTATGCCTTTGTATATTAATGTGCGTAAAAATTTATAAATTTTAATGATATTAGATTTACAGTAGAAAAATTATATTGCTCTTTTCTATTTTATACTTTAGCAACACTAATATCACTAATGAAAGATTAGAATTCAATTTATTTAAACTCACTATTCAGAAGCAAGCATCGTCAATCTTCATCGTGCAGAAAAGTACTTATTATTAGCAAGACGATGGTAAAAATTGTGGCGCCAGTATTGACATTTCGGTTCTCCGTTAAATGTTCAGCCCTCCGATTACAAAGCGATTTCAGATTTCAGCTCAATCAAATTAGTTTGCATATGCCTTGGCAAAGTGGCTGACGCTCGTCCAATAGTTATCGCTCGGCTGTTAAATTTTAGTTGCACGGCACACTTACAGCACATTTAAACCAGAAGAATATTACTTTTCTTCTCTTAGCAAGAGTCTACTGTATTAGTAATAGAAAACGTCTTTAACTCTTCTAGATTAAAGATGAGAACAGAAGAAATCAGATTTCCTTTTCCAAGTGAATTCTGAATTTGTACAACGATGAAATTTTTGTGAGTGTCGGCACTTCTTACTATATCTCTTTTTTATTCGTTATAATAGTTTTGTTTTTTTGCTTATGCTCAGCTAACCTTGGTCCTTGGCACCGTTGTTAACGGGCATCTCGTCGAGGCTGGGCTGCTGGCTCTGGGTCACTTCGTGGCGTCGCGGTGGTACCACTTGGTGCAGAGTTGGATCTGGGCTTCGCGTTGGTACACTACTTGCCCGTTGAAGTTGCTTCTTGCTCACGCGAGACACAAGAGCCGAAGCTATCGGGTGCATCACACTTTCAATAGGAAGAGTTGTGGAGGTACAGGCGCTATTATTACCACTGCTCATAGTCATAGCGGGTGTAGAGGCTCGCGATGCAGAGAACTTTTTACGTTTTCTACGAAGCGCCGCCAATGCAGGCCCAAGTGCATAGCTAAAGACATGATGACCTTCGTGATGCTGTTGTTGTTGCTGCTGTTGCTGTTGTTGCTGCTGATGATGGTGATGCTGCTGATGCTGTGGTTGCTGTTGTTGATACTGGCTCTGCTGATGGTGATGATGTTGTTGAGATGAGTGGGAATGGTGAGGATGATGATGCGGGTGATGTGGATGTGAGTCTTGAGACGGCATATCCAGTGAAGACTTTGAGTCCGTTGAGCCCTCTGAATGCGATCCACCATCTTCAGAAGCTGGAGAGTATACCGAGTCTTCTGATCGAGACCGACCTAGGAAAAAGAAGCTCGATGATTGTTTTAATAAATTCAACATCGATCGACGTCCTTCATAATAATGTCGAGAAGAAAACTGGGAGAATTAAGGAAGATAATTTAGGAAAAAGTGATTTAGGATCTTATTATATATAAATTTTATCGACAATTCTACTAAGGCTTCGCTACAACAAGAAAAAATATATATAAATAGTAAAAATAATGAAATTATAAAGTTTAAAAAAAATGAACATAAAAAGCAAATTTATACGAGGAAGTTAAGGTGGAAAATAAATGAAACGGATATAAAACATGTGCATAAAAAACAAAAAAGTAAACAAATAAGGCGCAGCGAAATCACATTTTCAACAAGTTTTTACAATTGAAAGTATTTTCACAGATTGTATCTGTTTTCTCATTAGCATAAATAATTAAAAAAAATTAATTTACCAAATAATGTCATAATAAAATAAAAAAACACGCGTCATTCTCATTCTCACCAATGAGTCTTGATACTCTGCCAGTTTTGGCGGCTTCGATGAGAGTGCCCCATCTTCTCTTTCTTGAACTACCCCTGGATTCTCTCGATGGCCTTTGACACGAAGCCAATCCTGGTACGCTATTCGTACTTATGTGATGCGGGTTTCTCTTCGCAGCTGTCCCAGGACCAAATATACCACTCAGAGTACTACCGAAAATTTCATGGTGATGGTGATGGTTTCCTTCGTCCGGTGTTTGCTGATGCTGATCACGCAGACTGGCTATGAACTCAGCCACAGGGGGCAGAGTTCCGCTGCCGCTGGGCTGTGGTGCGATGTTAAAGCCTTTCATCAATCGGCGCTCCTTCTGACGATTCTTCTTGCCGCCCACACCTACGGACAACTCTTTCACGCTACCGTCTAGGGCACACAAAGAACAAAACCGACAGGCGGACACTTAGGGAGCATGCTACTACATAATGAAACGTAAAATTTTCAGATCTACTCATTCAGATCTACAAAGATTGTAACTATCCAATCGAGAATTTTTACGTCGTCTTTTTCTATGAATTGATGTACTCGCGTTGCTATTGTCTATTAAGAATTATATTTTCAAGCAACGTTATTAAAAAGTTACAGTAAAATCAAGTCTTTAGCCAACAGCGAATGTTCGCTAAGTTTAATGTATACGATGTTTGAAAATCGTTTTTTTAAAGTTTTCAGCATAAATATTTATTTATTAACTGATACGATTGTATATTCATATTAACTAATAAGAATTGATGGTGCAATTTTAGCTGAAATATATTTTAAAATTTACAATCTTATATTATTAAGAATCTACTTTTAATAGTCAAAAGGTTGCAACACCGTTGCAAAGCCCCAACTAAATTTATGTTCAAGAATGTAAGTAAAATATTTGATAAGTAAAAAGTATGAATGATTTAATTTTTTTATAAATTTAACTGACAAATAAAATAGAACATAAGAGAGTATTATGAGTATGTTTCAGTTTATTTTTATAATTGTAAAACTTAACGAAAAAAAATTAAAGAACACACTTTGATTTTATAAAGAATATTTTGTACGAATTTAACGAGGCTTTCATTCAATTTTCAATTAAATGCGAATTACGAAATTTTCAAGCAAAACTAGTGATTATGTCAAAAACAAATTAATTATAGTCAATGCGTAAAATCCATAAACTACGAAATCTATTGCATTTCATTCATAAGAAATCACTACTAAGATACTATTGTACCAACTAAATAATTTAGTTATATAACTGAAACTACACGGAAATTTTTTAAATGCATTAACCTAAAGAATTAGTAAAGCATTTAGTATATATTTTTATTTAATATTATAGCGTTAAATATATATTTCATTTGATTTCTGTATTAAATATTACTGATAATAAAATAATTAGATTTTTTTTATAATTGTTTCTCAAAAATTCACAGTTTTTATGAGGGCTTTTTAAATGAATAGCCAGTTCAAAAAGTTTTTATTAACTTTCATATTTACTTAATATTTTTTAATTTGTCCGAAAAGTAGTAACGAATTAATATCTTCTTTTTTACGTTAATTAAGTAAAAGCTGTCTGCTTCTATGATCAAGTTTATGTAATAAAATAATTTTCATTAGATAGTATTTATTTTTGTGGATCAATCAATTATATTTTTTCTAATGTAGTTGCTCTTTATACATACATTGAATAATTAAAATTTTTATAATAATTTAAATGAGTTAGAACGATATTTGAGTTTTAATTAAATATAAATTACTTGAAGCCAATGTTTTGCAGCTTATTTTTCTAGAAATTTAAGCCTTGATCTGAGTATTCATCATTAATTATTGGTTTTCTGTGAAATATATACAATCATTTGAACAAAAATGTTAACATGTGATTTATATCTCTAGCATTATATACAACCATAAATAGATTGTATTAAACTTTACAAAATATTGGCTTTAAATAAAGTATAATTAATAAAATTTACAATACATTGTTAAGTCATGTTCTTATGTATTTATTATGCAAGAAATAAACAATACCTAAGAACTATTTTTTTAATTTAATATTCTAGGCATGCTCTTGCATTAAGAATAAATTTATGAAATTTAAATAAAACTAATAAATTAGAAACGAATAACTTCACTGCTGTGTCTATTTCTATCAATATAAAAATTTAATATATTGTACTAATTTCATTAATTTGGAATTGGAGGGAGAAAATAAACAGATGATTTATCCGCGTTTATTTTATAATTGCATGTGAATAATTAATTATACATTGTTATTGTTTAATGGAATCGGTTTGAAGTGTTTAAATGTTAGAGATTAAGAAAAATTCATTCTAGTTCAGTATATGATTACATATTGAAAAGTCCCTACCCATTTAGTTGTCTGAACATGAATTTTGCGAATCTGATATTTTTATTTTTAATTAATAACTTTAAAATTAATTGTGAAGATTAGCGTAGACAAGTATTTTAATCGCATATTAATTCATTATTGTAATACTATTCTGGTTAATAAAAAATATACTAGTCAGTTTAATAAAGAAAGCATTAATTTGATTATTTGCAGTAAATAATTACTTTTACTGCAAATTAACCTTAGTGGGCTTACATTTGTATGCATACGAGTTTGTATATTATTTGTTGGCGATAGAATATACCGATTCTGTTGCCACTTACAAAGAGCATGCAGGGGCGGGTATTGTTCCCACGGCAGGATGAAAATTATGTATTTTGTTGTTTAATTATTGACCGCCGGGAAGTAGTAGTCGCTTAAGTGCATTCCCGCGAAGTAAAACAGCATACGTTTTAATGGAATTGTCGCACGCGCGACGATCGCCGATGTTATCGGGACTTTGGCGCCGTCGAGATTT
The DNA here is from genome assembly GCA_018907185.1 of Platyscapa corneri. Taxonomy (NCBI): domain Eukaryota; kingdom Metazoa; phylum Arthropoda; class Insecta; order Hymenoptera; family Agaonidae; genus Platyscapa; species Platyscapa corneri. Next base: position 2,077,481 of record JACCHW010000014.1, read on the forward strand.
CGGGAGGCCTGAACTGTGGCGAGATTTCGCGAAATCGTCAAGCGGCCGTAAAAACGGAAGATCGCTAAGCATATAGATAAGAATGCGAGCGTCGGTGGACAAAGTTCAGTTATTTTTCGACAATTGATTATATCAGTTGATCGCAATTGTAATTAATAATAAAAAAAGGATGCTGGGTAAGTAGTGTTTAAAATCATTTTTTATTTATCTTGTCCTATCTCCCTCGCGCGATTCTATCAGTATCACTATTTATAATTAATTTGTGAGTCTATTCAATTATGTACTATCATTTTGTAAAATTTTAGTGCATATAATCGTATACGTATGTTTTAGCAGCAAGTTTAATTGTATTTCAATAATACTGCCTACTTTTCTCATAAAATTAAAAAATAGTTTATAGATTTAATCTTTAAATGAGAATATATTTTTTACGTACTAATTATGATTAATACTTAGAACTAAGATTTGTTTATACGATTTATGAATTTAGATTTATTAATATTAAAGATAAGATTTTCATTTTTACTTGTCTGAATTTATAGATAAAATTTCAGAGGATTAATTGAAAAAATTAGGATTGGTATATAATTAGAGAATTTTCCATATATAATAAATTTAAATATTAACAATATTACGATTTTATATTATTCGAATAAATAGTTTTCAGTAAAGTAGTGTAATAATTGAATCGATATTTCTCTTGAGTCGTAAAGATAAAATTAATATTTTCAAATATTTGGTATTGACTGCCAAAAATCATAGATAAAATATCAATCTTGGATATTTAAGAATTTTTTATTGTAATTTAACATAGTATAAAGTATAGTAAGATTTTATAAAAAATTAAAAATTTCAAAACATGCGACGGGAAAAATGGTTCAAAGTATAAGTCTACTATTTGATGCACCGAATACTAAAAAATAAAATAGATAATTCGATTGTTACATTTGCTCGTACCTAAGATTATTATAACTATTGAAATACCTGAATATTAAAATACATGCTTTAACATAAAATGCATGCTTGAATATTAAAAATTTTTAAAAACCTTTTGTTTTTGGCAATCCCATTAAGTAAGCGACTTTCCACATTATTAAAAGAAATATCGATTCAAGTGAAATAAATTCTCTTATCATCATAGAAAGGCCATACTCCGTTGGAATTTTTCTTTTTCCGAGTTCCACTAAATCTTGTCTTAAATCACACGAATTCGTATTTATATTCAGTCGATAAACAAGCGATAAGGCACTTTGTCTGGAAATGATATTATTTTCATTCTTAAAAGGTCTCCCATTGACCAATACGGAAATTTTATTCTAACCAATACCGATTGGTAAAAAAGCGTATAGCCTCTCCGATCGAACTCTTACCTGATATATAAAAATATACTTATACAGATATAAATACATTTATAGATAACTTGAGATAGAGATGATGATAAAGAGAGAAAGATTCGCGATCGAGGCTCTATGAGTTCCTCGAAAGAACGTTCTACTCTCACCGGTACCCGTTCCGGAGGTGTGTTCCGTCGCCATGCCGGACTTCTGCAGGATATTAATGAGTTCACAGCGGAAGGCGCTGATGTCCTGTTTGATCTCGTTCACATCGTCCTCGGTCACGCCCTCATTCTCCGTTTTGCGCTGCTCGACTGTAACGTATCGGCGTACGAGGTTGCGCATTATACCCTGATAGCGAAAGTCCCGCTCCGACGCCTGTTTTACCTTCCTCTGTGAACACAAATGTTCATAACACGGGGTTCAATCCACGGGGGATTCTGTGTGTTTGAGCTTCAGCTTCCAGAATATTACTTTTGTAATCGTAAAGTAAACCTTGTTCTTTTATTTCTACTAAATACTAATTTACTGCAACTCAAATCGTTAATGATAGGAATTAACTTGGAACAATTGGGTGTATTAAATAAATAAATGAAATTGTACGTAATTATTGTTGTAAAGGATTTGTCGTAAATGTACTTATTCATTCGTACGAGCTATTGTAATTCTAATTAAATTCCATATGTTTTATTAATATAGCAACAATGAGCTTTAAAGTTGGTTCAATCTTGGATAATTTTGAAAAAGCATTTATGCGCATTTAATTTTATCCTATTCATTATTCTCGTGTAGATATTTTTAGACAATTTTTTAAAAGTCCATTCGGTCTAAAGATAAAAGTAATAAAATTAGATTTTAAAAATATTTACTTTTTTTTAATAACGGTTCAATTATAATAGTTAAAAAAATTTATTAAATAATAATAATAAAGCTGATAAAAGAGCTATTTATTAACAAAATATTTTCGAAGAGTCGTTTAGGTACACGTAGGAACAAGTGTGCCCTAATATGCAACTTGCAATTAAGAGTATAAATCGTAACAGTATCATATTAACCTATATTTAATTAAAATAAGATGTTATATATTATTATTTATAAATACGAGTAAAATTCTATCATTTTGAAGATTCATCTGTATATATATATATATATGAAAATCTTACGAAATTATTGTTACATCTTGTACAATAATACTCCTTTCGATACAAATTTATATTTCACATGTATATATAAGAAACATTCGTAAGCTCTTTATTTATAAGTATTGGGCTACATCATCTAACTGCCTGATTCGGACTAAGAAACCTTCTTCAACTGTACAGACTGCAATCTAATTTATTAATTTATATTTATCCATACCTAATTGTTTTGTAGAATAAATCTATTTGTAAAAAGGAGCATTATTACGTGATAGAAATGATCTAAATATTTGCTCTGTGGTACGAATTTTATGCGCAACGTCATTTAAATCAAAACTATCATAGTTCAATAAAAAATATGTTCATATTTATATTCGTAATAAATAAATACATAAATATTTTAAATTATACATATTCTTTTAATTTATATCAAGATTAAAGTTATTAAATAAAGAAAAATTCAATTATGTAATCGATGAATTTCGAATTTGTGTTGATAAAACTTGATAACTCACTTCACCGAAGTTGTTAAATTTCTTAATTTTTAATATTCGTTTATACGGATAAATATTTGTAAAGTTTCGTGGAATGCTAAAAATTATAATATTTTTCAAGATATTCAGGCTTATATTCTTTTTCAATACGTTGCTATGCAAAATAGCATCTAAATTTACAATTCAATTCTTATTCATTTTTATATTCTAAGTTCGCGACAGATGCTTTTTTAAATATAATGTTTTTTTAAATATTTAAATTATTGGATTCTGTTTATTATTTAATGTTAAATAACGTTTAAATAAAGAGTTTTAATAGTCCGTATTTAACGGCATATTTCATATGAAATCATTATTTATTCAAATAAATATGAATGCATCGGTTCTTATCGCGACGTCAGAATATTGAAAGCTTTATGAAAAACAAGTATTTTTTAAATAATTGATTATAAAAGTAGATAAATCCAAAATAGTAAGTCGGAGACACATGTCAATTTGTGTGCCCTAATTGACGCCTGGAAAATTGTTAGGCTTATACTTTCGGTGTGATTTTATAATCTAAGATTAAGATATAGACGTTAAATACAAGAAAAAATGTAAAGTAATTGCATACTCTGTATATATTTTTATAAAATTAATAATGAGTATAAAGACGTTGAAATAAATAAGTGGTAATGCAATGTAATGCAACATTGTATAAAACCGAATGAGATTAACAAAAATTTTAACGTTTAAAAATAAAAATATTAATATTAGGTTTATAATATAAGTGTTACAAGCTATCGAAAGTTGAATTTAATGGAAGTATTTTCCTTGAAACTTGAGTTTAAGAGTTTCTTTAAAGCAATCTAAACTATTCCTTTCTTTTCATCTCATGAAACTAAGCGTCTTAATTGCATTGACGCGTAGTAAACATTAGAGGGTGCTTTAAAGATCTTCAATGAGACTAATTCTTTTCTTTTCCATTTTCCCTTCTCTCTCCCCTTTCGCACCCATTTTTTCGAGTGCAGCAAGTTCTAGTTAAATTGAGCACTCGATAAACTCGAGAATCGAAACGAAAAGAGGGACGATTAAAAAATTCGAAACTTACTCGTATGGTGCGCATGTGCTCTTTTTTAGCTGCACGGCTGTGACCGCAAAGCTTTCTGTAAATCCACTGACCAACGTACCAAGCACTTTTCGGTGTGGGAATAATGTTGAATGGTGGTGGAACAGTGCCACCCTCCTCGAAGTAGCTTATCCACAGCTTGCTACGTGCGAATTTCCATTCGATATCCGCGCGTTCCTGCAGACAATTATAATCGAACGTATGCACATTTCCTTTCTACGTATATTCTCTAGTCTTCGAATTTTCGGCCAAAAAATTTTTCTTTTTTCAAATGAGAAACGTCTTCTAATTATTCTGGTTCATTGCGGCGGTCGCGTTATTAACAAACGCTTTAACGTTTCACTAGATTCTTATTCGAGCTCTGCTTTAGTTAGGTTAATTTGGATCTTATTATTGCGTTAAAAATAAATTTTCGTTGAAGCGAAATATAACAAGCATCTTTCGTTATGTTTGTTAAATTATATTTCGTTAAGTATTAGTTGCGCATAATAATTGACGTTGACGTGCACAAAAATTGATATTTACAAGGGTATAATTTTTAAAATTAAACAATCCTTAATAATCTCCTTACTTTTTTAAATTATCAATTTTGCAATAAGCTGATATTGCAATAAGCTGGCAATTTTTCAATTAGATTTTTTGCACCCAAAGCGCCTTAGGCTTATTTGCATGCAATGTACGAAATAATTCTCATTTTATCTTTTCAACGAAGACCTTGTAGCTATACACGTGTATATATGTAAATTTTTTGAATATTCAAGTTTAAAATTTCCTCGAATCTAAACGTTAAAAAAGTAAATTCTATTTTTTCTTGTAATCCAACTTAAAAATGAAAGTTTAACGTATGAACGTTCATCGAGAATATGCAGTTAATGCAGTCTGCTTTAAAAAGTAGTTGATTAGATTACTTACCGAAATTAACTGATAGGAATGATTCATCATGGCGATAAGCAGATTCAGCAAAACAACGATGTTTATCACCGAGTATGTACCAAACATCAACATGCCCCAAAATCTCGTAAATACTTTGATCCCATCCAATTCAAAGCTTTCGAGATCAACTAGACCAAAAACCGCCCAAAAGAGTGTTTGCGTTGTTTCGAACAGACTAGTAATATTAAATAACATTTTTTCATTTTATTCGATGGTTAAATGGTATTTTTTGTACTAAGAAAAAACAATTGTCAAATTTTCAATTTGTTATCAAATACAGAATAACAAATTTTCTCTTTGTAATATTTGAATACACGTACAAAGAGAACAGTAATTATGGCAATAGTTTTTTCTTAGTATAATTTAAGGATTGGCTTAATACTTTGCAAATCTCCGCCAAACCATACACGCATTCGGATCCATCGTAGAATTTGATGCTGGATGCGGCGTCACCGTCGGGCATCTTTTCTTCTCCATATCGGCGTAGTACCATAACAGTTGATTTAGACCTTCGATAAATTTGTTGGAAATAATCGTTGATATATTCGGCAAATTTTACCTTATAACTCTACGAGATTTAGCAAAGTTTGATAATGTATTTATATTTGTAAATTGATGCATTCTGACATTTTCAAACATGAAATTTGACATTTAATCTGTTACATTATACATTATACATTATAATTAGAATTAAAACAATTAGAATAAAACTGAAAATAAATTACCGCAAGAAAAGGCAAAGAGCACGAGCACATACAGGAAGAAGAATTTCATGATATCCATTACCATCCTAGAGAGGGAAACTTGGAGTGGTCCAAGATGAGGATTCACGGAGAAAATATACACTAGTTTTAATGAACTGTAATTGCAATATTAAAATAATGGATTAAACAAGTTCATTACACAAGATTGAGACACATTACACTCGATAAGTTTATTAGTAAAATGATACGGATTAAAGAGCAAAATATGATTTACATTCGTTTGCGGCAACTTGATAATTAGAGGAACATTAAATCGCGTAAATTCTAATAAAAAATATTATAAATTAAAGTGAACAAATATTATTCTATTTTTAAAAATTTGTATAAATCACATAAAAAGTTTACGAAATATATTTATGCTGTAGAATATTTTAAAGAATTACGACTCCGTTGAATCGCGTCTACAAGCATTTATGCTACAATTACAAATATTTCCTGCATTTTGAACAAAATATTTTTCACATCTCTACACGATTGAAAATATGGAATTGTATTTAAAATTAAACAAATAGTTAAGAGTTTGCATATTTTGCAAGGTTTTGTAGATTTAAAATAGATTTTCCAAAATCTTATCGTTCACATTATAATTAGTAAAATTACGATGAGAATAAGTAAACGTGTTTTTTGCTTTTTAATGAAGATTAGGTTAATTTTCTATTGAAGAAATGATTCAAACCTGAAAATATTAGCTGCGGAAAAGAGTCCCTCGGAAATGAGCATGGGATCCCAGGTGTCCCAATCCTCGCGTTGCAACTCAATTGTGCCATGCTTCTCGTTTTCCATTTGTACCCTGTAATATGCCACGACCCTTAACGCGACCGTCGCTACGTATAACGAATTTGTCACAAAATCTATCACGTTCCACATATCATTCACATATTCCTCGAGGCCCACGTCCCACAACTGCTTCACCTCAGACCAGATCAGCCCCGACACCCATGCCAGAATGAACCTGTGAAGTATAAAACGCTACAGAAAGGAGTATATCTGCTCACTTCGATATCAGTACTTCCAAGTACTATAAAGCGTGGCTTTTCGTAAATTGGACTTTTATTCAGTCCCAAGATTTTCAGGATTTTCGTGTCACATTCGTGAAATTGCCAATTTTCTTTACAGAACAGATTCGATTCATAAGTTCGAACTCGATTCGATACACCCTAAAACTACTTGCACTTTTAACTCTATCGGAGGTAGTGATCGTAACATTTTTTTTGTCATTCTAAGTGATTTAATGCATTCGATTTCTTTTTTAAAGCGTTCGACATACTTTGTGCTGTGAGAAACTTCAGTGTCGCATAGGTGTAAAAGTTATTATTTTCTTGAAAATTGAAAATTAGATTACAACAACAGTACGAAGAAATATAAAATTTAATTTAATTTAATTAGTAGCAACAAATTTTATTTAACATTTCGATCGTTTACATTAGTTTTACTCTTTCAAGTTTTGAGAAAATTTGAAATAATTTCAAATGATTTGAGATTAATAAATTAAAACATACTTTTTTAAAATTTAATAATTTAAAAAACTATTTTTAAATTATTTAAATTTTTTATGTTAATCGATAATTTTTGTTTCATTATCTACATTGGATAGCGTAAAAAATTGACAAACTATTAATTTTTTCAACATTTTTCGACACTTCATTGCCCGGTGAAATTATTGTCAAGTTTTAAAAATCATAATATAATAAACTTTATGACAAATTTATGAAAAACCTTATAAAACCTTAACCGTAATCAATTAAAACCGATAAAAATAGAGATCAATGTAAAATTTAGGTTATTTTTCCTTGCTTACCATTCCACTATCGTTGGTGCAGCGCCTCTTTTCGTCGGTTCGATCTCATGATCTGAAATATCATGACCCGTCCAAACACCAATTACGCTTTCTATCCTTTGACTGGCCAGTATTAACATAACTAAAATTATATTTATTGCAATTAACGTTTATCGCGTGGAAGCTATTGTGATGCAAGTAATATTTTTATTCGTAAAAAATGGCTTGAAAATGATATCACAATTGTAATTATGTTCCCAAATTAAGCAGTTATCCGAACATTATTTCTACTGTATATGTACCATACACATGTACCGCATATGCATACTTATTTTTTAATTATTATGTTAAGGTAAATTAATAATCGCATTAGTACTACTACTAAAATGGTATTGCAATACCTCCTGCACATATTGCCATCGTTTAAGATGAATCACCACTAAATATATAATAAATGTTTACTCTCTAAAAAACTGTTTACTTAGAGAAAATTGATCGATAAATTTCAAGAATTCCAAAAAATCAAAAGAACATTATTTTTGAAAATCCACAAGATAAATATAGTATATACTATTAAATCTCTAATAGTATGCGATATTAAATAAGCGTGAAAAAAATTAAAATGCTAGTAAAATTTGAAGAAAATATGTTGATGTATTTATAGAGCTCTAGTTATTTGATTATATACAGAGTTTGACTTTGTAAACTTCATTTTATTTGGAACATGTATAAAAGCTTTCGAAATCCTTTAGAAATTAATTAAAACGCTCTTTCAACACGGTAATACATTTTGTTGTAAAAATTACTTTGCGTCATTATGCTTGCACAGCGTCTCAGAGATAGTCCGTATGATCTCTCAAGGTTTCAAGTAACTCATTACGTAGGGAGTTATCGTATGCCCGGTACTCAAGTTGAGTATCTTGCGTAAAGTTAGAAAATTCTTGTTCTCTTTGATGTGATTTTCAAGAAAGGACTCATACTAATCGCCAATTAAAGAAACACATAACAAGCAAATATAAAACTCAAAAAACTTACTTTTCGTGCACGACTCACAGAATTATTTAACAAATAAAACAGACTAACTACAGCCGTTACTCATTTAAATATACACACGTTGATTCCAACCTTCCTTTATGTGTTAATATATATATTTTGAAAATGCTGCAAGATTATCGAGAACTTTTTGAAATATTAATCAATATGAGAAGCATCAAATTCTTATAAATTGTATTCCTTACTGTTATACCGTTATAATAACTGATATCTCACAAACTTTTCATCGTCTCATTCATTTAAAATCTTTCGTCTTGTTAATTTTCTAATTGTTTACGAAAAGAGATTACACAATAGCGCAAATAAATTTAGTTTTTCTCGAAATTTCTATTATTTAAAAATTTTTTTAATATTTTCTTACCATACAAATTATAATATTTTAATTATTAGAATAAAATAAAAATTATGAAAATTTTTCGCAAATAATTTAAGCAAAAAGATAATTGCAGGTATACTGTTGTGTGTGTGTTGGGAAGGAGGAGAGGAGCTAAAATTAAATTAATGATTGAGAATTATTATTTTTAGCAGCTAAATCCTCATCTATTATTCTACTTATGTTTAATTAAATACATTTTAAAAGAATGCAATATATCAATTACATACGTAAGTGCTTCAGTAACACCATTAGATAGAGAGTAAGAAAAATAGTGGCCGAAACGTTGGAGTTTAATAAAAATAAACCGCGTGTTTAAGTAAAATACTGTAGAGCGAAACAGCGTTGTTACTATGAATACGCAAATGTTTTCTGAACTTGTAACAAATATAAAATATACTTCTGTAATTTCTAATGGTAGAAAAAATACAAACACTTTCAACTGTAGTAAAATGATTTATTAGTATTCAATAGTAATAATTAAAAACAGATTTTCATTTATTTAAAAAAATAATGTTAACTAGTCTTGATGAAAATTCGGTCTTATTGTGTAACACATTAATAACTGTTGATTCTCATTTGAATATGCGAATGTATGCAAATCAAGAAAAAATAGATAGAAAATAAAACACTTAAACTACAAAAGAAACCGTACCGAATGTTAGAATGGTATATAAAAAGGAAGGATTCAGTTTTATGTCATTTTATAATTTCTCGTAAATTATAAAGTTGTTATACCTATCCTCAAGGAAGTGTAAGGGTCTCTAAGTGGCGTAGAAATACTTGAAGTTATAAGCAAGCCAAATTTCAGTTGGTAGAGTGACTCAACGCTAATTCTAATATAAAGTGAGTAGTATCATTTCAGATTAAGAACAGGCAAAGAAAAAATTAAAGAGTATACTTTGGTAAGTATAAAGCGTAATTACGTAAAACTACATTTATCAAATTCGTGAAAATCTTCAAATTTTATCGATTACAGTGACTGAACTAACATTTTTAATTACAGTTATGCTTTAAATTGGTGACTATGAAATTATACAATTGCTAAGACCTATACTTGAAAACTATTTGGTAATTCTTATTTTAAATGTGGTTAGTATTTAAGCAATTTAGAATTCAACTAGAGGGAAACGTTTTAATCTTCAACAGTAATAATAATAATAGCGATAATGACAATAATAATTTTAATGACGAATACATCAACGTTATTTTATTTTTCGACAAGAAGATATTTTAGATATTTCATTTCTCGATTAAAATATTGTTGAATTTTGATAAAGATTCTTTAAATTATGCATCTGTAAAGACAAACGTGGCTTTAAAAATATCTTCTCAAAAATTTTCTTTTTTTCAAATTTTGAGTACATATTTTAAATGAAAAAAAATTAAAAATCTATGATAAATTTGTTGTTTTTTAAACGAATTCATGAAAATTTACATTGTTTTTTGCTAAATATTGAATTTAAAACTTTAAATAATAAAAAATTCTCGTTATTTTATAACTTTTTTTTTATTTCCACGAATAACACGGAACATATCATGAAACATTTCTTTTACGAATTTTCGTATTTTGTACAGCGTAAAATAAAAAAAAGGGTTACATTCGACATCACGACTTTGTTCAAATGTATGAAATTTTTGCATTTCCTTGAATATATAATAACTGTAAGTTTTAATGTTTTGTTTTAATATCAGTGTAATGCTGTAATGCTCTTTATATATTTTTTATTTGAATTATGAAAAAATTAATTTTCCGACAAATGTAAATTTCTTATGGAAACTTCGCTTAAAGATTTAAATATTTGAATTTATACTTTTAACGAATGAATATGATTTTAATAATTAAAATTACAAAAATTCTGAAGTACGAAAATTATTTTAATTAGAGTATAAACAAGTAAATTAAAAATATACGATATATAATTTTTTGTACGAATGAAATTAACAAATTTAATATTTGAATAATATCTGCGATTTTGAAAACGCCTTTGATAAAATATAAGTAGCGTATCACAACTAAATATCAGCTTGGGATATTAATGTGCCTTTTTAATTGGTTGTAATGTTTATGGAAGTGTGTGACAAAGTTTTTGATGTCCATTTTTTCTAAAATGATCGTTTTCAATACACATTAAATAGTGGAGATGGAAGATTGGAAGATGTATAGTGTTCGAGGCTCGTAAATGACAGTGGAAATAATTTTTGTTACTTCGTCGACTTTTCTAGCGAAAAGCTTTTTTCACGGTACTACAAGCAATGAACAACCGCAATGAATTGTTATTCAATTAGAAGTTTTTCATACGATTTAGCTGAGTTTTTCGAAAAAAATAAAAATACATTTGTAACAAAAGATTGAGCTTTCAACGTAAAGGAATTGTACAAAAAAAGGTATGTTAGTTATGAAAGCCATAAAAATGTATATATGTATAAAATAAGGCTTGTAAAAAAAAATATTCGATCGTTTTTAAAGAGTGGAAAAAGCAGTAGAATTTTGATAGCGCCCAGACTGCGACTTTCAGACTCAGCTATTCATACTTTCGAGATTTATACGAGTTCTGATGATCAATACCGATCACATCAGCAATGAAAAGATTTATTAGAAGGACTCCTACACTTGTACAATGAGTATGAATATTCGTCGTTGCAAATCAGTTCATCTGAGACACAGCCCAACACATCTACCATAGAATTGGTTCTCTGCTTAATCAGTCCCTTCAGAGCAACCCAAAAACATAGCTTTGACTTTGATATCAGGTAGAGGCTGAAATAGCCAATCCGCAGGTAATTGAGCTTAAACGAATTCCGGCAGCTCCCCGTGAGGGTGAGAGTAGTAATTAGGATTACCGGTGATGAAAATAAGCTTCTACAGATCGAGATATTTGTCTCTAGCCTCTGTTATTTTCTGATGAAGTTTACATTTAACTGGGACCATCTCCGGTTTATATTTTATAGTTTCATACTGCATTTTATTGTATCCTAAATACATCAATTTCATCAGTCTAGAATTGAAGCAAGAGTGCGATGAAAGAATTCAGGATTTAATACTGATCGGTAAGAGGAACTGTCCAAAGACGACTCTCCAATGCGATTAATCGTTCACTCGATAAGACGCAGATACTAGATTTCGTATTTTCTAGTCCTGAATTCCGTATGAAGATCCGTTGAGAATTTCCCGACGGACATTAACATTGACGTAAATTTAGATTTGCGTAGTTTTTCTGTATTACCTACCGCCATCGCATACACTGGATGATTTATGCGTGTGAACGCACACGCGCCTATTTACACGAGTATATTAATAACGCGAGTGGTGTAAGAATTAAGAGAAAAATGTGGAAGCGGCTACGTGTAATTGCTCGAGATTTGTGAATGGAGGACGTGAGGTTTGACGCACGCCCTCTGTATTTAGCCTAGTTATACTTTATCTTCCTTGCTCCGCCTTATACATACATAGTGTCTCGTTGAAGTTTGTACCGTAGAAGAAGTAGTGGTGTCTACAGATGGTATGGTGGAAACGGGTGGGAAGGAGAGAGTGGTTAAGAGCGGCGCGCTGACTTGGAGCAAAACGATAAAAACTGTTTGGTACGTGTCGAAAGAAAGGCACTCATCAATATTAACTTCAGAATCACTATCATCTCTATCATTGTCTTAACCACTATCTTTTTAACTATCACTCTATTTATCCCTTTATACTTCTTACTGGCCCTCTCTCTCTCTCTCTCTCTCACTCTCTCTTTCTCTCTCTTTATCCCTCTGTCCTATTTCTATCTCTTTAAGTCTCCTTTGTCCCCACTCTACTACTTTTCATCTACATGTTTGAATCGAGCAAGGATAGGTGCGGAATGGCTTTTCCTCAATAGCACTATACCGCCATCAATCAAGTTGAAACAAGTTTAATTCTGTTATAAATCCCTTTTACTAATTCAATTTTTTTAATTCAAGGGACAAACATTTATTGACCAGCTTCTTGTGGAATACAGGAGTTTGATAACTAGTGTATCGGTAAACGTTTCAGGTTATTGAAGTAAAATGTTCTCTTTTTATTTTCTAAGATACATTAATAAAATATTATTATGGTGTATGTATATTGCGTAATAATTATATATGTATTAATATAGGCATATATAAATACACCTGTACACATCCCTATAACTATATGTTCAATGAATTCAATATAGTGTAGTAATTTTTCATCAAAATTTTGTTTTTTAAATATTTTTACAATATCAAACTTTCTGATCACGAATTGACTTGTTAAATCAGAAACTTTTACATTAATTAAATTATTTTTGAAACTCAAAGAATATACTACTAACACCCAAAGCTAATAAGGAAATTTTTTTAAATATAAACCTAATTATGCAAAATATTTTAATTTTAATAGTTGTAATAGTTTTTTTAATACAAATAAAATCACACTTAAAGATAAAATGTATAATTCAATTATATATTTAAATATAAATTATATATTTTAATATTAAAAATATTACAGACTTTTTTTAATTAATAAACTTAAATTTAATTGTTTTACTTTACGTTATATTGAATGGGATAGATATTTTAGAATATAAAAATATACCCGAAGAAATTAATTAAGATTAGCCGAAAATAAATTATGTAAAATATTCGTGTATTAATTGTAAATTAATTTGTGTAATATTTTATTCATCAATTTCTATTTAATATATTAAATGAGCAACATTGCATGATGCGCATTAAATATAATGACTTAATGACTTAAGAAAGATGGATTTAGATTATTATTATGTTGGAAAACTCATAATGTAAGTTAAATTTAATTGATTAATGAAAATTCATTATTAAAAAACAAATTAATTTAAAATTCTCTTTCTGTATTTAAAACTAAAAATGCCTAAGTACAGTATAATATTAAAAGAATAAAATTATTTTTAAAATATATAATAGCGATGACTAGCATATTTGTTTATTCTAAATGAATGCACGACAGTCATTGTTGCAAAAAGGTTATTCTTGTTATTCGAAAATTGAATTTTTAAATTTCTCTTTCCCTGACCGAAACGTATAGGTTAAAAAATAAGAGTGAAATACTTACATAAAAAGGTGAAATATGAGGCAGAGTGACATATGAATTTGATAAAAGGTTTCCTCATTGTTTGGCCAATTACGCTATGAGGTGCTATGATGTAGGCTACACTGAAGAATGGAAAGAGTATGCCAATTCGAACTATTTCCAAGGCTTGGAGTACCATGTTTTTACGTCGGAAGCCTGGGAGGCCCTCGTACCAGATCGATGCCAGTAGTTGCTGAACATTTGGATGCGCCACAAACTGTAAATTTAATCAGAGCCAAATGGGCACCATTTTTACATCGATGCAAACTGCTCACATTTATGTAACGTGTGTCAATAATTTATCGAGTTGCGTAGGTTTATTTTTTCTTCGTTGTTCTCTTTAATAAAGTTATTTCATGAAATTTTTCGAGAAATACGAGTGCCTGTTAATTACAATGTGAGTAAAAAATGAGTAAAAAATAGTAAAAAATATTTATCTAATGCAGATATGACGTTCTGAGTGGAAGTAACGTAATGAAAATTTATTATGTCAGAATTTAATACGTATATCATTGATGTGACACAAATAAATTTTTATACGATATTCTACAGTAAAATTGCATATTCTGTCAGGATTTACATTATCGCTAAAACAAATAAAAAATAATTTTTTACAAGCTTATGGTAGAGTTTCTCTGTCAAGATATTTATTATATACAAGTTTCTATTAGTCGATTACCTACTTAATAGAGTTGATGTTATGTATAAAGTTTCACATTTATAACATTACGATTTATTTTAAAAATCAATGTGTTAATTTTCACAAAATTATTAATTTTTTCTCCTAAATTAAACCTTGAGAGAAGTGTACAATGAAATAATTACATCTACTTTAACGTAATTGTTTTTAAACACAAAATTTAATGAATTTATAAAATTTTTCAACGAAAATTACAAAGCGTTCGTTACGAATGAGCAAGAGTGAATTTTCTTTTATGTCATAAAATAATTGAGTACTACGGCTTTTGAAATTCTTTCGATATTAAAACTGTTCATTTTTATTTTCAGAGTATAGTAGAAAGAACATTAGAAACTTCACTCTTAATTATCAGTTCTTTATTGCCATAGTAAAATTAAGATACGATTCGGCTATGATAAACAGCTTGCAGAGAAAGCCGTGGATGAAGAAGATCTTTTCCGTAAGGACTTTAACGATCAAGGAATTAATTTTATTGTCCATAAAATATTCAATAGCTTACTATTTTCCAGATGTACTTGAAATTTTGATAACTACGATATGTTTTATCAAATTACCGATTATCAGATGCTTTTATAACTTGTTAAAGCTTGTGTTAAAGTTTAGAGTGATAAGGATAATGAATGCTGAATGTTACAGAAATTTAAATAAGAGAAAGTTTCAGATGCAATAGTTATGAACTTTGTTCTAGATTAACTTTAAGAAAGCTTAATTAACAGAAAAAAATAATAATTACAATGTGGTAATAATTGAGGCAAATTAATTGAAAGGAGAGAAGAAAATATAATTTGTTCGTGTATGAAATAACATTTTAAGAACTTCGTATACCCGTAGTTCACAGAACATGATTATTGCAAGAAGATATAACCCAGGTATTTTTTCTTAACAATTTGATTAAAAAAAGTGTTTTAGAAAACTTTATGTGACTTTATGTGGAGTAATAATGAACGTAAAAATATAAAAAATAACCGAAGAAGTCGGTCGTATTTCATTTTTTATACAAATTTCGTAGAAATTTATAGCAGAAGAGAGGTTAAACATAAAATTCATTTCTAATTAAATTTTTGCCACTATAAGAAAATTATCAGAAAGTTATATATTTTAAGAGTTCTAATAATCGAGCCAATTAAAAATTCTTTTGATAATAAGTTAATTGTCCAAAAAGCTGCCAATAAAATATCACTCATCTATATCTTTCTGATATTTGCCAACAGTCATTTAAAAAAAAGACTGTAGTTTTAATTTGATAAGGTCAACGATGTCATTTGACTTGCCAAGAAATTAAAATTTGCAAATATTCAAGCGATAATTTAGTTTATAACAATTTAAAGTTAAAATTGATATTTAAAAGACGAGTAAGATCAAACCCATTAAAATGAAAATCTTATAATTAATCTAGTCATCGTACCGCAATTTATATTTATCGCGAAATACACGCCTTTACTTATATCAGTTGATATTATTGTTGATTATTGGATTTTCTAATTTAAATAAATCATATTTTAAGAATTTTTTTACAATGTACAGTCATAGACAGCATAATTTTTGGTGGGAAAGTTGATTAATGGTTCGGTGACATTATTTCAGAATTTAGAAATAATGCATTATAATTTAAAATGGTAAGATAATGAAATAAAAAATTTTCTTATTTGAATTTTAATGAAATAGATGATGTAGGTCTGTAGTGAATTAGGTTAGGTTTTTATTGATTCTTGGAAAAACTTTCATTCTACATGTACGAAAATATTTTATTGTTGGTTTACCGTTTTATAAATAATATTTTTCAGAGTTATCCGATTTGAGATTTGCAAAATTTTATTCTCTTTTTTTTTGGTACTTAAAAATTTGAATAAACATGATACATCAAATCATCTTCATAATTATACGTTTTATTTTATTAACTGAAACAACGAATAAAAATTTAATATTTAATTTACTGAGTTGCCTTGAGCTAAGTCATTATTTCTTCAGGCTATTTCTGAAACAAAATCACATTATACAATGCACAAGAAAGATTAAAATCTTTTATATTAAACATTATTAACTTTAAATATTATTGAGTTATATAAGCTTAAGTTGATCATAATATATTAGACTTTATTCCAATTTCTTCTACATTCAAGAAATCAAAAATACTATTGATAAATTATTATACATTTATGATTGTTGATAGGATAATAATGAAATTAAAAGTACTTTATTTATCAACGCGTATAATGTTCATTGTAATGGGTCATATAATATAATTTTTAATTTGTTCAGTACTGTACAAAATCATAAATTCTAATATAATTATTAGATAAATTTAATTATAGAGCTAGTAATTAAAATAATATAATATTTTCTAAGTGTAAATCAATTTTCATCCGAATATCGTAACCGTGACAAGTACGAACAGTGTGAAAAGGATTAAAGGAATTACGTGGGGAGGGAGAGAATAATTAAGGAGTGAGAACTTTGGAGAAAAGATATCAAAGTTGCACTGAAACTTCTAAAATTAAACGCGAAGTTTAAAAAAAAAATTAAAGTTCAATTTCGTTCGATACTGTAAGCAAGTTTCTGTCACTTTATATTTAATTTTTCTTCTAAGTAGTTGTGCTAGAAAGTTATGTTAATAATTAATGAAATAAATTTTTGAAATATTAAAATTTTTTTACGACTACATTTTTATAAATATAAGGTTCTATTTGATATTAATACATAAGAGTTATATAAAGTTAAGATTATCATAATATTAGTTTCATTAATATTCATAACAAAGAAAATTGTATAAAACATCATTATTCTAATTTCATAATAATATTTTTTCAAAATCATTTGTCGAGTAACAAAGAGCAATAAAATGTCTTACAAAAATAATGAAGAAATGGTGTTTGATAGAAAAAATCGTTCGAATTAAGCTCAAGTATATGTAAATTAAATTTCATCAGTTTTATTTTTTCAATAACGTATCTATTGAACTCAAACGAACACGTTTAAAATCCAGTTATCTTATCTAAGAAATTCTAATTTTTATTTGATAAACAATTGTTAAGGTTGAACAATGAATCTGATTTTCTTTAAATTAAAATTATAACGATAAGTAAACTTTAGGCGTTATAATCTTATTTAAGACAAAAATATTAAACGATGGCTGGGATGTGTTAAACCAATTTTTAAATAATTAAATTTAAAGCTAATAATCTTAAACTTTAATCTTAAACCTTGAAGCTTAAACCAATAATTAATGTACATAATGTTATAAGAAATGAATAAAATTTTCTGGTACTAAAATTTTTGAGAAATAAAATAAAATTTTTTTCAGATAAATAATAACGAATGTAGTTTTAGTGCCTCGCAATATTTATTCATTTTACAATAATAGTTTGGACGTATTGAAAATTGTGAATTTTTTTAAAAACAAGGATGAAAATAACAAACGTTTGTAAAAACTGTTAATTAGAATTGGTACAAATCTCACCTTCTTTTGTCGAAGTTTTACCGCAAGTTTGAGTCGATTGAGATGCATGCGTTCGCCGTGTTCGAAAGCTGGTCCAGTCGGGTCGTGGTTCAGCAGCACTTCTAACTCGTACGAACTTCTAGTGTGATCCAAAAGAGCAGTAGCGAAATCCTGACATTGTCTGCGTAGTTCCTGAAGAATAGAATCTCGATTTTGTGATGTTTATACTATTTTCGTCCCGAATTATGTACAATACTTTAATTCATAATCTTTTTCGCTTTTTTAAAATTTTTACAAGATTTTTAATTCAAGTCCTTTTATAACTTATACCACTATTATAGAAAGTCACAGATTTCGTACACTCACACACGCTGATAGATTAGTATTGATATTACCTGGACTTCCATCTATATTTTTACTAGAATAAATTATGATAAAGTGAAGTGAATAGTAGAGAGCATTTTTGCAAAAATTACCTTGAATTATCATTTTTATTAAAATCTTGGAAGCTAGTTTTTTCAGTGTTCGCAAAGTTAAAAGCAAATTTATGGTTATTTCATCCCTTTTAGTACTGGTCTGGTATTTGATTATTATTATATATATATGCCTTTACAAAATGGTATAAGAAGCGTAAGAATTTTTGAATTTTGATCATTTTTTGTTTTGTACTTATAGAAACATAGTGAAAATTATTTAAAAAAATAGTTTTTAAATCTAATTTTAGGGCATTAATTAACTTGAAAGTTCTTTCGTCACAATCATCACTTTAAAAATTTTAAGGTACAATTTAGTGATCCTAGAAGTTCTGGTAAAATATATGCTCAGTTATACTCAAGCAGCTACTCATTTTACTTTTAATTTCATTTTAATGGACGCACAAACGCGAGAGAAATAAGATGTGAAAGTGCAGTAGTTTGATTGACCGTTCTTAATTCATCTTCTGGATCACCTAGAAGAATTAAATTGGGTCTTTCTTTGTTATAAGAAAACTACATCGTCTTTTTATAACTTTAGGAACTTTTGATTATGATCCATTCATTCAAAAGTCTATTAATAAAAGATTCGCCCATTTTTGCCTTTAAGTAAGTACTCTTCCATTTTTATTTCATCCGTAGCCTTTCAGTTTTTTTCTAGAGAACCTTTTTTAAATTATTTTTAAAAATTACACAATTGAGAGCTTAACAATTAATTTTTTATAAAAATTACTATAATAAACCATAAATAAATAAATGTATTATTTGACAATAAAATATCAGCTAATTTTTATTATTATACTGAATTTTCCAAAAATATTTATTTTCCGGACACCTTCAGCTTATCGTTATGTATTAAAGTATTTATAGTTAATTTTCATGATTATATCAATATAGAGTTTAGAATTTAGTATAATATTTATATTTTTTAAATAAGTTTGATCGTGATTTAAAATTTTAAGAAAGAATATTTTGCAACTTTATTTGCACGATACTTCTCAATACTGCAATATCAATCCTTTTTATATTATTAGCATGACAAAAATATTTTTTTGAAGATTTACCAGCCCTATAAAGAATAAACAAAAATAAAGAATATAAAAATAAGAATTACATTTTTTTATCTTTATTTAGTTATTTTTAGTTATTTAAGTACAGATCGTTCTAAAAGTACAAAAAATATATTTCTTTCGTGAACGTTTATACGCAAAGTATAGTTTTTTATTTTATTATTTAATAGATGTACGTGCAAACACATGGAACAGGAAGATTAATAATAGAGTTTAGTTACAAAATTTATAAACTCGCGTTGAATTACATATAATATTTATAGTACTTCGAAATTTATTATAAAATTTTATATTTATTCTAATTTTAAATTAAAAGTTAATTCTTTTAAAAATTGAGTGAAAATTATAAATAGAAAATTTGAATTTATCCGTGAGCTTTTAAATAGTTCTAGCCATGCTCTAATATTTAATAAGAATGTACATATATATTTTGTGTAATAATCAAACATACACATATAATGTCAATTATATTAAGAATTTATTACGGATATTTTAGATGCGCAGTATTTTTATAGACTGATATGAGCTTTTTCTGATTCTTGAAACATAAAAGATAAATTAATGTCCATATTTTACTGTAATAATCCATTAAATAAATAAATAAATAAGTTTGAATAAAAAATATTAATGTTGTTGCAAAAACGATGCTATTTAATTTTACGAGTGCAATTGCCCGTTAAAAGTAAACATTTTTCAAAAAGTCACGAACGATAGCAAATTGCAGCCAAAATGTTCAACTCATATGAATTTCTGTAGTATAAGCGAATCGCCAGCCGCAGGAGCAATTTGATATTACTTGTTACTGATTTATACTCCAATGTAAATTAAAGGCGAGAGAAACCCACGCAACGAGCTATAAACCCTGAGTGCGGTTGGATGCAAGAGAGAAAGCTATTGGTGAGTGATGCTTCGTACAGCCGAGATGCGTGACGATGAAAATTCAGACATCGGATAATTAGCGAATATTGCACGCAAGTTTCACACATAACTTGACATGTGTTGCCTACTTTTTAAGCGATATTTTTCAATAGATCGTAAAGAGAAGAATTAAAAATTAAGGCGAACGAAAATTTTGTTTGTTTTTCTTTCATTTAGAAAAGATGTAGTTTAAATTCGTTACTTTAGAATTTATATTTCGTTTTTATTTGAAATTCCAAAGCTATTTTTTCAGAAAAGCGAATTTTGAGGTTCTGTTATTTATGTTACTTGATATTCTTCTATAAAGCAGGGAATATATTTTTTCTAAATATTCTGAAATGATACAGAGATTAAAAATATATTCATTTTTTCTTTAACAAGTAATATTTTTATTTTAATGTCGTTTTAATATTTTGACATTCTAATTCGAAAATAAAAAGATTTTAGAAAAACGAAAAGACTTGTGAATTTTTATCGTATATTTTCCGATTATTAAAAAAAATCTACAATTCTTTCAAAAGTAAGAAAAAATACTTGTAAGCTTTGACTCAAGAAATTTTAAAATAAGAATCAGTATGTATCAGTAATTAGATCCCATAGGGGTTTAGTTTAGCTCTAAAGAATATATTACATTCGACAAAAATGTAGAATATTTTAGTAAGACGAAGTAGTTCTACTATGTAATAAAAATCCATAATTTATATCTCTGAATATTGACGAAAAATATAGAAAAAGGCAATAAAATATAAATAAAACTTTTTACGCAAAAATAATAAAAAATATTTTTTTTAGTTATTGACCATGAAATGAATATATCTACATAATATATTTAACATTGTTTTAATTTTAGAAATGTTTATTTAATTTTTTCAATTATCTCACTTTAAATAACATTATATTATTCAAATATATAAATTAAATGTATTGTATTCATCAAATGTAATAATGAAGTTCAGCATATATTCTGAAGCTTTTAAGTGTTCTATCCTAAAATCATCTGATAATTGTTAAAGACGGAATTTATACTCAATTTTGAATAGAAATTGTGATTTCTCATAAATTTACTCCTTACTGGTTCACTCTCATGAAAAGCGAGAGCTGATTCGGTTTCTTATAAGGTTATAAAGTTACATTTGGTTCTCTTTTTCAATCACAATTTGAGTAAACACATATATAATTTAAATTAATAATTGTGCTTCTATGTAAATAAATATAAATTTCCTTAAATAAATGTTTATATAAGTTTTTAGGTCAAAATATTTTTAATATTCAAACAATCTAATTAGGAATTGAGTAGAAATGATTTATAAAAATATTTAAAAATTATTTAAAATATGATAGTCATGACGAAATATTTAGTACAATCATGTTTAATATTTATAATGTATAATCTTTTGATTGTATTGTATATATACTTTCAAACAAACTTCTATCTTTATTACTATATAAAAAAAATTGTGGTTTCACATATTAATATTGTTTTGAATATTAGTCTTAAGAAAAAATCTATTATAGAATTACAATAAATGTAATATAATATTCTATAATATTAAATTGATTATTTAGTTTAAATATTGTAGTTTGAATAATATTGATGAATATTTTATGATATAATTTCAAAAGCAAACATTTATCTATTTTAAATATTTTTACAGTTATTCTAAGATTCATTTTTATGTTAAAATATTTTATTTATACTAATAAACTGTACGATTTTATTACGTTGAATTAAATATATTTAAGTTCTCTATTATATTATGAGAAACTTAACTTATAAAATTGTTGTAAAATATAATATTAGAAGATATTTTGAATTATAATCGCATCTATTATATCATAATCAATATACGTAAATCTTGAACGCAGGATGTGCACATAATCTTCAATTTATATTTAAATTTTATTAATTTACATTAAATAAAAAAAAATTCGTATACATAAAAATTCTAACTATATTTTTAGTTGTTTCACAATCATGTTGTGAGTCTTTTGAATGAAAGTAAATAAAATATTTAATATGAGTTGGATGGAAATAATTTTTGAGATTTTTAAATTTAAATCTAAATTAAAAAAAAAACTTTATAATAAGTACTTTTTCCTTCTGAATTTACAGAGTTTAAATGTAATTCTGAATCATTCAGAAATATAAAATAATATATAGTGTTATATATTTATCAGATAAATTTCACAATTGATATGCGCCCGTTATAGTTGTTTTGTTAGCATTTGTTTTTTAACTAAATTTTATGAAAGAAAATTCTTTCAAAAGTCGATATTAAAATACTATCTTTCAAATTTAATTTTTGTACTTTCAATATTCATTTGATTGAAAATAAATTGCTTTAAAGGAATGTTAAATCAATATACTGTAAAAATTTTTCTTTCGAAAAATTCCCTAAATTTTAATTTGTATATAATTACATAAATATTCATGTCTAATATAATATTAAAGTGTAACCCATATTATGTTCAAAGTAATAATTGTCAAATTTTTTATAAAGAGAGTACTTTTATTGTATTTTGTTGTTAAAAATCGATTAATGGAAAACTAACGTTAAGTGGTTAGCATGACACGTAAACTAAAATGCTTCGAATTAATTTACTTTCATAATTGGCTCAATATATAAATTTTTACTACACAATTGCATAAAATTACTGCTTCAACTGACACACGCGTAACAAACGTTTTCTTTTTAAATTCTACCAGCTAATATCACTGTGTATTTAATTAGTTGTGAAATTCTGAATTTCTTATACTATTCTTTTTTAAACGGAGGCTGTAATTATTAAGGAAATACGTGATGTTCTGCTTCTGACAAAAAAATATAAAACTTTTTTATTTTCTTAATTTAATCTTCTGAGAAACGTAATGCCCAAACCGAAGCAATTTGACGTGTAGTAACGATACAAGCAGTACGGATTTATATAAATGGAGCAATTAAAAATAATTGAAAGGCAAGGTATGACGACGATCTAAATATCTACATGCAGCATAAATTTATAAATCACTCTTAAAGTTAATCTCACCTGGTATTCGCACTTGAATTCGTGCTCAAGGAAGGATAGGCGGCGCAGCTCCCAAGAAAGTTCGAAGGCTGTGAGAATCGGATCTTTGGATGACAAAGCGATGAGGGAGGGTGAGGCCAGCGCTCTATAGGCATTTATACGACTTCTTGAGTGTCGTAGGGAGTCCTCCTGACGTGATGTTACACACTCGTCACACCTAGAACAACGCCAGTTATTGACGCGAGGTACTTACGTATGTGACGTTTGGTGATTGAAAACGCTGATCATTTGATTGCAACATTCAAGTAAAAATCAAGTGGAACTTTTCATTAAAGTTTTTTGCTGTTCCCTTTGAGAATTGAATTTTAAAGATTTTACATATTATTTTACCTGCTTACTTGAAACGTTTATTAAATAAAGATTGCAATTTCAATATATATATAAATGTTTATGCTATTAGATTGTATTATCAATTTTTAATTTTTTTTTTTATTAATTTCTAGATACTATTATTTTTCCGAATAAATATTTCATTAAAACTATTAATATTTTTATCATTTTTATCTCAATTCTCCAATCGCTTTAAAGTACAGAATATTTTCATAGGAAATCAAAGTTAAATTAATTTAAATCTAATTATAAATGATGTTTTAGCCTATTTCAAAATTTATTTTTTCATTTTGTAATATCACATATTTACATTAATTGAGATTTTCTTATTTTACAAATTATTTTCCAACTCTGATTTTTTTTAAAACTTTACAATCTTAAGACTACAATAATTAGTTTCTTAAATTTTACGCGAAATAATTATTTAATCCATTATTTCACACATTCTTATACACTTTATTTAATAATTAGTGAATGTGAAGTTTTTCTACAAAAAACTTATTACTATTTATTTATTATTATTATTTATTATTAATTAGGAGTACGGAATTTTTAAAATTAGAGACAAGAAAATAGTATATGTACAGTGAGTTTTCATGATTCTATCACTCAGCTAAATATAAAAGAAAAATAATGTCTCATTTATTCCCATTATTTCATAATAAAATTTTAAAATAATTCATATTATTTTTTTTTTTGTATTATTTTCATTAGAAAATTGCCTATGATATATTTCTGGTCTTAGTTTGGTTATGAAAAGCTTTCAGGCACTGAAGCAAGTATAGTTTTAAATTTGCCCACCGTTTTTTGAAAATTGAATCACGAGGTAACGATTCTTTTTAAGATTTTTTTGCTGAAAGCACGGCAGCACATCAAAAACTAAATAATAAACTTCCTAAACTTTTGTACATTTTCAAATCAGTTATCTAAGTTATACTATATTAAATATGACGTTATTTTCGTAACATTGAATACCATGAAACTATACGAAGTAGTTCATCGAAGTTTTGCTTTTCCTAAAGAACACCGATTTAAATTAAATTAAATTTTTGTTGTCATGCACGAATGGTTTTAATATCGCAATTATTTCTTTAATGCAAAAGCAGAAAAAACAAATGAAGTAATAATCTCACCCGCAACGAACATCATGAGGCATAGGTAGAGTAGAGCCTCGATCCAACAAGATTTTGATGATTTCATAGTTATCTCGATGTGCCGATAGAATTAGTGGTGTAATATCCGGTGTAAATGTTGCTGTATCAGGTGGTAGAGCTTCCCAACTCTAAATTGTTACGTAACATACATAGTACTTAAGGTTGATAGAGTGCATTTATTCAAAGCCTCTTCGTGACATTTTTTCGAAGTATCAAACGGAGAATAAGTATTCTAGTTATATAAGTAACATATTCTTATTGATATTTTACAAACATTCTATACACATAGAATATATTTAAAAAAGCTTTGTTCTATTATTACAAATATTTTTTTTCATTATATATAATTTTAAAGAAAAATTATTATGATTAATGTAGCTATATTTATTTTCATTTTATAAGCTTGCATCTTATTAATAAGCAAGGCGTGCAAAATCTTGTTTGTTATTTATTTACTGTAAAAATGCTTTCATTTGGTGAATGCGTGATAGCGTTAAAATAATATTTTTTCTTTCTACTTTTTATTCAAAGGTGAAGAAAGTTTGTATTTGCTAAGCCAATTTGTTTCTTTGTTTTCCAGTGAATATTTTTGATGAAAAATGTGAAACAGGTGAACCGACAATTTCAATGTTTTCTGCAATGGAGTTGATTCTGTTGTCTTCCTTAAATACTTAGTTTTAACAACAAAAAAAAATACGAAATCATAAATATAAATTTTTTATTTTATTCAAAATTTTTTTTATGCAAATCTATTTACGTTTTAAAATTAAAATTAAATAGCACACGAACAAAGTTTTTCATAGTAAAGTAACTAATTTTTATAAATAACGAAAATAACTTTATTTAGAATTTATGTACAATAAATGTCAAATGCTGAATAAGATATTCTTTTTATTTTTATGATTAAATTTTTTGATTAATTTTTAGTCACTGAAAATTAGAAATTGAGTAAGGCTAGATATATAATAAGATTATAGGTTAATTGATCAAACCGAATTATCAAATTTGAATTATAATTGAACATTTTAATAAATTTTCTAAATCTTATTTTTTATTTTATTTTACATAGTAAACAATATTAAATCAAGTAAAATATGTTTAAAATTATTAAAAAAAATTTTGTATGTATATTTATCATTTATTTTACAATAATTTAGATGATACTTTCAATTGATATCGTCACGATGAGACTAAGGAGAGTGGAAAACCTTGTTATCGATCGATCAAATACTTTAAAAAATTATTTTCAGTTAGATTTCAAATTTTGAAAAACTTCAATATGTGAAAAAATATATATTTCTATTTGTGCAAAGTTTGTTCATTATATTTAGAAAATTAAATTTATAATTAAAAAAATATATAAATTATAATATTATAATATTAGTTGTACAAAATACTTAATATAATTTAATAATCAAGTCAGAATAAAGTTATACTTAATTATTTTATACCTGATAAATGATAATTTTAATATAAAAAAAAAACGGATGTATTGAATTTTTGTGATATATCGTAGTAGAAAGCTCATTTACTTTAAATGGTGCACTAATTATTTAATATATTTATACTATATTATGAAAAAGTGTAATTTTATAAAATTAAAGGTGTATACATATATTTCGTTTCATATTAGTAGTAAATGAAATATAAAATAAACATGGGAAAATAACAATAATAATTAGAAAATGAATTGTTAAAATAAATCGTTTTAAATGAATTTAATATTTTTATATTATTTATGAAAAGTTAAGTAAAAATATTTATGTCTTAAAATTTTCTATTATTGTGTGTAGGTATTTCGTTACGGCATCATATTGACGTTATAATATAAATTTAAAAATTTGAAAAGAAAAAAGTCAACTACTTTCATTCTTAAATGAATTATATAGATCATAAATAAAAAATAAATAAATCTATATCCGAATGAATCTAAAACGCATAGGCGAAATTAAAATGGATATTATTAGCTTCGGACAACTTAAGTATTTTAAACGTTAAATATTCAGATTGAATACTTTAATTTGTCGACTTTATTATTTTATATACTAAAGCGAAGCTTCAATAAATAGTTGGCATTTTACATTATTCAATGTCTTACATCTTTCTGTTGGAAAAAGTATCCGTAACGTTTACATTTATTCCTCTATACTCTCATAAAAATAACATTAAATTATTATGAAAATGGCGAAATTGAAAAAATGAAAAAAAGGATTGTTTCCTAAGTTTTAAGTAAAAGCGAGTGGCTACAAATGTTGAATAAAAGTTAAAGATTAAAAAAGAAGAAAGGCGCGTGTGAATGGATGAAATTTGAGTGAAATTGGAGAGGCAATAGTTTGCAGTACTGGACCGATCGATCGTGGGTTTGGTTTTCCGCCTCGTGTGGTGTTGTCACTCTAGAACACCGACTGCGAGCGTTACGACATGGCTCAAAGATATTATACTCTACGAACAGGCATACGGCAAGCTGATGACACAGAGCTGCTTACGTGGGGCTCGCCGTTGCAGTGAAAGCTCTCCTCGTGGTCGAGCAGCAGCTCCACCGCCTCGACGAACTCCTCGGATATGGCGTGAAGGAGGGCGTCTTTGGTGTCGACCTTGAACTCGATTAATAGCCCGACCATCTCGAGGTTTTCATTATCGATGGCCATAAGCAGAGCCGATCTGCCTAGTGGATCGACGCAATTTATGTTTATCTTCTCGTGATTTATTTCCAGCATCCTAGAACGAGAACCAGAAACTTCAAAATCAACGCCCATTCCCGATGCAAAATTAGCTCATTCATGGCCGCTTCGTGTAACCACGAATATTCGATAACCAATTAAATGCGTGCCTGTATGTGCATTCATATCGTTTGCAAATCTTTTACTCGTGCATCGTAAAACGTCCAAAGATATTCAGGTTGTTCAAATTAAGCATAAGATTTTCCCTTAATTCTGATATGAATTTTACTTTTCACTTCTTCACGTATGTAGTAACGTATCTTTTTTTTTTTTTTAAAGAAAACGTGACGAGAAAATTTAATGTAAAGCCGAGTAGTAGCAAAGTAAAAAGTAATTATATACGAAGTTTGGAAGATTTACTCAAAACTAGCTTAGAATGATACTAGACTAGAGATCGAGGTCATCAACAATGATGTATAAAGGTTTTTCCTAGATGTTTGTCTGATTTTCATTGTTTTTTAATTCAAGAAAAAATACGCTAACTCGAGTACATGATCGTAATCACGGGAGGAATCCATCTGTGACGAATTGGTTAGTAAATAAATGGTTGGGAAGGTGCGGTGAAAGGTGTTGAGAACAAGGATACATGTCGAAAGGAAGCCGGAGAGAAAAACGATAGAACATCAACGACAATTAATCAGTGATCGAGAGGTAGAACAAAAAGTGTCCGGTAGGCAGCACTCAAATCGTACATCGGGGAGAAGGCGGGATGTCACTCTAGAGGCAAGGGACGAAAGTAACTCAGGAAGGAAGATCGAATGTTATCCGGGGCACTGGATGATCCATCGAAGGTCGTCTAGGCGAGCGAAGGGTATGATGAAAGGTATTCAAAAGGAAGAAATATTGCACAAGGTACTGAGGACTGAGAATAATCACGAAAAGGAAAATAAATATAGTATAATACATCTGGGTTGCAAATAGCCCTAGAGATATTTCTAGTTGGCTGAATCATTCCGAGGGAGGCGCTCACGAGTAAACGACTATAAACACTTGCACGTGGCTTCTTTTGTAGCTCGAGTTCGACCGCGCGATGTCGCCAATTCACGGCTTTCAACGCGTGCAAATTAGTAAGTGCGCAGTTCGGTACTCAGGTTCTTCTAGGCATGAGCGCGCGGAACGATTATTGAGTTATTATTGGCAAGAAAATTGTCCGGTGCTAACGCGAAATGTGCGTCTAACCGTGATATACACATTATCCCAGAAGCACTCACACTTAAATTGTCGCCCACTTGGTGTTATCGCCACAGACCTTTTCAATACGATATTTAGCTTAAAAGTAAAAGTTATAATAATCGTGTGCATCAATTTATGCATAGACAATTATCTTTCATTGATTAAAAGCAATTGTCAGTGAATCAGCACATAATGTTTAAGAGTTGATAATATAAAATTAAGCTGCAATAGAGTCCATTACTTAACACTTTAACATTTGGTTATTTTAATATTAAAAGTTCATGCTTAAGACCCATGAAAGTTCTGTATAATTTTTGAATATATGAATTAAATGTAATTATATAAACATTGTCTATTCAAAGAAGAATTTTTTAACTTCGCCTAGATTAAATTAAAAATATTTGTTGTTAAATATTAATGAACTAAAGTATAGATACTTTAATATCATTATTTTAAAAGTTTATTTTATATTTTAATTCTTTTATATATTTAAATAGCATTATTTCATTGTATATTTTTATTTTATATAACATTTCAGTAGTATATATCGTGACATGTCAGCCGATAAGTAGAATTTGCGATATTTTATATTGAATATTTAACGCATTGCATTTACTATATTCTTGCGTGGCTAATTTTATTCTTTAGCCTTTTTTATTCTTTTATTTATAATAGAAGTAGTGCACAAATTATAGTAAAAGCGAGTTTTTATACGAGTAAGAAAATTAAATTTTTCGAAAAGCACCATATAATTTAAAAAAGGTGTATGATTTTTATTTTTAATGCTTTTCAAATGCAATTATTACAGTGCATTTTCTTTAAATAAAAGTTCGTATTTTTTCTGACATTTTTAAGATAAAAATAGGTTTTTTTTAGAAATAATGTAAAACATTTTTTCTTGAACATACATAACTTTTAATGAAAAATATTATATAAATAAAATTCTCTTATTAGTTCTCATTATTGTTAATGAATTCATTAAAAATTGAAAATATTTATTAAAATATTCTTCAAAAACTAAAACAGGTAAATGTTTAATAGTTGAATGGTTTTTTAAATTATTAATTTGAATAATATTTTAGGACATACCACAATTTAACAATTTGACAAATATTGATTTTCATATGCTTAGAAATTACAAAAAGTAATAAAATAAAAAAAAAATTTAATTGATTTAGGAAGCATTTTCATAAAAAAGAGTGAAAATGAAAATTAACCTTTTGCTTTACAAATCCCGCATAATATCAGAAAAAGGCTATTGTGAAATGACTTACTTCCTTACTCCAGCTACGTCGCCTCTTTCTACGGCCAGCAAGAACTTTTTGTCGTCCAGCGATAAACTGGCCATCTCCTGGTGTGGTCTGATGACATTCTCATCTTCCATCATTCCATGGATACTGTGTCTCTAAAATATAGACATTTTTTTACTTATGAAACTTTTTAGTTATAATAACCAGTGTTAATGCTTTAAAAGCATTGCTTATTTTAAATTATATTTCTTAATCATATCTATTATTTTTCATTTATATTTATTTATACAGCTAATATTAATTATGAATTTGTGCTGAAATATTTAATGAATTTTTAAAGTCCATAAACTTTGTAAAGCTTTCAGCTTTATAAGTAGAATATTAATAAGTAATTATACAACTGACACTAACATTTGGCTTTAAAGTAATCAGAGTAAAAAAAAACCTTAATAATAAAGGCATATAAAATTAGAGTTTAATTTACATATATGTGGTTCTTCTCCTCTCATATCGTATTTTATATCATATATAGAATATTATAATTTTATATTTAAGAGTACCCATTAATTACATTTGTTTTAAAAGCATTTAATATATTTACAATAAAAAATTAAAGAAAAGAATGCAATATTTATAATTAAATTTGTTTTTTCTATTTATATTTTATATTTTATATTTAATTTTAAGATATAAATGATTAATTTTAATTTAATATAGAACTCATAAAATTTAATAAACTTTTTTCAAATAATGTATTGAAAAAATAGATAAAATAAATTCCCCTTGAAATATATCATCATATTTTATTATATTGTTTGTTACGAACGTGGTACATTTTTTCTTTATAAAATTATAATTTTATAAGAATATTGAAATAAAAATTCAACGAACGTTTTTCTCAACGAGGATGGTGGTTATATATTACTCGTACTTGAAAATATATCGGTTGGATAATAGATGAAAAATTGTAGCTTACAAAAATAAAACAGTTTATTACCATATAAGAAGAATTTGATTATTGTTTGTTTTATTAACTATATTTTTATTTTGTTTAAAATACATCATTAAATATTATAGTTCTTTATTTATTTGGATTTTTTTACATTTACTATCAAAATAACAAAAATTTCAGAAAAAATTCTAAAATAATTAAGTTAAAATAGATATATTATTGTTATTTATACTTTTTAAAGAGGTTATATAAAATTATGATAATTCCGCTTTTTAACGTTTATAAGGCTTTGTTATTATTTATTAACAGTTACTCTTGAATAAGAATAACAATTATATCTCTCATTTTTTATTTTAATAAATTTATCTATGAAAGCAATGCAAAAGCACAAGTTGATGTAAATAATTCCTACATAATTGCAAACAATAAGAGTAAGAAATAACAACTTTATTAATTTAGATAATTCTAGATAACTATAAGGCGTACTTTTTGGTAGAAAAATATGTTGAATATAAGATTTGGAATCATATATAGCTATGCAGAGAAAGAAAATGGACGAAATGTTATAAAATTTAATACCACATTCTGAGTATATAGAAATAAGGTGTTTAGAGCAATAGGGAAAAAACCAATAGTAGAAAATAGTTTTTTCTGTTTTTTATTTAATAATATTATGTGAGTAATTGAAAAAATAAAAATCTTTTTGATAATTTATCAGAATGCAATGAAATATTATACTCTTATCATATAATAATATAATGAACTTTTCATTTTTTTTAAATTATACTTATTTCATAGATTTCCACTCAAAGTTTTATAGATTAATGCGAAAAAATATCCATACGTAAATATAAAAGTATTCGATATCATGATATTAAATGTTTGTAATATATTTTATACGTGAAGGAAATTTTAAAAACTATTGGTGTTCGAAATGTAATAAACAATAAAATAAGATACATTTAAAATTTTTTAAATGCAATGGTAAATTGAGCGTAGTATCAATTGTTTATAAAAGTTAAAGAGATTGGGCTATTACCGTTATTTATCCTATAAACTACGCATCATAAATATATATTAATACGAGAGAAGGCAAAATAAGAATATTAATTTGAAATTTACTGCCATTGATATTTGAAATAGTTTCCATATTTTGTCCATACAAACGTTTATTAAAAACTCTTTTATGGGTGAATAAACTTACGCTTATCCCCAAGTTTTTAAAACGAAATAATCTGTAGATAAAAAATGTTCAATGCTCAAAACTTTCACAAATTTGCTTCATGATTTATGATAATAACAATAATGTTCGTTTAAATTGTATATTACGTATGAGGTATTACTTATGAAAATAACGGCTTGGAAAATTTATCAATGAGATAAGGGCTTTGATGCTTTATCGTCGTCTAGGATCGGTGTCTCTGACGCCTTTCTCATTATTCATGAAAATGACAGTGCAAATGTAGTTTTAACCTACGACGTCCAAGAAATATTTTACCCTACCACCTGTTGAAGCCTTATGGCGTGTTATTAAATAGCTATTTCCACGAAGCTCTACATTCTATGACGATAGATTTCGGGAACTGCGATTCTAACGTAACGATATACACCCACCGGGGTATCTGGAAGAATTGTGTATCTTAACTGGAAAGAGACACGGATATCATCGCGCAACGATGGACGAAGTGTGTGCTGAAGGCGTGGCGCTTATGACAATTAGGGAGCGCCCCGACAAGTACACCACTTACTTTGAGTTGAGGAACTGCGTCGCGTTAAACTATGTATGTGTGCAGGAAAAAAAGTAAAAACGTAAGATAGAATAAAAGGGGATTCGAGACGAATATTATCGAAAGCTAATACAAAACAAATTTTTCAAAACTTATCCCTTTTTTACCTTGTTTTAATGTTTTATTACAACAAAAGTTTTATCAGAAATTTTATAAACAACATTTGTTTTTTTTATGCAGCTGATTGTCAATTTAAAAATATAAAATCCTTGACTTTAAAAAAAAAGCTTCTTTAGTGCATATAATCGGGTTATGACTTAATTTTTTACATTGGATAAATCATCATTCCGATTGTATATTTATTTTAATGTACTATTTTAGTCATTAAATAATCATAGAACATTCCTCTAAATCTTTATTTTTGTCGATTTATATGTTGCTGTATATAAATACATATAGCAAAAATATATGTGCCCATTATAAACGATTTATATTTGAATATTTTATTGTAAGAATCGTCCACTTGTTGAAAATTTTTGACTGCTTTAAACTTAGCAATAGAAAAAATTTCCGTATATACTAGATATCTAGAAATAAATATTTAACAAGTAAAATAATATTTTGCTGTTTATTATTACAAAATTTGGAGATATATCGTATTTATACAATATTAGAGAAAATTTGAAATATTTTGATCTATAAAAAGAATTATAATTATTTTAGTTTTCTATATTTCCAGTATTTGTTATTTCGCTTTCTCTCTCTCTCTTTCTCTTATATATCAACCTTTGTACTTAAATGTGCTAGTTGTATATTAAATTCTAACTTTCGCGAGATAGATGCAAGAAAAGTAATCTGCTTCGACTCTATTGTTTTAAAAAGTATATCTTTTATATAACTTATCTAATTTATTCCTTCTTAGTTCTCTACAAGAATTTGTCTAACTACTTATTGTTTTTACTATACTCTTAACGATTTAAAAGATGATAATGTCTATCCATTGACGAGTTCTTACCATTTTGTAAGAAAGCGTCAAGGGATGTAGGAAGAGGGGGGATATAGGAAAAAAAAATTCGAGAATCCGGGATTGAGGTGCGGAGGGTACGTAAGCGTGGCCCGAGGATAATGGATAATTCGCGAGACCTTCCACCCATTGTTATAGATCGAGAACTCCAACGGCTTTTTATCTTTCGCGGAAAATTAAAAAACCGTTAGATGTTACCCGATCTGTTATTGCGCGTGCGATTGTTTAATTTTAACACGCGCCGGCCTGTCGTCGTTTTCACGTTAGACTCCACCACGACACCACGACACCATTTTCACGTTAGACTCTTATTCTTTACTGACTACAAATTCGATTTAATATTTACTCGAACATATTCTTATGTCAAATCTTATGTTAAATTAATTTTAATTAATTTTTATTAAATTATAAGATGTTATAACGATTATCTAAATTATTAAGGTTCTTTATTGCAGGTAGCAGCACTTATTCTGATATCCGGTAAATCATGGAACAAATACATTCATTTAAATCGCTTACCCGAAATCCTTTTTTTAAAACTTATTTTGTCTAATGCTGATACAGAAGTTTTATTGTTATAGAAAATTATTTAAAACTTTTCACGTTTATGTGTTCTCTGACTTATTTACTTTAAGCTTATCACAGTATTTTTCCGATTTTTATAATGCGAATCAATTGCGCAGATTTTATTGCAATTCCGCAGTTACTAATTAATAACTTTAGTTTTTTTTACATTAAAATTCTTCGGTATCTATTTCAGCATAAGTCCATTTAATCTCTTATGCATTATTATAATTATGGTGTATTTTTAAATCATTTAAAATTACGTTCATATTTTTGTCACATTATTAATATATTCTCAAATTAAACGACGATAAAATCTTCTATTGTTTTGGATAGTATCGTCTTCACGTGTTCTCTTGCAGCTCTTATCGTTTCTGTAAGCCATGATAATACGAGTTGAATAAATTCATTCATAGTGCAATAAATTCTCTATGCGCTCAAAAATATA
This sequence comes from Platyscapa corneri, assembly GCA_018907185.1. Classification (NCBI taxonomy): domain Eukaryota; kingdom Metazoa; phylum Arthropoda; class Insecta; order Hymenoptera; family Agaonidae; genus Platyscapa; species Platyscapa corneri. The sequence goes on from JACCHW010000014.1 coordinate 2,112,553, forward strand.
CTACTGCTACTTTTAATACTTCTGAATTGTCAATGTACTATACTCATTTTTATTTTATTAAATTATATACGCCGTTCTTTTTATTAGTGAAAATACACCTACATTAAATTTCGAAACTACCATTTCTGTATTTTTATACGTTTATGAAAGTTATGCAGGTCAAGATTTAGGCCTGACTTCAGGTCGTTACTCTATATTATCATATATATAACATAACTCCAGAGATGTGACAATTTTCACAAAAAGTTTCTTCCTCTATTGTAGTTAAAGTTAGAATTGTAAGCATACATATTTCTACTAATGTTTCTTACGAATATATTAAATTGTTGTTATTAGTAAAAAAATTATCACTGTTTTCATCTATATTTATAATGTTTAAAAATATTTTTATAGATCTTATTTTTGTATAAAATACCTAATTTGATTACATATTGAACTGTTTGCCAATATATAAATTACTTTATATATATTTTTTTTTTCACACCAAAAAAGGTAACTAAAAGTAATAGTCAAATTTTTCAATAAATTTGATGTTTTATTTTCAATTAATAAATTGTATTGCTACACAAGCATTAATAAAAAATCTGTCTTTCTAGAATTTATTAGAAACTTGTGAAGGACTATTTAAAAAGTATTTGAATTAAAATTATTAAAATATGAAAGATAATATTGATCAAAGTAATATTTTCCTTTATTCATTTTATGATTCATAAATGATAGAATATATATACATATATTAATTATAATTTCTAAATATATATAGTTTAGACTATTATTACTCTTTTATGTAATCAAATCAAATTTTGTAAAGGAAGATGGTTTATTTTGTCGTTAAAGAGATAATATTACGAAATGAACATTTCATTTTCCGAACTGCGACCACATCAAAATCATGTCTATCCGTTTGCCTTATAATTTCTCAAAACGTAATTTTAAAGCTAATAAAACACATTATACGTGACTATTTTAGTATCTCGTTCTTATTTATATTTGATATCTTTCTAGTGTTAGGAATGCAACTGATTTCTAAATTTAAGATCAACATTATGCAACAAAGTATGCGAAGCAAAGACGAATAGTTGTATTCAATATTCAGTTGATTGAAGATATTATAATAATAACTACCAAATTAACTCTTGTTACTTGAAAATTTTTATCTGCGTTAGATTCAAATTTTTTATACAAAAATAGTTTTTAAATATCAATGTAAAAAATTTTGCGTAAAACGTATCAATGCATTGCAGCTTATTCGAATGAAATTAATTGAATCTTCTACAATTAATAATATTGCAGCAAATGATTTAATCGTTTTGAGTTTTTCAAATTTGAAATATGAGTTTAAAGCTCTGCAAAAATACATATATATTAAGCAATTTCTACAATATTGATAATTCAGGAAGCATTACAAATACATTTTGTATTAATTACTCGATAATGTATAAAATGATAAAAATTATTTCCACATTGCTGTATATAGCATTTTAAATTACATATAACCGAAATATGCTTTTTTGACAGATTTATTTAAATTATGTTCGTGATACTTGCATTTCGCGTACATCGATGCAGTGTGCAAGAGAAGTGATATATTGCTAAAATATAATTATGTAGACCGTCTTTTAGAATTACTTTGACGTGTCTCGGCCGACAATGATCGGCCAATTCTTGGAAATCCAGAAAACGTTCTTTGCGCGAAAAAAGAAAAAAAATATAACGACGATTAATACAATATCTTGGGAAAATACGGAACGGCTGTTGAAGTTTTAAAACCCCGACGTCTTTAAGATTTTGGGAACCTCAACCATTGAGGTTTTGCGAAATCATCAGCCGTTGGGTTTTTCGAGAAGATCATCTACAGATAAAAGTTTATAACCGCGCTAAAAAGTCAGCAATAGCTCACGGACACCTAAAGCTCGCCGACGGGCGGAGGCCCTCGACGTAGCGGCAGAAGCTTCTCGGCCATACGCAGAGCGCATCGTTTGCCATATCAAAGCATTACTGCAATAAATAGTCTCTTGATTTCATCTCCCGCCCACCTATTTATCCTTTTTGAATTGGACGTGCCAACTTGTATAAATGGACTATTTGTTTATTATATATCATTTACACATAATATGCAAGTTTATGTATCAGAGCACTGATATTTAAAAACATTTAAACCATCAAGTATTCCATGTTATTTTTTTTTAAATAATGCGAGAATAACGAAAATTCTTGAAACGAACTTTTTAAAAAATGTATGAAAAGATTAAACGAATATTTGCTTTAATTTGATTGCTGAATTTAAAACCTGCCTTAAATAACTATTTAATTATACATGCAAGACATTAATAGCTTTGTAGTTTGTATTCTACGCTATTCTTCTACGAAAAGAGAATTAAAGCGAAAAGAGGAAAAATTAAGAATTTTACAAATGACTCTCAAAGATATTTGAAAGTTCTAGGACTGTTTTGTTTTATACAGTGTACCTTATATTATATATATATTATAATCTTACAAATTTGTGTTAATTTAATATGTTCACTGATTAACGAAAAAGGTTTTTTTTTAATTTCAAAGTTAATTTATTAAAAATTTCTGATATATTATTAAATTCCTTTATTTTTCTGTTCATGCTATTGTTTTCTTTAAACAATTTATTTTTATGGTATATCGAGATTTCTTTGTTTCACAAATTTAATCTAGAAAGGCTACATAAATAAAAAAGTGAAAAATTTGTTTGAATTTTAATAATAATAATTACTAAATAAATATATAAAAATTAAGTGATATATATAAAAATCTTTCGTTTAAATTATTTTCTTGATTATTTCATTGTTATCATTTTATTGTTATTGATTTATATTAAAATAATACCTTCAAACAATAATACAATTTTAATTAATAAAAAGCCATATATATACACACGCGCGCATAGAGAACACATATGCTATAAGTCAAGATACATGACGGTAGCTCAAACAAATTAAAAATAGATTTGAAGGACGAGTGCGTGAATTCTGTAATCACGTAAGATAGTTTTCATTACTATCGTTCTATAACTTGAATTAACAAAATTGCAAAAATAATTGACAGTGTATATACTCGTAATGATAAATAACAATAAAAATGGAATGTGATATTCAATGATAATATTAATTGACTCATTGAATTATTTTTATTAGACGCATTCAGTTAAAACTTGCAAATAATTTTTATAATTACTATTTATTAAATATTTATTTTTATTTTATGTATTTCGTGTTTTTATGGCACTTATAAAAATTAATTTCCAATAAAATATTTATAGAGAAACTCGTAAAAAGAAAAATTTTGTCAACACATCTATTTTATCTAATTAAGAAGATGGAGTAAAACATGATATCACAAACTCAATCACGCGAATCGAATTGCCGAGTGGTCAACCAAATTTCTGAACGAAATCATTCAATGTCGACTTCCACAGTATCGGCCCGTTTTCCTTCTCTCTACATCTCATTCTGTATGCATTTGCATTGTAGTAGATTGTACCTGAAAGAAATGTCATGAAGGCGATCCATTTATATTTATCCATTTATATTGGATCGCGATATCATTTTTTTTTTTGTAAAGAAAGACATATGTATAATAATATCATGCCATACACATTCAACATGTTATAATATAATATCCAGCAATATTTATTATTTTCAAGTTCTTCATTAGCTTTATTTCTTTACTTTTTGTTAATTTTAAAAACATTTATTATTTCTATATGTAATTTAGAAATTGTTTAAGTATAATATGCGTTTTTAAAAATAAAAAAGCTTCAATTAATTAAATTTACTTAATAGTATTTTTATTTGCTGAGTAAATACTATTTTCTTTTTCATTGCGGAAATGACATGTAATAAACATCCTTAAAACGAGGTTATAAAAAAAGCATACAATTACATACTTCTTTTATTATTTATTATTCCATAAAAATTAATATAATTAAGACAATGTTATTATCTTATTAAGCAACTAAAACTATTCGCATTACATTCATAAATAAAATGAATGTTCGATATTCCTAACAACTACAAATTGATTTTGCTTAAGTAATTTAGAGCGATTTATAATTTTTATAATATTATATTTCTTATCTGTTTATTAAATTCATTTATTGGTCAACAGTGACTTTCAATGTTGTATTTAAAGATGTTGCTTCAATGTGTTCAATAAAATACTTCAATACTTACTTTAATTTTAGCATAGATACGTAGGCGGTTGAATCGAATTTCAATTAATTTTTATGTTAATACAATATATGAATTCGTAAGAGAGATAATGTTTCTATGAATTTTATATTTATACTGCAGGTTTTCAAAATTAAAGTAAATAGAGCTTTATATAGAGTAATTAAAAACTGTTTTCGTAAAATATTTTCCCTTTTATGCTATGTTCGTTAAGTTTTATACAGTGAAATGATTTTATTAACAAATTTCAAAGACGTAATTGCTTATGTATAGATTTATGGAATTTAAGGAAATTTTATAATATTATATTATTTAAAAACATATTAATAAACATATTTGATCTTGACTGTATTTATATGAATAGTTATTAGGAATAAATACTGGTGTTAGTGTATATTAAGGCTTGAGATTAACTTTTATTAAATTATATTAGTAAAAATGTCTGGAAGAAAGAAAATTATTGTTTATACTGCGAATTTAATAGTAAATATATTTTTAAATTTATTATATTTTTGAGTTATTAAAATTAACTTTGCAATACTTTTTGAAAACTTTAATTCGTGCCTTAAAAAGAATAAAACAATGCTTTTGACGAAATAGATGCAAGAGGTTAATTCATCTGATTAATTGAACATATTATTTATGGATTTTATATTATATTTTAAAATTAATTTTTTATTTTTATAAATTTTTATCGGCATATTTTAATATTTTTATTCATAGAAAAGTTTTGTTAAGACTTATACACTAAATTGTGATGAAGGTGCACGAATAATAATTTTATTTCATTGAATTATAAATTGATACACTAAATAAAAATATGTAAATTAATATAAATTGAAGTTTCTCTATTAGATTGATAATACTTTTGATGTCCTTTATGAATATTCAAAGAAAACATTATCTAAAACAAAGTTATTTACGTAGAAAATGATAGTTACGGTAGGTAGTAATTGTGGACCCGATAGAAATTAAAATAGTAGGAATGAAATGCATTATTTACGCTCAGTATTTAGAATAATAATATTATTATTTATTTAAAAACAATTCATAGATTGTTATTCATTACTTTTCATAGTGAGATAATTTTTATAATATTTGGTATTTATTAGAAATACAGTTTTTTTTTTGCAAATTATGCAATTTATAGGAATAAAAACTTGTAATTTTTTAAAATAATTCATGGAGAAACAAAACACTTATGTAGGGACTATCCACTTATATTTAAAACCCTTATATTAGTTAAACCTAATTACAACGATTGATAGAATTTATTTATAACTTATAGGTTGAGAAAATTACACTTGTATTAATTGTATCATTAAATTTTCTTTAAAAAAAAAAAATTATAAAAGTCAAAATAAGTATTCAATATTCAGAGGTGTTGTTCTTAATCGTGAATTTAAAAAGGAATACGAGTAATTGTTATGTTGAGATCTGATTCAAATTTGAATCCTTGAGTATAACAATAAGCATTTCCGAATTCTCTTCGTAAATTTATTTACAATTATTTGCAGAAACGATAGTTAGAGCACACGTGTACCTCCGACGGAGTGACTCAATTAATTCTTATTAAAATATTTCCACTGGACATCTCTTGTATGACGTCCTACAGTGGCCAGCAAGGCGATACTCCTTATTCGGTGAGTCATACTTATCGCCCCAAGTGCTAAGTACACATCCAAGTGCAGGCTTGTTCGGAATTATGCAGCTGAATGTACTGAATGGACACGTCGGTCGGTCAGTTTGCTCGATCGCATATTTGAATGGCTCATAATTCTGCGGCTAATCAATTAGACCGAAAGGTACGAATCGAAGTTTTTGTTAAATTGAAATATTGAGATTCGTGGCTATTTCGAGCATGTATAATGTAAATGCCTCGGCAGTAGTATAAGGTTTCGGAGGGTAATATTGAATAAATATTGTTTAACTAAACAATACGTGACATATGCATTGCGAATCCATTCCTAACAAATGAGTGCGCGTATTTACTGCTCGATCAACGACATCTTGTTGATTAATAACATCTGCATATTTATTATTTGACATTATGCAAAATATTGATTACTCGCTATGAGAACAAAATTCATCTTATTTGGGTAAATACTTGGAAATTGCACTCGTAAATAATTTACAACAATAGCTCGGACGTACAGTTTATAATGATTAATCGAAACATTATTTAAAATGAAGGTTTATTTCGAATAAAAAGCTCGTTTACGTAGAAATAAATTACTACTTGTACTAATTATCGATAAAAATTACGCTACTATATAATAAGAATTTTATTTAATCGAAACTTTCCTTTATTATTTTATGTCGTCCAGCAAAATGCTTTTACACGTGTAAAGAGAAACTGTATTTGTAAAATAACAGATTTCTCTGTCTCTCTCTCTCTCTCTCTTTTGTCCGCTTCAAAATCTAATATTGACATATTTTTCAGCTATTTATTCAAACTAAACTTTCTATAAAGAAGAAAATATAAACTAAAGAAAAAGGATAGCGTAAGGAATTTTTTCGACTCTCGCAGCAAGATCTCTTATAAAGATCAACTACTATGGTGACGAAAGCATCTTAGGGGCATTTGACCGCATGTTATATTTGCCGACGTGATGGCGCCTGACGACGAAATAAGAGACTTGCGTCATTAGGGGCGGCTTTCGTTGAAGCATACAATTCCTTGTATAACTGAGTTTCTCCCATGAGGATACCGTTAATACATATCAAGCATAGAAGCATGTGCTCGCAGAAAGGCATACATACATCATGTAGCGGTTAAGATGGACTTTATTCCCCGGGAGTTCAAAATATCCACGACTTCGGTTGCGAAACACTGTAGTTCTGGAGTATGTAAGATTTAATTAAAAATACTTTGCTATTAAGAATCTTCACTAGGAAATATGTCGACGGCACTATCGTTAATTATTATTTATTATATTATTGGTATCGTCCAGTAAAATCTTTTTCTATATCTTTTATGATTGCGATTGAAAATTATTGCACATCAACTTAAGAGAATAATTGGATTTGTGGATACTGGATATCTGAAATAAATACAATTGCGCTAAATAAATCAAGTACATTTATAGAAATTATAGATCGAAACGCTTCTTTTTACAATATATTATCTATTTTTGTATTAAATGTGAAATATAATTTCGTCATTTGAAAAACTAACTCTTCATAAAATTAGAGGAAATAAACAAATAAAAATTGTTATAGGTTCAAATAGAGTATAACTTGTTTTCATTTGTAACTGTAAGTTTAGCTTATGTTTTAATGTAAAGTATAAGGTAATCATCTTGGGAAAATTAACCGATTGTTTCATTTCCCACTATTGGTGATTAATTTATTTCATTTGATTGATATTTAGTCTTTTGTCTGTTTATGGGATCCGACCGATAGAGGAGAAAAATATTGTGGAACCGGAATATAAAAAGGAACGCATTGGGCCCTTCATAGGGGCCGCTTGAAAGTTTGTCGAAGTTTGGCGAGTGAAGATAAACCGCAAGAATTGAAGGATGTGTTGACAGAACCGACCGACGGATTCAGCCGCATCGTTGCACCATGTACCTGCTGTCCGGGACCGTCATACCGCAGCCAACCAACCCGCCGCTCTTCCTCATTATATCGGTCCATTCGCTTCGATGTAGTACTGCATCCACCGAAAATTCAATTTTGGTATTTTTCACTCGCTCTATTCATACTTGGAGCAATTCCGCCCATCCCTCCCGTTGTTTATGAATCGCCAGGAGTTTCGGAATTATGGCAGGAGATCAATTTCACAATGTTAATTTATCTGCGATAAAATGGCTCCCGAATAACTATGAATAAATAATAAATTTAAATTATTTATCTAATGAATTATTGATTACATTTTACACGAACGTTTCATCTATACGCAATTAATTGTTTTGTATAAAGTTAGATCTATGTGTAGAACCCATGTGTTCATTCAAGTAAAATAATTTAGTAAAATTATATCATTTACTTTTCTACTTTAGCTAAGAAATTAGTTTAACTATTTCCAAATAATGTTTAAATACATTTTATTACTTATTCTAATGTGAATAGGACTTTATTAAACATTATTAAATAAAAAAAGAAGAAAGATACTATAGAAAAATTGTATCGATTAATTGTATAATTTATCTCCATTAACGACTTGAACAAACTATATTGATGTAGGAATTTGTAGAAGGTTTTTCGAATAAATATAATTTCATACGAGCGTAATTTCAATAAAATTATTTGAAAAATAATATATATTTCCTTCTATATTATGTGCATTAAGTGTAATAATTATTTAAATTATTTGAAAAGGATAAAAAATTATTTAATATGATAATTATAAAAACTTTACCAATTGTATTTACAAAAGCTCTGTAAAATATGAGTGTTATTTAAATTGATATGAGTACACAAAACGTTATAAAATAATCAAAAAATATTATTTAAGAACGATTTAAAGTAAACGTTCAAATGACAAACACAATGTAAGGATTAGATCTATAAAGTTTTTGTTCAATCTTTCACGCACTGGTCTTTGTTCTTAGAATTTGCGAATACTTCAATTTAAAATCGTAGTTTTTGTTCGATAATTAATCAGACACAAACGAACGTAAGATCTCCAAGCGAAGTATTATAGAGGAAAGATAGGGAAGTGAATAATACTACTCTTTATCTCCATTTTACATTATACCAGATTCCATATAAATCCAAATTCTATTATTTTCACAAATGCAGTCGTGCACGCACTCGAGTCTCTGCTTTATTTAAAAAACCTAATTTTTCCTTTATTAAATGGTATTTAATAAAGTCATAGTTTTACGATAAATCAAATATTTTTTCCGTATATTTAACTTTTTCACTCGAGCTAAATTTATCTAATAAACTTAAACTTACAGGAGAGCAACATTAGATTTATAATCTTTGTTACATTCTTGGTTAAAACGTTTGAACGAATTGGTTTATGAATAGAAAATTTGACCTTTAATTACTGTTTGCCTATGTTTTAATATAGAAGAAATTTGAAATTTTTTATTTCAAATTTAAAGGTGATGAATCTTTAAGAAATAATAGAATAATGATATATTTCTGAAATATGAGCTTGTCGTACAGCTACTCGATAAGCTCTTGACAGAAACGATGAATCACCTTGACGTTTAAGCACATAGAAAACTAATCACCAATTCTTATATTCTCATATTTTCTTAGCAGTCAAGTGCTGGAGCCGGTAAAATCTTAAACGATGGACAGAGCTGATTGATATCGTTAGTTGGGCTTGAAAGAAGGAAAACACCGACTGAAAGGCATGATGAATCTTTCTATTGATTTGGGATAGTGAGTAAAAAAGTCATACACGTACATAAATGGCTTTAACTTCCACGTGAAAAACTGATCTTCCTATAAATCTGGTAACTTTTTTTTACTTATACGTGGAAATTGGAATTACCTTTCGTCAAAATATTAACTTTATTAATTAATATGCTTCGTTAAACATAATGCAGTTTATTTAATTAATATTGTGAAAAGGCTTCCTGTTAACAAATTGAAGTAATACATTTTAATATATTAATACACCAATAATATTTGTATTTTAATTCAATTATTTGTATATTAATAAGATTTTATCAAATCTAATGTATGTAATCTTTGTTTCACTTATTATTTGTAGAATAATTCGTACGATATTTCTGCATATAATTTTATAACCGAAGGAAGAATAGTTTATACGATTTAATATACACTCAAATTTTCTAAATTCTTTTACACTAAAGCTTTACATTTTTTTTTACAGTTTAATCAAAGAAAATATTTCTATTAATTAATAGTATCATTTATGAACTATTAGATGTAAGAAATGTGGAGTTATTTGGAATTCCTCAGCTTCATAGCTCCTGAAAACAAAAATTTTCCTAATTTTACGAAGAAAGCGTCTCACTCTAAAACTGACTATGAATCATCAGCTAAATAATGCTTATTAACATTTTTGTAAATAAATTAAAATATAGACAGTTTTTTTTGCAATATACAAAATTACGACGACGTCATTTTTATTATAAATAAAATTCAATCATAATTTATATAAAGCAAGTAAGTGAAAATTTAATTAATGAATTGAAATTACAACAGAGAAGTTAAATAACAATTTTAAGTTTGTAAATTAAGAAAATTGTTGAAAAGTAATCGTTATTTGTAAAAGATTTAATAAAAAACTAACAAACCATAAGCATTAATAATTTCTATATAGAAATATTCTTTAAAATTACTATACCTCATCAGCTTCATCTTGCTTGTTAAAAAACGTTTTTTATATTTTGTATTGTTATATAAAATTTTCATTAAATATAAATAAATAATATAAATAAATATTTATGTTTCTTCTATAATTTATTCGTTAAACTTATTTTAGTTTCTGCTTCTCTGATATCTATAAATTTTCAAATTCCTTTTAGTTATAAAGAAAAGTTTATTGATCATGTAATTTAAATTAGAAATTATCGAATTATTTTGCTATTAGATCAGAGATGCGAAATAATAAATAAAAATAATAAAAATTTTTTTACAATTGAAAACATACATGTATTATTTACTTTTTTAAAACTATTTAAAAAATAGTTTTAATTCTGTAATACTTAATAAAAATTTATACAAAATAAAAGAACTAAAAGTTTTACTATATAGTAGAAGCAATTTTTAAGAAATTTATAGAAATGTACTTTTCAAGATATAGGAAATAACGAATATAACAAATTAATTAAATCAATAATAATGTAAATAAAAAATGAAATGAAAATTGCATACGATTAAAATATTTCTTTATATTTAGAGTTCCAATTGATTTAATTATTATATCATATTTTTAAATTCAGGATCGAATATAGAAATTAATAGCGGAAAGGATTAGAAGAAGTAACTTTTAAGCTCCGATAAAAGGATTCGTTACAAAAAGTTATCTTGAAACTTGTTAAGCGCTAAAATTTAATTCAAAATTTAACTTTGTTTATCATATTAAGACTTAAAGACACTATTGTAAAAGTATTAAATACATCAATTTTGAGTAACAATAGTAATTAAATTTACCGAATGAATCTGAAAATATTTTTATTTTTTATCGTTAATTAATTATGATCTTACTATGCAATTATGGAATTGTAAATTAAAGTAAAAATTTATATCGATTTTAAAACTAGTAATTTCACAACTTTCAGTATAATGTGATTTTTTGTAGCTTTCCATTCCAAAATTTATTTTTAAATAAATTTTGATATTGTTTGTGGTATTAGTCTAGCCTAAATATCAGATCATACAAAAAAAAATTAAAATATACTTGTGATAAATATAGAACACATTTGACACAATAAATTATCTAAACGCTAAATATGGATTTTTATAAGAATTAACAATAAAAATGCTGCCATCTCCGGAAATGAGTAACAAATTTTCATACCTTTCTGATTTGACCCCAAAAGTGTTCTATCTATTGTACTTTAGAATATCTTTAAATCTTGACATGATGGATACATTTGAATAATGAATTCAGTTTCAACATGCAAAGCTTTCAGAGGAAATAGTTTCGTTTTTAGATATAAAATTTGTAAATCTGTATAATTTAAAATTTAATCCGACAATTAGAACATATATGAATACCGTGTGAATGTGGTATACTTTACAAGAAATTTTATGCAATTGATTAATTACAATCAAAATCATATCTATTTGCTTAACAGTAAAATGAATTATAATGTATGCTCCGAAAAATTGTAGTTTAAAATTTAAATTATAATCTATTTTAAAGGTATTAAATGAAAATAGAAAAACAGTTTCTTTAACCATTGTTTGTGAAAACGTTTGAAGTAAAATATAACGCATCATTGTCGATGTGCTTTGATTAAATTAACACCGAATAATTTTTATCAAGAAGGAATTTCTACGAAATTGTCGGATAAAAAATTTAGATCAATTTGTTGAAGTTACATTTAATATTACTGCAAGTTAAAATAAATTATTAAAACTATTAAAAGTAATGAATTATATTGTTTTTTAATTGGTTTAAATTGTAACAAGTTAAAAAGAAAAAATGTCGATCGATATAAATCGTATGTTAAAATCTCAATTTTCTTTATTTTTATCATGTCATTCGAAAGCTTTTTTCTCTCTAAAATTTTTATTTGTCTTTCTTTTAGTTTTGTGAATATGCTATTTAGAGGGTTCAACTAACATATGGCACGAAGAACACTTGTATGTATTAAATGGGACATTATTTTCATTAATACTAAAAAAATATTAAGAACAGATTGTTTTCTTTCCTTCTTTATGTACTTTCCTATAATTATGTTTAAATACATGTTTTCACCACCAATAACGTAATAGTGGTTTCGATAAAAATGATGTAAAAGACAACGATGACTCACCTTGACCTTCTTGTCAATCTCGGGCTTCTCAAGTAGAGTCATCTGTTGGGTTGAAACGTAATGCTGCGCGTGTCCGGAGGTAGCGTCAAGCAACATCGTCGCCGTGGGTGTTGGCGGCGCCTCTGGGTCGAAGTTAACGTGAGGGTGCGGGATTGGATGACGCATTGCTCCGGAAAGGAAGCCCCGGGAGCGCAAGTTCCCAGCCATCCTCAGATGCGCTGATTGTTCATGCGATACGACAGGTACTCCTGCTGCTGCTGGTGACCGAGTGCTTCCTTCGTCGGCACTTTCGCCACCAGGGGATCGCTCGCCCCTGCCAAACTGATCCTCATCTTCGCCCGCACTTTCTGTAAAGATGTCAAGAAATGCTGTTAAACGGTAATACACGTAATACGCGCAAAAATAAAGAGTAATCTTATATTAGCGCAAGTAATGGCTTTTTAAAATATTTATACATATTTTTAATTATCAACTTATTGTAATTTTACTAAATATTGAAGTCTATATCTTATAATCCGTTAGTTTCGGCTGCTTTAGCTTTAGCGATATTTTATCTTAGAAATATCTTATTCAAATGAGCAAATATCTAACATACAATATTTAAGGGCATGATCCGAATAATAAGACATTGAAACTCATTTTTTAAAAACATTAATCCAATTATCGTGTCACATTGTAATGATATCAAGGTAATTGATTACATTTTGCCATTTTTGAACAACATTCTACTTTCAATTTTCACTAGGTTCACAAACAGATGGAGCCTTTCGCAATAAATGAATAATGCTTCAATATAGAGAACATATAATTTGAACTACGAAGAAAAGCAGAATTAATTTAGCCCTCATTTCTAAGAAGAATCCTCTTTAATGCACGAGATTATTCTAGTCTCACTTGATGCCAAGATCATCGAGGTTAGCGATAGAAAACTTATAGCCTGTAGATCTGTGCGCAAGCTTCTCGGATACGTCAAGGAACCAAGATTGGCCTTCTGCATTTTAATTTTCTCCGATGTTTAAATATTCTTTATGCCATAATAGTTGTTTCAACTGGTGCGATAACTGAGCATAAACCGACGGTATTCAAGGGTGTATTGATAGCAAATGCGATAAAGGAAAAAACTAAATCGTGAAAAATATTATAGAAAATTAAACGTGTAGGCAAGAAATATAAAAAAGGAACAAAAATCGTAGCACGATAATTCGTGTAGTAATACGCTTTTGAAATTGTACGAAATAGAGTTCCAAGGTACAGACGAGGAATGTGACGAAAAAGATAAATGTATATTTGAATGAATTCAATACTTGGAGCGTTAATAGAAAGAAATTATCATGGCTGTACACTACTCCAAGCTTTTGTCCTTCTTTGTATTGTTTCTATTCTTTATTTCATCGTGTTATAATTTAATGAATTTTGATTGCAAGAGCGCTTAAACATGTGCAATATTGAGTTGTAACGTGAAAATCAAAGGAAATGAGCAACGTTTACCGCAACTCGTTTATTTGTTAAGTGATCGTGTACTTAGTCGTAGAAATAAAAATTTTCAGGATAGGTACAGGAATAGTGAAGTTCGAACGCATATGTTATACACACCTAAAATATATCGATTATTTTACAATTTATGGAAAACTTATATTACGAAGAAATTGTGCTTATTGAAAATAATATTATCTGTATTGCTGCTTTATTAGAGTTGAATTTATATTGCAACACTGAATTAAGTAGATATATGCAAATTTCATATTATAAAAAATGATATAATTATATAAAAAAAATTATTGTTTGTGGAAATAAAAATTTACCATCAAATTTTATGAATATAATTTAAATTTCATTAGGTAGATAAAATAGTTTCTGTACATTATTAAAACTTCATCGAATGCAGAGTGTAGAGCCGCTGTTTAAAACAACTTAAATTTGATGATACAGATTCTACTACCATATTTAACGATTATGTATACCAGAATTTTGAATGCTTATACTTAGTAATACGTTATACGTTCCAATTTAGTTCTGTTTGTATAATAAATTCACACATAAAATTTCATTTATGTGGTTTTAAAGATTTCATTGCAATTGGAAGATTTTTTGGGAAATATTCAAGAGAGAAATTAAGGAAGATAGAATTGAACGGTCAGAAGCTTATCGTTAACCCAGTTAGGTTTCATGTTTTCTGAACTTTATTTTGGTACTAAAGTTTTGTTAGGTTTTGTCATTTAAATCCAAATACACTGTACATATACGTTATATATATACGTAGTCTTCAGCAGTACGTAATCTTGAGTAATGACCAAAAAATAAGGTATTTTGAAAGAGAGACTCAATTTTAATTTGAAGCAGCTTTTTATGTTGCTGATTTTCTTTTCAAAATATATGATATTGATAAACGAATTTAAAAATATGTTTATTGTAAATATAATAATGAAAATGAAAAAATTTTAAAAGATAAGTAATTTTTTATAAATATTTCAAGATATTAAATCTGTTAAAAAATGTATATAAACATATTTTGCACATGATTTTAAAAATTAAAATAATTAAAAATATTCTCGCACAGCTTTACTTATTAAAAGTACTTAAAATAACTCAAACATAAAATTAATATTTAATTGGAAAAACTTACGGAAAATGTTTAAACGATGAACGAAGTGTTTATTTGATGTAAATTTTCAATCATTATATTGTCAAGAGTTAGTATTGGAAATTTGTAAAAAATAAAATATACCAATCACTTGACTCCCGGATATTTTTATAAATAATAACCAGGTATTGAAGAAATTAAGTAACTCGTAAATATTTGTTCATAACTAACTATAAACAATTACCTATAATATTAAAGACAAGTATTTAACTTAAATTTTGGAAATAATTGTACGCTTATATCTAATATTATTTGTTGTATAATAAAAGGCTTTTATTTTATTACTTTAAATTTAAATTATTTAAATCGTAATATAATGTTCCAGATTCTTTTAGTAGTCTTTATTAAAAATTTAAAAATCAATCTACTAAGTGCATTAAGAAAAAAACTTTTAAAAGTACATTAGTATTAAATACATTATTATTTAAATAACTTTTGTTAGAAATTAATTTTGAATAAAATAAAGATAAAAAATTCTATATAAATCTCGAAAGCATAATATTTTATACGAAATTAAAAAATATTTTCATAAAAGGAGCTAATATAAACAAAAATTACGCCGACTTTTCGAAATAAAAATTTTGTATTTATAAAAAGAAAAGTAGCGGTACTTAAATATTGAAAATATTTTCCAACCAAAATTTGTAAAATTTTATATAGTATTAAGTAGGAGTTCTAAATTATTTTATAATGCTATTATTTGTTCAATGCATGACAATTTATGCGTCACACGTAGTAAAATTCTCTACGAGGAAATTAGATTTACTCGTCGGTTCATTATTTCATTACATTCAAATTAGATATATAGGACTTGGGATTTAAACAAATACATTTTGTTAAGTCGATACGCGCTCACCTTTCAATTAATAAAAAATTGAAATGAATTTTTGTATTAATATTAAATGGTAATGAATTTATGTGTTTTAATAGAACGACGTGAAAGTTGACTAATTGCGAGTTTTTTAATATTGAATTTAAATTTATGCAATTTTGAGACGTGTAGTTGAACAGACACACGACGAGCGGACTAGTCGCGACGTACGAGAAAAGGAAAAATATGTAAAAAAGAGGAGGGGTGTGAGATTAGAACTAAGAATGGTGAGGACTGGTGAGTGGAGAAACGAATAAAAGGAAATCAAAGGAGATATTAAGGGAGCAAATACGTCAATAGAGCGGGTAGAGAGGAATGAGGCGTCGGGCAAGATACACGCGAGCGTCGAAGCTCCGGCGCGTATCTCGAGCTGAGTGGCTCGGCGCGGGGGCACGTATTCAGTTATCCGCACAAGGTTGGCTAGGCGCAAGACCTCATCAATCTTTGGCAGAGCAGTATTCGTTCGCGTTTTATACGCTTCCTTGGGGCCGAGTGCGCTAGGAGGTACATTCGAGCCCGATGAATAACGCCTCATCGCCGGCCCCTTTATAACGCCGCTATTGCACACCGCGATCGTTAAAGCGGAAGAATTACACGACTCTCTGCGTGGGCGCGAGTGGGTGGGCATATGCATGCATGTATGCAGAGCAGGGTGACGCGCGAAATTATCGTTAGTCGGAGGTGAATATTTAAAGGCGCATATCTGTACCGTGCCATCGACTCCGTGGCCTCCACCGGCTCGATTAGGAACAGGCCAGGGGTTGCAAGAGGTTAAGCATTTTGTTTTTGGTTGATGATGTGAAGATATCACTTTTGCATGCAACTTTTTACTCATTCCAGTTGTTTCGAGGTGAGATTTTATTTCAGTTTCGCTGAGAAATTCTTATAACTTCTCCAATAACTTGCATACTTTAAACTTGCCGTTCGAACATTATTATTATCATTTTTGTCGTTGCTGTTATTATTATTATTATTATTACTTTTATCAAGTTTTCCCATTCGAGACGATCAGATAATTTTATTATTACGCACAATTATCAACTGTGAATAAATAAATCAAATTTATGAAAACTATTTTAAATAGTTTAACTAATGAATCGTAAAGAATAATTTTTTTTATTCACTCTTATTATAAATAGATGATTTTACGATGACTTATTATTCAACACGTTTTCAGGATACTTGAAAAAACACCACTTTCGGATATTACGAACAGCTGTTAACGTAAATGCAATTATTAACATGTGCCGAAAACTCGGGATTAAGATAATTCGCACTAATAAAAATAAATTAGCTAAATATTAAATATAATTGCTACTGCAGATTTCTTTTCCATAAAGTAGAGAAAAAAAACTACAAAAGTTAATCGGGAAACATTCGTGAAAAAAAATTATATTAACTTGTTTGCGCGGAACGATTATACGCTTCTTGAAGTAAAAATACTTACAGAAATCATGAATTTGAAATAAAATAAAAATGAGAAAACAGATGAATATAATTTTTATCTTTTATCAGTACATCGAAATAGACAATTGAACAAGATGTTTAACTTGATTTAATTGTATTTTAATTACATTGCCGTTTATAACGATGTAATATGTGTAATTATATTATCTTTTACAGATACAAAATATATTAATTAAACATTGATTACTGGTAAATTAAGGTAAAAAAGGAAGTAACTTAATTTTCCATACAAATTGAATTTTTGAAAAAAAATATATATATACTTGAATAATACGTCGTTGAATATAAAATACGAGTTATAGATTTTTTATTTTTAACGTTACATAATGTTTGAATATTTTCTGATTAAAACGTAGTATTAGATCCATTAAAAAATATTTTAAAAAAATATAAATTAAATTTACAGTCTGTATTTAATCTTTAATAAAATAAATGTCTAAAGTAGTAAACTACCTGGAATTATGGAAAATTGGGTCGAATGAATTTAGTAAAAAAATGTCTTGAATCAAATACAGCCGATGCTTTTAGATGTTTTTTTTAATTAATATTTTAATAAAGTGTATAAGATTAATAAATACTTAAATTTTCTAATTTTAAGAAAAATAAAGTGACACGTAGGTGCTTATTTTTCAAAAGAACAAATTTACTCCTAAAAATTTATTTACAAATAAACATAAATACTAAAACATTGAGTTGAATTAAGCATATATTTTTTACGTTCGGAGAAATTTTTCCATTTATCAATAAATAAGCGTTAAAACGTAGAGTTCAGTAAAGAAAAAAAAAATCGGCATTTGGAAGTGGTCTTTTTTTAAGAATTGTAGTTTTCAGAGAACTCATCACCAAAGTTTACTGAATTTAATTGGAATTTGGCAGTTACATATTGACACATGTCTGATGAATTTACTTCATCTATGGCTTGTTTTCTCCGGTCTCTGCTGCGTGTCATTGTATGTGACCTCTCCTTGTGTCCTATGGCTTGCGAAGATAAAGCGCCAACTACAGAGCGCTTCAACATCGCTCAAGGGAATCAAAGAGTGGAATGGGACAGAGAGAGAGAGAGAGAGAGAGAGAGAGAGAGAGAGACAGAGAGAGAATAATCCCAAGAAATATTACAGACCATAAACATTATCTTCGATTTTACCCCGTTCTCTCTCATAGCTTACTCGTTTCACCGGTGAATGATTATCATAGGTGTCAAAGAGTTTTTTGTTAGTAGCGCGAAGCTATATACCTCTTAGCTCCATCCTTATTGTTCCTTTTTTACCAACCGATTAATTATCGTCGCAAGAAAATACATTAAAAAGGAAAAGCTCTCTTTGGTTTGTTTCCCTCATTAGAGTCAATACGTAATAATTGCTTTAACGTAATTACACTGTTTTAAAAAAATTATTCATCAAAATAAAATATAATAATTCCCAAAAAGTGATTATTCTAACCCTTCACATATTAGACCATCAGCTGGAAATATTTTAATAGCTTTTCACGTACAGAACGTAAATGCGTGACAGTTACGATTAGATAGAAGTAAACTTCAAATGAATACCATAAAAATTTTTATAATTTGAAATATTATTTCTAGTCAACTAAATTTTATCATTTTAAATCAGTATTTTTAAGAACATTATATTCAATATTATATTTTAATATTATATATATATATATATATCTATATATATATCATTCGATAAATATGTTTTCTTATTGCTATATATTATTTACATTCTTTTTATTAAATTGCATTTCAAGGACTTTTAATTGATGTTTATTTTCTATCTTCTTTCATTTTCTTGTATTCATTCAACTCTCTCCTTCTGCTACAATGAATATTATTCTTTGTTCTGATATTTTTGGGTCTCTTTTAATAGCATCTACTCGAGTTTTTGCTTTATTTTAGTCTTCATCGTACTTTTCCATAAAATGTTTCATTATTTATTTTCTTTCTCGCATATTCTGCAGGTATTTTCTTCTTTAGTTTTCCGAAGTCTGTTTGTTCTTGCTACATTTTTCATTTTGAATCTAGATAAAATTTTCAATTCTTTATTTCTTTTCTTAATGTTTTTCAAACACATTTATTCTCTTTTATCCCTTCTAATAAAAATTCCTTAATTCCATTTATATATCTCAATTTCCGTATATTTTATTATCATATTTGCAACTGCCTACCTTTTTTATGTTCATCTGGTTCCAAAGGTCTTTAATTTTCATATTTTTGTGACCATCCAATACTTGCTCAGAATCTTACTCTTATCTTTATGTGTTTTTTTCTGCTATTTTTTTCTTATATCGTTTCCACCGCTTCTTTCATTTTTATATTAACTTATTCTTTCAATGATTCTTTCTTTCAGTTCTTGTCTAATTTTGAATTCATAGTTTATTGCTCCTTTTGACTTACTAAATTTGAATCTGACTATTTTTGTTTCTAACGTTATTACACAGTCTTGAATGTTTTTATGTAGCTTTAATGTACCTTTTATGTACTTTTTTCAATTTTTTATATCTCTCCTACACTTTTCCATTTACTTAGCAGTGAAAATTTAGTATAATTTTACAATGTCAATTCAAGCTATTTTAAGAAAAATATTATTTTAATGAAATAAAAATTTTGTGATTCTTATATATACTATTCTTATATATCATATGTAACTAAAGAAGTTTAATTTACATAGAATTAATTTTTTATAAATTTGTAGACACACATATTTAAATTTAATGTCTGAATTTCTTTTATTTCAAAAAATTCACTGCATATGTGTATGTATAAATATGAATTGGTATAAACAATGTATTTTAATATATACTAGATTTTTTAAGTTCAAAACGGACACTCATACTTATTCTATTCAAATTTCAATAAAAATGATACATTTTATTATCTAATACTTGATGAACTTACTTTTAGTTATAAAGTTATACGTTTCTTTAAATAATAAAACCATACAAAAAAATCTGATAATATTGTTCATAATATGAAATTAATAATCTCATACATAATTTTATTCACTTTTATTATTAATTTTTATTTTTAACCAATAATATCAATATTTCCTCCATAATAAAGTAGTTTTTTTTCATACTCAACAAATAGTCTCGTAGCTAACAATATCTTTATAGGAATCTCCATTATATAATAATTATAAAATATTAACTTAGAATATTTTTGAGAAAAATATATTGCGTCCATCTTTATTCTGTATTTAATATATTGTAGATTCGTAATCATTTGTTCCAATGAATAGTTTTATGTTTAATTATGTATCTAATTCTATTATTAATCATCAGTTTTAATGTTAGTAATATAATTGTTAAAATTATAAAATTGAGATTGAAAATATCTCTCTTATTAAAAAAAAATTTATAGTGAATATATTAATGATGGATTAACATGAATATTATAAAATTCGTCAGGGATAATAATTTATTTCATATATAAAATATAAAATTTATAAAACATTAATATCATTATTTATATTATTATTAGTCATATTATCATTAATATCATTATTAATCGTTGTGGTACAACTTTCCACTGAAATTTGTGTATGCAGAAAAAGCATGGCGATATGTTGAATAAATTAAATGTACATAGGTTGGACAAAGATGATAAGTGTGTCAAAACACAGGCAAAAAACGTTTGCGCTACAGGAAAACAAGAAGAATGACAGAGCGAATTATTTTCCGTAATCTACAGTCAAGTGTCACTCACATCAGTCAGAATAAACATAAGCATATGGCTGATCGCATCATACAGAAAATTAACACAATAAGGCGATCGCAAAGTTGCAGCATTTTTGTTATTCTTCGTTCACTGAAATTTGATTTAAAAAAGAGCTGGAAAGACTAAAGCACTAAATTCTACGAATTGCGTTTGGTATTTGCTTTTAAAAATAAATTACTAGAAATAATTTAATTTTTAATTTATAAGACATAATAACCATGGAAATGAATTTGTTTGCGTGTATTTTTATAAATAACACAAGAATATATACAAAGTAATGCAGTTAGTAGGGGAATAAAAGTGAGCGAACCGGCTTATTGCACTTATAAATATGCAGCGTAGTCAATATTTTAATCTAATAATTTTTTAAATCAATTAGAGGAAGAGCTCGACGAAACGAAAAAGAATAAAATAGAAACAGAATGACTAGGTAAAAAAGGATATATAAAAGAAATACAAACAGAATGATATATTTTATTAATGTACATTATTCAGATTTTTAGGAATTGAAAGAAAACAATACAATATATTAAATAATTAATGTAAAAAGATACGTTCAAGTAATTGAAAATAAGCGTCCGTGCAGTTTTACGTCGCATGTTTATATATATTTATATATATTTTTTATATTATATCAAAAGACACTAATAATGTATATATGTAAAAGACCGTAAATTTCTTTCTCTGTTTTTGTATTTTTAGTTTATTCGAACAGTAAACGTTTCAAGTCACCCGAGACTTACGGATTTCAATCTAATTTTTATGACTTTTACTTGTCTTTTTCGAGAAGCATTAGTTTAAAGAACCATGTTTTCGGATAAAACTTTTATCGTTCTTATATTAATGTATTTTTTATCATAAATTATATTTAGTATGATAATATTATAAACTATAGTTTAAGGAAAAGCAGAGTTAAAAAATTTTTAAATAATATTTGTAAATATGCGTAGACAGAAAAGTAAAAAATTCATCAGAAATTACTTTTTTTATTGCAAAAATGTAATAAAAAATCTGAAATTTTTTTTTTATGAACTCATCATTTATATATAATTTATACAGAATTGTTCTGAAGTTTTGATATTACATTTCGTTTTTAATAAAAATTAAATAACGATTCAGTTTAATTCAAATACTTAAAAATTCTCTTCGGATAATTTTCAAACCATAATTTTTGGACTAAGATTTAAAATCTAAATTAAAAGCTGTTACAAGATAGTATAAATAACAGTATAAATAATAGTCTTAAATTAAAAGTTTGAAATGCTCGTATTTAAGTAACATGTGATACGATGGTCAATTTTGTTAAATTTATCAAACAATATAAAAATACATAATTTTACCATGATATTCATCGATTAATCGCAAATATCTATATAATTGAAAGTATAAAATTGATAGAATAAGTGTAAATTTTTGAAAATATATTTTTATCTTTGGTAATAAACAAGCAATAAAATTAAATGTGACTAAAGACCCTGGTTTTACGTAAATTTACTTTTTATAATTCAACAATAATGATGATTATAGGGATGACAGATATGTATAGGTGTTCGTGCATTTTAATATGGATTATGAGTGTTAAGTTATGGAACACTGAATCCATATTATACGTTCATAAAAGTGAATTGATTAACATACTATTTGTCGAATACGGCAGATCTTTTTGGTACGATAAAACAAACAATAAATTCTTCTTCATATTCTAATCAAAAATATTTTATCTTGTATAATTATTTGTAGAAATTGTACTTAAATTTTGGTAAATCTAAATATGTTAATATATGTTGAGATAATAAAAAGAATGAAATGTTTTTTATAAAAATAAAGAGTCAAATATTTATATTTGATAGATATATTGATTAAACAATATAAAAATTGTTATAATAAAATATTATATAAAAAAATTTATGTTTTATGAAAAATTAATTTGATACGTTTTGAAATTTAATAAAATAATTTATAAATTTTTTTGTACATTGACCAATTAATATGAAAATTACTAGTTTATTAATTGATTATTTAAAAATAGCTAATAAATATGACAAAAAATTTACAGTTTAAAAATAATACAAAATTAATGTTTACAAAAAATAATGTTCTGTAAAAAGGATTACTAAGAATATATTTTATTTTACAAATAAACGCAATGTATTGAATTTAATTTACATTAGTCTTACCGATAAGACTAAATAAAAGCAAATGTTTTTATTAAATTTGCTCTCTAAAAATGATAAATTAACTTATGATACAATAGTTTTACAAATAATAGTAGACATTTAATATATTTTATAAATAATTTATAATTTTATGAAAAATTTATAATACCATAACTTGTTATTAAAGATAGCTTTGTTCAAGACAAATTTAGAATAACACAGAGAATTTCATTTTAGTAAAGAATAGCGAATTATATGAGTTGCTTGGAAATTGAAAAATATTCTACAAAACGTAAAATGTGGTTTCTTGAATGAATGTTTTATGAAATATTGTAATATAAATTTAAATACAGTAATACATTATAGCTAAAGTACATTCTGTTATGCTAATGCTTTGAGACATACTATATATTTTTGTGCACAAATAATAGTTATTGTTCAAATAAAAGAACGCAGAAACGAAATATTTTTTTTAATGCATTATTTTTACACAATATGTAAATTAAACATTTTTCTAATTTAAGAATCTAAGAAATTGCGTTGTACCGAAGGTAATGAATTAAATTTCAAAAGTACGTACCAAACCATTTAATTGAATATTATAAAGATAATTAATATAAAAAAGTGGTAGCATACAAAGTATATTCTATAAGTGCGTTTCGATAGATGCATAGGTTGATTTAACATGTTTTTACAGTCTATTTCAAGGATTTGTTGAGCTGTGTATACCACAGAATGAAGATTGAGACTGAAGTGATGAAGTAATTTTCAAAATATCGGGGAGCTTATTCTTATTTCCGTGAATTGTGTATAATCGTAGATCAAATAATCAGAATCAGCATGGACTGCAGAGAAAGAAAAGAGAGATCTCCACACGTGCCTTTTGTTATTATGGTACTTAGTCAAGTAAAGCATTTCGTAGAATCCCATAAGCTTATAAGTTGAAAAGACTTAGTCTTAACTCTGTATATATAGACATTAAATAAATCGCGAAATCTTATAAGTTCTTCAAACTACACAAAATTTAAAAGATAAATAGTACTGATTCCCAATTTTTAAGCTCGCCAAGAATTAAAACTTCTATGGTATCGAATTGTGATATTTCAATAATATGACTTTCAATAATAATTTATTCTCTAATGCTGTTACAATTTGTATCTTAATTTGGTCTAATAAAAATTTTATCAAAATTTATTAGAATAAAGTGGCATATGTGTCTTAGACCTTCGAAAGAACATTAAATATGACTTTGCGGAACCGCTGAAAAACATTTTTTTATATTCTAGTAACCTGGTAGCGAATTTTATTATAAAAATAATATTAACAATAATACAAACAAGAATTGATAAAAATAAAAAATAAGTTCTTTTACTACAATTTCTAATTAAATATTGTATAATTATGTTAATATTAATATAACATTAATATTATGTTATTACGTTGAACAATTGTAAGAATAGAATTTAAATATATTATTTATGAATTCATTGATCTATTAAGCGCATTATTTTTTATTCTGTAAACGTCCTAATAACATTTTCAATCTGAAGATTAAATAAAAAAATACTAAATAGTAATATTTAGTGATATATTTACACGTTCAACTCATTTGCTTGATTGAGCACAATTAACGATATGAATTAATTTTATCCAATGTTTTAAGAATGAAATTATGTTCTTTCATACACACGTACATTGCTAGTGAAATAAATTCTGCAATTTAATATTTCATAATTATTATTGCACACAGATCCATAAAATTATTAAAATTAAATTAAGCCATTCAAATGTCACGCGAAACTATATGCATCATGTTTTTCGACATATAAAATTCGATTAATATTTTACGATGCTCAAAGATTTTTTGTTTTATGATTGCTACAGAAAATGATAATTGATAATTCTCTATTTAAATTAAATAAGTTTACTAAGTTGAATGTCACGTAAATGCCGTATTTTCAAATGAATATATAATATTGAAACTTCTAGTCTGTTTTATTACACTTTAAACTCATAAAATAACTTTATTATATAAATTACTTTATGTTATATTATATAGTACAAGATATTATTGTAAAGAATTGTATTGTTGATTCAATAAATTAAAATATGCCACAAATTTAACAATTTTATAATTTATTTTAATTATGCTCCTATTTATTTTTACTCTCAGATATTAAAAATATAAAATGTAACAATTTTTAAAAATTTTCAGAATATCGATAATAAATGTAATGATCTAAAGAGTTTACTATAATAGCAATTTAGAACCCAAAACTATAATATTGAAATTGCCTGTTTGTATTAGATTATATTAAAACAGATTAATACGCATTTTTATATAATTATCGTAAGTTTAATTCTTAAAATTAATTTTAAATTCTTAAGTTTATTTAATGAATGAATAAATAAAAATTAAAGAAATTTTTATATTTACCAATTTTTAACGAAAATCTACAACATTAACTTAAAAAAATCGACGGAAATATTATATATATAATAGTAATTTATAGATAAGGTGACACAAAAAGTTTAAATGCATATATCAAGTAAATATTAAGTTGGTGAAAAAATATTCTTAACGAATGCAAAAATAGTAATGGTCGGTATAAAGTTAACTCGATTTTCTCGACGTATTTTCGACTTCCGATAGTTTGAAGAATTATAAATTGCCTGGTTCAACGATGTATACTTTCGATTTGATTTCTATCGATTAAGATTCGTTGGAACGCAAGTTTCGAAATATCTTCAAGGTCTTGCAGTAGTCAGAATCTCAAATAGTGACTCATTAAACCCTGCAAAGTTCAACCATCTTCAGCAATATAAAGCAAAGTCTTTAAAAATACGCAATTATAATTATCGCTTATCAAAATTCAATTAATTTCTCCTTTTAACCTATTTAGATCATTTCTAAGAATAACCATATAATTATCGTTAAACATATTATAATTTCATTAAATTAGAAGCCTTATGTAAATGATTCTAAAAGTAATTAATTATACGGTAACTTAATGTTTATTTAGGACAAAGTATTTTCTTATATTGCATATAATAATTTAAATTTTAAATAAATTCACTTTAGTCTATAATGGTTTGTATATCAATACAAATGTATAATTATAATAAATCGCGAATCTAGAGCAGAACGCCATGAAATAGCATAAGTAGAATTTTGAATTCAACATACTACATTGTATGATAAATAGCATGGACCAGACAAGCAATGGGATACCATCATTAGTTAGGTGTGAAAAACACAAAACCGATAACCAATTTTAACAAGTTTGTTTACACGTAATCGTATCTTGAGGAGGACATGGCGTGTTATCTAGATTGGATAAAGTCTTACTATTTTGCATTGATACATTTTCTTAGAACATCGGTGACTGGTGCCTTCAAAAATCGTAGTTGAAAGTGTTCGTTTACGCGTTCGATTTAGATGCATTTTTAAAAAAACATACAATATTCACTTTTTGCGTTTTATCATTTTTCCAAATATTATATTTATCTAATCAAAGTCACGATTAAAAATCATAAATAATGAATGAAATAAGAAAGTTTTGTTTATACTTCACTCGTAAAACCATGGTATTTGAAATTAATTACAGGAAACATACTAGCAATTTTTATATAAAGCCTCAGGTGGAATATGTCATTAATTTGCTTATTTAGAAGATAAATAAATGTAATGCGTATCAATTTATATTTCCACAGACTTTTATCTTTACTCACACTGTTTATCATTATTTTATTTTACACTGTCTTTTATCTTTTATTCTCTTTGCATATTATAGTAAATGCAAGTAATATTTATATATGCATGCTTTAGAATAATATATTCACCGAAATCTTATTATTTCAGTGTTAAAACTTTTTCTTTCCAAAGTATCCGATATCAAATTTCTTTGTTCAATTATTGCTAAAATTGATTGATTGAATATAATACAGTAATCGCTCAATTTTATATAGATTTTTTTCATTTTTAGTTTTCTTAACCTCAGATATTGCGCAGTATATCATATAACATATAATATAATATAAATATAACATATACAGATAACATATTTAGCATCTATTTTATTGAATAAATTAACATAATTTCTAGTTATATATATCCTCAACAGATTATTATTTTTCACTTTCATTTCTAAAATTTCATCGACTACTTAAATCTAAATAATATGTTCTATAGTAATATAAAATAATAATCTATAGAATAGTTGCATGTGTATAAAATTTATGTGAACTATAAATTATACGAGTACATTAAATTTTCAACTATATGTTCGATTTTCCTCCTAAATTATTTTAATAATAATGATTTTAAACTTGATGATTTTCATTTATTTATGGGAAATTTATAACTTGATTTTTACGCTTTCGACATCTGTAATAAAATATTTTAATATCCACTTCTTATAATGTAGATGTTTTATACATCAGATATTGACTAAATTTTATTTATAAGCTTCTCATAAAACTTCTATTCATAGCAACTGTTATGGTTTCACTCTAAATAAGAACTTCCTAGTCATTTTATCATTCGGTCTTTAAAAATCGATGAAGTAGGATTTTCCTTCAAGGCTTTTATAATTATTTGAAATAGATTGAACCCATTTTAGAGTAAGCTTTTTTCAAATAATTCTTATGATCTGTAAATTTTCTATTATATCCATAATATAAATGTTCAATAATCTTTAAATTGCATTATTCTTTTAATTCATATTTCGGATCGGATAATATTTATCTATTATACCTTGATATTGCTTTGCAGTCAATATAATTTTATACTTATTATTTGTCTATTATTCATTATTTCTTCGACTTAAATAGTTTTTAAATCTTCCTAAAAAAGCAATCATATATTTATTGTAAATGAATCGTTGATACAATGCTATAAGAAAAATTCGTCTAAATTGTACGAACGTAAAAAATGAAATTTAAATATAAATAAATCCAAAGTGCTAACAATATTTAATATAAAAATTAAAGTATAAAATGCTGAATAAATAAAAAATAATAAAAAATAAAGAGAAACTGAAAAAAGTGTGACGGGGATAAAAATTGTCGTGCCAACGTATATACGCATACTTGGCTGCTTTTACCCTCCTCCGTGGGATTTAATTTAACGTTTCGCCGAAGAGCGCAAACGAGTTTGTATGACTAAAGCAATTGTGGAAAAAAGGCCGACGAGAACCAGAGAGTGAAAGAGTTTAACAGTGGGAGCGAGAGAGAACAAAAGAAAGAATTGTAGAATAAGAGAATGTTTAAGTGCAAAAAAGAAAAAAAAATTGGATATTCTACTTATCGATTGTGAAGTGTTAGATAATATATATTGACAAGAAAAAATCACTATAAAACACACGTCAGTTATTTAACAATTTGGCCTTAACTTGCTTTCGATATCATTTAATTGTTGATTAATATAATTCAAATAAAATGCTAAAAAAAATTTATTCCAAATATTTCGATATTCTATTTAACTATTTGCTTGCATCAAAGCAGCTTTTATTAAATTTTACAAACGAAACAAAAACTTATTTTAGATTCGTTAATATATCTGTCAGGATTAAAGTTAAAAATTAGATAAAATTCAATTCTGTATTTTCATATTATAAATACATTTAAAAAACCAATAATATGTATGTCATTTTGTGAAATATTTAGTTTGCCATTACTAATAAAGGATTTTTTAATGTTTAAATTTTCAGTACAAAATATTGATTATTTCGCTATAAACAATTTAATATAGGATCATAATTAAGTAAACTTTGTTTAAAAACTAAGCGATGTAAGTTAGTTGAAAGTTGTAAAACCTTATTACATTCAATATTTATCTACAGCTATAATAATAAGATAATAATAAGATATACCATATATATATTATAAGCCTTACTAAAAACTGTAACACCTTCAATACTTTTATGTGTAACAAGTTTATTTATAATTATTATATTTAATTATTTAATTACCTCAATATAATCGTGTGTTATGGCAGTTTTCAATGAAAACAGTTAATTTCATTATTCGCTTAAACTAAGCAATTTTCAAGTATTATGTTTTATATCATTGCATTATTTACTTTTTTATATCATCGTGAATTTAACATCGAGTAAAAGTATACTAATTTTTGTAACGCTAACCTGAAAATTATTTATAAGAATAAATAACATTAGGATTCATTTTTGTTAATGGTAACTCAAAAATTTTGAAGACAATTTTATGGAACAAATATTTTATTAAAAATAAATGAATAAATATAAATTATAATTTTTAAATGTGAAAAATAATGAATCAATATGATAAATGCATATCAAGAAAAAGTGAGAATCAAAGAAAGATGGATAATCACTTATCTACAGTTATATATATATATGTAAATTATAAAAATAGTGATTCAGATAGATTTAAGACGAGGTTAAATTATGTTGTAAAAATTAGTAATAAGGATAAAAATATGATTTTTAGTCAATCGATACTCGTTATGAAATTAAGTTACGAATATTCTGTGTTTTTTTACAAGAAATGAACTTTTTTAATTTCGGTACTATTATTTGAAAACTTTGAGTAAACCTTGGTTTTCTCTCTAATTTAAGTTAAATGTGTATGTAAGATGTGTTTTTATGACGGAAATTTGATTTTCGACTATAGATACCTTTTGCACCGAACTAAGATTTCATTTTGAATCATTTTTCTCATTTTGCAAACTTCACAAGATTTCTTTTACTATATCAATATTTGAATTCATACTTATTCTTGATTTTTGCAATCTAACTGTTTTTGTGTTAAATATGCACTAATATTGATAAATAAATAAAATTCCGTATATTTTTTATAAAAATCTATTGTATTTGCATTAAGCCTAGGAACAAGTTTAAATTAAAAATTAAATTCTTTATAAAATAAATCTTCTAAAATATAGTTTCCTATGTCTATAAATATATAAATATATGTATATTTATAACCAAGTATTAATTGAGTTCTAAATTTTCAGTTTTATTAAAATTTTAAAAAAAATTTCTTGAAATGTAAGTTGAATAATTTAAAATTTAAAATTAAAATAAAATTTATTAATTTAATTATTTTTATTATGTTTTTTAGAATATACTACAATTAAATTTAATTATAAAGAAAAAATCGATTTGAAATATAAATGTGTAACAATGAAATTTTTTCTTTTAGCTTAAGAATTGTAAGGTGTTTTAAAGAATACTGCAAGTTTTTTACGAATCTAATTTTACTTTTCGAAGAATCGAAGTAATATTATAACAAAATCTGGAAAGTTAGTAAATGTTTTATTAAATTGAAATTCTTTTAAAAATATTACAGTCATTTTCTTCTGATTTCGGAGGATCTTTATAATGTATTTAGTTCTATAGAATATGAATAATAGTCATTTACTTATGAAATTATAATGAAATTTTAATCTTTTAATGAAAAAAGTTTTATAGCATTTTATGAAATAAAAAATGTGCTACATTTAACCCAAAAGAATCAGCACAAGAATATTTCAATATTATTTTTAAAAAGATTTTTTTTCAAACTAGAACCCTATATTGCTCTCTAAAATATATAACTAAAAGTAAATAATATAAGATTTCATATTTATTTCAATAGATTTATTTTTTTTTCATGTAATAAAAATTTTCCAAATATTTTCTTCTAGCTACAAAATTATTGATTTTTATATCATAATTAAAAATATAAATTTTTACAATTTTATAATGAATAAAACTAAAAGTTCTTTACTTATTATGATAGAAATGAGTAAGTATAATACCAAAGAATAAAATTTTTTGTAAACTAAAGAAAATGAAAAGAATTTATTCGTACGTAGATATATATATATATATATATATATATATATATATCATGAAATAAAGAATACAAAAGTTCTATATAAATCAAGTATGAGATATTTAGTATATTACATGGATAATTCTATATTTCATTTCTTGAAGAAATTTACTTAATTGGAACTTAAAACTTTCAGAAAACTTAATAAGAAATTTAAATATAAATAAATTAAATTTTAAAATTTAGTATAATTTTTTTAGATCTTGCAATGATTCAACAGATTCAGCATTACAAATTATAATTGTTTTTAAATAAACATAAAAATAAACATTAAAATATCATAGTCCTCTGATTTAATCTATAAAAAGTATAATAAATATTAAAGTAGTAGATTGAAACAATGCAAGAAATACAAAATGAAAATTTCAATTATATTTATAAAAAATATAATTTGAAAACATATAGTTAAATTTTTAATAACCTTTTATTTTATATTCGTTACATTAGAAAATTTACTTTTTTCAGATTAGATAATACAATAGAAGTTATAAATTAGACCGGAAGATAATTACAAAAATTTATAGACAGTGTATTTGAAGCATTTGGAGTTGTACTAGAAAACTAACATCCATTAGGAATAAATTTGAATGTAGATTGAAAAAGCCAAGAAATATAAAATCAAGAGACGTGTGATTTTGCAATGTTTGTCGATAAATTATCTCAATTTATTTCGGGTGTAGTAACTCTTACATGCAAAATAAATTATCTTATGTTTACCAATCAACCAATAGTGAAATATTCATGTTAAAGGAATTTTAGAATAATAAAAAATCTTTTAGTAATGTATTACTATATATGAATGTATATTGTTACAAAATAATAATTATTATTTGTATTCGTTGACGTGTGAAAAATATAGCAATATATAGGCAAATTTTTTCACATTAGAATTTAAAAAAATTCGAAGGACATGTGGGAAAAAATCCACACTTTTAAACTATATACACTTGTTCGTACTTTCATTTTTTCTTGTATCGCTATATTTATTTTTCACCGACTGATCTTCGATTTATTTTCTTTCTCTTCAGAATTCTCGTGTGAGTTGTTGGGAAGCGAAAACATGCAATTTTTTATAGAGTTTTTTTTTACCAAGCGATCACTATAGTAGAAATAGGTAAAAGTTTTAGAATGAAATTCTACCGTTTAAGATGAATAATTCAAGATACCTGAATTTGAATAAAACTATTTGTTAATTTATTTTGTATAATTTGCTAATTTTCATAAAATCATTGCTCGGTACTTGTACTTTATTTATGTCGATAAATACATAAATACTTAAAAATAATACACATTTTCATACGGAAATTAAGCATTTATATTTAATTTAACACTTTAATGAAATTTGAAGTTCCGTTAACATGTTTCCTGCATGATTGCAATTATCTCGAATACAATTATATTTCAATTTCGTATAAAATTTACAAAATCTAAGGTAAGTTGCAATATTCATTTTATTTCATAAATTCGATCGTTCTTTAAAAACATTAACGCCTGCCAAGGGTAAGAAATAATTTTCACGCGTGTTTATTTTCCTTTCTATCTCATACGTTGATCGATTTAAAAGGTGCCTTTGTTATCCCCAATTGTTATGCACAATTGGTATGCCCGAAGCGTCAGTCGTGTAATAAACGTACAGAGTGCTAAAACGAAGAGAGAAAATGGCGGAACCCGATCCGCTATGAAAAATACAAAAGGGCGCATTTGGACTGCAAAAGCGAAAAGAGAGAGAAATCATCGGAGAAGCTTTCAACGGAGCTGTCAATGCTAATAAAAATGCTTCGAGAGCTATCGGTAAAGGCGTCGGTAGAATCATCCAGGGCGTCAACCCTGAAGTTTCAAGCCGAGGCAGAGGCCGGCGCTATTTGATGTTGCCGCTCGGGATACCAACACAGAATCCATTGTCGAGAAACCTCAAGATGCGAGCTCATTTTTCTTCTCTCTCTCTCTCTCTCTCTCTCTCATTCTCTTTTATACCCCAGGACACATCACTCATTTTGGTGTAGTCTGCGTCCACTCCTGTAGAAAATTCAATTTTGGTTCATTCAGATCCTTCCTGACACTCCTTTTTCGGTTCGGTCTGTGAGAGCGATTTTTCCAATCTGCTTCCACCATATCATCACAGACAATCCAAGTATTAGCGAAGTATAGGCAATTTACTTCGTATTACTTTCCAAGTAGCAATTCTGCTTGTTTTGGAGTGGAAATTAATATATGCATGTACAACATTAATATGTGCAAAGCAATCCTGAGATCGATACAATTATTGTATTTACCAGACAGTAAGTGTAAACATTAAACTATAGTTAAAAAAAAAAAATAATAATCTAATAATCACGAAATGTTAAGTGGACTTCCTTCTCTTTTTTAGAATGGAAGATATTTATCATATTGTATTTAGTTTCAATTATGTGAAGCTTTAGAATTGTACGGTATTTAAAGAATATTAAATCGCTTGAGTCGACTGCTGCATAAGCCGCTGTCAAAAGAAGAATTGGTGGTGATGGGGTGAAATCCAAAACAAAGATGAACAGGTTTTTTTATATGGCACAGCATACGTCTCATCGCCAAGGTTATCATCGAGGGTTCCGTCCGTCAACAACTTCCGTGGTGGTGCCGAGGCTTCTGCTCATTCGCTAACTCCTGCTGCTACGAAATATCTTCGGCATAAATACCGAGGGCCTCTGCCCGTCGGCGAGCTTAGTGTTCGTGACCTTCTGGGGCTACTTCTCGACGACTTCTGCTGAACTACTGCTGCTGAATTCGTGTGAATTTTTATCTTGTTTGTGTAACCTCGATTCTCCATGCTTTTCCTGAAAACCTCGACGGCCCTTGATGATTTCGTAAAACAACAGCGCCGAGCTTCCAAAAATTGCAACGGCAATTGAGGTTCCTCAAATTTAAACGGCGACGACGTTCCCAAAACGTACTGTAACGTACCGTATTCTCTGATATAATCGATGTTATTCTTCTGCTTTTTTCCTCTGGAATATTTAGATTTCCATGCGTCGGTCGATTATTGTCGTCCGCAATACGTCAATTTTATTTCGGATTTCTTAACACTTCTCTAATTTTGGAATCATAAATTCTGATGCAAATCTTGAAATTATATTAGTCTTCATTTTCAAATACTGCAAATGACATAAAAGTAATTAAACGTATACATGAATTTTTATTTAAAATTTTTCTCACATGGGTTTTATATAAAAAATTAAATTAAGTATATTTATATAATTGTTAAAAATTCATAATATCTGTTAATTTTTATATAGTATACACATTATTTGTCCATTTTCTCATATATTTTGAAAATTTTTCTTTCTCATCCTTTGTTTTCTTTTTTTTGTTTATTTAAAAAAATTCTTCCTATTTCTATATTTCTACATTAACAAATATTCTGTTTGATGTGATATAATTTATCTTTTTTTTTTAAATTATGTTAATAATAAGACTATGCATTTCTCAAATTCATTTATAATTACAAAGTGGAAAATGATAACAGTCTTATATTTAAAAACAAATTTTTCACGTTATACATCTTATGCCTTTTCTGCAGTTAATTTTATTCTGCTTTTTAAAGGTTTAATTTCATTTATATTTATGAAGTTTATCTAGAACTTTTGTATTTTATTATTCATTCATATGTACGATATGGACTTTTTTCTTTTTTTTCTAGTTACTTGTTTAATCCGTATTAATTAACGTGTTTTAATTTTCCCGAATATGCTTCATAGAATACAGATTTCTTCACATTTTATAATTATACAATTACAAGAATTTATCCTTTTTTCATATGTATTGATGGAAAAAATTTTTTCAATTATCACTTTTATTTTTCAAGTTTTTGTGTGTGAATAAAAATATATAGGTATCTTCATATTCTTAAATTTTTAGAATGTTGATAGAGAAATATAAGTTATATTTATTTCTAAAATGAAAAAATACATTTTCTAGGTATATTCGCTACAAACTTATCCATTTTTTATTTAATTTTATTTAATTTAATTTAATTTAATTTTATCTGATTTCTTTAATTCCTTTGTATTAGTTTCTAAATAACATTTATTATTTATTAGAAATAGTTTTTTTTTATATATACTTAATATTATTCATATAATTCATTAACTTTACTTTTTTTTCTATCTTTAACATCATGAATTTGTCATAAATTTTTACGACTTAGATTTATAACAGTACATTAATACATCAAATTTCCAAAACTTTTTCAGATTTATAAATATGTTTTTTAATTACAATAAAATGATAACATATAAAAGGTACATACGTTAATGGAATGTAGTTTTGAAAATATTTTTTAATGTTTTTGAGTCAATGACCTGAAAAGAATTGAAATTTATCTAAGTTTCCAGATTTCAAATTTTCATGATACAAAAGTATTATCTAAACAATAAAGAATAATCCCATTTATGGAACAAAACTCTGTTGAAAATTTAAGTTATGCTAAATTAATTAAATTTTTTTTTTAATATTTAATATTGAAAAATTTGAATGTATAACCTGCGACAATAATTTGAAGTTATTAAATGTAAAAAAATAAAAAAGAAAGATAAATTTTATGATTTTTATTTTCAAAATTTATAAAATATTTCGACTCGAAATTTTTTTGATGTACAAAAGAATTAATAAAAAATGTTAACGTGACTAACACAATGCATTTGCAAGAATATTTTAAATTCTATTCTGTACAGAAATTTTTCTAATTTTGATAAGTACAATTATAAATATAATATAAGTAGTAAAGTCATTTTTTTATAATAATTTAAAAAATAACATGTACACGTAAAATTAATCGTTTTTAAAAAAACCGTGATAAATGTAAATAAATTTATTATCTTACTATTATATTACTATTTAATATTTATCTTCAATAATTAAGTTTTATCGATTGTTTCCTTTTTATATTATTATTTTAATCAGAACATTAGTTAATATTTTTAATTCCACATATTTTTATATTTTCATAAATTATAGACATAAAAATTATTCGCATACAATATATAATATATAAT
Source organism: Platyscapa corneri (assembly GCA_018907185.1). Classification (NCBI taxonomy): domain Eukaryota; kingdom Metazoa; phylum Arthropoda; class Insecta; order Hymenoptera; family Agaonidae; genus Platyscapa; species Platyscapa corneri. The sequence continues at coordinate 2,148,906 of JACCHW010000014.1, forward strand.
ATAATACTATTTGATCAAAAGCATGAAAAATATAAACACACACTTCCTTATCTATAATTAATAATGCTGGAAATATTTACATACATATGAAATCATTTAACAACTGAATATAATTAAATTATAATTATCATATTGTTAAAAATCAATACAAATATATAATTCAAATTGATTTTTTATTTTTATATTGAATACATTATGAGTTTAATAAAGTATCTCAAGCCTTTTTAGTGATAAAAATTATAAATTTGCAGCTACTTCATTTGAAAGGAAATAAATATCTCTAATAATTAATCAATTTAAAACAGTTTTAAAAATATTTACTTTATTTAAATTAATAAAAGTTAATGCGTGATTTCTGTAATATACTCACCTACACGTATCAGAACCATATATTTCATTTTTGGATATTCCCACTGCATTGAGAATCATTTATAAATTTTTCACTGGAAAAATAAGCTTTCTAACACAATTATGAGCTTTATTGTATAACTACTATCCACTCAAAATAATAAATGAATCACAGAAATTAATCGAATCTTATATTAATGTATTATATAACGATTTTCTGTTCATAAATCACGTAACTGAATCTACTAAAAATTCTTAAAAAGCATTTATAAATTTTCGTTATTTACAAATATTTTAAATTATGTCTTTTTAATTTAATTTTTTATAATTGAGTGTGAAGTTTTTATTTCTATTAGATTTTGTGCATTGCCAACTGGAAAGTTATGGAAGGAGATATCAGAACCACGAACGTGTGTACGCTTTAAAAGCTGATGGTTTTATCGTAAAATTAATTCATTTTTTCAAAAAAAGTTCACAACTATTTACAATATTCTTAACTATTCCTTATATTCTTCAAAAGTTAAAGTTTATAAACGATGATTTAAAAATATTTCTATTGTTAAAAATTTGAATGTTAACATTATACAACTCCAATATTTGAAGGAATACAAATATAAAATAAGGTATTATACAGCTTCTATTGTGAAAAAATTTTTTTATAGAGCATCTACATCAGGAAAGTTTTATTATAATCTCTTTCAGTTATAGTTCGTGTATTTCCTGTCCTGCTTCAACTCGTATACACGTATGCATATTTACGTGAGCGACCAAGTGGGTGCGTGTTCCATGTGTGCAATAATGGATATAACACTAATTTCGGCAAACTAAATAATTGTTTTTGAAAAGCACTTGTAGTCCTGCCCAATGATTTCACTGCAAATGTTCTTTTTTAATAATAGGCCCGGCAAAGTCTTTTTTAAATATAAGTATAATTAAGAAGCAATCTAAAGCTGAATAGAGTGTGTCATTTTAAGTATAGAAATAATGTTAGTGACATGAAATATTCTTCTTATTCTGTGACTTGGGTTAAACAATATTTGGTGACAGACACTTAAAGTCGAGTCAAGGAAGAGGCTTATTTATCCTGAAACTCGTCAATTCTTCGAATTTTATTACTTTTCGAATAATAGTCTTTTAGTTCTAATTATAAACATTTAAAAAACTGACTGTTTAAAGGTCATAAAATCAAATAATTACTGGTTTCGACGAAAATATTCGTCATTTGTGACATACCAAACACTTCTTTCAGGTTATCAGGTTACTGCAAACAAAATTTCACAAAACTTAGCTGTTTCCACTCGAAACAATTAAGAAGGAGCAAAGGAATAACTCGATCACAACAGCTTTACATCCACATTGTTTTTGCTTTACTAGCCTCAACTTTTCTGTTCTCCTCGCGAGTTCACCTGCTTTTTCAGCGAGCGACTCGTTACGATACCTACACACTACGATCCCTTGTAGGCCAAGCGGCGCATTTAGAACCTAACCCGTTCAAAGGGAAGTGGCGCAAGGGTGGGATACCAAGCCGGCGGGGGTGAGGTGGGGGAGGGGGATAGGCTGAGGGTGAGAGCGAAACCGGTAGGTCAGAGAAAAGGAGGAGAAGAAGGAGGTGGGCTGGTGAACCGAGGGAGCAATGCACCAGCGTCGGCATGTCGTGCCTCCACAATGAAAGTTCGTTCTTCCAACCCATGCTAGTGTAATTATCAGTTCCGTGCAGGTCGCTGGGTCGATCGAGTTGCTTTCAAAATGTTAAAGCATCTGACCACCTAAGAGAAAAAGAGAGGAAGAGCGTAAGCGAGCGAGCGCAGGTGAGGAAGTAGAAGAGGTCGGAGTGGAAGTGGTTTTAGTAGGAGTGAGAAGGCAGTAGTTACGCGGTCTGTGGAGCAAACCCTTGCAGCGCTACTGTGCCACTACTGTCGCGATTCTATCGACAAGGACTACATGCCAACCCGGCAAGTAGAATGAGGACGGGCCAGGCTAGACGCTGGCTGTGTGATTTTACTCCGAGAGAAGAGCAGCCAATGCGAAATTTATTTTACATTTCTATCAATTTATAGCGCCGCATTCTTTTTTTCAAAAATAGCTTCAAACAAATTTTACATTATGCGTACTATTCCTAACTACGCTCACATTTACCGCTCGATCTTTCGCATTTGCATTTTTAATATTAAATCATTTAATGCTAAGCGTGTTCTCGAGAACTTGTTTTATCGTACGTGCACGCACGCGCCTCCGCCTTTATACGAAAATTCTCTTTATGGATACATTGAACTAATTAAAATTATAGAGAAACAGAGATATGGAAGCTAAATATATAAGATGCGAGCTCTTAAACTCTCTTAGATGCTTCTTTTGTTTCACACATGTACGTAAATAAGTAAATAAAAATAAAATTTTCAAACGTCTTTTGCATATTGTGCTTCGGAACAATAACCTCTATACTTTTATTAAGTTATTAATAATTTTTTAAGTATTATCGTGGATTTTTATTCGTGATCAATAGAAAATATAATTTAATTTATAACAACACATAAATTTAAAACTGTCCTTAACTTTTTTAAACATTTTCCACTCGCGATCGCGATTAAATATCCTAAAAAAAGTTTATATTTTTTACAATATCTGAGCCTTATAAAAAATTTAACTATATCTTATAGTATACTTTTATATCAAATGTATGAAATAAAATGTATTTGAATTTTATTATGTAGAAAAAAAGATTATCAAATTTTAAGATTGAACAATTTGTTTTTCGTATGCGAATATTAATTAAATAAACTTTATTTAAAGTGCAATAATAGAAAATTTATAATCTTGCTTTACATCTATTATTATAACTTTTAAAAATACATTATCTTATTTTATAAAAGAAATTATATAAAATTTCATGAAAATAAAAACATTAAAATGATAATTTAATTTTTTTAGTTTTGTAAATTATACATTGTTGTTCTTAAATTGACCTTTTTGATGGTGATGATTCATTTATTTGATATTTAGTGCAGTAGAAATCTAATTAGTTGAATTTTTTTAAACTTGCTTCAAATATGCTTAACATTATTGTAAATGCACAAAATGTGAATAATCAATTACACAAATAAAAATTAAAGTATAAAATTAGTAACCATGCGATTATATACACAGTATTTATATATATATGTTAGACATAAAAATCCACTACAAATAAAAGTGATTAAAATAAATATAAGCCTTGTTAGATGTATGGTAGGACATAGTCAAATTAAAATTCGGTAGTAATTTTTAACTCTAAATATTATAGTTAATTATTCAATGTAAATTTATTTATGTTGTACAAATTATTAAACTTTACACTATAAAAAATAATTCTCGAAGGCTTTGCTACTTATAAAAGTCACAGTTATTTAAATGAACATACGAACTATTAAGAGTTATAAATAAATTTTAATATTATTAAAAAAAACTATCAATAAAATGAATATCATTAAATTAATAAGAATATAATATCAATACAGAATAATACACAATAGAGTCAATCATATAAAATTCTAAGCAAACGGTTTTCATTTTCTTCAGGATTATCGAGGAAAGTTAAATTGCAAAACAAAAATAAAAAAGAAGAAACTAGGCCTTCAAGAATATTAAATAATATTAAATTAGATATTACTAAAGAACTTTTTTCGAGTGACGTAACTTAAACTTTAGTTTCATAAGCATATCGTATTTTGCTATCGTCTCAAAAAATTTTCTCTTTTTATGGTTACTTCGAATAGAGTAGAGTTTTGCGAAACGATCTGGAAGCTGGTTGTGCCAGCAGATGTCGATCGCTTTGGATAACGCTGTGATTGTCCTTTCGTGATAAACCACATAAAATTTGCCATACTGCGTGGATTTATGATGAGAGAAAATGTAAAAAATAAATGAAGTCAAAAAGTTGGAGTTTTTATTTTTCATTAGCCAAACGGCGTATATAGGAGTATAAACTCGCGTTTCATCGGATTTTTATAAATTTTTTATTCATTATGGAAAATTTATTTATATACTTGAAAACTCTTATGTAATCCTGAAAAATATAAGATATATTTATTATACTTTTTTAACTGTTTGAAGTTTCAAAAGATTTTTGTATAAAATAAAGGTAAAAACCTTAATCAATTTTAACAACTGCAATTTCATAAAACCGATAGTAGATTAGTTAATTAATAAAAGAGTCTAAATAGACTGCTTGTTAAATTTAAAAACAATAAAATTATAAATAATTAAAAATTTATTTAGATTCTATTTTGTATTGACGAAGTAAATAAAGTTTTACATGGATACAAAAATAATAATGAAATTATAGTCGTGACATACTATAATATAAATTTGATCAAAAGAATTTTGTTTTTGAGCTTGCAGAGATTATTGGTTTATTAAGCAATAAAATTAATTCTTTTAACACTTTCAAAAAAGTCGATATATCAATACAAAACGTTGTTTAAATCATACTTAAAGAAATATTAGAGGACATTACATTGATTGCATAATTAGCCACAAGAATAACAGAATATCGTTATTAGTATTCTATGTGGAAATAGAAATAAACGCAAATATTTTTATTACCAAAATTGTGAAGTTTATAAATATTTTATTAAATAATGCTTAAAATCATTTATAAAATTTTCAAAATAATATGATGTATGACTTTGTAATTTATAAATTAACATACGAATAATTAGTAATGTCTATATGAACATTCATTAAAGATATCGATACCTTTTGGTCTTTATTTTAATATCACTTGTAAGGCTGAACAATTAATATCAATTGTGTTTAATTATGTAATTATTTAACCGTATAATTTTTAAATTAATATAGCATAATATCGATGCAGTAAAAGATAACTTTTTAAATTCTATATACGTATTAGGTATTGTATACACGGTTTTCTTTACACCCGTTGTTGGTGTAATTTTTGCGAGCTAAATAATCATGTTTAATTATGTTCATCTCTGTATATCTCTTTCTGTCTTTTGATCTCTACCTACATGCCATTTAACCCCAAGAGGATATAAATCAGAGTGTAGCATCCTAGTACTATTTCTACAATATGAAATATTGGAAAAATTATAATTTATACCATAGCATGGTGTTTTTTTATTTATATAGTTTTATTTCAACATGCAATACGGTTTTATTAAAATCCTTTTCACTGGTGTGACTATATCTAGAGAAGCTTTGTATACTATTTTTACCCATGAAACATTAGTTGGACGATTTCGTTTCACGAAGATATTGCTTTTGAACACGAGCAGTCTTGTTCTATTAGTTTTAAAATTTTCTAAATGTTAGCATAGAATAAAATATTTCCCTTGAATAGTTGATTTGGCAGATGCCATATATGCCTCATACTTGTATTGATATGTTAAATTTATAGACTGTCTTTTTTAGTTTTTAATTTTAACATTGACAATTGAGCTCTATAATTTCAAGGAATTTCTTCACATCAATTTGGATCCCTTCGAAAGAAAGATATTCATAGTTAATAAAAGTCTTGTAAATCTTTGAATATTTTAGATAAAAATTGATGTTTCGAATTAGAACTAATTTTTATTAATATTGGCACATTTTAAATTCATGTATTTACTAAAATATATGATAAATTAAATAATTCTATCAAACTTTATTGAAAAAACCATACATTTAATAATTGTACGTACTTGCAAAGTATTTTAATATTTTTACATTAAATATAAAGCTTCGATTAATTAATATTATTAATTAATATTAATATTCGATTAATCTATAAAAAGATTATTTGAAAGATGAGGTAATTTGTAATATATAATGAAAGATATTTCTGATTTTTTATGTTTGCGTTAAATATAAAAATACAAATTTGAATTGAAAAAATATGTAATATTTTAGGTTTGTAATGTTGGTATATTCTATGATGAAATAATTTTTAAATCGATATTTAATATTCCTATTAATTTTTAACACCTACAGTTATTATTACCATATAATTTTTATGTCGGTTAAAATACTAATTGATTCATAAAAGTATAATGTAATTCGGTTATTACTGTAAAAAAAAATATTAAATAGATTGAATAAACTTCTTAATATTCATTAATTAAAACATTTTTTAATTTATTAAGATCTCTTTAAAAAAAATTTTATTTATGATTTTTTTATTTAACTTATATAAAAGTAAATAAATTTTTGAACATCATTTAAAATCATTGAAAAATTATCAAATAATATTTATTTGAATCTAAAATTAATGAACTCACTTATCAACATTTAGTGTAACTTAAATAAATTGTAAACCTTATTATATGATTTCTTTACATTTGAAATAATCTTATGAATTATGAGTTCATAATTAATGTTTGAATGCCATACTTCCAATTTTACAGTTTTGTTTCATTTTTTCTCGCAAGAATATATGAACAACAAAAGAAAAAAGCTTTTATCCGATGACATAAAGAATCGCTGTCAAAAGTAAAAAATGTTCGTAATAAGTAAAAATTGCAGTAAAAGTTGAATTTAGTTTTAGCATCGACTGTTTTTAAAAAGCGGAAGAGTGAGCTGGCTAATATAAACCTTTTTTTGTTTTAAAACGTGGATTGAAAAGTAACTTCCAATGCAAAAGCGATCAAACTTGCGTTCATTTTATAAATTAGGGTCGACTTCCTTTCATCAAGAAATCGCTATCAACTAATATCACCGAGATGTTTTAGTTCTCATTTCGTTTTACTTGTCAACTTCTTACAACTATATATCACTTTAAAGATCTTTTATAGAAAACAGCTGTTTTTCTTTCTTGTTTTACCATTTCCTCTTATTATCTAGATGATAATATTATTTTATAAGTTTTGTTGAATCTGTACTCTTAAATATTATTAGGTACCACGGCGTTGCAGTTTATTAGTTTTACTCAAGAAGTAATTTTTAAAATAAGTTTCCCTAACATATAATGAATTGGTTTAGTTTATTGATACACAAAAGTTTTTAATTTGGTTAAAATGAAATTTTTTTTTTAAGATTTAATGACTATCATTTATAAATTAATTCTATAATTAATGAAAATAATATTTTCAAAACGAAGAAAGTATTTCTTAGATTCATATTTTAAAATTTTTATAGAAAGTATATTGAAATACGTGAAACTTTTTTTAATATTTTATTATGAAATTAAATTTAAATATCTTATATTTAAACAGTTTCTTCATTTTGACGCTTATTGAATGTTTTTCTGTAAATATATTAAATCGGACAATTAACATTTTATTAATCAATTTAATATTTCTATTATAATAACATTTTTTAATTTATAATTAAAGAAATTTAAACTAAGTGATAAAAATTCATTTTATTTATTAAAGCTTAGCTTGAAGTTATAGTTGTGTATACTTATTTGGTACAAATCTTCCAGTCTAATTACATAGTAACATCTATACCTAATAAATCTTTCAAGCAACTATTTTAAAGTAAATATTTGTCTTCTACAAAGTTTCTGTTCTAACGATTTGATGCAATTAATATTGATTGGTTATAACTACTAATCCATTTACTCAATAATAGATTTTTTGTAATTTGTTTTTTCTTCCTATTCTACTTAAATTATAATTTTATTAATAAAGCTGTATTTTAATGTATTTTGTATTTAATTAACTTAATTATCTGAAGTTTATTCTCATATAATAAATGTAGAAAGCAGTTAAACTAGAATATACAAACTAGTAATTTCTTTTTATTTATTTTTACATGCAATATAAAAATAATTAATACTTATTTTATATAATTATCGATTATAATTTTATACAGATGAACACAAGTTTTATTAAAAATTAATAATCATTTCCAATTATTTAAAAAATGGTTATATTTTTACGCCCAGTATTTATTTAAAAAATATTCCTTAATTGGGTTTAACAATGAACACAAAATCTATAATTTAATAATTATATGTAAATATCTGACTGAATATTCACAGAAACATATTATTTTTGTATTAAAAAAAATTATATTTAAGTTGAATTCATAATTAGTTTTTATTTATGCACAATAATTTTTTAGTTGAAATATTGTGCATCAAATTTATAAACATTATTTGAATTTTATCATTTTTTCTATTTTATGGAGTTAAATTGATTGGCTTACACATATTTAAATAAAAAATAACAACAATAAAATATATTAACATCTTTTTTGAAATTATAAATTTTAATGGAATTTTATTCCTTTAATATTTTGATTATATTATTATTTCCTATAATCCAGAACTTTTTACATAGACTGAAAAATATATATTTAATTATGCTAATAGGTTTTTTAAAAATTGTAAATATAAATAGAAATATAAATACTCATATTCATTCGAATACTTGATTATCATTTCAATTTAACAATCTGAGAATATATTGAATATCATTTATCGCATAAAAACAATGATTATCACAAATATTATTTTTAGGAACCCATTTGAAATAAATTAAACAATGATTTATACCGTCACGATGCAGTAAAAAATTATATACTTTTTATTCAAATTCTTTTACTTAAGACTTCTACTTAATGTAGTCATTATTAATAAAAATTAAATATGTTTATTTTTAATAATTAGTATTCAAATACGAAGTTTTTAAAAATTAATACCACACCTATAATGGAGAAGTTAATAATCATTAGATTAAAAATATTAACAAAGGTAGAATATATTTTTTTAATGCATCAAGAGCAAATTTTCATTCAATTTAATCAAGTGTTAAAAATTAAACATAAAAAGAAGTTTAGTTTTAAAGGCATATTTTTAAATTTTAAACAATAGCGTATAAAATACTTTTCGTTAAAACACTTAGCTTTTCTTATTTAAAAATTTTTTTCAATTCTTAGAATCATTTTTAATATAAATTTTAATTAAAAAATTAATGAAATACTAATGTAAATTAATAAAACACGCTTCTTTCGTTTGCTATTATTGCTATTAGAAGTTTTTTAGTTTCTCATATAAATATATTTTCTACAATATTAAATTATACAATTAAATATGTGTAATAACATGAAATTCGTTAAAAAATGATGGGGTTTTCGGAACCTCGGCTCCGTTGAGGCTTCACGAAATCGTCAAACGGTCGTAAATCGAGCATCGCGAATTAAGCTATATAAAAAAACGGCTCCGAAAAAGATTCAAATATCAGAAACCCTCGGCCACGCCCGCGTACTCATTAACTTTTGCAAATTATTTGTAATATTTAATATTTTTTATAATACTGAATAAAAGAAACTGCTGAAAAACACGGATAGATCTTTCACTGGCAAACCCTATCTCCCTCTCACGATTCCATCGTTAACAATATTTAAAAATGTACTAAAAATGAAAAATATAGATAAATTAATATTTAGGTGTATTTAGAGCAATTCTAAAATCTATAAAACTAAAATAAATGACCATGTCTTCTTCTGATCATAATTTATTTAGAGTAGTACACTGGATTTTTACTTTGCTTATTTTTTCTTCAAACGCTTTTTATAACATGATCTAGATACGAACCCAAGAATATGTATATGCTAAAAGATATATATATATATATATATATATAGAATCGCAGTCGGAACATTTTGGTTTTTTGAGACTAAAATGTTTCTTTGGGGAGAAAAACGTACTTAGAATCTTTTATTTTCTATTACAAATTTCTCTACTTGAAGAAATTTTTTTTATTCATTTATAATTTTATTAATTTTTATTCAATATAAAAATAGTTAATATTATGTTTAAAATCTGTATAAATAATGTCAATGTGTCTTATACATTTATATTTATTAATTTTAAATACATATTTAAGCATATATCTATCAAATTTAATATACTATTTTTACATGAGAGCTAATAATGATATAAGGAGTAGATGTTATAAATTGTGTCTACGTTTTGAACTGTTCTGGTTCATCAGATCAACTGCTTATAGCATATCTTGCCTTATGCGATAATAGAGCAGAGAGGACTCGCTTAAGTTCTAATCTTATACTTTGACCGATGGTTATACAAAAGTACAAAGTAGTAGCCATGTAGCGGTGAATCGCTGCAATACTTCCTTTTTACGATGTACACTTTTCATTTAACTTTTCATTTATTTATACCGTGTATACGTTCATATACGTAATACATACTCTTTGAAATAAATATTAAAAATACTAAAAATTAAAGAACTATGTTTGAACGAACGAAAATTCAAGTATGAAATTAAATTTCAAATAAAAATTGTACTTAGAACAATAGTCACTACACCATAATTAATTTTTGTAGTTAAATATTTATATGAAAATTTTCCGCTCTTATTATCGTAGATTATCAAACGAATCAATTTCATAATATAAATTAAAAAAGCTATTCTGATAAAGAAAATTGTAAGTGTTATTTAGTTATTATTAATACAAATATAAATATAGAGTTTTATTGATCATCTTATTAAGATGGATAAATTTATTTAATGGATATTGATGTATATTCGTTATAATTCATTTTAAATTTTATAACACGCAAATAATATTTGATTCGACATTGAATCAAATCCAATTTGAATCACGTATTTTTGCATTCAATTGATGCTTGAAGACATTATTTTAATAATCGATGCAAGAAGAAGAAAAATCAATTTCAATAGAAAAATTTATATAGAAATTAAAAAATATAGAATACAAAAGAAAAAAAATAATTTTTGTAAATACAAAAAGTTCCAAATAATTGATTCATCGAAATTTTTTCATTCGAGTTCAATTAGTCTCTTTCCACTGTTCAATTATTTTAATATTAACAAATAAAATACTTGTAATAATAATAAAACGTTCTTTATTGTTTGAAAACTGAAAATATTCAACATATTTATGGTAAATTTCTCTTTTTTATAAATTTTTTTGTATAAATGTTTTATTTATTAAATTATTAATTAAACAATAAATTACGCTCTTGTATTTTCAATAATAAACCTTAAACTTTTTCTTAAAAATTAAAGAAATTTGAGTTAATTACTCTAATTAATTTAATTTCACTTTTTAAAACTTTTATGATTTTTTACGATTTAGAACCGTTTTATTTTAATAATTTTAATTTTACAAGATCTTTAAAAAGTAGATTTATTGCTGTTAAGAGTTTGCATACATTAGAATAATTTCATATCTATGATCAAAAGTGTATTTTTATTCAAATGACTTACTTGTACAAGAAATATGCATTATTATAGAAATAATAAATTACTTTATAATACTAAATCTACATGAAAATATAAATAAAACTTATTGATTATATATGAAAATAATTACTTCAATATATTAAATTTATTTATTTCATATAGAATATAAAAATATTATTAACTAACAAATGAAAGTCGTCTTATAATTAACAGTGGCATGGATTTTTATTACATTAAATAATATTCTAAAAAAATATTATATTATTTTATTAGTATTGAATATTATAAATTCAATCGATTAAAATTCATACATTTCATTTTTTCACGTATATTCTGTAGTTCGTGCAAAGATTAATTTTACTTCAATTTATCAACAACTTAAAGTTATTTTATAACTTATGGCTTATTCTTGTATGATGTAGTTATTATAACGAAAAGTTTTTATATGCTTATGCATAAAGATAAATAATCAGACAGGTTTAACGTGAATAAATGATAAATGAATTATTCAAATGAAAATAATGATACTAATGAAATAGAAAATAATTATTAGAGTAAAGTATAAAGAATAATTGAAAACAATAATGTTTTGAATGATTGATAATATTTTTTATTTTGGGATACATAATGAAAATAAAGAATTCGGGGACTAAAAATACTGCATTTATAAAAAAACTTCAGTTTAATGAATCAAGTATTCATAATAACTGAAAAAAGTCTTTACAAAAATTATAGATTTTCTAATCCTTTAAAATAAATTCGTTGTGTTTATCGCATAATTTTTCTATTTATGTATGCGCTAATATTTTAAATTTAATTGAATGCAAGTACGCATTGTATATTTGGTGGATGCTTAAAAAAAATTTTCAGGAAAATTCTTCATCTTTAGTTTTGAAAATGAATTTGTCGTATCTTGTTATGTAATCTCTCTACTTATATCCGTATCATTATTTGGAATTTAATCAAATTCAACTGCACGTAGGTACATCGAGACGATGCAAATTTATATCGATTTCGTGCTTCGAGGCTGGAGGTATTTTGGTTCATCAATCACGCCTCTGCTCTAAAAAGTTTTTAAGCCGAATAGAGGAGAGATGCGAACTCCAGGAGTTATCCGAATAAGTGTAATGAATCATTTAATTGCTTTAGTTGGATTTTAATGAACATAGCTTATATAAAATATCATATGATTCAAAATAACTTACAATAGGTGCAGATTTATAAAGAATTTTATGAAATAATTAAATTTTCTATCATTTGATTATTAATTATCTAAATATGCTATAAAGATTAATTTATAGAAAGAGAAGATAGTATTCTGGAGAATTTAATATGATATAGTTTCAAATATTAAAATCGTGCTTAAATAATTAATATCAAGTAAGTTTAAAATGTTAAAACCACTTGCATAAAGTGGCGAAAAATTACTTCAGAACTCAATTTCAAAACTAATCAACTCTTATCTATATAATAATTCAAATATATCATTTGCTAATTTTAAGGCGATAAATGAACAGCTATTAACACCTTTAAAATTTAGATTTAAACAAATTGTTATTTTTCATTAAGTTAATTAGTAAGCACATTAATAAAATTAATATAAAACAAACTATACTTATAATCATACCATTAATTATTTCAGTTTGAATGTAATGATTGTTATGAATTTAAATACAAGACTCAACTGATTTTATAAACATTTAAACATATAATTAACGATTATCAATTTATTCGCATTTAAGATTACAAATATTAAAGTTAGAACAGATATTTATGTATTATAATTTTATACATCAACAAAATTAAATAATTATTCGAAAACTTTTCGGAAATATAATTTTTTTTAATTAAATGGTGAAGACAAATTAATCCTTTTACATTTAGTCACCTTAATTAAAATACACTTTCAAATTCATAACTATGTAATTTATTCTTTTCAAATATGATATGATTACTTCATTCGTTTGTCATCAATTCATAGAAATATCATTTATATACGTGCAATTTAAAAATTTTTTATTTTATATTTCTTTAACGAAAATAATTATAGTAATTTGAATATGTGAATTTCAACTTGAATGAAATAATTAATAGTTTTATGAATAATAATGAAGAAAAATTTTTATGAAGATGATACTATCAACACTGTTTAACTTTGAAAACTACCGAATAATATTAAGTTAACGCAGTGAATTGTAATTAGTGTCACTTTTAGAAAATTTTTATATATTGAAATTTATGGCAACGAAGTTATTAAAATTTATTTTTACGTTAATTATATAACTTTATAATATTATTAATTACATTTTTATAAATTTAAATGCATTAAACTGCAAAAATGATAATGGATTTTTGACGAAACATTGGTTAGTAAACAGCTGCAACATATTTCTATAAATTACACAAAAAATTTCGTATTCGTGTTTCTTATAAATTCATCTACAGTAATGCATATATTATCAGAAAAATATTTTACATGACTTTATAGAACTTAATAGCTTGTGAATACAAATCAATTATGTATTCAGATAGTCCAAAGAAATAGTCTGATGACTATTTTTTTCAACGAATGCGAATATTATTTTGTATCTATTGGAACTATAATTAAGTAGTTGCTCTTTCTAATCCTCTGATATGTAAAGATAACGATGTACCCATATTTGAATAATAAGTACATTAAGATCTAATTCGATTATTCGGTAAGCTTTTTCATTCCAAAAAGTATTTAGTCGTGGTGGCACGAACGTATTATATACCAAATCGTGTCAAACTACTGAATAGTTAGTTAGCACAAGCACCAATCGACTTTAATACTATTTAAATAATTATTAAATATTAGAAATCAAGTGTAAAAAACGATAAAGAAATGAAGAGATTGCAGAGAGGAGAATTAAGTTTTCTTTCTTTGTATAGTTGTATTTGTTCTAAAAATATTTATTGTATACATTAGAACGAGATGTGATGCGGTTAGAATAGTAAAACTGCTTATTTGCTCACTATTAGTTGCATAATAGAAATAGAACTATCTTTCATGAATACAAAACGAATTTTTTTCATTTTTATCATTTTGTTTTGCCTTAGTGTGATCACTAAAATATGTTACTTTTGTTAATTATAATTTTTTTGGAATAGAAAAAAGTTAATTAACCATTAATGACCAAGCATTTTAAACAAAATATATTTTAAATGTATTTTTTATTTTTTTTAAATATTCTTTAGGCTGAGCCTGTTTGGAAAAAAATTATATGTATATAGTATAATCTGATATACTCCATTTTCAAATTTAAATTTTATTTTCTGTTATTAACTGATTAACAATAAAGTAATTGCGCACCAAAATTATAAATTTTAATTATATGATCACCTATAATAAAGGGATAATTTTTACTTAAATTAATTCAAAATTTATTTTAGTATAATATTAAATTTTTAAGAAATAATTACAATACTTCCACGTAACATAAAATTTTCCAATGCGTTTTACCTTAATGAATTTAATTCGCCCTTCATAGAGTATTTACGTAACGCTACAGAGTAACTTATTTAAAGATACGGTAATTAAGGTTTAGTAAATCAAGATCAAACTTTCCACTGAATACAATCCCCCACACCTGTAATTATATAGATAAAGCAAAAGTTTTTTATAAATACTTATTAGTCTATTTACATAAAAAATAATGCTTTAGAACTTCTATTAATTATCCTTATCCTTCAAATCCTTCTTATCCTGCTTATCCTTCAATTTTAAATTCAGTTGTTTTAATTTATGACATAATTTTTTTTTGTTTACATTTTTTTTAACGGTTTAAATGAATTTTAAAAATAGTGAAAAGTCTTTTATCAATTTCATATTAAAAGTCGGTTTTAAGCTATATTATTTATAATTAAATAGTATTTAAATTTAATCATTTTTGAATGAAATCACGTAATAATTAAAATTCTAATGACTTTTGAGACTAGAAATTAAAATTAGTATGATATTAACTGAATGTACATCATAATTTTGCTTTCTTTTAGATACAAAAAACACATTAATTTTAATAGTATTTTATAATTAAAAAAACGTTATTAATATGAATTTTATTCAGAGTCTTTTATATTCTTGTATAAAATACTACGTTTAAAAATAATAAAAAATTTCTGATATTTGAAAATATATAATTTAGCACTTCTGATGCATTGTAGAATTATAATTTTAGAAACATAAACATCCGAAAAAAAATTACAAATAATTTCATAATAAATTTTGACTCAGAAAATTTCTATAATCTAGTAGAAATATTTACGTTTCATAAAACTATTAATTTTAAAAATATTTTCACACTAAAGAAGAATATGTATTGAATTAAAAATTAAATATAAATGAAATATTTAAATGCACATTTATTCAAGTTTTATATTTAGAAAAAATTAATAAAACAAAGAACTCTTCCATAATTAATTATATTCAAACTTTACTTAATTTTTTTATATCTAAAATTAAAATACTCACAATTTTACATGATGATAATATTAATGCCAAAGTCATTATTCAACAAATGATGTAAAGGAAACAGGAATTAGATATTTGAATAATATACAGTGTATTAAAAAAATATAATAAAAAATTTATTGTTTATACATAATATGAATATGAATAATTAAATAAATAACAAAATGTGCTCAATAAATCCATATTCGTATTTCTAAATATTTAAACATAAATTGTTAATGTATAATAATAAAGTATATATATAAAAATTTTTAACTAATATTTTTAAATAATAAAAAATTATAATCGCTACGGATGAAAATTTTAAATTATACTTTGATTATTTTTATAAAGTATCGGTTAACACTACATAGTAATACTGCACTATACTATAAAAATTTCAACCTATTAGTTTTTTCACGCACATCTTCAATTCAATATAATCCATAAATTATAAAAGGCTAGGTTACATTTAATTCATAATTTTTATCGCGTATCTATGGGTTTTTTTTTAATTAAGCTGAACAACACCATATTGTGTCGCATAAAAGATTATGAATTATTGGAAAATAAATTAATTTCAAATAATAGCTTTAATATTTTTAATAGACCTAACTTTAATTAAGAATACACTTCGATAAACGGCAGAATGGTTCTGTTAAAATCAGTGGTTATCTTTGAATATATTTCAATTAATAAATGAGATTTTTAGAAGAAAGATTTATGATGACTTAAGCTACTAATACCATTCGTGCAGATAATTTTGCCTTTGTGTTAATTTTTTCATTAAAGTATGCTAAAATTCGATGGATAAGTGCTGATTTTTATTCTTGTTTTACTGTCATAGTTATGTGATTGGGCAGAGAGTAGCAGGAACTTTTTTAGAAATCCATTAATAGTATGATCGTAAAAATAAACGAGCAGCTATATATATATATATATTACCCTGTAATGCGATAAAATTTTTTGGAACCGTATACGAATTTAAAATAAGTTTCTTGATTTGGAATAATTTGGATTTCATGATGATTGAAGTAATGAAATTTTCGTGAATTAATGTAATTTTACTTTTTCAATTTTTTTTACCCCAGGATGGAAACGAGGAGCTTTTCGTATCTAGTCGTTGTCACTGGCAAATACAAAGCAGCCGCTGGACGTGCGGTGTCAGTGTGCGGAACTTTATTACGCGTGAGAAGAAAGCAGTACTAAAGTGCATAAACTTTAACGACAGAGTATGTGCGACTTTAAAGTTAAATTCGACAAAGTCAAAGACGGGCAGGAGGGGACGACAAAAGCATCGCTCTCTGAACTTGAGCGTGCGCGCGGACCCACCGGAAGTTTATACACGAGGCGCAGATGAGTTTTTTTCACCAGAGAATGTTGATGTTTTTCCGGGTTGTAAATCCAGCGGAGAGCCGCAGTAATAAAAACAGACTACGATCGTTAACGGCAAGATTCTCCAGTTTCAAATGTTTCGAATACGACTGGAGGCGGGCTGGAAGATTATTGCGGCCCCGCTTTCCCTCAAATCATATCTCAAAACGCGTGGGTCGTTATTCTTTTATCACGTGAAACATATGTTATTGTCCCAGGATGGATTGGTTTTTTTGCAGTGCAGAGTTTTCCGATCGTTTGTTAAAACCAAGAGACAATAGAGGCCCTAATTTTGTTTAAAAAATAATTATTTAAAAAAGACCTTTTAAAACCAGATTTTCCATCGTTTCTCCTTAATGTCACAATGGATTTTATGATAGTTGTAGAAAGCTTCAGAACGTACTTGGACTCCATTTGGACTTTAACGTAGTTTATCTCGTTAAACATAACCTTCTCCCGTACGTACTGACGGCTAATTGCTTAGAAATAATTTTTCGCAAAGTGATAGATTTATTGAAAGATAAAATTAATACATAAATATAATCATTAGAATTTCATAGCCTTTTTGCTTATAATACCAACATTTGTATATAAAGCTTATTTTCAAACCTAATATATTTGCACCTCTTCAAATTCTGCCTCAGTTTTGCGTTTATTAAAATATATATTTGTCGACAGCTTAACAAAAGCTTTTATTTACATCATAAACTATACCATTCATGCTATATTATTCTATAAACTTAATAACTATACTTGAAGATAGTATTATTCATTTTTATATTGAAATAAAAATGAATTACTTTGTTAACTTTCCTTGATGAGTCTAAGCTTCTTTTTATTATAAATACTTATATTTTCATCGTTTTTTTGCGTTAAAATTTTTTTTTATTATATTATTGACAACAAGGGGTTGAAAAAAATAAAAGAACATCTGTTAAAGTTAAATTATCTGATCGATGACGAATAAAGTAAATAGTTTGTTAGTGTTCTGTGTATTCAGAATAATTCAGTGCTCACAATATAATGAGGCTTTCTTTTAGAAATAGATACATTATTGTTGTTCTATAATTTATTAACTATTCATTATTTTTACATTTACATCGAAATATCAAATACAGTTGTTAATAAAGTTGCTCGAGATAATTTAATTTATAGAAATTTTAAAGATAATTTATAAAATAATTATTAAATATTGATATATACAAGTACCGTAAAATATATAATTTATGCTTATTAAATCCGATATCAAAAATTTTTAATGCAAAGTAATAATTACAATTGTTAAATATATTCAACAACAGACTGGATTTTTAAATAATATATGCATGAAGCATTTGATTAATTAATTAATTAAATGCAATCTTTTTTCTGATGTTAAACAGAAAAATTTATTTAAGATGTTTGTGTATACTTTTAACGAATTTAAAACTGCTTTTAATAAACAAATTATTTTTATGATATATAATTTATATTAATTATATTAGCTTCATCATTTATTGATTAAAATTTCAACATAATCATACGTTGATTGTTTTAATGAATTTAATTGATAGTGATACGTGCAAAATATAAGGAATATATATATATTATTAATTAAAGTTTTTTTTAATGCATTAGTTTTAAATACATTATGAAAACATTATTGTGGCAATAACACATATGGATAAGCAATTGAATATTATAAAAAATTATTTTTATATAAACTTATCTGATTATTATGACTGATAGACACATAGATTATATAGATATTCTTAAACGTAGGTAATCAAGTATTAAAAAATGAAAGTACTTTCATTTTTTGCTGAAAAAATAATAGAAGATTAATTTAATTTATACAAGTAATAGATCATTTTTAAGCTATATGGATTGCAATTTCTTAGGTATGAATTAATTAATGAAAATGCTCAATCATTATAATACGTATCAAAATAATTCTAATATAAAATGTAGATACACATAATGGATCAGTGTCACGTTGATCGAAGATTATTTACATACGAAAACTTATGCTTTGCTAATTTCTGATTAGTTTCTCGAAGTTGACGTTTTTATTCTTATGTGTATCATAGATATGAATAGATAAAGTATTTGTCATATTTTCAATATTTGATAACATTTTTATAATGAACAAAAATGACAAAGAAATTAATATTTATTTTTTATATTAAAAAGTTTTTTCCAATAGATTTTTACAGAAAAATCTTATTATCTTGGGTTTATTTTTTATTTTAATGATAAAGATTTTTTAATTACTTTACCATTTATCAAAGTTTAAATCTTCTCTCTAAAAATAATTGATATAATCATAAAAGTTTTTCATTTAATTTCATTGCAAATGTAATAATTTAAGCAAAAATTTATACTTTTCATACGCGTTAGAGAAAAAAAATTTAATTATTTATATTTTTCTAATAACTATCTTCAAATAATATTATTTCTATTTTTGTTGTTATTATTGTTGTTGTTATTATTATTCGTATTATGTGTACATAAGATATCGCAGAGATAACAATCCAAATTTTTTTTCGTCTAGAATTAAGCTTGTAGAAATAAAGATTTAGTGGATATTAAAGTGCTAATATAGATGAGTTTCCTATACGGAGAAAACCTATACAACATTTCTTCTATGATACCTAAGTTTATTACTCATATATTTTTGAGTATATTGTATGAATAAAATTTTTCAATACATTGTAAAGTCTTAAAAATATATTTAATTATAATTTATTCGAATCGCATTTTTAATGTATGAAACTTGAAATATTTTAGCGCGTTTATTAACAAAAATTACTTAGAAACTCTTTGAAAGATAATTTAACTTTTGGATAAAACTTTGTTAGTCAACATAAGTACTTAATCATTAATCGAGAAAGTAAATTCGAAACAGAGAGATAAATTTAAGAAAAGCAAATAATTGATCTAAAACTTTTTTCACTATTGAATAAGAACAAAAGAAAAATTATATCGCGAAAGGTAGTTCTATATATCGTTAGGTGAATATGTTTCTGATGTAGCGGAAGAACACCAATAAAGATATACGGGGTAGTTAACTTTTAATGGCAGGTTTGATATGCGTTGCTTTTATCCAACACACGGATAAGTTCTCTTTTTTCCCCTCACTTATTCTCTTAGAGTTTCAGTCCTTTGCAAACGAAAAGGTCAATTTTTGAGACCCCTGTTTCTTACACGATGATGGAAAAGAGAAAGAGAAATAAAGAGTTAAGATAGCAGCGGGATGAACAGAAAACAATTGAATTGATGTACCAATTGCGAAAAAAGGGAGTGACATATATAAAAGCTGGAGAAAATTAAGAAATATTAATAAGTGACAAGGAGGGTCTCTTTTCACTCTGTTGCACAGTATAAAAGAGGTGCAAAGACGATTTTTACAAGAATAAATCGTTTTGTAACAAATAACCAGAAGCCAAGATTACTTTTAGTCCCTGCCAGCCAAAAATTTAAGGAATATCATTGCAGTAAGATTTTTTATTAATCACTCGAATGCTGAGAACGACGTTGATTTTTTACTAAAATATTTTTCTTTTTCTACTTATATTTAGCCGCAGATTTAACATTGAATGACAGCCGATGGAGCAGCATACTGAAAATATTTCTTCATTTCTTTTCTTCATTCTCGCGGTTACTAAGTGCTCTTTTTTAGCTCGGAAGAGCAAAGAACTGTGTTGCAATCTACTCGTATTAGGGTGTTGCGAAATAAACTGTGTTACTATAATCCGAGCTTATAAGGGCAAGTTTAAATTAGTTCCGCTTGTCGAGGAATAGAGTGGAATATTTTGACGTATAATGCTATTGGGGTTTTAATACATAATTAAACATACTTATGATTTATTAAAACTTTAATAATAAAACGAAAATTTCATAATACGAATAAAAAATACAGTCTTAAAATAAAATGTATCACCATTGGTTTTTACATACGTGATATTAGTAAAAATTATTTCAATAAATAGATATTTAATAAATAGTCTTATATTTTAGTTATTAAGGTATGTATCACTGTCAATTCCAAAAATACTTGAATTTTTCATTTCCTCTTTTTATTGCTTGCACTTTTATTGTTTTAGATATTGTTTTTTTTATGAGTCACTAAACTTTCATGCAATCAATAGATTTAAGTTTCTATAGTGAGAAATACTTTACAATCTTAAATATCATATAAAAATAAAATATTAAAAATTTAATTTTATGAAATGATCAATGATATGGTATTATTCTATTTCGAGTATCTAAATATACAAAGATTATTTATTCAAATGTTACATATACAATAGAAGAACTTGTATTATTAACTACTATCTTGTGATTTGTTATTTTAATTTTACGTTAGCATAAAAGTACTAACGAATTAATTAACGAAATTCACGGATTTATGTATAATACATCTTTTTCAAACTTTAATAATAAGTAAAAACGTATAATATATCAGAAAACATTTAAAGATTTTGCCTTAAAATGGCCTTATAAAGAAATACGGAAAAGTTTTTTTTATTGCTTAGTCTCTTTTTTTGGTAATTACATAGTTATAGCTATTTTAAAAATCCATAATTTAACTACTGTAAATAAAACCTAAGAATCATTTTAATTAATTATTTACGTTATTAAAGAAATATTAAAATTATTAAGATACAGTATTTTAGAGAATTATATTTTACAATTAACATAATATCAGTAATTGAATATGTAGTCATTACAAATTTATTACAAAATAAAATTTATCACTAAGAGAAAACTGACTATTATTTGCAAAAACAAATTCACGATAGTTTAATTACTCATAACTTAATTAAACCTAGAAAATACAATTCACTAAAATAAAAAGTTACTTCTATTTTAAAGATAATTAAACGTTGACCATTATATTCACAAAGACAAGTTAATTATTCATTACATAATTTTACATTTTTTTAGCAAATGATCTTAGCGATGTCTAGCTTATATTTGGTTTCTTAGCTGAAAATATTATGTGTCTTTTTTTCAGAGTTTAATTCGAGATGCACAGTAATTTTGTCAATTTGAAAACGAAATATTAAAAAATAAAATAAAATGTGGTGATTTTTTAATTTAATGGAAATATTTCGTCTATTAAAAAACATAATTTTCTACTCAATGATAAAATACCTAAAAGATTTATAACTAATGATTATTTAAGATTATAATTTACATAATTATTTTTCATTTAAAGACTTGATTCTTGAGAGATTATTTGCATTGTTTTGAAAGTAAATTTTAGAATATGTCTGCTTAATAGAAAATTAAGATTAAGAGATAAATTCAAATTAATTGAAAATTGTTTCAAATAATTTAAAAAATATAATTTAGTAATTTTACACAGATTTTGATTTGCTGTAATCATATTTATATATTAATATCTTATAATTTTATTTTAATCGTTTATTCAGGAAATTTAATTCGCAAGAATAGCGGAAGAATGGAAGAAGAAATGGACAATTATATGGATACTTAACTAAACAATATCTTATAATAAGTTATGTTTTATCGTTTGGGATCAAACTATGAACTCCATTATATTAAACCTTTTTTTAACTTTTAATACTTTCTAAAATACAGAAATATATAAATATAAAATTACACAATAATATATATCTTATTATTTTTATTATTTCTATTATATATGGATTTTATAATTTTTTATTTATGCTTAGTATTATTTAAGATGTTATACAACCCTTTATTTAAAATAATATATAAAAGAATATATAAAAACTATAGAACGGCTCGAATAAAATTGACGCGGTTTTACGTAACCATGATAATACCTTTTTTCGATGCATATAAATATTTATTTTTGTAATAATTGTTGCATCAAAATCAGAATTTTACAGTAAAAATTCGTGTTTGTGACAGATAAAAACCACATTTTTATAAAAATTTAAGGTTTTTAAACGAAATACAAGATTATCGATTAATTTAAGAAGAATTTAAACGTGAAAACAAAAGTACTACGTATATGCATGTTATAAATTGATTAAAATTAAAAAAAATATGAAAATATATTGATTTCCATATTAAAACTTCTTTGAAATACATTGAATCCACATTATTATTAAATTTATTATTAAATATATATTCCAATATATTAATATAAAATAAATAATTGATATAAATGAAATACTTGTTTCTATAAAAAGATATTATTTTTAAAACTGTTTAATTATAAACATATAACAAAGTTAAATCAAAAACATTGTAAAATAATTTTTTTAGTAACAAATATATGTAAAATTTCAGAAAATTGAAAAATTATAAAAACATAATTTACAGCAATAAATGATAGAATGAAAAACATAATTTAACTAATAATGTGAATTGGAAAACGTTATTGAAATATATTATAAATAGAAGAAGAAGACGTACAAGTTTGATAACTTTATCATAAATGTTGAATCTGGTGTACGAGATGTCGATAGGTTTATTGAATTAAGACATGTTTTGTCTTGTTAGGCAAAACTGTACTATAGTATCGATTAACTAGTGTTCAGATAGAAACGCCGACTGTCATGACTTACTTCGTCTCTCAAGCAATGCCAGTCATTGGTAAATGTATTTAATTGATTCCATTTTTATCATATTAAAACTAAAAGTAATAATGTAATAAATAATAAGAATGATATTAAGTATAATAGGATGGAAATAATTTTAAGTTAAAACTCTTTCCATACTTTTTTAAATAAAAAATATAGATTAAGAATATTACAAAAAAGGTATTAATTTTTTTGTTAATTTAATAGTTTAATGTATTCTCAAGTTGCTTATACTTGTTAATTTTTATATCTATATAATATTATATCAAATAATAATAGAACTAAATTTGTATTTAATAACACCGTTACATGAAATACTGTTGGCATAGTATTCGAAATACTTTTTAAAATAACAGCATTACTGTACTTCGAGAAAAAAGTCACTGATAATTCTGCTAGAATTTATTACTATTTATTATTACTACATTATTCTAAACGTTTTCAAATACCTTCATCTAAAAATATTTAAATTATTTTACACTCATTATATAATTACTTGGATACTTGCAACTAATTTTTCATCAATGTTTACCATAGACATTTCGTTGAGAAAGTTAAAATTTTTTTGGAAAAAATATCAATGGCAAATAATTTTAAAAAATGCGGAAACGTGGTAAGTGCTTTGTATATATCGATATAAAACTTTTTACTCGTATTATCGAAATCAAATAAGTAAAGGTAAGATGATCGGTGAGAGCATAGAGTAAAAACACACATTAGTTGGATGGAAAAAAAGCGACGAAAAGAATCGTAAGAAGGAACTTACATGAAGGATTGATGGAGATGAGGCAGGAAAAACCAGAAGAAAATTCTAGATGTTTGGAAACGCGATAGTCATTCCCTTTATGACCTGAAAGGATCACAATATCCTCTAGTTACAGTATCCGGCGCGAAGCTGGCATCTCAGGAAACTAATATTCGTTTTCTAGAGAACCTTTCTCACAGTTAATTTTATATAAAGAAAATTTCATTTTTTTTTTCGTTAAGTGTAGGTTTTGCCGCACGTCTAAATTAAAGTTTATCGTGATTAGCTTCCTTTCTTTAAAATACTAGATTTGTTTCAAATCAAGCAATTACTACTTAAAAAAGTAAAATACGTTTTATTAGAAAAACGACTATCATATTATTTTGTATATTAAGTTATATATTTAATTATATTTTCATTCGTAATTTTATGATTAGAAAAACTTAGATTTATATCTTTCTTTAATTAGAAGAAGTTACGAAAAAGTATAAATTTCCTTATTGTAACGCAATATTATTTACCTACTAAATTATATATTTTTCTAAGAAAATTATAAAGTACCTTCAAACATCATATCAAATTTCATTCTTTTTCAACAATATTTTCGAATAAATTTCGAAACAATTTTTAGTTTTGAATAAATTCAACTAT
Organism: Platyscapa corneri; assembly: GCA_018907185.1. NCBI lineage: Eukaryota > Metazoa > Arthropoda > Insecta > Hymenoptera > Agaonidae > Platyscapa > Platyscapa corneri. Next base: position 2,174,211 of record JACCHW010000014.1, read on the forward strand.
TTTTTTACTAACTGTCTTTTAACTTGCCTGTTTTAACTTATACTAAACTTCTATCAATTGCTTTTGATCTAGTTTAGTCATCTTTTTTATTATTTTCCGGCTTAATACTTGTTTTACTTCTTTTTATAAGTTAATTTACTTTTTACGTTTATCATTTTTCTTTAATAACTTTTTTTATTTGTTCCTAGTTTTTATTCAACATTTTACTTTACCTTTTTTATTTACCATAAATACATGGATATTTTTATTATACAATAAATTGTTTAAAAGTTGCATGTTTATATTAGACAAATGTCATTAAAGCTTAAAAATATTTAATAAAAAATTGAACATTGATCGATTTTTAATAATTGCCCATAAAGTTATTAAGGATAAAAGAAAAAGTTTATATTTTCGTATATTTCACAATATATAACGTGACATTAATTAATATATAAAAATTTTTTAATTATTATTAACTTACATTTCATATACATATTATTGGTTGAAACACTAATACAGTAAAATCTTTTGATATTAACTAATAGAAATCCTAGTGTAGCGCAGATAAGAAGATTAAATGTAGTTTTATAAAGTTTATGTTTAATAATAAAACTATGGGTGAATATTATACAATTAATTATTATAACTGGATTATATTATCAGATAAGTATTTACACTGTTTATTATTCTGTTTATTATTAAAATCCCTTTTTTAATTATTCTTCTAATAAAGTTATATTAATACAATAAAATTACTTAAACGATGGGTAATTTTCACGATATGGAGATTTATTATCCATTATATAATTACAATGCTATATGATGCGAATAATTATTAAACAATATCTGTTTATAGAATTTTATTTTTTTAATATATATATTTATATATTATCGAACCGTAAAAAAGAAAAACTTTTCAAATTCTCAGAATATTATACAGGTATTTTATTTTTGGCTGATTTAATGATATTTTAATTGAACAACATAATACTTTAATATAATTTTAATATATTTTTATATTTTTTGTGATCAATTTCAATGAACTTTAAAATTGAATGCCATTTCTTCTATTATTGGTTCTCATATTATATTAAACTAAAATATTATTGTCAATATCAATATAATACTCTAAATTAAAAGGAATAGATGTAAGTAATTATTCATGAGCTGTAGAGAAAGATTTCTGTATTTATACACCTTATTTTAATAGGAATAAATAAAAATCAAACATATAAGCGTTAATAGAGACTGAAGAATAAGTTTTTATATATACGTTAAAATATATTTAAATAATAAATCATAAAGAAATAATGGGAAATATGAAGTTAAATTAAGAAAAAGTGTTTTTTATTTTGATTTGAACACATTTTAATTTTTAAGGAAAATAATGCGTTTTTGGAATCTTGGAAATACTTCAATTTGATTAATTTTTACACATATTTTATATATATTATATTTTATATTTTAATAAATTATATATAAATCAAGAAACTTCAAATTTTATTCACAAATTAAAAATATAGTGCCTCAACTTAACTTTTATTGATACTTTATAATTTATAGTGGACTTATAAATTACAATAGAGTTATAAATTTACTATTTAAAAAAATATTAAAACATATTTTACTTTATATAAGAAAATAAAATAATTGTTAATTTTAATTATACTTTAATCTTTAAAAAGAAAATTAAATTTTTCTGAAAACGGATGGTTTAAAATAAAAATATAATTAATTCGAAAATATATGCAAAATTGAATTTCAATTTATTTTAATTTATTTAAAGAAAAATATTTATAAATGTATTTCAAAACTTATATAATTTCAAATAGTTTAAGCAGTACTAAGGAATACAATAATTGACTTCAAAGTTGAACTAATTTTCTAAGTAGTTTCTTTTACTTTAATTAGTTGAGCAAACGTAGCTGTTATGAGAGAAATTTTTTTAATTCGTTTTTAAATGAAATAAATAAATATACTTAAATTATTACTGATTTTCATTCAAATTCAGTAATTGTTAAAAATTATTCTAAATTTTTATGATAAATGAATAGCCTGTGGATATTCGTAGGTATATATTTTTAAAAAATATAGAAAAGGATAGAAATTTCAATATTACCATTGAATATTTGTACTTAATATTTGTTTTGTTTTTTATTTGCGAGAAATTCGGACTTAAAGAGTACATAACACTTTATTCTTTTAATCGTTTAAAATTGATTAAAATGTTAACAAGAATTGTACGAATACAGACCATAAATGCATTATACTCTGTGTGCAACGTTGCAAGTCGATCGGTATTAGAATTAAATGTCCCTTTCTACAATGCAATGCTGATATAACGAGAAGTGATCGGCTGTTTCAGGCAATACAATTCATAGTAACTTTCGATGTTATATTCTCTGAGGTAGAGCAGTTGTATACGATACCACTTCATTAATACATGTCAAGAAGTACAAATACAATGTCATGGAGGTGAATTTATTACTAGATATATCAAAATATATCATTGCATAGAGAGTAAATATAATCACATACTTGGACAAACACAACATGTCCGCGGTGCGCGTGCATGCCTATGCACACAAACCTCATTACCCGAAACATTATACGAGAATTTCTAAGAATATGTATATCGTACGTGTTTCGTACGTACTTACACACAGTCATACGTAATCCATGCTTAATTATACATAAACGTACGTACATACAAATATAAATATATGTTCATGCGCGTACGCTTAAATGTATAAAATAACTGCGGTATTTGTTTTTATTTAATAAATTTATATTTAAAACTTTAAAAATTTGAACCTTTGTATATTTATATATTGTTTTATAACTTAGTATTAAATGTCTTAATTTTTGAAAGTTAACATGAGGTCATATACCACAAACTAGAGCTTTAAAAATCGTACATTGGAAATACAATGCATTTACGTTATTATGAACTTATCTCTGACTGCTACCCAATTTAATAATATTTATATCGAAACATTGTTTTTACCTATTAACAGGTCAAGTACCAATTTGTTGAATACAATTATTACATTGAAAATAGACAGGAGTAGCTTAATTTTAATGTCTATTAATAGTTTCTAATTTAAATTTAGAAATAATAACAAATTTAACATAATTATTTAGTGTGCATTGCGTTATTAAATAAAGTCATAATTCAGATCTTTAATCTTAAATGATTTATTACGATACATATATATATATATATATCAAATGGATATAACAATTTTAAGTATAAAATTCTAAAGTTTTACTATTAAAGAGGTACATATTAAATAATTTTTTATGTGTAACGTTTAACAAGATTAAAAAATAAATTTGACTTATGATGGCCGCAAGTGTACATAACCACAATGTACATTTACAGCCCCCGTAGCGCTTATTTTTAAAATTAAAACAAAAGTTTTAACAGTCGATGTAGATACTAGAACTTTCTTTTAAATTACTGTATGTTGAATTCAAATTTATTTTGAAAGTAAGAAATGAATACGTAATAAATATAATACTTATGTGAATATTCAGTAAAAATAGTGATACATTTTTCACATTCTACACGCGTTCATGCAAAAAAATCCTTACAAAATATACTATTTTTTAAGATTATGTTATTTTATGTATTTATTTTAATAGTTAAATTTTACGTATTGTATTAAATTACTCGTAATTGCATAGATAATAAAACATATTTTATTTAAAAATACTGCATCAAATATATTTATTTAATCTTTATAAATCAACAAACAAGAATTCGAATAAGAATTATCGCGACTGATAAAGAAAGTAAAGCTTTTTGTCATCTTTTCAGATATTACTTTTGTAAACAAAATTTAACAAAAAATAATATAAATAAATAGTATATTATTAATCATTCTTTGTAAGCAACGTATTATACATATTTTATGCAAATAACATTCTTTACAAATGTTATAGACATAGACTATCACTTGTTTTAGTGAAAATTTACATGATTAATTAAAGAATCATGATAATTCCTTGTACTTGAACAGAATTTTATAAATTCTTTATATTTTATTCAGCATGTTAAAATGACATGTATTTATATACTCTTTTTGCTGCAACAAAGTTAATAATTAATCGACTACTTTTATGTCAAAAAGTTTTTAAAATAAAATGGAATTAAACTTTTAAATATAAATATATTAAATGAAAATTTTATAAAACAATAAATAATATTTTGTTAAGATTTTATTAAAAAACTTGAATTATTATAATTATTAAATTATCACAATACCTTAAAAATTAATTTAAAATGATTTTACTAGTGTTAGAATAAAATAAAAATTTTTTAAATTATAAGTAGTTTTAGGAAATGCAATTTTTTATCTTCTTTTGTAATTAATTTGAATCTATGATTCAACATCAGCAGTGTTGTTAATTTAAATAATAATCATTGAAATATTGTATATTAAGTTTAATTAATAAAATTCGTGAATGATTTAAATATTTATTTAAGTACTCAACATTTAGATATAATTATATTTATAACAGAGCTAGAAGTCCACCCATCTTCTTATACACAAGGACATACGGCGCGTACTATAAAATACAAGAATTCGCAAGCATTAAATTAACTTATAAATGAAAATATTAAATAGCTTTTAAATATTATTATTATTAGCTTCGTTACTTTTAGCAATAGAGTAATATTCTCTGATGGAAATTTCCATGCATGATTTTAGAATGCGATTAATTTTGAAATTATTGAACTTCTTGATTATATCAGTACACAGACTCAGTAATTCTAAAAATGTACGCTATATAATTGTATGTGTAAAATTTTAAGGTGACTAAATGATAATAGAAGAATTTAATACATAATTGTATAAAAGATAACGTTTTTTTCATTGATCATATTAATAAACAAGGAGTAACTGACGTAAGAATTAAAATTAAAATTAAATTTAACGTTGAAATATTTGTAATAAAGATTAATAATAGATATTAACTTCTTTATTATAGCTATTGATATGAAAAAGTTAATTTCAAATATACAAAAAAATTTTACATTCATATATATTTTGATTCATCGAGAAACTACTACTGTTTAAAATGTATAAATTAAAGAGTTTGAATAATTTTTTCTATTTTACGAATAATTAATGGAAAACTTAGTAAAAATGTCTAGTTTAAAATGATTATTTTAAAAACCATGTCATTTTAAAAATTAGTAGATTACAAATACATATTTTTCGGATTAATATAAATGTTTAAATGAATTTAAGTACATCTAGTACAGTTTTTGATATTATTAGATTACATATACTTAAATTTGAATTGCAAAGCAATGAAAAAATAAAATAAATTAATAGAATTATGATCAACCGTGCAAATTCTTACGAAAAATTTGTATGATGTTTGTACTTACCGATATCCGAAATATTTTTGTCATAACCCTGTTGATCTTTTTTCTGTAATAGACAAAAATAATAATTAATTTTTTATATATTAATTGTTAACGTAAAATTAAAAAAAAATTATCATAAATATACTTATAATTAGTAAAAATATTATAATATTATATTAGTTTAATTGAATTTCATATTGTGCTTTAACTAATTTAGAAACTGTAAATAAATAATAGAAACATTAATTAATTAATTTAAATTTTATTTAAATGTAATTCTAATTATTACAAATTTTTATTTTAGGGTTTCGTCTCCTTATGTTTTATTTTATTAGTATTTGGTGGTATCAATTTAGTTTATGTGATTATATTATCAATGCAATTCAATTAATTTGATAGTTAATTCTATTGAAAGATATCATACTGCATCAAGAACGCCTTAAATTACTTTTATTGCCATATATTAAGACGACGTATTTAAATATTTTCATACTTCGACCCTTAAAGTTTCAAAATTGTAAAACAGTAGTGTTATCGAGCTTATATGCTCTGGGCAATACATAAGCGACAAATAATTTCTGATAAAATTGATTTATGATGAAACTAAGAGGTATTTTAATTTCTGTACTAGAAAACTTCTTATTTTAAAACTTTTTATGTTTATTTTATAATAATCTTATAGAAGGATTGATATTTTATTTCAAAATTATTTGTTATCAATAGTTTATCATTTACAACTAAGAATTTGATAAAGAATTAATTTAAACTAAATATATAAGAATATATTTGCATTCATTGAATGATATCTGAATAGAAAAATTAAAATTATAAAAATAAAGCTATATTTTTTTATTAGTGACTAAGTACATTTTATTTCTGCCTTTCATGATGTAAAAAAACTTATTGGAGAAGATAGAGTGCGGATAATTAGTATTACAATTTTTTAATAGATAAATTTTTTTAGTTATTTTTTTAGTTAATAGATAAATACAATAATGAATTGTGTAAGTTTTGATTTCTTTTCTCTAGGATCTATTTCTTGTATAAGGTATAAAAAATTTATCTTTAAGGATGTATAATGAAATAAAAACCTTTTTGCAGCAACAGCTAAAATAATTTGCTTTTTAAATCGCACCAAGAAAATTCATAATCATGATTTTAAACATATATTTCGATAAAAATTTATATTTAGAAATACGTATAATTCTGATACAAATGTAGTTCACTCAAAAGTATCTTATAATAGAATGTACAACTTTTAAAAACTTAAATCTTTACAAAATTATATATAAATAATGAATACATTTATCAATAGGATATCGTTAGTATTTAAAATACTATTAACACATATTAGTACATAATTCAAGATTTTTTTTGAGAAATAATTTACTAATAATCAGTTTTAATATTCATACTTAGAATATCAGAAAATTTAACTTCATTTACAATTACAGATATATTTAAAAAATATTCAATAAATAAGATATAAGCATAAATTTACTTTCTGTGAATCAAATTTGCCCAAAAATAATGGTTAAATAATTTAATGAAGGCATATTCATTCTTCTACAGTAATACATAATAAATACAATTTACTGCAGTAGTTTGTATAACAAAGCTATAATAATATAATGTTCTCGTTATTTATTTCTCTTATATCATAAGAGATCTCTTTTATTTTAAGTTAATATATTAAAATTTAGAAAATTTCAGAATAACTAAAAAACACAAACTTAACAGTAACTGTCACTAATTGAAATAACACTTTTATAAAAGAATAATATTTATCAGATTTTAGTAATAAGTTTTTAATAAAATATTAAAATTCAATGTTTGTAAAAAATTTTTATAGAAAAAAATACAATAAGTGCTAATAATGTACTCATTACTATTTTTTTTTATTATTATTAATACGAAACTTCATGTAGAATAACAATAAATATTAATCAATATAGAAGAATCAAATTTTCCTTTGCAAAATGATAAAAAAAAACCAATATAGACATTTTTCCAGTGTACAGAATTTTTTTCAATAATGAAAGAAATAAATTTATGAATACTCTTGCTAGATGATAATAGTTTTTTAACGATAAATTAGTAAAAAACTGTTAATTGAATAAATTAAAATAGAAAATAACCGTAAGCTTCTTTGATGTATACAAAGTGATTCGCTCCTTTGCGTACGACAATCTGAAGCAATTAAATATATCAATCTGCAACAAACATTTGAAGAACTTTTGTCTCTGATACTAAATGATTTGCATTGAATCTTTCAGATTTCTTTATTTTGCTATTTATTACTACAAAAATATAATAATTTATCAATATACTCCTATTTACAATTAAATTTCAATTTAATTACTTTAGTATTGAATTAGCTTTTGTAAAAAGACCTTATCACGATTAAAAGTTTAAAATGTCAAGATTATATATTTTTTATTTTAATCGTTAAATTTTTATTCCACTTATTCAAAAATATCTCATTAAGCATAAAATTATGCCATTGTAAAATTTATGAAGTAGAGAAGATACAATAATAATATCTTATTCAACACAAGCTTCATTGATAAGAATCAACAAGAAGTTTAATTGGATTTTAGAGAAAAAGAATAATAGAACAAGCTTTTTCACGAAACTTAGCACTGTTACACGAAAAGAAAGAAAGGAAATAGAGAAATTGAGAGATGAAGAAGAAAAAAGAAAAGTTAAAAAGTGAGAAGAGTGAATAAGTAGACGAAAGAGAGGAAGACAGGTAGGTAGGTCACTGAAGCCTGTTGATGCACAGGATGCTAAAAACGCAGGATAAGAGAAAAACAGACATGAAGCGAAATATAAGAAATATAAAATTAAATAAAAAAACGTTGCTAATGAAAACTGATTGATATCCCCTAAGATTAAACGGTTAACTCCTTGATTCAATACTGTTGTTTTTAACTTTTAACTATTTTTTTGCAATTTCACAAAAAAAAATGTTACTGTATAATATAAAATATATGTACAGGATATATAATCAGAAAACATTATAAATTTAAGAATTTGATGAAAATATTGTTTACTTTAAGATTATATTGTATTACTTTTATTTAACGTGGTAATATAAGCTACAAATGTTGATGCATTTATAAATTTAATGTTATAATTTTATTAATCATAATTGTATTTGATTGTTAGAGTTGCATTGCTAATGTTAAAATACATGAATAATATAATTATACATATATTTCATAATAAAAACTTATTTCATCATAATAATAGATGAGCTTACTTTTAATATTTGTAATATATATATATATATATATATATATTATACTAAAACATGTAATTATTCAACCGTACAAATTTCTTTTAAGTAGATGAATTTATATCTTAACCTCAGATGAAAATAATTTATTATCGTTGAATGCCTATTTACATTAAATATTTTCGAAAAGGATAGATAAATTTCACAAACTTTTGAATTCCTACTTAAAAAAGTTTTATACGCACACAAAGTAAACTGTGATCCAACATAATTCATGGTAACACATGATTAATTGTTTTTTTTTCGAACGAATAAGTTTCAAATAAAGATAAACATACACTAAACATAAAACTCACTTAGCATACCGGTTTTACACCACAACAATGCATATTGTTGACAAAATCGATATTATTATTATGCAAGATCAATGACTAAAGTCTGCTTAGATTGCTGAAAAAGTAGGTATTTCAACTGAAGAAGGGGACAATATCCTGCATGAAAAATTGCACGCAGAACTTATACAAGTAGAATGTATTATTATAAAGAGCTGACCAAGTAAGTATGTATTATAAACGTATAGATTCGCAGCTGCAAATGAAATTTGTGTCCATTATTATGCATTTTACTGGAAGAAAATAAAAAATAGTAAAGAATTTCATTATTTATTTGCATAATTTATACAGAAGAACACATATAAACGTATAAGTATATATAATATATATATATTTTTATAGCAACAATAACAAATAAAATATATTATACAATGTTAAGTTATTGTTTATAAGAGAAATTAAAAAGAAGAACAAGATTCTTATATCAGACACTTTTTTTAAAATATTAAAATTAGTTTAATGCTTTCTATTTTTTTTAAGTAATGTTTTAATTTTCTTAAAATTATTTGTAAGAAAAAATATGTAATATAATAAAGATGATAAAGCATAAATAATGCTCATTTACACTTTTCACCTCAAAAACTTATGAAAAAGTTTATAATTCCTGTAAAATAAAAAAAGAAAATTTTGTTATTAAAAGTAATTAATTTTCAGTGAAATAAATCGTACAAAAAGTATTAACTGATTTAAAAAATTCATGTTCCTTGATTTTTTACCACACTATAGTGCGCTTTTTATATGTCAACCTCTTGCGTGAATTGTTTTTATTGAGAAATCATTATTATCAACTACAAAAAAATAATTCTGAATCTATATGTTTTATATTTCATTTTTAAATAAATTATGCACTTTATCTGTGAAAAATTATAACAATAAAATGAAATAAATTAAAAGATTTAGTTTAATAAAATCCTTAAATAATTACTATGATATGTAAGCATTCATTTTCAAAAAGAAAGGTTATTAAATACAAATGTCTTCCATAAGTACTATTTTGTAAAAAATTTTATGTAGTATTTTTATATTTTTAATAAAGATTTATAGTCTTATTAGTAAATAACACTGAATAATACTTCGATTGTATATTGTAATTTGATTTAAATCAATACATAATATACATAATCCGTACTAAAAAGCATTTTTAATATAAAGATTTTAATTATACTTAGAGAAAAATATTGTAAATTCATAAAAAAATTAAAAATTTTAATTTAGACTAACACTTTAACCTACATATGTTTTAAAAATTACTTAACCTTATTTTTTTAAATTTCTTAAAAGTTAAAATTATATTGAAAACATTTCATAATTTGAATTGCATACGATTAAATTTTTCATAATTAAATTAAATATTTTAAAAATATATTATAAATTTATAAAATATTTAGATCATCAAAATTTAAAGAGATTAAAAAAAATTAAAAAAATTTATGAAAGTTGCATTACAATTACAATTATGCAAAAATTAATTACAAATTTTTTAGTACTTTCGTAAATATTTAGTTGTTTTAATCACATTTATTTTCAAAATTCATAATATATAAATTCTATGTTTTAATAAAATAATCACTACTTTTTGCACACAAAACTCAAACATAATACGAATCTTTTAAATTAGAATATAAAAACCTTTTCAAAATTTCTTTAAGCGCACGTATCTTTGTATCGCTAATGTGTATTCATACTATTTTAGAACTTTTATTTTGTTTTAATCGTATTTTATAATATTTGCTATGAACTATTTTCGAATAATTATCTAAATAATCATAATTTTTTTTGAAGAACTTAATGACAAAATGTTACTAAAATTAGTACTGTAAGAACAGATTGTTTTCAAAAATTAAGAATTACTACATAGGAATGAACTTATAATATTTTAGTTGCATCGCTGATCAAATTTTTACAGAAGATTTAACAGACTAGCAAGCTACATTTTTTTAATTAACGATAAAAGTAACGTGACAGAGCCAAGCAAAGCGATATATAGTAAACGAGAAAATCATGATACAAAATTTATAATATACGCAGATCAGAAAGAAAGAAGGCAAGAACTATGAGACGGATATCAGATGCCAAAAAATCAATAATGCTTTAGAGTACGTGGAACCGTTTAAAAACTATTGAGAATTATTTATTTACGTTTGGAATATACATTTATTAGTGCATTTATTATAATTATTAAAAAGTATACGCTGTCAATACACAATGACGTGAATTGTCAAAACGAAAATGCTCTTCTCTTAATACGATAACAAGACACAACGAAGCTACGAGCGCACGTGTTGGAACACATAACAGATAGGCAGTTGGTAGAAGGTGTAAACGTCTCTCGCGGCTCGCTCGCATTGAGCTTTTCACCCGTTGTTTGTGACAGCTGGGTACTTAAATTTCATATATATTATCAGAACTACGCATCAAATGTACATAAATTTCTACGAAACCGTGTTTAGATTAGGATAGATTGACACCATTTCCCAATTTTAAACCTGAAAAATATCCACGCGAAAATTTGATCTCGATTAAGAGAATTATTTATCTAAGACTCATTTTTATAAAGGCCCGACTTAACATTTTCATTGCTCCCGAATTCCGAGATTTCCATAGGTAACGGACTGTGTAATCCGTATATTATAGCTGCACAGTCGATGTAATTAATCAACCTTGTAATGATAATCGGAATGTATCATTATATTCTATTATCTCTTAAAAACTTATTAAAATTATAAATTTTAAATCAGTCTGATGTCCATTTTAAATAAATTTATTTTCTATCCGATACCCGAGTATAATAAAGCATTTAAAATATAAAAATTATTCCGTGCGTTCTTGGTTATTTCAGAAGTGCCATTTTATAAATTTCTTTTTTCAGTTAAATTCTGATTCTTCTGATCATAAATCACTAACTTTTCCATTTTCAAAACCTACAAAACTAAGACTAACCGCGTTACCTAAAAATGATAACCTATTATATTACTAATCATAATATACACCGAATTATAAAATAATGTATCCGATTGTACAAAAAAGAGTATTTTAAAAAAATAAGAACAATAAAATAAAATAAATAAGGAAATTCTCAATAAGTTGTAACATCTTAATTTATTCACATCTATGCCTAACTTCATTATTTAAAAATTATTAATTACAATAATTGCTATATTGATCATGACAAATTCGAATTAATATTTTACGTTATAAATTCTTTAGTTTTCCCCAACAAAATATTTCGCTCATAAAACTACGTGTGCTGTAGTATCATTTAACATTATTTAGTAGTAAATTTATTAATTAAAATAATAGACTTTCCAATAGTGCAGAATGGATATCTTTTATCAGTTGTTTTTCGTATTTTTTAGATAATATATACAACAAAAGTTTCAAATTATTAAAAAATTTTATTATTTCACCTATTATTAGATAAACTATTTTAAAAATTACACTAATCTACAATGGAAATAGATAATATGTGCATACAAAAATGATGTAAAATAATTTTATTATGAAGTCATTATTAATGATGTTGAATTTTTATTAATATATTAGTTTATTTCATATTTAATTTCAGTTAAAATATTTATGTATTTCATCTTTAAGTTTTTATAAATATTTTTATAATATTGTGGAACTTTTATTTACTGAAAACAAAAAAATGCAAAAGTTTTGTATTAAGAAAAATGAAACACTTCATTTTTTTAATGTACCACAAGCCAACAAACTGAGTAAGTAAAAAAAGACAATTTTTAAAAGTAAATGGAATTTTCGAGCAGATTATATTTCATTAATGTCTCGTATAATTATCTATGTTCTTATTTTAAGTAATCGAGTCGAGTCTTATCATAAAAAGCTCTAATCTTTTAAGTCTATATGTCATGAATTTGTCATAGATAAGTAGTTACTTATTGTATTTTTATGTTTAAAAAATTATAAATCAACGAGAATCGCTTTTGATATTCCTTTAGTGGTTTATAAATTAAAAAAAATACGCTCTTTTCGAATTTTCACTCAGCTTCAGCGACCAAAAAAAATAAAACGTCATTTAAAAGTTTTCTTTCCAATAGCTTTAAATGAACTTTCCAGCTATAAAGAATATAGAATGAGTAGATTAACTTTAATAATACTAATTATCTTCAAATGTAATCTGTTTATTTCTGGTACTTTCGTTTCATTGCAATAATACATCAATGGACGGAACAGAAGAAAGAAGAGACGAGACTCAGCGGAAACGTGCGTTGCATTCAAATTCATGCAACTGTTAAACTAAGTGATCCATGCACCTCGAAATGTACGGTGCGATATATAATTGTTTGGTTTGTAAATGCCTATCCTGTACTCGCATAGTAGTTTAATATAATATGCAACTCTGAATAGCATTTGATTTTCAGAAAATCAATTTATTATTATTTTAATAGTAATACTTTATTTCAATTAAATAATTTAGTGCTTGCTCACAGTATTTAATGAAAATTTAGGTTTGATTGTTTTTGAAAATTTTTAAATTATACAATATTAATTTATTAGTTTATCGAGTCATCGTACACCGAATATACCGAAATACATATTTAATTTATGCTTGACCGCTTTTTTCTAAACATACGAATTTTCATATATTAAATAAAAGAAATTTACAATTATATTCTAAAATATGAAAAATATGCCTAAAGAATATTACACGTACAATTTTTATCCAATTTTAAGTCTCTTTTATTATAACTACATCCAGTGAAAGTACTTAATTTTTACCCTTCATAGTAATAAAAAATTAATGTCTTTATAACTGATTTAAGGCTAATTTCTTGTTACATTTATAACTCGAAAAAGTTATATAATAATATTTAATGGAAACTTTTAAAGACAATTTACTTGGTAACTGCAATAATTAAGTATAACTTTGAGTTTAAATAAAATAGCTATAATTTCTGAATAATTTTTGATTAACGTACTATGTATTAAAAATAAAGATAAATAAATTGCATTAGTTCCAAGCCTATTTGCGTGGTTAAAAATGATTTGTTTTTTATGAAATTAGAAATCAGTCAATTTTCTTAAAAACTATTAGCACTGTTTTGCAATTTAATAAATAAATTTAGAGCAGAGATAATGGTTGTGTTGAGATAAATGCAATATATTTTTAAAGAAACTAATATAATTAAATGTATACATGAGTTAATGAATATTCAGCTATATTTTAGATTAATATGATGGGATAAATGCCGTTTAAATACGATCATTATTAAATAGATTTTAGTCTAGGAAAATATTTATATTATTTGCACTCGATTAATCACAGGAAAATAATTGAATCCAACTGGCACACGAGTAATCCGACAGTCATACTATAGGTCAGATATACAAAGTAAAATTACAATAAGTTCAAGTTACAAAAGTAGAATTAACGTAAGAATAAAAAATTATACCTATTATAACACCAACAATGTTTGATTAAATTAAATTTTACATTGTACGGACATATGTACAATATGCTTAAGCAAGTCCTTGGTTTTCTTAAAAACATCGTGAGACAAAAGAAGAATCAACCTCTCGTATATCACACATGCCGCAAAATTTTTCTGAATGAAGCGCGCGGAGTTCAGTAAGAATGACTGAGGCTGACATCCCAGTGAATCTCCGTTTTCATTTCCGTCTATTTTCTGAAGCGTCACGCGTTTTAGTGTTGTGAGGTTTCAACAATGTTTTCACTCTTGAGCTCCGAGAAAATAAAGCCAGGCACTCGTGACAAACAAGGCTGTCAAGTGTGTGTGTATGTTTGGGTTAGTCCGGACTGGGTAAAATGACTCTGTGATACTGAAGAATTGTGCGCTAAATACATGTAAAACGATGCAAGCTGTGAAACGAAGAATACTCGAAAGGCGTGTGCTGCAATTTTTTTTTTTTTTTCATATTTGCATAATCTTCGCTTTACATTTTTATCCATATTCCAGGTTCTTCAAGAAAAATAGTGCTCTGCGTTAATAACTTTTATGTCATAAACAGGAATGATAATTTTAATGGAAATATTATTATAGAAAAATATTTGTATAAACAAAATATCTGATAGTATTTCGTATAAGATACATAATTCATATAAATACATAAAGGCTTATAGTATTTTCAGCTTTGATTTTCAGTAATTTATCAAAATAATTTATGCGGGTCTATTCAAATTGTTACTTTTTTCAAAAATACTTCGTAATTTAAAACAAATATTTTCAAATTGAGATAGTTGCAGTTATCAATACCATTTATGCATTGGATTTCATTGTGCAAGGATTGAGAATTTTTTTAATTAATTTATGAAGAGATTACGAATAAAATTATAATGGAATTTACTAAAATTTATTTTAGTAATTGAACTGTTAATGTGTAAATATGGATATTGTTATTAAATTAAATATGATCGATTACTTAAAATATATGAAAAATAAATATTTTTTACTATGATAAATAAAAAATATTACCCTTAACAGAAAAATTAAAAGTTAAAATTATATAAAGATTATTAATTTATTAAATATTTATAAAATCCTTGATTCTCAAGATCAGTGCTCGCTAAGATATATGGAAACGATGAATAATTTTAGATAATAGAATTTAAAAAATATTTTTTCTAATTCATCGTGTTTAATGTATTTAATGTCAAATAGTAATTAAATTTTCATGAAAATTAATTATATTATCTTAAAATTCCGCATGTTTTAGATCAAAATTTTACATGACCTGTAGTAGAGCATTTCTAATTTATCGATCGTTAGAATAATAACCACGCGATCTTGGTTAGTGTTATACTTATTATGCTTTTGTATCTGTCAGTTCGTTAGTGTATTGTCTTACCCAGAGTTTATTTAGTTTAAAATGTACTTACTAGGGCGAATTTATTTACTCAAATAAGTATTTCTACTTTGTAACATTCTTAATGTCTGAACCAGTAAGTTTCATGCTATTTATATTTTTTTGCAGCAATTATAATAAATATAGCTAAAATATTCGAAAAACTATTATTAAAATCTAGACTACGTAAACTATACAACAGTTGGAATGTAAATATTTCGTTAAGTGGTTAATGCGATCATTTTTTAATTTTGTATGTATGATATTCTTTATGCTGTGCGAAAGAAATATTTAAAATCCAAATCTATTTAGATGAATAAAATCTAGATTTTTTATTGGAATATTATTCTATATTAATTTACGTGAATATTAATTATTTCATAGTGTAGGTTACGTCAAAAGTAGATATAGTATTATAGTATATCTACTATAGCATAATATAATAAATATATATATATATTCATAATATATATCGATGCATGACGAAATCTACACCTTTCCACCCCCGCATCCTCACTACACACGATCAAGACGGTGAAAACCGGAGGAATCAAGCACGTAGGCGAGCCGGGCGACAAGGAACTGATCGTCGAGGACGTGTGGCTGGTTCCCCGCAAAATTAAGAAAAATAATTAATAATAATACTTTTTAATCATTATTAATTTAATACATGTATAATATATATTAAAGTGAAATAAATATTTTATTTAGAACTTTTTATATTTCTTGCACTAATTTCTAGTTTTGTCCTCTGAGTTTAAAAAGTCTTATATATAATTATAATAATTGTAAATTATTTTATTCCAATACGAAAATATTTTATTCTTATTCTATTTTATTTATGTACGATAGTATAGTATTTCGAATCATCTATTGTCATACACCATATACTACTCCTTTATTTTTTATTATTAGAGGGTAAGAGAGTGATAACCAGATGAGTAGGTAAGATTAGTAGAAAAGAGATTAAGTAATAAGATAAAGAGAGAAAAAGAAAATATTTATTAATTTTATTGTATATAGACTAGTTTCTATTTTCACTCCAAATCTTATTTCGTATTGAATATCTTTTAGCAAGCAGTTCACTCATATACTTTAATAAAAATCTTTTGCCTCCTTCTTTTTTCCGTCTTTTAAAGAGTAAAATTTGTGAAAGTTTTGCTTATACTTTTATCGCTACGTTTTCAGAACAACTAAATTTCTTTAACTTCCTCAATAAGATAACTGATGTCGAAATAGGAAATAAGAGCAAAGCCGATTTATACTTTTTAAGCAATGAAGAATAAGTTGCTTCGTGTTAAATAAGAGATTCAAGCAAATATATAAGATTTATATTTTATTTTATTTGGTATTATTAATTGATTAAAAAGTTTAATATTTTTAAATGACATATCAAATAATGTTCTTTTCAAATTATATGTTTTAAAATCATAGATTTATATTATTACTGATCAAAAAAAGTTTTTATGACAAATATAAAATATTGATTTTTTTTTTAATTAAAAAAAAAATTGAAAACTAAAACATTAATATTAACTTATGATTATTATTTTTGATTTAAAAAAAATAATTTTTAAAAGTTCATGGTATATTAATTAAATATTAAGCATAATTATTACTAATATTTCTTCAATAACAAACAAAATTTACAAAATTTTAAAACTGGTAAGAACATACAAAAAAAGAAACAATATAAATAATTTAAATGTGACTTCTTTCATTATTTGCGATACACACATTTACCAATTCAAATTAGCATCGGCATCAGGATCATTGAATACAAATAATTTTTGTTCAATTTAAATTTTAGCCGCTCTTATTAATTCTGCAAGTCTCCTAAAAAATTGGAATTTCAGTTTATATATATATTAATCAAAAGCAAATGTCGTTATAATGTAATTTCTCATAAAACTTTATCATGTATTTCGATTATGAAATAAATAAAAAGCATATTTATCATTATTGTAACACAGTATGCATTGTATTAAAATTAGAAAAAAATTAGAATGAAAAAAATTATTTGCTCGAAATTGATATATAATAAGTTTTGGTTCGTTCTAAATGAAATAAATTTATTATACATCTCATGCATAAATGCTAAAAAATATTTTAACATAAATAATTTAGTTTGATAAGCGACGTAGATAATTGTGTATATGCACATGTATATGATCATATATATATATAGATGTGACACCGATAGAGATCGCATGCGCGTGTCGCGAATCGTGACTAAGATTTCACTAATTGACGTGATGAGAAAGCCAGATACTACATTTCAATAGAGTGCAATAGTCCGCACTATGATTTCAATAACTACTATTGATAAGAAGGTAAATTTATAAATTTGTAGCTACTTTGAATACATGTGAGACTACATTACAAATTTTTTTTCACGATGATTTATTTGTCGCACAGAATTTATTTTATTACTTTTTCGCTATTCTTTAAATGCATTCTCTGCTACAATTACATTCTTCTATTAATAACTGTCGTCATTTTATTCTTAACAGTCATCCATTAATATTATCCATTATTACATTTAATCAGATAAGAATCATAGAATTAGAGTATATAGAATTATGTTTTACCTATTTAGATAAAATCGAGATGAATACATTAATATCTAAGTTTCTCTTGAATACATCTAAAGACATTTATAATTTATTAAATAAATATTCTTATTTAAATTAAAACTGCATTGAAATATATTCTGTAATTTGTATGATTAGAAGCTTCATCATATTTTTGCAGAAGAAGGAAATGGAAAATAATACGCAATTATTGTTTAATATTTGAAATTGGATCTTTTCATCGATAAAATATCTTTTTCAAGATAACATATATTTTGTACTATCTGGAAACATTTATTCAATTCATACACTCGATTATTCTAGATACGAAGATTGATTACTATCAAAAATCACTATAAATTAATTTTTTTCCTTATATTTTATTCGATTTTTCATTCTTATTTTATTATACTATTCCTTATTTGTCTTCATTATTTTTTACTTCTTTTTTCTTACATTCAATCTATATTATTTTATCTTAGTCATAGTTTGTTTTTTATTATCAATGTTCGCACTAATATTAGAGGAAGGATAACCATAAAGGAAATGAATTAAAAATATAAAAGTTGAAAACCAATAAAGTTTGAGGTAAAATTTATCCTAACAATAAGTTTTCGAAAATGCGTTTCTATATTTACTGCAAATTAATGTTTCATACAACAACAAAAACTAATAAAAGCTGAATTAAAAGTAAGAAAAATTATTTTTTTTAATTTTGCTTTATAAAAAATTTTATTTGAAAGTCATATTTTCGAACTGGAGATATATGCATTGGAGATATATATATGTAAGGAGATACTTTAAAATAAAAGTTTATGATTAAAAAGTCTTTGAATACTGATATCTTGTAAACTTAACAATTATTTAAAAATAATTAAAAATAAATGATTATACTTTAATCTATATAAAGTTAAAAATAGTTTTTCTATTAAAAACGTATGTATGTTCAAGTGAATTAAGTTTTTATAAATGTAAATTTTGCAATTATAGAATTATATTTTTTATGAATAACTACAATTTGAAAAGATATAATTCTGAAGAGATTACTCGTAAATAATTTTATACCTTAATTTACAATAATTTTTTGATATTTATTTCCAATCTTACTAATAAT
Source organism: Platyscapa corneri (assembly GCA_018907185.1). NCBI lineage: Eukaryota > Metazoa > Arthropoda > Insecta > Hymenoptera > Agaonidae > Platyscapa > Platyscapa corneri. The sequence continues at coordinate 2,193,721 of JACCHW010000014.1, forward strand.
GAAAGATTCTCTAAATTGATACAAGATAACAATTTGAAATATAATTGCTTATAACTAATAACTACTACAATAACTATCTCTATTTTAATTTTTAAATTTTCTATAATTTAAATGTTTAATAAAAATTAATAAAATGTAATATTACTAGGTAACAAAGGTTTTTTTCTATTAATGAAAAGCTACACATTTTATTTTTTTTTTATTTTTCAATCTCAATTATTTTACGTGTAATTTTAATCATATCATCAATTATTTTATAATAGAAATTTTAAATACAAATTTAATCAAAAATGAAAAATGTATAATAGAAAATTTTTTAAATTTATAATAAAAGATTAATGATTTACATGCATTATTATGCTTCAGCCTTTCACTATTTTATATTTCACTCTATATACCGTTTCAATCAATCCTATTATACATAATGCAATAGTTAAAAAAATAATATAATAAATAGACGTTAAAGTTAAAGATAATAATCGAAAGTAAAGAATTAAAGTAAAAAAAAATTACAATTTTTTAATATATATTTATCCTAATTTCTTAGCTTTAAAAATGTATCATTTTTCTGATGTTATATGGTTTTCTTAAAAATAAAATTAATTAAGATATTGTGATACGTATAGCGCATAGAAGTACTTTATGAAAATGCAGTTTTATATTCACTTCTTTCTGTTTTTTAAATTCATATCTGTGTATTACTCTTATGCAAGAACTTTGTATTACACTTGGGCGTACATATATATAAATATGAGGTAATAAAATAATATATATTGAAAAAAATATTTTCCCCTATTGTTCCTCAATCTTATTACTTTTCTATATTTTCAATTTCATTTTCTACGTTATAGTATCTTCCATACGCAAGATATATTATTTGAGTCTTCATATATATGTATTCATCTAATTAAATTATCATTGTATAATTTTTGTTCGTAATTATGAATCTGATTATACAAAAAATACCAAAAAAGATGATTCTGATCACTTTGGTTGTGTAATATATATAGTTGAAATCGAAAAAAGAGTAAAATTTCTTATGGTTTATGCCATAGAAAGAAATTAACAATATTTTTATTTATTATCTAAAAAATGAAAAAAAATCTTTACATACTTCAAATAATCGAATCCTAATAAATATTTAAAAATTCCTAAATAATTCATAAGAAAAATTATTGAACAAATAGCGTATCAGAAATTACTGATTTTTATATACTGATAAAAAGCGATCAGAAAATACTGAAATTACTGTTTAAATATAATATATGATATACATATATATACGTATATATGATGTAATACTTTAATAATTTAATTTACATAATCTACATTCTTTCATAACTTTACATTCTTTTGCAACATAATATTTTTCCAATATATGACATAATATATTCAGAGTAATATATTTCAGATATTTATGAACAGCTATGACTACATAAAACAGGAAGATTATATTCTACTGAATTGTTTGTAAATAATAATAATAATACTGAATAAATTTGAAGGAAATTGAAGTTGTTTAAATATGTTTTAGAAAAAATAAAATAAAATTTTTAATTTTAATATATTCTTCCTTCAAGAACGATTTTAATTTATTAAAACAAAGAAAAAACAGACAAAAGTAAACGTAATCTATTCAGATTTAAAGAAAAAATACCAGTTAAAATAAAGATGAATTAATCTTAAAAACTAAAATTAGCTTGTTTATGCTTTCTTTATACACTAATATAAGAAATTAAGGAAAATGTTAAATAAACGTTTCTTCATAAAATTGTTTTAATTCATACAATGCATAGGTTATTAGTTAATCGATCTACCTTATCTGAAATTATGTAGACTATCCATTTATTTGTAATTTAACATCACGATTTAAAAGTTTTTTTAATGGTTACACTTATAAATTCTACTTTACGTTTTTTCTAGTATAAACTATAAAATATAGAAAATTTAAGCATTATATAAATTAAATAGTATTTACTTTTATTGCTAAACACGTACATTATTCGTTTCAGAATAGATGTTCAAACATAAGTTGAAAATATATTTTACTTAATATAGAGAGTGGAAATATTTGTAAAATATTTTTTTGTCTTAATTTATGTTAATTGTATTACAATTTAACATTATATTTTTATATAGGAAATTTAATAAGTACTGTATCAATCATACAAAAACAAAATTCTTTATATAATGAAAATTACAAGAAAGTTAAAAAATATTTGATATAATTCAAAATATTTTAAATGAATTAGCTAAATTAATAAATTTAGCTAAATTTATTCTTTTATTTCTTCATAAAAATATTAATCAAATTAATATGTTTGTAGCCTTTTTATTTATTATAATGTAATCTTCGTACATAACTCTAAATTGTAATGAATAATTGAATTGTAACAGTATACCGTATTCAATAAAAAGTGTTTTAAATTCATGTTCTTAAATAAAGTTAAAAATTATATATAAACATTAATTTAAAGGAATTTATGAAATGCTTTATTATTCTAATATAAAAAAATCAAAGAATATTAATTAAAATACAATGAACGATTAGGTAATACATTACATATCATGATCTTATGTATACGCATTTTCCACGCGTAAGTATATATTTACTGATAGTAATAAACTATTTCTTGCATTTACGAACTTTTAAGATGTTAAAAGACGCATGATGTACTGCTAAAGACTGCATTGTCTATAATTATTTCAAAAGTTTCGTAATAAGGCAAAAATATATATTATGAGAAAGATGATAAATAACTGACATAAATAAATTTTTTACATATAATTTACAAATATCTGATTAAAATGTAATACTAATAATGTAATAAAATGTTCTACTATTATCTTTCATATGTTACTTATTTTTATAATTCATATATTCAATTTTTAGCTAGTGATAAATAAATTTAATTTGTTAATTGTACATTTATATTTTAATTGCATAATTACAATAATAAAATACACATTTTCATACTGTTAAAGAAGTTATTCATTTCATTAACTTCATGTAAAATTAAAATTCTAAATACAAATATATTATCTAAAAATTACTAATATATATAAAATTAGTAATGATAAATAAAAATTATACTATAAGTGTTTTTAAAGTAAAGTTGCAATGCTCGGATTATATTACTTATACTTTATTCTCACTCCAAATGTTTTATATGTTATGTAAAAACATAAGATTATTCGGAATTTATAATTCACTTGTTGAATATTTTCTGCTTTATACGACTTCAATGAAGTCATATATATTGATAACTTCTTTCCTTAACTAATAATGTAGTTAACAGAAATAGTTACCTAAGTAATACACATATAACGAAAAATTATTCTGGTTGGAAATAAATACTTTTAAATTATATTAGAATATTGTAAATTAATTTTTATCTCCTTTTACCATCAATAAAAAACAAATTACTCAATATTATAAAGGATATTAAGTTCTCAAAATCAAAATCTCAGATATTTAGTGATAATGTATAATGAACACTAAAATATAGAATTTTAGTAAAAAAATAGTTTAAATTTATTTGCATGAAAATTAAATTACAGAATAGAATCTAACATCCTGAAGAAATATAATTTTTACAAATACGTCAAACAATAAAAGACATTTGTTATTGTTATTTTAAAAACAAGTGTGGTTTAGTATAGAAAATATTTAGTGTAGAAAATTTTATTCTATTTTTTCTATAATAAAATATACAAATCTAGAGAAAAATAGAATTTTTAAATATATTTCAATAATTATTTTAACGAGAAATATTAAATTTTTGATTTCTGATAATTAATGTAAACTCTGATATTAATAAAATAATTTTGTATTAAATTTTTGAATTTATAACTACGCTATTACTTATAGAAAACATTTAGCTTAAAACTTTGTACTGCTTTTATGATACGTTTGTGACTGTATTTAATGCTTTGATGCAATTACGTATCTTTTGTTTAAAATATATCATTAATCTTAATATTATTATCATTATATTTTATCAATTTTATTTTGCAACATGTACACTAATGAACAATTTTTATATCATATTATTTACTCAAAACTTTGGATAAAACTTCTGAACCAATTACTTTTTATAAAGTGGATTAGCCTAAACCTAATCGGTACCATTAATTTGTATAATTAGAAAAAAATTTAATTAAATAATTCAAAGAGTTTTATTAAAAAAAAGGCTTTTTATTATGACATAAATCAGATAAATTAAATAAATATTTATTTAATTCTATTACATCAAATTATTTTTAAAAAAATATTATGACAAGGAAACAGGTATTACTGAGCTTAAGTGTTATTACATTATAATTTGGTATAAAATTAGTAATTCATTGTTTATGGCCACCTGTTGATGCGCTGCTCTTGTGACAGGAATAAGAAAAAGAAAGTAGTTAAAAGGTAACGCTAATGAAGAGATTGACGATCGTTATATTACTAGCAAATGATAACATTACAGATAATACATTTATTATACAGTAATAAATCTTCGTTAAAATCCTATATATTTTTATGTCAAAGATAAGTTTAGTTGGTAATATACACAAAATTGAGACTAGAAAATAATTTACATGTTTATATTAATGATTAACTATTATATTTTATAATACGTATTGTTTTATTATTTACAAAATTTTCTCGAAAATTAATCATTAGTGTTGTATAAAGATCATTAAATATATAGAAACACTAAATATTATCTTTTCTATTTTGAATAAGAAATTGGAATTGTTGCTAATACTCTTGCTAATTCTTCAAAAAAAATTTTTTCAATTAAATATATCTATCAATTTAATTTAATAAATGTAAGTTATAAATAAATCTGAAATTTTATATTTTAAAACTATATATTTTCAAAAAATAAAAAGTTTGATTACAAAAAAAGAATTATATTTTGTTATCAATATATTAATGTATTTATTATTAATATATTTTATATATAAATATGTATCTGTATTTTTTATAAATATTAAACAATTTATAAATAAAAAATTATTAATCCTTCGCTTTATTTTTCTGTTATATATTATCTATGTGCATATAAACGCATAATTTCGTATGTGAATATACGTTCATGTGTGTTGAGTGCATAAAACTTAATTTCTATAAAATATCTTCTATCTGAAATAGTTTTTTCGTAGCATAATTCTTCAAATACTCTAAATTAATTTTATTTTTTTTTTTGTATATATGCATGTGCTGTCATCATTTTAAAATTCACATGCTCGTGTGAATGCATGTTCTTACTTAAACTTTGTTTCAGGTGGTATATATGCTCTATTGGTATATTTTCTACTTACCTATAATACAAAAAGATGTGAAAAACTTTTGAAATCAATGCTGTCTTATAATCTGAAATTACTTAAGTTTTTCATAATTTGACGGAGTATATAATACACTGAAAGAGCAAACTTTCCGGAACAATTAAGGCAAGGAAAAACAGTAAACATCCTTTATAAATATCGACATTAACAGTGAAAAATATTTTCTATAAACTGTAGTAGGAAGGTTTATACTTGTATATTTTCTTCATTTCATTAGTTCTTAATAGTTAGCCCTTGGTATCAAGCAACATAAGAAATTTTCCTTCTGGAATATACATAGAAAAACATAATGAAAGAGAACAATACATTATTAAAATTGTCTTCATCGAGGATTATTTTAAATATTATGCACTAAAATTTCAAATCTAAAAGAAATAATTTCGAATTCTTTTTTCAACAAATCACATTTTGTAAAATACACATGCAAATCGAAATTATAAATTCATTAATAAACTTTTCCAAATATTTTAATTTTTAATTTGTTACCAATACATTATTTTAATAATCATTTTAAATAAAAAATTAAGTATTTTTAATATTAGCCTATTATTACTGATTTTTATAGTTAATAATTTAATTATTTAAATTATTCACATGTTGTTATTAAGCATAAACTCTTTGTTATCTTAATATATTATATTAAGCATTTTCACAAGTAACGGTAAATAAGGTGAAGAATATTTTAAGATTATTATATCTTGTTAATAGAATATATTTTTTATTTATAAATTGTTATTATTAGTAGGCTAAAAGGTTGGTTTTTCTTATTAATGCTGCAATACTTAGTTGGATACAGTTTTTCTTAAAATTTCTTTTTGAAGATTCGTCTTAAGAAAAGAATTGAGTAAAAGAAAATATTTAAAATAAAAGGAGAGAAACGATGAAAGTATTTGAATCAATGAAATTTCGTCACGACATTCATTACGTAGGTATTGGCATAGAAATAAAAGTTACACAAATTATGAATGATAAAAATACTTTCAACAAGGTGAAGCTGCGATCGAAAATGGTATCTGAGTATTACATACCATTCATCATCAAGTGAAATGTATAAGATAACGAGATGATACTCACCAATTGCTGAATAAGCGTTAATAAGATGGTGAAATAAATAGAAATTATATTTAGATGTTACAAAACGATTTTTTATACTATTTTTATGACAATAAGAGTAATAAAAGAACAATATCTATTCCTGCGGTATTAAATTTTCAAGAAAAAGAGCGCCCGTGACAAACGTTCTTGATAAAGTGTAGTAACGTTTTAATACTGCAAATGCCTTCCTCTCCAGGCGTAAACTCCTGTTACTGTTTTCTATCTCACCGACTTAAAGACACTTAAACGATAACATTTTGCAATAGGAAATGAAGTGTTTTAAGAGGCATGCTATCCGCGATTTTCAAACTGTAAACTGCGTTACCTTACATTATTAAATAGTTTTAAAGAGAATAAAACATTTATTTCACTATTCGATCAAACTATACATATGAATATAAAACAAAATTAAAATATTTTTAGCAATTTTCTTTTAGCACGTAATATTTTTAACTCTAAATCTCTAATTGAATATTTTTCATATGTTCCATATATTCCATTTTCCTAATGATAAATTCCTAATTCAAGTATTTGCAAATATAATAAGAAATAAAATTATAAAAATAACAAGTGTACGTTCTTCACCAGTTACACTTTTTAAATAAACGTGGACAAATATATCGATTGCAATAAAATCCTTTTTAATTAGCATGCAATAAAAGACTTTGCTTTGTTCTACATGAAATAGAGGGAAAACTCACGCCTTTACTTATCAATTATATATAAGAAACTAAAAACTATAAATTTATGAATTATATTTCTATGTACAGAAATATATAAGAAAGATTTAATACATCTAAAATAAACATATTAAATGAATATATTAAAATTGAATTATACACAATAAGTATAATCAAAATAATTAAAAAACATTTGAAATCCACAATTCTAAACTAATTTTAAATATTCACTATAATTTAGAATTTTATTATTAATTTATTATTGATGTATATAAATTAAAGTATATAAATATAATAGACGTAATTAAAACACAAAAAGAAACTATTTTATTTAGAAATTACATGTTTCATATAAAATATTATTAAAAACTTTCAATTTTAATCTTGAAATTTACTTTTTAAGGAGAAAAAGATTTTTTATAACTTATAAATTTTTCGTTCTACAAATGTAATATTTAAAATGGTCTTTTAACTAAAATCTTCATATTTTTTTTTTTTAAATCTAGCTTTTTGTTCTATTACATCAAGCTGCATTTATTTGTTACAAAGAAGTAAGTATTGACTACCTAGAATTGCTTTTACTTATTCAGTTTAACTAAGCTTATTTGAAATTCCTTTTTGTGGTATAGCAGTGCTTTAATCAAACGCCTTTACCTAAAAAAATTATCTAAGTATTAGTATCAAAAAGGGATTTTTCTCGATTCTTATACAATTTTTCTTTCCATTTTTATAATCGGAGACATTATGTCAAGCTTAGAAAGAGAGATAGAGAGAGAGAGGGAGAGAGAGAGAGAGGAAGAGAGCTTTAATATAGATCTCATTTCACACAGAGAAAACTGAAATATAAAAAAAATAAATATTAAAATTGTTATTTTATTCTTAACTAATATTATTTTATATCCTAGCTACAACATTTATTATATTACATGTAAATGTTTTATATTATAAATATAAAAGAAAAACTATAAAAAATATTTAAATTGCTTTTTATAATGATTAAATTAATGATTAAATATTTAAAATCATCACCAAGAAAGCAAGTTTAAAATGCTTTATTAATAGAATATTACATTGAAAAGCTTATTATCCCATAACGAAAAGATTTTACCCTGAGAACGGAGAGCTTAAAATATCGAATAAAACAGATTTCGTTGAATTTTAAAGGAAATTTTAGTAGCTTTGAATAAAAAACGTTCAAGCTTCTTTAACCAAGAATAATTTATATGTGGATAAAAATTAAAAAACGTATCTTCAGAGTCAAAAAGAATACGGTGAATGAATATACCATTTAATTAGAATTTAGTCATGATCTAACGAACCTTGATAACTTATACTAATGCTTTTATGTATATTATTTGAAGTAGAAGTTCATAATATATTTCGATATTCCAAAAATACATATAATCAAAATTTATGGGATTAGAATTATCATCAATAATAATATTAATAAAGATTTAAATGCATTTTCATGTATTATATTCGATACAATATTAAAAATTTTATCCGATAAAAATAAAAAGAGATAATGATATGACAAATTTTCTTGATAGTTATATGTAGTCATGTACTTTTTAATTTATATTCATAAAGAATATATTGCTAGTCAAACATTTTAACACAAGGTAATAATAATAATATAGAGATAATATATATATAAGAAATAGATAACTAATTTATTACATAATTTTTTAAGTATTTTAATAGTAGAAAAATCATATTTTCTAATATTTTTATAAACTACATCGATTTCAAAAATTTCTATCATAACATATTTCTCTGTTGGGAAATTTATTAATTATGAGTAAGTAAAAACATACTAAATACGCAGTTAAAATAAATTATTTTTGTAAATTTTAGAAGATATATTTTTTTAGAATTTGTTAGAAAAGAAAAAATATTATCAATAATCGTCCTTATAGTTGGATTATCCAATTTATATTATACATAAATATTATTTAATTCTTTGATATTCGATTAGTTTATTTATTTCTTAAATATCTGCAATATACTTATAGTACAGTTACGATTGATTTCAAATATCTTCATATTTTATCTATATTCTGGTGGATACATAACGTTCATTTTATTTTCTTTCTCGTACTTTATAGTTCAACTGGTGATTTAAAATTGTATATAGAAATATTAGTTTTAGAAGTATAGTTTAGAAAATAAAGTACGATATAAAATATTACTCCCATAACCAATATGAAAATAAATTTTTATGAATTATTTAAAGGTGTGTATAGCAAATGATGTGAATAAAATCCAGAAATGAATGCAAGATACTTCAACTGTAAAATTTATTGTTTATTCCGATTATTTTATTAATCATCTTTAATAAAAAACTCCCTACAAAAGGAGAAAATAATACAAAAATTAATTTACTCAAATTAAGTATGTACCAGTGGTAAAAACATTGTAATTCTATTGCTTTCTTTTCACAATTTAAGTTAAAATTGAAATATATTATAATATTATTTGATGCATTAATTATAACTTATTATCAATTTATAAATGATATAGGTTAAAATTTGACACGTAATTTTAATATACAGCTTGTTAAAAAATAAATGCATTTTTGCGATATTTTTATTAATATTCTATGTTATAGTTTTTTATATTATAAATTATGTTAAATTTATATTAAAACGAAACATTTCTGATTACATTTTTGTATTCTGGTTGATCATTTTTTCTTTCAAAAACACGTTTCTAAAATTTTATTTTTCCTCCTTGTTTAAATTTATGGTAATTATTTAGAAATTTGATTACGCATTTCTTTTAGATTGCAAAAAAAGATTTTCACCATTATTTAGATCACAGGCAAAGTAAAATAATCCTACATTGTGATGAATGATGTTCAATTTGAGTTGTACAGTGTTACACATACGTATGATGTCATTTTCCTGATTAATGTATTTAAAAAGAGATTTATAGTAATTTCTTATATTTATTATTGCTATTTCAAAATGCTACTTAAATTTGTTTAATTTTTTGCATATTATTTAAAAAATTTACATTACAAAATAAATAAAAAGAACAATTAAAAAAATTAACAAACTAATAAATTATAAATATAAAAATAAAATTATATTTAATAAAAATTTTTATCTTTTAGTATGTTTAATTTATAAAAATAATTTGAAACTTATGTAACATTTATATGTATTATGCAGAGAAATAGAACGAAAGATTTTTTCGGTAATATTATTACTTTATATATATAATTTTTTAAATTTATACATATAAATATTTACTTAATATACTAAATATATATACTATAAAAATAAATACTAAATATAATAGAAGGGAGTAATTTGGTAAGTACAAAAAAACTTAATCTATTCTTGAAAGGCTTTAAAATTTATTGTTATAAATTTATATTTCAAATATAATATATAATACTATATAATATGAATAATACTAATAATAATAAAAATAACTCTTGTTAATGATAAATTTGATAATCATTATATTGAAAATGATGGTCCTGAAAAGGATAATGCGGTACATGGACGTACTTTAAAGCCCATAAAAATTTTGTTCTTATAAACTCATAATAAACATGCATTCATAAATGTACGAATGTTGAAATTAAGATATGAAACATATATTGATATTTAGTAGATGATCTGTAAGATAATAGATGAGCGAATAGGATAATTAAAAGAAAAGGAGGAAAACGATTGAGAGTAAAAGAGACATAGCGCGTAGAATCGAATGGCGGCAATTTATAGATTTTAGGTCGTATTTCTTTCAAAATAATGCAACTAATAATTTATAGTGCGATACATAGTACGGCAGCAACAGCAGCAATAGCAACGGGATCACTTGCTCGGAAATAGAAATCGATTTGACGTCCGTGGAATTTCGAGGGACTGACGCATCGTTTTTGCTTCTCTTTCATAATAACTTCCTTTCTTCGCCCACTATATGGTCTAATCAATATAAACTTCAAGAGATTGCAATACTAATTCTCTATAGAAATAAAAATTCTTATTTTCATCTTCTTAAATAAATGTTGAGTTTGATAAAATTATGAAATATTTGATATATTTGATAAATTTAATAAATTAAAATTATCATATAAATAATGAGAAAATATTAAAAAAATGTTTTAAATTTATATTATTATTCTTAAGATTTTAAATTATTTTTTTTATTTTTAAATGTATCGAGATATTTTATTACATTTAATTTTACCAAGATTACAAGTTTCAAACTTTTTTAAAAATAACAATTAATGTTCTCTTCATCTCGTTTAATATAAATATTAAAAATTTATAAATTTTTAAGATAATTTTTAAAAACTCTTCGTTCAAATCAGTAATCAGATATATTATACACAAAATTTATTCAATTTTCTTATTACACATAATTACAATTTCATACAATTGATCTGGATCTTTTACTTTTGTCATGTTTAATTATAAATTTACTTAATATAGTTATAATATTATTTTTTAAATTATAACCATCCGGAATACGAAACAAATTTTTGTAAATGCTAGATTCCATTATCTAATATAAACTAGATCAGGATCTAAGTACAGATTATACATTCTCCAACTTATTTTATTTTAAAAGTAGACTATGTGTAAATTTAAAGGACATCCTACTAAAAATTGTATGAGTTTTAAATTTAATGGAATTTAGATCATTTATACAAAAAATAATAACGATTAATTCTTGAAAATACCGAAAAGTATTACATATTAAAAAAAATTAAATACGAGAATTAAGATTTTATTACAGCAAAAACAAGAATCAAAAACATTCAGTTTAATTCCATAATTAAAATTGAATTTAAATAAGTATTTAATGAAAATTTTCGAATATAATATTTTAATTATAAAGAATTAATAAAAGTGTATATGAATATAAATGTATTAATTAATTGATAATGTATTATTATAATACTTATTAAATAGTATTAATAATTAATGTAAACTACATCAAAAGCTCCTTGGTATGCTTATTTAGTAAAAGAATTTACCAAATATTGATAATCTATGAAAAGAGACCATTAAATTCTAAATATTTTATACAATAAACATTCTTATATCTCAGTAGCAGAAATTAAGAATGGTTTTTAAAATATATGGATTCACCATAAGCAAAGTAAGAAAAAACGCAATAAAAAATATAAAATATTCAGTAAAGTAATAAAATATTTAATAAAATTAACATACCCATGATAATATAATCATATAAATACCGAAAAACTCTAATTAGTAATTTTAATTTTAATAACTCAGTAGAGAAATATGTATAAAAAAGCATGAAAAATATGAAAATGAAATATCGGGAAAAAATAAAACATCACCAATAATTGAAACTCAATATAACGAGAAATATTGAGAATGCAAAAGAATCTTATGGTAATAATAATAACATTTATTTGATTTAATTATATTTCTCAAGATTTTATGGCGAACATCATTCTTAAATCGAGAAAAATTTTTATTATCATGTTTAGAAAAACTTTATCATTCAATTTATATTTTATTATTCGAAATAATATAGCCATTACTCATAAAATAATAAATATTTTCAAATTAACCAGTAAAAGATAATATTTAAAATATGTTCTTGTATCATTTTAGGTTTTAGATAAGTTTCTTTCATAAAAATATAAATTCTAAGTGACTAAAAATAGTTTTAATATCAATAAGAATTATTTTAGCTCTATATTGAATATATAATATTAAGATAATAAATCACAACGTAAAATTGTAACTATATTGAAAAAATTATAAAATAAAGTTAATAAAAATTAAAAGAAAAAAATTATAATATATTTTACAAGTATTTTTAGGGAAGGCAGACCTAGTTTTGCTAGAAAATTAGCGCCTAAACTTAACTGTAGTGAGTAATAATAAAACTTAATTAAAGATGACCTCTAGAAGTTAATAAATACGATAAAAAAAGAATGTAACAAATTGTAGAAAGACCAATCTAATAAGTACAAACTTCGCTAGAGAAAACCAAGTGTGTTAAATTAGAACTAAGTAAACCTTAATAAAGAAAACCGAATTGAACATATTCGATTAAGAATTTATTATACCTAAGTAATACACCACATCTGATTAAGAACAATAAATTACGCGAATAAAAGCAATATAATTACCAATTAGTATTGACTACATACACATGAACGCAATATTTAATTTTGTAATACGTGCATTCAACACTTTAATTCAACCAAAATCAGAATATTAAGACTTGGACTTAATACGCTATTGGAATCAAATTTCGAGAAAAATGAGGAAAAATATATATTTATATTATAAAATTCATGAACGCATTTACAGTGAATTAGTATTTGAATAATTTCTAAAAGTGCTTTAGAGTATTACAGTATAAGCAGAATTACAAGAAATCTGTGGCGTGTATTTTAGTATATTTACGTTTACTTGTAAGCGGCGGCCCGGACCGATGTTGCCGCGCGCCGACAATTCGGGTAGCATAAGATATACAAAGATCGGGTGTCCCGCGTCGTGTCGAGTATCGACATTATTATTTAAACTTTAGAAATAAGAATTAGATATAAGTATCCGTAACTTTTAGCGTTTTGGAGAAAATAACACAAGGGAGCCTGCGGCCCTTTGCCGACGGCCGAGGCAGTTAGAATCGTGCAAGCGACTCGATTGCACTCGCGTTCGGCTCTCGTATATTTACAAATCTTTTATGTTTATTTTTACCGATTGCCTTTAAACCACGTGATGTTATAAAAGAATTATTATACCAGCTCTGTATTGTGATAAAACAGTTATTCATCTGCGGGTGCTTAATATAAGAAATGAAGAATTAATCAAGTAGGAGTATTAAAATATTGTTTGAATCATTTTTAATGTTCAAATGGTGACGCGTATAAAATACTTAATTTAATGTAAATTTGTAATTTAAAAGAAAAGAATTTATTATATTGTTATACACGATGTTGGTTAGTCAATTGTTCAACTGAGACTTGGAACGAAGGAGTTTTATTGTAGTAAAGGTAGGACCTCAAACGACATCTATCCGAAAGATTTATTGTATGGAAACTAATTTTGATTTTTCGCATTCCAAAGTATCGTTTGATAATCATTAGAAGGTGTAAAATGAAAAGATAAAGAACAGAGGTAGTGTACTATAAGTCGTCTGGATCTCGCGCGAACTGCAGACTTCCGGTGTCATAGCATCCTTTTTTTATACATTTGCTAATTTATCTTGTCCATCGCGTCAATTTATGAACGAACCCTTAATTGTTGGTCGGGACATGATCAATGTATCATATGGTACCGAATGCGTGTCAATGTATAAATTATTTCTAATTTTAAAAGATTCAATAAAATATCGAAAGTATGCGTTATATTTTGAGTATGGGTATTTATTTCCTAATTGTTTACATGGCAAAAATATTACTATCTATTGACTATTACAAATATCAATTAAAATTTATTTGTTTTCTTATTATTTCGATACAATTTAGTAGTAACAATTTCCAATAATATGCACTGACGAAAATAATTCTAATTAAGAAGCAACTGTACTAGTACAGGATGAAGTAAATATAAAATCTCAGTATAATACTTCTGGACGAAATTCAATCCAATACATGTAATTTAAACACGCAAATATTATCAGTGCGGCTTTACATATAAAGGTTTCGCTAAAAAAGTGTTTATTGTGAAATTATAAATTTTTTTTTAAAATAGCAAATAATTTTATCAGAATATTATTTTGCATAAAAAATTGTATTTAGATAATAATTAACTAATTGGTGTATTTACGTACATTAGAAAATTCAATGAAATATTGTTTAATCTTGTAATATTTGATATTAATATAGAATGATAGAAGCGACTTTGTAATTTAGAAATATATAGATATGGTTTTAATAGAAGACAATTGTTATGAAATATTACGTATTTTATGTCTGAAATATTTTTAAACTTATGGACCTACATCCATTAGTCTGCACTTAAGTTAATTTCCAACACTCAATTTATTAGCTGCTATTTATGTACTTATACATTAATTCTATACTAGTTATTTAGTATTTACTTTAATTATAGATTAAAGTACTTTTTTCTTTAGTTTTCAAACCACAGCAATTTTATTAATTATAAAATGCTTAAATTTTTATTGTTTAAACTGTTTTTTTATTTTATAAACATAATATTTATATAATGTTATACATAATGTTATACAACAGAATATTTAAGTAAATCAGTAAAATATAGTTTTAAAATATAAAAAAATATATTTTCTGGAAAATAATATCACTTCATGTCGCGTTCTATTCATGGGCGTGTGTAGACACATACGCACATGTATGCGCGTACGCAGGTGCGCATTCTCTTAAATATAACACGATAATTTTTCATAGAGATTGTTATTCATAAATGTATAACAGATAAAACCTTTTTTATATTTGTAGATATTATAATATATTTAATTTTTATTCCTAGATTTCAATAATTTACAAATAAATTTTACCTTATTTATTAAAAATTAAAGAGTAAAAAATATAATTACAAATAAATAAAAACATAATAATAAATATATCACGTTTTATAATACATTATATTTTTTAAATCATAATAATTTTAGATCAGAAGGAATTTTATCAACTTAAAATAAGATTTTACTTAAACTTATTATTATAGTATATTTATATAATAATAGTAATAAATCATTTACAGTGCAAAATTTTCATTTATTTCATTTTCATTCTCATTTCGCTAAATATGAGCTATATATAAAATTAATATTAAAATTATAACGAACAATTAATAAAGATGAAAAGTTACATCGATATCATTTAACTGATTCTTTTCTTCTTTTGACAATCTCGACTGTTAGAAATCGATGGATTTTTCCAGAATCCTTCCAATAAACTCACCTTTCATTCTCCCTTCTTTTAATCTTGTGCTGTTATCTTGGAACGTGTTTTATCTGTTCACAAGATTTATGATGTTTGCGCTTTAAGCCTTCTTTACCCCTTGCATTGAAAACGAAGTACGAAAAAATAATTCTTGACTGTTTATTTTTCTAAGGGCTCTGATTATTTTACATTTGTTTCTGATTTTTCAAAAATCAAACTTTTATTTTGTGGACTCTCTTTAAATTTTCGGTTACAATTCTTTGAATAATTTTTAACTTTTTAAATAAAACTTTTTTCCTTTAATACATTTTGATAAGATCATGTTTATTATCAAAAGCTCTTTAAGACTAAACGGTGTGTTAGAAATAGAAAATTTATAAATAACGCTAAAAAATAATAATTTGTTTAATATATCGTATATTTATAAAAAATAATAATGGACAGTTAAATATTCAATTACTTATAGTAACATTTATAAGGAATATTATCTTTCATATTTAACAATATATTTTCACTTTTAAACGTTGTTTATTAACTCTTGAAATTTTGAAATAAATTAGGTACTCGTTTAATACCATTTTTCAAAAATGGTTTAATACAAAAATGTACATTTTTTAAAACGTTAATCATGTAATAAATGGTGTTATAATACAAATAAAAAATTTCGCTCAATTTCTTTTTAAATTTTTTTTCTTTATAATAAATAAATTAATAAAAATAGAATTTTTTTACAATATAAATAATATTTAGATATTTTTGTATAAAAAGTTCGTGTAATTTATCAATAAGGTACAGTTACAGTTAAGATAAATACAACATTTAAATTATTTGAAATTTTAATTTTTTTATTATTTTTCAGTATTCATGCGATTTTTCATTTTCAAATATTTATACAAGTAAAAATTAAAAATATGAGCTTGAATGTAACGTATTGTATCGTGTGCTGTAAGTATACTAAAGTTTCTGTTTTTAGTACAAAATAATTCGTCAATATCTACTTATATTTTTATATTGCTATATAAAATTTTTCTCACAAGAATTTACTACACCATTTCTTCCATAGGATAGACATAATAAATTAAAACAATATTTAACTTAAGTAACTAAGTAACCAATAAGATAGTAGGTCATTTTTTTAGAAAAATAAACAAAATTCAACAAAGGTTGATAATAATAAATATCATAGTCAATCGTGTTCTTATTTTAAGACAAAAATTTGTGATTGTTTTACATATTACTGAATAGATGAACAAATAAAATACGTATATGATGGTTGTGATATATACTTTGTTTTACTTCGATTGTTATTAATTATTTATTAAATATTCGAAGCTCTCAAATGAATCCAGGTTATTGTACCATTACTTCATGTTCAAATAGCTTGTCCGTAACTTTGGGTTCCCTAATAGTACACTGAATTCATGATCATAAATTATGAATGTTAAAAATAAATTGATTATCCATATAAATTTTTATTGTAAAGAACAAAGATAACTATTTTGATGCTCGGAATGTATTATATGTAAACTTGAATATTATTGGGGGATGAGGGTTCGTTACTCGTTCGCGCGGGATTCCAGATAACGAAGTTATCAAGGGTATGATTTAGAATCCGGAAATAAAGATGCGCAGTTCTCCAAAAAGTGAGTTTATTGTTCTGCTTTCGGCAATAGACCTCTAGGCCGCAAAAGTGCCATATGCGTTCCAAAGTTAAAAGTCCTGTGCCAAAGTTCAAGAATGAAAGTAAGAAAAAGCTCAGGAATCTAAGTTCAAAAAGGTGGTTTCGAGCGAAAGAGCCGACCTAAGAGAAGCCGGAAAAAACACTGATGTATTATCCGTTAACCTTACATAGACCTCTATCTTTTTCTTACACTATCGGTTAATTCTTCGAATATCCGCGAAACGCTGGGATCAGAAGTGACAGAGATGCGTTACTGTTGTACGTGATAATATATATGGTCGAATTATAATATAATGACTTGATATACTTATCAATTCTAATGTTTAAAAAATTTGAACGAGTAAATTATGTAATACTCGTTTTTTATTGGATTGATAGCTAAAGATATTTTTCATTGGATGAGACTGAATTGATGATATGATGAAAATGATCATATGATCCTGATAATATTGTAATTTTGTGTATAAGTAAATCAATCGCTCTGAATATCTTTGAATAATTTAATAATATTGTCTCTCCTCGCATAATATATAGCACATATTTTGCTTCAATCGTACGTATTTTTGTAAATTTATAGTAATAAATATAAATACCTTTGTTACGTTATATTATATTAAGCTGATTTAGTTAAACCTTACGTCGTCCATACAAGATGGTTATATAACATTTAAATCCAAGAATTTTTCTAACTAGGGTTCCAAGTTTGTATTACTGTTTTCGAAGCTTCCTCTTGATGTATGACGTGTCCCTTGGTATCATGTGGCTTCTTATATTTGGGAAAACGAAAAACATAAATTTTAGTTGCTTCCTCTACTTACCCGTACACGTAACTTTATCCTGACTTTAATATCACTTTCTTAACGTCGTGAAACCCGCATGTTGTTATTTTTATTAAACTGTCGACGGACTTGCATGTTTATTAAGTTCTATTACTTTATCATTATCTATTTTTAGAATCAACTTAAGGAACACAATCTCAAATTAAAAAAAAATATATGTTTATTATTTAAAAGCAAGTATTTCTACTTGCAAGCTTTGAAGACTTATATTTCAGAGACATTTTAATAAAGTCAACTCTTAAGATAAATTTATTTATATTTTTAAATATTAAATTAAAAAACTTGTTATTTGATTTATTGATTTATTTTATAAGATTTTTATTCTTGTTGACAATCTACCGAATTATTTTATCCCATTCTCTTTATAAGTTCTTTAATTTACCATCGACATAAAATATGAATTTTATTAATACAAGGTTCAATAATACCGTTCAAAATATATAAAGCTGATTCATTTTTTAAAAGATTAAATAACTTAAATAATTAAGATATATCATTCTTAAAAACAATAAATAATATAAAAAATCTTTGAACACATTGAATTTTTTATATATTTTTTAAAATTTACAACTATAATTTATGTATTTTTAAAACTAATTTGTTTCTGCTGAAGTTTGATAGTGTATAGTCCACCATACTTATTATTCAATAGATGCTCATAAACTTCAGATAATCTTACTTAACCTATTGTATTTTAATTTTTTAGGTATAAAGATTATTTTAAATACTTTTAAATATATAAAATTTACAATTATTTAATATCATGAAAACAAGAGATAAATACTTCAAATTTATATTCGATGAAATCATACTAAATTAGTTTGATAATCGTAACTTATTATAAGCTTTACTTTTATTGAAAATAATTTAAAATAAGATAATTATTTATAATAATTATACTACATTAAAAAATTGAACTTTTAGTAGCAATTAAGATTTTTTAAATTTGGTCGTTTGTTATGTTTTTATGATAATTACATTTATTGATAATTAAATCATTATTGAATTCGTGCTTTTTATGTTTAAATACACTTTACTGTTTTTTATTAAGAAATTATTACATTATCATATAATTTTCGTACTTAATAATTTTAAAAAACTCAACGGTTGCATTATTTTCTAAGTAATTTATACTTTGCACGATCATTATTTTATTATGGATTTAAATAGATATAGAGTAAGTAGATAAGTTATTATAAAGTTAAATAAATATTATACTTAAACTGCTTTTACAGTGATACAAATAATTGGTAAAAAATATTTAACTTTTCATGAGATTTTTACGAAAATTTAAAATCACAATCCTTTTTATTCCACATCAATGGAAACGAGAAATTCAACTTTAGATCGAGAACTCTGAATGCTTCAAGGGTGATGTACGAACATAAAGTCTGCCGACTACCATAAATTGACTAAGAAAGAAGAATGTAAACTTTATCGCTACGTTTGTATGATTCTCCACCGTTTCTTTATTTGAATATCTTATTTTTTCAATAAGAGAGAAAAAAACAGAAATGGCAGTGAAGTGAAAAAAAGGAGAAGAAGATGAAGAAGAAAAAGGAAGAGAGAGTAAGAGAGAATATTTAATAACTATACTTGAATCACTGATCATTATGAAAACAATGTGCTATTGTTAGCACGACATTGTGACGTTTCATAACTGATAGTATTTATTGCGATAAAACGCAAGAATATTAAGAGAAGAAATTCGTGCTATTACTTAGCTTCTTCGCTCATTTTTCAGAAAATAAATCTCTTCAAATTCTAAAACTTAGTTTTCATAAATGATTTTTTTCTATTATCTCCATAATGCTTTGAATATTTTTATTTGATAAAGAAGTTATTTCATAATTTAATCCTTCAATTTCTTTTTAATAAAAAACTTTCAATTGAAATTATATAGAACTGATGATTTTACGAATATTTAATTTTTGATTGATAATTATACGCATAAAATAATAAGAATTAACTATTTAGCTTCTTATATTAACATTTTTTAATATATTATATAATTTTTTATATTATTAATTATATTAAACAAAATATTCTATAAACTTCTGTATAGTAAAATACCGGTAATACTCGATGTTATTTAGTTAGTCATTTTCAATTAATCATATATTAATATAATAATTATCTAATAATATAGATGTTAAATTTTTAATATATTTAAACTAAAATTTTTAAATACAAATTTTATTAAAATTCTTTGCAGTTGAAGTTATTTGATGAACTGTAAAAGAAAACTATTCGTATAAGCACGTACTTATTTATCGACGATTACAGACGATGAAAAAGGTATGAAAATCATTTCACCTACTTGCCTGGCAAACAATATATTAGTACTCATATATATTAGTACATAAATTGAATTATATCTTAGTGACAAAATTTTTATAGCTTTTATTTTAAAAAACCTTTAGCAAAATGTATATGAGTATACACGTAAAAATTTAGTCGACCTATTAAAAATTACACTGTCTTGTCTCTTGTAAATGGAAGAATAATATATGAAATTAACTAATTAAGACTAGGTTTTACTACTACATAGAATATTAGATATATGCTTAACGTGTAGCATTTATCGTTGTAAAGTGGATTATCGATTCTTACAAGATAAACTGCTACTATACCGCATCAGAGAAAAGATATATAATGAAGATGTACTTACATCCTCAAATGATAAAAAATTCGATCCATAGAGCGTATATTTAAAAAAACAAGAATTGAAACAGAAAAATATAAAGTAAATGAATTAAAAAATATTCAATAAGCGAATAATTATATTTATTAAAGTACGAGAAAGAATAGATACACATTATTATAAAATAATATTATTAGGTAAGTAAAAAATGTTATAATGTTAATTTGTACACAACAAAAGATAGTCAAGAAAAATATGGAAATAATAATAATAAATAAGTAGAAAATTAAGAAAATTTTAATTAAAAAATTTTTTTCTACATTTACAATTTGTTAGATCCTTGTATTTTTTAGTCATTAAATATCTATAATAATGTTTTGACCTAAGTAAGTATTGAATATTTCAATACAATAATACACATGTACCTAACCGATGTTCATTTTTTTCAATTCAAGTTAAAATTCACTTATTATCTATATTTTTCTTAATTTTTTATATTTAATATTTATTTGAAGTAATTAATGGTAAGAAAAGATTTTGCATTTAATGATTTATTATATTGTAGAATATAGATAAATAGTTGATAAAATGGATTTCTAATGCACTATAAGATTTTTATTTCTAAAAGAAATAATTACAAATGTGTGTTAGTATACACTAACATTAAGTTTCGTAACTTTATGTCGAAATAAAACTATCAAAACAAAAATAGATATATTTTCAAATAGAATTGGTTGGTTTATAGGTTTATATAGAATAGACGAGTAATTTTCAATTGCTGCTAAAATAGTACCAATGTTTGAAATGAAAATACTTAAAACCAGCAAACTCAAAATACATATCCATTTCTGTTTTCACCTCTGTAAAATGGGATTCGATTTAGAGTTCAGTACGGCAGATCAAACAGTTTCAATTTCACAATTTAAAACGGAAGCTCATGGATCTTAATAGAAAATTTCCTATCAGTTTATTCACTATTTTCCAAAATTTATTATTTTTACCTATGAATTCTTTATTATTAAACTGCACGATTTACATAATATGAAAGAATCACATTTTTTCTTACAACGTCTATGTTGTACAAGTTTCGTTTTATGTTTTTTTTTAATTTATTTATATCTGTTTCAAATTTAAAACAATTTTTTATTTTTATCTTTGTTCTAGAAATTTATATAATTTAAAGAATAAATTCAAAACAAAGTTTAATTTTTTAACAATGTATAAAAAAGTAGGAAGGGATTTTTA
This sequence comes from Platyscapa corneri, assembly GCA_018907185.1. Lineage (NCBI taxonomy): Eukaryota > Metazoa > Arthropoda > Insecta > Hymenoptera > Agaonidae > Platyscapa > Platyscapa corneri. The sequence continues at coordinate 2,216,114 of JACCHW010000014.1, forward strand.
TTGGGGATTTTACGGCTGATATTCGAGCAAAAGAAGAGATAACAAAAAATCCGCATAATGATAAGCTATAACCCATATAGCTATTTGTATTAGTAAAAAACAAGAAGCTCGGTTATTAAAGCTTAACAGAAAAGTGCAAATCCTCCTAAAGATACTTATTAGATCGAGTGGTTTAAAATAATATTGATTTTTCTTGACTGCAATCAAACGCTTTGTCTTGTTTCTATTGAAAGGGGCTTAAAATCTTTTAAAATCTTCATCCATATACTTAGTAACTGCCTGGCATCATTAAAAAACGTGTTTCTTCGAGCAACCTTTCACTGCCAAAGAAAGAAAGATGAATATCTAGAGTAGAACTGGAGCACTTTTTTATAAAAAGAATTCTGCAATAATAAATAGGTAGATAGTAGGAGTTCAGAGGAATTATTCATAAACCAAGAACTTCTTGTTTTTCGAAAATTCGACGCGAAAATAAATTTTAACATACTTACGGATTCCTTATTCTTTTAAATTCAGTGTTACCTGCAACACAAAGATTAAAATATTATTAGTAAAGCATGTATTTTTCGAGTAATGCTCACATTAATTACACTATAATGCAAGTATTGAAAATCATTGAAGATCCCCAAATTACATTAATTAAATCTCCGTTGGTACGCATAAAAAGACAATACATATTGTATAGAGTTAACAAGAATAAAAAACTTTTTTAAATAAGATATTATCTAGAACTTCTTTAAATATAAAAACGGTAAGAACTTCTTCATTATTTGTTTTAAATTCATTAAAATCGGTTAATAATAAGCTTAAATTTAAAAAAAATGCGTGTACTATTTTTACATCTAAAAAAATATATATATTAACAAAACTTTGAATTATCTACAATTAATCACTTAGTTTTATCACATTGTTTAAAAAAAATAAATTATTTTCAAAAAATTGAAACAAGAATACAAGAACATAATACTATTTCCTTTAAAGCTCTTTTTTCTGTGTAATATTAAACGGTAAAAAGAGTTATAAATATTTGATTTTAAAATTATGCATAAAAAGTAATTTGTATAGCTATAAGTTTACAAATTTATCATGCAATCATTACAATGTAATCATTATTAAATAATAATTATACATAATTTTCAATATATACAGAATGTAATTAATAGCGTCTACTTACTAATTGTATTAAATAATGATATATTGGTTCATTGATAAAAAATTACTAAAATATAACGTTTATTTGTCATTAAATTCATGTATATCTAAACTTTCCGTCTCGAAAAAATAAAATGCTAAATACATTTAGATCAATTTGATTTAAATATTAATAAGAAAATATAGAAAGCATTGCAGTAAAAAAATATAAAAATTACAAAAACTAAATAATATGCAATTTTTATAAAGATAAAATTAATTTACATGAAATTTTCAATCCATATCATCTAAATAAATGTAAAGTGAAAAAATACAAAAAATAATTTTATGCATTTGGTATTAGCAAGTTTATCCGCAGAATACATATATGATGTAATTAAACTTTCTTTGGAAATTACTACCTTTTTATTATTCTTACAGATATTAAAATTTAAAAAATTATACAGATACTGCATATTTTTTACCTCTTCAGCACTTGCAGAAATATATTATAACTTTACCGCAGTATTACAGAAAGTGTACACTTATTCTGGTGAATCGTCGATTGAACAATCATAAAACGCATGTCTAAAAAAATTAAACTCCAAATAACAGATATTTTCTTTATAAATTTCTTGAAAAATGGAAAATTGGAGCACAATACGAATTCTGTATTTCGCGAACATGAAATTTTTAAGAGTGCAGTATGTACTGAAATTTTATATCAAATTTCTCTCTCTCTCTCTCTCTCTCTCTCTGGTTCTTTCTTTTTGTGTTCCTCTGAATAATTGTCTTCTTTATGCTCGTTCTTTACATGCATATATCTCTTTTTCCCTCAAAAGCTCTTGAACGACCAAAGTAAGTACACTTTCTATTGTTAAAAAGAGTAAAAATAGGACCGTCGTTTGATATTTAGGAGAAATAGTTGACATCAACGGCATAGTAAGGTAATGCGGTAACCCATCGAATACTATACTATGCACATATCAAAACTTATTGAGATCACAGCATAATAAAATATATACATTGAATAAATTAAATTTTTAAAATCAATAATTTTTTCGTTAACTAGAATCTTTGATCTTATATCTCTTCATAAAAATTATATATTATTATTATCATTTAAAAGAATAAATGCTTGCTAGAATAATATTTGAGATTTTTCCGTAATTTTGAAGGTATTTACGTATTGTGAAATAAAAAAAAACAACGTAATTTATTATTGTATTATAAATTATAAAGAAATAAGTTTCAGCTACGCATTAAATATAAATATGTTAAATTAACTAAAAATTAAAAGTTATCAAAGTAAATTTCTATTTTTTATTGAATCCATGACATTTGCTTCTAGAAAATTTTTTTAAGAAATACCCTTGTCTTTGTATGTACGATTATAATTACCGATAAAAAACATTGTTTTAATGTAAGTAAAAACTATTAGAAATATAATATTAATAAGTGCAGTATTAATACAAAAAAATGGTTACTAAATTAAAATAAATGTTTATATATAAAATTCGGCATTAACCAATATCAATATCTATTAGATCAATTTATTTACCTATGCATTGGATGTGTAATACATATTCTAAAATTACTATTAGTTAAATTAAATATGCAAATTTTTATTTTTCAACATTTTAAATCAATATTTTTTTAAAATTTAATATAAACGAAAGTTATTGTGAATAAATGGTTAATTTATTTTATTATAAAGATATAAGATTTTCATTTCTAATTTCATTTTTATTTTATAAGAGCATTTATTATAAATGTATTTATTAATGCATTTCATTATAAATATCTGTATTAAAAAGCACGTGTTTTCATTGAAATAATTTATAGACTCGCAAATTCGTATTATTTATTAACAAAACATTCTCAGTCTAATATTTAAATAAATTTTCTATTAAGTCTTTAATTCATTTTTAATTTAAAATTTTTAAACTTGAATTTAATAGCGTAAGTGACTAAAAATTTATTTATAGCACTGCATTGATTAAACAAAGTATTTCGTTTAAATTTATGAATAAATTATTGAATAGTTTAATTAATTTTAAAATTATGGATTAGATAAAATATAATTTATAAAATAAGAACATTAGATACAAATTTATATTAAATACGTAATTTTAAACATTAGTAAAGGCACTTACATTACTTAGAGGTTCGCACTATAGTATAAATTTAAAAAAATAATAAAAAATTTTCAACGATTAAAATTAGAAAATTCAAAGTAATTCGATAACAAATATTTTTCAATTTAATTACTATAGATTAATTTCAGAATAAGATTTTAACAAATGTAAAGACTGCATAAATAAATAATAGTTTTATTTTTCATAGTTTTTACATGACGTTAGAAATATAATGATATATACAAAATTGCGTAATAATGAAAATATCTTTTTATAGTTTATCTATTATTAAAAATTTACTCGATAAATAATTATTAGAGTTTTTTTCATAAAGTCTTATTCTAAATATTTTACTAATTGAAATATAAAAATATTCTGAGGCATTAAAAAAAAATAAAAAAATGTAATGCCATAATTTATTGCAAATATTATTCAATTTAATAATAAATTTACAATTAAGTATTAAATGTAATTGTATTTATAAATGAATGATAATTGTATACAATGAATGATAATTATTTCAATTTACATTGAATAAATAGATATTTTTAAATCATACTATACAACATCATGTTTATTACTAATGGTTCAGGTAAAGAAAATTAGTTCATTAATTGAATATTAATCAACAAACTATCGATATTACGATTTCAAAATACATACGAATAATTGTTTTTATAAAAATTAATGTGTCTACGTGTTTATACAATACATAGAAAGTATATATTCAAAATTTATTTTCATGTAATAAATTTTATGTATTAACACAAGTCATTATTATTTATTATTAGAATATGTTATTATATATATATTTATTATTATTAGAATAGAATTGTAAAGAAAAAATTTTCTTTCTATTAAAATAGATTTTAATAAATAGAATCAAAGAAAAATTATATAAGCAAAAGTAAAATTATTTTACTTATCTTCAAATAGAATCAACTTAAACAAATGTTCGCTATAAATAAGTTAAAGAAATATTTTCGCTTTAAATTCATTATATTTGCAAAAAAGAGACATCGCAAAAATCTAAAATGTATAGTAATTATAGTACTTCATAAGTCAATTAAATCAACAGACTCTTTTTACATTTTATGTAGCAACTATGTTTCTACAAATGACTTCGATAACAATATTTAAAAAATAACTATTGTAAAGGACCCAGAAGTAATATTAATATTTTGTATTTTGTAATATAAATAATCAAATAATAGAAATTTTATTTTCTGATAGTTTCCATATGTGTGAGAAAATAAATATAAAGTGAGGTATATAATTATTCCTTTTTTTGTTTATTTTATAATTTATGAAATTACATAATTTTTTATAATTATTCCTTTTTTTGTTTATTTTATAATTTATGAAATTACATAATACTTGCGAATAAAGATTAAAGTAATATACCTTATCGACTTGCAGTGTCTAAAACTTTAATGAAGTCAATTCAAATTTCTCGGATAAGTTTTGTTCATTTCTAATTACTGTGAAAAAACTTCTTTCATAATTAAACTATATGGGAACTTTAGAATAATTTATTGCTAAATATTATGGTGTGTGATGGACTTGTAAAATATATACGGAAATCTGCGGTCTTTTGAATAATTTATCAACAGTATTAAGTACATAATATTACATAATGCGTAAATATTATGAAATATGGTTTTAATATAATAATTGATGAATTTCAGTAGTCACTTAAAATATCAAGCTACTTAATATTATAATCAGTCTCACCACTTTTAAAATTTGTATAAACAAAAATTCTTTCCCTGTATCTCTTTCATTTATAAAATTTCTACTCCTCTTATATCATAACCTTAACATAAAAAAGCAAAATATTTTGAATAATAATGTAGTCACTTTGTTTTGAACATAGACTTTTTATTTTAATGAAAAGAATGCGTAAAAAAATAGAAAATAAAAAATTGCTTTGACAGAAAGAATTATAGAGCTTAGTTCATCTTGAATTGTAGAATGATTACCGGAAATTCGAGCGTCCATATCTAAATCCATTATTCAAAAGGCCTTCCAGCCTCTCTATGCCCATATATGAAAACACACGAATATAGATAACATCACAATTCCTCTCGAATGGTAGGTACCCTTTGTCTCACAAACAAGAACACGAAACATGGGACCTGATGTTCGAGGTTAGTATTTACTGCACCAAGTAATTATTTCGATATGTGCGTGTACCTACATGACGTTTGTGATATGATGTTTTAACATTTCTTGAAATTAAATTTATATCCATACAAGCGTTACGTTTTGAACTACTTTAGTTATTAATCTTAACATTATATTTTTCTTATCAATTTAAAAAAGACAATAATTGAACGGAGTTTTTATAATGGCAATTATGATAATTAATTATTTTAATAATTATCAATTATTATAATATGAATATCCTTTCATTAGATTGAAGTGAAATATTTTTTAATATAATAAATAATTATACACGAGTAAATAATTCGTATTTTAATGAAATAAATTAGGTGCATTATGTGTTTAACATATTTTATTTTATAGTGTGTACCAAGTAGTTCTACTCGTTAATTCTGGACTTCATCAAATCTAGTAAAAATTTTATAATCGCATAAAAAATGGATTTTTAATAACATTTTCTTTTAATTGTAGTTATATATTTCTAATAAGCTTTAAATTTGATACATATTGTTTTCGATTATCTGTTAAAATATTAATGCAAAAGTTCATTCGGGTACAGTTTTAAGTTAATTTTGACAAATTTTGCAATTATGTTTAAGTTACTGCTTATTTTAATTTTCCATTAATATAAATATTAAAAAAAAATTTGTTTAAAATTTAGGCTTTGCATCTTAAGAAAAATAATATCATATTTAAACGTAAGATATAAGATTGATATTTCATATATTTTTATTTTTTTTATCCTAAAAGTACCCATTATTTCACTTAAAATTAATTATTTATGCATTAAAATGTTTAATTATATCTACTTATATACATCAGCAATCTCGTATAAACAGTACAGACAACTTCAGAAATTATAAAAAAAACTTTTAATATCTGATATCGAGAAAATAGACACTTATTCTAAAATTTTACTACTATCGTAAAAAGTTTATATCAAAAGTTGAAATATCCTTTTTAATTATACTATTAGGCTAAGAGTTGAATTTTGGATAAAATTTATGTTTTTATTTTAAGAAAAGTATCCAGTCCGAATACACATTTATTTACACATTTCACATTGTATATATAGTATTTAAAATATTAAAGAAAATTAAGACTAAACTTATCCCTGTGACTACCGAAAAGATAAAAAAATTTAATTTGTTTCTTTTGTTAATTTCATAGCCATTATGCAAACATAAAAAGTCTTATCGAATAAAAGAGCGGCGTATAATGTTATATTTCATTTGTTTGTAAAATTTATAAGGTAGCAAAACTTATATTTACAGTGTGAAATGACATTCAAAAGTTAGACTTCTAAGAGAATTTTACAGGATAATATTCTCTGATATCAGCACAGATGAATAGTTTTCGGCCATTCTTTAAGATTTCGTTCCACTTTATAATGTTTTCGTTATGAATATTTAACTACTAATTGTTTAGCGAAACGGCTTGTTTAACTTTCCGTGAACGCACTTGCATGCGCAAAACTCTAATTTTCGACATGTTTGTGCTTAACTCAAGTTGCATAGATCTGGAGACATACGGCATTACCTCCAATCCATATGAACTCCTCTCCTACTTGCTTTATGTAAATGCATAGTCACCTAGTTTTACACGAGTCAGTGGTTGTTTGCGCAGATGCTGCATGGAAACACGTAGTAGAAGATATAGGAGACTCACGGATAAAGACCCACTCGTTTTGTTTCCCCAGTAAATTACTCTGCCGTAAGGCAAAGAGCTAAAGAGGGTAAATTTTACTCATTTGCAGTCAACGCGCGTTCTATCCCCAATTTAATATTCGTACGTACATTTATATTTATGAATTATTCTACGTTAAATAGCACAGAAATCGAAGATTATTGATTCTGTTAAATTATAAGCAATGTTTTTTCCTTCAAATTTCTTGTTTTATATATCTCAAACTGATTACGATAAAAATTGTGCATTTCATAACACAATTTATAGTCTGCTTTTTCCAGTTGTTAAACACACCTACAAGCAAACTTCAACTTTTACATCTAAATGTTAAAGCTTTCTTTATAAGATTAATATCACCTGTACTTCCTATATAATATTCTTAGGGTGATTATTTAGAAGTAGAAAATAAGTTAGTCAACTACTACGATTAATCGTTGAATAAGCACACCGTTATAAGATTTCGCAACACAATTTAATATCTAAAACATTTTAAAAATTTAATAAAAAAAATACAATATTTTTCACATCTTAGAAAGCCGTATCAACATTTTACTTATATTTTCGTTTTACCAAATTTTATAAGAATGAAGATTCTTTCATTAATTGAAATAATATATGAACTTGAATCTTAAACGTAAACGAACTTTCTATCAAATATTTTAAAATTTGGCATCAACTCATCGCATTTGATTCTATATACGAAAAGAGTTAGTAGATATAATTAATGAGTAGATTTTCGGTCGTTTTGACATCTTTTATATTTATAGTTCTTTCTATTTATCAATGACTGAGGTCCCTTAATCATCATATCAATATTCAAATTTTACAAACCATCTAAAAGCATTTCTTCTATAATAGGCTTTGAACTTGAAACTTCTTCATAATATTCCTGATAATTTGTTTCATTTAATTTTATGTCAGGTTAGTAAAAATTATTAACTTCAAGGAATTGATTTTATTCACGAATAGTTATTTGAATATGCAATGTGTAATATAAAATTTAGGGTGACTTATATTACTCATAAGATAATAGAGAATATTATCAGTATTATTAATTCTTTTTAAATATTAATTAAATATAATAATTGAGAGCTTGAGGAATTAATATAATAAACTACTAGTAATATTATATAAAACGTCATCAGCTAAAACTAATATTTTTTATTTATCAATCAATTAAATTTATAAATAAATACATTTTCTGAAAATTAACTTTATATTCATGAATATATTTCTTTAAATTTTTAATGATTATTTTTAATAGTTTTATACGTATTAAATCAATTGATACACAATAATTTATATAACTTTAAACTATAAACATATATTTTATCATTTAATTTACTCGTATATTAGTAAAAGGTAATTTCATTATTACAGAATAGACTTTGACTTGCTTAAAACTGAATTTATTCCAAAACCGTTTTAATATTTTTTTTAAATAGAATAATACATCGGATAATAACTTTTTAATACTATTAATAAATTTAAAATATTTTTGATTTATTTGGAAAACTTGGAATAAATAATAGTAATAATACACAGAGACTCAAATAAAAGAGAGTAAATAAAAGTAAAAAAAATGAAAAGTTAATTAAAATATATCAAAATTATAATATACAAATAATTTTTATTTTATTTAATTTTAATTATTCCTTTTATAACAAATTAATTTTACAACAAAAATATTAGATAATTTGTTTCATTTAATCAAACTGTAATAAATATCAGTAAATAATCCTACTATTTGCTTTTTGTAAGTTTTTTTTAATTGCAGAATTACAAAAGTAACATTGAAAAAAATTTTATTTAATTTTATTTTAGAATTTTATTTTATAATTGAGCATTGCAATTATGTTATATTTTTCTAACGCAATGAAAGGAACATGGGCATGTTTATGTCTAATGTTACACCATCAATGAAATCAATGAATTGGGGAAAGCCTGATACTGACACTTGCACAACATCTAATATGTCATATATATATATATATCTAAAATACAAAAGTGAATAATAATAGATAGAAGAAAAAGTATAAGACGAAGAAGAAAATTATATTTTGAAACAGTACGCGTGGCATGTTATTCAATTAGCACACCTATTAGATGCTATATCTGTTCAGTTGCATTATCTCCGACCCAGTTATTACGAATATTAATTTCAACCTTTACAACCCTAAATGTCAAGTGTACATTCTATTATTATTCATCCTTCTGTGTGATAATTAATGTAAACAATGGTTACATAATTTTTTTACAAACGTAGATCTATTGAAAATATTTTTATTTAGTCTGTTGAAAATAATAATATTAATCAATTTATAAGTTACCGAGTTGCTTCTTATTATCACTTAAAATATGCTTAAATTTTTAATTATCTCGTTATAAAAGCTAAAGCATAGACTACGAAAGATTTTATTAAGTCCTCTAAAGAGTACATAGGATATGCACTTATTTATGCATGAATTTAAGACAAAGAAATAAAAATTTTATATATCGTTTTAAGTAGGTCGATTTTATTAATGAAGCAGATACATAAAAACAAATAATCTTACTTAAATTTAAAAATTTGCTTGTTTAAAATTTTTATTTCATAAAAGTAGTATGATGATTGGAAATATTTATGTGCAGTCACATGAAACATTTATAATTAAAAATGATATTGGTTACTGCTTATAATTATATGATTCAGTCATTAAAATTGAATAACTTTTTTAATAGAATATTAAAAAAATTATTTATAAGAGATATTCTTGATAAAATAAGAAATTATTTATAATAATTTAATAGACCATTAGATACAATAATTAAAAATAGCTACTTACATTAACAATATTTTAGCATAAATTATATTTTTTTATTTTTCATGAATAATAAATAAAATAAGTAATAAAAAAAAAATAATTAATTCATATTATACTACATTACATTTAAAATAATGAAATACCGGATTAAAATTTTTCTAATATAATTTAATTTTTAATTTATTTTTTAAATAAAAATTTTAATATGCTATTCTCTTTCTTATATTTAAAAAAACATGAATATTTAATAAATTCATGAAAATCATTATTCAATATTATTTCATTACAAATTTATCAGTTATTTAATAAATTTATATACTAAACTAAAAAATATAGATATTAAAATATTTTATTATTTCAGTATAATTATAAAATGGATAATTCCAAAATTTAAATATGTTTAATAGATTTTGAAAATTATAAAAAAAAAATTTATAAATTAATTAAAGAAAATACTAAATTTTTTTCATATTGAAATAACTGCGATTATAAAATGCTATACTAGAACATAATTTTCTAATCTTAATTTAATTAGTTATAACATTATTATGAAATAACACTTATTTTCAATTAAACTGTAGTAATTTTCCCAACACGTATTTCCTTTTATATTACAGATGCAATAAAGTTAATTTAAAAGTTATTTATATTTATTAATTAAATAACGCTTGTCTTAAAATATTATAAAACTTATATTTAAAAAAAATAATTTTTAATTACATTTCCTATAAATGTATATGGATCTACATACTTAGTAAATTCATATTTATACATAAATTAATAAATTATTAGATTTGAATCTGGTTCTTTGATTTTATAAATTATGCATTTCTTTTGATTTATCAATCTTAAATTGAAGTTTAACTTAGTGCTAGTTTTATAAGTGAAACATATTCGCTGTCACTCTCCAAGTATTGATAATTATAAAAAATTATTATTTTAAACTATAATTCGTAAATCTGTACATAATTTAAATTTAGAAATTTCATCTGAATTAATTTTAGTGAATTTAAAACCAATAGTAGTTGCATTATTAAATTTCTTTTTTGGCAAAAACAATTGCAGCTACATAATTTAATTAGTCTACAGAGGATTCGTTTCAATATTAGAGTTCACTTTTTTTTAGCAACCAAGGATATCAGACAAGTTTTTGCAAATAATCACAATCTTATAAGTATTGAAAATTTTTTCAAAATCAGTAACTTTTGTAATACTTAATAATATATATGTTTAACTATTAATGAAATAGGATTAGAGATATTTAACAATGAACAGGCGTGAAAAGTATGAAAGATATGGAACGATATTTGAAATAAAATTTTAAAATAAAAGGAATTAGATGAGGTTTTATGAAAAAAATCTTCTAGACCGTCAGTATTCGTATAAAAGAAAAGGTCTAAATCACCCTCGGAAAGATAAAAATAGACCCTTCCAATTCAATGTAGTCTCTCAGCTAATTACTGAAATGATCTAAACAAGTGTGACATTCGTGAATCAATCATTTCGTTAAACGTATATTTTCGAATCCCCAATATATGGAGAAGAAAGTGTTAAATTTAAACCACCACATGACTTTCCTGTAACATTTGAAAATGAAGAATCATCTACAAACGTACTTAAATAGCTCATTTATTTGAATAACTTCTTAATATTATGAAACGGCCCAAAAGATTCTCTTCCATTATGATTCTCCAGGTAAAATAATTTGTTTCATTTTGAAATACGTTTAGTGAAATAAAAACAACCATATAAGTTCATCGAGTGATTTAGTCACTGAAATAGCAGTAATATTCTTCAAGCTTGCCACTCGCAGAATCCACACACAATTTTCTCAATTCCCTCAAGAATCCTCTTATTTGGTATTTCGACTTCATTATATGTGGATACGCGCGCGGATTACGGTACTCTGTTTACAGCCTAATTATAACACAGAGCATTGAAATAGAGCTTCAACAGTGGAGTCGCAGTTTCATGTCAGAGATATGTTTGGAGCCATTCCCTAGCTTCTTCAGTCAACGGGCTCGAGCCCATTCTCTCGCCTTAACTGTATGTTTGATGCTCGACTTAAGTGTACATGCGCTGGAACACCTAGGATGTGAGAGCAATTGAACTGCTAGTAATATTTCAGAATAATGAGCTGCCTAATGGGGTAAATCGTAGCTAAAATACTTGAGAAATGTAGTTCGCTAATTATTTGAACGAAAATCTTTCGCCATTTTGGATGAAAAATCTTTTGATGATTTATTGCGTCGCTTGAATACTGCTATAATACTAATCATCTAGATTTAATTAACAAGTGAACGAGCTTAAATCTAATTCCGAGCGTACCGTTATAATTTAGTTTCATAGTAGTTTTTTTAATATTTTTGATCAGTATTAACTAATTTTTTTCACGTCTAATTGTCATATACGTGTATTTTTTATTGAAATTATATTATTTAATAAAGGTACAAATTTTCTTTTAAACGTTATTCCGTACTAGTAAATACTAAAGTAAAAAATAGTTAAGTGCCTGCTTTTAAAATAGCTACGATGAAATTAATTTGATCTGCAGTGTTTTGATTTTCACTTTTACTTATTCCAAATTCGTATAAACAAATTTATTAAACTTCTCCGAATCATTAACTAAATTTTAAATAAATATTTAACCCTAAACAAATTTGCATATGAAATGTAAACAATTAACGCTTATGGATAAATATTGTTTTTTAAAACGACCATTTCGTATTATCTTAGAGTAAAGATTAATCCAAATTAAATTATTAGTAAATGTTAATGTATATTTCTTTAAAAAATTTCTCTATAAATAAATTACCAAGCATTTTATATATACAAAAAAATTATGTAATTTTGAAAAATACCGTATTTAAATAAAAATCTAAATAATAGTATGCCATAGTATATAAGTGTATTGATATATTATGTTATTATAATAATTGTAACGTAATTTCGTATGAAGGTGTTTAGATTTTATGTGAACTAATTTGAACTTTATAGGTGACATTAATGATATGTGCTATTTCTATAAATGGCATTAAACAATTTATTACATAATAATTTATAGTATATATTTTATATTGACATAGTACGCTTGATAAGTAATCCATGATTATAATAGTATATATTATATTATAGTACAAACAGTATTAGTCATAAATCACAGATGACAAATGTGATAACATTTTCTATGTTATGAGAAAATATAATTTTCAGTTTCGAATTTATTATTTTTATACTTTTTATAAAATAAAGTTTATTATAAATTTTTCTTTATTTTATATATAGTTTATTTAATATATATATTTTTATATTTAATATATTTTATTTCTCAATGAAGTTTGAAAATGAACTTTCTTATAGACAAATGACTAATCAGAGAAAGACTTTTTAATTTGTAGTATTATATTAAATTTAATTGTATTTTGCAAGGTTAGTGAAAATAGATAAAATAATACACAAGCATTTTATTTAATCCATTTAAACTATTCAATTATATAACAATATTAAAATAATGGAAAGTTATTGATAACAATACTAACAACAACACTTATTGATAAAAAAAATGTTATAATACTAAAATTAAACGTTTACTTCTTTTCTTTCGTACGAGTATTAAAATTATTCAATACTTTCTCTAATTTATAATAACAAAGAATTTTAAACCAGTTTTTATACGAAAACTATACAATTAAACTGTATATTAGCTATTGAATATTTCTAAGTTCATATAATCTTAAGCGTTGGTTATTGACTCAAAATAATTTATTGACTGATTAATTCTTGTTGAATATCATATGTAATAATAACCTTTATTATAGATAAAAAGAATTGGATCAAATTTTAATAAGTACCTTTTTTATATTAGTTAAATTTTTTCTTATTAAATTTATTTAACATTCATCATCCAACTTTAAATTTATAATAGCCTATAAAATTAATTAATAAATTCAATTTAATTATTCAAAAGAGTATGTAAAATTCACAATTGAATAAAAGCTGTATTTATTTTATAAAATAACAAACTCAAGCATTTTAAACGAAACTACTATCAAATATAGTATTCACATGGATATTTATCATTGTATTTTGATTAATTTTGAAAATAGTTCAGATTAAAGTTGCATTAAAAAATACTTTTTTTTACATTAAGCAGTTTAATAGCGAAATTATGAAACTAAAGTTTTAATGATATCATATTTTTTTACATAAATAAAAGTTTTACTCAAAGACTTTCTTCAGTTAGTTTTTTTTTATTTTCATAAATTATAAAAAGCTACATAAACCATAAAAATCATTTAAAATTACATTATTATTATATATCAATTATAATTAATGAGACATAATAATTACGATTAGAAAGAGGAAATTAATTCGGATGAATAATAATTATATTAATTATTACAAGTTTTGTCTATTTAAAATATGAAATGAAAAAATTCTACATTTTTTTAATAATTATTTTAGCAAGCTTTAAAACATGCTAGATCTTGCTTCTTATCTACATTAAGACCATACCATCTTTTTCGACTAATTCACTAGACCTTTTTATTTATACTTTTTTAAATTTATTATAAACTTTATTGTAGTATTTATTTTCGATGTTACAATGTATATAAGATTACTACATAGATGTTCGAAAAAATTAGAATATTCCAATTTTGACTGAATAATCTATGAGTTTGATTCAAAATTTTTTAATTAAATTCATTTATAAAATTTATGTATCATAAAAATATTAAAACATGTAAGCATATTTCCATAAATTAGCAAAAAAATAATAATTAAACTTTTTAATGAAATCGTGATTAAAATTGAATCGAATATACGTAACAACAGGAAAATTTATTTTCAAAAATTTTTTTGAATTTTTGCTGACTAGATCAACTTTTTCATGAAATTACATTTTACAATAAATAAAATAAAAAATGATCAGTTCTTAACAATATCTCAATGCTTACAATCAACGACTGATTATACTTATCAAAAATATGAGTCGGATATTAAAAATTTAGAATATTTTAATATATTAAAAAAATTGTTCTGAAATTATAGTATTATATACGTAGATGTTATAATTTTCGAATTTTCATTTCATCATTAACGTTTTTAACACATTCAATAGTTTTAAATTTAGTATGAAATTATTACAATATTAATATACCTTCTCATTATCATTTGAAACAGTACCAATAATGAAAGACAAATCACAATATTGTATTAATATTTAAATGCTTAAACTAAATCAATATGCTATATGATCTTTATATGGTCTTTGATCTTTTGATGCTTTAAATGAAAATAGTCTGGTCCATATCCGACAAATGGTAATAACTTTGTAAAATTTAAAAAAAAAATATATCACTTAAACGTCTCGTCAAATGCATGTTTTATAGAATTCATAATTTTAAATTTTTTATCTTATAGATATTACTATAACTCCTATAATTTAAAAGTTATATAAAAAAATAATGGATACTGATTAAAAAAAATAAAATGTACGCAAGAGAAAAAATAACAATTATCTATAATAAGAGTAAGATAATCTGAATGTCTAAACTAAGGTTAGACAGAATCAATTAAATCATTTTTTAATCTATCAAACTGATTTGCAAGTCTTTCATAAATTTTTGAAAGTATGTTCCTAAACGTATACAATTATAAATAGATAATTAGAAGTAGAACTAAATCAGTAGTGAATATTACAGCATTTAATTGTAAGTTAATAATTTAATTCAAATTATCAAAAAAAAAATTGTATAAATATAAAAATAATGAAAATACTTTTGAAAATGAAAAACTTTAAATGAACGTTATATTAAAGATTAATGATACTTAAATTGTTACAATGAGTTTTTCGAAACAAACATAAACAGACTGAGATTAGGAGAGGCTATCGAAAATAAACTGCGTAAATAGAAAAAAATTGCTGAAATAATAAAATTAAGTAAGGTTTATAAAATACACTTAAAACTAATTAATGTAAGCAGAAAGAAAACGAAACCTATATATAATATTTGAAATGTCAATAAAATCAAAATATCAGCAAAGCATATGTAAAAATAAGAAAATATTTCTGACCTTGATTAACAGAAAACTTAATAAATTTTATAAATAGACTTTATTTGTAAACCAGTAATAGTTTATTAAAATATAAATATTTATAAGCTGTAGTCGTTACTAGTATATCATCTAATTTACGATGTGAAATTTCGTATCAAAGAACTGTATTCTTATGTGTAGACAAACAATAATAAATATATTAAGGAAAAATAATATAACTTCAAATATCTTACATCCATAGATCAGTTCATTATGAATAGTAAAACAAAATTGGTTAAAAATTAAGTAAATTTTTACTTTTTAATACATAATGATGAAACAGAGATAGAATATATATAAATAGGTATAATTAAATCTATATACATTTTATCTACTAGAAAAATCATTGTGTAATTATTTCTGTAAGAAGAAGAGAACTTTCGTCAGGATTGAAGAAAAATAATTTAAAAACAATGAAAAATTGTACGCTCTTAATATAAAAAAATATTCCTATTCATTAAAAAACAATTTTTAAATATAAATTATATATTAACATCCGATTCGTTAATTTAGTATAGAATAAAACCATTAAATTATTCATTCATTATTTTGTCAAAAAAAGTATATAAAAATTGATTGTTTGTGTTTTTACATATGTATACACATTTGGAACATGAATAGATTAATTTTTTATTATAAGATAGTATTTCAAATTTCGTCAAAACACTGAATATTTTGATGTACTGTTACAATAAATTATGTGGATAAAATATAATTAATTTATCCAATGAAAGTTTTATTATATATAACTAAATATAAATTCTAGTCGCAATAATTAATTGAAATCAGAATAATGTTTTGTTCCTCCTTTTAAATTACACTTTTAATATTTTTTATAAATATTATCTATATTAATTAACTTTATTAAAATAAAACTTCGCAGCTATTTTGCGATATAATCATTTATTTAATATTAGTGAAAAAATGCAGTTGTACTATATATAAAATTTCTAAATACAAACTTACAATCGACGTAAAGAACTAAACTTGTCGTTCACTGACATCAGTATATATGCATTTTTTACCTATGCTTAAATTACACAGGCTCACAATGAACATTCGACCCACACTTAAGCAGTAGAACTCTTACCACATTTGAGTCAAGTGTCATAGTGCGAAAGGTTTCATGTGTACTTTATGGCCTTATCGTAAAGTTGTAGAGGAATGGCTAAGAACTTAAGATTATATTTCTAATAAATGTTTACATCAATTTTAAATTTAATACTAATCTGATATAAACAACTTGAAAACTTAAAAAAAAATACTTTTTCTTGAGAAGAGTATTCGAGTGGCAATCACTATTACTAGGACACAACTGCTTTAAAATTTACTCTTTCTCTAAATTAATAGTATTGTATAAATAGTAATACTTACACTTAAACTTGTTTTAGATAGTAATTTTTAGTCTGATTTGTAATAAATTTTGTGTCTAAATTGTTTATAATGCAATTACATATGCTAAATATTTTTTATTTTTTTTATTTTCTAAATTATGCAATACCTCAAATATTTTCTATTTCAATTTCGGATAAAGTAATAACTTATATGAAATTATAATTTTATTTTTTAGTTAAACATATGTGACTGTATCAGTTTGAAAAGTTTATATTTTATTTAGTATTGACGTGCATTATCTAAAATTTAGTAAATTTTCTGATTTGTTTTAATTTGTTTTCATAGCCTGGAAAAAAATAACAAATTTATTTTTACATATAAAATAATACAATTTCGTTTAATTTATGGATAAATTTTAAATATGTGAATCTTTTTTTTTAAATTTTCAGATTAATAATTAAATTTCTTAGAAATAGTATCGTAATAAATTGCGAAGAATATAGAAAATCGTTATTCTTTTGATATTCAGATAATAAATATGATTTATAATGTGTTCAAAATGTAGTTGATCCTTCTTATAAATACAATAATTGTGAAAAAGCTATAAAAGAACTTTATATACTAGACTTTATATATATTTTATACTATAGGTATAAAATTATAAATCGAAAAAAATTTAACTCAGTATTAAAATACTAGTAGAGAACAATATTAAAAAAAAAATTTAATTATTAAAAAAAAAAAAAAAAAATTTAATAAATGACGGATACTGTTCATATTTTTACTTAGAATTATGTTCATTCAAAGACCATAAATTTATTCGTACTTAAATTAAGATTAGTTCAATTTATTTTTATGACATTACAATTTGATGTACTGTAAATAATATTAAATTGACAAATTTATTTTATAATTTTCTACATATAATTAAATTTATTGTTTAATAATACTTGGTCTTCATCAGCTCAAATTAGGCAAAATTCTCGGCTTGGTGTATATACGTTTATCTAAAATTTTAAGTGATTTTATATGTAAAAAATTTAGATGTTTATGTTACCATTGCCTCCAACAGAAGTGTTTTATTTGAAATATATGTGTATATATATTTCATAGAATGTGAGAATTTGTACGTCCGAGATTAATTATTGTAGTCAAGTAGAGCACAATTTAAAAAAAAAAATTATTTAAAAAATTTTCGTTTAAGAAGTATTCTTATATTTAGGTTTATCCAGTCACATTAAAAAAATTCATTTATTAATAGTCATTTTAAATAGTTCATTATATTATTTTAAACAAATTTTTATGTAATATTCATAAATTACCCGATTCAGAATAATTTTAGATTTCTTATTAAAAATATACTATATTTTAAGTAGTATATATTTATTCCTAAAAAGAACTTACATTTTTGAGCTTTTATGTATTAGTAATATTGTAAAAAATATGAATTGATTGTACTCAAAATAGAAATATTATTTAAAAAAAGCTAATTAATGAAATAAAAATATAAAAGATATTCTTAGATATTATAATATGTAAATATGGAATATTTTTTATGTATTCGTATAAAAATACTTTTCTGATGTAAACTACAAAAAAGTTTATAAAAATATTTTGTTTCGAAGATATAACTAAAAATACCTAAAAAATTTTTTCGATAATTTTGGTATTTATAGTTTATTTTAAATATCAGTTCTTTGACGATTATTTGATACAATTTTGTTTTATTTTAAATTACACAAAACTACTACAGTAGTGTATTTCTTATTTTCGAAGACATAATTTATTGTACCAGTCTCTACAAAGTATATATTGGTCCGGTATGAAAATATTGTTCGTAAATAATATCTCCTGTCACTGTTTATTCATCTTTCCATTTTCTAGTCATAAATATCTTGTTACAATAACTTTGTTATAAATAATTTCACAAATAATTTATAATGTATATTATATAATAAATATTTTTTTCCTAAATCATTATTTTATATTATTATACGAAAAATATTATAAATTCAATTATCTAATTTCTTCAATCTGAGTGATGAAAATATGAAGCCAAATTTCATAATTAAATTAACTTTCTTCAGACGTACTATGTAGTAAACAAAGTAAAGCAGTTTCTAATTTCATTAATATATAACATGCTACTTACGTGGTTATACTAAATTAAATGTATTAAAATTCTTTAAGACTTCATTTAAAATTTAATGAATTTTGTAATGTTAATGTAATATGTGTATTATTTTTATTGAAATTAGATACATCAAATATATTTACAAATTTAAAATTAAAGTATAATATACATATATTTATGTACGTGACTGCGCGCACTACTAATGCTGTTTGTAATAAAAAATGGTTTTATTATTAATTTCTGTTTTTAAATATCATAAAATAAAACATATTTCCAAAAATAATTTTTTTATAATGATTAAATATTTTGTACATAAATATTTTGTATATAAATTTTATTCTAGTATTTATTAAATTTCCTTTCCGAATATCAAATTTTAATATGGTGTTCACATATTTAATGTACACGAATAAGTAATTATAAAGCTTTGCAATAAACTGGATATTTTCATAGTTGAAACGGCATGGTTTTATCGAGTAGATATTCTTAGTTATTTTTAGTTAGATATCGTTTAATCGTATGATCGTAGAAAAGAATAAAATCATAAGAATATTAATAAAACATAGTTTTGCATAATCTTCTTACAATAAATTCTTAAAGCATTGCGAAATTTTATTTTATAAACTTGAAAGAAGCAATAACAATATCATATAAAGTTTAATATCTTTCATAAGATAATAGTCATTATAAAGCTACAATTTTTGAAGGAATTAAATTTGTTACTGAATATATAAATTAAGTCAAAACTTATATATATATATATATATATATATAATTTATATGTACAAAACGTAGTAATACAAATGGTGTAATAGTTGTCGCATTGTACCTTCCCTATGGATCGATCTGTACTTAGTTAAGCATATTTACAGTTATAAAATTACGGTCTTACTACATCTATGGATACATACCAACTTTCCTCAGTCCCTTTTCTTGAAGTGTCATAAGATATGCAATGTGTAGCATGAACTTATTGCATTTGAGCTACTCTTCGATATTCTCTTGCGAACTTCACAGCTTGACTTAATCTAATGGAAATACTATTTTAAATACTCTTCGAAGCATTAAAACTGCGGTAAAAAATAAGCATTTCTAAATATGAAATCAGTGCTGTAAAAAAATGATGATTGAGGATCACCGATGTTAGGATTTGTTCATTGGTCGCTTAAAGTATACGAGTCTTAGCCTTTATTGACTCAGCTGCCGTGATTCTAACTTAGACGTATAAATACAACCATATTTTAATTTCCAATTCGCACAGGCGGTACTAAGAAAAAATGTATTTATATGTTGGTACACCCACGTTTACATTTAAATACACGCACACTGAGGCTATATCAATGCTCATACACTTCTGTATAATTCTCTTATTAACATACTCTTTCTGCTTGAAAAGGAAATATTAAAAATATGTCGATGTGTTCGGTAACCGCATCCACGTATTCAATTCATCTATTTAACAATATAAATACAATTATAAATAAATTAATATTTTATAATTATTAATTTCAAAATAATTTTGAAATCTTATAAAATTAGTTTTTTTTAAGACAGAGATATATTTTTATTAACTGCTGTTTAAATTCTAAAAAAATTAACATTGTAATTATTTTTAGATTATGAAAATGGATTGTGCATTTTTATGTGTAACAAAAAAATATTATATACGATGACTCATTTTATATTAAGTGTTTAATACACATAATGACCTAATAATTTTCAGTGCACTGATAAGAAATTTAAAAGATTTTCTGATTTACAGTATCGTAAAAATATTTTATTACATATTATTCAGTTATACGCGATGGAACTTTTCTACCATTTATGAGAATCTATTTTACGATGAAATATATTTTTGACCGTGAATTATAAATAATTAGATTTTAATAATTTCTGCTCTATAAAATAATAATATTTAAAAAATTATTGCATATAGCGAAACAAACTTTGTAACAAACATATGTTTTACTACGAATTAAATCAAAATTTGTTAAAGTAAATTAATAGGTTATCATATAACAAAGTTAGCTCATATTATTTATTATTTTCTTTAATTTTTCTGTCAAAAATGAATTAAGCTGCACTTTTAAATCTTCATTATTGATGTTAATACTTCTTATATTCCCCATTCATTCATATAACTCACGACAGATATATTGCATAGGTATGAGTACCATGACTAATACAAAATCCGAGACTACAATCGTCTTTCCCCCTATTATTACCTCTCTGTCGCTCTCTCTTAAATTTATTATCTCTATGTATCATTTTCTTACTCTACTATTTCTTGTATCTATTTTTTACCTTTGTGCGGTTCAATACTCAAAGCTACCACCGATTTTTTGAGAATATTTCCGTAGAAAAAAAAAGGAAAATGACAAAAATAAGAAGGGTGTCAGAGAGACAGAGAGAGAGAGAAAAAAGATAGTAAAAACAATATAAAAGAGTAGATAAAAAACAAATGGAAGGGGAACGGGACTGAAATAGTTGTCCTTTAAAAAGATTCATTTCATTTCAGCTTACGTGTATTTGAATATGTATGTATTGTCACGTGACGATTATTATTATACTGCACATAAATGTGGTAATGTATAATATGACATGGATTTCTTTACGCAAGCAAGATAAAACGATAAAAATTGGTCGACACACCCAAGAAGACGTGACGCGAGACAAATGTAGAACGCTGATACGAAGTATACGAAACGATCATCGCGTTCGCTATGGTCGTCTACAAAAGGGGAAAACCCCAAAAACAAAAGGGGGAGTTATAAAGGGAACTGATTTACCATCTTGAGGCTTTCAGTACTTTAATTTTTTGACTTCTGTTTTTCTTCCTGGTAGCGTTGCAAGTAACAACGTAAGACGATTCAATCCCGGTACCTAAATCTTGTCATTATCGACTTCCGAATCATCACCTATACTATCCACAATCTCGTTGCATAGAGTCTGAGGCGGTTATGATTTTGAACTCATGTTCATATTAACACTAGATACACATAAGAAACACTGAGTGAAAATTTAAATACATACACACGCAGACACCGATTAAAATGACAAACCTCATTTCTACAATGTTTGTAAAATTAGGGCGTATTTAAAATGAAAATAAAAATAACTTTTTGACTGATTTATAATGTATTTATTTTAAATAGAAAATAACCTAATCTGTAAATTTTTAAAAATAATTAATGTATGATAAAGAATTAAAGAGTATATATAAATCAGTAATTATAAATCTGTAAATTCATGCATAGACGCGTAGATATATTTGTGTTTGTATGTGCCTATTTATTAATTTGTCTTCCAAATATTTATCATTGTAACAACAGCATATGAAAGCCAAATTTATTATCGCATGTTATAAATCTAAATTTTAATAGAAATTTAACGTTTTAAATTCATATAATAAATGGTTAGGTAAATAGCCTATGAATCGAAAAACATCAATATCTCATTTATAACTTTATATGTATTAATTAATTTTATCATAACCGTTGTTTTCTTCTAAATAAATCCGTATAATCCAACAAAATGTAACAGATAATCTCGATAAATTATCGAGATCATATATAAAATTGTCAACAAGTAATATATTATAATTATATTAGTTACATATTAAAAGTATAAACTTTTGAAAATAAATTTTATACCTATAAGGTTATAAATTTAATACCATTCAGTATTAAATTTGGAATCAAGGAACTCAAAGCCTCATAAAGTGTTGCATTTTCTATAAACGAATATGTTTTTTTATATAATATACTATATTAAAAATATATTTGTATTAAAAACATGTATTGATATTATCAATAAATTTTCAAATACTAGAAACATACTCGTGTTATATTAATAATGAATTTTATCACTGATCGGGTATCAAAATATGAAATAATTTGTTTTTTTTGTTTCCTATTTAGCTTAATAAACATAGTTTAAAATAATGTCAAACAATAGTTTTCACATTATTATCATTAAAATGTAGAAAAAAAAATGTAAAAGTTTTTATAAAACATTATGTTGTGTTTAAGGTTGAATTAATTAATCCGATATCTTGTTTTAATTATTTATTCTAGTTACTTTATTAACAACATAGACACCTATATATATATACACTAAGCGGCGTGTGCGATAGAGTCACTTGCACAAATCCAACTCTCTCGTGCCGTCGGTGTCGGGCCGAAACCCTTTTCGCTTTTCCGCTTATTGCCTAATATTAATATTTGTTTAAAATCTAAGTAAAACTAAAACTAAGGCTAAGGGCCCTGTACCCGTGACTCTAGGAGTCTTAGGACGTCCGATCCCTTTTGCAGTCGGGCCGGGCCCGAGTTGTCGTAACCTCGGCGGCGCGGCAAAAAACCGGTCGGCTCGTCGCTGTATGCGGCGCATATTTTCTTCAAATATATGCCACAATTACATTATCTAAATTTTCAGTCTGTCATACGTTACATTTAAAACCAATATTGCACTTACTATACTAGAAAAACAAGTGTCACAAAGGATTATAAAATATTGGTGTATTATCTAAAATTTATATTTTATGATTATTCAAACAAAGAAAAAGTTGAGAATTTATTTGATTCGACAAAAATTTAATGAAAAGTTGATTAGAAAATTCCGTTTTTGAACAAAATGATCTACTTTATGAATAATGAATGAAAGTAAAAATAAAGTAATAATCCATGTACATTAATTTGTAATCAAAATTTATAAAATATTTGAACTTTAAATTTAACGATAATTACACTATTATTTCTCTTTAAATAGATAGTATTAAAGATTAATATACTAAACGTTATAGTGAAAAAATAATGAACAATAAATGAAATAAGATGAGAGTTTATTAGTTTACTTAGGAATTCTTAAAAAATTAAAATGTAACAGAACAATCAAATGTTGTTTCTATCGCTTCCTTTTAATTAATACCAATATTTATTTATCATATGATAATATTAAAAAAAAATTAAAACAATTAAATGGCTAAAAGAAGAAAACATGGCTCACTTTGAAAAATTCCTTCTTTTGATGAATTACATTGTGTGTGTTCTACGGTATGTAATAAAAAAATTCTTATAAATCTTTTAATGAAATTTTTAGAAAAATTTAAATTAATATACAGGTACAATATTTTCTATCAGGAGTTTATCATTTTTAACTATAAATATTAGTTCGGTTCTTATTTTAATTTCTTACATTTTTTCAACAATGGATTAAAAAAATCTTTCTACAATAACGATTGTTTTTCTTGATTTCTAAGCTTATTATTAAAAAAATTACACAAAAATTACAATATTTTTCATCCAAATTTCTCTATTTGCATAACTATAAATATTTATCATATTTGATTTTATTAATAAATATTGAATGATCGAAATTATTTGAAAAATATAGTTAAATTTTTACGGGATACGTTTTCATTCGAAGCATGTTGCAAACATTTTAATTATTATATCAGGAATAACTATCTTAAAGTTTTCATTTGAGAATTCTATTAGAAGACTCTATGAAAAATTGTTATTCTATAATATAAGTAATGACTAAAAAATACGTAGTTTTTACGCATTGTACGTGTTGTGCATCACACACGTGACATTAAGTTTTCATTATAATTCTGTTATATAAAAACAAAATAAGTATAAAGGTATTATAAAATTAATATAAATAAAAAAATCTGATATTACGTAAAATTTTAGAATCATACTTTAAAGAAACTTTAATTTGAACAAAATTTGAATATTACTTGAATTTTAAATTAAAATTTCGATTCAATTTTGCATTTAAAATTTTAACTAGCTATAATCGAGTACAATCCCAACAGACTCATTTCGTGTCCTCGAATGCACCCATTGAAGCCGGTGCTCAACATATAACAACAATACTTGAACGTTGCACCCATGAAATCCAGGATACTGACGTGGGATTTTCAAATTGATCATTCCAATAGTAATAAGAGCAGTACAAGGAGTAAAGATACCTGAACAATAGAAGCAAGAAGTTATAAGAATGGAGACTTTTGCGATCGCAGGGTTGGCTCTCAACACTTCTCAGGGTACGCGATTACTCCGGGACTCTGCGGCCTCTTGGGTCTTTCCAGTTGAAATTCTGAATCTCTACGTGGCGATCACCTTCTTGACCTCACTTATACTCTCGACTACATCTGGATTCGAACGCGGTTAAGAGTTTGAACTTACGGAAATTGCGCTCACCCATAAACCCATACTAGGACACTCGACGCCTGTATATACATACGTATATATATCAGAAAAAAACGTACACGTAAAATATCCTAGACGTGAAGATATAAATTTACTAGACCACCATACTAAGCAGAGGTCTCTAAGTACTACGGTGTAATATAGATAAGCATTAAATAAAAAATAAAAATTCACATATACTTGAATTCGTCTTTACCTTTGGTTAATTGTTTTCAACTGATATATTAAAAATTTTTGTTTCTTTTATTATTTACGTAGTGTTTATTTTATTCAATTATTATATATTTATATATTATTTACAATATATATATATGCTAGCTAAATAATATTTGTAGAGTTAAGCTGCGTTTTTTATGATGTATTTTAATTTTTGCAGTTTTATTATTAAATAAAGTACAATATTTATTTAAAAAAAGATAATATGAAAGAATATTATTAAAGATTTATTAAACTTTATGATATTGTACATGCATCTATACAAATGCATATAGATAGTAATATATACTGAACTTTCCGCATTTTACATGTAACAATAATAAGATAATAATACGGTGTTTATATATTCTTAATTACGTTCGCTTTTATTTTTTAAAGATAAAAATAAATAAAAGTTTTCTACTAAGAATAAACAATTATATGGTGGTGCGGAAATTGAAAATTTTTAGTCTATTCCAACAACTTGAACATCCACAGTTTTATGATCAACCCATTTCCTTTACAGTCAGTCTTTCAACGGTTCTATGTTGACATCCCAACACACAAAAAATAAATAAATTGCAAATAAAATTTAATCATTTTCTATTTTAACATATCGTATTTTTTATAATAATCTATTTGTTTTATTATTTTCATTATTAATAGATACTCGATTAATTTCTACGTTTAAAATAATTCAGTAGAGTTGAATGTTTTGTATCAATTTTTAAAAATATGAAACATAACCATCATATACATATAAATATCCAATATGAAAAATAAATTATTTATATATAACATAAAATATATATTAAAACATGAACACTGCACATTGTATATTCTTAATTATTAATATTTATAGTATTCGAAACATTTTTAAATGCATAAATATTGTATACATCTAATAATACATAGAATTCATTTAAAAATAATAAGTAATAAAAAAATACAGTATATGTATGGACTTCTATAGTTAGATTCTTTGAATTCAATTTCTTTGTATTAATACGTACGCGCGCGTTCCTACAAAGCACTTTATTATTAGCAAATACGATGATGCACGATAACTAATTATGTAATTTTAACGAAAAGTAAATTTTTTTAATTAGAATCTTAATCTGTTACAATACACTTTATATTTAATATTATTATCATATTATAAATATGCGAATATAAATGCCGTTATGTTTTTTTGTGTTCGCTAGGGGATGAGTTTACACAAAAAATTGCATTTTTTTTATATTTTTGTAAATTTATCACGTCTTTTAACTAATTAAGTAAAACAATGACAGATTTAAAGAAGGTTTACTTATAGTAAGTTATCCCGGAAATTAGGTACAATAACTCTAAAGTAATGAATAACTTGAAGCTTTATGAAGACACAAGTTTTATTTAAGATGTCAATCTGCTATACATGTATAAGTATACTATTAAATTCTGATAAAGCAGCGTATCATTATGTTAACTGAGTATATTGAGTACTTTAAAGTAGATTCGATGTATAAGACTGTTAATTAATTACACTCATCTTAGAATTTAGTTGCTGTATAAAACTATTCTTTATAAAATACTTTATCTTAAGAAAAAAATGGAATTTTATTTTAATTTTAATTAATTCAAATGAATACACGAATAAAGTTATGGTAAATAAATTTTATTTTTAGCACAAATATACTAAAAAGTTTAAGATGAAAATTGATTTCTATAAACTTGACCTTTAGATATAAATACATATATATTTTCATTCATATTTTTTTTATAGACTTTTTTTTACATTATATTGTTTAGCACAAAATTTAAAAGCAATATTTTATTTCAGAGACTCACCAAATATCCATCTCTATTATTTTAATTATTTAAAATAATACCTATTTATTTAAAAAAATTTAATTTTTTAAACTGATATTTAAAAAAAACTAATTGATTTTGATTTGTTTCAAACACATAAAAATAAAAACTTCTACACATTAATGTATACTAATATATAATTTAAAAAAAAGAATAGACTGTGTTTCTACATGATTTTTCATAGCTGTAAAATATTATGTGATACACATTATAGATAAAACGTCATATAAAATATTTAAATACACATTTACACAGAAATATAGTTATTATATATTTGCCTTTAACATTCTTAATTTCTTATGTATAACTATTTTTTACTTAATTTCTCTAAAATTAATATAGTTTTATATTAACTACAATATATTAGTAAATAATGACTAAACTTATGAATGTTAAATGTGAAATCTGGTGTAATATTTTAATTAACTCTTTTTATAAAGCACAAAATTACATTCTTATATTATTTATTTACCCTATATAAGATAAAACAAATTCTAATTCAATTCAATCAAGCCTAAATGGAGACAAAGTATAAGCAACAAGAAGTTAATAATAACAGAACTAAAGAAACTAAAATGGAGCTATACTAGTTAGCCGAAAGTTATGGCGAATTTACTAGATTGTCGAGAGCTGGATACCAATCTTGTTGATATCTCTGTTGTTGTGTGGAAGCCATAAGCAAAAATATGTAGTTTTGTAAGTTTGAACTATATTTTGAAATGAATCTAAACTTAAATAAATAAAAACTAAAATTCAATGTTCGATTGAATATCAATAGATTTAAATGTTTTTCGTTTTTTATAATATTATTAGTTTACGAAAAAGTATGAAATTAGGAATTAAAAATAAAAATTAGGAAATAACTTTTTTAATATAAAATTTAATCATTAGTTTAGTATCATTAGTAGTAATATATAGTATTATTACTTATCTATTAAGATTTCTTTCGTAAAATTTTAATCAAAATACAATATTTCAGCAAAAAAGTTGTTTAATGGAATATTTTATGAATGTTATAAAAAAACAATAAGATATTTTTGAAATACTGTACAAAGGGTAAACTTTATTGTGAAACATAAGATATCATTGCGTTAGATGAGACACTTTAAAATAATGGTAAATTTTATTGTAATATATAAAAGGAAAATTTAAAAGTGTTTAGTGAAAACATTGAAACTTGTTGACATTTACGGATATGTAAATATTCTATTATTTGTATAATATTAATTCGTTTTACCACATGAAATGGTATGAAAAAATAATAATATTATAAAAAAAGGTTGTTTGAGATTATAAAGAGTAATTAAAAAATATGTATTATAGGGTTTTATATAAGTACAAGACTATCTTGGCTCGACAAAAGATTTCATTTTGTTAATAAGCAACTCGTCATCTAGGGATTACTGACTTCCCATTCCTATGGTTTACATCTGACCAGAGGCCACCATCATTAACTAAATTACATTATATTCGTGGAAATCACTTCCTCCTTATGTAATATGCCAATAATGTTGACTATATTTATATTTAGATGAAACTAAATAAAATGTGTATAAGATTTTAATAAATAATATTTATAACAAATATTAACAAGAGTATTTCAAAAACGATCTTGTTGCATAAAAATGGCGATTCAAAATTTTTAGACGTTATTGCTTCCTTGATAAGTATGAAAAATTCAAAAATATTATTGTAGGAAAATAATAAAAGATGATAATTACGTATAAAAAGAAATTGATTTTTTATGAAATTTTTATTAATTAATCGTATTAAACAAGTTTATATTATAAAAATTTCAGTTTCGCGTGATAATTTTTATTAAAATTAAGTTTATCTCAAAAAAGATATGAGTGCACAAGAAAATCTGGATGAAAATATTTTCAATAAATTTTTCAGTAAGGTTTATAAATTTATGTACACACATTTATAAAATTTATCTTAAGAAATTTTTATAATTTTTTGAATATAAGTAACGTATCTTTAAGAATTTAAAATATTAGAAGATATAAAAAAATTTGATAAAACTAAAAACTTCTTAGCTCTTAAAGTTACTGTAGTTCCTGATGTACAGCCGTAACATAAAAGTTCTAGTCCATATAATATATAATATATTAAGATTTTTGAAAATATTTAAAATACTAAATGTTATTCGGTATTTATGAAAATTATTATACACATGTATAACATTGTAAAATAAAATATAAATACAGTAAATGATTTTACTATTAAATAAATTTCAAATATTACTAGTATAAATTGAAATTGTAAAATGTATTTTAATTAAAAGCTTTCATTATTACTTACAATATTTTTATAAACTTTTCAAAATAAAATGAAAAAATAATCTTAGAAATAAAAAGCATTAGACTTTTAATATTATTTTCAATGCACCATCTTGATATAAGTATACTTAACATGTATAATTTAGAATAGATAATTAAATAAAAAAATATTATTTTCAAATAAAAACTAAAAGATTTTACCTAAATATAATTTTTTTATTTCAAAGTAAATTGTTATTGTGATTTTATTCTTATGGATCTAGACGCTAAAACATTTATTGAATTTTCTAAATTTATATTTTTGATACTTAAGTAATGCGAATATTCTATGTTTTTATTTTAAATTTGATTAATACTGATCTAACATAACTTTTTAAAAACAGTAAAATAATTAATTCTAAATGCATAAAATAATAATGAAAAACTTTAGGCATACAATAGTTTATAATTAATAAAAATATATCCTTTTTAGTTTAACTATATTCGAATAATAAAAACCCTTTTAATGTTGGTATTGTAAATGAACTTTAAATAAGAATTAAATTTCAACCAATCAGATAAATTAAATAATAATAATGGTGATTCAATTGATAAACAGATATTTACCAATGCAAATAAAGTAACGAATAAAAGTTTAATAAATAGACAAATTTTATTAAAAATTGTGTGTATTCAAATATGTTCTTCATTAAAGCTCTACAAAAATATTCATTTCCTTCAGAAAAATAAAATTAAAAACAGTAGTCAAACGCATAAAGATTTAGAAAAATGATTGTGATTATTTCATAATTTATTATTTTTTTAAATTCAACATTCATTTTAATAACTCATTTATAAGAAGTTTATAAAAATAAATACTATAAATACCAATAATTATTAATTAGTAAAAGATTCACTCCAAGCGGGATATATAAGTCTTGTAACTGGAATTTAATGGCTTTAATTTAGAAAAATTATGGATAATAAATTTTAATAGTAAATATAAATTTTTATACAATTATAATATATTTTATCTATTATCTTATATTATAACAAATATTAATCAATTATTAAGTTTTTTCAAGTAAGCAAAATATTTTCATATTATAAATCGATATTTCTGAGAAAAATTGTTGGAAACAGATTTATGCTCTTGTTAAATATGCTTTTCTTTGTTAATATGACCCAATTTACAATTTAACTGGAGTTTTAAATAAAAAATATAATTTTTCAATCTTTATCAGTCAGAAATCTATTTCATTAAATGTAAGGACAGAAATTTTCGCAATACTAATGATTTTTATTATCAATTATATAAATATGTTCTAACTTATTTTAGTTCATAACATTATTCGATTAATTTTATGGACTCGAACAATCAAATATAATTATTTATGAGATTGGATTCTATATACAACTAATACAATACAACTTCCAACCTACAAGAAAAACAATTAAAATACAAAAAATTTATTTATAATACGTATAAAATATGATTTTTTTTTTAAAAATATAATTGTGTGAAAATAACTTATTGTTATTATGTTTTTATTGGCTAACAAAAGACAAGTAATATAAAAATTCTACTTATTAAATTGAAATAATTTTAATAAATCCTAATTTAAAATGTAAAAAATAAGTATATATTAAACTGTTTTAACAAAATATTCAATGTTTTTATCTGCAATTATTGTCATTTAGAATTTTTAGATTAGTATATAAGTATGTAATCTCATTTATAACAGAAAATCTCTAGAAAAGTTCAGTACAAATACAATAATAATAATTATCTGTACAATTTTGCAATTGATCCTTTTATTTTATAATAACGAAGAAAATTTTATACCACGATTTTATAATTAATTCTTAAAAATAACTTTTAATAAATATTATAGTCTATAATTTTGTATTTAACAATAATAAAATATTTAATAAATTATTTATCATATAATGCGATTATTATTATATATTGGAAAAATAAAAAAAAAATATGAAGTAAATATAATTTTTAGTAAAATTTAATAGATTTTTCAGAAAAATTGTTATTGTAATTAAATTTAAATTAAAATTATTCTATAATTAAATATAATCTATGTTATTCAAATCTACAACTAATGTACTTCTTATTTTATTACTCGCTAAAACCATGCATGTTTTCATTCTAATATTCAATGTATTATCCCAAAGGAAATATCATCTCGCTGTCACGACAGCAAAAACTAAAATCGTGTGTCTCCGTGTTTACTTAATTAAAAAATAATCACATGCGTAAATACAATTTCTAGTACTTGTCCCTTTTCAAAAGAGCAAGGAAGCAAATAAAAAAGTCGATTCATTTCAGACTCTTGCCGGATATATTTTCATGTACTTGGATTAAGAAAAAAATAAAAGTTAAAACAGCAAATGTAATATAAATATAAATTAAAATATCGACGAACAAACATAAAAACGAATTAAAAATGTGTTTCAATTTGTTTTAAAATGTAATTACTCGAAAGCTGTAATTTTATTTTAATAATAATTAGAAGTCTGACAATTAATCTTTATATATTGAGTATAAGAATTGATATTAATTATAAAATGCGTTTTTATTATTAAAATGTAATTTACAATTCTATGTATGCATATATATGCATGTGTGTCAGCTTGTGCTCCTTATATGCGTGGTGTTTCACTTTTGTTTTATATATATTCCGTAGGTAAGCACATCCTTGTACAAAATATTTTTAAAAGATTGTCAAACTAATGAAAATACTAAAAATAATATGATTAACATTATAATATTGTTTAATGTAAGAAATATGTGAAATTTGTGATACTAAAAAATATGATTAAAAATATTAGTTCAGAAAAATAATTTTATAAAAATACCAGTACATTTGAAGAATGATAATGGAATTCATGTAAGAACCAATGATGTAAGCACAAAATCAATTATTTATATAAAATTAAATTTTTTATAAAATACTAAATACAAAATTAAATTCTTCTTAATGCTTTTATGTAGCTATTGTTAAGTAACTTAATTTTATGAAAATTTAATAAATAAAAATAAGATGATTTTTAAAACATTTAAATCGATAAAACGATAGTATTTAAGAGTTGATAAAAACTTGCGAATTGGAGTAAAAAATTATAGACTATATAACCACTTTTTCTAAAGGAAACTAAAATAAGCACGATCGATTTTTGCTTAATAAAATACATGATTATACGTAGAAGTATAACCAAAGTAGACTCATTCATCTTAAATCATGTTAAAACTATAAACGAAAGGATTAACGCAGCTTACTAAATTAAGGATAAAAGGTAATTACGAGTATGTGTCCGATAATTAATTACTACACTAAAGTTTTCCTTTTCTAAATTTTACACAGTCTTGATAAAAGTGAAGGTTATGTGACTTTTGGTCTGATTACGAATATTATGACTTAATTGAGACTCTCACCTTAAATTCGGACTTCTTATGACTTGGCAATATGTAATCTCTTATCACTGATATTTTTATGGTCATGATTAATTTTAAACAAGAATTGATATTTTATCACAATTTTAACGAATTAATTACATATTATAAAATTTTGAATTACTTTTGAAAATGAAAATATCGGAAAACCATTTGTTATAAAAAATTTTGTTTTCTATATTAATTCAAATTTCTCGCATCGATGAGAATAGACGAGGTATCTAAAATTTTGTTGCTGCTCTGCTATTTTATTGTTTTATGCAAATTACAATAGATGTGTTCTTAACGGATTATTATTATCACTAAAGTTTTCCACGCAATATACAGGCAAAAATATAATTAAAAACTATTATATTTTAATTCCTTAATATTTTTAAAAATCTATCTTTAATACAGTTTATTACGCGGTAATTTGAAATATATAAACGTCGATAATAATATGATATAAAATTTATTACTTTGTTCTTTGCGTTAAATGAAAATTTACAATATTAACTTATTCATAAAGTAATAATTATGTGATGATATATCCAAAACCTATGTTATCAATAACACAGAAAATTTAAATATACCTATATATGCTTTTATTATTTTATTTTACCTTTTTTCCATTTTTCAAACGTTGGAAAGTATTTCAAAATAATAATAAACGTAATAGAGCAAAAAATTTATAAGTTGTTATATAAATTTATATATTGCCAATACTTCACATCCTAATACACATATTCTTATCCGTAATTTATTAAATTTTTTCACTTCGATGTAGCATCGAGGTAAACGATGTGGCTCGCAAAAAGAATAAAAAAGCACTTCGTCGAATTGCTTGCCAGTGACGACCTTTCAGGTAACTCCTGGTTTCGAGAATCTCTCTTTTCTCAGAATTCTGAAGGCCATATCTCAATTTCAGATACGATGCCCCCTTTATATACCTTGGCTACAGTGAGAACGCATTAATTAGCTTTTTCTTTTTTTCTTTTCATTTATTTCTATTTTAGTCATACTGTTTCCGTTCTTCTTAAACAAGATCAAGCACACATATCGTCTTAAAAAATGATGGACATTTTTGACGAAGCAAAAAGCATAGCAAATCTGAAAGTTATAGTTGCAAATACGAGTTTATAGTTTTTTAATTAAATGTAAAAAGTAGTTAATAGATTATCTTCATAATTATCTTTGAATGAAAATATATACTATAAGAGTTATACTTTTCGTAAGTTAAATACAATTATTTTAAACTTATAGCATTTTATTTATCCATTACTTTATTTTTGTAAAGAATTGAAAAATAATTATGTAATCTACGTTTATATTTTTATTTATGCATTAATGCTTACCATTATTATAATCGCATGAGAATTTTACTTTAATTCGATTCAGACCGAAAATTATATTTCAATATAATTCTTAATATGAAATTTATAATACAAATGTTTAGCATTTTTAAAATTATTATAGGATAATTGTATTAAAATTAATGATTGTATTAAATAAGAACTTTTTTAATTCTGTTACATAAAATAAATTAGAAATTTATATAATAATAATAAATAATACAGTAATAAAATATATATATATATATTTATTTAGAGAGAGAGAGCATAATATTTATAATAAAAAATATAACTGTTATATTTTTTCATTGGTTTTATATTTTTAGTTTAACGTTATATTTAACTTTTTCATTTTTTTTTTATAATAAAATGTCTAAATAATTAATATAAAATTAAAAATATGAAGTGCGGTATCATATCAAATACAACTTATTTTGAATATTAAATTCATAACAAATTATTTTTTTGTGTTACAATTAATTATAATAGTTTATATTTGATTAAAAGTTATATTTAACAAATTAAATCTAAAATTTCTGAAGAGATAAATGTTATTGTTTATTTGTAATATGTAATTGTAATTAATTAAATCAATTAATATATGAATGAAACTTCAGTTAATTACTTTTCTAAATATGTATTTTATTGATGGAGATATAGAGCGGAAAAAATTTCCAGACCTCTTGAAATAAAAATAGATACTTTTTGATATTTAAAAAGTTGTCTGATCTTGCAGCTTCTGATAATTTAAGTTCGAAAAATTAACGCAGTGCAGAGCTAAGAGAAATTAAGAAATAAAATAACTTTATTAATTAATTATAAACAGCATATCGCTATATTTTATATATTATTGACTTTATTGTATATCAATATAACAATAACTCATAATTTCCTTATGTTTTTATATTTATTTAGTTACGGTATATAGAAATAGTAGTATAATTAAAGTAATAAGCATCAAAGACTAAAAATATTATGTTATTCGTCAAGCATATAAAACAAGAACAGATTATCATATTGATTAATGTCCTTGCATATAGAAAAAATTTAAATAAAATATAATATTATAAACAGTGAATGATTCAAATTACATTTATTTTTTGAAGATTTTAATTGGCAACATTATTCTAAGTATAGGGGAAAATCATTTTAATCTTGGCTATTTAAGTTTTGTATGATTTTTATTTTTAAATTTATACTTTTATACAATATAAAAATGTTTCCAATTTTAAAAATTATTTTAAAGAATATGTTAATTTTAAAGCTCTGAATACAATAGATACAATGATTGAGTAAAATTAAATATTATGTTTAATCCATACAATTATTTATATTTAAATAAATATTTTATGAATTTTATTTTTGAATATTTTTAATTCAGGAAATTATAAAAATTCATGTAAATTTACAGTATCTTTATTGTAATATCCTCATATTTGTTATTTTATGTTTTACTTTAGATCCAATTAAATTATTTAACAGCTGAATATTATTTTAAGGTTTATATGATGTTAATAACATCATAGAATCTCTTTTAGTTTCCTATTTTGCAGTATTTCAATGATTCTATATAAATTAGTGTAGTGTTATTTTTTATAGTAATTGTGACAGGCAGTTTTTGTGTAATGCACAATCAAATGATATTAAATTTTCATTACATTTTTTTAAAGATCACTACGTGACAAATTGCGTATATTCTCAATATGAGCTGAATTGAATAAAATGCATCATAAAAGTATTTTATGCTTATTCATGTTCTAAAATTGAATATATTGGTTGTTAGTTAAAAATTATAATAAATGTATATATACTAGAAGTATAGTAGTATACACTTTTTAAGTTTCATACGCATGTGTAAATTCTTTCACAGATTTACTTTTATAATATTATAATAGCCAAATAATTATTATTGTACATTTAAATTATATATTTTCCTACTTAATAATTTATTCTTTGTATTAAATTTATAATTGAATTATATTGGAAATGAAAAAAGATTTATAATACACTTCTTTATAATATCTATATATGATATATATATATCTATATACTATATATATATAATACTATGTATATATACCGTAGTAATAACCACTTAATAACGTGATATAAATTTTTACTAATATAAGTCTTAAAAATAATATACAACGCCCAAAACAACATACAAAGTTCTATGTTACCGTAATTTTCTGCGTGATTAGTTTTCAGTTATCAGTAATTGAGCTCATGATTTCCATATAGTTAATAGCACTAATTACTATAGTTTAGTGTTTTTATATTATTTAATATCATTTCGTCTATTATCTTTGACTTTATATTCATTATGTTAAGAGTAAGAAATGTAATTATCAATACAAGTGATCATAATTAGATGTCAACAGCGGTATAATAAAAATAACAATATAGTTTTTACTATTTTATAGCTTTTACTCTTAATTATTGCTAATTTAGGATAACTAAAACGATTAAAAGCTTTTTATTCTTTCGATAAAAAATAATTTTAAGGTATTTCAAAATTTAATCTAGTAATATTATAGTACATAAAATAAAAAACAAATGAACACATAGAAAAAGGAAAAATAATCAAAGCTTTTGAAAGAGGTTTTTGGTACTTTAAGGATAAGTTATGTTCAGTGGTTTTCACTTGTATAAACTAAATTGTTCAACCTAGTTTGAATGTATTCATGACTGCAATGTATAAGGTTTATAGTTATCACCGAGACTTCATAACTTGTAATTTTCTTAATCTTAATTTATAGAAGAAATTCCATAAATAAATAATGTATATAGCTCACAGTGATTTCCGATTTGTTTTTTTTTCTCGCTTCTTCTCTCTGTCTCTTTCATTATTTTTACCAACTTTACACAAAGTTATTATAATTTAATGCATGTAAATATTTCAAATTACAGCTCGTTGAATTTTTAACCTTTCTGTATTTATTAATTTTCAAATCTCTGTTTTTAAATAGAGTTAATTTGAAAAATTTAGAATGACATTAAAAAAATTTTCATACGTGTAAATTGTTCAAATATAATCTACATAATAAATTATATAATATAAAATTATGACATTCTTAGGTATCAACGTATCAAAATAAATTTTACTGCATCACAATTTTCATCAAATTTTTTATAAAAATCAAACTATTATATTATTGTAACAATTAAATATAGTAGTTGATCGTACAAAAGTCACTTTGAATTATCATTAATAATTCTGCTACAGAAAATTTAAAAATTTAATTTTTTTATTTTATTAAAGAAAATTCAAATATAAATTCATTCTAATTAATATGTAATAATATATGTTTAGGTTTATTATTTTGCTTATTTGATAACGTAAGAATTTTTTAAAGTACTCTGAACAATATTTGGTAGATCTTCATAGTTTTTTTATATTATAGCTATAATAATTATAAAGAATGTTATAATAATAATTATATTGAAAAATAAAAATATAGGATAATTTAAAATTGCTTTTAAAAACGCAGTTGTAGTATTAAAAATATATTATCATTTTTTTAAATCGTACATAGCTAGATAATCTTGTTTTTTTTTGTAAGTTAAAGAAGAGTAAAATAGTGCCACAAAAATCGAGATATAAAATGCTGAAAAAATATGTTTTAAATCTTGAATTAAAGCTTAATCATATGTCAATTGTTATTCTAAGTATTTATATTCTTCCATAATATTTTATTGCAATGCATAATTTAATTCAGAATAAAAATTACATTAAATAAGTAATAAGAAATTTTCTAAGGCAATGTAGTGTTTTGTTGAAGGCTATTATTTGCTCACAATTAAGTTTCAGGAGTGAGATTTCGTATGTTAGCGGATCAAAAAGTTTTGTACATGATTACATGCTGATACATTGTCAATGTAATACGAATGGGTTGATCTATAAAAATAAAATATTTCACTAAAATAGAAAACTGACCTTTGAAGTTAGTACTTTATTATATTCATAAAATACATACTTTTTTAAAAGAAAAACAATAAATAAGTACGAGGTGTTGCTTCTTCCAAGAATTTTGTGATTTATAGAGAACAACAAAATATCTTATGTGAATATAATTAGTTTGCCATATAAATAACATAGAATTCCATACGAAATATTATTCTTAAGTTAAAATCATTTTATACTAACACAAATTATAGTTCAGAGTAAGGAATGCTGATATTTCTAAATTATTGAAAAAACGTATATAAGTTTGTGTAAATGAAATTTAACTATTTGTAAGATGTTTCGGTTGCCGTTCTTTTTAATAATTTAGAAATATCAGCAAGTTGTTATTAATTATATTCGAAGCTTAAATTTTTATAATTTATCTGACTATAATACTATATTATAATATCTCTATATATATACTGTAGATTTTTATTTTATTAAATTATCGATAGTTGATTGCTTAGTAATTTTGCTATGATTCTAAGTGTAGTTAAGACTCATAAAAAAATCTCAAAACATTTAAAAAATATAATCATACTTAAGATAGGTAGATACATTATTAGCAATTACAGATACAAAATGTAATGGTAATGCATAAAAAAAATTTTGATTAAAAAATAATGCGTTTCGTGTGTAAAAGGACCTGAACCTTACAATACTATATAGTTTCTTATACTAAAAAAGGTCTTAACATATTAAAAATAGCTAAATGTAATTAAAAATCATTTTAATATTTTGTAAAGTCATTTTCTCGCGATTACAGTACTGAAGAAATATGGTAATAAGCTAATATATATTTTTTGTGACTCGTAAAATAAGTTTTGTTAAGAACTTGCCTTAACATATGTTATCTTTTTCAGAAATACTGTTTTTATTAATACCATGATTTCTTTGAAGTCAAAAATCGATTAATTAGTTACTGTATAATGTTAGATATGGATTCATAGTCTTATCAATGTTTAAAATAGAATTACCAAAAAGTAATTCAGTATTTCGGTAAATTTGAATTCAAATTCTTTAATCCGAAAGGAAGAAGCTGATTTAACAATAGAACTATCAGAAAGGAAGTAGTTGTGAGAATTTTAGAAGATGGTTCTTTAAATACAAGCTCTGTCGAATCATATTCAACCACTTGTACAAACTTCCGAAACAAATCAAACAAATAATCGAAAAATTGTACGTAGGGAGGATAACACTTACACTGATGGAGCAAAAAATTCAAATTGAATGGGAAAAATACTTCTAATGATGCCAAATTTATATCAAGGGATGCAACACCAAAAAATTTAAGAAATCAAAGAATAAG
Source organism: Platyscapa corneri (assembly GCA_018907185.1). Lineage (NCBI taxonomy): Eukaryota > Metazoa > Arthropoda > Insecta > Hymenoptera > Agaonidae > Platyscapa > Platyscapa corneri. Next base: position 2,256,178 of record JACCHW010000014.1, read on the forward strand.
AATATCACGAGAGTAAAAGCCAATGCAATTCGAAGATGGTCAAAACTTTTCCAAGCTAAATAGCAAATGGTAATCTAAAGCCTATAGTTCCTTGCCTCACAAAGAGTCAAATTTATGCTGTATAACCTGTTTTTTAGCGTTCAAAGAAGGGTGGGTGACACGTGATGAATGCTTGTTTCTTCTGCCTTGGGAAGGGCTGATGTTCGGAAAAATGTTCCCTATTGCCTAAAAAGGGCAAGTTTGAAACGACAACGCTTGTTTATATTTACCCTAAGAAGAGCAAATTGAGTAAAATGAGAGGAGGGGAATTTAAGGGAATACAACATAAAGGAAACACCACTTGTAATATTTCTAGAATACATTATATAGATCTGACGATGATCAATGATATTGGTATAATCATGACTAATGATAATTTTGTTACTTAAATTTGTTATTATAATTAATGAAATTATATTAATATCTATAATATTGTTCCTTGCTCAACTATGTTTCTTTTTGAATTTGAAAAAGACTAATTTATTAAGATCCGTAAAGAGTAGAACTTACACTAGGGTTAATAAAATCGTCAATTGTTGAATAAAAACATCATCCAGCCTTTATTTTCATTGAAAATTACGTAACTTTTACTCATTAACAAATTAACTGCAGATTATTGAACATCTTTCTGTATTCCAATAAATATATGAATCATACGTAAACATTTTTTAAACTATTAACAATGCTGTATTTATGAACAGAGGTTAATTTTATAACTTAGTGATATGACGAAAAAAACTTTTCCTTATTCTCAATTAATTTTATAAAATTTATCGTTCTCATGTACTTTTGAAAAATGTATCACATTTATAATTATTTTTTGTGTGTCAATTTTTCCATTCTAATATAGCAATCAAATTATTCAAACTTTATAGAATACTAAATAGTTTAGCGCGTATCATAGCAAATATTAAAATTGTAATAAATATTCAGAAGTATTAGTATATTTTTCATTTTAATTTATCTTAAAAGTAGTTTTAAAACTAAATATATTTATATATAATATTAATTTTTAATACGATAGTTTCTATTAGATTAACCTATTGGCCTGTATTAAAATTAAAGATATCATCTGCAGTCATATATTAGTTTTGATCATAAAATATTAAATTTCTGAAATTATTTATTCTAATCATTAATTTCATGTATTTTCACATACTAAAAAGTACTGTAGTACTTTAAAATACTAAATTTAATATACTCGCATTTAAAATACCATTAATACTTAATAATCAAAATTTTAATTAAAAAAAAATAGTGTAGATTTATTTGGCTGTAATTTTTACAATTTTTTATTCATGCCCTTTTATATGATTGATTGGCTTGATTGCATATTTTATTTGTAAAAATTAGTAAGTGTGTAATATTAATACATTTATTGTATAGTTATACTTGAACTTTACGTATAAAAAAATAAATATTAAAACATAATACGATGAGATATAATTTCGAGTGAAATACTTATTTGACCTGAGCAATTCATTCATGACTGAGTTCAACATCGCCCGATAGCTAACAATAAAAATACGCCCAGAACTAATGTCGCAAAAGTGTGTAGGTATGTGTGATAGATTTTTAGATGATAAGAGTAACAAAAACGTGAGATGAAAAATTAATCTTTTCCGACAGAAAATATGTCAGAAGGAGAAAAATCGGACTGCAACCTCAAAGCGAATGAACCATGAAAATTTAAGAGGCATCGAGAAAAAAATTGTAATACATGATTATCATTGGAGCAAATGATTTACGATTAATGCAATTATTGAGCATCAGCTTTTGATAGGAAATACAAGGATCTATCTGACTAAATGCGTTAAAGCCCAGATGCATCATCAACCACCACGTAAGGAACTGGTAAACCAAGGTAAATGAACTGGAAGATGAAATAAGTTAATGTACATTCAAGAGAATGTATACGTATTACATATGATAAGTACGGTTCCATATTCTTACTATATATGTAAGAATTTAATAGGTTTCTCTTTTTATCAATAAGAAAGAAATTTTTTTCAAACACTTGTTAGGAATACACTTGTAGAATACTCTTTAATAATTCGTCAAACCAATTTTATTTATAGCGACTGTCAATTCATCTTTGTATCCGATGACACGCGATATTAAAGTTTTTTAGATTATTGTCCATCATTTCTCAATAACATTTCTTCCAAAATTATAATAAAAATGCTGTACGACCAAACAAGCCGATGCAGCTTGACAACAAATAAAGTTATAGAAAGGATTTAAAACAATCCTCTCACACACGTGAAATTGATTTTGAATTTACGAATTCTGCATTATGATAGAGAGAACATTAAGTTAAATTCTGGGTATTTTAAAATTTTTAATGATTATTAAGAAAATATATAATTAATTCATTTAATAACTGATATTTTAAATAAAAATAACATTCATGGATATATGTGAAGAGATATTGTGAAAAATAATTCAAAAATAATTCGTAAATATAAAACTGTTTAAAGCTAAATATTTACACAAAATATTATATTATATAATTCAATAAATTTACATAAAATGTAAGTTTTAGTATAAATAGTGAAAGTCGAAACCTCGTAACAACTATATTCAATCGATTTTTGTTATTCGTACTTTTACTCAGAGCTTCCATACGTTTAAAGTTTTTCTTACTTTTTTCGTTTTCGCAAAAGCAACGCGCATATGTTGTAAAAGTAGCTAGTGCAAATTGTAAACTAGTTGTTAATTTACGGGTCGAGTTAATCTCAAGTTTTTCCGTTGCAAAACTAGATTACCGAAAATCGAAGTTAAACTTCTTACATCCAACTTACACCCGCTCACTGTACTATTCTTATATAAAATCTACGAGATGACTATTTCTTCTGCGTGGCTATCTTTTATTAAATACTGAATCATATTAAAATCAGAATTTTAGTGCAAAGAAATAATGTTTATTAAAGAGTTTTTACTTTTTAAGTTTTTTTGTACCGCATTCAATGTTAGAATAGTCTTAAATTTACAAAGATTTCTAATGATTTCAAGTAATAAATTAAAAAAAAAAAAAAAATTAAGATATTGATCCTAATATAAATTATATAAAAAATATTTTATCGATTTCAATAAAAATAAATGAAGAAACTGAAAATATTTTTTTTTATAAAATAAAAATTAATTTTATCAAAAGAATCTAAAGTGCAATATTTTCGCTTAATAAAAATAATGTAATATCTAGAATTTGTATTTAAAAGATTAACGAACATTCAAAATCATTGTAAAAAATTATAAAAAGAATACAATGCGAAAATGCTAATTTAAAATTTTTACTAATCATTATTATCGAAAGAATAAATAGAAAAATTATACGCAATTTGCATACAGCATACAGAGTAGTCGGGCGTCAACGTCTATATCCAATTAATATATATTTTTATCACAGTTATAGAAATTTGTAGATTTGCTCATACGTAAACTTTTTGTGACTGAATTAATATTAAATTTACTTATTACTGAAAATAACAAACAACTTAAATAAAACATATAGGTTTACTTTAATTGGTTCGTTATAGAATGATTAAATAAAATATACGTGACAAACTTTTTCGAAATTATCTGCAAACGTAAATTAGCGGTTCAAGTTAAATCTAGTAGAATTGCCGAAAAAGCTTAATAAACTTAAAGATAAGGGAGGAAAAATAATATAGACAGAGTGAAGGAAAAAACGCTATAATCAAGCAGTTACAACCTTGATTTGTCGGCATCTTCTGGCTGCGATAGATCTTGAGTGCCTTCTGAGTGCCTCCAGAGGAAAGAGTCGGGGTTGTCTTGTTCAGCTTCCGGGCTTCGTTCCACCTCTCGTCACGAACTACTTTAACACGGCCGCTGTGTCACCACCTCTGCTTTCAATACTATATCCCTACTTTCGTACAGTCTTCCCAAGATTTTCTTTCCTTTTTCCTCGATTATGTTAATTTTTCACTTTAGTTTTCTTAAGCACTGCACTATAAATGTATGTGTAAGTGTACCATATAAATTTTTGCTAAAATCGAAATAATCACATATAAATTTGTTGAAGTTTTATTCATTTTCTAGAATTTTAAACCTTGGTTCAAAAATTTTTTTATTATTTCTTAGGTTACGAAATTCTCTTAAAAAGAATTCTTTGACAAATAAAATTTTTTAACAATAATGTTATTATCCAAGAACATCAAATTTAACCAAAGTACTAATTATATGTTTTTATTTATTAAATTATTAAATCTTTAAAACTTTTTTCATTAATTTTACGCTAAAACTGTAATAAAATAATAGTTTTTATTTAATTTACCGATCTATAAAGATTCGGAGTTTTTAAGAGCTTGTATAATCTTTAGCGTTTCTAAATTTATTTATTTTTTTTATAAAAGTCAATTTTATAATTAATTAAATGATAATTTTAAATGTATACTTAAAAATGTAATATACATTTTCTCAAAATTTAGTAGTTTATTTCATTCAGATTATTGTATTATAAAAAAATATACCACTAGTGAAATCGAAGATGATTTTTATGTTTTAAGCTTAATCATTTAAAAACATATTTTATAATTTCTTATTTAATAATATTAATAATAATATAAATTGTATTCAATATAAATTGATAAAAAGAATCATGTAATTTCCCGTTTATCATATTAATATTTCTATAATTTGTTATGAAATTGATCATATCATTTCGATTAAAAAATATATTAAAATGACAGCATTTGTTTTAATTTGATAAGGGTTTTTATATAATAAATGTATTAAATAACAATCTATACAAATATAAGGATATTTAAAAAAAGTTTTAAATAAAAAAATGTTATATAAAGAGTAATATATTTCCCTTCAGTTTCTAATATATGTTGATGAATCGCATTATAGATCATCATTTTTATGGCTAATATTTAAATTTTAAAAAAATTACTAAAATTTTATGTTTAACGAATTCTGAAATTAAAAATATATTCATATAAAATTCTTATAAATTTTTTTCATATAAACAATAATAATAATTATCAAAGCGTGTATATATATATAAATATATATATATTTGTGTGTGCATAACAGGTACACCCGCATGTGCATATTCAACTGAATATGTGGATATATTTTGTAATCCACCTTTTACAATAATACTTTAAGTTTATTTAAATAAAATTATATAGGGTAAAAAATTATCAGTTGACATTGCTATAAAATTTTAGCTTGTACAATTAGTACCTGCATTCCGTTCACGGGCCCCCCATCCGTTGCCCGGTCGTCTTTAATATGTTCCCCCAGAGCCTTTTTCTTGCTCCGTCCGAGTCACCTCTTTTCAGGGGCTTGCCAATTTGCCATGTACACTTCCTCAATAACTTTTTTTTACCACACTCCTCTAACCACACCCTCCGTCCTGCTATCTTCTTATTCCCGCCATGTCCATGCACCCCGCTATTCCTTGTCGACCGCTACTTTTTCATCTGTTTCTAACGATATTTCAATCTGTTTCTATTTTTTCTGCATAATTTATTTCTTTCTTTATCTTTTGCTCTCTTTCTCTTTTTTTTATTTCTTATCTTTCTGTGTTTATTACTATAAACAAGATATTAGTATCCTAAAAATTAAAATTTTAAAATTTTTCGCGCGCACTAACTTAAAGGGATTTACACTCTTCAAATTTCACAAAGAAGGAAAAAACAATTTAAACGCAACGAATGACAATTATAATTCTATTCTGTAGTTTTCAAGTAGTCGCAAGAATACAAGAGAATTTGCAATAAATATTAGCGCAGGAGCATAAAACACAATAAGAACGTACGGTAAGAGAATCGCACGCAACGCGGCCTGGGCGGTGACTGAAGTGCCTGGAGCACAGAGGCGACGTCGCGACGCTCGGCATCGCTCCCACCCCAGAAGAGATAAACGTCGTGGGCGCTGCGCGATTCTCACGTTGAATATGGGTACGTGTGCATTTTTACGTACATGTTCATCTGTCTAAAAAAATTATTGTGTATACACTTGATTACAAACATAAAGTTCACAACGTAATAAGTTTGAATCAAGTTTACTCTATCCATAGTATTGTGATCACATAAAATATTGAAATATATCATTTACCTCTTTTACCAGAATTATCTTTTTAAGAAATTTAAATGGAATTAAGAAAATACATGTTTTCCCTTAAAATATACTATAAATTTTGTAAATATAGCATTTGAGTAAATAAATTATTTTTAAACGTAAATTTGTTTTGAAAAAATTAAAAGCTTATACTTTATTAATGATTTGTATAATTGATCATTGGTACGTTTTACGAGTAAATATTATGTTAAGAAAATTTTTTAATAAGAATGTATATATAATACTAATAGATTAGAATTTGTTCTCTTCTCCATCACTCCACTCGCACCTTTCCTCTCTTTTCTCAGTGCTTAAACTTCTGATTCTTCTAATAAATTTTAACAAACTCAATAAACTCAATTTTTGTTCCTCAAAATGGCTCAATTCGAGATTTGTACACCTCATTTACTTTCCCTGTGCAAAACACCCGGGTACATTAATAATAGAAGTTCAACCATCGGGAATGGATGATTACTATTGTAGTTTTATGTTAAACACAATTTTTTTCTTTTACCTCAGCATTTCACATTTATTGGGATTTTTTTTTTTCCCTGTGTGTTTTTATTCTCCTATTTTCAAACCATTCTCAAACTAGTTTAAAAGATGTATTTGATATAATATAGATAGCCGATTATCGCATATATCTAATACACCTCGACTCACATCCTCATATAATAAAGTCACACTCCCATCGATAAATACCACTATAAAAACATCTGCTCAACACAATTACATTAAAAAAACAATTTAAACGCTTTTTTTTTCCTACAGTTCAAAACACGCGGAATTATCGATGATTACCTTCCTGCCCCCCGCGACCCTATCTCTTTACTCTTTAAATCGGTTGCAGACTCTTGTCTTAATTGTCAGCAATCGACCTCCTTTTTTCCGATATCACTAGAATTCACTTTGACTCTTCATATGCCCGCTCCCGGAAGGTTCTCGTATTTATCTTCGCCCCCCCGTTTCCCACCGCTTACCCCACCCTTTGCTTAGTTGCGCTTCCCTGAATCTTTTCCTACACCCTGGCTTCTACATTCTCCCATTCCTCAAGTTTTATGGTGCAATATATATTATACTGTTTTTGCAAACTTCCACACCACGCACTTACTCGCTCCCATCCTCCCACCCTCTCCCCCCACGTTGTCCCCACCATCTTTTCCGCGCGCGATGCTTCGTTCGCTCCTGGTTCTTTTGGCTGCGCGCCTTCGGACAACGCCCCCCTTTCTCCTCGCTTTTCTCCTCCCTTTGCTCCCCTTTTTCACTCACCCTTTGCCCCGCCCCCCCCTCTCGCCCCTTCTGTCCTTGGTTCTTCCAGTCATAATCGCGCGTTACATTTTTTCCCGCCACCTATCTTTCCCCTTCCCCCGTCGTCCAGCTCTATCCTTTTTCTCAGCCCCACTTACGCACTCCTCGTTTTTGATGTCTCCCCCCCCCCCTCACCTCCTTTTTTTTTTCTTCTCTAAAGGTTTTTTTTTTATACAGACTTAAATAAACATAACATATAGACTCCAGGTAGAGGCAAATAACTCTTTAATTTAAAAACTTATATTTGCAGTTTTTATAATTTCATAAAGACAATTATTCATCAAGGGATTAATGTAGGTCTATTTATTTACAGAAAATTTAATAATTTATTATCTTCTCTCTCCTACGTATTTCTCCTTTTTGCTATTTTCGTATGTCCCTTATTTGATCCTGGTCCCTCTGTTTGTCACCCCCTATGTCCCTACGTTTTGTTTTTTAGTCGTTGGTTTACTCAATGATACACCACCCAACCCCTTTTTGTTCCCCTCCTCTCACCCTCTTTCTTCCCTCCGGCCGTAATTTTTTCTCCCCCCGAAATTCTTCCCGCCTGTATCTTTTCTTCATACACCTTCCCCCCCCTGTGTCCTACATCTCTTGTTGTCCATGTTCTTTCTACTGATTCTTGCCATCTGCTCTATTATTTTCCGCATTCTTCCCCCTCCCCTTTACTTCCCTTCTCTAATCCATTCGCCTCCCCCCCCCCTTGTCACACCCCATCATCTACATCTTTCCCGCTCCCTTGTTTCTTTCCCCTTGTGTCTCCTGTTGCCTCCCCCCGTCCTTTTGTGACACCCTTTAACAGGCAGGTTTGGTGTACGACTTCTCTCCATGCCCCCCTTTTTGCCCCCCGCGCTGTTGTTTTTCTTCTTTCTGCTTCTTCCCTCCCCTTTTCAATTGAAAGATTTAAATTTAATTTACTGGTCTAAAATCATAAAAAGGCTTTTAATATTACAAAAACTTATATTTATAAATTTTTTGTTCTTTATATCCATTTATATTTTTTTTTTTAATAATTTTAAAGATCAACATTGTGAATTTTATAATCGTAATTTCATAATTTTGAAAAGCTTTTTTTCTCATTATACATGAATATGAACTGATGTATTAGCAGAATTTCCCTTTATTCAATAATATCTTAATAAATTAAACAATTACAACTTTCGAACAATTTAAAAAATGTACATCCGTTATTTATTAAACAGTTTGAAAAATTATAATATAACTAGAATAGTAATATTTAAGAAAAAATAAATATAATTTAAAGTTTGTACTGTCCTAAGAAAATGCGCCAATAGGGTGTGGCGTACCGACGCGCGCACTTCTCTTTCTTTCAGATCTGTCTATCTATATTATTCTTTGAATTGAAAAAAAACTTAGAGATAAAATTAAATAATCTACATTATTAAAACTTAATAATTTAAACTTCTATACATGAGAAAAATTTTTGACAGAAAATTATTAAAATATAAATAAATATATTATGATTTATAGTATAACGATACTCGCCTACTCTGATAGTTACGAATAAATGTATTACAAAAGAAGCACGCAAGAGTAACTAATTTTACTGATTTCCTTAAAAATAATTTATATAATGTGTATGTAATGTGGATGTATAAAGTAATTTCTACACAATTATGTAGGACGTAACTATTTACATGATTTTTATGAAACTATATTCAACTTCTTACAAATATCAGTATACGAATATTAAATAGCATTTTAATACGACTTAAAATACTTTTCACAATTTCATATAAATTAAGTGGTTTTTTTTCAATTTTCTTTCATTATTCTATTTATCATTCAATTATCAAATAAAATAATATTTCATGATATTAAAATTTTATTATTATAAATTACGGATACAAGAAATCTATATATTTGTTACAAAAAGTACAATATTAAAAACACATTATATTTTTCTTGTACTTTTTAATTTTTAATATAATTTATAAAATTATAAAAAGCAGTTTTAATAAAAAATAGTCTTAATTTAGTAAAAATTGTTCCAGAGAACAATTTGTAAAACACGTTTTAAAATTTTAAACAACCTTTTATAAACTTTAAGACCATAGTTGGATACGCTGATCAATTCCAATGATCGCAAATAAACATTTTTTAAAAGTTAAGTAATTATCTTATAAATATCGAGAAAATAGAGTTAATTAACATTATCATAGATTAATTAAATTCAAACTGAGCATCGAAATAAATAGAAAAAGTATACAGGTAAAACGTAAAACAATAGTTATGTTTCCAATAACATGAACAATGTAGATATTGTTTATTTAGAAATTGAATCTTGCCCTTGAATAATGTATTTAACCAATATTAAAAATAAAATATTTGAGAATAAAGAAAAATTGTTTAAGATAAGATATAAGAAGCTATTAGTTGAAAAACTGGCAGGTATAATTGATAATTTCTAAATATTATAATTACTAAATCAAGAGAAAATCGTTTAATATATTTTTACAAAAATGCCTTTAAAATTCCAATTTGCCGTTTAGAATATTGTGGAGGTGTGTTTTCTTGTTAAGTCATTCTTTGGCAAATATTAGTATTTTTTATTTGTTTTTTACTTTAAAAATAAAAACCAATTTATTCAAATAAAATTTTTTGCTATATCATCATTAAGTCTAAATTTTTTGCTAAAATAACAATGAACATGAACCGTAAAACATATTTTCAATTAAAAATTTCAAATGATTCTATTCTAGCTTCAATTATATTTTTATTATTTTTAATATATAAAATTTAATAATTACTAAAATCAAAACAATGAATAAATAGGAAATATTTTATTATATAAGTAAATAAATAAATTATAATTTTAATTAATTAATTTTTTATATCTAAATTTTATAATAATTTAACAAATTTAAATAAAAAACTTAATCATCTAATAATTGATAGTCTTGATTTTAATTTTATAAAATAAGCTATCAATTGTGTTTCTTATTATATTAAAAATATATTTCAGATTTTTTACTGCGCATGATGTGAATAGTAAATTATTTTATTATTATATTTATTTAAATTTCTTTATATTACATTTAACTAATAGAGTAGTTTGCAATTGATTAATAATAAAGTCATAATTTTCGGTTTTTATAAAAACTAATGAAAATTCTTAAAAAATAACGACCTTGTTGATTGACTTTTATTAATGAAATAATTATCTAATCTATTATTTATTTGCGCATAAGCAATGAAGACGTCTAAATTTATTATTATATGATTAAAAATAAATTTTTAATTGCGAAAAAATTACTTTGAAACCGTTTTTATACCGATAATATACAATTTTATTGTTTATTCTTCAAACTTTTTACTCGTAATAGACAAACAAAAACGGAACGCTTTACATGTAAAAAAATAATGCATTACAAATATTCATCAAGTAATGTACACTGTAAGCTCTATACAATTAAATTTAATAAAATACTTATTAAGATTATAAATAATAACAGAATTAATAAATTACACAATAATCATATTAATTTAAATAAAAAAAATGTTAATATGTTGTGCACAATAAAAACTTAACAAGTTAATATAATTAAAATCATATAAATAGTATTAGATGTCAGATACTGTCGTTAAATCTGTGTTGACTGAAGCATAGCTGTGTGAAAGAGATTTGTTATGCCATCTTCCGGGGGGAGAAAAAGGCCTAGAAGAAAATATCAATACGTATATTCTTTTTTTGAGTGCATCCTTCAATTATTTCACACGATAAACTAAAATAAAAGTTCATTCATGTATTAAAACTGCGTAGTCGAGTAACACCGATGCTTTTTTCACGATACTGGTGAACTTTACGCAACGGATTAAAACAATAGTTATTTCTAAAACATTAGTAAAAGTATGTAGTGTTTGAAAGTGCGTTAGATGTCAGAATTAACGCGCCAAATGTTGCAAACGTAATTGCAAAGTTCTTTTTATTGTTTGTATTACACTTCTCAAAATACTTAAATGTATTATTTAATGACAACTATAATAAACAACTATATGTTTACTATATGTAAAGACTTGTTGGTCCAACAGACGGTGACAGGTGCGATGGATAATATTTTGGGTTTAGTTTAGGATAGATTAAGTGGTTGCTGTTGGAGTAGGAATTCACGGAATCGGAAAACTGAAATAGGATTAGAATGTTAAAAGTATTTTAACTCCTGCTTGGAGCTTTTTATGGCAGGTTGACTACGTTGTGGGTGATAAAGAAAGTAAATAAATAAACTCTAGTCAGCTTAAGTAAACTTACGTGATTTACTTGAAAGTATATTAATTGGAAGAATAAAATACAAAGAAATAAACTATTGGAACTAGGGAATATATACATAGAATAAAAAATATTTAAATTTATATTTATTTTAAGTTATATGTACAATCTAAGCATTATTTATTGATCAAAGAACAATATTTCTAGTGAAAGAATGAAGCTTCTTGGATATACCAGAATTTTTATTACTATATGACCTACCATTGGTAAAATATGAAGATGGTGAAAAATCTATTCTCAAATATGCTAATAATAAATTCACCAATTAAAAGAAATGTTCCTACAAGAATTCAAACATCGTTTAAGAAAAAAGAATCTCTAGTTTACAAATTTTATAATTATAAGAAAACAAAAAAGTAAATCTTTTTGTTAAATATTTTTGGTGTAATGGAAAAATTTTATTTTATTTTATATTTTTTTTAAAGAAGAAATTTTTTATACACACGTGAAACATTGTATAAATGTTATATATTTATAAAAAAAAGTAAAAAATATACAGATGTTTTACCATACATATTAAAAAAATATACTTTTTCTAAATAAACTTATTAAATCGATAAGTCTACATACTGCTTCCATTACATGTTCACATATCTGCTTTTCTATTCTTATGCTCTATGTTCTCATTTGTTTTGTCACATTAAGTTTGAATCAATTTTATTTGTTTTCATACATGAGTTTACTGCGATCATATATAATTTGTCCAATTTTGTTGTACTGCAATTAAAATAACGCGCTAAAAAAGAGCGAATAGCATCAAGTTTTGAGAGCGCAACAGTAATTTAATAAATAAGAACTAAAGAGTTTTTCTTGGTTATGTAAAAGTAGAAGTGTTCTTCGCATTATGAATAAATATTGTATTGTGCATTTATGATTTAATGATTGTAATTAGTTGGAAAATTAGTTTAACTTTACGGAGAAATATAAATTAATTTTTAAATATAATGAATAGTTTTTTAAAAGATTGTATTGGAGGTAAGGTTTTATTACATTTCACTTAAAAGAATTTTACATAAAATTTATATTAAAAAAAGATATTTTGATTTATATTTTTTTAGAGAAGAAATTGTGTCCTTACAAGGAAAAATGTTACAGAAAAAATCCAGTTCATTTCAATGAAATGTCACATCCACACTGTAAGTTTAATTTTTGTTGTGATTTAGAATTAAATAATATATTCTTTTTAAAATAGATGAAGCTAATTTTGTTCTTTCAAAAGTTTGTCATATTAAATTATGAAAAACTCTTAAATATATATAAATTTACTATATAATATGTGTTTTAGTGGAAAAGTTAATTGTTAATCAGTTGGACGGAATTATTACAATACCCGATGATGTAGGTTTTCAATGTTCTAACAGATTACAGCTAATGGATCAGCTTAAAGTATTACAAATGGTTTTGAGAAAAAATAAGGATAGCTGTAAAGAAAGTCATTCTTCAAAAAAAAATTTAAATTCAACACACAAAATTGTTCCCAGTTGTTCTGCTAATACACAAGACTTGAAAGATCTCAAAGATAAAATAGAAAAACATAAACAAGCTGCTTTACATAGAAGACAAAATAAATTGAAGGAAATGGATGATAAAGCTTTAAGCCTGGCTGATGAGTCTAAAAGAGATACTTTGAAAAGAAAATTGTCTTCGCCAGATATTACAGGCACTAAATTAACTATCACAAATCTAGAAAAAAATGATACAGAAACACAAATTAATTCAAGTTTATCAGAGTTAAATTCACAGAATTTAAGTTTTGAAAGCTTTAATCATAGTTCATCTACAGAAAAATCGCACATTGAAAAGTTTGTTTTATCTACTGATAGAGTAATGAGGGAAAAAATAAGAGATAATGCTATTTTGAAAATGAAAGAAGCAGGACATAAGATTTCCTTAAGTACGCCAGGAGAATTTGCACTAAAATATGCACTATCAGCACCTTATCATTTTTTTTTAAACAGGGTAGAAAAATCAAATATTACACACAATCAAGAATTTAGTGTATCTTTTACTGAATTATTGGATATAAGCTTAGGAGAAATAGTTGACAGTCTTCACATAAATTTTATGGTAGAAATTGGATGGCTGTGTCTTCAGTATTTGCTTGCTGCCCAAAATCCAAAAATGACAATCTTTTGTGGTTCTGTTTGTGATCCACAGACATCATTACCAGACAATATTAATTTAGTTGTAGTTAATATGCCTACGGCATATGGATGCCATCATTCCAAAGTATCAGTTTTTAAATATAAAGACAATGGTATTCGAATAATTGTTTCTACAGCTAATATTTATACTGATGATTGGGAAAATCGAACTCAAGGGTAAATTTATTTATTTTATAATAATTTTATTTAAAATTAATTAAATACCATTGTATTTCTTTATTACACGAAATATAGAATATAATATCTTAAAAATTACAATGACTATCAAAAAACTTAAAGTAAGAAAATTATTAAATAAAATTTACTATTTTATTCTTAACAGAATTTGGATATCACCACATTTGCGAAAGTTACCTGATACAGCAAATCCAAGTGATGGAGATTCTCCAACGAATTTTAAAAAGCACTTTAGGGAATATTTAACTGCTTATAAACATCCACAATTGGTGAAATGGGAACACTTGATTAAAAGAGCTGATTTTTCTGATGTTAATGTATTTTTTTTTGCCTCAATTCCTGGAAGCCATAAGGGTTTGAATTTAAACTCTTGGGGTCACAGACGATTAGGAACGATACTATCAGAACATGCAGTTTTACCACCAGATGCACCGGAGTGGAAATTACTTGCTCAATGCTCTAGTATAGGAAGCTTAGGGCCTAACTATGAAAGTTGGGTGTTAACCAATATTGTTGAATCAATGTCAAAAGAAAAACAAAGGGGGATCAAAAGTAATCCAGACTTTCAACTTATTTACCCAACCTTGAAAAATTATAAAGATAGTTTTGATTGCCAAAGTAGTTCGTGTTGTCTACCATATTCGAGAAAGAATCATGAAAAACAGCAGTGGCTAACAAATTATTTATGGTATGTACTTATAATACTTTTTGTAAATAAATCTGCTCTCTCCATGAAACATATTAGGTTAATTAAATAATGTCATCATTGATTTCAACATAAAATTAATCTAATCAATAATAGAATTATTTCAAATAATTTAAAATTGATATTTTTATTATGTAGTCAATGGAAAGCAGATGTAAATAATCGAACAAAAGCTATGCCTCATATAAAAACTTATACACGAATATCACCAGATCAAACAAAAATACCCTGGTTTGTATTAACAAGTGCTAATTTAAGTAAAGGTGCATGGGGTTCAATTGCTAAAACAGGAATTTCTCATTATATCATGAATTATGAAGCAGGAGTTGTATTTATACCTAAATTCATTGTGAGTAATAATCTTATACTACTTATTTTACATATGAATACATAAAACGTTTTTTATTACTTTTTAATACTCGATGTAAAAAAATATCATTCAATTTTTTATTACTATATTTGTATAAGAAACATACAATATGATATCTTATTTTTCTTAAAAAATCTTTTATTTTTATAGATAAATGAAACTGTATTTCCAATAAAAACATCGAGTTCTCCAGATATTCCAATTTTTCGGCTTCCATATGATCTTCCACTAACGAAATACCAGTCAAGTGATATTCCTTTTGTAATAGATTTTCTCAGTGATGAATAACTGTTGTTCAAAAAACTAATATTTTTATCCATGTAATTAACAAGAACTTCAAATATAAAATTGCATATATTTTTAACATTGGAAAAGTTATTTTATAGAGATTTCTAGAAAGAACCATTCAGAAAATGAACAAAAATTTCACATTTATTGCAAAAACTTTATTGTACAACAAATGTTTTATAAACATTTTTGTAATTCGTAAGATTATTTATATGATTATTATATTAAATTTATTTTTATCAATGTTTTGCAAGGCGATTTATTTTATTAATTATTAGGTAATGTATATTACAATAGTATTTATAAAAGAAAATAATTTATACTTAATTAATTTAATCGTAGATGTAAATATACAAAATAATTTGTCATGAAATTTTTAGAGTTTAAAATCACTTACTAACTTAATTTAAGTAAGTAATGTGTAATATATAACACGTAAAGACATCAATACAGCGTTAAGTTGCCCACAAATTTATATATATAATTTATACAATTTTTTTTATCGTTTAAATTATCAACAAATAATATGAAGATTATATCGTTTAAAAGATGCTTTTCATTGTTAAAACCAACTAAAACGTATGAAATTTGTCATTTCTCGAATCTTATCACTAACTAATTCCTGTCTATCTAGTGTGTCCACGTATCATTTGGCATGCGATACTTACTTAACTTGGCGATAAGTTCAAGAAATAAAAGGAAAATTATTTCTCAAAAGATGACACATTTTTCTCACTTCAGATGGAATAATAGGACACAGTCCGTTGGGAGTGAATGTATCATTCATTAAAAAAAAAGGAGTAAATACCAATCGTAGAAAATGTGTATGTACGGTAAATAAAGTAAGCATAAAAATAATTACAGCATATATTGACTACTGGCGATCTGTAACTATCCAAGCGACTGAACCATGTCCACGGCGGATATGCATTGCACTCAAGCTTTCACCTTAGGAGGTAAAAGATTCAATCTCCAACTTCAGCGACGAGAATAATCAGATAAATCGGATAAAAAAAATATTGTCTAAATCCTCGAATTGCTAATAGTGCATCCGCTTGTAATAAGTTACAGTTTTTCACCACAAGTTGACTTGGCAAGTCAGAGATACTCATGGGGGTGATCTTGAAAATTATAAATGCTACGAACCGGGCATCCCGTCAGGAATAGAATACAAAACCATCACGTTGGACTAAAGACTCTTTATGAGCGGAAATAACTTATCATATTCATATGGCTATTTATAAAATTGAAACCACTTTGTTCATAGCTAGTATCGAATGCCTTTTTCAAGGTAAGTAACTTATCCTGAAGATAAAAGATATTTTGAAAATAAAAAATATAAATTACAAACAAAGTATATTTACATTATTCGTTTCTTACATAGAATTTTTAAATTTTAAAACGTGTACTAGAGGAGAGAAAGCCTTTCTCACTCAATATCGCGTAAACGTTTGTAGACAAAACAGTACAGATGACAAAACAGTACACACTAAAAAGAAAATGTAATTCTATATCTCAATCATTTGTTTTCCACACTGTATCGCTCTTCTAGGAAGAAATAATATGAAAAACGTTAAACCCATTTCATTTAGCAGTTGTTGTTAAGGTTTCAGCTAATACAGTCCAGTAGATTTCAGCTTCTCCGTGCATGATTTTTCAATTCTAACATCCGATTTTAACAAGGAGGGAATACAGTTTGAATCCGGGAATTATAAATTTGTGACTTTATAATTTAGTTGATATAGGTAATAAGTGTCGCAGAAACAATTAAATAGGAATACACCACATCAACGTGTTGCGGTAGGAATCTGTAATTATAATATTGGATTTTGTTCAATCTTCAAGTAGAAAAAATAATTTTTCAAAAAACTTTTTGTAGGTGAAATTTTTATTTTATTTCATTTTAATTACATTTTATTGAAATTCACTTTATTTAATTAAATTAAACAAGAATATTGTACCAGTAGTTTAGTAAATCGATATGAATAACGAAATTATGAATCTTAATGATATAATAATAGTTCGAAATGAAAAAAATAAAGAAAATATCGATAGTGAATTGGGCAGTGAGAAATTAAGTTTATCAGTGTCATCTTGGATGGAGTCTTATAAAAAATTACAGAAACCAGAATTGAGAGCACAAATGCGTGATGTTTGCATTGATATTGCAATTAAGCTTCGTAAAGGAAAAGTTGCCGTTAAAAAACACGGAACCTTTGCTTCTAAATTTAAATTGGCAAGCCCATATTTTTTCTTTTTATCAGTAATTCCTGAAATAGAAGATACACATAATATAGATTATGCTGTATCTTTTCATGAAATAATTGATTATAGTTTAGGAGAAATCGTAGACAGTATTCATTTCTGTGAAACTATTCAATTGTCTTGGATTGTAACCGAATATATGCTTGCTGCACAAAAACCAAAAATGACCGTGTTTTATACACATTGTTTAGATAATGAAATTATGTGTGATATACCTTTCGATGCAGATATTATTAGAGTAGTTTATTATCCTAAGGATTTTAAACATCGTCATCGGTCAAAATTCTCAATTCTCAAATATAGTGATAATAGAATAAGAATTGTTATTTTTACTGGTGACTTGGAAAATACAAGTTGGCAATTTTATTGCCAAGGGTAAAGATTGTTTATATATGCATTACCATTGAATATATATTTTTTTATAATTTCACTAATTATTCAATATTGATGTTGATAGATTTTGGATATCACCTAAATTACCATGTCTGCCTGATGATGCAAATCCAAATGATGGAGAATCTATAACGAACTTCAAAAGTGATTTTATAGACTATTTACTTGCATATAAAAACCCAGAATTATTAGATTGGATCGCTTTGGTGCAGAAAGCTGATTTTTCTTCTGTAAATGTTTTCTTTATTGGATCGGTTCCTGGAAAACATAGAGGTCAAGGTAAAAATAAATGGGGCCAGGCAAAAGTGGAAAAAGTTTTATCAAACCATGTTACCATTGACATAGATTCAAAAAACTGGTCAATTATAGTACAATCTTTATCTTTGGGGAATTATGGACCAAGTATTGATGCATGGCTGTTAAAAAATGGTGTTCAACCCATGTCAATGGAAAAAAATAAAAATTTTATACCAAAGATAAAATTCATTTGTCCCACCATAGATGATTGTAATAAAAGCGTTTTACCAAAATCTCTCGAAACACATTTTTCTCGTCGTTCAAATTATGAAGTTTCTCAAAGATGGATGAAAGATTATTTATAGTAAGTATATCTTTTGAAATATATTCCTAAAATATATTAAAATAAATTATAACTCCATAAATGCAACCGTAATGTTTTTTTACATATTGGCATTCTTTTTACTAAATCATAATGAATATTATACGTATTACAGTAATAATTAAAATATATTTCTGAAACATTGCTGTAATATAAAATTGAAAACTATACTTAAATTATATATTTATTTCGTATTTTTTAGTTATATAATGATTCATATACGTAGATTAAAATAATTATGGAATGTGTATATTTTATTATTTTATCAATTGTCTATACAATATTTAATTTGAAATTTTATTAAATTTTATTAATTTTCTAATTAAAAAATTTTTTTTATTAGTAAATGGAACTCAAAGAAAGCATGTATAGATCTTTCCATGCCGAATATAAAAACGTATACAAGAATTTCACCCGATAATACAGAAATT
This sequence comes from Platyscapa corneri, assembly GCA_018907185.1. NCBI lineage: Eukaryota > Metazoa > Arthropoda > Insecta > Hymenoptera > Agaonidae > Platyscapa > Platyscapa corneri. Next base: position 2,275,320 of record JACCHW010000014.1, read on the forward strand.
TCATGGTTTTTATTGAGCTCCAGCAATTTAACTAAAAGTGGTTGGGGGAAAAAAGATTGCGATAGTTTAATGCTTAACCACTATGAGGTAGGGGTAATGTTCATCCCAGAAATTATAGTAAGTAAAACGTTTATTCTAAAATTATTCCATAATTTTTAATTAATTATATAAATACTGTATCACGGGGAATCCAGTTTGGTGGTTGGTGTAATTTTTAAGTTATTCATACAATAAATATTATTTGTAGATTGGACAAACAACATTTCCAGTGAAAGAATCAAGTTCCTTGGACGTACCGATATTTTTACTACCGTATGATCTACCTTTGGTAAAATATAATAAAGATGACAAACCGTTTGTTAAACACAATAATAAATAAGTCTCTCATAAAAAGCAATATTTGCACAAGAATTTGATGTTCATTAAAAAAAAAATGACCACGTACAGACTTATTTTCATAAATATAAGATATCTGAAAACTAAATTAAAATATTGTTGGTGTGTTTGACATGATTTCATTTTAATTTATATTCTTTTTAAGGAAGTTAGTTTATGCACGTAGTTAAAAAGTTTTATAAATCTTATATTCATAAAACTTATAGTAATATAATAAGATTCATAGAAAGTGTATAATAAACAGATGTTTCAATATATATTAAAAATGTAACGTGTCAAAATAAACATATTAAACATAATTAAGCCTTGTATACTGCTTCCAATAATGTTCACAAATCTGCTGCCTCATTCTCTCTATGTTCCCATTTGTTTTGTACTTTAATATGGATTAATCTTAATTCTTTTCATACTTGTCTCTACTTTTTTTCTACAAAATTATGTTACATTGGATTGTTTCTGATCGTTAACCGTTAAAAAAAATTCTCAGCGTTATAAATAATATCTTATATTACATAACTATATAATATAATAGTGTTTTATTACACACATACTTATCAACATGCAATAAGATAATTTATTAAAGTTTTCAAATAATTTACGTATAAATCTAACTTTTTAATTCATAAAATAGACTGTTTGCAAAAATTTACAATAAAATATTAGTCTCGTATAAACTAAACGAATCAATAAATAAGAATGCAAATAAGTTTCAACCCTTTGTAAATTGTACAATATTAGTAAAATATGTTTATATAAATATAATAGATAATAAATATTTATTAAAACATCTTTAATTCGAATGTAATCTTTAAGACATCTACACAATAGAAATAATTTTGCTAAACGTACCAGGACTTAGGATTTTTAAAAAATTACAATTATTATTAAAAAGTTAGTGAAATTTGTGGAGAAGGTATTGATCGGATAGTAATTATAAATAACTACAATAAAAAAAAAATAACATGCCTAAAATTTTGAACTAGCAGCTCAATTAATTTGTTTTAAATTAATAAAATAAACAAATATGCATTAGCTAGTATAAATGAACACAACAATCTATTACTAGAATCATATTTTTGAATTAAAATATCGCGTAAATGTATTTTTTATATGCAAAAATACAATATTTTTAAATGGATAAATTGATTAACAATGAAGGGAATTGATGATGATGACCTACAAAAGGGAAGCGTGTGTATATAGTTTTAATTAATAAAAGAAGTTTTTAAATTTTTATAATATGTGCCAACGTTTTCAAATACTTTAATATAAAGGGAAAATCGAAACGTCGGTTTACGGAAAAAATACAAATTCACGAGAAGAATAATAAGTGTAATATTAATACACTTACCAATTTGCATAACAAATTAATTAAACTGTTAAAGAAATTATTACCGTTTTAACCAAATAAATGTATAAGACATCTGAAAAATAAAGTAATTTTAAACTATATACGTTTTATTAGCAAAACTTATCTTCAAGGTAAAAGATATTTTGAAAATAAAAAATATAAAATACAATTACAAAGTATATGTACATTATTCGTTTCTTACATAGAATAAGCGAAAAATTTTATGAAATAAAATATAACTTATTATTTGATTATGATAAACAAAACTATGACATCACAGAAAACAACTGCCCAACAGAATATAAATGTATTTTATATTTCTATATAAATAATTGATACTAAATAGACGAAATTGTATTGCTATTTTAGTTTTTGAAAGAATTATACTACACTCAGAAGAAAATCTACACAGATTTTGATGTTATTGCAGGCACTTTGCAGAAGAAAATTTCTTTGAAGATTTTTGTGAATCGTAAGCTTATTTATTTGACCATTATTTGATATTTACTTTAACAATATTGTTCAATACGCTTTATTTAATAATTATTCAGTTAAAAAATAATTTAAAACATTATTAAAAAAATAATATAGATTGTACATAATTAATCGTAGATGCAAATAGAGCAAATAATAAGTCATCGAATTTTTAAGTGTAAAATCACTTAGTAACCCAACTGTAAATTTATGTAAGTAATAATGTATAATAAATAAAACCTAAATACACTATTGCAGTGTTAAGTTTCTCACAAATTTTGATATGTAATGATTGTTATACAATTCTTATTTATAGTTTACATTATCAACAAATGATAAAAAGATTTTATTTTTAAATCTTTTTTTATATTCCTAAAAACAACAAAAATATAAATGCCAAACGCAGCAAATACGTATGCACGGTAAATAAAGTAAACGTAAAAATAATTACATCATGTATTGACTACGTGACTACAACTTCAGGAATTGAATAAAAAACCATCACGTTGGACTAAAGACCCTTTATGAGCGGAAATAACTTGTCGATCACCCTTAAGAAATCGTATTCCTACGGCTATTTATAGAATTCTAACCACTTTGTTCATAGCTGGTATCGAATGACTTTTTGCAATGCAATTTGAAATGTTCTCGCATTTTTAGAGAGACGTATCCAGTATTATAATTTAATTATTATTATACACGCCGTTGCTATACCATGAGTCTAATATTGAAGTGACGCGTCCCGACCATCTATGTATGAAATAAACAATAATTCAAGGCAGGCGCGTAATATCAATATTTGCAGTCAGCGGTTCTAAAACGGAGAAACATTTTCACGACCCTTGAGATTTCATCGAACAAATAGAATATCCAAGACGAAATGAACGAAAGTTGTACGGGGGAGTATAAAAGTTCAGGAACAACGAAGCTCGCTGACGGGCGGATGTCCACGGCGTAGCCACGGAAGAAGCGCGCGAACGCGCAAATGTCCTCGACCTGGGAGTAGAAGGAGTATCCACGCCACGCAACAATATCGTGCGACCGACGTCAAAGGTTAAAACCGGCGTTCTTCTAATTTCCACCTACCCACCAATCCTTGGCAGCGGCTCGTGGATACGACCTAATCAGATATAAGTACCGCGTCCATACAAATAATAAATTAATCGCGAAAAAATCGAATCCAGTGTTAAATTGTTAGCATAGATTTATTTGACACACACCAATCACACTAAGTGTTGCGGATCACGAGGGGTCGGAAGTTTTGCAGGAAAAATTAGTCTGAATTTCAATTATTTTTAACTTATTTATTTGGGCAGTTGCAATCTTGAGGGTAACATAAAGGAGAGAAAAACGCGTTCGCGCGACGATTTTAGCAGGGGCCAAAACGAAAACAAAACGAAATAAACTGCTGTCGTACGCTTATCGCGGAGCCTCCAAGCACACCGTTTTTGCTTCCCTTCCTTACTCCTTTACAATTCGTGGCAACTTCCAATTTTCTGTGCTGCCGTCCGCTATGTGGTCGCTAATGGCAGTTAGTTCGGCGATTGGCACCTGCATAAAAATCCTTCCTGCGTGTCAAGTAGGAGGGAAAAAGCCTAGACATTTCTACCTACGAGGGTGAAGGTTCGGCCAGTCGTTCTTGGTTCGTTTTCATTCAATTCTTCGTTATTAATATTTTTTATTTCGAGGATAATTCCCTTCGCGCGCCTTCTCGGACAGGGTCGCCTACTTGCGATGCCTGTCGCTCAATTCGACGGCTTACCCCGGGGCGCCCATATGTGCTCGAGTACATCAGGAACAGCCACAGTCATTCACTTTTCAACATGAAAAATCCTGGAAATTAACTACGACAATTTTTAAAATCAGAGAATTACTATCCACGATAATTAAGTATGTGGAGGGATTTGGGGAAAGAACTGCATCAAAGAAAGATAAGAGTAGTATAATTTAAATTTTAAAACGTAGTTAAGAGGAAATGAAACCCTTCTCTACCGATATTCATATACATCGTAAAAGATAAAATTTAAAACAGGTCTTAATAAATATCATATATAATATATATAATTCTATAAGTATAAATTTTTCTCCTTCTCCATTTAACTCAGTTCTAGGAAGGAACTTAAGAAAAACAATAAACTCCTTCACTACGCAGTTGATGTTTACGTTTACGCGGCTATATTTTCTTATTACAGTAGTACACAGTCCCTCTCTGCATGATTTTTCAATTCTCATATCAAATGTTATTAATTCGGTGCGATTACAGTTATGAATAAAAATTATATAAAATAGTGTTCTGTAAACGTTATAGTTTAAATAATATGCGTGATAAGTGTAAAGAGATTAATAAATAGGAAAATACCAAATGCACCGATATTTACGGTATGAGCCCGAAATTATATAATTGCATTATATGCGACCAATAAACAGATTTAACAATTTAAAAGATTGAATTTAATGTAAAAAAATTTTTACATTTCATCTTTATTTCATTCAATTTTATTAAATAAATGAAATAAGGGCATTGTAACAATACTTTAGTAAATCAACATGAGTGATGAAATTATTAAACTTAATGATATAATAATAGTTCGAAATGAAAAAAATAAAGAAAATATTGATACAGAAGTTGGTAGTCAAAATTTAAGTTTATCAGTATCATCTTGGATGAAGTCTTATAAAAAATTACGCAAACCAGAATTGAGAGCACAAATGCGTGATGTTTGCATTGATATTGCAATTAAGCTTCGTAAAGGAAAAGTTGTTGTTAAAAAACACGGAACCTTTGCTTCTAAATTTAAATTGGCAAGCCCATATTTTTTCTTTTTATCAATAATTTCAGAAATAGAAGATACACATAATAAATATTATACTGTATCTTTTCATGAAATAATTGATTATAGTTTAGGAGAAATCGTAAACAGTATTCATTTCTGCCAAAATGTAGAAGTGACGTGGATAGTAAGTGAATATATGCTTGCTGCTCAAAATCCAAAAATGACCATATTGTGTGAAAAATGTTTAGACGAAAACATCAGACTTGATATACCATTTGATGTAGATATTATTCCAGTAATTAGTACATATAGGCATCATCATGCAAAATTCTCAATTCTTAAATATAGCGATAATACAATAAGAATTATTATTTTAACTGGTGACTTGGAAAATACAAGTTGGCAATTTTATTGCCAAGGGTAAAGATTGTTTATATATGCATTACCATTGAATATATATTTTTTTATAATTTCACTAATTATTCAATATTGATGTTGATAGATTTTGGATATCACCTAAATTACCATGTCTGCCTGATGATGCAAATCCAAATGATGGAGAATCTATTACGAACTTCAAAAGTGATTTGATAGACTATTTACTTGCATATAACAATTTTGAGATATTACGTTGGGGAGATTTAGTGCAGAAAGCTGATTTTTCTGCTGTAAATGTTTTCTTTATTGGATCGGTTCCTGGAATACATAAAGGCGAAGATAAAAATAAATGGGGCCAGGAAAAAGTTAAAAAAGTTTTATCAAACCATGTTACCATTGACAAGGATTCAAGAAACTGGCCAGTTGTAGTTCAGTCTTTTCCTTTGGGATATTGTGGATCAAATTATGAAGAATGGCTATTAAAAAATGCTCTTTTACCTATGTCCATGAGAAAAAACAAAATTAATTATATACCAAAAATAAAATTTATTTGTCCAACAATGGATAATTATAATCAAAGTGTTTTACCAAAATCTATACGAAAACATTTTGCTACTCCTAAGGCTTATAAAATGTCTCAAGAGTGGATGAAAGATTATTTATAGTAAGTATAACTTTTGAAATTTATTCTTGAAAAATATTTAAATAAATTACAATTTCAGAAATTTAGTTGTAAAGATATTTGTGCATATTGAAATTCTTTTTATAAAATCGTAATAAATATATATTATACATAACACAGTAATAGTTAAAATATCTCTGACACATTGCTGTTGTATAAAAATGACGAATATACTTGAATTATTAATCAATCTTCATATATTTGAATTATATAATGATTCATATATGTAGATTTCAATAATTATGGGATGTGCATGTATTTTATCAATTATCTATAGAATATTCAATTTGAAATTTTATTAGTTTTAATTAAAAAATTTGTTTTATTAGTAAATGGAAATCAAAGAAAGCATGTATAGATCTTTCCATGCCGAATATAAAAACGTATACAAGAATTTCACCCGATAATACAGAAATTTCATGGTTTTTTTTAAGCAGTGGTAATCTTACAATAGGTGGTTGGGGAATAAATGATTGTGGTTGTTTAAAGCTTCAACACTATGAGGTAGGGGTAATGTTTATCCCAGAAATCATAGTAAGTAAAACATCTATTTAAAATTATTCCATAATTTTAATTAATTATATAAATATTATATCAAGGGGAATCCAGTTGGGTTAATTTTTAAGTTAAACATACAATCCAAATATTCTTTGTAGATTAAACAAACAACATTTCCAGTAAAAAAATCGAATTCCTTGAAAAAACCAGTATTTCTACTACCGTATGATTTACCATTAACAAAATATAGAATAGATGACGAACCTATTATAAGAGACCAGCTTCAACTTTTACGAATGTTTTTAAACAAAAATAAAAATAGCTCTAAAGATAGTACTTCTTCAAATTTAAGATTTACACAGAATTTAAGGCCTCAAAGATTTAATCGGATTTCATGTTTAAGAAAATCATTTATTGATAGTATTATTTTATCTATTGACAGAGTAACGAGGGAAAAAATAAGAGATAATGCTATTTTGAAAATGAAAGAAGCAGGACATAAGATTTTCTTCAGAAGACCAGGAGAATTTGCACGAAAATATGCACTATCAGCACCTTATCATTTTTTTTTAAACAGGGTAGAAAAATCAAATATTACACACAATCAAGAATTTAGTGTATCTTTTACTGAATTATTGGATATAAGCTTAGGAGAAATAGTTGATAGTCTTCACATAAATTTTATGGTAGAAATTAAATGGCTGTGTCTTCAATATTTGCTTGCTGCTCAAAACCCAAAAATGACAATCTTTTGTGATTCTGTTTGCGATCCTCAAACATCAATACCAAATAATATTAATTTAGTTAAATTTGATATGCCTTCTGTATATGGATGTCATCATTCCAAAGTATCAGTTTTTAAATATAAAGACAATGGTATTCGAATAATTGTTTCTACAGCTAATATTTATACTGATGATTGGGAAAATCGAACTCAAGGGTAAATTAAATTTATTTTATCATAATTTTATTAAAAATTAATTAAATATCATTGTATTTCTTTATTACACGAAATATAGAATATAATATCTTAAAAATTACAATGACTAGCAAAAAGTTAAAGTAAAAAAATTATTAAAAAAAATTTAATATTTTATTCTTAACAGAATTTGGATATCACCACATTTGCGAAAGTTACCTGATACGGCCAAATCAAGTGATGGAGATTCTCCAACGAATTTTAAAAAGTACTTTCGGGAATACTTAACTGCTTATAAACATCCGCAGATGAGAAGATGGAAATACTTGATTAAAAGAGCTGATTTCTCTAGTATTAATGTATTTTTTTTTGCCTCAATTCCTGGAGACCATAAGGGTTTTCGTTTAAACTCTTATGGTCAAAGACGACTAGGAACGATACTATCAGAACATGCAGTTTTACCACCAGATGCACCGGAGTGGAAATTACTTGCTCAATGCGCTAAGATAGGATCCCTAGGACCTAACTATGAAAGTTGGATATTAACCAATATTGTTGAATCAATGTCAAAAGAAAAAAATGGGGTGGTCAAAATTAAACCAGACTTTCAACTTATTTACCCGTCCTGGAGAAATTTTGAAGAGAGTTATGATTGCCAAAGTGGTTCATGTTGTCTGCAATATTCGAAAAAGCATCATGAAAAACAGCAATGGCTGACAAATTATTTATGGTATGTACTTATAATACTTTTTGTAAATTAATCTACTCTCTCCATGAAACATATTAGGTTAATTAAATAATGTCATCATTGATTACAACATAAAATTAATCTAATCAATAATAGAATTATTTCAAAAAATTTAAAATTGATATTTTTATTATATAGTCAATGGAAAGCAGATGTAAATAATCGAACAAAAGCTATGCCTCAAATAAAATCTTACACACGAATATCACCAGATCAAACACAAATACCCTGGTTTGTATTAACAAGTGCTAATTTAAACAAAGGTGCCTGGGGTTTTTTTTCTAAATCGGGAACTTCTCATTATATCGATAATTATGAAGCAGGAGTTGTATTTATACCAAAATTCATTGTGAGTAATAATCTTATACTATTTATTTTACATATGAATGCATAAAACGTTTTTTATTACTTTTTAATACTCGATGTAAAAAAATATCATTCAATTTTTTATTACTATATTTGTATAAGAAACATACAATATGATATCTTATTTTTCTTAAAAAATCTTTTATTTTTATAGATAAATGAAACTGTATTTCCAATAAAAACATCGAGTTCTCCAGATATTCCAATTTTTCGGCTTCCATATGATCTTCCACTAACGAAATACCAGTCAAGTGATTTTGCTTGTGTAAAAGATTATCTCAATGATGAATAACTATTGTTCAAAAAACTAATATTTTTATCCATGTAATTAACAGGAACTTCAAATATAGAATTACATATATTTTTAACATTTGAAAAATTATTTTAAAAAGATTTCTAGTAAGAATTCTTCTTCTTCTACAGAAAATATACAAAATATCATGTTTATTTCGAAGACTTTATTGTACAAAAAATATTTACTGTAGATTTTTTAAATTCGTAATATTTTATTTGACTAGTATATTTTATTTATTTTTCAATTTTTTTCAAGATGATTTATTTTTTTAATTATTAGGTAATAATACATATTAGGAATAGTATTTATAAAATAATGTAGTTTGTACATAATTAATTGTAGATGTAAATAGAGTAAATAATAAGTTATGTTATTTTTAAAGTGTAACATCACTTACTAAACCAACTGTAAATTTATGTAAGTGATGTATAATAAATAAAACCTAAATACACTATTGCAGTGTTAAGTTTCTCACAAATTTTGATATGTAATGATTGTTATACAATTCTTATTTATAGTTTACATTATCAACAAATGATAAAAAGATTTTATTTTTAAATCTTTTTTTATATTCCTAAAAACAACAAAAATATAAATGCCAAACGCAGCAAATACGTATGCACGTTAAATAAAGTAAACGTAAAAATAATTACAGCATGTATTGACTACTGGCGATCTGTAACTATCCAAGCGACTGAACCATGTCCACGGCGGATATGCATTGCACTCAAGCTTTCACCTTAGGAGGTAAAAGATTCAATCTCCAACTTCAGCGACGAGAATAATCAGATAAATCGGATAAAAAAAATATTGTCTAAATCCTCGAATTGCTAATAGTGCATCCGCTTTTAATAAGTTGCAATTTTTCGCTGAAAGTCAAATTGACAAATCAATGGAAGTGTTCTTTTCTGTTATTCAAATATAAATCATAAAGGATAAAGCTTAACATTTCTAAATAAACAGCAAATAAAACTCTATTAGAATAAACATCTTAATATTTAAAATTAATAATATCTTTGTGTAGAAATAAATCAATCGCGAAATAATGAATCGTCGCAATATTTGTGAACAAGTGCACAAAGGGTCAGAAGAAAGCTTTTGCTTTCGCCCAAGTATTTATCCCTTCACCATTTCACTCGCTTCTAGAAACTAAAGGAAAACAAAGTCATTCACCTGCGCACTTGATGTTTATGTTTATGTGTCTACAGTTTATTATTATGTTAGTTAGAGTCTCTCTAAGCATGATTTTTAAATTGTGACATCCAATTTTAACTTAATGCGATTATAGGTATGAATCGAAATATTGTAAAATTATATTCTTTAATTGTTAGGGTTTAATTGACTTTGGTAATAATTGTGGCAGATATAATTAAATAGAATAACACCACGAGAAGGGGTGATTACGATATGCGCCTGAAATTATAATATTGCGTTGTTTGCAACCACCAAGTGACTCCATCGCCCGCGAGTTAAAACGAACTTTTCTAATCTTGTTATAATATGCAGTTGATCACGCTTTGATCTGCGTTTTCAAAGATACGTAGATTAAGTAAATTGAATGAACGAAAAATTTTTTACTTATCATTGTGAAATTATAGATTTTTATTTTTCTCTTAAAATTAGAAATTAAATCACGATAAATTACTCGCCTTATTACTATATGACCTACCATTGGTAAGATATGAAGATGGTGAAAAATCTATTCTCAAATATGCTAATAATAAATTCACCAATTAAAAGAAATGTTCCTACAAGAATTCAAACATCGTTTAAGAAAAAAGAATCTCTAGTTTACAAATTTTTATAATTATAAGAAAACAAAAAAGTAAATCTTTTTGTTAAATATTTTTGGTGTAATGGAAAAAATTTTATTTTATTTTATATTTTTTTTAAAGAAGAAATTTTTTATACACACGTGAAAAATTGTATAAATGTTATATATTTATAAAAAAAAGTAAAAAATATACAGATGTTTTACATACATATTAAAAAATATAATTTTTCTAAATAAACTTATTAAATAGATAAGTCTTACATACTGCTTCCATTAATGTTCACATATCTGCTTTTCTATTCTTATGCCTCTATGTTCTCATTTGTTTTGTACATTAAGTTTGAATCAATTTTATTTGTTTTCATACATGAGTTTACTGCGATCATATAAATTTTGTCCAATTTTGTTGTACTGCAATTAAAATAACGCGCTAAAATAAGAGCGAATAGCATCAAGTTTTGAGAGCGCAACAGTAATTTAATAAATAAGAACTAAAAAGTTTTTCTTGGTTATGTAAAAGTAGAAGTGTTCTTCGCATTATGAATAAATATTGTATTGTGCATTTATGATTTAATGATTGTAATTAGTTGGAAAATTAGTTTAATATTATGGAGAAATATAAAACGATTTTTCAGCAGAATAAATAGCTTTTGAAAGATTTTATTAGTGGTGAAATTCTTATTACATTTTCTTTCAATTATTTTAAATAAGATAAATAAGGATATGTGATGTATTTGATTAACATAATAATTTGATTAACTTAATACAAGTTAAGTAACGATAAGTATTTAGTTAAGTAAATCAAGATGAATGACGAAATTATGAATCTTAATGATATAAAAATAATTCGAACCGAAAATAATAAAGAAAATATTGATACAGAAATTAATAGCCAAAATTTATGTTTATCAATATCATCTTGGATGAAATTTTATGAAAATTTAGAAACTGTAGAATATAGAGCACAAATGCGTGATGTTTGCATTGATATTGCAATTAAGCTTCGTAAAGGAAAAGTTGTTGTTAAAAAACACGGAACCTTTGCTTCTAAATTTAAATTGGCAAGCCCATATTTTTTCTTTTTATCAATAATTTCAGAAATAGAAGATACACATAATGAATATTATACTGTATCTTTTCATGAAATAATTGATTATAGTTTAGGAGAAATCGTAGATAGTATTCATTTCTGCCAAAATGTAGAAGTGACATGGATAGTAAGTGAATATATGCTTGCTGCTCAAAATCCAAAAATGACCATATTGTGTGAAAAATGTTTAGACGAAAACATCAGACTTGATATACCATTTGATGTAGATATTATTCCAGTAATTAGTACATATAGGCATCATCATGCAAAATTCTCAATTCTTAAATATAGCGATAATACAATAAGAATTATTATTTTAACTGGTGACTTGGAAAATACAAGTTGGCAATTTTATTGCCAAGGGTAAAGATTGTTTATATATGCAATACCATTGAATATATATTTTTTTATAATTTCATTAATTATTCAATATTGATGTTGATAGATTTTGGATATCACCTAAATTACCATGTCTGCCTGATGATGCAAATCCAAGTGATGGAGAATCTATTACGAACTTCAAAAGTGATTTTATAGACTATTTATGTGCGTATAACAATTTTGAATTATTAGGTTGGGAAGCTTTAGTCCAGAAAGCAGATTTTTCTGCTGTAAATGTTTTTTTTATTGGATCTGTTCCTGGAATACATAAAGGCGAAGAGAAAAATAAATGGGGCCAGGAAAAAGTTAAAAAAGTTTTATCAAACCATGTTACCATTGATGAAAATTCAAGAAACTGGCCAGTTGTAGTTCAGTCTTTTCCTTTGGGAAATTATGGATCGAGCTATGATCAATGGCTGTTAAAAAATGCTCTACTACCCATGTCAATGGGAAAAAATAAAATTAATTATATTCCAAAAATAAAATTTATTTGTCCAACGATGGATAATTATAATAAAAGTGTTTTACCCCAATGTATCAAAGAACATTGTTCTCATCATATGAATTATGAAAGCTCTAAAGAGTGGCTGAAGGATTATTTATAGTAATTATAACTTATGAAATATATTCTTGAAATATATTTAAACAAATTACAATACCATAAATTCAGTTGGAATTCCACAAACATCTTTTGTGCATATTGACATTTTTTTTACAAAATCATAATGAATATTATACCTATCACAGTAAAAGTTAATATATATTTTTAACACATTGCTGTGATATAAGATTGAAAATATACTTGAATTATATATTTATTTTCGTATTTTTGAGTTATATAATGATTCATATATGTAGATTTAAATAATTATGGGATGTTTATGTATTTTATTATATTATCAATTGTCTATACAATATTCAATTTGAAATTTTATTAGTTTTTAATTACAAATTTTTTTTCTATTAGTAAATGGAAATCAAATAAAGCATGTATAGATCTTTCCATGCCGAATATAAAAACGTATACAAGAATTTCACCCGATAATACAGAAATTTCATGGTTTTTATTGAGCTCCAGCAATTTAACTAAAAGTGGTTGGGGGAAAAAAGATTGCGATAGTTTAACGCTTAACCACTATGAGGTAGGGGTAATGTTCATCCCAGAAATTATAGTAAGTAAAACGTTTATTCTAAAATTATTCCATAATTTTTAATTAATTATATAAATACTGTATCTCGGGGAATCCAGTTTGGTGGTTGGTGTAATTTTTAAGTTATTCATACAATAAATATTATTTTTAGATTAAACAAACAACATTTCCAGTAAAAGAATCAAGTTCCTTGGATGTACCGATATTTTTACTACCGTATGATCTACCATTGGTAAAATACGACAAAGATGACGAACCTATTGTTAAATCAAATAATAAATAAGTCTCTCATTAAAAGCAATATTTTCACTATAATTTAATGTTCATTAAAAAAAAAAATCATTAGATAAATACATATTTTTATAATTATAAAACATGTAAAAACTAAATCAAAATATTCTTGATATAATTGACATGATTTAATTTTAATTTATATTATTTCTATGGAAGTCATTTTGTAACATAATTAAACAGTTGTACAAATGTTATGTATTTTTAAAATTTATAGTAATACATTTAATAAAAAATAATAAATATACACATGTTTTAGATATATATAAAAAAATGTAATTTTTCTAAATAAACTTATTAAATAGATAAGCCATCCATACTGCTTCCACTAATGTTTGCATACTGCTTTCCCATTCTTATTCCTCTATGTTCCTATATGTTTCATACATTAAATTTGAATCAATCTTATTTATTTTCATACTTTTCTCTAGTTATTTCGTACTAATTTCTGTTGTAGAGTGGATTCTTTCTTAAAAATTTACCGAACTTTCTTATATTTACATAACTATAGAATATATTAACGTTATTTGTATTAATTTTATTTATAAATCCAACTTTTTAATTTATAAAATAGACTATTCGGAAAAAAATTACAAAACAATATAGTATAAACTATACGAATACTACAATAAAATGCAAACAAGTTTTTCACTGTTGTAATAACTGTCCAATCTCCTAGTAAACTCTTTTTATATAATGAAATAGATATTAAATGTAGATTAAAATAATATTAATTAAAAGAATAACTGTAAGACATAAAAATTATTATACGATAAAATTTATTTGGCTAATCTTACCAGGATTGAGTATTTTAAAAAAATTACATTTTAACTTTTTCAAATTTTTATTTAAAAGATTATGAAATTTGTTGAGAAGGTATTCAACAGATAGTAATTATAAATAACTATAATGAAAAAGTAACAGCTAATATTTTAAAATACCTGATCAATTAATTTGTTTTACGACAGAATAAAGTAAGCAAATATATGTTAGCTAAGATAAATTAACATAATTATATAATAGTATAATCGTATTTGTGAAATAAAAATATCATGTAAATGGACTTTTTTATACAAAAGTACAGTATTTTTGAATGGATAAATTGATTAAGAGTGAATTGTATTAATGATGACCTACAAAAGAGAAGCATGCATATCTTAAAATATACAGTTTCTGTTAATAAAAGAAGTTCTTAAATATTTATAATATATGTGAACGGTTTCAAATATCTTAATAAGAAGAGAAAATCAAAACGTCGGGTTACGATAAAAATAAAAATTCTCTTGACAAATATTTAGTGTAATATTAACGAACATATGGATTTACCTAAAAAATTAATAAAAATGTTAAAGAAATTATTAAGATGTTAACCAAAAAAGTATGAGACATCTTAATAATTAAGTAATTTTAAACTATATACGTTAAATTGACAAAGCTTATTTTCAAAGTAAAAGATATTTTTTAAATGAAAAATAAAAATTACTATAATTATTTATATAAAAAAATTAAAAAAAATAAAAAGTAAAGTATTTGTTATTTATCATAAAAAAATTTTCACATTACATAAACAACTCCCCATCTGAATTTAAATGTGTTTTATACATCTGTATAAATAAATAAAACTAACTAAATGGAAGTGCATTATTATTTTATTTAATCTACTTTTTTTTTAAATTAAGATCATCAACGAAAAGCAGATCAATAATATTAGAATTTAGTAAAAAACATCTACAATT
Source organism: Platyscapa corneri (assembly GCA_018907185.1). Lineage (NCBI taxonomy): Eukaryota > Metazoa > Arthropoda > Insecta > Hymenoptera > Agaonidae > Platyscapa > Platyscapa corneri. The sequence continues at coordinate 2,290,624 of JACCHW010000014.1, forward strand.
ATATTAATTTATCATAAGAAAACCAATGCATAAGTTTTTTTAAAAGAAGATTTATAAATGTAATATCAGCACACACATTATTGTTAAAGTAATCAAATTGAACTGCATGGATTTTGTAGAGGTAGAATATAATTAGGAATAGTTTATCATCAATCAAGTAAAAAACCTATAGCACAATTATATGTACATATATGAAAGAAATTAATAAGTTAATAATATTAAAATTATTCTTTTATTGTACAAAATATTTGTTATAATGTATTATAATTTACACTTACATATTTATATACCATAATTATTTTTAACGTATATAAGTCAATAATATAATACTTTAAATAACTACAACTAATAAATATAAATTATTGCGATTACGAGACATGAAGTATTTTCAGATAATTATTAATAAAATGGTGATTTAAATAGTTTATTGAGAAATATTTAGTTGCAGCTATAATCGTTTAAAATTATGCTGTTCGATAACAATGAACTAAATGTATTTGGAAAAATTTAAGATTATTGATAAATATTCCATACATTAAAAGTCATTGAATAGTGTATATTATATGAAATAGTTATTGATGATAAATAGATACTATGTATAATTTAATTGTTGTAAAATTGTTAACAATAAATTGAAGATCTATAAAGTTTCATGGAAATTTGCAACATCTTTAAAAATTTTTTTAAATATAAAACCAAGTCAAAACGAAAGACATTGTAAATCATTTTTTTAAATGATCTCAAATAATATACAAGATTGCTTCAAAATAAACTTAAAATGAGCCCTAGTGATGTTGCAAACTTCACATCAGGAAATACGTTGTTTTAATTACTGCAACGAAAAATTAATGCTTAATTTACACCTGAGAAGCAATATTTCAATAAACTTTGATAAATTTGGATATTAATTTTTTTTATTAGAAGATACTAAAATGATATGCGAATGCAGTGCACGAATAATAACTATTTTTTAAAAACTTTTTTTCTAAACACCTGAATAAATTAGCATATTTCTCATTTAGAAATGAGTAAAAATTTTTACTTAAATCGGTAAGTATAGTAGAAATTGTACTAATTGTACTAACTCAGTATAAAACGACGTTCAATACATTGAATAATTTTCTAATTTTTAATTACAGGTGTAGGTTTAGGATAATGAGAATTATAAGATATCTATATTATATGTATCTATCATTGCAAAGAGAAAAAAAAGAAAAAGAAAATAATCTAAAACGTATATTAACAACTAAAATGAAACTGACATTTGTTTTATTTCAATTTCAGTTTCAATAATTCTTGTACTTGAATGATACGTAACCCATGTATATCTCTAAAAAAATAAATAAAAAAAATCCTTAATAATTTAATGAAAATAATAAAATAATTATGCATTAATGTAGAAACTATAATCGCTGAATTAATAATAGCTTAATGTTATAGACGCTTATGCGTACTAAAAATTAATTTTTTGGAAGAAAAAAGAACATTTTTCTCTGCGCATCATATCGCGATTTCATAAAATAAAGATTTTTTCATTATACCAACTCACCAGAAAAGAATTTAAAAACTACAAAAATGTAGAAAAAGTAGACGAAAAAATTAAAAACGATACAATTTTTCTGATCTGCTTGTATCCGGGAAGCTTGAACATCCTTTTGCGCTTGCGTCCTCGTGCTTTGTACACTAGGGCGCACGCGTCGACCTTGCGCTGCTCGACTCGAGCAAACCTGCTGCAATCTACGACAAGCCTCAGTCGTGTTGTGGCGCCGGCGGTGAAAACGAAAGCGCAAGCGCCTTCTTTGCTTTCCTCTTTTTTCCGTAGTTTTATGGACTGCTGCAAGGGGCGGATCGATCGGGTATACGGGCACATCATTGTCATGGCTTGATCTCAAAGAAGGTTATATAGTATTTCGTCTGCTTTTGTTGTGCGTGCATATACAAATACTGTGGAATCTACATTTTCAGATAATTAGTAACCGAGGTAAAATATATTAGTGTCAATTGTTCGATAAAAATGTAAAAATGAAAGATGAGAGTCTTCTGCGGGAGGGACGTTGGTGAGTTCCAGTTAAAAGCTATCAATATCATCCGAATTTTTAAAAATCGATCACACGTTATATTTTATGTTATATTTTGCTTTCAAAACGGCTTCGAATATATATCATACTACTATTACTATTTTTTATACTCTTTTACACTCTATAAAACTATATTAAGAAGTTATATTAAAGTTATATCTAATTTATAATGTTTCTTATCATCGATTATTTTTTAATCATTTTACTTGTAATAAAGTTTTATATGATTTAGAAAGAAATCTAATTATATTTTGATAAAATAAATTTTTTTTATGTATTTATTATATCAAATAATATTACTAATTACACTAATTTACTAATCAATCTATTTTCGTAAGGCTTTTTTAATCCATGAAATTGTTTAAAATTCTACTTTTTTCGGAACGCAATTAAGAAGATAACCCAAAATAATATTATAATTTATTCATTGTATTAAGAATCCAATAAAACTGATATATTCATTTTTAATTGAATTCTAATATAATTACAAAAAATAGGCTTAAAATGTGACTGAATTATACCATTTTTTATATCGCAAGCTGATTATTAGGTAAATAAAAAATTCTATTTAAAAATCTTAATTAGTTATATAAAGTATTAAATAATGAATTAATTTAAGGATGATAAAAAAGAATTGCACAAATTACAATGAACAATGATTAATCATTCGAATCAGGTAATTTTTTGATATAGTATATAATCTAGATTATAGACATTTTTATTAGTTCATTGACCATTCAATGCCTATAAATAATTTCATTGACATATTATTATTCAAATAGTCTGCTTATGAATTTTTTAATTTGGAATAGAATGTATTTAACTAAACATTCCTTTCGAAATTTTTTTAATAATTCGTCACTTGTTGACATTTCTAATATTAAAAAAATATATAAAATATTATAATTTGCTTTTTAATGAATTATTAAAGTATTATTTCTTTGTATAAAAAAACTTGGAATTTTTTAAATCGGTAAGAATTAATTCTAATTCATAAATAATGTAAACAATATAATGTCTAAGATATAATGTCTAAGTTTGAATTTCTTAATTCTCATAACAAAGATATATTGTTCAAAATGACGTTTTTAAATTTTTAAATCATTTAAATTCACATAAAGTAATTATTCAATATTACTTATGTTCAAATATGATTATTCAAATTCTTTAAGGCTGAATATTTTTTGTCTATTATCTGAAACTAAAATAGTTTGCAAATTGCAAGTAAATTCTTAATTTTCAAAACAATTGAAAAAACTAGAATTTTTTATAAATCAAATACACAAACAATTTATATTATTAATATAACAATACAAATTAATATAAATTTGTTCAAAAGTTTAAAAATAAACGTGCATATAAATATAATCATAATTATTATTATTTATTATAAAAAATCTGATATTGTAAAAATTGAATAAATATTATTTATAAACTTATTTGTAAGTAATAATAGTACAGGTTAAACAATGATGTATGATTTACTATTAAATTAAGTACAAAATTTCTTTTAAATTAGTTTTTTACTATTAAATACAACTTTTATAAAAATATTTGTTTTTTGAAATAATTATAAAAGAGATTATAATTATCTAATATAAATTATTAAATGTGCAATTGATATTTATATAAATTTATTATCAAATATGTTTTTAAGGATATTAAAAGAATCTCCTCATAAATCATAAAACAATAAAAAAAAATTATTAAATGTAATTGTTTCGTAAATACTTACGTAATAAAAAATTAATAATCATAATAATTTTAAAAGAGATTGAAAATTAAAGATAAAGATTTTAATCCTAATAAATTTTAGAAAACAGATTTCAATAAAAAATATTAAAGATTGATTCAAGCATCATATTTGTACCAAAATGTATACATTCTAATTAGTTTGATTTTAAATTAAATGTATTTACAAATACCAATTTTCAGACCTTATAATGGATTATTCGAACTGAAATCAAGTTTGTGTTTTTACGTGTATTTTTTGGTGTTGTTTTGTTAAGTACAAAAAATGAATGAAATCAGTATAATTATTGCGTATATATAAACAGATTTTATAATTCATTCGGATCAATTAGTGTTGTATATCTTACCGGTGTCGTTCATTATATAAGTATTCATGAGTTTAAAAAATAAAAAATAATTTTATTTTCCGTACTTAATAAGTAAATCAAATTATCTTATCTAATGACCAACTAACTCAACGTTGATACTGTGCACCTTCGTTAATTTGTTCAACTTTGTGCATTGCCGCTCATACAAATGACGCACGCATTTATACAAGGCTATTGATGCGTCATTTTCTCACGATTCCAACACGGAAAAATATAACAAATGATATTTAGCAATGTTCGCTTACTTTTCTCCTTGGAGGCCATTTATTGCGCATATGGCGTGCCTAAGAAAAATAATGGCGTGAGACCGGTGTCAGTCTTGCCAAAACCGGTATTTTCGAGTGCACACTATTTTAGATTTCTATGCACATGTCTATTTTTGTATGGTATTGCACTCTAAACGCAATCTCGACGCGCAACTCAGTAAACTTTTTAAAAGCTAAAATTAATTCGACATTTGATTGATTAAAACATTGTGTTTATATAAAGAAACTTTAAATGTTTTATCTATTGCACTGTTATGCATTTTTGCATGAACGTTTCATCGACGATGAAAACTTTGTCCGAAGAGTTTAGAAAAGAAGGTATCTAATAAAATAATTTGCAAATCACATTATTGTAAAGTCATATTTATTTATTTTAAGATGACAAAACCAAAAACAATATCAATAACCTCACTTTAATCCAAAAAGTTTTTTCTAATAAATAGCGTTAAATTGTGGATATTTTATCAAATTTCCATCTTATGTAAGTATAACTAAATTTGCAGAAGTAGAGAAAAAGAGTGTTGATTTTTTATTTATATAAAAATATTAATTAAATGAGATTTTTATACAATTTATTTTGTTAATTACTGCTTAAAGATCAATAATTATTGTGAACAAATATTTTCCACGTTTTAAAAATTATCTTTATATTTCTAAAACTCGAAGAACATATTTTTTCAGAATACATGTTTCTAATTTATAATAAATAATTGCATCCCAATTGCATTTAAAAATATAAAAAGATTTCTTCACCAGTTCCTGAAAGATAAATAAAAATGTAGATTTTAAATCAATTATTCTCATATAATCAATTGCATATATTCTATATCAACGATTAAAGTTTTATTGAAAAATATATAGTTATTGAAAAAATTTGTTATTGATAATTAATAAATATTCAAATTTAATATCACTTTTTATAAAAATTATTGTATATTTCATTATATATTTGTAAATTGAAGTAATTCTATTATATTCATGTTTATAGATCAAAATTTGGTAACAAATAATACATAGAAAACCTTTTATTATTTTTTCATAGAAGCATTAATGAGCTTAATAATTTAATATTGCATTGAGAATTAAATGTATCGAATATTTTATGGTTTTGAATTAACTTTTTCTATAAAGTTATCAAAATGAAGATCCATGTAATTTATTTTTTAACTTGTGTATTTTTATATATTATACTGAAAAATACAACGAGTAAGAAGCATTCTATTTTAGATTGAGTATGCACATACGTCAGAAGACAATTTGTCCTTGTCTGTTGTTGTTAACTTGTACGGTTTTTTCACGGTTCTTGTAAATCAACATTACGCAAAATAAGGTTTTTCATTTTTCTGTCAACCTTTTTGTAATTCTAGCATTATTTATGATTTCCTATGTATCTATTTCGTTTCAAATAGTTTAACCATTTTTAATGAATTATTCTTGAATATATTACAAATTATAATTGAATTAATAAAGTTCTATGAAAATTATTTAAATATTTTTAAGTTTTAATATTTTTTTATGAAATTCTCTAATTATTCTAATTTTTCTTTATAATTATACTCCAAAATGATTTATCATTTGTTTCTTTTTTTTCGATTTTATACTACAAGTTTTAGTATTTCTAGAAAAATACTAATATAGACGAAAATAATTTTATAATTTAGCTAAAAAAATACGCAACATTAAAAAAAAATTAATAAAGTATTTTTATAATTTGTCTGGAATAAATCTACTTTTCTGATCTATTTATTAGTAAATTAAATATTAATTAGATATGAAATACAAATTCAGTTGGCGATTAATTACAAAATATCATTTTTAAGTAGAAAATTATTTTATTAATCGATAGTTTCTTTAATTTATCCTTTGATTTATTCATATTATGTATTATAAAATAAGAAAATAACAATAGTATTATTATAATGCAGACCTCAATAAAAATTATTGAAAAAGATTATTTTCAGATTTTTAACAATTCAAATGATATAATATCATAACTTAATCTTTTATACATTAAATTTTTATTATATTTTTCAATCATTACTCTTACATGTTTATGTTTTATTAAATTAATTATTATTTTCAAAAGTTCGTTTCAATAGTTCGTTTTTCTGTCAAAGAATTTTTATAATCTTTTATGATTTTAAGATATTTAAATTATAGCATTAATTAGATGAATAAAATGATAACAAATAATACAAATAACATATTGATAGAAATTTTACAATTATTAGTTTAAGAAATAAATCATTATTTAAAATTAATTTTATATCGAATCTGTTACTAAAGAATTTTTTAAACATTTGTGTATGCTTAATAATTTGTTATTATTATTGATAAATTTCTTTAGAAGAATAAATAATAAGGTTTAACACTTTTCAATTTTTACACTTATCATATTGTTAGAGTCTCGTTGTAATATAATAATTAAAAGTTTGTAAAGTGTTTTAAAATTTTCTATTATTTTGTTTCGTCAATGTTCTTTTGATGTTATGTATTCAGAATGTTCTCGTATATTTTTTGATTCTATTAATATATATTTCATTTGCGTTTACTAAAGTTTTATGAATGTAAAAAAATCTCGATTAAATAATAATTTTGAAAAATGAATATATTCGATTTGTCAGGTGCAATTTTTTTTGCATACATATGTATCAATTTAAGCAATTAATGAATCTCATGTGAGACAACAAATTCTCATTTATATTGTAAAAAAAATGTATACGCATTAAGCTATTAAATAAAATTTTTTATCAAATGAAAGTATTAATTGAAAAAGTTTAAATATCTGAAGTATTTATTTTATTTGACTTAATTACATTTTATATTAGTTTACTTTCATTACATAATCAGTATTGTAAATATTATTTTAAGAATTTATAAAGTACATTACGTTTTAACTATTACATGATCAGTTATCATTGAAGATTGCATTTAAATAGTTGGTAACGTAATAGAATATAATAGTATAATATCAAATACCAATAAAGTAAATTTATATACAGAAACTTATATTATTAAGAAATACATAATTTTTAAATGATTAATATATCATAAATATACGTAAACTTTGTCCAAATATACTCATGTTTACATATTTTAATTATATACATAAATAAATAAAAATAAAATATTCAATATTTTGGCAATTATACGTTCTACGGGAAAAAATGATTTTACTAATAAATTGAGTAAAAAATGCTTTATTGAAAATAATATCATTTTTCAAAATATTAAAATAAAAATTTTAAAATTTAAATAAAAAATTATTTCAAAATACTAAATATCTTCAAAAAACTTTTATTTATACCAATGCATACAAACGAATAGTTGTAAAACGTAAGATATACCTTTGAGTCGACTTATATTTTTATATATTTTAAATTCATAATTAATTTGTAAAAGCTAAATTTAATAAAAATAAACATTATAAAATATGAAACGAATTACTTTTGCATTTTAATTTGATATTCAAAATAAGTTTTATAAATAACTTATTGAACTTTATAATACATTTGCATTTCATGAACATTTCTTTCAAGTAAAGTAATGTTCAGTTTGGACAAGCTTAATATTTTTTATTGCTTATATTCTCTACTGCTATGTACTATACCTAGTTTTAGAATATTTTATATGTCATATAATTCTACGTTTTCCATGTCAAGCAATTGCATTCTCTTAAATTTCAGTCCTATGTTTATTCGCAAACAATTGGAAGAGGGACGAACTAATTTTTTCTACGGAGAGCGACGATTTCAAAGTAGCATCCAATCTTGGATAAGTAAACACGAGCCACGGAAAGACAAGACTCTTTAAGAAGGGCGTGTTTTTTTAAGTGTAAAGCAAAGCGTTGGTGGGCATTGAAAGAAGATCGTAGAACTGTGCCACCCTATCCATGGTATAATCCGAGTTTTTCCCAGAAAAGTAGCGCAGTAGCTTGAGGGTGCGCTGACGATGACGGGTGAACACAAGAGGACTACGAGCCGCTTCCTAGGAAGAGTCGCAGTTCTTATTTCTATCGGATTTCATGAGTTCAGTCGTTGAACTACAGTGTAAGCTGATAAATTCTAGAAGGGTTGCTCATTTACAATTAATTGATTGACTTGCCAAAAGGTTTTTACGTTTTATATGTGAGTAGCCTTGCATTAATTATAGCTAGTTATTATCATTGTAAAAAAATGTTCATAATAAGAAAATGCATTGTTTTTTATAATGTATTAAATAACTTTGAAATGATGCCTTAAGCTTTATTGCACGTACAGAGAATATTAAAGTTTTCTACTATTAAAAAATTTAATGAAATTATCATTTAAATTGGAAAATTGAAATTATAATTATCTAATCAACAATTTCGTTTTTTAACATAAAAGATGCTTCTTTTTTTAAAATTAAGTAATAATATTGGGTAGAAAAAAATTCTCAGGCCACTTCGTTATCTAAATAAATTTAAATATTAAAAAATTCTTTAATATTGAATTTTAAATTTCGTTTATAAATGGTGACTCTTGAATTCATTACAATTTTTAATTATGTATAACAAATAATATTTAAAATATCGTGTATCTTTTTAATGTCGGTTAAATTTCAAAAATTATTTTCAATTTTTTTAACAAGAAAAAGATCGATTTTATTAACTTATTATTTTTTTTTAATGTTTTATTAATGTTGTTAAAAAATTCCTTTCAAATATATTTTACAATAATGAGAAGAGCAATAAATTTTTAATTAAGTGTAAATAGTTAATTAGAAATTATATTTTATATCATGAATAACTTCAGAAACTATAATTATGAATTTTTTGCATAATCAATAAAGTGCATTAATTTTAAGATAATGAAGATAAAATTTTTAACATATTAATTTTCAAATATCTGGTTAATATACAAAAAAATAGTATTCAATAGATTTTATGAATTTGTTGTACATGTTTGATTTGAAAATTTTAATGTTAACTGGTTAAGTGATTAATTATTGAATTTTTTTTTATCATTTTAAAAATACACTGGAATTTAATTTTTTTTTTAAATAAAATTCTTTCTTTGATAATATTTAAAATGACTAATGAAAAGAGATATTTTAAGATTACTGAAAAAATAATTTTATAAATAAAATTGGGAATGCATTGATAAAATTAGAGATTTATTAAAATTATAATATATCTGACATTTATTACAATCTTATGGATTTATTTAAGATGCACGAATGCTTGTGATGTAATTAATAATATCTATATACGTAATCAAAAAGCCGTGAACAAAATTACACATAATATCGGCAAAAAATTTTAGTAAACAACTGGCTATATTATCTGTGTTATAATATTAAAAATTTTTTTAAATGTTTTACAAATTAAGCATTAATCACAAAGTAATAAATAAACTTGAATCATAATCTGTTGTCAATTTTTTGCTCCCGTTTTCTTGCTTTCAAATTTATAAATTTTTAAATACATTTTCTTGTTCACTTCCTTATAGATCGTAAGAAAAAGAAGATAAAAATCAAGGAGTAAATTAATCCAGGATAAAAATTCGTTCAGAATTCAGAATTATCATGATTACCTGCTGGATACTAGTTGGTGCCCTCGGAGCGGTGGTGCTCCTTCACGCACTTTTCGAGGTCCACTACTTTTTACGAATGTTTATAACAGTCTTTTTAGCACGTTTTTGTAGGAAGCGTGTGCATATACTTGATGAAACTTCAGTTTATGGTGAGTTGTTTAGCTTCGCACACTTTTTGGTCTCAATCTCAATAATCCGCAAATCACAAATGGCTTTATAATTATTTTAATTAATTTGTAATGCATAAATTTTAGTAATTTTTTTTAATGTACATATATTATACATACATACATTATTATACATACCATAAATTATACGATCAATTACAATTTTATTTGTCGTATGAAATTAAATTTTACTTAAATAATGTAATATATAAAAAATACTGGAATTATTTCCAATGACCTTCACTTTTATCCAGTTTTAAAAATATATTTATGAGAACCTTTTTCATTTTAAACTCGGGTTTCAGATTTTTTTTATACTATTAATATACTGTTAAAGGTAAATAAGAATATTATTTTTTCTCAAGTTTTTAAGAGAAATTGAAAATAGTAATTATTGAAATGATTACTATATATCAATTAACGTGTTCGGGTACGACAAGGAATATAAGGGAACAAGTCGAATAAAGTTAAGTAAGTAATTAAATAGAAGGTCAGGGAAATTAATAAAGTTCCGTTTGCTTCTCGTATGCGTTGCGGAGCGTTCGATATGGCCTTCAGAGCAACATAATAAAATAATACATCGACTTCATTGATTTCATACAACTTTATTAAGTATGTATACTGGTACTCACGTATTTAAATATATTAGTAATTGGATAAGAATGGTTTTGATCCTTTAAAATAACAATTCATTTATATTCACGGAGATAAAATAATTTTCATTAATAATAACTCGCTATTTTAATTTATAATAAGAGGTCTGCGATAAGATAAAAGTTAAATTAAAAAATTAAACTCGTACATTTCAAAAGGTATATTTTTAGTTAAAAACAATAATCCACAGCGAGCAGATTCAGAGTCAATTTTAATTACATATAGGGTAGTATATATGATATTTAAATTCGTATCATAAAAGGATATAAATAGGTCCAATTAATCGAGCACATATTATATATATTTTATTGTAAATAATTTTAAGATGAAAAAGTCATATTTTTAGTTAATAAAACTATTCGACAAAGTATAAAATAAGAAACTTAATTAAATTTTCGATTATACAATAAATAAATAAATTGTTCTATATGTTATATATTAAGATATTTCTGTTGAAAACATTTAAATTATTATCTCAAAATCTTTATAGACTACAAAAGAAAATTATACATGGATATAGAATTTTCTGCGAATAACTTTTAAAAATTATGGAAAAAATGTTAAATTAATGTAAGTATATTTTTAACTTTAAATTTATTGATATGAACTTGAAATTTATAAATTGTTTTAAAAATTTTTGTGAATAATATTGCTTCATCATGAATACAACAGTATTTTTAATTATATTTAATAAAAACATTAATAATAAATTATCTTCATAGATTTTAATATTAATATTCTAATATTAATCTGAAATAGTATTCAACTTGCTGGATGATACAGTATGTATATACTTCCTTAAGCAATAGAATCTAAATCTGCTATTTATTTAAATTTATTCACTTGAAGAAATTAACTTAGACGTTAATAAAAAATAAATTGAACAATCAATATAATGTATAGTAGTATATAATATTTTATTATAGTACACTAAAATTTTGCAAATTCTGCTGAGTAATTGTTAAGCTTTGCTTTTCAAAATACTCTTTGAACGAATTGCATTATTAAATGATAGGAATTATTATAAATATTATTGGAATTACTACTGTTGCTATTATTATTATCAGTATAACCATTATCACTTTCACTTGTTACATCGTCTATAGAAATTCAATATTGAAATATCGTTTTAATAGAAAAATCGTGTTTCCCTCTATTTTATATTGATCCATGAAAATTATATTCAAATATATTCCATATATACATGTAATACGTTCAACTTACTATTATTTTTTTACTTTTATCTTAACAATAAAATATAAAATTAATTCACTTCATTTTTTAAATTTATTTAAAACAAATTTATTTCTTTTATAACATAGTTATGATTAACTTGAATATAGTTCTATCTCAAAATAGTATTTCTAAATTTTTAGTGACCATTATTAATTTTGTTCCTATTTATTTCGAATGGAATTTTTTTTTCACATTTTCCTCAAAATAATTGAATTATAAATCACGATTTTCTTATTATTTCTGGCTAGATCTACGTTGTCTTCATCATATCATCATGTTGGTATTTGTATTATATTATTCACGATAGTATAATTCCAATTTTTTTTACTGATGAATTTAATATTATAATCAAAAGGTTTGATGATATTATATATATTTAATTAGAGAAATTATATTCTTGCTTTATGAAAATGAATTCAAAATATTATTACGGCTAATAATTTTTATACGTTAATATTATTTGTTATTCAATTAAGAAAAATATAAATTTAATAATACAGACAGTAAATTTAAAGATTTATTAAACTACATGTATTGCATAATTTTAAAATAAAATAAAAAAAGAAAATATTTATTATTTTAAATTTCACTAAATTTAAATTTAAATTTCATTATTTTGAATATGATACAGAAATGATAAAGAAATTTTTATAAGAAGAGACTGGTGATCACTTACTATATTTATATGTGTTATATTTATATCATTTGCTTGTTTTTTGACCTTGAATTTATTCTTTTTTTGTTATAGACAATGAAAAATTCAGATATTTATTATGAATAAAAAAATGAATACTTTTTATCATACATGTCATTACAATTTTTAACAAATTACATTTGTATTTAGTGAAAAATAAATCAAGTGATTATTTAATCATAGTTAATAATTTTGTAGATATTTGTATGAAAGAGATTTACATTATTTAAAATCGATTGTTAATTTAGCAATCAAAGTGTAAATCATTTATAAGTTTTTATTTTAATGAATAAAAAATGATTATAATATATGATTTGTTTTTATATTATAAGTATATTATTAATTCTGTATTAATTCTACTGTAGTTATCTACATATAAAATGTTAATAATGGTAAAAATAAAACAGTTAAAAAAGTAATCCTATTAATTTCAATTATTTTACTAATTTAATGGAATAAATATAAAAAATTTGGAAAATCTTGGACTATCACAGATATTATTCTGTTCTTTACAAGTCGTTATCGAAGGATTGTTTATTTAAAGAATCCAAAAAGCTATGGTAGAATAATTGTATTTGTAAATTATTGTAGTATTTATAATTTATACCTTTGATATTTCTTTGTATAGAATATTTTCCTTTGCCTATTTTTCCTAAATTACTGTATTCCTTATTGAATTACCTCAATCTTCTTTTATACAATAATAATCATGCTAATACAATTATGCATTACTCTTGTTATAAAGAGTAAGTATTAATAAAGCATTTAGAACGATACTTATATTTGCACGATCTCTTTTTAGTTTTTTTTCATTAAAATAATCAAATATGCTAATTTCCATTTTTAATTAAGTGCATCTTTATAAAGTATTAACTTTCAATTTTTGTGTGCGCGACCTTCAAAACTATCTTTGTATAACACGAAAAGAATACATATACTTATTTTTAAAATTCATCGTAAAGATTGTCTTCCATAAAAAAAAGCATAAATCATTTTATAGTATATATGATAAAGTTTTTTATAATGAAATTTATTAAATAATCATGTAATAAGATGGGGTATTTATTATTTCAGCAATAAAACCATTAATCCTGAAAAAATGCCTATAAAAGTCAGAAGTGAATTTACCTATTCGTATTAAAAAATAAAAATACAATAATCTTTATTACTTATCAAAGTCTATATTTTCATAATTACACACGCGGTCTTTTATCATAATTGAAATATAGATGTAAATTTCATTATTAATATCAACTATAGTTTCGTCTAGTTTTAATACAAATTCACACCGAAAGTGATTAAAGTTGATGTAGTGAGATGAAGTAGTGAGTTATTTTAAGTATACACGCCCAAATTTTTAATTATAATGTTGAATGTAAACGCACCCGAACTGTTCGAGTTGTTAGGTTTCTGCGTTCAAGATCAACGTCGAGATATCGTGACTGTCGATTTGAAATTGACACGGAAGCTTAAAAATACGAAATTAAAAATTTTCAATTTAACAAATCAATAATAAATTCGTTAAAAAATAAAATTTCATTTTAATATTCTTCGATTAATTATATAACGTTCAAGTCCTCGTTGAATAACTCTTTGCATTATCGCTGGTAATAAATATCTATAATTACAATACTTAATTGATAAAGAAATATTATTATCCTCTTAATCACTGCGATACAGCATGATCTACCTGAGAATTTCCGGGTATATCAGTGATGACAACGACATCGCAGCGTCGGTCTTCGAAGTTTTACAAGTTTTCGAAAATCTGAGAATCCATATAACACCAGCGTGCCTAGTACTCACGACCTTGACACAGGCCGCGCGTATTTGCAACAGCTGGGCATCTCGCGCACGATTTATTGATTCTCGCTTTACAGCCCAAGTACAAACTGCTTCTCTTACTAGCACGAAACCGATCTTCGCTGCTTGTATCTCGGGTCTATTGGCTTCTCTTGTTTAAATTTTTCATTGTCACAGACAAACGCTTGTTTAGAAAATCTTCAATTCTTTATTTTTAGTAACGTATAGACTACAATTCAAATACATATTATTTATATAACAGATATCGGAAATGATTTTTCCATTACTTCTGATAGTACTCGTAATAATAAGTAGAATTAAGTCAAATAATATAATGTGAAAGAAGTAATGAATTCCGCAATTTAATTGATAATTTAGATTTCGATTCCTTTGTTAAAAATAATTTATATTATACATTAATTTTTACGTATTGAAAATGACGGAAATCTACGAGGTAATTAAAAAAATCTTAAAACGAGTAAGTATACTTAGTTTAATCGAGTAATTATACTTTGTTAGTTCATCAAATAGTAATAATTTCTGACTATAAATTTAATTCATAATACTATATTTCAATATTATTTAATAAAACTGATTGATGTTATATTGTTAATGATGTGTACAAATTTGTAAAGTTAAATTAATAGTATCATTATAATTATTGATCATAATTTTGATAGTCAATATATTTCACGAAGGTTATAAAGAATAATATATATTTGTGGTGTTATTTTGTTCATTTTGAAATATGGTTAAAAAATACTTCTTCTTATATATAAAATTTACAATATTTGTAATGAATTAATATTGGAACTTTGCAAAGTTAATTGCTCATTAAAAACTTTGTTTCAATACTTTGAAATATAATTGACCAACTTCCAATTTTATTTTATTTACATACTTTATTAATCGATGATCTAGTTCAACCTATTTAAAATACTTCCAATATTTTTTAATTAAATTAACTTATAATAGACACAAATTAGTATAAGCACATAAAGATATTGATTTTTGAAAGACATTTTACAAAAAGTTAAAAACAAAAAATTGATATGAAAGACAATTTTTTTTAAATATTAAATTTTATCTCTTAGATTATATGTAATATTTAAAAAAAAAACAATATTTGTTCAAGTGAAGAAGAACTTAAAAGCTAGAATTTGATATTATTTATCTGGAAATTTTTTATTTATATCATATTTCAGCATATTTTGAACCGATGTCAAATTAAAATTGTTAGTGTATCTATACTGCAAATCTTATGTTATAATATATGTTACTTACACATCATTGTTGGAGCAACATACTTCAAATATATCGCGAATTAAAGTTATGTAACAAACACGAATGGAAATTATTTTTAATTGTAATAAATACTTGAATAATTACTATACTATATATGATTATTGAATAAGTAGGCTATTTGTTATTTATTATAAGGAATTACAATGACTTGAAGCTGGAAGAAATATTAAAATTTTTTATTTATCTGATAAATTAGTTTTTAATTAAGGTTTTGATATATGTTTTATAATATCAATATTCATAGGTTATAATAAAAATTATTATTTAATATTTAATTAAAAAAATGCATATAAATATCTGAATATGAATTTGAAGTTACTTTTACGTACTATATTCGTTAAGTATTTATGAAAAAACATTTTATGAATATTATTTTATAAAAAATTAACTGTTTTTATGAAACGAGAAATTACAATTATAATTCGTACAAATTTCGTGTCAGAATTAAACTTGAATTATCTTAATTTAACCTTAAAAACAATATGATTGATTTATAATTTGTAAATAAATATTCGATAAATTATTCAAAGTTACGTTAGTAAAAGAGTTTTTATAATTAGCTTGTTTGCAAATTTCAAGTTGGATAATAGTCAGTGTTGATTTATAGCTCTGCATATATATTTTGAAATTATTATTTTGCAACTGCAATTGTAAATCAATAAAGAAAATGTATACTTTCTATTTAATCAGCAAATTTTTACGATTACCACCATGTAATATAAAAAAAATCCAAAATTTAATTTTATATGTTTCAATTTTAATACGCATTTCAATCATGTATCAATTTCTTTCAAGCAATATTAGTTTATATTCTCGGTGCACTAAGAACTAGTATGTGATTTAAATATGAATTGCCTGTTGTAAAATAAATTTGAATACAATAAAGTCATAAAATTATAGTAAAATGTGTTTGTTTTTTAAGTTTTTTTTTTAACAACATAACAAAGCTGAAATATAATTTGCTAAAAATACATTCAAGTGCAATATCCTTTATGTTTTAATTATTACTGTTTAGGTCTGTGCACAACAACGGACATTGACTGGTTACTCTACCACATGAATAACGCACGTTATCTCCGTGAGCTTGACTTTGCTCGCGCAGACTTCTACGAGCGAACAAATCTTTACCGCGAAATTTGCTTACAAGGAACAGGGGTTGTGCAAAGCGCTTCGACCATACGTTACAGAAGGTTTCTCAAGCCTCTCTCAATTTTCAAGATTACATCAAAGGTAATTATCCATACCAAATTCATGATGCTAATACAGATATGCTAATTGAAAAACAATCTTAACCAGAATATTTCCTGTTATTAAAACATGAGTTTTTTTATATTCTCAAGGATTTTATAATTTAATAATCGATAATTAAAATTTAAACTTACTTAAAACAAACTTATTTTTTATTTTGCTAATTAATTTAGAACTAATATATTTATAATCTGTGTATTAGTTATGATCAATCGTACAATTATTAATTGGTTCTATAGGATCAATAGGTTTATCGGTCTATCAAAAATTGCTGTTTTCTATTAAATTTTTTCATTGAATCTTAGTAGCATTAAAAGTATAATTTTGATTAAGTTTAATTACGAAATATTTTTTTGAACGAAATAAAATCAATATTACTAGATTAACATATGTAATATGAATTATCTTTGAAATAAACGTATAATTTATAAACAAGTATTTAACATAAACTGATTACTGTTTTTATGTGAAATTTTTAAAAATAAATACGTTATTATAACAATCTCATTTAATTAAAATTATTTTTGTACAAGTACAAGAGGAAATATATTTGATATTAGATTACGACAAATTTTAATAAATACAAAAGGGCATTTCATGTATGTAATTATTTATATCTAAAAGAATAAATATAATTCTTAAATTAATAAATCAATTATATATTTTTTAACTTAATAGACCATTGTAAAATGAAAATTATATATTGTTTAACTGTAGATAAGTATATATTTATATTTTTATTATTGTAAATGAATCTAATATTTTTATGTATCCGTTGTCGTGTATGTTTAGATGTTGTATTTGCATATACCTATACATATGTTCAAGAATAATGAAATTAAATATTCGTAAAATTATATAAAGATTTAAATTAACTACGTTGCCATCAGTTTAAAAATAATACTTATAGAAAGATATATTAATAATACAAAAATGTCTTCATTTTTTAATTAAATATTTCCATTAATTTAATTTATGTATCAAGATAACTGAAACATATTTAGACAAAACACTTTGTTTCATTTAATAAAGATACAGCGGCCTTCTATATAGGTTTTATTTTTAAATTTTACATTGATCTTGTTGATGAATATAAAAAATGTAAACATATTTTATTAACATATTACATGCATTAAAGTTTTCTTGTGATCTAAAATTTATTAAAATATCTCAGTTTAATTTTTAAAACATTTATTAAAATTAGATACTATTTATCAATTAAAAAAATATTTTAGTACTTTTTTTAGATATTATCGCTGCATTTGAAACAATTATATTTTAAAAACATTACCAATTGAAATCACCCTATTTTATGCTGTCTTTAAATATAATTTTATTAAGCTAAATTATATTTGAAAAAATTAAAACAATTTATTAATTTGATTGAAATATTTATTTATAAAAATAATTTGTAGATAGTTTAAGTGTATAGAATTTACACGAGAATTAGTAAATATTGTCATTATTCGTTTGAGTATTTATTAAAATGAAAAATTTTCTATGTAATATAAATTAAAAATTATTATTTTCCTTATTCGATTTAAATTTATTTTACATAATTATATAATTAAATATTAAAATTAATCTAAATAATTTTAATATTTAATAAGATAACATAAGATTCGAGTATATCAATCAGTGAATAAATAGCTTCTTATGAATCAATAAATCATAATAATAATTTTTAAAAAGTAAATTGAAAATTGCAAATTGATTTAAGTTTTTCCTGCAGAATTATTTTTACTTCAAGTGAGATCTTTCAGAAGAAAATGACTAATGAATTATTATGAATAAAACATTGATCAAACTGATTAAACACTTTACCGACTGACCGCAAGAGCAACGCATAAGTAAACGAACGCTAATTGTTTTATTAAGAAATTCAGTGTTTTTTTAATTGACCAAGAAAACGAGTGACTAATGAATATCTGAATGAAATAATCCAAACCCAAATATGCGTGTTTGACACTCTACAGATAATCTATTGGGACGAGAAGACAATCTTCATGGAGCATCGATTTGTGACGCCATCGGATGGCTTTGTTCGAGCGATTGCGATATGTCGTCAGCGTCTACTCGACTGTAGTGCTGAGGCTGTAATGGGTGGTCTTATCGATCGCGGTGTCAAACAAAACGGGAATCTAGAGGCTGGCGTCACGCAGGTGTGCACGTCTTAAACATTTCTTAAGAATGAATCCGGCACTCCTTAATTGTGTACTAATTATTTAATGGAATCATTTTAACGCATGAAAGACATTTCTCATCAAGATTTTGTAACTAGATGTTTTTGTGTTGAAGATAAAAGCCTTTCTTATTCATATTTTCATGAGAGATGCAAGCATTTAAGATAAAATTCTTGAACATCCAATCTGATAAGTTCTTTTCTTCGATAAGCTCTTCAAATATTCTTATTTGTTTTATTGTTATATATTTTTATAATGTTTTAATATTTATTAGTTTTCAAGATTAAAGTGAAGGCAATAAGATAAATTGAATCTCTCATCAAACATTATTTTAACTATTATAATAAATGAGCAAAGAATAATTAAGACAATACCTTAATTTACAAGTTTTGCGTAAAATATAGATAAATGAACAATAAAGTGAATAAGACAAATAAAGATTTTCAAATTTTTTTTTCACAATTATCAATTATTTTCAATAGTAAAAACTTACAATTATAGGATGATAAGACACAATAATAATATTTCAAATAGATTTTAGTGTAATTAAGAGGATAAAATATCCATTGTGCGCAATTTCAAAAAGTAAATTTCAATATATAATATTAAACTTATAAATAAAGAATGTACAAATAATTTAAACTTTGAAATCAGCAAATAAATTCATTATAAATAGAATTTATAAATATTGATTTTGTAAACATTAATATTTCAATTCTTCTTAAATAATTGAATAACCTATTGAAATAATAAGTCTTGAATATTTAAATGCATAATTTGTAACTTAAAGATATTTATTATTTTAATTCACTGTTGAAATCGTGAATGATACAATACTAAACTATTGTTGTATAATTTTCGTTAGTTTCTCATTAAAAAATAATTAAAAAATTTTGCATTTAAAATTTGTACAAAAAATATAATTAAATTCTTTCCCTATATTTTAATTAAATTAATTAGTTAAATGTACACTTATTTCTTACATTTATTGTTCGTTTAATTTTAATTATTTTCTTTCTCAAGATATCCTGCTCTGTTAATATTTATTTTCAATTTTGAAATTCTTAAAACTTCTTTTTAAGTTAGATTTGCAAATGCAGTCACAATTATTTACAGAAGAAATTTTATTAAATACATTTTACGCAATTGTAAATAAAATAAATTCATCCTCGTGAATTTATTTGTAATAAACGAAATCAGAGTTTAATTTAAGTGACACCTTTTTCCTTAGATTTTTACATTGATATCATAAACAAGTGAATCCTTATTAATGCGTCTTATTGCATAGATGCAGCACGTGAGGCCGGAGATGCCACTAGAGGTGGCAAAATGGTTGGAGAGTAATGACATTTCCTCAGTTAAATTACGAGAGCAGCCACAGGAGTCGCTCGAGGGCGCCTCAACGCGTTGCTGACCAATGGAGAACAGCGGTTGCAGTGCGCAGCCGACACAAGAAACTACTCTCGTTTAAAGCTCGACACTTCCTTCACATGATTGCGCTGTAGCTCTTCAATCGAGGGGCAGCTTTTTAGATTTTTTATACATTAAAAGGATGACTCGTTGCGCTGACTCGCGTGATACAACACTAGCGACTCGGATATGAGTCATGTAGTATTCAGTTCAGACAATCCTATGTTTTAAATATATTATTATTTCATGGAATTTTTAGAGAAAAACTGATCACATATAGTCACTTTTGCATAGTCAACTTGAATTTGAGGAAAAGATTTTTATTTGTGACTGAAGCGAGAGTTTTCACATAGCATGCACAAATTAGACGATTAGAGCATTTATTAATTTTTATTATTTCTACGTAAATAAATTAAACTTTCTTAAAAAGAAATAAAAATGTTCATAATATTACAAGCGATAGATTTTTAAAATATATTGTTCAATTTTTTAATATATTTATTAATTAAAATAAGCTAATTATTAACTTAAAAAAAAATATAAACTAGTTGTCGTATATATAAAAATGAATGCTGTCTTTTCTAAATTGCTTAGAGTGTATACTAATATTTTATTATAACTTGTTAAAATTTAATTTCAGTGAAAAATTTAAAAAAATTAGACATGTGTATTTATATTGATTAAACTTATAAAGGTTTTTGGCTCTACACATTGATTAAACTTAGTCTCATTTAAAAAATATAAATTTGTTAATGTTAGAAATATAAGATTAAAAGTATTCTGAAAAGTATTGAATTTCATTTTTCAAATTATAAGAATAAAAATTTTTGTTCGTTCATTAATCTAAATTTATAATCAAAATGTAATATTAAGAATTATTGATTTCATGTAATAAATTATCAAATTTTATGTATTAACTTAAAATGTAAAATAAGTTTGAGTTAAAGTTATCTATTATAAGTTTATAATTCAATAGAATATACAGATTCTTGCTTAAAACTTGGCCAAATATTAATTGAAAGAAAAAGAATAAGCGAGCGGATAATTGGATAAACAAGTTATCGTGAGGAAATATTTTCATATAAGAAACTATAAAATTATATGTATTCTTAGTACTCTCTTGATTTTGTAAAGTAAGATATTTATCGATTTTAATTTATAAATGGAATGAATCATGTGTATATTTGACGAGTGATTAAGTTCCAAAAATACCTCTAAATTTATTAAATTTATGCAATAAAATATTTAGTATTTTAAAATATCGAATACTTTATACTAATTTTGTAGAAATATGAAGTAAAAATTCTATTGTACCCTTCTCTACTCAAAATAGAATAAAAAGAAAATTTTAATTTCAAAGCCAGAAAACAGGTTGTCGAAACTATACATTTTTAAAATCTTGAGTTTAAAAATGTTCCTAAAACAAAGTTAAAAGATTAATTTTACACTATAGTATATGTTGATATATTTTTATACTTTAAAACTAAAATAAAATATTAAAATATTTGAATAAATATTTTAATTTAAGATAAACCAAATTTTGAAGATATCTTTAAAAATTAACATTAAATTTTACAAAACATAAGAAAATAATAAAATTAATTTTGATTTAAAAAGATATTATTTCACATTTTGTCATTTCATAGACGTTCGATAAATTACAAATTGAACGATTAGAATAGGTAATTGAAATGGTGTGATAGAAAGTACAAAAACAGCACAATAAAGAAAATAATTTAAAAAATGCTTAAAATTTAAAAAAATAAAAATAAATTCATTACGATTATTAAATTACTGAAAATTTATAATTTTAATTAATACAGAAATTTCATATTAATTTATAACTCTCTTACTTTTCCATGAATGTAATTGGAAAATAACAAATATCATGATTAGAAAATAGTATTTTAATTTCAATTTTGTATTTAATAATTTACATATGTTGTATTTTATAAAAGTAAAAAATAGTTTATGAATATTTGTTGACTTATTTATTAATATTTTGTTATTTTGAAGTAATTAAATTAAGAATTATATCTTGATATTAAATGTACGAACTATTTGAAACTAAAGAAAAACTGTAAATTTAGTAATTGTGCCATTGATAAAAAAGTAAGTTCTTGGTATAAATGTACTATTTCACTCTGTTTAAATCTTTATAAAATTGAAAATAAATTTAAAAAAAAATATGCCTACTTAGGTGAAATAATACTATTTATTACAAACAACTTGAATTTATTCATTATTACTGATTATAATTATTATTGATTAAATCTCAATTATCAAGAAAGCTATACGTTATTAATAATATAAATATATGTTTATTTATTTTTTGACGTTTATGTTATTGATTATGATAAATTTTCTTTAACGATTTACATTAAATACGCACAAATAGTTAATTATTTAATATTTGTACTTTTTTATTCTAATTTGAGTATTTTCACTTATTCAAGGAGTCAATTAATTATTATGTAGTTTTACAATTATTGTTCGACTGATTTATGTATAAAAAAAATCTAATCTTCACGTACACCTGAACGCATTAAGAAATAAAACAAAAGTATTTTGCTTTATAAAGCTATAAATAAATCATATCTGAAAGTGTACGATAAACTGTTGAAATGTCTTGTCTTATTATCATATAAGACAATCAATACAAATTAAATTTATTGAATAAATACATAAGTACTCAGTATAAAATATATTATACTAGGAGTTTTGCATTAAGAACATTAAAAAATGTTCCGTGATAGTAAGTAATTACTTTAGCTAAATAAATTACTTGAAGAAGTACTTATGAATGTTGAGGTTTAAAAATATAAAATTTGAAATTTTGTTGATGCGTATATAATTTATAAATATTGAAAATTGTTAAACTCACTTTCTAAAGCATTTTGTCGTTAAATATCTAACTAAATATGAAGATTATTGTATTTTAAAATTTTTTAAATAATTTTTCATTAAAGATCCATTTTTTGAAAAATATAATTATCTTAATCGATAGTTATTCATTAAATCAGGGTACACTCAAATAATAAAGATATTTCTAAATGAAAAAATATCTTCTCATATAGTTGATAACGTATTTGTTACTCACTTTGACAAATTTTTAATACCTAATAAGCCAAATTTCGAATGCGTTCATATTTAATAAGATCTCTTTGTTCTTAAATAATATAAAGATGACGAATGACTGAATTATATCTTTTTATCTGTGAAAATATAATTTAACATTTATTATATAAGATATAAATTACGATCAATAATTTCAATCTGTCAAATTTAAGCAATTGTTTAAACTAATTACAACTAATCAAATTTGTAAACATAGTTGGTGTATTGAAATTATAGTGTTAGTTATTTATTATTTGGAATTATTTTAAATACAGAGAAATTTTGTAAAATGACCGATAAATTTATATATTGTATAATAATCACTGTGAAAATTTTTTTATATACGTTTTAATAAAAAAACAAACATAGAATTAATCATTTTTAAACGATCTTTTTAACTAAAACACATAATTTTTTATTTATATTCAATTAAAAACTATGAAAATGTGCATGAAAAATTTGTGTTTTTCGTAATTTGTTTCACGTATTTTTCAACAATATATAGACGGACATGATAATTGCAAATTATTCCGGTCAGGACTTATTGAACCAAAGACTAAAAATGGCATTTTAAATTTATGTGTACATATATTTAAATTTAAATATTACTAATCTACATTAATTATTCTTTGAATATATTGTATTAATTTTTGTCATCTATTAGAAAATAATTATATGTCTAGTGCAGTATTAAACTAACAATGTTATTAATTTTTGTTTTAGGTGTAAATTTAATTTATATAGTAATTCATGAAAAACATTTAATGATGTCTACAAATGATTATAATTATTAAATGAAAATGATACTCTCATTATTATTTAACGAAAAAAATGAAAATCTAAAATAATAGGAATGTTTAGAAAATTATTTGGGTTTACTTATACTATCGATATTAAAATTTATATGTTGTGTTCATTGTGTAAAAGATTTTGTATGCGAATTTATCGCTTAAACAATGTATTATTGTATCGTTAAATATATGCTTATGCATTACTTCTATGACTTTATTCTTTCATAGTAATTTATGTCAACACTTTAGTATAAAAAGTAGTATTAACTGCTTTTTCAAAATTCTTTCATTAAAATTCATTAAGTCGGAAATTTTACGCAAATAATTAATTCATTTTATTTATCATATTTATGCAAATATATATTTAAATTGTAATACTTTGTAATAATTAATACTCAAATTCTTTATTGTGAATTATATTTTCATACAGAATATATATTGAAACGATATATCACTTGCTTTTAAATAATTTTTTCTGTAATATAAAAAATCATTCATATCTGTTATAGTATTTGAAATATGTAATATATATTTTTCATGGCATTTATTATAATATTTAATTTTAAATAATAATCTTTGAAAATTAATAAATCTCTTTGATAAAAATATTCTCTGAACTTTAGAAAAGATTAGGCTAATTTTAAATGTATTCAATTTATATTTTTATGTTTTTCCTTAACTTAAATTTTTTATATCTTTGATTGTTTATTATTTATCAAATAATAATTTTATTAATAACAGATTAATAAAAATGCTAATAAAAATGTTAAAAATTTAGGCGGAGTCTTGTACAATATTACTTTTATAATTCATTAAACAGTAATACTATAGTATGATAATAAGAGTATAATTTAATGAAAAATAAGTAAATTTCTTTAATAAATATTCATAAATTATATAATCGAAAAAATCGGCTCAATAATAAAAATTAATATATATATCTAATATATAACAGATTTAAAACTTTATATCTACTTTTTATACATTTTTTTCTATTATAAATCATTATTTTTCTATAATGTATCTATATATAATAATTATTTCTATTATAAATATTTGAGTACTTCGTGCGTATAAGAAGATCTATTTAAATTTAACGTTGTCATAGAGCCTCTATTTTTAAGGTGGAAAAATCTTCACAAATACGGTTTTCCGAAAATAAGATTTTTATATGTAAATATAGAACAAAATATTGGGTTCATAAGTTGAAAATATCAAGAAGGTAACTTTGAATACATTATTTAATTATTGGAATCCGTTATCAAATATATATTATTTAATTTTTAATCAATTCATTTTTGTTTATTTAGTAATAATGCTGCTAAATAAATAATGTACGGAATTGAATTTCTAATTTTATATAATCTTAATAAATTATAATATCTGAATGCTCTTTCAAATGCAACTATAATTAAACATAGAGTACCCATTAGATTAACCTTATTTGTATTAAATTTACTAAAATTATACATAGAAACAAAATTGTAACTTTTTTTGAGAATTTCGATATGAAATAATTATTATCTAGAAATAAATTATAAAAATTTTTTGACTTCAGCGTTCAGAAAGCTTCCAAGACTAAAAAATGCTTGAAATTTCATAGATTTACATATTCTACCACATTTAAATGAGAGTTAGTTTTCCTTTCGAATCATCATTATCATAGTCGAGGAAATGTTGGAGCTAATTAATGTCAAACAATCTTACGCACGTTTATAGAAGGTAAACATGTGCAAATGAGATACGACAGTGAACCACTAATTATGTACAGTCTTCGAATACATTAAACGTATTCATAAGAAAACGAGCCAAATTTTGTCAAATGTTAACTTTTATTTTATTTAAATTTCATTTATTTTTTTCATTTATAACTATTTTGAACATTTTAATTTTATTGATCAAGACTTTTGTTATAAAGTTAATATAATTACTCGCTTTATTTTCAAAGATTCATTCAGATTTCGGAAGTCAAAATAAATTGATTTTATTTATTACAAAAGAAAATGTTCAAGTTTTTAAAGTTTTAAATAAAATGCTATTAACACAATGAAACATACACTTTTTAATTTTGAACTTTACTTTGAAATTAATACATATCTGTTTTGCATATTATACTTTTGTACATGTTCCAAAATATATAAAATTATTTTTTTTTAATTGTGATATTATTTTTAATATTGTATTCTTTTATAATTTAAAGCATTAATTTTTTTTAAATAATGTTTTCATATTTGACTTAAAATAATTCGTTGAAATTTAAAGTTTACTGGTCAAATATTTTTCGAATAATCTTTAATTTTACTTTTAAGAAAGGAAAGAATTTAATTGTTTTACTAGTTTTTTTATTAAAGCCGAAAACGAATTTTTGTAATAAATGCTCATTATTTAGATTTTATCCAGTGTTAATAATCTTTATAATATCAAGTATCATATTATCTATTTAAATATCCTAATAAATGCCTCGATTTTCAGTATCATTAATTTTTGAATAGCAACTGTGGTTCGATTATCCCATCAATCAAACTATCATGATGTAATGTTTAATTTCATTATACCAATCGAATTATATCTATATTTAGTTGAAGAATAATATAAGGCGAAATTGTAGATTATTTTTTGGCCATTTTTTCTTTTCCTTTAAGATTTAAATTTTTCCGTGCGTACACGAAGTCAACACCTATCAAGTTTCAGAGACATACGTAACACATTTTTGTATGGATAGAACATTTTCATATAAAAAGCTATTATTATAATAATCCACACAATTAAACTGTTTAGCATCTTGTGTATTTTGGAATATTTTAACATTTTGGTGACCTTATCAATTGCTTTGAAAGACTTAATAATTAATACACCTCTGTTTTACATACTGAAACAATCCTCGTATTCAGCATTAAGTCTCGTTTCATCCCCGTTTTGAAGAACTTCCTCAAATAACTTCCTGATTGCGAATCTTATTTATCCTTTATCAATACAATTAATTAATATAACTACATACAATTAATTATTATTCGTTTTCAATTTTTTTTATTTTTTGAATTACATATATTTTACTATCTATATTTTAGTATTTTTGCTATTTTTATATTTAATATTTTACTATTTAATGATACAAATTTATAAATTAATAAAAAAAATTAAACAGTTCAATTTTATAAGTAAAAACGTGGTACTTTAAAAAATTTTTAATTTTAAAATACTAATCTGAAATTATTTTTTTATAATTTTTTTAGATTTAAATATTATAATAATTATTTATATAATTTTTTATCACATTTTAAACTGGATATTATAATAAAATATTATAATTATGATTCATTTTCATATCTCTAAAGTACAAAATGCTGTTTATTAATTATTAATTAATTAATTAAATAATTAATTAATTACTGATTTTGTTAAATAACGGTAATTAGGTACGTTTTTCATACACGATTCTTATTTTACTATTGCATTACATTTTTACATATGTGCTTATTCATAAATTGTTCTACTCGACTTGTTTAACTCTTTAAACCATAGATTAAGATATTGTACAGACAGAATTTTTATTTGTAAGTTTAGTCACAAGAGGCGTTAGCGTTGTAACAGAAAATGAAATTCTTATTAATAACAGATATTTCCTACTGTAACAACAGTAGAAAATATGATAATCTATTTAAGAATTATGATAAATATAAGAAGATTAAACATCTTATAAATTATAGAAAAAACATTCTAGTAGTAGTTCCATAATATTTTTATAACAAAAAAATAGTCTGTGATTAAATAAATATGAAATTAAATTATCGAAAAATTCGATGAACTCGAAGATTAATTTTAAATATATATAGCAAATATACAGTTGCAGAATTGTACGCCAAAATAAAGTGTCATCACTTGATCATATAATGTTTCCTCCAATAAACGTTGCAGAAGAAGTATTTATTTAAGAGGCATACATTGCGTATAAATCTCACAGATTATATTTACTCGGCTGTCAATGCCAATCGCGACTTTTTCGACATGTACAAGGAAAGGTGAAAAATAGCGAGAAACAGCATAGCACTATATCCAATCTTCTTACATGTGTAGGCAGAGTATACAGTCGGGACGTGGCGAGTCGTCAGCTGATTGCTACGTGAGCATAACGGCTCGAATATTTTACCGGTTGGCTAGAATCTGGTTTTCCATGCTCATCGGCTGAAAATGGTAAGTTAGTCTTCGACTGACCGCGTGCGAAAGCAGAGATTCGCATACAATTTTCCGTTATTTGTTTTTTCGCATCTTTAATTTTATTCTCGTTAATTATTTTGTTAAAATTTACATTAAAATTAAACAATCATAATGATAAGTTACTTTACACTAGCATGCATCACCATACTCTACGTGTTGTTTGACGTTAATTATTTTTTGAGAATAATCTTCACGATCCTGTACGGAAGGCAATTTCAAAAAAAGACGAAGATTTTTGAGAAGATTAATATTTACGGTGCGCCAGAAATTTTATAGTTTTTCTTAGTTATTTAAGTTAATTAACAGTCGATATATGTACACATTATTATTATTACTTTTATTGTTGTTGTTATTCTTCTTATTATTATTATTATTATTATTATTATTATTATTATTTTAATAAAAAATATATTTTTCTAACTGTAAATTGTACATAAAAATAAACATTTTAAATGATTTTATACACCTGTTTATAAAATTACATAAAATAACTATTTCAATACTTCATTTTTAAATAATAAATAAAATTTTTATTAAATAAGATTTTTCTTTAATAATTAAAATCTATGATATGATAAAATATACCGGAATGATATAAATATATAATTGTAAGTTACTTATAATATAAATATTAATTATATTTAGACGTTCAACAAAACTTAACTCATTATTTATTGTAATCTTAATATAGTATTTTTATTCCCCGTTGAAATCTTAATCTATCTTCCATATAATGTATACATAAATAATTTGTTACGAATTGTTTCTTATGAGTTATACTGTTTTTAGTAGCTAACAATTAATTTCAGGTTTAATCTTTAAATTTCTGTACAATTTTTTTCAAATTTCAAATTAATTTTTAATATAATTTAGATTTTAAAATAATTTTATTATACGTTTTGCACAATTGAAACTACTTGAAACTAATAATAAGTCTTATGAATGTTACTAATTTATATATCTCTTTACATAAAACTCTTCTTTTAAAGTGTACTATGTTATGTATAAAGCTATTAATTATAAAACAAAATTATCAATATAAATTTATTTATGATTTTTTTTTTAAGTAGAAGATATTTGGGCACATTTTAATTGCAAAAATAAATAAATAATGTATGTAACCTTTTAAACATTATAATTATAATATTTGTTTTATATAACTACTATTTTAAAACAGTTAAAAATTGAATCACAATAAAGATTTTGTTGTTGTTTAGAAATTAAACATTATTTTTACATTAATGAAATTAATTATAATATTTTTCATTTAACTTAATATGAGTATATTAATAAATTTACATCATTTGAATTATAGCCACTACCTATGTTAACATAAATACTAAATCTTAGAACAATAATATATTTACTGCAAATATATTTTAATATAAAAGTTTTTTATTTTACATTCAGTATATTTTATAATAAGGTATTCTTTAAACAACTTTTTTCCATTCACACTTCTAACACATTTAAGCAGTTTATCCGGTTTGTTTTAAACGAAAACCTTTACTTGTATAACGTTTCAATTATAACTGTAAATTCTGAAAAAAATATACTCGCATTTTTCAGATTATAAATTTTATAACTTATATCAAACTACAATTTAAACCAATGGAAGAAATAATAAAAACCGATTTACTGATTAATGCAACACAAATTGTAATATATTAGTAGTATAGGATATATTAGGTATATTTAGCGTTATATATGTATATAACGTCGTTTAAAAAATTATAATTTATGAACGGTTATTCATTCTAGAATTATTTAAATAAACTTTTATAAATTAAAAACTTTGTTAATTGTAATCGATATAAAATAACAATAGTAAATATATAAAATTTTTAAATTATTTTATTCTGTGAATTCTATGACCTGTATAAATCTATTTATTTTATATATAAACGTAAAATAATAAGTTTGTTCAATTTTTATAAAGCAATATAAATAATTTGAATTTCAGAATAATTTTTTGTAATAATAAAAAGAATTTTGTTTAATGATTTATTGAACATTAGTGAGTAATTTAAAAAATCACATGAATAAATCATAGAAATCTTAGCATAAAATGTGCATGTGCATATAAAAGGTCATTTTTAAAATATTGTGTGAAAGAAAAAATTTCTGTAGAATTATTAATACAAATTTTTTTAATTTTACGAGTCGTTTTTCTCTTATATTAATAATTGAATGTAGAATTATACAACATACCACGAGCTAATAAAAGTTAATAAATCTATTCAATTTACAAAACTTTATAATTTTGTAAATATAAAAATAAAGTTGCATAAATTTTATAAAATAAATTTCTGCATGTGATTGATTCATGTATGTGATGTACATGCAATCATTTCTTAATAAAGTAAAACTTTAAGAAATTTTTTTAAATAATCAATATCTTTTTTAAATAAAAGAAATCCGTATATAAGTAATTACTTAACATAATGTTACCTTATATAGTGAATTTACAATGATGCAATTTTAAATACCATTAAATTTAACAATTATACTTAAATCATGTGATTTGGAATAATTAATACATTGAATAATATAATGAAAACTGTACTGTTTATAAATTCATATTCATATTCATAAAAGTAAAATTTAAATTGATTTAATTTATATGTTTGTAGTTATTTTTAAATATAAAAATGGAGCAATAAATTTGATTCAATATTAAAGATCGAGAATATTAGAATGTAAGTATAGTTTTATGCACGTATATTATCAATTTAATATATCGAATATCTTTATTACTAAATTCTCTTGAGTATTTATTTTATTAGCAAATTAAAAAAAAAATTAAACTTTGATGTATAATTTCAAGTATAAAGTATCAAATAATTCTAGTTAAACGATATGAATGATTTAAAATAATTTTCTGACTTGATTAATTCACAGAGATCCTCTATAAACGTTGCAAAATTTTATATTCAAGTATTTTAATCTTATATTATTTTATTATTATTAAAAATGTATATATGAATATTATTTCTATAAATTTCTATATAATTCTCTTTTCTTTTATTTATTTGTGTAAAAGATAAGAAACATAATCATAACAATATAATATATTTATATTTTACAATATGTACAATGGGATTATTTATTTATCTATAAAAAATTTTTTTTTTAAATTCAAATAGAAAAACAGATGATAATTGAAATTTAAGATAAGTAATTTTCAACGTTTTTAAATAATTTTTGGTAATATGATTCTTAAAGCTATTAAAAATTAAATGTAATTGTCAGTATTTGAAAATTTCTGTGAGAAAAATAAAACAGAAATTTTTATGATTATTTTTTATTATTATATTATTATGGAATGAATCAATATTAATAGTAATTTATAATTTAGTATAATTATTAATTATTTGAATTACAGAACAATTTTTGTAAATATTAATAATTAAAAAAGGCTTATGTAAACTATTTATAAGTACATATTTTGAGTACTTGGAATTAAATGGACGGGCATATATTTATATATTATGCTGGTGTATTAGCGTTACTAATATAAAATATTTTTCAAGTAAAACCAAATACTTGATTTTTAAATATAAAATCATTATAAATTTTTGTAACTATTATTTTAATAATTTAAATGCTAGTTATAAATCTCAGTTTCACAAACTTATAAAAAAATATAGCAAGTTGCTCATTTTATAATAATGCTTACAAAAGCAGTTTAAATTTCACTAGAATTATTATTATTATGATTAGAAAAATAATATTTTCCTTACAAGTACTGAAATAATTAAAATTAGCGGATATTTACTTAAAATTAGATTTTTACATATTTAAAGGAAGATAATTTTTCATTTTGAGAAAAGATAGTTTGAGCTAAATTAAATATACTGCAGTTCGTGTAATACATTATAATATTTATTAAATTTTGATAAATAGATGGATAGGTAAAAATAAAGCATCGGTGCAGCTTGATGTGTTCTTCTGTGTGACACGCACAAAAAAAAATTGGCAACGGGGCAGGTGTAGAGGTCAGTGAAACAGTCTCAAATGTCGGCGTTTATGTCGACACTTTTATGTTATACCATTTCACTATCTTTTTCACTCAAAAGCAGTCAAGGAGAGCTAATCCTCTCCTTAGGTCGTGTGAGTGCATTTCGGGTTCACTCATTTTGCTCATTAAATGCACGTATATTACATATTTACATGTGGAGATTATGTTTATGATAGGGTGATGCAGAGAAACCCTGATTGATTGAGATTTTTTACGATTACTGTCGGTACATCATAATTAAAATTTTTTATTTAATTCATTTATGAAAGTCATTTTTAAACTATATTCGATTAATTTATTATCATAAAATATTTAAACAAATAAATTCAAGGTTCTAATATAAAAATATATGTATAATAAATAATTATATGTATATATATATATATCTTTTTTAAAATGATTTTAATAATTTCTGAATAAACATAGCTTATATTAAATGTGAATTATACCTATGTAACAAATGTATAAATGGTATGTAATGTATAAAGGTGTAAATATTTAGTTTGCTTTATCTTTTTTTTATCCATAGGCATCTGTTTAACTATGGACGTGGATTTATTCATGAAGCATATGAACAATGCGAGATACGTGCGCGAATTAGACTTTGCGCGATTTCTCTACTACGATCGTTCTGGAATCTACTCAGAGATTTCTAAAAGGGGTGGTGGTGCCGTACAGGGTGCAGCTTTTTCACGATATCGACGTGCCATCCCCATCTTTTCAACATATAAGATTACTACCCAGGTAATTCTATGTCTTCCTTATGAATATGTATATTTGTAATGTACTTAGCTACTAAATATTTATGATTTATATTTATCCGATAAAATCTATGATTACGTAACATTAAAATTTGCAATAAATGTTAACCTCTAGTAATCATTATTTCAATTACTGTTAAAAAGTTACCATTAAAAAATTACCATTAAAAAATAAATTACATAATTTTTATTTTTAATTCATATTACATTTATACAAGTTATACATATTATATCTTAGAAAAGGATAAAATATTAATATCTTTGCTGATTAGTGTGTCGTAAATAAGAATCAATACACTTATTGCATTTATAAATAGATTAAATATATGTAAAAAATATTTTATTAATATTATTAGTAATAAAAGTTTTACACTAATGTAACTTTAATGTTTTTAATTTGATATTGATGGCGTTATTGGCACATAGATAATATGCAACTAACCTTCACCGAAAGTTATAAAAAAGAACAGGTTTAAGAAACGTATTTTAACTTTTATTAAATGACGAACTTATGTACAAAAATATTAAAGTTAATTTTTCCTTAGCTTAAACTAGAAATCTATTGAATAAATTTAAATTTCACAGTCTTTTTATGACATAAATATAAGGATAGAAGAAATTATTTTTTGTTTTATATATAAAATTTTCGATCAATCCAAATTAATAATTGAAAATTTCATGTCTAGCTCATTTACTGGGATGACAGAAATTTCTACCTGGAACACGAGTTTATAAGTCTCTCAGACAACTTCGTACGTGCTGTAGTTTTAAGTAAACAGAGTGTTACTGGTCTTAAGATTTCAGTAAGTGAAATTATTGAAAAAGTTGAGCCCGGCGCAATAAAACCAACTCCTACGAAGGATCTTCAGCTTTGGCTTGAATCTATGGAAGAATCGTCGAATAGGTATAAGAAGATGATAAGCGATTCAAAGATGAAATAAGGGTACACGAAGTTGAAATGTGTCCTTGAATATTGTTATTGGGTTACGTTAATAATGTGAATTAGAAGAGAACACTTCTCACAACAATTACAAATTCAACAATGTTTTCCAGTTTTGATCCGTAATACTTAACAAGATATGATTAATTAAAATAATTAAGAATAATTAATACTACAAAATTAAAAAATTTCTTTTCATACAGACAGATGGGTTAAGTTTTTAATTTGTTTTTATACGTATCACATAAAGTTAATAAGAAATAAAAATTTAAGGGATTGCAAATTGAAATTATTATAATTTATTTATTACTCGTAGTATTCTATCTAAGCCTATAATAATATCATTTGGTACAAATTGATCATTTTCTTACGTGCATTATGATTTCATAATAAATAAGTTCCTAGTTTTTATAAATATTGAATCGTGAAAATTTATTTATTTCTATCTATAAAAAAATTAATATTGTAATTTTGCATCCCTAAAATAAGTGCTGCATTTTAACTAGAATTTTTTAATTTTATATTATATTTATTTTCATAAATATTATGTACAAATTTTGTTACAACTATTTTCTAATATATATTTCATAAGTATTGTTCACGTAAAAATAATTTTATTTTTATTTTAATCATAATGTAAAAAATTAAAAAAGTAATTGTCGAATTTTATATTTAACTAAAATTTTTTATTGATTTATTGTAAAATTTTATTCGAGTAATTTTTTGTTATTTTAAGTAATAAATATGACATAATGTGAATAAATCAGTTTTATATTACTTTTCACAATTTACCTTATTTTTATTATAAATAAATTTAAGATAATTGAAAGTTTATTTAATAATTAATGAAATAAAATTTACTGAACTACACTAGTTTTATTATATTTAAATTTGAATAATATTTTATACAACTTTTAATTATTTTACTTAATATATTTATATTCTAAAATTTATAATTGTAAATGTAAAAATAATTACTAAATACATCGATATATGATATTTGATGAATAAAAAATTGTACGTATAAAATGGCAAGTATATTTCTTGTAAAATAAAATTGTCTTCTATACATCTTTTTTGTTTACTACTATTCTAGTAATATGGTTGGCAAACTATTAAATATCATGAAGTGGAATTCATAATACATAAAACGTAGTATATAATGCAATAGCATCTAATACCTGTGTATGTATATAAAGTGTTAGAATATAGAATATAGTTATTCGATTCAAAAATGATAGTTTCCTTAAATAATTTCATTAACTTAATTAGAGTAGGGTTTTTAAATTATTATAATTTTATAATCATTATAACAATAAAAATAAATGTAAAAAATAACAAAAAAATAAAAAAAATAAATATAACAATAAAAATAAAGTTTAGTTTTTAAAATATGTTAGTCAAGATTTTTTAAATTATGAAATTTGTAAGCTTCACAATATTTGTTTATTCATTTGAATGTATTTAAATTAATGCTAATGAAATTATTATATTCAGAGTATTGTTTAAGTTAATGAAACTATACCAACTTAAACGACCTGCTGAAATGTAAAAAACTTAAATGTATATACGTGCATATGAGATGTATAGAGATAAGCGTAGAGATCACTATGTATTTGATGTTAGCTAGTTAAATTTAAATGTGATATCATTAAATGCCGACTGCAATCAGTAAACTATTATAATAATAATTTTTAGAATTATTTTAACATCGAATTTTAAAGTAACTAACTCTAAATACCCAATATCCTTAATTAAAAAAAGTTTCTCGAATTCGTAAATAGCCGGTATATTTTTATTAGTTAAATTTCGTATTTTAACATCGATCGAGCAAAATTTTCAAGTTTAAAATAATTTTCTAAATTTTGTTCTGGCGAATTTTTTATTTATCACGAAGCAAATATCACACGTAAACTGTAACTTTAAGAATCAACATAAATAAAATACAAACATTATCACTTACTTAAGAAAGTCAATTATCAACAAGTACGAGAGTTAAGCAGACGAATCCAGATAGCGTTAGTTCTTGCTGCCACCGTAGGATGGTACCGCAATCGCCGAATGATACAGTTGCTGGATGATAGAAGAAGGCGCGGAGCTTCGTATGGACAATTCAGTTTGTGATCGCTGACTTTGCCGGCCTCTCCCATGAACTTCTTGTGTGGCTAGTGCACCGTGAAACGATCAGTAAGCCAGTTTTTGACGGTTCACACGTTATTCATTTAAAAGCGGTAAGTTCGAAATAATTTTAATCGTTTCATATTGATTCTTCTTAGCCGAAAAAGTATAATATGTGTAATAGCTTTCCTTGATACTCTAATTTTATTGGAGAATTATTGCATTTAGTCAGAAAGACATGCGTTTCTAATTATAATTAATTTATAATACAATTTTAAGAGAACTATTATTGTATATTAAAAATAAATCAATATATTTATTTTTTATGCGTAATAAGCTTTTTCGTAAATTTCTATCGATGGATCATTTCACTTATTAAACGCGTAATGATTAATTATAGAGTTAATTATAGAATAATTATAATTTTTATTTTTATTTAATAATTTGAGAGTATATTGAGAAGCGTGTGAATTCTCGTGGTATATTGAAAATTATAAGTTGAAATTTTTGAATTATGAAGATTTTCACATAAAAATATTTATATTTGCATTCACTTGAATATGAAAATAATTTTTAATTGGCAATAAAATGCAATAAATATAGATCTTTGACAAAGCCTTAATATTAAATAATTTTATGTTTCTAATGTTTAAATTTAAAAAAAATTCATAATAAACCTATTTGTATAAACAACACGATTTTTAAATCTACGAATCATCGATGTTTATTCAGAGTCTTACAAAATTATGATATTTTCATAAATATATTTTTAGTTTATTCATTATTGCGATTGTCAAGAAACTGAGATGGTAAAAGCAGGTTTTCGCGACATTTAACCTGCTGCATGTTGGAGAAATCGCGCGCGATTTTCTAGGACACGTTGTAAGTAATAATGATGTTACTGTGCAAGAAGGAGAGGAAAAGATATATAAAACGAAAGGTAAATTAAGAATTAGTTGGTCGCGCATTGTAAAAGGGACTTTCATGATAACCGATAAGATTCTCACGTTTAGAAAGCGCACGTCGTATGTATTTTAGTAATGGTTCGCAACACGATAAGGTATTTTTAAATGAATATTTACTACTTGTTGTTTTTGAAAAATTTATGCATAAGCTTTTAACTTTTCATACTGATAAAATAACATAAGAAATGTATTAACATAAATGCGATTGTAGAACTTTATAAAGTAATTAATCATAGTTTATTATATAATAATAATTAATAATTATTGCATTTTTTTTCAATATTATTATATTTATTAAATAGAAAAAATATTTATAAGTGTAATTTTTTCTATGAAAGTTTTAATTTTATTTAATTTAAATCTTAATCGCATTCACAGATAGTTAATTTTTTTAAAATAAAGTTATCAAAATATAATAGAATACATTTTCTTGATACTACAAATTTATAAGATATTTGTAAATAGCATATAAAAGTAAATACATTTTAATGAAGATAATGAAGAATTTAAACATTATAAAGCAAAACAGCAGCATAAATTTTTGATACGCGGAATGATTCGCTGACACGTAAGAAGTTAAATTATTAATTGTTCCAAATATATTGTGAAGCTTGCTTTTTGTGGAAGTTAATATTTTTTATTTGTTTGTAAAAATATTATAAAAGTTAATGATTCTTATGTTTAGTATAAGAAAGATTTTTTACAAATGTAAAAAAAACCAATAACAACCGACAAAATAATAATAATCTTTCATCCTCTCAAGCATTGATTGAAATTTTTTAAAAGCTTTAGAACATTTTTTATTTTATAAAAAATCCAATAAATAATTTTATTAATGTGATTTTAAAAAATGAAGATTTCAAACGTCTTTGTATAGATAATTTTAAATTTGCCATACGATTTTTATTTTGAGTTTCTAAAATAACTATTGTGACGATAACAGAACTAAAAATGTTTAAGGAGGATTATTTGTTTTATAATTTTTATTTCTAATGTTATATTTTATATTTTTAATTCTATGAATTACGCAAATAAAGATAATAGAACTATAACCATTATCATTTAATCATAAAATTTGTTAAATCAATGAAATTATGAATATTTTTATAATATATGAATTAAAATCATCGGCATAAACATGAGAGTACTTTTTAATGGAATGATAACAGCATGTCTGAATAAATTAAGCAAGTTTAAATGTGTGCTGTGTAATGTTAGGTTAATTAACTATATGAACTTACCTTATTGATATTCAAAACAACAAAAGAATTAAAGAATTAAAGAATTAAAGAATCGAAAGAAAGAAAGAAAATTAAAAAAAATGTTTGCCGATATTATTCGTTACTTTCATTAAATATTAATTTACACGCGTATTTAGCAAAGCAAGAGTAGCATACATAATGTCATTTGTTCAGTCGTTCTTCCAATTAGCTCGTTGCTTACCGATAACAATGAATAAGGTACTTAAAACCTTGCTGTACTTTCTTCGAACAAGTGCGCGCTTAAGATTAATCAAGCATAAACGTTCGTGAAATATTAATGCTCTCTTCAATCCTTTATTGATGTATAGTACAAACTTCTTTATTGAACGCACCAGAGCTAATTTGAGATGTAATCTTCTTGTCCCGTACAAAATTTGTGGCAGAAAATCTAATATTTGTGTATGCTTTATTAAGATGTAAAATGCACGAATAAAATAACAGTAAATTAATCATAGATAGATCGTGATTTCGATAAAATATATTCATCTAGTGCAAATGATTATAAGGAATTTCGAAAAAGAATCCGTAAAA
The DNA here is from genome assembly GCA_018907185.1 of Platyscapa corneri. NCBI lineage: Eukaryota > Metazoa > Arthropoda > Insecta > Hymenoptera > Agaonidae > Platyscapa > Platyscapa corneri. The sequence goes on from JACCHW010000014.1 coordinate 2,330,064, forward strand.
AAACAATTTACAAAAATAATAAAATAACTACGCAATATGAATAATTTTAGGGATAAAAAACTTAAACAAAAAATGGGATTTAATTTTCAAAAAACAAAAATGTCTCATTAGTTTTAAATATAAGCAACAGGTTGATACGCTAAATATCAGAAATATGTTAAATAAATCTCTGGCAAAAGATGTTATACCTGCGTGTAATGGAGGTCGTTTCACGGAGAATTATGGATGTGCGATTTCATTAGCCTTGAAAAGATAATTTGGATGACGTCGAAAAAATTAATTTGTCAACATCGAAATTTCTGCATCGTAACATATAAACTGATGAATATATAGCTATTAAAAACAAAATCTATTCTTTCGAGCAAAAAAAAATTCTCGATTCAAAATATGTTACAAAGCTAACTACATTTTTCCAAATATATCGATTTAATAAAGTTAAAAATGTTACCTTATGTATTATGACTGATTTATAAAATATATAAAAAATCGACAAACAATGTTAATCTGCTTTAGGAATATTAATTTATTTTACGGAATTATCAATTATTTCAGTTATATATGTAAAACTAATCATCTATATTTTGATTATTATATTATAAATACATTAAAGGTGCTTAAATCTAGATGAAAACTATATTTTCAAGAGGTGATGTGATGCTTTATTTAATTTAATATAACATAAAATTTTAATTTTCTATTATCATAATGCTTTTTTTATAAATTTGAGCTATTTTTTTTTTATTTAATTGCTTTTTAAAGAATAGAAATAAGAAACAAAATTTATTATTAAAATAAATCAGTTAAATTCAATAGATATTTATTGAATAAGCACAATTTAAAAGTTAATTTATTATTGCAATACAGAATGTACAAATATAAAGTATTGTGATATATTAGTGCTTAATTTTTTTACAGAATCTTCAGTGAATATTTAGATTATTAATTATTAATAATAGTTATTAAGAGAATATTTATTTCTAATAACCATTGAACTTACAGCTCTATATTAAATTACAATTTAAGTAGGAAAATTATTATTCGGTATAGATTTTTTAGAAATAATATACGTGTTAGTGCACATTAGTTACTATACTCAAAGAGTAGTATTAATCTTTTTCACTATAATCAAGGTAAATTCAGCATAATTCAAGTCATTATTTTATTTTAAGCATTATTGAGGTAAAAGCTTAATTGAAGAAATAGAGAAATGATTCACGCAGAAAATCTCAATTGAAATAATAAGAATTTTTAAGAAAAATATAGTTTTAAAAAACATTTATATAAATTAGAACATACAATACTATATTGATATTAAATTCTGTCCTGTGTTAAATAATACGCTTAAGAAAAATACAGTTATAATTTGATTTTAAATTTATTATTGACTTTTGAAAAACGCGAAACGTGGAAAACGAACCAGAAATTATTTAATTGTGTAACTGCTTTTATCAAAAAACTAGTTTACAATTTAATATTGAAATATAGTATATGGAATAAATTTAAATGTTAAATCATTTAAATTTAATCAATTACATTATGTATTCCTACAAATATAATGAAAGAAATTACAAATCAGACAAATATAAACAAGTATTCTACATATTTAGTAAGCTTCTTGAGTTTATACGCACATGATAATTTAAAAGTATCATTAAAAAATGCGTGGATCATCACAATCTTAAAAAAAATAAAAAATCATGAATAGCTTGGGCCCGATTTAATAAATTTTAAAATATTCTTTATTAAATGAATTAAAAAATTTTAACTTGACTTTTAGTTAAAATGGAAGTCTCATGATAGTACGAAAGAAATAGCTAACTCAACAACTCTCTTCAATGAACCACACAAAGAGCATTTCGCTTTCAGATAAGCATAATACGAAACGTTCCTAAGGCACAAACTCGTGAAAAGTGCATCGTATTATCGCGCACCTCATAACTCACCTTTTCCCATTGCAGCGTGTAAATTATATACACATTCACTTGTGGAGAACGTAGCGAAATTGTGCTCCTTGCGAGAGGTTTGCAGGCACCGAGACTTTCGCGGTAACATAGAGAAAAAGAGAGAGTGAGAAAGGGCAACTAACCAAAAGGGTTTTACGCCAATTCTCAGAAGAAATTTCGCTTTGGAGGCACGCTTCGAAGATTTAACTTGTTTATCGTGCGTCTCTACCTAATGATCCGTATCGTGAATGATAATGCAGCTTCAAGAAATTCACAGAGAATCGCATTTATACTTGCATTAATAAAATAATAAATTTCCTGGGTAAATCAGCGCTTATTTTATAAGAACAAATTTTTATTAGTTTATTTTTTCATTTCTAATTTTATAATCTTATAAATTAAATATATTATTATAAGCTTATATATTTATCTTGTAATTTAAGGAATAATCAATATAATTAATTTATAAATTTTTGGCCTTAACTATTTTGCACTCGATAATTTAATTTTATATTTTACTAATAATGATTTATATATACATAACTCCTATGAAGTGGAACGCTTCGTATTCATATGTCGGTGTTTATACTACTAATAACTATTTAATTATTTTTTCAAGCAGAAATGCATATACTAAGAAATTTCATTTGTATATTATGGTTTAAAGCTAATGAAATATTACATAATATTTAAATAATATGATTAAGAAAATAATATAATATTTACTAATGAAAATTCTGATTTTTAATCATTCATTTTATAAAATAATCGTACTATTAAATGTTCTCGAAGTGTTCTTTCTTCTGTTCAGAAATATGAATAAAAATTGATTTCCTAAAATACTTAGAAGAAGAAATAATAAAAATTTGGAAAATCTTCACAGAATCAATATACTATGAGTTACATACATAATTATGAAAATTATATATTCTTATAAAAAATCCTATTTACATATTTTTGCAAGCCTAAAATTACTTCAAATCGAGAATATTTTATATATTTTTCGTTTAACAATTTATAATAATTTATTTATAAGAATTTTAATTTGTTCAATTAAATCAAGATGAGTTTTTATAATGTACGTAAATTAAATTATTATATTACTTAAAAGTTATATTTTATGATAATTATTCTCTTAAATTACTTTGGATTTACCAATAATTTTAGTAAGACATTAAACATTATAAAGCAATAAAATATAGAATTTTTAAAAATTAGATATTCGGAAAAGTATTTAGAAAAAATAAGCATATAATAACGGATGAATATATAAACATCCGAGCTTATGACTAAGGACAACTTCATATTTAACTAAATAAAAGTAATTTCAAATTATTAAATTTAAAAAAATAAATAAATTATCTAAATAAAGGTATTCTAATGATATAACTAAAAATAGATTTGTTAGAAAATTTATGAAATGAAATACATTTATTTAAAATGAAGCACAAATAATTAAAGAATATTAATTATTTTTACTTTATAACCTAATGAAAGCAAATAATTTAAATGGATTTATTATTAATTAAAAAATACTAGCAGTTTTGTATTGATGATGCAAAAAAATTTTGAATTTTTGAAAATACTTGGATTTCTTATTTTATTATTTATAGGACAAAAATGAATATAAAGATAAATAAAATTGAACACAAAAGCAAAAATTTAGTTATTAAAAAATGCATACTACCTAAAAATCATGCATCACAGATATTTTTGGTATTAATAGTTTCAGAACTTTAGTATTCTACTTAATAGATTACTACTTAAATGAATATAGTATTTATTAAGTTATTTTTTTATTAAATTTTGGTATCACTATAAATGATTCTATCGACAATCAATTAATTATTCAATTCATGATTAATCTAAATAAATTAAAAAAACGATGAAAATAGCAAATTAATTTATTTATCAAAAATAAAATACAAATTCCGTTTCTAAATTTTTTTCTTATTCTATTCTGCCATTCATTTTCAAAATGATATATGACAATTTTTATTAGAAACTTTTTTTAATAAAAAATATTTTAAGAATTTTATTTTCAATATATTTAAGTTATTTTTTAATTGGATCCTTACGTTATATCTTATAATAAAAATATTAAATTTATTTTAAAGAGGTATTATTTTTATTTTTTAGTAGTAATGAAGTTGATATGAAGGACCATTTTTTAGAATTTGTATTTTATCATTACCTTATGTCATTTTTTGGATATATATTTATTATATCTAAGTATGAATAATATTTCCATTCAGTTAAGATTATCTATATTCATTGTCATAATTTACGTTCGGTTTATTTAGTTTCTAGCACATCTTCAGCTCTTTCTTTCCAAAAAATTGTATAATATTTTAAAATTAATTTTATTTATATATTTAAAAATTATTTTAAGATATGTAATTCAATTATTTAATTAATAATTTTAAAATATTACAGAATTTGTCTATTTTATAATTTCATGACTTATTTCTTCTGTTCATATTTACTTTTAAAGACATCTTCTTTAAATCATTATTTTTTATTCTATATTTCTGCTCTGTATTCTATAAAATAATTTAGAATATCCCTATTGATTATAATTTTTAAATTATTTACTAAAAACCAGATTTTTAGTAGATTATTAAACGTACCAATATTTATTTTCTTTTTCTTTTCATGATTTTTATTTAACTTAGATATTTAAATGGATCTATATTATTAAATCGAATCAATCGATTTTAACCCAATATTTTAAGATATAATTTTATGATAAAAATCATATACATTTAGTTTATTATATTAGAATATTTTATTAGACTATTCCGTTATTTATTTTTTGGGTTTTATGACTTGTAAATTGCATCATATCACCTTTATTTTAAAATTTGTAACATAGTTTCTTTATGAAGATTGACTAAATCTACATCACTTGCAGTATAGTAAAAGAAATTGATATGACGCAGGCCTTAAAAGATATTTTGAGAAATATGAAAGTTAAACTAATGTTTGTATTTTTATCTTATTGACTTTGTAAAAATTGATATGGTAGGTTTACTTTTTAAATACGCGTTTTATAATTCGTTTTTATAAAACAATGAAATAAATAATGTGTAGCATTTTTTATTAATTTTATATTTGTTTTTAAGTTATATCTAATAATTTATAACCTTATAAAATTATTTTAAAAAATTATTTAAAATTTATTTAAATTTAAAATTTGTAGACACTCACAGATTGAAATAAATATTTTATATGAACTTAACTCTTACATAATAAAATTTTAATTCATTTTTAAATATAGTAAGTTATTTAAAAAATTTGCAAATTAACTTTAATTTTTCCTGTAATAAGCACTTCATGATGGAGAGACTATTTAGAAGAATCGCACTATTCATAGATTGTTTTAACAAATAATTTTAAGACATAACATTTACTTATGATGGAGTATTTATTAGGATACTAATTTAAATAATAAGAAGCATTTTATATATACGATTATAATATTTAATTTTTTAATATCAGGCATTTTGTTATATATTACGAATACAATTTCTTTACTATTAGATTTTAAACTATGAATATTAGAAACTTCTTACAAAGCAATATATACATAAATCGCAATTCCCAATGTCTATAGTTATGTGCAATTTTCAAAAATATAAGTAGTTCCATAAAATAAGGTTTTAATTATTTTTATATTTTTAACTGGCTATATATCTTAATTTTATACTAAATATTTTTCTTAATTTATTTTAAATTATATGAGTATTTAAAAAATATTGGATATAAGAAATTATTTTTCTTAAATAAGGAAATAAAAAGAAATTATGCTTTTATAATTAAAGTAACTATAATTATTGTAATTTTACTCAATCATTTTATATATTATTAAAAGAATAACTCTTTTTAAATAATGATTTTTTACGAATATGAAATTTTTGAACCAACATTTCCACTCCGTGAAATATAATTTGGTAATTACACTATAAAAAGTTTTTTAATTGAATAAACATTTGAATTGATTTAAACAACATTGAGTAGTCTTAATTATCAATGCATTATAAAATGTAAAAAATGTAATAACATAATTTTAAATCTCTACAAATAGAAAATATGAAAATAATTATTGTATTTCCAAATTTCTTTAGAACTTCAAGACAATAAATAATAAATTTATATTAATATACAAGAAGTTAAAGTCAATACTAAAATTATTGTAGTTATATTTAAATGATAATTAATATTGATGATATTATTATAAATGATAAATGATATTTTTAATGTTAAGTTATTTCAGTAAATATCTGATGTGTATCGTAAAAGATATATAATAAATGTAACAACTTCAGTAAAACTAAAGTACAAGTACAATTTGTGTTCAAAACTTAAAAAGTCTAATAAATTGCTTACATATGAAAACCTTGTCAATGTAAAAATTGCCAAAATACGTTTCTGAGAGTTAGCAGACGCCTATCTTATAGCATAAGGCTAATTTTGTCGTAAAATAAAAAACTTCTCTGGTTTATTAACGCGTGTGCCATTTCGAAGCAAAGACCGCAGGCGCAGTCTTTTTCGGTTTCTATCAAACAGACTACAGTTCATAATCAGAAGTGAGAAAAGTAAAAGTAAGAGAGAGAGGAAAGTAGTGAGAAGGAGAAGGAAGAAGAGGAGGTTGATGGTGGACGTGCGTTTTATTGCACTGTCCGCATTAGTTAAATCCAAGCATATTTAGCTGATTCACATTGTAGCCTCATCTCGTTACTTCAAAGACAGGCCTTCTGCCGACAATAATCATCGAGGCACGCATACGCAATGAAAACCCGTAAATTGTTGTCAATTGTTTGTTGCGCAACTACCACTATTTTACGCTACAAACGCGGAAACACATGGACAATATAAACGGATTAAACATTTTCAGAAACGGATATCTGTGATTTCTTTAAAGCTTTGCTTTTTAAACCAATTTTGGATGTCTGTTTATGATTTTCCTAAGTTTTTATGACACACGGGAAACTTTTTTGTTTTTTCGATACAAATATTCGATTTTGTTTTGAACAACTTAAATTTAAGAATGGTACGATAATTTCTTAACCCATAAATAATTTTGTTCATTTATAAGTAATATTTCTGAATTAATTCGAACATTAGATAATTGAATTATTTGTTTAATCTTGAATTTTTAATTCAAAGAAATTTTTATCTTTAAAAGACTATCTTACATATTTTATATAAACTATAATTTATAAAATTTTACTCCTTTGTTATTGCAAATAATTTAATTCAGGCTGTGTCAGTACATTCGAAATGAGATGAATAATATGGATTATTAATAGAATTGAAAAAGAAATGTTATATCATTTTTCATCAAATATTTATTCAGTATTAATTATATTCAATTAGTATTGATATAATATCATCCCATCTAGTGATAATAATTTTTAATATTATAATTAATTTACAATTTCTTTGATGCCTTAAAACCAACTGCATTATTTTGTGCAGTTCATTTTAAAATTTGTTTATCAGTTTGTAAAAGGTGTGTGATATTTTAAGAATATATTTTTTGATAATAAAATTACGAACCATTAATATAACATTTTAAAAAGACAAATTTAGTAATAGTATAATATCAAGAACGATCAAAATGAAATAGTCAGAACTTAATAGTAATATGGATTTTAATTTTTAATATAATTAATTTATTATTTTTTTTCTATTCAATTCATAATTTTTGTATACCAATATATATTTATATATATTAATAAATTAAATAATTTTAATCGCTTTTAGTGGGAAGAAATACACTTTTTGCATAATTTTTATTTTATTTAATACGCGAAGTTACTTTAAGAATAATATAGGTAGTTTTTTGATGGTATAAAAGTAAATTCAATGTTAGTGTCGAGAATACAATTAAATAAACACTTTAACATTGTGCTATTCTAATTACATTAAAGTTGTGAAATAAAAGTAAATCTTTTTGTAAATTTCTTTCCAAATTTTTATTTAATTTAATTTTAGTTATCTTAATAACAGTAATAATGTATATTAATTCAATCAAAAAACAAATTATTTTTTATATTCCTTTATTAATTGTGATAAATATGCACATGTATAATTACTGTATTTAATTCACACCGAAACATTTAATATAAATATATGTACATGTATATATACATATTATATAAAATAAAAGAAATAAATGACGATGTGATTTCAACGCTAATGTGAAAGTACACCGAAATTCGTCGAATATAATTGCACGTTGCTTTCACAAATTCTTTTTTCTTGTAGTAATAATAATTCATAAAATAAAGCTGAAAAATACAAAAATAATAAATTAATTAAATATGTAATGTAATTATTACCAACCTGCAAATAAGGCCGTAGAAAATAAGGCTCGAACATGAAGGCCCTTCTTCATTCATATAAACATTCGAAAGATGCCTAATCAATTTCGTAAAGTCGCTTACAATGAGTCGTATTAACCGTAGCTCACTGAAGCACTTCGACCTTTCTTTATTGCACCTTCTGCATTCTAAACAATGAAACGCTTTCTCTCTCTTCATTCTTTCTTACACACCCATACTGTCGGGAGTGTGCCAGTTAGGGTCATTATATACAGTACGAAATCATGATCGAACAGGAAATTGTATAGTTCTGAGGTTAAGAATATAATGAATTGAAAGATTTCAATCTTTGATTTCATTTATCAACTTTAAAATAAGATGTGCTAGATATAAATTATAATTGTTTCGCATTCATTTAATTACTTTAAATTTAATAAAATTATTGATTGTAAAATTGTGATATTTTAATAATGTAGTAACCTGTTTATAAGTGCATACATTTAAAGAATTTTTTAACATTATAAATTTAATATTACATCAAACTAATATTTGATAAAAATACTTGGATATACATGAATTATAAAATTTGACGATCGTTATACATAATTTTGAAACACATCATTATCGTATACATGGTCAGTTGTAAATTGTACATCTTTTATTAAATTACCTTTAATATTTTACGTTTATACTATATGTCTTGAAAAAACAATATTGTATTTAGTACATCTTTGATGCATCATTTACGAAGATGATTTATTTAAAGAAATTTAAATATTTAAATATGGATCATTTAACATTGTAGCAATTTTTTAAATTCTGAATGAGAATTACGTCTATTTCAATAATTTATTAAAATTTTCTCTTTAATAAAACGAAGTGAAATTTAAACTAATCATTTGTTAATCATTATAATCTTCTGACAAATTTAAAGAACCTTTCAATTTTACTCATTACAAATAAACTTTACAAAAGTTATCCAGAGAATTGGAGAATAAAGTTTCTCTATCCTGACGGTAATAATCAAATTTCTCCTAACCCTGCACAAAATGGGACTACATAAATAATCAATAGAATGAACGAATGAACACTCATAGAAATCATTTCAATACATACACGCTCGCTTCTTCACTTTGTAAAATACATCACGTGAGAAATTGTAAGTACGCGTAAAAACCCAAGGTATGAGATTTAACGGGCACGCAAAAGTCAATAGACCGAAACATTTGCCTTAGCAAAGTGCGAGTAGAAAAATTTCACGGGAAATAATTTTCAGAATTAACTAAGGCAATATCGAATGACGAAACGTTTATTTATAAGAAAGTCTTTTTTCTTTGAAGCTCGCAAAATCCCGTTCTCACGCATGCGCACACCCACACACACGCACAGACAAGCAAAGTTACAAAGGCAAAACTCTTTTTCTTTAATTGATGGATTGTAAATGGTGTAGCTGGTTTTTGTGCTTTGTTAATTAACGCACATTTTTTGTTTATATTATGACCAATCGAATTTTAGAAAGAGTTTACTTTGCTTTTTGGTAAATGTTTTCATTAAAATATACACGTTCATTAGTCATTCATTATCGTGTTTAAGTTCCGGAATTGCTTTCAAAAATATTAATATGAATGTAATGAGAATTTTTGGTAAGAATGTTTCGCTTTTTCATAATCAGAGTTATAAATAATTTTTCAAAAGTATATTTGTATTAATAAATTTAATAAACAATAAATTTAATAAATATATAAACTTATAGATAATGGTTAAAAATTTTGTAATAAATTTATAATATAATTTGATTAATGTCGATAGTATTTATCTCATTATGTCTGCATAATTTTACAATACTAAAGGTTTTTTTAATTTATAAATAACATTCATAAATCACTCTTTGATGAAAATAAATTAATATATTTTTATAAATTTGAAAATGTACGTAAATTTTTCTCCATTTTTTACTTATTTTAATTATTTTGACGAGTTCTTACCATTTTGTAAGAGAGCGTCAAGGGATGTAGGAAGAGGGGGGTATAGGGAAAAAAAAATATCGAGAGTACGGGATTGAGGTACGGAGGGTACGTAAGCGTGGCCCGAGGATAATGGATGAATCGCAAGTCCTTCCTCCCGTTTTTATAGATCGAGAACTCCAACGGTTTTTCAACTTTCGCGGAAAATTAAAAAACCGTTGGACGTTACCCGATCTGTTATTGCGCGTGCGATTGTTTGATAATAACGCGCGCCGGCCCGTCGCCGACGGGCGGCGCACGACAATTTTTTATAATTACTATATCAAAAATTACTTTTAAGATAATAACTTAAATGGAACATTCCTATTCACTTATCAAATTCTATTGTAACTACAAAAATTTATAGTTAATTATAATTATGATTTATTGGATATTATTATTACTATGATAACAACTAGTTGTAGTTTATTAAAAAATTATTTAAATCTGATAGTTATCATTAGAATAATTATAAAACATTAAAATTTCAAATCTGAAAAGATATTCGTAGGGTTATCTCCTAAAATTGCATTAATCGAAATTCAGTACATTTATTACATAGAAATTTGTTATACATATAATTGACATTTTATATTTCTTTATTACAAGATTTGATTTTTACCGTCGAGCAATAATTGTATAGTTATTCTTTGAGTAGCAGAATCAAAAATAAAAATTGTAATAAAAAATAAAAATAAAATCTTAATAAATAAAACTACAAGAGATTAGTGTAATTGAAATAATAATATAATTATAGTTTCATTTTTCTAATAAATATGCTATTGAATAAATCAAACATTTTTCTACTTCTACTCGTATCGGTTGAATAGAGATATAATAATTAATACATTTCATGTTACAGAGTATTAAATTCTCTATTATTATTTAAGTTGGTTCGGTAGTTTTATCAAGCTGCAACGTAGAATTTGTCAATACGTAACTTGAGTCGCATAATCTATTATCAGTCACTCGTTCACATATTAACACTGATCATCGCGTTATTTCACATCGTGCCTTGAGATCTCCAGCCGCAATCTCTTTTATTTACACTATGCCGGTGTAGTGTATACGTAGTATAAAAGTTGCTCTAACTCGTACCCTTTATCAATTTCGATTTAGATCAAACAAAAAATGAACTATTTTTATAAAAATAATTTCTTTAGTTCAAGTAAATTTGGTTTTAATGTTTGTGTGAATATTGAGTCTATTAGGGCATAACTTTCTTTAAGTTCATTAGTATTCAGACCTATATTTTTTACAGTAAAAACTGTCTTAAAAAGTAGAGCTGTCGTTACTTTACAAGATTCTTTAATATTGATATGTATTGCCTATTTTATAATAACTATGTATTATATGCTATGAAAGTAAATACAACAAATTTAATATTCCATTTTTTTAAATATAATAATAAATGCAGACCCTAGTCAAATACGGTTACTTTATAAGAAAAAATAATCTCGATATAATTAAGAAACTGGATACACTGGGTTAAAGAATCAAAAATAAAGTTTGCGAGGAAAGATTTCATTTAACTTAAATCGCCTCGACATGCATTAGTTCGATGTTAAAACCCAAGGCCCGTCGAGGTAGTACACGTACATACGCGTTTAAGCATACACATTGTACAGGCACAAAGTCACATGGGAAGAACGACAAAGAAGGAGCGGAGAGAGGAGGAGGTAGCAGGCGACTAACGTGTAGGGATCATAGATGATTGCAAATTGCCTGCAATTGGCAGGAAGTCGGGGGGCCGGTATGTGCCCCCTCGTACTCTCTCAAGCATTCATTAGCCACCAGTGGAGACAAGCAAAGCTCATCAGGCCATTACGCGCTTTTAAATGCGAGCTTGATTTAAACCATGGTCCTCTTGTTTCATTGTCGCACTGCTCCCCTTCTAACCTATACCTTAAATTCTGACATTTATTTTACTCTAGGATAATTATTTCTGACAAAAACAATCAAAATTAATCTTGTCGTTTATGTCAATTTTGAAAATTATGATTATATACTGCCATTTTCACCGTTATTATGGTACAATCGAACACCCGCGTGAAATTAAGGTGCTAGACTTGCACAACGGCGTTTATTCACATGATTTACAAAATTTTCTTTTACATTGAATTATTGTATCCTAAGTTTTCGACAAGTGATTTTAATTTAATAACTTCTAAATAAAAAAACTTTTCTAAGATTTGCAAAAAATTTTAAGCAGTAATGTTAAAATGATTACTATCACTACGCAAAAATTTTTCAGTCTTTGTCATTAACTAAATTATTGTAGTATTTCAATAATCAATCATTCAAATATTCATATATTCTTTTTTTGAATTGAACTGATTGACGAAGACATACAGTTATTAATTATATTGCAACTACTTGTAATATACAATTTGAAAGCGAATGAAAATTAAATTTTGCACTGAAAGATTAAGTATTGTACTAGTGAGTTGTGGTTTCCAACTATAATGTATATACACGTACAAGTTCAATTTATCAAACGGTTCGTAATTTAAAATTAACTTATTCTATCTATATAGCGATACTTCACAAAATTTCTATATAAATACAATATATAAAATATAAAATACGCATTATTTAATCGATATAAATATAAAAAAAGTAAATAAATTATCTTTAATACCATGTATTTATATATTAGAGTAATTATTTTATAATTAATTTATTTTATAGTCCTTTTTTGAATTTTCTAAAATTGCCCCAATGAATTGTTTCATTCTATAATCAATGATTTACGTGTAGTTAATGTATATGTAGCTTTATTTCCAAATCCATATCGACGTTTCCATCATCTTACATGCGGAATAACTGTATTCATACTTAGTAAGTAATAATATGGGTCACTCTTCTTACTATTCTTCATTTGAATTGTAACTCTTTTCATAGTTTTGTATTTAGTAGTTTATCGATGCATCTTAAGTAATGTACAACACGTCAGCATAAGTTATAAAGAAATAGCTTTATTTAATTCTTGAATTAAATTTTGTACATATTACCATAAAATTAGACGAGTAATAGATGAAAAACCTTTTCCTGTTTTATGATTGATTCAAAATAAAAATTGAATGCTTAATGTTATATTCAAAAACATATAAATAATAATAATTTATTTCACATCATTTAAATATTTTTATTGCTAACAATATAAGAGTATTTACAACCGATTATTGGTGTTTTGAACATTTACGCCTTTTTACATTTATTTGATGTGTTTACTCCTCATTATACCGTTTACACCCCATTTGTCATGATCTCTTTTTTTCCTTTTGTTCTGTCGTCTTAATACCTATTCATATTGCATACAGAGCCTTACAATTGACATTTTTACAAGCCTTGTAAAGGGACGACCACAACAACTTACCATATTTATAGTTACAATAGAAATCTCAGTTGTTTTATTTTAAATCAGAGAAATGCTACTTCGTCGCCTTATTTGTTTTTATTTGTTACAATAAATTGTGCAATAGAAAAAATACTAATAAAATATTTACGAAGAGCATTTGTTTATTCGATTGTGCATATAATATCATCAAAAACAAATTATTATCTCTCTAAATAAATAGATTTTGATGTTTATCGGTTCACTTGTTAATTAGAAATTTTTAACTTTTTGACATTTTAAAATATGTTATAAAAGACTAAATTTGAAAAACTTTACATAATCTTTAATTAAAAAAATACAACATACAGTAAAATAGTACTCTCCCAGAAATAGCACTTTTACAACTAAGCAAATAAAATTGACTACAGTTATATAAGTTTAAACACTGTATTTCAGAAAGTGTTTATATTATAGTTTTAGTATTTATTCTTAATTTTTTTAAAGATGAAATTCTTAAAATTACCCACCAAAGTAATAAATAATTTGTCTACTTTAAAAATAAGTAGATAAGAATAGCTATAGTTGAATAAATTAAAATAGTGCATTTTAGAAAGTATATAAAGTAGAATTTCAGAACTTAAACTTAATACTTTTCTCAGATGATATTATTAATATTGGCGAGGAAATCTTGTATTATATATGAATATAAATTAATAATTAATTATAATTAATTACAATTATTTTGTACAAAATTATTTAACAAAATTATTAAACAATAAATATGTATATTAAGCCAAACGTAAAAAAAGTTTTCAAAGAAGGCCAATCTTTGAATATATATTTAATATACAATTTAATTTCCAAAATTATAATTATACTAAAAAATTTCATTCACACGAAAACATATTGAAGAAGACCGGTACTTATACATTAAAGCTAAATTGAAATTAGAGCAACAACAATAGTAATAAAAACACACGTGAGGCTTATAATTATTTGATTTTGCAGTTATTTGTATTTTACTTTTACAAAATCAATATGATTCATTTAAAATTACAAGTCAAATTAAATGATAAAATTTGTCACAGACTATTTCTAATTATCTAAAATCTATCTTATTAAAAAGTTAGGCACTACTGCAAGTCAATTTCATATCCAATATTTGGTGTATTTAAGGAATAAATCAAATTTCTTGAAATTTATAATGACCGTTATTATTATGGATCGAAACCTGTTTGTGACATTCCACGTAAAACTCAATTACTACACGGCTATAGTTGAGCTCTTTCATTCATCGATCGTCTTTTATAATTAGAGCTTCGCGCATTCACTTTAACGGTCGCATAAATAAGAAGACTTTTCTAATAAAACTACGTGACGAGAATGGTTAATGTTATACAACTCGGTATATGCATATGAATTTACGCGCATCAGTGTGCATGTTTATATATGTATGCGTGTTATACTTCGATAAAGCAGGGAGCAGTAATAATTTTCATTTCGCGATTTTTAAATGGGAGCACATGCGAGCAGCTGCCAAACAAGAAATTTTATTGGTTGTCACGTGCTTTTAGTCCTCCAAGACCGTAAAATTTGAGTCAACAACAGCAGAGATTATGATTTTCGTTTTTATGACTGTGCATGATGTATTACGAGAAATGAAAATATATCTAGCTCACCTACAAGTATAATCCAGTTTTTGAAATGACATTTTAATTTTTAAATTTTCCTATATAAAATGGAAATTATATTTCTTTACTGAGAAAATGACGTAATATTTTTTCAGCATATAAAAATAACCTTGTATGAACTGAAAATCGAAGGGTGAAATTTTTCATTTCATTATAATGTTTATTAGTGTATCAAATAAATTATTTTAGATGAAATATAAAAAAAATTATAGTGTTATGTATCATTATGATTTAGAATAAATTGAATAATTGCATATTCTATATTTTATAATACAAAATTAAAATAATTTACTTCAAATTCTATTCTTTTTTAATGTTTTTGTAGACTATTAATTTTAAGGTATTTTATTTATTTTGTATTAATCAAACAAAAAAGTTTTCTTCTGAAAAAAATTAAACATTAGTTTCAGTACGCATTTTACTATATAACACTATATAAAAAAATTGATATACAAAAAAAATAATCGAAAAATATGTTTGTATTTGTATACCACTGAATTTTTATTTATTTTTTACATTAAACTTATAATTTTTATAATACGGAAACTTACTCGAATATAAAATGTAAATTATTTTAAATATTTTAAGAAACAATCGTTTATACAAGATTTATTTGAGATTAAACATAATTGTTATACCAAAAAATGCGGTCTTGCTGTAATTAGAAATATTTGTCCGAATATCGTGAATTATCACACTTTGCTAATCCTTTCTGGTAAAATAAAAACAATCCCTGACATTGACTAAAAAATATGAATAAATAATAATAGTATTACAATTATTATACTTTGGTTCATAAATAATTAACATCTAGGTTTTTTTAAACTCATCATTTACTGTCCTAACACAATTAATTTAGCTAGTTTCAAAATTTTATGCAGGTTTATAAATTGTTTTTTTTTTAAACACAGTACGGCATCATAATTGTAAAACTTTTGTAAATGTTATAAAAATATTTATTCTCCCCTTTTTAATTCGAAATTCTCTAATTTTTATACGAAATTGAAATATTTTGTTTAAAAAATATTTTATAATTTATTATATAAAACTTTTATCTAATACTTTAAAATCTTTTATAAACTATAGTAGTAAATTTTTGAAGAATGTTACAAAGTTAATTATTTGTTAATTTTTAATTAAATTTATTTTAAGGCTAAATTTAATAATTTAATAAAATTTGTTGGAATTTTTTTAGTGCACCTTGCAAGCATTGATACACAAGTAATTTATATTTGAAAATGGCAATCTTGTATGTGCCTATTTATTTTCATTAGTCTAAACCTCCATGACTAGAAAGCAACAAAACATTTTTTCAGTGCATTATTGATATGTAAAAGTCTGTGCTTATATTCACACTCGTATGTAATCTCCATCTACAAATGCTTAAATTAAAACACAAATAAGTTTACAATATAACTTTATCCGTGTCAATGTGAAATTGGATATATACTATAAACGAGTAGTTTATTAAATTTTCGTATTTTACAGAGAAGTTGAAAATTCTAAATGTATTTGAGCTGACATTAAAGGTGGCTATTGATTACATAACTTTTTTTAACGACGTACATTAAGTTTCCTAGTGTCTGTATTTGGATATAATCGCTCACTACGAAAATAGAATGTGTAAACGAATATACATTAATATTTCCGTAAGCTTACAAATTTATAGTCCTCGTAGTCACCTGTGCAGATTTCAAAGTTTGAATATTCACCAGTGCAACTGCATTTACAGCTTGAAGCCACGAATAAATGTCGACCGTAACTTAATTTTATAGGAATTTCGATATCATTTTCTGGTATTATTTTATCGTCTCTGAAAATGAGTCAAATCGCTCTTTAAAAACTACGTTTAATAGGTAACTTATAATGGAAATGGTAGTGTTAATTTGTAGTGCACGCACTGTAAAAAAATAAGGAATATTCCTTATTACTTAATTGTGTTAACAGTTCACGTACGCAAATGTATGGGCTTACGTAGAAATGTGAAACGGCGAGTATGCGGCCGCACGAAAAAGCAGAAATAAAGAGCGCCGTCAGCATACATAGGGCTTCACCCAAAAGCGTAGGTACGCCAGTGGAAAGAGAGCCGGGGTGCGCGGCTACACATCTACGTTGAAAAAATTCGTGGGTACGTGAGATACGGGAGGCGAGATAAAAAGCTAAAGATGCGCCCGAGCATCTAGAGCCCTTTCTACACCTCCCCTCTCCGTGCCCTTTGAGCGTTCACTGGCCGCGCTGACAACGCGCGAGCGATCCACGGAGAGATAGAGAGAGAGAGTGAAAGAGTGAGTGGCAGAAGGGGGGGGGAAGAGCGAGACGATACCGCGATACACACGAGAACGGACCGGGAAACGCGGTCTGCGTCCGCAGGGTCCCGTTAGAGGACCTACAAGTTCTCGGAGCGGCGTCGAGTCAACTCACGGATCGACGCGCGAGGCGCAGAGGCACGTAAGACGTGAAGGGGCAACGAAAGACTACTGCGGTTCAACAGAATATATAAGCGACTCGAGTCCCGGAGAGGGGGGAAAATCCATGGACTAGCTGGGAAAAACTCGAACTTTTCTATGATCGACGAAACTCGATGTGTCGGCAGCCATTGGCGCTCGTTTTCTTTGGCTCTTTGGGCAAGTGCGGCCTTCGCAAGGATGAGGAAGTAAACGAGGACGGTTTTGTTAATAAGACTAAAGTATTCATAGTTGCATCAGAACTTTTCGAGGTGCTTTTTACGCGAGCACATTTAATTATCAATATCAACACGAAACTTTTCTTGGACGCTGTTTACACGCGCGTGCTCAGCCGCTCTGCACTATAAACAGAAGAAGAGTTTAGTCAACCAAACGGTAAGCTTTTCAGAAACCTACGGAATAAATAGCATTACTTGGAGATTCTACGTTGATATGTATATTTGAATACAGTTCCGAATAGAAATATACGTTGATGTACTATTTTCAATATAAATTCGGGAAACGTGAGCATTGCATACAGATTATTTTAAGAATATGTGATACGAATTTATCCTAATGGCTAATTTATAGTACACTTGTACAAAACCATAATTGTTTAGAAGAATAACAAGTTTTAGTTTGGAAAGTTAAATTTTTAAGCTTGCTTTACTGTCGATTCGATTATTCGTACAAAGAGTATTTATTCTCTTTATATATCTTAAGTTCGAGTGATCTTGAAGAATTTTAGAGGATTTTTTTTTTAATGGTTTTTTATATTTTAACGTGTTCCATAATTGTAAAAGAATTATAAAAAAAAAATTCTCAATGAAAACATTTTTGCAATTTCTAGGTATTAACGTAAAAGCAAAAGATACTGTATCTTGTAAAATTAAAAATGAATTTTCTCTAGCGCGGCAACGAAACCTACGGTTAAACTGGAGATATGGAACAACAAGGATAAGGGGAGAGTTACAAGATCCCAAAATATAAAAAGTGTAAAATACAAACGACGGGAGCGCGAGGAGGACTAATGTAAAGAGTTGAAGAGGAAAGGAAGTGAAATATAAACTAGGAGAGAGGGAGAGAGAGTGGGAAAAAGAAGGATTGGACCGATCGAGCGAGTCGAACGATCACCGGCACTTTTCTCGCGCTAGGCATTGAGTGCGTGAAAGGTTGAATAGTACGTCACTAACGCGTGTCGAGCTACGTTTTCAGTTTGTACTCGTTACTTCCTATGCAAAGTTTTTTTTCGTTCCTTATGGAGTAAACTGTTGTTTAATTGTGAATAATAGTAAGTTTTTATCTGTATTATGTGATTTTCAACGTGGTGTACAACGTGAATGTTATGTAATATGAACAGCACCTGTTAGAATTTCTTTCGCGACTACAGCAAATACAGGTATATTTGAAATCTAAAATACTGCGCTATCGTACCACATTTACTAGTATTCTAAATTAATAATTTTTGTGCATAATTAGAATAAGATTTTTCTATCTAATATTTATTTTTCTTCAAGTCAGTAATACTTGGTTGGGGTGCAAAAGATTATTAAATATTGTGTAAATTGCTAAACACAAGGAAATGATTTCGTTATTCGGTTGTGCACATAAAAATAATAATTTGATATAAAATGTAAAACAATTTTTAAAACTTGAAGAGTATTTTGAAATATACGAATTTAAAAAAATTAATTGATTAAATTTAATAATTATAAGTCATTGGAAAAAATAAAATTCAAAATTAAGTCTTACAATAATTTTATCAACCTTGAAATATTTTTAGCAGAATTGACATTATGAAAATTTACATATTCAGATAATACAAGTATGAATAAGAAATTAACAATTAAATCGCAACGCATTCTGATTGTTGTCAAATAAAGTTTTTGTACCAATAGAGTGAACCTACTGCAGAACAAAATTTTAATTGATTAACATTACTATTTTTCATCTTATAAATCGAATAATTTAATAGAGAATGGTAAAAAAATATAATAAAAAATACGTATTTTCAAAACATGTATAAATTTTTTAAAAATTCAAGTTATTTAATTTTAATTTTAAGAAGACAATTGAGTTATTTACGAGTGTTATGATTTCTATTATTGTGTTTGTTTCATTGATTAAAATTTACTTACAAAATTTTATTGACTAAGTTTAAGTTCTCGCAAGACAACGTGCATACATTTAAATATATATATATATATAAATTTAAACTTCAAATTATATCGATTAAAATCATTTAAAATAATTCGACGGAATGTTAACTATTTAAAATTGAAATTCTAACTCTGTAAATTACATTTTTTAATTGATTATGGAACAAATGTAAAAAAAAACATAAAAATAGAAGATCGTAACTTTATGATATTACGTATCAATAACGCCGGTAAAATTACAAGAAGAATTACTCAAGACTGTTGTTAAAAGATATATTTTTACATTCAAGAATTCAAAGAATCAGGTTAATTCATAATAGACCCGAATGAAATAACAGTTGACTTTCTTCGATAACATAAATTTTGAGAATCAGACTGAGAGGAGCATCACAGTTCGTACATATAAATGAGAACAGTTAAGGGAACATTTGTTTTTCATGTTAATTAAAAACGTTAATTCCCATTTATGCGAGGGATTATTCGTGCATGGAATCGAGAGAATTTCTTGATGAAATGCTTCCTGCCAGTGCGAGGGCGTACGTTTGTCTTCCATAAAGAATGAACACAAAGTTCAAAACAGGCGTCACTGCTTTTCTGGGTAAATACGTAGGAGAATTTTATTTCGTCAAATTGACGCTTCTTATGAATTCTACGAAAGATAAAATTAAGTGTTTTAGTTAGTGTTACCAATAAAAGCTTATTATTTTAAGGCAATGTATTTGTATGATAAAAAGTTGACAACAGTGCTTGTAGATAATTTGTTATCTGAAAACTCAAAATTTTAATTTGATTATACAAAAAGTTTGCGTCGCTTTTAATTGATAATTTCACATTATTATAAATTGTAATAATTTATTTAATGCGAAAAAAATTGTTCGTGTAAATAAATTCGTAAATGAATCCTTTTGTTTTTTAAAGAATTATATAAACATATATATATACAATAGAAGTACACGCAAGGAAAAACGCGTTACTTGATTACTTTCGTTTTATACTTATATACACGTATTTGAAAATATTGTATATCACACAAATTTTTGTTTATATGATAGAATAATTACGTATTCTAGCTTTAAAACTTAAAAATTAATAAATGTAAAAAATATACATATATACATAGAATACGTATATTGTTATTAATAATATAGAAAGATGTAAAATTATATTTCATTTGACCATGTATAATATATTGAGTATTATAAACTTATATTCATTTACTTATAATTTTCGTAATAATAAGATCTTCTAATTAACAAAAGTTTAAAAAAAAAAATTCATTATTTATAGAAATTGATGTTTTTATAAAAATATAATGATTTACTTAGAAATATTATTATAATACTATAAGTATATTAAAACAGACTCAGGCAAGAATAAACAATTTAGCTATAGCATAGTAATTATTATAGATATATTAATTACTATAGAATTCGAAAATAAATAAATACTTAAATTACACCTTTAGCATTTAATAATTTTTTAATTTTAAGAAAAATAGATTTTTATTTAGATTCATTTATCAAGTTCGAATGTATAAGTTTGAAGTTTATAAATTATTTTATCATTTCAGAAAATACTGGATCAAATTTTCAATAAAGTTTCAAGAGCAATTCGTCGTTATGGGTCGCACTGGGTACACGTGTATCAGGCACATCTTCTGTGCACTTAATGTTCTTATTTGGGTCAGTATGAATATGATAATGAATTATTAAGAGAATTACTTCTTACATAATTTTTTTAGTTAAAATTTATATAGCCTTGATTAAAAGCCACTTATTATTAACAATTATAATAATAATAGGCAAATATAAAAATATAAACATTGTGTCATATATAGAAATATTAATTTTTTAATCGTGCGTCTTGATACAAAAAAGAATTAGTTCTTAAATTCTATATAATCAAAGGATGAATTGACAAAATAATTTTAAGAAATTACAAAAAGATAACATCTTTAATTAAACATAGCTGTATTTAATATAACATTAACATTTTATCTATAAATATAATAATCACTGAAATATTTAATATGGATCATTCTAATCGATTCAATACTTTTTTATATTATTTATTTCGATAAAGTATATGTTAATAAATGAAAGGCAGACAAAAAATATAAAAATTTATAATAGACAATAAAAATTTCTTATATTAAAGCATATATAGTTAAAATTATTAAAATACAATCGTAAGTTTGAAGGTAAGTACACCACTAAGTACCATACGCAATTTGAAAGAGAAAAAATGAAAATGAATTTCTTAGTTTTACGTCAGATTTAAAATAAGATATTTAATTTGCTAGAATTAATAAGTTATTTCGTGCTTTCTATAAAAAATTTATTTAACACAATTTATACTATTATATTGTTAAGAAATCAAATCATAATCTTATTTAGAAAAATAAAAACACAGACTAAAAATTTTGTTAAAATTTTTAATATATCTAAGATACTTTGGTTGTAAATTTATGTTAAAAACAAATAAATTAATATAACATTTGGCATCCTAATTTTACTCGAAATATTTATTTGGTTATGTTTAATGTTAACAAAATTTAATTTTTTTTAGAAAGCCTTTTATAGTAAATGTTAATGCTACTACTTTCACAATAATTTTAGTGATAAACGTGTAACATTTAAAATCGGCTCAATTATATTGATATTAGATACATACATTTCTTTGGATACTAATCAACGATGGGTTAAAACGTTGACCTGCACGACTACTGTTAACGTTTTTCTCCTTCCAACTAATCGAGCTATCAACATTTCGAGTACCGTAACAGCTACCTTTTAATAGAGCATCATGATTTTACGTCGATATTTACTGCATTGCAAGCTGTGTCAATGCAAATTGCAAATGCACGAGAATGATTTATTAAGAATAGAAACTTAAATCAGAGATACAGATTTCTATCGCTAAGAATATAATTACTGATAATATTTGATTATAACCATATCTAATAAAAATTCCAAGTCATCGTTCATTTAAAAATGATCTACATTTAAAGTGGTATAATTTAAAGAATTGTGATCAAAGAATCTTTATTATAGATCGGAAGCATAGTTATAATTTAATATTAAAATGTGAATTTTTAAAGCATATTAATTTCATAGATTGTTGCATAAAATGATTAAATTATTTATTCAAAATTGGTACCATTAAAATCATTAAATAATGTACGCATCGTATTGAGAGCCTTATGATTATTTCTTGGTCAAGAACATCAGGGTTAATCCTATGTTATAATTAACTACTGATTTGATCTTAATATTTATATTCTGTTTTTTTTTTTAATAATAGCTCTTAAAAACATTTCTCAAACGTTTAAACAGTTTAATATAAGCCATGATTACTAATAAATTTATTTATTAGTAATTATGTGCATCTGTAAGAAGAGAGAATAAATTCATTGTCAATAAAAAAATGAATGTATACATTGAATTTCTCGTTAATTTATCCGCTTAATTTTGAATTAATTTATTTGCTAATTTGTAAACAAAAGTTAATATTAAGAGAGTTTAGCAGAAATTCAGAATCTGTATTTGTATACTTAGAAGCCGATAATAAGGTATATTCTACATCGCTACGTTGACTATCACGTTTGAGGAGATACACAGAGACACTCCTTTAAAACTTTTTAACTTTGTTTCGACATATTGCTTCGAGAAAACTCAAATGATGCAGAAGCTGCAAATTGAATTAGAGTTCAGGAAATAAGAGTTTAGAAAACAGAATAAACGAAAGCTCCCTTTGTGATTTATGTATATTTATATCAAATTAGCAGATTTTTCTAGGCAATTTTGAACGTGGCAATAAAGTTGGTCCATGAGATAAAGCGGAATATTACAGCGCGGTATAACTAGCAGCAATGAGGTCAACGTCACGCGCAGCAACAAAGTATGCATTCTTGACGTCTTTCGACGTTGTATCTTGCGCAGGATTTTTTTTCTTGTTTTTTTTTTTTAAATTCTCTGTTGATAATAATTTTTTAGAGAATTACCGGTAAAAACGTGAACGATTTAGAATTTCAGTGTCGTATCCTAACATTTATCCTAAAAAACGCTAACAACTTTTAGCGTGAATTGTTATTCTTAAGTTATTAGTTGCATTCTCATGCACTCAATACACAATGGAATTAATAAGTTGAAACTTTATTCTATTTCATTAATTTGTGAATGAAGATTTTTAATCACATCGTATTCTTAAAATTGTTTTTAAAGGATAATAATGCTACCAGAAAAGTAGGAACTACAAATAAATTTTTGACCGTATCATTATAGTAATCGCACTTAAATCTTATGCAAACCGTACTTTATTAAATTTCCAAAAAATTTTTATTCTTATTTAAATTGGCGGAATTTTTGGTATGCATCACTTCATAATAGGAGTATATAATTATTTATTTAGAAACATCTGCTTTTTAATACTCTGTCATTCATTCCAACTACCATATACTAAACTTATTTAATATTTATTCAATTTCCCTTAAGTATTAGTAATACTTTTCGAGTAAAATTTATTTTTATATGTTTAATAACACCCGAAATTGAATTCAATAATAAATTAAAGGAATGTACAATTTTCTGATATTATTCATACAATTTGAAATTTTTCTACTATATTATTAATTGTAACTATATTATTTATTTTATGTTTTATATAATATTTTAAAATTAATTATACGATACATCTTAGAATAGATCTATTGTATTTGCATTTTTTTAAATATAACAAACACACGAGTATTTTTAGTGGAATTGAATACTTATATTGAAACACAAAAGAGGTTGGAAAACTTAATACCTACGATCATACGATATATTAAAATCAAGTCTTATCTTATAATATATTTATAAAAATGGTAAATTATAATTTGAATATTTGTATAAATTTAATTTAAATGATTTATTTGTTGCATACATTATCTATCTAATCTGAACAAATAAATTAATATCTTTCATCATTGAATATTAAAGCTCGTTTAATTTTAAAATAATATCAGTGTAGTTTTTTATATTACAAAATATTTAATATAGATTTATGATATTTTAATTGATATAAGAAAATTTAGAAAAAAATTCTCTAATAATTAGTTTTATTATTATGAAATTATCAAATAAATTAATTTATAAATAGATGATTAAAGTTTCTTAAGTATTATGCTTATCTTTCAGCTTTCTAAAATTCAAAATCATTTACTAGAAAATTCCATTATAGTATTTAATTAACTGATTTAAAAAAATCTTATTATCGTTTGTATACCAGTGATAACATTTAATTAACACTTAAACGAGTTAAAATACAAATTCAAATTATATATTTTTAAGATTTTTAACTTGTAAATGATACGAGACTGGAATTTTTAAGTTTTTAAATTTAATATTATCAAGTATGCGCTTTTCTGTAAAAATAAAAAGTTTTTTTTTTAATTAGAGCAGGTATATTTTTGAATTGCATATTAATAAAATCAATATGAATTCAATAAGAAAATTAATGCTATATACTGTATGTGATATTTTAATGTTCGTTTAAATTCAGTTGAATTTTATTTCATAAAATGTAAATATAACTGAGCGATAATAAATCAGTGATATAAAAATTAAAAGATAAATATAAAAAATATAAAAATAATTTTATGATATAGAAAGCTTATTTCTAATAATAAAATTCAAGAATTAACACAGGACGTCTATTAATTTTCGCTTTAAGCGGTCCGTAATAGATAACATAAAAATTTATGTATGGTTTATCTGCAGCAAACAGTTCTTTTACATATTGCGAGATCGTCTTAAACTCTTTTAATGAATGGCGCATCTCATTACCTTTCGATGGTCGGAAAAACATATGTTCGTGGTTTTACTTGAGTTAAGTTAGCTTTCCTCACGCAGATTGAAGCTCACACACAGTCACGGCATAAAGCCACGGATTTTGTATGAAAGTGGATTATGCATTTAGATATTGTTCCAGGAAATTGCTGTCATAGAAATCGCTGCACTTAATAAGGGAAAGTGTGATGATTGGCAAAAGATGAGTGATTAATAACTTTTCGCACGACTTTTGATTTAATGCGTTTGCGTGACGCTCAATTGAATTCTACGTCGTATTTTTTAGTATATTAGTGTGCCTATAAATAATATTAACTATAATATTGAAAAATTAGGCTCGATTATCAGGTGTATAAAAACGTCAGAATGAATTTAGTGCTTTATTATTTGTAACATGTACATGTGTTTTATTATATATATATATATATATATATATATATATATATTTATAAATAGTAAAACTATGTTCTACTTATAATATATATTATTAATTTAAATTAACAAGTAATTTACTTTTATATTTTAATTTATATCTGCCAATATTTGCATATACGTAATTGAAGAATTTAAAAATATAACTCTGAAATATTTATTAATCTGAAAAACGTATGACTTGATTATTTAATATTGAAAAGTAATTTTCGATTCTTTGCATTTTTTCTGAAAATTAATCGAATGAAATCTGCTGTACGAAAAGCTTTTATGAATTATCACACTGAATGTGAAATGAATTGAAAGAATATAATGACAAATATATTAAAAATACAATCATAAAATTTCTCTCTGAATGAATTAGTTGCGCGTGCAAACTCAGAAAACACTCTTTGTGTAAGCATCTAGAAGGAAGGAGTCACATTCGATCGTTTCCTGGGCGTATATGCATAACCGCATTGAAATAAGATGTATCTGTAACGCGTGTTACATATCACGACGACGCGAACCAAAGCCGACTCGAGCTAGTTCTTGTTAAACCTAAGCTTACTTACTATTATTTCACGTGTGCATGTACGTACGACCAACAACGATCTTGCTGTTATTAGATATCCTCCCACTATTGCACGCACGCTTTTTGTTAAAATATCGTGCTAAACTTCCGTGCAGTTCGTCAAACTCGTCGTCAAAATTATAGCAATTACCAAGTTACATACTCATCACAATTTTGTATGTTAAACTATGATGGCTGCACAGGGCGATTGATAAAAAGGGGATATATTTTCTCGTTTGTTATCAGGCGCTCCTTCATATTAAAAAGCATTAGAAAATTAAGAAAAAGAAGAAAATTAAAAAAATTAGAAAAAGCATCATAAAGATATTAAAATTATAATTTATAAATGCGCATCATTAACGTCCTTTTTCTTTTAATAAGACAAGAAATCTAGTTATCGAATTAAGGTAGATGATTCTAACATTCATAATTTTCTTATAGAAATGTATTTCTTCATTTATTAAATAAACTAATTTGGGTAAATTTCCAGTTTTCTATGAGGAAAAGTGAATAAGAATTATTAAATAATAATATTAGTAACTGCATATAAATTTATATGAAAAATAAACGTTACATTGAAAATACAATCGAATACAATAAATTAAATGTATTTATTATTTAATAAAACAATTGAATTTTAAGGCTTTATACATTTAAAAATAAGAAAGAAACTTGAATAAAATTAAATAAGAGATGCACTAATAAATGCTTATGTAAAATTCAGATACTATTATGAAATTGTTTCGCGATTAATAATACATTGTGTAGATTAAAGCAGCAACATTATTATATTTATAATGTAATATATTTTCCAAGCAGAAATTGAAATAAGTATTTTGGTAAAAATAAATTATTTCGATATACAATAATATATTATTATAGTAGATTAACAAGTAATTTTGAAGTTTATTGATGTAAAGACATTTTAAATCTAAATAGTACAGTGGCACAGAAATAATAATTAGTTTTTATTTAAAAATTATTATTTAATTAACGCACCTACAACATTGATTAGCTGATTAATTTCGTTTCATGTTAACTCAATAAACCATCATTAATGAAATTACTGTATAAATTGTTGGTGCATTTCTAAAAAATTGTGTATAAAAAAGATTGTTTCGTACAGGAAAAGTTTCGTATTGGAAGTACATCTCATAAATTATGAATGAACTATTATTACAGATTTGACTTTAAAAATAATATATTACTTATTTCGAATTCTAATTTTCATTATATTAACAATACTTGCTCATTAGTTTAACTTTAATAATATATGTACAAATTACTTTTATTTTAAATAAAGCGCATCTAAATTAGTGAGAGCATCGCTTAAACGAGCAAATAATAAAGACTTGTGAGCACTTTATAAGCAAAAATTTTTCTAGTTTAAGTTTTTACACTGATATTGTACATATTTTTTTTGAAATACAACCCACAAAAGTGATTTATTGCAATATAGTATTTTCTTTAAAAAAAATAAGTAAAAGAAAATTTTTGTATGATGGAGAGAAATTTTGAAGGAAAAGTAAGACGTGCTTCTTAGAACAAGTTTTTGAATTATAATATAATATACTTAATTTCATTAAATCTCTAAAAGTACGTGATAAATGAATAAAAATTCAATGAGATCATACAAATGAGCTAAACATTTTTTAATATAATTCACATGTTTAATTTATTATTTGAAAATGTGTCTCTAAATTTATTACAGGCACCATAAAATTTGTATTATAAAAAAATTATTTAAGTGCCAATGATGTTGTCACACTTTTGACCGAATTTATCGAATTCCATATACAGTTATAATAATTAAAATTATTACAAAATTATGAAATAAAATATTAAAGATAATAATTTGAAATTGGAATGGAAATGTTCTCAATGTACTTCCTAGTTATATATTTTCCAATTTGTTGGTAAATCTTTCAAGAATTTAAAGAATTTTACGAAATGTAAAATTGTTTAAATTATTTAAAGCATGAATAAATAAATTCTTCAACGAGCAAATAAACAACTTGATCGCTTTTATCTTTATAGAGTACTATTCTTTAAAAAAGGTTAAAAACAAAGACACATAATTTGAGTGATGGAAACAAATAAAATTATAAATCGCATGGTTAATTCTTTCGACAATTCTACCGAATTAAGTAGTCGCACAAACAAGCATAAAACAGAAACACAACTGTTTTCTCAGTTCCTAAGATTTCAAAATTTTTTCCAAGAGTATTAAGATCGATCGACTGCAATAATTCTGAAGTCGCATCCGGGAAGTTCAAACATCGTTATTACTTTACCATCACCTCAGCTTCACATCATATTGCTTGAGAAAAGAAAAGGAAAAAATAGAAAATCTAGCGGTGCACTGAAACTCGATACCGTCGATTAACTCAGTTTTCCTTCCTTGCAGTTGTGCGCCTGCGGAATGTTAGGAGCCGGCCTCTGGATGCGATTCAACTACTCCTACGACTACGGGACGTTGGTTCCGCAACACAGTTACGCATCGTCGGATGTGGTGGTGCTCGCGACCGGATGCGTCACCTTCGTCGTAGCCTTTTTCGGATGCTGCGGCGCCTGGTTCCAGTCGAGGTGCTTGCTGATCACGGTCAGTCACATTACTTTAGCGACTCTATTGTTTCTAAGGATAGACTTATAAATAGCCTATGATTAGGGGCGTTGTCACGGCGGATATTTCAGAAAAGTGTGTGCACTTACTATATTTATCACTCGAAGTATTATTTTCAAATCAAAGTATATTCAGTTTCACTCAATCGTTCTGATGAGTTTTCAATCATTAACGACATCTTATGTTGCAATGAAGAAGTATCTTTGAAAGATAATTCCTTGAGATCGTAAATACGTAATGGCATACATAAAAAATTTTATTTCTTACATAACAAAATGGCATTTATACTTGCTTCAACTTGTCAGGTGCTTATTTTAGTTTCACTTTCAATATAATAAAAAATAATTCGCATTTCAGTAGATTTTAGTATGGTTTTTATATACTGTAGATGCTTAAAACAATCTGCAATTGATAACGAATGTCTTCGAAGGTAGCTAATTGTGTTTCTAATGTAATATTTTTGTTGACATTTCAATCAATCATAAAACTTAAGATTGTAAAATGTTTCATTCCGAAGGATTAAACCGAAAAATTTAATATATTAAATTTTAACGAAAACATATAGTATTTAGTTAAAAATATAATATTCTGTATGTCTATGTATTAATGTTTTTATTTTTAATGCAGTACTTCAGTTTGGTAATACTTGTCTTTTTGGCTGAATTCATGCTGGGTGCATTAGCATTTGTCTTCAAAGATCAAGTTGGAGTGAATATGAAATCACAATTATTGTACGGAATTACGGAGCATTACACGGACGAGAATATGCACGAGAGTGGCACTTTCTCCAATTTTTGGGATTATATTCAAACAAATGTAAGTTACATAAAAAGAGCCATCAAGCTTTTAAACATTAGATTTATAATAAATTTCAAACATAAATAATAAATTATAATATATCAGTATTGAATTGTTTGTTGTGAGTACATTAATTAACGTAACCATTTTTTTTATTTTTCTAGTCTATATTTAAAATTTAAGTTTTTTCCTTTTAGTTTACAAATTTTTAAAAAATTTATGAATTTTAGTAAAATTAGGTGACATTAAAAATGAGGCAAAAAAGTAAAGATGAATTTTTAATTAAATTCGAAAATCTAAGTTAATTGAATCTTAAACAATTTTTCGTTGCACAATTGCCGTAAAATATAAATATTTTAATTCTATTTAGCTAACTTTCTTAATTTCTTAATAGCTCAATTCTTTTAAACATGTAACGATGTAATCGATTTATTTTTAATTTTACTTTGCAGTTTTATTGCATGATTTTAACTTTTCACCCCTTAATTGTCGTATTAATAGTCAGGCAGATTTTTTGATATGGCCTTATAATAAATATTTTTCACTTAGATTTAATCAAACTAGACAGCGATCGCAATTATATTTTTCTTGTATTAATTAAAACACCTTGTCTCTTCACCTTGTCTCTGCCTATAGATTAACTTAAGATTTTAATTTTACAAGAGACTTTGAGCACATATAGCAAAATATATCGGTATTGATGCTGCTTTCACTTGCGTACGAGAATCGCGTATATTGACATGCTATTGTTTGGTGAATCGAACAATGAAAAAAGTCAATGGAAACGGGATCCTGACTTGGTAGCATAGTGGTAAACAGCCTACAGAAATTTCGATACTATCGCGTATAACATACCGACCCTTCGCGCACGGTCGAAAATTTTATCGCTACGTCACGAATCTCCTCATTCATTCGTACGGCGTTTATAAAACGAGAAGAAAGTTCTTCGCATATATACATGGTTGTTTTACAAGTCTAAACATTATCGAATAAAATTTTTCACCTTACATTTAAATGTATTTGTTCATTATTTCCAAATTATATACGTTTTAAGAGAATAATTAATTATTTTGGTGTTTGTAATCTCTTCTATCATGAAATAATAAATCAAAGGTTCGATCTTTAAATACACAACATTATCATTTGAAAACAAAAAAAACTATTATCACTTGAAATAATTTTATTTTATTAATTCACTTTTGATATGTATTTTAAATAAAATATAAGATATAAAAATGTGTTTTGACGTATAAATAATACATGCACAGTGTAATAAAAATTATCGAATCTGATGAAGTTATAAATCAAATACTTTTTACATTGAATTCAAAATTATATAAAATCTACCTTTTCCACGTAGGCAATTAGGAATTAAAAAAAAAACAAATATATAAAATTATGAAAATAATTCATTATATCCTATTATATTCTATCTAATCAAGCAGTACTTTATCGGTGTAATCAAATATTCAAATAATACAATAGAAATTTAAAGTATTGGCTTCGATTGAGTATTATTTTATGTGACGTAATCAATTCCACCAGCATGTTTAGAAAATACATATAGTAGTATAAGCGTGATTATAGATTATGAACTTATGTAACTTATTTACATATATTTCATTTGATCGATTCTTAAATTTTTTTCGTAAATGATTTCTAATCATTTATAAAGTTTAATTAAAAAACTACATTGATTCGAATTTAATAAAATTATAGTTATAATGTACTAGTATTTTTGATAAATTTAATAAGTCTATTAATAATCGTTGGTTTAATAATATCTATTAATATTAATATTAATTTTCACTTTTTCACAAAGAAAATCAATAAGCCAAAGATTTACAATTAGAAAATAAAATCGACTAAATGTTCTATAAACTTAAAGAAATCTTTATTGTACAACGATTCAAAGTAAATAAAATTCATACAAATTAATTTTTAAATCATTAAGAAATTTTTAATAGAAAATACTAACAAAGCACATTTATAAATACTCTAAGGTATAAAGTTTCGCATTTATATATTTTATCATTATTATATCGATTTAAAATGTCACAAGTAATGAATTCATCTCCCAGTATACATTTTATTCCAATAGTTTCACATTAATTGTTTCATTAAGCTCTTGTTACATTAGTTCGATTATTGTTTGCATTATTCATGAGTGATTAACTAGTACACGAAGTACAAAATAAAAAATAAAATTATGATTAGTTGTAGCTTGAAAGGCGTGACGCAGGCTAAACATTTGAATATAAAAATTCCCCGGTGAACCTCATTAATAAAATAATCCCTGTGATGCAGTTCCAGTGTTGTGGCGTTGACAAGTACTACGACTGGTACAACATCAAGGCCTGGCCCCGTGACGAACGTGTACCGGATTCATGCTGTCGCGTGCGCGAACGTTACTGTGGCAAGCAGTACGAGAACGAGGATAGGCAGCTTACTTGGTACCAAGACGGCTGCGCTTACGCTATCCAAATGTGGTTCATCCAGCGGCTGCACTTCGTCGGCACCGTGGGCCTCGTCATTGGGTTCCTCCAGCTCTTCGGCCTCATCGCCAGCATGATACTATTCTGCACGGTCAGGCACAAGCGATCCACACACACCTACAAAAGTTACGATACCACGACGACCTAAAGCAGGTCTGAATGATATGAGAATGCGGTATAATGTAATAATTGTCGCATTCCGCAGCTCATCGACAGGAGCAGCAGGCGAGGGGATGTCGCACTCTGCCGCTTCTGGTTGAAGAACAGTGTTTGAGATATTGACGAATAAATGTCACGTATCGTGACAACGACAACAACGACGGTGGTGAAGACGGTGACGAAAATAACTATTCCACGACTGCTAATGAGCTTGAGCCAGCGATGGATTATCATTGGGTACAACCTGCTTGTTACGCCTTTATTTTTCTTTATTTATAGACTAATTTTATTCTTGTTAGTGGATGTATTGATAGAGAAACGTTGTAAACGCACTCCATTGTCAAAGATTTTTCAAGTCTTATAGCAGCTTCTTTTATCGCGAATATAGTTGAACTTGTATTATGAACTGCTTCTTTTTAGAGATGAAAAATCTTGTATATCAAAAGCATATCTATATTTTGTATGCTTGCGAGGATCTTATGGACGCTAATTTTATGGATGTATAAAATTTCTCAAGGCTAATTAAAATGTTAAGTTTTAATTAATGTTGGAATACAAAGACACCAAAATGAAAAGAAAATTTTACAGCTTTCATTTTTTTAATATTTAAAGAATTATTTTAATTATAAAATTTCCTTAAAGATTGTTTAATAAAGTACATGCATTAAGATAATTTTATATATATACTTAAATAAAAAGTATGAGCTAAATAATTGACATTATCATATTAAATTTAAAAATTTAAATACTTTTTTCTAATTCACAATCAGTACAATCTCAAAATATTTCTTTACAACTATTTCATATATTATTTTTCATTTCTTATTAAAAATAAATTAATTTATAATAAATTTAAAAAATAATATAGTTTTGTTGTTCTAAATGTTTAAAAATAAATATATGTACAGAAAATCTTAAAAGTTTTTATTTAGCTAATTACGTTGAAACATATCATGATATACTTTGTCGATAATGCAGATTAGAATTTGTCTTTTATATATAATAAGCACTTTATGGTTTAAAGCATCAACTTTACTATAAATAAATTGTAATGGGATCTTATGAATCTTAAACATTATATTAAATTTTATTTCTAATTATATTTTGAAACAAAAATGCGATTTTATAATTTTGTGTCAGTATTATTACATACTATTATGCGTTACTAATAATAAAAAAGTATATTACCCTCCTACAGAAAATAATTTTATATCATTATTTTTAATTTCTTGTAGATTTAGTAATAATTTTTTCATAGAAAATTAAGAGTTGATCTGAATCTTTGACAGTGCAGTTTTAATTTTTTTAAAAGCGTCAAAACAAAAAAAAAATAAAAAGAAAGCGCATGTGAAATATAAAGTGTTTAAAATAGAGTGCTTCGATAAATATGATATAAAGTAGATGGTGTTGATAGTGACTGAGTGAGTATAATCATTAAAAGAACACATGTACGCTGGTTGGCATGTATAAGTACGTATACTATAGATATATCCATTGTGATATACGCACAGATTTTGTAACGCAATCACATAAGTTTTTCCTCTTCCTAATCCCTCATTAAGGCAATTTGCCGAATAATGTGTATACGATATACCTAGGAGTGTATATATATTATATACATATAAAACAGTGAAAAAATGATGTTTAAAATTTCGAAACTTGCACGGATATTAGATAATGTATTCGGTATAATTGTTTAAACTTAATTTTCTCTTCAATTCTTAACTTAATAATACATATATCGTACATTCGTTTTTTATCCTTAAAATCACTGTTAAACAAGAATCGCTTTTTGTCATTTGATTTTAAAAATTTATTAGTTATAAGACGATTATATAAAATTACTGATTAATGTAAAATAAAAAATTATTTTTTTAATTTTTAAAATATTTAATATTAATTGAATAATTCTATCCGTAAAAAA
This sequence comes from Platyscapa corneri, assembly GCA_018907185.1. NCBI lineage: Eukaryota > Metazoa > Arthropoda > Insecta > Hymenoptera > Agaonidae > Platyscapa > Platyscapa corneri. The sequence goes on from JACCHW010000014.1 coordinate 2,364,785, forward strand.
CAAACTTTTAAATTTGAATAATATTTTCAGATGAAAAATGTTATTTTATTTTTTTATTTATTATGGTAAATATTTTATTATACAATAAATCTCATGTTTAGAATTTAATAAAAATTTTCATAAAATTACTAAAAATTTTAAAAAATTAGAAAACACATTCAATTAATATAAATTTTATAGATTAAATAATTACGAATATATTTTATAATAAGAATATTTAAATCTGCGAATAAATAATACTAATTTATAAAAAAATTTTGATGAATAAATTATTTTTAACTAAAATATAAAATCAACTGTAGATGTTTAAATTTATTTCTATAAATAACAGATTTTACATGTAAAACAAACAATGAATTTAATTCATAACAATTTGCACCGAATGTACAATATTACTTTATTAGAAAATTTGGTTTATGTATTTTAGGTAGTTTCAATTTCTTCCTGTAAGTAACAATAGTCAAAGTTCGATGTTTTTTATCAAAAATAAGATCGTAATAAAAAAATAATTTGATTAAAAAATAAATATTTTTTATTAAACTATAATATTCTAAGAAACTTATGTATATTTTACCATAGATTCATGTATCATATTCATTAATTGAATTTTTATAAAACTAAAAATTATTTAAGAATCAAAGATCCAAATTATTTAGAAATCAAATCTTGCATAATTATCATATGGATAATGTCTAATTTTTATATAAACAAATTTTCTTGTCTTTAAAAAACTGTTATTATTGTAACACTTTTAAATAACTGCAATTGAGCTATTCATTTTTTTTTTTATATTTTGAATTTAATATTTAATTTTTTGGCAAATTCAAAAATTACAATTACGCAAAAATTAACACTTTTTATAGTTATTAGCATAGAATTTTTTAAATATCACCCTTTCAAAAAGTACACTACTAAAGATTATTTATATAATTTTATAGTCGAATCCTATTAAAAATAAATATTTTTTACCAAAAGAATTATTATTATTACATTGCAATAAATTAATTTTTTAGAAAAACTAATATTAATTACATCATCAATTGGCATTTGTAAATAATAATTAAATGAATGTTAATAAAAAATATTAATTTATCAAAAAATGACGTATCATTATTAAAAATTAATGTAACTCAATTTATAAATTAATGTTTTCTTACTCAATATTTGTAACTAAATCATATTAATTTTTTTTTAATAATATTTGTCAAAATTCATACAAAATTTTAATATAAATAACTGGAATTAACATTTTTTAAATCGGATTAAATAAAAATATTAAATCTATAGCGAAACATAAATTCAGTAATTTCAAAACTGATCTAATGAATATACAATATTATTTTTATAGATATACACATAAAAAGAAATGTAAAATAAGAAAATGCACATAGTTTACAAGTATCCTTAATCATGAAAAATGTATAAAAACTCGAGCGGACGTCGTTAACTCGTACAAACTGATTTTGTATTTGGCTAAAGCGTTTCTGCAAAGTCTGGTGTGATGAAATTCATGTGTACACTTTACATAGTACGAATATAGTATGAACATGAATATGTCGTATTTTTAATGCATAGAATCTGAGGCATAACAGTACGTCTTGTTTTTTGAAATCTAGATATTTCCTACTTTGTCAATTGTTGACACATAATATTAAGTGTAGTCTTGTTATTAGATTTTGCATATGTCTTTATTGAACATAATTCATTATTTGTATATCATTACTAAATTAAAAATTTAATTACACATTGTGTTTGTAAAATGTCAACAATTAGATAAAATTGATTTTTTATATATTGTGTATTCGAATATTAATATAAGAAATGCCTGTAAGGTGGTAAATTAACATATTTTTTGCGTTGTTTGCATTACTCTTGTTAATTAGAGAGCATATAATGAAACGTGAAATATTTGTAACTAACCTGATTCAAGAGAAAAGTTTTTATTATGCATGTATAAAGTAATAATTCTTGTTGAACTAAGTAAAAAACTTTCATAATTATACTTTTTATATAATTAATTCAAGGATATTTGTTAACCTATATATTATATTTACATAGATTCTATTTTTAGTTTAATACAACAAAAAGTTTGATTTTTATAATTAATTTCATAATAAAATTATTGTAGACCAATTAAGCGTGATCCAATTTGATTCAGTGCTTCAGTAATACCTCGTGATGTCTTTTTGGCAGCACTTACTGGTAACTAAAAACACATTTAGAAATAAATTCAAGTAATACCTATAATTCAAGAATTGAAATATTTATTAATAAATAATCGAGTCAATAATGTAGCAATTATCCTAAGATTGTTAATTGTTATCCTTATTTTATTCTATGCATGTTTTATAATCTGAATATAAGTATACACAGAACTATTTAAGTATGTAAGAAATTTTTTTAATTTAATTCTTAATGTGATTTCAATTTCAAAATTCGCATTTTTGTAAATATTTCTATATTTCTGTCGACTTGTGATTTTATTATTGTTTTTTAGAATATTTTTGGACTTATTTAAACGAGTTTACAGAAGCGGTTAAATAATTACTATGAAGCAATATTGTTACGTTAGATGAAATAAATTGTGTAAAACATAAATTAAACTATTATATTCACTTTTATATATCAATTAAAACATAATGAAAAAATTAAATCAGGCAAAAATACAGTCACAAGCAATACTACATTTAAGTAAAATGCAACACTTAAGAAAATAAAAAAATTCCAAAAATCAAATAAAATTTTCGACAATTTGTTAATAACTACCATTATTAACGGCTTTCTCTAAGAATTTGAGCATAAAAAATAAAAAAGTACTTACATCGACTACGGAATTAACGAAATTACTCAATCCCTCGAAACCATTTACAAGTGCCCGACCCACACCAATGAACTTATCTCCATTATTCCCATATTTATCTTGTTCTGTAATAGTATCAACAATCGGTTGCGGCTTTAAGATATTCTTTAAGAAGGAACTGATTGGATTATTAAAATTATTTCTTTCAAAGAGAGCCTGGTCACCTTCATATTCAAGTCTCACAGTTTCTCGAGTTTTCGAAGGCAGTAAATTGGCGAATGGAGCTTTTTCGTAGGACTGTAACGTACTACGTCCTTTTTCAATTATATCGTTAGCAGCACCTATTGCTCCAGCAAAGTTATTTCGCGTCTCGCTCGTTGGTTCCTAGAAGAAACGGAAGATCTTTATTTTATTTCGTCAAGATAAGAATCTTTTTCACTTAATTTGAAATAGAAAATAATTTTAGAGTTTTTATACACAAAGAGTATTGTTATATATACATAAATAAACATAATGGATATTATCTATATACATAAAGATTTACTTGTATCTTGAAATTAGAAAATTTTATTTTAGCAGTAAAGAAAGCTGAAGTAGAATGTTTCTTAATTAAGGCGATACTTGTTTATTACAAGTTTCAATTCACTTGTACCTCTTAAATCTTAATTTTATTTATTTGAAGAAATCTTTTGGATTTTATAATATACTAATATAAGTAGTTATTTTATTTTTTTTATAAATTTTCTCATTCTTGGAATTACACGAAGACTATACTTTAAATATAACTATTTTGGTTGAATTTTTCTCTTTTCTGAATACAATTTTAAATCAACTTGATCAAATTAAACAGTTTTATATTTGAGGTGATAAAATTTATGTTTAAATAGAATTAACGTTTAAAGTATTTCTGATAACTATGATAAATAGCACCTAATGAAACTATTAAATAGTATATATTTTAAATAACAATTACACAAATTGTTAACGTATAAAATATAAAATAGTAATTTTATTTTATTATTTTAACATAACTTAGTATGTTAATTAATTTTTATTTACTCTTAAATAAACCTATTATTTTCAGAAAAACTAATTTGAGTTTCAATGAGACTAGAATGTATGGGAAAAATAAAATTTAAATTAAAGAAATTAACAAAGAGATTAAAGATTTCATTTTAAACTCGGAAAAAACCAAATTAATTTTATATTTTAACAGTAAGAATTTTATAATTTGAATATTATTAAAAAATTGAATTTTTTGTGTCAGTTTATTATTTTATAATAACTACAAATTAATAAAAATATACACAAGACCACTAACAACTTAATGTTGCAGATAGTTTAAGAAAATAAAAAGGGTGACTGATCAATTTCACCCAGTTAAATAAAAGTTCTAGATAAATACTATTGTAGGAAATACCTGATATTTGTCAAATAAATTTAATAAATATTTTAAAGTATCATTCGATTATGATATTGATATCATATCAAATTGAAACGGAATCTATTTAAGTGACCGATGAATTATAAAATTGTTATATTTATTATTGTTATTATATATATTATTATAAAGCTGTTTGAATTAGTGAACAAATTGAAGATCTAGTTATCATGCAAACATGTTTATACGATACCTAGACTGAAGTCCCATTGGAAAGTTTAATAAAGTGTCAGATCTAGCTGGTTTCACTTACTATAAAAGATTTCTCAGATAATTAATTAAACTTTGGATTAAACTGGACTCTTTTGAATAAAATAACAGGTAAAATGATCTTGGCAAGAAGAAAAATAAAAGAGCAATTCATAGTTTCACTTTTTAATGTTTGGTATAAGTTTATTCTTAATTAAACATTAATGAACTACTGAAGCATATTTTTGAAGCATAATTAATAAATTAAAACAATAAAAGTATTATTATATAATTATTATATGTATATAATATTAAATATTATAAATTTCACTACATATTTTTTTGTTAAATATTTAAAGTAGAAAGTTATTCTTGATATTCATGCGGTATCCATCCTGTTTTAAACGTAATATCATGAAGCAAAAATATATGTAATTCGTAAAAGAGAAAAGAATGCGAGATCTTTTATTTTTCAATTAAAAATACCGAAGGATTATAAAAAGTTTATAATATTAATGATATTTTGAATAAGTTCAATTACTTATAAGTTGTTAACATTATATATATTGGCAATATAATAAATTATAAATAAACATTTTATTATGAAATAAAGTGTTTATTAACAGTTGTAATATTTGTTACTTCTGTTTAAAAAAAGATTGCATTAAAAATGTTTTCAATTTAAGTTAAAAATAAATCCATTCTTTAAATTTATAAACTATCTCCATATACTTATATTTATTTAATTATTATTTATTTGAAAAAGAATATGTACTATTACATAAAACATGTTTAATATTTTTTTTTTATTTCTAATATTTTGGTATTCTATATAGTCTATAAATAAACTCGCAAAAGTTATTGCAACCATTTTATTAATTAGTTAATATATAGTTATTTTATATATTAATTTCTATTTTACTTAGCGTCTAATTCTAAGAGAAGAATTTATAAAAATAAGAAATGAACTTTAAACATAAATTACATTCTATCTTTCGGTAGAACTAATTACGTTTTTTTTTATTTCTGAAATAAAACTGTGCATGAAATAAACCTAAAAAAAGATTCTAATTCAAAAACAAATAAAAAAATTTTCTAATTTCATTGTATATTTTAGTAATTAACAAAATATTTTATTACAAAATCATAGCATGAAAATATGGTTAAATTTAGCAATTAGGGAATTCGGATAATATAAAATAATTAATAAGTTTGGTGTTATAGATTATTTAATACATACATTGTAAAAGAAAGTATTTATTATTTGAGTAATAATGGAAAAAAGAGAAAATTGTATTTTAGGCCCAAGTTCTTATTCGAAATTTTCTTATTTAAAGTTCCTCAACTATTATGTGCAACTCATCAATCCTGTGCATGTATACATGCGTGCGCGCATGTATCCACGGACACACACGTATTATATCCAAGAGTAATTCAAAATATGACCAAAGAATATCTCCGACTATGGGATCTGGTTCTATGGTTGTATGTATAATTTTGCAAAGGCGAAAGTTTAAGTAGTTTATTATGCACATAGCATTCGCGCGTAGTATACTTTCATCCATGCCACTGTACAACATACGATTTTAGTTTAATCAGTTATTCATTGATTTATTCTGCACATACAATCATGGATTTAAAAAGGAATAAAATTTGTAACAAGTATGATAGTAGAATTTTAAACTTGATGTCCGCGCTTGAACACTTGTCACAAATAGACATGAAAAAGAAACAGAACATTTAATGATTAGTGAGAATTAGAGACGTATTTATACATGAAGAATAACGAGGACTAAATTATTAACTATTTACACACGAAATAATTTTATTAAATAATTTAAAAAATATATAAAGTAATCTGATTTTGTAAAATCAGATATAAAATTTTAAAAATTATATAGTTATTAAAATATAAAAAACATTAAAAATTTCTACAATTGCAAAAATAACGTTCTTTTTTATCAATCTAAATTTAAAAGAAGATACATATGTAATTAATTTTAATTTTTAAATTGAATTGTAATGACGTTAGTTTTTTAGTTTTAAATTTATATAAAAAATGTCCCAAATAAGGTTTAAAAATTTTATTTTGAGTGTTTATTAAATATTGAATTTTAATGTAAATTAGTATATTCAACTAATCATGAACAAGAATTTATATAGAAGAAATATATATAATGCGTTTTTCCAAATAAAATTATCTAAAAATTGAATAAAGAATATACTAATATTTTAAACTGTTTAGTTTAAGAAAGAATTTTAACTTGTATGAATTTCAAAGTAATTCCAGAAAATTCAGTCCTCTATTCTGTTTGAAAAAAGAATGTTGAAAATTGAATAAAAAAAAAATTCTCACTTTTCCGCTTCGTGTACCATTATACAATGAATTACCTCAACTCGTTCGGCTACGATGTTTCGGGCAATCGCAACCGAATTCACTAGTCGCCCTCGGCTGAATCTTAGTGTATCTGCCATCCGCCTTAACCACTCCTACAACACGCCAAAAAATGTGGAGATTTTTCTAACCCCCCTCCCGTTAAAAGTTCAAAGAACACTTCATTTAAAATTCCCACGTTTAACTCGAATGTTGGAAGGTCAATTGGTCATTTTCATTTTGCTAAAGTTCCACAATTTTATTCGATACTTTTAGCATAAACTTGTGTCTCATGATCGTTTACTTTTTATTCACTTTTATGCTAAAATTACCATTTTAGGCTGATACTTATATTTATTATATTTATTATTATAAATACTTATTATACATAGTTATATAAATAAAAATATTGATATTGTAAAAATAAAATATGAATGTTTAATTGAAAACTTATTCTTATATATAATTCAAATAACGTAAAATAGTAATATTTATGGACTGATTATGTATACAACACAATTCAATGAATTTAATTTGAAAGCATTTTTTAAATATATCTATTATTAAGATATTATAATTAACGCTAAACTTATCTATTATATTTGGAAAAATATTAATCTTTCTTCAAATTTTATTTTTTATACAAGTTTCTGTCACTTAATAATTATAACTTTATATTTAAATTTAAGAAAGCTCACATACGTGTTTTTTCGATCTAAAATTTGAAATTAAAGTATACTTCTAATTATAAATTATAAATGTTAATACGTTGGAAGTTGAATGCACGGGTTTTTCCGATATAAGTGACAAAACAGAATCAAAATTTACATTTTTATTTCTCAACTACTTTATTCGTGATAATACATCGTTAGATATGTCATATTCAATATAAATAAGTATTTATGTATTTCAGAAGAAAAAAATTCTTGGAATTCAATGTATAGTGCTTACGAATAAAAATAAAGTTCAATGAAATAATGTTTATTATATGTTGAAAATTTTTTATTTTGTACATTTTCTTAAATAGTATACCTAAATCTAATGCGTATGAAGCTATAAAAGAAAAGGAATATTAATTAAAAATCTGAAACTCCACTTAAGTTAAAAAAACAATTGCGTTAACAAAATTTTATTTTAATTAAAAATTACTTTATTAGAAATTATTATAATGCTAATATTTAAAACGATGAAATTAAAAAAATAAATAACTTAAATTACTTACATTGAATTGTGACTAAAAATTTTTTTTAATTTATGAAATGATTATTTATAATGATTTGATAAAATATTTGCTTACATTAATAATTTTATTAAATTACATTTTTTTATAAAATATAAAAAAGAAAAATTTACCCTTCCATTTTGTATCCTAGAATCAAATGATTTGGGATCTTCTGTGATGTTTTCTGTTTCTTCTTTCTTGATATCAAAAGTAAATTTTATTGGCTCCGCATTTTCCGATGGTTTTCCTTCAATACTTATCGTAACTATCATCATCGAAATCACGAACACACTTCCAATGAGCTTTGACTTCATTTTATAGACTTATGAAATAGTGAATAATGGCGGTAGTGAAAATATATGTGAAAGAATTTTCGTGAGTTGGATATTAATAATTGGCTAGAGAAAGAACCTTGGACACTATTACAACAAAGATCGTGTCAAGACTTTTCAGAGTTCATAGAAAATGTGTCTGTAATAACACCCGTCTCTGGTTTTCTATAAATATGCAAATATACACTTAATTCTAATATACATTTTTAACTCAAATTCTTAATATTGTATAATTATGCACCAATTATTATTATGTATAAGAAAATAAAAATTTTATTCAATTTTTTAACATTAGATTTTGATTATTAAAAAAATGTGCGTAATAGAAATATTTATCTTAATAAATCTTGTAATATTATGACTACTGGGCAAAATTCTTATTATATTATAGCATAATTAGTATTAACGATAGATAATGTTTTGCCTTATTATGTTTTTTTATCCTTCAATTATCTAAGTTACGTTAATATAATATAGAAAATTTAAATCTATAATTTTTAAATTATATAGTAAGAGTAAATTAATGAAACATATTTTTTCTATTTAGGTTGTAATGAAATATTTTACTAATTTGAATATATTTTTTATAGTCAAAAATATATTGCTATTTATATTTTTTTATACACTGTATTTAAATAACTTAGTTTGATATACTTTTATTTAATAAATTTTTTTATAATATTATATATAATTAATTAGTAATGAAATTTATTTAAAATTTATAATCAAATACATCGTGAAAACAAAATTAAAATATAAAATTTTATTGAAGAAAATAATTTTAAAAATTTTGAGAAAAGAAAATAATAATAATTTGTAAAATTTCACCAGTATCTATTACTTGTATGAGTAAGTACATACGCGCAAGTATACGTCTAAATATATTTTAAATTGTTTTCTTAATACGTAATACTAACGAATATAATTAGAGTAATATTATATATTATTAGTATTAATTTTATAAAACAGAAACAAATTTGGTAAATAGTAGATGTAATCATAAAACATTAAATTTTAGTTGCGATTAGATTTTGAATCTTAGCTTAGTCAAAACATTTGAACATTTCAGTTTTTTCTGTCAATATATTGAAAAAAATAGAAAATAAATTAAAGTTTCAAATCGAATCAAAGTATTAGTAAAATCGACTTGACAAGCAGAAAAATAAGGAATCGTATTTTATTATATCAAAAAGTCATATTTATAGCAATAGAAATATGTGCGTGCAATACGTACGTAATTTATCTTTATTTCTTGCAGTAAGTACTCAAGTCCAGTATATTTCAGCTTACATTAAACAGTGGCGAGGCAGTAGCGCGCTTTACACCCATTCACAATAACTTCAATCGATCAACGCTTGTCCGACCTTTGCCTGGTATTTCACTTTCAGTTGTCAGCGGTGCAAACGTGAATTGCACGGGCAGATGTAATTTGAAAACATTAGTACGCGTTGTAACACGTGGGGCGTAGAGTGCCAATATATTCGACACCGGCTTGACGGCTGCCAACTGATTCTTGCCTCCGCTCCGGCTCGCCACTAGCCTTAGCTTTTCCGTGTATGTCTTGCAACATGCTCACCTGGATCGCTTTCTCTTTCTTCGGAATCTGCATGCTCTTACTTTTTAAAACTGGCGCGCGACATTACCGTTGATTAAATAATATTATCCACCATATTCTCCGACTCTCTTTTTTTCTTCTTACCTATTCATTTTACATTATCTTTCTTTACCACGTACTGCTATCGAAGATAAAGTAATATTTAATCTGAAGATGATTAGGAGTATCTTCTGAGGTCGGCAACAGCGTTGTACTTGAATACCTACCTGTTGACACACTTGCGTCAAATACTGGAATATCATTGATACAGTGCCGCCGAGATACCACATTCAGTATAACACGTAAATATAGTACTGACTATGGATTGCAGATTTTACGATAGTTAAGAAATGTTTCCTCGTCTATAGCGAAAATATCTGATTTAATCAACATCATATATGATTTACTGTGACTCGAACGAGTCAGTAGAAATAAAATCTACTTTATCGACCACATGATTATTTAAAGATTGTTTCAAATTTTGATACCTGTTTTAAAATTAATTGATTAATCTATCATTACAAAAATTTTGAAATATATATATATGTACATACTTTTAATTTATATAAAGGATAATTAATTTATTTCAGAGTAAATTAAATATATATTAAAAATATTTAAAATATTATTGTTCAATCTACGTATTTACACACTTTGAAGATTTATAGTTGAAATTAGAGTAGGTATTTAATACAATAGAACCAGGATTTTAATATAAATATAATATTATGTAACAATAATTAATATTAATGAAAGGAACTATTATTTCTTGAATTATATATTTAATATTATGAATAAGATTGAAAATTCACAAGAAGATTATTCAAAAGAAGATTATTGAATCAAGTACTAATTAGTATTTTTACGATTCTGTATAGATGCACGAGTACGTATCCATTATTTTCTAAGAAATAAATTCAAAGACAGGATATGTAATTTAATTTTATTATAAATTTGAAGAATAAATAAAAAAAAATTTTATCTATACTTATATTAAACATCTTATAATTAAATATATTGATAAAATTTATAAATCAGTTTACATTTATTATCAGGTCATAATAATTCGAAGAATAAGACAATAATATTACATCGCGTTAAAATAAACTAAACAGCAAATATAAAATAACAAATTCTTTGAAAAATTGAATACATTCAATTAACAGTGATTTAAAAAAATATACGTATTAGATTAATCAAATATATCCAATAGTAGATGGAATTTTTCCTTATTTTGAAATAATTATATGTGTTGTGCACAATATTTAATTATTTATAAATCTGCTTGAATTTAGGTAAAGTTCATGTATATAAATATCTAAACTATATGCATGGATTTATATGCATATAACATGATCCTTTTCATTTATTAAATTCATTCATCGAGAACATGAAAGATATTAATTTTTTTCAAGTAAAGGTATCGTAGACGTTGTGTGATGTACTCGTTATTTGGTTTATTAAGGTTCATGGGAAACGATGCTCAATTATATAGTTTTTACAATGAGATTCCCAACTATTTTTAAATTTATAATAATATATTATGTACTAAAAATAAATATTTTTTAAAATAATAAATAATTTCGATTGATACAATTAGAGATGACTTTCCTTATAAACTATTTACAGAAGGAAATAGGAAATTTATTATTATTAAAACTATTACTATGTAATGTCTTAAACATAATCAACGATCTCTTCTAAACATATTAAAAAATACTGTATATAAACTTGTAGCCATTTCTCTCAATGTTGCGTAGAATGAAAATAACTAAAAAAATATTATTTTATCAATAATAATGTTTATTGAAAATGAAAGTTTGAAAACAATGAGGCTTTTGTACTTACAAACTTAGCTAGTCTTGACATCAATGACAGGTTTGCATCATTTGTATCATTTGATTCATTTGAAACATTTTCATTATTGGTATCACTTGTTTCAGTCGTAACTTTTGTTTCATTCGTATTATTTGTATCATTTTCATTTGTGTTCTTCGTATCCGATGTATCTTTTTTATCTGCTGTATCTCTTTTATCTGGTACATCTTTTGTATCTTTTACATCTTTTGTATCTTTTACATCTTTTGTATCTTTTATATCTTTGGTATCTTTTGTATTTACTGTATCTTTTGTATTTGCTGTATCTTTTATATTTGCTATATCTTTTGTATCTGCAGTATCTTTAGTATCTTTTAAATCTTTTGCATCATTGGCGGTATTGGTATTAGATTTATCTTTAGAATTATTGTCTGCAGTTGTATCATATTTATCTTGATTGATTTTTTCCGTTTCTATGAATGTTTCAATTTCTTTCGAAGTTATTGATGTCAAATTATTTGTTTCAGTAGACGTTGATTCACCTTCGTTTACATCGTCTAATGGTCTAAGGTTAAATATGTAATGCTTATCAGACTCTGTTTCTCTTTTCTTAAGATTCTTACGAGCAGGACGAATTTCTACTCCTACTTCAACATTAACAACGGATTCTTTGCTATTAGAATTGGTTGCTGAAACATAACGAATTTTTTTTATATTTGTATACGACTTTGAAGTAAATATGCCTATTTACTTCTCAATTAATGTATTCGATTACTGTTAAAAAATTTATTATGAAATAATACTTTAAATTGATACTTATCACGAATAAATAAAACTGTAAAAAATTGTGCTTATGAGAAAAATTACGAATATAATTTCAATATATTAGGTATCAATGAATTTAAAATCTCGAATATTTTTTTACAAGAAAAATTGTACTGAGACAAAAAAAATTTATTTCGTTGATTACATTATTATATTACATCTTTTTTCTATATAACAGTAGATCAAGATATTCGTAAATAAACTATTTTATAAATCGTTGTATAATTATTAAAAAAAAATGAAATTTTCTTTCTTGGGTTTAAATAAAATTAATTAATAGTATACATATCTACGTTACCTTTTTCGGTACTTTCTCGTTCAACTTTTGGAAGGCCCCAGAATTGTTCCAATTGATAATCAAACTCTAACTTTACACCAGAAGAATCTGTTTCAGGCACTCCTTCTTCAGCAGAAATTAATTCTTCTTTTTCTACATTTTTTTTTTCTTTATCAGCACTAACAACTTGAGTACTTGTTTGCTGCTCTACATTTCCACTACTTATTCCTTCATCATTTTCTTTTGACTGAATTTCTTTTTCTTTTTCAAAAGAGGATCTATTCTGCATAAAGTTGTGCAGAGTATTTATTGGTAATAAATGATTTTGTTTGGTATTAACACTATTTCTCTGATTATCGTATGAGATAAGAGGTGATACTCCACTCATTAATTCTGTAGAATCTATGGTATCATTGATAGAAACTGATTTCGGTGTTGATTTATAATGTTTATTGATATCCACTGATTCCAACTTCAGTGCATCCATATCAACATCAAGCTAGAATCATGAATTTTACATATTCATTTTCTTCACTATGATTAATGAAAATTATTATTTAATTATGAATATATATGTTTTGATTTTTCTATTCAATATATAAAATATTATAACATATTATTTTATATTAATGTTAGCCTATAAGTGTATAGACTAAATAAAATATTAATGTTATATTTAAGTAAAGAATTTATAGTAAGTATTTTTTTTATATATAAAAGTTAAATGAAAATATGAGACAACTTAGGAAAAAATATTTGACAATAATTTGAACAGTATTGAAATAATAGTATTAAAACATTTATATTTTTTTAGCGACGGTTGTCTCATTACTTACCTGTCTTCGATATCTGTTATGTGACAAAGTGTAACCTCCTATTACGAAAATGTTTATAACGTAAACAAGTGTTGCTTTCATTTTTTCTGTATTACTTTAATTTGAAATAAATTTCTTAAAATATTTTTTAATAATAAGTAATGATGTTTCAAATTGAATGCGTTACAAATTTTGTTATAAATAGAAAAATTTATTATCACTCTATATAAAATTTTCTATAATTATTCATTCAATATTCACTATTATTTGAAATTATTATTTTTACTTTAAAGTCTAGAAATATTAATAATATACAACTTGTTACTAATTTCAACTGTTCCACATACACTCTTGACAATAACTGAACTAATATTGTAAAATAAAATGTCTTTTTATGGCTCGGTTACAATATTTATAATCTGTGTTAGATGCAAAAAGACGTGTTTAATCATGAAATGAGTAATATATATTATAGCCGTGTGTTATTCAATCATATTAAATTTGTCTCATTATTATCTGCATTTTAAACATTTATAACAGATAATTTTGTCTTCGAATTGTAAAAGCGATATGATTAATTATCTGAATTGAATTTTACCCTGCATAGTTTCAACGGTTCATATGAGTATTTTATTTATTTGTATTAAAAAATTATACTTAAATTTTAGGTAAGGATATAAAAATCTCGCGGTTCATTCATGCTTTCATGTTTAAAACCAAGTGTATTATATTTATATTTCCATTTATTACAATAGGTTTACGATAGTTTTTTATTTTGGAAACTGAATTTATATAAGTATAACAATGAAAATTATCTAAATGAAAATACTTCTTTGTTGGATTACAAATTCTTTGTTTTTTTTTTAATTTAGAGATTGGTTTTTCAATAATTTAAAAAATTCTGTATTTGTAAATAACTATAAATAATACTATATATAAAAATGAATATTCTTTTTTTGTAATAAGCAGAATATACAAAATTAAAATATTTTCTTAGTAGAAGATATAGTAAGTTTATCTTTTCATACATCATTTTTTTCAAGTATAAAGTAAATAAAGTAAATAATTTACGAAAGTTGAAAAAAATTGAAAAACTATATTATCTTTTCTTTTGCAATTAAAAAAATCTTGATTTACCATTTCGTAAAAATTTTAATTACGTTTTGAAACAAAATAAAATAAATATAGTTTCGTAGTTCAAATTTAAAAGATTCTTTAAGTTTCTTCCAGGAAGTTGAAAATTTTTAAATGAAAAGATTTTTTTTATAATTTTTTCATTACTTGAATTTATATAATTCACTAATTAACAATATATTTTAGCTTACATTTTTAATGTTGCTTAATTCAAAATGTATTACTTATTAACAATAGAATGATATTTTATAAATATATTTTTTAGATAAGTTAAGGAAAACATGTATATATCTATTTATATATAACATTTATTGCATTTATTGGGTAGATTTTTCATTTTTGATTCAAAAATATTACATATTAAAATTAAAAATTATCTTTGTTTATTACATAATTATTTATTCATTTATGAATTCTTACATTTAAAAATATTAAATTTATATATCTTTTAATATGTATCATCAAAGACAACAACATTATGACTTCATTTTTCTACTACTATACATATTATGAATACACATTTAAAAAAAAGCTATTTATTTATATCGACATTATTAGATAATAATTTCTTAATCTATGTGTGTGTATGTGTGTGTGTGTTCAAACTACTTGCGACATTTCTTTTAAAAATTATATGTAAACAGTATTTTTAATTATTAATACTGTTAGTTAAAAAGTAATTTAAAAAATCATAAAACGCAATTTTAATTTTTTAATAAAAAATTATATATTATAAATAATATGAACTTTTACATTTATTATTTGAGTTTATTTGAATAAAAACCAATTATTTAATTAATTAATTACTTAACAGTTAAAGTAATTACAAGTGAAGTATCTATGAAATCCTATTTTATAGTTATTTTTATTGCAGGTTTTAAATTTTTGTTATATCTACAAATTATTTAAAAAATGATTTCATTCATTTATTTTATGTACGCTTTTATACAATATAATCGGTAAGGCGTGTTTGTGCAGGAATGTAACAGTACGTGCTTTACGTGATAGCATTAAGTATTGGTCGTGACTTATTACACTTGTATTTAACTTGACTAAAAGTTTCTCTCACATCCATATTTATTGAAAAATTTAATTTTTATTTTATTTTAAAACTATTATAAATAAAAAAAATATAAAATATTAACATAAAATTATCTTCTTTAATTTTTATATAAAATAAAATAGGCAAAATCACTATATTCATATACAAACTTAATGTTTTATTTTGTTTTCACACTGGATAAAAGTAAAAAATATGATTTGAATTACTCATCACGTAATTTATATCGATTAAATCTATAAAAAATATATTTACCTAGGTATAAAGTTAAAAAACAGATTTTTCATTAATAATAATTGTAAAACGATATACTCTTAAAAAATAATTTTTATTTTGAACAACGTATTTTAAATAAATATTTCATATTTAGTTATGAAGTACAAAAAATTATAATTTGAAATTTCAATAATAACTAATAAATATATGTCGCTTTCACAAAGAAAATAAAAATAAATAATTTAAATATTACGAATATTTATTTGGAGGACATATTATTTATATACCAATGTAGATGACAAAACAAACGTAAATTTATGCAAATTTTATTAAGCATACGAGTTACGAGCTATGTACATTTAAAACAGCAATCGTCATTCGTGAATAACAAAAAGGTAAGAATTAGAGTATTTTTGAATATTACATGAAACAAAAGAATACGTGTGACTAATTTAAGGAATTTACTCTGTTGTTCGATTAAAAGTCAAATACATAGCTTCTATTATAAATACAGTTTTTTCATCTTAAATATTGATCCTTTTTCGTTTATTATTTTCTTCCGACATGATTCTTCAGCAATTGATTTACTGCATTTAACGCCGATATTGGAATCTGTAAAAATATATAAATTTATTAGTATATACATGTAGATAATTATTTATGATTGACTGATTGAACTTTTCACAAACTTCGATATATTACTTAAAGTACAGTACACGATAAAATGCGTAAAAAATAAAAACTATAAATATGGAGTCATTTTTGTAAAAAAATTAAATATTGTTAAATTAATGATTTAAGCCAATAAAAAAATCCTTATTCAATCATAAATTAAATACATTTAAATGTGAAGAAATTTAAAAATATATTTTTTCATTTATCTACCTTTGAGCTTGTACATAAATATTATAAAAAAAAAAATTGTCTAAAAAATATAATTAGATGAAGTTACATAAAAAATTATACAATTATTCAAAACATATAAACAAGCTTCTATAAAATACAAGTTGTAATAAAAATTTTAAAATATAGTTTTGATAGTTTTTTAGACTAATCATTCATTTTAATTCATAATAATATATATGCTTATTTGTTTTAAAATATCTTTAGTTAAGAATAAATGTATTTTAAAGTAAACTACAGCTTCTATACGAAAATACAATTATTTTTTCTATTTAAAAATTTTATTTAGAAAACATGTAAACGTTTATTAAAATAATTTAAATTATAAATTTATAGTTAAATTTAAAGTTTTTGCCTTAATTAGATCTTAATGTATAATAATCTACACAGATTTTTATTTAGTCTAAAAGCCTTATAATATATTTATAAAATGAGTTAAATTATACAGATTGGCTCATCGCAGATTAAAATTTTTTATGTGCTTTTTTACGAAAGTTTCAATTCATTTCTACCTATTATACAGAAATATATAATTAAAATCTCTAAATTATATAAATTTTATCTAAGGTTCAGTCACAGCGTAGTAGGAAATTTACTAAGAATAAAGATGAAAAATTAAAAATTTTTTCTTAATTGCTTTTAAAATATTTATATAGATAAAAAAGTTCATATATGTTTAAAAAAAATTTTTTATCATATCATGTGTTAAAATAGAAAATAATATAATTTTGTGACATCTATAGAAAAATGAAATAAAATTTATACGTTAATTTTCTTCAAGGATAAAAAACTAATTATAAAACTTTTCAAATTATCATAAGTTGTTCCGTGATTATCGTGATGAGAAATCTTGAACCCGGTTCTTGAAAAGCTCTATATATGTGTGTATACCTGTTGAGTTTCGCTTTGGAAAGTATATTGTATTTACTCAAGCATTTGTAACAAAATAAATTTATAGAAGAACCATTTTGTATTTAAATTAAAAATTATAAATAATATTACTAATGTGTGGCTATATCTTGATGTATTCGTGTTATTTTTCAAATATTTTGTATTTATGTTTGTATTGATTACATTTTCATAATAAATTTTTAAAACTATGAGTAATATATCGATTGTATATTATAACTTTAAAAAGTTTGTACGATCAAGAATTTTTATGGAAATTCTTTGAAATACCAAAATACGCTATACTAAAATATTTTACAATTTTAATAAGAAATGAATTTTTAACGTCGATTTATTCTAGAATATTTTAGATCAAATAATCTACGTTTCAAGCTCATACACTATTAAAATCATTATTTGCTTTAATAGATTTTGTCACTTATATAATAATTAAAAACAATTATTACATTTATTTCATAATAATGGTATTTAAATTGTTACGCAGTTCAATTATTATATGAAGATTTCTCCAAATGCTTTTTATCTCCAAATAGTTTTTCTAAAGACTTTTTTTCATTATACGTTGAAAATTTTTAGTGTTATTATTATTACATATCCATAATTGTTTTAAATAAAATACAATATTAAAAAAATGTAAGATCATAATGGGTGAATGTGCATATATCCTTTTTAAAATTCATAATATTTAATTATACCCATATAAAAATACTAAACGTGTTTAAAAAAAATCTTTAATACATATTATTTTTTTAATTTCTACTTCTCTGAAATAGTCTATTTATGTATTTACTTTAGTCAAATAACTTTCAGTACGATTTTAAAATAAGTTTTTTTTAATTTAGTAATGTACCAATAGCTGTTCATTATATTTATTCACACGTAATCTCTCTCTCCCCCTTTTTTGCTTGTAGTAATCTATAAAATGTTGTTGTGTTTAGAATTTTTAAACTTTCTTCTAGTGAATACAAATGCGTATTATATTAATTAGAACTTGAGTTCTTTAAGATTCAAAACGAGCTTACACTATTTTACAGAAAACGATTTAGAAATTTTAAAGCTTTAACGAAGTCTAAGTTTGAGATAATGCAAGGGTTAGATATTGAAAGGGCCTCACAACACTAAACTCACGTTAAAAATATCATCAAAAAGCGTGGAACTCTTGTACTTGTGCACAGTTCCTGTTGGGCTGATATTCGTTTCAGCAGTGGCTCTCGTAAAAACGGGCTGCTGGGCTTGAGGCTGCTTGGCCGGTGGTCCACGTTCTACCTCGTGTCCCGTAGCCGTAGCCGTCGCCGCTGCCGCCGCCGCCGCCGCCGCTGGTGCTGCTTCTGCATGATGGGGAGGAGAGGCAATGGCATTGTAAGAAGACTTGCTCGTGGCAGAACCAACGCGCTCGTGCAGTCGTTTCCGAAAGTACCAGCGAGCTGGGTGCTGGATCCTTTCGGCCTCTTCACCTCCTATCACCGCCCAGCTTTTGTTACTTTATTATAGCTTTATATGTACAGCGAAGGAGAGAGGCTTCTCTCTTTACTCGGGATTTTAAGGTACGACTCCTCGAGGGATAAATTATTGCAAGCGTAAAGAAGACAGAAACTTTTGTTATGAGAGGAATCGAAAGAGATATGAAGAGGGTGAATTTGTTTGCTCCATGAGAAATGAATTTGCACAGTCAGAATAACCAATGTTGAAAGAGTTTCTCTTTGTGTTTCAGTATATATTATAGTCTTTCATATTTATTTATACATATGATTTTCATTCGATCTTTGTTTCGTATAAAATTCTTTTGTTAGTTTTAAAAAATGAAGATGCAACAGGAATATCTCATGAAAACTGCACGAGTAAATAAAAAGTTATCCAATCACATTTTTTGGAAAGTATATTATATAGAAGTAATTATTTAAAAATCAAGATACATTTCTTTTTTCAAAATATAATTTATTATAGATTGAAACATCGTACAAAAATAATTCGTAAAAAATTCAAGTTTATTTTTGATGGTTACCTTAAAAATAAGAAACAGAAAATAAACTATATGTTTACAATTTATGGAATCATTAAAATTATATTTTCAAAATTGTGTAATTAATTTAATTCGAAGTATCTTCAAGTTACGTCAATTTTGCAATGTGCAAT
Organism: Platyscapa corneri; assembly: GCA_018907185.1. Classification (NCBI taxonomy): domain Eukaryota; kingdom Metazoa; phylum Arthropoda; class Insecta; order Hymenoptera; family Agaonidae; genus Platyscapa; species Platyscapa corneri. Next base: position 2,384,827 of record JACCHW010000014.1, read on the forward strand.
CTCAAACGCAACTACTCACATTATATGTAATAAGTATTCTATGCACAGATTTTTTAGAATCTTTATATCTTGATTTAAAAATTTGTTTTCCACCCAACCAGTCATCGCACTATTTTCATTGATATTTTGTTAAAAAAGCAAAAAAGTTAATTGAAAATATAATTTAAGATTTTTTAAAAATAAATTATATATGTGGCTTAATTTTTAAGTATAAATTTTCATCTTATGTTGAGTGTGAAAAAATTTCATTTTTATTTTATATAACAGAGCAGTTCATTATTTTTTCAATTACAAGTCTTTATTTTTAATTTTATAAAATTCGTATGCAGTAGACTGTTATTATAATTTTAACTGAGGCAATAACTATATTATTTATGAATCTTTTATTTTGTAAAGATGAAAAAATGATATTACATAATAAAACTATTAAATTTTATTATCGTATCACCTATCAAAAGAAAAAATGATCAATGAACTTTATTTACAAATATATTCATAAATAATAATGAGTTTAAACCATTTCAATCATCATTTGTAAAGAATTTTCATGCAAAATAAAGCATTTTAAAGTTATAAAAGCATTATTTTATTTTAAAATAAATAGTGTGAAGTATATTTTTCACATTGCATTAAAAACAAATTTTATTCTTCGAAAACTTGCTGACTCGCATGTAAAATTCGAATTTTAAATTGTAAAGAATGAAATTGTTGGTAATTGAAGTATTCAGTTATTGGTAATATTCTATACATTTTCATAAAGGATTAAAATGCAAATAACTGTACACATTTAAAAGATAAGTATTCGTTTGAAACGCCTTTGAATGCGTTAAATATATTTATTTCAAAATTATTATTTTTCTTCATAAATAATATACATGCATGATGTTTACGTTGAATAAAATTGCATTTATTAATTTTAGAACAAAATTATTAATATTAAAATTAAAATGCTATTCTCCAGTGATTATAAATTTATCTTGAGGTGAAAGTAAATGGACATTATATTTAAAAAAATATAATTCTTAATAAATAATAAATATTTATATAGAAATGTTACCATAGTTCGTAGATGGTGATGGTTTTGCAACAGCATCCGCAGAAGCAGAAGCAGATACTTCCTAATTATAAAAAAATCTCAATTAATAATAAAAATTTACTGCTGAAACTGAAATATACGTAATTTTATAATGATTAAAAAATCTTTTAAGTTAGATATTTAAATTTATTTCTTTTCTATATATATATTTATTCATTATGTTGAAAATATATTCAAATATAGATTATAATTTATGACTATAAAAGTAATAAAAAATTGATAACTATAAAATTATTAAGTTTTATATATAAAAAATTTGAAAATATTGAAAAATTGTGGTTATAATTTTTTAAAGTTTATACAATTGATAAAAAACTATTTTTTTACAAAAGAAACTAATTCGTAAATGATTGTTTTCTAAAAACTTGTTATACCTTAATATTAGTACCATGTTGTCTCCTTGAGGGAAAAACACAAAGAAAATGGTTGGGTTTTAATTACAGAATTTTAAATATGAATACATTGGTAGTTATGTCTCAATTGATTAATGAAAACTTTAAAATGCTTCCAAGAATATTTTACTTTCATTTTGTTGATATCTTAATAAAATATATTATGCTCTGTTCTTAAAACAATGTGTTAAATTATTATTGTTTAAATTATTGTTAAAACAACAACCAAACGATATCAGAATTACTACAATTTTTCTATGTAAGCATCAGTTTTTATTGTAGAAATATAAATAAACTGCAATTGTCTGTGCTAAAAGTATTCGTGTTTTGCATGCACATGTATTCATTATATAAATTCACTTCTTAATTCTATCGCTTATTCTTCATTGAAGCAGAATTTCATCGAAGAAAAAGGATGATAAGTTAAAATGAAAGTTGTATTTAAATTTCTTATTTTTAGTATTAAGTTACGGCTTATTTGATGACAAAATATTCTTAAAAAATAAAATTTAACGTTTAACAACAGCTGAACAGAGAGTAAAAAATAATACCAATTACTCGAGCAGTAAAAAGTAATTAAATAATAACTAGAGATACGCTGTATTGGCCTTTTCCCGTTTCTTCCTTGTTTCGATGAAAACAAAGAGCCAGTGTTTTACAATGTTTTTACCTGTTGCGTGGCTTTCTTGGATCTTGGGATTATCTGGACATTTTTACCGCGTATTTTTGACTTCTCGATTTTGTTGGCTTCATCGAGGAGAGCCAAGTTCCCGGGCGATGAATCTGCATACAAGATGCCCTGGGGTCGTGGACCGGCAACCGATCCGGCCAGGCCAGCCACCGCTTCTGGACCACCGTTACCGAGACCTGCTCGCGCGTGAAGGCCGCCTGCTGCAATGTGTTATTTCTTTCGATGTAATTACTATTCTATTATGGTGAGGGGATGAGGAGTGATGTATGTAATTGATGCTTTGGCTGCAGCGGGAACAACAGGATTTCTTTCGTTTTAATGGTTCAAGAGAAAGTGAATTGTGTACAGATGAGTGTCTCAGCGCAAATACACACGCGTTTGTGCACGCGCACGCCCGTGCATTAACATTCATTAGTAAGTTTGGTTTAAGCAGTTTAAAAATAATGGCTAGTAAATTCACTTAATGACAGAATTAGAGATTTTTATTTATCCTTATATGCACAGTTTTTGAAAAAAATTGTATTATCGAGTATTTTTATAAAAGAGAGAATATTTAAAAATCATAGATTTAAGCATATTTGACGATTTATATTCAATGTATAAAGAAGACTTTCTTTATTTCAATTCAAATTTCATTTATTCGCGTGACTTTTTTATGATATACGGAACAAAAATTGATTTACCGTTAATATTAAAGAAATTACGAATAATTTTTATAAATATACATACATACTTATTTAATATTTTCTTAAATTTATTTTCCTAAAACAATAATTTCTTTTATTATTGTATATATCTAATTAAATAATTATTATATGTAGTAAAACGATTAGCTCCTAATAATTTCATAATTTTTGTATCATATATTATTTCGTAAAACAAATCGTGATTAAATTTAACTATTATTGAAAATATTTTGATTTAATTAGGTTATTCATAGTTGATTAGTATTCAGATACATATGAATAATAATAATTAATAATATTTTATAATATATATATATATAATTAGTATTACATATGCAGTTAGGGCAATGCACGTGTTAAAAAATAAGTTATGAGCGCTAAAAAATAATGTTTAACAAAAACTTTCAAGATCAAATAATTAGATGTAAATAAAAGTATATTAATGTACTTAGAATAGTTAAGTATCCAACTGATTTGTTGCAAAACATGTTATATAAACAACAAAGTTTCTAGACATTATTAGGTTTAGATAAAATTGATTAAAATTGAATCAATATAATATACCATAAAAAATGGAATCATTGTTTTAAAATAGTTGATAATAAAGATACTTAATAGAATAACGATCATGTGCGAAACAGAAATTTGACTATTTTATATAATATAATATTAAAAAAGTACAGCTCGTAGTTCCGTAGAATGTTTGTAAACGCAAAATAGTTTGAAAGAATGGCTGTGGTTATTATATCATTCCAAACAATGATCTTTTTCTCAATTTTACAAAGTGGGTGAAAGTGTTTACTAAGAATCAGGTCCGTAAAAATGGAACACTTTTTTCGGATTTTTTGATATTTTGAATTACACAATTATGTAATAATTATTATCAATATTTATAAAAATATAACAATGTCAAATTTACGGAGCGTTATTGTAATTAATGCTATTATCTGTTTAAAGTATGTAAGCCACTGTGGCATAATATATCTTAAATTTTTTGCAAATTAAATGTAAAAACGACCAGAGCCTTGCAACTCCTATTCTTTCTTTTGTATATACGAATCATTGGTAGCAAGTCATACGCATTTTTTATCAAATTATTATATATTATCCTAAATTTTTTATCAGATAATTATTATATTAGAAATAATACTGTACCAAAGTTGTAAAACGTTTACGTTAATAGTCATGTAAAATTTCATGCATAGAAATGTGCTAGGTTTTACAACAACTTAAATATTCCTTGTAATGCTTTTCAGTTTAAAACTAATTTACAACTGATTACAACCCCATATTGATAAATTACAAATATAAAGAATGGAATATTATATTAGATATGTACAAATTTTTGCAAATAATCTTCTTAATATTTAATGGTATTAATCACACGAACTTAATAAATGTCTTAATTTAAACAGAAAAAATATAATTGAATGTATTTCGTTAAATTTCATTGATACGTAAAACATTTTGAAAATTATTGATTATTAATATTACCATTTTTTGTACGTTGAAATTATTAGGAAATATTGAATTTAACGATCTTTAAAACAATAAGTTTACCCGAGTATTCTATTTTAGAAGATTTTCAAAATCTATACCAGTGACACATACTTCTTCAATGCAGTAAAAAATAAATATTTATTATACATATAATATGTAAAAATAGTATGTTTTATTAAATGGATTATATTATTTGGTGAGTTTCTTGCGCATTTCAAGGAATTTCGTGAAAGTCGTTATTTCAGACTTTCCGCATTCTTATAAAGTAAAAAAGAGGTAAATGTTACCAGGTCCTCCATTTAGGGTGCCGCCAAGACCGGCACTGGCGTGGGCGCCGGAGGGAGTTCCGGCGCTAGCATGTAGACCACCGTTCGTATTAGAACCAGTTAGAAGTCCACCCAAACCCGCTTGTGCGTGATAACCTCCAAAGTTCACCCTGATCCCACCGTTCGTGAATTGCAAGAACGGAAGCTATACGTTTAAAAAAAAGATTAGACAGTGTGTTCAACTTTATGTTCGTATAAAAATGTTATTTAATTATTATCGCAGACATGTTTATTTACATATGTTCCTGTAATATAACTACATTCTAAAATTCTTAAATCACCTCGATGCATATGAATAATTAATTTAATCGGTATTTCGTTGAATTGAATGGATATGTACTGGATGGTTACATCATGAAGGTTGATGCATGAATGAATTTTCGCCTTTAGAAAGAAAGAAAATATTCCAGCTTTTACCATATAATACATTCGTTAATAATTTTTATTTATGACTAGCGCACTTTTGAAATTGTACAGAAATTATTTGGACTAATTAATAATTGAGGAAGTATATTGAAAAACCTTTACATATGCTTCACCTCGGTCATTTCTAATATCAGCTACAAATTTAAATCTAATATTATTAGAGAATTGCTATCTACTTAATAAATTAAATTTATTTTTATTAGAAACTTATAATTATATTTACAAAGTATTCTATATTTGTCGAGTATCTTTGTGTACATTTTATTCAATTATTTAGACCTTTTGTTGGCAACTGTTCCTTTTAACAGTATTTTGTCCTGTAATTTAATAATTGTGTTGATATTTTTTATAATAGCTAATATATAGCATAATTAATCTTTCTAAATAATTGAATTTCTCAGCTTTCTTTAATGACTATGATCTACAACAGTGTTCCTGTAATTTTCTGCGTTCTTATATTCTTCTTCACGCATTGATGCGCTTCTATTTTGCATTATCACAAGCATTGAAAAGTATAACTTGTTTTTGTGTAAAAACATCTTTCATTATGATTCTCAATAAAACAAGCACAATAGAGATTTAATATATTTCATTAAAAGGTTTTAATAATAAAACAAAGTATATTAATCAATGATGTATTAATTACGCACATATATGAAAAAATATATATACTAATATGTACATTCTACTAGTAAAAAAATTTAATATATCAACGATACATTATTAATTAATATTAAAAAAATTATTAATAACAAATCTTGAATAAAAAAAATAATTTAATCTTAAGTCTTAATGCTACTTTTGAGAAGACTGAATTCATAATAAAGTGTTTAATTTTGTATCAATGAACTTGACAATAGATTGTGGGATAAACGAATTGAAAGATCAAGGTGGCTTTCACTCATACTGACCAAAAATATCTAATTTTATATTTTTTTATATATGAATTTAATTTAATGATGACCAGATTTGTCAATATTTACATGAATGGTGTCATGTAAAGTCAAATTCTTCTTTTAGTTTATAACAAAATAATTTAATTTATCATTTAAAAACTATGTTCAACAAATTTACATAATTGAAATAATCATGTTTGTAATTATAATTATTATACAATAGATAATGTATAATTACTAAAAATATATATCAAAATTTTATGACACATTAAACATAAAATTTTCTATAATTAATGTTATATAACAAGCAATTTTTTATGTATAATATTCTTTCAAATCTATTTATTTGGGATAAATAGAATAAATAATTATCAGAGGCAGTTTCAAGATAGCAAGTTATATTTACTATTCAAACTTAGTAGCAGAATAAATAAAATATCCGTAACTTGTTTTTGAAATTCACTTCATTCTGATAATTATTTAAAATACATGATTACAAGAAATTTTTTTAAAAATATTTATGCAAGTATAGTGAAAATTAAGAGTAGAGTTAAATTAAAAACTTAGAAGGATTAAATATTCGTGATTTAGTTGAAGTCAGATTTTAAAAATTGATACTCATAGATATACTAAAAATATTTTACAATATGGAGATTACAAAAGTATTTTTCAGTGTATTAACGAAATTTAATAGAATACATAAAATCTTATGACGATTTCATAATATTTTTATAAAAATATGACTGTTAAAAAATATACAACATTTAAAGGAATTTTTAATTCATCAAATTTTAGTTCTTCAATATCGAATTTTAACACTATTTTTAATAATAAATTTTTCACCTGCATCATCACAAATAATATTATATATTTAATAATGAATTATATCTAAATTTCATTATTTTTGTTGTTGTAATAAGATTTATTTTAAAATTATTGATTCAAAGAGTTCATAAATATAAAAAAAATAGGTAATGATGATTGGAGTTACATAATACAATTAAATACAATTTTTCGTATTATGATATATATAATAGTTTAAATTTATTATCTTACATAAGGTTTAGTTAATTTTTTATCTGAAATTACATTATATAAAAAAATTATCATGCGTTAATTAAAAATTTAATTTTGACATATTTATCTTTTAGGAAATACTTAATAATCTATCGAGTCAATTATTCCTTACATCTAATATTATTTGCATCAACTTTTGTCTTCGGTTATGTAGTTTTCAGAAAATTCAGTTGTGAAACTCAGTTCGTAAAAACATTAAATATAAAGTATCCATACTTTACACTTTGGTAATTAATCTAAAATAAAATAAAATATTCATTATCGAAATTAATCAAAAAGTTACATTGTCGGTATTTTAAAATCATTACAGAATCATGTATCTTGCACGTTTCAAGTAATTTTATTGGTAATATAATAGAATTGAATTATATAATTGTCATTATAATTAAAGAATGTTGAGTCGATAAAAGTAATAAGTTGCATAATATAATATTTATAGTATTACGTTTTTATTATATGAAATAAAACGTTACAACTTTTTTGTAGAGACTATTGTTCAGAAAAATATGTATTGAGACATAAATTTGAGCAAGTAAAGAATAAAAACTTATATATGCATATAACTTAGGTTAAAATAAAAAAATTTACATTCGGTAAAATATATATTGAAATCATAAATAAAAATATCTATTAAATTATATTAAGATTTTAAAATATTATCTATACAGTAACACAAAAGAATTAAATGCTTTTATATCTTTTTTAAATACTACGATGAAGTAAATGATAATATCTTTTTTTATTAAAATAGTACATTAACGTATTTTTATTCTTACTACGGTATTGATCTATTCATAATCCGGAAAAATGTTCATTGATTTTGTTTCTGAATATAATATAATTATCCTTAACGTTATAAAAATTCAAATTAAATTATTTTTATTAATTTTATTGCGATTATAGTTTTGAATAATGTTCAAAATAACTATTTAAATTATTTGTTGAAATTGTACATAAAAGTACAAATTAAAATATATACTATACGTCTTACATTTATTTTTGATTTATGTAAAATAAATAAAACGATCTTGTGAAAATGGAATAAGAGTAGTTATCTAAGTTTAAAATTTAAGATTTTAAATTCATATATTTATAATTACAAAAATAATTCTTTTACAATATTTTTGATAGATAATAAGATATTTAATGCATGTGCAATAATTTAATAAATAATTTTTATTAAATTAAATATTAAAATAATGTTTAATTTAATAAATAATTTTAATAAATTAATTATAGTTCTTTATTGAGTTTTTTAAGTTTATTAATTTGTATAAAATAAAATAGTGTCCTGCTAGAAAATATTTAAAAAGTACCAACGTTTTATAAAATTTTTTATATATACATGTATGTATTATGTATGATTTATTAATTTTTATTAAAAATAATTTTTAAATAAGTCGGTAATTAAATGTTTAACTGTTACACTTTAATTAATAATACAAGAATAATTATTTAATTATATTATTCAAATTCTTCTGTAAAAGAAAATCGTAAGGTATAATTGTGAACTCAAAAAATATTTATTAAAAATACAATTATTTCTGATATATCAATTGATGAATAGTCTTTTTTTTATTTTTATTTCATGAAACAATACGTGTACAAATTAAGTATTATACAATATTTGGAAGATTATTTTTACCGTAAATAGGTCATATTACTATAATTTGTGCATTAAATAAAAGAATATATTTTATTGCTCAAAAGTGACAGAATAATTTTGAGAAAAATTACAGGTATCGCAACTACTTTTGACAGCACACAATCTATGTCGGGAAATGTGTGAATATGTTAATGTACTTAAGGTGGTTGTATACATCCTTATTATTGGTTGAATTTTTTTTAATGCAATGCAATAATGATATTTTACTTAAAATGCCATGACATGATAATTCACTAAGCTATTATTGAATGGTAAATGAGCATTTTTGCATTATTATTCAAAATTATGGGTAACTAATATAAAAAATAAATGCAGAGATTATTTAATAATACATAATACGCGTGAAAAGTATAATTAAAATTTTTTTTGTTAATAAATTATTGTATTTATTGAAAAATAAATGAACTTTTTATCATTTTTTCAAAAATTTATTACAATTATAGAGATTTTTGCTTTTCAACGATACATTGATTATATGTGAGTGCAATTCATAAATAGTTCATGCGATTTAAATAAAAGTTTCTTATGGATTTTATGCTCTGCACGTACTTCTAAAATTCGTTTCACAATTAAAATTTTTTTATATATCTAATGACTTTTTTAAAAGTTTAATTGCGTATAACTTATAATTTTTTATTTTATTTACAATTTTCAATGTACAGAGTGATTTATATATGTTTAAGAATAATTTTCATCGGAGTAAACAGTAAATTCAAGTATATTACGATAACTATTCAATTATAATAATTATAAATAATATTCTTTACAATTTTTTAAACTTCGATAACTCATTGTTTCATTTTGTTTTGATTACATAAGATACTCTAAATTTTTAGTGATTTTCATTTTATTAAATCGTTTTTAATTATTTAAAGAGAGACATATATAATATCTAGTTTAATTTGAGCATTAGAATTTAGAGTAATCCACTTTTCTTGTTAACTAATTGCGTAGAATATTTAGTACTGATTGTTACTCGTATGATATGAAGAATTATTAAACTTTTTGCGTATCAGCTAAGAAAAAGTACTGTTTACAAGTAAACCATTTAATCGAACATTTTAAAGCAACTATTGGAAGCTGAATGAAAACTCGAATACTTTAAAATTTATCCAATATTCATGAGTTGTCAATGGTTAATTTAATACCGTTTATTAGTCGTACCGAAGTTTGATTTTTAATTTCACTTCACACTCCAGTATGAGATAAGCCGTATACGCGTCAAAAGAAGTAGTGAGCAAAAAAATCCGCGACGAAAATCACTTTAAAAATAAAGCAACCATAAAAGTTCGATGTCCGTATGGAGGTAACAACGTACCTACAGATGTATAAATGCACGTACTCCAGGTCGAGTCACCGACTGTTTCTTTTGCAATATTCTTTCAGTCTCTCCTTCGGTCTGTCTCGTAAATTAAAGAGAGTGAACAGTTGTGGATGCGTTTGGCGGCAGTGGAACGTCGTGCACTTTATTAGCGTAATCATGAGCACGGTTAGTTAGCTTTGATCGCTAAGTCCTAGCTGTCATCGAGATTTCTCGATAGTTACATTGAGGCGCGGAGGCGGTAGCAACTTATAAAAAAGAAAAATAGAAGCGCGGCTTTCTGGAATGTGAGTTGCCCAGTGGTTTTTCTTAGTCGCCTAATTGGTTTGCTTTCCTTATGGGAATATTGCGGGTTTGCTTACACGTGTTTCTATGTTTTTACCCGTCACTTTTTTCGGGACAGCATTGGGTGGGGCTCGTTAAATATTACGTGTTCATTTTGTACAAGGTGCCGCGTCGCCAGAAATGTCGCAGCTTTCTGTCTTTGTCGCGTCTGATCGTTGCGCGAATAATTGTTCAAATTCTTTCCTTTTTTTAAAGTAGTTTATAGGATGACTGGCAAACGAAAAACGTGTAATGGATATTCAGAGGTGTTTTATTGGATGTGTTTATAATGAATGTCATTTTTCCGAGGAATACAAACTAGATTTGTTTGCGTGGATACTAGGAAATCTACAGTCAACGTCTTAATGACATGTTCGTAATGAAGTACACTGGCCAACAACGAACTTACAGTAATCAATAAATATCGCGGTGTCAGACAAACGAATCTATGAAAAATTACATTTAAGAAATTCTTTCGTAAGATTCACTGTCAATGTTGGATGACAGAGTACATAGCAGAGTTTATCTTAGAAATCTAAAAGTATTAGAAAAATATTGCCACTTATAAATAGTAATTTTATTTATTAACGAAATATCCTTTTATCTTGGATATAAATTATTTTCATATAAAAATTTCATAATTATTATCTGATTAATATTATTGCAAAAAGTAAACTATACATTAATAACAGACAATCAGAAATTTGATGTTTTTGAAACTTTGTATAAATATATAAATAGATTAAAATCACAATAATTATAAAACAGATAAATAATTACTTTCTAATGCAATTATTACAAATTGTAGTATATAGCAAAAAGAATATATGTAAAAGTAAAACAGTTGATTATAACTTTATCTAAAAGTTCAATGTTTTCAGAAAATAAGTTTAAATTTTTATTTCTTATAATAATGTACTATAATAATACTATGGAATTCTCTATATTTATCAAATATTAAATAAATCAAGCTACAAATACTTTGGTGGCATAATTCAAAGTTAATTTTGTATATAACTCAGTGAATGTACGGTAATAATTGGGATGATTAAGTTTTCTATTTTCAGTCAAAATAACTTCCGCAGATAAATGATGTATAAGAACAACTCAATAACTTAATAAGCTACAAAGTAATTTTTATATATATATATAATAACTAAATTTCTGCTATATACTTACGCACGATGCTTCTTTATATAAATATAAATTCTTTGAATATAAAAAAAAAGAGTTCATACAGATACAAGGACAAACTTTACGGTACTGTAATTTCCTTGATTAACCCTTAATTAATAAAAAATTTTTCAACATCAAATATTGAATATTTTTATTTAAAAGGAAATTTATGTAAAAAAGAAATTTAAAAATGCATTGTTGAATTTCGTAAAAGAAGTATTTAAATATCCTACGAAAATAATAACCAAAATTATACGTAAAATACTAATGACTCTTTAAATTGTAGTCGCGAGTAGTAATAACTTATGAAGTTACGACATTGCAGCACACATAAAGAGATCCTTTCTAAGTAGTGCGTTCATTAACAACAACAACAAAATCAGCTGTTTTATGAAACCTTAGTATAGTAACTTTAGATAAAAGATGTATTTGCTTGTTTTTAATATAAAAATTTAAATATGTAGCAAATACAATATATTTCTTACAATTATAATATATTAATATTATACAGGTTAATGTTATGATTATCAAGATAATATGTAAAATAAGAATATTATGAAGAAACTAATTGTAATAGTTCTTAATCATACACATCATTCCATAAGATTCTTATAGGTAATCATTTATAAAATTTCTTTTATTCGTTAGAATTATATTATATTAGTTTTAATGATAATCAGAGGTATTTTATTGGATGTGTTTATAATGAATGTCATTTTTCCGAGGAATACAAACTAGATTTATTTGCGTGGATACAAGGAAATCTACAGTCAACGTCTTAATGACATGTTGGTAATGAAGTGCACTGGCCAACAACGAACTTACAATAATCAATAAATATCGCGGTGTCAGACAAACGAATTTATGAAAAATAATGCATTGGAAATTTATAAACTTATATATAAAATACAATTTACTGAAATAATATAAAGTAGTACGTATATAAAGTCAACGTAGAAAATTCAATGACAGATATTAAAACTAGTGTGTGTGAAATTAAAAACAAATGTATTATATGAAAATAGAATCAAAAAATGAAAAATAATGTAAAAAATTTGATACAAAAATATCATTAGTGACCAAGATATATATATATATATAATTAAAATAGATAAAAAGGTAAAGTTTGAATTTATAATTCATTTAAAAAATACAAACTCTGATTAAAATATCCTAAATGAATGGAAGAAAAAAAATTACAATATTAAGATTAAATAAAACTACAATATACGGACTAACTTCATTTAAGACGAATATTTACGAAGAAAGTATGCCAAAAAAATGTCTACAGTAAAATTACTAATATTTGGATATTATGAGAAAGCTTATTGATTATGTAATTAATTGATAAATGACTGTGGTGAACAATTATTACTATAGCTTTTATATTAAATACAAAATATACATACATAAAAAAGTGCTTAATTATCAGTGAATAAAAAACTTTACAAACGCTAAAAATAGCTAATGACATTTTGAACAAAATGATATGTAAATATTTTTATTAAAATAATTATTCTGAAAAAATAGACAATAAAAAAGTTATATTAAATTTTTAAATTATTATTCGCATTATGAAATTTAGATATTTTTGGCCTATTAATTTTTAAAAAATAATTTTTTAAATATTCAGTATCATTAAAAAATTAAGCAAAAAAATCTTTAAAAAGATAAGTTGACCCGAATTCGAACCACAATTTCAACATATTTAAATCAATACGTCACCTTTCTGTAAATAAAATTATCAGAAATCTCTCATCACATTATGGGTATTGCATTTACATATCCGAATGCAAACGGTAAAAATATTTTTAAGAAATTCTTTAGCATTTTAAATAATTTTAAGCAACTAAATTTTATTATTTATAGTGAAATCTACTTTATTTTGTTTCACATTGAATATATGAATCCTTTTTAATAATTCTATTTACAATCAAATTTAATAAAACATAGAAAACAATATTCAGACATAAAAAAAAATCAATTTAAAACCAATAAAAAATTAAATATGATGGAACAATTAGCATAAGAATCATTCCAGTTTTCAGTATAGATGAGATAATAAAATTGTTAGAATCTTTCCGCTATGAAAATTCTTCGAATCGTATAGAATGTAGTAGTAACATCAAAATAATGCGTACAAATTTACCTTTGTAAACATCCACTAGGTTCAGATGATAATTTATTACAAATAACAGAAAATGTAAATGAAGATTGAGTTTTTTTTTAAAGTAAGAAAAAATTATTTTATACTTAAAAACGGTAGAAGAAGTACTATATGTTTTATTACGCTAATTTATTCTGTTAAGCATAATTATATGATAGCCTTGAAATTATGTAATTGATAGTAATTAATACTGTAATATATACAAATTTTATTTTTAATTTTTGAAATTCAGTTTTATTAATCAAATTTTGTTAATATTTTAATAGTTATGAATACAAAAATTTTAATAATACATATAAAATAATTGAAAATGTATCAGAATTATATTAGCAATTACATAATTCTCTAATTTTTAACGTTTATTAAAAGGTTTCAACAAAATATAAAATAAAAATTTTTTATTTCGAGTATCGTTTTTAAAATATATTTACATATATTCCAAAAATAATAATGATCTATTCAGAAAAATAAATTAAGATCATGGGTAATAATATAAAGAATAGTCAGACATTTTGTACAGAGCTAAAAAATGTAACACATTACTCTGTGTAAATATAATGCAGGGAGAATCAGTTATAAGAGTTATAAAGCAGTTGAAATCAATTCGATATAAAATTTTTATATTAGGCAAATCTTATAAAAAGATTCATTTTATTGAACCTTATTTTATAAGATAAATGAATATTTAAGAAAAATAGTAACAAAATAATTCGATTTATAAATTAATCGAATAAAACCTATAAGACAAACATATTACAGTCTAAACAAGTAAATAATAAGACTAAATAAAATTTAGATGAAAGGAAGTTACTACTTATTAGGGTATTATTCAATAAAAAATAAATCTGATTTAAAGAAATGTTCTATAACTAAAATACAAAATTTTAAATACAAAATTAAATTATTTATATAAAAAAAATAATAGTTATATTTAATTATTCGAGTAATAATATTGTTTCAAAAATAATCTATCAAACAAAAATATTTCCTAATATTAATAAAAGATGAATTTAGATTAGGAAACGATATAAACAATAAAAAGAAAACTTGAAAAATATTATTTTTGATCAGTAGCTGTAATTCTGTTAAACGATGAATAAATCGATGTATAGAATAAATAAATAAAGATGCTAGTATTCTAAACTAATAATTATAGTTTCGTATATTTTCAATTATAAGTAATTATAATTTGATTTGAGTATATTCCTTAATTACAAAAAATATAAATTCGAGTAAAAAAATAAATTTTAATTTGTGAACTGCATTTACCAACATATAGGTTTAAAAATTTCCTATTATTTTTAACTACACATTAAAAAAATTTTTTTTTAAACCTTTTAGATAGTTTAAAACTTCAATAAAGTTTTTAGTTTTTATGGACTTTGTAATCCTGAATCATAAAAATTCATGGCATATTTAATAGTATTATATTGTGATATGTTAACTTTGGTTTTAATAGCATAATTTATATAAAAATTATAAAAATTTCTGTTATAATTTTGTATGTGTAAGCGCATGAATGTTTTGCGTATTTTTCCTGGTATGTATCTATATAAGTACATTAAAAAAGAAGAAATACTCTCTTTATAAAAATGGCATTAATTTATTTATAATAGTTATAAAAAATAGTAAGAATAAAAGTATTCTTACTTGTTCCATACAATAATGTTACATTCCTTTTCTAATAGAAACATAATTAACTTCATAAACAATAAATTGTTCAAACATATATCATTTATTGTTGTATTATAATTATTATCATGGATTTAAATTTGATTCATTAAAATAATTTATATATATTAAAAAGAATTTGCCTTTAATCAAAAAATTTCTTAATATAAAATTTAAACTAAATAATACTTTCAAAAATGAGGTTAGCATTTCTGAATAAGAAATATATTTATGTAAAATGAAATTAAGATAATTAAATTAAAATGATGAATTTTTTTCATTTACGTCTTTTGATATCTTACATCGAAATTTGAAATCACACTATTATAGAAATTTCTTTCGCGGATATTTATGAAAAACACTGAAAAGAGTTACGATTAATTAAAAATATTATAAAATAAATTTAAACTTAAATAAGAAAAACATTATATTCATTTCTAATTGATTAATAAAACTGATAAATGTCAATCATAATGATATTTTTCAATATGTCATACCTTAAAAATTTAATAATTTTAATTTCAAAAGTTATTTTGAATTTTTTAAGCATACATAAATACTTGAAAAAGTTATTCACAGTTAAACTTTAAAATTATTAAATTGTGAATGAAAAAGAACAGTAAATGTAAACAAAATATTGTTTCTATTTAAAGGTTCAAAATTTAAAACTTAGATCGACACAAAATTTAATAATAATGTTGAAAAGTAGTAATGCAAATATTGTATGTTTTATTTGAAGAGTAGACTCGTTCATAAATACTTTCAAATATTATAAAATAAGTTTAATTTATTTCTAAAAAAAGTCTTACTCTTATTGTTCCTCATTTCCATTTTAAATTGAAATTTATTAATGTGTAATTTTATTAAATAAATAAATTTTTTAAATATTTAAAAAAAAATAAAATTATATTAATTAAGAATTTTAACTAAAGACGTAAATATTTATAATATTTATTATATATAATGTGAGCTATGTAAATGAAGTAAATACGCATGAAATTATAGTAATTTATTAAAGTTCAATTTTAATGAATTTATTAAGCCTACATCTTAACTTATGTCATTAATAAAAATATGAATCGTAGAATATGTTAATAATTATTTTATTAAATACTAGCTTAAATAAGTACTCGTCACAATTTTCTATTAAACGTTATATTAAAAATAATATTATTAATAATATTGGATAATTATATTTTAACAGAAATAGTTTAAATATAATTAAACGCAGTATTTATTTAAAAAAAAATTAATATATCAAACCGTGTCATTTGCATTTACAAGATAGAGTCAGTGTCCTAAGTTTTAAAACGCTATACATCACTATAATATTTACAAATATTGAGCAAAGTTATTGATATAAATTTTTTATAATTCTTTTTATATCTTTAGCTAATAAGTATGTTATAAATAAATTATTTAAAATATTAAATTTAGTAATTAAATTAAAAATATATTTTGAAAATATTTGATAAGAAAATAAACATGTAATTGCTACCATTAGTAAATAATAAATGGAGCGAAATAAAATAAACTCACACCATTCTTTTTCCATAAAAATACCATTTGCTTAATGTATTAATTTAACATCTGTGGTATAAATATTCTATTTTTTATTTCTTTAATAATTTATTAATTGTTCCTTACTACAATTAATATTTTTAAAATAATAAATTTTTTTAAATTCTAATATATTTGATAATGAAGTGAAAGTTAATAAGTTGTTAGTGAAAAATTGAAATTATGTAAAGTAATAAGGACATTTATCTGATATAATATCAAAAGTGGTTCAACTTGAGTTAATTTTTTCTGACTCATCATAAATTGCCCGTATAATTTTAATAATTAGCAAAAGAAAAATTTTATTATAGAGGTGAATCTTATAAAAATAGTATTCACATTTATCAAAAGAATTATATCAATTGAAAAGTAAATATTACTTATTATAATGATAGATGCGATAGTTCAACGACCGTATTAAGTTAATCCAACGCCAATTCTCAAAAGTTCTTAATTTATGGAAAACAGACTTCAATTTCTTAAAAAATTTGAAGAATACCTAAAGATAGTATCCGTGACTTTTAATAGTATAAAGCTACTTCTAATAACATAATATTATAAAGAATTATAAATAATATTAATTTTTATTCAATTGTAACTAAAAATTTTGAATATATTAAGTATACTATTGTTCCTTACAAATTATAAAAATATAAAATTTTTTATTTTAAATCAGTCATTCATAAAGCAGAGTAATTTTCATATAATTTTATTTGTAAAGCTTTATGGAATTTACAAAATATGTATTATTATCTTTATATAAAAAAACGAACACATATATTACTTGAAATATCCTTGAATTTAAGTTCAGAAGTAGTGCCAAGCTTCTGTGGTGTCATTATCTCCTTGTGCGTCATAGAAACTTAGTAAGGAAATAAAAACATAAAACATGTCGCCTTTTTTCTCATATATATAATGAAAATTTCCTTCTTTGATATTAAAAAATATACACTAATATATTGTCGGAATTAAAAAATAACATAAAGCATAAAGTTAATAATAAAAGATGTTTAAATATTAATATTATTATTAAATTTAATTAAACGCAAAAAATTATATAATAAAGGAATATGTGCAAAGCAATTAATATATTTTATAGAGTTTAGAGCCAATAATCTAAAACATAGGTAATAGACTGCAAATGGAAGTTTCAATATTTAGTAATAACTGCACATATTGAATTGAAAGCTTATATTCAATTCCAAAAAATTAAAATTATACATTGTCATTTAAGAAAAGGGCATTGAGTGTCATATTTCAAATGTGGAGAATCACATGAAACTCTCCAAATGTGGAATATTTATCTTCGATGGACCATTATTAAAAGTTAAATTACACGTTATTAGTAGAAGAAAGTGTAACTTAATTATATATATTGTATAAATGAAAAATCTGTATTGAATGTGGTAATACTTACATTTTTTATTGGGGAAAACCTATAAAAATGTGCGATAAAACATCCTAAATTTCTAATAATTCATCATTGTTAAATGCTTTTGCTAATTTTTAAAATATATAAGTATATACTGTATTTTATTAATATCATCGCCAAATGTTAAAAGTGAAAGTATATGAAAAATCAAAATATAATTGGAACATTTATCGTGGTAAGAAGTGTGCACTTTTATTTTATGAGTAACTACGATAAAAATGTTCAACGATTATTTTTATTTATAAGAAAATACACCTACAATTTCTACATGAAAAATAAGAACTAATATGTTACAAACTAAGATTTATGAAAAACTTTATGAAATAAATGAATTATTTAAGCTCAATTCAGAAAGTATTATACAAAGTAAATAAGTTAATAAATAAGTTAATAACTATGAAATGGATTTGAAAATAAAATTTTATATTAAAGAAATTCCACATTTAATTGCGAATAGAAATTTTATTCAAGTACATATTTTTTACAATAAAGTAATCAACTAATTAATGAAAAGATTAATAATAAAATTTTTATAATAAAATGTTGTGTATTGAAATTTGGTATTATCGTCGAAAATATATTTTAATTAATTTTGCGTATAATACTAATTGTGGATTAATTTTATGTCAATATATCATCAATTTTTATCAATTTACTGCTGTATAATATTGCACAAATATATTTATTTTTATTTTTATGTAAATTTATATATAATGAACGATTTTTTATAATCTTTTTAAGAGAGATTAGGGTAAAATTTTATTGTAAAAAATTTTAAGGTTAGTTCTATTGCAATGTTGTATAATTAATTAATTTGTAATCAATAATAAAATTCTAAAAAATACTCTTATAGCCTATGTAATAGCATAAATGTTAAAAAATACTCTTACTTGAATTAAAATATTCTCTTACACAAAAAAAAGATTTTTTCTCATGACAATATAAAATTTTATTATAAAAATAAATAATATGTAGGTTTGGTATATTTCTAATAACAAAATAAATAAAAAAAAATCTTGAGCATTATAACTTTAATTTATCTTGATATCTACTGGAACATCGGTGTTAATAATAAGGTGAAGATAATATTCTTTGTCTAATAATAATTAAAAAATTTAATTGTTTTAAATATTGAATTTAAATTAAGAGGAGAAAGTTCATTTTAGTAATTGTCCGTGCTATTTTATCTATTCTACATCTCAAAATAAGTTACCTATTTAGATGTTACATGTGCACAAAAGGATTGTAATAAATGAGCACAATAACAATTCAATAAATTAAATTCTTTAGAAAATCTTTCCCAACTTAATTAATATAAAATCAAATTCAGTATTAAATAGAAAGTAAGTTTAGATTTAAATAAAAATTTATATTTTAAAAGAGAAAGAAGTTATTTTAAAAAAATTGAGGTCAATATTTCACTTGCAAATTTTAATAAAGGAGAGAGGTTTATCTTCAAATTACAAAAGTTTATCTCAATATTCAAAATTATATATTTTGCACTATAAATCATTGTAGCATCATTTACTTATATTAGAATTAAAATTTATAAATTTTCATTTTTACATTACATAATGAATTGGAAAGAAATTTATTGTTTATAAAATAATTATAAAAATAAGTAAAATTTTTTCTCTCGAATTTTATAAAAATAAATAGATGCAAATATTATAAATCTTTAAAATTTTGTATGGAATAAAAATTGATTTATTTAGAACAAACTTTGTGTGCAACCATCTGCTAAAAATGAGTAATTCTCTTTGTTATAAGAAAGTATGTAATCTTAGCCAAATCGAACTCTATGTAATTACAGCTAAAATGCAATATGAAATATCAGCTTTATACAAAACAAACATGACCATCAAAGGTATTCGAATTCATAATCTATCAATCTATCGTGAGAGATAAACCAAATTTTCCATCGTTTTCAATCATAAATAACTATCGCTAGACTAACAAACATAACAATGCATTGTGCTGTATTGCAATGTAATTAACGTCTTGTTTAAGGTATCCATGAGGATTTACACTCGTAAGTGTTTGTATATAGGCATGGAGTATATATGTGTGTAATACAAATAAATAAATATATATATAAACAGCTCATTCCACGGGTGAAAGCCTTCTTAATTACAATGAATTGTTAGTCAACTATTCCGGCTCGAAAATTCATACAAAAGATTTTCTCAGATCCTAAACTGCAGCGTGTTACACCCGACGTGTTGCCGCGACTTTTCCACATATATACTTCGAAGTGTGTGTATATTTGTTGGTAAGTCTCTTGACACACCGGGCCGGACGCTCACTGATTCGCTCACTCAATCGCTCCTTCACTCGCTCGTTTCTTGATAATTGCATAAACCTTTCTCTTAGGTGTATAAGGCGTATTGCCCTCGGTATACTACTACCGCCAACAATTTGACCAGTCATCATTGAACGCGAACCGTTCGCTCGAAGAGCCGCGACGTTTTTCTTCTTCCAGCGACGTTGCACCTTTTCTCTTTCTTTCCTTCTTGACGGGGGTAACATTATATAGCCCGAAAATAATGATAAAGCTGATTCCGAAATTGAAGCTGCCACTAAACGGCTTCGTTTCTCACAAAAAGAATAATTTACGCATGAGTGGGGCGATCGTTGTTCTAATATTGAGGTTTAGTTCCTCTTGTTTCCCTACAATCAGACTTTGCGATTTTATTCCTTCGTGTATGCCGAGCTCGCGGAGATATCGACAACCGATCAACAGTCAGCGATTGGTAGCTCCGGTAACTGGCACTGGAGGGCTGAAAACGTAGGATAAGCGTATGGCAGCCGTCGACGGCGCTAGAATGATCTAGATGAAGGCGATCGATTCATAGCTCTTCGGGAATATCGCAAGGTCGTGGATTAGGCGTCATGGCTAGCGTTGAGAAGAAAAACTTACCGGAGCAGACGAATCAACGCCGTCTTCCCGAGACGCGGGAAAGCCTCCAGCTAGTGTTGCCAATGTGACCAATAAGAGCCAAATGGTCTTGCTCACCGTCTCGACTTCCAGCCACACCGTACGCCTCGACATCTTTGCGTTAACTGGCGCGCGCTCGGTTGTCTTCCGTGAAGGCAAAACGCACACCTGTTGCGTGGGCTCGGCTCCTTCGCCACGCGTGGCGCCGCATGTATACTTAATGTATACGAGATCTTAGTAAGTGACACAGGGAGACAGAGAGAGAGAGAGAGAGAGAGAGAGGAAATGGTGAGACATCTTCCAGCAACTATTTATTTCTTTGTTTGTCGAGACAATGGGACAATCGCCGCCATCAAGGAGAGAAGGGAGAAAGGACGATTTTATTGGAAATTTCGTAGATTTATTAATAACAAACTTTTAGAATTAAAGAATTCACGTGCGATATTGATTCTGATTATGAATTTTCAATAAAATTTCTTATTTTTTTACAACTTCCTCCCTCAGGTTACATTTAATCATTTCCATAAGTATAGAAGTCTAATACATTACCTCGGGTTTGAAAATACTACTGAAAATTTAATTACGTAGCTTTGGAGAAAGTTTAAGGAAGAATATACTTTGCATTTTTATTATTTATTGCCGTTGAAATATCT
Source organism: Platyscapa corneri (assembly GCA_018907185.1). Lineage (NCBI taxonomy): Eukaryota > Metazoa > Arthropoda > Insecta > Hymenoptera > Agaonidae > Platyscapa > Platyscapa corneri. The sequence goes on from JACCHW010000014.1 coordinate 2,406,825, forward strand.
AAAAAATTATCGAGTATTTGATAAAAACTCAACATTAATTACTCAATAACTTGCTTTCGTGTTTTATTATCTACTTATTATATCATAAATTAAATTCATGTTTTTCTATTAAAATATCTTCAGTACCCATTGTTAATGCTTTTTCATCCCTTTGGCATTGTAAACTAATACTCAGAGATCAATCTTATTAAATATTATTAAACATATTATATTGTATCTATAGAGAGATAAATACAATTTTCACCCAATAATTTTGCAACTGAAAGTATACCGAGCGTTATAATTATATTAAAAGTAGTATATTCTCAAACAAAAATGAGAAATTTATTAAAATTTATCATAAGGTAATAACATTTATTAAAAATTATTAAGCAATTATTGTAAAATCATATAACTTTTAATTCAACTATATTATTTGTTTAAATGCAGAAAATCAAATCTCTATTATTCATAAAAATTAATTATTTTTTTATTTCAAAATTTCATGCTTTTTAGTGAATTATCTAGAATAAAATAGTTAGAAAAAAGACAATTTTTATAAATTTTATATTTTCTAATAAATAATTAAATTATTATTTTACACTTAATTATAATAATTTAGTTAAAGTATTAATTAATACTATTTGTAACCAAGTGAATTATACATTTTTAATAATAATTTTCATTCATAATTGTTTATATTTATTGAAATTTATGTTTATTACAAATTTTGTTTAAATTAATAATAATTATCTTTAATTGTACAAATATCATTTAATATGAATTTCTGGTACTATAAATTTCTTGATAATCATGATTAAAAAAATAATTTTTAGTAATTTGTAAATATAATTTCCTCGATTAATATTTTTTACGTACACAAATGCATATTATCAAAATATTTTAACTAATTATATAAATATTTTATATTGGTAACATTACCTTTACAATTATTCTATACTATTTAGATTTTCTAATCCAAAATTTTCTATCGCTTTCTGAAAAAGATCTGAACTTCAAGTATTGATTTCTTTTACTATTAATTATTGCTATAAAGATAAATTAGTTTTAATTACAAAGTATAAAAAATTTATGTGCATAAGTTCTTTTATTTCTTATATTTTTCATTTAATTTTTATAATATGTACGATTGTTTTAGCTGATTCATGTTTATTGCTTGTAGAATTTTTTTTATTCTTAAAGGATTTCTATTAACTAATTTGATTACAAATCAGAGATATAAAATACATACTTTCTAGATATTTTTGTAAATAAATGAAATATATCATATTTATTAGATTCAACATTGAAGAAAACTCTACTGTTTGAAAAATAAAAAAATAACTGAAGAAGAAGTAAAAATTATTATAATATAATTTAAACCTTAAAAAATTAAATTTTATATGCTTTGTTATGATTTAATATTAAATGATTTTTTCAGTTTCGGGCATTAAAATATAAAACCATTGCTCAGTTTAAGTATTTTTTAACATTTTTGTACTTTATATCTTAAAAAGTTAATTAAATATAAATATGATCATCAATAACATAGAAATTATATTTTCTTATTAAAATAAGATATTAAAATGATTGACCATTTATTTCGTATTTAAATAGAATTAATATCCTTAAACATATTTATTAATTAACTATAAAGTAATAATTTCAACTCATAATAATAATTAAAGTTAATAATAAAATTGAAAAAAAAATTTTAATTTAATATTAAAATTATTATAACTTTTAAATATAACAAGATATTTCTAAAGATTTTATAGTTGAATATTTATATAATAAATAAAAATTAAATTACGTTAAAAACATTGTAATTTTAAATACCATTGAATCTATATAGAAGTTTGAAAAAAGATTAAAATCTTCTTCAATAAATAAAAATATTAAATTATTCACGAATCGTTGAATTTTAAAAAAATATAATTTGATTCTTTCATACATCTGATAATGTAAATCTAAGTAGTAAGCAAAAATACGATTACTTTTGTACTATTCAAGGTGATTATACAATATATATTATTAATGACTCTGTTATTGAAGTTGAGGTAATATAAAATGTCATTAATGAACATGTATTTTTTTCCTAATTACATTATGATCAATATTAATATTATCATCGTCTTAAGTAAACATCAGTTTTCCTTTCTTTGAAACAAGTTACTCCTCCTTTGATTTTTCATTATTTCCCTTTATAATAAATGATGAATGGAAGTATAAAAAAGTTGAAGAACACGGATTAAAAGATATCATAACTTGACAGTCAATTTTACCTTCCTTTCTTGTACTGGCAAATATAACATACTATAATAACTACTATACTAATATTATATTACAGAGTGTATACCAAATTGCGAATTACATTAATTCAGTTTACATAAAATATATAGAGAGATAAATGGTCTTATTATATTTATTTATTATTAAAAGAATTACATTTTATAAGTATCAGCAATGTATTTTTAGATTTAGAGGTTTTAATTGTTTAAAAATAGAAAATAAATTTCACTAAAAATTTTTACATTTCTGTTTCAATATTATTATATTATTGTAAGATAAATTAATAAAAATTTTACTTCATAAAAAAAATATGCAATATTATTAAGATGATGTTTTATAAAACACGTAAAGATGGCATGCAGTTAAATTGTCTTAAGTACCATATGAAATTTTGTATTTTAAAGGATGAAATAGAGCTCAAACAGTTATTTACTACAATTTAATCAAATTATTATTATAAATTTGAGTGTTGTTAAATAGGCAAATGAATTACTATTTAAACTAAAGGATAAATATAATGAATATTCTATATAAATTTTTATTTTACTAAATTGAACATAATATTGATATTCTCAAAATGAACCTTCTATGCAATAGATTTTACTTTAGATTGTTAATATAAATGAAATCCGTGCTATGAAATAAAATAAATACGCAAAAAGAAATAAAAGTAATATAAAATGCATTATAAATTTCAAAATATGTTAAATTAAAAAAATTAATATGTATTAATGTCAAGTTCTTCTAATAGCTTAAACTATTATTTTCTTTGATTTTCATAAAGTTTACTAATAGATAAAATGATATAAAACTAGGACTAAATTAATGATTTAATTCAATTTCAGAATACCTCTTTGAATATATATATATATATGTGTGTGTGTTTGTGTGTGTGTGTCTGTATATAAATAGATTAAAAGGGTTTGAACAAATATTATAAATAAGATATTTATAAAAATAGAGAATAAAAACTAGTAATTAAAAATTTTCTGAAAAAATTCGTTTAGTTTAATAGTATTTACAGTTTCTGAAAAAATTTAATTATTCAGACATAAATATAGATATATAATTGCTAATATAAAATATGTAGTAAAATTAAGATTAATGTACATCCATGAAAATATTTTGATGAACTGGTAAAATTAAAAAATTAAAGTGAAAAATGCACTTTTAATTAATTAAAGCAATTAAATCTTGATTTTTGACATTAGTTGAGAGTTTGATGTTACTCAAAAATAATGTTTATCAAAGATTTATACCTTTATGAAACACCTTTTTTTATGTCATAGAAAATAAATGAAACCCATGCTTTTAATATAATATGTAATAAATTTTTATAATAATTTGAAAAAAATACAATTTAAGACAATATAATTATAAAATAAATAGATGTTTTTTATTTGAAGCTAATTAAATTACATAGGTTATTAAAATTTTGATTATAATCGGTGTTGAATTGAGAATATAACTCAGGATTATATAAATTTTTAGATTATAAAATTTATAATCTCTCAGTGAAAAAAATATTAAGTCAAACTTTAAAAAAGCAATAGTTGAATTTTCTGTTAAGCACTTATAAAATTAATACAAAGAACACAATAATTGAGCAAATTGAATTAGAATTAATTTTTGTTCTACGCAATTACATTGACTAAGAATATCAATGACTTAATTATGAATTTATGATTACTAAAGCAAAAAAGTAATTATACAGAAAATCGAAAAATTATATTAGAATGCATGAATAAATTACATTATGTGGCATCTATAAAAATTTCATCATGAAGCTCTCGTATGATATAAATATTAGTGAATTTTACACCTGAAACTCAAATTTTCATTGTACACGTAATTTTTTACCCTTCTGTTTTATGTGTATATAAAAATAAAAGGATTGGATCAACAATAAGTATTCATTAATTTTAGGTAATATTGTATGGCTTAATTTTTTTAAAATTTAGTTAAATACTAGTACATTAAAAAGAATATTATTAGAAAAAATATTTATGAAGTAAAACGAAAGTTATATCACTACCTTTAAAATTTTGAATAAATACTTTTTTATTAGTCAGAATAAGTAATTAGTAGTAATTCATATGATAGAGTAAAAATGCTTTATATTTCTGCAATCAATATTAAAATATTAAATTTTGAATCGTTAATTTAAGATCTCATTTTTTAGTAATTAAGAAATAAATTAGTTATCGAAACATCTAAATAAACTCAAAGAGAGTTATAAATTTAATTTATTATTCCTTATTCTTAATATTTAAAAAATTATAATTAAATTTAATGTCGAATAAATAATTCAAAATTACTTTTTACTTTCAACTAATTTTTAAGTTTATTGAATTGCAGCATATTGAACACGTTAACATCTTTAAATTAATTATCCTTTAATTATAGTCGTATGATTATATAACATTTCGTATACGATAATAAATAAACTTATTCGCTTGTGTAAATATTTCATGAATTTATAATTATAATAAAATAGATAAATATTATCTATATCTCAGACGTTAAAATTTTAATGAAAAACCGAACACATTTCTACTATTTTATATGAGCTTGCATGACTACTAAAAATAACTGTAATGCGTTGGCAAAAATGCAGTTTTTAAAGGAGTTATAAATAATAAGAAAAAGCTTGAATATGTATTCGATTTATATATGAAATAGAATATAGAATATAAATTGCGTAAATTTCGTAATGATAAATAGACATCATACTTTCGTTTTAAATTAACAAGACAGGTTACATAATTAACTATGTAATAAAAATTTTAAGATAATTATGAATATTTTAATAAATAAAGACAGAAGAAAATATTTTGCTTATAGACAACAACAAGACGTTTAAAATTGAAAGAATGTTATTTTTAGACGTTGAATACACTTTAATTAAGACAATATTTTGTAAAACTTTTATGGATTTTCTTGCGATATAAGGTTTGTTTGATTAAAAAGAATGAGAATAAACTTGTATATTACGTAAATGTATTATTTGCAAATTTTTATTCCAATAAATTATCTTAATCATTTTTTTTTTATTATTAACAGAACATGAATTTTAATATTTAAATTACACAATAATTACCAATTTTTTATTGTAAACTTTGAATTTAATTTTCTTTGAAAATTTGTGATTAAGACAATTTATAAATAATAATTATATATTGCTATCTTTATTATTTTTCTTGTATATCAAAATATTTAAATACTTTCTTCAGATAATAGTTTTAAACAGGAAACAATAATGTAGGATGAATTTATACAATAATTATAAATTAAAAAATATTTTTTATATTGAATTATGCATCATGATTGGATTTCATAATTCATCTCAGATATTACAGAATTTATATTATTGACTACAGATATATATAGAGATATGTAATAAATTTTTACGGGATAAAATTAATGTATTATTTGCGCTTAGCTCGTATTATTTAATAGTATTTCTTACATATTTATAACAAAATGTAGCGATAAATAAAGATGAATCCTTTGCGAAATTTTGAAATAACATCCCACATAATAAGTATCTATAAATATATTTTAATGAACCTTAAATGTATCATGCAATGTCAACAAGTATACGGTGAAAGTTGGCTTGGCAATGTAAATAGTATCGTGAAGCCACTTTAGCACATCAGTTAAATTTATTCACATAAGAATGTTGAATCCATAAGAATTAATTAGTGCAACAGAGTATGCTATTTTCGTAATGTATAGTAACAATTGAAGGGAGCAATTTATGACAACAGAAAGTAACTAATGAAGGTGACGTTAATCACTGATTGTTGATGAGGAATACCAGTAATATTTTTTAAAAAGCTGTGACATATGAATTAATTTAACTTGTTTTCTATTATCATGTTCAAAAAATTAAACATTATATTATAAATCTACTTTATTAGGATATTATATAGCAATTCTTATACATTTCAACAATACCCCGATATTTTTTTATCATCACCGCATATTTTTACAACTTTTTCATCTATTATATATGAATCCAATTAAAATAATATTTGTAGTTTGATATAAATAGTTTGATAATTAGAGTATTTGTGGTTTACGTGTACTACTTACTACCTTATAACTTTATTCATTAGATCGTCACATGAAAATACAAAGTTTTTCTATTTTATTCTTAGAATTTTTTGAAAGATATTATAATTTAGAAGATTGTGAATTTATCGTACTTTTTTAACTTTTAAATTATTCTTAATTTAAAAAAAATTTTTTAAATACAAAATTACTATGAGGTAATTACAATTTTCTTATATCCGATAAAGGAATAATGGATTTTTATTCATTTTATTTTAAGAATTTAATCTAAGCAGGGAATACTAGATATGTATTTTTAACTTGGCGATGTTGAAGAATAATTAGATGTAAGTAGTTTCTGAACTGATCAATCTAGAAATTCTTTAGAAAAAGTATTTATTTAAGTTAACCACTTTTTCAATTTATTTGTGATAAACGAAATTCGGCATTTAATATACTTTATTATTCTTAATTTAAGAAATAAACCATATAAATCAAATAAATTTATAATTAAATTAAAATTAATTTCAAAATAGTAAAAATTTATATGTTTTTTAAAGATTTTTTTTATACGAATTCCTTAATATCCTTGATATGCAAATAGACCACATTATGAGACTTTATAAATTATAAATTATCTATAACAAAATAATTAAATTTAATAAATTTAATTTTCTATGTTATTTATAAACTATTGTATTAAAATTAAATTGTACTAATATAAACATAAATATCTTGCCTGACTACGCTTTATCTCTAATTATATATTTTTATTAATGATATACAGAATAAAACATTACTATACATCATATTTGATGTAATATACCAATATCACGATTTTTTCGCATAATAAATAAATAATAAATAATTTATTAGGCTTGATTATGATTTAAAATATTATTATTATGATTACTATGTACATATAAAATTATTCGTAACAGAATTAAATAAAACTTACAACTCATGGTTGAAACTAGAGCTTAAATCGAGTGTATATAAAGTTCGAAAATAAAAAAGAAACAGAATTAAAAAACAACTTGGATAAATTTGATAAAAATCACTTCATCATTACTTGAGAACCTCAAGTAATTAACAATATATGCACAAACCATCGTAAATTAAAGTGCAATAATCAAAACGTATTCAATTAATGGAATTATATAAGAGAATTCCTTTTATTTCATTGTGTGTTCAGTTATAGTACATTTAAATTTAAATACGTTTATCTATCTCTTTTTATCTTATTTTTACTTTTCTTAGTTTTTTTATTTTAATTATATAGTTCATTCAAGAAAACTCCGTTTAGAATATATATTATCTATAGTAATGTTATATATAATTTTATAATGCTTTGAAGTTGGAAATAAAAATTTTATGACGATATAAACTAATTTAATTTATATATTTTTTATTATTAATAAAATTACACAAAATAAAACTTTTATCTTTAGCTTCTTGTTTAGCTTCTCAAATTCATCAAAGAGGTATTTTATTTTTATTATAAAATTGAATAATTAATTGAAATTTCATACTAATTGAAAAACATATATGTTCTAAGAATATATTAAATTAAAAAATTTAACTATTAGAAAATAATTTTCAGGCAATAACAAATTATTGTGATTTACTTTTAATCAAGATTCTAAAAAAATTTTTTATAAATGAATAATGTTTTAATAATATTTATCCAAGGTAATTACGTTTTACCTTTTGAAAATCTTTTTAATACAGCTTTTATTTTCTCATTGATTTAATGAAAAGTGTTTATGATATATTCATATTCATCTTTCTAAGTATACATCTAATCCAGCTTATTCTTCTTGTTTTGATAACTCCATTAAAATGTAACAGTTTAGACTAAAGATATCTGTAACTTTAGGCTGTGTAATAATTTATATTCGACACTGCCTTTGTAGTTATTGATTATAGATAGTTGTTTAAATTATTCAAATATTTAAAAATTTCCATCATTACTGCTATATTCATAATTTATTTTTGTTTAAAAGAATATATCCGTACATGGTGTAAGATAAATCAATTATTTTATTTTACATGAAATTTATTATTTTTGACTCACCAATTATAAAAAGTTAACAAGATTTTTATAGTTTTTTGGTAAAGTAGTATATAAATAGATAAGTAAATAAATCTTAAATAAAGACCTTTTATAACTATCTAATCCAGATTATAATTAGAATATATTTTTATATCTAATCATAGAAAATTATTTATATCATTTGCAGTTTTATAATTTTTCATTCAACATCTCAAAGCAGTAGTTCTCCAGCCTTTCATGAATCATTTAAATGAAATGGTACATTCATATTTTATCTTAATATTCATTCTCCATATTAATCTGCATAATTATAATATTTGTTAAATGTATAAAGTATAAAAAAAATTATAACATTATTAACAGGTTTTAACATTATTCTGAATAACTTTTTATTGTTATCATTGTTTATATAATATATAAATATTTATATTGTACATATAGAACTTATGTTTACGTATTAATTATTAAATAATTTTTCAACATTAGAATAAAATAACAAGATAAAATAATCATAAAATATAATACTAATTGCGTAAATAACTTTTTTAAGATAAGAACAGATATTAAAATTTTAAAATCTATTATTCGATAAATTTTATATAGATATACATATAAATTTTAAAATACAATTTGTTCTTTTGACGGATAATTGTTAATTATTCGTTGTAATTACGTAACTTTAAAACACCTCAATGATTTCAAACTAATTCAATTTAATATATATTAAATAATTGTTTCAAATTAGTTTTAAAATATTAAATGGAAAAAAAATATTATTTACCTGCATTACAGGTATCATAATAATATTTAGGTGTGCTCGTTAAATATTTTTCTAATACGAAAATCGATTAATTATCTAATTTAAGATTGAGATTATTGAATAATATAATTATATAATATATTCCCATTTCTTAATTTCTAATAAATAAATTAATAAAAGTCATTTTTTTACCTTACGCGTTATAATACTCATTTGGAATCCTCAGCCGAGTATTTCTGTATGAAGTTCGTTCTTGTATTGACGTGAATATTGATGTGCACACAATATTGAACATTAATGTTATTTTATTTAATCGTAGATATTTCATATTGTAACTTCAACAGGATTTCCACACATAGATACTTATTCGAAATTTATAATTATATTTATAACGCAATAAATAAATGGAAATAGAATTGATGTTGATAATATCTAAGAAAAATATTTGTCGTGTTATATATTATGATTAATATGATTTGGACCTTCAATTCATTTATTTTCTTTCGTATTCATTGTGATAAATAATATTGTTTTGAAATAGTCGGCAAATAATTTACTCGCTACGCACATAATCTTCAAGGAATGATCAAACTTAACATTGTTTTAAAAAATTTGCCTCTTATAATAGTTTTAACCAAAATAAAAACTGATTTTTATTTCAATATCTAGAATTTTAAGTAAATACGGTGTAATTGTATTTCTAAAATGTTTTTATTCCGTGTAATAAAAGGAATAATTTAATAGTAACTTACTTAAGTACATCGTCATTTCACTCAAAATATTTACTCGTTGAAATAACCGTAAACACTTTGAAAAATATAGGTTTTGCCTTTAGTAGATCCGTAACTGATTAAACATGTATCTTTTTTTTTATTGTATAAAAGCGTGGCATTTTTCTAAGGACTGCCTTAGATTAAAGTTTCCAATGGAGAAAAAGTGAGTGACGGAAACTTGAGTCCGAATGGTTGCTTCATTACTGTCGGACAGCTTCTGTTTTTATCACATAATGGTAAGCTTATGCACACAAAGGGATAAATGTTAAAGAACTCGTGTAGTGCATCTCATGTTCCACATCTATCATGATTTTTATCTACACGCGCTTATTGTTGCTTTCGTGCGTTTACCTCATTCACCTAAGTCTTACTATCTGTATTTCCATTGTTTTTTCATCAATATATTGTATATCCCTGTATTTGTATATAAACTTTGAGCATAAAATAAATACTTTAATTTTTAGGTTCTAATAATTCTAGTAAAAATATTTCGTATCCGTACGCTTCCATGTTCATTGTAGAATTAGCATTCTTACTTTTAGGGTATAAATAGTTGACTGCAAACAATCGTCTGCGTTTGATCTGCTATTCTCTTTTTTACTTTTTCCGTAACTACTGGCCTATAATGTTAAAAAAACGGTAGTATATTCATTGCACAATGAGGAAAACAATTTAAATTACATACTTAACGAGTTTTACCGAAAGTAGTATTGTATTTAAAAGAAGCAGGTATTTGCTACTTTTGTTAACTACATTTTTCCTGTACTGTATCATTTTATTTTTATCTCATACCATTCTACATTTTTTATTTGTAAATTAACCAATAAATGAGTATTCTTCAGCTAAGTTTCGTAATGTTTTAACGTTGAATAAAAGTCGTAATTATTGGGTATTATATTACTCTACTTTATATGTAATAAATTTCTATAAAACATTTTCAAAGCATTGAAAATTTAATCATGTACTTATAATTATTCATTTATAGATTCACTATTACACAGTTAGTACTTTTTGGATTTTCTACTAAATTTCAAATGATTTATATAAAATTATCTAGTTGTAAGACTGCCCTCAGGAAGTTAACTGTAATGTACCTTATAAACAAGATTTCTTTTACGTTTTACGACCACTTAAATCTCATTATATTTGAAAAAATTTGCCATTCACTGTTTCATATTCCAGTTATCTTTCGTAATTTAATTAATAACATAAATTTAAGATGCAAGCAACCTCTTAAATTTATAAGTTTAACTAAGGTTCTAATACTATACGCGCGCGTGCATGCGACACGCGCATGCACAGAGCCTTGCAAGTTTACGCATGTACACTTACACGTGTACCGAGAAAATTCGAAATAATATAATATTAATTAAAATTGTTTCGTTTAAAGTACTTATGCGTAGTAATTTAAAGCTCCTTTAAATTTTTACTTCCCTTATTACCCATTTATACATGCAAATTAAAAGACAGTGTGGATCATTTAGTTTATCATTCATTGAAAAAATATAAATTAGAAAATTACATCTAATTAAAAATACATTCGAGAATCGAGATTTTTAACCTTGAACATAATGTATATTTAAGCATTAGTGTTGAAGCACGTATTCTGCATACATTACATTTACGTTTCTAAAGGTTATGAATTTTTATTTTTGTTTGAATGCAGCTATTTAAGTAAACGTAAAATAATAAGAATTTCAAAAATAGAAAGAAATTTTATTATATACAGTGAAACGAAAATTTAATATACTACTACAAATGGAATAATGAAATAAAAAAACAATTAAAAGAAATATGTGCGTACATAGAATCACTTGTCTTTGCAATAACTATAAAAGCTACGAGTGCAGAGATTTTCCTATTTCATTAATTATATTTATCACTTTGGTAAGTCAGGCAAAGTTTACTAGAAACAAATTTGAATGCAAAATATTATCTTTATTTTATTTTTACATATGGATCTTTGAAGAAAATAACTTTCTCAAAGGTGAAAGCATTGTTACGCTAAATTTTCTATTAGTATGATTTTAAACGTTACGTGATTACTGATAAAAAATATTTTAAACGCAGAATCCTTCTTAAGTTCCACGAGTATCTTTATCTGATTCGAAATACTTAATTGGCTCTATTCAAGCTTATTTAGTATGATTAAATAACTCACTGAATTTTATTATTTAATTAAATGATATAGTAGTATAATTAAGTATCGTGAAACAAAAATCATCATATCGCGCATCTTTGTTCCAAATTTGAAACTTTATTATCTATTCGTACGATATTTATGAATTATTATAGACTTTTTCTTTTATAATGACAATCCCTCGCTTTTGAAAAAGCTTATATATCTGATTTAAAATCATTAATAAAAATGATAATCTTACCAAATCACTTTCTATCAAACTATTGTTGCTTTTAAATAAATACGTTGGATTTCAATGTAATTGCTTATTGAAGAATTATTAGGGAATATCAAATATCAGATTACATATTACTAAAATGAACTCTGTTTTTTTTTTCATCTCTGGTCTTTCCCTTTCTTTCCACGTAACCATTTATCTACCCACCCATCCATTTGGATATTTATTATATAATAACAATCATTACCGTAAATGGGTAGTAAAAATTTTATAGAATTATTTTTCTTAATCTTAAATTCTTAATACATTAAACTAAATTTATTGAAGGAATAGTAATATAAGTTTTAGTTGATTGTTTCAGATATTTTTTTTTTCATAAAAATACTTTAAGACAATTTACAACTATGCAGCAAAGTTCTATAATAAAAAATGTATAAGGAAAAATTTAGAGTTTTTAACTAGATGCATCCACTCCGACGCATTGACTCATTTGTAAAAAAACTGCAGCTGTTCTTAGTATATGTCTAGATTATTCGTGTATCCGGTTTCCCTGGACGTTACGCAGGAATCATTGCAACTATAAATCTAGCAACTAATCAAAAACTTTTCACTGTCGGCTTTAAAAGTTCCTCTGTTTCAATTTGTTGAAAATCGTTTTTGCTATTGCAATTTGATTCCTACATAAACTATGCCTCATTCATTTTTAGTATTCCATTTAACATTTAACGATTACTTACAATAAATATTTATTTAAATAATTTAGATTTTATGCCAGATGGAAAATTTTAATAAATTTTTAATAAATCAATAGTTAATGAAAAAATAAAATTTAGCATGTATTTAAGTTGAATAAAATATACCTGCATATAAGTATAATCTAGTAATCCGAGATCCGTGTACTTATAAACCCGTATATGTAGCAATATCACAAACATTACAATTGAAAGTTAGTTTAAAGTCATAAAGGGTCGAGCAATAAATTTAATTACCGAATCTACTTTTTAGTGATTCGGGTATTTATCAATTAACTACCCACTCATATATTTGTATTCATTTGTAAAATTATATTTACTTTGCGTATTATTTGTAATATTTTGAAGCAATTATTTTATTCCTATTTCTTTCATTACATATTATGCATTAAATACTTAAAAATCTCCAGCATTTTCTGATAGATATTTTTAAATAAATTTTTTTCGGATAATCTACATAGTTGACAATAACTTATGATTTTAATCTGGTTATTTTCTTTGGGAAACAAGTTTGCTTGTCGGAAGTTAAAATGCACTTACTTTTATGTAATGTCATGAGAAAGATCAGCCCATATTATAATATTACACTTAATGCATTATATACATAAATATATAATGATATACCTTTAGTTAAAATCATGAAAAAATCGAAATTTTTAGTTAAGTGGTTCAAGATTTATATTTGAAGTTACAATATGTTACAAAATTTTTATATGTTTTTATGAAATTACTTTTGTAAAGTAAAAAATTTATTATACTTTTATATATATTTTTTTAAACTGAAGTAATATTTTTAACATGATATTTATATTATGTTTAACTGTGAAAGGTTAACAATATATTTCAATAAAAACTATTATCTATACAATTGAAATATTAGTCATTGAAAATTGTGCATATTAAAATACTTTTTGAAAATTTCAAGTAATATAATTATTTATTTAGTAATTTTTCGGTTATATTTATTTATATGAAAATATATATTTTTTTATTAATCGATGAAACAACCACAAATTTTAGTTTAGTTTAATTATAAATTTTTAGGTATGTTAGGATTTTCTATGCATAATTAATCACCAGTTATTATTTTAATTCATTTATAATTCAGTTTAATATTAAAGTATAAGTTATGAAAACTGATAGGTAAAAAATTATTTTCGAAAATTTTTTTTAATTAGGATCGCATTTATACATATTTTATAATTTATATAATTTCTCGATTTTGTAATAAATTACTAAAACTAAGATATGGCATTTATGTTATGTAAACTATATACAATTTTAAACAAAATAATAGATTTTAATTTTAAACGAAAGAATTTTTACATGACATACGATTTTTACAATACGATTGTTATAATAATTATAGCTGACTTGCTTAGCTGATTTTCATAAATATGGAATTCATGATGAATAAACGTCTATTAATCGACTTCAATTTGTCTATAAAAAAGATAATGAAAAATTATAGTTTTTATTTTAAAAAGACATATTAAATTAATTAGAAAAATTATGCACAGGGAAAAATAAAAAAATTTAAATAAGAGTTGTGGCTCTTGCAAACCTCGATACTTGCCTGTCACAGTTACAACTATATCACTTCAACAGATAAACCACTTTTCATCCTTTCTCCATTTCTGTTTCTCCACATATATCTTCTGACTTCTTTTCTCTGCGTCGATTAAGTATCAGCGTCAACATGCTCCTTCTAGGCGGATAGTAAAAGTCCATTTCACGTCCTGTATGCAATGTGAATAGATATAGAAACAACCGAGATGAATTCTACAGGGTTCGTTGATCTCTCTCTCCATCTTTCTGTCTATCACTCTCTCTATTTCCTCCTCTCTCTCTCTCTCTCTCTCTCTCTCTCTCTCTATCCCTCTATGTCGCTGTTTTACTGTTCATTCTTGCAGGGAATTCAAAGGAGTCTAGGACACTCAGCTAATCTTACCTCGCAACAGAATATCTGATTGCGAGTGAACTTCAGCAGAAAAGAGAAAAAAGACGAAAAAGCAGTTACTTTATTGTAGAGGAGCTGGTACTGCTATTTCATCACAGAACGCGCAATCTCTTGGTGCTAAACTTTTGCTATGCGCTTCACGTAATTGTGCATGTGAGATTAACTCTTAATAAACGATAGTCCAGATCAGATGCGTTAATCTCTCTTTTTTTTCATTCCTCCGTTTATCTTCTTTCTCACTCACTCACTCATTCCCCCCCTCTCTCTCTCTCTCTCTCTCTCTACCACCTGTGTATCAGCCCATTTATTTACGTATATATATAGCTTATATCTATCTATCTATCTATCTATCTATCTATCTATATATCTATTTATCTATCTATCTATCTATCTATCTATATATCTATCTATCTATCTATCTGTCTATCTGTCTATCTATCTAATTATCGATCCATCTATATATCTATCTATCTATCTATGAATCAATTTATTATTCTAGTGATTTATCAATCTATCCGTCTCGCTATTTTCCTCTGTGAATTACGAATATATCTTGAGACCCGAGAAAAAATGGCTTGTTATTTAAGACATTTGAGATTTGTGTTGAAATCTAAATGAAAAGTGTTAGTGAATTATTATGTGTTTGAACGAAAATCAAGAATAAAAAGGGTTTTTATTAGGAATTATTAAGAATTAAACATGCAATTATTCTAATAAATAATATATTAAAATGTATAATGTTTACTTTTTGGCATTATTACATTTGAAGCATATTTTTACGATAAAAGATAACAACAAATATTTTTTATATAAATATATGAATATGTATATATTCCTTAAGTGATTTTAGTTACAAGTCCTTTATTACATTTTTTGAAAAGTTTATTTTAAAAGACAAGAAAATTGTTACAAAGATTTTTTTAAGAATTACAGGTTTGCAAATTGGTAAAATAAATGCCTTTAAAGTAATTGCAAAGAGTATAAAAATAAATTGATAAAGAGCCGCCGGTGATGATCAAATATATATTTACATGATGCATAAACTCCATAGCTTGAAAGAAGTGTACTATGCGATCTTGTTCAATGTTTGCCGCAATCTTGCTAAATTTCAATTTTGTGCGTAACAATAATTGGAGTGGAACTTCTTATTTTCTTCACGTAAAGTGTTTCGAAGAACATTTGTAAAGAGGATAATACTGGGTATATGTACTTTAGCTTCTGTGTTTTAACAACTTAATATAAATAGTTTATGGTTTTTTTTACTTTTATTTTAATAGCTTAGAAAATGGTATTTGAAATCGCAATCTGTGTGTATTCATAACAATTAAATTTTTGATTTAATGATATCTTAGATACAGTCTTAGATTACGTAATATTTCAAATAATCACGTTAAGCAACAATAGTTTATTCATTCAACTTATAATTTTTAATTATTAAGTATACATTGAATTTAATTACTCTTGACATAAAAGTAGAAGATAAATAAAAGAAGAATTTATGTACAATTTTCAAATAAAATTGTTCCATAAATCGAATAATATAATTATTTCATGATTAATGATATTATAAACTAACATTATTTTATAATAAAAATAAATTAAATATACATAGATATATCTATCAACAAATTATTAAAAAGCAATAATTTATGTTTATTTATACAATTTAAAAAAAAACTCAACTATTCACACCACATAAAATATATTATAACAATATAATCAAAAGTTCTTTTTTTTATTACTCCTTGTTTAATTAAAGTTAAAACATACGTTTTATAAGACATACACTTGAAAATAATGAAAAAAGTCTTGAGCCCTATTACATATTATTATGAATTTTATTTTTTATTAATTTAATTATTAATGTTAAATGTTAATTTTAAAAAATATCATATGGAAAAAAATATTTTGTTTTTATATTAACCTACTAAATTAAACAATATGTTTTTATAAAATAAATTGTTAACGGGTAATTTTGAAAACTATTAAGCATATTTTATTTCAATTTTATTTCAACAATATAACAAAGAAGAAAAAGAAATACGTCATCTTTTTAGAGACTGTATACGACATTTACTCTTTTAAAGTTATTGTATTTTTAACACACACAATCATCAAATACCTTTCTATAAGAAATCGACTTGTTACGAAGAGGAACAGAATCCATTATAGAGCACTAGATTCTTGTTGTACAATTCTTCAACTCACATAATATGTATCGTAATCATTGAAAAATGTTTACCTATGCCACGTTCTCCTAATTCTGAAAAAGAAATTAATGGCTTAGCTAATTTCCTTTATTAATCTTCTCAATGTAAATAACTATTCCTTTATGTCTTAACCTTCACTTCATCCCGACAGTCTTTCTTACATAATCGCGTGCGTGACACATTTCTCGCACTGTACTCTTATTAATCGTTTCATAAATAATATAAGTTTAAATTGTAATAAAATATTATTTTTGATTAATTTATCATTGTAGAATTTTTTCACTTCTTTCATGTGTCATATCATAAATCTGATATTAATAAGATTGAATTCTTATTCTTATTGACAAGATATGCAGAAAATTTATTTTAATTATGTTTTTGTTACAAACATAATTTAATATATTTTTTAATAGGTACACAAAATTTTTAAACATTTTCTTTTTAAATATATTTTTATAACGAATAATTTTACAATTATTAAATAAAAATTAAACATTATAGCAAAAAAGAAATTTCCTTTGACTTTCAAACAGTCAATATAAGTATATCTCAAAAGAAATATAAATTATAATGCACGAAAAGTATTGTAAAAAATTTATTTAATAATAATTTAATACAAATTTTCTATTATATATATATATCTAGTCATAAATATTTTATATATTATAATTTAACATTATTTATTACATGAAATAAATCCTGTAAAGTACCACATACTGGACGCACATACGTCTAATTATTAGGAAGAAAGTGCCTAAGAATGCATTGATTATGTGAAAAGCTATATAATATGTTAACGTATTTTTTACACCTAGTTTCATTTAGAATTTACACATTATACAAGTTGCAATAAATTATAACATTTAGATGATTCCAAAAATGTTTACCGATTACAAGAAATTATATGGAATTATTTAAAAAAAATCATAATATTTAAATATACGTAATTTAGATTTTTTAATTGTAATCTATTCTACATCGTACATAATGTGGTGTAAGAATGAATAGTAGTAATATATCGCGATCAAAATAAAATAAAATAACAAACCTGACAGAAGACAGAATATGTTTCAGTAGCAGCACATGAATTACTCCAGATACCATTATACCATTATACAAGTCTTTTTCATCAATGACTCATAGAATTAAATGAAAGTTTGAAGCTCGAACATGTTTCTAAATAAAACGCTAATTTCTTCCTGATGCCATATAACGAAAGTCATTTAATATTTTGTGGATCTATGGCTTATTTGTGAAATGAATAAGGAAATATATGTAAAGACAAACTTTTTCCAGAGTATAAACATCACGCAAGGATAGTTTTAACGATATACGAATTTTTTTATCCAACTGTTTAGGAAATACGCGAAATCAGCAAAATCTTAAATGAGTGTTATATCATTGTGTATTTTAAATAATAAAATTACTTCTTATGTCTTGCTCATTGTAAATATATTGTATAAATAAGTAACAAGTGAATAAAAATTTGTAGAATTTTAATTGGTTTTTTCAATACAATTATTGCACATAGATTCGTTTCAGTATAAACATTAATATTAAATTAATCACTGTTTGATTTACAAGTTAGATCCGTAATATAAAAATTATTACAGTGTACATAAACCGTGTTGAAATTAATATCTACGAATTACGTATGTATGAACTGCAATTTAAGACTTTAAAATAGTATTCTTTCAAAGTCGCAAAAATCAGTTCAGTATTATTTAGGAATATGTTTGCATATTATTATAATGAATCAATAAATATTATTATAGAGACAATTTAATTCCAAGTTTGATTTTTTTAGTATCAAATAAAGATAATATTACATTCGATAAATTTATAAAAATTGAATATAAAATCCCGCTGTTGGGAAAAGTTTAGTACATTTCAATATATTTTAATAAGCTTTATATTAATTTTGTAGATAATTTTAATTTAGCAATATATATATATATATACGCATACATACATACATACATACAATTTTTTTATCTACGTTTTAACGAATATTTATATTTACATTAATAATAAAATTAGTTTATTGTTTTAATTTCTCATTATTTGCAATATATATTGTGAAAAATGATATTACACTATACACACGTCTTATAAAATTTTTGTTCCATATCTGGCAATTATATTAGAATTAATAAGAATTTGGAAAAAATCTAATTTTTACTGAATAAAGAATATTAAGAAATTTTCAATAAATGTGTAACGAAAAATATTAATGATTGTTTTAATAGATACTCACGTGTTTTACTATAATAGTGTAGCCATAATATAAAATGATATTATTAGTATCAATAAAATGAGATTGCAAAATTTTTGAAAATACGGCCAATCTTTTAAGATTCCAGGGCGACTAAACATTTTGTCCAACAACATTTTCAATACCTTTAATTAAAAAAAAAACACATTTCATGCGCGAGTTTTTCAAATTTCGCAAGATGCTTACACGTTTACCTATACATATTTATAAAAAAAAAACTGGAGAATTTGTACTCCCATATAACACTATCTTTTATGTGATCGCAAAGTAATAATATATTCTTAAAGCTACACCGTACGTGTGTATGCATCTGTGCAATATAATACAAAGTGTGAAATGTACATGAGTTGTCTGTCTGCTGCCTTTTGCAAAGAATGATGTATATATATATATATATATATATAGAAGCGTCGTTCGTACGCGCATATCAATTGGCGTATTCACTTGGAAACTTTTAAAGCGCTTTTTACTGTCGTCGTGTTTTACGCGAGAAGCTGTTAAGGAGGCATGAATAATCGGTCGCCACGATGAAAAAAACGAAAGCACGCCGATGAGATGAGCTTCATCAAGTTTTCTTTTGTTTTTTTTTCTTTGTTGTAGCCAGTGATCGTGACTCTTTTCAAGCTTGTTTTTGTTATTATTTAAAAAACGGGTTTTCGATCTATCTGTACAATAAAGAATGCAAATTGGCAGCTTCAATGGCAGTCGGAGTTGCGTTTTTTTATCTTCTTTTAACGATACGAGACAAAGACTTGAAGATTTTTTTTTAGTTTTTGTTGATTTGGTTACTTTGCATTGCTGAGTGCTGGTTGATTTTTTAAAGACAAAATGTGTTCGAGAATTTAAGTAATGACGTAGCGCTTATAAGCGAGAAATACAAAAACTGTTCGTGAAAGATTACCATAATTTCCCGCGAGTCGTAGAACTTTTTTCTCAAGAATCACGTGCATAGTTGTCAGCATTCTAATGCACACAATAAAAGGATTCATAAACATGAATATTTTGCGCAAATTCTTTCCCTTTTTTCAGTTATTGGAACGGACACACTTTATATTATGGCAAATAATAAAAAAGTTTAAAAACAAATACATCTTTCTTAATAATAATTTGTTATGGTTAATTGATAAAAAATATATAATTCCTTTTTAATGTAAATATATAACAATTTTAGGAGAGTGAACGAATAATTAGTTTCCAATTGCGAATAACTAAAAATTTAATTATGTTTTGTGTAATTATGCCAGTAAGGAAGATAATTATTACCTTTTAAAATATTGTCAAGTATCGAAAAACATATTTTATAATATATGGATAATTTATGTTACCTTATAAGATATCGTCTAATTTATGTAATTTTTATTGAAAAAAAATTTCACTACGATTTTATGTCGCGAAAATTTATGTTTCTAAATTAAATATCGATTTAGTGAGTAAAAGCATTAAATCTAAAAGTCGGATAAAATATATTTGAAACTGTCTCTATACAGATTGAAAAACTGTTATTCATTGAGGATTAAATTAATTTACCGAGAAAATATTTTTAAAAATCTTTATAAATTTGAATTGAATTTCAAATGTAGTAATTATAATAGAAATCTTAATATTAAAAAGAAATGCAAAATTTATGAATTAAATTTAGTTTTAATATCAGTCAGAACCTCTTTGTATATATTTATTATGTAGCTAACAAAAAGCATGGAATTATTTGAAATGAATATGTGTTTTACAATGATTCGTGTTAACGTAAAAAATTTATTCACTTTGATCGCGCCAATTCTGTTAAATAAATACAACATTAAGAATCTAGATGAGAAAGTTACGTGAAAAAAATGAATAATATTTATAAAAGGCCTAGATGATGTAAAAATATTCTGTATTTATACAAATATCGTATTTACATTAAAAGAAAATTATTAAAAAATGTAAAAAAATAGTCTTAATAAGAAAATTGATTGCAGCTAGTGGCCTCGAATCTCTACTTCTATACAATCATACGTTTCTCAATTCTTTGTTGTGTATAGAAATAGCATTAATTGAAGTCGATGCTTTAATTCGTTTCAAACTTCTCGCACTCTATGATTCGCATTACTTTTTCTAAGAATTATCAGATCGATCAGAATTAGAACTAGTACTTCGTAGTATACATCGACGTCAAAATCATCAAGTCTTGTTCATGTGTGTGAAAAAATAGAAAGGGCCAAATCATAGCGAAATCTTAGTTATTAGGAAATAGAACTTTTTCACCTCTCTCGATTAAAGTCAGTCTATTCTCGTTAGATTCTAAATAGCCATCGATCTCGTTTCCTGTCAGCTCCGCCTCCGGGGCATTATAATTTTTTCTTGACTGCGCGTATTTACTCTTATAGTGGTACTCGTCTTTCGGAGCAATTCTGTTCTGGAGTGGTAGCTCGTTAAGTTTGACCTTGGTTTTCTTCGGATCTGTCTTGTCCTGTGTTTGGTCGCTCGAGTAAGTCTGCGCAGCTTTACTGAGAGCGTTGATGATACCGAACCAGTTGGGCCAGGTGAAGGGATTGATGCCCTCGTCGATGACCTCGTGTACTTCGTAATTATGGGTAGGACTTGCCGTGCTAGTACTCGTAACGGCAGTAGTGCTGGCTAGGGGTAACGCTGACTTTGAAGAAATTGAGCGACTCAAGTCTGTAAAACAATTCCCATTATAATAGCTCTCTGTGCACTTACTTTCTTTAAATATTTATTTCATTCATTTTTTAAGCGATTATTCGTAATTATCAGTATAGAGGAATGTTATTTTATGTTCAGTTTAAAATTTCAATGTATATATAACCAAAGCTTTTGTTCGGAATCGATAAATTTTAAGTAATTGCTTAACAAAACAGTATAAGTTTTCTATGCACGTACAAGGAATAAGATTTATTTTCTACCACTGATCTAGTTCCTCGCTCTTTCACAGAAAATTTAACATTAAATTATAAAAAAGAAAGAAACTTATGACATAAATAATGCTTGAAAATGATAGGAGAAACTAAGCAATTACATAACACATTACGAATCTCTAAAATGATGATAATAAATTCAAACATTTGCGCAATTTATAAATAACTTTTAATTCAGAAATTATATTCGAAGAGTAAAATAACTTTACCGTTCACATAATAAAAAAGCGATGTAACAATCATTACTATTGAAAAGGATACCCGAGAGAAAGCATATATTTGATTTAAGTAATTTCGCCGACAAGTTTAGGTTATCGGACAATTATCATTGCCAAGTCATACCGAAGCTAAGATTGGAAATAGTAATATGGTGTATATTTCAAATGTATTTTCATATTAAGTTTTTATTATTTATGCTAAATCACTTTAAAGATATATGTTGTAAAAAGTCTGGTTTCGCTGCCGGTAAATCCAATAAAATGTTCTTAAATTTTGACAGATGTGATTAATGTTATCATTTTAATATCTGTAAAAAAAATCTGTTTATAGATTATATCCCATAATGAGAATATATTAAAACTTGTAATGTATAAGAAGAAAAAATATGTTATTATAGTTTGCATACAGGATCCTAGTTTGATCCTCAAAAGAAATAATACTTAAAATTCGTACGTATTTAATTCATAGTAGTTAACTCAGTCGTTGTTATCGAATATAAAATTTACGTCGAATAAGTTTGATTATCAAGTATTTAAATTTTCAATCCATTAATACCTATGAACAACAGAATTAAAACAATCGAGTATCTTTTAGTATAACTGCTTTAAATAATATAAAGATTAATATTCACTATTCTATCCATATATTTTTGACGATATTTCTTTTGAAAATTAATAAAAAACCATCCATATTTCATTTAGTACTTATTCTTAAAAATTTTTAAACGCAATATTAATAATATATTCATTTATTACAAGATCCTTAAAAATGTGAAAATTTAGATCGCATAAATAATTTAATTTTAATAAAGTAAAAATAATTTTTTAATGTAATTTTAAATCTATAAATTTCATCCTTTTTTTACTTTCTAATAGATGTCACCTGAATTACTAATACAAAATATTAATAATTGTGATTAAAAAGTAAAAATATAATAGTAAAAATGAATTTTGAAAAATGTAATATTAAGTAAATTTTTTATGTTTTTTGCCATGATAGTTTCCAGGCTCATTTAAGGTGCTTTTTCTGCATAGAAATGTAACTTTTATAGAGTAATTATAAATAATTATAAATAATAATAAAACAGTTAATGCATTTATTCTTTAATGAACAGTGTACTTATTCGTGAATGTTTTGCAATAATTAAGGCTTCGTATAAATACAATCTTATAAAAATTATTTTCAAAAATCATAATTATATAACTTATAAAAAATAGTTATTTGCAATATAATAAATCTAATTTTTATCATTATTTCTAATAAAATTTTGTTTTATAGAAAAGGCAAAATCTCTTTTTAATCTTTAATTTAGAGCGGTAATAAATGGAAAAATACTTTTATTATTTTATTATTCTGAACAATAAAAATAAAGAATGTATAGAATGTATGTTGTTAGATATTTAGAAAATATTAGCTTGAGGTTAATTAAAGAAATAAATAAATAACTTTTCATAAAATTCAACGGGGGAATTATATTTGTACTAAATGATCAAAATCTTTTGTTCTTATACACTAATGTACGCACATGCGGAAACGTCCCCAGGCATCTAAGCAAGTACACAATACTTAAGTATTACACTATAACGAACTGAATAAACAGTAATAAAATTAATTTTAAATTAAAATATTTAATTTATAATAGTATTGAAAGAAACATTTTTTGTTTATATAATAAATAAAATATTACTGATAACAAATAAATTTATAATAGATAAAAGTAATACAAAAATAATTAGTAGAAAAATTATGAATGCATAAAATTAAAAATTTATAATGCAGTCAACCAATATGTATATAAATATATTCTTTAAAATATTTTTCTTAAAAAAGTTAAATATTTCTAGAAATATATTTTTTCCGAAGGTTTTAATTAGAATATTATGAAAGTATATTTATTCTTGAATAATAAAATCTATATATTTTGCTCGTAATAAAAATGTTTAATGTAAACAAATAAAATGGTTATACTCTTATATGTTACATATAATACACGTATAATACGTGTTTATATTTATATGTATTTTGTAAATATGACGATAGTTATTCAATTTAAATTTTAAACTTATAAATTTTTCAAAAATATTTTTCTAAATATTTTTGAAAATTTTTTTTTCACTTTATAAATAGTGATGCTTATTGAATTATTAATTTTAATCAAAAAGTTTTTAAGAAAGTATCTAAATCAGTCATTTTCATTTTCAATTTTTATTATTTAGCAACAAAATATTCAAAATTTTCTCTTAAAATATATAGTAGGCAAAGCGAAGCATATTCTAAGTAAATTTTTGAATATGGAATTTAATAAAATTATAAAATCTTACTAAGAGATAAAAACTTTTATTGTAAATGTTTTGTTATTTTACTTTTCATTCTAGAAAGAAAAATTCTTTTTTAAAGAAATTATCACTTAAACTAAGTGACAGTAATTCATTGGTGTAACTGTATCAGTAAATATCCATCAAAAGATTTTATTATGTATAATATTAATATCATAATTTTATTATTTATATAATATTCAAGTTTAATGTTTAAATTTTTCAGGTTGTAAATTAATTTTAGTATAAAACGTACTCATATTTTATTAATTATAACAAATTTTTTTTAATTGTTCATTTTTGCACGAATCTAAAATTAAAGTGAATTATTTGCTTATCTCGTTCATTTAATTTTATAATCGATACCACATACTTATAAGATGGCTGATTGTAATCCTGTAGAAGGCATTACTCAAACGTATTTATAAATAAGTATTTATGTATTTATCTTTGAATGAAATTCAGAGTATAAATTTGACATTTTTTTAAAGGAATGGTTTATGATAAAAGTGCTTTTATTCCTTTATAATAGAATATTTGACTTAACTGTTTAGACTTTTACTTTAACTTTTATAAGCGAAAAACTTTAGAAAAATTTACAGTTTCAATTTTTTTAATCTTTTGATTTGAAGTATACTTGAGCAGTATAAATATTAATGTTCATATTTTTAATAAAAACTTTAATTTTCCATATATTTAAACAATTATCGCAGTAAAATTAGATACAATATACAAAATACGATTGACTGCTTCGTATTCTTCAAACATAAAAAATAAAGAGATTTTATTATGTTAATATCATACTGATCAAATCTGGAATTATGTATATTTTTTCTTTGCGAACGAATTTAAAACATCTGTCTCGCATCATTATGCACGCTTTCGAAAAATTTTTAGCACAAAGAAGTAGAAGTTGTTGAATATTTATTAGATGGAATGATTTTTCTGATCGTTTAATTGTAAAAAAAGAAACAAATAGGGCGTGTTTCAAAACTTTTTGATTCGATCTATATATTTAAATAACTGTAAAAAGCTTTTATAGAAAATAGTAATAACGTAGTTTTAACTTTTTGTTCCAGATTGATCCATGCGAAACAACCAGGCGACACCGTTTAAAATTTCATTTAAAAATATTAGAAAACTTATTTTATATAAAATAGTATTAATTTTATTTATTATTGTAATGAATAAATTATATCCCCAAAGAATTATTTATTAACTGTGACTATTTTCAAAATCCGAAACTTAAAAACGTTTTTTGAAAATTACAAGTTTTTAAAATTTTTCTGTACATATATTCTAAGTTAAGATTTTGCTCGAGCTTTCATTATTAACAAAATAAAAAATAAAATTATTTAAAAATTCTTTTTGTAAAAAATTTATAATAATTGTATATTTCTAAATTTTGTTGATTATTGCTTTTACAAAAGGATAATTCATTGAAATATTTCAGTATTTGTATTGTCAAGTGTCACTTAAATTTAAAAATACATCCTTCATATTTAAAATATTTATAATTTTAGTACACGTCGTTACAAGTATTACAAGCAATAAAAAATCCCGTTATTTTGCATCTCATCAAGGTATTTTAATTGTACAGTTAAAGAAGATTCGTAAAATATCTCTTGGTCATATTGTCATCTTAATTTATTATTCTGAATTTAGAATCAAGAATTTCATCAACACGTTTCTCAATATATTTCACGTGTCAACTCGCATATTCTTGTAGTAAAATCTTTACTTTTGCGCTTCATAGAAGGCAATGTAGCTCTTATCGTATTATCAGTACCAGAAGTGACATATTTAAACACCTACAATGACATCCTCAATGGAAATCATTGGACGTGAAAGATTCTGCAACCTCATCTCTTAGAATATAAGCTCTAAAGAAAAAAGCGTATTCATTAAAGGTCATTTGAAAGCTACTCACCTTGGTTCTGATTATTGTATTGCTTTTCTGGTCGACTATCGCGCTGTCCATGTCCTCCGAAGTGGAGCGGTTTTTCCTTATTAAAAAACTGGTAAACATGGCCGTCGCCATGTCCGGCATGTCCATTGAAAACACCATGAGGACCAATCACCCACTTAGTCAAGGCATTGAAGCCAAAAGGATCGCGGTAAACGTGACTGTAAGGATGACTGTCCTCTGCGACAATTTGGTCCTGCATGCGTCTATTATGTTCTAAGACTAGTTCGAAACGCCGGCGCCGCAATTGTTCTTCGTAGAGACGTTGTTGCTCGCGTTGGGCTTCAAAAATACGTTTGCTCTCCAATCGCCGACGCCGCTCGATGTCACTGACAGAAGATTTAGTTGTACCATAATTTACTGCAGGTTTCAAAGTCTCGGTCTCAATCATTGGTGAGGTTGTCTCTTGATATTTCGTCGGAAGCCTGCTATTAATCAGCTTGGTTACAGCCTTCAGGGTTGCTATACGCAGCTTTGAAAGAGAAGAAATTTTGTGGTTTTGAAAAACTCGGAAAACTATTTAAATGCACAGCTCATTTTTCAGAGAATGAAAATGATTCTCTTAGATGCATGGAATACAATGAATGATAAAAGAGTAAAGGTAGTACCGAATACTTCGTTTCAAATGAATTTTACATTTAATTATATTTTCAAATACATAAATTGTTTCATGAAAGTAAAATATTTACTTTATAATATGGAACTGTGTTATCTTAGATTTTTGTAATAAATAATTAGCTTCGTAATTTCAAATTTGAGTCATATTTGACACATTGCTTATTTACTTAATTACTGCAATATAAGATATAAATTATATTTTTAAGGTTATTAAATTCTATTATATGTATAAGTTATTATTTATGTATGTGATATAATCTAATACATCTAAGTATAGTAACTAAAGAAATAAAAGAACAAAATTATAAATATTATCAATATATATATATATATATATATATATATATATAATTGTTCTTTGATTAGTTCGTATAATCATTGATATATTATAAATGAAATAATTAAACATATTCTTAAAATATTTATATTGAAACACTTTTTGATATGCATACGCTATTAACAATTTACTTTTATTAATAAAAAATTGAAATACTATTTTACAATCATCTATATGAAAAAGTAGTAAGTATTATAAAAATTCCTTTTTTCAAACTTTAGACAATTTTTACATACAGTATGTTTAGGTTAATCAAGATAATTTCATTAGAATCACGGTCAGTGTAATAGCATTGAAAGTAATCAGGCAGTGTGTTTTTTGTTTATGATCAATCGCTATTATGTCGTATAAAGTAAATCTAAAGACCGATAATTTAATAAATGACAAATTAGTGCATAAATTAATAAAAAAAATTTTTTATATTAAACTCTTTTCTAGAATAATACAGTACTATTATAATTCTATTATAATATTTTAAAATTATAAATTTCTATTTTTATTTAATATTATACAATGAAATCAGACAAGAAAGTTTGCACTATATTTAATACATAAATAAGCATACCAAAAACAAAAATAATTTATGAATTTATTAATTTTCAATTTACAGTAAAGCTTGAATTATTTGCAAATCTAGTTTTAAAACTAGATATAAAAATATACGAAATAGGTCAATAACATAATAAGTATATTAAATAAATTATATAAATACATGATATTGTATATTTAGTAATGCAAAAAATAAAGAGATTCAAAGGAGATTCAAGCTTGTAAATAATTGCAAAATGATCTTATAATATTATTATTATTGCTTCATTTTTAGAACCCAGAATACAGTACGACTAGTGATACTTGATGTAATTTTTTCATTCTGTACATCTAGTTATAACTATTAATTTAAAGTCAAGTTTTAATAAAAATTTAATTTAATATTAATTTTTTTAATATTATTTTATTACGTTTAGTATTTTTGTTAAAATGTTACCAACGATTTTATTTCACTTTCATATTATAGTGAGATTAAGAAATAAATACACCCTTTAAATCTTATAAGTTAGAAAAAAAATTTTTTTAAAGAAAAACTTAAAAACCTAATAAATATATTAATATTTCTTTTAGCAAATAATATTTTTTATATTCTTTATTTATATTAATATTAATAAGTTAGGACTTTTTGAATAATATAGTAAAATTTTTTAATGGAAATCTTATTTTGATTATTTTTCATAAAAAATCTTTGATGATTAGTTCTACTGTAAAAATGTATTTTTTTAAATATATTTTTGAAGTTGTATAATTTTTTCCAAGCTTACCGTATTCTTTGAAAATTATCATTGCATAATAATGTATAAGATGCATAAAGTATCTATATATTACCTTCACTCATATTTACACTGAAATTATTTCTAAATTTTTTTACAACTAAATTTTTCAATTTAATTTTAATTAATATTTTTATCTTAATAAACCAATAAATGTTAAAATCAAAAAATGAATAAAGATAAAAAATTGAATTGAAAAATGAAATCATATCACTTTTTTTTCTGTACTGTGTAGTTTAAGCTGCAATAGTTTCAATATATTATTATCAATTTTTATATTGGCTCGAAATTAAAAATTATTTATACATCTATTAAAATACTTCCATAATACTATATAAATAGGATTCTCTTCATTCTTCCTTATTTGTTTTTATTTTTTATTTTTAGTTATAAAATCTTTATGTCATAGTAACTAAACCAATTTCAAATTTTATAATGGAATATAATGGAATAGTACTTTATTGTAATTAGGTAATGTATTAATAAAATATAGTTTAAGTTTACGAAAAAATTTGATTAGCATTAAATTAAATTTCTCGATATTTTACTTTGTTTAATTTAAATACTAAAATATATTTATATCTATTAATTAGTATGAATTTTTCTATTAAATATATTGAAATATATCTATTTCTAAATTGATTTTAAAATTATGATATAATAGTTTTAATTAAATGAAATAATATATATATATTATAATGCACATGATTTAATACAACATATATATTACAATATTAGTCGTGAATAATAAAAATTGCATTTATGATTTGTAGATAAAAATGGTAAGGAATTTAAATAGCTTGCGTGAAATATATGTAGTTTTTATAACAACGTTGAATAGCTGATTGCATCCCGCAATAAATTTCCTATATTTTTAAACGAACACATAGTGTAATGAAAACATTTAAATGAAATATGTTTTAATGCATGTTTTATACGGGTCAATGAATATTTAGAAAGTTAATAAAACATGAATAAAATACGAATATCTCTCAGCTGAGCCACTAATTCAATGTTTCGAATACACGTGTTACAAGCAGATTTAATTAAAAAATCACTACAACTTATTTAACTTCATTAACTTGTGCAAATATAGTAATTTTATAATGACATGTGTGTCTGTGAATCGAATCGAGTTTAAAATTTAGTTATGGCTCATTTAATCAAGTAATTTATTTACATACAATTTTCCATTTATATCTCATAAAATTACAATGAAAATCTTATTTATACTGTTTAATCTAATTCGCAAATAGTAAATTGGCTATATAAACATTTTTCATTACCTTTGATTTTTTGTCTACTCCAACGGTTGGGGATAACAAAATTTGTTCGGCCGTCCCCTTTTGGTTGATTGTATCAATAGGAATCTAAACGGAATTAAACTAGGAAAGTAATTTCATCTTCAAGATTACAGTTAGTAAATAGTTTATTTACACCCATGCTATTATAAATAAGCTCGCACTCGCAAATAAAAATTAAAGTTTGACATTTACGATTTTCTAAAAATGCTAGTACTTCAGACATTCAAAAAAATTATAACATGTCAAGGATATAAACATAGATCAAAACTCATCGTATATAATTAGACTAATGAGGAATGAACAGGGAAGAAAAATTTGTCAATTTATAATTATGTACGAATTATAAATTTACTTCAGTTAATTCGGTATGAAGCTATAATTATTTATTAACGATTTGAACTTAATGAATAAACAAATCATATCTTTTTCTCATTACTAAAGTCTCAAAAGTTGTTTTGATGCATACTTTTTTTTATTAATCTATAATGTTAAAAACGAAGTCGGAGATAATTTTAATAATTATCGTCCGCACATTAGGCAGATGTCAAGCAAACGACTAGTGATTTGGCAACAAGCTTGAAAACCTGAGATTCTTTGTGTGAACCTATGTACTTGTATACATGTTGTCTTTCTTCCGGAAATTCAATATAAGCTTAAATGTAAACATATTATTGGTATTCCATACTCACGTTAAAAACGTTGTTCATTACCGCCACATCGTTCTGTTGACGTTTTCCGCGCAAGGTTTCGTCAATCTAAAAAAAAAAACATAATGTCATTTTAAAAACTGTAAAATGAAAATGTTTCATTATAAAATATTATAATAAAATTCTGTTCAATATTTTGGTATTTTTAGTGAACAATCTCTTTGTACCAAAATTTTATTGCTTTTTATAATTACGTATAAAATATTTACTACCTGTAAAAATTAAAAATTTCATTTCATTTTCGAATCATACTAAACAATGAAAAAAATTTTCACAAAATTTAAGTTTTACTTCTGATGTTTATAAAACTAATTATTTAATCTAATGACAACATATTTCTATAATGAATAATAGTTTTTCTAGAAACAGAAATTTTGATATTTATTATAATAGATATTATAATCAATAGAATTATTTAAAATTCACATTTAAAGCACCAGTATGAAATTTTTTATGTAAATAGGAGAAAAACAATATTTGATCGAAGGTTAGAATATGAATGAATTTTATGGTATTTGTTATATATCTAGTCAATTTTTTGTTACTTTCAAATTTGAACTTTTAAATTATTCCTATAGGAAATTTATATATAACACATTTGAATTCATTATTTTTAACTCATTATTATTAGTTAATTGGTTTAAAAAGTTTTCATAAATTTTAAATTAATTTCAATACTACTTTTTTATGAATTTTTTCTCTAATAAGTATAGATTTAATGCTGTAAATTTACATAAATAACGATTTAAAAAGGAACACGTGTCATGTAGTATTTACTTTTACGTCCATCTCTCAATAAATATAACGTCGTTACAGAAGTAAATAAATATTTAATTCTTGTAATTTAAAACATCTGTACATAAATGATTTTGCAATATTCAAAATAGATTAACTTTATTATATAATTAAATTTTGTCTTTAGAAAAGGTAATGTGAGCAATATAAACATAAGATTTTTATTTTAATTTCGATAATTTCACGTAGAAAATAAAATTTATTTCCATTTTCCGGAAATACGTATTATATTCATTTTTTAAAAGTAATAGTATACGAAATTAAAAAATTAAATAAATTACTTTCATAAAATATTTAAAACTCAAAAATTATCTTTAAATTTTTTTTAAATTTCAAATATATTATTCAACGAATAATTTGTACTTACTTACGATTAAACGTGTACAATTGAAAAAACCACTATAATATGAACTAGTAAAAGATATTTTTTTCTATACGATTATATTTTATAAATCATTGTACATATACAGAATATCACATGGTTTTATCATTTAAAATAATCAATTACATATTAATTCGTTATTATCATTTTTTTCACAAAAATTACTAGATAAAAAAATATGTAATAGATTTTATTAAAAAATCAAAAAATTAATTATAATATTTAATTAGTGCTACAGTTTCTTTTTCATATCATGAATTTTTAAATAATCTTTTTTTTGAATGATGCTTTTTGTTTGTAGGTAGAAATGTAGACCTAGTATATTTACATAGAATAAGTCATTCTATATAGATAGTTACACTATGTAATTTTTATATAAGGCATAAATAAATATACAATTTCAGTTAAATGAATCAAAGTAAAATATAATGCATTTTTATTGATTTTTTTCGTAGTAATAGGTGTAAAATTTTAAATCATATTTATGAAATCTATATACATATAGTTTGTAAAAACTAATAATAACATTTAATACGCGTTAAAAGTAATTTTTTATTACATTTTTTTTAATCATTTCAAATTTAATGTAGTTATATTTTATAATGGCTGTAATGATATAAATTAATTTAATATAATTATGTTTATATAGATATTGAGTGATAATAAAATACTTTGTAATATTCACGTGCATAAACATTTAAATCTTGATAAAAATGTTTTTCATAAAAATTAAACAATTTTATGTGATATTTATCTTTGATAAATTGAAAAAAATTCATTATTATTTTAAATTACACGGTTAACTTTTGATAGAATTACTAATTATTTTATTTCTTTTTATCGATGTCTTCATAATAATATGCATATCACTATAATAATAACGTTTCAGTAACCATTTTCAAACATTAGTTTTATAAACATGTAAATTGTG
Organism: Platyscapa corneri; assembly: GCA_018907185.1. NCBI lineage: Eukaryota > Metazoa > Arthropoda > Insecta > Hymenoptera > Agaonidae > Platyscapa > Platyscapa corneri. The sequence goes on from JACCHW010000014.1 coordinate 2,440,106, forward strand.
ATTACATCAATTACATGCTGTAATTATCTATCCCTCTTTTTGTTTGAATTTAAAAAATGTTTTTACCAATATTAATTATTATTTATTTAGTTTATATTATTTTTTATATAAATGATTAATATATATAAGCTTATCATCCTTCCTTTAATATGTAAAGTAATATTTTTTCTTACTAAAATATTAATGTCAATATTTAGATTTTTACAATTTCTCTTATTTTTTAGGATAGATACATTTTAATATATTGTGTTTCTATTGTCTATGTTTTTGATGCTTTAACATTTTTTTTTTTAAACATTATTTTTCTTACATACAGAAGTAAAGTTACTGATGATCTCTAAAATTTTGATACATTTCGATAAAAATCCAATAAATATGCATATGTACATTAATTTAATAATAGTTTGATAATAAAATACAATATTATAAAATTTACTTCAAAATAATCTAAAAAATTGTATTATAATAACAATTATTTCAAGATTTAGTCACTAATCTTATATAACTTAGCTTATTATTTTAAAATCTTATTATTTTTCTAGGATTATATTATTATAAAAATATATACATATATTTATATATCCTTATTATGAAATTTATGTAATAAAAAATATTAGTGGATTTATCGAAATTTTATGCCATGTAACTCACCGTTTACACATTCTTTTTTTACGAAAAAATCATAAATTAATCGTACATAGTAGTTATTTTTATTAAAATTAAAAGTTGAAAATGTGTACCACATTGATAAGTGATTTTCTAATATTTTTTTTTAATCTTCTCAAACGCATCGATCATAACGTAAAATGAATTTAAACGACGTATCAATTTTAAAACTTACTTTAACAGTTAATATTATTATTTTTTATTACCATAATCTTTATTATTATTATGATTATTATTTAAAATAGAAAACAGTCTAATAGAACAGAATCATAAAGAGGCGTTGAATGTTATTCAAATGAGCCAAAGCTGCAGACAAGGCGACTAAGAAACTCTTAAGGTAGATAGTGGCAAATTATGTTCTTGAAAATATGTCACGTGGAATGCTTGTAGTTGTATATGCAGCTTGCACCGGAGGAATAATATTTAATGTAAAATAGTGATACTGATGAACTGAACGATATCAGATTTATCAGGTAATAAGAAAAATACCCAAAAATAGGAAAGAGAAATATATAGTGGACAGTCCTAGTAAATTAAAATTTTTGTTAAGTAAATGCCATAAAATGGTAGAGAAAAATGGGGTCCTTATTGAAAGGTAATATGACATATTAAACACATCATAGTATGATTTTCAGTTGTATTTAATAGGAATTATAAGAATGTATCAGATGTGAGTATGTTTTATGCGAGAGTTACAATATAACATATTAAATATATTAAAATATGGCCTCTAATTTTATATTATAAAAAATAAAAAATACATCAAATTGATTTATGAAAAGATGACTTTTCTAAAATTTTAAAGATATAGATTCTACGTAATTCAGTACAATATATCCTTAAAGCGATATGTCATATACGGTCGTAATTATTTTAAAGAGTGAAATAAACTCGGAAGTTTCATTAAGAGTACAAATGAAATACATTCATGGCAATTTTTTACTAAATAAAATACAGAAGCGAAAACTTTCTAAAACTGTGAAAATAAAAATCAGTGCTGCAAAATAACTTTAATTAAAAATGAACAAATGAAAATTGAAATTGAAATTTTAAGAATGCATTTCTGATAAGAAATATAGAATAATTACTTCAGAGGAATGCGTTCTAATAGATTAGCTAATTGGATAGGTAGCTGTAAGAGTTGACTATAAACATGACAAGGTTAATTACCGTTTGATTTAGTTCCTCATAGGACAAGGTTACTTTTGTTCAAATTTATGTTACGTATAAAATATGAGAAGCCTAAGATAGAAACAGCGCAACTTCAAGAATTACAAGCTTTTCGTTAGCAATAACTCAGCTAACAAAAAGTTGCCATCCAATAAGTAACATTCAAGAAATAGTTGAGATAATTCTAATCAGGGATTGTGGAATTATCGTTTTATTTACGTAAAGCAGATATTCCAATATAAGAAACTCATGCACGAGAGACATTGGAAATGATATGGCCCCGATGAATGAACGAGATATAAGCTCGGATAAAAAAATTAATCGAAAAATGTTCTCAAATTTGATGGTTATGAAAGAGAACGAACGAATCAATATGCGCACGACCGATTATTAGCCGTAGTAAGTGAGCACGAAACGAACACTCATGTAATCGTTCATGATAGCATAGCGGAGAGTAGAAACCTAATTCTTTCTTGCTAGTGCGAGAACGTTCACCTATTCATTTAAATGAGTTTCAGCTTCGAACACCCCTAATAATAGTCATAAGGAGATGTAAGAATTTGTGATTTTACCGGTAAAAAATCTCATCTCTGTTGAGATTACACATCTTACCGAAACTATTGATTTCTAAACACTGTGATTATGCGCATTACGAAAAACTAGTTTGACTAACGAAAAATGTAAATACACCTATTTTAAATAATTATGCTCTATTGTTGTACAAATATTTGAGAAAATACTTCAACACTTAGAAATTTCTGGCTCAATTTTAATGCATGAATACTTGACGTGTTGTTGTACGAGTACAAATACATTAGCGAGAGCGAATTTGAATTTTTTCTAAATCAAAATTATAATTGAAATTATATTTGACGTACATGGTGAAGGGGATGTTGTAAGTTAATCAGGGATACCACTTGACAAGTGTTTACTAATTATTCACGAATTGTATACAAATTATTACCGATTTTATGAATTCGCTACAAATTATTTATGGAATATATATTATTTGCAAATTCCTTATGAATAATTCACGAACTTTTAAAAAGTTGTTTTACTTTAATATGTAAAAAAAGTCTTGTAACAATATTTAATATAATATACGTAATTAATAAGAGTTTACTTTTTCAAAGATAATTGAATATTCGACTATTCATTTTTCAGAATTTTGTGCGTAGTAAATAGAATTTTAAATTATGTCGTTTAAGAATGTACTACCTCATAAAGTGTTTAAGATTCTAAACTCTTAAAAGAACATATTTCTAAACTATAATCAAAGTAATAGCGAAGTTTTACTATACTTCTCTATAATGTTTCCAAGCACACTTGTTGTATTTGTAATTTTATTATGAGTAAATTAAGCTTTAGTTCAGATCTTAAACATTTAATCATAAAATTTGCGTGCTAATTAATTTACGATTGCTTTATGTATTAACAATATTTTTTTAGTTTTAAAATTTTTAACAGTTTAAAAACTACAAGTCAATACATATATATATATTAATTTAATACTATATAATTATATTTTACCATTAACAGGTTAATAATTTTTCTCATTAAATTTTCAAAAAATAATAGAGATTGATTAAACATTATTTTACTATATAAGGGATTCATAGACAGAAAAATACGAATTCGAAACTAAAGACACCTTGCTTATTTTTAATACACTTGATAATTCTGACGTTCGTGATTATTGTACTTGTTTTAATAATTTTTTAAAACTACATTCTGGCGATCAATAATTATTATTAATTGAATTTCACGCGAAAAGATGATTTCAGGTAAATAATTTGCTAAATAATTAAAAAATTATGATATAGTTACATTAAATATTAATTGTCATAAACAAATAATTACTATTTATTCATTGTTATACAAAGTGTTAGCTAGCGAGTTATAAAAAATTTATTGATGTTTTCGTGTTAAGATAAGAAAGAGGAAATTTTAATATTTTAATCGAATTAAGTTCAATACATTATTAGTTTATAAATTAATTTATAATTAATTTAAATTTAACATCTTAGTAAATTTGTAACCCATTCCTTAAACTTTCAATAGAAATCTATGCAATGATGAAATGCAAACAATCTAACCGTAGATCCGGTGTGTCAGTTGCTACCTGAATGTTTCTGGTATTTTCTATTTATAACTGAAAAAATTAGATTCGTAACGATGAAATGTATGGATTTTTATCATCCTATTTCTCATTGTGTGCTATCTCACAATAAAATTTAGGGCTCATATCCTCTTTATACATTCGCGCATCAAAAATGGGCTTTGTTGTCATCGGGTCATGGTATAAAAATACATTAGCTGAGTTTAAAATATCATAAAATCTAGAATATATGTCCTGGCTAAAAATATTTTTAAAACTATCGATGCTTTCGTAGGAAAAATTACTTTATAAAGTTATAACAAATTTTTATGTATTACTTTACATTTAAGTTTCATCGATAGTATTACACGTAAATTTTTTACATTTAAAGCTATATAACTAAATGTTAACACACTGATATTTGTTTTGAGAACATTTCTTTTAAATTTTAGTAAAATTATTCAGTACAACAATTCTAAAATAATATTTTGAATTCATTAAAATAAAATGAATGAGAAGTCTTTAGATCTTTTCTGAATTTTTAATCCACCTATTAAATAAATTTCAAGATCAAATAGAGAATTTTTAACATAAATAATTTTTTGAATTTGTGTTCTTAACTTAAAAACATGATGATAATATGTTTAAAATATTTTATAATATAATCCTCTTATTTGAACATAGTTTAAATTAATTTTCGAATTATCTTATCACGATTGTTAAAAAAAACTTAGTTTATCCTCGTTATATAATAAATAACTACGTGATAAAATGTGTTTAATTGAACGTTAAAAATCGCCATAAATTATACAGGATATTGCTTTCGAAATTCCACTTTAAAAGTATTTCTCAAATAGCGTGACTCTTTTAATGAATGTAATGTTATAGTATTATTAGCATTGATAATAGTATTTTTCGTAAATGGATAAAAATTAACGTAAATCAGAAATTAACATATGCTTTTCCCAATGTCTTTTATTTACTTTAGATACTTAACATTATCAATAAGAGCAATGATTCGCGATAGTATAAATGTGTACAAGTTCTGATATCTTAACCTAACTTATGCAGGACTAAAAAATTTCTAATTCATGGTAAGAATATAATAGATATATTATAAAATTAGCAACAATATATTGAAAATATTCAATTCTAAATTAAATTTTTATAAATGTTAAATAAATAATTTGTTTTACTAATGAAGTATAAATCAGTTGATAAAATAACGTGATATCTCCATTAACAGAGCCGTATTATTTGAACAACGATTATCGGTTTTATTCTCCACTCTTGAACGAATGCAATATTGAATAAAAACTATAATAAAAGAGTAATTGATCACTAAACGATTGCTTCTTATTCTTAATGAGCTGTGTACTCTGTACGAAAGAAACGAGGTGAAAAATAATTGATCGCGAAGTACATTTTTCTTTTATATTATTTTGAATTAAAATGAAGATAAAAATATTAGAGCCTTCTACTATGCGATCATTACTACTTTAAGTATGACATTAACCAGATATTACAAAACCAAGATAAATTCAACTGGAAGCCTGAATCTCGACAGAAAGGTGTGCACAAAGTAGGTCAAAATTAATACTATTTCAGCATGGAGCTTTTAGTGAAAGACTAGTCATCGCAGATAGTACACATCAAAAGTAGTTACTACTGTGTTATAATCATCCAAGTTGGTTCAATATCTTTTTTCTACTGTCAAAGTACTGCAGACTCTTTCCAGAGGCACTTTTCATCCGAACGGGAACTAAAATACATGAGTACCTGAGAATGATCGACATTAACTTTTTTTGATCTCGAGTTTCGAGATTCATCAGTATGGGCGACGCTAATAAAAATTTATAAGCAAAAATGTAAATTCGTTTTTTTCACTAAAATACTAGATATAAATTTATAAATGGTGCGTTAATGAGGGATTGACGTGCATTCACGGACTGACATTGCAAAAGCGAATATATTTGTTCGATTTTAAACTGTAGCCCAGTACCTAAATATAAATTTAATTATGGATTCAGGCTGCAAACGAAAATTAGTTAAACTGTTTATATACAGCCGTAGAATTTACGATGATATGTCATCCTGTACTATTCATTTGATTATCATAGTTTTTAGGTCATGATCATACACGATGTCATTAGTGTGCGACAGCTTAGTTTATAAACCATTGTCTTTTAACACATTATTACGATTCATAATCCGAGTACGACAATTATATCAAATTATTGTGTTAAATTTTGAACCTTTATCATTGAATGTATTTAGTTTTATAATTTTACACATAATGATATTTAAATATTATTTTCACATATATTAGCGCTGCGTAAAACCTGATTTTATCAGCATATTGTATGTGAAGGTAGAAATGTTGTGACTCACGGCTACAATATGCTATTCTAAAATATTACATTATGGTTCTTACAAAACTTTTTTCTCTTATGCAAATAGTTTTCATTAATTTAAAAAAAATACACATATGCATCGATCAAATGCAAATTTTACAAAATTATATGAAGTATGATACTAAATGCTGATAAATTTAAAGAATTTTAAAAAATTACGCAACTTATATAATGTAAAGTAAAAATAAACTTTAATTCTGAAATACGTGTAATTAGACTTTTATGATCGCCATTTCATTAATGATATCATAATCCGTTTCAGTGAAATAGATAAACATTTTAATTTGAAAGAAATTGTATTTTTTGATAAGGTGCGTTTTTATTATAAATTATCCGAAAATCTTATCATTAATAAGTACAATGATAATCATTGTTTTTAATATAGTTTATATAAAAGTCTTTAAAAATGAGTTTATAAGACTATGGTTATATTGGCCGGATTTTAAAATTACTTATTGGCTACCATTTAAAACAGTGCTTGAATATAAATTTTTATTTTTATTTTTTATATTAAGTACTAAGTAGTTATCAATAATTATCAATAAAAAACGAAGTTAAGCTAGTAATATTTTTTTTTAATGCTGATCTAATGACTGTACAATAGCGAATTCTCTAATACTAAAATTTACCTCTCAAAATATGGCAATTACAATTAAATTTTTATTACAAATAATTCCCATATATATTTGTATACCTACAGTATTTTAATATCTATTGTTTGAGATAATTTTAATTTTCTTTCTTACATAATTTATTGGAATAAATTTTTTTTTTACCTAAAATAATAAGGTATACATTTGAAGAGAACCAATTCGAATAAAATAGAAACATTTTAATTATCAAATTTTCTTGAAATAAAAGTTGTACTTAAGTTTTTTTCTTAGCAATTAGTTAGATTTAAATAAAACTCATATCGGTCAAGGAAACTGTAACTGTACATATAATAACGTTTTTAATGTATTTAATTAAAACTATGATTAACTAGTAACATAACCTTCAAATAATAACAATTTAAAACCAACAGTATTTATGAAACAGAATATTGTTGACTATGCCAGAAATAATTGTTTCCCTCTTACACAGTTATCTTCAAACCGTGTATTTGTAAATGAACTTCTTTTATATTAAAACGATTCTCTTGATTGAAATACTGGTTTAATTTACAGTTGAAATTGGTTCGAACATAATAAGATTTCATTCCAAATTCGTTGACTAATCATTTATTCTTCCATTGCGAACAAAATAGCTTTTACCCACGGATTAAACGAGCCTACAACCACTAATTGATCATCGATTCAGCAATAATCAAGATACCATGCGGTTGCCATCAACATGAAATTTTTTTCCTTTCGGTATCAATTTTGCCATTTTTACTAACTATGCCAATCGACGTTTCTTTGTATCTTCCTTCGTTCTCTCTCTCTCCCGTGAACGCACCGATCCGCAACGTCCTCGCGCCTCATGTGAAAGGACAAGCACACGACGCACGCATCAACGCTCTTTTTTTTCTCGATGCACACGTGAAATCCGCACAAGCGCACTTTCACTTTTTACGATGCGCGTATACGCACTAAGAGACGTTCGGACGCAACATGTATGCTCAACTGAATTCGAATCAAGCTTTCCAAGTTGCGAAGGGACAGGTATAGGGTAAGAGAGCGAGAGAGGGAGACGGATACACAGACAGATGGACAGAGACAGAGGAAAGCTTGTTTTCGAACGGTTGCCGAAACGTCGGATCATCAAAACACGAGCGAGAGTTGAAGTATAAGAAAAACGTGCTTAAAGAAAAATTAATTGAATAGTACGGTCCGGTGCCACAGTATTTTCTTCTTTTTCCGTATTGAAAATAAATTTGACCACGTTTCGCACCAATTCTTCTTTTCGTTGACGTTGCAAGGGAAATTCAAATAACTATTTTATGATAGCGATCTTTTTAATCGCGAACAAACATTTCAGCAAGTTTAGAAAATATTTAATGCACTTAAGTATTGTATTTACAATAAAATTATACTAAAATAATAATTTTGCTTATATTGGATTAAATAAATTTCTGTTTATAATGAAGGTAACGTTATGGTTGTACACTGTCGAATTATACATGTAAACACAGATTAACAAGATATAATTTTTTGCCATACTTATTAAAATTATTGAATATAATAATTATTGAAGTAAAAACTGCTGTAACATTTTTATTGAATTAGTGGAGGTAATAAAAACTAAATAATGAAAATTACGACAGGGTAGGTTTTTCATATTGTGTAAGAAAGAAATTGAATGAGATTGATAAGAATCGATATTAATCTAAATTAATTGCTCATGTAAACAACTTTTACTGAATTATACGTTGCATTTGAAATGTAGGCAAATAATTTAATTGAAGGTAGTTGAACTTGGTTTTTTTTATCTATTCTTTCGCATAAACGATTAGATGATAAGATCTCAATGTGTATTGTGTTCGATTATTATATCGTTTCAATTCAAAACGGAATAATCAACAAAAGAAATTTTTTTGGTAATAAAATTCTATTTTATTATAATGAGATATCTACTTATATCTACATATAAATTCCTATAGATAAGTGCGTGAATTTACGGTTGTGACTCGATATTCAATTCTGTTACTTGCATTGAGTTATTACCATAATACGACAGTATGCCTTCAAATACATCAGGGTGTAAATACGCACATGTAGAAATTCCGAGTACTTTATCGCACAATAAAAATTCTGATTTTGACTGTTGAGATTTTGACTGTTTGTAAATGGAAAATGTATGCATTTCGTTTAAATTTAATACCGATTGACTTGGACTCGGAAACGTAAAGAGTTGCTAAAAATTATGACCCGCAATCTAATTTGTCGAACAGAATCAACTTCTGTTCCGCGATGACGAAAGACGCCCTCAAGTAAAAAGCAGGGTCGTTAAATCTTCCAAGCCATGAAACGAGCAAGCCCTCGAGATATTATTTTGCCAAGGCGTAGTCGATGAGAGTCGCCTCTGAACTTGACCCAGAAAGTGGCTGGCATCGAAGAGGAGAAAGAGGCGCGCTTAAGTCGAAAGTGAAAGAGAGACATCGCTTCCGCGCCCGGCTAAGTCGTGCATCCGCGGCGGTATATATCTGCGTCCCTTTCATATAGAACTCGCACGCCGGTTTACGATAATGGCGACATTCTTTTCTACCAGAGCTCAAATGATGTTGGGCAATCAGCGACGATTCGGCCCGCATTTTCGCCTCCGCTTCTTATGCTCGCATTGACAACGCGTGAACCAACGACTTTGACTGATTACATATTTACCAACAGCTATATCTATATCGACGAGGATCTCTCTTCGTCGATTTTTATTTTTACTTTTATCTGCGTTTTAATTTTCATCTGTATTTTCGTCTTTTTGTCAACGCCGTTTCTCAGCTTGCAAAATCGAGTACACGAACATGTGTACGCCTGCATCGGCAGCTCCTCCGAGTTATTCGCTATGTTTTTGCCTTTTCTTATTCCTTTCGCTTGAAGGATGAGTGCCGAGGATGCGGCATTAATTGTGAATTTACGAGTGCTACGTATTTTCGAGGAAAGGAAAGCGATTCTTGATTCCCAAGGCCAGCACCGCACTTCGTACATCCGCGCACAGGCACATCGCAGTGTGGTCTTTTGCACGCGCGCGTACCAGCCGCAACCGGGAACAAGTGTGAGTGCTGTACGTGTTTTGACGCGCGTTGATTCGAGGACGCTACAACGCTTATTAACATTGATTGACGGATTTCACTCGAGCGGCGCGCACTGGGACCAATTGGAGGAGATAGATCATTTGTTTCACTGTTATTCAGATTTTATTTCGCGGACACGAATTTTACGCTAAGAAAATTGTCAAGTCGAGTAAATTTTTATGTGCCACACAGTGGACCACCAGAACTCGTATATCGACGAGAATTCTTCAAACTCGACAACTGGATACTTTTTGCTCATACTTTTTATACCATTTAAACGTTAGATTGCTTAACTTTATTCGCGAAGGAATAGACAGTTTTAAATTTTTTTCCGTATGAAAGTTAAGTCTTGCAGGAAATCTCGCAGATTTCGTTAGTAATTGTTGTTAATGTTCACATGGATGAATGTAAAACATGACTAATTCGAAACGCTTATTTATTCGAAAACAATTATTCGCATTTATTTGGAATACTTTCTGTTTTCTTTATAACTTACGTGCACCATTAGTTATGCGGTAGTCAGCAATTAGAAAATCTATTTAACAAATTCTTTTAATTAATTGAAAATGCATAATTGATTCAGACAATATTTAAAATTTTTTGTTACTTTTTTAAATTAGATGATTTGGTGCAACCATCAAAATGTTTTTAAATACAGTTCAAATCAATTAGTCATATATATTAAAATACATGTGCATATTATTTTAGAATTTTAATTAGTCGTCTTTAATTGCGACCTCTCTTTACGTTTTATTAATTTAAGTTAATTGATATTAAATTTCAACGAAATTCACACATTTCGTATTAACAAACACTCAAAATCTCATCAGAATTTTGTTCGTGTAATAAATTAATCAATATATGCAATAAAAACTAACATACAAATATTGAGTAATTGATAAGTGATGTTTCTAATACTTTTTTTTTATCTATCATTGATACAATTTTTATGATTTCAATATTATTTAAAGGCGATTTATATAAAAAAACAGAAACATATAACTGTATAAATTTATAATAGTAAACATATGGATATCTTCAAAATATAAAGCGTATAAAAAAAGAAAACATGAAGATGTAAGGGTTAAATAAAATATATATACACAAATGAAACTGATATAAAATTTTCAAATATTTGAATGTAAATTAATCGTATATATAAATTTACATAAAATTTCAATTAACTATTATATATAAAGTTAAATTTCCTTAAATATTATGTATATATATCGTATAAACCTAGTCATTCATTAACACAAAATAAATCACCGATAATGCTTTATAAGTAGCTATGAAAAGAAGTTTTGCTCAAGAACAAATTTATGATTTCTAAATCTAAGATTTTTAAGTACAAATTTTATATTGATAAAAGTAATTCGATTTAAATAAAAATTAATTGAATAAAATTAAAAAAAAACATGGTTATATATAATATGAATTGAAATTTAAAAGCTAATTTACGATATGATTTGAATACAATTTAATATTTAAATAAAAATACTTGTTACATTTTTAAACTTGCCTACATAGTAATAAAGTTTTTAAAAGTGTGCATAAAGATCAACTTTAATAATTCTATGAGTTTTATGAATTATGAATAATTTTTATAAAGTATAGCTTGGTAGTTTCGGGTATAAATTAAGACTAAAACTTAACCGAAATATTTGCAAATGCATAACTGTATAACTAACTCGTGAATATATAACTGTAAATATTGAAGTAAAGAGCATATAAGTAACTTCTATTAATTAATGTTAATATTTATACAAAATAACTAGTTGCTTTGAATAGCACAAACTATGAAATTACCAAAATCATTTGGAATACTGAACAAACTATTAAAGTAATTTAACCAACAGACACTTTATAAGTTTTCAATATATTGAATTTAAAAAATTTATGCTATATTAAAAAAATTTTCATTTGTTGTATATAGGATGCTCCTAATACATGAAAGCAACTTTGCTTGAAGATAATAAGAAATCTTATTGAAAATATACCGACGAATTTTTAAATTAATTGAAAGAATGGTATTTAAGTTATCTCTAGCATCAATTTAAAAAATGGTATTTGAAGTTAAAAGCATTAAAATTTTTTACATACCATTGTAATAGCGGTGCGTTGCTTCATTCGAAACGTTCTAGTTTTGCTAATTTTGAAAGTTCATACGTCAAGTAGAACATAAAATATTCTTCAAAGTATATGTTGAAGAATGTGCAATAAAAATATCCAGTTTTAAAATATAATAGACAATTTTTAATTTGAAATTGACAAATGATAATATTTTTATTTGGAAAAGCTAAAACCAGATTGTTTTATTATCCTCCACAATTCTAAGAATTTAACCTTAAAACATCAGTTTATAAATGATTTTTAATAAATATGAAGATGACAAATTAATTTGAATTATCTTAGGTATTACACGTTAAATCTATTAATATAATATCTTATTTTTAATTAAAAATGTATTTCTCATAGTTAGGACTGTAATAAATTCTTATTTATCGATGCTAAAATCTATGCAGATCAATCGAGTCCTGTGATGTATATAAGCCGATGCCGATACACATTTTTAAAGTAGTTATATAAGACGTTCAAGAGTTATCCTGTTCAAAAATTGTTTCATGTATTATACTTTAGTTTTATTATATACTTTATATGTATATACATACTATTATAAACTTTAATGTATAAAAATATTAACTTTATTATATTTAATATCATTTTAAGAATTTTAAATATTTTCAACTCATGCATAAATTTTATAACCAATTTTATTTTCTTTAAAAATACAAAATTTATTTTCAATCGTTACAAAAATTAAACTGAAACGTAGACTTTATTTCCAAGATTATAAATTAAGAAAAACAATTCAAAATAATTTTTTAAACTTAAGAATTATGAAAATTAAGTGTTTGCAAAGTGAGAAATTCGTGATGAACATTATAAAATATAAATTAATATCGATATCATATATATTATTAATATTAATATAAATAAATAATCTTTATTAATTCGTAGGAATACGTCAACGATTAAGATTCTACAATTTTATTCATTATTAAAATATGAATTTTTAAATTAAAATTAATAATTAATAATAATGGCTAAATTGAGACAAATAATAAAATTTCAAAACTTTATGTAAGTCGACTTGTATAGTCGAACTGAATATTTAATTAAATAATTATTAAATAAAATTTCTTAAAGATATCGTTTTTAATTAAAAAATTTACATCTGATCTTATCGAAATTGTGAGATGAATTTATTGAGCAATGAATATTATTTTAAAATATTTTTTTTTAAATGGATAATATGGAATAAATATGAAATTTTAAGTTTAGCAACTGCTGATTAAACAAAATTGTGAAATTTTATAAAATAAATAATTAATTATAATATTTTCTTAATTGCGCAGCCAATCGTAAAATATTTAAATTAATGGCATCAATTACTGAAAGGTCTATTTATCTCAATAAACTATTTATAAAAATAAACGTAATCTCATAAATTATATAAATTATACAAGACAATAGTCGAGATGTGATTAATATAACTTTTTAATAATTTTGTAAAAACATGATGTCCATGTTGTTAATTGAATTAAGTTGAGAGTCGACAATTAAACGATTTATTAAAAATAATAAAATTAATATGTCCATAATTCGATGAAGAAATTAGGCTATTAATTGTAAAATAAATCTTGGCTCTATATATGGTAAAAACATTTAATAACTATTTATTGTTTAAACCTTAATAGCATCCGCATTTCGCAATGATTTACACGCATTTCTATATAAATTTTACAGAAAATTCCAGCATCCCATAATTACTCAGCGTAATTACCACGGAAAATGGCAGTACTTTTTCGCCGTATAAGGACTACTGTTAGTGAAAGGTTCTACATGGATACATCAATTTTTTTCACCTGTACACGCGCGGGCGCACGCGCATGCGCTAACCTTTGCGGTTCAATAACTTTATTATCTTATCTTGTAATCAAATTTATTGCATTTTGTAGCAACCAATCTTCTATTGGTCTTTATCATCTTACCTGCGCGCCACTTCAAAATTTTTCTCTCACCTAACCCATGACGCAACGCATAGCACTCCGCCAACTTTTCGCTCGATTACACGCAACAATGGCCCACTAATTGTGATAAGAAAGAAACAAAACAGAGAAAAAAAGAACTTGTTCTGAACTGCACGCATGCGAGCTTCCGAAAAAAAGAAAAAAAGTCGACAAGACGGGACTGACATTTATGAGCTGCATTTATTAACCAAAAAAAGCGGCGCTTTGAATATTATGTATGTATTTGTCTCGTCACGCCCACCAGAGAAAAAGATTCAAGTGCGGTGAAGATTACGCGAGCAGAAAGTCATGTCCTTAGGGCGTCATTCTTCATTTTTCTTCTTTCTCATTTCGTTTTGTGACCCTAAGTAATCGCGGAAAGTAAAAAGTTTGAGCAAACGACTAAGTTACGATATATTGAGAGTTTGGCAACATGAAATTGGTGAAGATTTTATTCGATACGAGGCATCGCGAACTATACCGGTCAGAGATTAAGAAACCTACAAGCGGTCCATGGAAAATGTAAGCGAGTGCGTTGAATTTCATAACAGAGTGCAAAAATCCCAATGGATGGGAAAAGATGGCGCACACGACTTTTATTAAGCGGTACTAAGTGAATTTTCGTGGAACTGCAGTTAGACGATTACTCTAGGCTGTTTATTTTCTTTAATGCTTACGTCATATAAAGTATGCTTACCTTATCCTAGATGCTCATGTGCAATTAGAAGAAAATAATTTGATCTATCTAAGGTTGTGTGCGTGTTGAGCAACGTTTTTACATCTTCTGTTGTATCTTTCAATTGAAAACGTAAGTTGATAAAAATAGAAACGCACTAACATTAAACAATAGAGTGGAATTATACTAAATAAATTTTTCTTGCTGCTAATTGATTTTCTTTACTTAATAATACGCTGAAAATTTTTCCAGGTATACAAATAATCAATTAAAGCTTTTGATCATATGCTACGCAACGTTATATTGATTTTTTTAAATTAGAACGAAGTTACTTCTCATATCACTACAATACAATTACAATTAGTACTTTTTATACAACGGCATATTACTTTCTAAAATATGTAATACCTATCTAGTAAATAATGTAAAATGAGCAAAAATTAATAAGTTTATGCGATACAAAAGATTCATTCGATTTTCCACTGTTATAGTGATTTATATCGAATTAAAAAAAGTAGCTCATAAAAAAGAAGAACAAATTAATGATTTTAACAAATTCTATAATGTTTCTACGTAAAATAGTTTCCTTGAAATGATCTTGAAAACTATTATGCATTGAAGTAATATAATGGAAGCCATCAATCTATTGTAATAAACGAGGAAATTGAACAAATAAATTTTAAGGATTACATAAGTGATGAAAATATCCGTCATCGATACATATTGAATGTTGTATCTGGTCACTTTCGATCTCTTTTGACGATATCAACTTTCGATATGCATGTAGGTATACTTTCTCGTTATGAACTTTAACAGCAATCTTTTCATATTTCTCAGTAGGTAAATGTGATTAATTCTTATACCCTATCACAACATATATTTGTTGAAGATAATTGCATCAATTTATTACGGAAATTTATCGGTTTAAAAGGTTTATATGTAATACCATCGTACTGTACACTAAAATGAAATATAAGTTTAAATTGCGATACGAATCAAGGTATTGCTTTTTTTCATACTCCACTTTATTAAAGTTTCTTCTTAGAAATTTTTTAATAACTCGAAGATAAACATATAGTTTCAAACTATAACCTTTCGCGAATAACTCCGTAACTTCAGTTGTTATTTTTAAGAAATAAGTCTATCATTAATATAATACGTTTATATATATTGCTATACACTTTTTCAAGCTATCAAAAATTAGATAATTATATTATTGGTTAAATTAAATTAACTTTTCATTAATGTGATATTTTTTAATTAATTTTTTTTTATGTTCTTGTTGATTGAAAATAATTGCATACTAATCATATCTAATATTTACTCGTAATAAAAAGATACTTTTTCATCACACCGATATCCAGTACATTACTTAATGAACATTGAGTTATTCACAAACTTGTTCCCCAAATATCGTTGTGTAATATTTATATAGTAATGGCAGTGAGTCATTATCTGAGCTCGTTTCGAGATAAAATTAAAAGTTAAATAAACTATTGTTTAGCCTTTATTAAAATATTTGAATTTCAAACTATCATTGAAAATTGTATAAGAATATGGAATTCTCTATTAAGAATAAATTGAAGAATTTCCTTTTTCCATATTTTTTATTTAAACTTGCATCGACAGTAAATTACAGATCATCAACATTTTGCAAATACAGTTCTCTATTATAATTTATGGTTGTATAAAATTTGTCCGGTTAAAAAGTAAAAGGTAAATTTATTTCTCAGATAGACCGCGTAAACTTTTGTGTCTCTTTAGCACCTTGGCACTAAACCATTAATTTTCTAGTAAATAGCTATTTGAAATTTTGTACCTACTAATTACTTTTATTTTTTAAGAATTTCTTAATTTATAAATTTATATGAGTTTCTTACAAATGCTAAAAATATTTATCAAACAGTTGAGTTTTTTTGTTTTTTTCTTGCTGCTACAATATTATTATTATTGTTGTTATTATTATTATTATTGTTATTATTATTATTATTATTATATTATTATTATTATTATATTATTATTATTATTATTATTATTATTATTATAGTCGTTAATGTTGTTATAAGAATTATTATTTGTCACCTATATTTATTATTTTAATAATTTTTAATTAGATCTAACACTTTCTACAAAGATTAAATGCGTATGAAAATAAACTCTATTAAACATGATTTATGAATAATATCTAAATGTAAAATATTCAAATCGTTGTGGTAATTTTATAGTTATATAATAGCAAGTGACATGGGATGAAAGATGAATCTTCTTTTAAAATAATGATTAATATAATAATTACATAATATTTTAATCATGAGTTTTAAATCTTATTTAAATTTTGACCTTCATAGTAAATGTAGTTTAATTTATATCAAAATAAGGATTAACAATATGAAAATGTGAAAAAATTTAAATATTAATTATCATAATACATATTTTCATAATATTTCGATTTCAATTAAAGTAATAATAAATTAGTTTTTTTTTTTAATTTCAAAAGTGTAAGCTATTGGAAAGCAGTGTAGACATAATTTCCGAAATTGAGATTGTTGTGAAAGTTTTTTAATAGTTTTATTTGTATTGTACAGACACATTTTAAAAATACAATCTATTTGGAAGATATTTGAATTGTGTTTCTTTTTTGTAAATAATTTTTGAATAAAAAAAGTTTTAACTTAAATAATTATTACCAAATATAAATGTATTTTACATTACTCAATTTAATATATTTGGAAAATAAATATTTAGTTATTCGACTGCAAGTTAGAAATATCACAAAAGAAAAGAAAATATTATTTCTATTGAAATATAGAAAAGATATCTTTTATAGAATAAGCATTTCAAGAAAAATAAACATTACTTTTAACTAATGTATCTAGAACTACTTATGCAACATACAATACACTTTTAGACTTATTATTCTAAATTATTTATTACTATTACATTACTTACTTTAAAAATTAATCAAAATTAAATAAGGAAAAAATTACATATAATTTAAATAATACTCAAATAAAATTTGTATATTTGTATATAATTTGTATATAAGTCTCGTTTGAAACGGTTTACTTGTGTAATTAACATCATATTGAATTTAGTGTAAAATTTCTTTTAATATTGACTCTTATTTTAATTAAGCATTATTAATACAAATCAGAGTTAGTTTAAAAATAAACTTGTTACCTACGAGAGATATTAATTAGAACACTCTTTTAAAATAAACTCAAGAATTTCCTGATTAACTAATAATATTTTCCGACAGAGTGCTTAATCTATCATGCAAATTTCTCGTTAGTGCACGCCTCATGTTTATTCTTCAATCTAAATACAAAAGAAAGAAATTTTGTTATTCTTTACGATAATTTTACTTGCTAGATTCAGCTCCCTCTTACCAATCACTAAATTAACACACAAATAATTTGTTCATTTAATTTGCGCAATACCGAATTTACTGGTTTCAAGATGCTACTGATAAATAAAGAAGTCTTATCCACGTAACCATTATCGGATTCTTACGTTGTTTTTTAGTTCTTGATTCTTTACCATTTTAGAAGTCACTCACGTAAAATGTAATTTACACTTGCTATTTATGTTGCGTCCTTATTCGCACTTTCAGGGATGCGATTTCTTAATGTCACTGAGTGCATCATCGCGCAACGATTGAGTAATTACACGGTAAAAACTGTGATCGAAAACTGTCTTGTGCCTAGCTTTGTTCAACGTAGATATCATTTCTTAAAGCAGTGAATAAATAATTTTTTTCAGACGTATACTTAAGCCTTTTCTTTGTTGAGCGGATGAATAATTAATTCCATAATAATTGATGCAGCTTATACAGATGAGTTATAAATTTCTAAGCTGAATATATTACTTTCTGCAAATTTGATGCGTGTTTGCACGATCGTAAATACGTGCGTGAAGTTTTTTTTTTTTTTGATCTAAGTACTAACAACTGTGAATAATTTTCATATCGATTGTGTTTAGTTGAAGATTTTATATATTTACTAAACGGAGCTAATTGTGAAAAATTAATAAAAGTATTCATTTGATTCGATTGTGAAAACCATTGATTGTACATGAAAATAGTTTTACTAGTTCGTATCGTTGTTCATTGTTTCATGCGTGATAAAATAAAATAAAAAGACGAGAAAATTAAAATATCTATGAATTAAAATATTTATTAAAAAGTCAAACACTTATACATAAATATAGAAAACAATATCACTCATTCGATCAAAGAAAAATAAACGATATATAATAATGAAAGTATCCGAAAACGCAGTAAATTCAAAACTTGTAAATGTTCGATTTATAAAAATCTGCCACGGTTTCAGTACAATTGCGAAAACATTTATCAAAATAATAGATAATTAACTCTCCGATGCGAAGCTTCGCTTTTGAATCAATACACCGCGCAAGCAAATCGCGAAACCGCAAACGCCGGCTCTAAGAAGGCATGCTTAAAGAAAAAGAAGCAGAGGAGCCGATCCAAGAAGAGACCTTAATTTGTCTTGGAATACCGAATATCATCGGGAATATAAAAAAGAGAACTTCACTGTTTTCTCCACACAAGGGCGAATAAAGAAAGAAAAATCCAAAAAATCTTGCACAAGTGCACTGTTAGTCACTGAGCCTTCCTTTAAAAATCGGCGTTCGAGATCCCAGGCCAGGCAGGCAAGCCAGCACTCACCTCCTCCTCCGGCTCCTCGTGTACCATGTAGGCCGACGTCAGTGCGACCAGGAAGACGAGGACGAGGCAGCAGACCGAGATCCGCTTCATGGCTAGGTCGCATAAAAACTGATCGGCAGTCCGGACAAAGATGATTGTTCTTCCTCGCTTCTTTTCTTCCCGCGTTCTCTCCAACCCCCCCAGAAACGTAATCGGAGAGTGAAAGAAAAGGAATGCAAAACGAGAGTTGAAGGTAGAATCAGTGGGGTAGATAAGAGGAGAGTGGACGATAAAGAAGGATGTATGTAGAAGCACGGGTGCACACAAGAGTACAGAGAGTAGTTGCGTGCGATCTCCAATCGCGATGCCGCGCGCACAATTGGCGCGCGAAACGACGAACCGGTCTATAAGAGGCGCAAACCGATCCCACGCTAACCCCTGGCCAATCGCAAGCAGCTCTCATTGGATGATCTTCCGCGCGCGCGCGCGCGCGTCCTTTCTACCACCGCCAAGTGCCGCGCCGCCGCCGTCGCTCCGCTGCTACCGCCGTCGTCGTCGACGTTCCAGCCGCCACCACCGCCGCCACCGCCGCCGCCGCCGCCGCGGCCGTACCTACATCATCTCTCGGCGTATTCCCAGCTTTTTCCCCGTCTCCCGGAGGAGACTCCGCCCCTCCCGTGTCATCCGCGTACTCGCGATTTTCTTCGAGAGCCCTTTCCCTCTTCGCAGAGGACGCCCGCGTCGATCGTTGCTCGGATTCTTGATTTGGAAGCCGAACCTCTCGTCTGTATGTGCCCTTCCTGAGCCGAGGAGAGATCGATGGATTCAATTATTCCCCCGGCAACAGACCATCCAATACTCCAGATACCTGTAGTCTACTCTTCGATTGTCAATCCATATCTTGCTCTTTGTTCAGCCTTGGATGGCGCCGTTAAAACTTTGCACCGATAATCTACGAGGAACTTCGCGGTTATTACTAGGTATTACGTTTTCACCGTGGTGATAATAAGCTGAAATAGCTAGCCGATGACTGAATATGGCGGCTTCGCGGCTTAGACGTGGTGCAACAGTTCATTTGGAGTTTATGAGTATCTCGTAGTTGTTATTTAGCAAATATCGCTTTTTCTCAAACTATAAAAGAAAAGCAATGATTTTGCCCCAGGAAATGCAAGATTATCCCTGGATGTGTCAGTTTGCTGCTGGCTGAGGTACAATTTGGCCAGTATGCCCCTTGATTGTAGCCCTGACCATTATAATTGTGTCGTTGTCAGTAGCAAATTGCAGCAAAGCCAAAGTGCGCTAAAATTATCGTGAGATGAATTGCAAATCGTGTGTAGTTATTACCAAAAACTTTTAATTCTTATCTATTAGACGGTGTACAAACTATCTTAAAATTATTCGGCTTTTGGCACTATCCTACACTTTAACACTGTTGTAGAAATGTTAAAAATTTAGTAAACATATTAATTAAATTAGGAATTCGCTCACTTGGGAAGCTGCTCTTAAAAAATGATTACTGCTATCATAGTTTATATCTACAATTGATGACTCACAAATTGCATTCAATTTTAAAAGTAAATTTCTTACTGCTTTTAAACTTCCATTCGGATAAAACATTGCATAAAAATTATCTAACAGTATGAAGTAAGAAAATATACAATAAATGTTTAGGTTTAAAAATTTATGGGTAGCTACTTTTTATAAGCTAACTATAGTTATATTTTCACTATACATTTATTTAATGTCGGCCGTCACTAGCAATAGTAATGATAATAATTATTGAAAAGAAAATTTTTTATATACTCAATTAAAACCTTCTATTGTGTTGTCGAACCCATCTCCTTTTTTCTAATCGGTACACTTAATTGTTGGTATACTTTTTTATACACTTTTGTGAAATACACGAAACTGCGATTGCCAGTTGTTCTAATTTTGGAAAATGAGAGTTTTTATGCGCATAGATTTTTAAGGTTTGATAAAAAATATTTATGTTTTTCTAAATCGGTAAAGTAATGTTTACACAATATAATTCAAATCATCTTTTGAAAACAATCTCGTTCAATTTTGGGCCACCCAATGATTCGTATTTTCGTATAATAATAATCAATTTCTGAACTGATGTAATTAGAGTTTTGAAGATAATGCTGCAGGTGATTGACAGTATTTTTCGAATGCTATAGCTACCTGTATAATATTCAATTGAGATTGCCATAATATAACAGACGTGAAATCATTATAATGAGACAGGTTTTTGAAAGCACGTAAGTTCGATAAATATATTAAGCGGGAGTGAAAATTTGTTATTTTTTTCAAATTCAAGAAATGAATTTTGTGTTTGCATAAATACCATTCATTAAAATGCGTTCCGAAAAGTAATACGAAAATTTTACGTACGTGCTATTTAATGTATATGAATACTTGCTTTGTTCGCTTGGAAGCCTTTATAGAATCAGTAATTGAGCATATACTATGAGCAGAGAATATCAATGGTTGATAGGATGAGTTTATATTTTGTTTTTGTTATCAAGCAAAGATAATCATTTTTTTTTTTTTAATCCTTAGAATTGAAGAGATGATCGTGCTGTTACTACATACAGGAAGTTTTTTTAAATTAGCTAAAATAAGTTTTGATAATTAATTAATGGAATAATGAACAGTAGCATTTAACTCATTAGATAGTTAATGCTGTTTGATTTTTGCTTCTAATTACCCATTATTCTCGTTATATTCGTGCCAACAAACAATAACTTAAATATGTAAATTTTTTTATGCTAGCGTCAAATTGTTGAGTGTGAAGTAAAAGTACTATAAGCGTTGAATTTGTATTTCCTTTATCTTGCATTCCGGATCACCACAATACGGGTTGCGCTAATTTCGCTGCTTTCTTGAATAGCGTGGAAAATTATGATTATGAGAACACACTTCTTTCATACGTGCATAATTTAAAGAGATTATTTCGTTTACGCCAACACGAGCATCAAATTATTTTTTTCATTCAAGTAAAACAACCGAGATAAAAATAAATGTTACAACCGCACATAAGTTTATAACGAAACATCAATCGATGAATAAATTTTCTTATTTTTGTTATCATTCTTATGTATGACGTATTGAAAGGTATTTTTAGTAAAATTGATTTAGCGCGAACATTTTTACATTATACTTCCACGTGCGTCGGTAATAAATTTAAAATGATATTAGTTGTAGCAATTTCGCGTAAAAAGTGAATTAATTTATGTTGTGCAATATATCCAAAAAAAATAGCTTGTACGTGTGCATTTAAAATGTTCAAAATCATCAATATTCTAAACAGGTATTCCGCATAAGAATTCCAAAGTAATTAAAGGTAGCATTAATTTGTTTCGAAAAAACTCTTTTTTCCTATTTGATGTTAAATAAGGAAAAATGAAAAAACATTTTATTAGACACCATTATTCGGTTACACTATCATCCACTTAATTTAATACCAATAATCTGTCGGGCAAATGAATTTTCTAACTCACATGGAAATTTAGATAGCCTTAAATAATTTGATACCTTTTAATTGATACTATCGATGAATCACACTTGCCTACAATAATTTACATAATTTTAATTAATTACTTCAGCAGTTTTGATAACATGATCTTCATAACTAGCAATCTAAAGTTGGAGTAACCATATGCAGATTAAGTGCAATTAAAACACGAGTCATTACTTTACATGGCATCAAAACCGGCAATGCAAAAAAAACTTGGATTTTTTCCCTACGTTTCGTATATTACGATTCTGCTCTCAATTTTCACGAATCGCTCGGCCTCGCAGCTTGATTTATTTATTTATTAATTATCACTCTTATTATTATCGTGTTGCGTGATTTTCGTTTTCGGCTCTCCTCTTTCTTTTACTACCGGCACTGGTAATTCAACATGGAGAGAAATTACTCCCTTCGTACGTAACGCAATGTTTGTGTTTCGTGACAAGAGAGCAGAATGCGTGCAGAGCGCGAGACAGGTCTTACGCTCCCGAAGCCGATGGAGAGAGAACTTTCGTCGAGTAATGCGCGAGCCAACGACTGATTACGATTATTACCCAGTCGCCTTTATTATTAAGGGTGTCAAGTAAATTTTTGGTCGTTTCTTATTCGTTTTTCATTTGCGTCAGATCAACATAAAGAGAGAGAAAAATGATGTAAAAGAAAGACAATGAGGGATTGCGCGATTGAGTGGGAGGGGGACGTAACTGCTAATTGTATATTATTTCGCTTGACGTTGGAATTAAAAGATTTAATTTTCTGGTATTTTGACACTTACTTGACGGAACGATCGAACACCAAACGATTCACTTAAACTTCGATGTAAAAAAATTTTCCGTGTGTCAAAACTTGATTGATTGATGGTTCAATGAATTATACTTGGATTATCTATGATAAGGGTAAAGGTCAAGTCTAATAATTATGACAATGGACTTTTTAAATGTCCTAATGGTAACAAATTTTTCATTATTACGCAACCGCCTATGGACATAGACATCAGAATAAGAAATTTATAAAACTTTGACGCTCGTTTTTACAAATAAAAATGCTCGGCACAAACTCACAGTGCATACAACTCGGTACAGCTCCCATGTGGATAAGTATTACTAGTAACTGCTTGATAATTAAGAAGTTACTACTTAACAAGCACAACGATTAGCTCTCGTATTTTAAAAGTACTTACTTAACAGTCTGCGAACAAAAATCATTTCTTTGACATTTTCACTGATTATTAGTTACTATTATTACAGAGTTAGTAAATACTGGCAGCCTTAAGTCAATTACTTCAAATACTAATTGTGATAATATTAATTCCTCGATCGTTGTAAGTCTGAAAATTACTAATTTTGCTTTTTCCAATTTTATAATAATAAAATTAATGGCTGTGGAGCAACAAATAATTATTATATTTGTTTAAAATTACAATAACTATTTCCTATATGTTTATAATTACTAAATACTTGACGTTATTTAACTAAAAAAATACAATTACGCTTGTAATATTTTAAAATATTATTAACATTTGTAACAGGTTCAAAGTACATCAGCTATTGATTTGTGCGTTTTATATTTACATATTCATATTATGAAAATTGGATTTCTTTTGAAAATATTTAACAACTTTTCACATAGAAGTTTCTATTACAAGTGAAGTTGTAATTCGAAAAAATAAAGATTGATTATTACAGATGAAAAGCCAAAATAATGGTAGATTACGCGTTTTCCTTAATACGAATTCTTTGAAAAATTTTGTAAGTATTTTTAATAATAATTTCAATTAATTATATCAATTCATTTGAAATACATTCAGTTATAAATCAGTTATTATTTACGCATTGTGATAAAGAAAGAAAAGAAGTTGCAGCAAAAGAAATTTTAAAAGTTGCATAGTAAGATCAAGTCCGTTAAAGTACGCGTAAACTTATATAAAAATAGTAGATTGAAATTTGTACGTACGGTGCGCGGTAAAAATAACGAATACATGCCAATATAAATACTGTATTTTATTATGAATTATTATGACAGAACATATTTTTAGCAGTAAGTTCTTACCAATAATAATGATCTCTGCTAGTAGTAAATAAATTGATCTATACTTTCACTTCAAGGCAGCTTCTTTCTTTTCAATAGAAAATTAACTTTTTAAAAGTTATGTAATATTAAATGTTTTATCATTATTTATTAATAATACAAAAAGCAAAATATGCTTTAACATTACGATCAAATAAAATAAATAAAATAATTTTTGTATATTTAACATCACATGCAACATCCAGAAAATTCATTTTCAAACGATACGTATATCATCATTTCCATAAATATTAAAATACACAAGTTATAAATTACTTGAAATTTTTCACCATGAAAACCAATAAAGAATGTAGAAATAAAATTATGTTTCAATATTTTATTTATATTTATTTTAGTCGTATCTCGTGCAAATATGGTGTTATTGATTTTTCTTTGATGATCAAAAATTGATGATTTCTTTTTAACTTGATGTCCTTGTAGATTTTATAAAATCAGACCTCTCGGTAGTTACTCGTACCCATTCTCTTAATTTTACTTCCTTTTAAAAATTTGCGTTGTTTTGCTGTTAATAATTAATGTTTTATACAATACTTTCAAGGTTACACAAAAGAGATATTTAGTTAAACATCAGGTATTTATGGAATATTGCAATAAGTTATTAGATAACCAATTCGTTTATATTATATTATTATTTACTCGTATTTTTAGTCGTGTTTTTTAATTATAATTTTGAATATTTATAAACTTAAAAATATTTGAATTAAAAAAATTATGGATGGAAAACTAATGCATGATAACTTTCATTCTATTCAAGACGAGTACTACGTTCGTTTTACATGCTCCAGTAAGATGGAAACTTGATCTGTATAAATTGCTCATTGCTTTCATGTTACATAAGGACTATAGATCCTATTTTATTAAGAGGTAAAGTTTAATTAGTATAATCATTACAATTAAAATTTAGACATTGAAATTATATTGCTTGCGTAGATATATACTAATATCTAAGTGTTAATTTGTCTAATAACCATTCAATATATTATTAAGTATCGATTTTAATTAGTCTTCACTATGGTAGTCAAAATTTCAATTATATGGATTCAAACTTAGATTATTTCAAATTTACATTCTCACTTAGTAAGCATAACGCAAGTATCTTTTTGATTTCAAAATAGAAGTTAAAAAGATATTACAACAAAGTCAATGACTCCATTTACAAACTTGTAGTGTTTCTAAAAATTCGTATTTTTCACGTATTTATCTACTAGATCTTCAAATATTTAGATTTTATGCTTTTTATTAATTAAAAACTTTCGTAACGATATTTAGTTGAAATATTGAATAAATCTTAATAAGAATAAGATTTCGATCATTAAGCAGTAATAGGGACTTTTTAAAATCTTTATTTTATGTACGTGATCACAAAAAATATTATTTTGCACAAAAATTTGTAAATGTTAATTATAAAAATTATAAAATTTATTAATGATTATTTAAGCAAATATACATATGAAATGAAATAGAAATATTTAATGTTAACTAGCACGTATATATCACAAACTCGATATTATAATCAAATTAATTTAATGAAAATAATTTATATTAAGGTCTAATAATACAAAAATCTTCATGAAGTAATTGCTATACATCAAGAATGACTTTTAAAACTACAACTCTATTCAATCAAATTTTTAAATTTTGTTAGTCTAATTTATTGAAGGATTGTCATGAATGTGACAAGTGACAAGTTCGTTTATTAATGAAATATTTTTTTTAATTAACTCTTGAACTTTTATCCGTACGACAGATTTTCTCTGAAAATCTGACAGCATGTATTTAACATGATTCTATACGACTAATAAAAATACATTTTTGACTACGTGAAAGCTCAAACAATATAAATCATAAAGTTCTTGATTGATGTATAATTAATATACTAAAGTATTTAATTCAATTTTTTATCGTGCAGAAACAATGAATGCATTAATTATAGTTTAATTTGCAATTAAAATTTGTATTGGATATATCTTCGACTCAACTAGAAGTAATTTTATCTACTTTCGTCATTTTTTAAAAAATTTCTTTAACTTTCAATTTATTGTTATAAAATATTACCGTAATGTTTCAATAAAAATATATAAATTATTTATTATATAAAAGAATTATTAATTTAAAAAATTAATTGCAATAGCACCTATTATTTAAAAATTAACAATAAAAAGTAAATTACAAAATATTATGTGTCTATTACATCTTTTAATCGTCGTTTAATCAGATAAAAGTCTCATTTTACTCTACAGATTATCTGTAATATAATAAGATAATTAAAAACGTGTTATGTTTCGTATGCAGTTTGTGATATCAAGTTGACTACTAGAAATAATAAAATAAACAAAGTCTTAAATTGTTGTTGATTTAATATTAGATTGAATTATAGATTTTTCTTACATTTTCAAAATTTAATTATAATTTACAATTTATTAGTAAGCCTTAAATTATTTAAAAATATGCTACATTATTTAGATATAATTTTTTAAAAATTGTAAGTATAAGTATCCGGTTTAGGGCACGATGCCGACTAAATTCTAATTTGTAAAAAAATGGCATACTTCAATATTTATTCAATTAAAATTACTCATTGTGTTTGATTTTTAATTCATAAATTTTAACTGGGCGCTTCGTAGATTCATACATCGTATTTTACACACAATACTAAAGGAAAGGTGTGCTTTCATAAAATAACATACACAGAGCAAAATTTTTTGTGCATATCTCTCTACTCGTTCATGATTAACAAGCAGCTTGAAACGCATCGACACGCATACTTGTTTCCACGTCTCATTTCTAGGTGTGTTAATATCTGCCTAACAAAAGCTACTTCATGCTTTGTAAGTTAATAAAGGCGCGGTGGAGGCAGCCAATGACGTCGAAACAACATCGGTGACAAAATAACCCCACCCACCCATTTTTCACGCATTGGTACGCATCTCACGTACTCATTTGTGGCAACGCAAGAGTTATGTGGTTCGGTGTGCAGATAAAAATGAGAAAGTCGTTCGGTTTTGAGTTAAGGCCGCGAAGCTTGACCAGCTCATTATGAGATTTCGATATGTATGTGTGAATTCTTTCGCCTTCAATAAGACACGTGGATAAACATATATAGATGCATTAAATAATCCAATAAAAATTGGTAATGGAAAGTTATCTAATGAAACAATGTTTAAATTTAATAATGAAATTGTATAATCTACTGGAATATGAAATTAAAAAGAGAAATTATTGGGAAAAACGTATGATAATCTATGACTCCTATTAATAGTTTTGTTATCAATTAATAAACAGAACACTGTTCAAGTATAAAATTTGAATTGCATTTTAAAATATTAGAATTTTTCTGATAAGTACAGTCGACTTCTTCATGATTGAAAAAATATTTTTTCAGAGAATCACCTTAAATACTTTTTATGCTATACACGATTATTTAAGTTAAAAAGAGATGTCATTTAAGTAGGTACTTTCATTGTTATGGTCCTTTCAAATTTTTGTGGCTGACATGAATATAAATGAATTACTTTCATGCAGATAGGCAACTTTCAAACTATCCACTCTAAAACATTAACGAATTCTACCCTAAATAGAAATGTACGTGTGCGTTACTTTTATTAATACATATAAGAGATTTATGTCAACCTAATAATAACTTATTAAAAAATGAAACAAAATTATTATGTACTATTAATTTATAATACGAGCCATGAAAATATTTATTCAGATTTAATTTTAATATTACATCAACATATCTACTTCGATAAATGAATAGGAGTTTGATTTATGATTTGATGACATTTTATAAAATAATATAATTTTCATTCAGACACTCTTTTGCAATGTCTTATTTTCAATCATATTCTTAATAAAAATAATACGCACGAGCGTCAATCAAGTTGAACCTGCCTATGATATATAAACTATCATTTCTTTATGTGATTATAAATATTTACTAAAGAAAGTAAAATTTTGTTACGCAATAGTGCAAGAGTTCATAATTTATCACTCAGATAATCTGCTTGAAAGTGATAATTATAAATTAGGATTGCAACATTTTTAATAATTTAATCTAGTAGACTAACCATACATTCAAATATTTGAAAGTAAATTGAATTTTTATTTAATTTTATTCGACGTTCGTTATAATAGATGCAAAAACTCATGTATTAATTATCGAGTGAAATAAAATCAGAAATTTAGCGAGCATAAAGAAATAAACGAACTACTCAAATATTTTGATGATTGTTATTTCAGTTTTTTTCAATAAGATAAATGGTTTGTCTGGAAATAAATGGGTCATTTCTTATTGCGATGATAAATGTTGAATGCTATATAAAAAAAATAATAGATTTTTGTTGTGCTATTGAAAAAGTATTCTTTGCTTTAAGGAATCCAAACACACAGTCGCCTTTAAGATTAAAGGCTTACTTAAACGTGATTTATGAGAAAACCAAAATCTCTTCTGTCTAGGTGCCCGCGTTATTTGCATATCAGGACACCACCACAAGTCGACAGACCAAGTCTCAACATATATGCAACCGAGGTTCAAAATGAAAAAAGTCCCTGACACAGTATGATATTAGACGACTCGACGGTATTCAAATCATCTTTCGAAATGGCTTTCCACCTACTCTTTTTATGTCTATCTCTATGCGAAACAATAACAGACAAAACGAAAAAACTGAAACATAAGGTCTGGAGTTCGCGGTACGTTACCTTTAAAACGTTCCATCATTGTCATCATCTTCGTGCATTCGGTAACCGCCGTAATCGTTGCCGGGTGTGGGCAATTGTTGTATATTACACCTATATATTCTGCATTCTTACGGTTGCATTACATAATTTTGTAGTGGCTGAGCATGTGCATCTATGGAGCAGTCGAGTCGTTTCGAAAGAATTGAAAAAAATACGATATTTTTGGAAAATTATTTCGACAGTGAATTGAATTCCGGATACTTTTTTCGGATAATCTTGAAAATTGTTTGAAATTCGTTCGCAAATTAAATGGAAACTGCTCTCTATTGCACCATCGGTTTGCTAAGATCTTGTCATATTCGCAAATATCAGTTTGAGCTCATTTATGTTATTTTTTTTTTTTAACACGGAATGATCCACAAACATACAGCATTTATTAATATTTTATAACTTCATTTACGGATAATGAACACAAAATAGACAATAAATTGTCAAATTCCAATATAAACGATGAATTTATTACTCTCACTTTTTATTCGAATGAACTTTTTCGAGACATAAACAGTTTAATAAATACATTTTGTAAATTCCGTAACGTTATTCAATTATTCGATAAAAATAAGAATAAATACTTTAAACCACTTCCTATGTTAATTTAATATGTCAATTTAAGAATAAGGCTGAAAAAAAATTAATGTGTGTACAATGAATCAGCAGAATCGATACTCAATTTTTACACGTTATTAAACCATGCCTCATAAAAGTATTATAATATAAAAAAATCAGAATTGTTTCTAATAAATAAGACTCTAAAAGGATGGTTATAAAATAATTTAACAATGTTTGGTAAAAAAAATTGATCTCTTATTCGTGGGGAAAGTTGATAATTGAGTATCTATAAATAAGTATCTAGTTTGGCTAGACGGCGCTTGACAAGGTGCAGTGTTCATTTAAGTAATTATATAGATATACTGTTGACGTTGTGTTATAAAATTTAATTACTGGTTCGAAAATTTCACATTGATACGTGATGTTCCAGTCTGCTTTAATCGAAGCCTTTAAAAATTCAGTGTTATCAATAATACTATTTCTCCATTTCCTCATAAAGATTTCTAACTACGAGCAAATCTTAACTATAATTCACTTGTCTTTGTTTTTGCGAAAACTGTTCGCAAGAAAAATAACGATCCCTTCGTTTCTTTTGGATAAGTAGGGTTCCACTTTTATAAAAAAGAATTCTTCAGTCCCTATCAGGAGTCATTTTATTTTATAAGGATTCCTTCTTTTACGATCGTAATTGTACTAATTAGCCGTTTTTACGTGGATTCTTCGATAACCTGTTGTTATCAGAACACGCATGTTTCCCAGTAGACAAGTACCTTTGTAAAAAGTCCTCCCCCTCTCTAATTTTCTCATACCCCAGTGTTCCTGAACTTTGCGAGTTACACGTATGCGTCGCCGACTCAAAGGCTTTCAAAAGTAATCGTAAAGTGGTGTATAAATCGATGTCGAAAAGGTAAGCTGTTGCTATTACTGCTACCGGTGCTACTTACGCTCCCGCTAAAGCCGTTGCTCGCCACCAGCGGTTAATGGCTTGTACTACGTGCACGTGTATGCGCGCGCGCGCACAGGGATCCAGAAAAGCGAGCCGCGCGCGCCGAGAATATGTCAAGCGGATCGTCACGACCGGCTCGACGACGAGTGTAACTGTGCGATAGCGGCAAGGGGGCGGGAGGGGGATATGCGCGCCGGGCCGATTGATTAGCCGCACTCGAGACGAAGCGGGCCAGAGGAGGGAGGCCGAAGTTTCGAAAACGCTTTCCGCCTTAAGGATGCCATCGTGCAATACCTGATCACCGTGGCCGCGTCACTCTTGCTCAGACTACGTGGAACGATTTTTAATAATACATGAGCAGCTGATCTGACACATCGGGCCTAGGCAAACTGGAATTGTTTATTTTTAAGAAACCAAAACAAAAATATCCAAGAAAGAACGGTACCTAAGACTTTATTATAGCACGCACATATATTTATATAGTTGATGCTGCGGTTTTATGAGCGGCCGCGGTGATTATTTTACTTGGTTCACATTGCTAAAGCTCCTACCGTTTTGTTCTTCTCAAATCGAGTGGAAAAATTTTTTTTTGTCTTGAGAGATGAGAGATACGATAACATCTGATCCAACATTTAATCGTCGCAGTTTTATTTTTTATTTTTTCAATAAATTCGATTAAAATCAGTTGTCCGCTCAAACATTTATAATTAAAAACCTTAAAGAAATGCAGATGAAAGGAGTATGTATGCGTTTGTTGCACTTGACAATTGCTAGATATACAATGTGATGTTCCATTATTTTTCTAGCCCATATATCACTATTAAAAGATCGAGTATTCAGCTGTTAATATTTGAAATTTGTAAAAGTATACAACTGACCTTCATATCTTGCAGATTTATAGTATAGATTAAAAAAATATTAAATTTTCTCAATAGTGATAAATTTTATGCAAGAATAATAATGTATTTATGCTTTTCAAAACGAAAGGTAAAAAATAGAAAAAACGAACAAACTTTCTATACAAATAATAATTAATAATTAATAAAGATCATTAATAAATAGAGAAAATATAAATTTGATTCTGTAACGTAAGTATAAATTATATTTTGCTATTTTAATGTGTGTTTATTACCATTTTCTTTCGTGTAAAATAATGCTTTAAAGTAATTAAGCGTAATAATATATAATATAAAGGTAGAAAACTAATAAAATATATCAAATAATGCTTCCAATAATATTATAATTAATTTAAAAGTAGATAAGTGAAGGATGTTTGAAGTATTTAAGAAATGTCTTATACGAAACTGTAAATTTAAAGATCACACCTGAATGAGGCCTATCGTGATAAGATGATTAACATTCAATTATTTTCGCTTATGCTATTATTTCTTAAACATCTATAATTATATTCGGCATAATATGCATAAAATAGAATAACCTTTAATAACAGGTGTCTATAGATTTATTTTTATAGCCTTATGATCATCTACAGTTATGATAATGTGATTGAATTTTTCTGCTTCTTAATCATTATTAGATACATTGGTTATTTCAACAAGTCACTAATGATCGATTCGTTTACTGCTTTCTTAGAAAGAAATCACCTTTTCCAAAATAATCGACGGTAGTTAAACTAATTAAGTAAAATTACTAGCGTTCGTAAGTTCACTGACCGTGTCAAGAATGTCATAAGTAAAATTTACAAATTAATACCAATATTATTATTGCATAATATTTTTAAAAAAGTCAATGTTCAATCAATCTAAAATTATAAGTTCTTTTTATACATTTATCTCTGTGATTAAATATATTGAAGAGACTTTCGATTTAAGTGTCAAACATGTGAATCCATTGATTAGCTAGAAATAAATGTCAGACAAGTTTTAGACACACAGGCTTAGACAATTCAAACGAAACCTCGATACTCCAGTAAACTAAGACTGATCAATATGTTTCAAATACCGTTATTATAAATATAAATATTTTTTCAGCCTTTAATTATGTACATTATCTCATTTTTTAAATATAAATATAAAAGTTAAATATTTAATAAAATACCTTGCGTGCATGTGTGAAATAAATCGAATAAGTACAAAGAACTCATTAAAACTTCTCGTATCAATTCAGCGTGTAATAATATATTTTCCTATTACTTTTTCAACTAATACGTTTTAATATTACATTAAAAAGCAATATTTTAATGTATAAGAATAATTTTTATTACGTCCGTTTCAATAAACAAATCATCTTGAAATTTTAAATAATATTCATTAATTTATTAAAAAAAAGCATTATATTTCTTAAATATAATGTAAATTATTTAATTTTATTATTTCTATATTTTAAATTAAATATTCATCATCATCATCATAATGCATAACTTACAAACAATTCTGGAATAAAAAATACAATGTATTAGACTTCTAAATACCGTATGAAATAGTCTATTATATAATTTGTAGCTTGTTTGTAATGGTTATAAATTTTTTTACGTTTGACTAATATAGGGAATGCAGTATCTATTTTATGATTTTTACTTTGTTAGATATTGCATCTTATACATGAAATGCGATTTTATTTTAATTTGCAGAGATTCAAAATAATTGCTATTATAAAGGATTTTCCATTTCATGCGATCGCTTTTTCTTATTTCGTAAATTGTAAAAAATGATAAGATTATCGGCAGATAAAAAGAAATATGCGCCTTTCTCTCATAATACTAAAAATGAACGATGATCCTGAGTTTACAGCAAGTGGCTACAAGTTATGTCATTATAATGACGACGCCGATCAGGAAAATCTTGTAAAAATTCATAATATTATGTGCAAAGCTGTAATTTTCTGGTGAAGCAATGACCAATTACTATTATGACTGACTACGTGCGTAGAGAACTTGAATTAAAATTGAGATTAACGCATCCACGCTAGATTTAGTGGATGCAGATTCACGTCTTGTTACGTAATTGGATACATATGGTGCATGGTAAAGTTTGATTTTTGGTGATTTGTAGGCAAACTTGTACTCTAATGATACATGGAGAATTCCCACGAGATAAACTGACCATAATAGGTAAAATTTGTGTAATCTATGACATCGCTTTAAGGTATAAAAATCGTTGAGTTAAGAAATAAGCTAAAAAAATGTGAATGACCGTATATATAAGGGTGTTAATAATTACCGTTTCGTTTATGCATAATCACATATAAAGAGTGTTAGAAGGTTATTTATGAACAGTTGCTGCTTTATATTTGCGTCATATAAGTAATCAATAAATTTAAAGTTGCGATAAAAATTGTAAAATATTTAAAAAATATATAAAAATTTATAGTAATATAATACTCTTTTCTATTATCATTCCTTACATTTAAATATTCACAGCACCTTTTAAATTGATTTTTCTCCATTCTAATATGAAAAATAGATTACAAACATTTTTAATCAACGGGAAATAATTATATTAACTATATTAGAAAAAAAGTACTGGCCTTATTTCGTAGTACACATAGCACGGAAAAAAACTTATTATAATTCGATATTTTTGTATAAATAAATTTGTTTATGATTATAATAGAAATATAACTGTAATATCTCAAATGCAGACAGTGAAAATAATAATCAGTTACATAGTGTACAAATATATATACATATATATAATTAGTTCTTCATTGTATAAATAAAACGATTTTCGAAAATATTGAGTGACAGTTTTAGTCAATTTTCCATTTGGGTATTCTTATTAAAATACTATTTCTTTATAAATTTTAAAATAAAATAAATAGAGAAATTTAATTTCTTACTAGATAAATATATTAAAATGATAATTTTTATCATTCTATTGTGCTTTTGAGTCTACTATATAAACTCATGTACTCATAAATTTCTTTACAAAATTATATTTACTTTGGCTTTTCCCTTACTTGATGTATATCCATATTTATTTCACACAACTTAATACATTAAATGCAATATTTTAGAATAAGAAAGATTAAAAACTGTAAAAATTATTTGATCGTAGGACTAATGCGATTAGTCCTTAACAAAAAATTCCTTAAATCTCTAGTTAGAAAGTTGATATGTATTTTACAAGATTCAAAATAGTAATTCCTAGATAGTGGATCTATTTCATTGGAAAAATAAGAAAACGAATAATTTCTTGAAACATTGTATACATATAGTCGATCATATTATAAAAATATAATATGTTGTCTATAAAGAAAGTAGGTAA
This sequence comes from Platyscapa corneri, assembly GCA_018907185.1. Taxonomy (NCBI): domain Eukaryota; kingdom Metazoa; phylum Arthropoda; class Insecta; order Hymenoptera; family Agaonidae; genus Platyscapa; species Platyscapa corneri. The sequence goes on from JACCHW010000014.1 coordinate 2,475,647, forward strand.
AACTTCAACTTTCTCATCTTGATCTCAACGTAAATAGAGAAATGTAATAATAATAAAGTAAAATAACAAAAATATAAATTAAATTAATGCGCTGAAGTAAAAAAATACGTCTAGCAATAATATTTTGATAATTGGGTAATTTTTTTTTAATCGGCGTCTCTCGTGCGATTAGAAGTTTCTCTGTTAGAATGCTTAGAATTGAAGAGTAAGGCGAACAAAGTATATTTTAAAACAATTAACTAAATATTTGATCAATGCATCTTTATAAACATTTATGAAAGAAATACTTTGGTATTTTCTTAACTTGTAATGCCTTAAAATCCTATAACTTTAGGCAACATTGTAATAATAATAAAAAAACAGCTATATTTTAATATAGCTATCGATGCTAGTTTGTATATAAAAGTAAATTAAAAGTTCATTTGACACCAGGCTTTGACAACGTAATCGTCGTTATTATCAAGATCTATTTTAATTAACTATAAACTACAAGTCATTATATTATATTAATGTTTTTTTTTTTAAATAAAAATGTTTAATATTAGTAAATTAAGATTGTATATGATTCGTCATAATTTTCATCGGCTTTGCTTGTAATTTACGATATGCATCTAGTTCATACTACTATTTAACAAGAGAGTAATGTTGAAAATTACGTTTTAATATAAATTAACAGACCTAAGTATGGATAACGTAAAGAAATAAGATATTTATATCAAACAAATAGGTATTAAAAATCAAAAGAAATATAATACATAAAAAACATCAATGTATTAAGATCGTATCCTAATTTACTACTAGTTTTTACATAATAAGATTTCTCCCACCAATATCATTATATAATTTGACAGAGTGCAATTCTTTAAAAGTAAAGTTACATTTTTTTATCTGTACTAATACTTCTCTAATTACAATTTACGGTTTGTATTTTAAACCTGTATTAATATTTCAATTTCATAGATTTTTACATAACATTTATAATTAACCGATTATATTTCACTTTCAGCCTCTCTTTATGAATAAAAACAGTTTACTAATATGTTTCATACACATTGGTTTCGACTTTTCTTCTCTTTGGCGTATCTACGATCTTCTGGCCATTCACGCATCGTGATTCTTTTATTCGCTTTGTCATCTACTCTAACAAACTTCATAGATTCTTATAAAAATTCTGATTTTACGAAATTTTGAATTGCACATTCCTTTTAATAGTCGAATTTTAATATTTCGGTAAACGTAGGCAATTTCCATTGTAGCTCGCTGATGGAAGTAGTTGCCTAATGCTTAAAAAAGTGAATCTTTTACGCTTCGTACGAAATCAGGATTGTGATCAGCTTCAAGTGTTTCTGTGGTTTCCATATTAGAATGTAATATTAACCAAGTATAGATTGAAAACACGACGTTTTACGACATACAAGGTGTTAGGAAATAACTAACACTTTTTTTAGAAACCTTGATTTTTCCAATATATTCAAAGAATAACTAAAATCTGAATTTATAATTTCTGGCGAAAAAGTATTTTAGTCTTCAAATTGTAAAATAAATAACCTTTTTTTTAAATATTGTAGCAATCTAAGATTATTTATGATTATATTTAGATGGTGCATTTAAAAAATATATACCACGCATTTTGTACACGACATTATTTCCTAAAGTTATATTATCAAAATTTGTATTTTCATTACTAATGATTAATTTTCAAGTCAATATTAAAAATAGTACACGTATATATTATTAAATTATAATTATAATTATTCACGGATTATTGTGAATAAAATGTTTCTAGTAATTCCGTTACATCAATGAGTATTCAAATTTATAGTAGTAGTAGTATGTTTATTGAACAATATACTATATTTTTATATTATATTACAGGATTCATATGAACGCTTTTATTCGTATTAACACTTACATATTTAATCTCATCTTACAGACTATATGTACATATTTTTTGCAGTTTATCACTTTTGCTTATATTTAACATTTCTTCATTTATAATTAACAATTTCCTATGATTAAATATAATTTTTGTACACATATAATATTTACCCCTAAATGCTCAGAATAACAAGTAAAAAGTAAAATGAATTTAATATTTTGAAGTAAGTTGCTTTACATAAATTTTTCCTGCTTAATTTCCATAACATAGAAGTATGATTGCTATCGCTAAAAAAAATACGGTGTAAAAAAAAATAATTCAAATAAAGTAACTACAGGTAACCCAGTTTCACTTTTATTTGAAGTGCATGTGTTACTTTTAGTAGGTGGCTTACTGAATTAAACATGAAAAAACATCAGTCATAATTTATATGAGAGTTGTTGTTGCCGAATTTTTTCCTTTGCACGTTAAATGAAATTGAGACGTTTTGGCATATTCCTACTCTAGTCACTTTTCTTTATTCAGTCAATTCGTTCGATTGACCTGCTTCACCAGTGAAATCACAAAAAGCTCGAGACAGTTTCTATAAGCGAAATATAATATAATTTTTATTCTAAATATATTACCAACGTCATATTAAATTTTAGTTTTTGTTAATTTTTTTTTAATTTTTTGTTATTTTTGTCGAAATATTTAAAAAAAAACTGTAGAAATATTATTTAAATCGTGAATATGTAATTTTTTGTAACAAAGCAATAAACATAATTGTTAGTATGATTACGTACAGTATTGTTATAATTTAAATATTATTCGAAATTTTATATAAGTATAATCAATATAAAATGTTTTGCAAAATTACATACTTCAGTTAATTAGTGTGTTAATTATGTTTAATATACTTTCAGATCCCAAATTTATCTAGAATAATAATCTCCCAAATTCCCAAGAATCTATTTACTCGTTTGTTAGTGTTTAAAAAATTTTCTATCATTATAATAGGTAAATATTTAATGGTAAATTTTAAATATATATACATGCATTAATAAATTTTTTGTAAAAAATTTTAAATAAAATGCTCGAAAAAAATATAATTTATTAGATTATTTTTCTTCGAGTGCAATGAATTTCATTTTTCTCGGATAGACATTCTACACTTTATTAATATAATGATTAATGGATAAGATTAAAAAATCTTTAATTTATAGCTCCACATATCTTATTTTCCGTATTTATGAATAACTTTCACTCTTAAAAATATTTTACTTCCGTGAATATTATTTTTACTTCAACAGCCACATTTAAAATAAAAACAGATTATATTATAAAATAAAGAATTTCTTAAATCAAAAACAAAACCAATATATATATATAAAATACTGCATCACTTAAATTAATATATAAATGTTATTTTTTAAATAAATATAAAGATTAAATGCGTGATTTAACTTATAATAAAGTTATAATAAAGTACAGAAATATTGTCTTATATGTCTGACATTATAAAGTAATGCTCCTGTTGTACACAACCATGATCAAATTAATTACTTAAAAGAATTGAAGGATAAATATTACTGTTAAAACATTAAAAAATTTATAATATACTCACATAATTTTCAAGTTTCTTACAGGTACGTATTATGAATATCCTTGTGTGACCCCAATTATTTGAAATACAACACTTGTGTTGCAAATATTAAAAATATGATATTGCGAGAAGCTAATTTATTTTTATTTGTGAATATGTATATCAACTTATAATTATATATACCCATAACCATTTGTATGCATATGTGATATAAGAATACGTGTAGGTCATAATTGAGTTCCAAATTCACAAATAAAGATTTTATTTTATATATAATCTTTTTTTATAGAAATTTTACCGACTTTTTATTATAAATATCATTACGTTTCTGAATTAAAATGAATATAAATATCTCTATTGATTAATTTTAATAATATTTCAAACTAAAAACGTGACAAAATTCGATAAATTTATGTGACAACTGAAAACATGAAATCTCTCAAGCCTTTTTGTTACGTACATTTTGTGGTGATTGATGGTTTCTCACACTTACTTTTTGCCATATTCGTCTTATTACTTTAAATTTAATGTTTGACATATTACTTTTATAAAAGTCGATTTATGTTAAAATCTTCGTATACTATCATACATTAAATTTACACGTTCGTACTCTGTAACGAGCAGGAATATTAAACACTACTATTTTCCATATCCATCTTTAAATATAATTGCTTATTTTCTTATGCAGGATGTTCTAAACTTGTTAATGTATTTTATTATTATTACTAGTATTATTATTATTGTTATTATTATTATTATTATTGTTGTTGTTGTTGTTATTGTTATTGTTATTATTATTGTTGTTATTATTGTTGTTGTTATTATTATTATTATTATTATTATTATTATTATTATTATTGATATTGATATTATGAATAAGTAATAATATAATTCACACATATATAATAATTTATAAATAATTTTCAATAATTCCTTTAATTTCACCACACCTCACTTTTTAGCTCAGTGATTTAGCTTTTTTGAATAATGAAACAAAAAATACATCCTTACTTTCATAGTTGTTTCATTTTGTAATAAAATTGATACATTTAGTTCTTAATTGTCTTTCATGTACAGTTTTCGTAGGAAGATTAATTCAGAAAAGATAATTTTTCTAAATAATACAATTATAAACATAACTTAAATATTATATGGATAATGAAAAACTGATAAAATACTGACTATTCAAATTATATCGAAATTTATTCTTTATTTCTTCAGGTAAATGTTAATCAATTATTTACTAATAAGTAACAAATAAAATATCGATCGAAATTTCTTTTATTTTTTATTTATAAAATGAGAAAATGATTTCAATCCAGACAGTTAAACCTACAACTAAAAAAAATGATTAATTATAAAAAATTTAAAGATAATTAAGCTAAACAAATAAAGATCGTCGAAATAAAAAGAATAAAATAAAAGAGAGGAATGATTCGATATAATTAAAAAAAAAACAAATATTAAAATTTATTTTAAAAAAATTGTATTCATAATAGTAATTTGTTGAAATATTTTTTTAATTATTAAATATCATTGTTTCATAATTCCTATAGTAATAATTTATCGCATTTTTACTAATTCTATCTAGAATATATTTTTAAGTGTAAAAATTAACCGTTTAAAAAGAAAAATACATTCTAATCATTAAAATGGCTGAATTATAAAAGTGACATTTTTACTATTTTTCGTATGGTTTACAGTATATTGCGAATAAAATTTTCATTTTAAAGATTTAAGGTTCATAGTTGTTACTCACAGATGTGATCAGTACAGTTATGAAAAACGGTTCCTCTTTTATAGAACTCTGAAAATAGTTTGGGCGTATCTTAAAGTATATTTAAAACGCAGAAACCTCATAAAATAAAAACAAATACTTTTTACCAGCAAAAAAGGCAGTGTCTTAAATATTCGAAAAAAATACGTATCAGATTTTCATAAGATCGAAATAATTCGAGGGTATATATCACTAAATAACTTTAAAAAACTAAGGAGATTCTTAGATTATAATTATTATTTATTCTATGACTTGTTCAAAAAATTACTATATAAACTAACAATGTTTATTCTTGAAACATCGATTATTCGTATAAAAAATCACGAGTCACACTCTTTAAATCGAACAGTTATATTATTGAGCTAAATACCTTTCACACTGTACTTAACTATGAAAAAAATACAAAATACTTGTAGTACAAGATTGATCGCCGAGCACCTGCAGGTTTCACAAATCGTCGCTGCAAAGACTGGCCTTGCCAGATGGTACTCGATGATATCTTGGATCCATTACGTAAAACTGGTAGAGACCGAGTAGAAGTTAGTTTTAAAAAAAGCCTTAAAGCGATGCATTGAATGCAGTACGATAAGGGAACCTAAGTCAAACGTTGGATAAAGAAGATGAAAGGTTATTTGATGAAATGTCCATTGATCTTTATAATAGGTCTTCTGAGAGAATGAATAATAATTAATAAAAAAATAAGTTTTGCTTAAATAATGAAAAAAAATTACGGTTCGCTTAAAAATCAAATCGAATTAATTCATGGGTTGTACGAGGGTAAAGACTATGACATCGTTATTCGCCAAGTTAACTCTTAACATCTGAGATTTTTCAAATAAGAGAATGGCTTCACTTCTTGAAATTACGGGAAAAAGCAGGTTTTTGTTAAAGGAAACGCATTATTACGACTATCGTTAATGCTCACCGAACTGAATGACCTAAATTGGAAAGAAAACAAAGTTCTTTCTTTTACGACAAACAACTTCGTGTACATATCCTAATTATTACTGTACAAATAGTATGCGCCGTATCGCCAAAAATTATTGATACTTTGATTTTTGCTACATTTAATATCATTAAAGAATCATTTAAAACGAAGATAGGTAAAATTAAGGATATTACTACAGCAGTAAAAATTCAGATATACCCAACAACTAAAGGTATAAATGTCGAAGTATGTGTCAGCGAAAATTAAAAATGGTATCACTCAGCTCTAGAGGGTAGGACGGTGTGTTCCGGTAAGAGGTGATTAGCTCCGAGTAGGTAACTTTATCGTGCGGGAACAAGATCAAAATTTGATATATGCAACAGGCTTTGAAAGATTATTAGAGTAGAAAAGTAAACTAAGAATAGTTAACCAGTGGGTGTTGCATAAAGAAATAAGGATAACGTGAAAAATAGTATTTTAGAAAATCATCAGTGACAGGCTATTATTGATATCTCATGTGCTATTGTCTAATATCATCTTATTTCCATTTTTTTAAACTAAATTCATCACAGTTGAAGATTTTTTCCTGTTATATTCCATTCTTCAATTTTATTAGATTTCTTATTTTGTCCAAAATCGTTAACTTTTATTGAATCGACGAAATTTAAGAAAAGTTTTAAAAAGTATTCAAAATTGTAGTAGTGATATTAATTTTATCTATCATATCTTTATTTGTCATTCAACCCTGATAAGTCAAAAATGTATGTAATTGGGCAAATGTATGAAATCAGAAGAAAAATGAGATATTACATAGATTGTCGGTGTTACCGAGAAATAAAACCAGTACTTTGAAAAGTATTAAACATGAAAAAGAGAACAAAGTTCTGTTTATTACAATTACTTCCAGGATGTTTATTACATCCAGATATGTAGTGAATAGTACAAGTTTCATATATAGATTTCTGAAATATAAGTCATATTATAATGCAACTTTATATCTTATGATAATGAAAAAAATACAGATAAATACAAAGAAATAAAAATATATAAAAAAAAAAAGGCAAGAGTAAAAGAATAAAATTATGCTACGTCAATATTAGAGACAAAAAATTAAATTTATCTTTATATCGGAGTAAAATCTCGTAGTGATATCCAACACTAAATAATTATGTGTAATTTTATCGTTTTTGAAAGCCAATACAATTTTTTCACTCATAATAATGAAGGAAATCTGATCTTTTCAAAAATGTATTAATTTATCTATAAATATATTGATCTTATCTATTTTGATCGTATAATTCTGTGTTATTTATTATTAATGCTATTTATTTTATGTCATTGTAAATCGTATTTTACAACGTATAGTGCTATATGTAGAAGGACACGGAAAGTTTCTTTTTTGTTTTTAAAAGAACCATTTTATTAGAGATACTGCTAGTAAAAAAAAGTATGAAAAAATGATTATGTGGGGTACTTGTAGTACACTCTTGTAGTACACTATAAAAGGAAAAACCATAAGATTTTACGTTTACCACCCAAACAGCCTTCAGTACATAATATAAAAAGTCGTATTACAAAGTATAATTACAATGATTTATTTCATTTTGTTATATAATACGCTAAAAAACCTTTTAAAACATAAAGAAAATTTTTCAAGTGCAAATATACTTAAAAATGGTATTTCTTATTTCATTTTATTATAAACAATACAGAATAACTATTATTTACTTACTATAAAATTTTTTTCGTACTTTGCAGAGATTTTGAGTGATTGATTATCGAAAATTAATTATTGATTTCATCCACATTAAATTATAAATTAATTTCAGATTATGGAAACATACAAATATAATTTTTCCTATAAATAAAAATTTTCATTTAAAAATTTCAAATTACTAGTTTAAAATATATATTCATTTAATAATAAAATTAAGAAAAATATTAAAATTTTTATATATTAAATTCAATAAATAGAGAAAAAACCTGTTATTGGTGAATAATAATACACACTTAATATTGAAATAAACCGTACATGATTACTTTTTCAAATATATTAACAAATGTAAATCTAAACCCAACAATTAAAATGATTTACAGATAATAAATTATTTTAAGTGACGTTTAAGTGAGAAGGGATCATTAATAATTATTTTTAATTGTGTGATGGTATTAATTGTAACACTATATGTTATAACGAAAATAAAAAATTTGGATTTATTCAAGTTATCATTTTTTCATTATAATATATGAGATATATTCAGTTTTACTTCATGTCATATTATTAAATTTTTTTTTATTTTTTATAAGAATTAATCGACAATTTTTATTATTTTCGAAAATTATTATTATATTTAAAAATTTGGAAATAGGTATTCTTGAATGTAATAATATTTCTTTAGAAACTTTTATTTATTTATTTAAACATTAATCACATTATTAAACATAATAAATTGCTTTGTAATTCATAACAGTGAATCTTACATTATCAAATATTTTTTTAGATTTTAGATTTATTACGTCTACTTATAAAATATGATACCATTAATATATTTGAAATAAAAAAAATTCAAAATCACTACTATATTTGAAACATAAGTTACATATAATATCATAGTATTGACGAATTAATATTTTATGTAGGAAATATCAAAAGTATTTGCTTCATTATCGAAGGGTATTTAAACTTTGATAGAAGCGATACTGTAAATTTGAGTATAAAAAATTTAAGATTTAATTTTCATTAGAATACATGCTAACTTATTATGTAAAAATATTTGAGTTTATATAATTCTAAAAAGCTTTAGGATTTCTTTGTCGTTACGCTCATATTAATAAATTATGAAATGAAATTCTTTTTTCATCGAATCATTTCACCATAATTTTTACATATAATACAGAAATTAAATTCCTCTTCTTACTGCTCTTCATTCTTCATTCTTCTCATAATAGTATTCCTTTTATATGATGATAACTTAATCTTTATATTTATAATATTATATATTTACATATGTGGTCGTAATTAACATTGAAAAAAAAAATAATGTACAAGCAATTTTCGTTTCAAATAACGGAAAACATCCCAGTGCCTCGAGTACACTATGAAACAAATATACAATCTACCACATGTATATTTTACACATATGCGAGCACAACACGCATTCATTTGGATATAAAAACAATAATTTTTGCAGTAATGAATTCAAAAATGAATATTAGAGAATTCATTTTCAGAATCTTTATCAATACAAAAAGATATGATTGTTCTCATTCCATTGTGAATCTGATATATTTTTATCAACATTCAAACAAGACATGTTTGAATCATTGTCAGTAGTTGTTTGGATTATCCTGGAGGTACATACCAACTTGTTTGCTAAGATCACGTTGAAATTCCTTTACATTCTTCTGTGATTGCTGCAAAATATATTATATAATTTTGTAGAATGTAAACAAAGTTTGTATAAAAGATTAAATTTTTATTTTTTAATAATTGGTTCAGTTTTTAAATGAAATAATTATATATACATGAAGTAGACATACGCGTTATTCAGAAGTATTTGTTTAATTTTAATACAAGAAAATTTTCTTTATATTATGAAAAGAGGAACTACATTTTCCATAGCTCTTTGCAATAGATTACAGTTCGAAATCAGTTCAATTAATGTGCAAACTTACTCATTAAAGGTAATATTATTTTGAAATGTATTCTTTTAAAGAGAAACTTTCAAGATAATAATCTTTAACCATAATTTCATCATATACATTACTATATACACCAAATAATATCATTGTAAATTTAAAAAACCAGAAAAATGTTTTGCATCCATTTTAAACATACGTATTATGTTTTTGTAGATTCAATATAAATGAAAGTATATTACATCTACAAAATTAATTACGTGCTTTTAATTAAATAATATTATAAATTTAAATACAAAATGTAATTAATTGTAAATTTGATTCATAATTTTAAATAAAGAATGAGTAATTATTTTTATGTACTTTTGTAGTATTTAAAGGAGTTAAAAATAACTTAAAATATGAATATGTGCGACTGCATTATAACTGATTATAGTATACATAAGATATATTTTAATTCAAATTGTGCATACACTTTTCTCTTTTAACTTTTCTGCAAAATGAAATTTTAAATAATTACTAACATTACTAACAGGTATTATGAAGAATATTGGTACCTATTTTTGGTTCAGTGAAAAGTAATGTTGAGGTTTCTTTAACAAGTTACGTAATCTTAAAATAACTTTTCGCAATCCTAACTATAAATTTAATCAAGTGAATGATTATGTTATGAGATCTTTTTCATATTAGATACTTGGAATCACATAATGTAAGAAGTTTAAGATAACTAAAAGGTCAAAAAAAGCAAATCAAACTAAATATTTTAAAATGTGAACACTAAATATTTCTCTTAAAATTTTATATTTTCAATACCTACCGTTTCACGTTATTTACTAATTAAATAAAGTTTAAGTAAAAGTTTAAAAACATGCATAATTGTGGTTATTTTATGTTAATCTTTAACCTTAAGAATTTAATCAATCAATAAAGCATAGATAAAATAATTTTTTTTAGTGCCCAATAAATGTAAAGAATATTTATGTATATAAAGTTATATATTATGTATTAATAATGACTTGTAAACTATATTTAAACAGTTATTTTTTAAAACAGTGTTTTTTTTTAAACTTATTCTGTTAAGGCACCTTTCGTTTGTTTTCTAATAGTTTGAAGTATTCCTCTGCTAGAATTACATGTAAACTCTCACTCGTAGGAATTTTTATAAGCGTACAATTATAAGTAAGCGTATGATCAAAATTGAATGTTTTTAATAAGAAGTCATTATTTATAATTATAAAAAATTCTGTTGGCAGAAGTTAGTTTGAGGAGTATCTTCTTATTATTAAGAATCACTCTTTCCATATAATAAAATTCTAAATATTAGAAAATAATACTAGGATAGGATTAATCATCAGAACTGATTGTGGTCATTACATTTTATTTTATGAGTATCCATTTCTCTAGTGCGAGTAGTAAATACTGGTTTAGCGATAATAGGTAACTAGTAAGCGGAAATAATCATAAAGAATAATTAATTTTCAAGTAAATAATTTTGGACAAGCGCAGATGCTTTCTGTATTTTATGATATCTTTGATATATCGTATATGGTTAAAGTATAAACATCGTCATCAATACTTACAATACTTTTAATTAAAAAATGTGATCAATAAAAAAATAAGATTGTAAAGGCTCATTTTATTGTACGTAATAAACAATCTTATATTTTCGTTAAATAAAGACGGTATTTTTTATTAATTATTTGGCTTAATTGAACATTGATTATTGAAGTAAAATTACATTATGAAATTACATAGGTAAATATTAAAAATCAAAATGAAAGTTATCGTTCCCTTCAATATAAATTTACGTAATATGTAATATGTATATGTAAGATGATTGTATTGTTCTATTTAATCATAATGGAAGGAATCTCAAAGCCTGCATTGAATACATTAATCCTATAGCTAACTAATTGACTTTTACTTTCTCGTGTAATTACCATTGAAATAAAATAATAGTAGTTTATAATAGAAATATTTCAAAGATTGAATTTTATATTTTGTAACAGGATCTTATATATGCTATCTTCTGTACTTTAAATACATTAAATAATAAAAAAAGATAATACAAAATTAAACAAAATTAAATACAACAACAACAAAATTCAATTATTAGTCGAATTGAAATTAAAATTGAATAAAAAATAATATTTTTCAAAAAGGCATTTTTTACTTATCATCATCATAATTATTATAGTTGTTGTTGTTGTTGTTGTTGTTGTTGTTATTATTATTATTTAAGCTTATATACATTTAATAATCGTATATTTTAAATAATAATAGCTTTTGTTTTTCAATACTTCTTAGATTAAAAATTAAGTTTTCATTACGTAATTTGTAAAATATTTACTTTTTTAGTTATAAATTTTTTTTTGGTATCTTTATATGCACATTTTATTTACTTAAAAAAAGTATCTCAGGTACAAAAACCTATGGTAATAAATTATGACTGAATAGCCGCATTATAAGGTAAAAGAGAATTATTTCAGCATGCTTGATAACTAAATCTCATATCGCAGACTTTTATCTTACATATTAGGACAATAATTTAAGAGAAAATATGACATGTAAGATGCATTAGTTTATTTTTAGCTATTTTATTAATTTATATAAAAATCGTTAATTATTGTGATATGTTTTAGTCACTGAAAATAAAATAGATGAAAATTTGACAAAATTATATTAAGGATTCTCAAAATAATGTTTTGAAATTTCTACGATTAGAAATCATAAAAAAGACAATTATTTTTAATCCTCAACTATAGATTTAATATTACGTAATACGAGTTTCAATTTAAAGAAAGTTCGAAAAAAATTCGATTGCTTTTTCCTTTTTATTTGTACAAAAAAGCGATTACACGTAAGCCTTTGTATGTTAAAAGATGCCGATATCGGTAGACTATACGCGTCACTGTAAGGCAATTGAAATACCGAAAGGTTAAGCGATTCTAAAGAAAAATAAAAAAAAAACTGCTAAAGAACAGAAGTGTAACATTTTATAAAGCATTTAATTCTTTACCTTACCGTTTAAAAATTGAATGTATATTAATTGAATGAATCGCATATAAGCTGAAAAAAGTTAATCTCTTACACTGATGGCGTCACGCCACTCGATATTGAAGAGTCGCACTAGGCCGTTGACGTTCCTTCTGACGAGGCTCAAAAGTAAAGGTCGCGACAGCTTGAACTCCGGCTCTTCTGTCGACGGCTCTGTTTCGCTTTCTGTCTCATTTCCTGGGGCCGTCGTCGTCGTCACTTTCATCTTGAGGCTCGCCAAGCTTTGCTTTTGTGGCGGCAACTCGTCCGGAATGCTCTCCTTTATAATTTCGTTGATCTGCTGGATCGCCGATCGCGTGTCGTTGAAAGTCTAAAGGGACAAAAAAGCACGTAGGCGGGTGCTTGTTTTTTTATTCTCTTCGTCATTCAATTTCTTTCTTTTAATTTTTGCTTTTATCCAGAAGGCTTGTTCTCCGCATTGGGTAATGGGAGTGTAATAAGAGTATGATACGCTTATTTAGGGTGAGTGGTCCGCCGCGAAATATCTCGGAATTGCACGATACTGATATTTTGAAAGTAATTGGGTTCGAGATGATATTCGACAAGCTGAACACTAATGGGCCATTGTTACCATGTAAATTCGTTCGATTATATTAATAAGTGAAAACGTGCATAATTTGGCCAAATTTATTTTCGTTCTAATCGGAATTACTTGTTTGCAAATAAAATTATGTTATAATTAAATAACATAAAAAAGTTTGCTTAGTAAGGGTGTTATTACATACAAACAATAGAGCGAAAATAAATATTTATGTTCGAATTAAGTATAGGCTGGGTTTAAAATGCAGTACTTTTGAGAACTTGAAGAAAAGGACAAACCTACGTATTATACATTCGACCGCTTTACTTTGAGCGCCAAATGGATAGCCATTCATCGGCATTCTTTTCTTAACATTTTTTAAATTTTATAAATATATATTTCTACTCTACCTTCAATTGCTAATTGAACATTCTACAATATTATTCAATTCAGTCATTATTGATTATAAATTTTGCTTTAAAAACTATAAAGCAATTATCAATGATGTAAAATTTGTACATGTATGCGGAAACGTTCTTTCGAAATTTAAACTATTTAAGAATTAAAATAAAATCCTGAAAAATTAAAATTTTACTATTTATTTATCAATTAAAAATTCAAGATAGTTAAAGTAGATAAACACGGAAGAACTCTTTGTTTATAAAGAACGAATTTGAACCTTTACTTTTCCCGTCTACTCGATCTAAAAAAATCATTGCTCCAGATGCACTCGAGCAAGAGTTCCTTGAGCAAATAATAAAAACGAAAACTGGTTATGAAACTGCTATAACGTAGTGCACGTAAAACTCATTCAGAAGTTTGCGCGTATTACTTCATAGAAACCAGCAAAGCGGTTCTTCTCTTGATGTTTTTATAGAATTCAAGGTCTGCGTAAGGAAAAAAATCATAAGCAGATAAAAAAATGATAAAGAAGACCAAGGCAGGTAAGTCATCGTAATTACTGCCCTAAGCGGGTCAAGTGAAGTCGCACCGCTAAACATAATAAACGGTCGGAACGTTCTCTCAATAATGAGTGCGTGCATACAGTCGTAGATACGCCAGTAGAATTGATAACCCGCCAAACTTTAGAGTACTACAACTAGATGACTGAAAGGCGCTTAATTTGATGAAATAACACTTTCGCTAATCTACCGAGATTAATTTTTATTTTCGAAAATAATAAAGATATTTTATTTTGTAATTATTTTATTAACTTAAAATTAATTTCAATTATTTATTAAATAATAGAAAGTGATGAACGTTTGCGGAAATGCTAACTAGTTTTCGCGTTTTTATCGATCATTTAATTTATATAAGAATTTAATTCCTTGTAAATTAACAAAAGCTAATCATTAGTATTATAGATATAATTAATATTATAGCTTTCCTAATCCATTCGTAGAAAATTAATCTTATTTTAACATACACCTGACTTATTTTGTGTAAAATAATATTGCTCTTATAATATTCAAATAAAATAAAAAATTGTCAAAAATAATTTTGAAAAATGTATATTTTTTAATTAAACCAACTTGTTTATTTACCTGTAATATTAAATTATAAGTGTTTCTTGTTAATTTTTCGAGATTCATTAACAATAAGAGATGAAAATAATACTGAATGCAAATGGATGAAATATTTAGTAATTTTTTAATTAAAATTTGACGTGTAACAATATATAAATTATTAAGAATTTCGAATTTAAGTTAAATATTTCATAGATATAAAATATTAAAAGTAATTATACAGTTTATTCGTGAAATTATTTGAAAAAATTTTATTGTATTGATATTTATATTTTTAATTTCATAAAAATAAATTTATAATTATAATTTATAATTTAATTTACATTTTATAGAAGAAGTATTACGATTACTATTCTTCTTCGTCACTATAATTGTGTTATTTTCAGTTATAATCATCTTGATCATCTTTATAATATATACCCTATTAAATAATTAATAATAACTATTACTAGTATTACTGTTAAATTACTTATAATGCTATCATTTGTTAATATATTAAAATCGTTATCTTTATTAACTGTCGTAGAATTTAATACCATTTAATTTGTTTAAATATTTTTTAATTAATTTATAATTATTATTTATTTATATAATTAAATTATAATGTAAATTTCTGGAAGATAAAAAAACTTGTCATCAATACATTATGTAAATTCAAATATCCACATTTACCAGTCACATTAAAAAAAGGAAATAAATTTTATACAACTATACTTTTTATTTTATTAAAACAGGAACGCATTTATAATACTTTTATTTATTTTCAATTAATTATTTAAGTAATTTATGTATCTTGTCATTATTAATATTATTACCGACACTATTAGAGAAATTGAATGTAAATAATTTAATTAATGACATTGGTTTTTTGGTTATTCAATTTTGGTTTTACGTAATGAAAATAATATATGAACCGTTATGATTGTTTTACAACAAGCTAATTTACTTTTTTATTTAGTAGATACGTCATCTCTATTAAATATAAAAAAAATAAAATTAGAAAATATCCGTAATATATAGAAATATTCATCATTCTTATTTAATATACAAATCTCAAAATTACAAAAAAAAAAATATTTAAATATCTAATTAACTCATTTTTATTAGATAGACAGTCATTTTTAATTGATGAACATATTAAGTATAGTTTATAAATATTTATTGCACGAGTACAATACATTAATTTTATCCAAAAAAAGATCGCGAACTAATTCACTAACTGGCTCATAAAAATGTCTAGCTTTCTATAAAGTGAATGCAACAGCAGAGAACGAAATATCTATAATTATAAATTAAATCATAATTTTAAAGCCCTAGTACACAGTACGTATTATTTCCGCAATAATAAAACGTGAAGTGAGATCAACACTGTAACAGACCTTTCCTTGTTTTTCTTACTCTCGAGCTCATAATACACGTGTAAGTTCAATTTTGAAATAACAATTCGGTGTGAATATTTTACTAGGTTTTATTATTTCATGTATGAACTGTAGGATGAAGATGTAAAAGGTAAATTCTATTATAATATTGTTTTTATAGTTAGGTCAAACTAAGAATTAGAATTATATGGTTATTATATGTATATCGATGAATCACAGCTGGTGTTGACATGGTGTATTTTCAAGTATTATATTTATTGCGACACAGCAGATATTAAATTTTTTTTTACTATATATATATAGTTACTAATGCAAAAATGTTCTTAAGATTTAAGTTAAATTTGTACGTGAATTTGAATTCTAAAAGCAATAACAATTTCCTTTTCTATTTATTACTACTTTGCTTATATCTAAATTTGGCTATTCTAATCAAACATCACGGCATAGAATGAAAAATAGTGTGAGAATTTATTTATCCGAGCATTAATTTACTTTTATAACAATATAAAAGTGAAATAATTTCCTAAGATTCTAAAATATAGTATTAAATTATATCCAAATACAAAAATTACTTTTATTCTTTTTAATTTATTACTATGTGCTAAAATATTTTTTTTTTATTTTTTTTTGAGTTTTATAATGTAAATTCAAAAAATAATTAAAGCCAAAACGATGTACATTTACTTTAATAGCTTAATTAACATTCAAGTTAGACTTATTTTGTCATAATTCAAAGAGATAACCAATTATAGATTGTCTATTTTTATTAAGAAAGCATTATTTCAATATTTAAAGAAATATAAAAATTAAAGATGAAATTTATCAATGTAATTAAATTAATTAACTACATTCTCAAGTATTGAAATTAATTAACAATAATTAGATCTATCGATTTATAGAATAATTATGTCGCTTCTCGAATAAATTAAATGTTTCTATTTTTTCAATAATGAAGAAGAATTATATTATGTCTAGAAGAAATTATTTAAAAAAATGAAATTAATATTATTTAAATTTATCATTAAAAATCTGCGATTTGAACAAATTGATTGATTTTCTTTTCTATCAGTCAACCATCACACCTATTAAAATAGATAAGTCAAATTATAATCTAAAAATGAAAAGAAGAGTGCCTGAAAAATTCGGATAATTATAAATTTATTTTTAAAGTGTATCTATCGTTTGTACATTTAAAAATCTTGAATCGATTTGTAGCGCCGCCTCTATTTAATTTGAAGACCAAAATCGTACTTATAGCCTTCTTTACCGACCTCAGTCGATTACTTATGAAATCCACCATTTACCATACGATTAACAGCACGTTAATTCTGTACAATAAATATTTGAGATGAACAAAAATAGAGCTATGAATCATTAAATATTCCTTAAAATTTCTTAGTCAGTTTCATATTTCATAATAAAAACATATCTTTGATTACTGAAGAAATATAACTACCAATCAAACTAAACAATCTTTTTAATGATGCAAATAACTAAAAAGAAAGGCTATACTGTATATTTGCATAATTATTAGACATTATTCATTATTTTGTTGTAAAATTACATTTTTTTTTCTATTTATTATTGTAGTTTGTAATTTTTTACATGTTATTCTTTCAGAAAACAAATAAATACAATGAAACAGGCAAAATCTACATGAACAAGCACAATAATTAGCTCGTTACACCTAATGGAAGCATTACTATTTCTTCGGAATAATAAATATTAAAAATGACGGTAATAAAAGAACATACCTCAAAGGTAACTCTAGCAAGGGTCCAGAAAAAACCTGGTCTTTGTTTCTTGAGTTGTTGCCTAGGTGCTCTTTTAGGTTGTACCTGCTGCGCACCATTCAGCCCAACATCTACACGGGGACTCCTCTTTTCGATCTTTCTAGGACGTTCAGCTTTTGTCATATCCTCGTGAATATTAGTTACTTCTTCGTCGCCAGATCGACGTCCGGGTGAATCAAAGCCTCTGAGATCGTCAACTTCCAAATACTTGTGCTTACCTCCAGTATACTTATTAGTTGCAGAATTGCATGAGACGAAGTTGAAAATTATAACCGCAAGAAAAATCAAAAACAGCTTTACTCTCTCACGTGGCTTTGAATTCATCTAAAAATAAAATAAAAATAGCTAAGTTTTAATTATAATTAACTTTAGATGTAGATATTATTGTGTAGTTTATTTCTTCTTAACTGTATTTGAAGCTTGTTTAGAAATCTAAGTTCCTAATTCATACTTATATTTATAATTTTTACATAATATAATATAATAATGAGTATGTAATACATGTGTTCAAAAATATTAATTTTTTTCTAAAAATTAATACTGAACCAAAGATATGTTCTAAAATATATTTGAGCCAATTGTATAATGGATAAAAAAAGTAATAAAACTAAACTAATTTTACATTTAAAGGTTTATTATGTATTAATGTGTAAAAAAATCCTTTTACATTTTAGTAAATATTCTTCGTGTAAAATTAGCTTCTTGAAATTGCAGTATTCTATACATTTTAATCTTGATATTTCAGAACAAATTTACGCATATAAATTTCATAAATTATACACAAAATTATTTGAAATAATTTTTAATAAAATAAATGAAAGCGAAATTTTTTAGATGATTTTAAGAAATACTTTAAAAAATCAAACAATTTTAATCGTGAATTTTAAATATTTTACTAAATACTTATTTTTAAATTTCCTTGAAATTTCAGAAAAAGTAGTTTAAATTATATTGAACTGCAAACTCTATCATTAATCCTGTTATTACACATAATTATATGTCAATATATAAAAGTTATTGACAAAAATTTATAGTTTTGTATTATATAATACTAAAAATAATAATAAAACTAACAACGACAACAATAATAATAATAATAACCATTATCATAATAATTGATTATGTGTAGAAATTATCATTAATGTTTAAATGTAACGACTACGTAAGTAGAACAATGAAATTATTTTATAATCTTATTTTTAAGACTATGTTTTTATTGATATATCTATTTATAATAGTATTTATTCATAACTTAATATAGATATAAAATATAAATATTACATAGTATAAATTCGTATTTAATATTATCAACTCAAAATGAAATGGTAAAAAATGTATGACACGTTTATAATTGAGTTTTATTTCTGTAGTTTCCGGATTAGGTGTTTTTTGCTAATTTTACATTTTCATTAAGTGAAGTCAATATAGGTCATAATATCATTAAACGTTTATAGGACATGCTATTATATTAAGTTTCATGCTATTAAAATGAAATATAGTTTTACAACTGTAAAAAATCAAGTTTCTTAAGATTTATAAAACTGGAGAAAAAGAGGAAAAATTGAGTTTTCGAAAGTACAGCAATCAAAATGAAATTCTGAATTCACAAAATATGTGCCAGATGCAAATAATGAGATAACATTTGTTGAATTAGGTTAATAAGCTAAAAACAAATGAATAAATAAACTATTTTTTAATAAATTAATAATATTTTATAATAGTATATTATATATATATATATATATTTACTCTTTATATATATTTCAATAGTATATATACATATATAGGATTTTTAAATTATCGTATGTGACAAGTAAAGTAAGCGTAAAGCAATTAGCTTGTCAAAAAACATTGTAAAAAATCGTAAATTATTATATCTTTTATGTTATTAAGTTGTGTTGTGATTTAACATAGTATAATTGTTACAAAACATGCCAACTGATTTCAAATTGTTAGAATTTATTTCTTTTCCTGGAAATAAAATTTATAATGCAATCGTAAAATTCTAGATTTAGATATTATAGATTTTTTGAAGAGATATTACCGTGACAATCATTTCGGTTTTTGATAACGTGAAATAAATAAAATTTCCTACATATGTACATTACTGTAAATATGTAAAATCCTAATGTTAATACTACTGTTTTGTTAGTTTTGATATATAATTTAATAGTTATTAACATTTTTTATTTCTTGTTTTACAAATATATTATTAAATGGTTAAAGACATGAAAATTCGAAGATTATTATTTTTAACATTTTGAATCAATCGCGGGGGTTTTAAGTATAATATGATCTGAGTACTGGGCAGATGTAAAAAATGAGGTGGAAAGTGATCGATGCTGGTGAAGAAGATAAGAGTCAGTCTTTGCTTGTCGTCACCCAAGTTTTTTTTATAAAACAAAAAAAACGTTTTCTCATCAGATGTACTTTTTATTACATTGTTCTTTCATAATTCTGTATAATTTATAAAATATTTTCACGTTTCATTGGTATAAGCAAACATAATCAAATATTTAAAAAAAAACATAGTAACTCAATATTTTCACTATTCAATATTTTTACATTTTTATTGTTCATAGTCTTTTTAAATAAATTAATTTATGATAGTATATTACATCAATAAATGAAAATAAATTTAAGCTTACATAAGCCAAATTTCCAAAAATGTTTCAAATTAATTGTTTGTCAATTACCAGTTAATGAATCAATTACCATCTTAGTAGTAGAAAGCATCATACTTGTATGGTTAGGAACGTCTATATGAGTTTTAGTTTTTATATCTAGAGTATTACGATATTGTAGATGTTAAATTCATTCAGTTAAATATTACACGC
This sequence comes from Platyscapa corneri, assembly GCA_018907185.1. Lineage (NCBI taxonomy): Eukaryota > Metazoa > Arthropoda > Insecta > Hymenoptera > Agaonidae > Platyscapa > Platyscapa corneri. The sequence continues at coordinate 2,496,567 of JACCHW010000014.1, forward strand.
CGAAATCGAATACATATCTGAAGATAGGAAATGATTAAAAAGAAAACTCTCTATATCGTAGTGAGACGTAAGAAAAGTCGTATTTAAAATTACAAAGCTCTCTTTGTAATTATCGTCATTCTTTGTAATTGCATGGAAGAGCGCGTTTACAGTCGTGAAGTTAATATGTGCGCGTGTACACTGTAACAATACAACTTTCTTCTGCGGTCTATCTAACTACCTGGTTTTTATTTTTGAGTTAACTATTCTTTTTTCTTTAAATGACAATTAGAAATGCCGAACAAACTGTTTTCCTGTTATTTATTTAATCTCAACTCGTTATGAATCAACGCATTTATAAATGATTAAAAAAACTCGCGATTCTCGTATTATGATTGATGTTATCTAATTTATAATTTGAATATTATAATCTAAATTTAAAAATACTTGGTGTAATCACTGTATTTACTTTATTATCAGATTATATTGTTTTATTGAATTTTGATATTATTAAAATGTTTCAAAAAATTTCAAAACTTTCTCTTTCAATAATTATTTATATATTTATGCAATAAATGGAAAGTTATGTAAGAAGAATATTATTTCTACAAAAAGTTCAAAAATAATAAATAAATAAAAAATAATAAAAATAACAATAACATAACGTCAACTTATTTAGTTTTAATAAATAAATAGAAATAATACTTACTAAATATATCTGTATATCCTTGTTATATTATAAAATTACGGTGAAATGAAAAACCTTATATATGCCTTGATTAAAATATACATCAAAAGAGATGTAAAATATCAAATAAAGCAGAAAAATATCAAACTTTTATTATAACAGTGTTAACAAAAAAAATTTATTAATTAAGTTATGTATTTAATTCGATATGTAATAAAAATTTTTATTATTAATTATGCATTTTTCAAACACGTTGACATTCTTTGATCACATTTATCAAATAACGCATTTAAATCAATTCATAATTAATCTCGTAATAAAATGTGGTAAACGATATATTATGCAAATTTCTTCTTAAAAATATTAAAATATATAAGAATGTTAACGTACATAAATCAATTCATTTGTTCGTTAAAATTATAGAAAATATCTAATGATATCTTATTGACAAACAGAATTAAAACAGATACTGGAATTTAATATAAAATTCTAGGCATGCAATTATTTGTATAATTGTATTATAAATACTTATTCATTATTAGTGGCAAAGATTCGATTAACTCAATTTAAAGTAAAGCAGTCACGAATGTACTTTAAACGGTAAAAATTGCATTCATTTTGCATTTTCCTACACTTTGTTCAAAAAACAAAAAATCATTGACCGCATAATTTGATCAGGGGCATTCGTAGCCATATAAACTACGTTCATTACACGGGAAACCATTAAATCAAGTTTAATGTAAGGCTGAATTGAGAATATACTCTCACTCTTACTCTCACTCTATCGGCGCGAAGTAAAAGTTTTCAGATGTGTGCGCGCATGCAGTTAACAGGACTGTTAAACGAAAGTAAAAGAGGAAAATTACCAATTCATTTATAATTAGCATAAATTTGTGCAATTGCAGTACATAAATCTCAAATTCAATTGTAATTATATTAGTAAAAAACAATTCTGCTGATTGTTACAACGAAACAAGTACATTTATTTTGAAACTCGATAATTGGGTATAACTATTGTATAATATTAGTAAACGAAATAAGTCCGGGGTATAATTGGGTCACTGCATGACAATATATTTTCAAATATAAAAAACGAGTTCACTAATTAGAAGTATATTAAGAGCTGGTTGTATAAAGAACTATCTTCTCATGATAATAAATTATAAATATTATTCTTAATGCTATTAAAAAAAAAAAAATTATAAACGTGTATGTTACCGAAAGAGAAAGGAAAAGTACAAAATTAATTCGATGTGATGCACACGGAAACAGGTTATTCAATTAATATATAAATTTGGCGTGGTATACCTTATTTATAAGTTTATGCATAATTTTCAAAAGACGAGCGAAAGAAGAAATTATTTCATTTGAAGGCAATGTTATACATTAAATCGCATTCGAAATATTGTACTTTGTCAAATATTATTTCAAGAATTATTTAAAAAAATCAAATATTATTTCTGCATTATTTCATGTTTATTATAAATATATATTATTATTATTATTATTCCTAACTAAATACAATCAAATATCTATTTATCAAATATAGTAGATATATGTTGATTGGAACTGTAGACATTGTAAAATTTTATTTGTGTAAATATAAATATAAAATGTTAAATTAAGTTTTAACTATTGCAGAAGCAGTTCTCCTTTACGATGATTTCTTTTTTAAATAATTTTATTTTTCTGTAATACTTAATTAATAAATAAATACTTATCTAAAAACTACGATTGATAAAGAATTATTAAAAATAATTTTAAAAATGCATGTTAAATCTGATTTAGGTTTCCAAGTATATAGTAAGTTTTTAATAAAGTAGAGTATAATAGAAAAAATCTAGACGTAATATATCAATGAAATCTAATTATTTAATTAGATAATATCTATTTTTATGATTTCATAAAAATTATAAAAATTATTTAAGAATACATAATTGTTATGAAATAAATATAACTGATTATTTACTAAGAAAACATAAGTTCATTGAATTAATTAAATGTGCCAACAATTAAATGAAAATAATTAAATTTTTATTATAATAGTTAATGTTAAAAATATATTTATTCGCGCATTATTTTATATAAAGGCATCAAACAAGATTAAAAATAATTAATGTAGCTAATATTTTAAAATTTAATATTTTTAATTATTAGAAAAAATTAAATTAATAAAGAAAGTTTGGAAAATTTATAAGAACCATAAAATTATTAGTAGTAATATTTAAATGCAAATAACTTAATTTTAAATATGAGTTATATTACTTATATGACTTTCCCTAACTTTCAAATATTTATTGAACAAAAATTGTTGTTGATATAGGCTAGTTATGAATAATTTAAAAATGTTTTTTATCATGAATCAGTTGAGAAAGCAAATTCAAAAGAAATCAGTACAATTATTTGTAAATGTACACAATATAATTATAACGTTATTTAAAATTTTGTTTTCAATTATTAGTCACAATGATTAGGTAATACTAAACATAAAATAGCTATAATATATATTAAACTCACATATGAAAAGTATATTTTACAAAAATCTGATTATAATAAAGTGATTTTAAATAAAGTCGAATGGAACAAAATAAACTTGATTCTTATTTAATTTTCGTAGCAAGTATTATTTTTTTTGTATATTAACTTTTAAAAAATAATCAATGCGTCTTATAGAATGCTGCAAATATTTTATATCGATTAATATTTAATTAATACTTATAATAATATTTATAAGAAATAAAACAATAAAGTGTAAAAAATGTACATAATTGTAAAACGAAATAAAAAGGTAATCAAATTTGTTGATTTTTGTTCAATATAAAAGACAATACTTGTAACAGTTTAATCAAAATTAAATATTGTTAAATGTAAACTTTAAGAGATAATAATAAAAAATAATTCTCCTACCATAAATTTACCGAAATAAATTCTAAAATCCAGCTTTTTTGCAATACGTATTTAAATAAAAAATGTAAGAAATAGTTAGCAATTGATTCTTATAGCACAAGGTACCGAGACCAAACCGAGACTACGAAAAATTTTGACATATGTCCGGCAATTTTGGTTTTGACCCAGTGCTGTCGAGGTATGGCGTGCACGTGCATCTACTATAGAATTCTTGTCCAAATTTTTTTCTACCCTACTTTTTTCTTCAGTACATCCAATACTTTGTTTGTATGCGAATTGTGCAATCTATTCAGTAAAAGTTTGAGCATTGACGTGTGGCCGAGCCGCTTGAATTTTAATGAAACATCAATGCGTATCTTTGTTTATACTGAGTTTCTACAATATTCCTTGGTAAATACAAAACTTAATATGTTTGACTGAGAATTCAAATAATTATAGAAATTTGCTTGATACGTGCATCGTTTTCTAGTTGATTGAAACTTCAACTTTTTTAAAGTGACCTCACAGCTAACACTTTCTCCTCTTCAGATCAACTGTTACGTAAGTATCGCCACATCAGAATACTATGTATAATGTATTTAACTTTTGTTAAATTTGCACTTTGAATATGAAAAATATTTTATTAGTTAATTTAAAATACACATAAATTAGTTACATGATAACGATATTATCACAAACATTTATCGATGTATATACCGCGGTTAAAGCAATAAATATTTAATAAGTAGAAACGCATTGAAAAACATAAGTTCATTTTATTTTATTTTTTATGACTATTGCCGTGTTTTTCATGTTTATGTGTTTGTCTGCAAGATATTAATTTATCTTTATATACTATAAAACATATTTTTATTTTATAAAATGTAATTTCTTAAAAATGAGTACAGAATAGATACCATTGATGATTTTCTCATCTACATATCAATTGAATAAATACTTTCAAGGTTTGATAGTAAATTTTTGTTCCGTACTGTCTTGTAATTATTTTTTATAATTAGCTTCAGATTCATTACCCGAAGGTATTTAAATCTAAAATACATACTATAAATAAATGATGAAACGAATTCTGCAAAGCAAGAATTTTATTAGTACGTTTGTTATAAATAATGATAAATTATTCCATTGATGAACAGGTTGTTACGAATGTGCGTGTGTGTGTGTGTGTGTGTGTGTGTGTAATATATATTAGTGATGCAAACATTGAACTAATTATACAGTAATGCATATAACAAATATTAAAAGCAGCTAGTTCTGATATATTTTTATAGCAAAGCAGACGTATAGCGAAGCACAAAAAATTTTACAGCATCAAAGTTAAAATGAGAATATTGAAATTGAAATTATCTCCCACTTCGTGTAGAATTACTTTAACGTCTGCAGAAGAATGAAAATTGAGTTTTATGACACTGTATCGCGTAATATGTAATCTTGAACAGATTCGTTTTAAGCCAACACCAAGTTTGATTTCAAGTTGTCAGTTATTAAAAGAAAATCGAAAGAATATTAATAAGGATAAGAAAAGATGGAAAAGCGTCAGCAGTTATGAGATCGAAAGCTGAGTTGTACGAGGCCAATGTACCTATACCGCAGCCGGTCTCGTTTCGCTGGTTCATGCAGCAGCAGCTGCAGTAAGTCCCGCTGGAGAAGGTGAACGCGCCGAGCAACATGTCAACAGACGTGGAGCGTGCGGCACTTGAAGACGAAGACCTCGACGGCGAGCCTCAAAACAAAGCCCGAGCAGAAGAAGAATAGCAGGAACATAACCAGAAAAACGCAGCGTCCGAATGCGTATAACGTGTTGTTACTGATGTAGCAGTCGGTCGTACCACAGCGAATTATCGAACTAGACATTTCAAATCACGTGTACGGACGAAAAGACGGACGTTGATGAAGTAAAGTACGGAGCTACAGACGAGGCCCGGCGACTTTCTATGAGCGACTTCCGCGCCGCCGTTATTGCCGCCGCCGCCACCACCGCCGCTGTAAGTAAACACGCGAGGCTGCATTTCTATCGATTACGAAAAGGCCCAAGAGTTAGCTCAGATAGCGAGACTCTCCACCGATCTCTGCTTCCATGCCAACGCTTTGAGCGGAAACGAGATGCCGCGGCACGCTATGACGCCGCAACGATCAGAACAGTCTGAGGAACAACGATTGTTCACGAAAGGAACATTTTTTTTCAAGGTGAACTTAATGCCAATGAAAATTTATGAAAGCACGAAGTCTGAATAATTCAATTACTTAAGTAAGATACTTGGTACGAGGGTCAGAGTTAGTATGATTCACCGGACGATTAAACGACTTATTTTTTTTAGATTTGAGTATCGACAAAATTAGTTTAGATTTTGCTCAAAGCCTAATTAGTAATTGCTTGAGACATACACAATTAATGGATTGTTTATCTGGTTCATATCTTGTACAGAAACAATAGGACAGATTAATGATTTTTTACAGAACTAATAATAATAAATCCTTTAGATTAATTCTCTTTGAAATAAGAATGGCTTAATCTTTAGAGAATATAATATATCAAGAATTTGGTGAACGATGAATTTTCAGATATTAATTATTTCTGGAGTTGTGTTGACTGGAGATTAAAATAAAAATAATAATTTAATTTTTATTATAATTTACTAAAATGAAAAATTTAACATTCTAATAAATCTCAATTATATTTATTTCTTTAAAATTTTTCTGCATTTTTACCATTTTCAACTAATGTGATAAAAATAACAAAAATTATACAATTAAAAAATTTTTAAGAGTGCTAAAATGAAGGAACCGCTGATTCTTAAAGCAGCAAGGTTTAAATAAAATCCTTTTTCAATTTATTTTAAAATAGAAAAGAAGAAAGTTATATTATTATAATATTATTTTACCAATAAACAATTATCTAAAATACTTTGTAAAGTACATTTTACTTACACAATTTGTATTAATAGAATATCAGAATAATTAAAACATTCTAAATACCGAATATGAAAATAATTTCGATAGATATTATCAAATACTTGATAGAATGCAAAAAAGAATTTTTAATATATTTCACAAATGGTTAGATCATTTTTCAAATTAATGAAAATTCCTTTACAGTTTTTTAACAATAATATTAAATCTTTTACTAATCGATCATTTTCACATCAATTTTAATAGTAATAATAATAATTCATAGTAATTTTACATAAACATTGTATTTTATTAATTAAAAGTTTTTATTTGCTTTAATAATTATATTTTACAATATATTCTTTAAATATTATTGTATAATTATATGATAAACATTATAATTCTATGAAAATAACTGAAAAATACAAAAGTATTTTTTTATACACATGTATATATTTTTATATAAGAAGTATATGTATACAGACTTCTAGTAAGTTGCAAAGTGTTGTTAATTTAAAAACTTTTACTACTTCTTAGTACTTCTTAGAGAAATATTCAAAATTCAAAATACAAATGTAAGCGGATGGCTCAATAGTATTTATATAAGACTTTCTAGATGATACAAAAACCATTCTAAAACTTTCAGAATTGAATTTATCAAAAAATTATATAATTCACTGAAGCATATAATAATCATTAAAATTTTAGATTTATGAGACTTTTTTAAGAAACAAGAAATAAAACTATATTGCTTTTAAAAAAATGTTTTCGATACAAAATTATAAATTACGTTTATATATAATTTTCATATTCAAATCTTGTATTATTGGATATATACTTCTATTCGTATCATCAATAAAAATGTTGAAATTATTATCGCACTTGCGTATTGAAATTTTTAGACATATTCATACTATAAAGTTATTTATGCGAAATAAGTAACATTGTTGTATGTACAATATAAATTATCAATACATAAAAGTACTTTTCAACAAATTATATGATAAAAATTATTATATTAAAGTTTATAAAAAATATAATATGAAAAATGTTTCGAAAAATATTTCGAAAAATATATTAAATTTAAAAATTTACTATTAAGTTAAGCAATTATTTTATTTTCACTTTTATAATTTATGATTATCAAACATTCAAAATTATTTAAATAAATTGCAGAAAATTATATTGAGTCCATTAATTTAACTTTACAGAAGACTAAAAAAATTAAAAATAGCTTGTTATTGTTTATAGTAAAAGATACTTTAAAAATTTAATTAAAATAATTAATAAAATAATTAAAAATAATATCTTAATTAGAGAAATTACCGTCTATAAAATTGTAATGTTCTACATTTCCCATAAAATACTTTCCATTGAGATAACTAAACTTATGTTTTAATATGAAATTTTCTGTATCGATAAAATAAAAATTAAAAATATATAGAATTTAGAAAACAGAACGAAACATTTATTCTACATAATAAAATTAATGAGCTATATAAATTAATTATTTTTCTGATACATTTAAGTATGTATTCAATTAAAATTTAAGAATGAACGAAGAAATTTTTCTTACACATATAGAATAATATATAACATATAATATTGTTAACTAAATCACTCATGTATGTCTAAAAATTAAAATTCTTGAGAATAATATTTATACATACAATATTTAAAAATTTCGTACGATTAATTTTTTATATAAAAATGAATCTGGTTATTAATAGTCAGATTTCTTCATTATTGTAAAATATTAATAATATGTAATTTGATTTCTTTACTACATATTTAAATGATAAATATATTAGCAAGTATCTATGTATGGATATAATAGTATGGATATAATTTTAAATTTAAATTTCTTTTGAATATATTTTTCTATGCATTTAATTTAAGTAAATTTTGCATGAATTATTATTGGAGAATGTATAAGTTTATTTTTTTACATTTATATGATCATTCCTTTGGAGTGAAATAGATATTATTTATTCATTCATTTTATATATTTTTTTTAATATTAAATTTTATGATTTTTGAAAATTAACTACCTTAATTATTAATTCAATTTTTTTATACTGTACAAGTAGGTCACTTACTTTTTTTAATTAAAATACTCATAAGTATCATGGATTAACATTTTATATTGTAGTATATTTTATATTTTTGAAAATTTGAAAAACACATATCTTATTAGCATTTTATAATTTATTTAATTTAAGAACTATCGTATAAAATAATAAAACAAAATTAATCATAAAAAGAATTCAATTAAAAAAATTTTATAACGATTTGTATGTTATATCAAAAAAATTTTTTTTTATTATCAAAAAGTTTCTTTCACGAAAAGTAAAATACGAATAATTATATATTAAATATTTTGGAAGTAATCTGTAAAGAAATTCATTAAAATCAGTTTTCTTTATGCTATTGAATAAAAAAATACACGTAAAGGAAGTTATAAATAAATATTTGTAGAAACTAGTTGAATAATATTTTCTATCTCTAAACAACGATAGTAATTCTATACAATTTCAAAAAGCTTATGCTTATGGTAAAGAATTTTGTAATAAAATATGAGACTCGTACATAATACGATTGAAAGTTCAAAAACCCTATAAAATGGAAAATGATCTCCATGAAACACATGTCATCTTAACAAAGAGTAATTAATGTATATTAAAGTAAGTTAATATATACGTATATTCATCTGATACTAAATAAAATCCAGGATTTCAATAAACTACATTAAAGAATAATCACATAAAACGTATTAAAATACACCAGCTACCCTTTTAAAATTTACACGAAGATTCGTAAAGTACAATTACAGATAAAGAAAAACCTACTCTTTCTCTCTTTTTTCTATGTCTTTCTCTATTTTTGATGTCGTAGTATTTCTTCTAATAACAAATAATTACTAAAATAAAATTTTTTATATTTATCTCAATAAACACTTGCTTATGAATAAGTGACACATGAATTTCTTTGCTTAAAAAACACAAGGGGAGACGTGAGTCGACAAGAGAATATTATTCCATTATAGAGCAAAAAATTATAATATAATTTTTTAATATTTTGTTTATTGGTGTACTTTTTATATACATAGAATTATTAAATATTATGAATTTATAATTAAGATTATGATCATTTTTGATTATTATTTTTGAAATGATATCAAAAATTTTTTTTAGTTTTAAGAATAATAGTATTTTTACAGTTTAATCTCTCGTGATACGTGTATTGTAATAGTAAAAATAATGTACATTAAATTAAATTAAATTGATGCTAAGAACATTCAGATGTTTAATCAAGGATATTTTAAGTATTTTATTGTTACCATTAGATTAATGAGTGGAATTCTCAACGTTAAATAAATTCTGTATTTATTAAAAATGAATATTTGGATTTAGCTCAAGGACTATGGATTTTAAATATTTAATTTGAGACCATTAATGTCTTGGAAACTAAGAAAAAATAATGTTAAATACTGAATTGAATCAGCAATGAGCCCCTAATATTTTAAGTAACTCTATTGAAGTTAAGTTTCAATTTGAAATCTGTTTATGATAATCAAATATTCAGAAAGTTAAATATGTTTGTATGATACATAAAAAATTCTTCTACTTTTATTAAAGCAAAATATTATTACATTTTTTCATATTTATTACATGTTTTCATATATAATTTGAAGAATATTCTATAAATAAAATATTTGCTATTAAATATTAAATTTAAATTATTAACTAAAAATACAAAGTATAAACATTCAAATATTTATGTCTGAAAAGCAAAATCGTTAACTATTTTCTATGGGAACATGTTGCAAGTAAAAACTTAGACAATATGTCAACTGAATTTTACATTTATTTGTATTACGTTTTGGAACTGTAAGAATTAAAAATAATTAATAGGTTGTAATTTTAATCATAGATCTTAAGACTGCTTATGTTTAAATGAAATAAAATTATATATTTCTTTTTAATTATCACGCCCTAACCAGTTCTTTCGGTTACCGCTAAGTAGCTTTACTTAGAGTTGTATTTAAGTCTGTATTTCGAAGCTTCCTATATTTTAAACAATATAATAAATAATACTCTGAAAACATGAGTACTTCGTTGTAAATATTATTAAAAATAGTGCAACTAATACTTGTTTTGAATTTAAAAGAAAATTGTAGACATAGAATATAATTTTCAAATTAGCATAAATACTAATTATAAACAATTTTGAATTACATTCTAATTGTTTATATAATGCTATCTTAAATTTGATTTATTACTAAATGCTGTAGGTACTTTATTTAATATTTAAAAGTAAAATTTAGTCACTGACTACAAATAAACAATATATTAATATATAATATCACAAAATTATGTTGAATATATGGCGTAAATTTTTTATAAACAATATCATAAGTTTTATTATGTAAGTATAGTTAAATTTTAACTCAACGAGGTAATGTATTTGAAAATAAATATGTGGTAATGTATTATGGAATATAATACTTGTTTGATTATTATATTGAGATTATTAAACCAATGAAATAATTGTATTTTATATTTTTATACCTAAAATATCCCCAAGTTGTAACTGTCTAAACAATTAACTGTTATTATAAAGTAGAATCTATGAAAAAAATTTTAATAATTTCAAGGTTATTAAAGAATGTATATACAAGTTTATACTAAAATTGTATTGAAAATCCGAAAATAGCTTTAGATGTTCTTGTTAATAAATGTGTAACTAACCTCCTTTTCAGCCGTTATCTCTCTTCCTTAACAGTCGGAGTTCCATCCCCTCATTAAAAAAAAGAATGCGTGGACGAACCACAATCAACGAGTCCACCTGTCTAACTGATATTCATAAACAAGTGCATGCAACTCGCGGTGACGGGTTTCCTGTACCACGTGGTTTGAACAATGACGCGAACGCTTTCACTCTCATGTCTGCGGGGGAACCCAAAAGGTACAGATAAATTGATCGGAATGAGACAATATCTTATTGAGCATTAATTAATTTTATTGGATTTTAGTAGAATTCAATGCATTCTTAAAATGAACAGGCAATTGCAGTCCTTTATTACAAATTACATATACATAAAAGTTAATTTCATTTATGGAATGGCCATTCATTACGTTTACAATCGTTTTTCTTATTATCTTTGCACTCAAGTTTAATTTTTTGTCAAATCTACTTTGTTTAGGAATCAATTTTAAATATTCAATACAAACATCAAGATTTTTCAGAAAGAAGGTTATTCAATATTTATGAATATTCAATTTTTGATAACATTTTAATCATAAACAATGTTTTATTTCAATAATAATTTTCGAAAAAGTTTTAGAAAAATAAAAAATAACATGTCTCATTTGTGTGCGCTTGAAAATATTGTATTTTTAACGAAATCAAAACCGGAAGTATAACAACGAATAATACTTTTTATTTTTCAACAGAAAACTATAAAAAATATTCTATTATTTAGAGCGTGAAAATATTTGTTACAAATAAATTTTTCATTCATTTATTCCAATAAAAAGTAAAAATATTGGATAGAAAATGTAATAGCTCTAATATTCATTTAATTTTCTGTTAAAGAAATTATATCTAGTTCTTCACTTTTATAAGACGTTCATTTTTATTGTATGAAATAAATTTTACATTCGTATTAAATATAAAGTGTTTCAATTCCGTTCGATTACAATGTTTAATACATTGAATATACGCTACAATTATTTAATTTTATAAAAATTTTTTCTACGATTTAATAATTTCTAAAGTTCATATGTAACTTGTTAGTGAAAAAATTAAAGATTACCTAATATAATAATAAATTACCAAATTCTGTGTTATAATCTCAAATATATTTCTTTCAGATATACTAATATAATTATTTTTCATGAAATTTTATAATCAACTTTATATGATAATAAAAGTACTGTTACCGTAATAATGACAAACATTAAAAATATTTAATCTTAACAAAAAAATAAATTTCTTTAATTTAAATGTCATAAAAGATTTATTTTAGTGACAAAGGATTAATTATAATACAATACAATTTATTGGATACAGAAAGTAACATATAATTGGTAACATATAAATAAATGCGTGTTTTATTTTATTTATTATACGAAAAAAAATTTTTTGTTAATGATTTTCAAAAATTAAAAGTAATAGTTTTTCTTTTATGATGTATATAATTTGGATATTTCGGTAATTCTATTATTATTTTTAAACCAACAATTAATCCATAATTTTAGTGACAATTGCAATATTAATTAAAAAGTATATATTTGAATCTGTTATATAAATATAAGAATCAATATAAATTTTTTTAAAACAATTACTCGGAAATTGAAGATATTAAAATACTAAAGCAATTTAATGATTAACGAATTATCTTTCACTATATTTATCTGTAGTATTAATTGAGGATCATAATGTTTTATTATTCCTTTAAACCTTTGCAAATGTAAATTTTTTAAATGATTTTATATCCAAATAGCTTTACTTAAATAGTACCAGAGACTTTTATGTAAATATTTTCTATCAATGCAACGTAATTTATTATTATACACCTTAACACGTTAATATATTTCTCTTAAAAATGTATCTGCATAACTCGGATATTTAATATAACGTAGGTCTGATCACTATATGAATAACTAGAACATAAAATTTTTTTAACTATGAGAAACTACAAAAAAGTAAAGTTAATCGATATTTTTAAGTTTGACATAAATTTATTGATAATTAATGCATATAGCATTAGGTAACTTTCATAAATCTGTCATTATCAATTAAAGTATGAATATAGCTCATATAATTTTTATTTCATTGGTGTCAATAAAATTAAACATTAAATTATTATCTTAGCTATAAAGTATGTAGTAATAATGTTGTCTAAAAGTAATTATCGAATTTTCAAATATATTTACATTTGACTGTAAGAAGCCTTTCTGTTTGTGAGAATATAAATGAAGTATTACGGCTTCATCTTCCAGCTTAATAAACAGTGATTTCGTTTGAAAGCTAACAATTTGCTCTTTGACTGTAAAATGCTTAGATCGCTAGTTAGTCTGTTTGCACGTAATGCCATTTTCTGAAATAAATTATCTTCTACTTAATAGCGTATAATTTTAATTATAACTTCCGTTATTGATTATGGTTAAATTTTCGAGTCACACAAATGATGGTTACATTGATTATCTAATATCTTAGACGTTCAGAAAGAAAAAGCACTACTCTTGAACGGCACAATTAAAAGAACACTGTACCACAATCAAGTAAGACATAGTTCTTAAAATTGAAAGAGACAAACTTTGTACATTATCATAACATTAATAAAATATATAATACACGAAGTATTTCTTAATTTTATAATAAAATTAATAAGGCACATACAAAATATATATACAAAATTTATAAAAGTCTATCTTAATTTTACGGTTAATAAAAGTTATCAATAGAACTAGAATAATATTATCTTTTTGTGAATAATTTTTTTTATTTCTCGAAAAACTTAATTTTTTAACTTTTTATTAACAAATATTTAAAAAAAATTTATTATACTAAATATTATTTTCACACTTTTGAATTACACTGAAAAAATAACAAAACATATTTAAAAGTTTATTGTAACAACTTAAACGTATTTTAATTCAAGATAGTATGATCTATGATTTCATAATTTTCACAATCATTACTACTAATATTAAATGTCAAATCAATTTATTTTAATTTGAAAATAAAAAATAAAATATTGTGGCTAAGTGTTATATATCAATGTATCTTTTGTTGATTCTTAATTATATTTCAAACAGTGTAATTAAAAAAGAATCAAGATTAAATTAACAATATCGTACACATTTGAATTCTTCATATGACGTAATCTATTGCTACATTGAAGTTGAAGTAAAATAGAGTTACAGTATCAGTCATATAAATTATTCAGACTTATTATTTAAAATGCAACGAGATTTCTCACTTTCTCTAATTCCAAAAGATAAACATATTGATTTTTAAAAGATAAAGAGAGTTTAAGAATACAATAAAAATCTACATTTAGAGAATACAAAAAATATTAGCTGATAGTAATGTACGAACTTCAACGTATTATTCTAAACAGTATTAACGACAGGTGACACCTAGAGAAAAAATTTATAAGCATTTCAAATTATCTCAAGTAATGAATATATAATGCACATTCATGAAAGATCTGTACACAAGCACAAATATATGCATGCATGGCTATTACTTGTCTTGAAGATTATAACGTTCGATAAAATAATTTTACATGGTTATGTAATAATAAATTTAATTCTATGTAATAATGAGAGTTGAAATCATGAAATTGTTCTGATAAGTAAATCTATGTTCAAACTCTTTATCACTGAAATAAGAAGCTCTGTATTGTTATCTTTCGAAATAGTACATCTCGAAACGTTCTTGAAATTTAACTGAATGGTAAAAAGAACCAAATGGCAAAGTGGGTCATCCAACGCGTCCTTTGCCGGATGTTGAAAACCACGCGATGTCGCATCGATGGTCATTATTTTCCCTGGCGTCACTGACACGTTTTCACCTTGTTCAGAATTATGTAACTAACGAACTATTAACGAGGATTCCTGGAATTCTCTTATTTAGTTACGATAAAAATACACCAGAATAAACTTATGATATAAGGTACTTTCGAAGTCAAACATCATCGAAAATTATATAAGAAAGGTAAACTACAATGTTTTCTCGTTTTTGCATAGATAAATATTAAATCATAGTGTCTAGATTCTAAACGAGCCTTTTATTTTCATTTTTAGAGCTTAACTTGATATAATTAAAATTTCTTAAGTTTAATGAATTATTTTGCATTAAAACTGTATTTACTTTATAATAAAAAAAATACTATGAATTTTTCCAATGAAATAGATCATATATAATAAATTTTTTTATATGTTTTAAAGTTAAATCATGCACGTGATTGTAAGCTACAATAGAGATGTAGCTGTTTATAATGTATAATTTATAAAATTATACATGTTTATAATTTTAAATGAAATTGAATGTAAGATTACAATCTAAATATCTACGTTGTATCATTGTTCATTATTTAGAAAAAGAAAATCAAGAAATAAATTTGTATATTTCTAATAAATAATTGTAATATCTGCAAAACTATTTTACTATGGTATATTAGAAAAATTGATCTAAAACTATTTTGGTATTTATAGTTTAATACGTTGATTTTTTATAAATATAAATTCATCTGACAACTAATATATTATAGCAACAATCGTGATAATATTTATGTGTTTCATAAATGTTTTATATTAGAGTTTCATTTCGTAAACGTAGAATTTATCGTGACTTAAAAAATATAATGAAAAGAACATTAGGCAATTACCGAAATAACTTAATTTTCTTCGCGACGATTGATAATCGATGCGTAGACCCTTATTATTTCATAAAATGTCAATTGTCTATAATGAAAATCATGCAGGAATCTAGAGATTATTGAGCAGAGCATCGACAGAGTTACCATACACGCGCAATATTGTGAAATCGCTCTAAGAGAATGTTTCACAGAACCGGTCACGAAATATCTCCTGCACCTACTTCATCGTATAATAAATGAATACAAAACTCCACTGGCGCATAAAATTTTGGGGGAAAAATCGAGGCAAATCTGTTATCGTTGTGATTACATCTTCTCATGATCGGTTCCAAATAATTGAAATTATGTAAAAAAGTGAGTGATCTTAAATGCACCTCCAGCATGCAGTTGCACAAGAACGCACCGATGCTGTAAACTTTCACGTACATATTATCAATACCCAACGTGCAAGAGCAATGAAAATCTAAAATCTGTATTTTACGATCTGCTGCGAATCTGAGAATCTCTTGCGCATAGACGCAGATACAAGAATCGCTATTATTTTAAGTCGATAAGATACTTGTGTGCATCTCGAATGCTAATTCACCACCTGAAATTACTTGACATCCTTGTAACACATAATCACTTGTCAATTTCTCACAAAAACTTTCGCTCTCTCGAGACACGCACCCATACGAGGGCCCGTCTGATTAAAATTTTATATTTAATATTCTACAATATTTATTCTTTTTCAAGAGCTATTTTAGTTGTAGTTACTAATGATTAAAATTTTTTATCAGTTGGTACTAATGAAAATTCGGGAAATGTATTGTAAATTTGCATACATGATACTATAAATTTGATGCATTTTACACAACTTGAGTATACTACTTTATCTTTTGAAACAATCAGATTTTATAGTCATCAAAAATAGTTGATTAAAAGTAAAAAAAATAATTGTATTTCCTATAATCTTTCTGATGATCGACCGAAGTATAAATTTATGTATAAAATTTAGAAGAATTAAATTTTACATATAAAAATAAGACATACAGAAATATATATTTTTTAACTTTTATTTATGAAATTTATGATAATCTTAAGTTATAAAATTTATTTGAAAATAGTCAAACATAAAGATAAAATATATAGATTTTGTATTAAATGAAGCTTTTTTTAAAATTCTTACAGTAAAATGAAAAATCACTAGACATTTAATAATTAATACTTAAGTTATTAATATCCGAAATTTGAAACTAATAAAAATATTACAATATAATAAGTCATAATTATATATGTAAAAATAAGTATAATGTAAAAATTTGGCAAAAATAAATATGTATACCAAAATTTTTATTTCATATAGTAATTATATAATAATTTAAATTTATTTAATTTAAAGATATACTTTGTATTATATGCGATTTTTTATATATTATTATTTCTGTAAAACGAATTTTTTATACTTTTATTTCATAAGAATTTATTATTGTAACAGCTTATAGCTATTCTATGACATAAATATTGTGATGTTATAATTTTACTGTAAATGCAAAAAAAATCGTTAATATACTTATAACAGCTTTTTGAAATATTAGCTTACACGGTTGTATTAACTATACAGAAAATTACTATATAACAACGAAAAAAATTTTCTAAAAATATAATTTATTTGAGTAATAATAATTAATTATATTATTAACAAGCAATTATTTTAAATTTACGGCGAATAAATTACTCGATTAATATTTTTTTTCTTCGTACAAAATGACGTGAGGCAATCATTGATGTAACAATATAAATTTTACTGCCAAATGGTAATAAGTTAGAAAAATTATTATTATTATCGAATTTAACTTGGAAAAAATGAAGCGATGATAATATAAAATGTTTTGACATGTTGGTTTTAAATTTTTAATAAAATTGATAATCCTTTCATAAAATGATAAGAATATTATTGCATCTTTTAATTAACTATTATTTAAACTAAATTGAACTAAAATTACAATGTTTTGTTTATTATTTTTTTAAATATCTCTTTTTTATAAATTTAAAAAAATTCTGGTTTCTACGCAAATATAAATAAACACATTGGTTTATTTCAGAAAATATAGTTAATTATTGAGATAAAAACGCGGATTAACAAATTAACTGATTAACGAAATCATTGCCTTTGTATATTCGTATAGAACATTTAGTCTGAAGGGAATTAAATATCGATAAAATTAATTTTCTACTGCATTAAAAAAAAAATAAAATTAGTCGACAAGTATACCAATAGATTTCAAGTTTTAATTTTATCTTGTTTATTTCAATACTTTATTTTAATTTTAATATTTTAACATTCAACCAGAGATTTCGATTAGATCTAAAAGAACGAAAAAATATACGAAAAAATATTAATCTAAAAAATATTAATATATATAATCATATGGCAGAGTTATTTATTAATGTCTCTTGCAGTTTTTATTTTTAATGAAAAAGTACTATTTTTCGCATTGTTCAAAATTTTGTTTTTCCTCTTTTCTGAGATTTTTTTATTTTAATAAATACGTACACACACCTACACACACACATGAAAATGTTTGAGAGTTACGATATGAATTTATGTAATAATAATAAACTTTATTTAGAAAGTTCCATTGTTATTTTTTTCAGCAAAGAATATCTTAAATTCCTAATAAATACACTTCTCATGAATAGTTTCAATGATATTTTTTGTTATATATATACTTAATATTTTTCATTTTTTATTTAATTTATAGTGTGTTTTTATAACTTTAAAATAACTACTTATTGAAATAATTTCTTATGTACAAAATATAAATAACGAAATTCGTATATAAATTGTTTCAAATCATTACTTGTTAAGTAATTATTTAAAAATTATTCGACAAATAAATTTTTTAACTTAATCTATCAACCTATCTAATAAATAAAAATAATAATACTTTAAATTAGTAAAAATTTTAGTATAAAATTTCGGTAAAATAGTTATTATCCAATTTATTTTAGTTATATCCAGATTTTCTTTTAACAAATTCAGAAGTTGATAATTTTGTTTTTGTTAGTTTGAGAAAAAGAATGATTATTAAAAATTACCAACTCTGCTAAGTCATTTTTTTTATTTCGATTTCAGTTACTTATTGTAAATACACGTTATATTAATCTATTTTTAGTCAGGGTTTCCATATGAGTATTATTAAAAATTGTTTCTCTAAAATAATATTTTTATGCAGTATATTTATTTTAGTAAAGTCAAAAAATTAAACCAATATCGAACCAATTCTTATTCTTATTAAACTTTCATTTATTTAGACATAAGTCAAGAATAGTTTTTATTATAATGTAACAATATGATCTTTTATATCTCATCACTTATTATAATTTTTTTCTTTTAAGAGTAAAATTGTATCTTATTTGCATAAAATATGAAATTTTTGAGCATTTAAAATTTTTGGAGATCTTAGTATTTAAAATTAGTACAGTAACGTCGAAAGTCACGATCACATAATACCACAGGTTTCTTTAAAAACTCGAGCGATGCGTTAGCCCCAGGGTTTGGTATAAAAGCCGCTCAAAAAGATTTCTACACAGAAAATGAAGCTGAGTAGGAAATTTAGAAATCGATAATTAATAATGTGCTCACTTCTCTTAAAACGGCGATGCAGATTTGTACTTACAGCTTCTTCTTTCTCTTGTGCTCGTGTAGCGGCGATTTTGAAGCTCGTATACGTAAATTTTATATAATATGCTTTCCTGGAGGCGGTTACGATCCGTCATTTCGTAATAACAGAACGCATTCATTATACCGATCATAATCGCAATTTCGAACGAATTTTATTTTTAATCTTTCTCATTTATTTTCTAAGTTTCAATTATTTGAAAATATGTAGTTATCCTGTTTTTACAATTTTATAGAATATATTTAAAAAATTTATAAATGATATGATGATTGAAAATTATTAAAACTCTTTCAAAAAATTAAAAATTAAAATCCAGATTGTTCTCAACTACAATCCGCTTTTCTACAGACTTCATAAATTTTATTATAAACTTTTCGAAACTAGTAATTTTACTGAACTTGATTGAATTCATGTCCCTATTTGTATAAAATGGGCGGTGGCAATAATAATGTTTAGGGTTTATTTATCTTTTGTTGATATATAAATAAAATACTGTATTTAGAAATAAAATTATTATATGAATTTCGTCTATAGTTTATTCTTACTTTAAAATGGTATTTTTTGTAAAACTAGAATTTTAAATACTTAATAAAAATTATGAATTCAAATTTAGAATAAATTTTTAATTTACAACTATTTCCTAATTATTATTTATAAAAATTCGTTATTTATTTGTACAAGTATTTTTTTGCATAATACTATATACAGTAGGTTTCTCTTTTTATTTCATCTGTATTAACAATGAAATGTTGTTATCAGACTCGTTTAAATTTAATTTAGTTTTTATCAATGAATTCAATGACACTTTTATATACTACCTTACATATGTATTCAACATGAAGATTAAAAAAATTCAGTAAATTTATGGTACTAATCAAGTTGAGTGTGTTTAGAAATACTGTTGCAATACTATACACGCTGTAATGCGATACAATACATTTTTTCATATAACGACGTTATTCTTGATAAAACGTATTTTATACTGTTATAATGATGGCAATATATTATATTCTCTAGGTTCTAATGGTTTCTTTTAAAAAATAGAATGACAGAAATATTAAAAGAAATATCGAAACCTTCTGTCAATGATTTAAACAAATTAAATTTTTATGTCATTAAACTAGTAGTTTATTCATATAAATCATTGATAGAACATTTTATTGAAATTTTTATCCTACAGTTTGATTTCACTTTATTGAACACGCTATAATTCTGTTTTCATGAAGAGAGTAAAATACAGTTCTACCAATGTTACACATTCGCAGTGCCGCAACTTTATACAATTTGTTATTTCAAGAATCAATTCCTTACGTACTGACAAGAGCTCGTTGCATCCTGTCTTGGCTGCTAATATATAGTAAAGTTTTGAATAGAAGTATTAATTGCCACACGGGAAAAATCATTAGACGCCATTTATATTGGCGGAGGTATGCGAAATGATATGGTACAACTTCATGAATTCTCCAAACAAAGAATTTTGATCCATGTGGATGAAATGATTTGATAATGAATTCAATAGTAATTATCGCTAGTTTAATAAATTTATTTTGATTTTCATAAGTGTTATAGCTATTATACTTTTAGCATATTTTATTTAAATTAAAATTTATGTTCATCGAATATATTTTGAAATAATTATCTAAATTTCATAAATCAAGATTGTATCCAATTTTTTTTACCTGATATCTAGTAACAGAAAATTCTATCCTTTATATTTTATAACTCTTTATTTATATTTGAAAACAATATAATATAATACACTATTTTGTAATCTTTTTTATCTTATTACTGCAAGCGCATGTGTAGTCTTAACAGGCTCTAAGTATGTGTAAAATTCGAGTTATTTCGCAAAGAAAGGAAAATATGAGTATATGCGTACACAAATGTGTGCGAAAGTTATAATCAATGTTTTAAGTTATTTAATTAAAAGTATTGTATACGTAGATTAAAATCAAGTTACACAACTGTTAATGAAAGCCTTTCCAAATAGGCCAGTATCATTATAAAAATTTATTATAAATATTACTAAGGTATATATATATATGAGAGATACTACTTTAAGTAATTAAATTTTTTATTAAAAACAAATAATGAATATTTAAACGAAAGTATTTTTCGATTAAGACGCTTATCTAGATAATAAATAAGACAATAAGTTAATAATAGAATAATATTAGAATAATAATAAGTAAAATTTCAATCTCAAAAAATTTTATTACGTAATTTAGTTAAATAAATTTTTAACTTTAGTTAAATATTGTATATTGTCAAGAATATAATACGATATTTATTTTAATGTTTGCAAACTTTCACATAAATGCATTTCCAGATAAAAATGTAAATTTAAAAAATACAGCTCAATATGGCTAAAGATTCTCTTAAAATTCATTGCTAGTTCAGTTGATTTTTTGAACTTATTTTAATTCCATATACAATGAATTTTAAGTGCCTCTGGTCCAAAAAGAATTAGTCATTTCTATTCAAGCTTTTGAGAGGACGGCGGGAAAACCATTACGTGCCTTTTACGCATTTTAGGTTTAATGATAAAATGCGAACGATAGAAAAAAAGAGTTTAGTAGTTCCAGCTCACCTTGTAACGATGTAGAAATTACTTACGAAATCTTATACTTGTATTAAGTAGTAAACGATAGAATCCTGTAATAATAATTAGCACTCCGATCATTCAAAAAAATATTATTCGATATTGAAAAAAATGTTAGTACTTAAAGGATTACAGTTAATGAAATTTTCAATTTATGCTTAAATTAAATCTTATTTAACTTTCTTTATTAAAAATTGTTTGTGTAATAACCGCTAGTTTTACAAGTATTAATATAAATCCTCTTAGTTTATGAAAGATTAATGAACGCAGAACAAATAGAATTTTGTTTCAATTTGTTACAGGAATATATTAATAAAAAATAAATAAAGGCTCTCTGTAAAAATAAAACATTAAATTATTTCTTAAATTTTTTTTTTGCAAATGAAAAATTGTTAGATAAAATTAAAAAATTAAAAAGGCTCATAGTTACAATAATAATATTTTAAACTTCTTTTAAATAAATTTATAATTATTAAAGAAGAAAGTACTTATTCATAAATATTGAGCAAAACTACATTTATTTTTATGAAAATAAGAATATATATTTGATCTATATAAAATAAAACAATAAATATATTATACATTAATTAACTCTTGAAAATTTTTATTTAATATACTATCTTAAAATTATATGTAACATATTACTTTAGTGAAAATATGATTAAAAATTGATTTCATTCGGTTCATTTAACAATGTATAACAAGATTGAGTGAATAACCTTTAATTTATTAACTGTTTTGACTATCAATTAATAAACTAAACTTTTTAGAACTTTACGACTAAAACAGTTAATAAAAATAATATAAATTTAATTTAGGGGTTAGTATTTTTTAGAATCAATAGAAGACCGTAAAATGTTAGATAACATTTTTACGATACTGCAAAAGATTATATAAGTTTTGGTTGCAAAATAATATTTAAATTTTAAACATTCATTTATCTTTAAAAACTGTTTATGTTAATTTTTTAATAACTAATCATAAATATGAAAAAATGTATATTCGTAGATATGAAATGTTGAAAAGAATACAGAATCTTACACTGATAGTATAATGTAAAATACAGCGATAAATCTGTTGCAGCTATGATTTTAACGTTTACTTCATTAATTCCATTTAAAAATATATTTATATATGCGAAACATTTCTTGTAATTTTTAAAATTATCGACATCAGCAACTTCATTGATAATAGTTATTTTTAGTTTTTAGTCGTATTCATAATGATTTTAATAATTAAATCATATAACTTTTCTATATATATTATTTCTGATAAATTTATTTCTGATAGAATTATTTCACTTGAAAAAAAATATTTTTATTTCTATGTATTTTTTAACGAAAAAATAGTATAATGTAAGAATCAAATATAATCCCAATGAGCTAAAAACGAGTACAAATTAACAAATATAGAAGTATTTAGATTAGAAATTTAATATAATCAAAGAGAAAAATTATATAGGAAAATTTTAAACTTAAAAGAGTTGAGCGATAATCATTTAAAAAAAATAAAAAATTCAAAAAAATTAACACAAAATTTTTCTCTATAAGGAAACTTATCAATGTCAGGTAATAATTTTAAACGAAGTTTTCGTTTTGTCCGAATTCTGTCTGCTTAATGCGCACAATATTAGGTTTAAAGAAAAGAGTTTATTCCTTAAAACTTTAAGGAGAAAATTCAAACAAGAGAAATAATGTTAAAAGCTCGTTGTACTTGGGTGAACGCATTGTGTAATTGAAACAAAGAAAAAAGAAGCATAAAAAAGCTCGGTATAATTGGACGAACGCCTTATGTAAAGAACCGAGGTCCATTAATTCACTTAAGAGCCGCTATGGACTTTTAAATACTTACTTTTCGCGCGCTAGTAACAGTGACTACTTTACGAAATGCTTTCAATTGAAATGATCGTCCCTTCTTCCCTCAAGGTAATTCCCAAGACAGAGAGTAGAAAAGTCAGTAGCTTCACACGACGAAGTGCATCTCGTCGACAGATCCGGCAAACTGCTAACCAAACGAGTAGACCTGTTCACGCGGAGTCTCCAGAAACGAAGGCAGCAAGGTCAGCTACGTTTTTGCCTCTGTTTCTTCTGCTTTTTCTTCTGCTTATTCTTCTTCTTGTTCTTCTTATTCTTAGAGTACTTCGGTCTTTTTATATCTTTTACGAAACACCATGTCGTCGCAATTCTCTCAGCAAGGAGATTATGAACGAACTAGCTGCGCTTCTACCATTGACTACCGCACCTCCTTACCTCTCATCAATTTGCGTATTATAATTAACTATGTAAAATACATTCAATACATTCAATTAAAAAGTAATTTTACCGATATGAAAGTGAAGGTACGTCAGGTTAAAGTTCAACAATATATTAGTGGATAAATAACATGATAGATATTGGATTCCAAATAAAACTTTTATTAAACAAAACTTTACGCAACGAAAAGCCATGAATTACAGTTTCTTTTTACAAAGTTTAAATTTCAAAAAAGGTATTGAAAATTATTGACTTTACAAAAAATTTTTATGAAGATTATATATCTCGTATATTAAAATTATCAATTCTGAATTTTACCTTATTAATTGGCTTTATTTCTTCAAAATATAATTTATTAAAATTAGAAAGAAAGTAAGTAAGAGTAAGAAAAAAGTAAGAGTTTCTTTCAAAATTAACTATTAAAAAATTGATATTTATTTTAATTTTTTTTTATTCATGATTTATTGTAATTTTTCAGTAAAAGTAAAAGTAATTTTGTTCCAAAATGTAATTTATTATACAATTTCTACAACTTAAACCATATTTCAATTCTGATGATTAATACAAAAATTAATTTGCAATAAGCCTGAATATTTTATTTATTTATAATCTATTTTTTAATGTAAATTCTATAATGATGATGTAGTTGACACATATTTCTAAAGATAATTCTTTCGTTTTAGGAAAAAAACTGAAAATATAAGAAAATTGAAGTTAAAAAAATAATCGATAACATTGTTAAAAGTTCATAATTTTATTTTTTTTAATAATCATAGTTTTTGTGAAGTAAGGTTTTCTTATTACAATTTTGTGTCATTCTATGATAAATGATGACCAAAAAATGCAGACTTATGAACCATTTAATAACAATTATGATCAAATAGTTGTTAGTACTAATACAAATTATTTATTTTGGATCTAAAATTATTTTTCAAAGATAATAAAATTTTCTCGTAATATGTAGAAATATTATTTTATATAATCGAAAAAAAAGTAAAAAACGCAAATATTTTTTCAACGAAAGAATAATTTTCAAATTATTTATTCTTTATCGATCGATTAACTTAATAATTTTTTTTAAAACGTGTATTTATAGAAAATTCTTGATAATTTTTTAATATCAACCGTAAAAAAATCCATTAAATAAGTTTGTGTTTTAAAAAATAAAAAATTTTGTGCCATTTGTAATAATAAATAATTACATAAATTTAAATATCACAATTTAAATTTAATACTTGTTACATATATAAAAGTATCTATATGCTTTTGAATTTGAAAAATTTATTTTTCTTTAATTATGTTGAAATCAATATCAAAAACGTAATTGACTTTGTAAAAGTTTGAATTTATTTGATTAAATTTAGTTTCTTTTACAATTTAATAATTATCTTTTTAAATTAAAATGTATACAAACGTATAAATACAAGTATATATTAATATATTATATCTTTTCATGAACGAATAATTTAAATATACAATAATAATTTTTTTCATTTTTTATTTTAAATTAAATTATAAAAAAATTATTATTTAGAGTTTATATCCATTCTTCTTTAAGCATAATATAATTAATTATAATGTAAGCACAATTATTGCAAAAAATGATAATTTCAAATATATTTATTTTTAAATTCTTTACAAAAAGTATGTGATACATATCAATAAAAAATATAACAACAACAATAATAAGCGTAGATGCATGCAAGATATTGAAAACGTTACGAAGAAAACATTAAAAATGATATAACTTAAGTGACTCTAAATCTCCTGAGATATTCAATTATTTTAAGTATTTATAATTAAATAAAGAAAAATTAAATAATCAATAACATTTAATATAACATATGAAACTAATTAAATTATTTTTGCAGCCTTGTAATAATACAATATTGAGCGATGAGTGTACAAAATCAGCAATGAATTAAGATATTTATGTTATTCAAATTATTTCCTAGTACTTATGTAATAATTTTATAAAATTTTCTTTTATAATTTTTAATTACTTAAATAGCTCTTAACGTATAATAGATAATTTATAGTTTCAATTTTTATAGTATACTGTACGTATTTAAAGGTATAATATACAACTTTTATTAATTCGAAAAATCAAATAGAAGTTTTTTTATTATTATTCCGTATGTATCAGGACTTTTTTTAGTTTTAACATTAATACCTGTTAAATTGCATAAACTAAGACTTGTTTATTCTACAGTTATATAAATATGTTGGTGTTTGATTCAAATATAATGATATACATATTTTGTTTCTAACACGCATGCACATATACAAAAACACATTCTTGCACTGATTATTCATAATGCGTTCCTTATAGTGTGAGAGTTGTACTTATGTCATTGTTATAAAAACTTATTAATATAAGATGTACATGGAATTTGATATCAATTACTTTAAATATATTTTATTTTATTTTATAATCTATAAATTAAAAAAATACTGTAATATGAATGTTATGCTTCAAATCTATTATGAAAATAGTGTACAGTATAAAAAATTCAATTTATATTTTCTAATATTTCATCAATCGTGTCTCAAAAATAAAATTTATAAAATAATTATTTTAATCTTACGTTATTTTTGCATAAAAAACACGTAAAAGTACGAAAAATTTTCATATTTATTTAATATTGATATTTTAAAATCTGTATTATTATAAATTACTTTCTAGATACTTGTTTTCTACTGACATTTAGATTTAGATACATAATTTTTGGTATATAACTTAAATTAAAATAATATCCTAGTCTATTTATAATTTGGCACAAATTAATAATTACTGTTTTAAAATTTAATAATCGCAAGCACTTTGTCTTAATTTTAATTAAAAACGCTTTAAAGTATTTACGATTATTGTTAAAATCTGCAAAAAAAATAAGTTATATGTTCAACAACTTTGTTTGCAGATTTTCTGTGTACAATTTTCTTATTTGTAAGATATAGATCGCAATACCATCATTTTAATACAAACTTTAATTATTAAAATGCTTGTGCTTTCATTAAATATACGCATACTCAATCAAAGATTTTATTGTATTTCTAGAATGAATAAAGAATAAGATGTAAAAAATGTCAGTATTTATCTATTTAAATAAATACATGAAAAAATAATAGCTTTTTCATTAGTTACAGAAGAATAAATCAAGATGTTACATAAAACTTTAACTGTGCTTTTAAAAAATATGTAATATATATCTTATCGTTATACAATGCATATAAATAAAATAACCATCTATTCACACATTAAGAAAAATAGTATTCGAAGAGTAAATCTTGTATAATAATTTAATCGTATAATTGATAATATTTGTGCTTAGTTAACAAAGTGCAACATAGTAATTTCTAAATATAACATTTTTCCCATTAATTAATTGTATTTTATGTATTCATAGTTAAAATATTTTTACTTTACACTTTATAATTAATGTCTGTGAATAAGAAAGTTAGTTTCAGACTTCGCTTGAACATTGAAGTTCTAATTGATTGAATAAAGTTTATGACATCCGTAATTGACTGTAAGCTTCTATTGTATTTTGATTTTACTGAAAAAACGTAAAGTAACCTCAGAGACGAATCTACATGACTCAATTTATTTTTGAAACGTCAGGCTTGAAATTGTTTATGTTGATGAGAAACAATCAATGTACGTATAAAATAAAAAATATGCTTGCCTATAAAACTTTACTGTCAGGTATAAGTTATTAAAAAAATTTATAGTTGAAATATTTTTTCATCATCGTAGATACACGTTTATGAATACATGATAACATATAAAATAAAAACTTTAATTCTTACTACGGTATTGGTAAACAAACATGTCTATTTTTAAAACGTATAATTTGCAAATCACATTTAATATAATCTGTCTTCTTAATATTTAATATTTAAGACAACATTTTCTATTTCAATTGAATAGAATAAATATCAAAGTAGTTTGAAATTATTACAGATATTATTATAAATTCTTCGTTTTTTTAAAATAATTTCGACCATTCGATACTTATTATTTATTATCTATCTTAAATTTTTTCTTTTATCTAAATAAAAATTTTCGAATATATGCATTTATATTTTAAATAATATAAATTACGCAAAAAATGATATTAAAGTAATTAAAATTATGAAATCGTATTGACAACAATTTTATAAACTAAAATTGATTTATAAGAATCAATTTTAAACCACTTCATCATTATGTTGCAACTAAGTCTTGGTAAGTGTAGTTCTTAACAAAAAATGCCTCAAGACACATCATTATTATCAGATGTCGACGCACGACGTCTTGCTGTAAATTGGCTAGTATAAAACTGGAGTAACACATTCTGCGTACAGCTGACGATGTTTTGCAACTTCAATTTACTGCGACATCTAGTTTGCACATGTATATCAAATACATCAACTTTTCAAACTTGAAATTTTAATGCTGCCTGTCCGATGGAAGACCTTTTATAGCGAATTTTCCTCGAAAAATTGGTTTCAATACTTCTAATATACTTTCGGTCCTTTTTGCGGAATTCTGTAAATAACAAAGTATTTTATCAATTTCTTTATGAATAATCATTTTTCAGATTAATTTTTGCAATTATCCGTATAAATGTTAATTATTATAAAATAAGAATTTTATAATTTTTAATAGGGATGCATACTTGAGTTATTAGTAATATAGATACATAATAGAAATTAAAAAATTGAATTTTTTTAATATTCAATTTAGAGCTTCTAAAAATTAGTTATGTAAAATGAATTTGAAATATATAATTTTAAGAAGAATATATGTATTCTTTTACTAATATAAGACAAAATAGATTTTATTATTCCTGAATTATGGAATATTTTTTCAACTGAAAATACGAAACATTCTTATAATCCTACATAAATACGATCACTACTATTTCAGTAATAAGTGTTTTATCGTTTTTTAATCTAAATTATTTTTTTATTTCTTTATTTATAGAATTGAAGCTATGATTGAAAATTCAAGTTTAAAAGATCTGTAGAATATTTACAAGATATAATCTAAATATACTGACTCATTATTTTCAGTTAACTAGTTATAGTAATAGTTATATAGATTTACAGTTAACTGACTAGTTATTTTTATAATTTTTCAAATATAACTAGTTATTTGTAGAATATTTCTTAAACATATTATAGAATGTAATCATACAAACAATTACATTTATAGAATTTTACAGTAAGGAATAAATACATAAGCAGACTCATAGAATGCAACAGGCGCAATAAAAATTTATTAGTATTTAAAATAAAATATAATTTGTACATTAATTATAATTGAGTAGAAAAATTGAGTTTAATATATTATCTTT
Source organism: Platyscapa corneri (assembly GCA_018907185.1). Taxonomy (NCBI): domain Eukaryota; kingdom Metazoa; phylum Arthropoda; class Insecta; order Hymenoptera; family Agaonidae; genus Platyscapa; species Platyscapa corneri. The sequence continues at coordinate 2,526,282 of JACCHW010000014.1, forward strand.
ACAAGACTCATGAACATAACAAACTGACTAGTGATAAAAATTAAAAAATTTATTGTATTACATTGATTTTTTTTTTTAATACTATGCATATTTCTCACTACGTAAATGCAATATGCTGAATCTAATTTTTGAAATATTAATTACGTAATTAAAAAGTATAAATAAATAATATGGAATTCTTAATCGAGAGTATTATTTTTAACATAAATCATATTTTTATCATTTTTAAATGATAAATGTATTTAATATAAGTGTAATGTAAAAGTTCGTAATTACTTTTTAGTCATTTTAAATAATAAAAATTATTTATTAGATTTAAATAATTTTAAATAATAAAAATAGTAAGCACGTTATAAGCAAAAATTAATGAAATTATTAATGATAAATTATATTAAATGTATAAACAGATGTATATATTAAATATATAGAAATATTTACAAATATTGATTTTATATATTTGAATTATTTCTAATTAAATAAATTCAAAGTTATTCTCTTTAAAAAAATTATATTAAAAATCGTAAAATTATTATGTCCTTTATCCCTTGAAAAAACTTAAAAACTTTTTAAAACTTTATATATATTTATATATGTATTATAAATCGAAAAATAAAAATTATCTAAATCATCTTTTCTCCGAAAGATAAATTAACATAATTGTAACTGTAATTATGCTAAAGAAACTTTATACATTTATATATGTATATATATGCATATGCATATATTTATATATATATTTATTTATTTATTTATTTAATATTTAGTTATATTTCAATTTGTTGCGTCTTGCAAATTTAATATTCTATTTAATGATAGACTTTCAATTGATTTTCTAAATATGATAAATATAATTGTAAAATGTCTTAATTAGAATTATTGTATTGCGTAAATAAAAGGGAAATGACTATTATTTTAAGAAAAATATCAATGGAATCATACGTGCATCCTTTTATTGTATAAGGATCAATTATTAAATTTGAAAACTAGGATTGAATAAACAAAAATACCGAAAAGAAGGTGTTTAAAACTTATATTTCAATAAAGATCTAGACAGAAATAAATTAAAATGAAAACAGTATATGTTACAAAAAAGAAAACAAATCGAGGTTTTTATAAGTTTGTTAAAAAATTCGATAGTCATAACCTTCAATTACATACTTTTTGTTATGTATATATTAAATAATGGCCTAAGAAATATTATAACTTAGAAAAAATAAATTTCATAAAAATATAATATGTGAACGTTACAATTACGTAAGTTTTGAAAAAAAATTTGGAGTGAAAGGAAACAAGTTTAAACATTATTCTAGCATTCACACGCGTACGAGTAAACACGTGAATTTTGATGACAATCAAGAGCAATAAGTTAGCTTATAGCATTATTTATTAATTTGGATTAAAAAGTAAGTAGATAAATTAAAAATTTTTTAATGCAGTTGAATGACTTGATCAAGAGATGATTAGTGAACATTTTTTAAATAAATAATTCGTTGAAAATGTTTACTATCACCATTTTATTTTAGGCATATATTTTTTAAATAATTTTTTATCAGAATTTGTACTTGTAAAATATAAATTTAGAAAATTAATTAAGTGTGAAGTGAGAATCTAAAAATTATTGATGAATATATAAAAATTTTAAATAATATGAGATTTATATTATCATAAAAAAGTTTTAAATATTGTAATATGGCCATTTAAAAAATCAAACAGCTAAAATATAATTGTACTTTTAAAAAATATTCTGCATTTCAAATTTAAGTTGTTTTTAAATTAAAAAATAAATTTCAAATTTATAAGCGATTATACTTAAACCTTTTCAAAGAATATCTCGAATCATAACTTCTGTAATATTTGTAATGATTGACTATCTATTGTCATTACAATATTTCTTATAAAATGCATACATAACATATTAATATTCTAGTGTACATGTGTTTAACTTAAAAATATTTACCATGATTAAACTGCTGAGAATTTTACTAATATTAGTAATGATAGTGAATCCTCCACCGAAAATTTGTGGCGGAACGTCCAAAGATACTTTTGTCCTATCGAATTCCGGAATATCTTCCTCCTTTGTTGAACGAACCTTCTGCGCAAATAAAAATAAGTCAGTTTCTGAATCATAATTCTTTTATAAAACTGAATTAAATATTTGAAATTTTTATATAATTTAAAAAATTCATAAATATAAAAAATTCAAATAATTTTGAAAACAAAGTACTAATTAATATAAATATTTTTACTGCAAAAAGATATTATTAAATCAATTAATCCATAAAATGTTTTTAGGAATACATTTGTTTATACGTAATTTTGTTATATTTCGAAGAATCTATAGTATCATTACCGTCTATTTATATTCATGATAGTAAAAGATATATAGAATTAAAATTTTTTTTAAATTAATGGCTTCCAGAAAAAATCGATTCCACATTTACTCACTTATATTATAATAATTATATTCTTTTTTATATTTGTAACTAAAATATAGAATTTTTCATCTAAAACATAAAATAAATCATTTACAACGAAATAATAATTTATAGTAATTACATCTTATCTGTCTGGAACTATAAATATTTTCTAATATTTCTATCACAATGTTTATTTATATATACTAATGAAAAATTAAAAATATAACGTAAACACACAATAATTGTGTCGTTTATACTGTTTACAGAAATATTTTCATGTATGCATAAAATTATATAAATATAAAATAACGTTTAACGATAAAGGTAGAAATATTAATAATTCTTATTTTTATTACCAAAATATTATTGTCAAAAAATCTGGATGTTTGTGACAACAAACGAAATTTTTCAGTAGAAAAAACAATGTTCAGGTCAGACATTTGATCAAATAAATTTATCTACTTACGATATTTTTCACGATATATTTAAAAAAATTATATTTATAAATAAATATATTTTTATTTATAAATATAAATTATTTAAAAACTTAGTAAGGTACTAAAAGAAAAAGAAAAATAATAGTACACTATATGAATGAAAATATAAGTAATAACAATTACATTAAATTGTAACAATCATTTTATTTGGCAATATATGTGCTACAATAAGCATTACAAAAACTTATTTACATTCTGATGGTAATACAAAAATATTGATTACGTTGAATTACAAACAACGGATTAATGAGACCTGCAGTTATTTTTTACTTTTATTTGAACTCTATTAAAATTATAGTTCAATAACTTTTACAAAAATAATTTGAAATTTTTCTTCCTAATTGAAAATCATGTTATACATTATTTAATATATTCACATGTTTATATCTAACATAAATCAAATAATCGTAATTTATTATCTATTCTAAAATTCAGAAAATTGTTTTAATTATTAATTTAAGAAAAATCTTATTGTTCGAAACATAGGTAAATTAATAACGTTATATTTTAATATAAAAATAATAATTATAAGTTATTTGACATAACAGACTCATTATTACCAGAGTTTCAGATAATCAACGTAATCTTTCATTACTAACATGCTTTCACCTACCTCCCATGTTTATTTACAGCCATATTTTTAATAAAATTCAATAACAATTTATAATATGTATATATATATATATATCTGTTTATATAGAAATAGTTCTCCGCGCAAATAACATAACTAGTTAGACAAATTGTACGGCGTACAAATATATTAGACGTGTACAAAAAAACGTCATCCTATTACACTCATAATTTTTATAATTTACGCAAAAAATGAATAACAATTATATTAATATTATATATTACTGTCTTTAAAATATGGCCACTAGACTTTGAAACACTTTGATTATTATGTTTGTATAATTCTCTCTATCAATGGCCAGATTTATACGATGCTCCTTCTCGTACAAATTTTCTTAGGTAAATGAAATTCATGTGGATTTTTTTTCTCGCCGCCTATTCGTTGACATAATGGTTGTCCGAGTATTCCATAGAACTTCATCGGCCACGGAAGTAGCGTTGTTGTTGATAAGTTGGTGGCGTGTATTCATACTAGTTGATAATATACAACACAGTCGATTTTCATATTTGTTCATTATTAATATTAATCTTTTCTATAACTGTGCTGAGTGCATACTGCATGCAACAATGTTACGAGGTTTGAACAATTTTCTTTTCATGAATTTGACTCTTTCTTTCTTTACTTTCCTTGTGAAAAAAGCGGATAATTTTAATAACTGGTCTTTGTGTCTTTGAAAATAAAATGGCATCTAAACTAAACCATTTTTTGTAGTATAGAATGTAAAATTCTTGTATTTATTTGTTCCATTATTAAAAAATGCATTCTGTTATATATATGCAGTATTCGTTATATTTGTATCAAAATATCAAATAAAAATAAAAATCTATATGATACATTCAATATATGAAAAAAAATATTTATAATTTAGCACTTTAGTATATAATATATATATATATATTTCTTTTTCGAAGCAAGTACTGTATATTGTATATTTACAAAATATGACTAATAAAGTGAAGAAAGAATCAAAGTTAAGTATTTGATATTAGTATTAATAAAACAGGAAAACAATAAATAGTTAATAAAATGTCAGTAGGTCGTAAGTTCTTTTTCCAAGGGTATTAAATACAATTTTAGTAAAATCTTGAATGTATTCATGATGAAACAATGAATCATATATCACACAATTCCTTGTTAGAAAAAATTAATACATTTTCACGACAAAGCGAATTAATTTTTAGGATAATAAGTAAACGCCAGCATCAGGATTTTTCGAACGCGTCATGAATTGTGGATCATTATATTCATACATACATAATAATACACATTATATGTACAAAAAGTCAACTGTTTTTCACAAATAAAATCCATAACATTTATGAACAATATGCACTATGCATATTTTATTATGAACATTTTATTTATAATAGTAGAGCGCTAGAGAACATTCTAGGATAATATTTGTGAAAATAAAATTTGTTATATTGTAAAAAAAATAGTAAAATTAATAAAACATATTGTGCATAATATAGTAAGTGAAAACACTAACTTTTTAATAGAATGGGATTTAATGCTTGATTATTTAATCCATTTTATCTATTACCACAGATTAATTGAATTAAATTAATTATTGGTTCAAAGTGTAAGTGCTCAATTAGAGTGCTTTTGTTTTCATTTTTCTGTTGGTGACAGAGAAATCGTACTTCTTTTACTCGCTGAAGCATTAAATTTAATTTGTATTTTTATTTTATGTGAACAAAAAGTAAGAAAAGAAATTCTACGCTTAAAATTATGATTAGACTAGTTATCATCGATCTTAATTATTAATTTAATGTCTTTATTTACATAAGCTTTTTTTAGAAATTTTTATTATTTTATTTTTATTAAAATTCTTCATGAAAAACATCAGTTTTTAATACGCTATTGAATTCATAATATAATTCTCCTATACTTTCTTACAATATATTATTTTAAATCAGTAACAAAAACCGTTTAACTGTAGTTGTATGACTTGACTATATGTAATTAAAGTAAAATTACTCGATATTTTAAAGTAAATACGTGTTATATATTTTCATTTACTTATTATTATAGAAATCATTTGATTTAATAAGTATTTTTGATAACATAGAGTTATCTTACCTCCTTTTTAATATATATATATATATATTTTTTTTTGTGAAATCTACACCATATACAACTGGTTTTATATATTATCTACTATTTTTAGTAATTGAAACATATTTCATAGACTTTATAAAATAATAAATAAAGAAACAAGAGAAAATATTTTGAATATAATAAATAAAATTCTTTCTATTAATCTTTATAATTAATCTAACCTATTAATAACGATGTTCTGAGAGAAAGTACGTTGTTTAAGCTTATATAGATAATTTTTTTATACTTAACAGTAACCTAAGAAGATAAAACTTGCCGACACATAATCATAAAGATGTTAATATTGCATACATTTTTTCTACATGATAATCTGAATATAATTATAAAAAAAAAAATTTTAAATGGAAAAATATAATCATTTTTAGTTTCTTTATTTTTTAAAATAAAGCTTTTAATTTTTAATTTAAAATTTTTAGAAAATATATGACGATTATTTGTCGAATTTTCAGATAAATGAAACGATATTTTGATTACTTGCAGTTTCGTAATCACAGTGAATACAAATTTTACTCGATCACGTTAAAAGATTAAATAAATGCTTCAACGAGGTAAATGGATAATACGAAGTGCAATTTCTTTTCCTTCAGTATTTTCCTACCCCTGCGCCAGCGCTAGCGTAGTCTCCATTGGGAGTGATATCTGGCCCAGCGAGCGGGTAGTCCGATGGATCCTCAACTCCGTTGTCAGTGCCACCATTACTGTTACCACTGAGGCCTCCGATGATGCCACTGAGGAAACTGCCACTGTTACTGACACCACCACCAGAATGGCTATCACCACCTCCTGTATACATTTTTCAGTTTCAGACATCAATCGTATATTAATTTCTAGATTTCATCTCAAATACGGATTCTGTGCTTTTTTTGTTATGGTATTGAAAGGTTTCATATTAATTTTGTTCGACATAACTTTTTTTAATTTAAAATAATTAATTCACGAATTTCATTAATCAATGTTTCAATTAATATTCATAAATACAGTTTAAATTTACATTTTTTATTTCGAAGAAGAGAATAGCCTTTATTGGAATTTAATTAAAAAAATAGTTAATAATAGTAATTTATATTCATAATAATAGATAAGAAAATTTACTAAGGAACAAGATTGCTAAATAAATAAAAAACATTCCATATTCATATTTAAAAAAATTTAAATGAGGACTATTTAATTAAATTTAAGAAATTTTATAACTCAAATAAAATTAATTAAAATTTTTGGGATATCATAACATTACGTTATTCAAGAATTTAAACTTTTATATTTAAAGGTGGTTATAAATTTCACTTACTTATTGGCCACTTGGTTGAATAACATAAATTCAAAACAGGTTTTAATATTGTTATCAATTCATTAAATGTAAAGAAACGTATTATGAAATAAACAAGTTTGAATTATACTAACATTTTTTCTGAATTTCTTATTTTAGAATTTGCTTTACAAAATATATGTATGGAAAGTATATAAAAATACAAAATATGAGGGAATACGAGGAAAAAATAGATAAATTTTCGTACTTAAAATTTTATTCAAATTTTAAGCAACTAATCTATATACTATCTATTCAAATAAATATGAGACCGATCACTAAAAGGTTTTCCTTATACCGAAAGAAATTATTAGCTAAATACATTATTACAAAAGATTTATTGACATTATTAGAAATTTTCTTATATTTTACCTTCTATTATCCTAATTATGAATTAATACATATAAACTGTTTTGAATAATTCGTTTTAATATAATTTCATGTGTATAATTAATTTAAAAAACATAATAGAAAGATTGGTTTCACTTATAATTAAATAATTTTCTACACAATGCAAAATCAAATGTAAATTATATTTTTCATGTTATTGTCGTAAAATTTGTTCTCTATTTTGTCAATTTCTGACGACGCACTTAAAGTATCATAACTAATGTATAATGATATTTAATTATCTAGCAGTTTTGTATCAATTTTTTGTTTTTTATTTATTTATTATTATAATAAGATTCACCAATTTTTAAATTAATAAACTTTAGTTTTTTATTTAACACTTTTTAATAGAGATTTTTAAAATATATCGTCTAACTTTTTAATTGAAAAACGGGTAGAGTAATTCTTTTGTAGGAATATAAATGGATGAAGGAAGGTGTGTGAATATCATATAATCTTGGAAAACACATGAAATGACTACCAAATGTAAAAAATGTAAAGTTTTTAAAAGAAAAGTCAATTGCTTATTGCTCGAATCGAAAATTGCGTATAAAATAAAATAAAGTTTTTATGAGATATCAAACCTTGTATTTCATTATCCTTTTCTAATACACTATATTATAAACTATTTATTTTACCAATGATGTTTCAAAAATTTTATGTTTAATATTTATGAATAATATGTTTATTGAAGGAATTATGGATTGATATAAGTTAGTTACGTGATATTACAAAAATGAAGTGAATGAGAAATTACTTCTTATTTGATCAATCTAGTTCCATCTAAAATTAATTGAAATCTTAAAGTAATGCCTGAATAAAGTTTGTGTTACTTTTGCTTTACTTTTGCTTTTGCTTATAATAATATCCAGAATATTAAAAAAGGTATGAATTGTGAATTTACCAGCAGAAAGTCCACCTGTCAGTCCACCAGATAACGAACTGAGGGGTGCGAATTTGGAGGCAAATGCTCCAGCTATGCCTTGTTTTGCACTACTCAAGAACGTCGTACCAGCGTTAATAAGGGGTCCCACACTACCCGTCGTTGCCTTCAGCTTGGAGGCGATATATTTTCCGATGAAATCACTTGTTGCGGACTTTGAATTGTCGATGTCGTAAGCGGCATTTTTCGCCCTATTCCCTTCATCAAGCACCGAAAGCGCCTTCGTTTTCGCATCTAGGAAAGCATCCAACTTCTGCAACGTTTAAAAATAAGTTAAACCTCCGTTCAAATCTCTTTCGTAATAATTTTGTAATTGTCTTCGTTTGATGACGATAAAAGTTAATCTTAAATTTAGTTCTTTTATTATTAAGTACTGATTTGTTCATATTGTTGATTAATTTGATATGAATATTTTAAATTGATTTACCATAATAGAAATTATACTAAATTAAAAATTTTTTCAGAATACGAATTTGATGAATTTTATTTTTTTAACCATATCGTGTTTTATAAATTTCTATTACAAATTACTAAAACAATAATGATCATTATTTTAGTAAAAAATTACCTGTTCTAAAATTGATGAAAAATTTATTGAGCAGCTATTAAGATTTAGTAATTTTTTTATAGAATTTTTAATCACGAAGGAAAATAATTCTTATACGATGCAAATTCTTAATTGTGATATTTTTATATTTATTTATGTATCATGCCTCATTTCAGTTTTTAATTTTATTTTACATATTTATTTCATTACTAGCTAATAGTCTAAAAGAGACAGAGAGAGAGAGAGAGAGAGAGAGAGAGAGAGAGAGAGAGAGAGAGAGTGCGTACAATATTTTGTATGAATCATACAAAACCGTTTTGCAAGAATAGATTCATTTAAGCATAAATTGTTTTTCAGTTCTTTTTTATACAAACAATTGCAAAATAGACGCGTGTTCTTTATTGCGTACTTTTTCAATTATTGTGGGGGAAAATTGAGTCATAAAATACTGCACATATTAAAATTTATTTAATTTCACTAATTATTTATATTATATTTTCCGTATACATGTGTATTCAATATTAAGTATTTACAGATTATGTTTCCGTTTAAATTTCATATTTTTAAAAATCAATAGTAAAATATAGTATTAAAATATATTAAAATTTAAAAAACTTCCATGACCTTACACACCATGTTTTCAAAATCTTTGCTAAATTATATGTTACATACTATCGATAACTGGGTCATTTTATTATAATCATCAATAATTAAAAAACAATTATGTATTTAATATTATGTATATATCTTCTTACAATACTAATTATTGTGTAAATGCTCATTAATATATTCAAGTATAATTTTAGTAAAAAAATTAAAAAATTGCATAGATACATTTAATTTAATTTTAGAAGTCAATAAAAATATTCCAAATTTTGCAATTTTCTAAGAGGACGTTTAATATTTTGCAACGTTTGCAATAATGATTGAAACTTTGAAAGATGGTTAAATACAGCATGTGTGTTTCTAAAAAATGCATTTGATGATAGCAATAGTTTTCTAATTATACATTTGAAAATTACTTTAAATGTGCAATAGTTTTCATTAAATGATAATTTTATCTTAATTTTCAAATTAAATGTTTATCTTGAGCCCTTTTTTAATCTCTTTTATAAGTTTATGTTTTATAATATTTATTTTATTTAATTTATATTAACACGTAATTAAAGTGTATATTCTTAAATTAATAAAATTAGAAATTTGGTTGACAATATTTTCATCTTAAGTATATTATAATATTATTTTTAACTTAAATATTTCATTTTTCGATATATGTTAAAAATAATAGTTTTATTTTTCAAATAATTAAAAAATTCTGAATGTTAATCTGTAAACATTAAATTATAATGTGAAAAAATAAATAATATTTACCCCGAAAACAAAATTGATGATACCATTGGAGACGCCAAGCTTGACAATGCCAATTTTCCTTTTATCTCTATCAGTCCTTTCTTCATCGCTATTCTGAACAACATAAACCTGACGAAACATTAGTAACTCTTTTATAAGACCTAATTCGATATTATAATTATAAATAATTGTTAAATTAACATACTGTCAAGGCACAATTTATAACCGAATCTCGTAGTGTCTTGTTGTGCACCCACAAATGCATCCGCACAGTAAACCATTCAAATTTCATAATATTCCATCAATGTTCACATCGTGCTTTAAAATATTTTTATGCAGCAGTCGATGTTATAGGAAGTAATTTGACCGATAATGATTGATAATCAATTATGAATTTAAACCTTGTCTACTACCCTCTAATAAACGCTACTCACTTTCTTGTCGATAATTTCCATTATATTGGATTTGAGTACTTCTCTTATAATAAAAAAAAAAAAATAATAAATACGTGCAAAATATGTATAATAAACATCAAATTCCTTATAGATAAAAAGTAAAGATCATAGAAAATGATAATTAATTCAAAATATCCATTATCATTAACTTTATTATAAATTCATTGTAGAATTATGATAAGAAAACAATTTTAAAGGGTGTGGTTTACACAATTTTCTAATAATTATAAGTAATTATAATAAAGATTTAAATAAATCAAATTAAATCAATTTTGAGAAAGTATCGTTATATCATAGTGGATCAAGTTAATATTTAGTTTCATTAAGGATCTGATACTGGGTTTCAGCTAATTGAAAAAATAAATTCAAAAGGAGAAAAATTTTACAGGCACTGCGTCTATGTAATTATAATACAATGTGTGAAAATTAATAACCAAATAATTTTAACTGGTATAATAAGAAAAATTTTTATTGGCTACTTTTATCTCCAGTTCGCTTATTAAATAATTAGATCCGAATTCGAGAGTGAAGGAAATGCGAGTATTACGAAAGGCCACTCAGACTGTTATGCGCTTTGTTGCGACAGGTTTGGTGACTATTTTGTATGACTAGATAGGGCAACTAATTAAAAAGAATCGTGCCAATTGGTAGTGCGTTGCTAGTCATACTTGTGAACCGTACAGCATCCTTGAAATTATCAAGATTACTAGATTATTCTTACAGGGTATTTTGTAATGTTTTCAAGGAATTTTCGCAGCATGGATGTCTAGTCGATTGATAATTAATGAGATAATAAATATCTCGTTGGTTTTTTAATCTAACTAGCAAGTTTACTACAAATTTTTTGAATAAGTACAAATTGTATTCTAATATATATATATATATATATATATATATATATATATATATATATATATAGTTATAAAATTAATTAATAAAATTCGCAATAAAATATATGAAATTATATATATATATATATATATATATATTTAAATATATATTTAAATTCGCAATAAAATATATGAAATATATATATATATATATATATATTTCATATATTTTATTGCGAATTTTTATTAATTAATTTTATAACTATTCCAGTATGAATTATTATACAATAAAAAGAACGACAAAGTATTTTCTCCAATCTATGTAAATAACTGTTTTTTATCAAATATTTTTCTATATCACTGAAAAAATTTATGTAATAAAAAAATAGAAATAATCATTTGATAACACATAGCTGCATATATAATTAAACTAAGCTGAATAATCTAACAATCATTTTTTTCAAGGACTGTGTGTTTTAAAATATTTTTATTTTATATAAATCTTTTCTCATTTCTCATCAAAGCAATGCTTTTGTACAAAAATATTTAACAAATTTAAAATTATTAATTAGAGAAATCTAATTTATTGATTTTATGGAAATTTTTTTAAATTCATATAACAATTACTAAGTTATTTACAATATATATATTTTTTACGACATTATATTTGTATAGCTTAAATATTTTTTAATTATTAAAAGTCGTATATATATTTGATATTTTTTTACAGAGTATTCTAAAAAACTGGTAAAATTTCTAAAAATATATTAAACTACGATGGAAACATCATCGATCACTTTCATCTAACTTAAATCCAAATTTGCATTATAGATTATCTAAATTAATAAATAAAATAATATTAATAGAAATTTATAATCGATATTAATGAATTTTAATAAATATTATCAATGTATAAATGTAAATAAATGCATTAAAATGAACTAATAATTACTATTATTATTAATAGAATTAGTCGTAATTGAATGCCTGTCAACTTCATTATTTAAATCTCATTAAAAAATTTATGTCTGCCTAACAGAAATTACCAACTGTTGAAAATATTAGCAGTAGTGGCATCATAAATACATAAATTAAATGAGAAAAATGTACAAAAAGTATAATGTACGAAGAAAAGAATAGAAGATTTTGAAACCGGCGAATGGCACGTGACCACGTGGTCGAATCTGCTTACTGATTGTAACTGCATTTCACATATGCCTACACGAATGCAACAATGTCTCTTCACCTGGTGAAGCGCGGGGACCACGAGACTCGACCGCTACTTTCACTGCTCTCTTATTCTTCTACTTTGCTCACTGCGGATTTTCGAGATGAACGTTCACGAAATGCCAATGACGTGAAGTAGTTTCACGAACTATTGTTCGTAAAATCGGCAATGGATTTACTTGAAGCGATGGTGAGTACTTAATAAGACATATAGTAAAAATTAGTGTAAATTTCAAAGTGATTATATACATACATATAGGTTTGATTGAATATTAATTCTGATGAACGACTCAATGATAGTTGCAATTCAAAGATGAGTTATTATATAAAGAATAAAGGTTTGTTTTTGAAAAACGATGCTACATGAATCCAGAAAGTATTCAATAAAAAAGTTTTGGATAAGATTAAAAAAAAAGTATTTTCTACAAATTTTATTTGCAATTTTAAAGATAAGAAGCACCCTTTAATTAATTTAATAAACAATAAACTAACCCTCAAAAAGTTTCACATTAATATGTATAATATTAATTAATATATATAAATATATATGTTAATAATTATTCCTTTTAAATGCTAGTATCATTAAATAATAGTAAAATATAAATAGGAATCGAAATTTTCTTAAGCGATGAGATTTAATACTAATTTTTTTTTTACCAGCAAATGCTGACTTAGCGTGTGACTGAAAATTCTTAAAACGTTTCTATAGTTTCTCTACGAATTTTCAAACTTCACTACACATACATATTGCATAATTTTTCAATCAACGCACAACACATAATGTTTCTAACTCGCACAGCGCCCGATCGCACGTACGCACATGTGCACACATGCGCCCATGCACTGAAAGAGCATACACACGCGCGCGTATGCAGACACTTACACCGGAAGACCATATGTGTCTTTTCACTCAATTAATCGCGTAGCGCTCGGGCGCGTAACCTTCGAATAGCTTGACTCGCGACGACTTTCATCTCGGAATTTAAAACGTTTTAAAGGAAAACGTTAACCGTAAGAGAAACTGAAATTGTGCGCGGAAAACAGCGAGAAAATTTTTTCATCGAGACGTGAGGACTCACTTCGTTGAGAGGGCTGAGTTCATCTACGGCCTCATTCTTGCCGACTGGGCTGCAATTGGCAACCCCGAACGCCAGCAATACGGTACAAAGGAGCGCCGAAAGCTTCATTCTCGTATCCCGTCGTCACTCGTCGCTGGATCTAGCAACTGTCGTACTTGTTCCTCCTGCAACAGTCAATCTCAATGTATTTCTGGCTGTAAATACTGCCGATAATCCTCTGAATTAGGCGCCACTTTCTCCTCTATAGTATTCTGTACTCGCGCGGATTTTTAAGTTGCGATACATGAGAGATTGACTCATTGCCCCGACCCCGATTCGATTGTCCAACAAGCAACTGAATAAAGCAGTCTATAAATAAAGATACTACCCATACTATTAATGAAAAGTTGCGTTAATCGTGGTTATTATACGCGCGCATTGATTCAGCGTTAGATACTTCAACAATAACCGGCTCGATAGTTGTCAGCGAGAAATTTCACAGATTAAAGATATAATAAAATGTAAAAGTGTAAATCAAAAGCTTTCCTACCGCAATATTAGGTTTATTCGTTAGTTTATTAGTTTCATAGCGGTTCGAAATCCTTTCGCCTCTTCTATCCAATAAAATGTAAAAGTTGAATTTAGAAATATTAAAGAGGATGAAATAAGAGAAGGAAGTGCCAAATTATGATTACACAATCTTGTGGGTCACGCTTACCATTTAGATACATGCATAATCGCAAAGGCAACTTTCATACAGACACCCCTTTAAATAGCTTACGTAAAAACGGGCTCGGACAAGCGAGGAAAATTAGTGGCAAAAGATTGTAGCGAAATAAAAGATAACTAGCGAAATTACGAAGAGAGTAGGTATTAGCAGTAGGAATAATAGAACAAGAAAAGCGTTGAGGAGAACTTACGGGTGTACCCGGTGCGTGCGTGTGCTCGGAGTGCGGGAGCGCAAGGAAGAGAGAGAGCGAGAAAGAGAGCGAGAGCCGAGATGTGTACCTGACGAAGTGCGAGGCTCGTTTGAGGAAGGCGGCGAAGGAGGTGCCCAAGTCTTACGGAGCGCGCGCAAATACCCCCGTGGAATCGAGATTCGAGAATCGACTCCTCTCTATGTGTAGCCCCTCTCCGAGCCGCGCCGTCCTCGCGACCGCCTCTCTTTCACCGTGCGCATAACGTTATGTCATTTTCGCGCTGCTGGTCTTCCACAATTTTCGTCCCGCAGAAGAAGAGAGGATGACCGTCAACTAGCCGGCTGCAGAGGGGGGATCGACCTTTTCATTGGTGCTCCTTTACTCGGTACTCGTAGTGTTTTACTGGAGCACGGGCATCTCTTCTTTGTAACCTGCTTGCGAACTTTGGTACCGTCTAATCGTAACCGTTAATCGTTATCCTCCTCATCCAATGAATAAATACTAGCTTGTATTGATTGCGCCTCGCTGCTTCGTGTCAGACAAAGTGACAAATTAATGTCGACTCAGTCGAGTGAGTCTAACTTAATCTACCCAGTGCTTTCACCGGGTCATAATAGTAAAAGCTTGACTACGTCCGCCAAACGCCTTTCTTATAGTACACTAAGTTGTACCTTAATTATCCTCGAAAAATTATTTCCCACTCGTTGATTTTAGAGAAATTAAATCAAATATCTGCTACAATGTAGGTGCAGTTTAAAATGTTGACATGAAGTTAACTAAATAAACGGCAGGTTCAGGTTAAAACAATAAAAACTTCGAATTCATGGCCGATAAAACGTCCCTTGCTTTCGATAATTTAAAAGTTTAATACAATATTCAAAAAAAAACTTTTACTTTTTCTATATTTATATAAAGACAAACGTAATAAAGTTTACGTAAAAGTTGGAAGATTTTTTTTCAGCACTTGTGTAATACTTAATTCTTGCAGTTACAATAAGATTTATTCTTTGTATTTTTTCTTTTCCTGAGAAAAATATTTTTGGAATTAAATGAGGTATTCTATATCTAGTTTATAAAACAGAGCGCTTAAAAAGTTGCAACTTTCACACTTTCTTAAAGGATAATCTGCAATATTAAAATTTAAGTAACGTAGAAAATTATTTATACCAAGTTTAAAAACGCTACTGGGATGCATAAAGTTATTTTAAGACGTGTACATAATATTTATAGCAAGTTTAAATAACTATAAAAAATTATAAGCATTTAAATACTGAAACATTCTTATTAAATACAGGCATAATTTTTGTCTTGATAGTAATGTTAGTATAAAATAAAACTTAACTATTTAAATCGCTTTTTTATATTAATAATATTTTCAAATTAATTGAAAATTATAATAAAATAACGATACTGATTTTAAAAAATCATTAAGAAATTCTTAAAAGGTATTCAATAATTAAAAAATTTTTAATACCTGTTTTTCCTTTACATATTAGTAAGTTAATGTATAATTTAATAAATATTAAATTTTTATTAGATCGTGAATTATTATTAAAAATCTGAAAGTATATCAGTAATTTAAAAATATGTTATGAAAATGTAACGATTAGGAGTTATCTTATTAAATATTCTTATCAGAGAAATATCACCTTCCTTAGAATTTTCTGCTAAAACCTATATCTTTATTCATATGAAAAATGATTCCTAACCGAAATTCATCAGATATTGGCAAATAGTAGAAAAACTCTTATAACGAATAACATAATAATATACTATTTCTCGGCAATTAATAATAATAATCACACTAAAATTTTCGTAAAAAAAATACTTTTAAAAAATATATTTTATAATTCTTAATACTTCTAAGTCTACTCGGTTTAGAAGTAAAAATTTTAAAGCAATAAGTAAATTATAATACTGTCTACATTTAAATATTAGTTTGAGCTTCCCAGAATATAGAATATTTTACTTTTTCGAATACTTAACAAAATTTTAAATAAATGCACTTATTAATTAACTTAATTAATTTTTCTAATTTTAAATTATACACACTTTATTTATTAACATTATTCGAAGTTCAGTATTTCTTTATTTTCATTTATTCATTTTCATTGACTACTAGTTAAATAATAAAATGTTTTAAAAGTTGCTAATATATTGTTAAATACATTTATTATTCTTATAAAATTTAATAAAATATAATAAAATGAATAAAATAAAATATAATTCGTTCAATTTTTTTCAATTTATTATAATTAATGATGATTGAAATTTAAAAAATATAATATTTTATATAATTTTTAAATTAAATTTGTCACAAATGAATGATAGAAATAAAACCTAATATATATATATATATATATATATATATCTACATATATTATAAAATATGTATAAAATTTTAGATAAATTTTACATTTGATTGTAATTAATGATTGAAATTTAAATTTTCAAATTTATCTAATTTAATAGATAATAATTATCTAATTTTAATAGATTGTTAGAATATTTATGTCTTATTAAAGTTATTAAAATAAATGTATGCTTGTGTAAACTTAATTAAAGTCATTGAGGTTAAATATAAATAATATACGAATAAAAAGAGAAGGACATTTAAAAAAAACCGGCAGAATTTTACTCAGACAGGAATTGCTGAAACTTCCATATTTGCAACAGATGTTCTTTCAGTTAAACTATCGATTTCTACATATATGAAATATATAAATAAATTAAATCATCCATACAAAAAGAATCCAAAATTAAATAACACGTTAATGTTAGTATCTGATAATTTTTTAATATATTAGACTATTAAATAAATGTTAATAATATATTTGTTTTGCAATAGATTGATTTATAATCGAAAGTTTAAAATAGATCTGATCTTTCATAAAATTACACCAAAATAAAATTTGTAATAAATTTTTTTAAATAAACTTTTTTTAAATAAACTTTTTTAAATTATTGATCAATGCACCATTTATTACGATTTGACAATATCAATTATAAGTTAGTAAAAAATATAAAATATTCATTGGCAATGAACTGAAAATTAAATATCCATTCAATATTTAATTATGGTAAACGTGGCAAAAGACTGAAACAAACGATGGACTTAAATTTATTCATACCTTCCAGTTAAAATTATTAATAATATTTATTCTATTTTTCATTTCTTAAAATAACGAGGAATTTTTATCGTTCTTTAAGAGTATAAAGGGATAATAGTATCAAAAGCGTCAATGTCCTGACTAATATTCAAACTTACTCTATTATTAATAAATTTTGTTAATACTTTGAATATAATGAAACTTGGATGTATTAATACTAAATTATACTGTTATAATTACTGCAAAAAACCTCATGAATTTTAAGTGAAACTGGACAACTTAAAAGTCGCACTATTCCTCTAGATCATTGTAGAACACTGCATAATAATGGTAAAATATAAAAAAACCTTGAATATTTAATTTTTAAATTTAAACATTTAGTTTTGATAATTAAACATATTTTTTCTCAAAGCTGTATATTTGAAATTGGATACATAAATATCTCAAACAGTTTGATTACATCATTTTGAAATTCATGTGAAACCATTGAAAAATATTTACGTAAAAAAGCGTAGCATTTGGATTAATTGAAAATTTTGTAAATTATAAATATTTTTCACGAAAATTGTCACTTAAAAAATATTTTCATCTAAAATCATGTAATTAAAAAAAATAATAATGCTTTTAAAATATTCTATGCTAGTCTTGAGACAGTTGAAATAATCTTATTTAAAATACTAAAAATTTTTATTATAGATTAATAATTACTAGCTTCAATAACTGTTTTTTAAAATTTAAAGAAGGTATATTTTCTTATCATTGCACGCGCTAGTGCTTTCGAAAAAAAGTTTAAAAATTTGTAACCGTATAAATAATTTTCTTATATGGTAATTAAATGAATATCTTATTTATATAAAATTTTACAATAAAGTATTTTACACATCTATATATTTATAGATTTTGTATTAGTATGTACGATGTACAAGTGTCAGATGAATGTTTTTAAATATTATCATTCGTCGGTGTAAATAATTATATACTTCTTATCGTAGGACATTGTGAAAGAATAATGAAAGACAGGGAAAAATTATGTTACAAAAGCTTTATTTATTAACAAACAATTCGCGAGCAAAGTTGACTCGTGTTTCTTCCACCACCGCCGACCGATTTTGATTGTTTATATCTGGCCGACTCTCGCGGTGTTTAAATTACTTTCCGGTAACCCCCACTCCTTATACAAAATGTCTACATTATAAAAATAATTAATTTTTTAAGGTTTCATTTAAAAAACAATGATTGCATTTCAAAATTTTTTTAGTTAAAGTATTTCTTTAATAATAGTATTATCATTCATTATTTAGTAATAAAAATATATAATGTTAAACTTAGAACTTACATACTTATTGAATTAATAAAATTATACTCTATTACTTATGAAGCATTTAAATCTTTAAAATAATACAAGCATTTAGAATTAAAAATAAAAAATTACATTATCGAATACGTAATATTCTTAGGAATTAAGATAATGAATGTATTAAACTTAATTATTATTACTAAATATTACTAAATTATTGATCGAAGAAATAAATTCATATTTAACATATAATATTATATTTCAATTAAATTTCATTTTATTATATCCGAAAAATATTTTTATTTGTATTATTGAAATTAAACAATCTTTCTTAATGCGTGTATATTTTATATTAAGAATCTTAACATTTTCTTTTACTTATTTCATAATATGATAAATGAGACATGATTTGATAATAAATATGTAATGAATCAAATATATTTTTGGATTTTAACAAGTAATACATAAATATACTTAATGAGGAAAAGGATTGATTCAATCAAAAATTTTGTTGAGAATTTGTTATTATCTTACTCTTAATTACATATGAATGTTAATAAAAACTATTATTATTATTATCATTATATATATAAAATTGTTAAATAATTTTATTCATTTAGAAATTCTTTGTTTTTATTTTTAAAATTATTTTTATATGCTAAATCTAAAATAATACAAACAATCACTTAACTATTGAAATTATAAATGACTTTTTTATTTTATTTAAGGATACTTACTACTTTAAATACTTGGTACTTTCTACTATACCTTTGAATATTTAATCACGAGCATATAGTAATCTTATAAATTAAACATTGTTCTTTAAAATTTATGTTTTTGTAATTACAACCAAATATTTTTGTTGATTGAATATTGTTGATAAGTCTTTGTTATTATATAAGATAATTTACATTTTTTGAAGCTACATATGTCTAATAAATAATAAATTACTAAATTCTTTTAATTGGAGTCATGAGCCTATCATCTATTAATTAAAAAGAAATTGTAAAAATGTCATATAAATATATAAAAATATAAAATTTATAAATAAAAATATAAAAAAATTTATTCATTTGTATTCTTAAACTTTTTACACTTTTATCTTACAAATATATGCTTTCTTATTTTCAAATGTATAAATCGAATGTTTTTTTATTACAAAAATTATTTATTAAGAATATACGAAATTTTTATTGAAAAATTGTTAGATTTATTTATTTTAAAGTACATTAATTCGAATCTCTTAAAAATAATAAAATATTTACTTTATTCATATTTATCCTTTGGATATTATTTCCCCATTTAAATAGCTAACATTTTTTAGAAAATTTTAATGAATAGTCGTATGTCTGAATAAGATGTAGTAAATTAAATGAATACCTAATAAAGACATCATAAAACAATAAAAAAATAACTATTTAATAGAAACAGAATTATCTCTTGAAATAGTGATCATATATTATTTGACAAACTCATTTCTTATGAAAAAAAAATATTTCTTTAAATATAAATTTAGTTGAATCTATTACATATTAAGGAATATATTAAGGAATAACAATTAAGGAATATAAATTTTCTCATGTATTGAAATACTTGTGGTTTGTTAAGCTTGTTGAACATATCATGTAATGCATTTAATAAATATTTTAGTTAACCATACCATTATATTTTTCCATTATAATAGTATTAATTAATCATGCTATTTAATCAAACTTTTATATGCATAAAAACTTCTGCTAAAATAAATAAAATTATCGTGCAACTTTAAGTAATATGTTTCATGGAAACATAATTTTTTAATGTTCCAGTGCACATACAGGATGATATTGCGGATAGCAGATTTCCTTCTAATATAATTGACGTGGTGTTGTACCGAGTCTTCGTAGCCTACTTAAGTACTTTTTTGCAATATTAAGATGAAATACCGTGACAAATATATTCGAACTAACGAAAGTCACACTTTGCTCGGACTCAGTGATTGACGCCTTCTCTCGATGGTTGTCGTCATGCATGCTTGCGTAAAAAATATATCCTCGTGACAACGATGCAAATAAAATATAACATCTAAAAATATAAGCTTAAGCGTATAGATTTCGAGTTAACCGCACGTGTTTCTTTTATGAGAGCGTTAACTTTTCGTTATTATAGTGAATGGTGAACTTCTTAAAACATGGTCTGTTGTTAAACATATATTACAAACATTATCTTGTAAACTTCTTATTCTTCTTAATACAAATAAACTACATTTTTTTATGCACATGAATTTTTAAATTAATAACTTATCTATTTATTTGAAATTAATATTTTCAAATTAAATCTCATAATACATTTGGCTCCTTCATTTAGATAATATCAACGTTATAATATGATAGTTTTAAAAACGTATTCGTAATATAGATAAAAATAAATAGCTGCATAATATTATTCAAATACAAACTGCAGTTAACTTATGAAAAAATAATTATCGGTCCGTAGCATAGTAATAATCACTTATAAAACAATGGAATAAATAAATTTATATTGTGATGACATCATTATATTCAAATTATATAATTTAAATTTCAAATTTCATTTGTAATAATGAGAATGTGTGCGAATAAAATACGCTTTCAATAATCATAATACAATCGATTTCTTTATCATAATTATTGTTTTTCAAAATAAAGAATTTATATCTTTTCCTTCTACGAGTAAGTAATCTATCATTTCAGTTATTAATACAAAAAATTTGAATGCCCGAAAAAGAAATTTTGTGACTTTATTTACTTACATAAATTTTTACTGTTCTACGATTTTTTCAAATAAATACTTTACTATAAAATAAAAGAAAAAAATTTAAATGCTTAAATTTTAACTTTGTTTTCTTCGTCTCGTTTTGGTTATTTTGTACAAGCTATTTCATAATATGGCGAGTCAAGAAGAATTTGGATGATCTCAAAATTGTTATGCTGAATGTATCCCGCTAAACCAACAGCACAGAACTCAAAAAAGGAGACTAATCGCTGGCTAGTCGTACAACTTTCAAATAATTTTCTTTTTTCGATAAATTAGAAACCCCGAGTTGCTTGTAAACTTGAATACTGGAACAAACCTTTTCAGTTTTTACTTCACGAACTCGAGTTTTTTAACAAATGATTATTATGTCGGGTAAAATTATGAAAGATTGAGAAGAGCCTCTTATCTTACGTCTAGAGCTGCGCATTTTAACCATTTATTTCATATTGGTAGATATAATTATGCGAAACGAAAATTTTTTTAAATTAAGAAAATTCTTTGTTACAAAGAATTAAAATAGTTACGTGAAACTTTTTATAGCAGTTTTTGACGAATGATAATATACAATGATATTGTCAATATTCTTGATTGATCCTATCTTTTTTCAAATACGGATACTTATTGTTATACTCTCGTTAATTATAACGAATATGATGAAATATAAAAGCTTCTACAATTGCGGTGATTAATACAACTTGATACAATAAATACAACTTGATTAAAATACTACGCAACTCTGTGTGTGTAATTTATTAGTATCTTTAAAATAAACTAATAAAATATCGTTGAAATATATTAAAATTTAAAATAATGAGATCAAATTTTATCCGTGTAAAAAAAAATGTTTACTAATATCTCGTAAAGAAATAGATTAAACTTTAATAATGAAACCAAAATATAAAAGTAGTCTGCAATGTTTAAATTTTTAAATAGATTTTTTAAATTCGTGTAAAAATATAAAATTCAATTTATTTGGTTATAAGTTTATACAAGATTTATTTAAAATAAAGTTATAATTAATATTCTATTCAAATCATAATATTTATATGATTTTAAAATGCAAGTCAATGATGGACAAATTATTTTAAAATATCACTTAAAATATTTATAACTAAGTTTAAATTATTTTCTGTTTCTATTATTTAAAAAAAATTTAACTGTAGAATAGATGTTGTTTCAAAAAAATTAATTTATTTACATATAATAATGTAAGAATGATCACACGTGATAAGTACAGTATCTTATATTTACCTAAAATATTACAAATTTTATAATATTACTAACATATTAATCCATAATTATATTAATTAACAAAATTTCTACAAATTAGAGAAAATAAAATTATTTTTATTAGAAATTTAGTAACATTATAAATATGAAAGCATAAATAAAAAGTGTCTAAATATCTATAAACTGTCTTTAGAAGACTTGTAAACTTTAATTTAAAAAAATAAATAAATGCAATAAATAAGATTCAAGAAACTAAAAAAATGTTGATATTTATATGAACACAACTAGATTTATGATCGATGTATTTATATTAATCAAAGTAAATATCAAATTAAAATGTTTATTTTTATATTTATTTACTAGATCTTATGTTAAAAAACACAAATTAAATTCAATGTTTCCAATTATTAAAAATTTTTCTTTTAAATTCTTTCTTTCTTTATGAAAGATTTGTTCATAATTCTTATACATTTTTAAACCTACTAAAGTTATATGTTTTTAACTACAAGCGGCTTATTGAACTGATGTCATAATAGTCATAAATGTTTAGTTAATGATAGATATGTATGTATTGGTATTCCATCAATCATAAGAGAGGAAAAATATTACTAAGAAACTACAGAATAATACTCAGGAGAAATCAATCAAAAAATATAATAAAATAATAAACACGAAGTTTGTTTCATTGCAGTAATTTGCATTGAAAAATACTTTCATGACTTTCAATTTATTTTCAAACAGAAATTATATGTTCGATGAAAATTTTTTATTTAAAACACGTTTATATCTAGTACTTATCATATATTTAAATAAAAAAATTCTATGTACGTCTTCAGATTTTAGAATCATTTAAGATAAAATCAAATGTAATAAAATGTTCGACAGCGTATTTTTTGAAATTATAATTCTGCAACTATTGTTTTATTTTGTGACATGAAGCTTAAACAGGCAAAAAGTGAAAGAGGAAAAGTAAGTCTAGGAATAAGTAACTTTCAAGTCTCTTCTTTAAAGATTATGCAAGCTAGTAAATAATGTTCTTGAGCATCCGAGACAGACACCGTGGAATCACTGATACGACTTTAGAAGTTTTGTGTCTTATTTTTATTGCTTCATTTATACTTGTATTACAATAATTCTAAAAATGGAAGAGTATAACACGAGAAAATTAAAAAAATTTTTAAGTTTACTGTGAATCTTGTGTCTTAAAAAAGAATATCTCTACTGTTTTGTTTAATTTATTCATATATAAATAATATTTTTTATATTATCCGTATATATTTATTATCCAAAACTCGAATAATTTTAAAAATAGTAAATTTTTTAGGTATCTGATTCATCTATATACTTATTTATTTATATTGAATTAAATTATTGGTGGTTGTTTCAAATAAAATTAAAAACTATATTTATACTTAGTAATTAATTTTATTCAATAAACATCCTAACGTTACTTTATTAATTACAACTAATAGATTAAAATTGAATATCACTTATTATTAAAATATTCTTATATCTTTCTCTTTCATAATAATTATAATTATCACGAGAGAAATTTTTTATGATTTATTATAAAAAAAATAAATCTAATAAAATTTCAATATATGTAATATTTCTTAAAAAATCATAATTAATTTTGATCCAAATAAGTTTTCTCGTATTAATTAAGAATCTCTTTTTTGATTATTGATTAAAATATGCATTAATGAAACCAAGACGGATTTATCCATTATTTTTGTTTCTCAATCAATATTCACCATACGATATTCTATAGTTATGAAACTAAAAAATTCTATTTTATATATAAATTGTGTTTTTTATAATTATTTGTTTATAGTATAGTTGGTTTTATTATTCAAGTAAATAAAAGATTAAAGCAATAAAATAAATTAAGAATATAAATTTATTATGATTAGAGTTAATATTCAAATAAGATGATAATTATAATTTATTACTGGATATATAATTTTTTTCTTCGTATAATTTCTATCAAAATATTAACAAAAAATATATAGTAATTGAATTCATAATCTTTATTTTACTTTAAGTTGGTCTTAATTTAATTTTTATATGTTTTATTAAAGTGACCTCAAAAGAAACTATAGCAATAATAAAATTCATTGAAATTTTTTGGATATAGATAAAAAGTTTTACAAATTTTTTTGTTTTTAAACATAATTTAAAGAGATAAATTAGATCTATCATTTGAATGTCAATTTTTTTTATGACTTCTCTTTAATGTGGTTACCCACAATAGTTTTAGGTATGTATGCAAAAAATATGCGTTGGAAATTTTTGATAAATGAATCAAACTGAAAAGTCTTTAAATTAATGTTTTTAATTTTATTATTACGTATTTGTAATAAAAAATATTATTTTTTTCCTAATCACAGCCTTAATTATTTTACTTTAAAAGATTTGAATGCCAAAAAGTATATTAATATGTATTAATTCATTTAATTTTAAATAATGAATTTATAAAGATAAAACCACGGGTAAATGTTTATGTAAATTATATAATGCAAGAAAATTGGAAAAAATTTTGTCTTATTATTGTTTATGTATTTTAACTTCAGTATTTTTCTCGACAAAATAAAAAAGTCACGCATCGACACCTTAGTTTATTGGTATCTCCAATAAACTTCTCATACTATAAAAAATTTTCATCAGGTTTGCTTCCCTTGAACTCGATTTTTCGCCCTCCTGAATCTCATGTTTCGTTCTCGCTTAGTACTGTGATTGTCGTAGTCGCATTTCTCAATCTTTCCTCCATGGCGTTGCACACGTGACTCATAAAAAAGCGGCAGCTGCTTTTACGTTTCTCAAACGAAGAAAATAAACGTTGCTTTCTCTTAAATAGATATTGAAACTATGCCGAAGAGGTTTTCAAGTATATTACTTTTTTCAAAAGATAAATGTAGACCAAAATATTTATTCTTTTTATTAAGAGAAATATTAAGACTGACTTATCATTAGCTTTTATTTAGTTTTCTTTAAACATTAAGGTTTATTCCTTCTTCGAACGTATAGTTGTTAAACCACTGTACAACTTAATGTTCCGCACTATGAAATTAACTATTCTTAAATCTTAAATGAAAGCTAATAGTGTTTTTAACTAGACCATTTTCATTAAATGAAAGAGTGACTTTCTATTTTCTTTATATATTTTATATAAAATTAATGAAATCACAGTGCTTATAAAATATAAAAGAATACAACCATAAATACATATTTTAACTATTTCTATAATTTTTATTTTATGAAAAATTGTTTATTTTAAAGTAGATATAAATAAAACATGCAAAGTTAGTGTATTGTTTATAAATATATGCTACGATATTAAATAAATACTGTATTTAATCTTGAATGTTCATAATAAAACAAAAATTTACATTGACTACATTCTAGTACTTCAAAAGTTATAGTAAGCAACAAATTTTTTTTATTCAAATTTTTCTTTTTTTATGTGGTGATTCTGGATTGTAAAAAACTAATATAAACTTTCTTATTTCTCATTTAATTTCAGTTTATAAAAAACTAAATAGTTAATAACAAATTTCATATTTACATAAGGCATATTTTATCCCTATTATGTAGCCATTAAAGTAAGATTTTACTTGAAAAATAATTACACTAGAATTATGTTTGTAGGTAATGAACTTCAAATACGTATTAACAGGAGGAAGTATTATTTTTATGTAATCGTGTAAACTTACCAGAATGATTCTTTTAAATAATGAAATAGATACAATTTAAAAAAAAAATGATTAGATCATCCGATTCGGTTGAATTGCACTTTTGGGTCTCTCGTTTTCACTTATCATTATGTTAAACACAACCATTTAAACAAGCAAAATGAAACGAAGATAAAAGCAACAAGAAATAAAAAACTAGGGTAAAATCCATTGATTGGATGAAAATACTAACAGAGGTTATTTCGACGTTCAACGATGATAGACTGCGGTAAGTTTTCTCAATTCTACGCTGTTCTCCAGCTACTCAAACAGTTCAATATTGCGAGATCTAAGGAAGAAAGTGTTCCGGTCGAGATGTGGGGAAACTTTGAGCTCTGAATTCTGAAAGAGGCACTAATGACTAGAAAAAGCTAATCAGATCTACAACTAGAACGAAATAATTTGTCTGATTCAATAAGCTGTTAGCCTTTTTTAAACTGTACAAATTTATTGTTCAATACTGCTCCTATGCGTTCAATAATTCAATTAAATTTTACGGATACATTTTACTTCACAGTTTCTGAATTAATTAATAATTAATAATAATCGAATAAAAAAAATATTTGTGTAAAGTGTGATTAAAAAAATATCGTTGAATATGTGTTAATGTTAAGATTAATAAACGAGAAATATTAGTTATTCAATTTATAATTTTCTTGTAGAAACTCTCGAAGCAATATAATCTTTGAAAATATTTTATTTCGTAATGTTAATTAAATTTATAAATTCATTATATAATCAATAGTTTCTTAGCTAAATAACTGAAGTATTCAATACTAAATTCACGTAACATATTCAGAAAATATCCCGCAAAATAAGGTTACTTGCCATATACTTTACATTAAAAATATATTCTAAATCTTATGGAATACAATTTTCTTTAATGTGTATCGAAAAAGTTGTTATTATAATTTGTTAAATTTCATATTTATTTTATTCATGTTAATATAATATTCTGTATAAATAGAAAATTATCAAATTTAATTATTATTTATTAGAAAAATTTATAGCAATTGATCCTTAATAAACTGAAGTTTTTCACTATAAAAAATATATACCGATTTATAAATTTCTTATTAAATTTAGGTTGACAAAATCAGGATCAATGTTTTACTCTGAGTATTATAAAATTGTGTCTATTTTTCCATAATTATCTCTTATACATATTAATAAAAATAATATCTAATATAATTTATAAATGAAATCTCGTAAATGTAACAAATATTTAAGTTCTTTATTGAAATTATATGTTAAAAAAACTTTATCAAATACTTATGGTTAGAATACTTATCTCATAATTATACAATACTATCTCATAGTTTTATTTTAGATGTTTTATATTATTTATATATAAATCAATAGTTCCATAAAAATTAAAAATATCAATTAACGTAGATAAATTATTATAAATATTAATAATTCAAACAAGAATTATATGAATGAAAATTCCATCTTCAAAAAATATTTCTAATTGTAATGATTATATTGATTTTTTAAAATATGTTTCTATTTATATATATATATAGATATATATATATATACACATATATGTGTGTATATTTATCAAATTAATACTCATCTTCAATTTATAATATTACGTAAAAATAATTCGTGAAATTAAATAAATTAAAATAATTGCAGTAATTATTATTTCAATACATAGTAATATCGATGAAACAAAAATAGATACTATTGAATTTATATAGATTGTTAGTATTTTGATTAAAATTCTAGAATATCCTGTAACATAATACTAATATGAAAAGAATACCTTTTGTATTCAATATTCACAAAGTCATAATCAGAATAACTAATAATTCAAATTTGATTCTTGTTCTTAAAAAAAGTTTTCTTCTGCTATATCATATAAATAATATTTAATTTAACCTACAATTAATATTAAATAAATATTTTATATCACGGTTATGTTACAAATAAAGAAATACTTAATTCACTACAAATGACAATGTTTTAATATAATTGTTAATTATTTTATAATTGTAAGCTAACTGCTTATGAAGATATATATTATTCTATTGAAAATAAAACTGATATATAGATAAATATATTTATCACTAATGTTGTTGACATAAAATACAAGTGTTAAACAATCGTAATGTAGAATATAATATATCATCAGCATATAATTCGTTATAATGTATTCATTTATTAAACTATTTTATCGTTTCTTATGAATAGTAAAAAAGCTTTAAAAATATATTGAATAATATATGCTAACAAGCATTTAATATGATTGTATTAAAAATGCTTTTTAAATTAAAGTTTTTAAAAAAAAAATATTTAATTGAATGTTATTAAAAGAAGTTTGTGGTATGATCCTTAGTTTAAGAAATTTTTGATAATTATGTTTTCTAATTAAGTTATACGTCACATTTAATGCACTAGAAAGTTTTGAAAAAATATATTCAATACAATTTATATAATTTAAATAACATTAAAAAGGTGAAAGCTCGTACAATATAATGAAGTAACACTAAAATGAGTGTTTACTGACACTCTAAAGATGCAAATTTTTTGCATACTCTTTTAATTGCTTTTGAATCTTATTAAGTTATAAATTATATGTATGCTTATATTTCATTCGAAAGAAACCGATTATTTTAAAATGTTTAGTAAAAAATTACTTATAAATAGTTGGGATATTATGTATGCAAGTTTTTCAAAATTTCAAGAAATCGACGCATCAATTTTTTAAAATAACGTAAAATACGTCAGTTTTAAAAAAAATTAATAATTTATGAAAATCTTTAATATTAAAGTCATTTTTTACAATATAAATATATTATAAGAGTACCTAAGCATAATTTGATGAATAATTTTTAAAGATTATTTTTATAAAAAAAAATAACGAAATAGAATAAAAATTAATGGATTTACTTTTATTTTCACATAGAAAAAAATAATTTAAAAATATTTTAAAATAAGATTAATATTTAATAATATAAAAAAGACGACAGGGATAATCAATCAAATTTTTAATTTTCTTTAAACCATAGTATTTTTAATATATATTATTATATTGCAATATGAATTGGATACATGATTTTTATATAATAATATATTAGTTAAAAAATAATTTATGTATAAGAAATAGTATTGATTTGGACTTATGTTATTAAGAATGGCTAATTATTATTATTAATTTAATAAACTAACTTTAACATATTATTAACAGTTACAAATTTTTGATGTTATATGTTCATAAGAATTAATATAAATATTTAAAAATTTTTTTTAAACCGATTATAAAATGAATTTTTTTTACGCGTATTCAATTTTAGAAAAAAATGTGATTGAATAATACTTTAGGCACTTTATATAAGGAGAGGGAGTAGAGTTTTCTCCGAATATAGTAATCTGGAAAAACACGACGATCGCTGATCATGCATAAACAATGTGAACTGGTCAAAATTTCGAAAGAATTTCTTCTTAGTTTGTTGTTCGACTCGTGAATTTTGTATAAAAAATGTCGATAACCTTTACATGTCTTTTATTATCCGTCAATATCACCAAAGTACTAAATAAATCATTTTTATAATAGATCGGTAATTACAATTGCCCAGATTTAAATCCATATATTAATTATAAATTTATTTTATTTATAAACATGTTACGTTTGTTATAAAATGCCATAAATTTAATTAAAAACTAAAAAGTTGTACTTTAAATCAAGACATAAGATCTCTTATTCTTCAAGTATTTTTAATTTTAAGTAAAACTTCATTTAATTATCTATTGCACAAGTTGTTAATTAAAAATATTTGTAAATTACAATTATACATTTTAAATTATACTTGTAAAAATTGCAATATTTTACAATTATTAAACTTTTTGCATCAATTTTGAATAATATAAATATATTAATAATTATTATATATTTACATTCAAAGCTCTCCTTTAGAAACTTAGTATTTATTTATAAGACTAAATTGCAAGATTTCATACTCTTCATACGTATATTCATATAACCACGCGTATAAATTTTATAGTAACATGCTGTCTTAATAATTATAATGCAAATTCAATCAATCAACAGGATAATATAATATGTTACGTCTAATTTTTAATTAACATATTGAATTTATAACTATAAAAACTGATAATAAAAAATATACTTATTTGAAATTTTGTAAGTTTTTAAGTTTCAAGTCCTTTCGATTATTTGACTATTAAGCTTACATTAGTAATAATATTGAATTTATTATATTAATTTTAAAATAACATATTTGTAACTATTCGTATAGTTAAATTTAATTTCTATAATTTAACAAAAAAATTATAACGTAGTTGAGTTTCCTATAAATTAAGTACATTTTATAAAAAATAGTTTAAAAAAAAACATTGCTATTTTATTTTTATCTAGTATAAATCTATCTATTATTACTATCTTATGAATTTGACTTATTCTAATGATTTGATATAATTAATCTTTTAATAGAATAAAATGAAAATAAATATGAATAAATTTAATTTTCATTCGCCTTTACCAAAACTGTAATTGAAAAATAAAAAAACGTGATTCATTTTAAAATTTAAGAAAATTGATTCTTCGTTACATATATTTGTATAATATAAATATGTAATTTAATTAAATTGAGTTGTGAAATAACTTGTGGAATATTTGGATGTCTTAATAATACATAAAAAATATTGTTGTAATGAAACAAAAAATAAGATTAAATCTTGCAAGGAGTTTTATCAAACATTATTGCGGTTAATTACAAGTTGTAGATATACATTAATAAATACAACTGTGTGCACGTAAATTACTATATGTATGATTATATTCAGATGCATAAACTTTATTCAATATTTTAAAAGATTTTGTACAGGTAAAAGAAAAATGATCGCATAAATTGGCAGTATTCAACTAAACCGGATTTTTATGAAAGCTAGACGCAAGTCTTATCATAAGTTATAGTCACTCAAAAGAAAGAGTCAGAAGCATATCTAGTCATGAACACGATTAGAAAGCGCCTGTCGGGGTCATAGAGCAAAGCCGCACGGTCGCCTATAATTTTGCGAGCGTGCGCGCCGCGACTTACGCAACCAGCTCTACGTGAATGTTTGCTGCACGCAGGACATTTTCCTAGGAAGAGGAGGCTAAGTTCAAGAATATGAGAGTGAGAGTATTATATATCTTTCACAATTTACTATAAAAGTCTTGAAGTCCTTGATAAAATAAATAAATTTGATTTTTCAAGTTACACCTTCATGAATTATTATAAAATTTCATTTTAATTTGTTTAAAGTTCATGCGAACTATTTTTCACGCTTTGCATCGAATAAACTATACTAAAAATTTCTAATGTGCGTAACGAATAATATTACACATATAATAATTTTTACATTTTATTTAGTGTGTTTAAATTTGTGTGCTAATGTGTGTTTAAATATAAATATCAATGATTAAACATAAATCTGCAAAAATTGTGCTATGACAAACGCAAAATAAAAAATAAAAAATTTGCTTGTATTTATATCATTTATTACATATTTTTTTCATCTGTTTCTTATTAAGTATAAAGATATCATAATAATATTTCTACTGTTTTTAATTATCTTCGGATGAATAATTGTAAAATTTATAAAATTTATAAAACATTTATTTGTAATAGAAGAAAAATCGTATATTTTAATACCATAATATCTTATTGAATATTTATTAATACATTCATTTAATATTGGTAATAAGTAATAAGGCTCTTAATTAAAATTTTATGAAAGAATATTACTTCGTTAAAAATACTCAAATATTATACATAAATAATACCCATGAAATACATATTTTTATTATAATTTTAATTCACATTTTATAAATTAAAGAAATTGTTCTCACAACTTATATAGTAATTTGTGAATATAATAAATAAATGAGAGGATCTAATGTTAATTTCATTTTTTTTTATTTTCATAAATAAAAAATAAAATTAATTATATCTTATACAAATATAAGATAAATATTTGCTTTTATTAATTTAACTGATTAATTTAACATGCTAGGTTTCTCCCGAAGCCGTTGTCAAAGGAACATAGGTGGACATGTGGTGAAAACCAAAACAAAAATGAGCAGATTTTTTTATATGGAACGATATACGTTGCATTGTCAAGGTTATTCTCGCGGAAAATCCTATATGCTGCGCCGAGACTACAGCTCGTCAACGGACTTGTATCTCCGCGCGATGTTGAGGAGCTATCGCTCTCTCGCGCTGAGGGCCTCTACCCGTCCTGGTGCTTCTTCTGCCCGTCGGCGGCTTTCTGGATCTTCAAACGAGTGCCGCGTCGAGGACTCCATCCGTCAACAACTTCCATGGTGGTGCCGAGGCTTCTGCTCATTCGCTAACTCCTGCTGATACGAAATATCTTCGGCATAAATACCGAGGGCCTCTGCCCGTCGGCGAGCTTAGTATTCGTGACCTTCTGGGGCTGCTTCTCGACGACTTCTGCTGAACTACTGCTGCTGAATTCGTGTGAATTTCTATCTTGCTTGTGTAACCTCGATTCTCCATGCTTTTCCTGAAAACCTCGACGGCCCTTGATGATTTCGTAAAACAACAGCGCCGAGGTTCTTAAAAATCTGCCAACTATTTTATAATTTCTGATATATTGTTATTATCCTTTTTTATATATTTGAGCGTGAAGAACATTTAGATTTCTGTCCATTATTGTCGACCAGGACATGTCAAATTTAAGATATATAATTATAATATTAGTATTAATTTCCCTACATAATAAATATTATAAATATTAATACAATATAAAAATATATTGTAACAACATAAATAAGAATACTATTTATATTAATTCTAAAATTACTGATTGAGTTTCATAATTTGATCTTAATTATATTTATCACGCAACCTGTACAATGCTAAGATCAATTTATTTGATTAGAAAACGAAGTTTCTATTATTTTTCAAAAAATTCAGATTTGTACTAGAAAAACTCTGGGACACCGAAGTATAGACAGCGTAGAAGCGAATTGTGAAGATTTTATATAACTTTAGCTTAGAAAATATTCCTTAACGAGTAAATGATAAGCAAAAAGTATTTGTATAATTCAAACTAATCAGTAGATGCAGAAATTAATTGGGAAATACAGAAATAAAACTCAGGTTGAAATAGTGTAATGAAAAGTATGGATTTGGGTATATGAAAAGCAAACAAAGTAGTGAGTAAAGAAGATTCTGTTATTAGTTATGGAGATATACCGACGCTAGTAAATTTTTTTACTTTGAAAGTTTTACTTTGAAGAATAGTATTCATGTATTCCAAAAAGTAAAGGATTTGGTATGCACTAATCTTGATTGAAGGAATGTATTGATCTCTTCAAGAAAAAAGATTGATTTTAAATAATTAATTGTAAGCGCCTATTAAAATATTAGAAAAGTACGACTGGTAAAAGTTTGTTGAGCTTTATAGAAATAGGTCTAAAAAAACGAGTATAATTTTACATATTTTGCGATCATAAAAAGGCTAATTGATTTAACTGACATACCGGTTAAAATATCTATTCAAAAAGAGAATAGTAAATTTGGAGGCTTGATGATTCCAGAATGTGATTAGCTAAGACTTGACTTGAAAAAAAGGGATCGCCCATCTTCAGTTAGAACATAATGTTGATGAAGAAATATCAGGCAAGAATATTAGTTTGACAATTAGGTAGCGATGCAATACATAGTTAAATGTCTATATAACCTTAAAAGGAATATAGATACGTAATACCTATTATTTAACTTAACAGCGAAAAATTTGTTTACGTGGAAAATTTCAAACACGTACTAGAGTTAGGTATGCAACTAATGTGGGCGGAGGAGATTTAAACGTAAGTTTGAGAGGATGCTATTATTTTTTAGATGAGAATTAATTCTGTTGAGGAATATATTCTATGCAATTTTATTCAAAGAGTTCAGCAGGCCAAGAGGTTTGAAGCATATATGATACAGAAGATCATAATGCTTTTTAGACTTAGTGGAATAGTGAAATTAGTGATAAGGAAGACAAGCTTTTACAAGGTAAGATTTTTATGAATTGTTTTTAATTTGGTCTTTTTCCATAAGATTTCATTGATTTCATTTAATTTATAATATCAACCGAACAATCGATATTTAGGAATCGACGAACCTTTTTAAACACTAAGCTGAGTATAATTGCAGTAAAGTTGCTTAGCTTATTATAATTGTAGTAATTATATGAAAATATTAATATAATGGAAATACGGTGTATTAGTAATATTTAGCTTATATCATAAGATTTTTTTATTAAGTTCAAGTCTTTTTCTTCTTCTGTCGTTAAAGTTTTATTTCTTACAAAATTATTGTATTTCTTTTTAACTTAAATATAATCTTGTAAATTCTTTTGAATACTATCAATAAATTTTCAAAAATGTACTATTGTAAATACATAAACATAAATATTAATTTAAAAATAAAATATCTATTAAATCGTATTATAACTGTAACAGTTTTTTATATCTTTATTTAATTAGAACAAGTAATTTTTATAACAATTTTTGAAAAAAATAATACTTACACAAGCTTTAATAAATTCAACAGGAGCATTAAAAATATTTTATAGAACATCAATACTTACCTTAATAGCAAATACAATTTCATAAGATTGAATTACAGATGAAAAGTAACTATACGTCATTATCACTATTGTTTATTCAGTAGGTAGATTTGTATTATTAAACATCTAAATGATGAAGTGCACGTTACTTTCGTAATGTCCCTTTTTCAACGTAGATACACGCAATATTATCCATCTTGTGACGATTTAAGATGTATCGGGCCGCATTCTAGTACAGGGTAATCAAGTTAAAGGGCAATCAAGTTAGAGCAAGTAATTATCAATTCATGATAATTTATGAAATCACTCTCGTTCATCTTTTTATAATATGTTCACATTTTTATTAAAGAGTATGAAATCTTTGAATAATAAATTATTAATCAGTATTTGTAATGTATACGCTATCAGCTTTTATTTTTTTACAATTTTCCTTGGATGCATATAATTTTTAAGAATTCTTGAACTAAATTATGTAGAAATATAGATTGCTTTTT
Source organism: Platyscapa corneri (assembly GCA_018907185.1). Taxonomy (NCBI): domain Eukaryota; kingdom Metazoa; phylum Arthropoda; class Insecta; order Hymenoptera; family Agaonidae; genus Platyscapa; species Platyscapa corneri. The sequence goes on from JACCHW010000014.1 coordinate 2,562,206, forward strand.
TAAAAACTTTAAACTTTTCTTATTTATTTCTCTGTATAAAATAACTTTAGCTTATTCTATATTAAATATTTTATGAATGCAGCGTAAAAATTTTTTGAAAAGTAGTTACGTGCATAATAAAATTTTTTTAATGAAATCGATTCATAAAAAATGAAAATCTGTTTGATTATAAAACATTTATTTATGTAAGCTCATTAAAGTAAATACAGAAACCATATTTCCTACAAGTAAATTGCAATATTTATATGCTGATTATGTCAAAAGATGATACACTGAATATTTCACCTAGAGTATAAATGCAAAATATATTACATGATACATGTCTTATTACTACTCATAAAATTCAAAGGATAATTTATTTCAAAATGTTTATTAAGTTTACTAAAACAGACGTTTGAAAAAGTTTTATGATTATTTTTATAATAGTTTACATGCAAGTGATCTAATTAAAATTTAATATTAATCTGAAAAAAATAATCATTTATACTAATAATTATATATTTTCTTTCGAAATATTTAAAAAACAAAATAGTCGTAGTAAATTATTTTCAAACTTTATTTTAATTTTTTATATGATAATTCTGTAACTATCACAATAGGTGCTATCTATCAAGTTATAAGAGTACACTAAATAATATACAAATATAATCATAATTCTGATAGTGAGAAATTTCTATAACAACTTTTTGTAAAGCATTTTTACAACTCCTCTTTACGTACACACACACACACACACACACACACACACACACACCACACACACACACACACACATATATATTCAATGGAATTTTTTCATAAATTTATTAGGTAATTTAATTTTTCTAAAATATACACATAGTTCAATAAGTTAAAAAAATTCAATTTGTTCCGTTCATATTAAACGGACGCATAACTTAAAAAAATAATTAAAAAAATTATATCTGAATAAATACCAATGTATGATATTAGAATGTTCTATAAAAAATTGTTTTTTTTCTGTTTATAATAACTTCATGCCACTATTGCACAAAAAATTAAAATTCTCAGAAATATATATAATTTTTTCATCAGTAGAGTGTAACTAACGTAATATGATCATTAACATACGTGTTGTTACGTACATCGACCTTTCATTTTTGGAAAAATGCATGAAAGTAATAAACTTAGTGATTGAAATAGAAATACATCAGTCGATCAAAAATTTTACATATAAAATGGATTAAATAATAAATTTCTCCAGATAAATATATATTTATTCTTAAAGAATTAATAAAATATGTTTACGAAAACAAATGAAAACTATTATTATGCAAATTCAATAACAATTTAATAAAGTATATAATAATTGATACAAACATTACAAATTAAATAGTGTTACAGAAATATTATAAAACTATTTCATTGAAAAAAACACAACAAATAAATAATAAAATTAAAAATTAAAACGATCAGCCATGTAAATAAATAATTAAGGGAGGATCGCTCCATGTTGGGTCAGTAGAGTATATACTTTTGATTAGACTAAATAATGCATTTTATTTAAATTCTTAAAAAATAACATAATATTACAAATTATAAAACATAAAATGTTTATTGCTAATTTTAGATAAATTTTTTCAAATTTTCAAAAAATAATCTATATTTTAATAATAATATATAATTTTCTTTATGTCTAAAGGAAATTAATAATATATAATATATATATATATATATATATATGTATGTGCGCATGTATGTATGCATGTATGTATGCATGTATGTATGTATGTTTGTATAACATTATATTAAATTTATGTTATATTATATTATATAATATTAGATTTAAATGTGAGATATGAATCTGTAAATATTTATATCTAGTTATATGTATTTTGAAATCGGTTTATTACTTATTTTTTTTTTTTTTTTTACAATTTTTAGTAATATATTTAGCATTAGTTTTAGTCTATTTTGGTCAAATTTTAAGTATAAACGTTGTAATAGTAAAAATTCTGTATCCTCAAAATTTGAGATCATATAAATACCAGTTTATTTTGTAAATAAAATTAAATACATAGGATGACATTGTCATCTATTGCATACGTGTGACGAAATATTTTTACTTACTATGTATACCTAATGTATTCTAGTTTCATGATACGACATTTACAAGTAAATAACTGTCAACCTTCTATAAATTTTTTTTCTATTTTGAATCATATCTTGACCTATATTTCTAACTTTCTCTTCATTTCATTTCAGTAATTCGTAAAAATTACAATTCAACTTTAAAGACACTATCTTAAGCGTTATAATTTATATCACCTTAATTAAAATTTACATTAGAAACAAGATAAATTTTATTGTTTGAATTAAAATAAAAATTTATACTTAAGTAAATTTTTTAAATATTTTAAAATAAATTCATAATTTTCTTCCAAGATGACTCATTTTTAATTATTATGTTTCTTTCAAATACTGTACTAGGATAATGATATATGATGACAAATACAAGTTAGGTTATATTCTTATTATGTAAAAGAATTTCTGGAATAAGTTTTCTTATTTAAATTATAATATAGTAAATTCAAATTTTTAACAAAATAATAGTCATACGATTAATTTTTATTTCATTCAAACTATGTTATTTTCAAATGTATATTTACTCTAAGAAAATATTTCAGACATTAAAGAAAAAAGAAGAGTAGTGTAGAGAAAGATGATAAAATTACTGTTACGAAGGACTATAAAATTAATAATTTCAATTATTATAGTATATAAATATTATGTTCTTTATTTAATTTATTTATTTTCAATAATTTTAAAAATAAATACTAATATAAAGCTTTAAATATTCTCTTTAGTAATTTATTTGGTATAATTTAAAAAATCTTGTTTATTGCAGCTGCGAAGATTAAATGGAAATTCATGCAATGATAGGAACTTTAAGCGTCAATAATAATTTTTTGCAAATGTAAAAGAATTTCAATGAAAAAATCATATGCAACCGAAATTTTTCTTTGGTCATAAACAGGTCGAGATTCTTGCATGAAATCTAGAAGGATTTGACCTCGTGAATTACGGAAAAATCGTACTATCCACACAAGAGAGGCTTTCATAATTTTGCTTTCGTGTATCACGCAACCGGTTTCGCGAAATACATACATATATATTTCAATTTCATTCGGCTGATGAATCACACAACTATCGGTTTTACCGACATCAAAGAACGTTGCGTTATAAAACATAGACGAAACATCTTATTGCTCTATGCAAGCAAGTTTTTAAAATCACCGTTGCAGTCTTGAACAGCAAATTTGGCGTGTCAATATTAGCATGAAGCCAACAATTTTATATGAATATAATTATATTCGTGTATTCTCTAGTAGCGTATATGCACACGCTTATCTCCAGTGCTTGACTTATTTCATGAATAAAATATTCTCTACCTCATTAAAAGTCAAAAAACTGAAAACGTCAATGAAATGAGTGGTTATATTTTTATGCAATAACTAAATAAATAAGTCTGTAAAAAGTAAATGTTTATGAACTAACAAATTCATGCTATATTCAAGTGGAATTAAGCTAAATTTTGTGTATTTTACAACTCACAATATGTTTACTGTATAAATAAAATTCAGTTACATGCTTAAAAAATTTGATAGTTATTATTCAAAAATATTGCTTCATTTAACGTATAAGTTTTTTTCACAATAAACATCGAATATAAAATTCAACTATTGCAACTTCAGAAAATATAACTATTATATTGTACATGTTTTTTCATATTATCATAATTAAATTAAATTAAAGAAATAAATTATTTTATATTAATATATTTACAATATGGAAGAAAAACTAATAAAATCTCGGAATATTAAGCGTTTAATACCTCAAGCGCAGCTAATTTTTACAAATAATTGTCACAATACATAAATAATGCATTAAAAATGTTAAAAAATAGCTTTGGAATTAAAAACAATAGACAAAAAAACTTTTTAATAAAGAAAATTTAAATTAAACAAATTATTGTCAATATATTATTATTATAAAAAATTAAATAATTTGCTACAAAATTCGAAAAACTGAAGTATTTGATCACAGAACACATTTTATCTGCAACTATAATTAATTATCATTTCTAAGATAAATAATATAACGAATGACATTCATTAAATTATATAATATTATTTTTCTTTTTTACTTCTCCCTGTCTGCAACTATCCATTCTAGTTGTTCATTCTTGTTTTCCTTATCTTGTTTATTTTAATGCCTCCTTTATCCTTGCCAGATATTTTCTCAAGTGCAATTGTTTTTTTCTTGATCTCTGCCAGATCAACTTATATTGTATTTATTTTTGCTACTTTTTGTGTTTTAGTAGCTCCTCTTCTAAATCCCTTATTCTCAATCTTTCATCCATCCCTAACGACGTCTTTCCTGCGTTTTTGTTTATAGACAGGTATTATAAGTCATTGTTGTGTGGGTAATTCCCTATCTATCCTGTCTTGTAGATTTCTAGCTGCTTATCAGGTAATCGGTTACTTTTTATTTTCTGGCGTCTGAGCTCATTTTCTTCTTTTTTGCTTTTTTACACGTCTGTTTTTTCTTCTGTTGTATCTTCCAATACTCTTTTACTCGTATTTCACCTCCAACGCATTTTTAATTTTATACAGTTACCTTGTTCACTTTGTTCTTTCTATTCTGCTCATATAAAAAGCCTTCTTTCTCTATCTTATCTATTTCACTTATCCGTACTCTGTAGTGCCGATTTGAAATTTTTTTTTCGCGTTGGTGCAAACCTTTTATATATCAATCTTATTTCCACGTTAACAATTAATCACACTTTTATGCCTTTTACTTTTTGCACTGTTTTCTCTTTTATTCCACTTTGCTTTTTTCGCCTTCTTTCTACCAATTTCTTTAGCACTTTCTTTCTTACTCTGATCACTTTTATAGCTTTACTGTTTTCTCAATTCTTCATTATTTCAAATTTTCTTTGACCATCTGCAAATGGTGTGTCTTTCACGAACTTGCATAGAAAGCCTTCTATCAAATTATATATACATATACATATAATATCTATATGTATAAAAAATAGATGTAATTATTATATAAAAATAGTTATTTCTATTTAAAATAATTTTTAGAAAAAAATGATAATTTATATAACACGTTAAAAATCTTGCAAAGTAATATAGTTTAATGATAAGAATGTGTCCATTTATGTATTTTGTAATAATTTATACTTATAGAAAATAAATTTTTTTATGAAAATTATAAGTAAAATGATAAAATTTCTCAATTTTTTTCAATATTATAATAAAAATTAATATTTTTTCAATATTGAATTTTTTAGAAAATATAGTAGATGATTTTGATATTTGTTTTGTTTTATACGAATAACTTAATACTATGATTTTTATGACCAATATAATACGTACAAGTTCCTTTTCTAAAATAATTTTTTAATTTAACAAAAAAATTTATTTTTATATTTAATTTCTACAAAGAAAAACAAAGAAGAAAAATATCACTTAAAATAATTTTAATCCTTTTATAGGCTATTATTTTAAAAAATATGTAAATTAAAAGAGTTTTTGTAGTATTTAATTTAAATCTTGCGCTATTAAATATATGATTGTCTAAATTTTTGATTAATAATTTGTATAGCGTTTTTTTTAAATCAGTATAATTCTTGTTTGTTATCTAAATTCTATTGGAAATATAGTTTTATGTATTTGTATAAGGATAATGGTAAGACTTTCACACTTGGGACATCCTGCTATAAATTATTTATAATAAACATATACATTTTAATTAGAGAATAAATAAAATCGAAACAATCGCTGACACTTGGAATTTGATATCGATATATTGAATCGCAAAAATGAGAGAGGAAGCAAGTATTGCTGTTCACAATTATGGTAATGTTCGTAGTTAAACGAAGGATTTTCACTGATGTTAACTAAATATCCGCTGGACTCGTTTGATTTACGATGCACCCGCTCATGATGTTAATCATGCTGGTCATTGTATACACGTAATGAAAGTGAAAATATTACGCGGTCTTTATAAAATTCCAGATTTCTTTTTAATGTAATCTTCGTAGGTGAATCTCTTATAATCTACTTCGCAGTCTCGTATTTCATCTGATTACTAAGCTATGGATAGCAAATATTTTTTATATCCTATTAAAGAAAAATTTAATCACTTTTCACGAAGTTTTTTCATTAGATTTTAAATGATTTACTGATAACAAAGAAAAGAAATATTTTAGAAAAAATGAAATAAATACTTTAATTGTATATGAATGTTTATGAATACGAGAATACATTATTATTTAGCTCTAACAGGAACTGAGTAAATAATTAAGGAAGTTTTGAGTCGTAAAATTTGTTATGTATTTATTTGATATTCTATCATACAAATTTATATTAGAGGTACACAATTATTTAAATTTATATTCTACCAAAAAAATGATAAAATTAATAGATTTATATTTTTTAGAATTTTAACCTACAAAAATATTAACAACATAAAAATAAAACTTTTAAATTTATAAAAACTGAAAAAATGGATATTTTTAATAAGATCTACATAATGTGGTAATTTAAATTTAAAAAATTTATTTTGTCTTAAGATAATTATATTTTATTGAAATGTTACAAACAATAAAATTAACTGTATTTGTTCTTAATAAATTTATATATTGTATTATATTTTTATTATAAATAAAATTTCAATTGAAAATAACATTTCATAAAAATTCTTTTTTTAATTTATAGAATAATATTAGATGTCAGTCGAATTAACAAGTGAAATATCTGTTACTTTTTTCAAAATATTTATAATCCATTACGAAATTTTTTTTTAATTTTAAAAAAATTAAATGCTTTTGTAATTTTTAAAATATTGTTTTTAATTTAATATTTCCTATTTTTTTAATTTTAATAATCTTAAAATATAGTAAAGCTGTATTAACCCTTAGAATTCGCATGAAAAAATATTCCTTGATAAAGATGTTGAAAGATACGTCTAATAAATCAAGTTATTATTAACTATTTTCATTACATTATTTTTTAATTTACACATGTTAATTAATATGTATTCAATAAAAGAACTGTTAATAATTCAATCTAAATTTTTAATTTAATATTATAATTTATATGTTCTAGTAAAAAAAAATAGAAAATTTATTTTACTTTTATACATGTATATATTCTGGATTTGTAACGATTACTGATTGAATTCATTTCTTGATATTATTATATAATTTTTATAAAAAATAATCTTTATATTATACAATAACTAATCAGTCTATTTTTTAAAAATTACCGATGCAAGCTTATTTACAATATTTATAAAAGATTGCAGTTATCCGTCAACTAGAAAATAAAAATTTTTGTCATGGAGTATAATTATCAATTATATTTAAATTAATTCTATATTCCGGAACACTTGTCAGAGCCTTCATATAATCATTCAATCAAATTACGAAATTCATAGTAGACGGTTAATTTCGTTCCGTATATCCGTACAAATTCGAAGTATAAAATAGAATATGACATGCATCTATCACACTACTTAAACGAACAACAATTCATTATTTAATTTGTTTAATTATATATATATAATGAAAATTCAAAGTTGAAACGATTGTATAATTTATATTTTTTATTTATATTATATTTTATTAACATATATATATATATATATATTACTAGTTATATTAAAAACTAAATGCTGTTTTACAAAAAAATCTTATAATGTGAATTTTTCCAATATAATAATTTTGCATATAGACATTTTAAATTATACTATAAAATTATAATATTTATTTAAATTTTTTAATAAAAACACTCTATAAAAATGGAGCAATATCTATAAATAAGGCTTTTTGGCCTTACTAAATTTAATACACAGCAAGTTCCACTTGAATATAAGAAAAATTAATACATTAGAGATTATATGACAAATAAAATATATATAGGGTCGATTTATTTTAAACACAGGTCTAGACTGAATAAAAAGTTTCTAATAATGATTAAATAATAAAATAACAAGATAAAATCATTCAAATTCTAAATTTAAGAGAGTGTAACAATAAGTATCTCTGTTTGAAGAAAGGTGGTGTTGATAAAGAAATTTGACGTTATCACCGTATACTACCATTTGTCAAAATTGGCCCCCAAAATTTTAGATTCATCCATAAATCAGTTTTGACATGACATTCAGTTTTAATTAATGTATGTAATGAATAACACAACGAATAACGAATAATATCAATTAGTAATTTAATTTATTTTTGGATAGAGAAAATTGTAAAGAAAAAATAACTGTCGGATAAAGTTTCAATAAATTTAAACGTTGTCTGTTTTTTACGCAAAGTACTCAGGCCACTTGGCAGAAAGTTATTTTTGAACAGATCCAGGACACGATTCTTGCTGATCGACGAACGATGTGCACTATGTTTTATTATATGTTTTTTAATTAAATTAATCTGTTAGATACCGTTGTAAAAACGATTTTTTTGAAACATTAGATATGTAGAATTTTTGAGAATTAAATAAATATGTTGGTCTAAATCTTTAGTCATTCGATTATAAATATCTACTTTATACATACCCATAAAATATTTTTCTTTAAAGACATAGTAATGAAGAAATTTCGAAAAAAAGTTCTTTGTGTTAATTATACGAATTCAATCAATTACGTGTACAAAATCAATCATATCAGCAGTAAGTTCCATTATAATTTGAATCTCTTCACTTATATCACCAGTATAGTTCCGCTTAAATATGAAAGTTACGGAAATTACTAATAATTTTTCATTAAACATTACGTATTTGTGCATTCAGTAACGCATCGATACTTTTATTATATGATGAATAAAGAATAAATAAGTATCCTTTGTATTTTATTTTATATTGTTCCTGAAATGAAGTTTTCTGTGAAAAATAGTACATTATTTCTTAAAGTATCATATACATTTTTAAACAGAAAACGCATTAGTATTTTTACTTAAGATTTACTTTTACTTGTTACCATGATTAAATATTACATTTATCATCAATATAAGTAAATAAATAAGAAATAGAATAAGTATAGTAGTTTTTTTTATATTGTAATCGGAAATTTAAATTCTAATTTTATAATAAATTAGTGAAAGTTATTAGCCCTTATAATTTATTTGCTTCTATTGTTATATATAAATTCTAACTTTTTAAAGATTATTTTACGATATATAGATAATTTATTACTCCGTATCGAACAATATAGAATCTAATTTCAACTGCATTTTACTTCAGACATTAACTTTTGTATACAATAAATAATTGAACATAAAGAAACGCCATATTTATACAACAAAAATTTTGTATCTGTGACACTGTATTGTGTATTCCATAACAAATAGTTGCGCAAACACAAATAATTTTAATAAATATTTTGAAATATATATATATAAACAGATTAATATCTTAATCTCTAAATTTTTTTGTTTTTTTATATTTCCAGTTTAATCTTTATAGAAAGTTTTTAATTTTAGTAGTGATTAAAAATCTGTTAATATTCAAAATTTATATTATTTTTTACTACCTCATTTCTTCTTATGTTTTTATAAATTCCGTTCTTTGCTGTAATTATAATTCAATGTAATGAGTAAAAATAATATAAAAGAGTTTATCAAGATAAGAAAAAAATCATTAATATTTAAAAAAATTATAAATAATTCTAAAACGGAATAAGATATCACGAAAGATATGTTTAAGGAAATACAATTAATTTTTATTTTATTTTATTTCAATTTTTAATAAATAATTTTCTATCACAAAAAATTTAATATTACACTTGGAAATAGTATATCTTAAATTTTTATTATGTTGATTAATGTAATTTGAAATATATGATTGGCATTAATATATGCGTAATTGGTATTCTTCGTTAAACAAGAGTATATAAATAATCCTAATTTAAACCTAGTGAAAATGTGTCATTATTGATATTATGATCAGATGTAGTTATTTATGTATTTTTATAAAATCTAACAATTTAATTACTTTTATAATTATTTGTTTTAATATTATCCTAGTTATATACTATTTCAAAGTAGTTTTCATTGGCATATTATTTCAACAATTTTATGAAAGTAAACTAAAAATTTATATCATTAATACATCTATTTTCCTCCTTTTTTATTTTTTAATATTATCTTAGAATATATAAAATATTATTTAATCCTAAAAATTATTATTCCTAATCTTTCTAAAAAATTTAGTATACTTCTCCCATTATTTTTTTTTTACAATATATACTAATTTAAAAAATAATTACCTAATAAAGCATGTATATTATGAAATAATTCATTATTGAAGATAAAATTTATCTTCTTCTAATTCAATGTGATTTTATTAATATTAATATTAATATTATTCATAAGTCTGATTAAGATTAAAATGTATCCACGAAGTACATAAAAATTTAGTAAATTATTAATGTATGTAAAAATAATTTTCTTAATGTTTACTTATTAATTGCGTTTGAATTAATTGGTATTATTACATATTAATGCTACACTATTGATATATATATATATATATATATATATATATATATTGATTCTTTTTACGATTAGTATTATTGCTACTACAAAATCTTTATTATCAAATTATATTGATTAATATTCTTTAGATGATAAATAGATTTTCTATTATTTATTTATCCATTCATTATATATATATATATATATATTGATCAATTTCATATAATCAATCCATCTAAGAAAGTATTACGATTTTAGAATGATTTCTTAGATTTCGGCAAAAATAGTTATGCATATTATTATACTCGAATAAACTCGTAATATCTATTTGAGTCTATGAAGATGATAATGAAACAATACAAAAAACCAGATTGAAATTCGTTAAACAAGTCATAAAGAGTACAAAAACTTAAAAAATAACTAATATTAGAGTGTATTTGATGCAATGCATTCTTAAATATTTTACGCGATGCTCAGACTTTTAATTTTCGTTCGTAACTATAGAATATCTCGAAGATAAAATCGATCGAATAGATGTGCTATCAATTACTATAAATAAATATAAAAATTTAGTAATAGATTCAATTTTTTCTTGTCATTTAATACGAAGAACATATTTAGAAAAAATTTTAACCAATAAGCAGTATCGGTTCGAACATATTGTTCACGCCGATCACAGATTTTTTGTATCACATATACAGAGAAATTTATGACTATAAATTTAATGATTTTCATTTTATATTTTGATACGAGTCTTGATTTTTATATGGCGGAGGAGGGGGAGGTGGAGGACCGTATACCGGCTGAGGAGGATCACTGCTAGCGGATGATGCGCCTGAAGCCGCAGCTGAGGTACCCAGAAGAGCCTTGATTAGATTTACTCCGCTAGATAGAATATCCTTGACGGTTTTACCAAGTAAATCGAATGCTTTCACTTTGTTTGCTGGAACCTTTATCAGATATTTTATGAATATAATTGTTTAAAATATAATTATTAGCATAAATGAGAAAATTAATAAAAATTCTACACTTATTATTTAGATCTGTTGAAAGTCAGCTGCGTGCCATTTGTAATGAATCCATTAATACAGTTCAAAAAGAAATCATTTATTTATATCACTTACATATATTTAAATATAAAATTAATTAAATACAACTTCATCATTTTTATCGTGCCAGCTCTTTGCTTCTACCCCTGGTATATACAATAAATATTATTATATATTTCTAGATATTTCATTTATCCATTAAAGTTTAATAGCAATTTTGTTTTAACGGAAATTCAATTCAATTTACAGTGACTAAATACAATAAATGCAAGTAGAAAATTAATCGAGTGACGAAAAGACAGAAAGTACAAGATCTTACCGCGTATGGTCCATATCCTCCATAATTAGCTGGAGAAGCTTCTTGCTCATATTTATACTGAGGAACTAGTAAGACTTCATTCTGTTGTGGTATCTGTATGACCTCAGCATGAGTAGCTTGAGGTCGGTATTGTATGTCCTGAGAATATCTCGTTCTTTTCTGAGAAGATGCTCCCTTTTTTGGCTTATTTAATTGTTTTATAATTTTCGGCTGCTCTGGGGGTGGTTTTAATATCTCAGCCTGATAAGCATTACCATAGCCTTCAGAAGATCCGGATTGGGGAGAGCTACTCTTTGAATCTTTACTCGAGCCACCGCTTAATCCTGCGCTCGAACCCGATAAGGCACCGGTCACAATTTGACTAACCAATGCACCCAAGTCTATTTTTGAATTAGGTGAACTGAGTTCCTACAATTTTTTTTACTCAATAAAAAATACCATAAATCTGTATTGTTGTATGTTACCGTAAATTAATTAAACGTACTTTCTTCCTAAGAGCGAAGCTTGCTTAATTCATATCATAAAATGTATATCTTAACGTGAAAATTTTAAATACTTATTTCGAATTTCAATACAATTTCAAAAAATGTAGTAATTTTAATTATTTCTGTGTATGTATATATATATATATAATTTTCAATTATAATAAATATAGAATATACGATACCTAACCGAAGGTAATATCTGTAAAATAGCTATTATATTTCGATCTAAAATTTTTCTGGCGCTAGTACCAGTTTTAATAAGAAACAACTCTAATACATACTGCACTAAGTACGGGAAGGATGGCAGCAATAATTGAAGCAATAGGTGACATGCCACCGGGTTCTGTCGGCTATAAAAATAATTCATTAAATATAGAGATAATTTATCAAATGTAAAATTAAGTGAGGACTTGTAAAAATTTTTTACTTGACTTAGGGGCCCTAGAATAGCCGCTAAAAGACTACCAAGTGAAGACCCTTTAGCATCACCCTGCATAAAATAAAAATAAAAAGGTTCAGTTTTAGTTACAGTTATTCCATTTAAACTATTTATAGATTTTATATGAATAAATTAGATACCTACACCACTACTTGCCGATGATAGAGGACCGCTAAGTGGACCTGACAATGGACCGATAAAAGGCCCTAAAAGCTGAATTATTGGCCCTAAAATTGCACCGCTATCACTGCCTTGCCCATCTTTACCCTAAGTAATGTATTTTTGATTTATTTATGTAAGAATTTTCACTAATACTTACAAATTCCAATAATGAAATTAAAAAACTAACTTTTAAATTTCAAATAATTTTTGTAAGATTTTTTATAATTGTGAAGCAATTGTACTGTTTGAATAATAATCTATACAATAATTAAATACAATATTTAAAAAGAATTAAAAATTTCTTTTAAATATTAATATTCAATTTATATTAAATATTTAATTAATATTAAAAATCTTGAATGAAGTTAAATATTACAAGAAAAGATGAATTATTTCATCAAATGCTTATAATTTATTTATATTGGTAAATATAAAATAAAGAATTTAGAATATACTCTTGAAATATTTTAGTAATAAATCATTTTTTACAAATTTAGAATTTTTTATAAATTATAATACTTTATGCTTCAATAATATTAGTTTTTCTGTCTTAAAATTTTTACCAATACATTAATAAACATTTAACAGAATTTTTATGACAAATTCAAAAAAAGATTAGTTTCTATTTATAAATGAACATATAAAATTATATTTCTAAGAGATCATCGTATTCTTGAAATATTTTATTTTGAAATAAATCAATAAAAGTAATGAAATTATTTACAATTTATATACATACCGTTGATATACCTTGTAAAAGGGGTAAAAGAACACCAACAATATCTGGCGCTTCTCCAGTTTCTGGATTCGGCTAAAACAATTTAAAAGTATTTTGTATTCAATAATACAAATTGAGATTACAAAACGGTATAATGTTCGTTCATTAAATACGCGTGATATCATAATTATAAAAATTATAACTTTAAAATAATCTTAAAAGTTAATAATAAACATATTATACAGTTGTAAGCATTAATAAATGAAAGCTCTTGTCATCACTTACTTCAGAGAGACCTTGTAGCAGAGGAACTGCAGCAGCCAAAAACTCGGCAAAATCGGTGTCGGAATCCGGCTGTACATAAGAAAACATTCTATTGCATTGCAAAAAAAATTTTAAATAAAAAATAAAAAATAGGATATGATATATGAAATATCATTATAAATTTAATTATTAAAGAAAAATATTTAAAAAGAGTAAATAATAAGTCTACATAATATATTAAATGGAGAAAGTAAGTAAATGATTTTTACATCACTAATATCTGCGAGGATTGGAATGACAAGTGGAAATAGTTCTGCCAATGATCCCAAAGAGCCTTGGTCTTCTTCCTATTACAAATATTACATTCATTATTCAATTTTATCTTTATTTAAATTTAAAATAAATTTAAGTAAAATATAAATTATTTCTAAATTCAAACGTAGTTTAAGTAATACATAAATGTTTTATATTATATTTCGTTTTATGTAAACTCGTAAAATAAATTTTCAATAATTAGTTACTCACATAATCATAATCATCGATACTTTCAACGTCGTCATCAAAAATATCACGTTTATCTTCATCATATCCTTTAGAGTTTTTCCCATCATCGTCATTTTGTATAATTGGACCATCAACATTATTTGAATCATCTTCCTGTTTCTGTGAAGTTTCATTTCTTTTACTTCGATTCGGCAACTTTAAAAAAACGTTTATTGTAAAATAAAAATAATGATTATACTTGCGTTTAGCTGATAAAAATTAGTTTTCAATCAAAAAGTTTAAAAGAGGTTTTAGTATAAAATTATATATTTTTAGCATTTTATGTGATTAAATAGATACTACTTGAAAAAATGTTTATAAATTATTTTAAATGAACATGTAATTTGAAAATATTTTAATCATAGTTGTGTAATTCAAAACGCGTTTTATTAATTCTACGGTTATATATTAATTTAAACCAACAATTTAATTTAATAAAAATGGTATTTGTAACTGTCAAAATCGTGAAATACAAACATATTAAAAATATCTAAACACTATAATTAGCTTATTATCATATTTTTAATTTTATAGAACGCTCTTTTAGTTATAGTTATTATCGATACATAGTCAAAACTATTTAATCCACAAATCCTACTTGAGGAAAAAATTATTTCATCTTATGTTTATATTATAAATGGATTCGTTTAAATACGTTTTCGGATTTTTTGTTTTTGAATACAGCTAGTAAGTTTAATTTTTAGATTATAAATGTTAAAATGAAAGAGTTCTTAAAGAGTATCATTCATTATTTAGATTTCAAGATGAAGTAATATCTTCACTTAACCTTTTAAATTATTATGCGAACATGCTTTAAGAACATATAGCTGTTTATCTCGTAATTGGTACGTTATGTGTAATGAATATGGCGATAATTTTACGAGTACGACAAGTCTCTCAATGCATGAATAAATATCTGTAACGCAAACAAAAAACAAGTAAAAAATGTAAAAGTCCTAAGTATAATCACTGGCGTATCTAGTCGCACGGCAGTACCCTTTTAAACTTAGTTGCACAATCGACCGTAATAAACTTTCTAGATGAGATACGCAGATTGGGTAATAGTCCAAGAAAGATCATCGACCACGCGATATCCATAAATTATTTATGAATCCGATCCTCTCGAAATGATATAATCATCATTAAGGATTGCAATTAAAAAATTTATCAGGTACGCGCAAAATAACATATATTAGTTTGTAGTCATAAAAAAAGAGGCTAACAAGATTCTATACAACTGATTTATGATCAGTCGATAAAAAAGTCAAATTTTTATATAGAGAAGACTTCACAGGCACTTTTTGTATTTAATATTTTTTCTGTTACGTGTAAATTTATCGCAACAAGTCTTTTTGCACTCTTCTAACTCGGCTTACTTAAACTACTCAAATATTTTGAAACTTCACCTTTATCCAGTTTCTAAAATAATAATTTTAGTTCTTATGATTTAATATGTCAGTTTTCTCGAATGTGATACTGCTTCACTCTATTAAAGTGATAAAGACTAACTTTGTAAAATATAAAATATTCTTTATCAGTGTATCTACATAAAGTGTTAAGAAATACTGCATTTTACTTAATGTAAGCAAAAGTTAAGTATTGACTAGTAAAATAATAGCTGGTTTGATACTACAATTTATCTACTCTAAATGTATGTCAGAATATAAATTTCATGGGAATAAGTTAAGTTATTTCGTCGCATAATTATTTATAAATATATGATCATAATAATTTATATTAAGAAATAAAATAATGATAATGTAATTTGTTCATTTTTAAACCATTGAGTATTTTTACAATGTACAATTAATTATATACTCACAAAAACTGGTTGATTTAAAATAGACAGTATTTTTTGAAAATACTTGACGAGTATTAATAAGTTTTTATTAACTCGTTGGTTAAAGATTGATAGGTTATGCAAAGTTTATGATAATTCATATTGTAAAATTAGGGCATAAATAATTAATATTTGAAATTGATGTGAAATTAAGACTGAGCAAAAAATTATATTTAACTACAATAAATAAAATAGAATGCTGTGAACTATGACATTTGACGAGTAAGAATATTCAAAATCTATATTTACACTAATGTAGAAGTGATAATTATAGAAATTTATGTTATAATAAAAATTAACTTATTGATTTGATAAAGAAATCAATGTAAAATTTTTTTATATGATGAAACAAATATAATTTAAAACTTTTTAAAAACCAGAAAAGTCTTTGCAGAAACTGTAATTATTTGAGAAAAACGATATTAGCATAATTTTACACAGTATTTTGTTCATAAAATCTTAAAAAGTTAATTATACCGAAAGTTATAGTTTATAATTTTATTTATATTCATAAATTTAATTATACATTAATACATTATATATTTCAATTTATATATAAAATATCTAATATATAGCATTATTCATTAATAAGGCAAAATAAAAAATTTTTTAATAAGACTTTTAATAATTATTTTAATTAACAAATATAATAAGTAAATAAAAAATATATAAATAGATAAACATAAAAATCTCTGTAATATTCGAACTTAAGAAACTTATACATTTTATCAAATGTATTTTTAAGAAAAGTATATCTCTTTTCCTAAAATGATCGGCATTAACTGAATATGAAAATCCATTGAAAACAAATGAAACGCGTAATAAATAACCGACATCACAAAAAATCTTTGCATCATTGTATAGTAATATAAATTTATATTATCACTAAATATTTTTTGAATAACTTTTTTTCATTTTACTATTTACATAATAGTTTAAGTAAAATGCATACTTTTTTTAATTTTCACTTGTTAGAAATAGACTTTACACTATTATTTGTGAAAATTATAATTATCATATAATCTCATCATTAGTTCATTATATAAATTTATAATTTTAAATTAATAAAATAGTTAATAATCGTAATGAATAATAATAATTAATTTCAATAATTTTAGAAAAATGATAAAGAAATCTATAATTTTACCTGTGCAGTTTTCATTTTCGGTAACTTCTTCGTTAGTCTTTTCATCATATTTGTAAATATTGATGATGAATTGCTTTTATTTACGAATGATAATAAACGAACAAGAGTTTGTATATTAGAAGTGTTTTTAATATTTGGTTTTTCTTTTCTCTTCTTGTTTTTTTCCATCGGTTTTGACATCATCGAATTACCTTCAATTTTATCCGAGGTTTTATCTAAGTTTGACAAAAATGTATTCATTTCATATTTAATGCATATTGAATATTAAATAACAAAATATATAAATCTATTGAATAAATATTATTTCTATAAATATATGTAATTTAATAAATTAAAACATAATTTTATATTCTTTGCGAATACTATTTGAAATATACCTATTTAAGATTTCTCATCTGTAACTAGTGATGTTCTTGTTTAACAAAAGCAACTTCTAATTTATTCTTCATTTCAAAATCATTGCATATTGTTGATTAGTCGTAAACATTGAAAAAAATTAATTTTTCGATTTTATGAGCTACATAAATAAATATTGACTTACTTTTAATATTTCCATTTTGCGAGGTCTTGATAACATTATTTTTTGACATCGAAGACGACACTACTTCGGTGCTGGTCGAGGCATCGTTGTGATTGTCAAGTTTTTTGTTGTCCGTTACATTGTGCGCACTAAAATTTGTGATTTCATGTTGCAATGGTTTACCATTTTCTTGCGAGATCGTTATATAGGCTTCGAATGGTAGCCTGATAACAGGTCTAAAGAGCGTTGAAGGTGTTGTGGTAGTATGTTGGCGATAAATAATTCCACCTTCATCAGATTTTGAGTCAACCGTATTGATTCTATTTTGATCAGCCGTGCTTGGTATAAAATAGTTCTGTTTAGTTTTTTTTACAACTAACTGTAAGGAGCCAAGCTGATTCTGCTCCTCTAAGAAAAAAATAAAATGTGTGTAATTATAAAGTATGTTTGATGTGAAATTTAATCAAATATAATTACCGATTTGTGATTTTTCAGACCTTTCACTTTTGTTTTGCGTTTTTGACATTATCTGAATGTTCTCTATATTTCTTTCTGTGCACTCAGTTATAAGTGGCAGAGGTAAATAAGCTTTTTGACGCTCCTCCACGGCAAATGGCGGAAAGATGTCAGCATCTCGGAAAATCTTCGTGTCAGGATGATCGTACGGATTTTTGACAGATAATTTTTGCACGAATTTCATTACTGAATTATAGGACTTTTGTAAATCGGATTTATTTTCAGAAGCAAAATTACCATCAGTTTTAGTTACTGGTTTTGTCAACATTTCAAAGTTATTGCTCATAAGCTTGACATTCGGATCGGCTAACTCCATATTTTCCATATCTTTTAATCTTTGTTTCTCCATATTTTTATAATTGTTTCTAATGTTCAAGTTTTCAAGACTTTCATCATTCTACAATTTAATGCAAACTTTAAGTGTTATATCATGATAATATTTTTTATAAAATCATTGATTTACCAATACGCATCGTTTAAAATTTGTTTCGACTAAATTTTCAAAGAACTACGTTTTCAAAGTATTCTACAACAAAATAAGAAATAATTGAATGATTCGTTCAATAATTTATAAAATGAAACAAAAATGATTGATAACTTAATTTACATTTTTATATTTTTTATAATTTTTCTTATTCATTATTTTTAATTTAGTCTTACAGCTGCCACTTTATTTTGCATAGCTTCTATTATATTTATTACACTTTTTATACCTTAATTTATGTTGCATAGGTTTATATGACATATAAATGAATTTAAAGCTTTTATTTGAATATCAAAAGATTTCTTCTGTTAATTACCTTAAAATTCGAGGCCGATATGGTTTTAGATAATATTGTTTTTTCCGGTATATTATATTGATCACTGTTTATCCTTTCAAGAACATAATTGATAATTTTGGAGGAATTGCGCAGTTGTTCTATTTTTTCAGGTGGAATATCAGGATTTGGATTCGCTAGTGTTACATTAATTCTCGAGGCTATGATACGCATTGCATACTCTACCCAATGCATTAACTCCTCTTTATTCGGTGGTTTATTGGGTAGCGTTAATTCAACGCTGTCTGAATATGAGGTACCTACTGAGACTTTTGTCGGAGCATTCTGAAATATATCCGTAGGGACTAAATTCATTTTTGTCATTGGCAAAGAAGTAACTAGTCCCAAGCACAGTACCAAAATAAACTGAATTTGGGTCATGATTTTTATCCTGTAAAATTATATTATTTCTACATACATAATGATATCAACTCTATCAGTATTTATTAAATAATTAATTTTTTTATTATGTATTAAAATATCATTAAAATTTTTAATTTTAAATTAAAATATAAGCCTCTTAATAATAGTAATTTATGATTAAAAGTTAAAATTATAAATTATGTTAATTTAATTGTTTTAAAAATCCAAAAGATCCTTAAAAACTTTTACTATTTTATATTTTTTCTTATTTATACTTGTGTAATAAATTTATTAAGGAAAGTACTTACACTTTTCAAAATTAATTGACGAATGTATTTACTTTTGTAATAAAACGCTAAGAAATTTTAATGAAATTTCAGTTCGAAATTAAATCATAACTTTAAAAATTATAAGAATATTTATAGATAATACCGATTAAATATTCTTGCCTAATAATAATACATAAGTTATAATTACATATAAGATACCAAGCATTCATCATGGTATATGTATATAAGAAATATTCATGTAGAACATAGAATTATGATTAAAGAAACCTCTACTTAAATATCTCATATTTTTTATGAATAAAATATAATGATTATTTTTAGCTTTAAATATTTGATCAGACTGAACTTACTAGTAACAGTTCTTAGATTTTCAGAAAAACAAAAACGTCGTATCTATTATAATTTTAATTTAATCGTTAAATTAACAGGCAAAAACTCAGTAAGTATTGAATGAAATATTGTAAAAAAATGTATTTGATAAGCTCATTATACTTTGTAATATTATTGTGTAGTTTAATTAAAATATACAAATTTTTTTATTAAAAATGTTTAAATATTTTATCTTTTCAAGTACTAGATACGTAAATACATAAATTTATGATGGTGCATAGATAAATTTATACACACTTTTATAATCTTAGAACATAAAATATGGTTGAACTGACAAAGAAATAAAAAATTTATTTTGACTATGTTTAAAAATATGTTCTGTGTAATAATATCTTAGACATAAAATTTGTAAACATATTGAAATTAGCGAGAGTTATAATTTACGATAGTCGTAATGAAAGCTCACATTCAATGGAAAAATCGAATAAAACACCTTGTAATTTCTAATCACTGAAAGACGTTATATGGTTTCCGACTTCTACTATTTTCCATTATTTATTATAAATTATAAAATAATTGACACGATGCTTCTGTTCAATACATTTTACTATCAATATTTCATTATAATAATACCAATAGAATAATTTATCATACATTTAAATTGTAAAAGGAAATAAATTAAAAACATTCCTTTTTAGTGTTTGAAATGAAATAGTACAAATTATTCTTTTTTATTATTTGATTTTTAATCGAAACAAAAATTAATAATAATTTGTGAGACTTACAATATTATCGCAAATTTTTCAAATATAAATCTAAATATTTAATAAATTATTACATAAAACTATTTAATCTTATTATATAGTAATGTTAATTCAACTAATTTAAAATTTTATACAATTAATCATATATACATTAAATGAGTGAAAACACAAATTATTATAATTTATAATATTATATATAAGAGTACAATACACATACAATCTTACATGATTTTTACTTCGTATTTCATACTATTAAAAAGTATTATTTATATATCTTCGTCAATTTATAGGCAATTTTAAATTAAATGTTTACTTTTGTATATGAAAATTTTAGAACAGTTGTTTTTATTATTGATTTTTTCAAATTCAAAGACATATAGAATCTCCTAATGTCTAATATAATTTTTAATTTAAATATTATATTTCAAGGTATTTTAATTAATTTTTGTCAAATTAAATCACTTAATTTAAATAAAAAAAAGTATTATATCAAGTAGGAATATTTTGAATACTTAATAATAAATCTAAAAAATGTATTAGATATTTAAAATCAATAAAAGGCACCTTTTTTTAAATCACGAGATTTATATGTGTATGCATTTTATATCAATTAATTATTATTGTTAACTAAAACTTTCCGTAATCATATATAAATTTATAGATATAGAATCCATAAAATGCATATTAACTTCACTTAGAATGTTACTTCAATATGATACTATAACAAAAAATATAAATTTTAATTTCTTCGCACTTACCCTTTTTCAGATTATGTCCAAATTTATAATTATTCTCAATTCATCATTTTTAAATTTCACAAAATACACATTTATATTAGCTGTATGTTAGCAGAACTGTCTTAGTTACGACATAAAAAGTGATTATTAGTCATTAATTGGTTGAAACACTAGTTTTTCACTTTAGAAAATATGGATTATGATGGAAATAAATTAGTGAAAATATATCACTCAAATACAGACACGTGATAATAGATGAAATAACTTGAGAAATAATGCGTTTATTTTAATAAATCGAACCAATTTACTGAATGACCGAAGCTCTTATGGATTTCGGACGCTTATAAAGGTGCATGTTGCTGTTTCCCCCCAAATAATCGACGATTTTTTCTGTCTTCCTCGGAATCATCGTTTGGAAAGATATATTTTTCGCTCAGTCGACTTCATATACTTTTCCTTGTTAGTTGGTGCATAACGTGCATCGGGAAATTGTCATTTCCTTCACTTGCTTCCTAAAAACAAAGAAAAACTAATATTAATACAAATTTTCGTCGTTTCTAAATTTTATTATGCGAAAATTTCCAAAAAATAATAAGAAACTTTATAAGCTTTATTTCATACTCTTTTATTTATACTATAATAAAAATATATAGCTGGATAAATTTAATAAAATATAATATTGTATTATTTAGTGATTACTCTTAAAAAATTTTAATAGTACAAAATTTAAGTTAAATTTATATTTGAATTATTTAAAAAAAAATAAGACCTAATAATAAATAACGCATCCAGGATTACATCTCAGAATAAGGACATTTAATGACAAGCTCCATAAAATTAAAACATTTACTTAACTTCATTTCCTTTTTTAGAATTACCATTTGAATATCTTATATAAGTATGCGTAATAATAATGATCATGTAGCATTCTACATCGCGGAAATCAGCGAAATTTTTTATAAATGAAGGGAAACGAAGAAATCTATGACGCCTTTTCACTTTTAATGTCTAACGATGTCTATCCATTTTATATAAAATGGCTAGCCATCCCACAATAATTTATTATAAAATTACATAAGAACAAAGAGTCTAATAGTGACAAGGTATTATAGGAATTTAAGTCATGAGAAATGAAAAATAGGCTTATAAATGCAAATTCATGAAACAAATGGTAATAGGAGTTTCTAAAATGACATCATGAGTCATTATATTATATTTTATTTATTATATTATATAAGAGTTATTTTATTTATTATATTGTATAAAATTATATTATATCTTTACA
The DNA here is from genome assembly GCA_018907185.1 of Platyscapa corneri. Lineage (NCBI taxonomy): Eukaryota > Metazoa > Arthropoda > Insecta > Hymenoptera > Agaonidae > Platyscapa > Platyscapa corneri. The sequence continues at coordinate 2,585,296 of JACCHW010000014.1, forward strand.
GCTATTTATAATTTAAAATATTTACAATAAATGTAATTTATAAAATTTTGATTCCGAGTAACACTTTTCAAATTGATGAATTAAAATATATAATTATTTACACATATTATTTTTAAAATACACAGTTCAATTTTAGTACTTCTTAAATTTAAACAATTTACTCTGCAAATATTCACAAATCGAATATTTTTAATAGAAGACTCTATTCACTTTTGTTGCAAGGTACGACGGAAAATCCATTTGTATGTGCATCCACACGTTTAAGTTGTTTTCTAAAAAATTGTATTTATAAATACGAATTGCGTGTAGTTAAGTAGACTTTATTTAATGCAACCCTTACGTATGCAGAATATGTAAGCATTGTTGGAATATTTTATACTTGAAATCTGAGTTAGTCAATAAGTACATTTCGATTCAAGGCGTAACAAGAATATTTTGAGTCTACGATTAATGTGAGCAAAATTCTTTGCTTGTAATAATGAACGTTACTTGATTTTAATACTTACTTATATTGAATTTTATGGATTTTTATGATAAATTAAATTAAAAAATTCAAGATAAAATTTGTTAAAAAATAATTATTATTTTTTGCACATTATTTATTGAAATAAAAACTTATGAAGAAGTTAACGATACTAATTTTATATCGTATAAAATAAACTTAATGACATTTTGATTAAAACGTAGATCTTTTAAAGATAAATGTTTTGCAACAAATAATATATTTTGTATTTCATATTGTTAAAGCTCGAGAAACTCATTACTTTATTTTTTACTGATATTTCCGCAGGTATAAAAATGATAAATAACAAGCACTGTATCAAAAAAGCAATTTTATCTGATTAGTTGTAATAGCTATGATTAATTTAGCTTGGACCAAAACTGAGCTGTGAACACTGCTGCGATAGATGTTAGAGGCGATCACGTTTCTTGCAGAGACAATGAATTTAAGTGAACGACCTTGCATTGTTTGGTGCGCCTTTGCGTAGTATGCCTTTGTTTCTCAGACAATGTCTTGGAGCGGATTCTAATTTCCGTATTCGTGAGAGCTACCTCGATCTTCTTTCCACTGTGAAATCATTCCACGATGACTACAATGTCAAGATCAGAAACAAATAGACCAAACTTTCCTTTAAAAATGGGCAAGATTCGTCGACCGTTTAAAAATTTTTCTTCTCGGGCTCAATTTTTATTGCATTCAGCATGCAATTTTATTGCATTTTATTTTTATTATCACTTCCACGAATACTTTCTTCTTATCGCCACGTCCGTATTCATCGCTTTCAGAATATAAAAGATTTTTATCTAATTTGAATATTTCTTTTCTTTGTTCATAGAAAAGCCAAAAATGTATTTAGACTTTAAATTTTTCGTCATGGTCTTGCAGATTCTAGCCGTAAATATTAGAAAATTGGAAAAACGACTATTTTATACACAAATAAAATTGTAAAATTTATTTAGATCCTCAATCGAATAAAATCTTAGTGAAAATAAGTCTTTACTTTTCATAGATTTTGCAATCAAATATTCTTCGTAAATTAGTGCAAGTAGAATTTCTATAGAATCAAGGATATTAACCTATTTTGTCTGTAAATATTTTGTTCGTTCGTTGACAATAAATTTCCTTCTATAATTTGTCAATTGATGATTTTCATTCTAGAAAGTGTCACGCGCACAGTATTAAATTCAAATTCTTTATCAAGAAATTAATTGAAATATTCAATTTCGATTCAATATTCACATTTTGCAGATACAACGATTTCATAAAATATTACAAAGACCGTAGAATAATTTAAAGTTTAGAAAAATGCATAATAGTGAAAATACTTTTTTATTAATATATGAAATTACAAAGGATACTCGAGACACAGAGAGAAGGTGAAAGTAAGACGTAGATAATTTCTCGATCTATGTATACAATGTACCTATAACGGACTGGTGTCAATGACATTGGCTCTTCCGTACAGACTTAGGAGAATCAACGTTACACAACATAATTTAAACTATATAATACAGTTGTAATGCGTGATTATACATAACTATAAAATGTCTCTGAGTTTTACTTCCATCTCACTTGATCTCGAGAAAAACCCTGTGATGTTTTTCCGATCTACTAATTTGTCATTATAATTATTTGTTAATTTTGTGTCTGGAAGGCGAGTATTTTTGTGGAAAGCAAAATTTAACCTTAATAAGTTTGCAAACAAAGTTTATTGACATTAGCTAAGCAATATTATGAATAAATATGAATTTCATTTTTATTTATCATTGTTTAAAATAAACTCTTAAAATAATCTGTTAATAAAAATGTAAATAATAAATGAGGTTAAAATTTTTATTTAAGAGTACCTTTTAATTTTAATTTTTTGCTGTAAATTATTAATCAAACTTTTCAAAAATATTTAATCAAAGCTACGGTTTAATTAAAAGATTTGCACCTTGTATTAAAATGTGAATTTTAACTAACAAAAGTTAGTATAATACATTGTAAACAATACTAACATGAGGATCTTAATATATGATTCCACATATATAAAGTTTTTCATTAGATGATTATTCATTAAATGAAATTCATAAAAAAGTTTTTTTATAAATGCAGTATTAAAATTTTTCTCGTTACACATAGTTATAGAAAACCTTTTAAAAGGGTATATTATATGTAATTTAATTATCGCCTAAAATCATTGAAAAAAATTTCAACTTTAAATATGATATAAAACATCTTTTAAATATTTTGAGTATTTATGAAGATAAAAAATAATTATATTTTCACTTAATAATTTTTCCAAATACGTGAGTAGCCTGTTATTAAAATCTTGTCTCGAGTAAACGTTACCCGAGTGTCCAAAGCCTGTATAATAGACACGCAAATTATACCAAGACAAATAAATAGAGATAATATTGACCCACATTTCATTAATATCTTGAGCAATAGTATTTTACCAGAGTCCTTTCTTTCAAAATTTTTTTTCTGGCATACTTTATTTATAAGAAACACTATCGTGTAATGTACTTCTGACATAAATACAAAATTTATATTCATGCATACATTTAAAAGTTTGACAGTTTTATTATTTAAGTAAAGGAAAATACTTAATTATATATTTTTATGTTCTTTTAAATGTTACAAAAGTTTAGAAATTATACTACCAAATAATTAATCAAAAAATGCACGTATTATAGTATAGTAAACATTCTTTTTATTTTGATATTCTTTAAAAATACATTTATGTTAATTTATGACATATTAATGGATATCATTTTTTTCATAATGGTCACTTAAGAAAATGTTAATTTACAAAAATTTTACAAGCTATATTAGGCATGAAAAAAAAGTTGACTTGGTAATCCTTTTTTAAGCGTTAATGTAATTGATTTAAAATAAATTAAAAGTTTTGATAGTTTCTTAATTTCCACTGTTGTAAGATCTCGATTTCGACATTTAAATATGTATGCACATATAAAGAAAGAAAAGAGAAAGGCAAAGCAGGAAGATCGCCTTGAATTGTGTAACTATAAATATTTTCGTAGAATTCTACATGGTAATATTTATTGTCATGCAGAATCTAGTAAAAAAGGTTTAAATCCGCTAAAATAGAGAAAGATATTACTATTACACTACTTACTTGTTTAATGAAGAATCGTAATTCCTACAATACATTGATTTTTCTAAATTTACTTATAATCAAAAATATTTATAGTTGTTGCATAAATAAATAAAAATAAACTTAAATGTACAAACAATGAATGTTAGAATATTACGATTTATTCACTTTACTAACTTTTATCAAATTTTTACCTCATATGAAAATCAAGATTTTTAAATTATTAAGATCTTATAAATTAATAAAAGAAAATTTTTTACAATTTCAATTAAAATTGATATAATATGAATAATAATGTATCTAACATAATTGCGTTTAATAAATCTGTATACCAGTGAAAAATAGATTTTTTACTAAAATGCTTCTTTTGTATTTGAAAACTAGTGTAACTTTAATTAAAAATCTCACTTCGATTTTTTAAATATAAATAAAAAATAGAATAGTACGAATAAAGAGTTTCAATTAAATTAAAATTTCTATATATTATAAAAATACTTTAGCATTTTTTTAATAAGAATTATTCTAAAAAAAATTTTTTTTAATCTTTTTTAAACCAAAATATACCTTTGTTTATATGAACTACTTTTATCATATCTAAAATAAATGTTTTTTATTTATAGTATAATTTAGTTTATTTTATTTTTATTTACTAAATATAAGTTCAATTTAGTCGAGCAGATTATTTCTCATTGAAAAACTTTTAAATTAAATACAATAAAATGAAATTTTTATTTTACTACAAAATGTAATATGACATGATAAATATATATACCCATAATTAGGTAATTTATGATTAAAAAGTACCAAATTATTTTTGCACTTAAATAAAGCAGGTTTACGATGTATTTTTTTATATGCCATCTAAAAGTAAAATACTGTATGAATTCATTTTACGTATGTATTTTGTATTAAATGATATTTCTTTATCAAACAAGTTTTTATAAAACCGAATTCTTTAATTTTATCGATGGGTATCGTGGAAATTCTGGGAGCCATATAAAATATCTTTGTTCCGATAATGTGCATGAGTTTCATGAATGCGAAAGATATGAAATAACATTTATATCGCCTTGTCCCGACTTTTATTGTCAATTGAGTTTAAGGCAAGCTATTTATAAATAAAATTTTGATAATCGCTTCTACATTAATTAAAAATTTTTTTTTAATTAAAAATGTTACATACCATATCGTTTCTATTTAAAAAATTTGCGAAAATGATATTTTCTATATTTTTTTTAATCTTTTTCTTTTATATATTTGCACAAGAATATTTAAAATTAAGCTATAAAAATTAAAAATTTATTTTGTTAAAAAAAAAATCAAGCGCTAGTTTTGTGTTAGATATTAATATGGATAAATAAGGTTTTTTGGTACCAAGTTTTGAAACTATGCTTTTTCAAGCCTCTCAATTAATAGAACCCCAAGAGTCGATTGAACAGAATGGTAAGAGAAAGCTGTTATAGAACCAGGGTAATATTCTGTTTATGGAAAAAGGAATCTTTAATATCACTTAACAATCCAAAGTTTCATAGAGTAGTAGGCAAATAATTCTAATTGTATCGAAGAATAATTTCTATACAACATAAATTTTATGAAGAAAATATTACAGACTCGCAACATTAAAAATGTTATCTTCAATATAGTTCTTTCTCGTTTAGAATTTGTTATTGCTTTTACTTCTTTTACCGAAATTTCAATATTTCTTGTATAGTTTTTACAGGGAAATTTCGAGTTTACAGAATATGGAGATCTTATAACTACGCGACATCCCTTAAGTACATTACAGTTACGCGTGCCGGCAATTTCGAGGTCATCAGCCGCATAAGCATCGCTAGTGTCTCCGTCTGACGGTCACCAATCAAAGCCGGGCGCGGCTTCTTTGCTTGTGTAACTAGGCGTGTAACTCGCGGAGTCAGTCGGTAAGATCGAGCGCCTCCTTTCTCTCATCCCCTAAATAATTAATTAATTTCTGAATTTGAAATGCTCCTGTGTCATAAATTAAACTAACCACATATTTAAAAAAATTGTTAATTGACAACTTTCGCGTTTTCGAAATGAGCTAAAACGCACATTGTAGCACTGACAGACTAATACTGTTTGTTTAGTGCACTCGTGCTCTAATAAAATTACAGAATAGTTATATATTTCAAGTATGATGAGCACCATTTCCGATTCTAAGCAAAAAATCATCCAACCAATCCACTCAAACCAACCTATAAATTTTTTATTTCTTCTTTGTTAAATGTCGGTTAAGTACTTTTTGATTTACGTAATATTTTCAATCTTTAAAATAATTAATGTTCAATATAGCAGTTGAAAGATAAAGTTTTTATTTTTATTTCGTCGTTAATAATCGTTAAAATAGTTTTCTACAAAAACTCAACTACTTTATTAACTATAATTTGATTTAATTTATAAATTTATGCATCTTTCCAGTATTATGCTCCAATAAATATTGTTTTTAAAAAAAGTTATACAAGAAAATTCTCGTACTACTAATTAAAATATCTCCGTATTATTATTGATCTATTCACGAGTGCAGTAGTTCAGATAACTAGTGTATGTATATAATAAATGCGTTTAAAACAAATTTAAATAGTAATACAAAAAATTTTTTTTACTCATCACTATCGAAATTTAAATTTAAATTTTGATCGCAGAATTCATTTCGATTTAAATGTGTTCGAAGCCATGTCAAGAGCATTTCAAGAGTTTTAAATAGTTATATAATTAATTAACATGTACTACTTATATTGAGAAAAGTCAAGAATTATTAATTGTTTTATCATTTACATAAAATATTTATAACAAAAAAGCAGTCAAATGACAATAACATTAGAGTAGGATATTTTGTTGGTACGTTTAAGACGACAACATTTAGTTTTTATAAATATAGTTGAATCACTTTATAATTAATTTTATTATTAAATCTTAAATGAATTATATTGAAATTTTTTTTATACATTAAAAAATTGAAAAAATAGTAATATAAAGAAGATATTTACTTTTTTAATTATAAAGTATCTTATCAGCTTATTACACATTATTATGATATCTAATAAAAAGTTGTATGTATATGTATATATATGAATTATTAATATATAAATGTTTATTTTAAACAAATACATATTATACTGTATTTATTCATTTCTAATCAAATATTACGATATATTACATAGAAAAATTTAAGAATTTTTAGAATATATAACTTAAACTTTAGTAAAAGAAACTATTCAGATAGTTAAACAACGTATTAATGAAACTGAAATTTTATTTGAATATATTTAATTTTTGAATATTTTTTTGTTTTACACAAGAGCATAAAAAGTATTAAAATTTTATATTTATAAAAATTTAAATCTAAGAAAAATTATATCACTATGTATTACTTCTATATTCAACAAGAATAAAAATGCATTAATTTGTATTAAAAAAATGCATTAATTATACTTTATAGAATAATATTTCAAAATATATACTTCTTCACACATATAAAAATATAATTAAAACTATAATTTAGTACAATGAAATTGTTAGGAAAATTTAAACTTTCTTATATTAAAAATAAAATTATATTTTGAACTAATTAAATAGGTGTTGAATTTTATCGGTCTCGATAATTTTATAATTTTCTTCTTTTAAAATTAGAAAAATTATTATCAAAAAATACTTAAACCATAATATAAGTATATATTTAAAGAAATTTAATATGGAAATAATTTTTTAGAATTGTAGTACATATAATCAACTATCTTGATAAGTATTTATTCTAAAAATTGAAAATCAATGGACAATTTTAAGTAAATATTAATATTTAGCATAACTGAAGCTTATTTAAATTTAATATCTGTTATACTTGAATTAATAATATTTAGCTTTTTAATAATGTTAAATTACATATAGAAATAAATAAAATACAACATTTTATCGCTTTTTTAAGTTGATGTTAATTTAAAATATTGAACAAAATGAAAGTGAAGGATTAGTTTTCCTTTATTTTTATTTTAAAATAATTTACCTTTTAAAAATGCGACGCTAATATTATTTGCATAGTGAAAATTGTTTATTGTATTTGATTAAATACAAATAAATATTATAAGACTTTACATTTGTATATTATTCATAGCTTCTTTTATATTAATATATCTTCATTCATTGATGCACTAAATTTTTATGTAAAAATTATAAAAAATATTTAGGTGTTGAAACTTGTTTCTAGATTAATGTTAGCTAAACTTTTGAAAAAATAAAATTAGTATTTCTAAGTTAAATTTTCATATTTCGAAAAATAAAGAAAAACTTCTTAAAAAATAATTAATATTTTTCTACTTTTTTATCAACCAGATATGTTAATGTTATAACTTCTAAACAAACTAAATAAAGAATTAAAATTTATAATCAAGATTTTGAGCCGAGTGAAACATGAGATATATATATTCAAATATTTTGATCTATTACAGTTTTTGAATATCTTTTTATTGTACATAAAGTTGTAAATAATACCCATTAATTTTATGAAAAAACAAACACTCTATGTATATACATTAGAATATTGGTTATTTAAATATTATTTAAATATTATATATTTATTTAAAAATTAGTATATTTTCAATGATACTAATTACTATTAAGATATGAATGAGAACCAATAATTTTCTTTAGTATCTTGGAAACTTAATACTATAAATTTACAATATATATATATATATACATATATAAATTTATATATTGTTCTTTAACCAAAATGTGCATCTGCACAAAAAAGAAAGCCTGGTGATCTTCGGACAAATTGAATCAAAAGTGCAATATACAAGGTTAAAAATTAATAAAATTTACATGAAGATGTTTTTTTATGTAGTAAAAAAGCAGATAAGGATTAAACTAATAAAGGGTGTAATTTAATTAATAAACTAAAATTCTTAATATATAAAGGATGATTAGGAAAAGTTGTCTAATTGAAAAAAAAAGAAACAAAATAAATCACATAAAATATTTTATTTAAAAAATATATTTATTTTCTTTACTTGTAATATACATAAGAGTTATTATTATTAAATATTATAAACATTAAAATATTATATCAATATATACCTATATCTTTGTAATTTTTCGAGAAAATTATATGATTTAAGTATACATGTAAATTTTAATAGGAAAAGTGAAAGGCACTAAAAATAATTTGTTTACAGTTTATAGTAATACACTACATACAGAAAAACAAACTTCTTAAAAATAATTATAAATAATTAAAATTAAGTACGTGTATAAGCAATTCATAAAAAATGAGAAAATATATTTTATAGAAAAATATTAACAGTGAAAATTATAAGTTTCGAAAGGGACAATTGCACGAGTTATTTAGATTTCGTAACCGTCGTATTTTTTAGACTGCGTGTGTTTAACTTGATCTTGTTTTTGTAAACTTTTTTTTAATATTATTATTCTGCTGCTTAAGATATAAAATATATTGCAGATTCTTTTAGATAAAATGTGTTTAAAAATTAAACAATTAATAGAGATATGTTTTAATCTAATGCGTCGTTTCAAATTAATTCTAAACTAAAATCTTTGAATAGATATTGATATTTCTGATAAAGTTTGCTATTTATGCAATAAATTAGATTGATCAAATCAGTATTTTTTCAATATCTGAATTTACTAAATATTCGCACTAAATATATATAAAAAATTTAAAAAATAAACTGGAGATATGATTTGAAACATTAATTGAGACCTTGACATGATTGACTTCAATAAGAATCGCCACCAAATATTTTAAATTGATTGAATCATTACATTCAAGATTAAGAGCAAAATCTATAATACTTTATTTGCATATTTATTTAATTTATTTTCAATATAATTCTGATCGAAATTCGGTCGAAATTTTTATCAATACATTAAATTTATTCAAAAAAAAAATATATATATATATAAATAGAGCGTGAACAACTTTTTCTTTAGTACTGCAATATACTACGATATGTTATGATTTTTAAATTCGATTATAATTACATAATTTTAATTATTATTATTCTCTAATAAAATAATATTAAAATTAAATATTTATTATATTTAAAAAAAATTACTTATATTATAACCCTTAAATACAGCTAGCAGTTTGACATAAATAAAACAAGTTAGTTTTATTAATCAAAGTAATTCAATTTTTTAATGATTTGTAGTAAAATAGAAAAATATTACTCAAAATAATTATTTCGGACATTTTTCAAACCAATTTTCTTCAAGTTTATGTTTTCAAAATTATTCTAAATTTGTTCAATAATAATTAATTTTACAAACTAACATTTGTTTATTTAATTGTTCCAGTTTAAATAAATTTTTTTAAATAGCAACAAAAAACAAGAAATATTACTTTAAGAAGTGTGATTAGTGATATTTGCATTTATAAATTGAATATTAATAACTAAATGATATTAAATGAAATGTACGTTTGTATCTCGTGTTACCATCAAGTATAATATCTTATAATGTTGAAGATTAAAAACTTAGAAAAATGATAAGAAAGAAATTGTCGTTAAATTGCATATTTAAGGAAACAAGATAATTCTTTACTTTCGTTTTCATTCGCAAGAAGTCGATGCTCTTAAATCGCTCTCGAATTCGGAACTATACCTGGACCATCTGGTGTACGTTCTCTAATAAACCTGTTCTCGACCATGACATACAGTTACTTTCACCAGTAACAATAAACCGCAAGATTTCACAAAGGAATCAGAACTTAAGTTACTGGATCAGGTAATGAATTTGTCGATTCCAAAAATTTGTTATATACAAATTTAAAGTATATGATAATGCAAAAATGACGAGATGTAATTGAGTGGATTCACTTTTCTTACAATCTTATTTAAGTCTTTCAATATTTAACAAAAATACATTAGCGAATATAAATAGTTTTTTAGTAATGTCAAAATCAATTTAACATATTTATTAAGAGTATATCTTTGCATTTTCACGGTATATCGTTAATAGTATCAATTGTGAAATAATCAAACTTATCGATGCTTCATCTTAATAATTCTTTTAAATGCACTTAAAAATAAAATTGTTTAAATATAATGTACATGCAAAAAAATTATTTTTAATCTATTAATAATGATTATTCAATGTTTACTCTTTATAGAATAAATAATAACAAATGAATAGTATAAAATTTGTTTAAAATTTTTTTAATAATTTATGAGTGAATTTAAAATTAACGGTAAGTGTACGTTTTTAAACACACTTAAAACACGCATGCATACACGCATTCACCTAATATACTATAAAACTTATAAAAATTTATATATGAAGGAAGCACTTAAAGATTTTGTAACTATTTCAATGTTTCAACATGTATGTGTTTGACAAACTATTCAAATAATTGAACATATACTTATGAACATTCTCTTTCAACATATTAAATACATATAAAAATTTATTTCTGTTTGAAGTGTAACGTAAATTTTTAAATGTATTTAAATCAGGGTTTTTTAGAAATATTATAATTTATTAACCGCCAATAATTTTTTTGCGTTTTTCAAACTAAAAAGATAATTTAGTAATTATATAAAAGGTGACACGCATAAGAATAAATTTAAATTATTTTATGTTAATGAGTAAAATCTGGAAAAGTAGTGAAAATATAATATTACAAATACATATTTATTTTTAATAACTTACTAAACCAAAAAAAAAACATAATAATGTTAATTCATTTCTTAATACATTATTATTAATATGGAGTAATTATTTAAATCTATTTAACCAAATATTTTTCTAAATACACTTGCAAAAAAATAGCTTGAAGAGTACATAAAAATTTATTTAAAATAACAGAAATTTATTGTATGTTACTGTGTTATTGGTAAAGAATAAACTAGAAATAAAAATGAAATTAAATTTATGTCTTAATTATAAATTTCAAATTTTGGTTTGAAATAAATAATAGATAAAATATTTCAATACTTAAAAGTTTAAGAAATCTTACAATATTAAAAATTATTTGTTATTACCTATAGAATATAAACCATTATTAATCTTTTTATCTACTATTACTGGTTATCTAAAAATATTTTTTAAATTATCGATTATTTCAGTCAGTGTACTATAAGTTTTATAGTTTTTGATTTATATATTCAAATAATTTTCTATTACTTATTTTTATTTTAATAAACTATTTCCAATTCTTTTTTATTTCATTCATGTATTACTAATATTCAGAATGACTTATAATTTATATATATATATATATATATATATATATATATACATTTAAATATAGAATATTTTATTTAATTTATAATAATTTATTAAAATCATATATCAACAAATATATTATTGATCTACTTATAATTTTTATAATAAATAATCATTAAATATAATAAATAGTTAAAGTACTGGATTTCAAAGATGCATTAAATATTGGTAATGTTTAAGTAATTATCTTTTCTGATAAATAAATTATTTTAAATTTATTTCCAAACATTAAATGCCTCGTTATAGAAAACTGACAACAGTTATAGTATTTATAATAAACATAAATGTGATAGAATTAAAAATCACCTTTTCTATGTAATTCATAATTAGATACTTGTTTTAGAAGCATACGTAAACGATTATAAAATATATAAATCCGATTAAAATTAATGTATATATATTAATGATATTTTTAACGAAAATTTAAATAATTTGTTAATATTATATAATGAACCAATGCTTGAATTATTTATAAAATGTGCGTAATAATTTAATTTCGAATTTTTTTCAATAAGCATACTCGATGACTTTGTGTTATTATACAATATAAAGGTTGTTACATTTTGTAATAATGATCATATAACTAAAAATCATCGGAATATTAATTTTGAAAATTAAAATTTTTAATGTTTATTTATAACAGTTATAAGGCAACTCAATACCGTAATATTTTGTTTTTTATTTGTTATATTTTTTTCTGTCTTAGTTTTTACGAAGTTTATTTGGTTTGTATTTTATTTTAAAAAATACAGTATTATCTTAATAAATTGTAACCAAAAATAAGGAACTCAATTTTTTTTAATTATATATGATCTGAAATAAATTTTTATATACGTAAGATGAAAAATATATTCACAAAAATAAACAAGAATTTGTAATCGAATCTATTATTGGTAATATTTCAATAAAAACATCTAATAGCTGTATTATATATGAGTAAAATATATATCACATACCACTTTTCATTTCACAATTTTTTATTTAAAAATTTAATTTAATTTAAATACCTTGTAATTTTTAAACAAAGTTTTTTTATTATAATTTAACCCTCGCATAATATTATAGCTTTACATTCATTCTTTTAAATTTTCGTATGTAAATTATGTGTTGAATTTACTTTACGAATTTATATATATTAGAATTATTATACAGACAAATTTATAATATTTGATTTATAATTGTAATATAAATTAATTTTTTTGATTATGAATTTCTAAATTAAAAAATAAATTATTTAGATTTTTGTAGTGACAAATTTATAGAACATTTTTAAGAATTGAAATAATTAGATTTAAATTAAAAAATTATTGTACAACAAATACATTTTTCTAGATTAAACAGATAAGATTTAATTGCTAGTTAATTTATTTTTTAATACTTCCATAAACTTATTTCAAAAAAAGTTCTACAATCATCTAGAAGAAAAATATTACAAAAAACATATTACACGTTTTCTTCTCTGTTTAAGAACCATATATTTAGATAATTGATAAATTAATAAAAGAAATTTATTATTCATAAGGCTGCTACAATAACATTTTTTTTATAATCAGTAAATATTTTTATAATCCCACTTTTTATAGAATGAAAAACAGAATGCATAATATATGTAAAATTGCGACATAGATTTCTACACTTCTACATCGTCATATAAACTAGTAAAAAGTATAATAATTCTCGTAAAAATGCAGATAAGAGCAGAGAAAATAATGCGTAACCTATCTTTTATATAAAATCTTTGCGATCGTGTAAACATGAAAAAGGATAAAACAAGAAACTTTTAAATTTATTATTCTTATTTTCTATGTACATACAATCTACTGAACCCAAAACTATATTTTCAAATTATTTTATAAACAAAAGTATAAAATTTTATATATTGATTACAAAAATTAAGTTTGTAGGTAACCAAAATTTTATAATAAAACTGTAATAATTGTATTCATTTATCAAATAAAAATATTATAAATATACTTTTTAAAGAATATTATTTTTGCATTGATTAATTAAATACTGTCAATAATTAGACGATGAAAATTAATTAAGGTATAGTAAAAATATTTATATTTTTCTATTAAATTAAAATTTAATGGAAAAATAAATATATTTTAAATATTTAATATCTCTTTTTCATATGATCTATTAATGCAATAATATATTTTTATTTAAATATAAAATATCCGTTTCCGTATATTTATTTCTAAAATATTTTGCCGCTACGTTATGAGTTCTATTGATAAATAATTTTTAATTTATTTTTTCCTTAAATTATTAGTTTTAACAAATACGATTATAAAAAAAGTAAAACATATATTAATTATATAAAAATTATACATGATATGTAGGAATACATAAAAAAGTCTTAAGATTACATCTCACGAAGCAATATTAAACCTGAGCATTAAATCTTATGAAAAAAAAGATATTTTTAATCTAAAATTTAATTTATTTTATATAAATAATTATGTGAGATAAGTACCATTTATCAGTCAAAATTCATACTGATTTTTCTATGGTAAATTTTTGTAAAATCTGAATAGATTCTTAATTTAAATTATTTTATTTTGCACTGATGTATTTTTTATATTTATTATATCCATGGATTAAAATGTTTTTATTCTTATATAAGAAACATAAACGAATACGTGTTTTAGTAGTTGTGCATATATTGTTATTATCTTGTTATTAAATTTTCATAAAAGCATTAAATATATTATATACTGTCTAGGTAACAGTATTTTTTTTATTATATTAAGAAAAAGTAATTTTCATTAACTTTAATATTTTTTCCTTTTCATTTCTTATTAGATCTTGTTGTAGGTTATTTTTAGTGTTGAATAAAATTATAAAAAAAAATCGTATGATAATTTATAATCAGAAATTATCCAAGCTTTTAGGTATAATTAAAATTAATAAATAAATATGAACTAATAATTAGATAAATATTTCCAGTATAAATATTATTGTAATAATAAAAGATTATACTTAGCTTAAAATTTATGAAATATTCTTGAAAATTATACAAATATATTATAAGAATAAATTATTGTATTTGGTTGACTTAGATTATTATATTGTTTATTTTTTGTATTTCCTTTATTATAGTTTCAACAAATAATATAATTTAAAAATTCGATATATTTTATTACAAAAATAGCAACAAATTCGAAACCTTATTGTTTTAAACGTGAAATTTTTTTGCAATTATCACGTTAAAGACAGTTTAATAAATAATATTTGTAATTATAAAGAAAAATTCAACAAACAATATTTGTAATTATATAGAAAAATTCAACAAACAATATATTTAACTATAAAGAAAAATATATATTGATTTATAAGAATATTCTGAAGCAGAATTATTTTATTATTAATTTATGCCTTTCATACTATTACTAGTCCAAATATTTTTATTTCAATTAATTGTATTTATATTTTTTAAGCTATTTTTAAGTTGTAAGTCTAATATAGATAATTACCCATTCTGAATACGCAGTTTTCTATTTCTTATCGAAATAAATATACGCGGATGGATCAACTATTATCCGTATTAGAACAGTATAAATACAATTTTTTCACAACAGCTTATTATTTTGTAGCATAATTTCTTAACTGCACTTCTAATTTAATAAATTTTTGTCAAAGTTTTCAATGATTTCTTTATTTGACTGAAATTTTTCTCGCGACAGAGACTTTCGTATTGAAGAACAGAAAGAAATTGTAGGAAACCAACTCCGGTGAGTATATTAAATTGCTAATTTAGAAATTCGTAGTACAATTTGTACAATTTATCCCTGTTAATTCTAGATGAGTGATTCATATTTTGTTATAATCGAACAGTGTTTTTTCATTGATAACTAGGTTAGTATCATTTCAATTTTTCATTGAACCCATTCAATAATTTACTATATTAATCTACGGAAATCTTCTTTCTTTTATTTAGAAAAGTATTGAAAACCTCAAAAAATTGTAGCTCGGAAAATTCTGTAAAACAAGTTTTCCAGAAAAAATCTGAAGCAAGGTTTCATCAAAATTCCAGAGGATTTTGCTTAAAAAAGTCGAAACGTTGCTTCAAAGTTAATGCCATATCTACTTGTAATTTTCAGTGAAGAATCATGACTACCATCGGTCGACAGTTTTCTCATTCCCAACTTATCTTACAAAATGTTAATTACTAATCCGTAAGACAGGTCTATAGTTTCTGCTATTTCACGCAATTTCGTTCGTCGATCAGCAAGAATCGTGTCCTGGATCTGTTCAAAAATAACTTTCTGCCAAGTGGCCTGAGTACTTTGCGTAAAAAACAGACAACGTTTAAATTTATTGAAACTTTATCCGACAGTTATTTTTTCTTTACAATTTTCTCTATCCAAAAATTAATTAAATTACTAATTGATATTATTCGTTATTCATTGTGTTATTCATTACATACATTAATTAAAACTGAATGTCATGTCAAAACTAATTTATGGATAAATCTAAAATTTTGTGGGCCAATTTTGACAAATGGTAGTATACGGTGATAACGTCAACTTTCTTTATCAACACCACCTTTCTTCAATCATCCTTCCTTATTGATCTACTGTCATAAAACTGAAATTAAGAAAATAGTTTTTTTTTAAATAATATTTATTTAAATATTTTTATTATGTTAGAGCTATCCAAGCAATGTTAAATAACAATTTTTTATATTTATACAGTTTTTTCAAATTAAAACGTTGAATTATAGATAATAAAATTCTGAAAGTCATAAAAAAATGTTAATAAAGTTTTACTAACTATTTACAAAAACGACAATTACATAAATAAAATATTAATTACTATTTTAATTGTATGTTTTTACTTTAAACTTACTGACAAGATTATGGTTGATTAAATTCTTAAATCTCACGTTGTAAGACCGGAAGCCTTGAAAAGGGGGAGAAGAGCATGTTCTCATTACGAAAATGACTATTACGGTGACAGTGACAGTTCCGAGTGATATTGCGCGACAGCTAGAGAGAATAAATCTAGCTAGTACTTTCCTCCGTGCGTCCCGCTAATTTAAGCAAATCATCCACATAGTTATGGATTTAAGATTGTTGCCTTGCTGAGCAGTTAAATTTCGTTTCATAATATTAAGTTCAGTTAAAGCAAATATTTTTGGTTATGTAGCTAAGTAATATATAAATATAAAGTAAATAAATAAATTCATATTTTAGATAACAATTTTCAAATAGACTCAAATTATTTTATTTGATTAAAGAATTATATAAAAATAGTTTTACTCTATAAATATATCGTTTTTATTAGAAACTTTTTAAATTTATTATTGAACAGTAATTTATCGTATCCATATAAATTCGGCTGTTCACACCCTAACTATCTTCTCGGCTAAACTTTAGTAACTTTTTCTACTACTAATAAATTTTATATTGAAATTTTTTTTGTTCATGAATAATTGCGTGAATATTTTTTACTTTAAGAAATAAATAACGAATATCAATAATTTTTAAAAAATAATTTCACTAGATTTCTTTTTATAAAAGCTTCGGTCAATGACCAATATTGAAGTTACAATTTAGAAAATGATTGCATTTTCATCGGTTTTTTTACAACGCTGTTGAGTAAAAATATATTGTTTAATAAAGGACTCGATCAGTCATACGCCGCACTTGCGGTAATGCGTATTGCACTACAGATTTAGCTGTCAAAATTTATTGTTTTTCATAGAATAGAAACCTGTACACAATCTATCAAATTTGAAAATTCGTCAAAAATATTAATAAATATAAATCTAGAGTATTGCAATGAAGAACTTGATATTGGTAAATATCAGGTTCAAGATAATTACGTACTAAACTTTTTTAACTTTTGCTATTTTTATGTACGAATTACCGCACAAAATATCTGCTTATGTATTACGACGGAGATTAGTAAATAAATTTCAACATAAGCCATAAAAGATATACTACAATAAACTTACTGAATAAACTTAATTCGCGTAAATTTATTTAAGACAATCGTAAATTTACGTATTTGAAATTTTTTATTTGTATAATTTTTAATACCGATAATTTAATTAATTTCATATTAAATTTGAAGAGTCTTTAATTTGATAATGAGCGTAAATATATAGAATATTTTTTTATAATATTTTCAATTTATGTGAGTGTATAAATCAAAAAATACATTACTTTCTCTCGTTAAACATAATTAAAACTCTAAGAGTTCACATGCCTGAAAGTAAATTAGACAATCAGAATGACACGTATTGAAAAAATAGTAATTAACATTAATAGATGGATTCCGAGCAACAAAGACACTTTGTCTTGAAATACGCATCTTGGCGAAGCGTCAATTTGCTAACATTGTAATATCCATTTACGCTTTTTAAATGAAAGAAATATACAAGAAGAGTAATTCACAAATTTATAATCGCGAATATTACCGGTTCGGTGAAACTCCCCGCGATTTCCTTTCTTCGCTTCGTTAGGCATCACCTAGATGGAAACGCCGCATTACGAGACGTGACCCGAAAAGAAACTGTGCTCTTCGCGTATAACTCGTATAATGTATGACTGTGTCAAACAAAACATTAATAAGATCATCGGAGATTTGAATCAACGTACTATACGCTTGCCGTTATGCTCGTAAGTATGTTTTGACAACTTTTCTTCCTGGTTACTTACATTTGGATTATAAAAGAAAAAAAAAGCTTAAAATCGTTTTGAGAAATTTGACTTTCGACGAATCTTTTGATATCACAATAAGATAAATTTCTTAAATAAAATATATGCTGATTGATTTTGATCCTGAATATTTATCGCTATTTCAAATTCCAATTCATCTTAATGTACGTGACCAAATCAAGAATGAAAAAATTGTCGAATAATTTTAGTTTGAAATGTTTTGTACGTCACTATTATTAAATTATAAAACATAAGGGATCTTATAATATTATACAGGTATAAATATTGTGTAAAGTTAAAACTTTTAATTATCAAAGAATTGAAATATTTGTTTTTAGCACCAAATTAAATGTTTTGTAATATTCGTTCTGATTACTGTAAATGATATTTTTAATGCTACGATTTTATTACTTCTAATTTAATGAGAAAAGAAAACAGAGGTTTACTGTTTTGTTTCTATGTTAATATATATTGACATCTCGCTATTTGAAACAATAATTTATTGCATGCATAAAAAAATTATTACTATAGTAAAGGAACATATTACTGATATGAAAATTTAATCTTACTTAGTTAAAAAATACGCGAAATAAAAATAATGTGAAATTTTGCATTAGAATACAGAAAAAACATAAAATCAAATTCCAAAAATTAACAATATATAGTAAAAAATTTTAACGCAATCATTATTCATACAAGCTAATTATTAATGGTGATAAAATTAATTTTTTGAAAAAATTTTGAGCTGAAACATTTTACATTTAATTCTAATAATTAATTTTGTAATATTTAATTCTGATTTCTAATTATTAAATAAATAATATAGGCTATAAGATTAAACTTCTGCTTAAAATATAATATTAATTCACTATAAATAAAAGGTTAATTAATATATTTTTAAGGTTTAAATATAGGTAATAGTAATAGAAGCTTATTTTTATAAACTTTATAAATTTTTCCAATAATGAAAATTTTATGATTTATTAATATTATTCATTTTAATGTATTTACTGTTTTTTTCTAAAGTTTTTTTAATATTTTGACTATTTTATTATTTTAATAAATGTTTATCATTGATCCCGTCCTTATTTTAGATTTTTAAAATTTATAATTAAATACTAATTAAAAGAGATATTAGGATATTCAAATGATTGTTGAAAAATTTAATTTTTAAACATAAAAAAATACTTAAAAAAATATTATAATTTTTAATAATTTTGATATTATGTTAATGAATACATTATAACAAATAGAAAAATTGTAATTATCATCAGTATTTTTTAAAATAATTCTTGATTAATCATGAAATAAAGCAAATATTTAAAAGATTAAAACTAAACATTTAATTTAACTTAAAAAAAAATTATTTATTTATATTCGATAATGATATTATAAAATTGTCTTTAACATGATAAAGAATACTATGAAATTATAAGTTAATAATCTGTACCAAAATCGTAATATTAGCAGATTATTATTACAGTTGTTACTATTAAACACTCTACTACCATAATTATAAGTCATTTTTTTAATGTATTTATATTAGTCTTGAATAAAATAATTGTGTATTGTGTAATAATTTTTATAAAACTAATTCATATTTCTTAAAATAAATACTTCTTTATGATATGCAAAAATCAATTAAATGATATACAAATATTTTAATGAAATTAATAATGAATTATTTTGATTTTAAAAATTATTGTTATATGAATAAAAATTCTATTTTCTTATTATTTATTTTATATATTTTATTGAATATTTGAATTTAATTCGAATTTTGACATCAATTGATAATTTCTTAATACAAATTTTATGAAGACAACAAATCTAAATAGATTTATTATAATTTATAAGAAAAACAAGTGCCTTTTTATTATACATATAGAGTATATATAGAATATGTTTTCGAAAATCATGATTCAATTTAAGTATATTTAAAAAATACTAAAAAAAGATACACTATTAAAAGTTTCGATTGAAAACCTTACTAACATATATATATTAGTAATTATTAATTAACATATATACTCTTTTACGATAATGATATAATCTAAGGTAAATCTATTAAGTAAATAAATATGTGTGAATCAACTGTTAAAAATTTTTATTCATTGTTTGACTGCTTTGTGCGGCGAAGTATACAAGTCTGAATTAATTTTCTTCGAGTTTAATAACAAGGAACAGTAACCAGATTAATTTTAATTTTTAATTTTTAGAACTACCTAATAAATAAATTATGTTCTACACAGATAGATAAAAAAAAATAATAAAAATTTTTTGTTTTTCTGATTTTAGAAACTTTATGTACGGTATGCGTTTATTTGAAGCTTATCTTTATTGCAGGTTTAATGATTTTTATTAAATAAGATCTAATATTATGAACATTTATACATATATTACATAAGAGTTATTACTAAAAAATAAGGTTTTATAGATTTTTAAATGGAAAATTTTTTGCTACTCCCTGTCTAAGTATCTAAAAAGTGAAATCAATGAAAGCTAATCAAATAATCAATAATTGCATCCCAAACCTGTAACAAAATAACGACACACGCCACACAAAAATAGTCCGTCCACGAACGACTTTTACCAACGGGATTACAACTAACAGTGCAATGTAATATGGAAATCGTGAACAATTAGAATATACGTTTCGACGACAGAAAAATGAAGCAGCGCTGACCGCTTGCGATACTTGGAGGACGTTGCTTAACACGATGTATTTTCACAGTTTTCTGGACGTTTCTCGCTCAACGATATGCAAGCGCAATTGGCCTTCAGACACCAAGATTCGAGTTGAATTGACGAATGTAACACATATTTCCTACATTCTATTACATTTTTTCACTTACAAAATTTACACCTGATAACATGTAACTGCAATATCAAAAATAGGCTTATAATGTAGTTGTATAAGTTGTATAATAAACTAAACCATTTCAAGCAGTGCTATTATAACTTACATTATTTATAACAAATTATTATATAAGAAATTAAAATTGACTGGAACTACTATGTAGTAATGAAAAGTGAGATTATGAATTCTGGTATGTATATAATCATAAATTCTCTATTTTTACAATTCCATGTTTCGTAATTTTATTTATCAGTTAAACTACTTTTTAAGAAAATTTTGAACGCCTTAGTTTTAAATAATTTTAGAGTTAATACATACTTAACTAAATCTCAAAACTTTACTATTTGGCTGAAAAAAATATTCATATTTATAAATGGAACCTGAATCTTTTCTTCTAGCTTTTTTGGATAAATATAGACTTGAATAAGATATAAAAAATTTACTAAAATATTCTTTGCATATATTTTAGATTTTCAAAACAGCTTTAATTTAAAAAATATATATATATATGAATTTTTTTTTATTATAGATATTTATACAATACAATAAATAATACAAATGCACTATCATATTAATAAACATCAAATTAAATTAGATCAAAAATCCTTTAGGGACTGTTAGTATTGTATTCACAAAATTGAACATGTCTAATTGTTTCTATAAGAACTTAAGAATTATTGAAAAGCTTAATAAGATTTTAATTAATTTTATAAATTTTTTTAAAGAATATACAATATTATACAATTTTGAAAATAAACATATCATATTAAATATTTCTTTAGCAATTATCATATTACCGTAGTTGCTTGACAGTTATCAATTTTATAACTCGAAATTATATAATAGTTAGTAGATAATATGCATAATTTTTTATTTTTCAAATGAAAATTTCTTGCTTTATTCGCTATTAATTTATTATAATTTTAATTTAATCAAATGTGTGCAGAATTTAAATTTCAAAAATATTATGTCTATTTATAACTTAATAAATTGAAATAACAATATATTTATAATGATCTATCAAATATTATTAATATTTATTTTAATATTAATTTTATTATTATATTTTATTATTAATATAGTAAAAATTAGTAATTTTACACTATCATGCGAAAAATTATGCATTGAATATTTTAAACTAATTAGACTTTATTCGTATATTATTAAAAACTTTCATTAGGAACAACGAAAAATAAACAAAATAAAAATTTTTCAATCACGATGTACAAACTTATCAGATGTTTTAAAAGTTTTTAATTTATAATATATTTTAAATTTACAAGTAAATTAGAAATTCTATTTTTTAAAGCAAATAAAAATTCTATTTAATATTGTATACTTTAGATTATGTATTAAATAATATTTATATTCTTAAATTAGAAAAATAATATATATAAACTTAATTTATGCGCTATAAATAATATATAATAATATAAGTAATATATATAAACGTTATATATAACTTGCCTATATTTTTATAAGTATGAAAATTAATATTTTAATCCTAAAATATATACAGAAATGAATAATTTAAGAAAACTACTTAAATATATTAGTATTGTCTTATAATTTAAAGCATTTTATGATTAAATTTAAAAATTATTATTATTTAAATAATACTACAATAATACAATAAATATTAAATAGATCTATACCTGTTTTGAATGTTTATTAAATAACGCTTTCCTTTTATAATAACTTCTGTTAACTTAATTAGATTATATTTTCATTTTTTTATGTATATAAGTGCAGATTCCTTTTTTGAAACTTAAAAAATTCGAAAGGCTATTTATTCTCTATTATTTTCGCTATGATCATTAAATCATATGAAGATTTCTGGAATTATTCTTTCGTAATTATTTTTATAAGGTAGCGATTAATATCATTGATTTTTTAAATTATTGAACTATACATGTATTTGTACTTTAAATTTAATTACTAAATATACTTCCATTTGATATATATTTTAATTATTATGTACTAGTAACTACTAATAACATTTATATAACAAGTTTCTACAATTATTTTCAGAATTTTTAGAAAAATACATAAAATAAATTTCGTTATATCTAGCTATTTAAACAATTCATTTAATACTACCAATAGTTGAAAATAGATTTTCAAAAAATATAATAGCTATCATAATATTAGGGAGGCCAGTGGGTGATTATTGTTAAGTTTCATTGGAATAATTGAATAATAAATAATTCCATTTTTTAATGTATCTTCGTTTTTCATAGTATAAAAATATAACTAATTATTGAAATTTTCAATTTTATACTGTAACAATCAATGCTAATTTATGATGGAAAGAGGTTACGGATGAAATTAAAAAATACATGCTGTAAGCTGTGCGTGAAAAATTTAAGTTATGAATTGTCTAATTATCAAAGCCATAAATAGTAAACATTGATTTATTCAATGATAAGCACAATCAGAGAAAAATAGTTAAATATTACATATAATAAAATCTATGATTTATAATAATATCTATACAAATTTTAATCATTGTTAAAAATGTTTCTTGCGTATATAGAAATAACATTTAATTAATATTATTTATTAATAAGTAATATTCAATTTATCTAGAAAATATACTCAAATCTGCAACAATTGCGATTTTTACCAGTGCTAAATGCATGTACTCTTTTTTCTGTTGTTCTCTCTTAAAAGATATCAAATCTTATATTTCACATGCATTAATATTTCCGTGTAAATGAACTTGTATATGAAGATAAAAATATATTATATTTTCTATTTTATAATAAATTTTCGAAATTTTATCAATTCTCTAATCTTCAGGTACGCATAATTTTATATATAATGTTCTTCTGTATAGTAATATTTTACAATAGAAAATGAACAGTTTTATAGTAAAATTAGCATTTTTCATTTCTATATAAAGAATTTGGATACGAAAAAAGGTCTCATTAATTCAACATTGTTACTTGAGAAATAATCGTTTTTATATACAAATAAATAAACTTAAGTAAATATATATTTTTGTCCTAATAAGTGAATATTCAATTTTTATTCATCTAAAAATATTGCATTAATTCACATAATAAATAAAAATATAACGATTTACAATGCTAATTTTATACCATGAAATTTTTACCTTACAAGTCTTGCATATTAGTTACTCAATCGTTCTAAATCTGTTATTGCAATATTTAGTTTATTATTTAAATTAACGCACCATAATTTAAATTCCTTCCTCATGATTTGCTGGTACACTTGCTATATTATAGTTTTTTTATTTCAAGTATTCCTTTGTCTTACTATCCTGTAATTATGATTATTACACAGTGTAAAATTATGAATAGAAAGGTACATTATTTTTGACTCGACACTTTGGGTATCTAAAATATTCATAATAAGTTTATATGTAGTTTGCATTAAAATTTTACAATGCGTATATTAAGAAATAAGTTATTTCGAATAGTAAATCTATATTAGCTACAAATTTTTTTTGCATTTTTTTTTATTTAATATCTTCTTATATGTACGATAAATATTTAATTCTTCTAAATTATATCCTTATGATGTAAGGTTATCATTATGATATTTATATTTCAAAAATATGATTATCGATATTCCTACTCATATTTCATTGTGAAATAATTTTAGATTAATGGTTTGAAATTTGGCTTCCCTGAAGTTTAAACGATTTTTTAATTTCAAATAATTAATCTAGGATATCATATATTATTAATCTGACACTCATTTATTATAATTTAGAATTTATTTTGTAAGAAAAATATGAGAGTAAATTTCACTAAATCAGGTTAGTAAATTTGTTTGATAAGTGGATTAATCGAGAAATATATATATATATATACAATGTTCACAAAATAAAAGTGTTAATTATTCATTTGTACAAAATTAAATTGTAAAATAACGTAATTTTAGAGAGAATAAATGGCATGACCATGATATAAAATTTAAAATTATTATAAATTTAAAGTTAAATTTTATGAAAAATTTAATGAACACATAGTTTTTTTAGAAGCATACTTAAACGTACGAATACTAGAATTAATAAACTCCAATTTACGCTAAATAGAAGATAAGCAAGATGAGAATGAAAAAACTGCGTCACACCTTAACATGAATTCTGGAAATACGTAATTTCATTTTTAAAATTTTCGTATAATGCCGTATTTATGGAATAATTGCTTTTCAATACCTCCACTTTAGGTTAACCAGTATTTATTAAATAGCGCTGCGAAATTATTAGTCACGTAAATGTTAAACACAGTATCTCCTCTCTATTTACAGTATTACAAATTCGTCAACATCCAATACAGACATCTACTCGTATAATGTAGTAGCTACGATAATATTGAGTAAGTCTATCGGTGATTATTTTTGAGTTTCATTGGAATAATTTAATAATAAATAATTCCATTTTTTAATGTATCTTCGTTTTTCATAGTATAAAAATATAACTAATTATTGAAATTTTCAATTTTATACTGTAACAATCAATGCTAATTTATGATGGAAAGAGGTTACGAATGAAATTAAAAAATACATGCTGTAAGCTGTGCGTGAAAAATTTAAGTTATGAATTGTCTAATTATTTATTTTAAATTGCTCAGTTTATTATCAAAGCCATAAATAGTAAACATTGATTTATTCAATGATAATTGCAATCAGAGAAAAATAGTTAAATTTTACATATAATAAAATCTATAATTTATAATAATATCTATACAAATTTTAATCATTGTTAAAAATGTTTCTTGCGTATATAGAAATAACATTAAATTAATATTATTTATTAATAAGTAATATTCAATTTATCTAGAAAATATACTCAAATCTGCAACAATTGCGATTTTTACCAGTGCTAAATACATGTACTCTTTTTTCTGTTGTTCTCTCTTAAAAAACACCGAATCATATATTTCGTATTTAATTTCTTTTGATATTTTATATTAATGCAATTTTATGTTCTTTCTAATACTATTTATTTGTATAAGAAGAAACAAGCTTAACAAGTAGTTAAATACAAATTAATTATTCATTATAATACTGAATTACTTGCTTATAGTTTTGAAGCTTTTTTCAAGAATTTCTATTCATGAAAATCAAAAATCTATTAACTAAAATCTTGTCATCTAAAGAGAAATTTTTGTTGAAAAATGATTTTTAAATGACAAGATCATCATTTGATACTAAAAATATTACAAATTATTCTGATGTATTATGCGTTTGATACTTTTACTTCAATTGATATTTTAAATAAATTAAAATCATAAGTATTACTGTAACGACCTAACATATTTTTAAGTAATTTCCTATTCTACAAAAATTTAAGGTAAATTACAGTACCAAAATTTATATCAAAGTACAGCTTCTATGTGTACAAAAAATTTCAACTTTTAGAAAGTATTCAGTACATTTATTTTGTAAATGAAATAAGATAATTTTAGATTTGTTCTGAATTTGTAAAAAAATATAATATTACTATACTAAAATATTCGTATCGAAAAATTAATTATTTATTTTATTTTTCATCAATAAAATAATATAAACATAAAAACTAATTCTGTATATATATATATGCATGTTTGTTTGTATATATGTATGTATGTATGAAGTAAATTTATATTTTCAATCTATTCTTAATATTAGAAGATGCAAATAAGTAAGAAAAGAAATTCTTACAAAGATATATATTTAAAAAATGAATTTATGATTTATAAATTCATTTGTATCAAAATTTAAAACACAATAAAATGATAACGTTTTGCAAAAATAACTTGGTTGATGTATAATTGATTTATATGGCTTTAATATTGATCATATTGATATTCATTTATACAATCAATTCATAAATATTTCATAATAAATTTTCTAGAAATTAATTGTAAAAGAATATTATGACTTAAATAGAACGAGCTAGTTTTTTTTAATATCAATTAATTTATTCTTATTTGAATATTTAAATCTTGAAACAGTAAAATTAAATATTTAACATCCATAATTGTAAAAGAAATAAAATTAATATTTATTTTGAATTATATAACCAACAGTTTAAAAATTTTATTCATATATTAAAATAAACGCAAAATTAATTACATAATATTTCCACATAATGAAAAATAAAAGGGTTGTAAAATTTAATTTATTTGTTTGAAAGTACAGATTTTTCAATATATCGATGATAATACTAAATCATTAACAGCCTTTTTTAAAATTTTGTATTTTAATTAAAATTTATATGTGAATAAATAAATAATATAATTAATAAAATATAATTCTAGGACTTTGGTGTAATTTATTGCTCAAGGAATTACAATAAAACATTTTTTATTGTACTTAATTTTAAAAAAGTTTCATTGCGTTTTCTTTAAAAATATATAAATTTCACAAGGAAAAATTTAGGTATTTATATAAAGATTTTATTTTGATTTTCTACGTAATTAGATTATAAAAAATTAATTGTCTAAAATTGAATGAAGTCATACTGCCGTAAGCTGTACTTATAATTGAAAGATTTGCACAGCATGAGAAAAAAATTGAAATTAAAAAAAAATGTTTATTTCGCTGCAGGTTTGGATCCGGCGTTGTCTCTGATAGCTCATGCCCCTCCACCCCAGCAGCTCGTAACGAAGGTGGTGGTGGGCCCCGCACAGTGGTGAGGCCCCTCCCGCTGATATAAGCCGCTCACTAGGCACTGCTACACAGACAGTCACAGAGTGAGCCGAGGTGAGCAGGAGCCGGCGCGTGCGATAGTCTGCTCCTTGGCTGTTTTTTTTTTAATTCAAATTTTCCTCCTACACGAAAATTCGTTAAAACGATCAAAAGTTGTATTTTTGTATCCCAACCCTCGGGACGTTACACGCGCAAGGAGGTACAGTTTTTTGTTTCATTTTGCTGATAAATTTCTAGTTTTGCAAGTGCGCTAGAACAGACGATTGAGTGGTGAGTTTCAGTTTTCACTATGCAGCAGTTTTCAGTTTTTAAGAAGGATAATAAGGGGAAAATTTGGGAATGCAAGAGTGACAGAGAGAGAGAAAGAGAGAGAGAGAGAGAGTGAGCGAATGAGAGTAAGAGACTGGGGAAAATTGAAAGGGAAGAAGAGTATAAGAGTAAGAAAAAGAAGCTGCAAACGTGTGCACGTGTAATACGGAATTGGGTCCTTATCGATCTTTCTGACTAATCTGTGAGAAGAGATACAAGAAAGAAAGAAAGTGCGGGACATTGCTTTTTTCGAAAGATCCTGCATAGTTAATCAATTTAATGATTGCATAACAGTAGGTTAATGTTATGGGTCCTGAAATTTCTTTTATTCATAGAAATTATGTAAGCTTAATTTTACTTTCTTTTTTTTAGAAATTGTTTTGATTATAAAAATTAAGCATATACAGTTGAGTAACGCATACTAGCGCATCGTAAAATATTTTCAATTTGAATACATTCGGTTCTAGGAAATAAACTTTACCCGCTTATAAAAACGAATAAACTAATATTAATTTAGGGCTCGTCACATATTAATATTAGTATTTTATAAATAATATTGAAATGATCTAACCCCAATTTTTTATTTTATAAATTTTACACACAAGCAGCTTAAAATATTTTCAATAAAAAAGAATAGTATTATATTACACAACAAAAATCCATATCATTAATTGCTTGAGTACGTTGCGTTACGTACCTAATAAAGATACAAAAACACAGGAAATCACAAGATTTTTAAATGTACTACTAATCGGATAAATGAATTTACACATATGAAAATCCGCAAAAATTACACCTGAATAGATGATTCTTGACAACCATCATAAATGAGTGATTAAGAAAAAGCTAGAGAAACGTAATGCAATGTGTACGGAAGGTGGTCATTTAAGTTTTTCTAATCGCGAGTACAAAAGTGCGGAAGTTCAAATAAATAATCGGGCGTCTCGCGTGCATTGCGCTTATAGAAATTACGATTATACACATGCATGTAAATACGCGCATTGTGAAGCTAAATGGTGAAACTTGTAGAGATTGGCTTCGTTTTACTTCAAATTTGTGGTGATGAAAATGAAATGCCAAAACGAAAAATGAAAGGGACAAATTGACATTGCATTACGAAAATGATTGAGCTTCTGCATACGCATACTCGTATGCGTAAATGTGCGCACGTGCGTGCGCTCGAAGAGGTGAGTTGCGTGCGCGCGTACGCCCGTGTGCATGCCTATGCGTGCACTTGCATATACATGTGCTGCATGTGTCTGAGAAAGATCAAAAGTGAGAGTTTTCGTCTTATCTGTCGTTATTGTGCATGACTTGAAAGTGATAGCTAGTGTTAGGTTTTGCTCTCTAAAGTTTATCAAAATGATGTTTGCGTAATACAGATTTCGGAGTAGATTTTCACTTTGATGGAATTGATTTTGCATGTAACGTAACAGTACCCGTACCCGTTAAAAATGCACTCTCTTCTAAAAATGAACTGTAATTTCGCAGAAGAGTGTATTTTTATTTTAATTCATATGCTTAAACGGTAACGAGCGAAATTTCAAATTAACAACTTGCAAACGGAA
Organism: Platyscapa corneri; assembly: GCA_018907185.1. Lineage (NCBI taxonomy): Eukaryota > Metazoa > Arthropoda > Insecta > Hymenoptera > Agaonidae > Platyscapa > Platyscapa corneri. The sequence continues at coordinate 2,615,234 of JACCHW010000014.1, forward strand.
TTAATTATTCGCGCTGATTTTTTTTATAAAATATTTAGAAACTTACATAACAGACTGATTCGCATTGGTAATCAATAACAAACTTTAAATACATCCATTTTCCTAACTATTGATTCAAGTAATTCAAACTACTTTGAAAATTAATTATATAATTGACTGCCGTTAGTTTTAGTGGCCTCCTATTATAACGACACTTCTATCATGTGAAATTTTTTAATTTTAAATTTAGTACTTCATCTAACAAATATCGACTGCTTAACTTATAATAAATTTTAATAGTCGCTCAGTAAAAGTATTAATTATATGGTAAAATTATTAATATAAGGTGAATGTACTCGAAGGAAATTCATTCGTTTTTATTATTCATCACAATTTTCTTTCTCTTTTTTTATTTTTCTTTTTAACCGCATTGTGTAAAAAGTATGATCTACTCATATAACGAATCTTTCGTGAAAACTTGAAGTAAAGAACCAATGAGTTCGAGGAGAAAATCGAGGATTTCATGTGCGTATGTGCAAGGAAACTCGATCTCGATCAAGCAGTACCAAAGGAAGCCTCGGAGAAGTCAACGGACAACAGCCGTAGCAAATTCTTGTCTAAGGTGTGAGAGAGTTGTGATATGTTCGCGTATATATATATTTTTCTCTGAGCTTTGCCTTGTCACGACTTGAATACGGTAGAAGATAGAATATACGGTTTTGTGGGGGTCATAAACGAAATGATGATTCATTTTATTCAAATTAAAATTTATACTTCTTAAATGCGGGTAACAGTAGCTCTCGCATTATAATAATGGAATAATCTACAATTTTATGATCACATTTGAAGTTTACACATTCATTATCGTTATAACGATGACATTCAATAATTGTTTTCAATAATTATTATCAATAATGATTAACATATTAAAGTTACTAAAATTTTATTAATTAATATTTGTGATTGTACGTACATAAACGTGAATTAATCAATCAATTTAATTAGTAAGTTAAACATTTAAAAAATAAATCTGTAATGTAATAAAAATAACAAATACATGATTGGCAATATATAAAAAGATCGTGAATTCAAATATTGAGTGCTACTTCGATAATAGATTGTAATTCTATGCGCGTTTATTGAATTAATAAAAATACAGCCGAGCACGCGACTACACAAACGAACATCCATACGCACCCATGCAAATACACGTTTACACCTGCGCACGTGCACGAGCATATATAAGTATGTTAAAAAATATTTTTGGAATTCAGCTGTAGTATGAAATTTTAAATTTATTCGAATCTGAAAAATTAAGAATTATTTACTTTAAAGAATGAAATTTTTAATTAAACAGCTTAACTCGGAAACTCTTTGCACAATAATATAAATAATTTTTTTTTAAATCGGACAATATCCTTGGAAGGTAAATCGAGATAATAAATGTGCAAATGCACATAAAATGCAAGAGAATCAAGGCCTGCGCATCTCTCTTTCTCTCTCTTTATTTATTCTTTTCTTTCCGTCATATTGTCCTTCTCGCTCTCTCGTTCCTTCCATGATTCCCTGTTTTCTTTCTTTCTCAACGTTTTTCCTTTCATCCAGTCTCTCTCTCTCTCTCTCTCTCTCTCTCTCTCTCATTATATCAAGCTTTCTCTCTCTTTCTTCGACTTTCTCCGTCTATTTGCGTTTCTTACTATTCATGATTAATTCAACGCTCAAAAGAGTGACTATGCGTATACGGGATCCTAAGGAGCAACATTAACAGGAAAGCGTCGACCACCGAATTGTAAAATGTCCTCAATAATCGACGATGGAACAGCAGCCGATAGAGTCGTCTGGCCTATTTATTTACCATGTGCATGGCGTAGTTACGAACGCATGTCTGTGATTGCATTGATCCTTTGTGGATTCACTTTCGCACGTTCGTTAAAACATTTTTGGCCTGTGGTTCTGATAGTATTTGTATCCTTGATGCCAATATTACTTCGGAATAGTCCATGAGATTACTTATTTTAAAATTAAACTACAGCCTCTTTAAACGGACATTTTTTTATAATTGATTATTTATTTATTAAGTTATGCGATATGTTTATCTTCGAGATATGACGAATACTATAATTTATGAAAAAGAATTGTCCTCGATAGCTCAACATTTTTTTAAACGAACGATTAACGATAATTATGCTCGTGTTACAGCTGTTTTATAAATGTAAATAATAAATTCCATTTATTGGAAACTGAAAAATAATTTTAATTTTAAAAACTTCAGATGTTCGATTGCTTATTCTATAATAAAAAAAATACCGGTGTGTCATATAATATATTTAAATATTTTTATGAATTTACGGATTTAAATTATTGAATATTTTACGATAATTAATCAATAACTTTCAATACATTCAAAGTAACTTATGCGTGCTTCTTATTAATTACTTATTCAATTTCGCTAATTATATTATAAGTCTCAAAAAATTTTTAATCCAGACTTTTTTGTGCTTGTATTTAGTATATATTGGTTATTTTTACGAACGACGCAATCAGATTGCAATATTGGATTTTTATTGCGTTACTTTGAAACTTGTTTTCAATGCTGCTTAAAATTAGATTTAAAAGAGTTTTTATACTTGTGCACTGAACTCATCACTTATACAAAATCTATTTCTATTCTAATGGAAATTTATAAATATGCAATAGTATGTATGCCTAGAAGCGAGTACACATGTAGATTTCTATAAGTAATAGGATTTGTTTCAGAAGATATTCTAAGGAATAGAAATATATAATTTCTATTTATATACAAAAATATTCAATAATCAAATTTAAATAGTGGTTTAACGAAACAAATAATAATTGGATTAATTATTTCTATACTAATGACAATCATCGGTATATTTTTCGTTTATAATTAAATTTTTTATTACATACCTGTCCTATTTTTTAAACATTAAACCCCGATTAATATTCAAATTCTTTATAACGTAATTCTAAGATGATAAATAATTAAAAATCATTATATTTTCTATTAAGCACAATTACGCCAATTACTAGATTAATTGTAAAGGATTATTTAAATGAAATATGTAAATGAAATATCGTAGTAACGGTATTTACTTAATATAATTACATAAATACTATTATACGCAACTTATGTAACTTTTATTTTCAAGATAAGTTGTATTTAAAAAAAGATATTTGAAGTTTTAGAATTTAAGTTTCAGCTTTAAGTTTTACGAAAACTAAATCTTTATTTAAAGTATTTACAAAATAATATCAAGTAATTTAAATGTACGTTAAATATTATTTTGAAGACTTAATACAATAAAATCATGAATTTCATAATAATAATTAATAAACATATAAAAATTTCATAAATTTTTTTATTTTATTACGAATGCTATAAATATTCTCAGAATTAATAAAATGAATTGGTGTTAAATATTGTACTTAAATTCATAAGAATCATTTTGAACTTTATTTCTGAAGCCAAAAACGAAATATTAAAATTAATATTAAATATTATCAAATGCTACTCGCCGAGGCATAAAATCTGATTTTATGATTTCTTAAATATATTAGAAAAGATTTATATTCTCGTCGATAAAAAAGTGTACGTTAAAAATGTAAAAATATTTGCATTCTTTTGAAATGCATAGATGCATTACGGTACGAGGAATCGTTAGTTCATTAAATGAAAATATTTTCAATTGTACTGAAAGTAACGTATAAAATTATAGGAAAAATTAAAATTATACACGGAAAGAGTAGGTTTTAAATAAGTCAACGATTTTGGTTTTATCTTGCGAAAAATTAGAAGTCCATTCGGCCGTTATTACTCCCCTAAATAATTGCGTCGAGACCGCAAGTGAGCTTAAGAAGCGTGCGGCTACTTTCGATTCGCAGAACGTCGCGTCGAAAGTGATAGTACGCGGATGCGAGAAAGGTGAGCTGCGACTCTGGGCATCACTCCCTTTCGCTTCCGGACCAGTCTTTCTTACGAGGACGATGAGATTGGCACTCAAACTGTTGTGCCTTAGGAAAGCAAGTGTAGATGTGGCACGTGCTTTTCCGTTTATCGTCACTGAACTTCAACATTTTTTAGCACCCGTGCCCAGCCATTTATTTTAACTTTAAATATTTGCTTCCACGTAACTGTAAATATCGGATAAATGTATTTAGCTAAATAGACTTCCTAAATAAGGATTTTTTATTGGTTTTTGGTGACACTTTTGGGGGATTACTTATTGACTTGTCCATTATTTACGAGCAATAAATTTGCAGATATTTACGATTGATTATATATAATATACATCATGCTCATTGTTGTTATGTGCTGTTATAATCAATAGCCAATATTTTTATTTACACAATTTATTACTAATTTTACGTTGTACTTAATATTTAGTAAAAACGAATAATATTTCATTTTTTACTAGAAAGTATTGTAATTACAATAATGACTGTTATCACACATATTGTGTTTACGTGTAACGTAGATCATTTCGTTTCTTATGAAACATCTTCAAGCAACCAATCAAAAGATCATTTAGCGTTAACCACATATTTTACATTGCACATCTCAAATTAATGAAATAGCATTCATTATATCTCTTAATATTTCTCACATTAATTCTGAAAAGTTTAAATAATTTTGCCAAACAAGTGCAATTAATCTTTTAAACTCATGTAGTAGATAAACTGATGAAGCAAAATAACAGAAATATTGCAGTAAATACTTTAGGATTATAGTAATATAAGTACTGTTCAATTTTATCATTAAATTGATTTCATATTTTAATCAAATTTTCATCAAACTAATCCACTGATTTATACAATTTAACTTCCTCCATTCATAATCAACGTTATCTAATACATTTCTGAATTTAATACTTGGATATCAAGTAATATACACTTAATACAATTTTGTAAATTTTTACTTCTTTTTAGCTTCTCATTATACTTTAAGGAGAAACATTTCACACATAGCAGTGTTAAAAAATGTTTTAAATTTTCTTTTAATAATAAATTTTTAGTTTTTAAAATAAAAATTATCGACTATAAATACACAAGTATAATTTTATATTAAAATTTATATAACTGTATATAATTTATGGTCAATATATGTATATATACGGCCGAGTATTCTACCAATTCTAATACTTTTAATAATAATTGAGTGGCTTATAAATGAAATACAAACAAAATAAAATCAGATGTAAACATAGAGTTTATTATAAAAAAGTAGAATTTTTTATTCGTTTATAGTTTTATAGTATAATTTTTTAACAAATATTTTTTGAAAATAAATATTTTGAAAAAAAAGTATATTTTAAAACATCATTTTTAAATAAAAATTTAATGTATATTCTGATATGTTAGTAATAATATTGTAATAATAATTTATATATTATTAATTATAACTAATGAAATTATATAAAAAGAGGAGAAGGGTATTTAATATTCGTATATTTCAGTATAATACCAAGTAATATTTTGCGTTTATTGAATTCATCATTTTCTTAATGAAATAAAAACACATTATTATGTATATAAAATCTACCATAAAATTAAATTTAAATCGGCTGCGTTAGGTAATATAATAAATCATAATCGCTAATCTTTCGATTTATGTGTACAAACATATATATATATATATATATATATATATAATTATATATTTTTTTCTGTACAATTTACAATTCTTAACAGTTTTTCCCATTACAATATATATATATATTATATATACCTTAAGCATCAATTAATTTCGATTTCAAAACTTACTATAGAAAGTTGAAATAATAGCAATAATTTTCGATATGTATTATTTATCTACTTATTCACATGCGTATTTATCCCTTTTAATTAAATATTATATTATTTATATAACATTTATAGTTTAAATAAATGTTTTTATTATGCTTTGAATAAACTATAAACACTTTATAATATTACGATTATTTTATTCAACATTACTAGATTCAATATTTATGATTCAAGCCACAAATTTTTTTTTATGTTTTAATTATTTCACGAAAATAAAAAAATTTCAAATATTTATATGAATTACAGTTATATTCATTATTAGTTTTACATATATATGCATAATGATTTCAAATTTTGTAATAAAAATGTATAACTATTATCAATTGTTGCAAAGAAAAAATATTGCTTTCAATTTTTGTAAGTAATCTATCAAATGAAGGAAATCTTTTTTATAAATTTAAACAGAATTCTGATTATAAATAACAATAATAATTAAATACATATTAAATTTAAATACATAATCATAATAAAATTTTTAATATTAGATCGACAATATTTTGTTATGAAAACATTAATAATAAAATTAATTAATTCCTTACATTCTTATTAAATAAAAACTGCATGAACTTCACTCACTTCTTATTAACATATTTTTAAACTTGGTCTTTCTTTATTATTTCACTATTGAAAATACTGATTTGAGAAAGTAATAGAACAGAAAAACATAAAAAAATTAATTTAAAAGGAAAAAACAATAATTATTACTGTCATCTTAAATATATTATAATATAATTTATATTTCACTCTATATCATCTTACTTCACATATTTTATTTATGTTTAATCTTTAACGACATGAAATTATATTTAAATTAATTTTAGAAATAATAGCAAATATCTACTAAAATAGAAGACACTAATTTTTCAACATCTAAAAATCTCGTTCAGTTGTGTACGTGTTAAAATTTATTAATTTATCCAAATGCCAGTCGTATCTACACATATTTGTAAATAAAATTTGAAACATTTTATTTCCTTTCATATATAGCTATATTAAAATCTTTATAATTAATAAATTCATAAAAATTAACAATTTAACAGTAAATATAAAAATATACTGTTTATAACTAAAAATAAAAGTATTATAATTTAGTTTTCGATTTTTAATTTTAATTATGCTTGTCAGATTTTAGAAAAAATGTGAATATTATTAAAATGTATAATATAATAATGAAAATTGCATTGATTACTAGATTACATAAAATAAATATAAAAAATAACTCATTTTTTGTCAAAACCATATAAGATGTTCGACACATTATTACTTGACTATGAGTGCAAAAATTAAAAAAAAATTTATGATTTATATTCTCTTTTACCTGATTTTTAATTTCCTTTCGAATTACATGTCTTTTCAAATATTTGTATGGTAAACCTCTATAAAATTTCAAATATTATAAACTTTTGAATGATTCAGATTTTAGATATGTTTCTTAAAGACCAATTTCATTAAGAAGTTATTATGAATTGGATGGAAATATTTAACATACTACAATAAAGCCGTAAATTAAAAAAAATTAATTTATTAGAAAATTATGCTTCTTATGATGTTTGTATTAATCCTTATTCATTTTATTTTTTTTTAATGTTTTAGAAGTACTTAATTATACACTACCAAAATGAGGATTACAGTAACAATATTGGCGGTGTATCTGTGTGTCGCCTTAGTTCATTCGGTGCCTTTAACTCGTGAAGGATTCCAGTCGAAGGTAAGCAGGGTTTTTTTTAACACAAAATATCGTTGTATTATACTCTAATGATAGTTCTAACCGACTTAGTAATTCCTGTCATCAAACTAAACCATCTACGTTATACAAACAAGGCATTATTTAACTGTGTAATTAAGTCCCGTTAGATTGACACGTACGTAATGTTAATATTCAAGGAAAGTAACATAGCTAATCAATTTTTTCGTATTCAATTCTTTTTATTGTTATGATAATAACTGATGGGTTATAAAAAAAAACGATAATGTTAATATTTTGTTAAATTTGTTTATTGAAATTTCTTAAATAAATTAGAAGAATCCAATACGAGTGACTTAAATCAAATTAAATTTACACCTATTTTTACATATGTTCAAAAAATAAAAATGACTTTTCGCTTTATTATACTACTTTCATTTTTCAATGTGTAAGTGTAAAATCTGAACTCTGAAACTACGAACGTTACTTTCACCTTAAGACTAAAATATTTGGATGTAAATTAAAATTTTTTTATTGCAATAAATTGATCATTCCGTTTCAACAAAACATTATAATAATAAATATAGTATTTATATATTGTCATAAACAATAGGAATTACATAATTATAACAGATTTACTCGTAACGATGAGCAGATGACTTTCTAAAATAGAAACTAAGTTTGTTAATTATTTTTTACCTGATTTAGTTGATAATTAAAATTGTACATTATCCGGAACTAAAATATATTATCGCTCGCGCATGAAAATGAATAGTAAAAGATAAAAATCAAAGCTAAAAATTAATAAATTATTTGCAAATATAGATCTAAATTGAATTCAAATATAAATATTCATATTTAGTAGTCTGTACTAATCATCAAATTTAGGATCATATACTTGAATATTTATAAACAATCCATTTTTACAACAGATTTTTTATACAAGATTAAGAATTTGCTAAATGTCGATACATTTTAATAAATTGAATATTTTTTCTTACATCAAAAAAAGATTTACTATTTATCATAAATTTAGATAATAAAGAAAATTAGGTAGAAATATTTAGATCAGAGAAGATTAATGAAAAAAAAATTAAATATAGATCTTTTTTGAATAAATCTTAATAAATTTAAATGATTTAAATATATAGATATCGCAAAGAATTTATTTGTTTTACTTAAAAGTGTTTTTGAAAAATACTATTAGTCTTAAATAATCTAAATAAAATAGTACTTTTAATATCGCGCTATTCTAACCAATTAATTATTGAAATAACAATAGTCTATAGAAATAATAATGCTCACCAAATTAAAAATTCTTGTTGTTGTAAAATAGTAATTTGTGAATTATGCTTTAAATTTAAATCGAAATAAATAAGAAATAAATAATAAGATAATTAGGCTTGTTTCAAGCCTAATTATACGCGTTTCATTTTACTAACGAAATATATTTCATAAAAATTTTTCTAGAAATATACTTATGATTTTTAAATAATTTTACCTTATTCATCAATGAAATTTCAAAAAAACACGAAAATCTGTTTTATAAATAAAATTTAACACGAAAGGAGGCATTTATTAAAACTCATTAACATTTATCCATACGAAAAGAAGGTCATAAAATACTTAATAACTATATTCCATAAATTAAATATGTACGGTCAGCTTATTCATCCGTCTCCATTTAGCATTATAATCTTTTATTATCAGTTATTCAAAACATAATTCTTTTATTAATAGTTTTTTTTCAAAATCATATTAAAATAAATAACTAAAAAATTTGCTTACTCCTTAAAGTACTTAAATTACATGATAAATACGTGACTTCAAATGAATTAAATGATAAATTAGCAACTTTCAGTAATTTGTAACGATACATTCATACAACGACTTCGCAAATCGTCAGTGAATTATTAATCATTCAAATTTAAAAGCATCCATTTGAATAAAAAAAATATTAAAAAAAGGTAAATTATGAAGTTGTATCGACAAGCACTTGTTAGTCACAAAGAAGAAGAAGAAGAAGAAGCAGCAAACAGTGATGAGTTGAAGAAAGAAAAAACGTATTCTCCACGTAGCTTTAGCGAGTGCTGAATATTAATAGTTTAGCTAGTAAAGGTTTATATAACGTAGAAAACGCGTATAGTTCTTCCTATTTACCGTTCCGGAGCTAGTCTCTGTAATCTTTCATTTTTACTTCTCTTTTGCTTCTTTTCCTCTCACATTGAATAGAAATCTCTTGATGACGCGACGGAAAATCGAAGAATCTCTAATAGGTTTAAAGACATTTTTCGTGACCATGAATGATCGCGGGAAAGGTTTAGAAACAATTCCTTTTTTAACGGAGACGAAAAAAGCTATAAATAATTCATCAAAATTCAGAAAAATAAATATATTTACGAATATTTTAAGATTTTAAGATATTTCTTAGGTAAATTTAGATACCTTCCTTCATGTAATTTTCATTTGTTAAAAAATCACTATTCTTATAAAAAGTGTAAGATTGTATATTTAAGTGAAAGTAAATATTTTTAAAATTAAAATAACTTTTATTTAATAACTTTTATTTCTTTCTGATAAAGCTATTATTAATAAAAAATATGACAGCCTTACATAAATTATTATAAAAATATATGTATATAATATTAATATTTAGATTGTGTATTATCATTCTAAGTGATATTTTTAATATGTTAATGCCTTAATTTATTAATGGTTACAGTTTATTTTTTAATTCATGCAAAATCTAATTCTCATGAAATTAATAATCGTTTTCAAAATGAATTTCAAAATTCCTCGACAATTTATTTGATATTTTAATAAAAATTAATAATTAAAGATTGTTTAGAATTTTAATATTTGATAATATCATTAAGTAATTGAGAGTGATTATTCAATTGGTAGTATCTAATACTTTATATTTTTTTACAAATAAGTAGAATATTATTTCTATAAAGTTAGAATAGAAATTTACATTTTCTTTACAAATGCATATAAGTGTTTTCAAAGTTTGAATACAAAGATTGAAGGTGACAAATTACACATCATTATCTGCTTACAAAGTAATCGAATCTTTGAAATATGAATTTATGGAAACGTAAAATATTATAGTTATTTTCAAATAGTTAAATATACAAAGCACGCTGTCACATTACAAACGTAGCTCATATTTGTACAAATCATCAAAATATTTCTTTAGAAGTGTATAACCAAGCTTTGAGATTCTAGTTACAAGTGTATAATATCTTCTTTTAAAAAATATGGTAATAGTTTTCATACAGTAATTATATGTTTCATCGAAAATCGGTTAAATATGTATATGGTGACGCATTTTTTAAATTTAAGATTTTCAAACAAATTTTTCATCTGTTTAAAATTTTTAAGACAAAACACAGAGTTTATTTAAAACAGAGTATCAGTTTTGTAAATTATTGATAGTGTTATTCATAAAAAAAATTATTCATAAAGCTGAATATGCAATTTTATTTTAATAGCTATTCGATTAGTATTTAATTGAAAATTTACATATGAATATTAATTGTAAGAAACTAACTGTACTAATTCACTTCTAAATGTAAAATGGAATGTACTAAATTATAACATATTATATTTTTACATTATAAAAATACGAAAATAAGTATTATTAATATATGTTCAATTAATATATGTTAAATCTTTGTGGAAATAAACAGTCACTAATAAACTAAATATTTATACGACCTAAGCTAGTTTTGGTTTTACGGAGTCAATAGTTTTCCATAAATGAATTATAAAATATATTCTACTTAACAGAAAAATTTTATTATATAAAATAAAATTAAAAATGAAATAAAATTTTTATTTTAAATTTATAATTTTTTCTACATATTACGTATACTTTAAAAATAGAGTAGTGACACGTAATTCATATTTTCTTGAATAAGAACTCACTAAAATAAAATTCCTGTTTTTAAAATATTACTGCAAAAACTTCAGTTCATTGATTAATTCATTAAAATTAAGAAATACGCGATAATTACATAAAATAACTTATACTACCGATCTTTTACTTTATAAATAGTTTCTTATTAAATCAGTATAATAAGTGTATATGTATTCATTAAATAGTAATCAATATTTAACACCAGATTATTCATACAATTTTTTTAAATTTCCTTAAGATTTTATCAAATTAATTAACTGTCTAATATCGCCATTTATTTATTATATATTCGCTTATTTCAAGAAATCTTAACACATATTCTGAAAAATATTATTTTCTCTTTTCGACATCTAATACTATTTCTAATACAATTATAAACTCGTATGTAAATATTATTTATATCTCTATTATCATGGAATACATAAATACGATTGTTTTTATTTCGTTTAAATATTTTAACGATTTCATTTTAAGGAAAGAGCATTTTTTATGTACTTGTAATGTATAAATATAAATAAAAGTTGCATTTCTCCGATTTTATTGTGATAAACTTAGAATTGTAAATAGAATTCGCTTTTTAAATATTTTAGAATAATCTTTAGATAAATTCAACGCTTGCAAAATTTTTTATTCGCAATTTTCCGAAAAGAAGGTTAATATAACAGAAGCCGTAATCATTAAAATTCCAACGAGCGACCTACGCTCATCTCAAGCTGGCGAGATCAAGATCGCTGCTGGTCACGAAAACTTTCTTTCCTAGATGAACAAGACGATAGCTCTTATCGAGAAAAGAAAGAGGAAGGTAAATAATAGAGAGACGCTGACGACAATTTTACGTAATGGTAATGCAACATTCGGAACACGCGATTGACATAATCTGAGAGATCTTTTAATTTTCGAAAATATGAGCCTTATGTGTATTACGACTTCCGAGAGCTACTGCCGCTACATCCTCTCGAAAACCTAACCTCTCAAGTGGACACACACATAAACACGTAAATGTCGACCTTCTCGACACTTTCACTGGACGGCCAGACGAGCCGACTTGGACACTTTCTTCGCTCGATCAGTACCTGGTGGAAAGTATACGGGCACCTTAGCTTACACATGAGTACGTGCACATGGAGATACGCTCATCTCAGATAGACAAATCATTAGCAGTTAAAAGGTCAACGTCGGCCTACTCGTATTGACTGAAAGCGTCGAGTACGAGTGCGTTGAAATATGTTAGGTGCGTGTGATATGCAACTCTTTCAAAGTACTCTCGTCGGATTTATACATTACACATTTTTTTTCATTTGTGAACAAATCGCTTTTATATTTCTCTATACATTATCATTTACTTAAGGATGACAGATCACGAGTAAAAGTGTACATTTTCAACCGTGAATTTTATATATATATATTGATTTTAAATTATTATTGTAGATACATTTTATCATAGTATTTTAATTTGTTCCTATATATACGAATTTATATCTAAGCAAGTATAAATTTTTTTTTTATTTTTACCGAACAATTTATTAATCAATTTCAAAATGGAGAAGTAAATTTAAATAGTTTATACTGTACACTTTAAACAAACCATATTTTTAAACTCAATATTAATAAAATGGCTTTTAGCACTTTATTAATATTTTTGGCTGTTTTGGCAAAAGATTTTTTAATCTAACCATTTTATTTATTACTCAGAATGATCACTATTTCATAAACGTAAAAATAAATTTGTAGCTTTTTTATTTATTAATAATCTGTAATATTATGATGAAGACATTTTATAATGTTTAAAAATGTAGATTCTAATCGAAATAATTAGATAATATTTACTTAGCAATTTAAAAAATTTCTGTTTGAAGCCATTGTTCTATAATACTTCGATGACAGTAGCTACACAAATAATAATGAAAGTAGTGATATTGATATATGGATTTGTTAGTTACAATGAAAATAAAAACCTTTTATAAAAAAAATAGTTCATTCTTAGTCTAAAATCAATTGAAAAGTAAATTTTTATTTTAGTTCGGAACATTATACGTCATTATTATGCTGTCAATCACGACATAAAGTTTGGTTTCTACGTATTTTTAAGGAGTCGACAAGGAACACACTCTCTTTCCTTACGTCTTTTTCTCAGATCAAGAAATTATCATACTTCTCTTGTATAATTATCTTGGAACTACATTCTTCAAATTTCAATTTTCGTCAAAATTGTTACCGAAACGATGTAAATAGGACTAAAATAAGGCATAATAAGTGATAAAGTACGCGTACACCGCATAGAAGGGGCGTACGCAAAATACTATGTAAATTGTTGAGTGAAATTTTATATTTCTTTGAGGACAAACAAAAATTAGGAAACAGTTAGAAACAATACCGCTTGCTAACAATTTTAAATGCGTAAAAATGGTAGTTAAGTTTACACAATAAATTACGTAAGATGCGCAGAATTTTTCTAAATCTAAAAAATTTAACTCAATGATATTTTTCTATTTCAATATAATAAAACAACGCGGTTTGAACAATCGATTTATCTTACGCGAGTTCCAAATCCACAACGTATTTGCGGCGCATAACTTTCGTTTCGCTAGATAGAAGCGATTTCACCCGAATAATAGTATCCGATCGGTTTGAGCAATTGCGCGTGATAAGCGAAAGCCTCTGCACGTTAAAGCTGACTAAAAGTTTTCCAAAGGCAGCCGAATATTTGAAATAAAGAAGTACTCCCAAAACATATAATCTGATTCGCATCAGATCGATTCGGCTTTCTTATTCACGTAAATAACGCCAGCACAGATGAAATAATGTTTTATGTATTTCGATGATAAGGCGAGATTAAACTGTCGCTTCAAATCTATCGTACAAATGTAAAATTATCTGTTATTTAATAAAAAATTTTGGTAAAAAAAACGAGCGAGTGGCTTGATTCTAAGTTGAATAAAAAGTAAATACATTCGAAAAAAGATACGAACTAGTGTTACGCAATCGCAAAGAAAAAATGAATCGGAGAAATTTTACGTGGAAATGAGATTTAATGCTAATTTTAAACTGGCTATGATGTTGAGACGATTGATCTCTCTGATTCATAAGCTGATTTCCAACGTCTGCAGCTTAACAAGTGCATTCGAGTAATTTCATACATTTGTACATGCAGCTGTACTTACACTCTGAACATAAAACAAACATCTCCAAACTTCGTAAATCAACTACCGACAAGTGATCGCGACAGGCCTCTTTTAATATATATGGAATGAGCGACTGTACTCTGCACGTGCCAAGAGGCTGGCAACGATTTCTACGCGGATAATATGGACGGCACGTGTATCGAACGCTCATGAGGTGCAAGTAATGTGTCGATCCTCGCCAAGAGAGAAGGTCGATTCTCATTGAGGACTGTAAACCCGATTATGGTGATGACATTGACACCCTTCTGGATATAAAAAAATTTATCCTCGATAGTCCCAGTAAAGATCACGTTTCTACAAATTCATTTTGCATCTTAAATAGTATTGTCATTATACCTTGGTTTAATTATATATTAAATAATAAAATAATAGGTTAAATATTATGGTAGGATCTGTTTTGGATTACATTAAATGTTTTGCACTCTGTATAATTATTCTATGAATACATTCGAAATGATAAAATCAACCTTCAACATATAATTACAAACTCATTTATTTAAACTGCAGAACACTTTAAAGGTGTTCTGCTATACAAATTCATGTCTAAAATACAAAAAATAGCATTATCTATTTTAAAAAATTAAATCGAAATTCAATTTCATAGAAATTAAAAAAATTAAAAAAAACAATAATTGAAATAATTTTATTGTCATAAAAGTTATTAATTTCAATTACATAATGTAAGTAAATATTTATTTAGTTTAAATAAACAACTTTTAAAGTGTCAGATAAAAAGTACATCAATATACGATGCATCTCATGAAATTAATTTTGAATCCAAATTTAAATGAATTTCTTTTTTATTCTAAATACCTAATAATTTTATAATTTTCACAAAATACATATAGTTTTCTATCTTTGAAATCACAACGTATAAGAGCTAAAATTATTTCTATCCAGTAAATTTATTATTTTAGAAAATTTATTTCATTTGATGAAAAAAAATCGTCAAATACTTAAACATTTATACATATCTTTAATTGGCATTCAACAATTATTGGATCCAACAAATTACAATAATAATTACTTATAAGGTAATACTCAAGAAATTTTTAATATATATTAACAGTAAAGATTATTTTTTAATTTAATGAATATGTAATTAATAATGCTACCTCTTATTAACATTTAATAGTTTTTATTGGCTATAAATATATATTTGCAACCAATTTTAAATTACTATTGTTATATAAAATTTATAATAATAGATGAAAAATAAATAAAAACTTTATCAATTTAAACTATTTCTAAAATTTCCAAAATTTCAAGCGAGAATATTCAAATTTTTTTTATGAAATATATAAAAATTTAATTATAGCTTTATATATAAGGATGAAGTATTCCATATTACTTTAAATTTTGTAGTCATGATTTCAATCAAATACTAAAGAAAATAACTTAGCGATTTTTTGGTAAGGAATTTGAATATGATTAAATGTTCTTGAGTTAATTGTAATATGTAAGTCATAACTGCTAGAAATACCCAACATTTTTCCGAACTGCATAATTTCTCAGCCGCAAAACTTGAACTAATTGTCCAATGCGGTGATGGTGTTGTCGTGCCGCTTTCTAACCTGTCAAATGACACTGAGACATAATTTCAGTAAACTGATCGATCGATCTGTCGCTCCTATTAATTCCACCGAACGTTCAGCTTGAAATTCGGCTTCACCTGTTTCTTATTTCTTCTCTACGATCAATTTTTCTCGATAGATTTCTTGTGAATAGAAAAACGGAATAGGATAAAAATAGAAAAAATAAGAGAACAGGTTGTAAAAAAGCAATGGATTAAACTAATGATTTGTAATCTAAGAGTAGAGTAAAATAGAAAAAGGATGGCAAATGATTAATCGATTTGTTCGATCAATCGGCGGAACATTGCGTCATGACGACGTAAGCATCTGGAACAGACTATCTAACGATAACATTTTCTTACTCATTGGCCTTTAAGGTCGTGCGTACGAATAAGAATTTCGCGGGTACTGTACTAGTGTTTAACACAAGGATATCAATTCGTGAAAAAATCAAATTATCTGGATATTACCATCTTTTTAATATGAATATGTGATATTGTTTGAAAAAAGTTGATTCCTACATTTTGTTTAAATTTACTTATTAAGTTATTAACGACAAATTTTATTGTAGAAAGTTTTTGATTTTTCATAAGTAGAGTTTTAAGGTGTTATTACTCATAAATGAAGACTAAAAAACAATAATTGTTTTGATTGTTTAATCCGCCAAAGTTTGTATTAAGTCTCGAAACCTTAATTTTTTTTCAAAATGTATTTTTAAATAAATTTATATATCTTAAATGTTTGATGTTTGATTTTTTTTTACCTATATTTCTGCATCACATTTCTATCACTGTAATTTTTACCACAATACATATCTTGTTATAAAAAAAAAAACGATTGAAACATTTTTTATTCATACAATTTTAAACTTAAATTACACTACACCTATCATAAATTGTATATTTTGAATTGATTTATATATATAAAGGAATAGATTTGTATTCAGGATATTAAAATATTTAAAGTGCATACAACTACAAATCATATTATTTTTTCTGATATATATCTAAATTAGAAATTTTTTTGAAAATGTATTTTGCATTTATTTTTCTTCGTTGTTAATAAAATTTTGTTATCTCACATTTACAAATTTTTATATGTATTTTGATAAAATGGGTATTGTAAATAAAATCACGCGACTACTTTTAAATTATTTTATAAAAAAATTTTGTTTTTTCTTTGAAAATTTAGATGCGTCTTTATTTTATTATTTAAAAAATTCATAAAAGACATTTAAAAAATATTAATTCATCTTGATCGTTACAAACCTCATAATTTTGTTCATTCATTTTTAATGTAATTTCATCAAGCTTTCTGTGTCATGTATACGTTACACATTGAAAAAATCTTTTTTATTATTAACAATAGTAATATTATTATTGTTGTTGTTATTATATTAG
Organism: Platyscapa corneri; assembly: GCA_018907185.1. Classification (NCBI taxonomy): domain Eukaryota; kingdom Metazoa; phylum Arthropoda; class Insecta; order Hymenoptera; family Agaonidae; genus Platyscapa; species Platyscapa corneri. The sequence goes on from JACCHW010000014.1 coordinate 2,632,798, forward strand.
TATTATAATAATGTTATTATTTTTTTTATTGTTGCTGTTATTGTTATGGTTTTTAAAAACACTGTGCAAACTTTCATGTTATTTGATTAAGTGTTACGTATTACGTATTCAGTTCTGCTTCATTTTTCAATTTGAAATATAAATGTCGTTCATTTGCAATAACTATTTGAATTCTGAAGTAATACACACAGACTAGAATTTTAAATGTATTTATAAAAAGCATGAATACTATTTTTTTATATATGTATTTTATATATGTATATAAAGTAAATTGAGAAACAAAATAATCATATTGAAGCTAAGCTTTCATTTTAAATATTTATAAAACTAAAAATATTTTTAAAGAATATAAATTACAACTGATTATGGAAATTTATAATAAAACTTTAACAAAGTAAACCAATTTCTATAAAATGTTTTTCACAAAAAGAAATATTGATTGGTTAAATTTTTTTCAAAATTTTAATTAATTTCTATTAAATGAATAAGGATATTTTTAAAACTATTTAATGGTTTTCATTTCCTAAAACACCTAACCGTAGTATTTTTCATAAAAGTATGCGTAGTTAAAACGTAATTTAACGTAATTTTTTGTCGCTGAAAAATAATGAGACTTGCTGTTTGTTAACATGTTTAAATATGTAAGTAACAATAAGCAACCGCATATATTTACTGTGTAATTACCTACGATAAATAAGTGATAAAATTTACTTCTAATTATATGATTATAAATTTTTGATGATTAGGTTATTCGTTCAGTTATTAAATTTAATTGTTTTTAAAACAAACGGTATATTGGTTTGGATTAGACAGATTGTCAAGTAAACCATTTGCATAAACAATAAAGTATTTTCGGTTTGAAGTTAATATGTGTATTTAACGCTTGTGAATAATTATTTAATTTTTATGTGCAGTGTAACGGATGAATAATTATTTTCATTATGATTCAGTTTATTAACTTTTTTTGAAATGTTATGTAATATTAAAATAATAACTTATAATATAAAAAAGTTATAAATTTTTGAATTACAGATAAGTTCTTTAATATTCTATTATGATAAGTATAGTTTATAAATATTATCTTAAAAAATAAATGTATTTTGAAAACTTACATAAATATAATGAAATTTATTTCGGTTAGAAAAATTTATATGAAGCAATTTTTCTAATTAGTAATTACTTAAAATACTGTTATATTAATATTTATAAAAAATTTTTTTACCACTTTTTTTATCTCTCTTGTGTTAGCATATTATATCATCATTAATTTAAAAAATGTTTAGTACGTTTCTAAGAGAAATGTAGAATTTTCTAGAATCTTTACAAATTTTTTATCTAATATATCTCAGATTTTATTCACTTCTAAATACATGCGATAAAATAATTTAGATTGCGCAAAATTAGCTAAGACTGTGTGACATGATTAGTATTTGGAATTCACAAAGAAACTGGGTAAAATAATGGAATAAAATATTTAAACGTGTTTGACACGGTCGAGTAACGCCATATTTTCAATTAAAAATTGGTTTATATTGAAATATTTTTATAATTTATATCGTGAAAACTAAATTTTAATTTGTAACGTATGTCTATAAATATAAACCAATGCTTCCTTCCACAATGTACTATTGTCGGTTAAAATAACGTTTCTAAAATATGGTCTTGTAATATGCAATTAACCAAAAACACGAATGTGCATAAATGGATATATTTTAAGCTTATAAATTAATGAAAAATAAATAATAAATTTTTTCAGAAAAAAGGTATTTTTGGAAAGTTTGAAACTAAAATTTATGTATCTAAATTTTATAAACTTCAGACTATCATCTGCTTTTAATCTAACCTTTAGATATTATATTACATTCATGATTAAATTAAATTGGATATTTATGCTAACGGTACATTGTATACTGTAATATCCAGAAGCATAAGTAGAAATAGAGGAATATAAGAAAACATGAGTAGATACAGGCATCTACCCTATATTTCAATCGTCTTTAATTATACGTTTTCAAGTTTTCGCATAAATATTAAACCAAGTGTAAGATAAATCTAAAAGAACATTGAGTGCAGCTAATTAGAAACTATTTTCACTAAAACCTTCCTAGATTAAATTACGCACATACCAATATGTGTACAATTAATAAATCATAATTTATAATTTATGTAAACACAAGTTTTCATGGGCGCAAAAATGAATTGCAAGAAGATTTAAATCTATGACGGAGCTGATTTCTAGCTACGTATGAGTAGAGAAGTCGACACGTTAAAGGAAAACTGTGTTTCTTCGTTGAACCATAAGGTAAAGTTCACTTTTCGCGAATCCTCGTCCCCTCTCCTTTCCAAATACCATTCCGTAATAAGGATAATCCCCTTGGCCAGTTTCGCGGCTTCTGTTAAATCCACGCAGCTTGGGCACAGATTTCGACGAAATGGCGTCAGCGTCCGATCGGAGCCGCAGCTCCGTGTAGAGAAAGTGAACTGTATCGCAGTGAGACGTTGAGCAACGGAACTGCGTTACGATCGTCCGACATTTATTGGCGATTTAAGCGACATGGTGAATGCCACGCCTTACAATTTTTCTTTCAATGTTTTGAGAACGCTGTCCGCGCATGCAGGTTCTAATTCCTTTGAGACTACCGAGCCTATGGTTGCGTTGAACGAGTACCGGATGAACTTCTGCTCTAATCAGATAGAACGAGTATTTCCAGAACCTAAGTCTTCGATTCGGGCATTAAATGTCAATACTTTACACATATGCAAATTAAAAGTTCTGATAAATTCAGATATAATGTAACCAACCGATTGAATTCTATGAAAATCAGTACATTTGATATGCAGTTGGGGTTAGAGCGAGATATAGCTTTTATTGAAAAACATAGAATTTATATAATGCATGGATTTTTTCTTTTAGACTAATTGATATAATGATTTATAAAATAGATTTAATAAGATTATTAAAATTAATAGAACTATTATTGTAATTCTTTTATTTCAAATATAATAGAAAGTAACTTTAATTGTTAAAAGCAATAATTGTGAATTATATAATATGTACATATTTTTTAATTAAATCTTTAATCTACTTTTTATGAAACGAATACAATTTCCTCTTTTTAACACATTAAATATTATTATTGTTTGAATTGCTAAAAAATAAGCTATTGGTAACATTTATGATATTTCGTTATATATTTAAGAATTATTAATAGTAATTACAAATAAGAATTAATACTTTTTAGCTAGAAAATATTTATTACAATGTTTTTTAAATGAAACAGTAATTTTTTCATTATCGTAAAATAAGTGCATGCATTACATTTAAAAATACTTTTATTGTATCCTTAAAACTTGTAAGAAGATATTAATTTCTAGTTATGTATAAGTTTAAATATAATTGAAACGCAAAGAAAATCACAAACGCTTACTACATCCGTATAATAAAGCATAGATATTTTAAAACCATATTCGACTTGAATTTTTTTTTGGAATTGACACTTAAATTTTGTAGGCATAAATTTATTTCTATTGCGTAAACTCTAATGAAATAATTTATGACTAATTTATGTTCCGTACTTGAATGATCATAAAAATTTTACATAAACTGATACAAATGAAATATTAACACGTAATCTATTTCTGGTGCAATTTTCGAAACAATATTCAGACACCTAATATTAAGTAATGTCTTTATTTAATTCCACGTGTATTAATATTAACGATTATCAACAATTCTTCGTATTTTATGCGCAGAAAATCAGATTATATTTTCGCAAATTAAAACTTTTGTAAGCTAAGATAAAATATTATTTTGAGGATAAAAATAGATTGCAATCGATAAACTCGTTGATTAATCTGGATCTCGTGCGGCAGTGTACGTAGCTACGTACTTATAAGTGAAAGGTATGGTTGCGAACTCATTTTTTCATTGAACAAACAAAAGATCATACACGACTCGCGTGGACACATTAAACTTTTTGCCATTACGTAAATTACATCTGCATAAGTAACAACTGCACGATCTAGGATATAGTTCTAAAGTACTTTATGAAAACCTGTTTAACTATTATTGAATATACATACAGGATATATATATAAATAATTTAACTAAATTATAAATATCAGTGCAATAGATGAAGATCTGGAAGAACATGGAAAAATAAGGAATAACAAAATACTTAATTGACTGCATCAATTCTACAGAGTCAAATTTGTAGAGACTCTACAGTTAAAATAAAAATTAAAAATAGGGAAATAAAGATTAGATTAATTACTTATACTGACAATACTATAATATTGGTCAAATGTGGAGTAAAACGAATTATTAAGGATCTATGGAAACTATGTAGAAAATAAAGACTTAGCGCTAATAAAGTTCAGGAAACAATGGGGAAGAAGGAAAAAATCCGACTTTTCATATATAGGAAATAAAATAGAAATAGCCAAGCAATTTATATATTTGGGGTACAAATTCAATGAAGAAAAAAGAACAAAGACTATACCAAATTTATAGATAAAAGAGAAAATAACGTATTAGGAATAGTGTGGAGTATTGCAGAAAAATGGTTTAAGGAAGAATTCAGTAGAAAGGTAAAATTATTTAAGGAACTTATAGAAAACGTATTACTTTATGGAACCGAAATCTAGAATGGAACGGCTACGAACAAAAACAGAAGTGGTGCAAAAAAATTGATATTAAATTTGATATGACTTGGCCGACATCAATCGGACGACTCATGCATATTTTTACATTAGATTTCACGAGCAAATAAATAAGATAATGACTTCTTATAAAATTTTTATAGCTAGAAAAAATCCGTAGTGACTACCGAGATTTTTGGAACCTCGGCGCTGTTGAGGTTTGCGAAATTATCAACGGCTAACGAGCCGTCAAAAGAACGTCGCGAGGTAGGATATTTAACCACCTCCAGAAAATATCTCAGCAGCAGAACCACGTCACCGATACGCAGAGCATATCATTCGTTATTAGAATATTATTTTATTATATGATTACCTACCCACCTTTCCTTTTTGGCGATAAAGCGAACACTGATCACATTCTGATGCTAGAAGAAAAAATAAATAAAACACTAATTAAGCAACTTAATTTAATTAAAATTATCTACGAAGATCTTAAATTATTTACTTCCGATAACTTTCTTAAATACTTTCTGTTATGAAAATAATAGGGAATATATAATATTTACAAAAATTTATATTTATATTTATTTCGAATAAAGTCATAATACCATTTTAAATGACAATGTACATAAATTTTAATAAACAGAAAAAGTACATTTATTGGATTAAATATTAATATTAAAGATAATATTATATATAATTTCTAATTTACGTAAATATTTATCATGTAATTTAATCCCTTCTTATATAATATGTCTAACGATTTTCTTCAAACACTTTATAAATTATACGTAATTATCGAATTATTACTAATTTCATTATCTATTTATATATAAATAGGACAAATTAATTTCCTTATAAATTATATGTTAAATCTTATATATTGGATATTGTGAAAGACTGCGTTACAAAAACTTTATTTATTTTTTTTTCAAGTATTTCACGAGTAAAGGTTGACTCGTGTCTCCAACACCAGAGTCGACCAGTTCTTGTTTTAGTCGGCATTTGTCGTATTTTCCCAGATCACGTTATATTTGCGGAAAACCTTCTCGACCTATATAAAATGCCGATAATATACACATATACATGTGTTTGTGGTGTGTGTGTGTGTGTTTATATTAGTTTCATATTACAAGAGTAAATAAATACTCGTTATTTACAATTGTATATCAATATTTTGAACTAAATATTAAATAAAGTTTCTATTTAAACATTAAGTAGAATTTATCTTAAAGTAGAATCATAATTAAAAACTGATATTTAACTGTTACACTACACATTTTTTTTCTTATAGAAGTATGATATTTATTACGCTTTTCTCATGAATTATGTTATTAAATATCATTTGTAATTATTGCAATCCAATAGAGGTTTTTTGTTTCACATTATTGCAGATAATAGTTAAACAAGCTAGAGTTAAAATAAAAAAGCAAAATTTTATCTACGTAAAATATCGTGTTTAATGATACAATATATATAGTTTATGATTTTTTTATTATAATTGAGTAAAAAATTTATGAAACATTTTTCTATTAGAGAAAAAACTCTAAACATAATTAAAATATTACATATCAGTTAAATAAGTGCATACGCTTTGAATTTATAAGAATGTAGTTATCAAAGAAAATAATTATATGAAATATCTGATAATCAAATGGCAACTTTTTTTAGACACTCGATCGGTTGATGGTGGCTGAAACTGATAATGAATCTGCATTAAGAAGCAAAAGGACAATCGGACTACTACGACAACTTTTTCCCGAAGTATCTAAGGTGAGTAGTCACGAGAATTGTGTCACTTAATAAAGCATTGCTCATCTTTACAGCTCCAATATTCGGATTTTACTTTTATTTTTCATCGTTGTTATTTCTATTATTTTTGTTTATTAGATAAAAAAATGGAATCGGTAAACTTATGTTATCCAATGTGTTAAGGAGAATCAATCATTGGATATTATGTCAAAAATTTCTACATCTCGTAACCAATTTTCAACCTATGCTAAACGTTATCTTTTTACTAAAAATACCTATATCATTAGTTATCTCTTATAAAATAATTAAAAAAATAAGAGCTTCTGAGTTAAATTTATAAAAGAAACTAAAACTTTGAAAATGTCAATGATTTTAATTTATTAAAGTATTGGATTGATATTTTTCTTTTTTCTTCTGCCGATAATGTAACTCAACAAGATACATGCAAAACTGGTGTTTCTAATAACGTTTCCTTTAATTTTTTCTTTTGAATTCCCTAAGAAAGCGTAATCTTTTTTCTAATCTCACGTTAAAAATTATTTCTAACTAAAAATTTGCGTTTGAGTCAATCACTTCTTTAGTTTAATACTTATTTTTTTTTTATGCATTTACAAGAAAATACAAAATTTTTATATTGAATATTTTTTTAATTAATCTTTTTTGCGGAGTTTTTCACCTTAAGTATTGAACGATTCTTATTATCATAATAAATAGCGCAACGAAACTATGACTACTGGTTTCTCTAGATATTTATTAAATGTTTTATTTTAAATTACATACAAGCATATAGAGTGTACAGTAAAATTTATATCATAATAGGATTATGCATAAGTGACAGAAGCATCCTTTGTTGTTTTTAAATAATTTCGGTGAAACAAGAAATGAATATTTAATAATTTACGAGATTAATATATTTTTCATATATTATTCATCATCAACTTTACTTCTTAAGGCTTATAACATCGACGCCAAAAGCCAATTTGTATTTAATGGATATGCGACGTTAATGACAGATGAACGAAAATTTTCAAGCACGCACACTCATAACTTCTAAGAGAGATACCAATCTGCAGACAAAACTCTAGAGGTCTTTGAGAACTTACGAGAAAAAGAAAGAGACGCTCGTCACGAGCCGCGACATTCCTGACGTGAAAGCCGGTTATAGACCGACGTGCGACGTTTTCGTCCGCGCCATCACTTCTCATTATTCGCATATCGCGCGATCCCCGATGTTCATTTCATGCCGCGCGAATCGTTACGCCTCGAGGGTACTTACAATCGCGGAAGAGCCCATTCACAACTTGACGCGTGCATCAAGAGGCTCCGTTGGTTGATACGAGCATATTCATATACCGTCTTCTACTTAATCGGCCAACCATGGCTCTGGAGAATCGAGCCAAGTCCTCGTGAGAAACAACTTGCTTACAACAATCTTGGAATATAAAATGCGGTTAGACCCCTTCCGTTAATTATAAAAATTTCCCAGTGCTCGGAAATTGTCAAGGAGTGTCGTTGTCGCTCTTCGTGTATTCTCTATTTATCTCTATTAAATGATCAGCAAATGCTAAAATATCATATTAAAGCGTTACAAACCTGAGAATATTATTATACACTCGCCAAAGTTTACAATCGCTCTAAATAAAATAAGTCGCAAACTAGATCATAGACACAAAAATGTAATTTTATAAATTGGGCCAAAGAAAACTGGATTTAAATAGTCACCGAACAATCGTGTTTCTTAAATAACCGGATTTTAATCAACAGTTAGCGTAAGCTAATTAAAGATAATATTTTTTTATAATGATATGCTTAAATGTGTGTATATATATTTAATAGCGTTTATCGTATTATTCTAATATTTATTTGCAACAGAACGTACAATTGCGACTAAATGATTGGTTAAGCTTTAAAAAGATCGTGTAGAGCATGTAAAAGAAGTTTACTTAAAACCACGTATGCTTTTATTGCCTAATTTGTCCTACATTATGAAATGCTGGAGTCAATTTTCTCTGTTTAATTCTGTTCTTAATTCTTTTCTTTCCTTACCATAATTAGATAATAATTAGATAATAATGACAATTATAACGCCTAATGTTACTGTATTTACATCAATTTTTATTGACAAATAAACGAACAAAATTTTTATAAATTTTTTTCATTTTCTCAATAGTATCCGTGAAAAAATATAGTTTAATACTAATAACAAAAATTTTTATGATTATTTAGTAACGTCATTGTATGAAATACTGATAATAAGCATCTTATTTTAAATTATTTTATTTTCATGTTTACTGAAATACACTTTAAAAATTTAATATCTTGTTATTTATAAAACAAGAATTAGCGAATAAAATTATAGAATTTTTACAATAACGTTAAATTTACAGTATTTTTTTTTACAAATAAAGTATAAAGTTAAAAATAGTTGAACAATCATAAAATGTTATATGTTTCCACATATTCAGAAAAACTTATTTTATAATATTACTTTTTAACATAGCAATTAATACAACGTTAATCTTACGTATTTGATACGTTGTGTTTATATAACTAAACTATTAATATCACTTTCTATTCAAAATTGAATATTCTAACATCGATAGCTCAATATTAAATGAAGTTTATTATAGAAAATTAATTGTTCAGTTTAATGATGAGAATATATACAGTTTGAGTTAACTTATCACTTACTAAATACAGCAGTACTTACTTGCTTTCATCAGCTTACAGGTAGCAATAACGATAACGGTGATCATTACTTCTTTGTATCGAGGGCGTTCATCTATAACGTGATGAATAATTGTTGTTTCTCTCTCAATTATTTTCATTAATAAAACACCGAAATTCAATTTTCTGAGAATTTTTTGATATTGCAAATCGAGTTTAATTTTCATTTTATTTTTTCTTATTTTATATATATCGCCTCTAATCTTTAAAAAAATCAGTTTACGAAATTTTTTCATAAATATACTTTGATGCAAAAATTGATTTTATTTTAAACGGATGAATTTAAGGCATTTTTAATGTTTAAACTATAAGGAAAAATATAAAAATAAAAAAAAAATTAAAGCAATTATACTCTTGACGGTGCAGATAATTAAATTGAAATACTTTGTTACAATATTATATTAAAAATGAAAATGTAAAAAATTAATTATAATACATAATTACTTGTATTGATTTTTAAACTTACTGTATTGATTTTATGTAAAGACAATTAAATAAAATGTTAATGCAATTTTATTCTAATTTACTGAGTTATGATTTGTAAATAAACGATTAACTTTATGTAAGTCATTAGAAAGTAAAATTAATTATCAGACAAGAATACAATGAGTAATTTAGTAACTATACGGATTCATTACTTTTTAGCTCTATAATTTCTGACTCAGCGCTCTTGCATTGATCAATCAAAATCAACACGATTCCGCTCGATTTGGATTGCTCATTATTTTAACGCTTACAACTACAATTTTAGCAATAGATTCTATTACAAAATTTTTCAGAAAAGAAGTAACACTGACGCTTGTATCACAAATAATTTTAGCAACAAATGTACATGTATCCACGATGTTGTGCTTCCACTTGTTATAAAAATATATAATTCAAACTTATGCTAAATCTCTAAGAACATTTGAAATTTGTAGATGAAAAAAAACAGTATTTTACATTCTAAGAAAATACTTAAGTGTTCATAAATATTCATTATTTATAAAGATAAATTATCCACATGAGTTTTTGTGTACAACAAATGTATTCTAAAATGGCGTAATAAACGGATACTATAAATATAAATTTAACATTTGATTGGGATAAATTTTTATTTTAATATATCGTTAATACAATAATTTGAAAATATTTATTTACTCAAAATTAATGACAATGTAGACTAACAAAATTAAACGAGGATATAAATAAGTTTAGGATAAAAGCTATAATTAAAAATAAAAACTATAATATATATATTATATTATGAAATAACACAAGCTTTTGATGATTCCATAATAACAAGCATGATACTTTCTTATTTTGTAATAAAATATACAGACATGTCTTACTTTTCTAATATATTTTTTTCAATAATTTAATGATACGATTGCAAATATATAAATATCAAATGATTTAATTTTTGTATATAATGTAAATTAATATATGAAATCTTTAATATGTATGGTACGGATAAAAAATATATGATCAATATAGAATATATAAGGATAAAAGTTTCCACAAAGATTGGACAAATCTAGCTTACATTTACGAACCATAATAATAGTTGAACGTCATTTTCAATAATTCCTTGAAGCAACGAATTGGAGTTATAAAATTCAGAAGTACTATTATCAAAGCTAATATATCAACTAACAACTTTTTTATGTCGGATTTCAAAAATAAAATGTCAAGTGCGAGTAAAATGATTTCTTGTTTCCGATCGTAATACCAGTTCCCGCGCAATTTCGCCAGCACTTGAGCTTACATGTGAAATAAATGGCGAAAGGTACATACGAGACGATCGCCACTTGGCGGACTTTTCAGTTCGAGGTCGCATCGCATCGTCTCATTTCATCACACCAAATAAAAATGCACTTTTCTTGACTGTCCTAAGTCAAGCAGTATCCAGCTAAATTTCATATCTATAATTCTTATGACAATTGCTTGCATCGATTTTACTTTGATAGCCAAAAGGTTTACTCCAAGTATTAACGATGTATCGCAAACTCTGTTTTTAAATGTATTCGATTCAAACTTATCTATTTCATAAATTATTAGGTAAAAGTATTCGGCGTGTAGAAATTTATCAGCGATTATTAATTTTAATAATATTTGACGTTATCTCTTACAATTATAATACTTAATTAAAATAGTAATTACAATCCGAGTAATCATTATTTATTTTTTTACATGTTCGAAAATATATGCTTGTAATATAATACATTTTTAACTACACGAATAATAATGTATTATCCATATAAGAGTGATCAACACTTTTAACTACAATAAGATGTATTTCTATTGATAAAAAATTATTTGTCTAACTCGACTTATTATCAGTACTCTATTTTTTTCATTTTCCCCGCGTACACTACACTTGTTAAAATCTAAGATCTCCAAATTCGACTTTTCTTTCTCTCTATCCATGACCATTGTTGCACAAACAGAAACAAGCAAAATCAGTCTTTCCGGCGCAATGAAAGCTTTGAGGAAAAGAATAGCGCCTGGAGAGATGGTGCTGATGTACGAGAAGCTCGGCAAGAAAAGTACCGAGAAAATATATTTTCTAGATGCTCGATGAGAAGGTGAACATGATAGTCGGCGAAGTCTTTAAGATCTTCGGTCCAGTGGTCATCCAGAGTATTCTCGGTGGAAATAAGAATTCTGGAAATAGAACAGAATCTGGTACGACAGTCCACGTTCAGAATCCTTTCGGTAACGATGACGACAACGATGACAACAACGTCAGCGCCAAAGATGGTTTCCAAAGCTTTGTGGATGACGACGATTTTTTCACAAAGCCGAAGAACGTAAGCGCCGATGGCAAGGAAACGCTTGACCCACCAGAGTCGAACAGTGAAGAAGAACCAAAAACAACCGCCAGGAGAGCCACGACAATGGGGCCGACAAATACATTTACGGAAGAGGCTTCGACCACAATGAGTAGTGAAAATATTTCAGAAAGCGCTGCGCAAGGATGAAAGCAGGGGACCTCGACACGTTCGGTTTTTTCTTCGTGCAAAGACTAGCATTTGAAATTTATGGAGCTCGATAAACTTCTTTTTTTATAAAAGAAATGAGCATTTCTTTCTATAAGTTGATTGTTTTTTAGGCATAACACTGTACGAAAGTTGGTAGTAAACCGGTATTAGTGACATTGTAAATGAATTTACGTTGAATGAGAAAAGCAAAATCCAAATTTACATTTATTATAGTACAAATTATTCTGGTGTCAACAATATCCTACAACTTTTTTATTTATTAAAATTTTTACACGAGGAAACGATTAAAATCTTTTTGAAAAAATTCTACCCTGTTGGCAATAAAAATAATATTATTGTCAATACATGATTATGAAAGAGAGCACTCTTGAAAATCAATATTGTCTGCAAAAAATTGAATCCATAGTGTAGCTAAATAGTTATTTCTTCCAAAATTGTTTCGAAGGAAAAATTGGTGCAATATTTATGTTATTATTAACTAATTAATTTATTTTGAAACGATTATTATTAATATTTAAGAAACATTATAATTCTTCACTTTTAGATTAATTCAAATCAGATATAAAAAACCATTTGCATAAGAAGCTTTTGCATAAGAAAATTAATGATATCACGATTAAAAATATGAAAATTGAAAACAATAAATAATATATTTTTTAATTTAACAAATCAACAAAATTTTTAAAATCATTCCAAGAATTTCTGTCAAAAAGACTGCATGAATTGTCAAGTAAATTTTGACATAATTTTTACACCAATTTTTTTGTTATTCTTCAAAATTATAGACAAAACAAGTTTACGGTGTACTGCCTTCAAAAAGATAATAAAATGATTTGTATGATTAATCTTATAATTGATTAATATTTACGTATGAAATTAATCAATTTTCCAAAAAAAATCCCTTACAAAATATCAAATAATTTATAATATAATATATTAAATTTTTTTGATTTTTTAAGAAGCTTAATTAATTAAACATTGTTTTATAACTGCAATGTATTAAATAGTTAAAGAAATGGTCATTTGATTCTCCAAATGCTTCCAAAGACTCCTATATTTTCTTAGAAATTATAGTTTTTTTGCAACACTTGTAATTAATTTACCTTACGTAGTAATTTCTTAGAATTTAATAATTTTTTTTAATATTTTAATAAAAATGTAGACGATTATTATAAAAATATAATAATCTTTATATTAGAATATTAAAAACTAAATATGATTTCTAAAATAAACAAAGATATATTTACTCAAAAAATTTCTATAATTCATTATAATAATATAATTATTTTTATAAGTTTCAACATTAATCGTTGTTCTTTTATATTTACTCTTAAATCGGATAATTGATTATCTTACTTCTAATATAAAATCAAGTAAATTATTTTATTTATTATTTGATTTCATATCAATTAAGATGGTCTGCAATACATGCTAGTATTTGATTGAATTTTTTAGTCTAATATACAACAATAATGTTGAATAATTTGAATATAATTTTTTAATCTTCCTTTGACCAATTAAATTGTCGTTAACTGTTATTTTGTTTATTTAATTTTTTATTTTTTCTAATAGTATTTTAGTAAGTATTTGACAATTAAAACTTTTCATTTGTATTAAAAATTAAATTGTTTATCAAATTTCTATACTGCATCAGACAATGAGAAATTCGTCGTACTTTTCTGTTAGAATGAATACATACTTAAATTGTTAAATTATTATTAAGATGTAATAGACTTTTTGAAAATCCTAATCTTTTACATTATGATAAAAATAAATAACATAAAAGTAAATAATTTGTTAGCATGAAATTTGTTGAATTAATCTTTTTTCAAATATTTTAATATTTGATATAAATTTTAAATAAAACTCTTTTATTTGATAATTTTAAACTTAAAAACTATGATACATACGTACAATTAACCTTAATATAATGCATTGACCATATTAATGTATTTTCCAACGATGGCTTTTAAATAACTTTTTGCGAAAACTTAAAACTCCATTTAGATTAATCTATTCTAATATAGATAATAAATAAAAATAATAAAAGGGGAAGAAATTAAAGAAATGTCTTGAAGGTATCGAGAGTTCTCGTAATGAGAAAAAAATAAAAAAATTAAGAGTTTTCATCTACGTGGTTAGCTGCAGTCTTCTTGATATGCCTGGAAAGAAAAACGAAAGGATGGACTTGGAGCAGATAACACTTTTATGAGGCGGCAACGGCTTCTATGAAAACTGATGAAAGATGCAGAACCATGCATGGTTGTTATACATGAATGTAACAAAAATTCTCTTATGCTACTTTTACTTTCTCTGTCACTTATTCTAATGATCGTTCACAATTAACTCATGAAAATATGAGATTGATCTGTTTAATTTATCTTTTTTTCTCATTTTCTTTTTCGTCACTTCAAATCGTTTGCATTCCAGTGTCTAATATTATTTATGCTGTCTACACTCATGTCTGCACTTTTATTCTTAAATGTTACTTGCTAGTTTAGGATCACAGATAATCCATCCTGTTACAATAAAATTTAACCTTAACGAAGTACAAATTTATATGAAAATATCTTCGTATAATTATTAAATAAATAATATTTACATTTGCTGAGGTTTTATGTATATGTATGCAGTAAAACCCTAAACTAGCAAAAGTATTTGATAAATGAAAATATTTATTATCAGCTTATCGTCGTGATCATCCTGTATCATGCAATCATCGTGAAAATATTGTACGTTACACACGATGTATCCTTCCAAAATTTGGTAGGACTATTTTTTGGACTGATATAATAGGCTTTACATTAAAAAAAGAGAATCTTTATATTTTCAGTATCACTTGTAAGACTGCATTTAGACGTCGTTGCAAACTTAGCGTTGCATCGGTCGACTAGAACTTTTCTCTATGCTGTTAATGCAATTAACTTTTCTCTCATCCTCGCCTATTATTAGACTGTGCGAGATAATTTTATTGCTAATAATTCATAAAGTAGCCTTTACGATCTTTTATAATTGCAATAATTATTATTTCTGTGTCTCCTTTTTAACCTATATTTATTCAGCTTTCATTTAATCTACGACAAAATGTAATTGATAATATTTTTCTTATTTCGTACTATTATATACTACATGTGCCATATATTATAAACAAATGTATTCTTAACAATTTTATCAATATTCATAGTAGCAGTTCTTACATTACACTTCCACAAATTTAAGACATCATGCAAGCTTTAACTTTTTGCTTTTTCTATAATAAATAAGATATCAAACAATAATTGTGTTTGACATTCGTAATTGAATCTGATAAATATTCAAACGTTTAGTAGTTTAGCATTATGAGATGAAGTATCTAATACTGGAATAACAAACTAAATTTAACTGTTCGTCACGTATATGAAAATATTAAATATATGTTTAAAATATTTAAAATAATCTATATTATTATCAATATTGAAAAAATATATTCCAATTTAAATGTACAATTAATTTTGAATTTAACGTAGATCATAATGATTTTATTATTAATTCGCAATATTCAATGAATTAAGAAAATTACAATAACAGAATTTATGAAGTACTTCATTGTATTACTTTAAAATTATATTAATCCAAATTTTTAAGAAATACTAAAAAATGTATCAATGTTTAAATATTCTAAACTAATTCAGCAATATATTTTATATTTTATAATTTAAAGCTACTTACATAACAAAAATAACTTTTTTTCGCTTTTAATTAAGTCTTATTAAAATTGAATTTATTTCAATATAAATATAATGAAAATATAATGAAAGTATTTTATGTGGATTTAAATTTAAATTTAAATTATTAAAAGTTCAGAATTAAATTATATTGAGACGAATGTCATTCACACATTGATTTTATCTCACACCTATATATTACAATGTATTCGTCCGCACGCAGTTCACTCTTTTTATTTTTGAGAAAGAAGCTGCTTCCATTCATTAACTTTTAACAATATTTGTTATTCTTGAACTTAACAGTTAAAGAATGAAATCCACTGTAGCTCTTTCGTTCTTTTATTGCATAAAAATAACAAAGAAAGAGAAAGACAAACGTGCACTAAAACGAAAAATCTGTGGACCAAAATTACAGGATGTAAACCCAGAAGCGAGTGAGAACAATCAGGTGGTGAGTGAGGTCGACAGCGCAAAGCAGGAAGAATCAAAGAATAGCGAGGTTCGCGTCCAGTTCGCAGATGAGACGCCAAATCCGTCGACGAACGAAGCAAGCGAGGGTGAACTCGCGCCACTCGAGGATGTTGAGGCGAGCGACGACGAGAACCGCAACAAGAGGTTCCTGAATTTCGGCTTTGGAGCTTCAGGTGGTAATGGAGCCGGTGGAAGTGGTGGTGGCTCCGGCAACTTTCTCTTCGACATCATCAGGGTGAGTCAAGCAATTTATCTTGTATAATATGTAATTATTTTTTTATAGTAGGTGGGTGGCTGTTTTATTTTTTATTAAAGTATATGTCGAAATCAGAACGACCTCATTCTTATTATTACCAGAATCTAATTTATTTCTACTTATCTCGTGATATATTCGGAACAAACATTTTGTAATAATAGAAATCTAAGATATATTTGTGCTAAATTCTTGATTATAGGCTAGAAGAAAATATATATTTCGCAGTCTTTCTCGTGAGAATGTTTATGTTAGTACTTCTTAATTGTTCTTAAAAGGAAGTTGTACCCATTAGGATTATAATTTTTTTACTTTCATTTTTTCATTTTTAATTCAATGATAGATAGAATCATGTATTAAATGAATAATAAACATCTTTTATTTTTCATTATTATTAACTATAAATATGTTTTTTCGAAAACTTTTAATAAATAAATATTTTTATATACTTTTAAATTTAACTTTAAGAACAGCTGATTGGA
The DNA here is from genome assembly GCA_018907185.1 of Platyscapa corneri. NCBI lineage: Eukaryota > Metazoa > Arthropoda > Insecta > Hymenoptera > Agaonidae > Platyscapa > Platyscapa corneri. Next base: position 2,649,812 of record JACCHW010000014.1, read on the forward strand.
ATTTTAATGAAAAAAAAAACTTTAAAGAATAAAAAGTTCAAAATAACTAGTAAATGAAAATCTCTTAAGGATTATAAAAATAACACGTTTATCTTTACTATAAATTGTTTTAAATTTAAGATTTTAATTCTTTATATTAAAAAAAATTAATTTATTATACAATAAATTGTTTTAGTTCAAAATAATTTTTTATTGAACTACTTACGTAGAAATAATAAAGTATCGTCATTTTTTATAATTCTTAATGCTTGAACAATTCTGTAAAGCTATTATTTTTATGCAATGTCACAGTGAAAAAAGTCCTAGATCAACTTACACTGATGAATTATAAATTTTTTAGGACAATGATATTTCAAATCTATTACTATGCATAAGTTACTCATTAAGATAAAAGTAATTTTCAGATACAGTCTAATAATCAATTTAAAATGATTTTCTATGGGTGGAAAATTCAAAGAAAATCTGATTTATAAAATTCAGAACAAAAAACAAAGAATCTGTGTATATTTTGAACAACAAATTAAAAAAAAATTTATATCTTTTAAAATTTTTTAAATCTCTATGTTATTATATATTCTATTTTATATTATATTTTACCATCTGTAAAATAATTGAAGAAGAATTATTAAAAAAATAAATGTTAGAGCTTTAATACACATATCGTACATATCTTAAAAACTGAAAATAATTTAGTACATATTGTATTTGGCGAGAAGTATTTTTTAAATTATGATTCCTCGAAAGTTTAACTAAAATTATCATTAACTAAGCGTTAACGCTTAATTTTTAAATACATTAAGTACTAGAAAAAAATAAGTATTTGAAAAGAAAGATTGTCTAGTGTTCTTATTTTTTTAATACGTGCAAATATAATAAATAGAAAAAAATAATAAGTAGACGATAAAAATTATTGTGAATAATTCTTGTAAGTATTATGAATAATTTTTATCTAATTAAATTAAAATTGAAATTTATAAATTTTCGTCGCATTATATTTGAAATTATAGGTTAAAATAAGTAATCGATGAAAATACATAACTAATTACAACAGCATATCGTAACTGTCGATATTAGTAAATGATAAAGATAAAGTCAGCACCGACTCTGTTACATTTAAAGTTAAGGTTAATGCGTGAAGTATATTGTCCGGGTTGCGGTAACACGGTATGCCGTAGAATTACGCCTTAGAATTAACGGGTTTCTTAACTCTTATAGAATTCGCTCCAAATTAAAAAGAAAAATCATTCCAATTTCAACTTCATTTTTGTACGCGAAGTTATTGTCCTCACGAACAATACACAATCACGGTCTATCGCGCATCAAAGACGTTAACGTCACGTGCGGAGAAAACTTGCGGGCATTGTGTAGTCAGTACTTTTCCGCGTATTATCATATTAAAGGCGCCCACGGATGAATGACTCGCTAGTCGCAGTAGTAACAGGCTGGAAACGGTCCGCCCTTGCAGGTGAAAGTGCACGGCATTCACGATCTGTACACAATTGGCGAGCGAATAAACGAGTCCTCTTCAAGGTTCTGTCATGATTTCGCTCAGGTTTCGCTCTTGATGATACCGGTGTATGCAATTTATTTGCCCCACTCCTCAACTTTTGATATTTCATACTTGCGGTCTTTAAACAATAAAATAATTTTATCGACATTCTCACTACTCTTCTTTCATAACTAGCTGACCTAAACTTGAGTTCACTTTTAGCGATATAAAGAAATATTTGAAATAAATGGTTTTTCTTGAAATTGTAATAAACTGTTTTTTGTAATACGTATTTGGTCAGGATTGTAAATTATCTATTGTTGGTTTTAGAACAAATATAATAAAACAAATTAGTTTTTAAATTTGATTATGGTTCGACATCCAAAAAACCAACCAGATAAATGAATTTGCATATTTGCATCGAATAATGAAAATTTTTCTTATAAAAACTTCTGCACGACTCGCTTTTATTACAAAATTGACCCTGAAATATTTATCGATATCCTTTATAACTAATAAAATTCAATTAATCTTTTATATTCGGTTCCATTCTGTACAGTTCGAGAGCCCAATGTAAAACCCCTTAATTTTATAAGTCAGCTTTTACGTGTTATCAAAATGTAATTTTTTAAATTGAGAACATTTACGATGTTTTTACTTGTTAAAACTGTACTATTTTTTTACTATTAAAACTTTACTAGTAAAAACTGTTGTAATAATAATAACAATAATTTGACATAAATTAAATTAGTAATTAAATAAATCGATAAAATTCTATAGCACATTATAAAATAATACATGTATTCTTATTTAAAATTTTGCAAAAAAACTGTTAATTTTACTTTGACAATTAGGTAAAACAAACAAAAAATTCAAAAGTAATGTGATATTAGAAGTAAAACAAAATTTAATCAATTATATAATATTTATTCAAAAATACCTTCCAAAAATAAAACAGTAACGCATATGAATAAAATATAATTTTCCAAAAATAATATTCCGGTATTTATTCTAAAGTGTAAGAATTTATTGATATTAAATCTACTATAAATTTCATTATATTATCAATAAATTGTAAATAATATTGTTAATTCAAAATTCTAAGTACAAAACTATCAAATTAGGAAATATTTGACACTAAATTTTTTAATAAGTTGGCTTTATTTTAGTATTCTAAAGTAACGAAATTATTTATCTTACGTAATTCTCATAAATCTAATTAAAACGTATAATTGTCTTTGAAATAAAAATAAACAATGTTTGTAATTACAATCTGTATGAACCATTTGTGATGTTTGACTTTCAACGAAAAAATATTGTATAAGATAATTATTAAAGACTTGTATAATAAATTAATTTATAAATCAACTCTTTCAAATGAATAAACCACAAATGACGAAAAACTAGATTAATTAAGCTCCTGTTCTTAAAATAATTTCCATATGCATACGGTATTATAACGTCATCAGAAGAGAAATATCGCAACAAATATAATGTACGTAGGCATTTATACACATATATGTATGTATGCGTGTGTACATACATGTATGCATATATATATAATTTTTATACTTCACTGATGGTGATTGGCTATACAAGTTTTCGTGTTTTCTTTTCTGGTTCAGTTATTTCGCTCTCGTACAGCCTTTTACCGATACATAAGACATTCTAAATGTATTGATTCGACGGCGTAACAAAATTATAATTTTATTCGTCCGAAGGCAGTTAAAATTTCATCGGGAAAAATTTAGAAGTCTATGATTTTTTGTTGCTATTTCTTTTAGAACACTTATAAAAAGGTATTAGAAAATTTCGTAGAATTTTTGAACAGAAAATAATTAATATGTTGGTGGAATTATTCAAAGTCAACTTGAGATAATGAGCGGCTGTATTTTCACACGTCTTATATATATAATTTTAAATGAAGGGTTTTCTTAAGAGAATTAGTCGATCATTTTAAAATTTTGCACTTCAATAGAAAATTATTATTATTTTAGTTTACAATATTTCCGATAGTGTGTCATATTTTATAGTCTTTAAATATATTACATTTTTATTGAAAACATGTAATATATGTGATTTTAAAACTAATGGAATTATTTGAAAAAATCTGATTCGAAATTAGAATTATATATAATATAAGAGAATATTAGCTATTAAAAAATCTGTCATAAAATTCCGATTAGTTTACTTATTTTTCAATTATTGCAATAAAAGTATCCAATGTATTAGTAGATCTCTGGTAATATACTAACGAAAGCCGGATATAAACTTTTATTACTACACTAATTTATAGCCGACATTAATAAATTGAACAAAATTTTTATAATTACTATGAATTGTCTATCATTGAAGTGCATTGCATAGAATTTATAAAGACACGTTTTTTGCAAATAACTTAAAAAGGTCATTCATATGAGAAGAAAATCGTCGTTGTGAAACCTTGTCACCTGAATATTATGTATGTGATAAAAAACAAAAATCAGAAGTCTTTTCATCGAATAGAAGAACATAAACATAAAGTAATAACACATTTAGGAAGATATGGGATGGTTCATGTTTAATATCCATATTAATAAATAAAGTTAATTAACATATGCAAAGCAAAAGTTGAAAAAGAAACATAAAGATAGGTTTAATACTTGAAAATATACATTTAGATTATTTATAAAAACGATTTCTTTAATAGAGCAGCTGTAAGACATTTTTTATTCATTTTTCATAATAAAAATATAATAAATTATTATTAAAATGTCGTGTATGGCCCATAAATTTCTACGTGTAGAAAGAATTCAACATTGTTTAGGGAATACATAATACTAAATTAGATTCAGAGGTACGTTGAAATAAAATTGATTGAAATTTATACAATTTCTTTAATAATTTTTTTAACTAATAGAGTTAGAGAATTTAATTCTTTAAATAGATTTTGCGCAAAGTTGAAACAGTTAGTCAGTTTCGCAATAAAATTCGTTACAAAATACAAGTTTTTGCACACCACATTCGGCTAATAGATGTCATAACTAATGATGAAATTACAGGATATAAATCGATATTTTTACTGTGATTTTCAATAAAGGGATATACTTGGTAAATATAGTCTTAAGCCATTTAATTATTTGTCTAAAAAGATAGAAAATTTGTAAATTATGATAAGTTGATCACAAAGAGAAATGAACAAAATGTGAAGAAAGAGCCGGTGCGAGTGCCACGTCCGTTGCTAAAAACAATGCTGACGTGACCTGAAACGCCGAGGGGTGGTCGTGCCTAAGAAAAAGCACCGTGAAACAGACTGAGCGACAAATCCAACTAAGAGGAAGGGCATAAAACAAAAAAGCAACCTATGTATCTCCGTAGCAAGCAGCCGATGGCGCGGCAAGGGCGGCGGGTACCGTGTACCGGGTGGTGGCCGGCACGCAGAGTCTTGGGCTGGGCCTAAGTGCGTCGCGCGACGTCGGCCCGGCCCCAATGATGCCCGGGGCCGCCGGCGGCATGATGCCCGCTGGGATGATGCCCGCTCCCCCAGGAGCGCCTATGATGCCCGGAATGATGCCGGGGATGATGCCAGCCGCGGGAATGAACGGGACCGCCGTGATGCCACCGGTACGAGGATCCTGAAGGAGACTTCGCAACGACCTCGTCGTATCCCTCACCTCGATCTCGACTTCGTTATATTCATGAACCACTGACTACTTTAACTATACGCACGTTTGCTATTTTTCTTGCGTCTATATTTGTTGACCTTTTAAATTGGAATTGGAAAAAGTGTTTGCTTTCGAAGATATGTACTCAGTTGGTACGATTGATGGTCACTGAAGCAATATTAAAGTATTTTCTATTTATTTTATAGTTGCACTACCAAAAATAAACTTATGCAAATAACCATTTTTCGTGTTTGTAAAAGTTAAAGAAAAATAATATAATATATATCTAAGAAACTAATCCATTTCATAATCTATAATTTTTAATGATAAAATCAACACTAATAATGATAATAATTGTAATTATAATAATCATAATGCCAATTGTCACATTTTTTGTTTTATATCTACTTGAACAGGTTTTGCAATTGTAATATTTTATTCTGTACATTGTATATTAACATTTATTTTTATCAATAAAATTACAATAACGAATGTAAAGCAAAATCGTGTTTGCAAAATCTAACGTCTATATTATTATCACTTATGAATATTCATGTAATTATGATATTACTCAAATATACTGGTTTTATCTAAACAAGAATACAATAAAAACTTTTCTGACTTTATTTATCTAATCATAAATTGCAAAATAATTTACTACGATAAGAAAGAAATATCTTTTTTCATTAATTAAATATTCCAGCAAATAGAATTTTAGTATACAAGTAAATAAAATAATATACAAGTAACACTAACAATAACTAAATTTGAGTTTTATGTTAAAAATAATAATAAACTATTACTGTAATTATTATAGATAATTATTGTCTTTCTTTCTAAATTTATTTATTTATAAAATATTATTCATATTTGTCATATTATTTACTCAATAATAATAATTTTAAATAAAAACTGTGAGGAGGAACAATGATAATTGGGTAACTAGTAGCATTTTTTTTTAAAGCATACGTGTTTTAAAGGGTTCTGTTAATAACCAAATTATTTTGCATAACTGTAATATAAAATAGTTATAAAATTATTAAATATATTAATTAATTTCGTGTATTCTATAATACAATAGAGTTATTTAACTAGAATTAAATGTTCTATTATAAGATATGGTTTGCACGAAAAAAATTTCTTGAACAATGTAAGAAATAAGCAATAAGCAAATTGAAATGCAACAAATATTTTTGTATTTGAACCTTATAGCATCTAATTAATTCTAAAGTATTTTACTTAAAATTTAAAACAATTTTTTATCAATTTTTTTTTGTAAAGTACATTTATCCGATGCAATTGTATAATATTGGATTCTATGAATAGTTATTATTGAATAATTAATGATTGATTTTATAATTATTTGGCTATTTGAAAATAATATAATTTCTACTATTAACTTAATACGTAATGTAAATGATAATAATAATCCCGTTTCAGCTTTTATAAAATAATGAATCCAGAACTATTAAGAATAGTATGCACTTAAACTGATAGTACAAACTTATAAGAAGTTATGACACTTTAATAACCACTCAAAAATTAATTGAGGTTCTAAGGAAAAATCCACACTTCCGAATATAAAATTTAGTGCTATTTATAGTACCAACCATTACGTATCTTCAAATGCAATTGTTTTCTATCATTTCTATTGTATAAATATAGCGTTCTAGAGAACATAAATTTATTCCAGGTATATTTTTAACTTGTTCAAAAGAAATTAAAAATTTACCTTACGAACTTTCAAGAATTAGAATAAATAATAGATAACGATATACTTTAATACTATTTTTAAATATTTATCTTTAGATTTATTTCTGTTTTATTTAAATTTTTATCCTTTCAGTGACTTCATTATTTAATCTTTTTCAGTAAGTAAATTTTAAATTACAGTTATTTACTTACTAAATACAAAAGTTCACTGATAAAAATATTAATATCTTATACTATAAAAAATATTTCATATTGAATTCTCAGTGAATATCTAAATTTCTTTACTAATTCCGATTAGTTCAATATTTTACAGCTAAGTTTACTTTCTCAAAATTAATTTAATTTCTGAATTTGAATAATTATTTCAACTTTCACTTTCAAATATAGATATCTATATTTATTAAAATTTATCATGAAATTATTATTATTATTATAAAAGAATATTTTGTTTATTGTAATATTAAATTTACAATAATCTGTGAATATTGTGCTTTGTAAATTATTTTATTAATACATACAACATAAAACATATAAAAAGATTTAAAATTTGTATAATTTAGAAAATTTTTATCTCATCTAATTTAATAAATATTTTAATCTACATTATTAATATTTTCTTGAGATTCAAGTGAAATATATTTAGTTTGCAGTAAGTAATATTGTATTTATTTTTAAATTAAAGTACATTTAGAAAAAGTACAATTTTTCCGACAAATAGACGCAAGAAAAAGCACTTATATTTATCGCTTCATTCTTTACTGACTGTTATATTTCGAAGCACCATTTGTATATCATGTTTCGCACATTAATCCCACGTAGCCATTAATTACTTTGTTCGCTGCACTCACTTAACAATAAAAAATTTCACTCGCCTAAGCACATACTTGCCTTGCCTTTGATCACCTTTTTTCCTCACTCGCACTATCTTTCGCGAACTGCCACATTTCGGGCACTTTTTTCTTAACTACCGACGAAAAGGTGAACTTCTGCAACTGTTTTTACATTACTATTACTTTTACTCGACTTAATTTAGTGCACCCTAATATTACTATTCCAAACACGTACCTTGTACCGCTATCTTTGTGTTGTACAGCCGTAAATATCTTATCCTTTTTTCAAAAAATTTTTTCCAATTCTAAATAACCTAATATAAAATTGTCTTGTATTATCTTTCTTAATATTCAGAAAAGATACATACGTTTTTTTGTTAACATAAATTTTGTTAAGTTACGCTTATCTATACCAAAATTACTTCATTCTATCTTTATAATTCATTAAAAATTTCATATTTTAAAAAAATAAAACAAACTTTGCTTCGGCTCATTGATTTAACTGCATCTCTTCGTCCTGATCTCCTTATATTAAACAAAAATGATTTTATTGTAAAAATTACTAAAATTATAAATTACGAAGAGTCCAAGCCAGTCAGTTTCGATAAATACTGGGCAATAATTTTAATATATGTTAATAAGTCTTATATTTGAAACTCTAAATTTTTAATACAATATTTTGCTTGATTGTGCAACAAAGATTCAAATTCAACCTCAAGTAGTTACGCTTTGTGCGAACTGTTTATTTTTATTTTATTTATTTAGTAATTTTTACTTTGAATCTCTTTCCTCCAATCATTTTAAACCTGTCTAACCCGTAAGTGTCCTTAACTTTAATAAAAAAATGTATCATCATATCCGCAAAGAGAAAAATAATCAGTCCTCGATCTTCTCATCCACAATGCCAACCACCAACGGTCCCGACGCCACGCCGACTTATCACGGACTAAAGAGAATGACGCATATGTTGGCTAAATAAGAGAGCCACACAACGGATGATGATGGATATGTTTCCGTCTTTTCACGAAAAGTGCCATAATTTTTCATACTTTTCTCAATTTACTTCATTATTAACTTACCACGTCGTGTCATTGCCGATTCTCATTTTGTAATTCATAATATTTTTGCACTCTGTATTTTTAGTGACTTTGTAATTTGTTGTAGAAAATCTGTAGATGAAAAAATATAGTATAATGCATTATAGCTGACTTATAATTTACTGGTAGGCGAGTCCACCGCGAGCTTTTTCTCGAAATCATGAAAAAAAAAAAAAAAAAAAAAAAAAAAAAAAAAAAAAATGAAACTTCTTTCTTTTTGGCTTATTAATTCGATTTATATCAATTATGAACGAAAATTATCACTGATTTTAAATTGATCGCGGTTGTTTCGTCTGCCAGATATAAATAATTTTCGTAGTGTAACAAAAAGTACGAAACATGTTTCGAGTAACGTCACAAATAAATCGCAGCATGTGGTCTCGTTACATTAAGCACCTTTTTGTAAAAATGTTCTCGCATTTTTAAGAATTCAAATGTTTCGCGCACTTCATGCTGTGGCTGAACCAAGTGTCGTATAACTCGAAAATAACACTTTGCGCTGCATATCACCCGTAGAACAATGTGTTTCAAATATTCTCATGCACCTTTGAAAAAAAGAAAGAGAAACCTATATTGGTTAAAAGAATTGTAGTTGTAACGATGTAATAGTGGGTTTACACTCAGTATATGTAAATGAGAATGTGCAAGGGCTTTTGTACATCATACACGGGGACGTTTTTTTTACCACCAAAAAGTATTATATCACGACTGTATACGAGGAAAATCGTAGCGACAGGATCGATGGAAATGTATTAGTAGTAGGCAGAGTACTATTACTTAGTGATAGAAAGTCTTAAGGAAAGGGAGAAATAAGTTGTTTTTTGCTGCTGCGATCAGTTGTATTTTTCAGTTTACATTGTTGTTATCATTGTTGTAATGAGCACCGTAGTGTCGGGAGCGCTGGAGCTGGACGTGGAGATGCAGTGTGCGTACTCTAAATCATGTTTT